>JAILYB010000118.1:0-2513659 GCA_021437785.1 Rhodomyrtus psidioides
TGACTATTGCTACTATGGATTCTGTAGGAGGTTCCTGTTTGGATTTTAAGGTTCTCTTTAAAATCTGGGTTTTATCTCATCATTTTCCATGGCCAGTAGCTATATTTCTTAGTTAAAATATGTAAAACAATGTTTGACTTGCCATAATTGGTTCAGCAGAGGATGGGTGGATCTATGCTACTCATTGTGATCATGATATTTCCATGCTGGTAAAAATCATGCTACAGTCGTGGTAGCATATCGTGTAGATCACGTATAGGGTCATGTTAGTGTAAGTCGTGTAGATGACCTCTGTTTGGGTCATATGTCTCGGGTGTCTATGTTTTGTACTTCATTTGTGTTCTGTTTGCGTTGTGTGTTCCAAACTTCTTGCACCTGGTGTGATAAGTAGATGATTAGTTCATTAGTTATTTTTATCCAATGCGCACTTAATTGGTTATTTCGTATGTGCAGGAGCCTCCAACTAAATTAACATTCGCCGCAAGTGTACATCCGATGGTCCAAATGGATGTGCTCACTTTTGGAGTTGGATGCTGCCCTCTCCACCTTGTAGATCTTTTCTCATTTTGTTATTCAAAGCGAGCTTTCTTGTGGCGAAGTAATAGAAGTTTGAGGAGCGAGATCTTTCCTCTGGGTTTCAATCTTCCAACCTCCCATAGTTGCGTAGGTAGCAGAAGGTGAATGTTGTAAGTAGTGGCTAGGGAAAGATCTTGTAAAACTCTCAGATAGTGAAAAAGTTCATCTGTTGTGATTGTGTTGATGTGCAAGCCGGTGAGCTTTAACCAAATTTATAGTAAGATGTTTCTACTGAAGCCTGAGTCATCTTTAGCCAAAACACATCAATATGCTTTTTTAGGTATGGCAACTCGTCTATCCTTCTCCTCCAGTGTTCTCATGAAATCTTGCTTCCATTTCATCAGATGTCCCCAAAGAGAATTCTCTGATGTTCGCCAGAATTCTCTTTGATGTTCGCCAGGTAGTTGACGGAGGTTGGCTTTGCAAGAGCAAATGTAGGGTATTTCCAAACGTAGGGGATTTGTGAACCTTTTTTTTTTTTTGCTGTTTCTTTTGTTCATAAAATGAAAATTTATACAGAAACGTCAAATGTAGGGTATTTTCGAACTTTTTTCTTTGCTTTCTCTTTTGTCATGTCCCTTTCATTTTTTACATAAAAAAATGTGTTTCTAATTCTACATTATATTTTGTAAAGAATGTGAGGCTTTTTATTTATAAAATAAAAAAAGTAAAATGGCAACATCGAATGAAATATCAAATGTAGGGTATTTCCAAACTTTTTTTTTTCGCGTCTCTTTTGTTATGTCCCTTAAAAAAATGTGTTTTTAATTTACATTTTTTTATGAATGGGAGGCTCTTTATTCATAACATAAAAAAAAAAGGTTAAACAGGAACGTCAAATGTAGGGTATTTCCGAACTTTGTTTTCGTCTCTTATGTTATGTCCCTTTCGTTTTTATATATATATAAAACGTGTTTCTAATTCTATGTTATATTTCGTAAAGAATCTGAGGCTCTTTATTTATAAAATAAAAAAAGTAAAACGAGAAATGTCAAATGAAACATCAAATGTAGGGTATTTTCAAACTTTTTTTTTTGCGTCTCATTTGTTATGTCTCTTTCTTTTTTTATATAAAAAAATGCTTTTCTAATTCTATGTTATATTTCGTCTTTATTCATAAAATAAAAAATTTAAATAGAAATTTCAAATGAAATATCAAATGTAAGGTATTTCCAAACTTTTTTTCCCTCTCTTTTGTTGTCTCTTTCATTTTTTTTATATAAAAAAATACGTTTCTAATTCTACGTTATATTTCATAAAGAATGTCATGGCTCTCTATTCATTAAATAAAAAAAGTTAAACAGAAACTCAAATGAAACGTATTTCCAAACGTTTTTTTTTCCCGTCTCTTTTGTTATGTCCCTTTCATTTTTCGGAACATTGGACCTACCCTATATGCCCTATAACCTGAAACCTACCATCACAGGTTCCGGATCCGATTCCAGAGCACCCTAGAACCTGCCTAGAAGACATTCATATAGAACAACATAGTGCTGCGAGAAAGGATTTTTTTTTTTTTATATATCACAAATACACATTATGATTCCATTGGTACTTACATGTCCAGTCTATTAGAGCTCTCATGTCAAATGCACTCGTTTTATGCATAACCAAACTCTTCAGCACCAAAAAAGTTTTCCCAAAATGGCCTTTCAAATAGGAAGGCCCTCTATCAGCAACGTACATGCACATGGAAGACAAAACTACTATCGCACTCGCACCTATGGTCGGGGATGGCTCTTCTTCACCTTCATTGCCCAAAAATCCCAATTCAGTGTCCAGAGTTATCTTCTCAAGTCCCTCCAAGGCTCCACCTCTATTGACATGTTATCTTGATATATTGATTTCACACCTACAATCAAATAGTGTAATAAAGTTAGAAAGAGAATCGTCCAATTGGCAAGATAAGTAAAATTGGCATCATAAGTAAAAGTAACTTTCCCAAACAAAATAGTATTTGCAATTTAAATGTGTCAGAATTGCATGAAGAAAATGCCAAGAGCAAACATGAAAAATGCCAAAGTTGAACAAGCATACTGATATACTATATCCCTTGAACCAAGGAGAACAAGTTCTCAAAGTTCAAGATTTCAACGAAGAGCAGAATCATAAGGTTAAAAGGCTAGAGATAATATGTATCAGAATATGGCTATGAGATCACAATTTTCCAAGACTAACATACCAAATCCCACAATCTGGCATACTATTTCAACCTTCAGTAAGTATTTCCTTTGCCAGCAGAAAGTGAACTATATCTCCTTCAGGTGGCCTTCATTAGCATTTCTACTGAGTGCGTCTCTGTGAAGAACAATGGATTCTCAAATAGGAGAAGCTTTCCTGCAATTATGAAATGTCATTCAAAAAATAAGATGTAACAGCAAAAGAAGAAGACAATGCGACACACTATCAATATTCTCCTCAATCCCATCTAAACGTGTGTCTATTCTGGGAAAAACTTATTGACAAAGGAAAATTTTTTTCCCCTTTACAGATTAGAGAATTCATCTTTCTAATTTTAACCATGCATATTTTCTTCACCATAAGCAATTTCAGCAAATCAAACATGTGAAGTCCACAAAATTAGTTCACGGAAAATCAAACATGTGAAGTCCATTCTGCTCTGCCTGAAACAAGAGCAGAATGGAAATTTTAATTCGAGCTACCTGCACTAATAAACGGGACAAACTCCAGCGACCAACCCTAACTCAAGGTTTGAAGAATAAAGGTACGAAGTTGAACAAAAAATGCAGAGACAAGTCCTAAAAGTTCATAAACGCTGAAGAAGAATAAACTCACAGTGTCTCGTATCTTTACTGTTATATCAGCAGCTTTTGTAGCAGCAATCCGCAGGCAATGCATTATTACACTCTGAGGAACACCTTCACCTCCCGCTTTCTGGATAGCACAAATATCACCATTTGTATTCAGAGTAGCTGTCATTCTACCAGCCATAACTACTTCCTCCTGGTGGGTAGGATCTACCACCTGGAATTTAATGTACAAAGAAAGCCCAATGAATGATTTTTAGTTTTGGCTCGGCAATTTCCAAGTAAACAGCAACACAGATATCTTCCCTACCGAGGTGCTTTCGTAGCTGAAAAAATGCGAAGGTGACTGCTATAGGTAAATGATGAATTATATGGGGTAGTGGCTCCCTAGCCTGTCAAAATGAAGTAAACATTACTCAGCTCTACGCCCAAAACCCAACTACTTTGGTAGGATAACGAATAATTGAAGTGTCAACTTTTGTTCTTTGGGTTAAATTATTATATGTGAGCCAAGCAGAATTATATGGTGCTTTGTACGAAACAGAATGTCACAACCTCTTCCTGAACAATCAGCAAAACCAATCAATTGCATATTATTTACATCAAGGCACAAAAATGGTAAAGACTAATTGTAGACATAAGAGGTTGCACCAGGAAATTAAAACAAAAAACTGTCACAACATGAGTGAGAAACTTGATCAAGGATAAACTCAAATAAACTATCTCATCAACCTAGAAATATCAAGATAAAATTTTTTACCAGCTATTACATGGAAAAAACCGATTTCTCTCTTCTAGGGACAAAAACATGCAGAATTTAACATAAGCAGATTAAAGAAAAATGGGTTAAATACTCTACGTGAAAAGAATAGCTCATGATCACAATGAGTAGCATAGATCCACCCATCCTCTACTGAACCAATTATGGCAAGTCAAGCATTGTTTTACATATTTTAACTAAGAAATATAGCTACTAGCCATGGAAAATGATGAGATAAAACCCAGATTTTAAAGAGAACCTTAAAATCCAAACAGGAACCTCCTACAGAATCCATAGTAGCAATAGTCAGTTCCATAGCGGAAATTTCACTCGAGAAAAGTTATCTATGCACTGAAAATGATTGCAACTGACGACAAATGTACTATAACAAAATGATCATGGATCTAGAATTGCATTGAGTGCTCTCAATCATTATATGTTTTAAAAAATGAATGATATACCCGAACAAGATCCAAATCATCCAGCAACAATAAGCAATTACAGAAACTTCAGTGAAAGCTATAAATTGAGCAAAACACCAGACTTTCTCTTCAAGAATCAAGCTTATAGCTTCACTAGTCTATAGAGCGCAATATCTCAACTCAAGAATACGCAACCTTCCCTTCCCTCACGACTACATAGAATCTTCGCAGACTAATGCACTTGCTGCACAACCAAAACCACCTTCGAATCAATCATGTGATGAGAGCATGACAACACGAGAGAGAGAGAGAGAGAGAGAGAGAGTGTGTGTGTGTGTGCGCGCGCGCGCACGCGCTCATACCGCAGATTCTAATCAGAGCATGAAGCTTCAAGAGATTGGGCTGAGAGAGGAAGATTTGGCGAGCGTTGATGCAGAGTTGGAGAACTTCATCTCATACCGCCCTCGGCCTTCCCCCTTCCCAGCCTTGTCGTCTGAAACCTTCCCATTGCTGGCGATTCAAGGAGGCGATTCCGCCGGGCCGTCATAAGACATCACCAAACGAGCAGTAGGAGTGATATCCTCTGCAAAATGCTAATCTCAAATATATTCTTCCATAAGTAGAGAAAAGTTCCAAGGCAAATGAAATACATGCATTGCCAAAATACCAAAACTAGAAATCATTCACAAATTCAATGGGATATCATAAAAGCCATCTCAATAGATTTTTCACGTGCCTATGCTCTGAATAAGGAAAAGGCTCGATGTGATCATTTAACAACCTTCAATCATGTGGCGTCACCATTCCCATACTACTCCAGGCAACTTTATAAAGGCAATCGACACCACATAATACTCGCATCTCCGCTCAGGAATGGGGAGCTACTGGTCCAACAGTGAACGTTCAAACGAATTGTTCCGAATTCCAGCCATTTCCCAAAGCCAAAATCACCCATTCGCACGATATACATAGCACATCCTATTAACTAAAAGATCTCATTTTTGCTTCCAAACAGTACAGAAACTTAGCTAGGTTCGACAGGGCTCAAATTCATTGAAAGAGAGAGAGTAGAACAAACCAAGCCTCGCTGAACACCGTCGGATTTGATCATGATGAAAGTCTGCTCCATCTTCACTCTTCGCTGAACCAAACCCACCGAGACAGCGTGCACAGGACCCTTGTCCCCACGATCCCTATCGACGCAGCTCCGTCGATTTGGCCGCGGAGTCGCCGTTGCGCGAATCCTTGGCCACGAGAAGGGAAGCTGAGAGGAACATGAAGATTCGAGGCGACGGCCTAATGCGAGGGAGCCCGACGCAGCGGCCGGCGAAGAATCGAAGAGACGGCCGGCGATTCAAGGAGGCGATTCCGCCGGGCCGTCGACGCCGTCACCACGATCCCTGTCGACGCAGCTCCGTCAATTTGGCCGCGGAGTCGCCGTCGCGCGAATCCTTGGCCACGAGAAGGGAAGCTGAGAGGAAGCCGGCGTCAAAGAAAGGCGAAAGTCGACGGACAAGGACAGAGGGAAAACGCGCGAGAGAAAACTCACCAGAGGAATCGAAGAGAGGACCGGCGATTCAGGAGACGATCCCAGAGCGCGAGAGAGCGAGAACGTTCTGGAGGGGAAGAAACGCGTGCAGAGAGAGGAGAGATAGAAAGAGATCTCCGTGGGAGGTTTGAAAAAGGAATTTTTTTTTTTAAATTGGCGCTCAAATTTTGAGCCTGATGACGTGGCTAAATCCCAACCGTCCGATTCGAACGGACGGCTGGGATTAGAACCTTGGCACCCCTGCCTAGATCTCACCTTGGCAGGGGATCCGGTTCCTTCCCCTTATGGATCCGGATCCCCTGCCAAGCTTTCTCCCTGTCAAGGTATGCCCAGGTCAATCGTGGCCGTCCGTTCAATCACGGACGGTCACGATCACATCAAATTGCGGCTACACTGTTCACATGTACTGTTTACTTTTTTTTGTTTACTTTTTTAACGTCAAATCGTGGCCGTCCGTGATTGAACGGACGGCCACGATTGACCCGGGCATACCTTGACAGGGGGAAGATTGGCAGGGGATCCGGACGCTAAGGGGAAGGGGGCAGGCGGCTCGGGGGGTTCGGGTTCAGTCCCCAAAAAATGAGTCGGGAGCGCGAGCAAAAAGGAAAAAAAAAAAGGGAGAGAAAGGCTAAAGGGAGGGAGCCGAGGAGCTCCTCTAGAGCTCGGTTCAGAGAAGAGTTGGTGCAGCAGAGGCCGAAGCTGGTGGAGAGCAGTACCGAAAAGGGGAGTGCATTCAAGGCCTCTGGTTTTGAGAGCAGGAAAGCACGGAGGGGTCTGGGCTGTGCATTCAAAGCGTAGGGACTCGTCGGCTTCTCTCGGTCGGTTCTCGGAGCTTCCCGGTGACTGAGTTCGAAAGGGTTGGCCTTCTCTCTCAAGTTTGGTCCCCCGTCCCGATCACGGAGCTCGCCGGATCGAGAGTTTTGATTTCTCGGCCCAGCGAGTCTCAGGCGGTCTGTTAGGTTGTCATGGCCATTGTGTACTGTAGGTGGAATACTCGCGTCTCATCGCGAGCTTTTGATCTCTTCTCTTGGTTCATAGCTTGCATACGTTCGCTTGTCCATGTCATTAGCTTAGTGCCTTTACTAGTTTTGAACTTTGATGGGTCTTTTGAGTGACCAGCCGCTCGGCAAGGCAAGGCGGGGCTGAGACAGAGTGGCGGTGAAAGCCTCGAGCCCTAGTCGAGTCCGTCGTTGTTGGTCGTCGGTCCTTGGGGGAGGTCGTGGTCGACGCAGGAGGCGGTGGCGTGGCTGCCGGGTCTCGGCGTCGTGGTCTAGGTATTGTATAAGCGGACCGGAGTTTGTTGCGACAGGTTCTGTTGGGGCACGACCTAGTGGCGACGCAACGAGCAAGTCTCGACGGGTGTCGAGGAAACTCGAGCTTGAGCCGAGGTGAGTGAGCAGACGCGGCACACGAGCAGATCTGATGAGCGTGTCCAGACGAGCCATCATGGTTGCTCCCGTTGGTGCCCAAAGGTGACGAGTGGCGGTCGGAGGAGTCGGTAGGCGACGACCACAACGGCGTGGCGGGCGAGTCTCAGCGTCGTGGTCTCGATACTCGACGAACAGAACCGATCGATGCTCAGGAGGTCCGGTTGAGTGAACGGCATGGGACGTGAACAAATACGGGTACGGCTAGCACAGTCGGTCGAGCACGTTGAGGTCGTGTCTGAGTACGAGCCCGGCGGGACCGAGCGAGTCGGTCCCGATATGGTTTTCTTTTCGAACACGAGAGGGTCCTGCGGGCGCGACCGGGCAGCAACATGACGAGCGAGTCTCGGCGGTGCGGTGGCCGACGGAGCGAAGGCTGTCGATCGGCTCGATTCGTTCCTCGGGATTCATCGGATGTTGGCGTCGGAAGTGCAGCGTCGTCGTCGGGTGTCGCAGAGATAAGAGAGCATCAAAGGAGGAAGACGATGAACAGTTGTATTAGGGCTGCTCCCACGTTTCTTTCCTTTGGGCTGACCGAGTGGGCTGGCGTGGAAAGAAGGGGAAGCTGTGCTCGGCTTCTTCTTGTTGGATCCAAAGCCTGGGCCAGTCCAAGAAGAATAAAGGCAGAGGCTGGGCATGAGGAGCTGGGCCGAGAGGACTGAGGAGTGAAGGCTGATCGGGTGGGCCTGTTCGGCTGGGCTCTTTTGGCTATTTTTGGCCCGTCCATTAGCTAATTTTGGGCCTATTTTTAAAGAGGTAAAAGAGTGGGAGAAGTGGGCCTGGTCTTGTGCGGTGCAACCAGGCCCGGTTCCGGTTCTGTCTCCCGGACCGGATCAGGCCCAACAGCCTGATCCAGGACCGGGTCCGAGAACCCGACCCGGGCCCGGTTTTTTTAATTAATTAATAAAAAATTAATAAAATATTAATAATAAAAAATAATATTAATAAATAAAAAATCCAAAAAATCATAAAAATGCTTTAAAATGCCAAAAAAAATAAGAAATAGATAGAAAATGCATTTATTTGATTATATTGTCCAATTAGGCTTTTTATATGTTTGATTATCGATTTGTTCTCCATGTTTAATTAGCATAACTTAGTTTAAACTTCGCATGTGAATGACTGAATATTATGCATATCTTAGTAGGTAAAATTAGCACAATAATTAGAGTTTAATTCGAGACACTCGTTTTATCCTTTAATTGGCTGAACTTTGCTAACTATCTACTTTGAGTGAGTGTATGTTCCAAAGGCTTGATGCACCATTTTGATGTTCCAATGCAGCAATCGACGAGGATGCCCATGGAAATGGTAGCCCATTGAGGCTTGATGATTGAAGACCGACGTCCAATCCGGTTCATTTTTGTATATCCGATCCACGTGTCGGAGCTACTTTCTTCAAATATCACCATTATAGATTCGGATTGCATGCGCTTATTCCAGTCTTTATTTGGCATATTTACTTGATTGAGTGTTTATTATAACACTGTCTTTTGAAAAATTGCTTGTTGATCGCTTTTCCTGTTGCTAGGTTAAGGGTAAATAGGTAATTATACGAAATGACAGAAAAATATTATGCATGATCATTTAGCACTGGTTAGATACTGGGTAAGCTTAAAATGATATACAGAATGTGTGGTCACCTTAGGATATTAACTTGTTAGGTACGGAAAGGGCGCTAATTATCTAGTTAGCGTAAACAAGTCCCCGAACTCAGAAGCTCTGGTTGCGTAGGAATCGAGATAAAACTCATGTATCTCGATTGGTTTCTAGCCGACCCCAATAGGCTAGTGGCGACTCTTAGTAACTTTTTAGGTTGCTATTCAGTAAAACGAAATCCAATGTCACGCGACGTATGACTTGGGAGAGTCCACGCCATTGACTGATGGCAATACCTCTAAACCCACTGGATCCCTCGAGAGAGGTTTCAGACAGGTCGCGGCACACAAGAAGGAGGATAAAGGCTTTCTTGCGTTGGGACGTGCTCGACGTTGGGATTGGGAACATAGTTGATATTATCATCGTCGTCTACCCAACATGCGTAGTCACGAGGATCAAATTCAGAATGAGGAAAATTGGATTCTCTCATCGGGCTCTTTCTAGTATTTCTGCTTTCACTTGCCATTTTTTGAGAGAATTGATCGAAGAATCGATTCAGAGAATTGAGATTGATTTGAAAGAATAGAGTGGAATGAGGGAATTTGTGAGAATTGGGAGAATTTGAAAGAATTGAGATGAGAGCAATTGTGAGAAAAATGAAAGGGGGGAGGATATTTATAAAAAGAGGTATGGTATAATATAAATTGTAAAAAAAAAAAAAAGGTGTGGCTGGCCGTTGCATTGGACCCCACCCCCACGGGCCACAGGAGAAAGAGCCCAACGGCTCTTTCCCCCACAAACCCTTTTTCCAATGGTTCCAAACCAGCTCGGAACCGCCGGTTCCCAAAATTATGGAACCGGAATCGGCCCTTGAAGGCCAGTTCATGTTCCGATTATGAACCGTGGGCCCGGTCAACGGGTCGGTTCCGGGCCGGTCAACGCGTCGGTTCTGGGCCCACGGTTCAGAATGGCCACGTCTACTCACAAGTGTTTCTAGAAAATAAAGCATAAATTGTTATTTCTTCTTTTTTTCAATTTTTTTACGATTTTTCGCGTGTCTTATCATGGTGATAATAATATAATGATTTTGCACAATTTTTTAATCATTTTTGAAAAAATTATTTATATGCGAAATCATAAAAGTGATAAGTTATCGTGTATATATAAAAATATATATTTGAGATATAACGTATCCCAACGTGTCGAAATTCTGTATTTTAGAAATACCGTGTCGGCGTGTGTGTCGTGTCGTGTCGTGTCCCGTGTCACGTATCGTGTCGGTGCTACATAGATGTACGCATCACTGAGATTCTCAACACTCGCATAAAGATTGCACAAGCCACCCGCCGCGCTTGCTTCGGGGAGAAGACTCACAATAGTTCCAACTGACAAAGCCAGACAATAGAAAAGGAAATCTACAAGGTCCTGTCCGGCTTCGGCAAAGAGGACGGTCTGGTTTCTCTTGTCAACAAGAAGCTTCAAACTCCTCTTCTTGGTTTTTGCCATGCTCGGCCATGGTCTGTGTAGAGAATCAAGCGTGTCACCACAAGCCAATTTTAATACACGATTTCACTGCAACTCGAAGTGAATCGGGCTTGGTCTGGCCAAGCTAAATATGACATCGAGCCTAAAAACTCTCATGCCAGTCGATGATTGAAAAAAGGAAAAGCCTATTGGTCCATTTAACTTGCTTTTTACTTTTCGGTCGAGTCCTTTTAATCAATGCAAGTGGTCCTAACTCGTACCATCGAATAATTTAATCTCCTAAATGACAAAAAAAAAAGCCTAATTTTTCTCTCTAGCGCAACAATGGTGCGATTTTTATATAAAAATATGAGAATCCACCGGATCATATTTTCTCGATGAGTACCCTTGTCCATGCATGTCCAAAAAATGACCTGGGGCACTTGTGGCTCGGGCTAGGCCTGGGGCAAGCGAAGTGCCACCCGTCATTGGTTCTATTCTATGATCACCTCTCTAAAACTTTGATCCAAATTGATTGCACGGGATCATCACAAAATTTTCCCAAATCAAGCTGGATTTAGAGAGAGCAATCGTGAGGCGATGTCCATGGAAATCAAGAGAAATGAAGACATACCCAAAATTTTGTCTCTTCTATTGGATAAGTGAATGTGCAGACGAGAGCAATTATTGAGTTTCTTTCTATTAAATTTAATACTAACTCACAAGAGCGTCGATTAGATCACACTAACCAGAGAAAAATCGAGCTCGCAAAGAGCGGGCTGACGACGGAACGCGCGCCTCTCGTTTGTGGTTTCGGCCTAGTAAGTTTAAGAGTTGCTTTCTTCACAACTCCCTAGTCACGGGAGTTGGGTTCGGGAAAAGGCCGGGGCTTTTGAAAAAAGGTTGACCCTTTCGACTTTTGAGTCAGTGACAAGATAGAGAGGAAGTTATGGAGACAGGGTAGCGAAGTTTTCTGCTGTAGCCCCGCGGGGTAAGCGCTTCTTGAGGAAGATTTTACCAATCAAGTCTTTCGGGTGCATTTGGTTCGACTTTCGAAAAAAATCTTTAAGGAGATGCAAAGATTTTATGTTAGAGGGTTTTCATGAGAGGATGACGAAGTTTTCCGTTGTAGTACCATGGGGTAGGTGCTTATTGATAAAGTTTTTACCAATCTGGTCTTTCGGGTGCATTTGGTTTGGCTTTCGAGAAAAATCTTTAAGGAGATGCAAAGACTTTACGTGAAGGGGTTTTAATGAGAGGCACTCACTTTCATAATTGCAGTTGTTGCTAAGAAGTTGTATCAAGCAAACTCAAAAAATTTCATGATAGTTGCCACGTTATTATTATTGTTATTATTGTCCAATTAATCAAATTAATGATATGAGGCCTTAATTATAAATATTCATAAGGATTCATCCTATGAAAACAAGTTAAGAGAATCAATGGGCGAGTGGAACAAGTTATAGTCCATATATTATAGATGCGGTTGTAATGTGTAGCTAAGATGTGCTTTAATATTGCTACAAGAAGCATTGTAACCTTTTTTTGAGGAACATGCATTAAAGCTATAGAACTTCGAAGGTCAACTGAAAATTGGTACCACAGCCTAAAGACATGCTAAAAAAGATGGGATAGCTTCGTGTCACCTTCTTGATCGGCTGGTAGGACAGAGCAAGAACTTTGTCGGTAATAGAAAGTATCAATTATAAAGAAAATTATAAAAGAAAAAATCTTAAATTTATTATAGGGCGATAAATTCAGTCTAGAAGAAAATGGTAAAATATTATCTAAAATTGTAAACCTGCCTTTCTATGCACGCTATTAAAATTGTATTTCTACAAATGCGCGATAAGGAAATTTTTATGTGCAATAAAGTAACAAAAATTTGTAAACCTATTTTTCCCCTATATAAAATTTTTACATAATTAAAAATTCTCACAACTTATCATAGTCCTAAAATCAACAGCTATGAAAAATTATTTTTGAATTTTTATTTTTGTGCGTAATGTAACCACTTATCTTTTCCTTTATTTACTTTTTGTAAGAATTAAAAATTTTCTTTTGGGAATATATATACAAATATAAATTCTCATAGATTTATTTTTAGAAATGCACGATAATGGAATTTTCAACTATATTTTTTTCTTTTATAAACTTTTTTGTGATTACTAGAAATTGTTACTTGAGAACTGTTCGCTCGTTTTGCAACAATGATTATCTTTCATTGAAATTCGTCTTTCGATTTTTATTATAAGGGTCATGTGGCTCAATCCTCAAAGAAACTTATGGCGAAAAACAAATCACGAAGAGTAGGTATGGAAATGGATGTATTGTAGATAGATTTGAGTTAAAAAAAAAGGTCTGATTTACATTACAATATTCCTAGGAAAATTGTAAATGACTTGGAAATAAATTGATTTGCGGGAATTGAAAATACAGGAAACTCAAACAACAATGAAAGCTAAATTGCAGAGGAAATTGAGTAATTTTTGCATGTGTTGTTGATCTGTCTTCTCATTCTTCCTTATGAATATTTGTATCTCCTTGTTCTTTGCAACTGCTCGGGCGGTTATCTTTACATTTTCAAATTTTGAATCTTGGCGCCTTCAATAACCACTCCTTTTTGCCCACGTTCTTCATTGCTTTTGTCCAATTGATCTTCAACTAGTACAATGACTTTGTATTTGAACATTTTGATTAACTTTCCATAATCTGCTCGTGCCCATTACTTTTGCTTTCTACTCATAACTTCCTACTGATGTGACTAACTTAGTTGATCCATTGCCTTTTACGTTCGTAACCCTTCTTCATTGGCTTTTTGTGGTTTTCTGGAAGTTACCGATTTATGACTACTTACCAGACTTCGGAAATGAATAGTCTTACTGCCCACTTCCCGAATATCGGGTTCTAGTCGTTCTCATTGAGCCGCGACCAATTTGCCGAAATTCGATAACTCATTTTCCATACTTCACTTTAGCGAATCGGGATCGAATCGGGACTTAATGACATTGATGCCTTGTCGATATTTGTGTTTATTATTTGGTATCAACATATGCCCCCTTTAAAAAGAATTAAAATTCTAAATGACAAGAACGAAGAGTCACTTACTTTTTGTTTTAACCGCCAATTTATTGCCTTGTTTCGCGCGCTTGCCTTTTCAATCCTTTTCACATCAGTCTGATATATATACAGCTGTCCCTACAAGATAAAACTTCTGGCTTTCAGATCTTTTGAAACTCATCATCTTCTTCATTGTTCTTCCTCATCTTCTCGATTTCTTGCAACCATGTTCCGCATTTGCTTGTCTTCTATGGCTCCTAAACCTCAAGTTCCTGCATTTTACGCATATGATACTCTAGATGAGTACCATCACTTCAGGGATTCAGACAATTTTAACGAAGAGCGCCATCTCTTCTCAATGTAGAATGCCTACGAGGATTCTTTCACTCTCAGCCCTGCACTCTATAATTCCTACTCTGTTCTTGAGAAGCTCACCAGTCTCTTCTCTCGTGATCAAATCAAGGTACTCTCAATTCATGAGTCCTTCATTCTTACTTACAACTAGCACTCTCGCCCTCCTCGTCTTCGGGCTTTCTCTGGGTCCAAATTTGAGCCTGATTTCTATCCATGGTATTTGCATCTTTTCTCTTTTAAGGATTCCCTTTGGAACGATATCTCGATCGATGACGCGTTGCGGCTTTGCTGCTTTAACTATCACCTAAATCATGGGCTGATCAGTGCGTTGCCTTGTTTTTTGTCAAGCTCTACCAACTGCTTCTTTTTCCCTTTTTCTCCGATGTCGGTAACTTTACTTGATATTCATTATCTCACTGGCCTTTACCCTTTAGGAGTATACCCGACAATTGTATCTCTAAATATCTACCTTAGGTTTCGTAAGAAGTTGTCCGATTCTGAACTGGCTTACGGAGCCCTTTATAAACAGATACTTTAAAAAAGATGGTCCAGTTACCGATGGAGAGCATGATGCTTTCCTTTTGTACTGGTTATGTAAATTCTTCTTTTGTCACCCCATTGTTTGAGTTTCCAATTACCTCTTTAATATAGCATCTGCTTTGGCTTCAAAAACTAAATTGGCCTTAGGGAAGTTAGCTCTAGCCCTTTTATACTGAGGCTTAGCTCATGTTGTTTTCTCCACCAGTTTAATTGAAATTAGCGGAGTGTTTGGTGGTCACATTTGGATTCTCCAGGCTTAGTCTTTTTTTATTTTCCATCTTGATTTTCCCAAGATCAAGTCATTCAACCTCTCTCAATTTTTGTCCCGAATAATCCTATTTGCCAAGCCTTGAGCAGAGAGCTGGTCTCAGTCTCAGAAGGGCCTTCTTCATATATTGGGTACTTCATTTTTCAAATTTTTGACACCCGAGAAGAGCAATTTTCTTTTTCTCCCTCCATTTCTCCTCAATTTAGTGCATACCTTCCTGGATTTCACAAGAACAAGAGTGACTTTTGGCAGATAGTCTTGACTTATGTTGATCTTCCAATCAGGTTGCCTTCAAAAGGAAAGTTTACTACAGTGTTCGAAATTTATTCCCCCAATATTGTGTCAGACAATTTAGGTTAATTTAAGAAATTTCTATTCCTGCCCTTTACACTTTCTCATTCTCCTCCTTCTCCAAGGCTGCTAGGCTGCTTGTAAGGCCATGTGTCAAAGAGGCAATGTCCAAACGTTCGAAGAATTAAACGAGCTCACTCAAGGCGTCTACAGATTGTTCCATGTCATTGAATTCATTGCCAGCCCCGATAAGGTTTCAACAAAATTTACTTATTGGTGGCATGAGGAATACCGCCATGCTATCTTCACAGATAGTTTGGACGTTATCCTCCTAAAGATCATAGACACAGATCCTCCCACTCTTACCAGCAAAGTTATCGATGAAGATGCACCAACAGAACCTGTGAAAGGTATTCTCGTCTCTTTTCTTTCAACATATATCTTTGTTTGGTATTTAGTTGGATACTTAATTCTTTATTTCCATAGCAAGAAAGAAGAGAAAAGTTTTGGATCTACCTGTTCCAACAAGAGAATCGAAGAAGCTTGCAATTAAGAGTACCATCATTCAACCCTCAAAGCCATCTTCTAGAACCTCTTCCCAAGGGGATGTCCTCCTAGTCCTCCACTTCGTACCGTGACGAAGTCACGCTCATCAAAAGGTAACTCTTACACATAGTCTTTATAATTGCAAATGTTGTTATTCCTGACCTTTGTTCCTCAAACATCTCAGGAGCTGTCTCTAAGAATTACCGATCCAGAGCAGTTTCGTTTGCTTCCCCTTCTACAAAGGCTAGTTCTATTAAGATTTCGACTCCCGATCCTGCATTGGCGATTCCTGCCCCCTCAACAGAGATTCTAGCAAATCATGACAGCCGCGACTTTCGGGACTTGAGGGAAGTGAACCAACGAGTGGTCCTCTTTCTCTTCGCATTGAAGACATTCCCTACATCCCTCTCACAACGACTGAAATAGAGAAGAGTTCCACCACAACTGCAAGATCAATTGCCTCCTTCGGGAATTGAGATAAGAGAATCTATTCCTTCTTTGGGGGACTGAAGCAAGTAAGTCAGCTCATCTTTTCGGATCTGAAGCGAGGGAGAGTCCTGCAACTATAGGTAAATCATCTTCTATCCCTTCTACAAAATCTAGCCTGCCTTCAGGAACCAAAGGAAGAAAGTCAATTCCTCTTTTGGGAACTGAAGTGAGAGAGTCAGTCCTTCCTTCGAGAACTGAAGTAAGAGAGTTATGTTGGAGGTTAGGGTTTGAGTGAGTAGAAAGGGTTTTGCCTGCTTGAAGTATTACACCAAGAGACGTCTAGTTTTGAAAGCTCAACAGTGTTACCTCCAGCGTAGGAAACCCTAGAGTTATGTGCAAGCTCTTGAGCTCCAGCCCATTTGGACCCAAATAATCATGCTTTTATTTATTGGGCTTGTATGTGAATATATTATCTGGACTATATTAATAATATATCCAACAATCTCCTCCTATGTTCACCATACAGCACAATCCAATACGGTTGTCGGTGTAATGTTCAAATACAAAATAGAGATATCAAAACGTAAGTCTCAAATAAATGGACTCCATCAAAATGGGCAATAGCAGGTGAACTGTCAAGTCCCCACACGCTCTAAATAATAAATATTCATTCATCAAGTAGGTCATCCTGATCAATATCCTGCTTATTAAGCTGTCCTCCATCTCTGCCATTCCCTGTAGAATGTCAAATATGAATTTCATATTATCATGAATTCAATCATTCGAATAGTCTACTAAAAGTGTCTAGTTCTACTAAAAGAACTTAACACTATAATTTCAGGCAGAGAAGAACATATATTAATGTCATAAAGCATCATAATATCATGTTCATAAGCATCAAGCCAGTTTCATAAATCATGAATAAGGCCTAAACAGTTTAATTTACAAAGAGCCATCAACTTAAGTTTATTTATAAGAGAATAACCATTGTCTAGTTTCAAAAAACACGACCAATAGTCAACTCACTTACAATAACCTAGTCACGTAATATAATGTTTCAATTAAAAACAAGATCAACATGCTTCTTATGCAAATAACTATTTCTATGTTTCAATTTGGAATGTCACAATTACTAATTCCTTAAAGTCAAATAATTTAACATCAAATTTGGAATAAGGTCATTTAACCAAAATGATAGTCCAACCTAGTTGGATTGTATCATCAAGTTTGGAATGACACAAGCTTCCCAGATAGAACCTTTGAATTAGATTAAAGTCATCTTCATCAAGTTTGGAAAGAGACAACTCACCCTTTTCAGATTCATCAGCAACCATGGACATCGATGAAACACATAAACTGTGCTTATCATTTTGGCCAACAGAAGATTCGACAATTCAAAACACACAACTAGAAGGTAAGTAAATGGTAATTAAGACTTGTCTACACAGTCTTTAACCCCATTTCCCCCACTGTTTTAAATAATCGATCTTTAGGCAGACCTTTTGTGAGAGCATTGGCCAAGTTATCCTTCGATCTCACATCGATCAAGGTGATAACTCCTTGTTCTCTCAGATAATTCAACAATGCATGTCTCAGTCTCACATGTCTTCTCTTTGAATTAAAGAGAGCATTCTTGACGACTAGGACAGCTGCTTGATTATCACAGAACAGGCTTAAGGAATTAATCTTTAGCTGAGTCAAAGGAATATCCATAATCAGATTCTTTATCCACTCTGCCTCTTCGCCGGCTGAAGCTAAAGCAAAAAGTTCTGATTCCATAGATGACAATGCAATACAAGTCTGTCTTTTGGATTTCCAAGTAATAGCAGCTCCACCCAACGTGAATACATATCCACTTGTGGACTTACTATTTCCAATCTCTGAGCACCATGAGGCATCAAAATATCCATCCACAGTTGGAGGAAAATCAGAGTAACATAGAGCATAATCTTTAGTACCTTTAAGGTATCTCATTAGCCTACTGATGGCATCCCAATGCTCTTTACTAGGATTACTAGTGAAACGACTCAGCATGCCAACTGTAAAAGCTATGTCAGGTCTAGTGCAACTCATAGCATACATGAGACTACCAATCAGTTTCGAGTACTTTAACTGATCCACGCTGGTCCCTTCATTGGGACTTAGTCTTTTATTATAATCACATGGTGTCTCAATCGGTTTACACTCACTGTATCCCCAGGTAGAAAGTAGCAGTTCAATATAATGAGTATGGCTAAGGGAGATGACTTGCCTTTCAAAGCTTACTTTCATACCAAGAATGGTATTAGCAATACCAAGATCTTTCATGTCAAATTCTTTAGCTAAAGTAGCTTTCACATCACTCACTACAGAATGATCGGAGCCAAGAATTAACATGTCATCAACATACAAGCAAATGATGACTATCTTATTTGACATAGAACGATGGTAAAGGCATTTATCTGAGTAACTAGACTAGAAGCCATAACTCTTTACCACTTTGTCAAACTTAAGATGCCACATCTTAGGTGCTTGTTTAAGACCATACAAAGATTTGTTCAATTTACAAATTTTGTCCTCAAGGCCTTTCATGACATAACCTTCCGGTTGTTCCATGTAAATTTCCTCATTTAACTCTCCATTTAGGAAAGCTGTTTTTACATCCATTTGATGCACTACAAAGTATTCAATGGATGCCAAAGCAAGAATAATTCTTATAGTTGATAGATGACACACAGGTGAATAAACATCAAAATAGTCTATTCCACTCTGCTGCATATAGCCTTTAGCTACTAAACATGCTTTGTATCTGGCTATTGATCCATCACTATTTAGTTTCTTCTTCAATACCCACTTACAGCCTATAGCCTTAGCCCCTTTTGGCAAATTGACTAGCTGCCAAGTGTGATTCTGTAGCAGAGAGCTAATTTCATCATCTATAGCTTCTGCCCAAAGTAGAGATTCCCTAAATCTCATTTCTTCTTGATAGGAGAATGGATCATCCTCTAGATGGTAAGTAACAAAGTTTTCACCAAAACTTTTGGGAACTCTCTCTCTTATAGATACTCTAACCGGAACTGGTTCAATAGCCAGCTGTGTGGAATTAGTGCCAGAAGGACCTGCTTCAAATTCTACAGGAGACTCTGAAATCATATCTGTAGATCCATAAACATTCAAGCCATGATCTTTGAGAAACTTGTTCTCGAAGAATTCTGCATCTCTAGATTCTATCACTGTGTTAGTAGATAGATCCAAAAATCTATTTGCAGCACTATCTTCTACACTACCTAGATATACACAAGTAATTATTCTAGGTCCCACCTTAGGTCTTTTAGGATCTTGTATTCTAACATAATCAACACAGTCCCAACTCTTAAGAGTATCATATCTACAAGGATGCTTATACCATATCTCATCAGGTGTCATAGATAACTTAGAGTGCGGCAACCTGTTTAAGATGTGATTAGCAGTTAGAACTGCTTCTCTCCAGTAGGAGGAAGGCATGCCAGCTGTAAGTAACATGGAATTTAGCATTTCAGTTAATGTTCTATTCTTACTCTCGGCAACACCATTTGATTGGGGTGAGTAAGGAGCAGTGGTTTCAAGTATTATCCCCTCTAAAGCACAAAATTCCTTGAACCCTGTCATTGTATATTCACCTCCTCTATCACTCATAAACCTCTTAATTTTCAAGTTGAGTTGATTTTCTACTATAGACTTGAAAATCTTAAACTTTTCAAAAGCCCCATCTTTCGATTTCAATAAATAAACATGACAATATCTAGAAAAACCGTCTATGAATGTTATTAAATACTTCCGATCACCTCTAGTAACGTAATTTCTAAAGTCGCAAAGGTCAAAATGTATTAGCTCAAGAAGTTGTGTGCTTTTAGAAATCGACTTAAAAGGTTTTCTAGTGATCTTAGCCTGTGCACACACTTCACATTTGTCAAATCGAATAGAAGTATCCAATGGAATGTTGTAAGTTTTAGCTAGATGTTGCATTTTCCTGTAGTTCACATGTCCAAGTCTGTTGTGTAACAACTTTGGATCAATCAAAGTAGAGCTCACATGATTTATGCTATCAGTATCTAAACTCAACCTATACATACCATTAACCATGAACGCACAACCGAAATAACATGAGTTAACTGATAAAGTTACTCTACCATTCATAGTTGAAAAGGACATACCAGCTTTATCAAGTAAACTCATAGAAATCAAATTCTTTTTCAGTAAATGTACTACTCTAACATGTTTTAGAGTTAGTAATTTACCTGAAAAAAGCACCAAATTTGCAGTTCCAGCATGAGTCACCTCTGCCTCACCACCATTGCAATTTTCCACGGTGTCTTTCACTTCCGTGACATCAGTGAGTAAGTTCTTGTCATTTGCAGCATGACAAGTAGCGCCACTATCCAACCACCACTCAGAAGAGACACCGACCTTTCCATTCTTCATCATTCCAATGAAGGCTTGAGGCTCAAACTCATTAACTAGCATATTAGCCTCATTTTATGGTGTGTCGCTCTTTGGCTTCTTTGGTAGCTTACACTCTGCTGCCCAGTGACCCCACTTTCCAAAGTTATGGCACTTGCCCTTCTTCTTCCTTTTGGAGATAGTCTTTTTGGCCTCTAACTGAGAAGAGGATTCACCTTTTGGTGACTTGAATTTTTTCTGAGGTCTATTGGAATGTGAAACAAAGTTGGCAACTGACTTTTGTTGACCTACTTGTTCCAAACTCTTCCTAGTAATATTTTGATCCTCAATGTGAATATACCTCTTTAATCATCTGTTCTTTCTGTCTATGCATTTCAGTCTTAAAAGAACTCTATTCAGCGGGTAGCTTACTCAACACAAGACCAACAAAGAGATTATCAGACATATCAGAGTTATCCTCTTTCAGCTTGTTCCTCATGTTCTCAAGTTCAATCAACTGAGAGGTGATACTCGAATTCATATTGAATTTAAAGTCAAAGAACTTATCCGCTAAGAGAGTTTTAGAGAGCCCCTCTTGTTTTTGGAACTGAGCGTTCAAGTGATCCCATATCTCTTTCGCCGTCTTACACTCACTATACGTCATAACTAGACGATGATTTAGAGAGGTCAACAAGTAATCTCTATAAAAATCTTCATCTTTGTTCCATTGATATTCATCCACATCTTCAGTGGTAGATGCAAAATCACTTAATACAATATAGAATATTTCACGTTCTTTCATGCCAAATTGAACGTGCAATTTCCAACCATGAAATTCAGTCACATCAAATGATTGCAGCTTTATAATATCATAGGAACTATGTTTTGCCATTCCAATCAGAGCAAAGAGTTAGAAAGAGTGCACCTTGATGTCCTCGGAGCTCACAAAGTCGAATAACCCCTCTAACCTTGGTCAAACTGCTCTGTAGAAATAGAATTTGCCAAAATAGACCCAAAAAATGAGTCCGGAGCGCCCAAAAACCTTAAAATGGACTGCCTTTGTTGCTGAAAATTCGCCAAAATACGCGAGCTACAGTACCAGCGATGCTACAGTACCCGCGGTGCTACAGTACCGCGACGCTACAGTACCGCGAAACTTCCGGCGGCCATATCTCCTTCGTCCGACCTCCGTTTGACGCGAGTGACCACTCAAAACGTTCGTATCGACATGTAGAACGAAACCCAAGTGATCTCACCCTTTGAAATTGGCTATATTTTCTGGATTCTTGATTCAAAGATTTCGGTACCCGTATCTTTAAACTCAGATCCCGGCCAAACCAACCGTCGAAATCGAAAATAATTTGTACCTGCAAGTTCACCTCGACGAGACATTCAAGTAGACACATTGCTTGCTCAAATCCGATACACGAAGATAATACTTCAAGATTGTTGGAGGTTAGGGTTTGAGTGAGTAGAAAGGGTTTTGCCTGCTTGAAGTATTACACCAAGATACGTCTAGTTTTGAACGCTCAACAGTGTTACCTCCAGCGTAGGAAACCCTAGAGTTATGTGCAAGCTCTTGGGCTCCAGCCCATTTGGACCCAAATAATCATGCTTTTATCTATTGGGCTTATATGTGAACATATTATCTGGACTATATTAATAATATATCCAACAAGTTAGTCCCCTTTGGGAAATGAAGTGAGAAGATCAGCAAGAAGTCCATCTCCAGTTCCCGTCGGTATGTCATATTCTTACCATGTCCTTTCAAATGATGAATTTTTTTGCCATCAGCTAACATGCCTTGATTATATTTTGCAAATTTTCATGAGCCTTCATCTGCTTCCAAAAGAATCATAATCCCCACTAGGGTTAAAGGCTCATCAATGTCTACTGCTTCTTATCCTCTCCTTCCTCCTACAGCAACTGTCCTACCTTCTCCAACAACTTTTGTCATAGCTAGTTCATCCACTCATGCTTCCTCTTCTGTTGCGCCCACAGCTCCAACTACGCCCACAGCTCCAGCGGCTCTTAAGGTGTACGTAGTGCCTCTATCAGATCGAGAGAAAGTCGATTTGGAGTTGATGCCGAGTGCTGATCCTTTTGATCCGTCTCTTGCTGGAGAATCCGGGGAGTCGACCCTAGTTCTTGAAGATCCTGCCTCATTCTTTGAAGTCCCCAAGCACATAGCCAAAGCCAAATGGACAGAATTCCTGAGCTATTAGAGCATGGGTATGGGAGTCTGATTGTTAATCCCAACAGAGAGCGTCAGGCAAGGGCTTTCTTTCAAGAAGTATGCTCTGGCAACCCTTCCTTCATGTTATTTGAAGACTTCCAAGACAAGAGTAACATCTTTGCTGTCAGCTTCATAGATGCTATGAACACCATCAAGAAGAATATGGATCGTCTCCTAGGTCTACTCCAAAAATAACGACGGAGCATACTTGCTCGAGATGAGCTAGCTCAGAAGCGTGAAGACACTCGCTTATTCCTTATCCATTACAAAGCTGAGGAGAATGTGCTTCAACACTTAGCTGAAAGAAAGGCACAACTTGAAGCTAAACTGAGAAAAGTAGAGGCTTTGATGGTAGAGCATGAAGCGAGAATGGGCAGTTTTCGTGCCACAATCTGACGAAAGAAACAAATATGTGTGAAACTGCAAAAGGAGCTAGACTCCACCCAAGAAATGGTCCATGTCCAACAAAAACAAAGGGCAGAAATTATGGGGAGAATCTTAGGGTAATGTTTGAGCTCTGATCCTTTGTAAATGAGGCAAAGACTCTATTAATCAAATGAAAATAAAAATTTGTTTTTCACTGATTGTCCGCCTTATTTGACTGTAAGTTTCATTCCTATCTTTCTTTTAACTTGTACGATGTGAGACGACTAACAAATATCCCGATGACATGCTCTCCCGATGCTATGATCTGCCAATCCTAAGTACTTAATATCTTTCACTAAGCACCACTCTATCCAACTTGTCATTATTTTAAGGAACTAAAAGGCAGAATAAAATGAATTTCGCTGTGGAATTACCTAGATGGCTTAGCTGAGTAACTAATCCTTTCTTACATCACTTCGTCATAATAAACTTCAATGATGCAATGAATAACTGACCTCTCTCTATGCATGAAGCCATGTTCTCCTACTTTATCCCACCTTTTCCGAGAAAACCTCAAGCACAATGTTACCCGTTACTTGCATTATATCTCTCATCTTTGATAATTTCATCCCTATCTTTCTTTTGACTTGTACGATCTAAGACGACTAACAAATATTCCGATGACATGTTCTCCCGATACTATGATCTGCCAATCCTAAATACTTAATATCTTTCACTAAGCACCAGTTTATCCAACCTTGTCATTATTTTAAGCAACTAGAAGGCAGGATAAAATGAATTTCACTATAGAATTACCTAGATGGCTCAGCTGAGTAACTAATCCTTTCTTACCTCTATTCGTCATGATAAACTTCAATGATGCAATGGATAACTGACCTCTATCTATGCATGAAGCCACGTTCTTCTTCAGCATTGCTGAATTCGGTACTTTCGACAAGTGCCATTGTCTACCGATTATCCTTCATCGGTATCTTGTCTTTTTCCTTCAACAAATGCTTATACTTAGAGAATCGAGCAGTTAACTGAAAAAGATCATCAAAGGCTTATCCTTCAAACCTTTCCTTGAGATTGAATTTAAGCCTGTTGAAGGCCAAATCAGTAAATTTTTTCTCAGTGAGAGAAGTCAAACATCTATTCCTGGATTTCTTGAAATGAGCAATAAATTTATCTGCAGTTTCTATGCTATATTGGTACATTCTTGCCAAATCGGCTACTGTTACCTCAGATACCAATCGGTAAAATTGAGAATTGAATTGTTTTTTTTTCTCAGCTCATGTCTAAATGAAGTTCGCAAGTAAGTTCCTGTACCAAGTGAATGTTGTCTTTGACAAAGACAACGGAAACAACCTCAACTTTAGATATTCATTAGTCACAGCCTCTCCACATTGTGCTAGGAAACGACCTGCATGTTCCACTGCTGACAGATCTTTCTCTCATGTGAATACATCAAAGTTTGGCATCTTAAAACCCCTTGGATATGGGATGGTATCAACCCAGTCGAGATGTGGTTTCCTGTACACATGTCTTGGAGCTCCTCTTTCGGCACTTTATTGATCCGTTACTGTTGACACCTGATTTTTTGACCAAGTCTTTTTCAGCTTTATTTTGAAAAATCACAAAAAATCCATAAAAAGTCAACAAATTACAAAATCAACTTTGGTGGCCTTGGCCAAGCCCAAGGAACCATTTTTGACCAAAAAATAATTTTTCATATTTTTTATATTTTTTAGTATTTTTAGAAAATAGGAAAATACTCAAAAAATCAAGAAAAATAGCATTTGAGGTCTCACAAATACAAAAAAAAAATAGCCAATATTTTTCTTTTTAATCTCTTGCATTGTTGACCTCACAAAGAATCCAAAATCAGATTCAATTATGGGTGTTCCTTTGTAACCCATACTATTGAATTTGAGAAATAAATGTCAATCGAGTCTTTTAATTTGCAATTTTGGCATTTTCTAGGGTCTTGACATCCATTCTAACTGTCCCTTATTGCAATTTAACCCAATTGTTTGTACAAATTGCTCAATTACACGAATTTGGCAAAATTGCATACCAAAATTGCATTTGTAGTCCTTGAAATTTCCTACTAATTTGAGTTTAATTTTGAAAAATCCTATTCGGAACCGGTTCAGACCGGTCAGACCGCCGATCAGACCGGTCGAACCGGTCCGCTACAGTGTCATCGTCTTCCTTAAGATCCTGCGCAGATGAACAATGGAAGGTTTGATTTCAATGACAAAATTGACCAAGCAATCGGCGGCAGTTGAAGAAGCGTTGGTGGGCGTCTTACTCCTTACCTCAAGACCTTTCGATCAAGACTGGCCCCATGACAAATGACCGCCGGACGAGCTCCGACGAGGTCAGTCAAACCTTTGAACCTGCAAAAGTCAACATTCTCGAACGCAGGACAAATTCGTGCCAAATTCGCACGAAATGAAGCCCGTCGGAGGACCAAACGGAGTTGGACGGAAATGCCCATCCTCCATGACGCCGTTTGGGCCTAAAAGCACGTGGCTGTACGTGCAATTCGAGGTAGTTCGCCTCTCCCGTTTGGCGCCAAAATTCGAGAAGGCTATATAAGCCTACGAGGGTTTTCTGTTGAAAAGGACGGTGGATTCAGTTAGAGAGGGAGGAACTGAATCAAAGAGAGAGAAAGAAGGAGAGAGAAAGAGCTCCCCTCCATCGCCATTGTCGAGGGTGGAGCTCGAATTGACAGAGCACTGGTTGGGCCTCCTGAGGCTGAACCAAAGCTTGACGAAGTCGTGAGGTGGTCGCCCAAGCTCCGGGGAAGCAATCGCCGTCGGCCGCACGGCCTGAGATCGCCTGAACAGGTGAGGCAGAGCTTCAACTCTTATACTGAGCTTCAATGGCGGATTTGATTTTCGACTGTGATTCTTGCATTTAGTGTGTGCGTCTTGTTCTCTGAACATCACTGACCATATTCGCACCTTGGTTTTGCATCGATTTTGCCTGAGCACCTTGAATCGAGTCTTCAAACTTAGCTTCCATAGCCGACCACTGTTCATCCTCCCCCAGCCAAATCTGGGCCGCGCGGGCTCAATCGGAGCCCGAGGTAAGCTTTCTGCACCTCCTGCCATGTCAATCTGTGGATGAATTGATATGATTTCGTGTGACTCGCGTGATTGAGCTTCCATGGCTATACTCGGCAATTCGGACGATGTTCCCGATTCTGTGAATAGGATGCTTCAATTCTCAGATATGTTAAACTAGAAATGATTGCGAGTCGATTGCCGTTGGTCTCACGTGATTTCATCAAGATCTCACCGTACGATCGTCGCCGGAGAAGCATAGCCGTTCATTCCGCCAGAGTCGCGAGGTTGAAGACGAAGCTGACGTGGCGTGGTCAGCGAGTCAAAGTCCTAGGTGGCATTCGGCCATTGGTCCACGTAGATGTCGAGTCAGCTCGACCGTTAGTTTGTTAGGGTGAGTCAGCATTAGATCGGACGGTCTAGGTTAATTGAGTCTAATAAATGGTGGCCGTCGGATTAGAATTTAGGATAATTCGAAAATGATTTTAATCTGAAAATAAAAATTGGTTGAAACGGCGTCGTATGGGTTAGTTAGTGGACGACGTCGTTTAGGTTAAGTAGGAACGGACGGTCTAGATCTAGTCCTATGTTTTAATCGTGGCCGTAGGTTCAAGTAGTTAGATCAGACGTCCCTGATCAGGTCTTCGTTTAATCCAGGCCGTAGATTTCAGTCAAATGATCCGATGGTTGTAGATTAGCCATGCGTTTCGATGAGGACCGTCGGATCAGAGTTGATAATTCGAAAAAAAAAAGGGCGAATACGGCGTCGTTTTGGTTTCAGGCTTCGCGGATCCGGGTCTGGGTCGAGTTCCAACCCGAGTGGGTCGGGTCGACCCGGTCCGAATCATATTTTTTAATAAAAAATTCCGAAAATGATTTTAAAAAATAAAAAAAAAAATCAGAAAAATCTTTAAAAATGCAAGAAAATTCCAAAAAAAAAAATGCGAAAAAATTGTGAAAAATCCTAGGCATTCCGGAAACCCCCCCAAAAATCGAGGGTTGACCACAGACAACTGGTCAACCCTATTTCTGGGTTTCTTATCCGATCTTCCGAGACTTGACGACATTACCCTTTAAGGGTAAGTCGCCTTTGCTGTGTACGTATGACAAAATAGATAATGCCAAAGTAAGAATTAGGGTCGAGAAAGCCATCAATTCTTAGGTTTGGGTTTTCGAGTCCCGCCCCTTTTCTCAAAATGACGATTTTACCCCTCAATGGGAAAATCATCTTTCTTGTCCCAATCGAGTTCTGAAAATTGCTTAAAGTTAGGGTTCGGGTCAGGTGGACGACCAGCCCTAATATTTAAGATTTTCAGTTCTCATCTTTGTCCAAAATGACGATTTTACCCTTCCGAGGGTAAAATCACTTTTAAATTCCAGAAAAATCCTGGAAATTCCCTAAAAATAGGAAATGGATTGGATTGATAGCCAATCCTATTTTCCCTATCCTTTCACTTCCCAATTCATCTAAAATGACAGATTTACCCTTTCAAGGGTAAATTTTCCCCGAATTATTCAAAATCACGATTTTGCCCCTCATGGGCGAATCATGTCCAAATCACTCTTAATCCTTGATTTACATTTCTCTAGGCTAATAGGGCCTCATTAGGGATGCCATGCTGCTTTCATGTGTTTTATCCGCATGTACTGGATCCTTGATTTGCGCACTTATTTCTATTGATTGCGATTGATAGGGTAGCATTTCCCATCTGCATGAACTCCTAGATTTAGGATCTGTACCCCACTCGTCCGTATGAAATCCTATGATCAGATAAACCATTCAGCTTAGGTACCGAAAGGGCGTCAACTCTGACAGTTGGCGTAACTAAGTCCCCGAACCTACTTCTCTGGTTTCCGCAGAATCGAGTAGACCACTCCCAACTATTCGATAGGGTTTCCGATCGTACCATCCACGAAACGATTGGTGGCGACTCCTTGGCATGTACACTCATCACATGTCACTAGACCGCACTGAAGGTCGATCACGTATATCCAGCAGTTGCGATTTGGGTAATGGACCTTGGGAGAGGCCCGTGTCCGATCATACAACATCGGACGGCCCATTAACCCTCACTAGTCATAGACGGCGCTCGTGGGAGGGTCACGACAGTTACCAATTCAGCCACTCTATTTGGGTTCCATGGCCTCAAATTCTGTTGGTCCATCCAAGAATCTTGCACCATATGGTCAACTTGTTGAGATATGTTCATCCCTCGATGTTTCACATTGAAATTAATGGGTGGTGATGGCCTGTAGATAAGGTTTTCTACTATGTGTGGATATGATTGAGCTGCAGGAGTCCTCATAGGTTCAGCATTCGGCACATTCAGTGGTGGTGATATATTCAGCACTAGTTGTGGAATGGGAACAATGGGGTTAACTACATTAACTTCAATGGGAGCAGTCTTGTCGCGACCCTCTCGAGCAGCTCGTTGGGTGGAGGGGCTCTCGAGGGTTAATGGGCCGCCAGATGTCGTCTTATCAGACGCGGGCCTCTCCCAAGGTCCATTACCCAAATCGCAACGACTGGATATACGTGGTCGACCTTTGGTATGGTCTGGTGACATGTGATACGTGTAAATGCCAAGGAGTCGCCACCAATTGTTTCGTGAAAGGTACGATCGAAAACCCTATCGAATAGTTGGGAGCAATCTATTCGATTCTGCGAAAACCAGAGAAGTGGAATCGGGGACTTAGTTACACCAACTGTTAGAGTTGACGCCCTTTCGGTGCCTATGTTGAATGATTTGTCTAGCCCTAGGAGTTCATGCAGATGGATGAGCTGTGATCCCTAAATTTAAGAGTTCATGCAAATATGGATGACTATCCTAACAAACACAGTCAGTAAAAATGATTGCGCAAATCAAGGATCCAAAACGTGCGGATAAATCACATGAAAGCAACATGACATCCCTAGTAAGGCCCTATCAGCCTAGAGAAATGTCAATCAAGGCTCAGGAGTGATTTTGACATGATTCACCCACGAGGGGCAAAATCATAATTTTGAGAAATTTGGGGATAATTTGTCCCGGAATGGCAAAATTGTCATTTCAGATGAAATAGGGAGTCCAAAGGTGATGGAAATAGGATTGGTGACCAAGCTAGTCCATTTCCTTTTCTTTTTTCTTTTTTGGAATTTTCATAATTTTTCTAGAATTTTGAAGTAATTTTACCCTTTGAGGGGTAAAATCATCATTTTCGAAAAAGACGAGATATGAAAATCTCAAACATTAGGATTGGTCGACCACTTGACCCAAATCCTAATTTTAAGCAATTTTCAAGACTCGATTGGAATAGGAAAGGCGATTTTCCCTTTGAGGGGTAAAATCGTCATTTCGAAAAAAGGGACAAGGTTCGAAAAATCCAAGTACAATAATTGGTCACCTAACCGACCATAATTCTTATCTTGGCATTATCAACTTATCTCGCACACACGGTAAAGGCGACTTACCCCTAAAGGGTAATATTGTCAATTCTCGGATGAATGGATAAGAAATCCCAAAAATAGGATTGACCAGTTGTCTGTGGTCAATCCTCAATTTTTGGAAATTTCTGGAGTGTCTAGGAATTTTTCACAATTTTCCTGCATTTTTTGGGATTTTCTAGGATTTTCTAACATTTTTTTTAGAATTTTCTAAGAATTTTCTGATTTTTTTTTATTTTTTAAATCATTTTCCGAATTTTTTTATTAAAAATATGATTCGGACCGGGTCGGAACCCGGCCCAGACCCAGACCCAGACCCGTGCGACCAACCACTCCAAAACGACACCGTTTCGAGTTTTTCTGTTTTTCTATTATTCGGATTTAATCCGACGGCTCCTATTGAACCACGTGGCTACTCCACGACCCTTAGATCAGCTTACTAAAGCCTACGGCTTAGATTGAACGAAGACTCAACCAGGGCCATCTGATCGACTTACTATGATTTACGGTCAAGATTAGAAAACTAGACTCGATCTAGACCGTCCATTTACACTAACCTAAACGACGCCGCTCGGCCCTTTATCTAAACGACACCGTTTCTGCACTTTTTAATTTTCTGATTTTAAAAACACTTTCGGATATTCCTGATTATTAATCGGACGATCGTTAAAAATTGGACTCGATTAACCTAGACCGTCCGATCTAACCCAATTCAACCTAACAAACTAACGGTCAAGCTGACTCGACAACCACGTGGACCAATCATTCACTGACACCTAGGACGCTGACTCGTTGACCTGCCACGTCAGCTTCATCTTCAACCTCCCGACTGCCACTTGAATGGACGGCTAAGAATCTCCGGCGACGATCCGACAGTGAAAACTTAATGAAATCGCACGAGACCGACGCCAATTGACTCGCAATGATATTTAGTTTAACATATCTAAGAATCGATGCATTTCATCCATGAAATCACGAGCATCATGCAATATGCCGAGTACGGCCATGGAAGTTCAGTCATGCGAACTACGCAAAATCAGGGTGATTCATTCACAGATTAACACAAGAGGAAATTCAGACCACTTACCTCGAGCTCCGATTGAGATCGCACGGCCTAGGCTTGGCTAGGCGACATTGAACAGTGTTCGGCAATGAAGGTTGGATTTAGAGACTCGATTCGAAGTATTCAGACAAGGCCATTGCAAAATGAAAGTGCGATGATGGTCAGTGATGCTTGGGGAGTAAAACGCCTACTCTAACTCGAACAATTATAATAGGAATCGAGTTCCGCCATTAAAGAACAATAAGAAAGCTCGAAGGCTGAACTCACCTGTTTCGGAGCGATAGGTCGCGTGGCTGGTGGCAATCGACTCCTGCTACTTCAGCCTTGCTTCTGATGACTTTAGCTGGCTTCGGTTTGGCCGGAGACGGCCTAACCAGTGCCTTGGATTCGAGCTCCAATTCTCGACGGCGGGGACCGAAGAATGAGCACTCTCTCTCTCTCTCTCTCTCTCTCTCTCTCTCTCTCTCTCTCTCTCTCTCTCTCTCTCTCTCTCTCTCTCTCTCTCTCTCTCTCGTTCCTTCCCTCTCTTGATTCTGTTGTCCTCTCTTAACCGAATGGACCCTCTTCTTCCAAGAGATACCTCAATTTTAGTTATATCCCCCTCCTTTCAAGATCGGCCGTGCGGGGGATCCCTTGTGGTGACCATTTGCACGTGTAGTCACGTGCGAAATGGTCACCGGACACCGGTGAACATCTGGGACGAATTGGTCACCAATTCTGGTCATCCGGTAACTCTAATTTCGCTCGAATTCCACCTGCATTTGGTTCTGCGTTTGGCTCGAAAATGACCGGTGGACATTTTGACCTTCGTCGGCGCTGCTCCGACGGACCCAAGTTGTCGGATCGGTTTCAATCGACGAAGGGAACTCTAAGGATTAAAACCCCTCGATCAATTTTATCAATCGTGCTCGATTGGAAGGCCAATTTCTCGATCACTCACCCGCTAAATCTGCAATTGGTGCAGGAAGCTTTGGGGAAGAAGACAATGTAGCGGACCGGTTCGACCAGTCCGACTATAGTTTTACAAAATTAACCAAATTTCATGGGAAATTTTTACAAATTAAACCCCAGAATCGAACTTAGGACGTCAATTTTATCTAAAAATGTAATTTTGCCCAAATGTTCATGTCAATTTCTACAAAAACCCCAAATTTACCCTTAATTGCAATTTGGGAAATTATTAAATTGAATGCTCAAATGATCAAATTGGACAAAACCACATATGCCAATCGATTCAGTATGATAAAAAAAACATTAGGTAGTGACTTCAATTTGTAATGGTTGTCCTCGAATTGAAAGTAATTTCAATTATGCCCAAATTCAAGGATTAAAATGCAATTAAGTATGCAATTTTGCCCAATTCATGCAATTGAGCAATTTGTGTAGACAATTGGGCTAAATTGCAATGAGGGACGCATAGAATGAATGTCAAGATCCTAAAAAAAAATGCCAAAATTTTAAATTAAAAGACTCAATTGACATTTTTTTACCAAATTCAATCATACGTGTAACAAAGGAACACATAAATTGAACTTGAATTTGGACTTTTTATGAGGTCAAAAATACAAGGGAATTAAAATAAAAATATTAAGTATTTTTTAATATTTTTTTTTGACCTCGAATGTTATTTTTCTTGAATTTTCGAGGATTTTTCTATTTTCCAAAAATACTAAAAAATATGAAAAATTATTTTTTTTGTCAAAAATGGTTCCTTAGGCTTGGCCAAGGCCACCAAAGTTGATTTTGTAATTTTTTTTTTGACTTTTTATGAATTTTTCAAAAATAAGCTAAAAAAGGATTGATCAAAAATCATGTGTCAACAAGTCTAAAGGAAATTATAACCACTCACTTTGTTCACTAGGTTTGTTGGTGTTGGATTCTCTTGCCTTGGTACAATTCTCAAAGGAGGTTGTAAATTATGTCCCCCATTGCTATTATACCTGGCATTGAGAGGTCCCAACGCTAGAGGAAATGGATAGTGCCCAGAAAATTTGCATAAAAGGGTGGAACTTGAGAGGAAGTATTTGGACAAGATATTACCTTGTTTATGACGTTGATTACCATGGGCCTTATCACATCTGTAACATGCCTCACCATGTGGTATTGAGATCATTCTCTTGTTCCTCAAACATCCTCTTCATCGTGGCTATCAATGTAGTGTCGAGTCCCAACGTGCGGGTCTGTTCCTCAGTTAATAGCCGTTGTAAATTGGCATTACGATGGGCTAGTTTTTCAGGCTGATTGGCCGTTGAATGCTCTGATCGTTCACCATCGTCTGGATTGTTGACATTGTCAACTTGTACTCCCTTCTGATTGATTTCTGGTTCTCACCATTTCTTCAAATCTTACCACAAAGGATCCTTCTGGGCATGCCAAAAAGATGTTCGCTCGTTTTGCAACAAGGATTATCTTTCATCGAAATTCGTTCTTCGATTTTTATTATAAAGATCATGTGGCTCAATCCTCAAAGAAACTTTTGGCGAAGAACGAATCACAAGGAGTTTGTATGGAAATGGATGCAAATGAATGGATTGTAGATAGATTTGAGATCAACAAAAGATATGAGTTCCTTACCAAAAAAAAAAACAAAAGGTATGAGTTACATTACAATACTTCTAGGAAAGCTGTAAATGACTTCGAAATAAATTGGTTTGCGGGAATTGAAAATACAGGAAACTCAAAGAATAATGGAAGCTAAATTGCAAAGGAAATTGAGTGGTGTCTTCTCATTCTTCCTTATGAATATTTGTATCTCCTTGCACTTTGCAACTGCTTGGACGGTTATCTTTGTATTTTCAAATCTTGAATCTTGGCGCCTTCAATAACCACCCCTTTTTGTCCACGTTCGTCATTGCTTTTGTCCGTCAAAATTGATTTTCAATTGCTACAATGACTTTGAATTTGAACTTTTTGAGTTTCTTCCCATAATCTGCTCATGCCAATTACTTTCGCTTCTTCCTCATAACTTCCCACTGACATGGCTAATTTAGTTGATTCATTGTCTTTTATGTTCGTCACCCCTCTTCATTGGTTTTTTGTGGTTTTCTGGAAGTCACCGATTCACAACTACTTACCAGATTTCGAGAATGAATTACTGCCCACTTTACGAATATTGGGTTCTTGCAATTCTCAATGCACTGTGGCCAACTTGCCGAACTTCGGTAAGTCATTTGCCATTCTTCACTTAACCGAATCTGGATCGAATCGGGACTTAACGACCTTGATACTTGCTCAGTACATGTGTTTATTATTTGGTGTCAACAAGAACTTATCGTGGTCCTTAATTTTTTTTTTTTTTTTTTGGTTCTTTTGTTAGTTAAAATGGCAACCCTTATTATTATTATTTTTGGGTCAAAATAGCCCTTATTTCAACAGCTACAAGTGATGCGAATTCGTTCACTTTATTATTTTGTTCATAATTAATTATAGTAATAAAAATACGACGATTTTTATCACTGTCGATGAGGCTCATTGTATAACTCTCTTCTTAAAGTTGATAAATACCATGTAATAAAACTTAAGCTCATAGAAAGTTATTTGAGAACAAAATAGAATTTTTACCTGCCAAAGACCTTTGATCATTCATCTACTTAAAACGCGCGCGCGCATATATATATATATATGAACAATTATGTTTGAATGTTTATCCCCACATGATGTAACTCTATTATTTCTTGTACACCAATTGAAGGTTAAAATTGAATATACATAAAGAATTGGATCTGCTAGAACTTTATTACCAGAATATCACATAAGAATTAGAGACTTGTTCTTCTAAAATGACCATAAAAGGTAGGGCTCGCACGTAAACAATCGATTTAACTTTTACTTTCTCTAGTTTGCTGATGAAGAAGAATGCTGCTGGAGGATTCATCACAGTCCAAGAAGGACCCAAGTGATATTGCCACTGCATTACAGAACGCTTTGATCCCTACAGGATGGAGCTTTTTCTTTTTTCTTTTTTTGGTGAGATTTCAGAATGGAGTAAACCGACAATTGGTTTCTCAATTTTGTGCAACCTATGGATCCAATCATAAACACAACCATTGCGGCTTTACAAGGATAGACACATTTAAAGATGACATTCTCATGAACCAAAGCACCAAACACTGATAATAACTGAAAGAAAAAGCGTAATTGGCAGCCGTACTACTACAATTGGAATCACTGGACACGCTAAAGTCTCACTCAAATGGAAATAAAATAGATAAAGCCATTAATAGAGACATAGCATAAGTAATTATCTTGAAATGGATCATCATCCAGATGCTTCCTTCTTACTGAAGAATATGTCTGTGAACACCTTCTTGGAGTGCAAAGAAGCATTCAACAGCTTTATGGCCTACAGAGCAGATAACAAGAGAATGAGAAGCTTTCATTGAACATTTCGCTGCCGTGGGTAACAAATTGTCATGGTCGCTAAAATAGCATATATAGAGAATTAAGTCAATCCAGACCTTATCAGCTATCTTTTACTTAAGACACTGACAAGTCGTGACGATTTATTTAGAAAAACTGCTGATGCACACTATCCCTTGACTATGAGTTATCATCCTTGTCATGAAGACGTGATTTTATCCAACAATGGATCTTGTTCATTTTCTGAGCCCAAACCCTTGCTCGTGTCGGGGTAGGATATCACTACACCTTTGGTAATGTTAGCAGTGTAGTGTGGCCATAACAGAAGAGAGAATCATAGCGCAAGTTGGAATGCATAAATCTGACAAATAGCCAATGGCAATTAAACATCCAACTAAACAAACCTTCCAGTTTCCAGTGCACTATCTGTGATCGTGTTATGTGCAATCGATGTTTTGAAAAATGAACTATTCCATGTAAAGTATGGTTAAGGCGTGCTTTGCAGGCATTCCTTAACATGACCCTTATCAATAGTTTTAGGCATTCCAAACATTGATACTTGTCCAAGAATGCAGAAGCACCAGGTGCATATTATAGTATATATAACAGAGCTGGAATTTTCTGGAGAATATGTCGATTGTTCAACACACCAAGGTCAGTATCAAACCTGAGAAAAAATTCTCTATGCCCACGTGCGTCAAGAACAGTCTACACAGGCCAACAGAGGCCTAGTCTATGGGCAACACTATGAGAACAAAAAAATATCAACCTTAGTTTAATCATTTCCTCTCCTTGGGAAAACCAAGACTAAAAAACCGATACTTAATTTCCCTTATGCTTTTACAAATTTTACATAATCTTTAGGAACAAAGACTTGGGTTTTTTGTAGCTTCCAACGCCAAAAGTAAAATCCAATGGGGGCAACATATGTGTTGAAGTTTCTCAATACAAAGCACAAAGATTGCTTAACAATACCACTTAGATTCCCTATTTTGTAGAACTATACTCTAGAAGAGTATATGGCATTAGGGTTTTTCTTTGATATTTGAATGCAACAATTCCAGCACCTACATCATGCATGCATTTGATGCACCCGTGTGGGGCAGATAAGCATATGTCTCTCAAGTGAGAAATTTAGGATCCATCTGCTAACTTTGCAATCTGTTACTATAGTATGTCCTGGAACATGATGATAAAGCAACTAAAAATTTCAGGCCTAGAAACGAATAGAAAAAGATATAGGTAAAAGAAAAGGGTTGCAGGCCTTACCTCATCCATCCCAAAATCTATCAGCTTCTCTTCAAGATCCCCGAGTTCCTGCACATTGAACTTGTTGATGAGAGTAACACAAGAAATGGTGGACATAGGCTTCACGACCAGATCATCCATCACCATGTATGTCACGACGCCTTTCACATAACCACCCTCACTGTCAGATGCCTCAGACGAGGATGATGTTGGGAATTAAGTCAAATTCATTAAGTGTTATCAGTGACCGTTCGACTCCCATGGCATAATTAGTATTCCGATGTAATTATTGTTTTAGTAGACATAATTAGTTGAGTCTATCTCCGATGTAATTATTGTTTTAGTAGACATAATTAGTTGAGTCTATCAGAAACCTTTTAGTATTCCGATGTAATTGTTGTTTTAGTCTTTTCACTTTCCTAGAGAGACTCAAGAGTCATGTTTTAAGCCTATAAATAGGTGAGTCTTGTAACCATTTCAATATGGGTGAATCGATTGTGAATACAGTATATTGAAAAACCACCTTCCGTCTCCTCTTCCTTGTGTGAACAAAGTTCCTTTGAGAGTGCTTGTTGAGAGCCCCACAGTCGATTTATCCCATCAAATTGGTATCAGAGCTTCACGGTTTCGTGATTATGGCGTCAACAAGCAACCTTCCTTTTCAGTATCCAATCCTCACCAAAGAAAACTATGGCAAGTGGGCTTCCAGAATGAAAGCCATACTCGGCGCCCATAGTGTGTGGGATCTTGTCAACAATGGCTATGATGAGCCAGATGAAGATGTCGCGTTGACTCAGGCTCAGAGGAATGCGTTGGAGAAGACTCGTTCGAAAGATCAACTCGGGTTGTCAATCATCTTTCAAGCCTTAGATGATTCTATGTTCGAGAAAGTCTCGAATGCTACTACATCCAAGGAGGCATGGGAGATTCTTCAAACCACGCACCAAGGTGTTGAGAAAGTAAAGAAGATCCGCCTTCAAACTTTGAGAGGCGAGTTCGAGGTAATCCGTATGAAAGAATCTGAGTCGATTTCTGATTATTTCACAAGAGTTTTAGCTATTGTGAATCAGATGAAAAGGAATGGCGAAGATGTTCCTGATGTTCGTGTCGTCGAAAAAATCCTGCGGTCGTTGGATAAGAAGTTCGACCACATCGTTGTCGCTATCGAGGAATCGAAAGATGTCGATTCTATGACAGTCGATGAGCTCATGGGTTCGTTGCAAGCCCATGAAGAAAGACTGAAAAGAAACAAGTCTGAACCGGTGGAGGAAGTACTCCAATCTCGATTGAATATCCGAGATGACAAAGGCCAAAGAGGTGACCCTGTGCAAACTCGATGGGTCAATCAAGATCGTGACCGAGGACGCGGTAGAGGCCGTTTCCAAGGAAGAGGTCGTGGACGAAGCGGAGGAGATTTCGCCCGAAGCAATGAGTGCTTTCATAATCAAAGAAGTACACGTGGAAGAGGAAGAAACACAAATAACCGGTATGATAAATCAAAGGTTCGATGTTATCGTTGTAATAAATGTGGCCATTATGCTTATGAGTGTTGGCAGAAAGAAAGTGCGGTGGCAGATGAAAAGGCGAACCTGGTGAATGATGGTGATCAAGTTCTTATGCTGGCATTTAAAGAAAATGCTGATGAAAAGAATGATACGTGGTACTTGGACACTGGAGCAAGCAACCACATGTGCGGCCGAAAGGAGATGTTCGTTGAAATGGATGAGACAATAAAAGGAAAAGTCTCGTTCGGTGATAATTCTCAAATTCTTGTCGAAGGGAAAGGTACGATTTTAATTCGTCTGAAGAACGGAACACGTCAGTTTATTACTAACGTGTATTATGTGCCAAAGATGTCGAGCAATATTTTGAGTTTGGGACAGCTTCTTGAGAAAGGATTTACTGTCCAGATGAAAAATCTTTGTCTTATGTTGAGAGATTGCAATAATAAGTTGATTGCGAATGTGAAGATGTCGAAGAATAGGATGTTCACTCTGAACATCAAAGATGATATGTCTACATGCCTTCAAGCATGTGTAGACAATCCTTCGTGGCTATGGCATTTGAGGTTCGGTCATCTCAATTTTGGCGGACTCAATATGCTTTCTCGCAAGAAGATGGTGTATGGCTTACCGCATATTGATCACCCCGATCAATTATGTGAAGGATGTGTAATTGGCAAGCATTCTCGAGCAAGTTTTCCGAAGGAGTCGACTTATCGAGCGAAGAAGCCACTGGAGTTGATTCATTCTGATGTATGTGGTCCGATCACTCCTCAGTCGTACGGTAATCATCGCTACTTTGTTACGTTTATTGATGATTTTACTCGAAAGACTTGGGTGTTTTTCTTGAAAGAAAAATCAGAGGTGTTTGATACGTTTAAGCACTTCAAGAAAATGGTTGAAAAGGAGAGTGGTTATTTTATCAAGTCTTTAAGAACTGATCGTGGAGGAGAATTTACTTCTGGAGAATTTAATCAATTCTGTGATTACCATGGCATTCGACGTTTCTTAACGGTGCCGTATTCCCCACAACAAAATGGTGTGGCTGAGCGAAGGAACAGAACCATTCTCGACATGGTTCGCAGTATGTTGAAAAGCAAAAATTTGTCAAAGGAGCTTTGGGGCGAAGCTGTCAGATGTGCAGTTTATCTGCAGAATCGATGTCCCACGCAAGGACTCGATGGTGTTACCCCAGAAGAAGCATGGAGCGGGAGAAAACCTACGGTTTCTCATTTAAGAATTTTTGGGAGTGTTGCGTATGCTCACGTACCCGACCAGAAAAGATCGAAATTGGAAGACAAGAGTAAAAAGCTCATTTTCATCGGGTATGATTCCTCATCAAAAGCTTACAAATTGTTTGATCCTGACACTTTGAAAGTATATGTAAGCAGAGATGTGAAATTTGATGAAGAAAGTTTGTGGGAGGAAAATCGACAACTTGTCAAAACCAGTCATGATAAATTTGTCGAAACCGTTCGTGATGATTCTGTCGAAATGGAGATTGAAGCTCATTCACCTTCTCCGATGTTCTCTCCATCATCGTCAGCTTCAACTTCAAATACTGTCGAAGAATCGCTAGCACCGAGATCAAGAAGACTTTCTGAAATTTATGAAGCTACCGATGAGCTTCACCTTATATGTCTTCTTGCAGATTGTGAACCACTTATTTTCGATGAAGCTGCCAAAGAAGAAAAATGGAGGAAAGCCATGGATGAAGAGATAGAAGCCATCGAAAAGAATAAAACGTGGCAACTCGCTGATCTTCCGAAGGACAAAAAGGAGATCGGTGTCAAATGGGTATACAAGGCCAAGAAGAACGAGAAAGGAGAAATCACTCGTTATAAGGCCAGACTTGTCGCAAAGGGCTACAAACAGAAAGCTGGGATCGACTATGACGAGGTATTTGCACCTGTCATCCGAATGGAAACCATCAGACTAATGATTTCCATTGCAGCTCAAAATCGGTGGCCAATCTATCAAATGGATGTCAAATCGGCATTCCTGAATGGCGTTCTTGAAGAAGAAATTTATGTCGAACAACCCACTGGGTTTGTTGTGAAAGGTCATGAAGACAAAGTGCTGAGATTGAAGAAAGCTTTGTATGGGCTTAAGCAAGCTCCGAGAGCTTGGAACTCCAGAATCGATGCTTATTTCAAGGCAAATGGCTTCGTACAATGTCCGTACGAACATGCTCTCTACTTGAAGCATGAGAAAGGTGATGTTTTATTGGCATGTTTATACGTTGATGATCTTGTCTTCACAGGAAATAATTCTGGATTGATTGACACTTTTAAAGCATCGATGGTGAAAGAATTTGAAATGACAGATAATGGTTTGATGAGTTATTTTCTGGGTATCGAAGTGAAGCAAAATGAAGATGGGATTTTTATTTCCAAAAAAAGATATGCTGAAAATATCCTTGAGAAATTCAACATGAAGAATTGCACTTCGGTTAATACTCCGATGGATTGTGGTGCAAAACTGTCGAAGTTCGATGAAGGTGTCGATGTTGATTCAACATATTTTAGAAGCTTGATTGGAAGCTTAAGGTATTTGACCTGTACCAGACCAGATATCATGAACAGTGTCGGAATTGTGAGTCGATATATGGAGAATCCGAAGACATCTCATCTTAAGGCAGCGAAGAGGATACTTCGGTACATCAAAGGTACTATCTCTCTTGGCTTGTATTATTATCAATCTGAACTATTTCAACTCAGAGGTTATTCAGATAGTGATTATGGGGGAGATGTCGATGATCGAAAAAGCACTACGGGCTTTGTATTTTATTTGGGTGAAACTGCTTTTACATGGTCATCAAAGAAGCAATCCAGTGTTACTCTGTCGACATGTGAAGCGGAGTATGTTGCTGCATCATCGTGTGTTTGTCATGCGATATGGTTGAGAAAGTTGCTCAAAGAAATCCATATGAAGCAAAAGGATGCAACGGAGATTTTTGTTGATAATGTTTCTGCCATTGCTTTGGCGAAGAATCCAGTTTTTCATGAGAGGAGCAAGCATATCGATGTTCGATATCATTTTATTCGAGAACAAGTCAGCGACAAACAAATTGAAGTTGTGCACGTGAAGACCGGTGATCAAGTCGCAGATATTTTTACGAAACCTCTCAAGATCGAAGTGTTTCGGAAATTCAGAAGTTTACTTGGAATGATCGACGGAAGAGAATTTGGCTTAAGGGGGAGTTTTGTTGGGAATTAAGTCAAATTCATTAAGTGTTATCAGTGACCGTTCGACTCCCATGGCATAATTAGTATTCCGATGTAATTATTGTTTTAGTAGACATAATTAGTTGAGTCTATCTCCGATGTAATTATTATTTTAGTAGACATAATTAGTTGAGTCTATCAGAAACCTTTTAGTATTCCGATGTAATTGTTGTTTTAGTCTTTTCACTTTCCTAGAGAGACTCAAGAGTCATGTTTTAAGCCTATAAATAGGTGAGTCTTGTAACCATTTCAATATGGGTGAATCGATTGTGAATACAGTATATTGAAAAGCCACCTTCCGTCTTCTCTTCCTTGTGTGAACAAAGTTCCTTTGAGAGTGCTTGTTGGGAGCCCCACAGTCGATTTATCCCATCAGATGACGTAGCTGGCCCAACAACCCATGAAAGTTTGGTACTCATACTGCGACTGCAATAAGGACATTTTGCTGAGGGGGCATCAGTGACATATTTACATGACGAAGAACCACTAGTGCATCTGTAGTAGTCAGTTGGCGCGGAAGATGCAGCTTCAGGAAATAACAAGGGAAGCTCTGGACCACTGCTTGGCAACTTGGGCTTCAACAGAGTCTCTTTCTGGTTAGTTTTTAAATATATGTCACTGAGATTCTCAATACTCTTGTACAGGTTGCATAAGCTAGCAGCTGTGCCTCCGCTGGTGAGGAAACTAACAACAGTTCCAACTGGTAAAGCCAAACAATGGAAAAGGAAATCCACAAAGTCCTTTCCAGCTTCAGCAAAAAGCACCGTGTGCCTTCTCTGGTCAACAAGAAGCTTCAAGCTCATCTTGGTTGCTGCCATGGTTGTTTTAGTTCTTGATCTGTCGAGAGAATTAGACCAATCTGAAAAATAGCCTTCCTTCCTATGTTACTGAGAAAAAAGTCAAATTAAACATCAACGTGCTTGGTTACAGGCAATGATCGTGTGTGTGTGTGTGTCTATATCTCTATATATATATATATATATATATATATATATATATATATATATAGATATTCCGTTTTATGATACTTAGCGTTTGAATTTGCAAAGTCATACTTGCAATGTCAGCTCCCCAAATCCCATAAAAGAAAAATGTCTACGGGTTCTTGTGCCACGGGCTAGGCCTTGCGGGCACCGGAGTTCACAAACTCATCATGAATCTATTTGGCAGTCACCCTCTAAAGCTTTGATCCATTTGGATGATACCGGACCATAAAAAAAAAGGCAAAAATATAGCAGAAGTCTCAATATTTATGTACGAATATCACTTTAGTGTCAATATTTTTTTTTAATCACTTAAGTGCCAAATCGAAAAAAAAAATGATCACTTAAGTGCCAAGTCGCTGGAATTAGCACTAAAATGATCAATTGGCACTTAAGTGATCATTTTGTGGATTCCAATTTTTTTTTAAAAAAAAGGATCACTTACGTATCAATTCTGGCGACTAGGCACTTAAGTGATCGTTTTTTTTTTTTTTTCGATTTGGCACTTAAGTGATTAAAAAAAATATTTACACTAAAGTAATCTCCGTATATAAATATTGACACTTCAGCTGTACTTCTGCACACAAAAAAAAAACTATCAAATCAAGCGATCGTGAGGCGATGTCCATGGAAACCAAGAAAAAATCGAGAAATACTCAAAGCTTTGTCTCTTTTGTTGGATAAATAGATGCGCAGGAGTTTCACGAACAACCTTCTACGTGATACGCTTAAAAAAATAAAAATAAGAATTTAAAAAAACCGACTCCGTTGGGGAAAATACGAACCCTTGCCCTACAATGATGCGAGTAACACAAGGATGAGACCAAATCTACTTCAGTTTCGCACTAACCACTATGTTACACGGACACGCCATTTTCCAATTTTCTCCCGTATCGGACACGCCATTTTCCAATTTTCTCCCGTATCGGACACGAGTCCGACTCGGACACGAGTCGACTCGATCGGATACGGCTGAGACACGTTCCGCGCAGTCTCCAAGCATCAACTCGCTCAAATTTTGAACTACCGCTCCAGCCCATCAGGCCTCCAGCCCAGTCAGCCTCAGCCCACTCAACTTTCTGCATTGTCTCCCTTTGATAGGAAGCTTGCCATTACTTCCATTGGCTTTCAGCCAATGTGGGACACTAAAAATGGCTGCAGCCCGCTTTAGTTTCGGCATTGTATCCCTTTTATAAGAAGTTTGCTATTTCTTTCTTTGGCCCTAGCCGATGTGGGACAAATTGGAAGGACCGGAGGTGCTGGAAAAAAGGGGCAGCAGTGTTTGTGAACACTGAGGTTGACGTTAGCAGACATAAGGATCGTATCTTGTATCAGTCAGTCTTCGTAGGTTACTGATGATGCATTCTATTGATTGAGATATCTTTTTATCAAGGAATGGTAGTGTGTTACGTTTATATCTGATGAAGTGGGGTCATACTGCAATGTCAAGCGAGACATTATTGAGAATCAAAATGGGATGGTATAGGGAGATGGAACAGCAGTGAAAAGAAACGAAAAATTCTGTATGCTATGGTTTCTGGACTGCTTGGATATATATTGCAGCACAAAGTTCCTACTCTGTTTCCACCGATTCTCTTTCTGTTTACACTTTAATGAATGGTTGCAATCTCTTTATATGTTCCTCCTGCACGGTTGGCAATACTTTGAACCGTAGCACACACATTCTTCACGAAAAGCTCCAAAATTGGATTTTTGCCGATCTTTTCCTCAAAGGGTGGACTTCCTGAATTTTTTAAAAGCACGAGCAGAAGCTAAAAACTACTCCACAGTGCTGGAAGTCTCGGGAAAAGAAATAAATTCAGCACAAATTTCTCCAAAGTCACATAAATTTCTCATAGAAAAAAAGACAATGAAGAAATAAATAAATTTGTCATGTATATATAAAAATATACATATAATATACAATCGTGTCCCAGCGTGTCGGAATTCTCTATTTTTTGAGAACTACTGTGTCGGTGTGTCGTGTCGTGTCGTGTCGCAAGTCGTGTCCCGTGTCCGTGTAACATAGCTAACCAGGCGAAAATCTTGAAACTGGGCTTCTCGATTGTGGCTTCGACTGCAAGTGCAAGAGCTGCTTTCCTCACGGGTCTTGGTCAATAGACGGAGAGCTTTGCCTTTTTTATAGTGGAGGATAAAGGCCGGGGCTTTTGGAAAAGGCAACAGATTTATTTTTCTTTTGGGTCAGAGGAAATTATTGACACAGGTTCTTCGTGGACAAGTTTTTAGCTGTAGCAAAGCGGGGTAGGTGCTTCTTGAGGAAGTTTTCACAACGTGACTTGTTCACATGTAGACCTGTGAACATGTACATATAGTGATCAGTTCCCAAAGTTGATTTTGTCATTTTTCGACTTGTTATGAATTTTTTATAAATTTTTCAAAAATAATATTAAAAAAGGACTAATAAAAATTCAGGTGTCAACATTTACCTAACAATAGTGCCACAATGAAAGCTGATTTTGTGGTGTTATCAGCAGCTATACAAGAGGGTGTTTGGCTTAAAACACGTTTTGATAAGTAAGGTTTCAATGTCACTAAGGATGCTACATGTTTAATTATTGATTAATTATGATAGTCAAATAACAAGAGCTTATACTAAAGATTCATTGCAGGACCAAACAAATAAACACGATATATGATTTTGTGAGAGACATGGTTATACGAAAAGATGTGAATATACAGTACATACTTACGCATAGAATAATAGCAGATCCTATGACAAAGTCGATTCCTAAAGATTTTTTCCATAGTCATGTGCTGACAAAGGGATTATTTCTCTACATTGAAATCTCTAAGACTGCGTAGAAATTGAAGTTAGTAGATATTTATATTTCCTAAAATTCACAGTTAATGATATTTGATGTCATTATCGATGCCTATGTGTTGTATGACATTTAAGCATATTAATGCTTAGTGCATTAATTTGAGAATGTATATCAGACAGATGAGAGATTAGCCCAATCACACCGGTAATCGCCTTTATTTTCTATGTGATAAAAAGAGATGGGACGATTTTAAGCACATTATCTAGGTGATAATTAAGAGCTCAAGCTTATAATATAGATGTCGCCTTAACAGAGTGTTAAGATGAGTTCATAATATTTATTATGTCCGAAAGTGAAATAACCGACATTTTTCATTTTATCTATCGTTAATGCCATGTACGAGTTTTGATGGATTCTTTTAAAGAGAGTAAATTTGTGAATTCAAGTTAGATATTGGGTAAGTTTGAATTATCATTGTACGATATTAAGTGAAAAGACATATGCCCTAAAAAGCTATCTGGTTCTCGAATCGGGAACTGGACCAATGCCCTGAAACGCTCTCCGATTTCGAGTGGGCCAATGGAACGGTGGCACATAACCCGGAGGAATGTTCTTCTTCGACGCATCTCGGGGACCGACAACATCGACGTCCTCTTTCAGCACGATGAAAGGGCAGAGAAATAAGTAAGAAGAGAGCGACCTAATGTTCAGCTCGATGACTGAAAAACATTTAGAGCAAGCAAGCAAGAAAAGTACAGTAGGTATCTCCAATCTAAAGGCGCATATGGTAGCACTTTCACTTCAGAAATCAACTTCTGGTCACAAGTTGATTTTTCTACTTCTACTCTAGAAGTTGATTTCTGATTAGAGAAAAAAATTTGATAACTGGACAAAATTTCTACTTCCGAAACACAAATTTATTTGGTAACGTTTGAAAATTTCTACTTCTTGAATATTATTAATACAAAATCTTCTACATGAAGTTATTTTCGGTGGCCAAAAAATCTCTACTTCATTTTTATTTTTAAAAATTTCTTTAAAAATAATTTTTTATTTTAATTATTATTTATTTTTTACTCTACCGGCCGGAGATGGAGGCCTGGCGGTGGTGGTCGGCATTGATCACAACGGAGTGGGCGGGAGCGGTGGCGTGCAACACGACAGCTCCCTATGGTCGGCGGTGGGCAACAGCAATCGGCGGTGTTCACGACAGTAGGTGGTGGTTGGCTATTGGCGATGGCCGACGGCTGGTGATGGTGGGCAGCAAAAGGCAATGGTCAACGGCGAGCGCAAGTGGTAATCGTGGGGCGGCAACGATCGATAGTGGGCGGGTGGCAACCAACATAGGTCGCGGTAGGCGGGCGATTGGCGTCGATGCCGGAGGCGTGGTTGGGAGAGAGAGGCGCTAAAATGAAAGGAAGCCGAAATGATAGAGATATTAATGGTGAGAAATTTCTACTTCTGAAAGAGAAGTAACTTTTTTTTTTTTTACTTCTGAAATTGGCTCAAAAGCAACTTCAAGGTAGTAGAAAATGTAGTGTTTCGTAACCAAACGAATTTATGCTGCTAAAGTTACATTACTAAATGGATTTCTGTTCCAACACTTTTGGAGCATAAATTCATTTCCATAAGTGTTAACACGCTCGCCCTAAGCTGAGGAGAGAAAGCAAAAAAGTTTTATAGGAACTGACGAGAGCAAAGCAAGGCTAGAGAGAGATTAGAGAGAGATATGACCAGAGACTCTATGGTCACAAAGGACAGGAGCACGAAGAATAAAAAATAGAAAAGAGGACGAAATTGAAGTTGTTAGCGATTAATAAAAATTAAGGATTCTCTATAATAATTACTTATGTTAGATATGTTGTGATAATTATGTCAATTGCTCGTATCTCGATATTATGCGCATATCTTGATTAATATATTTTCTTGCATAATAAAATCTATAAATAGGTTGGTGTATTTTTATTCAAAATATATCAAAATATGTAAGCTTCGTATTTCTCTTTTCCCTGATATTTTTCTCAACTGAAGCCATGAAAAGAAGAGATAGGGGCAATAATCGATAACACAAAATAAAGAATGACAATGTAGAAAAGACGAAAATGAAAAGTACAGAGGAATTATGCGCTTGGGCACGAGAACCCAATACTTAATTGACCCAATCTCTATGAACCCGAATGAGGGCATGAGTACTGGAGACTTGTTCCCGGCCTTAATTCACCTATGTTCGAGAGACGGGGTTCCTATCTGAGCGCAGGGGTCCCAAGCCAATGTCCTACCGAGGTCCAAGCGCTAGGGACTTAGGCCCCGCCTTTATATACTAGGGCGCCGGGCATGGGCTTCGAGTTCTTGAGCTCGATTTCGGCAAGCCAGTCCATGTGCTCATGCCCGGAAGTCGGGGAGTTGGGGTTGAAATCCTTGCGCCTGTGCCGAGCTCCTTGGCTATCCATGTCCAAGCCACTATAACCAAATTTTTTTTATTAAAAAAATTGAGTTTTTTTAATTTTAATATTATCTTATCCTTTTTTTTTTTATTTTTCTTTCTTTTTCCTTCTTTCTCAGCCGGTTGTAGAGCCTCGACTGATGCAAGGCTCCACCTTGCCAGATCTCGATGAGCACGAGCCTCGCCTGAGGCTGACGAGGCATGCCTTGTCGCTGATGCCCGACGACCAGCAGAGAAAGAAGGAAATTTAAAAAGAAATAAATAAAATAAAATAAAATAAAAATTAATTCAAGTTTTTAAAATTACAAAGTTTTTCCATGTCAATGACGGGCCGTGTTGCTTAGGATGGCCGTCGTCAATGTAAGTATTTTCTGATTAAATACCGACGCAGAAAGTCAAATTAGATTTTCCTTACTAAGCAACGAAAATATTTTTAGTCCATCTCAAGTCTATGCCAAACATTTAAAAAATATTGTCATTTTCTAAAAAATGACTTTTCGTGAAATATTTATAAAAAAATGTCACATTTTTCTTAAAACAAATGGAACAGTGGCAAAATGTATAACAATAACATAGATAAGCAAGTCACGATACACTTGGGAATAGTAAAATCGTGGCTGAAATATTTTCTTGCAAAATAAATGATCTCGGAAAGTATAGTCATATCCGGAAATAGCCTTATTAACTGGGCTGGAAACCACATTATCTATTTTTATTTATGGCAAAGGCTAACTACTTAACAGAGTTGACAAGGATGTACAAAGTTATTCAGATGTTATTGAAAAGAGTCAGATCTTGGACGAGGACGGACATGTTGATCCCGCAAGCAAATGAACAAATAAAATAAGTATCTGAAGTTTTTTTTTTTTTTTTTTGGTCTGAAGTTTAGACGATCAATTGTTCTTGCTTTTCGACCAAAAAAAAAATTATTCTTGTTTACTTTATGGCACCACGCGAGCATTGAATATTGTTGTCTTGTCTTTGGTGTCCCTTTTTTTGCTGGAATTTTTTTTTTGGGCCTAGTGCCGTCTTTTTTTCCTTTGGGCTTGGTGGGCCTAACAACTCCCAGGCGGTTCATAGTAAATCCATTGATTGCTTGAACCACATGGATCAGTTCACATAAAACACATCCATCCCAACGTTACAAGCATTATTACATTAGAAGCAACGTACGTCTAAAACATCATAGTATCACAAATCAATCGTCAATTAGGAAATTGTTTTCTTAGCAAGCTAAAATACATTAGAGACTAATTTCACATCGCGGATTGAATAGCTTCATTAGCATTTTACAAAGTAGCAAGAGCAAACTATCCCAGCAAGACAATACGAAAAGATATTTTAAAGTTGAAGAATAACGTTTCACTGAGGTCTTCTCCCGTTGAATTAGTCTATGAGAATCCCGCTATGAGAACCGTTTTGGAGTGCAATGAAGTGCTCGACGGCTTTATGGCCTGAGTAAAGATCACACGGCACAAGCAAATTATTGCTTGAGAAAAAGGCAAGTTATAAAAACAGGGGTGCATCAGGTTTCTAGCAATCAGTAGCTCACATAATCAGAAATTGATCATGAAGCTGTATGCCTTCTAAAAATTCTCAGTCTTAAACACTATAATTAGATTGGAATCTCTAGTTTCTTCTTCCAAATGCTGAGCATTGATGTGCTTTTAGTTGATGAGTTAACCACACAGTGATGGGTTGGATCAAGCCTTGTAATCTCATACAAACATCGTAGTTAGCTCTAGAACTGGTTGGTTATTCTCTTATGCCATGTTCCCCACCAGACATACAATTCCACCAATTGAAAATCAACCATCAGATTTCATTGTTTTATCCTAAATGGGGTCGAAATATTTGTAAGAGGTTGCGAATTTTGCGGGTCTTACCTTGTCCAAGCCAAAGTCGATCACCTTCTCTTGGAGATTCCCGATTTCATGCACATTGTACCGGTTGAGGAGAGTAATGCAAGAGATACTGGACATGGGCTTCACGACCTCACGTAATTGCCCTCCCCACCACGTACCTATGTTAGAATATATATATTTATGATATGTTCGTTATGGGCTTTATTAATTATTATTGTAAATTAACTAGTCTAATAAAGAAAGATATATGCTGTTTTCTAATTCTAGTCGGATATGGAGCTGGATATAATAGGTCGAAATAAACATAATCTTTGATGAGTGGATAGGTTTCATTATCTATAAATAGAGCTCAAGTCCCTCCTCTAAACCCTAATGTCCACATAACCTCACAAAAGAGTAGTCTTAAGCGATACGTGAGGGACCGTCTCATTGAAGCCTGTGATAAAGGGGTTCATAGAGGAGAAGCTCTTGATCATCGGATCGTCGCAATTCCGTATCAAGAACGACAGTTCCACTACAACGTACGTCAATTCTTCAACTCTATGAATCAGTGATTCATGTATCTATACGTGATGATCTTGGGTTGCTGCATATGGATTAAAATCGCAGCTGACATGTGGTATCAGAGCCTGTGCGTATTAGGTCGCGAATCGCGTTCTTGATATTTTTTCAAAATTTTATTTTTCGAAAAAAAAAATTAAAGATAATTATATATTCTACTTGCGTTCGTTCGGATGAGATTACAATGCAAGGGTTTGCGAATCAAGTTTTCTCCGTATGAGTGGTGTGGTTCTCGCATCTCGTTCATGGAGAGTTTGCGCGCGCGCTCACTCTCTCTCTTCGAATCATGGGACGAATGCCCCAAATCAGTTGATGAACCCTGCAGGAGAACGCCACTTTTACTCTGTGGTATAACTAGATAATGACGATTTTCCAGAAATTTGAAAATGTAATAAAATAAATAAGTTTAAAGAAAACTAATTTTTCCCCTCCTTTCATTCTGTATATGTGCGAAACAAGCATGTATGGCTTCTGGACAAGAGTTATATGTGGACAGAAAGTTTCGTAGAATTGGACAGTGAGGCCATGATGAAGTTCACGTGGAGGCTACGCGCTAGTTACCCCCAAGCATGCTAGACCTGGGCCCGCACATGCTCGGCAAGTGCAGGTTGACGTCACTTGATGTCACTCAAACTCGGGTGACTCGACTCGACTTGGTAACCCGATCCAACTTGTGAACCCAACTCGACCAGTTGACTATTGACTCGAGCCATTCGGTCGAAACAGTCATTGACCGTTCCGATCAGGTCGCATGACCTAGTTCGTTGGTCGGCTAAGGGGGTAACAGTTAGATCGGATAAATCAGTCGGACCGATTTTCAGTACTGGCTAAGGCCGAACATGTGCGATGCACGTGTCAGCGCATGGGGACCATGCGTAAAAAAAAGGCTAGCATGAGGGCGCATAACTGCTCCGATCAGCGAGTTTCAGGTATATCTCTATGGTTTCGTGAAATACAGGTGCAAGCTTACATGTAAGTACCATGTATAAATATGGTAGAACATGATTTATCAATTACATGTTTATGGTTTGACATGTATTGTTGTGTATATCAACGTAAATTAGCGGCGTGTAATTTCGCGGATGATTGCCCCTAATTTCTGAAATTACATGAATACGGTAAATGTGAAATATAAAGTTATATCCCAATTTCAAGTAAATTCAATTGGGTCGTGACCGCCAAAGCGGCACTCTTAGTTGAGTTTAATAAAGAACATCTTACAAAATATTATGATGTCTCCTGTTTTAACGCGTAGTTATACTCTCAAAGGAGGTAATTGTGTATTCTTGCATGGAGGGTTGCATGTATAGTACATGGTTGAAGATTGATTAGTCTAAGTGCAGTCATACACCAAAAGGTGGTGATTAACGAAGATTGAAATAAATTCTCGTGACCGCTGTAATATGGGGGGTATACAACTGCATGTCATGTTTTCTGCCCAAAGGTGATTATATGATGATTTATGCATCTCTCAAGGTGAAATTTCACATTATGCTAACCGTCACCATTTTGTGAACGGAACTCTGTTAAAACTGAGAATTGAGATTTATCTGGGTTCAAGTTTTGAGAACTCGATAAGGATTTTCTGTTTGCACATGACTGGCAAATATTAATATTGCTCTTATCAAGAAAGATCCCGTAGTTCTCACTTTCATTAGTGAGAACTTTCAAAAGCATTATGTGCTTATTGGGTAATGAGCGATCGGATTCGCCTATTTGATATAAAGCGATCCATTAAAGAATACTTGAAAAGTGTTCTTGCTAGTTAACTGTATTGTTAAGTAAATAAAGGAAACCTTGGAGGCTTTGAAATTATATCTCGTATATTACTATGAATGGTATATAGCTGTAATGACTTCTCAACATCAGGTGTGATGGTTCTATTAAGATTAAAGATTATGTCTTAAAATTGGTGAAATTGCATATTAAGCGGTTCTGAAATCATATTCATAAAGTATTATAGTAAACTACTAGTCATTCTGATGATTTAGATCCATGAAAAGCATACTTTGAGAAGGAAGGTGATCGCTAAGAACGATCACATAAAGAAAGACTACAATTAATATAAAGACTTAGTTATCTAAATATGAGCATAAAGTAATGATTCTTTGGTATTGGTTTGTGAATTTATTCTATCTAAAGTCTCATATGGTTTGTGATGGCTAGATATCGGCGCAACATATTATATTGTGTTTACCATATAGGAATTCATAAACTGAATGATACCAAATCAGGATAAATCAAGCTCATTATAGAAACAACTATAAAGCTAACGTTGAATTGATGGGAATGTCATTCCGGATTCTGGTTTTAATGTGACATTAAGAAACATATTTTATGTACTCTCCTTAAAGACACAATTTATTTTTCGTATCAAGTTTGGACATGTGTAGTTACCCTTTTGAGATTTCAAATAAAGAAATTACTATTTCTTTTCATTAAAATAAAGCTGTGTACTACTTTATGTCCAATGAATTGTACATATTATGTTTATCTCCCAATATGTCGCTTATACAGCTGAAAAGTTATTTGCAAAATATCTCTGCCTAAGGTACAGTTATACGCATTATGGAATAAGTTTTTTGGTCATATTAGTAAAGAAAGAGTAAAAAGACTGATAAAGGTAAACATTCTGCTCACTTTTAAAAGTGACCTATACACATGCGTAGATTGAAGCAGAGATAAGATAACCGAGATAAAGAATGAACCTGTAGTCGACAATTGTTATCTATCTGAGGTCATTGATACTGGAATAAGTGGATCCTATATGGAAACATTATGTAGAAATCTTTATTTCATCATATTTATTGAAGATTATTCCCTATATGGTTATATGTTCTTGATTAAGAAAAAGTTTGGATTTCTTGATAAGTTTAGGGAATTTCGAACTAAAGTCAAGAAACAGTTGGGAAAATCATAAAAGTTGTCAGTTTTGACCAAGGTGATGAGTATCATGGTTGACATGGCAATACTAGATAGTTTAAAGAGCCATTTACCAAATACTTAATAGGATTCTGGGATTGTGGCCTTGTGCCCAGTAGTCCTGAACAGGAAGGTATGGCCGAAAAGCAAAATCACAACATACGGATATGGTGAAGAGTATGATTTATAAAACCAACTTATATGATTTTTTTTTTTGTAAAACTTTGAAAAAAAAACCTATTATGTTTCTACCAAAACTATTTCATTGACTTTTTTTAAGTTATGGACTGAACGTTAATCTAATTTGAACCATATTAAGGTTTGAGGTGTTCATTATAAAGTTACATAATCCAACATTAGATAAGTTGAATTTCAGAACCACTTAGTTTTACTTCGTACCTTACCCAGATCATCTAAAGGGGTATTGATTTATCATCCCAAAAGAGCAACAAGAATTGTGGAATTACAGATAGCTAAATTGCTGGAACTTGATATAGCCGAATAAGGGTAGTTGCTCACAGACTATTAAAGGTAATGGTGTGTTAGGGATAACTGTATTGTTTTCCTGCCTATACAGATGATCATGGAGCATTCTAAATTACGGTTTAATTCTGTTGGGGTTCAGGATCTTGTTATTAAGACAATTCCTGATGAAATTTATCAGACCCCACAAGCGCAGAATAAAGGTTAAAATATCTCTATTTAAAAAGATCTATCAAGCAGAGATGATCAGTTATATCAAGTCATACTGTATAGTCTATCCATAAGAGCATGACTACAAAATCGATTTTGTAATTGATCTAGTAATTTATACAATTGCTATTTCTTATTCTTAAATATAATTGTGATTGGGTGCATGATGGACGGGATACAGACTATGAAACATACGGTGTTTGAAAGCTTATTAGTATGCCTCAAGTTTTTTTTTTGGTCCAAAGTATGCCTCAAGTTCACAAGTCCATCTACTGCAATTACGTTTGTAAAACTTAAAGGGACTCCAAATGAAAACTTTTGTCTACTTTATTATATCAAATTATATTTTGATCAGTATTTTATTTGAGAAGTTTAAAGACAGATTGATAACCAAATTTTTTTCACTCGTAAAGAATGAGTAGACTTAAAATAAGTTTTCTTTTTAGTCTCTCCTAAAGTTTTTCAAAGTGATTAAGGTATTAATAACTTATTATAATAATGAGCTTTACCATACATATATTAAAACTTCTTTTTATTGAAGTTCTTAATATGAAAGTTTTTTTTTATGTAACCCGAAGGTTTTGCAGCAGATGATTCAGATAAACTTGTATGTAAAGAAAGAGGAATCACATATAATGCCATGAAATAAAGTTTGATAATGTTCATGGGTATTCTAGACTGAAAGTCTGTTTATGGGGTCAAGTGAGCTTTTCGACAATTGTTAATTGAAGTTTCATAATATTGTTGTTATATTCTGTTCTGTCAAGAACGAAGTAAATTAGTATATACTACAAGATCAGTGGAAGGAATTTATTTTTCTTGTGTCTTATACAGACGATATCTTGCTTGAAAGTGGTTTTCTTGAATTACTACATAAGGTGAAGCAGATATTGTCGAAGCAGATATTGTCAAAGGATTTTGACATGATTGATCCTAATAAGGAATATTTTGTCCCAGGCATTGAGATCCATATGGATCACATATTGGGTTAATTCTAGAGGACATGCATTGATTGTATTCAATATAAAGTGTTGCAAGTCAGGAATTACTCTTGTCATTAAGAGCAATAGACTGAATTTGTCATAGTGTCTTCATAAAGTTATTAAGAAAACCCAAATAAAGAATGTACCATATCAGAGTGCACTTAAAAGTATTATATATGCTCAAGTTTGCACTAAATCAGATATTGCTTTTGCAACGAAACTTCTAAGCAGATATTGATTAATTCCAGAACACGATAACTGGATTACTACTAAGAAAGTTTTGTGATGCTTAAAGAGGACAAAAGACTATATGCTAATTTACAAACATATTCAGGACCTGCAGCTAGTAGGGCATTTGGATTCAAGCTTTGTTGGCTGTCAGGATAATGTAAAGTTGATAACTACAGACATTTAAATGTCTAAAGAGAAGTGTAGTGTTATAGAAAAGCGTAGATAAAAATCTATGTAATCTTCGATCAAGAAAGCGGAGTTTGTAGTATGCTTTTCAGCTGTTATTCAGGTTATTTGGCTTCGAAATCTCATTAAAGAGTTAACCGTAATTAATTTTGTGAATAGACCCATACAGTTGTATTGTGACAATAACTCTGCAATACTGTTCATTAACAACAGCAGAGGTCCTAAGGGGTCTGAGCATCTGGCGGTCAAGTTTTTGACCATAAAAGTAACAGATAAAAATGGTGACACTACAGTAGAGCTTATTACACAAATGATTTGGCTACAGACTCACTAACTGAAGGCCTTTGCCCATACACATTTGGATGAAATGTCACAGACATAAAAGTATCGTGGGATGCTAATATGACATGTTAATTGATATGCTGAGTAAGCATCATGAGATGTTGTTGTTCAGTGAGAGCTGTATTCGGTATTTGCTCTTATAAAGTTCACATATGTGTTTGTTACATTTTGTAACATCTAGGTATGTATCAACTCTATTGCATGCAATAAAGCATTTTATGATTAAAGTGAGTTGAATATATATATATATATATAGTTGAAAATCTCAAGACATCGTGTAAACCTTGAGTGATGGCTGGGGCATTTATTTTTAACCAAAAGCATATGTCTTGTTACACGTAAAGTATAGTTAACTATAAATGTAAGACATATGTTAGTTCGTTGGAACCGTAAAGATGTTCTCTCGTGACACATCCGGTTTCGTGACACATAAAGTGAGAGAATGATGATTGACAAGGAGAATAACATACAAGATGTCTCTATTTTTTGAGATGTTATTCGATTGCCATACTACCATATCAAATCCATATTAGTAAACTTAAGAGCATTTGTGATCGTGGAGGGCTCTATGTCTTCTAATGCAGTTACTGGCATGGTTCGGTGCTTAAGACTTTATGGGATCGGATTGACTATTGAGAATTTTCTCTAGACCAATATAAAGATGCGCATATACATTATAATTTCAATTAATATAGCCCAAGTGGGAGAATGTTAGAATATATATTTATGATATATTTGTTATGGGCTTTATTAATTATTATTGTAAATTAACTGGTATAATAAAGAAAGATATATACAGTTTCCTAATTCTAGTCAGATATGAAGCTAGATAGTATGGGCCGAGATAAACCTAATATTTGATGATGGGATAAGTAGATAAACCTAATCTTTGATGAGGGGATAAGTTTCATTCTCTATAGATAGAGCTCAAGTATCTCATCTAAACCATTATGTCCAAATAACCTCACAAAAAAGTCGTCTAAAGCGATATGTGAGGGGCCGTCTCATTGAAGCCAGTGATAAAGATGTTCATAAAGGAAAAGCTCTTGAGCATCGGATCGTTGCAATTCCGCATCAAGAACGATGGTTCCACTACCAGGTGCGCCAATTCTTTAACTTTATGAATCTGTGATTCGTGTATCTATACGTGATGATTTTGGGTTGTTGCATACGGATTATAGTTGCAGCTTACAACCTATGCTGAGGAGGATGCGGCACCAGCAGATGGTCCTGGGACCCATGACAGTTTCTTGCTCATCGTATTGTTGCAACCAAGACATCTTGTAGAAGGGGAATCCGTCATATAGCTATCGCATGAAACGCCTGCGTAGTCAACATGGTCTTTTTCTCTCTAAGTTCGATGTATGTGTCGCTGAGATTCTCGACACTCGTATAAAGATTGCACAAGCCACTCGCCGCACTTGCTTCGGGGAGAAGACTCATAATAGTTCCAACTAGCAAAGCAGACAATGGAAAAGGAAATCTACAAAGTACTTTCTGGCTTCGGCAAAGAGGACTTTCTGGTTTCTCTTGCCAACAAGAAGCTTCAAACTCCTCTTCTTTGTTTATGCCATGCTCGGCCTTGATCTGTGCAAAGAATCAAGCGTGACCATAAGCCACTTTTAATCCGTGATTTCACTACAACTCGAAGTGAATCGGGCTTGGTCTGGCCAGACTAAATCGGACATCAAGCCTAAAAACTCTCGTGCCAGTCCATGAATGAAAAAGGGAAAAGCCACCTGGTCCATTTAACTTGCTTTTTACTTTTCCGTCGAGTCCTTTTAATCGATGCAATTGGTCCTTACTCGTGCCATCGAATCATTTAATTTCCTAAAAGGAGAAAAAAAAAAGAGCCTAATTTTCCTCTCTTGCGCAACAATGGTACGATTTTTATAGAAAAATATGAGAATCGACCGGATCGTATTTTCTCGCTGAATACCCTTCCATGCCTGTCCAAAAAACGACCTCGTGCTCCTGTGGCTTGGGCTAGGCCTGTGGGCAACCGAGTTGCCAGACCCGTCATTGGTTCTATTCAATGGTCACCACTTTAAAACTTTGATCCAAATTGATTGCACGGGATCATCACAAAATTTTCCCAAATCAAGCTGGATTTAGAGAGAGCAATCGTAAGGCAATGTCCATGGAAATCAAGAGAAATGAAGGCATACCCAAAATTTTATCTCTTCTATTGGATAAGTGAATGTGCAGACGAGAGCAATTATTGAGTTTCTTTCTACTAAAATTAGCACTAACTCACAAGAGCGTCAATCAGATCACACTAACCGGAGAAAAATCGAGCTCGCAAAGAGCGGACTGACGACGGAATGCGCGCCTCTCGTTCGTGGTTTCGACCCAGCAAGTGCAAGAGCTGCTTTCTTCACAACTCTCTGGTCACAGGAGTTGAGTTCGAGATAAGGCTGGGGCTTTTGAAAAAAGGTTGACCCTTTCTACTTTTGAGTCAGCGACGAGATAGAGAGGAAATTATGGAGACAGGGTGGCGAAGTTCTCTGCTGTAGCACAGCGGGGTAAAGCGCTTCTTGAGGAAGATTTTACAAATCTAGTCTTTCAGGCGCGTTGGGTTTGGCTTTCAGAAAGAAAAAAATTAAAATAAATAAATAAATAAATTCTTTAAGGAGATGCAAAGAAATTACGTTAGAGGGTTTTCATGAGAGGGTGGCGAAGTCCTCTGTAGTAATACCACGGGGTAGATGCTTATTGAATTTTTTTTTTTACCAATATGGTCTTTCGGGTTCATTTGGTTCGGCTTTCGAGAAAAATCTTTAAGGAGATGCGAAGACTTTACGTTAAAGGGTTTTAATGAGAGGCACTCATTTTCATAATTAAGTAATTGCTAAGAAGTTGTATCAAGCAAACTTAAAAAATTTCATGATAGTTGCCACATTATTATTATTCCTATTATTATCCAATTAATCGAATTAATGATGTGAGGCCTTAATTATAAATATTCATAATGATTCATCCTATGAAAACAAGTTAAGAGAATCAATGGGCGAGTGGAACAAGTTATAGTCCATATATTATAGATGCGGTTGTACTGTGTAGCTAAGATGTGCTTTAATATTGCTATAAGAAGCATTGTAACTTTTTTGTTTAGTGCGTGCATTAAAGCTATAGAACTTCGAAGGTCAACTGAAAATTGGTACCATAGCTTAAAGACAAGCTAAAAAAGATGGGATAGCTTCGTGTCACCTTCTTCATCGGCTGGCAGGACAGAGCAAGAACTTTGTGGGTAATGGAAAGTATCAATTATAAAGAAAATTATCAAAAAAAAAAAATCTTAAATTTATTATAGTGCGATAAATTCAGTCCAGAAGAAAATATTAAAATATTATCTAAAATTGTAAACCCGCCTTTCAATTCACGCTATTAAAATTGTATTTCTAGAAATGCGCGATAAGGAAATTTTTATCTTTATGTGCGATAAAGTAACAAAAACTTGTAAACCTCTTTTTCTCCTACATAAACTTTTTACAGTGGTTAAAAATTCTCACAACTTATCGTAGTCCTAAAATCAACAGCTATGAAAAATTATTTATGAATTTTTATTTTTGTGCTCAAAATAAACACTTATTTTTTCCTTTATTTACTTTTTGTAGGAATTAAAAATTCTCTTTTGGGAATATGTATACAATTATAAATTCTCATACATTTATTTTTAGAAATGTGCAATAACGGAATTTTCAACTAGATTTTTTTTTTCTTTTATAAACTTTTTTTGTGATTATTAGAAATTCTTACTTGAGAACTTATCGTGGCCCTTAATTTTTTTTGTTCTTTTGTTGGTAAAGATCGTAACCTTTTTTTTTTGGTCGAAATAGCCCTTATTTCAACAGCTACAAGTGATGCGAATTCGTTCACTTTATTATTTTGTTCATAATTAATTATAGTTACAAAAAGAAGATGATTCTTATCACTGTCGATGAGGCTCATTGTATAACTCTCTTCTTAAAGATGAGAAATACCATGTAATAAAACTTAAGTTCCCAGAAAGTGATTTGAGAACAAAACAGAATTTTTACCTGCCATAGATCTTTGATCATTTATCTACTTAGAACACACACACATATATATGAGAACAATTATCCTTGAATGTTTATCCCCACATGATGTAACTCCATTATTTCTTTTACACCAATTGAAGGTTACTACTGAATATACATAAAGAATTGGGTCTGCTAGAACTTTATTACCAGAATAACCATGAATATATTATTTGTTGTCCATCGTTCAGGGATTAATTACCAAATATCACATAAGAATTAGAGACTTGTTCTTCTAAAATGACCATAAAAGGTAGGGCTCGCACGTAAGGGCCTGTATGGATGGTGGCTGTCGCGACCCTCTCGAGGTTGCATGTGGGCTCTCGAGGGCTAATGGGCCGTCCAGTCTGGTCGGACGCGGGCCTCTCCCAATGCCCGTTACCCAAATCGCAACGGAGGTATGCGTAGTCGACCTTCAGTGTGGTCTGGTGACATGTGCTAAGTGTGCATGCCATGGAGTCGCCACCAATCATTTTTTGGAGGGTATGATTGGACCACCCTATTGAATAGTCGGGAGTTTCTATTCAATTCTGCGATAACCAGAGAAATGGGTTCGGGGACTTAGTTACGTCAACTGTCAGAGTTGACGCCCTTTCGGTACCTAAGTTGACTGAATTTTCTTACCTAAGATTTCATGCAGATGAGTGGAGTACGAATCCTAAATCTAGGAATTCATGCAAATAGGAATGACTATCCTAACAATCACAATCAATAATAAAATGCGCAAATCAATGAATCCAAATATGTAAAATAATCACATCAAATCAACATGACACTCCTAATAAGGCTCTATTAACCTAAATAAGTATCAATCAAGCTTAGGAATGATTTAGACATGATTTTACCCATCAGGGGTAAAGTCGTAATTTTGAGACAAAAGGGACGATTTGCCTAAAAAGGGAAAAATCGTCATTTCGGAATGAATCCGGAGTAAAACAATGTCAAAAATAGGTTTGGTCACTCAATTGACCCATTTCCTATTTTTTTTTTTTTTTGCAATTTTCATGATTTTCTGGAATTTTAGAAACCGATTTACCATTCGAAGGGGTAAAATCGTCATTTTCTAAAAATGGGAATGAAATGTGGAAATCTTAGACATAAGGTTTAGCCACCTATCTGGCCCATCACCAAATTCTAAGCAATTTCCACAATTCATCGGAATATCAAAGACGATTTCCCCTTTGAGGGGTAAAATCGCCATTTTGGATTAAATGGGAGAAAATCCAAAAAATGGAAACAAATCAATTTTTTTTGTCATTTTCAGCCTTCAAAAATTTTTAGAATTTTTTTAGGAATTTTCTGCAATTTTTCTCAATTTTTTTTTTGAATTTTTCCTTAATAATTCATTTTTTTGGAATTTTTTTTATTCTGAAAATCACCTAATCACGACACGTGGCTCATCTGCAGACGTCCGATCTAGCATTTTTTTGTTTTTGTTTTTGTTTTTATAGGACGCAACACAATGCAAAAAATAAAGAAGATATTAAGTCATTATACAACATAAACATAAGCAAAGGAGATGGGATCCGGTGAATTTTACGATGTCGGAGTCCGTCGATGCTCGTGCAACAATGTGTGGGGGGTATAAACCACCAGCAGGAGGCTCGGCCTTCCGATTCTGGGGTAGCACAATATAATTTACAGAAAATAAATAACTAAAGCACCTTGGACACCAATAGGAGGCTTAGCCTTCCGATTCTGGGTCTTTTATGCGAAATATAGAAATGCTATGACATAAAGTAAATACACAGCAAATATTTAGACACCAACAGGAGGCTCGGCCTTCCGATTCTGGGTCTTTTATGCGAAATATAGAAATGCTATGACATAAAGTAAATACACAGCAAATATTTAGACACCAACAGGAGGCTCGGCCTTCCGATTCTGGGTCTAATAGGTAAAATGTAAGGAGTGAGAAGTGGTCTTACCAAGATTGAACCCAAAACAAGCTCGGAAATCCAATTTGGCCCTCGCGGACTCAAGTCTGATCAGTCTGACCTTTGCTCCTTCAAACAGCTCTACGGGACAAATGGCTTGGCCAAATTGGACTCACGATATGTCATTAGAACGGCAAGAGAATAAGCTTTCTAACAGTATATGGCTCGTTCCCATACGATTCCTAACGAAAGAGTTATGGCCGAAAAACCGGACGGTTTTCAATCGCCCAATGACCAGAATCTGTCCCAGAAAACTCCTTCAATTCAACCATTAAAACCCATCCAAAACTCAACTAGACTACAATCTCAGCTTGCTAGATTCCTAAGTTAGGTGCTAGAGACATCTTATCGAATATTGGAAGCAAGGCAAGCCCTTGAATCACTCACAATGTTCACGGCACCACCTTGACAGAACCGGTTCAGATTTTTCGAACAAAACAATAAGGGATCAGCCCTTAAATCCAAATATAATCCATCTTCAAACCATAAAACACAATAATATATGTCTTAACAAGGAGTGAGAGGTGGTCTTACCAAGATTGAACCCAAAACAAACCCGAAAATCCAATTTGGCACCCGCGGACTCAAGTCTGATCAGTCTGACCTTTGCTCCTTCAAACAGCTCTACGGGACAAATAGCTGGGCCAAATTGGACTCACGATATGTCATTAGAACGGCAAGAGAATAATCTTTCCAATGGTATATGGCTCGTTCCCATACGATTCCTAACGAAAGAGTTATGGTCGAAAAACCGGACGGTTTTGGGTCTGGGCGGCTGGCTGTGCGAGAGAAAAAAAATCGAAAAATGAAAGAGAGAGAGTTGAGGGAGAAGAAGAGTCCGGAAATGATGAGGGGGAGGAGATAAATAGGCAGCGGGAAGGAGAGAGGGAGTGGGGGAGAGAGAGAGAGAGAGAGAAAAAAAATATAATAATAATAAAATAATAAAATAATAAAAGTAAAAATAAAATAAAATAACAAAAAGAGAAGACAAAATTATTAGTCCCCTTTTCCTTTTAAATGATGATGTTTCCCTCCTTTTCCTTTTAATCATTACTAATATTTTTGTCAAATTCAATTTTATGGTGATCAGAGAACACCCGAAATCGAACTTGAATTTTACTGTTTTATGAGGTCCTAAAGTAAAGAAAATAAAAAATAAAAAATACCGACTATTTGTGACCTCAAATATTATTTTTCTTGATTTTCGTTTTCTTTTTTTCTTTTTTTTTTGTATTTTTCGAAAATATATTAAAAAAATGAAAATTATGAAAATTATTTTTTTGGTCAAAATGGTTCATTTAGCTTGGCTAAGGTCACCAAAATTGATTTTTCTATTTTTCAACTTTTTATGGATTTTCTATGAATTTTCAAAAAAATGAAATAAAAATAAATAAATAAAAAAAGTTGATCAAAATTTAGGTGTCAACAGCTGCCCCTCTTTGAGAGGAATCTCGTTAGAGGTTTCTCTCAAAGATAAGGTGACACCTGAGTCCTGATCGACTCGACTCGGGAAACTAAAGGGAAAGGAGTCTTGACATCCAATCTTCATGCTTGTCCATGTATGCTCTTTCTTGAAGGGGGAAACATTCATTTGACATGAGAGAGTGAGATAATAGAGAGACATACCTGCCACTTACCTGTTCGATGTTTGTGCGATTTTCGCGATGTCTGATGGATTCAAGAGAATTTCTAGGAACTCGTTACTAGAGTATCCTAGAGAGGTTAAGCTCTGACCCGTATGGTAGGTCAAACCATAATGGGATTCCTAACTGATAGGAATCTAAGGAAGACGCGTCCCATTTGGGATTTGCCAAGGATTTTGATCCGTATGGTGGATCGGACCATTGAGTTGACCATTATGACGGTTTCTACCATGAGTTGACCCTTCAGGCGGTTTCTACCTTTGACTGACCCTTCAGGCGGTTTCTACCATTAATTTGACCCTTTAGGCGGTTTCTACCATTGGTTTGACCCTTCAGGCGGTTTCTACCTTTAGTTGACCCTTCAGGCGGTATCTACCTTGAATCGACCCTTCAGGCGGTTTCTACCTTGTGTTGACCCTTCAGGCGGTATCTACCTTGAATCGACCCTTCAGGCGGTATCTACCTTGGTTTTGCTTTGAAAAGGGGTCTCATGACGAGGGTTCTCCACGTCCAATGAGACTGCCTGGTTTTTGAAAAGGGGTCTCATGACAAGGGTTCTCCACGTCCGATGAGACTGCCTGATTTTTGAAAATGGGTCTCATGACGAGGGTTCTCCACGTCCGATGAGACTGTTTGATATTTTTGAAAATGGGTCTCATGACGAGGGTTCTCCACGTCCGATGAGACTGCCTGATTTTTGAAAATGGGTCTCATGACGAGGGTTCTCCACGTCCGATGAGACTGTTTGATATTTTTGAAAATGGGTCTCATGACGAGGGTTCTCCACGTCCGATGAGACTGTCTGATTTTTTTAAAATGGGTCTCATGACAAGGGTTCTCCACGTCCGATGAGACTGCCTGATTTTTGAACAGGGGTCTCATGACGAGGGTTCTCCACGTCCGATGAGACTGCCTGATTTTTGAACAGGGGTCTCATGACGAGGGTTCTCCACGCCCGATGAGACTGTTTGATATTTTGGAAAATGGGTCTCATGACGAGGGTTCTCCACGTCCGATGAGACTGCCTGATTTTTGAAAATGGGTCTCATGACGAGGGTTCTCCACGTCCGATGAGACTGTTTGATATTTTTGAAAATGGGTCTCATGACGAGGGTTCTCCACGTCCGATGAGACTGCCTGATTTTTTTAAAATGGGTATCATGACGAGGGTTCTCCACGTCCGATGAGACTGCCTGATTTTTGAACAGGGGTCTCATGACGAGGGTTCTCCACGTCCGATGAGACTGCCTGATTTTTGAACAGGGGTCTCATGACGAGGGTTCTCCACGCCCGATGAGACTGTTTGATATTTTGGAAAATGGGTCTCATGACGAGGGTTCTCCACGTCCGATGAGACTGCCTGGTTTTTGAAAAGGGGTCTCATGACGAGGGTTCTCCACGTCCGATGAGACTGCCTGATTTTTGAAAATGGGTCTCATGACGAGGGTTCTCCACGTCCGATGAGACTGCCTGATTTTTTAAAATGGGTCTCATGACGAGGGTTCTCCACGTCCGATGAGACTGTTTCTTTTAAAAGGGTTTTTCTTCCCCTTTTTTTTAGAGATCCCGAAGTTTGTCGGGAATTCAGTTTTGAAGCAGTGAAAGATTTTATTTTGACAAAGCTTCACTTGAGTCTACTGAGCCGACATTCTGAGAGCTGGGTTCTCCAGGTATCCTGCAGAAAGTTCAAACCTGAAAGATTTTTCTTCACCAAGAAAATGTTAATAATCTTTGGGAAGACAATAATTGTCCAATTGACAAAATTTTATGACTTAAGTTTTAGTCATGAAATGTGCATTTTGATGCTGGAGGTTATCCAAAGCATTTTTACAACATGCAAATGTGATCACAAATTCCTTGCATGGAAAATTCGGATCAACAGTTTGAAAATTCCAAAAAGAGTTTGTTCAAAACATCAATTGGAATATTTCTCGACAAGGAGGCCATCTCATCTGTTTTGAGGTAATGATTTTTATAGGGGATGTACTCAATTCCCTACTGACCTGTGCCTAGGTTTTAGGCTCATTCGCAGCGCATACATTTTGATCGGTCGGGAGGTCTTCCACGGGACTGTAATGTTGGGCTTGGATATTGGTTTTCAAAGGGGGGACTCACTTTTGAGTCGGGGCCATTGAATGAAAGTCTTCACCATCTGCTCCGGGTTTACAAGTCAAGAACCCTGCAAAATGAGAAAGAAATAGTCTTGCTCGTACTTCTTCGAGCTAAGCAATATGTTAACCCAAGTGTCTTAGTCAGAGAAGACTGTTTCAGGGTTGTGACATTGGTAGGATTGGGGACCGAAAAAGGCTTGTTTTTGGCCCAGAATTCGTGACGGGTTTGACATTGGTGATCATTGCTGATTTGCCTCCTGTCATTTCCATTCTGCATCTTTAGTCTTTGAGGTGCGCAACCGATTTTGAGGTGTGCACTAGCTCTTTAGAGAGCATCTCTTGTGGTATTAAGAGGTTGACAACTCTTTCTGTGTTTTTGCTCCACGGCTGACATCATTTGGGGAGCAGTCTTCTTGATCTGACTCCATTAGGGGTTTTTCCCTCTTCTTTTCCCTACCAGGTTTCTTTAGGGATCGATCAAATTGTTCACCCGAGCATCGGCCTCGCTTTTACCAGGCACTTTGCTTTTTCTTGATGCTGGGGATTTCTTTAATCTCTTGTCGAAAGTGGGATGCTTGGCAATTGTGCTAGATATATGACTTGGCTCTTAGCACGCTTGAGTATCAACTTAGTAGTTTTCTTCGTAAACCCTAAGTCTTGAACTTCTCCGTTCCTGAAGTGATTTGTCTTTGCTTTGGAACTTGCAATGATCACCAATGGGTTTATGAAATGAATTTGCAGGCTCAACTTGGCTATGCAGAGGATATGGTGTGTGGGATAGAGAAATGAATGCTTCTCATCATCCTATGACATTTGGATTACCATATAAACAATACACAAAGATTGATGTTAGTCCGAGCAAGAAAATTTCTAACCATTTTCTCCTGATGTTGCTGGACTCACCTCCATTTTGCCCCAATGTGGGGTGGTTCTTGACAGGGTTGAGAATGAAAACCGCCGTTCGAAGGGGTTGTCAATGGTCACCTGTAGTGTTTGGGGATAAGAAACGAATGCCTCCGTCGTCCCATTCCATGTAATCGCTGCGGATGGTCCCTACTTCCGTAGGTCCAGATTTTGCTATCTGATCCGCTCCACTTCTCTCTCAAGTGTGTATAGGACGTGTTTGGATTAGGCTTTGCCTTTCGTCTTTTGAGAAAACGTCCTTTTGAAAGTTTTGAACTTTTGATTGGAAAAAATCTCTTTCAATTTTCTCCAAAAATTTTACCCGTCAAGGGGATTTTATGATGCACCATGCATGTTCTTATTCATGTTCAGACAACCTCGTGTTTTAAAACATGAATGCCAATGAAGTTTGAATTCTATGTATTTTCTAGACATTTGATTCTGAAAGCTTTTCTTTTTCTCTCTGTTTTTTATTTAACATCTTCAATGGATTGGGGAAAGGGATACTTACCTGTCCCCCGCGGCTGGAGATCCCTGAAAATGCGGAAGATACATGTTATTGTACGTTCACGAATTTTTCAAAAAATTAGAACGATACAATTTACCCTTGGTCATGTATTCCAACGGGTAATACATAGGATGTGAAAACCCGTTTTGCCTTGATATCGAGCCCCTGTAAAAAACAAACAATAAGTGTCAGTTTGCGTTCCAAAATTCAAGACAAATTGGAACGATACCGCCTTGTTCTTGCTTGGCGTTTTCATTTGAACACAAATGCGCGGCTTGCAGAAATTGGCCAACTATATTGTGGCCACGATCCCTCCGTTTGGTTGGCGATGAATCATTCTCGAGGATTTGCCCCAGAGGAGATCCATTTGTGTTTTTGGGCGCATTCCGGCGCCATTCTTCAAAGTTCATTTTATTCAAGGAAAAAGGAAATTGTTATCGGAATGCATGTCAAAGCATGATGTGTGGAAGCGATACTTTTTACTCTCCACTCGATCTTATAATCAAAGACCATTTCTTGGAGTGCATGACTTCCAAGGCCGATAATTTTGTTCGCTCCCCAATTAGTGAGTTCTTTTCTTTTGTGGCTTTCGGCGCCAACGCCTTCCTGCTAAATGAGGAAAAACTCATGTTACATGTGGGATCTTTGGAGATCAAATTGGAACGATACAAAGTTACCGTTCACCCAATTTTGTATCTTGGGGTTTACTTCTGATGCGGACGACTATGTCATTGCGTCCCTCGATTTTGCCAGAGAAGAAACGTCCGGCGTACAAATGATTCACTTGCCCCAGTTAGGCATGGTTTTTTATGCCTGCCCCAACTAAATTCATTCCTGCATTTTGCTGCAATCATCATCCACTTTGGGAATGTCTTCTCTCGTCTGTATTTATGGGTGTTGTTCGTGAGATTAACAGCCGTTCTGCCCTAGTTGGGCGACGTTTGTCCTGGCAACATGCCTTAGCACTTTCTGTGTTTGTTGGCAATTTTCAATTCAATTTTGACAACGTCCATGCACCTGCACATGAAGAAACATGTGTAGGTTTTGACTTCATTTGAAATTTCAGGAAAGAGATACTCCCTTCGGGGTTTCCAACATTTGAAGGGACGGTATTCTTCAAGTATTTTGCCTTGGTAAGGCTTGTCTTGATGTTTGTTATCTCTGGATTTAATAACCCTGGTCCGATGCGTCTTTATGAGAGTTTGCCCCCGGTTTGGCCTCTTCAAAGAAAATGGGAGAACTCACTCCCATGGGTTTCGCCGATTCTGATCTTCTATCTCAATTGTCAGAATCTTCAATTATTTTTATCCATATCTAGATGGCTTGACGGTCTTGGGATTTTTCGTGTGGCGGTTTTGTGATTCTCTCGATCATCGTCGCCATTTGAAGTATTTGATGTTTCTCTTTTCCGGGTAGCGGAGCGATTTGTCCCCAGCCACTGGATGCTTTGTCTGGGGCTGGCTGATTTAGTCGTAGGCAATTTGATCCTACCGCATTGATGCATTCAGGCTATTTGACATCAGTAAGCTTGGATTTACTCGTGATTGAGTACTTCAACAACCTGCGCGATGAAAGGAGTGAAAGAGTCAATCACCGCGTAAGGAGCTTTAATTGAAACGATTACGGATTTACTATCCCCGCTCTGGTCACTTCTGGCGTCCAAGATGGGGGAAATTCTTCAGTGGTCCCATTCATTCTCGTCATCACCTGCAAGAATGAAAAACCATATCAACTCGTGAACCAGTCAATCTGATTTGGAACAGATACAACTTTTTCGACTTAGGGAGAGCCAATCCTAATTAGGTTGCTCCTTCTTCATAATTTGATTTAATTTGTCATTGCAATCCCAATGGGTGACATCTGCTGAAGGCACATTTCTTTCTGTCTTATAGGGAAGACAAATTTTCTTTCGTTTGTCTTTGACCATCTTATCCTGTAGACAAAAGACATAAAGGTCCCCGTCATGTATAATATTCGAATGGCTTATTGGAACGATTACAGTTTCACCATCGTTCCATGATCATCTTGCATGTGATCGGATGAGGACATTTTTGACAAATGTATGCCATGTAAAACATGTCCCTCGTGTCTATCCACAAATGGATTTTCCTTCTGTACCTGTTTTTCACCTGAGAGGAAAAGATAGGAAATATTATGCCGGTATCTGATTGAAAATCAATTAGGAACGACACATCTTTACACTTGACCCGGCTGCCCCGGTCAAAAGGCATTTGCCCTCATCAGTTGACTCTCCAGGGTGGTCCAGCGCTTTTCCATGCCATCTTGGTTCGTTTAAACTCGCGACTGATTCTTCACACAAGTCTTTGGATTTTGATTCTGTCGCGACCCGTCCGAAAATCAAAACGGACGCGGCTAATGGATTACCGATCGCGGGCTTTGGATCGGCGCGGGCCCTCCCAGGCCCATACCAAATCGCGGCGGGAGTGTCTTTTGAGGGTTCGACGATAAGAGTCGATCGCTTTCGACCTTCAGTGTGGTCGTGGTGGCATGTGCAAATTGTGCATGCATTTGGAGTCGCCACCGGTCTTTCTTGGAGGGTAGACCGGAAACCTTACTGACCGATTGGGAGAGATCGATCAGTTCTGCGGAACCAGAGATTTTGAGTTCGGGGACTTGGTTACGTCGGTGTCATTACCAACGCCCTTTCGGTACCTAACGTGAGTGATTTTCCTAACTAAGAGTTCATGCAGGCGCAATTTTGGGTGAGATAGGTTTGATTCAGGGTTTCATGCAGATTGGAAAACTATTCCTATCAATCACAATCAATTTAAATGAAAGCGCAAGTCACGTGCATAAATAAATCATGTCAATGCACATCAATTTCAATCATTGGCCTCCTAGTATAGCCATAAGGGCTTAGGGAAGATGTGATTTAGGGCTAGGGGTAAAATGGGAAGATTCGGGGACAATTAGCCCGAAGGGCAAAATTGTCATTTTTGGAAGGTTTGGATACCTAATTACCCAAAATATTCCATGGCCAGTTGATTGTGGCCATTTCCCATTTTTGAGAATTTTTTGGAATTTCTTGATTTTTCTTCAATTTTTGGAAGACGATTCGCCCGAAGGGCGAAATCGTCATTTTAAAGAAGGTTTGGGGTTCAGAACACCCGGGATGAGACTTGGCCAGTTGTTTGTGGCCATTTCCTATTTTTTTGGGATTTTCCTGGATTTTTAGAATTTTTTTGGAAGACGGTTTGCCGGAAGGGCAAAACCGTCATTTCTGAAAAGACCGGGGGTCAAAAGACCCGAAACGGGTCGTGGCCAGTTGAATATTACCATTTCCTATTTTCTGGAATTTTTTAGAATTTTTCTGAATTTTTCGAATTTTTTGAATATTTCATGATTTTTTATTTTTTATTGATTTTTTGATTATTTATTATTTTTTATTATTTTCTGAATTTTTTAATATTTAAAAATATTTTCCGGGCCGGGTCAAACCCGGCCCACGCCTCTCGGGCGCCCGGCCCGACCCTAGGGGTCGAAACCGGCCTAAAACGACGTCGTTTTATATTTTTAAACATTTTTCCATTTTTTAACAATTTTTTTGATTTTTTTATCTATTTTATTTAATTATCCGAAAATTCCCCGGATCGGACGGTCCACGTCGTGCCACGTGGCTTCGTCTCGTGCGTCCGATCTTCCACTAGATCGGGCGACCCACAGAGAGCCACGTGGCTCAATAATAGCCGTCGGATCAAAAATTAATTTATTTTCATTTTTTAGAAAACCTACAAATCGGACGCTCTAGAACGTGCCACGTGGCTTCCTCTGGTGCGTCCGATCTTGTACAAGATCGGACGTCCCTCAGAGAGCCACGTGGCACATCCTCGTCCGCTGGATCGATTATTCGAAAATCATTTATTTAATTTTGCAAAATTCCAAGATCGCGACACGTGTCGCGATCGTGGCGGTCCGTTTGTTTTATTTGAAAATAACCGGACCGGACCCCACCCGGCTGACGTGGCTGCCTACGTGGCACGCCACGTCGGCCGTTGACCGTTGACCGGCCGGAGGGTCGCCGGAGAAGACGATGAACAGTGAAAAATCCGGCGGGAATAGTAAAAATTCCGGCGAGGTCGCCGGAAAATTGCGAAACGGACCCGAAACTTGGTATTTTTCGCCCGTTCTTGCGGCATTCGACTCCTTAAACACTCAACATCAATATTCAACCAAAAAGGGACAAAAATCACGTCGGTAACCGCCCCAAAAATCCGGCGACCGAACCGGCTCCGGCGAACCGATTTGCATAAATTTTTTTGTCGTTCAAACTCGATTTCTTTGCATCACATGGCATCCAAGAAGAGTCTAGAAGCTTACCTGAGCTCGTTTTGAGCTTAGCGACCGCCGGAAGCTCCCCGCCGAGCTATAGGTCCGAACGGTGAACGGCGAGACTCCGGGCTCGGTTTTCGTCGGGTTTTGATGCAAAGCGAGGACATACACAGACCATAGAGTAGTGCTAGGATTAACTTAGGACAAAAAACGAGCACATGCTACGCAGACAATGCACGGCCGAGGCAAAACCGAATCGAAGTAGGCATCGTCATTTCATCGAACACATGGCGTGCGTAAAGAAAAATGGAGATCCGGCGAGATACCGACCTACCTGGAGATTGCCGACGACCGCCGAAGCTCCGATGGGGTTCCGTGGTGTGCGGGGAAGCCTTGCCACCTTCCGGCTTCGTCCTTACTCCCCCCAAAAAAAACCCCCTCTCTCCCATGGCCGAGCTCGGTTTTAACCGAGAATCTCCTCTCTCTCGTGGCCGACCGGCGTGCCTCGGCACGCCCACCGCCTCTGCCCAACGAGCATGGGTCTATGTGCTCCCGTTCCCCACGCCGCTCGTCCTTTTTCTTCTAAAAAAACGCATGCCCACGCTGTTTCTGCTCCTCCCCTGCCTTGCTGTTTCTGCACGGGTCTGCAACAATGTTGCAGACCCGGGTCGGACCGGGTCGGGTCGGGTCTGACCCGACCGACCCGGTTCGGCCAAATCGCCCAAATCGCCAAATTGACCCCCCAAATGACCTCTTTTCATGAAATTGATGGCAAAATCGGATTCCTTGACATGTTTTACATCAAATATGGGTATTTTCGTGAATCAATTTATTGAAATTATGTGAAAACCCCAAATTGTCCCTAGGATCCGAAATTTAATTTCGCCAAATCGAAGGCCTAAACGATCGAATTAGCCAAAATTGAGCCCACCAATGGATTCAGCATGATGAAAACTGTTGGGTAGAGGTGTTTAATTTTAATGGGTGTGCCCGTGTGAAATTTAATTTCAAAAATTGTGAAACCGGGGACTAAATTGAAAGATTTTTATGCAATTAAGCCCTTTTGGTTAAAATTGATCAAATTGGAGGGCAAATTGACCCAATTGAATTTCAATACTTTGGAGTCCAATGTCATAGCTTATAAAAGCCGAGAATTGAAAATTAAAAGACTCAAAAAGGATTTTTTAGGCCCGGTTTGGGATTAGGTTTGTGAAGGAACCCCATGAACCAAGCCAAATTTCCCTAATAAAAAGTGAAAATATTAAATATATAATTAAAATAAAAGTTCTGAATATTTTTGTGTAATTTTCTGACCACGGATGGTATTTTTTCTAATTTTTTGGGTATTTTTATAATTAAATAAATTCCAAAAAATATTAAAAAATTCAAAAAATATTTTTTGTTCAAAATTGGTTCCTAAGGCTAGGCTAAGGCTTCCAAAGTTGATTTTGCAATTTTTTGACCTTTTTTGCTATTTTTAATTAATTTTAGAAATAAAAATTAAAATAATGGATGGTCAAAAATCTGGTGTCAACAGCTGCCCCTCTTTGAGAGTGAGCTCATCAGAGGTTGCTTTCAAAGACAAAATGACACCTGGATCTTGACCGACTCGACTGGGGGGAAAGAAATGCTATGACATCGGACCTTCAAGTCTTTTGATGAATGCTCAAATTAAATACCGGTTTACTCTTGCGATTCGAACATAGGCCGGAGTGAGAGAGGCTTACCTGAAGCTCACCTGTCAGATGCTGCCATTTTCAATGACTTTCAAGAAGATACCTAGGACTCGTTCAGAATATCCTAGGGAGATTAAGCCCTGACCTGTATGGTAGGTCATACCTTGAGTTGACCCTTCAGGCGGTTTCTACCTTTGGTTGACCCTTATGGCGGTTTCTACCATCAAGTTGACCCTTATGGCGGTTTCTACCATATTTGACCCTTCAGGAGGTATCTACCGTTGAGTTTAGTTTTGACCCTTATGGCGGTATCTACCTTGAGTTGACCCTTATGGCGGTTTCTACCATAGTGAGACTCCAGACTGATAGGAATCTCAGGATGACGCGCCCGTTCTGTAGGGTTTGTCGGAGACTCGATCGTTCTGTAGATCGGTCTTGGAAAAGGTTTGCCTACTAAAAGGCTACGCCTATGAAATGACATATCCCGTCTTGTTGGGACTAGTCGAAGACTCGATCGTTCTGTAGATCGGTCTTGGAAAAGGTTTGCCTACTAAAAGGCTCCGCCTATGGAATGACATATCCCGTCTTGTTGGGACTAGTCGAAGGCTCGATCGTTCTGTAGATCGGTCTTGGAAAAAGGTTTGCCTACTAAAAGGCTACGCCTATGAAATGACATATCCCGTCTTGTTGGGACTAGTCGAAGACTCGATCGTTCTGTAGATCGGTCTTGGAAAAAGGTTTGCCTACTAAAAGGCTACGCCTATGAAATGACATATCCCGTCTTGTTGGGACTAGTCGAAGACTCGATCGTTCTGTAGATCGGTCTTGGAAAGGTTTGCCTACTAAGAGGCTACGCCTAAGGAATGACATATCCCGTCTTGTTGGGATTTTGGGGTGGAATAAATGTCTCTTCCGCGGCTACCGGCTGCAATCCGTTCCGAAGGGTGAGAGCTTCGAGGCATGGCTATCCGGCGCGGGCTTCGCGAAAAAGGCGGTCACCGTATCTCTAGGCGGCAAGTCGCGAGCGTTATGGGCTCCGATCTCGAACTGTGCTTTGAGACACCTCTGTCGTATATCCCTGTCTGGTGGGATTTAGGGTGGAATAAATGTCTCTTCCGCGGCTACCGGCTGCAATCCGTTCCGAAGGGTGAGAGCTTCGAGGCATGGCTATCCGGCGCGTACTTCGCGAAAAAGGCGGTCACCGTATCTCTAGGCGGCAAGTCGCGAGCGTTATGGGCTCCGATCTCGAACTGTGCTTTGAGACACCTCTGTCGTATATCCCTGTCTGGTGGGATTTAGGGTGGAATAAATGTCTCTTCCGCGGCTACCGGCTGCAATCCGTTCCGAAGGGTGAGAGCTTCGAGGCATGGCTATCCGGCGCGGGCTTCGCGAAAAAGGCGGTCACCGTATCTCTAGGCGGCAAGTCGCGAGCGTTATGGGCTCCGATCTCGAACTGTGCTTTGAGACACCTCTGTCGTATATCCCCGTCTGGTGGGGATTTTGGGTGGAAGAAATCTTCTGAAGCTGAAAATTGGCGATCCGGTCCGGAAGATGACAGATCCGCGGCTACCAACCTGTGAACACTTACAGAGAGATTTATCTAGGTCATCGCACTTTTGGGGGATCCCATGACGCTGACTAGCGGGGTCAGAGGGGATTTTTATGTTTTTTGAAAGGGTTTTCCATGACAAGGGTTCTCCAAGTCAGAGGGGATTTTTGAATTTTTGAAAAGGGGTCTCAGGATGAGGGTTCTCCACGTCCGTTGAGACTGTTTGATATCTTTGAAAAGGGGGCCTAGGACGAGGGTTCTCCACGTCAAACTAGGACTGCTTGATTTTTTTGAAAAAGGGGTCCTAGGACGAGGGTTCTCCACGTCAAACCAGGACATGCTTGATTTTTTTGAAAAAGGGGTCCTAGGACGAGGGTTCTCCACGTCAAACTAGGACTGTTTGGTATTTTTGAAAGGGTCCCGAGACGAGGGTTCTCCACGTCTACTGGGATTGCTTGATTTTTTGTAAAAGGGGTCCTAGGACGAGGGTTCTCCACGTCATGCTAGGATTGTTTGATTTTTGAAAAATGGGTCTTAGGACGAGGGTTCTCCACGTCATGCTAGGACCATTTGATATTTTTGAAAAAGGGTTCCTAGGACGAGGGTTCTCCACGTCATGCTAGGACCGTTTGATTTTTTGAAAAGAGGTCCTAGGACGAGGGTTCTCCACGTCATGCTAGGACTGTTTGATTTTTTTGAAAAGGGATCCTAGGACGAGGGTTCTCCACGTCAAGCTAGGACTGCTTGATTTTTCGAAAAAGGGTCCCGAGACGAGGGTTCTCCACGTCTACTGGGATTGTTTGATTTTTTTTTTGAAAAAGGGTTCTATCCTCACCCCTTTTTGAAAGATCCCAAAACCTGTCGGGAATTCAGTTTTGAAGCCGTGAAAGATTTTATCTTTGCAAAGCTTCACTTGGAGTTTGTTGAGGTGGCATTCTGGGAGCTGGGTCCTCCAGGTATCCTGCAGAAGTTTGAGCCTGAAAGATTTTTCTTCACCAAGAAAACGTTAGTAATCTTTGGGAAGACCACGGCTGTCCATTTGACAAAAATCGCACGACTTGAGTTTTAATCGTCAAATGTGCATTTTGATGCTGGAGGTTATCCAAAGCATTCTTGCAGCACGCAAATGTGATCACAAATCCCTTGCACGGAAAATCTGGATCAACAGTTTGAAAATTCCAAAAAGAGTTTGTTCAAAACATCAATTGGAATATTTCTCGACGAGGAGGTCTTCTCACCTGTTTTGAGGTAATGATTTTTATAGGGGATGCACTCAATTCCCTACTGACCTGTGCCTAGGTTTTAGGCTCATTCGCAGCGCATACATTTTGATCGGTCGGGAGGTCTTCCACGGGACCGTAATGTTGGGCTTGGGTATCGGTTTTCAAGGGAGACCCGTTTTGGAGTCAAGGCCATTGAATGAAAGTTTTCACCATCTGCTCCGGGTTTACAAGTCAAGAACCCTGCAAAATGAGAAAGAAATAGTCTTGCTCGTACCTCTTCGAGCTAAGCTATATGTTAACCCAAGCGTCTTAGTTAGAGAAGACTGTTTCAGGGTTGTAATGTTGGTAGGATTGGGGACCGAAAAAGGCTTTTTTTTTTCCCAGAATTTGTGAAGGGATTGACATTGGTGATCATTGCAAATTTGTCACCTGTCCTTTCCATTCTGCATCTTCAATTTTTTTTTAGGTGTGCAACCGCTTTTGAGGTGTGCACAAATTCTTGCGAAAGCGCCTCTGGCTGCATTAAGAGACTAACAACTCTATCTGCGTCTCTGCTCCGCGCTTGACATCATTTGGAGGAGCGACGTTTTGATCTGACTCCTTTAGGGGTCTTTCTTTCTTCCCAACTAGGCTTCATTGGGGATCAAGCAAACAGCTTGTACGAGCATCGACCTTGCTTTTACCAGGCACTTTGCTTTTTCTTGATGCTGGGGATTTTTATCTTTTATCATCATTTTTTTGAAACCCCGTTTTTCTCATCTTCGAGAGATCGTGTTAGACATGTGACCAAAGGTCTAACGAGGTTCAGCATTAACTTAGGGATTTCTTCGCAAACCCTAAGTTTGAACTCTTCCGCTTTTGAATTGGCGCTGCCTCTGTCTTGGAACTTGCAATGACCACCAACGGGTTTATGAAGTGAATTTGCAGGCTCAACTCGGCTGTGCAAAGGATATGGTGTGTGGGATAGAGAAATGAATGCTTCTCGTCATCCTATGGCACTTGGATTACCATATAAACAACACACAAAGATTAATGTTAGTCCGAGTAAGAAAATTTCTAACCATTTTCTCCTGATGCTGCTGGACTCACTTCCATTTTGCCCCAATGTGGGGTGGTTCTTGACAGGGTTAAGAATGAAAACCGCCGTTCAAAGGGTTATCAACGGTCACCTGTAGTGTTTAGGGATATGAAACGAATGCCTCCGTCATCCCAATCCATGTAATTGCTGCGAATGGTCCCTACTTCCGTAGGTCCAGATTCTGCTATCTGATCCGCTCCACTCCTCTCTCAAGTGTGTATAGGACGTGTTTGGATTTAGGTTTTGCCTCTCGTCTTTTGAGAAAACGTCATTTCGAAATTTTTGAACAACTTTTGATTAGAAAAATCTCTTTTATTTTCTCCAAAAATTTTACCCGTCAAGTGGGTTTTATGATGCACAATGCATGTCCTTATTCATGTTCAGACAACCTCCTGTTTTATAACATGAATGTCAATGAAGTTTGAATTCTATGTCTTTTCTAGACATTGGATTCTGAAAACTTTTCTTTTCTTCTCCGTTTTTTATTCAACATCTTCAATGGATTGGGGAGAGGGGTACTTACCTGTCCCCCGTGGCTGGAGATCCCTGAAAATGCGGAAGAAACATGTTATTGTACGTTCATGAATTTTTCAAAAAATTAGAACGATACATCCTACCCTTGGTCATGTGTTCCAATGGGTAATACTTGGGGTGTGAAAACCTGTTTCGCCTTGATGGTGAACCCCTGTCAAAGACGGGAAATAGGTGTCAGTTTGTGTTCCAAAATTCGAGGCAAATTGGAACAATACAGCCTTGTTCTTGCTTTGTGTTTCCATTTGAACACAAACGCGCGGCTTGTAGTAGTTGGCCATCTATCTTGTGGCCATGATCCCTCCGTCTGGTTGGCGATAAATCCTTCTCAAGGATTTGCCCTAGGGGAGATCCATTTGTGATTTTGGACGCATTCCAGCGCCACTCTTCAGAGTTCCTTTTATTCAAGGAAAAAGGAAATTTCTATCAGAATGCATGTCAAAGCATGTAATGTGGGAGCGATACTTTTTACCCTCCACTCAGTCTTATAATCAAAGACCATTTCTTGGAGTCCTGACTTCTAAGGTCGATAATTCTATTTGCCTCCTTGTCGGCGAGTTCTTTTATTTTGCGGCTTTCTGGTGCCAACAATTTTCAGTCCATCTTGACGACGAATCCTCTCGCTTCGCGCCTCCATTTGAACGCAAATGTAAGGCTTGTTGAAGTCGGCCATCTAGCTCGTGGCCATGATCTACCCGTCTGGTTGGCAACGAATCCTTCTCTAGGATTTGAACCGGATGAGATCAATTTGTGCTTTTAGACGTATTCTAACGCCATTTTGCGGGGTTCCATTTCCTGGCAGCTTGCCCCCTACAACGGATATTTCTTTTCGATTCCACGTCGGGCGAGATCCTTTATTTTGTGGCTTTTTGGTGCCACCAATTTTCTGCCGAATGAAAGCAAACTCATGTTAAGCATGGAATCTTTGGGAGATCAAATTAGAACGATACCAAGTTACCATCCACCCAGGTTTGTATCCTGGGGTTTGCCTCTGATGCGGGCGACTTTGTCATTGCGTCCATGGATTTTGCCATAGAAGAAATGTCCTTCCTTTGTCCGGCACACAAATGATTCACTTGCCCCGGTTGGGCGTGATTTGTCGTAGCTAGGTGCCGCTTGCCCCAGCTAACTTCATTTTGCATTTTGCTGCAATCCTCATCCTCTTTGGGGATGTCTTCCCTCTTGGGATTCCTGATGACGCCTTACTGACGTATTCCTTTCCTTCGTCGATTATTGACGCTTCTCATTTGATGTGGGTGATGGATGCTGCTTCATCTCATCTGTATTTGTGGGTGTTGTTCGTGAGACGATCCTCAATCACGTCGACAACTGCTTTGCCCCAGTTGGGCGGTGTTCATCTTGGCAGCATGCCTTGGCATTCCCATGCTCCTGGACGATTTTCAATCCGATTTGAAGACATTCATGCACCTGCATATGAAGAGACAGGTGTGGGGATTTATCTGGCTTCATTTGAAATTTCAGGAAGGAGGTACTCCCTTCGAGACTTCGTCCTTCCAACATTTGAAGGAGCAGTGTTTTCCAAGTATTTTGCCCCAGTGAGGCTTGTCTCGGTGTTCGTCATCTCTGGGTTTGATAACCCTGGTTCGATGCACTTTCATGGGGGATCGTGAGAATTTGCCCCCGGCTTGGCTCCTCGAAGCAGGTGGGTGAGCCCGCTCTCATGAATTTTTGTCGATTCTGGTCGTCTATCTCGATTGCCAGATTCTTCGATTATTTTTTTTCTCTGCCCCTAGACAGCATGACAATCTGGGGATTTGTCATGTGGCGGTTTGGTGATTCTCTCGATCACAGTCGCCATTTGAGATGTTCGATGCTCCCCTGTTGAAAAGGAGAAATCTCATGAGTAAAAGGGCATGTATAATTGACTATTGGAGTCGATACAATTTACCCTTGAAATTTATCCTGCGGGAACCGGCATTTCTCCCTTTGGGTTCTCTGTATGCAGGATATGTGAATGATATGCATGATGCATGTTATGTGTGCCAGCAACGAAACATGAGTTCGTGCTTTTCACTCTATTCAGAGAAAGTATTTTTATCAGATATGTCAATCTGGAAAACTTGAAATTTTCTTTTCAAGCGCTCTTTTCACAGAGATTTCTAAATGATGATAAACTTCTTCAAGTTTTCTCAAAGGTTTTGTTCACAAATTGAGCTATTAGAATGCTCTTAAAAATGTTTAGCCAAAGTGCATGTCTGAGATGCCATGAAAAGGGGTACTCCCTGTTTGTCATTTGAAGGCATTGTTTCTTGGGCCCTTTGCTTCTGTTCCCAACCTGAAAGGAAAAAGAAATGAAACATTATTATCATATCAAGGAAATAATCATTTTGGAACGATACGTCCTTTTACCAGAATCGATGGTTCCGTATCGTTCTCCTTCTCATTTAGAAGGGTTTGATGTGTTTTGTCTTTGATGGATTACTCCACTTCATCATGATTCATGGGTGATAACTGCTTCAGGGACTTCCCTTACGTATTCCCATGGTGAATTCAGCATATCCTACATTCGGTATCCTTTCTGGGTAGAGAGTGATTTGCCCCCCAGCAACTGGATGCGTTGTCTGGTGCTGACTGATTTATTTATGGGTAGTTTGATCATGCCGTGTTGTTGCATTCCCACTTAGTCGGAGCCGATCCATTCCGTGTCAGGTGATTTTGGCATCCCGCACCTTTCAAATTCTCATGACGCCTGGTATCTACTCTGTATTCTCTTTTGGGATACCAGATGATATGCTCATACAATCCTTCGAAGATTTCAGCATTTGATGTTCCGACACTTCTTAGTCTCATCAATGCGTTTTGATTTCTTCATGCACCTTCTGCCTTGTCATCGTTTCATGACATCCCTCGAGCTTCTTGCTATTTGACATCAGCAAGCACGGGTGTACATGTGGTTGAATACTTTAACATCTTGAAGTGATACTTCACAGGCGACAGTTTCTTTCATCGTGTCCTGCCGCACTCACCCTACGCTTTAACAATCTTCTATTTCATCTTCGGGCATCCAAGACGATGGAGATTCTTCGGTGGTCCCATTCACTTTTATCATCACCTGATTTGATCCATCTTGTTTTTACCAACCCAATGGGGGTGACATCTGATGAAGGCACCTTCCTCTTCCTCTTGTAGGGAATGCAAGTTTCTATTTGTTGGTCTTCAACCATCTTATCCATCGTTCCACCATCATCTTGCATGTAGTCAGATGAGGGCATTTTCGGCAAATGTCTGCCATGTAAAACATGTCCCTCCTGTCTATCCGCAGATGGATTTTTCTTCTCGACCTGTTTTTCACCTGAGAGGAAGAGATAGGAAATATTACGCCAATATCTGATTGAAAATCAATTAGGAACGACACGTCCTTATCCTCGATCCGATTGCCCCGGTCAGGTGGCGTTTGCCCTGGCTAAGTGGGGTTTGCCCCAGTTGACTGCTTTGACCTCCTTCATTATTTTTGCAGTTCTTTTTTAATTTGGGGATATATGCCATTTGTAGTTTCTCGTCCCCCTTTTCGTCTCGATGGGCCTTTGCTCCGGTATGCTTTTTTGTGAGAAGTCGACTCATTTGTCTGCCTTCAAATGTCCATCCCGGTGGCTCGAGTTATCGACCAGCTTCAATCTTCTTGAAGCACCACTCCGTTTCTCTTGGGCGTTCCATGCTTTGGGCGGCACACCTGAGATGCCATGAAGCCAGTTAGCCCAAATATGGAAAAGAGAGTCCATACATGACGAATTTTTCTTAGAAACACATTTTGAAAGATTTGATTAGAAGGTGGGGAACGGGGGCTAATCCTCTTATCATCGGATATCTTCGCTACCCCGAAAGGTTTTGAAAACCAGGAGACATGTGAGAAATCAGGTCTCAGGAATTTTTCTCTTTTTTTGTTGTTTTTCTTGTTGTTTTTTTTTTCGTTTTTTTTTTGTTTTTTTTTTGTTTTTTGTTTTTTTTTTGTCGTCATTGACCGATTTGTGGTGCTCCCCCATGTCCCCATTTTTTGATTTTTGATTTTTGATTTTTTCTTTTTTTTTTAGGGAGACTGCACTCGAGACTATATATGGACTAAAATGCAAATAGACTAAAAAGTGATGATGGAAAGGAGGAAGTGACTCCCTCATCCATGTAGTTTGCCATCATCAATTGTCCGATCAGCCGGGTCGGCGTGGTCATTGATGGGGTTGTCTTCGTACACCCTGTCCGCTTGTTGGTTTTGCCGCATGTTCTCCCATGACTCTTCCCTCATAGCCTCTATCGCATATCCTTCAGAGGTTAAGCTCAACTTTGCGAAGGAAGTTGTAAAAGCGGGGTCTTCAACCCTACCGATGATGCCCATACTACCCATCTCGGTTAAACATGGCTCTTTCCGCCCCATCGAGGTGGTATGCTTCTCCGGATTTTGAGAAGATGTAGTCGGTACCTCACGTGATTCGGGTACGTTGGTGATAAGCCTTAGATCGCTTTCCGGTCCAACCTCGGATACGTCACTGATTTTGCGATCCGACAAAAGGTCAGGCCGGACGTTGAGTCCTGTCCTATCGAACACTAGTATATCACAGTCGATGAGAGCCTGCACATCATATTGTAGAGTTCGGCAATTGTCGACATTATGTCCCTTCTCCCCCATATGGTATGCACAGGTCTGATTCAGGTCGAACCCCTGGAATCTTGGCGGTTTCACCCTTGGTGGCCTCTTGGCTACCAACCTTTCCTCCAAAAGCCGATGGAGCAGTTCTGACATAGGAAGTGGGAGCGGTGTGAATAATGGGAGACTTCTCTTGCTTGACTGGCCAGATTTCTCTATCTTAGGTGCTGGTTGTCTCTGGTGAGGAATGAAATCAGGCGGCTGATGTCTTGCCACGTGTACGGAATTTTGACTCGTGAACGTCATTCTTCGATAGTCGGTCGTCGTTTCCCTGACCGGTTCTTTACTCCTTTGAGAAAGCTCTCCGCGGTTTTCTTTGTTTCTGATCATGCTATCGCGCTTAGCCCATTCCATCCTTTCACCGGCATGCACAAGTTGTGAAAATGATTGGTAATGAGCCGTACTCAATCGATTAAAGGAATCATAGGGAAGAGCTTTCAGACAGTGCTCTATTAACTCATCTTCGTCCAGCGGAGGTTGGACTTGGGCTGCTTTTACTCTCCACCTTTGTGTGAATGATCTAAAGCTTTCATTTCTCCTTTGCTTCATGTGCATCAGATCCATTCTGGTAGGGGTGGCATTCCTGTTAAAATCGTATTGCTGGAGAAACTGATTAGCCAAATCACTCCATTCTCGGATGCCCTCGACATCAAGCCTCGTGAACCATTCTAACGCGGGACCGACCAGGCTATGCCGGAAATTTTGGACAAGAAGCAAATCGTCACGATCGAAATCGATCATCGCCTCCAAATAGTATTGGATATGAGTTCTTGGGCAACCGATACCACCATATCTCCTAGCAAGTCCCGGCCATTGGGGAATCTCAAGCGTCTTCCCTTTGGGGCATGTAGAAGAGACATTGTATGGACGGGTTTCAGCGGGGATCGGGTTCGCACGACCTCCAACATCCTGCTGGTGACTATAGTTTTTCTCCCGAATCAGGTGTGTGACGAACAGATCCTCTCCAGTCATCTCATTTTCCTCCATAGCACCATACTTTTCTTTATGCTGTTCTTCCAGGTTACTCATCATGGGTGTGCCTTCGGAGAAGTCTTCTACTTCCAGGGCTCGATCAACATCTGGCACACCAGTTGAACCTGGTCGGGTGGTCAGATCAGGATTGAAGGTCGTCGGGGACGCCTCTTGTGTAGTGAGGAGGAATGTCCTCATCATTGCCAATATTTGAGTCATCTGACTCTCCAGTGCGGCCAAGCGCTTCTCCAGGCCAATCTGATCCATTTTAACCTGTGACTGAAGCTTCACACAAGTTCTTGGCTTTTGATTCCGGAAAACACCTGTTCGAATGACAGGAATATGTCAGAAAGGGAAGTAAAGCATAAATCCTTTCAATTTTATGCTTTCTTATGATTAACGAAGATAAGGACTTTTACACAAGCCTTAACCTCATGTGAAAAATTCTTATCGATGTTTTTCAAGAGAAAACATAAAACTAAAAGGAGCGTAATCCATGGTTATCACTTTTGGCAAATCCCCAGAAAATCTGTGGAATTTCCAAGAAGATAAAAATGCACTTCTAATGTGTCCTAAATTCGGTGAGAGATAGGACATCCAAATTGAAATAATTTTCCGAAGGTAATTTGGATATCAGGTCTCCTATTGAATTCAGGAAACATGAACGACTTTAGTTAATTACCAAGGATTACCAATGATGCATGCTATAGACCGGTTCAATTCCATGTCCGGCGCACTATGAAATGAATGTTAGATTCTCGTACTTGGGTTAAACATGCCAAGTGTGAGTTCTAACGAAAATTTCATCTGGGTAAGACATGCAATTGAACCGAAAAATTCGAATGGTTGAGAGAAATTCCAGTGTCACGTTCCAATGTCAAGACACTTAGACAAGACTTAAGAATCGATGTGTAAAAGATAGATGGGGGACCCATAGACGGGTGCTCCTTACAGACTCGACGATCCTGATAAAAGAAAAGGGACAATTGGAATGTAGCCCTTAAGAACCTAAAGAGATGCCCCAAGTTAGGTCTTCGAGGGACGATGCTTGATGTCTTTGGTCCGGCTATTTCGGGTCTTCGTTTTTATCAGATCCCCTTTTGATAATGTCCGGCGGGTGTCTTGGATTTGCTGTTATCGCCTATCCTTCAATTTCCGGTAAGGTTACTGGATCATTCCTCGGACAGCTCAAAAAGGGTAGACTCCGTTGAATGTCCGGGCAGTCTGATGGCGGATGACGCGTCGCTCATACTTGAATACGTCCGGGATGTGGGACCGACTTTGAGAGATCATCTCTTCTATCCGTACTCTAAAGTGGAATTAAACTCAACCATCAGACTTGATGAATGCAGCATGTCGTGCGAAATAAAAGACTGCAGGTGAATTTAAATAGAAATGGCAGGACCTTACCATGAGAGGTACCCAATGATCTTTGGTTTTTAGGTATACCAACCATCCATACACATGCGCATGAGACAAGTGAGGCTTGACTCTAGAAATCAAAATGACTTAGGTGAGGAACCTAAAGGCTTCCCTCTATCCGAGTCGATAAATTCGTCCATGAGCGCAATCCACAACAAATGGATAAAAGTCTCGACTTGGATAGTGAGTGGGATCGAATATGGTCGACCCCAGCGCAATCCACGCTAGAGCGTTGCATATCGATCCCTGATCTATGGTTACCTGAAAAGGTGATTTCGCGGCCTGGGTTTGGGCGCTTTGTGCAAAGTGTCGTGATCCTCAAATATGCAGTGAGTCATGCGCAACAATTTATATATCAATCAGCGCTTCAAATCATCCATATAACATACATTCCTACGCCCATCCTGCATAAGACAATGTTAATCACAGACTACACCCCTTATTTCTCCAATCTGCAAAAACATATAACACCTATCGTGAGCGGACTTACCTCACCTTCAAGAGCGCCTGCAGGGTTAGAAAAATCACTCAACGTTTTAATTACGGCCTAAGTCCACTTGAGGTCCAGAACCAAGTGTTCTAGAACTTTCCCCAGCGGAGTCGCCAGCTGTCGCGACCCGTCCGAAAATCAAAACGGACGCGGCTAATGGATTACCGATCGCGGGCTTTGGATCGGCGCGGGCCCTCCCAGGCCCATACCAAATCGCGGCGGGAGTGTCTTTTGAGGGTTCGACGATAAGAGTCGATCGCTTTCGACCTTCAGTGTGGTCGTGGTGGCATGTGCAAATTGTGCATGCATTTGGAGTCGCCACCGGTCTTTCTTGGAGGGTAGACCGGAAACCTTACTGACCGATTGGGAGAGATCGATCAGTTCTGTGGAACCAGAGATTTTGAGTTCGGGGACTTGGTTACGTTGGTGTCATTACCAACGCCCTTTCGGTACCTAACGTGAGTGATTTTCCTAACTAAGAGTTCATGCAGGCGCAATTTTGGGTGAGATAGGTTTGATTCAGGGTTTCATGCAGATTGGAAAACTATTCCTATCAATCACAATCAATTTAAATGAAAGCGCAAGTCACGTGCATAAATAAATCATGTCAATGCACATCAATTTCAATCATTGGCCTCCTAGTATAGCCATAAGGGCTTAGGGAAGATGTGATTTAGGGCTAGGGGTAAAATGGGAAGATTCGGGGACAATTAGCCCGAAGGGCAAAATTGTCATTTTTGGAAGGTTTGGATACCTAATTACCCAAAATATTCCATGGCCAGTTGATTGTGGCCATTTCCCATTTTTGAGAATTTTTTGGAATTTCTTGATTTTTCTTCAATTTTTGGAAGACGATTCGCCCGAAGGGCGAAATCGTCATTTTAAAGAAGGTTTGGGGTTCAGAACACCCGGGATGAGACTTGGCCAGTTGTTTGTGGCCATTTCCTATTTTTTTGGGATTTTCCTGGATTTTTAGAATTTTTTTGGAAGACGGTTTGCCGGAAGGGCAAAACCGTCATTTCTGAAAAGACCGGGGGTCAAAAGACCCGAAACGGGTCGTGGCCAGTTGAATATTACCATTTCCTATTTTCTGGAATTTTTTAGAATTTTTCTGAATTTTTCGAATTTTTTGAATATTTCATGATTTTTTATTTTTTATTGATTTTTTGATTATTTATTATTTTTTATTATTTTCTGAATTTTTTAATATTTAAAAATATTTTCCGGGCCGGGTCAAACCCGGCCCACGCCTCTCGGGCGCCCGGCCCGACCCTAGGGGTCGAAACCGGCCTAAAACGACGTCGTTTTATATTTTTAAACATTTTTCCATTTTTTAACAATTTTTTTGATTTTTTTATCTATTTTATTTAATTATCCGAAAATTCCCCGGATCGGACGGTCCACGTCGTGCCACGTGGCTTCGTCTCGTGCGTCCGATCTTCCACTAGATCGGGCGACCCACAGAGAGCCACGTGGCTCAATAATAGCCGTCGGATCAAAAATTAATTTATTTTCATTTTTTAGAAAACCTACAAATCGGACGCTCTAGAACGTGCCACGTGGCTTCCTCTGGTGCGTCCGATCTTGTACAAGATCGGACGTCCCTCAGAGAGCCACGTGGCACATCCTCGTCCGCTGGATCGATTATTCGAAAATCATTTATTTAATTTTGCAAAATTCCAAGATCGCGACACGTGTCGCGATCGTGGCGGTCCGTTTGTTTTATTTGAAAATAACCGGACCGGACCCCACCCGGCTGACGTGGCTGCCTACGTGGCACGCCACGTCGGCCGTTGACCGTTGACCGGCCGGAGGGTCGCCGGAGAAGACGATGAACAGTGAAAAATCCGGCGGGAATAGTAAAAATTCCGGCGAGGTCGCCGGAAAATTGCGAAACGGACCCGAAACTTGGTATTTTTCGCCCGTTCTTGCGGCATTCGACTCCTTAAACACTCAACATCAATATTCAACCAAAAAGGGACAAAAATCACGTCGGTAACCGCCCCAAAAATCCGGCGACCGAACCGGCTCCGGCGAACCGATTTGCATAAATTTTTTTGTCGTTCAAACTCGATTTCTTTGCATCACATGGCATCCAAGAAGAGTCTAGAAGCTTACCTGAGCTCGTTTTGAGCTTAGCGACCGCCGGAAGCTCCCCGCCGAGCTATAGGTCCGAACGGTGAACGGCGAGACTCCGGGCTCGGTTTTCGCCGGGTTTTGATGCAAAGCGAGGACATACACAGACCATAGAGTAGTGCTAGGATTAACTTAGGACAAAAAACGAGCACATGCTACGCAGACAATGCACGGCCGAGGCAAAACCGAATCGAAGTAGGCATCGTCATTTCATCGAACACATGGCGTGCGTAAAGAAAAATGGAGATCCGGCGAGATACCGACCTACCCGGAGATTGCCGACGACCGCCGAAGCTCCGATGGGGTTCCGTGGTGTGCGGGGAAGCCTTGCCACCTTCCGGCTTCGTCCTTACTCCCCCCAAAAAAAACCCCCTCTCTCCCATGGCCGAGCTCGGTTTTAACCGAGAATCTCCTCTCTCTCGTGGCCGACCGGCGTGCCTCGGCACGCCCACCGCCTCTGCCCAACGAGCATGGGTCTATGTGCTCCTGTTCCCCACGCCGCTCGTCCTTTTTCTTCTAAAAAAACGCATGCCCACGCTGTTTCTGCTCCTCCCCTGCCTTGCTGTTTCTGCACGGGTCTGCAACAATGTTGCAGACCCGGGTCGGACCGGGTCGGGTCGGGTCTGACCCGACCGACCCGGTTCGGCCAAATCGCCCAAATCGCCAAATTGACCCCCCAAATGACATCTTTTCATGAAATTGATGGCAAAATCGGATTCCTTGACATGTTTTACATCAAATATGGGTATTTTCGTGAATCAATTTATTGAAATTATGTGAAAACCCCAAATTGTCCCTAGGATCCGAAATTTAATTTCGCCAAATCGAAGGCCTAAACGATCGAATTAGCCAAAATTGAGCCCACCAATGGATTCAGCATGATGAAAACTGTTGGGTAGAGGTGTTTAATTTTAATGGGTGTGCCCGTGTGAAATTTAATTTCAAAAATTGTGAAACCGGGGACTAAATTGAAAGATTTTTATGCAATTAAGCCCTTTTGGTTAAAATTGATCAAATTGGAGGGCAAATTGACCCAATTGCATTTCAATACTTTGGAGTCCAATGTCATAGCTTATAAAAGCCGAGAATTGAAAATTAAAAGACTCGAAAAGGATTTTTTAGGCCCGGTTTGGGATTAGGTTTGTGAAGGAACCCCATGAACCATGCCAAATTTCCCTAATAAAAAGTGAAAATATTAAATATATAATTAAAATAAAAGTTCTGAATATTTTTGTGTAATTTTCTGACCACGGATGGTATTTTTTCTAATTTTTTGGGTATTTTTATAATTAAATAAATTCCAAAAAATATTAAAAAATTCAAAAAATATTTTTTGTTCAAAATTGGTTCCTAAGGCTAGGCTAAGGCTTCCAAAGTTGATTTTGCAATTTTTTGACCTTTTTTGCTATTTTTAATTAATTTTAGAAATAAAAATTAAAATAATGGATGGTCAAAAATCAGGTGTCAACAGATTCATAAGCGGCGCTGAATGACCTTTTGGTTTCGAGGTGTACCAATCATTCACATACATGCGCATGAGACCAGTGAGGTTTGACTTCTAAGAATCAAAAATAGGGTTTGGAACCTAAGGCCAAGGCTCCCACTTCGAGTTCTAGAAAGGGTTGATTCCATTGCACAACTATCGTTGCATTGGGACCCAATCCATAGTTCGAAATGAGCAGAATTAAAAATGGATTACCCCGTGTTTTTCCTCACAGAGATTCCATTTTCAATTCCTTCTATTATTTTCCTAAAGAGAGCGCCCGAGGTTTTAGGCGTGGCTGTGTGTGTTCATTGTGTCGTGCTAAAGCAATAAACATGCATTTCATTTAGCAAACACCGCTTCAATATAAACATCCACACAATCATACATCCTAAACTCCTACCTGCATAAGACAGAGTTAACGAACACTTCACCCCTTATTTCTCCAATCTGCAAAAACATTAACACCTCAAGGGTTAAAGTACGTACCTCAACTTGAAGAGCATCAGCATAAAACATGTCAGAAAAACCAATCAACTTTTTAATCGGCTCAAGTTCTCTAAGTCCCCAGTGGAGTCGCAAGTCTGTCGCGACCCTCTCGAGGTTGCATGTGGGCTCTCGAGGGCTAATGGGCCGTCCAGCCTGGTCGGACGCGGGCCTCTCCCAAGGCCCGTTACCCAAATCGCAACGGAGGTATGCGTAGTCGACCTTCAGTGTGGTCTGGTGACATGTGCTAAGTGTGCATGCCATGGAGTCGCCGCCAATCATTTTTTGGAGGGTATGATTGGATCACCCTATTGAATAGTCGGGAGTTTCTATTCAATTCTGCGATAACCAGAGAAATGGGTTCGAGGACTTAGTTACGTCAACTGTCAGAGTTGACGCCCTTTCGGTACCTAAGTTGACTGAATTTTCTTACCTAAGATTTCATGCAGATGAGTGGAGTACGAATCCTAAATCTAGGAATTCATGCAAATAGGAATGACTATCCTAGCAATCACAATCAATAATAAAATGCGCAAATCAATGAATCCAAATATGTAAAATAATCACATCAAATCAACATGACACTCCTAATAAGGCTCTATTAGCCTAAATAAGTATCAATCAAGCTTAGGAATGATTTAGACATGATTTTACCCATCAGGGGTAAAGTCGTAATTTTGAGACAAAAGGGACGATTTGCCTAAAAAGGGAAAAATCGTCATTTCGGAATGAATCGAGAGTAAAACAATGTCAAAAATAGGTTTGGTCACTCAATTGACCCATTTCCTATTTTTTTTTTTTTTTTGCAATTTTCATGATTTTCTGGAATTTTAGAAACCGATTTACCATTCGAAGGGGTAAAATCGTCATTTTCTAAAAATGGGAATGAAATGTGGAAATCTTAGACATAAGGTTTAGCCACCTATCTGGCCCATCACCAAATTCTAAGCAATTTCCACAATTCATCGGAATATCAAAGACGATTTACCCTTTGAGGGGTAAAATCGCCATTTTGGATTAAATGGGAGAAAATCCAAAAAATGGAAACAAATCAATTTTTTTTGTCATTTTCAGCCTTAAAAAAATTTTAGAATTTTTTTAGGAATTTTCTGCAATTTTTCTCAATTTGTTTTTTGAATTTTTCCTTAATAATTCATTTTTTTGGAATTTTTTTTTTTATTCTGAAAATCACCTAATCACGACACGTGGCTCATCTGCAGACGTCCGATCTAGCATTTTTTTGTTTTTGTTTTTGTTTTTATAGGACGCAACACAATGCAAAAAATAAAGAAGATATTAAGTCATTATACAACATAAACATAAGCAAAGGAGATGGGATCCGGTGAATTTTACGACGTCGGAGTCCGTCGGTGCTCGTGCAACAATGTGTGGGGGGGTATAAACCACCAGCAGGAGGCTCGGCCTTCCGATTCTGGGGTAGCACAATATAATTTACAGAAAATAAATAACTAAAGCACCTTGGACACCAATAGGAGGCTTAGCCTTCCGATTCTGGGTCTTTTATGCGAAATATAGAAATGCTATGACATAAAGTAAATACACAGCAAATATTTAGACACCAACAGGAGGCTCGGCCTTCCGATTCTGGGTCTTTTATGCGAAATATAGAAATGCTATGACATAAAGTAAATACACAGCAAATATCTAGACACCAACAGGAGGCTCGGCCTTCCGATTCTGGGTCTTTTATGCGAAATATAGAAATGCTATGACATAAAGTAAATACACAGCAAATATTTAGACACCAACAGGAGGCTCGGCCTTCCGATTCTGGGTCTAATAGGTAAAATGTAAGGAGTGAGAAGTGGTCTTACCAAGATTGAACCCAAAACAAGCTCGGAAATCCAATTTGGCCCTCGCGGACTCAAGTCTGATCAGTCTGACCTTTGCTCCTTCAAACAGCTCTACGGGACAAATGGCTTGGCCAAATTGGACTCACGATATGTCATTAGAACGGCAAGAGAATAAGCTTTCTAACAGTATATGGCTCGTTCCCATACGATTCCTAACGAAAGAGTTATGGCCGAAAAACCGGACGGTTTTCAATCACCCAATGACCAGAATCTGTCCCAGAAAACTCCTTCAATTCAACCATTAAAACCCATCCAAAACTCAACTAGACTACAATCTCAGCTTGCTAGATTCCTAAGTTAGGTGCTAGAGACATCTTATCAAATATTGGAAGCAAGGCAAGCCCTTGAATCACTCACAATGTTCACGGCACCACCTTGACAGAACCGGTTCAGATTTTTCGAACAAAACAATAAGGGATCAGCCCTTAAATCCAAATATAATCCATCTTCAAACCATAAAACACAATAATATATGTCTTAACAAGGAGTGAGAGGTGGTCTTACCAAGATTGAACCCAAAACAAACCCGAAAATCCAATTTGGCACCCGCGGACTCAAGTCTGATCAGTCTGACCTTTGCTCCTTCAAACAGCTCTACGGGACAAATAGCTGGGCCAAATTGGACTCACGATATGTCATTAGAACGGCAAGAGAATAAGCTTTCCAATGGTATATGGCTCGTTCCCATACGATTCCTAACGAAAGAGTTATGGTCAAAAAACCGGACAGTTTTGGGTCTGGGCGGCTGGCTGAGCGAGAGAAAAAAAATCGAAAAATGAAAGAGAGAGAGTTGAGGGAGAAGAAGAGTCCGGAGATGATGAGGGGGAGGAGATAAATAGGCAGCGGGAAGGAGAGAGGGAGTGGGGGAGAGAGAGAGAGAGAAAAAAAAATATAATAATAATAAAATAATAAAATAATAAAAGTAAAAATAAAATAAAATAACAAAAAGAGAAGACAAAATTATTAGTCCCCTTTTCCTTTTAAATGATGATGTTTCCCTCCTTTTCCTTTTAATCATTACTAATATTTTTGTCAAATTCAATTTTATGGTGATCAGAGAACACCCGAAATCGAACTTGAATTTTACTGTTTTATGAGGTCCTAAAGTAAAGAAAATAAAAAATAAAAAATACCGACTATTTGTGACCTCAATTATTATTTTTCTTGATTTTCTTTTTCTTTTTTTCTTTTTTTTTGTATTTTTCGAAAATATATTAAAAAAATGAAAATTATGAAAATTATTTTTTTGGTCAAAATGGTTCATTTAGCTTGGCTAAGGTCACCAAAATTGATTTTTCTATTTTTCAACTTTTTATGGATTTTCTATGAATTTTCAAAAAAATGAAATAAAAATAAATAAATAAAAAAAGTTGATCAAAATTTAGGTGTCAACAGTGGCTGGGAAACTGTTTCTGTTCCAAAAATGTTCCAGGAACATTTTTGGAACATAAACCCGTATGGTTCCAAAAGTGTTCCGAGAAACACTTTTTAGAAAAAGAACACTTTTACCCCTAAATTAAGGAGCGAAAAAAACTTGCTTTTCTGATTTGGAACACTTTTGTGAATGAGTTTTGGAACACTTTCGGTTTAAGCCATCTTTTCCCACGATACACACCTCTATTCTGTGGCTGCTCCCTCATTCTCGTTTGAAGACTTCTGCTGCAACTCCTCCCTGTTACGCGACCACCGACGCCGTTCGTCGACCAGCCAAAGCTGCTGCTCTCTGGTGAGTCTCCGCTGCGTCGTCCTCTTCTTCTTCCTCTTCTCGGCACCGAGTGAGGGCCGCGAGCACGAGACCGATCTGTGGGTCGCCCAGGCGAGCTCCGCTTAGATCTGGGCGGAGCTCGGCCTCGCGCGGCGAGCACGAAGTCGACCAGCGCCGCGCGAGCCTCTCGTTGTTGTGGCCATGGAACCTTTTTCCTTTGTTGACCTTTCACCTCTGCACGGAAAGAAAAGAAAGAAGGATGGCAGAATTCATTGGTCGTCATGTGGGTCAACACGCCCAGCTCTTGCACCAAACCTCCAAGCTGCGCTCCGAATTGGGAACGTAGAGTCTCGCACACCCATTTTTCATTTTGCGCGAAGCCCAGCAAGAAAAATCAGTTCTTACGCAAATCCTCTTCTTTTCTCTTCCGTCTTTCCCTGCCGCAAAGTTCCAATTCATCATACTTCGCCAAACAAGCTCTTGACAACCGCGGGGGATTCTCAGTCGATTCTTGTTCCTTTTTTTTTCTGGGTTGCGTCTCACATGGATTAGTTCTTGAATTTCTGGAGAAGCATGCCGAAATCGAAAAGCTTCATGCATAATCTTCTGAAAGCATTCAAATTCGGCTCGAGCAGAGGTGAATGGAGAGACCTGGCTGGCTCTGTTTCAGGTAAACATTTTTCATGTACTTTGCGCACAGTTTCTTGTTCTGTTTCATGGTCTGATTACGTTATTGATCTCTGTCGTTGCCGTGACCAGATGGACAAGGTGATGTGGACATCGAACCATATCGAGGAGGAGGTGCTAGGGACTCGTTGTTCTATCCGCTTGGTCCAATTACTCGAGCGAAAGCGAGGGAATTCAAGCAAGCTATCGGCATCATGGTTCAAGATCTTTAGAGTGGAGGTGATCTTGATTCGAGAATTGAAGATTCTGAAGCTCCTTGGCGCAACATGATTACATTTAGCCTTGCAAATTCTGAACGGATTTAGGGCTAACGAGCTCCGAATGAGCTCAAATTTGGCCAGCTGAAGGGAAACGGCATCCTGATCAATACCCATGGCCTATGGCCATAAACTGCGATGAATTTCAACCATTCGGCATCATTTAGATGAACTTTTAGGCCTTTTTTCTATTTTTAGGCGAATTTTTATTAATTAAGGGTATTTTTGTAATTTTTGCCTTTTAGGGTTAGCACTATATATAAGGGTGTTTATGAGTTTTTGAAAACATAACATTAATTCAGAATTTTATACAGAGAGGTTTTCTCTTCTTCAAGTTCTCTTGAAGACTAGATCTTATCAAGGCTTCCTTGTGGCGATCGATCGACTTATCGAGCAAGATCGCGAATTTTCTTGTTCGTTGCGTCAATAACGTGGATTGGTTGACACATGTTCGTCAACAGGTCACACTCATACCGAGGTTACCAATCACAGGTTCGATTGGGGGTTAAGGTTAGCAATTCGCAACCCTTGGATCTTCGTAGAACGATCAGTTTCCGCGGCAATTCACATCATCTGGTATCAGAGCTGGTTCTACAAGATCTAGTTATTATCTTACTTTTACTGATTTTAATTCAGCAATCTAGGGTTTATAAAATTAGGGTTCATAGAATTAGGGATTTGTTACTAATCGAATTAGGATTCTGAATTGGGGATCTATGGTTTATAAAATTAAGGTTTCCGGTCCTAGTTGTTTTGATTGTATTGAGTTCGTCAAAAAAAAATCAGCCAAAAAAAATCAGTGAAAAAAAAAACAAAAAAAAGAGTATCGATGAAAAAAAAACCGATAAAAAAATTGAAAAAAAAAGGCTGAAAAAAAAATCAAGAGGACGACTCGTTTCTTTTTATTATTATTATTATTGTTAGTTGGACCGAATAGAAAAAAACAATAGCAGCAAACATTAACCTGAATTCAAATCTAACAAAAGTTGCTGAATTGCTGAATTGAGCAGTATATTGCTGAATTGATCTTGCTTGGTGGTTTAGTCGACTGTTATGAGGAGGTTGTGAGAATGGAATTCTAGTCTGATAAAGAGCATGAAAGAAGAGAAACGAGAGGAAAAAGGCAAGAGTGTGTAAGTTTAATTGAGGGAAGAAAAAGCCGAGATTGAGTTAAACACGAGGGGAGTGACAAACACCTTGAGCGAAACACGTGAGGGAGTGTGGTGAGATTTCTTTTATTTCTAACGTTATCTTGCAGGTTTAGTTAAAAAAAAAATCATGGCAGACCAAGAAAGCGTAAATCAAAATGAGAATGGTACCAATCCGAGGGATAATGCAATTTTAGCAAGCATCCAGCAGTTGAGCTTACAACTTGAAGCCCTTAGCAATCGAGTTGTGAGGTGTGAGACGAGGCATGATGGTGAATAAGAGCCACCACGAGGGAGGCCACAAAATCAGCGAGATGAGCCTAGGGCGCAACCCAGATGGCAGCGACAATTTGACGATGAATATGTGTCTGATACAGAAGATGACCTAGATGGCAGATTTGGGAGGAGAAACAGACGCCGAGAGTTCAAACATCGAGAAGATGATGAGCTTAGCAATATCAAGATGAAGATTCCACCTTTCCAAGAAAAGAATGATCCTGATGTATACCTAGAATGGGAGAAACAAATGGAGATGATATTTGACTGTCAGCGATATTCGGAGCTCAAGAAGGTAAAAATTACAGCTGTTGAATTCACTGATTATGCTATAATTTGGTGGGATCAACTTGTGAATAGCAGGAGACGCAATGGTGAGAGATCGGTAGAAACGTGGGATGAGATGAAAGCGGTGATGAGGAAGCGCTTCATACCAAGTCATTACCACAGAGACTTGTTTCATAAACTGCAAAATCTCACACAAGGTAACAAGAGCGTGGAAGAGTACCATAAAGAGATGGAGATTTCCATGATCCGTGCTAATGTGGTAGAGGACCGCGAAGCTACTATGTCACGATTCTTATGTGGTTTGAGCCGAGATATAGCAAGAGTGGTAGAGCTGCAACATTATGTCGAGTTGGAAGAATTGATGGATAAAACTATCAAAGTAGAGAGGCAATTGAAGTTGGACCGAAATTACAGGAGTGGTGGAGGTTCAAGCTCGAATTGGAAACCCAATTGGAAGAGAGACGAGAAGCCGAACTGGAAGGGAAACAACACCAAGGTTGAAACTTCAACGGAGAAGGAGAAAGATGGCAGAGTTGGTTCGAATCCGGCTTCAGGTAAAACTGAAAATCCTAACACTAGAACTCGTGAAATTAAATGTTTCAAGTGTTTAGGCAGGGGTCATATAGCATATCAATGCCCTAATAGGAGGGTGATGTTAATGACTGGGCCTGGAGATGTTCAATCTGAAAGTGATAGGGAGGAAGATGATGATGTCATGTCGCCATTGGAGGACTGTAGCGATGTCGAGATACCAGTCAAGGGTGAATTGATGGTGGTTAGACGTTCTCTTAGTGTGCAAGTCAAGGAGGAGGAGCATCACCAGCAACGTGATAACTTGTTCCATACAAGATGCTTGGTGAATGGTAAGATTTGTAGTTTAATTGTTGATGGAGGTAGTTGTACAAATGTGGCAAGTTGTACTATAGTGGAGAAACTAGGATTGAAAACTACAAAGCACCCTAGACCATATAGACTTTAGTGGTTGAATGATAGTGGTGAAGTGAAAGTTTCAAAGCAAGTCCTAGTTCCATTTGAGATAGGGCGATATAAAGATGAGGTGGTGTGTGATGTTGTACCTATGCAAGCGGGACATCTTTTACTTGGTAGACCATGGCAGTATGATCGGAGGGTACATCATGATGGATACACTAACCGATATTCATTGGTGATGAATCAGAAGACTTACACTTTGGTGCCAATGACACCTACTGAGGTGTATGAAGATCAATTGAAACTACAACGTGAGGCTAAGAAAGAGAGAAAAAGTGAGAAAACTGAGAGCTTGCGTAGAGAGTCTGAGACGCAAGGAAAAGGAGAGACAGAGAAAAACAGAGTGGTAAAAACCGAGGGAAAAGCAGAGAGAAAAGAAAAGAGAGAAAAGAATTTATATGCAAGATCGAGCGAAGTGAGGAGAGTTTTGGTTCTGGACCGACCGATGCTTGTACTTTTGTACAAGGAGGCATTGTTTACTACTAATGATCTTGACCCGAGTTTGTCTAGTTCTGTCGTGTCTTTATTGTAGGAATTTGATGATGTCTTTCCTGATGAGGTTCCTGGAGGTCTACCACCGATTCGAGGCATAGAGCATCAAATCGACTTGATACCTAGTGCGCCATTACCTAATCGACCCGCATATCGAAGTAATCCCGAGGAGACAAAGGAACTTCAGCGGCAAGTTAGTGAATTACTGGAACGAGGATATGTGCGAGAAAGTCTTAGCCCATGTGCTGTTCTTGTTTTGTTAGTGCCAAAGAAGGATAGGACTTGGCGAATGTGTGTCGATTGCCGAGCAATCAATAATATTACGGTAAAGTATCGACATCCTATTCCTAGATTAGATGACATGTTAGATGAGTTACATGGAGCTTGCATATTTACTAAGATTGATCTGAAAAGTGGTTATCATCAGATTAGAATGAAAGAAGGGGATGAATGGAAAACTGCATTTAAGACCAAATATGGGTTGTATGAGTGGTTAGTCATGCCATTTGGTTTAACTAATGCACCTAGTACTTTCATGCGACTTATGAATCATGTTCTGCGTGCTTTTATTGGTCGATTTGTGGTTGTCTATTTTGATGATATTTTGATATATAGTCGAAGCCTTGATGACCATATTGAACATGTGCGAGCTGTTTTACAGGTTTTAAGAGCCGAGCAACTATATGCTAATCTGAAGAAATGCTCTTTTGTGACTAACAAATTAGTATTTCTCGGGTTTGTTGTTGGTGCTGATGGAATACAGGTTGATGAAGAAAAGGTGAAAGCGATCCAAGAATGGCCGACACCCAAGACTATAGGAGAGGTGCGCAGCTTTCATGGTTTAGCCAGTTTCTATCGCAGATTTATAAAGGATTTCAGCACCATCGCCGCACCTTTAACCGAGGTCATCAAGAAGCACGTGGGTTTCACGTGGGGAGAAGAGCAAGAGAGAGCATTCAATATGTTGAAGGATAAGCTAACTAATGCTCCTTTGTTATCTTTACCAAATTGCAATGCTACTTTTGAAATAGAATGCGATGCTTCTGGTATAGGAATTGGAGCTGTGTTGATGCAAGGAGGACGTCCCATAGCTTATTTCAGCGAGAAGTTAAGCGGAGCAACATTGAATTATCCAACTTACGATAAGGAGATGTACGCTTTGGTGCGAGCTTTGGAGACTTGGCAACATTACTTGTGGCCAAAGGAATTTGTGATCCACACCGACCACGAGACATTAAAGTACTTGAGGGGACAGCAAAAGTTGAACAAAAGACATGCTAAATGGATGGAGTTCATCGAGACTTTTCCATATGTAATCAAGTACAAGAAAGGTAAGGAAAATGTGGTAGCCGATGCACTTTCTCGAAGGTACGCAATTCTAACTACTTTAGGAGCAAAGTGCCTAGGTTTTGAGCATATCAAAGAGATATATACTGATGATGATGACTTTGGAAGAGTGTTTGAAGCTTGTGAGCATGCTGCGTTTGAAAAATTCTATAGGCATGATGGCTATCTCTTTCGTGAAAACAAGTTATGTTTGCCTAGATACTCTTTGCGAGAGTTGTTGGTGCGAGAGGCGCATAGTGGCAGTTTAATGGGGCATTTTGGAATCAATAAAACTTATGAAGTACTGCATGAACATTTTTATTGGCCGCATATGAAATGAGATGTCACACGTGTTCGTGAAAGGTGCATTGCATGTAAACAGGCTAAGTCTACAACTAAACCACATGGCTTGTATACGCCTTTGCCTATCCCGACGCATCCTTGGGTTGATATTTCTATGGATTTTGTGTTAGGATTGCCTAGGTCTAAGCATGGTAAGGATTATATTTATGTGATTGTAGATCGATTTTCAAAAATGGCTCATTTTATACCATGTCATAAATCCGATGATGCATCACATGTTGCTGACTTGTTCTTTTGTGAGGTTGTGCGTTTGCATGGCATGCCTATGTCCATTGTTTCTGATCGAGATACTAAATTTCTTAGCTACTTTTGGAAGACATTGTGGAAGAAATTAGGTACACAACTTTTATTCTCTACTACTTGTCATCCACAAACTGATGGTCAAACTGAAGTAGTTAATAGGACTTTAGGGACATTGTTACGTGCTATCATTAAGAAGAACATTAAGTCTTGGGAAGATTGTTTACCGCATGTTGAGTTTGCATATAATCAGAGCGTGCATTATGCTACTAAATTCACACCGTTTGAGGTTGTCTATGGTTTTAATCCATTAACTCCGTTAGATTTAATTCCTTTGCCTGTTGAAGAGCGTGTGGATTTAGATGGTGCTAAGAAGGCCGAGTTTGTGAAGACATTGCATGAAAAGACACGGCTGAATATTGAACACAAGACAGAACAATATGCAAAGCAAGCCAACAAAGGGCGTAAGAAAGTAGTGTTTGAACCCGGCGATTGGATTTGGGTTCATATGCGCACGGAACGTTTTCCCAAGCAACGACGTTCTAAGTTATTACCGCGCGGGGATTGACCATTCATGGTGTTGGAGAGGGTCAATGACAATGCCTACAAGCTTGATCTTCCAGGTGAGTATGGCATTAGTGCTACTTTTAATGTTACTGACTTGACTCTTTTTGATGCAGGTGATGATTTGAGGGCAAATCCTTTGCACGGCGGAGGGCATGATGTGGACATCGAACCATATCGAGGAGGAGGTGCTAGGGACTCGTTGTTCTATCCGCTTGGTCCAATTACTCGAGCGAGAGCAAGGGAATTCAAGCAAGCTATCGGAATCATGGTCCAAGATCTTTGGAGTGGAGGTGATCTTGATTCGAGAATTGAAGATTCTGAAGCTCCTTGGCGCAACATGATTACATTTAGCCTGGCGAATTCTGAACGGATTTAGGGCTAACGAGCTCCGAATGAGCTCAAATTTGGCCAGCTGAAGAGAAACGGCATCCTGATCAATACTCATGGCCTTAGGCCATGAACTGCGATGAATTTCAACCATTCGACATCATTTAGATGAACTTTTAGGCCTTTTTTCTATTTTTAGGCGAATTTTTATTAATTAAGGGTATTTTTGTAATTTTTGCCTTTTAGGTTTGGAACCATATATAAGGGTGCTTATGAGTTTCTGAAAACATAACATTAATTCAGAATTTTATACAGAGAGGTTTTCTCTTCTTCAATTTCTCTTGAAGACTAGATCTTATCAAGGCTTCCTTGTGGCGATCGATCGACTTATCGAGCAAGATCGCGAATTTTCTTGTTCGTGGCGTCAATAGCGTGGATTGGTTGACACAGGTTCGTTAACAGGTCACGTTCATACCGAGGTTACCAATCACAGGTTCGATTGGGGGTTAAGGTTAGCAATTCGCAGCCCTTGGATCTTCGTAGAACGATCAGTTTCCGCAGCGATTCACATCACAAGGGGAAGAGGACTGGAAGAGAATAGCTGCTCAAGAGCAAAAGCATTTCGCATTCGAAGTGCTGGTTGCTGCAACTAAGGATTTTCACCCAACCCACAAACTCGGTGAAGGTGGTTTTGGACCCGTATGCAAGGTTAGACTTCTGCCGTGCAATTCACTGCAAGTTTTAAAGTTCCACTTGCTTTCTTTTGTACTGAGTACATCGCCCTTTGATTCTCTAGCTCGGAGTAGAAGTGGGAATTTATGGTGAAATTGTCGGGTTGTCTTTCTGTGTCTTGCTCGCAATTGAGTCAGTCTCATCAACGTGAGAATAGCTGGAGTGGAAGTTAGAATGCTATACATCTGTAGGGATATTTGCAATGTGTGTCTTGGGTTCTCAAAATGGTATTTGCTGATGAACTTGTATGTTGACAGATTTAATTAGGTGCGGTCATTGGTTTAAGGCACTAGCTATTAGTTAGAGTAGACAGTTTGTCAGTTCAAGAGATGTTGGTATCTAGAGTTTTACGTGCTAATTATTAGTTACAGAATATACTGTTAGTTCAAGAGATGCGGTGATGGTAGAGCTGTCTAATGGGGCATCTGGAGATTTTTTTTCCCCAAAGATTTGTGAATTTGATGGTTCTAGGATGTCATGAATAGAGGTTACATTATCTTCCTTGGCTTTCTCGTTTTCCTTTGCAAAGATCCTGCTTTCTTGGTCTTGCTGTGACTGAGAGTTGGACATGGTTACTCTGGATTTCTGTTGCTCGCCTGATCTCTTGTTCTCCTGATTCTACACGTTATTAAGAATAACATATGAACTTGTGCTCAAGGGAGTACATGAATTGAGTTCAGAAATTTCAACTATTCTGCTTGCCTATCTTGTTGTTCAGCTTCTTGCTAATTGTGATCGAGCTTCTCTCGTGCTTAGCCTACATTACATGTTCAACCCAATAGAGGGCAGTGTTTTCAGGCATCAAACATAAATTTCAGAGATTACTTCACCGACCTTACAGTTGTTTCTCTTCAGGGAAAGTTGGAAGATGGGAGAGAAATTGAGAGAACATTTGGGGCACTCAAGAAACGATTCTTTATATTACAACACATGCCTTCCTTTCCAATTCGAAAGCAAACGCTCATCGTCATTGCTTGTTGCGCTCTTCACAATTATATTCACGACCAAGATAGGATGGACAGAAACTTTTCTGTTTATGGTGATCCTAACTACGCACATGTGTCTACAGAAGAAGATGTTGTTGATGGCGTATCGGATGTGCAGGCAAATGAGATGAACGTACTTAGGAAAAGTATTGCAAATAAAATGGCAAGGGATTACAATATACCTGAAATTCCATGACTTTGTATTTTTCAATGATGTAATCATATTTCTAACTACTTGGGAATATTTGTGTATGACTCATAATTGTAGTTTTCCTAAATATGAAAAACATATTTCATGTTCTTATTATTCAATTCCAATTAGCTCATTCTCTTTCAATTTGTTATCTTAATTGATTTCGTACATATTGTAATTTGATAAATCGTGGATAAATTACTTATACATATATTAGTCTAATTTCATTTAGTAAATTGAACAAATGAGACTTAATTTGATTTATTAAGTTAAAAAGATAAAGACATATTAATTTATATATATAGTCCCTTTAATTAAATGAAAAATTAGGAATATAAATTTTTTTGCAGTTACCAAACGTGTTTATGTTCTTTTTTTGTTCCAAAAACAGAATTTTTTCCCATTTACCAAATGCGTTTCTATTCCCAGAAATCGTAGTTTTGAACAGAAACACAAAAAAATGTTTCTGTTCAAAAAATGCTCCCAAGAACAAAAACGCTACCATACGCAGCCTAAACAGTCGATTTAACTTTTACTTTCTCTAGTTTGCTGATGAAGAAGAATGCTGCTGGCGGATTCATCACAGTCCAAGAAAGACCCAAGTGATGTTGCCACCGCGTTACAGAACGCTTTGATCCCCACAGAATGGAGCTTTTTCTTTTTTCCTTTTTTGGTGAGATTCAGAATGGAGTAAACCGGCAATTGGTTTCTCAATTTTGTGCAACCTATGGATCCAATCATAAACACAACCATTGCGGCTTTACAAGGATAGACACATTTAAAGATGACATTCTCATGAACCAAAGCACCAAACACTGAAAGAAAAAGCGTAATTGCAACCGTACTACTACAATTGGAATCAGTGGACACGCTAAAGTCTCACTCAAATGGAAATAAAATAGATAAAGCCATTAATAGAGACATAGCATAAGTAATTATCTTGAAATGGATCATCCAGATGCTTCCTTCTTACTGAAGAATATGTCTGTGAACACCTTCTTGGAGTGCAAGGAAGCATTCAACAGCTTTATGGCCTACAGACCAGATAACAAGAGAATGAGAAGCTTTCACTGAACATTTCGCAGCTGTGGGTAATGAATTGTCATGGTGCTAAAATAGCATAGAGAATTAAGTCAATCCAGACCTTATCAGCTATCTTTAACTTAAGAAACTGACAAGTCGTGAAGATTTATTTAGAAAAACTGCTGATGCACACTATTCCTTAACTATGAATTATCATCCTTGTCATGAAGACGTGATTTTATCCAACAATGGATCTTGTTCATTTTCTGAGCCCAACCCCTTGTTTGTGTCAGGGTAGGATATCACTAAACCTTTTGCAATGTTAGCAGTGTGGCCGTAACAGAAGAGAGACTCATAGCACAAGTTGGAATGCATAAATCTGACAAATAGTCAATGGCAATTAAACATCCAACTAAACAAACGTTCCAGTTTCCAGTGCACTATCTGTTATCGTGTTATGTGCAATCGATGTTTTGAAAAATGAACTATTCCATGTAAAGTATGGTTAAGGCGTGCTTTGCAGGCATTCGTTAACAAGACACTTATCAATAGTTTTAGGCATTCCAAACATTGATACTTGTCCAAGAATGCAGAAGCACCAGGTGCATATTATAATATATATAACAGAGCTAGAATTTTCTGGAGAATATGTCGATTGTTCAATACACCAAGGTCAGTCTCCAAACCTGAGAAACAATTCTCTATGCCCACGTGCGCAAGAACAGTCTACAGGCCAACAGAGGCCTAGTTTATGGGCAACACTACGTGAACAAAAAAAAAAAAATTCTACCTTTAAGTTTAATAATCCGATGGGGGCAACATATATGTTGAAATTTCTCAATATAAAGCACAAAGATTGCTTAACAATACCACTTAGATTCCATATTTTGTAGAACTATAGTGTAGAACAGTATGGCATTAGGGTTTTTCTTTGATATTTGAATACAACAATTCCAGCACCTACATCATGCATTTGATGCACCCGTGTCGGGCAGATAAGCATATGTCTCTCAAGTGAGAAATATAGGATCCATCTGCTAACTTTGCAATCTGTTACTATAGTATGTCCTGGAACATGATGATAAAGCAACTAATAATTTCAGGCCTAGAAACGAATAAAAAAAGATATAGGATAAAAGAAAGGGGTTGCAGGCCTTACCTCATCCATCCCAAAATCTATCAGCTTCTCTTCAAGATCCCCAAGTTCCTGCACATTGAACTTGTTGATGAGAGTAACACAAGAAATGGTGGACATAGGCTTCACGACCAGATCATCCATCACCATGTATGTCACGACGCCTTTCACATAACCACCCTCACCGCCAGATACCTCAGACGAGGATGACGCAGCTGGCCCAACAACCCATGAAAGTTTGGTACTCATAACGGAACTGCAATGAGGACATTTTGCTGAGGGGGCATCGGTGACATATTTACATGCCGAAGAACCACTAGAGCATCTGTAGTAGTTAGTTGGCGCAGAAGATGAATCTTCAGGTAATAACAAGGGAAGCTCTGGACCATTGCTTGGTAGTTTCGGCTTCAACAGAGTCTTTTTCTGGTTAGTTTTTATATATATGTCATTGAGATTCTCAATACTCTTGTAGAGGTTGCCTAAGCTACCAGCTGTGCCTCCACTGGTGAGGAAACTAATAACAGTTCCAACTGGTAAAGCCAAACAATGGAAAAGGAAATCCACAAAGTCCTTTCCAGCTTCAGCAAAAAGCACCGTATGGCTTCTCCGGTCAACGAGAAGCTTCAAGCTCATCTTGGTTGCTGCCATGGTTGTTTTCGTTCTTGACCTGTCAAGAGAATTAGACCAATCTGAAAAAAAGCCTTCCTTCCTATATTACTGAGATAAAAGCCAAATTAAACTTCCACGTGCTTGGTTGCAGGCAATGTGAAATTCTTAACTATAAGATCCTGAAAAGTACGGAACATGGATTTACCAAATGCAATACGAACAAAGAAAGGACAAAGTTACAAATCAATCTCCAGATTTTCCATTATCCATGCCTTTTCCTCGGAACATTTTAACATCGCTGGATGTATGTTTATCATGAATAAGAACATGACAGCACATGGCAACATATCTTACTTATGTTTAATGGTCGTCAAGCATCACAAACAAGAATCCCCTTCTGTCCTTTATGAGGGTGAAAGCAAAGTACAGCAAATATCACATAAAAACAGAGGAAAAAAAGGTTGAATTTTTCCGGGATTAAAAGATAAATCTGAGGTCAGTTGAAAAATGAAAAATACTAACCAAGAAACCATTACAACATTCAGGCCAACCTTTCGATATCAGGCAAACGGCTTTAAGAGCTTTCAGTACTCCATATAGACCAAGCCAATCACATATGAAAAAGACTTTCGACCAACATTGGATCAACAGAACAAAAAGAGAAAAAAAAAACATAACTTTCCATAAAATTCCTGCACTATGACTGATTCTGTTAACCACATCATCCCATAAACTAAGTGAGTACCCATTAATTATTGTGAAAAATGATCAAGGCATCCGGACTACATAAGAGATTCAGACGTGAACCAACCTCAAACCTGATAAAACAAAGCGACCCTGTCTATTCAAACGAGCATTTCATCCTCGCTGACAAATTGATGGTCCAGGGGAACTACAACTCTACTAGAGAGAGAGTATGTTTTGGCTATACTCGGAAATAACACGGAATGATATCTATGGCGTACCTCTTTGATCGGTACTCTGTGAGTTGCAGAAGCTTCTTCGTCTGGGTTTGGCGAGAAGAGAGAAAAAGAGAGATTTTCGGAGAGACTATTGGGATTTCGGGTTTTATAGGATTAGGGGTACGATCTGGAAAGGCGGGATTTAGGAATAAATTTGAAAACTAAAATTGTCAGCTTTTTGGCGGAGATCTGAAATGTTTTTCGTGGTCTGCTGTCGTCCACTCTTGTCGGGAGTTTCTTTCCATGGAACAGCACCGTGCCTTATAACTCTCTTTTTTATGACTTATTTACATTTAAATAATGAAGAATTATCGTAATATCATAAAATAAGTTTATAACATTTTATACATAAGTACGAAAATATTTCATTTTGTTTTGCACAAAGCGCCCACCACTAGGCGTTGCGACAGACGCATCTCGTCTTTTCCTTTTTAATCTATTCCAGTTTTTTGGGTGGAGTTCGCGACCAGCCTCGAAATAGGAGAATTCAGAAATAGGAGAATTCAGAGAAATTGGGGCCTTTCCCCCCGACTATCTTTGAGGAGGACAGACTAATAACCTGACTCTGTATACATGGATTACTCGACTGCTCCTAAAAATATGAGCCTTTGGCCTCACAAACTGCTTTGGTGGACACTATTGAGCTGCTGGTTCATGGTTCAAGTTGGTTCCCCACCTGCAGTCTTGGCTGCCCCCAAAATCATCACATACTCTTGCTTTAATACAAATTGGCCTACTTGCCTAGGCCTTTTCTGCCCCTCTTGTCTCGTTCCTGTTGGTCTACCTTTGCCGAACTCCACATGGCCTGCCTTACTCTTCAGACGATGGCGAAGGAAGCTTTGCCTCTGTGGTGGTTATGGCGCCCTTGTTGTTCTTCATTCGGAATCTTTTTGTCACACATCGGAATCTTGAGTATATATTTCTATTGCGATTAATCAGAATACCATAACTGTAACCTCTGCCTAATTGGGAACATTCTTTCTCAAAGCGAAGGAGACAAGTATGCCTAATTGGGAACCGATGATGATTTTAAATCCGTCTATGTCAATGTTCAGGATGGTAGTCCCAACAAGTTGCTGTGATATTCAAAATTTTCTCGCAAAATTATGTTGGATTTTTTCGGAAAGACTAGCCATATGAGATGGAAAAAACATGTTAATACTGGGTAGTCAATTAATAATTATGGATTATTCACTTGGATTTCAATAGCAAATAGGCTATGAAGGGTGAGATACGGAGCAAAAGCAAAAGCCCAAAAAAAAAATCAGAATTGAACTGAAAACGAAAACGAACTGAACTGAGTTTTTTAGTTCAGTTCTATTCGGTTCAATATGAGTTTTGGCTCAGTTCAAGTATATTTTCTAATGGTTCAGTTCAATTCGGTTAGATAAGTAACCGAACTGAACCATTCACACCCCTAAAATCTATCACATTCTCTTCAAGATCCCCAAATTCCTCAAATTGTACTTTTTTTTTTTGGTCATCCTCAAATTGTACTTGTTTATGAGAGTAACACAAGAAATGATGGACATAGGCTTCACGAAAAAAAATTGTCAGCTTTTGGCGGGGTTGTAAAGTGTTTTTCCTAGTCCACTGTCCTCCACTCCACTCGGCGGGACTTTCCCGGGAACAGCAGCTTAATTAACTGGTAGCTCTCTTTCTACAAATAACTATGAAGAATCTTGGTAATTTCATAAAATAATTTCCTTCAATCATATCTTTAATAGACGGATTATAAATTATTTTCATCGTCCACATGAAAAATAAAATAAAATAAAATAAAAGTGAATAATGTACATATTTATTACTCATCAATCAAATATACGGTTGGAAATGTACGGAAAAAGAATGATGATATTTGCGGATAAATCCCCAGATAATTTTCCTACTACCGCTTCTGTGAGAATTAAATAGGATAAAAATATCGATAGAAAATTGTAAAGATAAAAATAGAGAACATAGAAACCCTTCCAATGTGAAAGGGAAAAACCACAGGACGGCTGTCCACTCCAAACCCAAACTTCCACTATAGCAAATAATCGGATTACAATTTCACCCGGAGGTGGATCTCTCACTTTAATTTGTGGATCTAGACTTCCCACAAATTAGATGACTCGCTCAAAGAAAAACTCACTTGGAAGAATAAGAACGGTTTCTTCCGCTACGCTCTAAACTTCTACATCTTTCACCATTGAGAACGACTCCTATTTATAGGAGCGGATGCACAATCTGGAAGATCGTCTTGATAATCTTCCGATTCCGTAAGATTTGGAAGATCCCAATTTTTCGTGAATTCGTATCACTTGGAAGATCACATTTGATTATCTCTCGATACCTCTTGATTTTTGTATGATTTGGGAGATCGCCTTGATTTTCCTCCCGATATCCCATGATATTCTCAACTAATTGACAGCTATAGAAAATCTCAACTAATTGACAACTATTAACAATAATGAGGAAGGTTGAGATTACGGAAAACAATTTGAATTTTAAACCGATTCTCTTATATTCCCCCTCAAGATGGAGTTTCTGTCAGAAACGCCAATCTTGTCTCGAAGTGTTTGCACCCTTTGCTTTGATAGTGGCTTGGTAAGGATGTCTGCTAGTTGGTCGTGTGTGGAAATATGAGAGACTCTCAATTGTTCGTCTTTTATGAGCTCACGAACAAAGTGACAATTGCAATGTGCTTCATGCGAGAGTGGAAAATCGGATTAGCACACACATAAATGGCCCCAATATTATCACAGTATATCGTGGGTGTTTCAAATGAGCTTATGCCGAGTTCAGTAAGCAAGTTTTGAACCCAAAGTAACTCCGATGAAGTATTGACAACTGCTCTATATTTGGCTTCCGTTGATGATCGGGCAATAAATCGCTATTTGCGGGATCACCAAAAAATAGTATTGGCACCAAGATAAACAATGAATCCGGATGTGGAAGTTCCGTCATCTGAATCACTATCCCAATCTGCATCTGAATAGGCATGTAAAATAGGCTTGGTCTCTCACTGCAAGTGAAGCCCATGGAATATGGTACCTTTAAGATATCGAAGAAGACTTTTGACGGTAGACCGATCAATGATTCAATGTTAGCTTGTGCATGAACTAAGATAATTTATTGACAGCAAACGAAATATCAAGTCGTGTCATTAGGAGATATTGAAGGCATCGATGAGACTTCGAAATTCTGTCATGGATGTGTGAGAAAGCGAAGTACCGGTTACCATTGGAGACCCAACATTTTTTGCTTCAGCCATTTTATGCTTTTCAAGTAGATCCCATATGTACTTATGTTGCGAGAGCAAAAGACCCTTCTTGGTGGGAAATACTTCGATCCCGAGGAAGTAGCCTAAGGTCCCCAAATCTTTGACAAAAAAACGCTTGGATAATCTTGCAATGAAATCATTGAGAAACCGAGTGTTGTTGCCCGTAATAATAAAATCATCAACATATACCAAGAAATATGCCTCTGTGCCACAGTGTGAGTAGATAAAAAGAGAGCAACCGACCTTCGAATTAGTAAATGAATTGGCTATTGGAAATGCACTTAACTCTTTGTACCAGGGACGAGGAGCTTGTTTGAGCCCATAGATAGCTTTCCTAAGTTTGCACACATGATTGTGTTTTGCGGGGTCTTTGAAACTATGAGATTGTTCCATGAAAACTTCTTCTTGTAGCATTCCTTGTAAAAATGCATTGTTGACATCCATTTGGCGCAATGGCCAATTTCGAGTGAGCACCAAAATGAGGATAATGCGGATTGTTGTAGGTTTGACAACTGGGCTAAAGGTTTCTTTAAAGTCAAGTCTCAGTCTTTAGTGAAATCCTTTGGCGACAAGACGTGCCTTGTATCTCTCTATGCTCCCATCGGATCAACGCTTGATCTTGTAGACCCACTTACAACCAACAATATTCATGAAAGAATTCTTTGGAGTTAGTTCTCAAGTTCCATTTCGAATTAAGGCATTGATTTCCTCGGACATAGTATAGCGCCATTGGGGATCACTCAAAGCTTGAATAAGTCCACTTAGTTCATAAGTTTGAGGAAAGGGATGTTTTGTGGTAAGTGTATGGACTTGTTTAGGCTTGAAAATGTTATTTTGAGAGCGTATGATCATGTTATGAGTGTAGGCGGGGTGATTTGGATTTGGTGGGTTTGGCATTGGTTTAGTTAAGAATGGAGAGTTGGTTGATATGACATTGTTTTCAGTAAAGATGTTACTGGTTGAGTGATGGTTGTTACTTGGAAGTGTGACACTGATGGTATGTGCATCGAATAGCGGTGTATGTAAGATGTTAGAGGAGAGATCACTTACTAAGTTGTTAGAAGGATTGTCTGGCAAAAGTTGCACGTCGGCTGAGCTACCAGAATGAGCAGTTGTCACGACTAATGGTGTGGTCAGAGTAGGAGTAGTATATGGCACAATGGATGACCGAAGAAAAGGAGTTTTAGCCAAAAATGAAGGGGAGGACTCGAGTAGGTTCAAAGTGGGGGTATGGGAATACAATTTCATCAAAGACAACATGACATGAAAGGAATATTTTTTGAGTAGTGTAATCAAAATATTTGTATGCACTTTGAGTTAAAGAATAACCAAGAAAAATACATGGGCGAGAGCGTGGTAAAAGCTTATTTTTTATGTATGGCGTAGCAGAGACATCCGAAAATTCAAAGTTTGAGGTAGTTTGGGGGTTTGTTGAAGAGGCAGTGATATGGACACTTAAGATTAAGAGTATTTGTTGGTATACGATTTATTAGATATGTGGCGGTTTGGAAGACATAGGCTCAAAAAGCAGGAGGTTAGCCGGCTTTGTGTAGTAGGGTTAATCCAATTTTGACGATGTGCCTGTGACGCCTTTCAACGATGTCATTGTGTTGCGGGGTATATGGTGGTGTGGTTAGGTGTGAAATTCCGTGTTTTGCTAAAAATGATTTGAGTTGAATGAATTCCCCACCCCTATTAGAATAGAGAGTTCGTATTTTTTCTTGAAATTATTTTTCAACGAGCGTTTTGAATTATTCAAAGATGGAAGCAACATCGGATTTATTGCAAATGGAATAAAACCAAACATAATGAGTGAATTGGTCAACAAAAATAACATAATAATGAAAACCATCAATAGATAAAGAAGACGCTGAACCCCAAACGTCCGTGTATAATAAGTCAAGTGGATGTCTACCTTCTAAAGTTGATGAATGAAAAGGTAGTTTATGACTGTTATTGGAACGGAAAGAGTTACACGGTAACTTATTTCCTAGACTGGACTCATTTGACGACGGAAGGGAAAAATGCTTAATGGTATGACGTAAAATATCAATGGATGGATGACCTAAACAATTGTGCCACATAGTTGCTCGTGTTTGCTCACCAACCAAGGCTATCTGTGAGACATGTGGCTGCCAAGAGGATGGCGGCAACCGATAAACACCATCTCTAAGTTCTCCTCGAAGTAGCGTTGCCCCCGTACGAAGTTCCTTCACCAAAAAAATGAGAAGCAAAGAATTCAATCGAGGCTTGGTTGTTACGACAAAATTGTGAAACTGAAATTAAATTTTTGGTTATGTGAGGAGTGCGTAGAACATTAGACACTTGGAAGGAAGTGTGTAGATAATTCAATGTAGTAGAACCAATGTGAGTGATACTCAAGCCTGAGCCATCGCCCATGACTATATCATCGGGCCTTCATACTCGCTATGAAGAGATAAATTAGCGAGTTCATTTGTAACATGATGTGAGGAGTGCGTGGAACATTAGACAATTGGAAGGAAGTGTGTGGATAATTCAATGTAGTAGAACCAATGTGAGTGATACTCAATCCTGAGCCATCGCCAATGACTATATCATCCGAGCCTTCATACTCGATATGAAGAGATAAATTAGCGAGATCATTTGTAACATGATGTGAGGCTCCCGAATCAACCAACCATCCATCTTCTCGGATTGAACTTGGGCTAGATACAACATTAACAACCGGAGAATGGATTGCATCTCGAATTCGGAAACAACTTTTGGCAGAGTGTCCACGCGATCATAGTATTGGCAAATGGGCCGGGAGTTGTTGTGCTGTGAAGACCGTGAGTCATTACTTCTATGATCTCTCCGTCGATCAGAATTGCAGGTGCCAAGGGAATTTCTGAAGTCTCTAGCAAGCTATCTAGAATGGCCAGAATTATTCCATCAAGATGGAACTCTCGGACCTCGAGTGTTTCGAGTGCTAAAGTTGGCTATTACTGATAGGACTTCAACTGTCGTTTCTTCATGTTGAAGAAACATTTCATGGGCAACTAACTTGTCAAAAAGTTACTCGAACGTGATTGTGTTTTCACGAGCACGAATCGCCGCTACGATTTCACGGTATTCCGATCCTAATCCTCGGAGAGCATGGATGACAAGATCATCATCATGGAGAGGTGAATCAATCATTGCTAACTCATCTGCAATAGATTTTAGTTGCTGTAAAAAATCAGAAATGGAACGAGAATTGCGTTTAACAGTTGATAATTGATCCTTGAGATGCATGACGCGGGAGCAGGATTTGCTTGCATAAAGTATTGCAAGTTTGTTCCATGCACTTTGAGATGTTGCGCAAGCGGCAATATAAGGAATGATGGCTTCGGAAGTGGAAGCAAATCTTGCCTAATCCAATGAAAGTGGGCGGCATTCGGGATTGTTTGATTGCTGCGGGTGATCTCTTCCGGTCGACAAGGACGCGTTCCGTCGATGAATCCTTTAAGATCATATCCAACCAACAAGGACATGAATTGAGCCCGCCAAGAAGCATAGTTGGTGGAAGTTAGCTTCATAGGAAGCTGCGCACCAGCAGAAATTGATGTATCTAGTAATATCTCCTAGAGGGGGGTGAATAGGAGATTCTGAACAAAATTAAAATTTCTTGCGGAATGAATAAAGTTCAGTGTATGATTAGAAACAAGAACCGTATAACAGTGTGTAGAAAATCTAAACGCAAGGGTAAGAGTTTAGAGAAGAGAATATTGCACACGATATTTATAGTGGTTCATCTTAGATCAAGCCTACGTCCACTCTCCCACGATGACAGCCGATCGGCTCGATTTCACTATGAAGAATCAAGAGGATTACAACCACTCAAGTATTTTGTTTCTCTCTCACACAGATTTTCACAATGAAGGATTTTGGGTACACAGAATACTCTTTAGATGAAACTCAAATTATGCTTGCACTTTGGATTGTTGTTCGCGCACACTCCCTTAGTCCATCATGATTCTTCTTTTATACTCCCCTGCCTCCGAACTAGCCGTTGGATTCCAGCCAAGGGATCGCTCTTCAATCCTTGATTGGACGTCATCAATCGTGATTGAACGAGACTGTATCTTCAGAAGATATGTAGACCGTTGGGTAAGACATTGAACCCTTCTGATTCAGTCGCCCATACAACTGAATCTCCAGCTTCTATAAGTGTGATAAGTTTGAGTTGATTCCCAAGGATATATTCCTTAGAAGATGATATCCCATTATAGAAAGTCCCTTAATTGATTAGAGGGGATATCAGGATAATCGAATATCACTTGCCTTGATCGGAAACCTGCCATACGTGGGTTAGATCAGTTGGCACGGAATGGTAATACGGAGATTTGATGTGATCCATCCGTCACTATTTAGATCGTCAGGAGCACTTCCATCTGACCCTTGGTCAGAAGCACTTCCATCTGACCCTTGGTCAGAAGCACTTCTATCTGACCCTACGTCAGAAGCACTTCCATCTGACCCTTCGTCAGAAGCGCTTCCATTTGACCCTTCGTCAGCGCGACAGAATTGGAATCACTCAACCTGCTGCTTACACATTCTTCCTGCATCACATTTCATTAAACAATTTCTATTGAAGGTTTTGTCAGAATCAAAATATAGGAGAATTTCCACAATAGAAATTGCAATAATTCCGATTGAAATGGCTGCAGGAATTTCAACTGAATTTGCTGCAGAAATTTCAGCTGAATTTCGGAGAAAATTATTTCGGAAGTAGAGTTTGTTGTAGCCATGGCTACGGCAAAAAGGAGGCAAAACAAAAAAAAAGGATAAGAGAAGCTCTTAGGAGCAAATGTGCTCTAATATCATGAAAAGGGAATATTGAGAGAATAATTTCAAGATATTTCAGTGATAATTTGTAGTACATGTACATGAATGGTAACAATTAAGAATAAGAAGAAATCTCAACTAATTGACAATTATAAGAAAATCTCAACTAATTGACAGCTATAAAAAATCTCAACTATTTGACAGCTATTAACAATAATGAGGAAGGCTGAGATTACGTAAAACAATTTGAATTTTAAACCGATTCTCTTATAACCACACATACATAAACCAATGTGAGATCCGAAGGCTCTCAATTTCGCACTGGGTGCACTATACATCAATAGGTCTTTGCATCTGATTTTTTCAACTACACAAAATTTTCAATCTCTTACGCTGCGTTTGGTGGTCCGGATTTGAACCCGGATAGGATCGGATAAGGGTGGATTAGAAATCCTCCGGATTGTCTTTTTGGATTTTGTAAAATCCCATCATATGTTTGGTAGATACCAGATAGAATAGGATATCACGTGGATCCTAAAGTAATCTCGCTAAAGGACTATAAACCCACAAAAGGAAAGCCTGAAAGGAAGAACCTTGGACGGAACCCATCTCTCTCTCTCGACTTTGGCCTGCATCTCGCGCAGAGCAGCAGCTTCATCCTCCATCTCCTTCAATCGCTTCTTCATGTCGTCCAGCTCGTGCATCATTCACACTCGTGAATCAATTCAGCTAGGGCATCGATAACGTAAACTCGAGTCATCAAGAAAATCCGAATCGGAAACAGATCAGTCGCATGATATTGGAGATCGGAAAGCAAGAACATAAAAAGAGAATTTGTACTGCTCCGCCGGAATCAGCCGGAGACATCTCTACGTCAGGATTTGGACCCGGTGCTCCGCGTACAAGAACCCGTCGTACTTCGCGGGCGGCAAGGACCGGACGCTTGCGATGAGGGTGCCTTGGACGGCGAAGAAGGAGAGAGCCCAGAGCAGCAACGTCGGATCTACCGATTAAGACTCGCCAATCTCCTCCCCGGCAAGCTCTCCGTCCCCCCTTCCTGCCCCGTCCTCTTTGATCTCGCCGCCGCCGCCCTCTCCGACGGCCCTCTTGAGGAGCCACTTACCCACCGATCTGTTGGAAAATATGAGGTATTTTGATGGGTGAATGAATGAGGAATTGTTTCTCAAAGAACACCCTTGAGTTGGAAGTGGGAAGTGACAAAGCACTAGTCCCACATAGGAAAGGAAGAAGACCTTGAAGTGCTTTATATGTGGTTACACTCCTTTTGAGTGGTAACTATTGTAACAAGTGCTATGCCTCGCGCGCACGCGCAGTGGGGTGCAAATCTCGGAGGCCCGACAAGTTCAAACTTGGGCGCAAGCGCACGACCTGCGTACGCGAATGCAGAACCGAAAAGTGGGCCTCGCGACAAGCCCATTTTTGCCTTCTGTCTTAATTTTTTCTAACTCAAGCCGTTAACCGTTCTTAAGTTATTTACCGGTGTGTTAATGGTATTAACTAAGTAACGGCTGTTATAATTCTATGGTTATAGAATTAAATACATAACGGCTCTAAACGGCAGAATTATTTAGCCGTTATTCTTTATTTCCGCAATGCCCCGCTTAGCCTATAAATAGGGAGCTTCCCGTTCTGTTTCAAAGACAACGAAAATAAGAACTACAGACTACGAAAATTACTTCTCCCTTTTTTGAATTGTCAGCATTTGCATTATTTTCGATAGTGTTCTCGAGTTGTTCAAGTTCGCCGAAAGCTTTGGAGTGCTGTGCTTGCCTCTATCGCTATTTAGCCGTTGTATCTTGGGAGACAGACGTTCACGAAACCTCAAAGCACGTACTGGAGGGGACGAATCTGTTTTAAGGAAACTGTGTCGGACACAGGTCTCGATATTCTTTGTTAATTCAATTTCTTTTTATACTGTTGTATTTCCGTGAAGATTTTGTTCTTTTGAAGGTTGAGCTTTTATCCTCATGAAGGGTCAGATTCACTATTTCTGACGAGTTCAGATTTAGTGCTTCTGAAGCTGCTTCTGGAAGTTCCTTTTGGAAGTTCAGAAGTAACTGCTTCTGACGGGTCCAGAAAGAACTGCTTCTGACCGGTTAAGAAGGAACTGCTTCTGACCGGTCCAGAAGGAACTGCTTCTGACGGGGTTCAGAAGGAATTATATCTGACGGGTGCATCTGAGTTGCATCTGATGGGTTCAGATGCAGTTGCATCTGACGAGTTTTGAACAGTGCATCTGATGGGTTCAGATGCAGTTGCATTTGACGAGTTTTGAACAGTGCATCTGATAGTTCATTTTTTCTGCTTCTGACATGCTTCTGATCTGCATCTGATGGTTCAGTTTTTCTGCTTCTGACCTGCTTCTGACCTGCATCTGATGGTTCAGTTTTCTACTTCTGACCTGTATTTGATGGTTCAGTTTTCTGCTTCTGACCTGCTTCTGATCTGCATCTGATGGTTCAATTTTTCTACTTCTAACCTGCATCTGATGGTTCAGTTTTCTACTTCTGACCTGCATCTGATGGTTCAGTTTTTTCTACTTCTGACTTGTTTCTGACCTCCTTCTGAAGGCTCAGATTCTGTGCTTCTGCCAACTTAGTGTTTTCATATTTGAGGTAGTTTGCTTACGTTTATTATTGTCATTCAAATTGTAAGTATCCTCCATATTTATAAAACAGTATTGTACTTTTTAACACTGTTTTTTCCAACACGATCGACTCCACTGGGTGAAGAAGGAGAGAGCCCTGAGCTAGAGAGCCCACGCTTGCGATGACGATCCTTCCCCATCTTCCTCTTCTCTTTCTCTCTCCTCTCCCTTCTCTGCATTTTTTAATGTTATTTTTTTATCCTATCCGAGTGTATCCTACCCCCTCCCCCGGATTTCTTATACGGTGTTTTATCCGGGTATATCCGGTCCGGACGATGTCGCCAAACATAAGATAGGATAACAATTATCCTATCCGGGTCCAAATCCGCACCACCAAACGCAGCCTTACAGTTCTAGAAAAATAAACACCTCCTACACTTCTACTAGACTTCCAAAGCAATTGGTAACACAAAATTGAGAAGCAAAATTAACTCCATAGCTTCGTCAAGAATTGATAATCCAGAGGAACGACAACTGAGCTGAGAGAGAGAGAGAGAGAGAGAGAGAGAGAGAGAGAGAGAGAGAGAGAGAGAGAGAGTGTGTGTGTGTGTGTGTGTATGTGTGTGTGTGTGTGTGTGTGTGTGTGTGTGTGTGGCTATACTCGAAATCACACAGAATGATTGTCTATTGGAGTTAAGGCATTTCATACTGTTTACTAATTTTATTTTCAGATCTAGCAATATATAGGAAAGCATGGAAAGATGAGCGAACAAGCTTCAAGAACATGAACACAAGGATCGATGGATGTTTCCCTAAATTATACAAGAAACAGAAAGAACTTGTGGAATGGTCAGAAAACAACCCATAACAAGATTTCCAAAACAGATGAAGCGTGTTCTTTTCAGTTTTTATAGCCATGGACCAAAAATGACAAATGCGAAGGACTGTATGCAATTTCAATATTTCTCTGCTGAAAATAATCTGACTCTCTCATTCCAATTCAGTTAAATTTCGAGCTGAGCAATGAAACCTCTTAAAGAATAGACCTCTTCTTTGATGCTGAACAAATTTACTTCTTAGGATTTACCAAGAGGCGGAAATCCTTTAAAGCAAGAAAATCTGTCCACTGAAACACCCTGAAATAAGACTCTCTGATACATTATTTCGGTAATTTGTTAACCTCTAATAGAGAACGCCATCTCTAGTAAAGCAACTTTCATGGTTGAATTAAAAAGTCTTCTGGAAAAGAATGATATACCAAAAAGGTAAAATGCTCTAGACTGCAAATATTAAGCACCTGGTAGCCATGAGAAAGATGTCCACCATGAGGAAGATCGATCGAGTGCCATAATCATGTCGTGAGCTTTTGGAAGTGCAGTATATACTTGGAAATTGGCTGGAGACCCAGATGGAGGCTCTGCACATTAACTGCAACGTAGACGAAATCTGCTGGCAATACGCTGTTGGAGGGTAATCACAATGACACTGGCTAGAAGAACTTATAATCAAATGGCAAATGTACAAAATTAACTTTGGCAGAAGCACAAACTCTGAGTCGGCAGAAGCACAACACTAAGTCGGTAGAAGCATAATACTGGATCGGCAGAAGCATAACACTAAGTCGGTAGAGGCACAACACTGGATCGGCAGAAGCACAACACTAAGTCGGTAGAGGCACAACACTGGATCGGCAGAAGCACTAGCTCGATGAATAGTACATCCGCTGATATTATATCAAAACTAAAACACACTGAAATTACAATGACAAGCCTAAAAATTGAAATTGACACAAATACCGAGGCCTGTCTACACAGTTTCCTTAAGACAGATTCGTCCCCTCCCGTATGTGCTTTGAGGTTTCGTGAGCGTCTGTCTTCCAGGATACAACGGTATAACAACTACAGAGGCAAGCACAGCACTCCGGAGCTTTCGACGAACTTGACCAAACGTGAACACTATTAAAACCGATGCAGATGCAAAGAATAGAAAAAGATGGAAGTTTTTCTTTTCGGAAATCTCTCTCTCCGTTCGTAGAATGGGAGGTCATACATATACATATATATAAGGTCAGTAGGGGCATTTCGAAGACAAGAAATAACGGCATAATAAATCTACCGTTACAACTTTAATTATGTAACAGCAAAACCATAACGGGTAGAACCATAATAGTAGAGCCGTTATGCTTCTGTTAACGATAGAGCCATAAATGATAGAATCGTTATGCTTCTGTTAACGGCAAAGCCATAAATGACAGAACCGTTATGCATTCAATTCTGTAACGGCAGAGCCATAACAACAGAACCATTACGAGTTAATGCCATTAACATGCTGTTAATTAGCTCAACAGCTGTTACATAAAATTTGTAACAGTTTGAGTTGGAAAACTTAAAACGGAAGGCAAAATGGGCTTGTCGCGGGGCCCATTACCTGTCCTGCATTCGTGTACGCAGGTCATGCGCTCGCGCCCAAATTTTCACTTGTCGAGCCTTCGTTGGGGTTTGGGATTTGCACCCCATGCGTGTGCGCGTGAGGCATAGCGCATGTAATATGAAAGTTACCACTCTAAAAGAGTGTAACTCTATATAAAGCATTCCAAGACCTTCCTCCCTTCCAATGTGGGACTAGTGCACTTCACTTCCCACTTCCAACTCAAGGGGTGTTCTTTGAGAAACAATTTCTCATTCACTCACCCATCAAAATACCTCATATTTTCCAACAATCCCCTACATGAATAAAAATTATTTTTGGTTTTGACTCTGTGATAGTGTTCAACAAATGAAACCTGCATAGGATAGGTAGGTATCACCCTTTGAACCTTCCCTTGTGAAAGTATATTTAATTTACCAGCTGTCCAGTAAACATGATGTTCTTGAACTGTCCTGCTTTTTTAGTAAATGACCCATACACTTCACACATGAATCATTTAAACGTTTGTTCAGTTCTCATGAGTATGTTCGTTTTGGCCATGAACATCGTCCTGGTTCTGTGAGAGTTTCTAAAGAATTCAGCGCTCAATAATTCTCCTTTGAAGCGGTCCCACTTCTCTCACACATAGGTGATTACTTAATCGTGAGTAATTGGTTTACTCGACTTAAGAATCATTAAAGCATAATTGCTATCCTTTTCCTGATAAACCCCCACAATAATTGATTTTTCTCCACATATGTGAGGGATATCAAATCACTGTTTCTTTTATAGGAATGGTTTGAGGGATAGACCCCCACAGTGATATCATTCAGTTCATATAATTAGGTTGTCCCTTTGAATCTAGATCTTGGGATCTCCAGTCAGCTAGGTTGGGTTTTCCTTTATATCAACTTTTCTGTAATGAGCTTCAGACCCATTCCTATTGTTGACTTTTCAACTAACTCTCTGTTTAACCCTTTGGTTAGCGGATCCGCAATATTATCCTTTGACTTTACGTAGTCAATAGAGATAATTCCAGTTGAGAGTAGTTGTCAAATGGTATTGTGTCTACGACGTATATGTCTAAACTTACCATTATACATGTTACTCTGTGCTCTTCCAATCGCAAATTGACTATCGCAATGTATACAGATTGGTGGCACATGTTTTTGCTATTTTGGAATATCCTCTAGGAAATGGCGTAGCCATTCAACCTCTTCACCACATTTATCCAAAGCTATAAACTCGGATTCCATTGTGGATCTCCCTATAACAGTTTGTTTACAGGATTTTCAAGATACAGCCGCACCTGCCAGTGTGAAAACATATCAACTAGTAGATTTTGAGTCTTTTATATCAGATATCTAGTTTGCATCACTGTATCCTTCTAATACAGATGGATACCTGGTATAGTGCAGGCCATGATTCTGAGTATACCGTAGGTACCTGAGTACTCTCACTATTGCTTTCCAATGGTCAGCACTCGGATTGCTCGTGTATATACTCAATCTACTAACCGTATATGCAATATCTGGTCTAGTACAACTCATTAAGTACATTAGACTTCCAATAATTCTGGAGTATTCTACTTGAGAAATACCCTCTCCTCTATTCTTAGATAGATGAAGGCTATTGTCTAATGGTGTTCTAGCAATACCAGAATCATTCTTGCTGAATTTTCCAAGAATCTTGTCCACATAGTGTGACTGGTTTAAAACTAAACCTTCTAACGTTCTTGTGATCTTAATCCCTAAAATCACATCAGCAAGTCCCATATCTTTCATGTCAAATCTTAAATTCAACATATTCTTGGTAGATTTGATCATTCTGTCATCACTACCAACAATGAGTATGTCATCCACATACAGACATAGAATGATATATCCATTTTCTGTCTCTTTAATGTAGACACATTTATCACATTCATTGATTTTAAAACCATTGGTAATCATTGCATTATCAAACTTTTCATGCCACTACTTTGGCGCTTGTTTTAGACCATACAATGATTTTACCAATTTACAAACTTTCCTTTCTTGTCCTGAAACTACAAAACCTTCAGATTGTTCCATATAGATTTCTTCATCCAAATCACCATTTAGGAAAGCTATTTTTACATCCATTTGATGTACTTCTAGATTTCGCAATGCTGCAATTGCAAGTATCATCCTAATGGAGGTTATTCTCGTCACAAGAGAATAAGTATCGAAGTAATCTAAGCCTTCTCGTTATCTGTATCATTTGATTACAAGTCTGGCTTTACACTTATCAATGGAGCCATCTGTTTTCATCTTCCTTTTAAAGATCCATTTGGACCCTAAAGGTTTACACCCAGGAGGAAGATCCACTAGCTCCCAAGTATGATTCTGCAAAATAGAATCAACTTCACTTTTTATTGCCTTTTTCCATAGAGGTCCCTCAGAAGAACTCACAGCTTCTGTATAAGTTAGTGGTTCTTTTTCTAACAAATAAGTTAGAAAATCATTTCCAAATGATTTTTCCACTCTTGCTCTTTTACTACGTCTTAATTCATGATCTGAATCATGACTTTCATCATTCATAGTTTCATTCGTTCATTTAGGCGAACTTGAACCATCATTGGATTTATAAGGAAATACATCTTCAAAGAATGAAGCATTCCTAGACTCCATGATCGTATTCTTGTGTATATTTGGAATCTTAGATTCATGCACAAGAAATCGATATGCATTACTGTTATGTGCATAACCTGTAAAGATACAGTCCACCGTTTTAGGACCTATCTTAGTTTTCTTTGGTGTTGAACAATTACTTTAGCAAGGCACCCCCACACTCGCAAGCAATTGTCGGATGGTCTCCTACCTTTCCATAGCTCATAAGGGGTTTTATCCTCTTTCTTTCGAGGTACCTTATTTAAAAGATAATTGCTTGACAAAATAGCTTCACCCCACATATTTTGAGGTAAGCCTGAACTTATTAACATCGCGTTCATCATTTCTTTTAATGTGCGATTTTTACGTTCAGCAACACCATTTGATTGAGGTGAATAGGGCGCAGTTACCTCATGTATAATTCCGTGTTGTGCACAGAATTCACCAATTGGTACTTCATACTCACCGCCTCTATCACTTCTCAATCTCTCTTGATTTTCTTATCAAGTTGATTTTCAACTTCATTCTTATAGAGAATAAATTTCTCTAAAACTTCATCTTTGCTTTTAAGCAAATACACATAACAGTATTTAGTGCTATCATCGATAAAGGTAATAAAATATTTATTACCACCTCTTGTTTGTATGAATTTCAAATCACAAACATCACTATGAATCAATGCAAGGGGTTCGGTGCTTCTGTCAATCGAACGAAACGATGATTTCGTTAATTTTGCCTCAACACAAATATCACATTTATGTCTTGAATCAATTTGGAATGAGGGTATATGTTCCAAGTTAATTAATCTATGCAATGTATCATAATTAACATGTCCGAGTCTGCCGTGCCACAAATTGGAAGACTCAACAATATAGACGGAAGACTTATTATCTTTATTGATAATTGTCGTTACATTGAGCTTAAAAAGCCCATCAGATACATATCCCTTCCCCACATACATTCCAGATTTAGACAGAATAACTTTATCTGACTCGAACACCATACGAAACCCATGCTTGTTCAACAGAGATCCGGAGACCAGATTCTTTCGGATTTCTGGCACATATAAGACATTGTTCAGAGTCAGCTTTTTCCCAGAAGTCATCTTCAGAAGCACCTTCCCTTGGCCTTCCACCGCAGAAGATGCAGAGTTTACCATGAACACTTTCTCCCCATCAATTGGTTCGAAAGTTGTGAACAGGTCCTTATTGGAGCACACGTGCCTAGTTGCCCCAGTGTCAATCCACCATTCCTTTGGATTGGACCCAATTAAGTTCACTTCAGAAATCATTGCAGAGAGGTTTATGTTTGACATGTCTTTTGTCATGTCATTCACCATATTTGTCTCATAACTCTTCCTATTTGGAAGTTTGCAATCCACAGATCTATGACCCGTCTTGCCACAGTTGAAGCATTTCCCTAGAAACTTGTTCTTGGAAACTCCTCCTTTTGGTCCCAACTTCGGCTTGGCGACCTTCTTGTTCTTGTGGCCATGCTTATGCTCCACAACATTTGCCTTAGCTGTAGCAAGATTGAATCCTTTGCGTTCAGAGCTTCTGTTGTCTTCTTCTATTCGAAGTCTAACAATCAGCTCCTCCAGGTTCATTTCCTTTCGCTTGTGCTTGAGGTAGTTCTTGAAATCCTTCCACCTAGGAGGTAGCTTTTCAATAATAGCAGCCACTTGGAAGGTTTCACTCAAGTTCATTCCTTCAGCTTGAATCTCATGCAAGATCACTTGAATTTCTTGCACTTGACTGATCACAGCCTTGGAATCCACCATCTTATAATCAAGGAATCGACCGACAACAAATATATTTGCTCCGGCATCCTCTGTTTTATATTTCCGGTCCAAGGATTCCCATAATTCCTTTGACGTCCTTTTTGCACAATAGACATTGTACAAGGAGTCATGTAAGCCATTCATGACATAATTCATACATAGGAAGTTAGAATGCTTCCAAGCCTCAACAGCGTTGAAGGCTTGCTTATCCGTTTCTCCATCAGATACCTGTTGACACCTGATTTTTGACCATCCGTTATTATAGTTTTTTTATTTCTAAAATTAATTAAAAATAGCAAAAAAGGTCAAAAAATTGCAAAATCAACTTTGGAAGCCTTAGCCTAGCCTTAGGAACCGATTTTGAACAAAAAATATTTTTTGAATTTTTTAATATTTTTCGGAATTTATTTAATCATAAAAATACCCAAAAAATCAGAAAAATACCATCCGTGGTCAGAAAATTACAAAAAAATATTCAGAAATTTTATTTTAATTCTCTCATTAATATTTTCACTTTTTATTAGGGAAATCCAGCTTGGTTCATTGGGTTCCTTCACGAACCTAATCCCGAACCGGGCCTAAAAAATCCTTTTCGAGTCTTCTAATTTTCAATTCTCGGTTTTTATAAGCTATGACATTGGACTCTAAAGTATTGAAATGCAATTGGGTCAATTTGCCCTCCAATTTGATCAATTTTAGCCAAAAGGGCTTAATTGCATAAAAATCTTTCAATTTAGTCCCCGGTTTTACAATTTGTGAAATTAAATTTCACACGGGCACACCCATTAAAATTAAACACCTCTACCCAACAGTTTTCATCATGCTGAATCCATTGGTGGGCTCAATTTTGGCTAATTCGATCGTTTAGGCCTTCGATTTGGCGAAATTAAATTTCGGATCCTAGGGACAATTTGGGGTTTTCACAGAATTTCAATAAATTGATTCACGAAAATACCCATATTTGATGGAAAACATGTCAAGGAATCCGATTTTGCCATCAATTTCATGAAAATAGGTCATTTAGGGGGTCAATTTGGCGATTTGGGCGATTTGGCCGAACCGGGCCGGTCGGGTCCGACCCGACCCGACCCGGCCCGACCCGGGTCTGGTGGACAGCATGCACAGAATGTGCAGCAGCGTGGACAGAACAGGGGGGGGCGGCGAACAAGCGTGGGCGAGCGATTTGTTTTAAGAAAAAGGACACCACGCGTGAGGGGACATTGGCAGAGGTGGTGGACGTGCCGAGGCGGGCGGTCGGCCACCGTGAGGGGGGGAGATTCGGTTAAAACCGAACTCGGCCGAGAGAGAGAGAAGAGAGAATTTTGGGGAGATTTTTCGAGCAAAGCCGGAGCAAGACAAGCTTGCCGGCACCTCTTGGAGCCTGAGGGGAGCTTCGGTCGCCGTCGATGGTCGCGGAATAGGTCGGTATCTTCCCCGGTCTTCATTTTTTCTTATGCACGCCGGATGTTCGACGAAATGCCCAAATGGGCTTTGCATTTTTTGAGTCTCGGTCGAGGCTCCCCGAGCCTTATTTGTTGCGCATTTGGTTCCTAAACTCCTCTAACACCATCCCTCCGCCTACCTTGCTATTTATTTTGCATTAAAACGTGCCGGGAAACCATGGCCGGAGCTCCCCGACGCATACCCGAGCCGAGAGCTCGGTCCGGCGAAGCCCACGGTCGCCGACGCCTAAGAGACCTAAGGTAAGTCCCTAAACCTTATTTAGACGCTTCTTGAATGGGTAGAACAAGCTTTGAACGATAAAAAATTTCTGAAAATTTTCTCCCGCCGGCGCCGGTTCCGGGGAGGTCCGGTTCGGCCATTTCCGACGTGCTCATGGCCCTCATTTTGTTGTATGTTAATGTTGAAATGTTAGGGAGTCTAGTGGTGCGAAAATCCCCAAAAAATTCTGAGTTTTGGTCAATTTTGGGCATTTTCCGGCGACATCGCCGGAATTTTTACTATTCCCGCCGGAATTTTCACTGTTCATCGTCTTCTCCGGCGACCCTCCGGCCGGTCAACGGTCAACGGCCGACGTGGCGTGCCACGTAGGCAGCCACGTCAGCCGGGTGGGGCCGGTCCAAGTATTTTTTTAAACAAAACAAATGAACGGACCGGATCGCGACACGTGTCGCGATCCTGGAATTTTTGGAAAATTAAATAAATAATTTTCGAATAATCGATCCGGCGGACGAGGATGTGCCACGTGGCTCATTGGGGGACGTCCGATCTTGTACAAGATCGGACGCACCAGAGGAGGCCACGTGGCACGTTCTAGAGCGTCCGATTTGTAGGTTTTCTAAAAAATGAAAATAATTGATTTTTGATCCGATGGCCACGATTTGGCCACGTGGCTCACTGAGGGACGTCCGATCTAGTGGAAGATCGGACGCACAGGATGAGGCCACGTGGCGCGATGAGAACCGTCGGATCCGGGGAATTTTCGGATAATTAAATAAAATAGATAAAAAAATCAAAAAAATTGTAAAAAAATAGAAAAATGTTTAAAAAAATAAAACGGTGTCGTTTTAGGCCGGTGTCGACCCCTAGGGTCGGGCCGGGCGCCCGAGAGGCGCGGGCCGGGTTTGACCCGGCCCGGAAAATATTTTTGAATATTTTTAAAAAAAATTCAGAAAATAATAAAATAATCAATAAATCAATAAAAAATAAAAAATCATGAAATATTCAAAAAATTCGAAAAAATTCAGAAAAATTCTAAAAAATTCCAGAAAATAGGAAATGACCACATTCAACTGGTCACGACCTGTTTCGGGTCTTTTGACCCCCGATCTTTTCAAAAATGACGGTTTTGCCCTTTCGGCAAACCGTCTTCCAAAAAATTTCTAAAAATCCAGGAAAATCCCAAAAAATAGGAAATGGCCACAAACAACTGGCCAAGACTCATTTCGGGTGTTTTAAATCCCGAACCTTCTTCAAAAATGACGATTTCGCCCTTTGGGCGAATCGTCTTCCAAAAATTGAAGAAAAATCAAGAAATTCCAAAAAAAATCTCAAAAATGAGAAATGGCCACAAACAACTGGCCATTCAATATTTTGGGTAATTCGGTATCCAAACCTTCCAAAAAATGACAATTTTGCCCTTCGGGCTAATTGTCCCCGAATCTTCCCATTTTACCCCTAGCCCTAAATCACATCTTCCCTAAGCCCTTATGGCTATACTAGGAGGTCAATGATTGAAATTGATGTGCATTGACATGATTTATTTATGCACTTGACTTGCGCTTTCATTAAAATTGACTGTGATTGATAGGAATAGTCTTCCAATCTGCATGAAACCCTGACTCATACCTATCTCACCCAAAATTGCGCCTGCATGAACTCTTAGCCAGGAAAATATCTCGCGTTAGGTACCGAAAGGGCGTTGGTAATGACACCAGCGTAACCAAGTCCCCGAACCCAAAATCTCTGGTTCCGCAGAACTGATCGATCTCTCCCAATCGGTCAGTAAGGTTTCCGGTCTACCCTCCAAGAAAGACCGGTGGCGACTCCAAATGCATGCACAATTTGCACATGCCACCACGACCACACTGAAGGTCGAAAGCGATCGACTCTTATCGTCGAACCCTCAAAAGACACTCCCGCCGCGATTTGGTATGGGCCTGGGAGGGCCCGCGCCGATCCAAAGCCCGCGATCGGTAATCCATTAGCCGTGTCCGCCGTAAATTTCGGAAGGGTCGCGACAATACCTTAGGAGGTTCCTCAGTCAAGAATCTCGCAAGATTCAGTGTTGTTAAATAAAACAGCATCTTTTAAAGTTCGATCCGTTGAACTTCTCAGGTTTCTCACCATGGTGAACAGAAACGGTGGCAGAGGCAGCGGATGATCCAGGCAGAGGCATCTGGACAGTAGAGGCAGAGATGGTTTCAAGCAGAGGCAGTTGCATCAAGAGCTTCTTTTCCAGTAGCCATCAAATTCAAGATACGAAATTTTGTATTAAGATTGTTGGAGGGTAATCACAATGACACTGACTAGAAGAACTTATAATCAAATGGCAAATGCACAAAATTAACTTTGGCAGAAGCACAAACTCTGAGTCGGCAGAAGCACAACACTAAGGCGGCAGAAGCACAACACTGGATCGGCAGAAGCACAACACTAAGTCGGTAGAGGCAAACACTAGATCGGCAGAAGCACTAGCTCGATGAACAGTACATCCGCTGATATTAGATCAGAACTAAAACACACTGAAATTACAATGACAAGTCTAAAAATTGAAATTGACACAAATACCGAGGCCTGTCTACACAATTTCCTTAAGACAGATTCGTCCCCTTCCGTATGTGCTTTGAGATTTCGTGAGCGTCTGTCTCCCAAGATACAATGGTATAACAGCTACAGAGGCAAGCACAGCACTCCGGAGCTTTCGGCGAACTTGACCAAACGTGAACACTATCAAAACCGATGCAGATGCAAAGAATAGAAAAAGATGGAAGTTTTTCTTTTCGGAAATCTCTCTCTCCGTTCGTAGAATGGGAGGTCATACATATACATATATATATAAGGTCAGTGGGGGCATTTCGGAGACAAGAAATAACGGCTAAATAAATCTGCCGTTATAACTTTAATTATGTAACAGCAAAACCATAACGTGTAGAACCATAATAGTAGAGCCGTTATGCTTATGTTAACGGCAGAGCCATAAATGACAGAATCGTTATGCTTCTGTTAACGGCAGAGCCATAAATGACAGAACCGTTATGCATTCAATTCTGTAACGGCAGAGTCATAACGAGTTAATGCTATTAACATGCTGTTACATAAAATTTGTAACGGTTTGAGTTAGAAAACTTAAAACGGAAGGCAAAATGGGCTTGTCGCGGGGCCTATTACCTGTCCTGCATTCGTGTGCTCGCGCCCAAGTTTTCACTTGTCGAGCCTTCGTTGGGGTTTGGGATTTGCACCCCCTCTGCGTGTGCGCGCGAGGCATAGCGCATGTAATATGAAAGTTACCACTCTAAAAGAGTGTAACTCTATATAAAGCATTCCAAGACCTTCCTCTCTTCCAATGTGGGACTAATGCACTTCACTTCCCACTTCCAACTCAAGGGGTGTTCTTTGAGAAACAATTTCTCATTCACTCACCCATCAAAATACCTCATATTTTCCAACATACGCATATTCTGGCAATCGAAATTTCAATAATTTTACAGAAGCTTCTTCATCTGGGTTTGGCGAGAGAGATTTATTCTTGGAGAGATTCTTGGGATTCGTTGGGGGTAGAGACTGGAAAGGCGGAATTTTTAGAAACAAACCAAAAGAACTCGTCAGCTTTTGGCGACGTTCTGGACTGTATTTCGTAGTCTCCTGTTGCCAGCTTCACTTGGCGGGAGTTTCGTTCCGTGGAACGGCAGCGTAACTTATAGCTCTCCATTTATATGACTTTTTCTTCACATTTAATTATGAAGAATCATGGTAATTTCATAGAATAATTTCCTTTGATCATATTTTTAATAGACGAACTGTAAATTATTCTCATCGTCCACATGTAAAATAAAAGTGAATAGCGTATGTATTCATTACTCATCAATCAAATATACGATTAGATTAATTCTATGTGGTCTAAAGCCTACGAAATGACGATTCAAATGGCTCGTTACTTCAATGAAAAAGTTTTCGAATCCTCATTTTTATTGGAAACGAAAATTATGTTTCCATTTTCATGAAAACTCTATCGGCAGATGAACATCAAAATTCTCTATTGGAGTAGGAATTGTCAAAGCATGTTTAGGGCACACATGATAACACTTTTGGAAATGAATTCATGCTTCAGCGATGCTTTTGAAGCAAACATCCATTTAGTAATACAACTTCTGAAGCAAAAATCGATTTGATTAGGTGGCATTACATTTCTACTTTTGAAGCAAATTTCTAATTTTGAAATTATTTTTGAGCCAATTCTAGAAGTTAAAAAAATTTACTTCTCTTTTAGAAGTAGAAATCTCTCAACATCAATATCTACATCAGTTCAGCCTCTTTTCATTTTCATCACCTCTCTCTCTCTCTCTCAACCACGCTTCTTCCGTCGTAGCCCAAGATGAAAATTAAAATATTAAGTAGAAATTTCTCGACCGCCGACAATAGACTTTCGTAAAAGATTTTGTGTTAATAATATTTTAGAAGAGAAATTTTCAATCAATATCAAACGGTTTTCTCTGTTAAAGACAATAGTAGCGAGAAGGTGCTATTTGCCAATGTTGGGAAGAACTTCGTTGACTTTCTCCTCTTCCACATCTTAGCATTGCCGGACAGAACGGTGATCAAGCTCCTCTCGAAAATTGAGATGGTGGGCAGTTTAGGGAAGCACCACGGCTGCATCGAGAAACTGAGCAATGAGTACATCAAGTTTTCCTAAAAAGACATTCTCTTGAAACCCAAAGCACCTGCCTTTGTCTCCAAACTCCTACTTCTATTGCCTGAGAATTGTCTTCAGATTCAACGCCCAAAACATATTACAGTCTAAGGCCCTCAATGTCTTCAAAGGGAAATTGGAAAATGCTAAAATGAAAGATTACGATATCACTTATCAAAGGGCAGTAAAAAGACATCTAAAAATCCTATTGTTGCCTCTATAGAAAAATCTTAAAGGGTTTAAAATATTGCTGGGGAATAGATTTATTGACGTTTTCAAGGCACATGAAAAGGGACTTATTTTACAAACATTTAGGTACGTTCTCATAAATCTGGGTGTGTTTGTTTCGAGAAAAGTGGTTTTTAGGAATTCGTTATCTGGATAGTGGTTTCTTGAAAATCACTTTCTCGGAAAACGATTTGTTTTTCTTTATTTGGTAATATGTTACCGAAAATATTTTTCGATGTTTGTTTCTCATTTGGAAAACGATTTTAATTTCATCAAAGAGACTGTCTTTGATACTAAGGAGATGCAGATGCTTGAGAGAGCTGACGTGAACTGACCCGGCCAGGCCCCTGTCCCGGTCTCGGTCCCGGCCCCGGCCCCGATCCCGGTCCCGGTCCCGGTCCTGGCCCCGGCCCAGGTTCCAAGCCCCGGTCCCTTGTCCCTGGCCCTGGCCCCAGCCCCGGTCCCCGACCCGGCCCGGTTCTCGTCCCCAGCCCGGCGTCAGTCTCGGCAACGGCCTCAGTCCCGGCCCGGGTCCTCGGCCTCGATCCCTACCCCGGCCCCGAATCCCGGTTACGGCCCCAGCCCGATCCCTGGTTCCGGCCCTTGCCTCGGCCCCGAGTCCTCGGCCCCGGGTCCTCGGCCTCGGTCTCAGTCTCGGTCTCCGTCCCGATCCCGGTCTTGGTCCCAGTCGCGGCCCCGGCCTAGGCCCAGGCCCCGGTCCCCTGTTCTCGGCCCCGGTCCTGGCCGCGGTCCTTGGTCCCCGGTCCCAGCCGCAGCCCCGGCTCCGGTCGCAGTCTCGATCCTAGTCCCGGTCGCGGTCTCGATCCTGGTCCCGGTCGCGGCCCCGGCCCAGGTCCCGATCTCCCGGCTCCGGTCTCGGGTCTCGGTCCCCTGCCCCGGTCCCGGCCCCATCTCGGGTCTCGATCCCCGTCCCGGTCCCGGTCCCTGTCCCCGATTCCTGGTCTCGGTCTCGAGTCTCGGTCCCTGGCCCCTGCATCGTCCTCGGCCCCGGCCTCGTCCTCAGCCCCGGTCCCGGCCCTAGTCCACGGTCCCGGCCCCGGCCTTGGTCTCGGTCCCGATCTTAGTCCCGGTCGAGACCCGGCCCCAGTCCCGGTCCCCGGTTCCTAGCCCCGGCCTGACCCGGCCCCTGTCCCAGCCCCGGTTCCGGCCCGGGTTCAGGGCCCCGGCCCCTATCCCCGGTTCCAGCCCAGGTCGCCGGCCTCGGCCTCGTGATCGGTCACCGGGATCAGCCTCAGTCTCGTTTTCAAAGAAAGTGAAAGACTCAAATTTGGGAAAGTGCTTTCACCTTTTTATTTTGGGGAATTCACTTTCCTATTTTAATGAATAACATCTTTGTTGACTGGAAAGTACTTTCCGTTGACCAAATCATTTTCCGCGAACCAAACAGACGAAAGTCCAGAAAACACTTTCGCTGAAAGTACTTTCCCCAAAACAAACGCCCCCTAAAAGTGGTGGAAAGAGTTGGTGCAAAAATAAAAGTGGAGGAAAAACCTCAACGTAAAACATCCAACCTACAGTATTTAAAAAGAAACAAATCATTTGAAAAAAAAAAGGTTGTTAATGTCTAGATAAGCTACGATGCCACTCTTGTATCCCCTGACCTAGAGATCTGGGCCGTCCTTTTTTGGACGGACGGCCCAGATCTCCTATTTTTAGAGAGTAGATATTTATTTTTTGTTTTTAAATAGAAATGATTCGGGCCGTCCATTCATGAAAGGGACGGCTCGGATTTCTAGGGCAGGCCTGCCCTTAATCCTCCAAGGGCAGGCGATCCGCTTCCCTCTTGTGAAAATATATGGCCACTTAAAAAAATTTGTTTCCCGAGTGAGCTAATTACATACAATAATAAATTACAGTGTTAATTCTCGTAACTGGTTGATATATACAATAGTCCAATTGGCAAGCATTTTGAGAAACTATTAAGTAGACTTATTTGAAATTGTTTTGGGAGCATTTACTTCATATGACACTGGGATTTGTTAGTTTATTGGAATACTCGTCCACCAAATTCATACGGTAAAAAGCCTGGCAATATCCACAGAGGTCAAGAACTGTCAAGGTCAATCTGATTGATTACAAACTAAAGCCTTAACCCAATCCACAGAAGTTTATAGGGATTTTAATCACGTCAATTTCCTCGGGGACATTCCTCCCAATTCTCTTTTCTTTATCATCATCGTCCATGTATTGATTTTTTTTCTTTTCCGAGATGAGGAGGAATGTTAAAAATATTTAGATATCTATTATAGATATTTATGATATTTTCTCTGATTTTCCATATATGTATTTTTCATGTACATCTGATTTGATTTTTAAGATAATTACGATCTGATAAAGCCGATAAGTGGATTAACATAATCTTCATCAAATTGCTCACTTCTTGAACTCAGAAGCCCCTATATAATATATATACACTTCCCAGAAACATCTATTCATCACAAAAAGGAGACGATGGAGTCGACACCAACGATGAAGTTGAAGCTGGTGGTCGACAAGAGCAAGCAAAGAGTGATTTTTGCGGAAGCAGGGAAGGACTTTGTGGACTTCCTGTTCCACGTCCAAGCCTTGCCGATCGCGACTCTCGCACACATTCGAGCCATGAAAGCCGACTCCATGGACGGCAGCTTGGGCAATCTTTACAAGAGCATTGAGGGCTTGGAGGATGTGTACTTCATGATGCCCCGCCAAAAGCAGAGCCTCTTGAAGCCCAAGTTCCTCAACCCTGGTCCAAACATCACGGTCCCGTTGCCCAGCGATACATCGTCATCTTCATCACTCCAACCCCACTGCTACACGTGCTCGGCCGACTATTGTATTCGTTATTCTCGAAAGGTCACTGACGACCCTTCTGCAAATTGTCCTGATTGCTTCAACGCTGTCATGAACCGAAGAGTGGAATTCATTGAAGTGCCAACCGGGGAGACTGGTTACGTGAAAGAGCTGGTGAAGTATGTGGTGATGGACGATCTGGTGGTGAAGCCGATGACTATCGACTCGTGCATCGCCATGTTGACAGACAAGGCTGCAATGATCGAGAACAAGTTTGCTGATTTTGGGGTGGACGAGGTAAGCCAGATCCAAATACGCTATGTTCAGTCGACCACAATGGACATTATATTAACCCTTTGGTGGTTATTTTGGCAGGGAAAATTGCTGCTGGAGGCATCATTACAGTCCAAGACAGTTCTAACCGATATCTTCCTTGGCAAGAAAGGGCCGAAATAATGTGGCTACAAAGCCTACAATCACTCAATTGTATTACAGTAGAGCAACGCCGCAGTGACTGAGGACTTTTGGTACCACCCTATCTTGTCTAGAGATTTACGTGATTCTGTCGGTATCTTCGGCATTACAGGGGCTTTACACAAGTAACGACTTCGTAATCGAAAGCGTTCTTTGTCTAAATCTTGGTCGTGCGTAGTAACAGAACTCAATCCGATATAAAACTCGCAAAATTCACTGCAATGAATTCACAGTTTTCAGAACTCCTCCGTGCGACATAGAAATCTGTGCGTCCCTTTTCTTTTTGCTTCGGTGTTTGTGCCAGAAAAAGAAAGAGACCACTTGCAAGACTTTTAAAGACCCAAGTTTTTTTTTTTGTTTTTGGTCGAAAAGACCAAAGTTGACAGTCCAAGGTTTAGGCAACAAGTCCGATACTTGGATATCCGGTCAAATCTTGGATAATTGATTTCCTATCTTCAAAATGAAAACAAATCTCAACATATCTGCATCCACGTACTCTATCCCCCGCTCGAGAGAAATTCTATTGCGAGTAGAATTTTGGGGTTTATTTACTAAACATATTCGGTTTAACAGACTTCATCAACGTCCCGAGATCGGATTGGGTTTGGAAACAAGCTCAAATTCAAAATATAAATTAACAGCATTTACAGAAATTAAGGGCCAAATTGTGTAGAAATTGTAGGCAAGTGCAAAAGGGCAGAAACCGTGACAAATTCTCTCTTCAAATGCAGATGCGCTTTGCTTTAATCTGACATTAAACATGTTAAAATGTGTCGAGTTTGAGCTCGTGAACCCGACTAAAGATGAAGTTAAATATTTATGGACTTTTGCAGTACAAATCATATTTCGTTTCAGTATTATCCAAGACTCGATCAAGACCGAAATGTGCTTCGATATGTTGGACTTTGACCATAAAAAAGTCAGTTAGAGAAAGAAATCTTTTAAGTGCTATTGGATAATACAAATGCTACCTCTTCTTATGAAATTCCATTCAGAGGGAAAATCAACATGGACATTAAATTTGACCTTGATTCGATCAGACTTGGAGGTCACATATATAGAAGTTTCCTGTTGTAGTTGGAAGTCACGTCTTGAACGGGGTCTTGAAGAAGCGCCGTTTCTACGAGTGCTTGGCAATGGACTCCTTCGTGGAATTGCGACAACAACTTTAGTGCTGGAGCTGATTAAATCTTGTGGTAAGATTTGTATAATTCTTTTATCAGATTAAGAGATTAGATTGCTAGGAATTGATGGCTACACATTATGTGCATTATTGGGTGTAATTGGGGATCGAAAAACACTAAGAACGTTTAAGCGACTCGAGTGTGATTTGCAATCTCCAAATTGTGTCGCTTGATCTATAGAGAAATTTGCTATTGCTCTTCCCATGGACATAGGTCTCTACGACCGAACCACGTACATCTGATATACGATTTATTTTCTTGTTCTGTCTATTTTATTGTTCGATCGCTTGTTTCGCGTAGCAAAACATAGAATACTTGGCGCATCAGAGGACTAAAAGGAAAACAGGCCATCATACAAGAGCATTCATACCATAGGCACGCGCTTAAGCTATGGCCTTCTAGAGTTTAAACTAATCTGCTTTAGATACACTCATTCACACAAAACAAGTAATCCTGATGTCATAAACAACGGATTTTATAGATATATACCGTCATTGGTTTTCCCTTATTTACAAGACGAGATTTCATAAGTAACTGCGAGGATCAATAGGCACGGTTTCCACTCCCGAACTACTGCCACTAACGTCCATGGGCTCCAGCATCGTTGCTACGACTATCCATAGCTTCTACTTTTCAGCTCATCCTCAATGGCTAGTTAATCTGAAAAGAGTTTAATCAACGAGAGTGAGCAAAGAGCTCCGCGGATAAAAGTATCTAACCCGTCAGTCACCAGATTTATCAAGCGCTGGATAACATGTCATCATATACGCATTCGTTGTTGGGATTTAGAAGTCCCATAAGCAATGAATGAGAAATAAAGGAAAGAGCGTCCCACATAGGAAAAAGAGCAGATGGTGGATGTATTTAAATATTGGAAACTCATAAATGGGTTTGGGCCCCAAGGGGCACCGCACTTTTGTGGACGGGAGAGGACCTGCGCAAAGTAAGGTCGGCCCAAACACGCGCGCCGCCGCCCCCCGCCGGCCCGGCCCGGGTCCGCGCGTTTATTTATTTTACACCATCATTTCTTTTATTTATTCTTTTTTGAAGGGACATGATTTAAATGTTTGAAAAATTTCTGAAATTTTTTTTCATTCGAACAGATGCGTCTGCTCGACATTAAGCGAACATGAAAGTCGACCGACGAACCTACGTGTTCGTTCGTAAACAGAAACCATTCTCACTTGGCTCCTCCAACCCGCCATGTAATTTCGACTATCCGTCCACCAAACTAGTTCATCCAAGTCTCGAGAAAGTCTATCGTACCAAAATATAAGACATGCAAGCAGAAACGACAGCCGACAATTGATGAATTAGACATTTTACTCGCCTTAAATCCACGTACGCAAACTGCTACCACGGAATCGTCGCCGGTCGTGCTCGAGCTCGTCCTCCGCCTCGCAAGTGCACGAACGGGAGTCATTGAGAGAGATTTAAGTCGGATCAGTGGGAGCAAGAGGGAGCCATCAGAGCGAAGGGATCGTCTGCTCTTCCCTTAGAAGGGTAGGCTCTGCCCTTTGAATCCAGACCATCCGTGTTATGAATGGATGGCCCAGATTATTACTAAAAAAATAAAAAATCCAAAAAGTTGCCCCTTAAAAATAGGAGATCTATGCCGTCCGTTTAAAAATGGATGGCCCAGTTCCTAAGGGCAGGTGCTTGCCCTTCTAAGGGAATGGCAGACGATCCGGATTCGCCATCAGATGGTGTCACAAAAAGAGAGGGATCCTAGTGATTTGGGCTATTGGATCTTCCCCCCTTTTGTAGGGGTGTGGATTTCCTGCATGTATGTCACGTGACATACCCTCATCCCCAACCTCCATTTGAATTTCCCCCCTCTATGGAGGGTGGGGATGCTATGGATCCCCTTACATACTGTCAGGGGATCCGGATCCCTTTAATAGGGGGAAGATCCAATGGTTGAGGGGAGTAGGATCCCCTGCCATTAGGGTAGGGGATCCTGCTCCAAAAGAGAGAAAGTAGAAAAGGAGGAAGAGAGAGAAAGATTAGATTAATTTATGTAGAACTTGGAAGCTCACACATGGGTGCCACTTGGCAACTTATACGTGCCACTTGTCCTCCATGCAAGTATGGAGTGTACACTTGTTCAATGTGCTCGCTTCTATGTGTAATTCGGCCCCCGAGTATAAATTTCGCTAGTTTTACTATTTTTCCAAATAATCTCACTCTACAAAACCGAAAATAATTATAAGCACACCTTGTCCCTTCGTCAATAATCCTCTGCCAACGACTAAAGTCCTAAATTAACTTGTTTTGTTCATTAATTACTCAGGCAAAACTAGGATTGTTACGGAAATAAATAAGAAGTCAAAGGTTGTTTATCAGTTATTATCATATTAGAGAGGGCAAAAATACATTTTTAGTGCCAAAAGTTATGTACGAAGATCACTTTAATATCAAAAGTTTCAAACGGGTCAATTTAGTGCCTAGTCGAAGAAAAAAGGATCACTTTGGAGCCTAGTCGGAGACTAAAGTGATCCGTTTGAAACTTTTGATACTAAAGCGATTTTCGTACACAATTTTGGCTCTAAAAATGTACTTTTGTCTATTGGAGAGAATAGACATGGTTGGTCGAAATAAAAACCGGTCAAGTACATGAATGAATCGAACATATATGTTCATGCAATCTTGTGGCTTCCCCGAGTTAAGGGTGATAGATCTACTGTAGGTAGGGGTGTCAAAATTGAACCGCGAACTGAATCAAAAACTGAATTAAATCGAACCGAACTGAAATTTCGTTCATTTTTAGTTCAGTTCGGATAGAAAAAAGAGCCACAATTTATTTTTCAGCTCAATTAAGGTAATTGAACCGAATTATAGAAGTAAAAACTTAAGCTAACGATTGCCATGGAAGATGACATCGTGGGCTTGCCTCAAGGCTTCACATCTTGATGTGAATCGCTGCGGAAACTGATCGTTCTACGAAGATCCAAGGGTTGCGAATTGCTAACCTTAACCCCCAATCGAACCTGTGATTGGTAACCTCGGTATGAGCGTGACCTGTTGACGAACCTGTGTCAACCAATCCACGCTATAGACGCCACGAACAAGAAAATTCGCGATCTTGCTCGATAAGTCGATCGATCGCCACAAGGAAGCCTTGATAAGATCTTGTCTTCAAGAGAACTTGAAGAAGAGAAAACCTCTCTGTATAAAATTCTGAATTAATGTTATGTTTTCAGAAACTCATAAGCACCCTTATATATGGTGCTAACCCTAAAAGGAAAAAATTACAAAAATACCCTTAATTAATAAAAATTCACCTAAAAATAGAAAAAGGCCTAAAAGTCCATCTAAATGATGTCGAATGGTTGAAATTCATCGCAGTGCATGGCCAAAGGCCATGAGTATTGATCAGGATGCCGTTTCTCTTCAGCTGACCAAATTTGAGCTCATTCGGAGCTCGTTAGCCCTAAATCCGTTCAGAATTGCGAGGTTAAATGTAATCATGTTGCACCAAGGAGCTTCAGAATCTTCAATTCTCGAATCAAGATCACCTCCATTCCAAAGATCTTGAACCATGATGCCGATAGCTTGCTTGAATTCTCTCGCTCTCGCTCGAGTAATTGGACCAAGCGGATAGAGCAACGAGTCCCTAGCACCTCCTCCTCGATATGGTTCGATGTCCACATCATTCCCTCCGCCGTGCAAAGGATTTGCCCTCAAATCATCACCTGCATCAAAAAGAGTCAAGTCAGTAACATTAAAAGTAGCACTAATGCCATACTCACCTGGAAGATCAAGCTTGTAGGCATTGTCGTTGACCCTCTCCAACACCATGAATGGTCCATCCCCGCCCGGTAATAACTTAGAACGTCGTTGCTCGGGAAAACGTTCCGTGCGCATATGAACCCAAACCCAATCGCCGGGTTCAAACACTACTTTCTTACGCCATTTGTTGGCTTACTTTGCATATTGTTCTGTCTTGTGTTCAATATTCAGCCGTGTATTTTCATGCAATGTCTTCACAAACTCGGCCTTCTTAGCACCATCTAAATCCACACGCTCTTCAACAGGCAAAGGAGTTAAATCTAACGGAGTTAATGGATTAAAACCATAGACAACCTCAAACGGTGTGAATTTAGTAGCAGAATGCACGCTCCGATTATATGCAAACTCAACATGCGGTAAACAATCTTCCCAAGACTTAATGTTCTTCTTAATGATAGCACGTAACAATGTCCCTAAAGTCCTATTAACTACTTAGTTTGACCATCAGTTTGTGGATGACAAGTAGTAGAGAATAAAAGTTGTGTACCTAATTTCTTCCACAATGTCTTCCAAAAGTAGCTAAGAAATTTAGTATCTCGATCAGAAATAATGAACCTAGGCATGCCATGCAAACGCACAACCTCACAAAAGAACAAGTCAGCAACATGTGATGTATTATCGGATTTATGACATGGTATAAAATGAGCTATTTTTGAAAACCGATCTACAACCACATAAATAGAATCCTTACCATGCTTAGACCTAGGCAATCCTAACACAAAATCCATAGAAATATCAACCCAAGGATGCGTCGGGATAGGCAAAGGCGTATACAAGCCATGTGGTTTAGTTGTAGACTTAGCCTGTTTACATGCAATGCACCTTTCACAAACACGTGTGACATCTCGTTTCATATGTGGCCAATAAAAATGTTCATGCAGCACTTCATAAGTTTTATTGATTCCAAAATGCCCCTTTAAACCACCACTATGCGCCTCTCGCACCAACAACTCTCGCAAAGAGTATCTAGGCAAACATAACTTGTTTTCACGAAAGAGATAGCCATCATGCCTATAGAATTTTTCAAACGCAGCATGCTCACAAGCTTCAAACACTCTTCCAAAGTCATCATCATCAGTATATATCTCTTTGATATGCTCAAAACCTAGGCACTTTGCTCCTAAAGTAGTTAGAATTGCGTACCTTCGAGAAAGTGCATCGGCTACCACATTTTCCTTACCTTTCTTGTACTTGATTACATATGGAAAAGTCTCGATGAACTCCATCCATTTAGCATGTCTTTTGTTCAACTTTTGCTGTCCCCTCAAGTACTTTAATGTTTTGTGGTCGGTGTGGATCACGAATTCTTTTGGCCACAAGTAATGTTGCCAAGTCTCCAAAGCTCGCACCAAAGCATACATCTCCTTATCGTAAGTTGGATAATTCAATGTTGCTCCGCTTAACTTCTCGCTGAAATAAGCTATGGGACGTCATCCTTGCATCAACACAGCTCCAATTCCTGTACCAGAAGCATCGCATTCTATTTCAAAAGTAGCACTGAAATTTGGTAAAGATAACAAAGGAGCATTAGTTAGCTTATCCTTCAATAGATTGAATGCTCTCTCTTGCTCTTCTCCCCACGTGAAACCCACGTGCTTCTTGATGACCTCGGTTAAAGGTGCGGCGATGGTGCTGAAATCCTTCACAAATCTGCGATAGAAACTGGCTAAGCCATGAAAGCTGCGCACCTGTCCTACAGTCTTAGGTGTTGGCCATTCTTGGATCGCTTTCACATTTTCTTCATCAACCTGTATTCCATCAGCTCCAACAACAAACCCTAGAAATACTAATTTATTAGTTACAAAAGAGCACTTCTTCATATTAGCATATAGTTGCTCGGCCCTTAAAACCTGTAAAACAGCTCGCACATGTTCAATATGGTCATCAATGCTTCGACTATATATCAAAATATCATCAAAATAGACAACCACAAATCGACCAATAAAAGCACGCAGAACATGATTCGTAAGTCGCATGAAAGTACTAGGTGCATTAGTTAAACCAAATGGCATGACTAACCACTCATACAACCCATACTTGGTCTTAAATGCAGTCTTCCATTCATCCCATTCTTTCATTCTAATCTGATGATAACCACTTTTCAGATCAATTTTAGTAAATATGCAAGCTCCATGTAACTCATCTAACATGTCATCTAATCTAGGAATAGGATGTCGATACTTTACCGTAATATTGTTGATTGCTCGGCAATCGACACACATTCGCCAAGTCCCATCCTTCTTTGGCACTAACAAAACAGGAACAGCACACGGGCTAAGACTTTCTCGCACATATCCTCGTTCCAGTAATTCACTAACTTGCCGCTGAAGTTCCTTTGTCTCTTCAGGATTACTTCGATATGCGGGTCGATTAGGTAATGGCGCACCAGGTATCAAGTCGATTTGATGCTCTATTCCTCGAATCGGTGGTAGACCTCCAGGAACCTCATCAGGAAAGACATCATCAAATTCCTGCAATAAAGACACGACAGAACTAAGAAAACTCGGGTCAAGATCGTTAGTAGTAAACAATGCCTCCTTGTACAAAAGTACAAGCATTGGTTGGTCCAGAACCAAAGCTCTCCTCACTTCGCTCGATCTTGCATAGAAATTCTTTTCTCTCTTTTCTTTTCTCTCTGCTTTTCCCTCGGCTTTTACCACTCTGTTTTTCTCTGTCTCTCATTTTCCTTGCGTCTCAGACTCTCTACGCAAGCTCTCAGTTTTCTCACTTTTTCTCTCTTTCTTAGCCTCACGTTGTAGTTTCAATTGATCCTCATACACCTCAGTAGGTGTCATTGGCACCAAAGTGTAAGTCTTCTGATTCATCACCAATGAATATTGGTTAGTGTATCCATCATGATGTACCCTCCGATCATACTGCCATGGTCTACCAAGTAAAAGATATCCCGCTTGCATAGGTACAACATCACACACCACCTCATCTTTATATCGCCCTATCTCAAATGGAACTAGGACTTGCTTCGAAACTTTCACTTCACCACTATCATTCAACCACTGAAGTCTATATGGTCTAGGGTGCTTTGTAGTTTTCAATCCTAGTTTCTCCACCATAGTACAACTTGCCACATTTGTACAACTACCTCCATCAACAATTAAACTACAAATCTTACCATTCACCAAGCATCTTGTATGGAACAAGTTATCACGTTGCTGGTGATGCTCCTCCTCCTTGACTTGCACACTAAGAGAACGTCTAACCACCATCAATTCACCCTTGACTGGCATCTCGACATCGCTACAGTCCTCCAATGGCGGCATGACATCATCATCTTCCTCCCTATCACTTTCAGATTGAACATCTCCAGGCCCAGTCATTATCATCACCCTCCTATTAGGGCATTGATTTGCCATATGACCCATGCCTAAACACTTGAAACATTTAATTTCACGAGTTCTAGTGTTAGGATTTTCAATTTTACCTGAAACCGGATTCGAACCAACTCTGCCATCTTTCTCCTTCTCCCTTGAAGTTTCAACCTTAGTGTTGTTTCCCTTCCAGTTCGGCTTCTCGTCTCTCTTCCAATTGGGTTTCCAATTCGAGCTTGAACCTCCACCACTCCTGTAATTTCGGTCCAACTTCAATTGCCTCTCTACTTTGATAGCTTTGTCCACAAATTCTTCCAACTCGACATAATGTTGCAGCTCTACCACTCTTGCTATATCTCGGCTCAAACCACATAAGAATCGTGACATAGTAGCTTCACGGTCCTCTACCACATTAGCACGGATCATGGAAATCTCCATCTCTTTATGGTACTCTTCCACGCTCTTGTTACCTTGTGTGAGATTTTGCAATTTATGAAACAAGTCTCTGTGGTAATGACTTGGTATGAAGCGCTTCCTCATCACCGCTTTCATCTCATCCCACGTTTCTATCGATCTTTCACCATTGCGTCTCCTACTATTCACAAGTTGATCCCACCAAATTATAGCATAATCAGTGAATTCAACAGCTGCAATTTTTACCTTCTTGAGCTCCGAATATCGCTGGCAGTCAAATACCATCTCCATTCGTTTCTCCCATTCTAGGTATGCATCAGGATCATTCTTTCCTTGGAAAGATGGAATCTTCATCTTGATATTGCTAAGCTCATCATCTTCTCGATGTCTGAACTCTCGGCGTCTGTTTCTCCTCCCAAATCTGCCATCTCGATCATCTTCTGTATCAGACACATATTCATCGTCAAATTGTCGCTGCCATCTGGGTTGCGCCCTAGGCTCATCTCGCTGATTTTGTGGCCTCCCTCGTGGTGGCTCTTGTTCACCATCAAGCCTCATCTCACACCTCACAACTCGGTTGCTAAGGGCTTCAAGATGTAAGCTCAACTGCTGAATGCCTGCGAAAATCGTATTATCCCTTGGATTGGTGCCATCCTCCCTTTGATTTACGCTTTCTTGGTCTGCCATGATTTTTTTTTTAACCTGCAAGAAAATGTTAGAAATAAAAGAAATATCACCACACTCCCTCACGTGTTTCGCTCAAGATGTTTGTCACTCCCCTCGTGTTTAACTTAATCTAGGCTTTTTCTTCCCTCAATTAAACTTACACACTCTTGCCTTTTTCCTCTCGTTTCTCTTCTTTCAAGCACTTTATCAGACTAGAATTCCATTCTCACAAGCTCCTCATAACAGTCGACTAAACCACCAAGCAAGATCAATTCAGCAATATACTGCTCAATTCAGCAACTTTTGCTAGATTTGAATTCAGGTTAATGTTTGCTGCTATTTTTTTCCTATTCGGTCCAACTAACAATAATAATAATAAAAAGAAACGAGTCGTCCTCTTGATTTTTTTTTCAGCCTCTTTTTTTTTTCAAAATTTTTTTTATGGATTTTTTTTTCACCGATACTCTTTTTTTTGTTTTTGTTTTTATTGATTTTTTGGGCTGAATTTTTTTTTTTAACGAACTCAATACAATCAAAACAACTAGGACCGAAAACCTTAATTTTATAAACCCTAGATCCCCAATTCAGAATCCTAATTCGATTAGTAACAGATCCCCAATTCTATAAACCCTAATTTTATAAACCCTAGATTGCTGAATTAAAATCAGTAAAAGTAAGATAATAACTAGATCTTGTAGAACCAGCTCTGATACCAGATGATGTGAATCGCTGCGGAAACTGATCGTTCTACGAAGATCCAAGGGTTGCGAATTGATAACCTTAACCCCCAATCGAACCTGTGATTGTAACCTCGGTATGAGCGTGACCTGTTGACGAACCTGTGTCAACCAATCCACGCTATAGACGCCACGAACAAGAAAATTCGCGATCTTGCTCGATAAGTCGATCGATCGCCACAAAGAAGCCTTGATAAGATCTTGTCTTCAAGAGAACTTGAAGAAGAGAAAACCTCTCTGTATAAAATTCTGAATTAATGTTATGTTTTCAGAAACTCATAAGCACCCTTATATATGGTGCTAACCCTAAAAGGCAAAAATTACAAAAATACCCTTAATTAATAAAAATTCGCCTAAAAATAGAAAAAAGGCCTAAAAGTCCATCTAAATGATGCCGAATGGTTGAAATTCATCGTAGTTCATGGCCAAAGGCCATGAGTATTGATCAGGATGCCGTTTCTCTTCAGCTGACCAAATTTGAGCTCATTCGGAGCTCGTTAGCCCTAAATCCGTTCAGAATTGCGAGGTTAAATGTAATCATGTTGCACCAAGGGGCTTCAGAATATTCAATTCTCGAATCAAGATTACCTCCATTCCAAAGATCTTGAACTATGATGCCGATAGCTTGCTTGAATTCCCTCGCTCTCGCTCGAGTAATTGGACCAAGCGGATAGAGCAACGAGTCCCTAGCACCTCCTCCTCGATATGGTTCGATGTCCACATCACATCTTCAACCCCAAGCCCTCAAATTAAACCCCACCACAAAACCCTCGCCATTTTACAGTTCAAAGGTCACATTCATTCCAACCGCAGATTCACAAGCTCAGAGACACATAAATGACTACATCCTCCTTGTTTCACTTCCTCAATCGCGCATTTCCACCTCCCTGCAAGCCAACGACTCGGTCGCCACCCTTAAATAGGCCCATGATTTCCTCTACAAGGACCGTAGCTTGAAGCACTGGATGAGAAATTCAAGACGTTGTCGGCTTTCGATCATTTCCGCACCCAAATCGGCACGTATCAATACACCGTCCGGCGCGTTGCCTGCACCAGGCACTTCGACACGATTGGAAGGCAATGGCGTGGGCTTCTTGGTATGTGTGAGCTGAAGATGAGGATGAAGCAAAAACAAGAAGAAGAAGGAGAGAACGTGGATTAGGGTTCAATTGGGATTGGCGACGATTCGGTCGAATCGAAATTTTTTTGGTTTGGTTCAAATGGCTTGCGAATTAGGGGTTCTCTGAAGAAGAAGAAGGAGGTGGTGGAGGTGAGTTCCAGGTTGGGGGAAAGAGAAACAGTGGACGGCTTGCCATACAGCCGGGGAGGGGCGTTTGGAAAAGGAAATAATCTGAGCAGCACTGACTTACCAAAAATCATAAACCCTAAACCCAACTAAATCGAATCGAACCGAACTGAATTTTTCAGCTCAGTTTGGTTTGGTTGAAGACGAGTTTTGGTTCAGTTCACGCATATTCCCTAACGGTTCAGTTCAGTTCAGTTTTTGGAAAAATCGAACCGAACTGAACCATTGACACCCCTAACTGTAGGACAAGGAAGACGGACAAGATTTGAGATGGAATCAGAGTACATGCACCTTGCAGACGGAACAAGAACAAAAACAAGATCTTAAGGGTGGCAAATTGTGTGAGTAACATAAATAGGTAAGTCATAGAAACTTGGGAATAATAAGGTTGTGGGCTGAATTACAATTTTACAAGATGTATTGATATGCGGTAATCGAATTTTTTTACTACTTCTCACTATTTAATGAAGTATATACAGTAAATTATCAATTTGTTACCTCCCCCTTGGCAGATTGAGAATATTGTTATCGGTTTGCTTTTGTCATATTTCCGTCTCATCTGTTCTCTTCTTCATTGAGTTCTTGGTACGCCAACGGCATGGTGGGAAACCACATTATCTATTTTATATATTTTTGCTATGGCAAAGGCTAACTGTTTGGAAGAGTTTAAAAGGATTTACAAAGCCATTCAAAAGTCATTGTGAAGGAATCAGATTTTGGACGTCTGATGTTTCTCTTATATTCATGCGTTTCCTCATTTCACGTAACTCTTTATTCTGCTGAAATTTTTTACTTTAATATTGTAAGGAAAAATTATCAAAAAAGTCATAAATCTATTGCAATTATGCTGATTCAATCTTAAACATTTTTTTTGCCGATTCAGTCCTAAACCTTTTGTAATTGTGTCATTTCAGTCCATCCGGCGAATTTTGGTCGACTGACGCTGACGTGAACGTCGGCCGGCCGGTGACCGAATATTTTATTATTATTTTGAATTATTTTATGTTTTTTTCCTTTTCTTTTTTTCTGCCCCTCCCTTCCCCTCTCCTCCCCTCACCACACCACCTCTAGCTGGTCGCCACAGTCCGGCGACTGGCCAGAGGCGCGGCCCGAGAGGCCTCGCCCGGTCGTGGTGGGGGCCGACCTCGTCGTCGCCGAGCGAGGGGCTGGGTCGGCGAAATCAAGCCTCGATCGGCCATGGCGAGGCTCGACCTCGCAGTCGCTGCCTCGCCCGGCGACTCGTTCGCAGTCTGACAGTTTGCTTTGCCGTTTCGCATTCAACCTCAGAGCCCTTCTCGAGCACCATATTCCTCTCACCAACTTCGGGAGCCGCAACAAAGCTCGAACTAAACGAGCCACTTTCGTCCCCGACTTTCCTTCTTCTTCTCCTTCTTCGTCGCCGAACGAAGCACTACACAATCGGAGGTTCAGATCGATGCCCAGACCTTTGTTCGAGCTCTGGAGACTCAAAGATGGGTCCTTGAAAGAAGCGATTATGTGGAGAATCTTGTGGAGACAAGCTTGAGCTTTGGAACACCCCCGCCGATTGTCCTTGTCGTCGCTCAATAGAGGATGGGGTCGCGCCTGATGATCGGAATGGTCGACGAATTGAAACATAGAAGACATTGTTTAGAACTTGACGACCCCTTTTTCGGCTGCGAGATTTGGAGGCTCAGCAGCTGCGAAAACTCTACGCTTGCTGTGTCGCCATTGGAGAAGATGAAGATGGGCTCCCGTGTTCTAGAAACCAAGGGATCGGGGGAGACGAGAGAAACAGTACTGAGGGAGAGACAAAAAGCAAAGGTTCACACACGATGCGCCTGGCATTGGAGCTGGAAATAGAAATCTTTTCCAAATCTGGATGGGCGAGGCATCTCCGGCTGCGCCTTTGGCCGGAGCTGGAGGTGGTGAGGGGAGGGGAGGGGAAGAAAAAAAAAAGGAAAAAGAAAAAGAAAAAAATATAAAAAAAATATATAAATCATTTAAAAAAAATTCAAACTAATAATAAAATATTCGATCGTTGGCCGATCGGCGTCCACGTCAACGTCTGCCGGCCAAAATTCGTCGGATGGACTGAAATGACACAACTACAAAAGGTTTAGGACTAAATAGGCAAAAAAAAGGTTTAGGACTAAATCGACACAATTGCAATAGATTTAGGACTTTTTGTAGTTATTAAGATTTAATGGCTCAATAAATGTGAACTAACCAATATGACTCTTGAGTTCATGTCTTTTCAGTTTTCTGTAGCTATTTTTACTGTCAATAAAGATAGGTGTCTCCTTAGTTCAAAAGAAGAACTCGAAGTACTCCTCTAGTTTTCTCTATAGTCATTCTCTAAATGTGCCTGTTTCGAGAAATGCTCGACAGAGTTCTGGTTGTATAGTGTTCATATGAAAAAGGTTCGAGGTGCTGTATCTTGAGAGGTATAGTTTGTGAAGAGGCTCGGTATAGAACTAATCGCCTTAAGGAGATTAGGTTAGCCTTACCTCGCCTCCTATATAATTTTATTACAATTTTATAGCAATTGTGCAATTTCAAATTGGTTTGTAATAATACGTCTTTTACTCATTGACTTGGTCATTATTAAAGTTATTATTGCTTTCTCAAAGTTATTATTTTTCTGGTTACAAATATTACGCATTTCCTCCACTATGTCATGCTATATCCAACAATTTTAAGGCGATTCAAAGATCGATATGGCTAATAACAATCAAGCACCCAGTAATATCCAGAACATTTCTGGAGACGTTCCTATGGTCATTTCGACCGCTGTTGTTAGAGTGGTTCAAACCCCAAGGTTTGACATTGTGGAAGCATATGTTGCTAGCATTTGGGCTAAGACCATCTATGGTGGTACGGACATACACCTACAAGTTTTGCGTTCCTAGATAATACCATATGATATACCGAATGGGAAATCGGAGAAATTCACGATCATGGGCTGTAAGGAGTGGGAGCAGAATGTTCATGCATATAATCACGTTGAATATGGTCAAGAACTTATTAGAGGTGTGCCCCGTAGTCTAGATGAGCAAGATGCCGTGATGCTCGGGGCATTTGAGGTTCGGAAGCTCTGGGACTTCTTAGTCAAAACTATATTATTAATTGTTTAGTAAATTCCCTATACAATGTAAATTGTAATATTGGAACTGCTAAATTGTTATGAGACTCATTAGAAAAGAAATACGAGACTCAGGACGCGGGCATTAAGGAATTTGTGCCAGCTTGGGAGAGTGGTTACGTGAAAGAGCTGGTGAAGTATGTGGTGACGGATGATAGTGAAGCCGATGACTACCGACTCGTGCATTGCCATGTTGATGGACAAGGATGAAACGATTGTGGACAAGTTTGTTGACAAAGCTGAATCAAACTAAATAGCATTACGTTTATCTAGTGTCACATGAATATAGACTTATTTTACAAGCCTTTCAATTTAAAATTTATATTTGTTCTCATGACAATACAAAAAGCGGTGCAAAGAGTTCAAGGAAAAATAAAAGAGGAGGAGAAACCTCAAAGGAAAAATTTTCAACCTGCAGGATTCAAAAAAACACATTTGCAAAAAAATTGTTAATGTCGATATAAACTACAATGCCGCTCGTGAAAAATATGGCCACTCAAAAAAATTGTTGTTGGAAAAGAAATTACCGAACTAATTGTATTGAAGAAAAATGAGATAGAATCAACAGTAAAATACATTGTTAATTTTCGTAACTAGTTCATATATAAAATAAGGATCCAATTAGTAAGTATTTTCGAGATACCATTAAGTATACTTAGTTTGAAATAGTTCAATGCTTGGAGCGTTGATTTGATATCATACCGAGAATTGTTAGCTCATTGGACACTACGAATTTTTCTTAATCATTTACTTAAAGAGTAACTCTGAAATACAAAATTCATATGATAAAAGCCCTGGCCATAACCACATAAGGCAAGATCTATCAAGTCAACATGATTGAGATTTCATGAAAGGATCGTTACTTCGCATTCCTTCTATTTCTTTTTATTTATTTTCATTCCAAAATTTTATGGAATTTTGAAAGACAGAAAGATCTTTCTGGTCTAGTCAGAAAACAACCAAAAAAATCCTAAATCTTTTGCAATTGTGCAAATTCAGTCCTAATGTTTTTTGGGGGGGGGATTAAGTCATAAAACTTTCGCATTTATCTCAATTTAGTTGATTCAGCCAAATTATTTTTTTTTCAAACTACTAATGTGGCTATTTTTAAAAATAGCACAAATGTTTTTCAACTGCATCCACAATCGATGAGAGGCAAGAGCAGGTGAGGCTTGACCTCGCAATAGCTGGGAGAGGCCAAACCTTGCTAGTGGTCAGTCGCCGGCTCTGTTACACGGACTCGCCTTTTTTAGAAATTTTTCCGTGTCGGACTCGGGCACGGGTCCGACACGGCTGGACACCGCCGGACACTTCTCGGACACACGGTCAACCCGTGTCCGAGTCCGAACTCTCGGTCAACGCAACGGACACACGAGGGACTCGCGTGTCCGTCTGGTGGTGCGTTGGTGGCTAAGCAAAAGAATGAGAGAGATCGGGTCGCGGCTGCAGAGGAGAAGGGAGGTCGGGGGTTCGGATCTGGCGACGCGGCTGGGGCTTTGGCCGGCGTCGGGGCTCTCGGACGCAAGGGATCGGACTCGGAGCTCTCGAGACGGGGCTCGACCACAGATCTCCTTGGGTTTGGGTCACGACGGGCTCGGTCCCGCGGCTATTAGATCCTCACGGCTCGGCGCGACGGGCAACGGAGGGAGCGGCGGTTGGTGGGGTGGAGTGCGGTGAGGTGAGGTGGTGATGCAGGCGATGGCTGTGGCGGTCTTGGAGTTGCAGAAAGAAAGAAGAAGATGAAGAATTGAGAAAAGAAAGGAAGGAAGAAGAGGGCGGACTGGCGGAGTGAGTCGCGTGATTTGGGGGGATGAGAGAGAGAGAGAGAAGGGTGGGCCACGATGGAAAAAACATTTGGGGAAGAGGGTTTTTTTCTTTTTGGGTCGTAAAAGAAGAAAAGAAACGGGAGAAGGGAAAGAGAGATGCAAACAATCTCTTCCCCAAATGCAGGGTCGGCAGCAGCTTGTTGTCACAGATGCAGGGTCGGCAGCAGCTTGTTGTCATAGATGCAGGGTCGGCACGATGGTCCTCGGTGGAAGGCTCGATTGGCATCGATGACTATCAACGGGTAAGGAGCCGATGACGAGGGTTTCTATTGTCTCGGGATAAGGCCACATCATCGGGCGACGGTTGAGAATCACTTGGAGTTTCGACAGAAGCTAAACGGCCGACTTCGGGTCGTCGAGAATTTTACGATATGGGTTTTGAGGGTTTTTTTGTGATTGAACTAGTAGATTTGGGACAAATTCAAAAGTTGAAGGTTTTTTAAGAGACAAAAAAAAGTTATGGATATTTTTGGGACAAAGGCCAAAGTTTGAGGTATTTTTGGGATTGGAGTGGTAGACTTGGGACAAAATCAAAAGTTGAAGGTTTTTTATGAGACAAAAAAAAGTTGTGGATATTTTTTGGACAAAGGCTAAAGTTGGAGGTTTTTTTTGGGATTGGGCCATATTTTAATTTAAACCGTATGATGTGGCTCGCCGACGAGATGAAGTCAGCAAAAATAGCGTGAAACAAGGTTGTTTTAGCCATTTGTTGCCCCAAATTAGATAAATCCAAAATGTTTTTCAAACCCTAACCCCAAATTTAGGAATTGGGGCAAAATTAATGTCGCTTTCTATGTTTTGAAGGGCTCTAATAAGTCTTCCTCACCATGCTTGCCTACTTTAGAATTTTTCGAGGCAGAGATTTGGAAGCTGAAGAAAAGGAATTCGCTTGGTTGGACCTGCTGAGGCAAAGCTCACAACTGCTGTTGGTTTAGATGAAAAGGATGAAGAGAATGAGGAGGACACCAATAGTGATAATGAACAAGTGGAAAGCAAAGCTGATGAGGTCGAACGAAATCTGTTCCAGATAAAGGATGTCGACGACGATGCTAAAAATGCATCCGAACCAAAGCAGAGAGGCCAACGCAGAAACTAGGGAGCTCCTGGTTGTCCTAAATTTTAGCAGCGACTATGACAAAGAAAACGATAGGAAGAAGAGCAGAGAAAATTTTCGAAGTAAGAGAGTTAGATTTCTTCAAGCGTCGTGCTTTTGGACTTCCGATTACCATTCATTCATTGTCCACTCTAGAATATATATATATATTTTTATAGTCATGTCAGACTTAAAAAAATTCATTAAAAAAGTCATGTATGTCTCTTCATCAAAATACGTCGCGAAATACACATAGGTTGCATTTAGTCGTCAGGATTCTTTTTTGCCGGGTTGGATAAGGGAGGTAGGATAGAGATGGGATTTATAATATGATGTCCAATGTTTAATACATGTACGGATATAACATAGATAATAATTAAAAAAAAATAAAAAATCTGACGCTCTTGATCACCGTCAACCACGCCTTCAATTTCACGCCGCACACCGACCACTTCCTCGAGAGTTCTCCAAGGAGTTGAAGATGCAGACGTGAGAGGAAAGATCGAAAAAGGGATCTTCCAGGGGAAGGTGGCTCGGTTCTTCTCCCTGAATCCACCATTGCCATATGTACTGCAACTTCAAGTTCCACTGAGGCTTTGTCTTCCTGTCACCTTAGCAACAACATAAGATCCCTTTCACGCACTTTTCTTACTAGTCTTCATGGGCAACGTCAGGGTTTTGTCAACTCAGCACCAAACAGCCCAGAAAGTCGCGAACACTTCCATCTCCATCCTCGTCTACCTTCATCTTCTTATACCATCATTCGTCAATCTCTCTCTCTCTCTCTCTCTCTGGACCAACACCAAACAACATGGCCATGAATTTTATAAACTCGCATTGCCCAATTTGCCATAAGCTCTGACCAATCACCCTGATCAAGGGATGTCATGCGAGCTCGTGGCTGCTAGTCCCTCGTCAGCGGCCCCAATTTCGACACGCGACCTCCCGCATTGGCCACGACGGACGCCGAGGTTTAGGCCCAGCTTCAAGGTGACCCCAGATCTAGTCCCTCTGAGCCTAGAACCTCCGATTTGAGGTAGTCTGCTGGTCTTAGAGGAGAAAACTTTTCGAATTTTTATTTTATCCAGGTACATCCCACCACTTAAGTTGGATTTTTTTTTTCTGGATTATATTCATGTATATCCAACTTGTACTGAATATGATATTTATAAAATAACCGAAGTTATAGCCGGCCTATCAAACCAATGCCAACCTATCATGGCGACCTATCAAACCTAGGCCTTAAGTTATCATTTTCCACCAAAATGACACTTCAACCATCGCTCGAAAAGACATTAAAGCGACGTCCTACGAAAATTGTAACACTTACAATGTTCTTTTCTCCTTTAACACAAGATTCTTTTCAAAACTCCAACGTAGTTGGGGGGGAAAAAGCCCCAGATGTTCTTTCGGTAAAGTGGTAAGTGCACAGCGCTCTGCTGCAGAAAAGTAAAGACGAGCAATGCTCAACCATCTCTGTTCGAAATTTGCTCCCCAGGTTAAGATACAACCCCTGACATTTTCAACCAAAAAAAAAACTCCTAACATCAACGTACACAGATAAAGAGCACATCACTAAAAAAAAAAAAAGGAGATAGAGAGGCTAAGGACAATGCTTGGTGATATCTCCTCCACCCCATGGTGGGCGCCACTCAAGTACCATCTAAACAAACCAAAATTCCTAATCCTCTCCGTTCTGACTTTCGTCCTTGACAAGCTTGATCATATCATCAATTCGAAGAATTGTTATCGCTGCTTCAGTTGCAAACTGAGGCGCAAAAGGTTCCAAAAACAAATTATAGCAGATGAAATAATTATAATAACAATAACAACAGCAGTTAGTGAATGCACATTTTCATGCTTCTTCCTTTACCTGTATTATCTTTACTTTGCTCATTGCCGGTTCGATGACACCAGCCTCTAAGTTGTTCCGGATAGTTCCTTTAGATAGATCTAATCCCATGCTACATTGACATGAAACCAACAGTATCTATATTAGAAGAGTCAATGGAATGAAGCTTTAGTAATCTTACAATAAGTACAACAAAAAGATGGTAAACGATCACGTGAGCAAGGTCTTTGGTTGACGCTGGTCCAACTCGGATGATTGAATCAACCTAACCGTCCCAGTTGATATAATATTTTAACAGTTTCCTGAATCCCTTGGTGTTATTGCTTATTGCTATGACACTCAACTTGAGACAGTAAAATGTATCAGGAACCTTTTTCATTTGAAATATTATTTTTACTGCTAGGCGAGTTATCTTTCACCTCACTTGTCAAAACAACTCCAATCCTATGCTTGCAACTTTGAATGATAAAATATGTCATTTATACAGGAAAAATGTGATACCACCTATATGATATTTTCTTATCTAGGTAAACAAGATAACTTTCAGAAATTGGTGATAAGCTTCCAAAAGTCTCTGGAGATCAAACCACCATCAACTCCATTCCATGACATGACTCTTTGACGTAGCAAAACAATTTACATCACCTTATAAATTGTGTTCTACAGGCTTTTTGGACATCCAACAAATATTAAGGTGTTGGTACTGAAGCTATCTATTCGCCTTGTATAATGTCATTTCATTTCTTGTTTAAGCATCTGAAAGTCTAAGAATTATAATCAACAAACTGAGATGTGAAGAGGGTACAAAAACAGGTGAAATCACATAATTTTGCTGATCAATTTTTCTTTTCCTGGAAGTCACACAACTGTTGGGTTCTGATTATTCTAGATGTTCCATAAAAAATTGCCTATCTTATGTCCACAACTGTTTATATACGAGTATGTGAAGGTGATCTCGAGTACAAAAAATGCGCTCCTTGCAGGGAATAAAATAAGCAAGATCGAAAAGAAAGACCAATGGAGCCAATCTTAAGTTACCTAAATGCTGGCCAACTACAAAAAACATCATTGTGAATACACAACAAAGAATTACCTCGACAAATGCTTCTTGTCAGCCTTAGTTTGTGCAGTGTGGTGGTAAGCCCGTAGTTTTGCAACTAACTCAGTTGCATCCTTTGCAGCATTGACGGCAAGCACCTTCAGCCGAAGATATAATTTAATAAAATATGGAAGATAACTTCCAAAGTACTGCCTAATAGAATGCAGTGCTCCATTAAGCCCCGACAAAAATCAAAGTGAAGTTTGAAAAACATGAATGCATGTTAATCCAGACCTTTGGTATAATTAATAATGACTCGGCAAATTCTGCAATAGCCAACTGTTCACGGGATCCTAGCGTTGTTGCTAGATATTCCAAGTAGACAGACAAGGCAGCCTCAACCGCACCACCACCTGCTACCACCTGTAATCCCAGCATAACAATAAAAAGGGGGCAAAATGGGGAAGAACAAAGCAATCATAATCGCATTTATAAGTACAGTGCAGAAGTGCATATGTTAGGTCACAGCCGAATTGCTAATAGATTATGTGCCGAAAATGCTGACATTATACAATCCACGTACAGCCAAATTCACAGGTAGCCGTTCCAGTTCTACTAGGAAATACTCTGATATTATCACTTAATATCTAGCCACTCCCAACATCATGGACGAGATGTCTCTTTGGGTTCTTTTACATGGCTTCATTTTGGTTTCTTTTTTTCTTTAAATGACAAAGGGTTGCGCTAGAAGTTGAATAAGAAAATTCCTATCTTCAGCACTGAAAGGTGAGCACCAGAGGTGGCATCTTCTTAAGTAGTATGGGCCTTAAACCTGTCTAACTTAATAAAATTCAAAGACAGCACAAATCAGTTATCTGGCAAGCAGGTCTAGCAAGCATGCCATATCAAACTCGAGGACCATTTTCAAGAAATAAACTAAGGAAACTGCGCAAAATTCTTCAGGCATCAAAACATATTTTCCGGGGCCCTGGCTGTATCATAAGTAATTGGTTCTATGAGAAGTATCCTGAAGGTCGTCCATATCATAGTTAGTTCAATGAATAAATCCAGACTAGCATCAACAGGCTCATCTGAGGAAAAATAAAGCAAGGCCAAGAGAACTACCGTGTTGGATTCAAGAGTCCTCTTGACAATTGATAAAGCATCATGAAGGGCTCTCTCCATCTCATCAAGCATATAGTCATTCGCACCTCGAAGGATCAAAGAAACCTACAACAAGCAACTCAACTTGTATGAAACAGCTGGTTTCTACCATCCAAAAAAAAAGACACACCACAACACACAGGTACAGTAGTGGATGTAATGAAATCCTCAGATAACTAAACTCAGCAGTTCTTATGAAACATAATATAAATGCTGAAACAATGACTAACTTCCCCAGGTCTATGTCATACCAATAGGATAAGCGGACATTATTCCAATATAGTTATCCAATTCAAGACTTGGACTGATCTGAAAAGGCATGAGCTCACCGCACTAGTTGTTTTTGTCCCTTTAATTAAAACCACATCATCATCAGAAATATGCTCTTCCACAACTTCTTCTGCATGTCCAACAAAGGATGAATCGTATGTTTCTTCTCCTTCCATATCCGCAAATGTTGAAACCTGCATATGGTCAAGGACATATCAAGGTACAGAATTAGGAAAAATCCACGGAATCAGGAATCTGACCCGCAGTACCAGCACAAAAAATAAAGACAACTGGAAGCTAAAAACTAAGCAAAGTTATGACTCATGCTCACCTTCTCGTATATTCAATCCCCCACTATAAGGCAAAACGAACAACATATGCAACATCAGGTGAAATGATGATACGAACAAGAAGCCACATACAGGCGTTCCATACTCAAGATTTCAATAATCATTCATTGGCAAGGAAAGTGAAGAAGGCATCTTACTCACTCTAATAAGAATTAATCAGTTGATACAATGAGACTTCTGTTCAGTTTGTAGGCATTTTACAAAGAGATTCAGTCCTGTCAAGCTATCTAAATTCCAACACTGAAAACCCAATAAAAATAAAAAAGCTCAAAACTGGCAAATAAAAACGGTGCCATAGTTTTAGTTTTTGAAAAACACATGTCAAGTACCAAAACGTCCAATAAAATACTTTTTCCTTAGGTGAAAATAAGTTCATTCTTACATGAAATGATAAAATGTAGTACATTAGATACCAAGTAGAGAATCAAATGAGACTTTAAAAATCAGAATATAAAGCAACCAATGAAGACTAGTATGAACCCATCGAAAATGCCATCCTGCATCTTTCTTCAACATTTCAAATCATTGCCAAAATAAATTTATCAACATATGCATCACATTACTTTTGATTTTTCATCTCACTAATGCTCTTATTAGCAAAGTTTTCAACAAAGAATGAAATGCCAGCAAGTATTGAAGAAGAAAAATTGTTGAAAAGATTGGTGAACTTGCCATGGTTGCACCCGTTGCTTTGGCAATGTGATGCATATCCTCTTTCCGCACACGTCTCACAGCAATTGCACCAGCCTCCACAAAATACTGGAACAATAAACAAGTACAGAAGCAACTTATAAACTCTGAATCAAACAAAAAACACAGATGACATATTAGATCATCATTTATTGACAATTAAATCAAATAGCATTACATTATTTGAATGCAGCCAATTTAAGTAAAGATGGAATACTCGAGCATAACCACTTCATACATGAGGAGATGTTATAAGAGATCATTTGACAAGATAATAAAAACACACATCCACGTAAATACAAATTAGCAAAAGATGACTCATGCAACAAGAAACAACCAAAGAACATCGATTTCAAATGTATGTCTGCATGCTCTTGTTTAGGATCCGGTACAGTATTCCAAGGATAAAAACCAATAAAAAAAAAAAGCAAATCACTTAGAAGATTGCCTTGAGTGCCATGTCATCAATCCCTTTTGTGGTTAGAACAACGTTGGCCCCAGCCTTCAGTATCTTCTCAATACGTTCTTTTGTCATGTCAGCTTCCCTACAAAAATGCAAATTTTAATTAGTGCCTGCATTCAGCAAACAAGATGAACACGAGTGGGCCATTATTTAAAGACTATATCTAAAGAACTATGAAATGGGCCACTATTGCAAAAGGGGAGATAAATTGATGAGGATATAAGCCATAGAATCAGAGCGGGTTAGATGAAATGGCGTAGTGCATCAGGAATTTTGTGTGATCGCAAAATTCCTCTTAAGCTAAAGGAAAATTTTATAGAACAGCAATAAGACCTGCCAGGCTATACGGAGCTGAATGTTGGCTAGCACAGAGGCAACAAGAGCATAAAATGGGAGTAGCGAAAATGAGGATGTTAAGGTGGATGTGTAGTCATATAAGGATGGATAAGATAAGAAATGAAGATATTCGACGAAAAGTTGGAATAGAACTGGTGGCAGAAAAGATGAGAGAACATAAATTGAGATGGTATGGGCATATTCTTCAAAGATCCCTAGATGCTCCGATAAGAACAGAAGTTTGATACCGAGAGCATAACACGAAGAAAGGAAGAGGTCGGCCAAAACTTCTTGGAGGAAAGTAGTAAAACAAAATTTAATAGAGTGGGAAATAGATTGGCATACGGTTGTCTCAGGACGAAGTAGAGGAAGGCTATTAGTATTGTGGAGAAGCAGAATTCCCATGTTTCTAACTGTCTATTTTAGTCCTTTCATTTATCTCTTTTTCCTCGATCGGTCCTGCTTTTATTTTATGTATCTTTGGGGTCCATCGACCGCCGACCCCAACTAATTTGGGATAAAGGTGTTGTCGATGTTGATTTTGATCTAAAGAACTATGAAGGTCAAAAGGTAAATCAGGCAACAAGAGAAACAAAAAATCTCCCCAAGTTACATGAGCATAAGATGGGAGTTGCAGAGATGAGGATGTTAAAGTGGATGTGTGGGCATATAAGGATGGATAAGATAAGAAATGAAGATATTCGACAAAAAGTTGGAATAGAACCAGTGGCAGAAAAGATGAGAGAACATAGACTGAGATGGTTTGGGCATGTTCTTCGAAGACCCCTAGATGCTCCAATAACAACACAAGTTTGTTACCAGGAAGCATGACATGAAGAAAGGAAGAGGTGGACCGAAACTAACTTGGGGGAAAGTAGTAAAACAAGATTTAAGGATGTGGGAAATAGATTGGCGTATGATTTGTTCTAGGACGAAGTGGAGGAAAGCTATTAGTATTAGAGAGGGGAAGATTTCCCATGTTCCAAACCGACCTTTTTAGTCCTTAGTCCCTTTTTCTCTATTTTTATTTATATTTTATTCTTTTTTCTTCAATTGATCTTTGCCTTTTGTTTTTGTTATATACTGTTTTATTCTATTTTTCTTTTTTTTGAGTTCATCGACCGCCGACCCCAACTAGTTTGGGATAAAGGTGTTGTTGATGTTGATGTTGTTGAAGTTATATGAGCATAGTGCATGAAAGAGTTAGTATTGAACAGTTGCTGCAGCAATTTCACTCTCCTAAACCAAGTACATCGCAAGATATGCCCATTGACAATGATGACTTCGAGCGTGCTTGGAACAGTAGAAGCTTTTATGTAACGATGTCGTACTTAAGGACTATATCTAAAGAACTACGAAGGTGAGAAGGTAAATCAGTCAACAGGCAACAAGAGACACCAAAAATCTCCCCAAGTTTTATGAGCATATTGCATGAAAGAGTTAGTATTGAACAGTTGCTGCAGCAATTTCACTGTCCTAAACCAAGTACATCGCAAGATATGCCCATTCGCAATGATGACTTAGAGCGTGCTTGGTACAGTCGAAGCTTTGCTGTAACCATGTTGTAGTTGTGTTGTGGTGTGCTATGTTGTGCCAAAGCACATGTATATGGCAACAGATCTTTTAAAGCTGCTATGCTATGGCAACAAATGATTTATGCATTTGGCAAAAGCTGTTGCGAGAATACTGTGGCCATCAAAATGATGAACAAAAAAATCGGTGTATATTTTGGCCCCTTATTATTATAGTTTTTCAGATATACCATTTTCATCATAAACATCTAATGATAACTACAACATCTATATGTCCTTATAATAGTAGAAGTAGCAGTAGCAGTAGTAGCAGTAAATAGTAGTAATAGTCATAGCAATAAAAGTTGCAGCCACAGAAAGGACATAAAGAAACAAAACTTCAATCTAGTGGAAATGCAAAGATCCGTCGTTCTAAGGAAATGACACGAGTCATACAATCACCAAGAGATGACAGACTAATTTACCAGCCTGTCAGAAAAAAAGGAAGTCCACCATCTGATTACCTTTGTCGAATTTTCTCCAGCTCCCTTGGATCAGTCACGACAACTTGGACACCCAATTGCATTTTAGTCTTCTGAAGATTGAAGTCAAGGCATGCAATCTTTGCAGGCGACACTCTAACAGGCATTCCTTGGGCAGCACGACCAGTATTCAATGCATAACCATTCAAAAGGTAGCTATCTCTGGCACTTTTCCCATGAGCTTTGAGAATATTGATTCCCTGGACATGAAAAAACGGCATTAGTATTCCTCAATGCTCAAGAAAATTAAGCTTGTAACGCAATCAGCCTCATAAGCCTTTACAGCAAACAGACTCATGCCACGGTTTCATCTTTTTTGACAATTCAACTACTCATTAAGATAAAGAAGCAGAAGAGCTCCATGTCAACACCTCCTAGAAGTATTACACCGACAAGATGTAAATACGAACTACTAACCTTGATAGGATATTTAACTTCCCCGCGGGCGTTGGTCATTTTTACTGATTGTACTGCATCTACAACCTGAAAGCAAATTGTTATGCGCCAGCAATAAACTAGCAGATTAACATATGCAGCATAAATGATGCATCACTTTAATAATCATCCTGGATGTGCTGAGCACAAGTATGAAGCATATTTTGAGGCAACTTGAAGTAATTTTTTCCAGCTCTAATAACATGACAGGAGTTCTACTCAGGAAGAAACCTTTAGGATAAGGAGTTTAGGATCGACTTATAAAGCTGTAGACAGACAAGTATGATTGACTCATGGAAAATACTTAGTGACCATACCCGCAGCCTCACCAGAAAATATAACAAGCAACAATGTTTATACTAAGTTAGATGCACCATGGCTCCTACCTCTCCTCTCAAACAAGATGCCTCCCCACTTGAACCACACCCATATTCTAGAGGTAAAAAAGTTCCACTATTTTAGTGACTGTCAACATACCAAGTTTGCAAAGAAGTCACTGTCAGCAGCAATCAACTTTGATGACATGCTTGTTTTGGCACAGTTTACAAGGGAATCTTTTCCGAGCTTGTCAACCTATGAAAAATCAGAAAGCATAATGTTCAATAAAGATACAGATCATAGCCAAACAAGTTCATGACCAACAAGTGGAAAAATGGCTCATATCATTTCCCTAAAAATGACTGTAGAACATGATATAGCACAGAAACATTGTTGTAATTGTGCCATTCCTATATCAATGAAATGATTAATGCACTTTTCAAGTTGCAATTAAGCATTTTGAACTTTGCGAATTATACTTGCTCACAGAGTCATACCTTAACTGCCAATTTTTCATCAACATATTTACAAGCTTCCCTCATAGCAAGCTGCATAATGGGAAACACATAAAACATGAGAGAAATTTGCCAGAGAAACATGAGAAATAAGATTATCTTACTGTGCATGCATGCTCTTGACTACTCGTCTGTCAACTCCCGTCATATTCTATGGAAAATGGATATATAAACAGAAAAATGGGAAACAAAGTACTCACTCTGAAACCACTAATTATCGATGTTGGATGAATCTTATTCCTCACCAGATCATTTGCTCTCTGCAAAAGCAATGATCAAGTCACTGATTAGACAACACATCACTTTAAAGTAACATATTACCAGGACAACCCACAAACTAAGTTGCGTCCAACCTCAAATAGCTACCATTACCTTAAGCAACTCTGCAGCTACAATGACCACTGAAGTCGTACCATCTCCGACCTCTTTGTCCTGAAGCTCAGCCAACTCCACTAATACCTGTATACCCAAGTGAAGCAAACATGAGTGCCTAAATCTCCAAGCTTCAGAGTCTAATCACATAACACAAGGTGGCTGACCACCCACCTTAGCAGCTGGGTGCTCCACTTCTAACATCTTGAGTATTGTAGCACCATCATTAGTAATCGTTACATCACCAATGTCATCAACCAACATCTGACTCGTCAAACAAGACAACAGAGGCGAGTTAGATTTTCAATCTCTACATAGGAAAAGATGAAATTACATACACTCCCAGTGCAACAGTCAACAGTAATCCTTAATGGTTATTACCATTCCATACCAGGTCGACCCTAAAGCTAAAGTTCAAGTGAGTAAAGCACAGAGATAGCATCATTAACACTTGTGGTGACTAATTTCATCTAACAAGCGTAAAATAACAAAGATAACCACTTAACATAACAAATGTACGCTTGCTTTTTTGCGTCAAATCAAATCAGCAGCTCTGAGAACATTGACAAAGCTGAAACACGTACAATGGCATCAATCTCAACAAACTAATAAGACCAACAACAATCTCAGAACTAATTGAAAAGGACTTAGGTCAGCGACACCCAACCGCCGCTGCGCCGAACATGAAAGCAAACGAATAAATACACATCACCACAAAACTTACCTTGTCAAGACCAACAGGACCGAGCGAGGACTTCACAATGTTGGCAACAGCTTGACAAGCCACCACTGTTCAAATTTCCAGACAACCCAAACATTCACAAATCTCACCGATTGAAGTGCGAAAACAAAAAGTCGATCGGGGGAGGAAGAACAGGAGTACCGTTTTGAGTGCGGACGTCTTGGCCGGACTGGCGTTCACCTAAAATGTCGGGCGTCGAGGCTAGAACGGCCATTTCCGTTACTCTGGTTTTAGCAGAGAAATAGGAAACAAGGGAATGATGCGCGTGAAGATGAGGAAAAAGCTGCGAGGATGTAGTGAGTCGGATCTGTGGTGATGATGGCGGCGGTGGCGGTGGCGGCGGTGGCGGTGGAGAGTCACTCAATGACGCGCAAAGGGACTGAGAAACCCTCGAAGCGTGGAGCAGAGAGAAACGTCCCTAATCAATTCGCGAACGTTCAAAAAGTTTCGCGTGTGCGCGGCCAACAGTTTTTCAATTTTTGGTAGTACCACTATATAACTGGGCATCCAACCAAATCAAATCGGACCGTAACCAACCGGTTGATTTTAGATGATTTTTGATAAGTACAATTCAGTTCTCATTTTCAATTTTTCAGAATTAATTTTATCGATTCAATTTACGAATTTGAATACGAACCATCCAATCGGCCCATGAATCGACCTCTTATAACCTATGATATGTTACAGTCGAATTTATTAAGCAGTCATAGTAGCGGTTGCTCTTATTTGCTTTCTCTTTACTCATGTATTGCTTCAGATCTAATTCCAAACTCCAGACTACGCTACCTTTGGGTCTTTTTTTTTTTTTTTATGCTGTCAATATATAGAGGCATGTCTAGAGCTACGTGAACTTATCATTTGAGTAATAAAAAGCCTATTTTCTGCAGTTCTGCTTCACTTGGAGTGACAGATTTTGAGAGAAGTAAGATTATTAATCATAACAGTAAAAACTAGATTGGATGTTCATCAAGATTGAGAATGAAATGTGGTATGAATGCTCACTAGGACCATAATATATATATAGTCATCAAGATGCATATGATGCATATCAGTATGCAACTGCTCCATAGCAACTCCACCGTGCTCGACCGAACCATCTTCATTAAATTGTAGATGCTGAATTGGCATTTCGCGCCTTTGGAATTTCACAAGGAGATTAAACATTTGATACAATATATGGATTATTAACAAGTCAGAAGCAAAGCACTAGCCTTGGTAGTTTCATTCTACCATTTTCCAGATCCCACCCTAAAAAAAGTTAAATAGACAAGCCTATATCTGAGTTTTATCTTTACAAATATCTCTCATAAAGGATGAAGGGCAATTTAGGCTGCGTATGGATGGTAGCTGGGGAAACTGTTTCTGTTCCAAAAGTGTTCCGGGAACACTTTTGGAGCAGAAACGCGTATGGTTCAAAAATATTCCCAAAGTGTTCCGCGGAACACTTTTGTGCCAGGGAACACTTTTGAAGGAACAAAAAAAACTTGCTTCTGGGATTTTGGAACACTTTTGAAACCACCATCCATCGTCGCCGACGCGATTACCACTCGCCGCCTCGCTAAAAGCCGGCCATCGATGGTCCCCGGCCGCGGTCGCCGTCCGCCGTCGCCGGCCGCCCGATGCCACCAGCCGCCGCCGGCCGCGGTCGTCGCCACCTGTCGCCGGCCGCCGCCACCGGTCGACGGTCGCCGGTCGCAGGCGCCGGTGCCTACCGCCGCCGCTGGTCGCAGCCGCCGCCGCCGCCGGTCGCCCGCCGCCGCCGCCGCCCATCGCCCGCCGCCGGCCGTCGCCGATCGCCGGTCGGCGACTGAAAAAGTGTTTTTTTTTTAAATAACCAAACGCGTTTTTTTCCTAAAAATCGTAATTTTGAACAGAAACACAAAAAAATGTTTCTGTTCAAAAAATGCTCCCTGGAACAGAAACGCTACCATACGCAGCCTTAGCATGCAGCCAATGAAACGTAACCGAAATCCAATCGAAAATCAAACCGGACCGATGGTTTGGTTGGTTCATGGTTGGCATTTTGCGGAATTGGTTCCAAGCATATGGTTCTCGATTCTAGGGTAAAATCACCCATCCTGTGAACCGATCACCTCTAATATAACAATGCTAATTGATATATTAAAGGGTTAATACGGCAAAAAACCCCAAACTAGTACATATGTGACAAATTTACCCCAAACTAATTTTTTTACCACCAAAAATCTCAAATTGGTACACTCGTGATAAATTTACCCAAAACTATTTTTTTAACCACCAAAAACCCTAAATTGATATAATTGTGACAAATTCACCTCAAACTATTTTTTTTACCATAAAAAAATCCCAAACTGGTACACATATGACAATTTACCCTCTGTTAATTTCCGTTAAATTGAGTTAATACCATGAAAATTTTCAAATTGATACACCTATAGTAAATATAGGACGTGTACACTCGACAATAGTCACGTGCCATCCAACTTAGCAATTTAACGGTAAAATCTAACGAAAACTAGCGGATGATAAATTTATCACGTCTGTACCAGTTTGGGGTAAATTTGTTATAGAAGTAACAGTTTGGGGTTTTTCATGGTCAAAAAAATAATTTGAGGTAAAATTTTCACAGGTGTACCAGTTTAGAATTTTTGGTGATATTAACCCTATATTAAATTGGATTAATACAATAAAAAACTCAAAATTGAGTTAATGTCATGAATCACCAGATTTTTTTGAAAAATAATAACTGACATCTTATGTTTTTTTTTTCGAAATTACAATAAAAAAAAATCGTAATACCATGCCCATCTTGATACCAGAATCTCAAATTTTTTCATCATAAAAAACATCAAACTTTATTCAATGTAAAAAATAGACCCTCCGTCATAATTTTGTCTAAGATGGCCATTAGTAATCCCGCGTGGAAATAAAGCATCGTGATTTTAGTGAAGCACATGTGGAGAAAGTTGGAATAAACAGAGTGTAATTAGGGCTCTTCGAAGTTCATCTATTCATTTGCTCCATTGATTCTCTCTGCTTTTCGATCTCAATTTTCTCAAGTTTTGGCCTATCTCCTACTCCTCTTCTTAGTTATTTTTGAAACTTTTTTCTTTGTCATGATACTGTGAAACCATAGTGACCGGTCACAATCTGCTGTCGCAAAAACTTCTTCTGAGCTTCCAAATGGGCCTGTGCTAAGTTATCATGAACTCCCTGAATCCTGTCTCCAGGGGCTGCACGAGATGGAAGTGAGACATAAACAATGCTAGGAAATTGCAAGGCGGACGTATTTCCAGGATCATCATGGACTGCAAAATTGCTGTGGACCAATGCGTCCGCGCTAGAATGACTACGGGATGGCGCATTTTGCTGAGGAAGGCAGGCACTTCTATCAATACATATCCTGCTTTTGACACTCTCTGTCCAAAACTTGCTCGGAACCCTTCTTACTTAATGAACTGCTAACTTTCGATAAAAGATTTCTCGCGTTATCAAACCTCTTGTTTTTTTTTTTTCCTTTTTTGGACCGAACCCCTAAGAAGTCAATCGTGCCCAGTCGAGGGAATTTGACGCCCAACAATCTTTTTTGGCACGCCCAGTGGGACATGGTGTTAAGTTCGAGAGAGTGCTATGCCACGAACAAGAAGTCGCAACAATCCAGAATGAGACGAAATCATGGAAGAAATAACAAGGGCGGAGTCCTCGACCTTTCGAGAAGCCCAAGAGCAGGTTCAGGGCGAAGATGGTGAGATTCTTCGGCAACTTGTCGGAGAGACAAGGAGGAATCTTGAGATGTCCCCAGTAATGCTATCTTTGATAAGGCGTATCATTGAAAAGGCCCAACACAAGTTTACTAATCACATGGTTCAACGCATGACTGATGTTGTCAGGCCGCTGATCATCAACACTTATCATGAATGTATGTCCGGTCAGCATGGAGGATCGTCGAACTTGCCACAGCCTCAAATCGGGAATGTTCACTTCCCAGCCACGAGTGCCCCATTATTGGTGCCTCCGTCAGTGAATACAGGTTCGATTGGCCGGAATATGCCGTTAGTCACACCTGTCAAGATTTTACAACGAGGAGAGGTGCTACCAATTAATGAGCTCAATCCTCAAACAAATGATCCAGATATGTTCCTAGGCCATTCTGTTTGACAAGATATACCCACTACCCAATATGAAACTATTATCCAGCCAAACCCCATACCTGCAAATGAGCAACATGTTCCTGTGATTGTCGAAAACTTCGGGATGATGCCAGTTCCCCCCAGGGAGCAATGGCAGAGCAGGGGTAGGACCAGTTCCCTCAAATCAAAGGGCATGATTAGTTTTTTCAGCCCGTAGTCCATCAGCAGGTCATACAACCAAGACATCAGTAGACAAATCAAATGTTGCAGCCACAGGGAAATTAGCCTATCCCGCAGGTTTATCAGCCTGTTGTACAGCCTGTCTATCAAGGCCAACAACCAGTTTATCAAGTTTTGCTGCATCCCGAGTACCAGATGCCATACCAACCGGTATACCAGAATCCGTCAGTTGTTGAGCAAATGGCTGGATATAATGATCCCGCATAAAGGCACATGGTCAATGTTTTCCGACAACCATACCCTGATGGGATGGATACGATCCTGTATCCAAGAGGGTTCAAGATACAAGAATTCACACTGTTCACTGGTGAAGACGATTAATCCACCAATGAACATGTCAACCGCTTCTTGGCATTATGTGGAGATGCCACCCATACCGAACATTGAAAGCTCAGGCTGTTCCCAATTTCTTTATCCAAAACAACCTTCACCTGGTATACTGCTCTACCGCCGAATTCGGTGCTAACATGGGAACAAATAGAATGCCTTTTCCATGGGCAATTCCAGCAAGTTGTGCCAAATTTGTCAATAGCCGACCTATCGACAATGAAGCAGATGTACAACGAGACGGTCGACCAGTTCATTACAAGATTTAAGCGAGTCAGGAACAAATGTTTGGTTCCTTTGCCTGAGAAGACGTTTTCTGAATTTGCCTTCAACGGATTAAAGTTCGAAATACGAGACAGAATAGCAGGCCATCCATGTGCCGATTTATTCGAGTTGTCTACCATGACGGTCAAGCATGAAAGCCTACTTAAGAAAAAAGACAAAAGACACACCCAAAAAAGAGAGGTGAATTTTGTCGAACCTCATGACTTCAACGAAGAAAAGGAGGATTCTGTCGAAATCGTTGTGGCTCAGCTGATTATCGACAAACTATATACCTGCCAAGCTCTGAAACTAGCAAAAATGAAGGAGAAATCAACCATTATGGCCAAGGCTAAAGAGGCAGTATACTACTCATTCGATGCCAATCGGACAAAAGAAATTTTCAATATGTTGTTGGCTAATGGACAAATCAGGCTAACAGAAGGACAACAAATACCGTCTAAGGAAGAGTTAGCTGGTAAGAAATATTGTAAATGACACCACTCATAGAGCCATAATACTTCGGATTGTTTAGTTCTAAAAAGAACGTCCAAGAAGCGATTCGACAAGGAAAAATCAAGTTTGTCAATGATAAGGGCAAGTCCCCCATGGATATCGACATTTACCCATTCCCCGTGATGACTAGAATGGTATCCCTGAAACAGTCAGGCAAGGGGTATAGATGATCAAATCTATGCATGAGCTGCAAGTAGAAACTAGAGAGTTCGAATCAATGCCAAAAGAAGCACCAGTGGATTAATCGCATTAACCAAAAGAGTCAGGAGTTGCCGCAGGTCAAAGAGGCGGTCCCCAAGAAAACTGTTGTCCAACGAAAGGCTTACAAATCGTTCAAACGGAGGTACGAGGAAGGGGATCCCACTATCAGCATGCTAGCAGAGCCTAGCGGGAAGTTCGATTACTACGTGAGTTACGGTCCTCCGCCAGCCAGTATTCAGGAAAGAGTTTCTTATACAAGAGGGGAAGAATTCGATGGCAATACATGTCAAAATCGCTACGCCCTAACCAGACTACATGACTAACGAACTTTGAAAATCCCGAGCAATCCGGTAAAAGAATCATGGTATGAGGTTACAGAGGCCCAAAAAAAAAGAAGAGGTTATGACCCGTATCAGGAAAAAAATGGCACAAAGGAAAAGAATGGTCCGTATGCTGCAACGGTAAGTTACCTTGCTTGACCCCGAGTCGGTAGCTTTGTTCCCTGGGCGCCCTAGATTTCAAAAGGCTAGAAACTTAGTCTGGAGACGCAAATCGAAGGAGCTGTAACCAGCCCAGGAACAGGATCACGGGTGGTCTGAACCCTTGAAATCATCAAAGCCAAAGCCTCGTTTCAGGACTCATATAAGCAGGTCAGTCTCACCATTGAGTTCTTGCATGGTCCAAGTCAAGCTGCCTAACGAGTTCCGACTTCAGTCAACTTCGGTCGACCATGATGACGGAGTTACATCACAAGAAAAAAAAGGGTGCTCAGTTCTGTTTTGACAATGAAGAGATTATTCAAAAAGCCTCTCGAAGAAATCTCTAATCACTTGTGGTCACTCAACATAAATGGCAAGATAAATGGGCGACCAGTGATGAAAGTCTTGGTAGATGGCGGTTCGACATTAAATCTCATCCCGTACAGGTTCTTTAAGAAGATAGGAAGGGCTGACGATGAGATTATCCCATCAAACATTCAACTATCAGATTTCACCGGAGAAATCACCGTAGTGAAAGGAATATATGTCATAGATTTGACTGTAGCATCCAAGACATCGAGAACATCTTTTTGTGTGGTAGATGCTGATGGCTCATACAATCTACTACGAGGAAGGGATTGGATACATGGAAACCAATATATTCCTTCTACACTGCATTAGATGCCGGCATTCTAAAATGGGGATGAGGTAGAATATGTGAAAGCTAATCCTCAGACTCGCGTCACGTGGACTAGGATATCAGGATGAGACCAGGTCATGCCAGATGATTGCTTGCGCGTCACGAAACCCCATTAGGTTAACTCAAGGGATATCGCTTTCTGTCTTTTCGATAAGGGAAATACCGAGTGGGTCCCTAGGAAAGAACCAACGGTATAGTTTGAGGAATTCGCTGATGGAGGATCAGCAATTGTCACAAGACCTCGACGCGGCTTTTAAAGCCGAACAAGTAAACGAAATGGTTGATGGGATTTTGGACTTCGAGGAGTCTCCAATTAAGGAAGATGGCAAGGTGATTCAGGCTCAAGATCCATTAGAAGAAGTAAACCTTGGAGATGAGGCGTGCCCGCAATCGACCTACGTAAGTAAGTTGCTCGATCAACCGTACAAGTCATAGTTGATAAGATTACTAAAGAAATATAAAGACTGCTTTGCTTGGAATTATCATGAGATGACTGGTCTAGCAAGAAACATTGTTGAACATCAATTGCCGATTAAGAAAGGTTTCCGACCGAATCAATAATCACCAAGGAGGTTCGCGCCTGAGGTAATTCTCTAAGTCAAGGAGGAGGTCGAGAGACTCCTTTCTACGGGATTTATCAGGACGACTAGGTATGTCGAATGGCTATCAAACATTATCCCAGTCAAGAAAAAGAATGGTAAGCTAAGGGTTTGCATTAACTTTCGCAACCTGAACGCTACTACACCGAAAGATGAGTACCAAATGCCCATGAATGATATGTTGATTGACTCAGCCGCCAGCAACGAAGTTATGTCTCTTATGGATATACATTCAGGGTACAATCAAATTTTCATAGTTGCAGAAGATGTCCACAAGACGGCTTTCAAGTGCCCCGGAGCTATTGGAACATTCGAATGGGTCGTCATGCCATTCGGATTAAAGAATGCCGGAGCCACCTACTAGAAGGCGATGAACTTTATCTTTCATGACATGAGTGGGGAGTTCATGGAGGTTTATATTGATGATGTGATAGTCAAGGCTGACCAAGTAAGTCATCTAAACCATCTTGAACAAGCTTTTGTTAAAATATGCAAGTTTAAGTTAAAAATGAACCCATTAAAATGTGCATTTGGGATAAAGACTGGTAATTTCTTAGGCTTCTTAGTTCATCAAAGAGGAATTGAGATGGATAAAAATAAAGCTAAGGCTGTGCTAGAATTACCGCCCCCCGCTAACAAAAAGCAACTCCAAATGTTGAGTGGAAAATTGAATTTCTTACAGCGTTTTATAGCTAACTTGTCAGGGAAAATTGAAGTATTTTCTCCCTTACTCAAGTTTAAGAACGAGCAAGAGTTCATATGGGAAAAAAAACCAGTCGGCGTTTGATCAGTTAAAAATTTATTTGATGAAGCCATCGGTTTTGATGGCACCGAAAGCAGGTAGATCATTGAAGTTGCACTTGTCTGCGGCCGATACCACAGTCGAAAGTATGATGGCCCAGGAGAATGATTAAGGAAAAGAACAGGCCATGTAGTTCTTAAACCGGATGCTCAACGATGCGGAGACAAGATACACACCCATTGAGAAATTATGTCTCTTTTTGTATCATGCCTGTATGAAATTACGTCATTCTACGATGTTGACTACGGTGTATGTAATTTTCAAAACAGATGTAATAAAGTACATGTTATCAAGGCCAATTATAAGAGGCCGGATCGCAAAATGAGCATTCACTTAGACAGAGATGAATCTGATGTATGTGTCGCTTAAATCAGTAAGGAGGCAGGCAGTATCCGACTTCATTACCGAATACCCAATGGGTTTAAAAATAGAGAATGATGAGAATCATCTATGTATTGTACCCTGGGTACTTTATTTCGATGGGTCGGTAATATTAGAATCATCAGGAGTTGGAATCATGAACATATCACCTTACCAACAAAAAACAAAGCTCATGTTCAGGCTTGACTTTGAGTGTTCAAACAATCAGGCCGAGTATGAAGCACTGATTGTAAGGTTGAACGTCTTAATTGACATGAGGGTTCGATCAGTCAAAATCAAAGGTGATTCTCAGTTAGTGATAAGACAACTCAAGGGTTAGTATCAATGTCTTAGTGAGGGTAAGAAGCTGTTCATGCTAACATATGGACAAGATGTCATTCTTCCTCTCGAGATCACCGTGCAATCATTGAGGGTAAAGCTCCAAGATGACATGTCGAAGGAATAGTACGACGAAATCATGCATGCAAACATCGATGAGTTAGGAGAAAATCGAGCCTTGGCGCTTGAAAAATTAGTGGCCCAGAAGTGAAGAGTGGCTAAAGCTTACAATAAGCACGTAAGAATCGAGCATTTCGACGTGGGTGAAATAGTTTGGAAGACTATTCTTCCCACGAGCCTTAATAACGAGAAATTTGGCAAATGGTTGTCGAAATGGGAAGGATCATACCTAATAACCAACGTTCTCCCAAGAAACGCATATCGAATGATGGAAATTGACGGCAAGGAGCTTTCACGATCAATCAATGGCAAGTATCTGAAAAGCTTCTACCCATCAATGTGGGAAATGCGAGAAAACATAGAAGAACAAGGGGGCAAGACGTGAAGGAAACACGTCTTATTCATCAAAAAGGGAGACAAGTACATTTCCCTCTCCTGTCTCTCTCCCCTCTCTCTCTCTTCCTTCTCTCTTCTATCTCTTCTCTCTTCTCCTCCCAGCTCTGCGCAGTCCGCCCTCACTTCTACCTGAGGTGCTCCCTGAAGCAAACAATGAAGTGATGGAGGCAGTCCTCGGGCTTCCTGTTCTCCTCCTCGGCACAGTGCTTGGCCTTGGCCAGCTCGTCTACGGAAGCCTCCAGGCCGTCCCGCTCTCGCTCCAGCTTTTGAAGGTGTTCTATCTAGGTTTGCACCTGGTCATCAAGGCTATTTAGAATCACCCCTAAGGCCTCAACGTAACCGTCGACAAAAGCCAAGAAGCGAGCCTCACAGCCTTCACCCAACTCGTACTCATGCCTCTCGGCATCCCTTAGAGGTTTCGGCAGGTGCCGCCAGCTCCTTGCCAACCGATCAGAGATGATACCTCAAAGTTGAAGGACGTTGCAGAGCTTCCCGGGCGTTGCAGAGCTCCTTATACGACCCCTCACTATTCTCAATCTCCTCAATTTTACACCATATTTAGTGATCGGTGAGATCGTGTTGAGAGATCGTTACAAGGTTCTGTCGAAACTTGTCGAGCCCATAGCTAAAGGTAGTGGAGAACTCATCAAAGTCCTCCCGAAAAGGATGGCCAACGGGGAGATGGTGAAGGGCAGCGTGCTGTAGGAGGTTGTTCAGCTTCTCAAGGGCTTTGGGACGTAATACTAGCACGGTGTAAGTATAGCCCATGAATGAGATAATTTCCTTCCAAAGAGAAGAGAACTCTTGAGTAAAGACTGAAGGAGATGAGGAGATGAAGACGTGGAAGATGGTATAGGCTTCATGATGACGAACGGAGAGAAACGGCTCGTGTACTCAAGGACGGAAGGGTTGGTGAAGACCCGCTTGGCATAAGTGGTACTATTTATAGATAAAATCCAAAAGGCGTCTTCCCCATGATACGAAGTATCCGATCACGATCTTCCCACAACCGAGGCTGTTGAGACAATGGGCAGAGTGGTGAGTTATGAGGTAATTAAGTGCATCGCGGGAAAGATGGAGAGATGCAGTTAACCCTGGTGACATGGACAATAATATCGCGATCACCTGTCGTTTCAACCGAAGCGTCACGACTATTGGGTTACAGGATAAACCTGAAACGACGTCTAGCATTAAATGCCATGAAGGAAAAAAACGGTCTTTCGAGATCGTATCATGACGAGCTAAAACAGATTCGACGACAGAACCAAGGGGCATTGATTGAGAACTAGACAAAACAAGGACAACGAAATCAAGAAGGATGACATTGACATAGAGCAAGTAAAGTGAATCACAGAACATGCTGCTCAATACTCAGAACAAAGCTATGAAGCTGCATGTCACTATTGCAAGTGGCATCAATAATTGCTTCCTTTTGATGTTCGGCCCTTAGCAGCTCGACATACAGATACTCACAAATCGCCTCTTGCCTCCTGATTGATTTCAATTGGATGGACAAAACTTGCAAGGAGGTACGTTTGTCATTCTCCAATGTACCGAGGATGTCGCGTTGACAATTCAGTTCTTTGTCAGCAAGTAAAACATCCTCTTCCAGCTTGGCAATGGCCTCTAGATCTTTTCGACGTGCCCTATATGATCTTAGAGTTCAGCTAAAAGTAAGGAAAAGTTCATTAACAGCAAATTCAAGAGCTCGACATTGGATTGGGTAAGGCAAATGAGCCAAGAAGTTAATGTGAACCTTGACTTCTTCTTCAACAACGATATCATCACATATGGCAACGTAACCCCTCTCCAACAGGCCATGCAGCCTTAGCCACTTGGTTCAGATGAACTGATAATCGTCACAGATCGCATTCGATGGACCAGTAGAGATACCTACCATGTTTCTATGAACAATCCACAGACCGTTGAATCCTTCAGAACGACCATCCGAGGCCAACGAGTCATCTGCGGAGAAGACCAGGTCAGTATATGCATTTGACAAGCAGACAGAAAGAGTGTTTACTTGCTGATTGGTCAGGGTTGGTATCCGACATACATAGAGGAACATGCCTCCTCGAGGAGTAAAATAAGCCCAATGAAGCTCGATGAACTTTTGAAAAGATAATGCTCACGCTAGCAGAAAATAGCGAACGACAGTAGTCATTCCACCAGTTATCGAAGAACGACGAGCTGCACGGCCAACCAAAAAAAAGCGATGAAGTTGAAACGTCCAAAAATGGTATGGGCAATCTCAACATAGAAAATCATAAATGTTGTCATCACCCGGTTGGCGAGGAAAGGAAAGTTCATTGAATATACTACTGGTATTGGAACACCATAAGTAAGCCCAAATTGGCGAGCACAATAGTAGGGATTATAAACTTCGAAGCCTGATGAAAATTTGCCACCACTAGATAAGTTCAAGGCCAAATCAGTCTGAACTAAGACACTCATCCAGAATAGGTGTGTCCCAAGACTCTTGCTTGACGGGAGATAGGTACCATCACCAACAGGCAACCTATAGAAGTCAAAGCTGGTGAGTGATAGCAGCCCTTCGAGGAAATCATCGAATGGGATGAGCCCATTGGATATATGGCGCAGTGTTCGGTCAAATACCGTGGGCAACAAGATGTCTTCGACATGCGACGACTCAGTTGTCGAAATGGAGATTCCCTCGTGAAACAAGTAGGGGAAGTAAATTCGCAACCACTAGAGCAACATCCATAAAGGACCAGAAAAGGGATCCAGATGGACCCTACTCAAAGAGGCCTGTGCATCCGTCAGACCATGGCAAAAGTGCAGCCAAAATCATCCGACCCAAGTCAATATCAATGCCGCGTGCAAGTGCCGAATTTGCAAAGCCAACATAGAAGGAAAGAAACATGTTCTTCTAGCAAAATGGGTCCTGAAGATTTGGCATAGCGATCCATGAAATCCTAGTAAGGAAGATCGAGACAATAGGGCGCCCCAAGAAAAGGATCGATGCCTCCCCAGAATGGAACATCACATTTGACAAAAGGAGAAAGAACGGTCAATGACCAAATGTCAAATAGATAATAGTCACATGCCCAGTAGGAAGAAAAAAACAATTTGATGAGGGCGACCAGAAGCAACATAAGCTGCCGATAAGGCCATACTTTGAAGGATTAATTGTAACATTATGAATTTCTTGCCATTTTGAGGCTATTGAATGAGAACTATCTATCGATGTATTTCAGTTGTATCTCGCTTGGATCTGATCAATCTAGAGTAGACTAACCCAAGGGGAAAGGCTAACGAATGACAAGGTACGTGGACCTGGGAAACTCGAAGTGGAAAATGACGCTTTGACCATAAGGATTGTCGAGGGAATATTTAGAGCCAATTAAGGCCGATCGAATAACGATTAAGGAAGTCATTGCTAGAGTTATACGATTGGAACACCGGTGATGCCGTATAACCAATGTATAATTTGCGAAGTTTTCCTAAATCGAACCGTGACAATCGAGATCGTCGGAACTAGTAATGGACCCTCGCAATTACATGACAACATAAGTCGTCTTATCATGAGTCTTCCTAAGTGTGACGAGAGTCATAGAGTCGACATGCGTAACGTCTGCAAAAGCCGTCGGTTAGTTCGTGATAAGCTGAAGTTACGATCGACGGACGATTGATCACGAAATGGAAGCTCAAAATTGTCAATTGAAAATAAATAATTTCAAAATTGGAAAGGATTTGACGTCGTCTCGCCAATGTCCATTCAAATCGAGAAAAATGAAATTTCGGACGAAAAATGTCAAATGACCGTTTTGCCCCTCACCCATTTGTCTTTGCCTTAAGGAAAATTGAAGGTCAAAATGGTCATTTCCCCCTCCCCATGAGCTGCCGAAACTTGATGAGCAAGAAGTCAAAGGAAGTCAATGATATTGTTGGACCATGCCACTTGTCATCCATTGGAGGCCTTAGGCATTAATTACCTTACCTAATCCCATCTTGTCAATTTAAGCTCTATTATTGGTGTGAGACATCCCATTTGCAGCCCCTTCAGCCGTGTGGGTCATTTCCCCCTTTTCCTTCCATTTTTCCTTTGGTTTTCCCTTCATTTTCTTCACAACCGAAAATCTTTGTCAATCCTGCCAAAATCGAAGCTGTTATAAATTGGCCGCGACCGACTACCGTTACAGAGATACGAAGTTTCCTTGGTCTCGCTAGATATTACCGTAGGTTTGTGGAAGGATTTTCTCGAATTGTGGGACCCTTGACTCAATTAACCCGAAAAGAGTTAAGTTTGAATGGACAGAGAAGTGTGAACAAGGCTTTCAAGAACTCAAGAAGAGATTGACTTCGGCCCCAATATTAACCATACCGTTAGGACCAGGAGGATTTGTGGTATATAGTGATGCATCTCATAAAGGATTGGGTTGCGTTCTAATGCAACATGGAAAGGTCTGGCGTATGCTTCAAGACAATTACGACCTTATGAATTGAATTATCCGACACATGATTTAGAATTGGCTGCACTAATTTTCGCATTGAAGATTTGGAGGCATCATCTGTATGGAGAGAAATTCCAAATCTTCACTGACCATAAAAGTTTAAAGTACCTTTTCTCTCAAAAGGAATTAAATATGAGGCAAATGAGATGGATGGAATTACTCAAGGATTATGATTGTGAAATTCTTTACCACTCTGGCAAGGCAAACAAAGTAGCAGATGCTTTAAGTCAGAAAACTACGCTACATATGGCAAGCCTGATGAGTAAAGAGTGGAAACTATTAGAAGAAGTGTCAAATTCAGATTTCGTAGTTGAACTGAATGAATTAACTAGCGTGTTTGCTATATTGAAAATTGAATCGGAATTGGTACGAAGGATCAAGGAATTACAATGGACAGATCTTGAAATCTCAAAGCTCCGAGAAGGGACAACAGAGGGCAAAAGGCCGGATTTCTCAATATCGGAGGATGGAATTCTTCGTTTTCAAGGACGTTTATGTGTACTAGAAGAGGAAAAGTTAAGGAAGGACATTCTAAATGAAGCACATCGAAGTAACTATAGCATTCACCTTGGATGCACGAAGATGTATCGAAATCTTCGACATCACTATTGGTGGAATGGAATGAAGAAAGATATTGCTGAATATGTCGCAAAGTGCTTAACTTGCCAACAAGTGAAAGCAGAACATTTGAAACCTGCTGGAATGCTCAGACCATTAGATATTCCCGAATGGAAGTGGGAACATATAACGATGGATTTCGTACAAGGGTTACCAAGAACATCGAAGGGACATGATTCTATTTGGGTAATTGTGGACCGTTTAACTAAGACAACTCATTTCCTAGTAGTCAGGACAACATACTCTTTGGAGAAATTGGCTGAACTGTACGTACATACTATAGTGAGACTGCATGGAGTTCCGGTAAGCATTACTTCGGATCGAGACCCAAGATTTACATCAAAATTTTGGAAGAGCTTACAAGAAGCCATGGGAACTAAACTTCAGTTTAGTACAGCTTTCCACCCCCAGATAGATGGTCAGACAGAAAGAGTCATACAAATCCTAGAAGATATGCTTTGAGCATGTATTTTGGATTTTAAAGGTAACTGGGAAGAGAAATTACACATAGCGGAATTTGCTTACAATAACAGTTACCAAAAGAGTATAGACATGGCACCATTCGAAGCTTTGTACGGATGAAGGTGCCGAACACCCATATGTTGGGACGAGGTAGGAGAACGAAGGATCAAAGGGCCAGAATTGATCCAAATTACAACTGAGGTTGTGCAAATTGTCCGTGATCGGCTTCAAACAGCCCAAAGTCGTCAGAAAAGTTATACCGACAGATGGTGAAGACCATTGGAGTTTGCAGTGGGCGACTATGTGTTTCTAAAAGTTTCCACACTCAGAGGTATATCGCAATTTGGAAAGAAAGGGAAATTAAGCCCAAGATATGTTGGACCTTTTGAAATCCTAGAAAAGATAGGAGATTTGGCTTATCGAATAGCCTTACCGCCAAAACTGTCTAATGTACATGATGTGTTTCATGTTTCTATGCCGAGGAAATATCATCCAGATACAGAGCACGTGTTGGATTATGAAACTATTGAGGTGAGTGAGAAGGGTGAATATGTAGAGAAGCCAGTGCAAATTTTGGATCGAAAAGAACAAGTCCTAAGGAACAAGACTATTCACCTGGTGAAAGTCTTATGGCAATATCACAGTATGAAAGAAGCCATCTGGGAACTTGAGGAGACAATGAAACTACAACACCCCACCTGTTTGAAGCTACATGTCAATATTAAGACCCTCCACTAGATATGCTGCATTTTCATTACAATGAGTACTGTAGAAAATGCATGATCTGTTTATAAGGTACGGAGTGATTGACTAGTCTTTTGACCATAACATGATTATTGAATTTCTATGAAGAGCGTGAAGGAAATGAGAAGCAATTGTTAGTAGTCGAAAGAGTGGTTAAACGAAATTTAAATTACTCGATGACCGCTGTCGGCACAACAGCCGAGTGGCATCTGGGGAGTGACATGGTCCGAGAAGGTGGTCGCTGGATCGACCCCCATGATTGGTAGATGTATCTTTGTAAATCAATACTTGTAAACAAATATAGCAAAAACCTTTTGCTGCAGCCTGCTATAGGTGAGATTGACTTTTCTTCCTATAGACTTGACTCTGGTGTTAGGAATCAAATTTAGAGGACGAAATTCTTATAAGGGGGTAGAAGTTGTGGCATCCCCTGTTCACTAAATTCCTAATGATCAGAAATGATCAAATGAGTTTTGAAGCTAACTTTTAACGCGAGGATTTAGAAATTGGGAAGATTCGCTAAAGAGGCATGCAAGATGAGGATTCGATATACTTAGACGAACAACTGGAGTATTAATCGAGGATTTTATTTTAAAGGACGATGATGCATTGGATAAAATTTGGAAAATCAAGATGACCGTCGGATAGACCGGCTACCTATGAAATTATGAGAATTCTTGTACATGGGGCCATATACTCGAAATTTTCCTAAGCTTGGTGAGCAAGAAATGGGCAACCATTAAGGACAATGCCAAGTGGCGCCCATGGTCTTGTTGCATGAAAAATCATTGGTTGATTTCACCTAGGGAAATGACAAGGAATGGGATTTTTATCATTGCTTGCCAATCCCCATGAAATCTCACAAATGATTTTTGGCCATTGAGGGATTGCACAATTGGCGACAATGTCCTCCCTTGCATGAAATTTAATTGGCCAATCCTCCTAGGGATAATGCAAGAAAGGCCATTGGTGAGGAGCTCCATCAAAATTTCATGGAATGACCTATCACCACTAGCGATAATGCAAGGTGGCGTGTGACCATAGGAAAGAAGAGCATGTGTGACAAGTGTCACTTGAGAACTCCCATGGGCATGCAACAAAAAGGGCTCTTCATCTTTTTCCTTCGCCATTCTCGACCGAAGCTAAGAGAGAGAGAGAGAGAGAGAGAGAGAGAGAGAGAGAGAGAGAGAGAGAGAGGAAGAAGAAGGATGGCCGGCTCGGCGATTTCACCATTGAAGCAAGAAAGGATTCGTGAAGCTCGGGCAAGATCAAGCTTCATTAAGGCAAGAATTCATTCAATTTCATCATAGGATAGATGTCTACGGTGAGCTGTCTTGTTTAGGACTTTGAGTTTGGTTTTACGGTGAAGAAATCGAATCTATGGGTAGTCGAATGTTGGTTTAGTTTCGGTTAGATTGAGGTACATAATGGTGTTGAAACTGAGCTGCATTGTATCATCTAGAGCTGAATGTTTATGACCTAGAACTGTGATGATGAAAATAGGGGAACGATGAATCAGACCGAGTAACTTCGGGTCTGCTAGAAAGAGTTAGAGCTCGACTTGCATTTTACTGAGTTGCTTCGGTCTTGTGTTGTTTAATGAAGTGGTAAGTCTGGACAAGGAAGAGCTTTGAGTGACTAGGCAAATTGCAATAAGGAGTGGACCGAATGGTGTTTTTTTTTAGTCACCGAACTGTGATTGTTCGAAGTGCAGTAAAGGATTCGTTTTCATGGAGTAATTTCGATCATAAGCGGAGTTGTGTCCTAAATTCTCTTTTCTATTTGTGGTAGATTTATAATATTATAATTAGAGTTGAATGGCGAGCAAAAAAAAAAGGGAAGGTATTATGTTTATTTGGAGGTTAAAACCGTGACTAATCAAGGGTCGAAACAGAATGATTCTATGACTTGAATCGATGAGGAAAATGTATAATGTTCGAGTCGCTTAATGCCTTTTCTTTAATGAGACTAAAGGAAGACGTCTTAAGGATCTTAAGGTTGAGGCTTGATCAGAATTCTTGTTGGAATTGATTATTTTCTTGATCGATGCAATTCTGATTATACTGCCTTGCTTGATTATTTATCATGATATGATTTCTCATGATTATGTACTAGTGGATATGCATGCTTGTATGATGACCTGGCATCATTACCTTGTTTGCGAAATTGATTATGAGAATCACGTGGATTATGGTCGAGCATGCATTGGTGCATGGCACCTGATTAATATCTGATGAGATATGTGGAGTACTTGCTCTTCAGTGCACTGAATCGAGTTGACGCCCCTGGGCTGTGTGCGGGGATTTGTACGGACTTGATGACCTTGAGCTGTGTGCGGGGTAAACTCGTACCACGCGTTGAGGATGCCCTAGAGTAGGGGTCGCAAGTCGTTTGACTTGGCGATGGTGGTATGAACGAAGAGCATGTCATATTCATGATATTTTGTCATGTTTGCATCATATGATCTTTAATTGGATTTGAAATGCTGTTGTTCTATATTATTGCAGGATTGTTTTATAGTTGTCCTAGGGAGTCTTAGGACCCCTATGGTGAGATTGAATGTTTTCTTGCTAGCCGTCGCGCTAACCCACGTTTGTGAATATATTTTCAGACTAGCATTCATGGCGGCAGTTCCCAGACGTTTTGGAGTTCCATTTGATTATGAGTCTTATTATCGTGACATGATACATCTTGATGTACCGCATCTGAAACTTGTTGTGCATGTTCATACTATGTGGGTCGATGAGGGAGAGCCTGCTTTGACTATATATCGTTGGTATCCTATCTATATACGAGTAGGTAATAGATTAGTAGGTAATAGATTAGTAGGTCCTTTTTCCGAGAGTACTTTCGGTGCACCCCCAGCTCCTGTCGAGCCTGTAGTTCCTGTACCTCCTGTAGCTGTGCCTCCTCCTCCTCCTCCTCCTGCTGTTGTTGCTGCTGCACCCGTCCCTCCTCCAAAGCCTGCTATGCCAGAGGTGTACATCTACCGCCAAAGCCACTTGAGGAGTCTGAGGACGAGGAGATGTTTCCTTCTGACCAGTCCGAGGAGGATTGAGGACTGGAGGTTGTCTTGGTGACTTTTTGTGTAGGCGACTACATATGATGATGGAGTAGCTTTCTTTTGGCCATCCCAGTTATACCTATGGATCGACGACCTGAGTCATTTGGCGTGTATATATATATATATATATATATATATATATATATATATATGTGAACTCTTACTTGGTCGTGTGTTATGTTTTATAAATAAAAGTTATAGCCTTTATGCTATAAATGCCTCATTCGCTTTTCTAAGTTGTTAAGTCCCTTTGATTATTGTCATGTGGTATCTGTGACCCGTGGATCATAGACTATAGTCTATTGATTATTATAAGGTTAATCTTTAACTATCGTTATTAAAGACCTATTGTGGCGTCCCAGACCGCCACCCTACAATAGACTAAGGTCTATGATCCACCGGCCACAACACAACAATATGATCTGAAATAAAATTTAACAACTCAGAAATGTAACATGAGGCAGTCAAACCTAAGAACCAAAATTTATATATAATAACAACATACACGACCACAATAGAGTTCATCTAAATATAAACAAAAGGTGACTCTGGTTGTCGATCCATAGGCATACTGGGATGGCAAAAAAAACTACTCCATCAACCTACGTAGTCGCCTATGCCAAAAGGTCGCCAAACTGCCTCCAGTCCTCAATCCTACTCTGACTGGTTGGAAAGGAACATCTCATCATCCTCGGACTCCTCAAGTGGCTCGGGTGGTGGCACGTACACGTCAGGCATAGTAGGCTCTGGAGGCGGCAGAATAGGTGCTGCGACGACAGGAGCAGCAGGAACTGGTGGAGGAGGCACAGGGGCTGCAGGGGGCACTGGAACTACAGGAACTGGGGGTAAGTCGAAAGTACTCTCAGAAAAAGGGCCAATTAGCCTATTACCGTCACGAATATATATAGCATACCAACGGTAAATGGTTAAAGCGGGCTCTCCCTCGTCAACCCACATAGTATGTACATGCGCTACAAGCTTCAAATGCGGTACGTCAAGATGTATCATATCACGATAGTAAGAATCATAATCATATGGTACTCCAAATCGCCTATGGACTGTCGCCATGGATGCTAATCTGAAAAAGTGTCCACAAACGTGGGTTAGCGCGACGGCTAGCAAGAAAACATTCAATCCAACCACAAGGGTCCTAAGGCTCCCTAGGACAAACTATAGATCAATTCTATAACAGTACAATACAGTGGCATTTCAAAATCAACAAGGATCACATAATGTAAGAGTGCCATGCTATCATGAAAATGACATGCTCTTCGCTCACACAACCATCGCCAAGCCCAATGGCTTGCAGCGACCCCTACTCCAGGGCGTCCTCGACGCGTGGTACGGATCTACCCCTCACACAGGTCAGGGTCATCAAGCACGTACAAATCCCCGCACACAGCCCAGGGGCGTCATCTCGATTCAGTGCACTGAAGAGCAAAATACTCCACATATCTCATCATATATCAATCGGCATCACGTGCCAATGCATGCTCGGCCATGAATCACGAAAATTCTCAGTGACAATCCTGCACATGATGTAAGTATGCCAGGCCGACAAACAAGCATGCCAATTCACCAAGATATGTTCATGAGATATGATATCATAACGAACCATCGAGCAAAGCATCACAACTAGAATTCCAATGACTACTAAAACAGTCAATTCATCCTTGGTAGTACTCGGGTTAATCGAGCTATTGACCATTAGGACAATTTCTAGCAAGTAAATTAACCTAGGCTTATGACACAAAAACAATATGAAGACCTCAATTAGTTCCTTCATAAATTTCCATTCCTTGTTCCAATCGACTAGAAAATTGTCCAATCATTCCACTAAACCGAACTTGTTATTACACTAGAATCGATCAGATTTTTTTTGTATAATTTCCTTAAGCGACAAATCGGTCCGTCCCTTTGTTCTATTCGGCTAATCACTCAAGGTCGTCCTTTGCCTAATCTTAGTAGCTCATTCACACGACAAGACAAGCAATATAGCCTATTTTAATCACACTCTAACCCACGAACAGAATGAGAACAACCTTGTGGAAAGCCGAAAACCCATAAAGTTAAATCTAACTTCCTCTACGTGATCATCCATCGCCACATCCTCGAGTCCTTATACCTTATCTTCTCAATAAGTGTGACAATTCACGACGTAGCCTAAAACAACCCCATTTTCACGATTTAAACAGAAAAGGACAGTGAGATATCCGAACTCAGAATCGGTCCTAATCCTGTAATTTCCTCCCGATCACCTCAATCTAGCTAGGTAACTTCACATGCTCGACATCCAGCCTTATTCCTTTAGATCTTCGCCAAAATATCAATGCATTACACTTCAACTTAACTTCCCTCTACGCCAAGGACAGAACCGTAACCCTGCAGACTTCAATCCGACCATGGAATCGCTTCTTCTTACTCTAAGGCCATACATGCACTCCAAAAGGACACGAGACTACAATGCACCTCTTCCCTATGATGAAATTGAAGGAAATCTTGCCTTTTCTTGCTCGTGCTCGACGCTTCTACCTCGGTTTCCTTCGAATTGCCGCGCCTTCTTCTTCTTCCTCTTCTCGGTCGCTCGGTCACTTCCTCTCACTCACTCACCCCTCACGATCACTCACACACTCTCTCTCTCTCTCACTAGCTTCGGTCGAAGAAAAGGGAAAAGGGAAGAAGAAGGTGAGGAGTCTTCCTTTTGTTGCATGCCTTAGGGAATCCTCTATGTGACACTTGTCACACATGCATCATTTCCTAGTCTTCACTTGCCACATGGCATTACCCCCAATTGTCACTAATCATTGTCATAGAAATGATAAGATGGAACACCAATGATTTTTCATGCCATTTCCCTAGGATTTTCGCCCAATGATGTATCATGCATGGAAGAGTTCACGCGCCACTTGGCGCTACCCCCATTGTTGTATTATCCCATCAAGATTTTCATGGAACTCTTGGCCAATAGTTGAGCTTGCTTCATTGCCAACTTCTAGGACTCCTTCGGCCAATGGAAGATTTTAGGCGCCACTAGTTCACTTCACCTCTTGGCCGAACACCAAATGGAAATTGGTATCCAAAATCCCATTTCTTGTTATTTCTTTAGGATGATCGGCCAATTGCTTTTGTACGAGAAAAATTACCAAGCCGCCACTTGGGCATCCACTCCATGGCCGAATATCACACATTCATCAAGCTTGGGGAATTTTCGAACATAGTCTCATGCATTACTCATCCTTCATGAAATTTTATTAGTCGATCGCCCTTGCACATCTTAATTCACGTTCCTTCCATCAATGGTGATGAATCACCTTGTCTCGGCCGTGATTTTCCGAATGGCATAGAATTATTCATCGCCAGAAATACTTATCAGAAACTTAGACTAATGTTTCTAATTTCCCTCGTCCTTTAGGTCATCTGGAAGAGTTCTCATTTTCTCTCTGTCTTCTAGGTTACCTTGACCAGCCTTGCTTTCCTTGCCTCGACTCGTATTCCAGAATCCTAAATCCTTGCGTCAAGAGTCAGCTTCAAAACCCATTTGACCATCTCTGGTCATTAGGAATCTAGTAAACGGGGGATGCCACACCTATGACCGTAGGGTGGCAGTTTGGGACGCCACAAAGAGTTTTCCTTGAAGGCATGGTATATGCTTGGACTGCCTTCGTTGAATTGCTTAATGGAAGTACCTTCTTGGGATTGCTTGAGAGCAATAGTTGTGTGGATCCTAATAATCTTGCAAGGATCTGATGATGATTGACCAATATGAGGCGAAATCCTCAAGGTCGCCTAAGTGTATTGAGGGTGCTCAAGGAGCCTTTGAGTGAGACGTGAAGTCTCCGAGTGGATTGGAATATGAAAGCCTTATGGCTAGTGGTTATTCCTGACTTTGAGGAATGTTAATGAGATTCAGTAAAAGAAGTGAATGATCGGAAGGCATGTGAATAAGAGAACTCCTGCTCATGGATTACGAGCAAAGAAATGTTCATTATGAAACATAGAATGTGCCTTTAAGGAATGGTCGTTACCTTGGCATAAGGCTTATGGTGATAAATTTCTTGTTGATATGAGGAATATAAAAGAGATTGTCGTGTCAGTCTGTTGGACCCTGTCGATTGAAATGGGATTGATTGAGGATGAATAGGGATCACTAGAAGTGGTATTGTGTGTATCACCTCTAAAGAGTAGGGTGTCATTCTTAAAGGGCGATTGGACCACGAGATGGTCGTTGAGGAAAAGGAAAGTGAATGGACTTGATAGTCATGGTTGTTCATAATTCTAATGAATGGTTGAGTAAGCGAAAAGAACATTTATAGTGTAATTACAAAGTGACTCAAGATAGTCGAATTGAATATCCGATACGAGAATTTGTGAGACCGAGGAAGAACCTCGACTCCTTAGAATTTTGTCACTTGAGGTGACTGAGTCACTAAAAGAAGAGTGTTAGACATGGAGAAATTTGAATCCTGGAGTGGAGGTACTGCCGATGGCGCAGACTTCAAGATTGACACTCTAAGAAATGGGAAGGACAAGGTGGATTCGAAGTAAAAGAATGCCACTGAAATGTATAGTTTCCTTCGTTGGGAAAGAGACCCTAGTGTGAAAGGAAGAGAAAATCCAAACTGTCTTGATATTAAGATTGAGCGTCTGGACTGAGAAAGAAGACGCAGAACTTGAATGATTCCTGGAAGTGAAGTCCGAGAAACTGTCCTGTAGACAACGTTGAATTCCAGGATAATGTTGACGTTCAGCTGAATGGATGAAATTGAGGTATGGTCGCATTAGTTGGTTGTGGAACCCAGAGGCTTAGGCACTAATGCTTCTTGAGGGAAGAGTGACAAAAATGAATAAAATATTGTATGGTCCAAGTGGAGACCCTTGACAACAGAGGGCCAAGGTTTGGGCTCTTAAGTAAGATGTGTGAAGGACAGTTTGAACGTTTCTACGCCTAGTGACAAGAAACTGATAATATTCAGGTTGAGTATCCAAGGAATGATTGAGTTGATTGTTACCGTCTTGAGAGACAATAAGTGGACTCATTTAAGGAGTCATGAGAAACATGAACGATTTTGAAAGTATTCTATGAACTCAAAGGAAATGCTCGTTGTATGATAATTACGAAGAACATGAGCTGTAGGTCTGATGAGGTAAGATTCCTCAGTCATGAAATTTATGAGAAATGAAGTCCTTGTGGAGCTTTTAGGGATGAGAATGAGTGATGAATCGACTATGGTCGATGTGAGCTACTAAAATTTGAAGTTTTCTGGAGTTGACGGGTTGTTATAGACGGATCATAGGAAGATTCCCCACAAGAGCTGTTCTATTTATGAAATGGACTAAGGACGAAATCTAATGTGAAGGAAGGAACGAATGTGAAATGAGTCTTCGAAGACTTGAGTCGGGTTTATGATTACACTGATAATGGCGTTTCTGTATGGAATCAAAAGAGTGGAGAGGATCACAATGATGTGACGTGGAAAGGAAATTTGAGGCGTAACAAGAAGATTAGAAATGGATATTGCTTGTACGTCGTGACAATAATGCCATACGAGTTGAAATGCTTAGAGCATGATTGGAGTTGGTTTGCGAATGTCCTCGCGACAAAGTTTGGGAAACCTTGCTTGGGTGGAAGGAGATTTTGAGTCTATATCTACCACAAGAAAATAAGATAGTAGTTCCCGAGGGGAATTGAATGAGAGGCAACGCCGAATGATGAAATTGCTTGTGGATATAGGAGCGTTGCTTGTGCAAAGAGAGACCTCGCAAATTATGTGAACTATAAGAGGTTGAGAATTGAGTATTGCGTAATCGATGATAGAGGGACAGATCTTCCCTCAAGTAAGAAGAGATTCAACTTCTAAATTAGAAGTTTGATAATGAACTAGTTTGACGGCTACTGGAAGAATCAGGCTCAGAAGTCAGAAAGGAATCGAGATATTGCCATGATCGGACCCTGATATCAAAGGGGATGGAAATGAATAGAATATGGAAAATTAAGGTGTTCCTAGTGATGGCACAAAGGTGTGCCAAAATTTCCTTAATACTATCAGTGATATGGAATGAAGGTCGAATTAGTCTCACGTGTAGTTGAGCGTTAGACATGCTGACAGGAGGAAGAACCGGGGCCACGAAAGTTGATGGATCACTATGATCATTAGAGATTTTCGAGTGGAATCGAGAAGGCTATAACTCGATTTGGATGATGGAGGGCGAGTTGATAAAGCCTTGAATCTTTGTTGGTACGAAAGGGCGTTTGAAGAGAATGATACGCCAGATGGTATGGGGCACTAAAAAGTACATTCTGACGAGAGTTTAGTAATAATGGTGATAAGCAAATGGAAGAGACGATGTGAATGCTTAAGGGTAAACTGCTAACAGATGCATAAATGTCGAAAGAGAATAGAGAGGAACAAATACAGATTAAGGATTGAAGGAAACAAGTCTTGGGGAAAGATGACTTTTGTCAAAAAGGACAAGTAAGAACGTTAAGTCATGGAAGGAGTTATCCAGAAGAATGAGAGTGCAATGAGACGCCGATACCCCAAAAGACTGTGTGATTGGAAGGTTGCAAATTTCGAGGGCGAAATTTCTTTAAGAGGGAAAGAATTGTGACATTTTGAATTTTCGTCCCTCGAGGCTTGAGATATGGATTAGAAGCTCGAAATTGGCAATTGAAAATGAAGAATTTTAAAATTTGAAAAGGATTCGACGTCGTCTCACCAATGGTCATTCAAAATAGGAAAAATGAAATTTCGGACGGAAAGTGCCAAATTATCATTTTGCCCCTCGACCTTTATCCTTGCCTTAAGAGTTAGTGACGGGCATAATGGTCATTTAATTCCCCATGGGGCTGCCGAAAATCAAGAGAGAGCCAAGGTCAATGGAAGTCAATGGTGGACAAAGTCTTCCAGAAGCAAAGCCAAGTGTCAAATGAGGAAGAAGCCAAATGTCATTTGGTGGTGACACCAATTATTTGGGGGTGACACCAATAATTGGTGGAAGACTTCCCTAAGCCCTTGTTTTAGCCGTGCCTCTCCCATCTCCCTCATTTCCCTTTCATTTTTCTTCCTTTTCCTCTCTCGGCCGAGAAGCCTCTCGTGGACAGACAAAAATGGCTTCACTATTCTGGCCATAACTTTGTCGTCTGACATTGGATTGAGGTAAAACTACCTCCATCTGAAATCTTATCGTCTTTCCATTCCAACAAGGTATTGTAAGCTCAATTTGGCCCAGTATTTCTTCCCATAGGTCTGTTTGAGTGGGCAAAGGTCAGAATCTGATCCAGTTTTGGAGAGAATCTATTTTTGGGGGCTTCCGGACTTCAAATAGCTCCAAATCTTCGGTGAGACCCTCTAAACTCTTAGTATAAGGGCTAAACAAGTTGAGATTGAGTGCTTGTTGAAGTTAGAATTGGTTTCCATGGCTGAAATTGGTTAGTTTGGCAAGGTCAGATTTTACCTCGGCACTGATCATGAGGAACCAGGCTGCTTGAAATCCTTCGGGGTGTCATTTCGCTCCAAGACTTTTGGTGAGACTACTAAACTTGTTGTCTGATATATTGACAAGTCATTTTGTGATGAATTTGGATTAAGAGGTGATTAAAGGGCTGTGTGAGGTGAAAAACATGAGACACCATCCAACATGTCCTCAGCGCGCACCAATTTTGAATTGAGTCGTTCTGAGTCGTCCGGTGTCCACATTGAGCTTCGTTTTCGCCCACGCGTCCGTAAGACATTGAAGTATAAAATTATAAAATTTGATTTCATAAAACGTCGATGGATTAATGTCAGTTTACCTGCTAATGAATTCGGTCATGGGAAGGGCAATTTTGGCGGAATGATATGTATGATGATTTGCCATGGTAGAATGGCCCTTGGCATGCTTAGGGGCATTGATTTAACACTGTGATGACATGAGGATAAGGTGTTGTGTGTGTTATTGAAGTGGTTGCGCAAGGGAAATGAGAAATGATTGAGTTTCGATGTGGTTTTTCTAGACACGCCGTGAGAGCCCTATTTGGCTGTGAGCTTGCTGACCTATGAGGGTTGTTTGGATTGAATTTTCTAGCTTGCTTGAAGAGATGAGTGTCCCTTAAACCTTTATTTGAAAGCTAGGACACTCTTGGATGGATTTAGTGGATGGATTTCTTGATTGATGAGAAGCATGGTTTATGACATCTAGCCTTAATCGATTGAAATGATGAGAAATGGCTGAGTTATGATATGTGCTCTTTAGTTTATTTAGGAAATGATTGATTGATTCATGAGTGCATATTCATGTGATGCCTTGATGCGTTAAACGTGGGGCTTGAGTAAATCCTGAGTCGCATTGACGCGGGATTTGACCTGAGGCGTATTAACGTGGTCTATGAAAGGCAAGTGGTGTCCTGAGGCGTACTGACACGGGATATTGCACTTGGCCAAGTAAGGATTGCTAACCTGATGTTTTGTAATTGGCCAGAGAGCCCTTATGCATCGTAATTGGCCAGAGTGCCTTGATGCTTTGTAATTGGCCAGAGAGCCCTTGTGCATCGTAATTGGCCAGAGTGCCCTTGTGCATCGTAAATGGCCAGAGAGCCCTTGTGAATCAAAATGGCTAGAGAGCCCCAGTGATCTTTAAATGGCCAGAGTGCCCATGTGATTGCATGGCCAGAGTGCCCTAATGCAAATGAATTGGCCAAAGTGCCTTTGAGAAATACATCGCAGCTTGAGAGCCCTTGGCTATGAGAAATGTGATATCATTGTGATAAAAGATAAGTTGAGTTCATTTTATGCTAGTGCGTGAAGCTTGGGACCCATTGTGTATGATGTGCCTGACTATGATTGTGACTCATGCCAGTTATGTTGAAATGTTCGATATATGAATGCCGTGTGCAATTGCCTTGATGAGCTTCTGCCTGTGACCTTGTTGTATAGTTTAGGGGGACTGACAGTCAAGTCTAGGTTTAGGGTTCACTTACTGAGATTTATATCTCACTCCGTTAGGTATTAACATTTTTCAAGTACCAGGAGATGGAACCCCAAGCTTATCAAGAATTGGTGTGCGAGGAAGATAGGGTAGAATGATTATAAAACCAGATATAGCCTTAGGGATTGTATTTGGTTTCGTGAACATGAAATTGAACCACTACTATTTGATTGTTGTAAAATATGAAGTGTAGTACACAGATATGTGAAGAGCATCTTATTTGTCCCAAGTCATTTGCTTATATTGTATGAGCGGAGATGACTGAAGCTTCCGCATGTATTTGGATGATATGGGTTGTGGGCCGAAAGATCTTGGAAGACTATCAAATGAACGGCCTGGAGGGATGTTTCAGAGCTCGTGGGTTCGGGGCGTGACACTATGTCAACAGCGGTGTTTGTACTCCAGGATTTAGATGCCACCATACTTGATATTCTCCTTCCAATAACTCAGTCACCTCAACTGACAAGGCTCCAAGGAGTCGAGATCCTTCCTCCGTCTCCATAAATTCACGTATTGAATACTCAATTCGACTACTTCAAGTCACTTTGTAATCATACTCTAAGCGCTCTTTTCGCTTACTCAACCATTCATTAGAATTATGAACAGTCAGGATTATCAAGTCCATTCACTTTCCTTTCCCTCAACGACCATCTCATGGTCTAATCGCCCTTTAAGAACGACACCCTTAGGGGTGATAACTCGTAATGTCATTTCTTGGGATTCCGACTCAACTTCAATCAATATGATTTTATTCAACAACGTCAAACAATTGACATAACTTCTTCCTTAATTTTTCTCACGACGGAAGAAACAAAACATCAATCTCGCATTACGAGCCCTACGCCAAGGTAATAGCCGTTTCTCGCATGCACGTTCCATGTTCCATAATGAACATCTCTTTGCTCGTAATCCATGAGAAGGAGTTCTCTTACTCATATTTCTTCCAATTATCCACTCCCTTCATAAAATCCATTACTGTTCCTCAAATTCAGGAATAACAACTAGCCACAAGGCTTCCAAATTCAAATCTACTTAGGGACTTCACGTCTCATTCAAAGGGTCCTTGACCACCTTTAACATATCCTTAAACGACCGTGAGAGCTCTGTCTCATATTGGTCAACCATCTTTAGATCCTTACAAGAATATTAGGATCCAACCACCTTTGCTCTCAAGCAACCCCAAGAAGGTACTTCCATTTAAACAACTCAATGAAGGCGATCTAGATAGATATCATGCCTTCGAGGAAAACTCTTCATTTGGTGACATTTCACCAATCATTGTCGCGACCCGTCCGAAAGGGGACGCGGCTAATGGATTACCGATCCGGGCCTTTTTCCCCAGCACCAGAGTGCGGATCGAAGGCTTTGGATCGGCGCGGGCCCTCCCAGGCCCATACCAAATCGCGGCGGGAATAGTTTTCAAAGGGATTCGACGATAAGAGTCGATCGCTTTCGACCTTCAGTGTGGTCGTGGTGGCATGTGCAACTTGTGCATGCATTTGGAGTCGCCACCGGTCTTTCTTGGAGGGTAGACCGGAAACCTTACTAACCGATTGGGAGAGGTCGATCAGTTCTGCGGAACCAGAGATTTTTGGGTTCGGGGACTTGGTTACGCTGGTGTCATTACCAACGCCCTTTCGGTACCTAACGCGAGTGATTTTCCTAGCTAAGAGTTCATGCAGGCGCAATTTTAGGTGAGGTGGGTTTGCTTCCGGGTTTCATGCAGATTGGAAGACTGTTCCTATCAATCACAACCAATTTAAATGAAAACGCAACCAAATGCATAAATAAATCACATCGATGCACATCAATTCAAATCAATGGCTTCCTAGTATAGCCATAAGGGCTTAGGAAAGGTGTGATTTTGGATCCGGGGTAAAAGGGGAAGTTTGGAGGCGATTTAGTCCGAAGGGCAAAATCGTTAATTTTTGGAAGACTTGGATACCGAATTATCCAAAATATTCTATGGCCAGTTGATTGTAGCCATTTCCCATTTTTGAGAATTTTTTTTGGAATTTCTTGATTTTTCTTCAATTTTTGGAAGACGATTCGCCCCAAAGGGCGAAATCGTCATTTTTAAGAAGGGTCGAGGGTTCAAAACACCCGGAATGAGTCCTGGCCAGTTGGTTGTGGCCATTTCCTATTTTTGGGGATTTTCTTGGAATTTTTTAGAATTTTTTTGGAAGACGGTTTGCCGGAAGGGCAAAACCGTCATTTTTGGAAATATCGGGGGTCAAAAGACCCAAAACAGGTCGTGGCCAGTTGAATGTGGCCATTTCCTATTTTCTGGAATTTTTTAGAATTTTTCTGAATTTTCCCAAATTTTTTGAATTTTTATGATTTTCTATTTTTTTTTATTGATTTTTGAATTTTTTATTATTTTTTATTATTAAAATAATAATAATATAAAAAAAGGTTATCCGGACCGGGTCGGATGACCGGTCAACGCCTCGTCGGGGAAGACGACCGGCACCGGCGTTTTCTCGCCGGCGCCTCGTCGGAGGGCGATATCTCGGCCCTCGGACGTCCAAATCGCACAAGATCAACGGCATTCGAACCTACTCGACGAGCTTCACCACATATACCAACCTAGACACAGCAGAATTACATTTGGCCCGCCTGCAACTCCGGCCGAACCTATTCTCCGGCGAGAGATTGCCATAGCCATTCTACACGTGACATGGTTGATCTAAGCTATCGGGAAGCATACTAGGGGGTTGAGAACACCTACCTGATCGCCGGTGAGGTTCGGGTTGGGCCGAAACGAGCTCCCGAGCTCAAGACCGAACGGAAGAAGTTGGGGGCCGACTCGTCGTTTTTGGCCATGAAATGGCATACATTCAAAAACGAAAATGATCAGTGAGGTATAAGGATCCATTCCATATCAATAAATCGCAAAACCAATCAGTGGAACTCGAGATGCCATTAAAGGCCGAGGAGGAGCTCGAACGCGTATCTCACCCTTTCGGCGGTCTCCGGCGAGCCTGATGGGCATGGAGGGCTTCCTCGTGGCGCTACCGAACTCGGGGGATGGTTTACCGGCTCCGCTTTTGCTTGGCCGAGGGTCATGCGGGCTTCGAAAAAATTTTCTTCTCCTTCGGTCCTCGGTCCTCTGAGAAAAAAAAAGTCCCGCTCGTCTCCCTCCCTATCCCTTTTTGTTTATGGCCGACCATGTTTTCCATCTTTTCCCCCCGCTCTCCGTTGTCCCTCGTTCCTCTTTTTTTAAAAGAAAACGGACGCCCCCACCTTTGCCGCTCTTTCCCTGCTTCTTTGGGCGTCCCTGGCGCGCGGGTCTACAACTGAGTTGCAGACCCGGTCGGACCGGGCGGGTCGGGCTTGACCCGACCGGCCCGGTTCGAATAATTTTGTCAAATCGGGCCATAAATCGACCCATTTTTATGCAATTGACGGCAAAATCGGATTCCTTGACATGTTTTCCATCAAATATGGGTATTTTCGTGAATCAATTGATTGAAATTTAGTGAAAATCCCAAATTGTCCCTAGGATCCGAAATCGATTTTTGCTTAATCAAGGGCCCAAACGACCGAATTAGTCAAAATTGAGGCCGCCAATGGATTCACCACGATGAAACCCATAGGGTAGAGGTGTTTAATTTTAATGGGTATGCCCGTATGAAATTTAATTTCAAAATTTGTGAAACCGGGGACTAAATTGAAAAAAAATTGTGCAATTAAGCCCTTTTATTTAAAATTGATCAAATTGGAGGACAAATTGACCCAATTGCACTTTAATACTTTAGAATCCAATGTTATAGCTTATAAAAAGTGAGGATTGAAAATTAAAAGACTCGAAAGGGAATTTTTATGCCCGATTCGGGTTTATATTTGTGAAGGAACATAGTGACCCGAGTCGAATTTTCAAGATTTAAGGTGACACACTTGAAGAGGAAATTAAAACAAAATTATTGAATATTTTTGTGTATTTTTCTGACCACTAATGGTATTTTTCTGATTTTTTTGGGTATTTTTATAATTAAATAAATTCGAAAAATATAAAAAAAATCAAAAAAATATTTTTTTTGTTCAAAATTGGTTCCCAAGGCTAAGCCAAGTCTTCCAAAGTTGATTTTGTGATTTTATGATCTTTTTGATATTTTTAATTAATTTTAAAGAATAAAAATCACAATAATAGATGGTCAAAAATCAGGTGTCAACAGCTGCCCCTCTTTGAGAGTGAGCTCGTCAGAGGTTGCTTTCAAAGACAAAATGACACCTGAATCTTAACCGACTCGACTAGGGAAAAGAAATGCTATGACATCGGACCCTTAAGCCTTTTGATGAATGTTCAAATTAATCCCCGGTTTGCTCTTGCAATTTGAACTTGGGCCGGAGTGAGAGAGGCTTACCTGAAGCTCACCTGTCAGATGCTGCCAGTTGCGACGACTTTCAAGAAGATACCTAGGACTCGTTCAGAATATCCTAGGGAGATTAAGCTCTGACCTGTATGGTAGGTCATACCATCATGGGATTCCTAACTGGTAGGAGCCTGAGAAGGGCGCATCCCACGCTGGGGGATTTGCCAAGGATTTTGATCAGTATGATGGATCGGACCTTTGCATTGATCCTTACGGCGGTATTTACCAATGAGTTGACCCTTGTGGCGGTTTCTACCATATTTGACCCTTTAGGCGGTATCTACATTCAAGTTTAGTTTGACCCTTATGGCGGTTTCTACCTGGATCTGACCCTTGAGGCGGTTTCTACCATTGTTTGACCCTTCAGGCGGTTTCTACCTTTGGTTTGACCCTTCAGGCGATTTCTACCATTGATTTGACCCTTTAGGCGGTTTCTACCTTGATTTGACCCTTTAGGCGGTTTCTACCATGATTTGACCCTTTAGGCGGTTTCTACCTTTGGTTTGACCCTTTAGGCGGTTTCTACCATGATTTGACCCTTTAGGCGGTTTCTACCTTTGGTTTGACCCTTTAGGCGGTTTTCTACCATTGATTTGACCCTTTAGGCGGTTTCTACCATTGATTTGACCCTTTAGGCGGTTTCTACCATTGAATTGACCCTTTAGGCGGTTTCTACCTTGATTTGACTCTTTAGGCGGTTTCTACCATGATTTGACCCTTTAGGCGGTTTCTACCATTGGTTTGACCCTTGAGGCGGTTTCTACCTTTGGTTTGACCATTTAGGCGGTTTCTACCTTTGGTTAAATTTTGAAAAGGGGTCTCATGACGAGGGTTCTCCACGTCCGATGAGACTGCCTGACTTTTGAAAAGGGGTCTCATGACGAGGGTTCTCCACGTCCGATGAGACTGCTTAAATTTTGAAAAGGGGTCTCATGACGAGGGTTCTCCACGTCCGATGAGACTGCCTGACTTTTAAAAAGGGGTCCTGAGACGAGGGTTCTCCACGTCTGATAGGGCCGCTTGATTTTGAAAATGGGTCCCGGGATGAGGGTTTTCCACGTCTGCTGGGATTGTTTGATATTTGAAAAGGGGTCCTAGGACGAGGGTTCTCTACGTCTGATAGGACTTTTTCTTTTAAAATGGTTTTTCTTCCCCCCTTTTTTTAGAGATCTCGAAGTTTGTCGGAGATTCAGTTTTTGAAGCAGTGAAAGATTTTATTTTGACAAAGCTTCACTTGAGTCTGTTGAGGCGACATTCTGGGAGCTGGGTTCTCCAGGTATCCTGCAGAAAGTCAAACCTGTGTGCTCCACTCCACGGAGCAAATGTTTTTCTGGGATTTGGGGTTTCCAAGAATCCTGTAGAAGTTTGAAGATTTTTCTTCACCAAGAAAACGTTAGTAACCTTTGGGAAGACCATGGCTGTCCATTTGACAAAACCGTATGATTTAAGTTTTAATCATGAAATTTGCATTTTGATGCTGGAGGTTATCCAAAGCATTCTTGCAACATGCAAATGTGATCACAAATTCCTTGCATGGAAGATCTGGATCAACAGTTTGAAAATTCCAAAACGAGTCTGTTCGAAACATCAATTGGAATATTTCTCGACAATGAGGTCTTCTCACCTGTTTTGGGATAATGGTTTTTATAGGGGATGCACTCGATTCCCTACTAACCTGTGCCTAGGTTTTAGGCTCATTCGCAGCGCATACATTTTGATTGGTCGGGAAGTCTTCCACGGGACCGTAATGTTGGGCTTGGTTATTGATCTTCAAGGGGGACCCGCCTTGGAGTCGAGGCCATTGAATGAAAGTCTTCACCATCTGCTCCGTGTTTACAAGTCAAGAACCCTGCAAAATGAGAAAGAAATAGTTTTGCTCGTACTTCTTCGAGCCAAGCTATATGTTAACCCAAGTGTCTTAGTCAGAGAAGACTGTTTCAGGGTTGTAACATTGGTAGGGTTGGGGACCAAAAAATGCTTGTTTTTGGCCCAGAATTCGTGACGGGTTTGACATTGGTGATCATTGCTGATTTGCCTCCTGTCGTTTCCTTTCTGCATCTTTAGTCTTTGAGGTGCGCAACCGATTTTGAGGTGTGCACCAGCTCTTTAGAGAGCGTCTCTTGTGGTATTAAGAGGTTGTCAACTCTTTCTGTATTTTTGCTCCACGGCTGACATCATTTGGGGAGCAGTCTTCTTGATCTGACTCCATTAGGGGTTTTTCCCTCTTCTTTTCCCTTCCAGGTTTCTTTAGGGATCGATCAAATTGTTCACCCGAGCATCGGCCTCGCTTTTACCAGGTACTTTGCTTTTTCTTGATGCTGGGGATTTCTTTAATCTCTTGTCGCAAGTGGGATGCTTGGCAATTGTGCTAGATATATGACTTGGCTCTTAGCACGCTTGAGTATCAACTTAGTAGTTTCTTCGTAAACCCTAAGTCTTGAACTTCTCCGTTCCTGAAGTGATTTGCCTTTGCTTTGGAACTTGCAATGATCACCAATGGGTTTATGAAATGATTTTGCAAGCTCAACTTGGCTATGCGAAGGATTCGGTGTGTGGGATAGAGAAATGAATGCTTCTCATCATCCTATGGCACTTGGATTACCATATAAACAACACACAAAGATTAATGTTAGTCCGAGCAAGAAAATTTCTAACCATTTTCTCCTGATGCTGCTGGACTCACCTCTATTTTGCCCCGATGTGGGGTGGTTCTTGGCAGGGTTAAGAATGAAAACCGCCGTTCAAATGGGTTATCAACGGTCACCTGTAGTGTTTGGGGGATATGAAACGAATGCCTCCGTCGTCCCAACCCATGTAATCGCTGCGAATGATCCCTACTTCCGTAGGTCCAGATTTTGCTATCTGATCCGCTCCATTTCTCCCTCAAGTGTGTATAAGACGTGTTTGGATTAGGCTTTGCCTCTCGTCTTTTGAGAAAACGTCCTTTTGAAAGTTTTGAACTTTTGATTGGAAAAAATCTCTTTCATTTTCTCCAAAAAATTTACCCGTCAAGGGGATTTTATGATGCACCATGCATGTTCTTATTCACGTTCAGACAACCTCCTATTTTAAAACATGAATGCCAATGAAGTTTGAGTTCTATGTCTTTTCTAGACATTAGATTCTGAAAGCTTTTCTTTTTATTTAACACCTTCAATGGATTGGGGAAAGGGATACTTACCTGTCCCCCGCGGCTGAAGATCCCTGAAAATGCGGAAGAAACATGTTATTGTATGTTCACGATTTTTTCAAAAAATTAGAACGATACATCTTACCCTCGGTCATGTACCCTAACAAGTAGTACATGGGATGTAAAAACTTGTTCGTCTCCAAGGCGACTCCCCTGTCAAGGATAAACAATGAGTGTCAATTCATATTTCCAAACTCAAGATAAATTGGGACGATACAACTTTCCTCTTGGTTCTCATCATGTTCTGATGTTGCGTATTGATATGAATAACATCTATCGAATCCGCCTATCCATGCTTGGAGTGTTTGTAACATCAATGGTTCATCTGCCCCCAGTTAGGCAACGTCTGTTCTGTTATTTGAACGCCTGGCTCTTTGGGTGCTTTATCCATGTTTATCATCTGAGAAGGACAAGAAAAGAGACATTACTTCGGTATTTGATTGAAGATCGTTTAGGAACGATACATCGTTTTACCAAATGGGTGGCCTCGTGGCCAAACGTATTTCGTATTGAAGGGGTGGATCCCATTATGCTCCGCGGGTGATAGTCATTGTTAGGGGAACTTGCTCCACGGATTAAGTGATTAATCCACGGCCTTCGGCTTGAAGATGCTCAAAGGGTAATGTTGACACTCACGCGCAATTAGTTCCAAGCGTAAATGAGAAATGCTCCCATGAGAACCTTACAGATGAGGTTACCAATACATTCATTCAGGGTATTCAACCTCTCTCCCTTGAGCATTTTTTTTGAACAATCGCGCCTTGAATTAAACACATAATCGTCGACTTTGTATCACCATTGCAAAAGTCCGTCAGCCTCAGGCTGATCGAACAAGAAATTGAGTTCCTCCCCAAGAAAATCGCTCGAATCTCCGAGCCATTGATGCTCAGGTCGGGTGTCACCGATCGCTGGCGATGAATCCCTCTCATCCCTTTCTCCCTGAGCGATCTGATTCCTCGAATTAGAACATCCATTGTTGTCCTGTTGAGGCTGTGATTCATATTCCTGGGGGGTATTGAGATAGCTCAGGGGGTTGTTCAGCTGGTCGATCCAAAAGGAAAGGTCTTCCTCAAGGAAATCGTCAGCTTCCTCGAGCCATTGACGCTCGAGTCGGGCAGAATCGACTGCTGGAGGGGGATTTTCTTCATTGTATTCGGCATGAGCATCTTGATTCCACGAACTAGAACCTACGCTGCATTTTGGCACAATTGCCTGTGCATCCTCTGTCAGTGCTGGGTCGATTGTAGGAATAGCATTTTCGACAGGTTGGTGCTCAAATTGGGGGGGCTCTAGTTGCTGGAGCTGCGATTCGTGTTCCCGAAAAGTATCATAGTCGTGGCCATATCCATCATTTTGGCTCGAGCCGGCTCCATCTGGGTTTAGTGTTGCCAAGCCTTTCTTCATCAAATTTCTGTAGCATTTGAGGTGACTCTTGACATTTTTTTTGGTAACTCCTGTTACGTTCATAACCTCGAGTATGCTCTCTGGGCGCGCCGAGTAGATTCCAAGTTGTTGAACTGCATTCACAAACTTACGATGAAGCTCTCGGGTCCAACAAAGCCTCATTTGTTTCTTTTTGCTAACCAGAGCAGCGTTAGCAACTCGGCGGCTGCTCTCTTCGTGACATGATTGTGCTGCAAGTTGTTTTGGGAGGAGTTCACCGTCAAGTGGGCCCCACTCATTATTATACAGGCTCCATGTACCAATAGACTCCGCTCTAGTGTTGATCTGCCCCAGTAAACATTGGACGGTATCCGACTGCTCCGGAGGATGTTGTGGAAGGCTTTGCGACAAGTGAGCATTATCAATCTGCATATATGACCCCTCGAGGAACGTTTCGCTGATCGGGATAGGGTCGCTGCAGTTAAGGCAAGCAGCTGTGTTCAGAGCCTCTTTACACATCGTGTTTTCCATTCGGAGCTGTTCAGTTTTCTCTCTTAGGATCTGCAATTTGCGGCGTCTGAGTTTATCCATCCACCGGGCCCGTTTGTTGCGAAACCAAAGCTTGACTCTCGCGGGCTCCATCCCCAGCGTTCAGCCTAGTTCAGCTCTCTGCTCCTCCGTTGGATGGGGGTATTCTTTGAAAAAAACATTAAGCCTTCGGAGTTGGCGTGTAGTGTGGCGTTTTTGGAATTTCCCACTCCAGCGTCGATCATCGTCGCTGACCTTCTCGCTGCCGAGGGTTTGAGTTTCTTTGCTGGAAGAGCCAATCTCCGTGGCCTTTGTGCCGAATCGAGCTCCAAGATCTTCACAATCTTCTAGCAATTCAAGCTCGGGGATCTCTAGGTCGGGCGCCTCCAACAGGTAACGATAGCCTCCGGTCATGCTGGGTCGAAATATAACCGTTTGATTTTTGTTCGCTCGACTTTCTCCACTCTTTCTGGGATGCTCACCCTCTTCGCAACTCTCTCCTTTTTTTTTTTAGAGATTAAGCGTGTTCCAAGAACCGTCCTTTTGATTCAGATAGAGGCTGTTTAATGAGCGTTCCTCTCGAGATTTTGTGATTCCTCATTACTTTTTCTACATGAGTGGGTCTTGAAAATCTCTCGCGTCGATTTCGCTTTATCGAGCACTACGCTTGTCCCCCTAGCTCAGTCTCCCAAGCAATAGATCTGTCGACCTTTCGGCGCCACTATGTTTTGCTAAGCACGAGATCATAGGACAATGGTGGATCCGTGACTTACCGAGGATGCATTAATCAAATCTGCTTAGCCCAGCTAAACATAAATAATTATTATAACTTTTCGCTCCTTATTCGAGCGTTGTAAGGTGAGAGATCGATGTAGAGAAGATTGGCGTTTTAGTCGAATCAGATTCAGTTTCTCAAACAATCTTCTGACCTTCATTCTCTTCTCCACCATTCAATCGCACATGGCTTCCTCCTTTGTATCTGCTGCCCTAGCCGAAGCTTCAACCCAATGGGAGAGATTTTATCATCTCCTAGGTAAGGGTTATGGTTATATAAATAATCATCCTGAAGCCGAGGTTGAAATCCGTACTCTGATTATGGTCTTGGACACCGCATGTGTCGAAGGTACGAAACTGCAAAGGGAGTTTGCAATCTTCCCAACTCTTTTCAACAATTTCCTGGAGGCTTACGAAGTCGCTAGCCAGGATGTCACTCTGGCTTGCATCGTGCGAGCCCGTTATCAAGACAGGGTTGAGTCCCTAATGCTGGCCATGCTGACGGCCGATAACCATAAAAGGGCTGTTGAATACGCCCATGCCCAGGTCTCATTGCTGGTCCGTGAGAGGGACAACTTGGTGGAGCGTTTGGCTCTCTATCAAACCGCTTTTGAGCAAGACCTGCACAATCTCGTGCTGAGGTTTCAATGCACCTGGTTGGAGGAAAGGCTTGAAGATCTGACCATGGATATAGCCCGCGGGAGAGCGTTGGTTCAGGACTTAGAGCTTGAATCCGAGTACCATGAGACCAAGGTGAACGAACTTAAGGAGAAATGCCGTCTCCTGTTCTTCAAGCTTGCGGAACTTGATTCTCGGAGCGCTGGGTGTAGGCAAGGCATGGATAACATGGAGAGTCAGTTGAGCTCCTTCGTGATGCTCATTAGAGCTCATTTTGATTTTACGGTCCCTCCTTAGTAATCCATTTGTAAAGTCTCCTGCTGAGTGAAATAAATGCAAGTTTTCTGGATACGCTCTTTTATCTTCCGGATGGTTGATGAGTCCAAGAAGGCTCTTGCTTTCGGATATATGCAATTTCCCTTTTCACATGTGTCTCCTGCTTGGTTACACATTATTTCCACAGCCTGATGCTTTTCATTTGCAAGATTTGAATGTCTTGTGAGAAATGGATTCGCAGGTGCTCAAAATTTTAAGTTTGCCCTTGATTTCGTGGTCGTTGTGCTTGAGGTAGCTAACGATCTTTCGTTTTCGGCTCGCTCACATTATGTTCGTAAATTATGATGTCACTTCTGCCTTCACATGTTGGGTTGATTTATCCCGAACCTAACCAAGGGGTTACCGTATCCAGATCGGAGGATGCTCGCAGGCAGCATTGTGTAAAATCAACTCTAACCATAAAGAAGAAAGCGGATGCTTCGTTGAGAACTTCACAATGAAAACAATAAGGGATACATCCCCCTTACGTACATGTCTCTCTACCTGCGGGTATGTCCAACTCATTGCGTCTCGACCCAGCTGCGCGGTTACCATTTGCATATCATGGCTGCAAACGTTTGATAGCCTCCCACTGATCGAACAAGGCATCAAGTCCTTCATCGAAGAAGTCATTTGGTGTTTCGAACGATTGATGCGCGGGTTGAGGAACATCACCCGATGGGTTCTTCGAACTGGAACTTATGTCCTTGTTTGAGAATACAAGAGGAGGGTTGACTGGTTCACCATCAAAGAGGTTCCCTCTCTGGGAGTCGGGTAAACCAGAATGCTCAAAGCATTCTTCTATTAAATCATCTGAAATCATATGTCCTTCCTGAGTAGACCATTGGTCACCAACAAAAAGAGCACTGGGGGATGGTTGCTGCTCGTGCAGAGGAATGATCATTTGCTGCACTTGTGATACGTACCCTTGAGGAATACCGAGATGATTCAGAGAGGTATCCTGAACAATTTCTGGACAATAAGCAGTAGGATGGTTGGTTTGGTTGGTGCCAAGATTCGGCTGAGCCTCTCTTGGCGCACGACCATCGTGTTCACGGTCATGCTTGGTGCTCGAGTTCCGGTCGGGCTCTTCTGGGTTCAACGAGGCATGACGTCGTCTCAGCACCCTTCGGTAACTATTAAGGTGGTTCGCGACTACCTGTAGAGGGATTCCCGGTTCATTCATGGCATCAAGTACGCGTGCTGCACACGCTGGTTTAAGTCCTACTTCTTGAACCGCGTCGAGGAACTTGCGATGAAGCCTTGGAGTCCAAGCGAATTTCTTTTTTTGGTGTTTCTGCATGGCGTCGACGACTGGTATCTGTTGTGGAGGAAGTGGATCGGTTTCGCACTGATCAAGGGCAGAAATGGGCCTATCATCTGGGAAAGTATAGCGACGCATAACCCATTCTCCAGAAGTCGGTTCGAGGGAGCGGGGTTGCAGAGGAGCATTCGCGACCTTCATGGAAGGATTGTCATGGAACAATTCACGGAGGTCGATAGGGCCACCGCAATTGAGGCAAACGGTAGTGACAAGAGTTCTCTTGTACCATATGTTCTCTGCCCGTAGTTTGTCGTATTCTTCCACCAGAGTGGAAAGCTCTTGACGTCTGCAATGATCGGCCATTCTGGCCCTCCTGTTTTGAAACCAACATCTGACTCTCGCAGTTTTCATCCCCAACCTTTGGCTTAACTCCTCTATTTGCTTTACGCTCGGATGAGGAGATTCTCTGAAAACAGCTTCAAACACCTGGGTTTCCTCCTTACTATGGGGCTGGCGATTTTTTTCTTTTCGAGGTTGGCCATCGCTGTCGTTGTTGTCGTCGTAGTCATGGCAATCTCGAATGTCGTTGCCGGGGAGGTTGGGCTCCATGGCTTCTGTATCAAGCTCGATCTTGGAACCTTCGAGGTTTTCGAATTGGACACTATCCAGGACTTTTGGGTCAGTCATTTCTAACAATTGGCGGTGACTCTCAAACATATTGGACTAGGAAGAGATTGCTCGATCTTTCATTTACTCAGGGTTTCGTAATCTTCTTCATATGTTCACTCTCTCTGAACCTTCTTCTGAGTGACTTTGTATGTTCAAGAGATGCTCTTCGAGCCCGGAAGATGATCACCAAGCAAGCGCTTCCCTCGAGATTTTGAATTTCTCGCTTTGTCGTTTTTCTTCCTTTTCCATTGTGGAGAGATCACGGATCGCTTTTCTTTCCTCGATAGCCGAACTTGTCCCCCACTATGTTTCCCAAAGGACTAAACTATGTTCACCACCCGCTCAGTTTTCCATCATGACAAGACTGCCAAACCTTATCGCGGCTTCTTCGATAGTTGCGCTCGGCTCCCGCTCCCTCTCAATAATGGTGAAATAGACAACTCTTTTACAACTTGTCGGACTCGTCAGACCCGAAATCGCGGATCGAGACGGGTCTGATGATTCACGGGAGGAGCGGCCCCCTGCTTTACTTAACTACCCTGGTTCAACAAGAATTATTGTTGCGGCTTTTCTCCACTCTCGAGACGTTATAAAATGCGGAGTTAGCGTTTGGGAGATTAACGTTCTCGTATAATCTGCTTCCACCTTCTAATCGCTCTACTACACATCTCTCCTTCAAAAATGGCCTCTTCTCACGTTCCTACTTTCTCAGCTGAAGCTTTGGCTCAATGGGAAGAGTTCTATAATCTCTTGGGTCAAGGTTATGTTCACATAGTTGATCATCCCGAAACTGAGGATGAAATTCGAGTCATGCTCGGGGACCTAGACATCACTTCCCTCGAGGGTACCACGTTGTGGAGGGAATATAGAACTTTCCCAACCCTATTTACAAACTCTTTGGAGGTCTACCGCGCTGCTCATTGGGAAGTTACTGTGGCTCGTGTCTTGCGAGCTCGCTACGAGGATCGACGCGACCATTTGGTGCTGACTAACCTCGCGGCTGACAGCCACAATAAACTTATGGAGTCCGCCAACGAGCGGGTCTCAACGTTGCTACGTGAACGGAGAAATTTGGTGGAGCGACTGGCCATATGCTTGACCAACTATGAGCATGACCGTCGTAATATCATGTTAAAGTTTCAAAGTGAGTGGCTGGAGGAGAGACTCGATCGCGTTACCGCGGATGTATCCTGCGGGAAGGAACTAGTTCGAAACCTGGAACCTGCTGCTGAAGATCATAGAGCCAAGGTTGCTGAGCTTAAGAATGAGTGCAGGCGCCTTCTTCTTGGGCTTGCAGACTATGACATGCGGAGTGGTGAGTACCAACGAAGCATCAATAACATGGAGGGTCAGCTGGGCTCCTTCGTGTCGCTAATTAGGGCTCATTTTGGCTTTACTTTTCCACCCCGATGAACTGTATGATCTGCTCCTGGAATCCTTCAATTTGAGCAAAAATGAATGAAAGCTCTCACGTGTGTGTTTTGGCTTTTATATGGTCCATTTCTTCGAGCATCCGATCATCTTCGACTTGGGTGAACCGAACCATAATATCAATAAGTCGAGCAAATATGTCCTGATTTTCTAACCCGCTCATGCTCAGATGAAAGAATAGCCTCAGACTTATCCAGGAAAAGATTTCTCTCTATTACCTATTTTTTTTACCTGCAAATGAAACGATAGAATCAGAAGGAATAATTTTAAAAAAAGAAAGCATAAACCCCTTTCAATCTTATGCTTGCTCGTGATTAATAAGGACTAAAACTTTTACAAGGGTTTTAATCTTGTGCAAAAAGTTTTTTTTTATCAGTATTCCTCGAAGGAAAGCATACTATTGAAAGGAATGTAATTCACGATAATCGCTTTTGATCAATTTCGAGAAGAGCGAATTAGTCAAAAGTGCAAGGCATAACGACGTGTTTTAAATTTAATTGAGGTACGACATCCAAATCAAGGCCGTTTTGTTAAGAACGAGGGCAATTTGGACATCTATCTCGTCATTAAATTCGAAACAATGCCGATACTCTCGATCAATTATCATGGATTACCAATGACGTACGACATGCATGAATCAATTCAAGTGTATAATTCCTTCTAGCGAAATTGGGGTTGGACTACCCTATACGACCAAAAGGTCGTGTAAGACTTCCAATTTTAATTTCCTCTAAAGGAATTATAAACTTGATTTGGGAGTATTCGGATGATTAGAGAAAATGCCACTATCACATTCTAATGACCCGTCAAAAGAAATACAACAAAGTTCCCATATGGATGTATACACCAATAGATCCCTAATACAATCACTCTAAGGGGTGAGATAGAGAAAGACCTCAGTAAAAATAAACCTTATACAAGAGGACTATTAATGGAAAATAAAACAAAGGAATGTGATCCTAACGTTTAAGGATGCTCCAAGTTCGATCTGTGGCTTCCGGATCACTTGCCCCAACTCGTCATCTTCATTGGACGATACCTCAATAATGTCCATAGTAGGCTCCTTTGTTGCACACTCGGTGTTCGCGACGGGATATCACCCTCCTCGTCTTCTATCAAGGACGTTTTGGGAAAAACACACACATCTATCCTCGAAATGGCATTTAATCTAATCATCAGAATGCAATGAATGAAATGCCTATATTTATAAGAACTGTAATAGATTTGAGGGATAGAGAGTCTTACCAACCAAACTCGTCGACTTATGTGTGGTTTTAGGTGTACCAACCGCCCAAAGACATGCGCATGAGACAAGTGATGGTGAACTTCTAAAAATCAGAGGGTTTGGCACCTAAGGTTAAGGTTCCCACCTCGAGTTCTAGAAAGAGCCGATTCCATTGCACAGCTATCGTTGCATTGGGACTCGATCCATAGTTCAAAATGAGCGGAATTGAAAAGTGGATTACCCCGTGTTTTTCCTCACGGAGATTCCATTTTCAATCCCTTCTATTGTTTTCCTATAGGCGGCGCCCGGGGTTTTAGGCGCGATTGTGTGTGTTCATGTGTTGTGAGTATCACAATGCAAGTCATGCACAACAGTTTATCAATCGACGCTTCAAATCATCCATACAACATACATTCCTACGCCAACCTGCATAAGACAATGTTAATCACGGACTACACCCCTTATCTCTCCAATCTGCAAAAACATATAACACCTACCATGAGCGGACTTACCTCACCTTCAAGAGCGCCTGCAAGGTTAGAAAAATCACTCAGCGTTTTAATTACGGCTTAAGTCCACTTGAGGTCTAGAACCATAGGTTCTAGAACAAAGTCCCCAGCGGAGTCGCCAGCTGTCGCGACCCGTCCGAAAGCGGACGCGGCTAATGGATTACCGATCCGGGCCTTTTTCCCCAGCACCAGAGTGCGGATCGCGGGCTTTGGATCGGCGCGGGCCCTTCCAGGCCCATACCAAATCGCAGCGGGAATAGTTTTCAAAGGGATTCGACGATAAGAGTCTATCGCTTTCGACCTTCAGTGTGGTCGTGGTGGCATGTGCAACTTGTGCATGCATTTGGAGTCGCCACCGGTCTTTCTTGGAGGGTAGACCGGAAACCTTACTAACCGATTGGGAGAGGTCGATCAGTTCTGCGGAACCAGAGATTTTTGGGTTCGGGGACTTGGTTACGCTGGTGTCATTACCAACGTCCTTTCGGTACCTAACGCGAGTGATTTTCCTAGCTAAGAGTTCATGCAAGCGCAATTTTAGGTGAGGTGGGTTTGCTTCCGGGTTTCATGCAGATTGGAAGACTGTTCCTATCAATCACAACCAATTTAAATGAAAGCGCAACCAAATGCATAAATAAATCACATCGATGCACATCAATTCAAATCAATGGCTTCCTAGTATAGCTATAAGGGCTTAGGAAAGGTGTGATTTTGGATCCGAGGTAAAAGGGGAAGTTTGGAGGCGATTTAGCCCGAAGGGAAAAATCGTCAATTTTTGGAAGACTTGGATACCGAATTACCCAAAATATTCCATGGCCAGTTGATTGTGGCCATTTCCCATTTTTGAGAATTTTTTTTGGAATTTCTTGATTTTTCTTCAATTTTTGGAAGACGATTCGCCCCAAAGGGCGAAATCGTCATTTTTAAGAAGGGTCGGGGGTTCAAAACACCCGGAATGAGTCCTGGCCAGTTGGTTGTGGCCATTTCCTATTTTTGGGGATTTTCCTGGAATTGTTTAGAATTTTTTTGGAAGACGGTTTGCCGGAAGGGCAAAACCGTCATTTTTGGAAAGATCGGGGGTCAAAAGACCCAAAACAGGTCGTGGCTAGTTGAATGTGGCCATTTGCTATTTTCTGGCATTTTTTAGAATTTTTCTGAATTTTTCGATTTTTTTTGAATTTTTTATGATTTTCTATTTTTTTTATTGATTTTTGAATTTTTTTTATTTTTTATTATTAAAATAATAATAATATAAAAAAAAGGTTATCCACACTGGGTCGGATGACCCGGCCCACGACCCAGATCCGCAACCCAAACCCGGCCCACCTCCTCCATGAGAAAAACAGCGCCGTTCCATGAGTTTTGGACGGACGTCTCAGATTGAGACACGTGGCGCTCATTGGACCGTCGGATTTTTTTTTCTTTTAATGCCGCGCGCTGACGTGGTCGTCACGTGGCTACCACGTCAGCGCCACGTTGGCGTTGACCAGTCAACGCCTCGTCGGGGAAGACGACCGGCGCCGGCGTTCTCTCGCCGGCGCCTCGTCGGAGGGCGATATCTCGGCCCTCCGACGTCCAAATTGCACGAGATCAACGGCATTCGAACCTACTCGACGAGCTTCACCACATATACCAACCTAGACACAGCAGAATTACATTTGGCCCGCCTGCAACTCCGGCCGAACCTATTCTCCGGCGAGAGATCGCCATAGCCATTCTACATGTGACATGGTTGATCTAAGCTATCGGGAAGCATACTAGGCGGTTGAGAACACCTACCTGATCGCCGGTGAGGTTCGGTTTGGGCCGAAATGAGCTCCCGAGCTCAAGACCGAACGGAAGAAGTTGGGGGCCGACTCGTCGTTTTTGGCCATGAAATGGCATACAGTCAAAAACGAAAATGATCAGTGAGGTATAAGGATCCATTCCATATCAATAAATCGTAAAACCAATCAGTGGAACTCGAGATGCCATTAAAGGCCGAGGAGGAGCTCGAACGCGTATCTCACCCTTTCGGCGGTCTCCGGCGAGCCTGATGGGCATGGAGGGCTTCCTCGTGGCGCTTCCGAACTCGGGGGATGGTTTACCGGCTCTGCTTTTGCTTGGCCGAGGGTCACGCGGGCTTCGAAAAAATTTTCTTCTCCTTCGGTCCTCGGTCCTCTGAGAAAAAAAAGTCCCGCTCATCTCCTTCCCTATCCCTTTTTGTTTATGGCCGACCATCTTTTCCATCTTTTCCCCCCGCTCTCCGTTGTCCCTCGTTCCTCTTTTTTTTTTTAAAGAAAACGGACGACCCCACCTTTGCCGCTCTTTCCCTGCTTCTTTGGGCGTCCCTGGCGCGCGGGTCTGCAACTGAGTTGCAGACCCGGTCGGACCGGGCGGGTCGGGCTTGACCCGACCGGCCCGGTTCGAATAATTTTGTCAAATCGGGCCATAAATCGACCCATTTTTATGTAATTGACGGCAAAATCGGATTCCTTGACATGTTTTCCATCAAATATGGGTATTTTCGTGAATCAATTGATTGAAATTTAGTAAAAATCCCAAATTGTCCCTAGGATCCGAAATCGATTTTTGCTTAATCGAGGGCCCAAACGACCGAATTAGTCAAAATTGAGGCCGCCAATGGATTCACCACGATGAAACCCATAGGGTAGAGGTGTTTAATTTTAATGGGTATGCCCGTATGAAATTTAATTTCAAAAATTGTGAAACCGGGGACTAAATTGAAAGAAAATTGTGAAATTAAGCCCTTTTGTTTAAAATTGATCAAATTGGAGGACAAATTGACCCAATTGCACTTTAATACTTTAGAATCCAATGTCATAGCTTATAAAAAGTGAGGATTGAAAATTAAAAGACTCGAAAGGGAATTTTTATGCCCGATTCGAGTTTATGTTTGTGAAGGAACATAGTGACCCGAGTCGAATTTTCAAGATTTAAGGTGACACACTTGAAGAGGAAAGTATTTTTCTGATTTTTTTGGGTATTTTTATAATTAAATAAATTCGAAAAATATAAAAAAAATCAAAAAAATATTTTTTTTGTTCAAAATTGGTTCCTAAGGCTAAGCCAAGGCTTCCAAAGTTGATTTTGTGATTTTATGATCTTTTTGATATTTTTAATTAATTTTAAAGAATAAAAATCACAATAATAGATGGTAAAAAATCAGGTGTCAACAATCATCAACAGCTTCTTAAGGCTAATAACTGTCAGGGTCACTTTCTTTCTTCAATATACCAAAAACCTCTAAGGTTTTCTCACGAAACCCTCAATCCGGAGGGAGGCCGTTTCAAATTCCATTCCTTCATCCACTCAACCAATCTAAACCTTATACATCGCTTCACAAGCTTTTCAAAACTCTTGTGGTTCCTGTCCACGTTTCCACTTTGAAAATGAGTAGTTTCAGAGTTACCTTTCTTGTGACTTCCATCACTTAACTCATCAGCACTAGTATCGGTCGACTCAGCGACTTGAGTAACGATAGCAGCTCCTTCTCGAGTCTGCCTGCCCATCTACTTTTCCCATTTCCGCTCAAAGTTCTCACGACCCCTTTTTACACTTGGGTCTCGCACAATTAACAAAATCAAGCCATATTCTCTTCCAGTGCTCATACTCCAGTCACTCATCTTTACTCAATTCTCACGATCCCTTTCCATTCTCGGATCTTCTCATATCTTGCACACATGAGCCAAATGCTCCTCTAGCGACCGTACTTTAGCCTTTCAACCTTATTAGGTTCTCATGTCACTTGAACCACTATGATTACCTCTAGGAATCAAAGACTTAAGTCATCTACTAAAGTCTAGCAGTCTCAGGCTGCTCATCTCATCATTCATCACCAACAATCAACTATCCAGCGGTTCCCAAACAACTCTCAACTAGTTGTCCATTATCCAAGGATTCCAAATCATCCTTAAGCAGTAACCACACATCAAACAAGCACTTAAGGCATCACTTCTATGAGTCAAACGCTCATACTATAAGCATAAGGCATCTGCCACTCTGTCACAAACACGACAGGCTATCTCAATCTCAATCTCAATAGGCATCAGTTCAACAGGGTATAAAATCCCCACACGTCGTCTAATCTCTTAGTTAGACCTTGGTCATTGTTGACACCTAAATTTTGATTAGTCTTTTTCAGTTTATTTTTGAAAATAATTCATAAACAATTCATAAAAAGTCAAAAAAATAAAAAATATTTTTTGATGGCCTTGGCCAAGCCTAAGGAACAATTTTTGACCAAAAAATAATTTTCCATATTTTTCACATCTTTCAGTATTTTTAGAAAATAGAAAAATACCCAAAAAAATCAAGAAAAATAGCATTCGAGGTCACAAAAATATGAAAAAAATAGGCAATATTTTTCTTTTAATTCCTTTGTCTTCTTGACCTCATAAAAAGTCTAAATTAAATTTCAATTTCATGTGTTCCTTTGTTACGCATATAATTGAATTTGGTAAAAAATGTCAATTGAATTTTTTAATTTATAATTTTGACATTTTTAGGATCTTGACATTCAATCTGATTGTCTTTCATTGTAATTTAGCCCAATTATTTACACAAATTGCTCAATTGCATGAATTGGGCAAAATCGCATACTTAATTGCATTTTAGTCCTTGAATTTAGACATAATTGAAATTACTTTCAATTCAGGGACTACCATTTCAAATTGAAGTCACGGCCCAATGTTTTTCACCATTCTGAATAGATTGGCATAGGTGGTTTTTTCCAATTTGATCATTTGAGCCTTCAATTTCACAATTTTCCGAATTGCAATTAAGGATAAATTTGGGGTTTTTGTAGAAATTGACATGAACTTTTGGGAAAAAAACATATTTTTGGATAATATTCATGCCCTAAGTTTGATATTGAGGTTTAATTGTAAAAATTCCAAGTCGAATTGCTGTTATTTTTGAAAATTAGATCAGAACCGGTTCTGACCTGTCAGACCGGCCGAACCGGTCTGGAATAGTGTTGTCGTCTTCCTCAAGTTCCCGCGCCAAATGCAAAAAGTGGAACGGCGTCGTTTTGGGGTAGCCGGGCCCGCGGATCCGGGTTTGGGCTGGGTTCCGGCCGGAGTGGGTCGGATCAACCCGGTCCGAATCATATTTTTAATAAAAAAATTTGGAAAATGATTTAAAAAAATAAAAAATCGAAAAAATTTTAGAAAATTCTAAGAAAATGTTTGAAGCGCACTGGCGAGATATCTCATGAAATCATGCTTCGCAAAAGGGCCGGATTTTGGAATGTCACAGTATTTCAGGTATGTCTCGCTTGGATCTGATCAATCTTGAGTAGACTAACCAAAAGGGAAAGGCTAACGCAGGACAAGGCACGTGGACCTAGGAAACTCGAAATAGAAATGATGCTTTGACCATAAGGATTGCTTAGGGACATTTAGAGCCATTAAAGGCCAATCTGTTAACGATTAAGGAATTATTTGCTAGCATTATACGATTGGAACGCGGGTGATGCCGTATAACCAATGTATAATTTGTGAAGTTTTCCAAAATCGAACAATGACGATCAAGACCGTCGGAACTAGTAATGAACTGTCACGCCCCGTGTCCTTTAAAAGCGCCCGAACATCCCTTTCTGCTATGCCTTCGCGATACGTCCCAAGGATCGAATCGTCTAACAATATACTCGCGGAATGAAATGCACATGCGGAAGCGATAAATAAAGTCCATACATAAAACTCGACAAGATGACTTAGAATGCATACAACCCAATTACAAAACCATCAGTTTACAACACTTAACTTTGAACATGAAACATAACTGGGCTGTTCCTAAATCCATAACTACCTATCTCAAGGAAACGTCCGAAAGTAAATGGTACAACTATCCCTACGCTTCCGATTTGTCAACATCCATCGACCTTGGTTCAGGTTCTTCATCTTCAAATCCAGCATCGGGATCTCCCAATATAACATCTGGCACCTCAGGTGGGTCAAGGGTTGGGGTCTGAAAAATGGGTCCTACGATGGGGTGAGAAAAACCTCAATAAGCTAATCCTAAACCCAAACTAGGCACTTAGTACTTCCAGACACTACCTAACACATGCAAGGACCAATAAATAAAGAATGAGGCAAATGACACATAATAGTTTCATTAAGGCAAAATCATGGTAAAATTCTCAATATTGGACTAAACTTCGTACTTTGGCACTCAAATACTCATATCATCTAAAATGGCACTCATGCTTGATACAACCTTACATTTCGTGGTTAGGCCCGCGTCATATAGGCGCCTCAGGCAATTTCATCAAACAATCCCGCGTCGTATAGGCGCATCAGGAATTTCTTATTACACAATCCTACGTCGTATAGGCGCATCAGGATATTCTCATTTCACACAATCCTGCGTCATATAGGTGCACCAGGATATTCTCATTTCACACAATCTCGCGTCGTATAGGTGCATCGGGATATTCTCATTTTATAATCCCGCGTCGTATAGGCGCATTAGGATTCCACATGCTCGAAAATTCACAATTACACTAATTATAGCTAACTGCAATCAATTATGCATTTTCTCAATTCAGGCATCATTCAGTCATCACCTCCTCAATTGCATATCACAGTACCACACTGTCTTAATTCATCGAGCTAGGCCATGTCAATACCTCATGATCGAATATAATTCGATTTAGGACAATCGTCAATCAAAGCCACCACAACTCGTCCATGGTTACGATATATAAAGTCGACTCCTCAATTTCATTAATTCCCGCACAATAACCCCTAATGGCCGAATCCACATAAACCATATTTTAGAATTCTTGTCAAATTCATCACTTAATCAATCGCATTCATGCACGGCCAAGGTAGTTTTAAGACCAATGGGCATTTTCAATTGGCGAAACACTATAATCTCCTCATTGCCGAACACACCTAGGGTTCGATCGCCGAATCGAGCGACTAAACCTCATATTCAAGTCCATGACCGAATAGCATTAGGAATATTAAGTCACTTTCAAAGAATTAGCTCATCAACTCTACCATGGCCAAATATACCTAGGCCTATTCAAGAGATTTCACTAACTCAATCATGGATCACAAGCTTTAGTCCTTCGAATTTCACAACAAGGCGTTCGGTTACCCAAGCACACAACCAATGGCCCAACTCCAACATGATTTTATCATTTCAAGCATTGCAATTTATCAATCACAATTTGTCCTAAAATCACCATTTCGGATCTCTATGAGTTCTACCTCAAACAACCCACAAATCATCACTTTACCACAACTATTAGGTCTTTCCATAACCTAAGGTCCTAATGAGGGCTTAGAATTAACTTACCAAACGATGGAGTCGAGGCGAGTCGATCCGAGAAGTGATGAAGTTCACGGTCCTAAATCTGTCCAAGGAGAGGCCGAGCATCATTTCTACGGATTAGCCCTGGATTACCTCTCAAAATCGCACTAACCCTCAATCACTCACCAAACAACACATCGGACTTAGTCTTAGGGGGACTTACCATAAAAAATAGGGTCGAGGAGCTCACGAATGAGGCCCGAAGGCCGGCGAGGAGCGGCGGTGAGGCGGCGGTCGGCGTCTTCCCCAAGAGGCCCAAAGTGAGGGAGCTTGAGATGTTGTGGAAATTCTCCTATATTTTGATTCTGACAAAACCTTCAAAAGAAATTGTTTAATGAAATGTGATGCAGGAAGAATGTGTAAGTAGCAGGTTGAGTGATTCCAATTCTGTTGCGCTGACCAAGGGTCAGATGGAAGTGCTTCTGACCGAGGGTCAGATGGAAGTGCTCTTGACGATATAAACAGTGACGGATGGATCACATCAAATCTCCGTATTACCATTCCGTGCCAACTGATCAAATCTCTTCTAGACAAATCTGAAGAAAGATCAGTCTCTGCATTTTACAAAACACGAAGACCCACGTATGGCAGGTTTCCGATCAAGGCAAGTGATATTCAATTATCCTGATATCCCCTCTAATCAATTAAGGGACTTTCTATAATGGGATATCATCTTCTAAGGAATATATCCTTGGGAATCAACTCAAACTTATCACACTTATGGAAGCTGGAGATTCAGTTGTATGGGCAACTGAATCAGAAGGGTTCAATGTCTTACCCAACGGTCTACATATCTTCTGAAGATACAGTCTCATTCAATCACGATTGATGACGTCCAATCAAGGATTGAAGAGCGATCCCTTGGCTGGAATCCAACGGCTAGTTCGGAGGCAGAGGAGTATAAAAGAAGAATCATGATTGACTAAGGGAGAAGCAGAGCGAACAACAATCCAAAGTGCAAGCATAATTTGAGTTTCATCCAAAAGAGTATTCTGTGTACCCAAAATCCTTCACTGTGAAAATCTGTGTGAGAGAGAAACAAAACACTTGAGTGATTGTAATCCTCTTGATTCTTCATAGTGAAATCCAGCCAATCGGCTGTCATCGTGGGAGAGTAGACGTAGGCTTGATCTAAGCCAAACCACTATAAATATCGTGTGCAATATCCTCTTCTCTAAACTCTTACCCTTGCGTTTAGATTTTCTGCGCACTGTTATACTGTTCTTGTTCCTAATCGTACACTGAACTTTATTCATTTCGCAAGAAATTTCAATTGTGTTCAGAATCTCCTATTCACCCCCCCTCTAGGAGATATTGCTAGTTACATCAATTGGTATCAGAGCAGGTTGCTCATTTTACGAAGTGTTTATTGACTTCAAAGTTAACGATCTACTATGTCTAGCAATCACTCTTCAGGAACAAGCGATTCGTACTTTGCCAACCAGCCACCATACTTTGATGGAAAGGATTACAATATGTGGAGTAACAAGATGAAGTGGTTCTTCAAAGCTTATGATGATCTGATGTGGGATGTCGTTACAAATGGAATAGTTCCTGCAAATGCTACAAATCTAACCTCTGCTGACGGAGTAAATACTATCACAACAATGACTGATGCTGAAAAGGCTAAAAGAAAAGGCCTTGATTCTAAAGCTGTCAATGCTCTCTTTTGTGCCTTATCTACTCCTCTTTATAATCGTGTCTCAGAGGAAGAATCATCTAAGGCAATATGGGATAGACTTCATGTTACCTTGCAAGGAACAAATCGTGTGAAAGAAACAAAGCTCAGTATTTTACTGAGTGACTATGAAGCATTTGAAATGAAGCCTGCTGAATCTATTGCAGATATGATAGATAGGTTTCAGACTTTGGCAAGTGGACTTGCAAGACAAGGCGCACCTATCGCTGAACCAGTGCAAGTCAGGAAGATACTACGTAGACTCACAGATGATTGGAATTACATCAAGCCATCAATTCAAGAATGCCAAACAATTAGACAACTCTCGGTGGATGAGCTAGTCGGCACTTTGCAATCCTATGAAACAGAACGAGCAAACAAAAAGGGAGAACAGAAAGGTAAAAAATCTATTGCCTTAAAAAGTCAAATTAATCATTGTTTTTCTGATACAGATGATGAATATCAGGATGATGAAGAATTAGCCCTCATGGTCAAGAAATTTAGGAAGATGGCTTGGAAAGGCAGAAACATCAAAGGAAAGAAACCTTGGAAGAAGAGTGATGTAAAAATATCAAGCAACGACTCTCAAGATTGCAAAGACGTGATCTGCTTCCACTGTAAGAAGGCATGACATATCAAACCGAACTGTCCAATTTTGAAGAAGGACAAACTCAAGTATGAGAAGTACAAGAAGGCTCTAAAGGCAGAAATTTTAAGTGATTCTGATGAAAGCGAAAATGATTATGCAAACATCTGTCTCATGGCTGAATCAGACTCAAGTTCAGATTCAGAAACTGAGGTATGTTCATCTGAACTCCCTGATGAAGTTATTGAATATATTGATGAACTGTGTAGAAACTACAAAGAAGCTCTTGAGAAAGTTTCTTGTTTGAAAAAGGAAAATGCTTCTTTAAAACAACAGAATTTGCCCCAAGAAGAAAAAATTGATTTTCTACAACAAGAGTTTCACCAAATGAAAGAAAATCATGATTTAGTTTCAAAAGAAAATGCTTCCTTGAAAGAAAAAATTTCTGATATATCAAAAAGGTTTTCACAAAGGTCAGTAACTCTGAATAGCATCATTTCAAAACAAATACCCTTCAATGACCGATCTGGGTTAGGTTTTAAAAGGGAAAGTAGCCAAAGAAATATCTTTAAAACTGAATTTCGAAAACCAACGTTTTCCGATTATAAGCATCATTTTCATAAGCATTTTACTAGATCCTACATTCGACAACCTTGTGTGAATTGTGGTGATCCTAGCCATACTAAGGATTACTGCTAGAAAATTTGGAGACCTATTGAAAGGTCAAAATATACTAACACAGAAGGACCCAAGAAAACATGGGTACCAAAGAAACAGTAAGTTGGTTATTTATTGCAGGTACAAATGAGAAGGAAGAACAAGTGGTTTCTGGATAGTGGTTGTTCAAGTCACATGACTGGATATCCAGATGTATTTATATCCTTCTCAGATTGTGATGGAAGAAGCGTGTCGTTTGGAGGAAAGAACTAGGGAAAGGTCATCGGGAAAGGAAATGTAAAGATTGGGAATCTGACCGTTAAAGATGTCTCTCTAGTCAAAGGATTAAACTACAACTTGATTTCTGTAAGTCAACTCTGTGACTCTGGATATGATATTTGGTTCCAAGATCTAAAATGCACAGGTATGAGCAAGGATAAGAAGCAATCCTTCACGGGACGAAGGCATGGGAACATTTATCTTTTAGATATTAATGCTGATTGTGAACATGCTAAATGTCTTATTTCTGTTAAGGATGAATCTAATCTTTGGCACAGAAAGTTAGGTCATATTAGTGTAAAACATATTTCAAAGCTTTCCAAGAAGGGACTTGTTCGAGGACTACCTCAAACAAAATTTGAGAAAAGTGGACTATGTCATGCATGCACACTGGGTAAGTAGGTAAGAAGTTCTTTTAAGTCCTTAAATCAAGTTTCCACTAAGCGTTGTCTGCAGCTACTTCATATGGACATCTTCGGACCTAATAGAACTCTAAGCATTGGAGGTAAGAGATATTGCCTTGTCATAGTTGATGACTTCTCTAGATTTACATGGGTTTCATTTCTTGCTCACAAAAGCGAAGCTTTCATATCCTTCTCAAAATTTACTAAAAGAATTCAAAATGAAAAGGGTTACACTATTTCCAGTTTGATAACGGATCATGGGGGAGAGTTTGAGAATCAAAGTTTCTCAGATTTTTGCACTAAGTTCGGAATTCAGCATAACTTCTCTGCACCTTATACTCCTCAACAAAATGGGGTAGTAGAAAGGAAAAATAGATCTTTGCAAGAAATGGCTAGAACTCTTCTTATTGAGAGTAAAATTGCCTCTAACTTTTGGGCTGAGACCGTTTCAACAGCATGTTATATCTTAAATCGAATTTCCCTCAAACATTTTTCTGAGAAAACTCCCTATGAATTTTTCAAAGAAAGAAAGCCTGATGTTGCATATTTTCATGTATTCGGTTGCAAATGCTTTATTCTAAAGAATGCTAATGATCGAGTTGGAAAGTTTGATGAGAGATCAGATGAAGGAATTTTCTTGGGATATTCAACAACAAGCAAAGCCTACAGAGTCTACAACAAGAACACTCGTGCTATTGAGGAATCAATGAACATCAAGTTCGATGAAAGCAACCAGGATGATGAACCTGAATCCATTCAAATGCATACACTTCATCAAGTCACGAACTCACGAGCAGACTCAGATGTGAATACGGGTTCGGAGAATGTTCAGAAGGAAACTTCCTCAGCTGAAGAAAGACCAGAAGATGAACAGAATGAATCCACAATATCCTCAAATGATGGCCTTGACAAAAACTGGAAGCATAAGTCAAGTCATCCAAAGGAACTTATCATAGGAAGCATAAATGATGGCGTAAAAACAAGATCCAAGTTCAAGCAAGCAATGAGCAATATAGCATTGGTATCTGAATTGGAGCCAAAAAGGATTGAAGATACATTAGCAGATGAAAACTGGATAAATGCAATGCAGGAAGAGCTACATCAGTTCAAGGTCAACAATGTTTGGGAACTGGTCAATCGTCCCAAAAATTGTCCAGTAATTGGAACAAAATGGGTATTCAGAAACAAACTTGATGACAAAGGAAAAGTTGTAAGAAACAAAGCAAGACTTGTAGCAAAAGGATACTCTCAAGAAGAAGGAATAGACTACGATGAAACCTACGCACCGGTTGCCAGGTTAGAAGCCATTAGGCTACTTCTTGCTTACGCCTGTTACAATGACTTCAAACTTTTTCAGATGGACGTGAAAAATGCCTTCCTAAACGGCTACATCAAAGAAGAGGTATATGTTGAACAACCTCCTGGCTTCGAAGAACCTAAAGAAAAGGATATGGTATATATCTTAAAAAAGGCACTCTATGGATTGAAACAAACACCCCGCACTTGGTATGAAAGGTTAAGTAACTTTTTATCTCAACACAGCTTCACTAAAGGTAATGTAGACACCACTCTTTTTATTTAAAGAAAAGGTAAAGATATCCTTTTAGTTCAAATTTATGTTGATGATATTATATTCGGCTCATCTAATGAACTTCTCTGCAAGAAATTCTCTAAAACAATGCAGGATGAATTTGAGATGAGTATGATGGGAGAATTACGGTTCTTTCTTGGTCTTCAAATTCATCAATCTCAGAAAGGAACCTTCATATTTCAAGAGAAGTATGCATTGGAAATAGTGAAGAAGTTTGGTCTAGAGAATGGCAAGAAGACAGAAACTCCTATGTCTCACTCCTCCAAATTAGATAAAAATGAAGATGCAAATGAAGTTGATCCCAAACTATATCGAAGTATGATTGGATCATTACTCTATCTCACAGCTTCAAGACCCGACATCCTATATAGTGTCTGCTTATGTGCAAGATTTCAGTCATGCCCAAGAGAATCACACCTATCAGCAGTCAAGAGAATAATCAAATACATAGGGACTTATCCCAACTATGGTTTGTGGTATTCTAAATCTTCTGATTTTATACTAAAGGGATATTCAGATGCAGATCCTGCAGGTTTCAAAATTGATAGAAAAAGTACATATGGAACTTGTCAGCTCATGGGAAACATGCTTGTCTCATGCTATTCAAAGAAGCAAAATACAGTGGCACTCAGTACAGCTGAAGCAGAATACGTATCTCTTGGAAGTTGCTGCACTCAAATACTTTGGCTAAAACAGCAGCTCAAAGACTATGGTGTTGAAGAATCAACTGTGGAAATCCTATGTGACAACACAAGTGCCATAAATCTCACAAAGAATCCTGTACTTCACTCAAGAACAAAGCATATTGAGATCAAGCATCACTTCATACGTGATCATGTTCAAAACCGTGATGTTAACATTCAATATATTGATACGAAAAATCAACTTGCAGACATTTTTACTAAACCACTTGATAAACAGAGTTTTAATTTTATCAGAAATGAATTATCCACCATTAACCTTCCTTCTTAAGTATACCTTAGAACATGGAGCGTCAGAAGGAACGTCAGAAGGAGAGTCAGAAGGAACGTCAGAAGGAACGTCAGAAGGAGAGTCAGAAGGAACGTCAGAAGGAACGTCAGAAGGAGAGTCAGAAGGAACGTCAGAAGGAGCGTCAGTAGAAGTATCAGAAGGAGCATCAGAAGGGACGTCAAAAAGGGGCGTAAGGAAAAATTCACACTTTCTTTTAAAAAAAGGTCAGTTATCTCTAAAAGCTATCTTTTAGGTAAGTTCCTCATATGAATAGATATCTCCGAATATCTGATTGACAGTGAATATCTGTTTTATTAAAAGAATTTTTTTTTCTTTTAGAAAATCAAAATTCTCTCTTTTGTTTCCAAAAATAACCGCCTCTTTTATAAAAAACGCTGAACCGTCACCTCTGTTCTCTCACATTCAAAATTCTCTCAAATCAAAACCCTAAAACCGTGATAGAAATCTCTCGCTCTCGATTTCCTCCTCAAAACAACACTCTTTCACTCAAAGTTTTAAACTTTTTACGCATCAATGGCTCCAAAATCAGCCTCTGACTCGAAGAAGACGCCTCAGTCGAAGAGGAAGTTCTCCGCCTCAACTGCAAGCGGCGCGGAACTTACAGAAACCCAAATCAACGAACAGCGAGAAGCACTCCGCCTGGCAAAAGGTCTATCTCTGTTTGCCTTTGAAGGAAAAGAATCTATGGCTCATTCTATTAAGCCAATGTATGATAGGATCAAGGCCGCAGGAGATTTTGGTAACGAACTTAGAAAACTGCTGAACACTCACCATTTCGATAGTGAGGGCGAACTTTTGGAGTTTCTTAGCTTGCCTGGAAAAATCGTTGAACCAATTGCTGTAGAAAAGCCTGCATCTGTCTCTAGAAAAGGAAAGGAGAAAGTGGCAGAGACAAGCTCGAAACGAAGACCATCCCCAATTAGACCTGGCGGCACGAAGGCAAAGGTGGAAGATGATGATGACATTCTATTCAATGACTTTGTGAAAAATATAGGCTTTATTTTGGATAAAAGCTTTCCTGATCCCTTGTTCCAGAATCAGGCTCACAAAGAAAGGTTTGAAGCAATGAAACAGAGAGGTATTATACCTCAAAGGGTATTTGAGTTAAAGTACTTTGACAGCAATGGCATCTATCTGAGGAAGCATCTAGAAAAAGGTGAAGATAGATCAGTTTATAACTAGGAGAGGCTACACTTTTCCTGATTTGGTAGCTTACTTCTATTCAAATCTTCAGTTTGCCAACTTCAACTCTCTAGCTTTCATAGTCCAAAGAAAGCATTATTTTCTGACTGTTGATGAATTGGCTGCAATCATGGGAACCAGAAAGGGAGATTTCAAACCCTTAGATGTCACTGCAAGTGAAGCTTTCTGCTTCCTGACTGGCAAATCGAGTTTCTCAAGGGAATCAAAGTCACATATTGCATACACGGACTTTCCCTTGAAACATATCATGATGCACAAGGTGATCATCGAATGTCTAAGACCAAAGGCAGCATCAAAGATAGATATATCAAAGTACGACGCCTATACAAATTGTCTCATGGTCCTCTTGACCTTTCAGGTGACCCCATGGCCAAATCCGTAATAATTCGTTCCCAGTTCCATTCGATAGCTTCCCACTACTAGGGAAACTCTTCAACTTATTGAGTCATGCCTTCCCTTGTTAATGCACCTGATCCTTATCCACGAGCTTGACTATTTCCATCTTTATTCTATTCCATCACTAGTACCGACATAAGTCCTGGGACTTCTTGATACAAACCATTGGACACTATAGTCATCACGATGAGCTTCCAACATGATCTTCTGGATTTCAGGGTCCGTAGGTTGTAATGCTTTAGCCCCTTTCTAACTTTCAGGTTCGATGTTCATGGTAGCCGTCCAACTAACTTATCAGCAAATTCCCAACTTAGAAGTTGAATCTCTTATTTCCTTGAGCGAAGTCCGTCCTTTATCTACCAATTGCGTGGTCTTCGATTCACCACTATATGCATCTGTTATCCTTATTCTTCCTCAAAGCAGGGTAGGACATCATATTCTAATTCCTGAAGCAACTTCATCCGTCTTCATTGCTTTACGCATTCAATTCCTCTTGGAGACAATAGGCGCTTCAAGTTCCGATGATCCTCATCAATTTGACATTTTTCTCACCACACAAGGAATACCCCCAAATTTCCAATGTAAGGACGATAGCTGACAATTTTGAATTACCAGTTGGGGCATTCATCTCGCTATGTCTACCCTCACAACACATAGGTAGTAACCCTTCCACGTTGCATTATCATGAACCTTAATCCTTTCATGACACAACACTGTAACTCTCACAACGTTTCAACTCCCAATGGACACCAATGTCGGCGTGGTCACCAACTAGGTTTAAGCCCTTGAAAACTCCTTTTGTTTTCGTTCGTCCATTCGCGCCACATCTCGTCTGTAGTCCATTTCATTCTTAGGACGGCTCTTGCCATATTTCGTCAATTGCAAGCCATTTTTCGCAACCTCGAACTCCAGCAATCCATGCTACCAAATGAATTCTATTTCTCGGAAACCTTATGATCAAGGAATTCGCCTTAATAGACCTAAATCTCCCTCTTTTACATTCTGCATACAGCGGCCGTCCTCTTAGGATCCATGGAACATCTTCTCAAGGTCGTTCACGCTCCTTATGACTTCTTGATTCTGATCAATTCCTACCAATCGAACGTTTCTAATTCCACAGGTGGCTATCACATCTCAAAAATCAATGGCCTAACATAAATCTATAACCTCAAATCTAGTCGCTATTCAAGTCGAACCCATATGCATCTGATTACAACAGGCCTTTAATCCAAGTATCCCTTGTGCACTTTCTTGCTTCTCATCTCACACCACCTAAGGTCGTCAGTAGCAATCGATAACCTAAGTCATCAAGATAAAACACAATTCAAGCATAAATCCACTCATACATGCCGTCTCTTTATAACTCATTTTCGCAAATGAAGCTTATCGGTCAGTCGTTTCCGTTTCGACATATTTCCTAGTCTACTATTGATCTCTTAGATTATAACTCCAGATAGCTATAAAGGTCATCAATTAAGGTCGACACTAAAACCATCCAAATGCAATAAAAGTTCAAGCCTATAACCCTTGGGACACTACCTGGTGACGTTCTCACTTAACACTAAGACAAGTAGAATTCCTCTTCCTCCAGTACTAGGGTCTCTTGCTCTATGGGGGCGACTACACACCTTGGTGATGTTTTCTTGTCTAGAATTTACCTTGTCTTCCTCGTTTCATAGGACGTCAATCTTGGAGCCTACGCCAATAGCTGTACCTCATTCAGATGTAATCATACTCGGCATTCTCCTTCCAATAACTCTATCACCTCAAACCACAAGGTTCTAAGGAGTCAAGATTCCTCCCTAGTTTCTACACATCCATACCTTGGATATTCAAGTCAATTAATTCAAATCACTTTGCGGCTATAATTCAAGCATCTCTTTTCACGTACTCGTCCATCCATTAAAATCATGAGCGGGTACGATTATCGAGTTCATCTACTTTCCTTCTCATCAACGACCACCTCATGGTCCTATCGTCCTTTAAAACAACGTCCTATCACCTAGGGAACAACAACTTAAAATTCCATTTTCGATGGTCCGATTCAATCTCGGCTAATCTCATAGAATCATTGAACTTGGGTAGGCTAGCATGCCAATTTCCTTTAACACTTCCCATGACAAGAGAGACGGACCACAAATTTCCTTTCTAGGTCTTGCACTCAAGTACCAACCGTTCCTTACAGGTACATTCTAAACCCAATGAGCGGAAATCCTCTTTCCTCATGGTTTCTCTGGTCATTTAGCCCTTCGAGATGAAGTTCATCATAACACTTCATGTTCAAGGATACCAATTCATCACGATGCTTCAATTTTCGATTCATTCTTGAACTTCCTTGCCTTATCCAAAGGGTCTCTGACAACTTTTGGACATGCTTAGGCAATCTCAATAACTCTACCCTGCAATGGCAGATCCATCTCTGGTTCTCACAGCCGTCAGGGGTCCTAACACTCTTGCTCCTTAACAAATCCTCATTCCAGATAGGCGTAATCTCAAAATTGCATTTCCTGCCAACTCAGTCAACTTCGACCTCACAACTATTTCACAAGCTAGCCCATCTGTCGATTCTTATTCGTGTCTCCAGTATCATTCATTCGATTGCCACTATTAGCTCCAAAAGTCACAGCCGTGACAGTCTCAGCTAGCCAGGTAACAATGGCAGTCCAACCTTAAGCTTACCTACAAATTCTCAATTTCTCCTAAGGCTTCAACTCTTGAGCCTTCACAACTTGCGGTCTCGAGCTAGGCGCTCCTCTAACACTCTTGCCTCGGTTGCTCACCCTTACTAGGCTCTAACATAACATGAGCCGCTACAATCCTACCCAGGAATTTAAAGACCCAAGCTATCTTCATAAGTTTAGAAGTCCTAAACTGCTCACCACAACGGTAATCATAAGCCAACACTAACAATCAAGCAATCACAAGCCATACTCAACCAGGGGTCTATTATCAAGTAGGCCTCAACTAGGCAAATATCAAGCAAACACTCAAGGCATTAACTCAGCGAGGTACTTACTCATACCTTTAGTCTTGCCGCACCTGCGACTTAGCCAAATTACAATATGCTATTTAGCTTCTTAAACAAGCCGTAGCCAACCAATAGCTTGACGCTAAATGAGCCAATCATAATTCAAGCAATCAGAGGCATATATCAAGAAGTTCTCACTCGTACCTCAAGCCTAGATGTATCTGCTCGTTAGCACAACCACAACCAGCTATCCAACCAAACACTCAGCAAACAACGCTTAGTGCCAAGTACGAAGCTCTAGGACCTCTAATCGCCTACGGCGATGCAACCCAATAGTGCCATTCACATGGGTCATATCAAATGCCATGCAATGTTTGAAATTTCATCTTGAGGATCAGCTTTAATGCAATAAATCTTTTGGTAAAAGAATCAGATTTAGCCAAATACCTAGACCCATCCCTTTCAATGTATGGTTTAGGTCATTCCTGCCTCCCTTTCTGTCTTAGAAGCCTGCCAAGAGCCGCTCCTTATCTGAACTTCTATGTCCCGGCATACACTCCTCGCCCTCATCAGACCTGGTCTTTGCAGGTTGTCCCAAGTCATACACCTACGAAGAGAGTCTCGTTCCACATTTCCCATAACATGCTTCATTACGATTTATAGGTATCCCATCAGCTTGTCCCATACCAAGCGATGGTTTATCAAATCCGATAATGATATGCCCATGCATGTACATTACTCAACTTTTATTTTGATGTCGTAAACACATGCAGTGCATGCTCATCCTTATTGCCGGTCACATCGTAGTTTTCTCCAAATCAATTCTTATCCATATAAGACTTCTAATTCCACAAATGACCATCCATCTCACAAATCAATTACCTACGTTCACTATGTACCTCAAGTTCACAATGACGATCATAAAACCCAATGACCCTTTGCTCATAAGAAATCCTCTATTAACCTCAAGCATCTTTACAACCTCAAATCCATGCTTATAGCTCAATTTCTGTTTGCTTCCTCATGAACCTCAATCATATCTTTACCTAAGATCATCAATCAAAATCGGTACTATAACCATCAGAGCACGACACAAGTTCAAGCCTATAATCCTCGAGGTTCAACAATCAAAGCCTAATCCTGTAGGTCTCACTATCTAATTGTCCTCAAGTCATCACTCCTTATCACTCCAAACCTTAATCACACTGGATCGAGCTGACCTTGCTCTAATACCACTTAAACAGGGATGTCACGACCCGTGTCCTTGCGAGCGCGCGAGCATCCCTCTAATGCTGGCTAGATCAGAAACTTCCCAGGAACCAGCGGCTTCTAAATTTCACGAGAAGTGGCATGCACATACGGAAGAGAGAACGAATCTCCGTACAACAAAATTAACACGATGACTCAGGATGGACAAAAGAGATTTCCTCAATATAACCAATATCTTTGTAAACCATCATCCAAATTCCAAAAACTACAGTTATCCATAAACCGAAGGCAGACTTGTTCTAATCCCACCAACTACATATGGGAGTACGAGGTTACAAGTTCAGCTGCTTCAAAAGACTTCTTCGATGGCATATATGGAGCTTCGCCAAATCGGACGTGAAAATGTTATCCCACGACGGGGTGAGAATAAATCTCAGCAAGTAAACTCCTAAACCTAGACTAGGCCAATAGTACCTTCGGACGAATCCTAAACATGTAGTTCCCACATTCCTTCAGATCCATTCCTATCAAGCTAATTTATCCATTGAGGCCATCTTTCAGGTCGAGTCCTACCATGTGTTTCTATCCATAAAATGGAACGCTATGCTAAACAAGAAAAAGGAAATGACTCATTACAATCACAAATCAGATATTCACAATTCAAGTTACGATTCAGTAAGATAGGGTCAAGCTTCGTACTCTAGGCACTTCACAAATCTCATACTCATATAGAGCATCACATACAATAAATCTCAGTTCGATATATCAAGGCCCGCATCATAACGTCTTGGGTTATCACACTGACCTCCCACTCTCACGGCTCTCAAGTCGTGCTATCACACTGACCTCCCGCTCTCACGGCTCCCAGGTCGTTCTATCAAACTGACCTCCCGCTCTCACGGCTCCCAGGTCGTGCTATCACACTGACCTCCCGCTCTCACGGCTTCCAGGTGGACCTCCCGTTCTCACGGCTCCCAGGTCGTCCTATCACACTGACCTCCCGCTCTCACGGCTCCCAGGTGGACCTCCTGTTCTCACGGCTCTCAGGTCGTGCTATCACACTGACCTCCCGCCAGGTCGTGCTATCACCTTGACCTCCCGCTCTCACGGCTCCCAGGTGGACCTCCCGTTCTCACGGCTCCCATGTCATGCTATCACACTGACCTCCCGCTCTCACGGCTCCCAGGTGGACCTCTCGTTCTCACGGCTCCCAGGTTGTGCTCTAACCCTTAATGGTTAATATATGATCTCATATAAATATGCTTATCAACCAGTGGCCAAGTAGAAATTAAGGTGTACAATCATTAAGAGGCAATCAGAACCCAGCCTCTACGTCTCATTTCGACAAATAAAACCACTTCTCACATTACGTGGCCAAAGCTACCACGAGCAATTAATCGATTTAGTCAATCAATTCATTCCGATTCCTCATGGCCATATACACTAGGCTAACAAGTCAACCTAACCTCTCAATTGATCGTTTGATCAAACATTGCCAAACAACTATCCATGAATTCATACTTATGTACCTCACTTGTCGAACTAGTCGCTTATTATAAACATAGTTCGAGCTTGCATTGTTCGATCCCCCCTCGACATCCCAATAACATCTCAAGCCCTTGAACCGTTTCGCCTAATCAAGAAACATTACCCATTTGACTAGAAATCACGAGATTGAAACAATCACTCTAGGATTACAATACGAACACATGTGGTTCTCTCTAGTCTTCCTTGAACATGGTTTCAACAACACAACCAGCCATGGACTCCTCAATTTCAACTCAAGAATAACCCTCACAGGCCACCCACAACCAATCAGATTCGGGTTCCTCATGGAACATCGCAAAACAAGCCCTTAGACTCATCCAAATCCACATCTAAGGTATCCATTAGTAACCTAAAGTCATAGGCTAAGTTTAAGAGCAACTTACCAATTAGTGAAACCGAGGAAAATCACCAAACAAGCGGCGCAAGTCCATAATCAATTCAGGTCACCGGCGGTTCAAAGATCATCCGATTGCCTCTAGCAAGTTCACCCAAAGAATCAACCATTAACTACCTCAAATTCATTCTTAACTTCTACCACCAAACGAATAACAAGTAAGCTCTAGCCCTCAAAGTCACTTACCTTGCTCTAACCAAAAGAACTCCAACGGGCAGCCCTCAAAAGCCTTCGGTTCAAGGCTGGTCAGCAGTTCTCGCGGCGGCTCACGGCGTCACGGCAAGGAGGAGTGGTGGTGGCGGTGGTGTCAGCGAAGGCTTGGCCGTGAGGCAGCTGAGAGGAAAGGGGTAGAGAGCTTGAGGGAAGATGGAAGAAAAATGAGAGAATGAGAGAGTGAGAGGGAGTTCGGCCGGATGAAAATAGAGGGGAGAGAGAGAGAGAGAGAGAGAGAGAGAGAGAGAGAAGTGTCATCCACAAATGAGAGAAGAGAGAAAATGGAGGGAGAATGGATGAGTGGGGTGGTTGGTGACAAGGAATAGTAATTAGGAATGACTAGTAGGTGGGGTGGTTGATGGGGAAAAAGTCTAGTCACTCAAGTCAATTCTTGTCAATAATAATTCATTGGCCAAATGACTTCTTTACCCTTGAAATTTCGGCTGCAATGGGGGAGGGGCAAATGTCCTTTTGCCCTTACTTATTTCTAAAGGAAATGTCATTAATCTAAGGGTAAGAAGGTAATTCCTAATCGTCGGTCCGAATTTCACTTTTCTAATCGATACGGGGTGAACCGTAACATTAATGGTTCTTGATGAGGTAACGTCCAATTTATGACTGTTGGAATTCTCGAATACTCGACGCCCAATTCCGAAGTTCAATCCGTGGCTAAAATCCGTCAATGGCGACTCATGTGTATCTCTAACTAACGGGCGGCTCTTAGGAGTTACGCGTATCGACCCGTGACTAATGTCACGTTTAAGAGTCATTCGAGTCATGGCAACCTTGGTTGTCATGCAATTGCGAGGATCAATTGCTAGTTCCAAAGGGCGCGATCGTTAGGAATTGGTTTAGGTTGATTCGCAAATTATACGAGGCTCAAACGGAATCACCCATGATCCAATTGTATAACACTAGCAAATCGTTCTGTGGCCAATCCTAGACCGGCCTCTAATGGCTCAAAATATTCCCTCGGCAATCTTTATGGTCAAGGTACAGATCCATGGTCAAGTACTTTGGTCCACGTACTTAAATCCTACTTAGCCTTTCCCTTTCGGTTAGTCTTCTCAAGAGTGGCCAACTCTAAGCGAGATTTAACTGAAGCACACTGGCGAGATATCTCATGAAATCATACTTCGGAAAAAGGGTCGAATTTCGGACTGTCACCCAAACACTCAGTAAACAACGCTTAGTGCCAAGTACGAAGCTCTAGGACCTCGAATCACTTACGGCGATGCAAACCAATAGTGTCATTCACAAGCGCTATATCAAATGCCAAGCAATGTTTGAAATTTCATTTTGAGGATCAGCTTTAATGCAATAAATCTTTCGATAAAAGAATCAGACTTAGCCCAATACCTAGACCCATCCCTTTCAATGTGTGGTTTAGGGCATTCCTGCCTCCCTTTCTGTCTTAGAAGCCTGCCAGAAGCCGCTCCTTGTCCGAACTTCTATGTTCCGGCGTACACTCCCCGCCCTCATCAGACCTGGTTTTTGCAGGTTGTCCCAAGTCATACACCTACGATGAGAGTCTTGTTCCACACGTCCCATAACATGCTTCATTACGGTTTGTAGGTATCCCATCAGCTTATCTCATACCAAGCAATGGTTTATCAAGCCCGATATGATATGCTCATGCATGCACATTCCTCAACTTTTATTTTGACGCCATAAACACATGCAGTGCATGATCGTACTCATTGCTCGTCACATCGCAGTCGTTTCCCGATCAATTCTTATCCATAGAGGACTTCTAATTCCACAAATGACCGTCTCACAAATCGATTTTTCCCCAAGGTTTAGCAATATACCTCAAGGCCACAATCACGAACACATAATCCAATCGACCCTCTACTCATGAGCAACTCCCTATTAACCTCAAGCACATCCACAACCTCAGATCCATGCTCATGGCTCCTCAATTTCTGGTTGCTTCCTTGTGAACCTCAATAAAATCACCACCCAAGACATCAATCAAATCAATTCTAGAACCATCGAAATGTACACGAGTTCAAGCCTACAGTCCTTAAAATTCAGTGATCAATGCTTAATCCTAAAGGTCTCACTATCTAATTGTCCCAAGTCCTCACTCCTTATTACTCCAAACCTCAATTGTGGCATCCCAGGTCCCTCCTAGCCTCCAACTCCGATACCAATCCAAAGCCTAGCTGTCATATCTCCCAATCTGAAAAATGTTCCCACAACGTGGGTTAGAACGACGGCTAGCAAGAAAAATATTCAACCCTACCATAGGGGTCCTAGGACTCCCTAAAACAACTAAAAAGGACAATCATATAATCAAGGCATCAAGATCATGTAATAACATCAATTCAAATCATTAGGCACCAATAATATAAAGTAATGAGAATGAGAATGCCAATGCAATATGGAATGACGTGCTCTTCAATAATCTCACCATCGCCAAGTTAATTGACTTGCGACCCCTACTCCAGGGCATCCACGACGCATGGTACGACTCTCCCCCGCACATAGCTCAGGATCCTCAAGTACGTACAAATCCCCGCACACAGCCCAGGGGCGTCACGACGCGTGGTACGACTCTACCCAGCACACAGCATAGGGTCGTCAAGTTCGTACAAATCCCCGCACACAGCTCAGGGGTGTCAACTCAATTCAGTGCACTGAAGAGTAATATCTCCATATATCTCATCAATATCGTTCCATGTACAATGTATGCTTGGCCATGTATGTCATGATTCACAATCACATATCTTGCAGGCGATAACTCAATCGCAAAGCCAACATACCAATGTCAATGTCCACAATGACAAGTACATGGAAAACAAATATCATAGCATTGAATTTAATCAAGCAGAGCACATGAGAAATGAATCATCAAGACCAAAAGGCTACCACTTCCTCTCTTTGATGCTCTCGGATCACCAAGGTTCTAGCCAATCAAATCACATTCTTATCGAGCTAAAGTAATCAAACTCGGTTCTTAAGCAGGGAATTCTGGTACTGCACAGTTATGCGAGTCGTCCGTTTTAAATTAGTAAATGAGCTCCTAAAATCATCAAATTTTATGAAGTTGTACTTAAGACCATGGGGAACGTTGTGTCAAGAAATCTAGAATTGATTCCATCTAGAAAAATTGCAGTAATTCACGAAAACTAGAGGAAATCTGACCTTCAGTAAACCAGTGCCAACGTCACAGAAATAAATATATTTCGTGGGGTGAACCACATCAGAAAAATCCCAAATTTTTATACGTTGTAACACATGACGTCCTCTTAAACTTTCATGAAGGGAAGTTGATCTAAATAATTCTCCAAAAATCAGTTTAAAAATCACGAACGGTAAGGGGTCTCAGCTAAACTGGTCAGAAACAGCTTGAGCCCGTGTAGTTCTAAGGAAATTATAAATATCAATTCAAATCCAAAAATTTAAATTACGTTATAGTCAAGGACGTGACGAACAAGTTTCATGAAGGAAGTTTGGTCAGATTCTCATCACAATATGATTTCGAATTGGTCATTATCCTACCAACTCACGCCAACAAAATCTGACCTGTTACAATCCTGTGTAGTCACGGTTTTTAATCACTAAACCAGACTTAATCTCTTCCATTCAGCCAACCACTGACTCTATACAAAGCACTAACATGATCCTACCATATACAAGACAATCGAGCATAACGCAAATGGATTTTTGTGTCCAAAATGGCCATTAAGAACAGAACAGTTTTTATTCTAAAAACCGAGTCCAATTTCTGTTCTATGCCTGCAAATCAGCGACAATTCATCCCAAATCAAATATTCCTTTGACCATTACTATATCCTAGCTTCTCCCACCAATACTTAGCTCAAGATCATACGAGGTAGCTTAATTTAATACCAAACGACGCTTCAACATAATGTGATAGACCAATCCTAATCCGAGAGAGAAGTTTCGGATTCCAATTACAAATCAAGTCTTAATTTCTTTGAGTCGACCAGTGATTCTCACAGTAACAATGACCTAACCCAACTCTTCAATATTTAACTCAGGAACCTACAGATTAGTGTTGACACCTGATTTTTGACCATCTATCATTGTGATTTTTATTCTTTAAATTTAATTAAAAATATAAAAAAAGTCATAAAATCACAAAATCAACTTTGGAAGCCTTGGCTTGGCCTTAGGAACCAATTTTGAACAAAAAATATTTTTTGGTATTTTTTAATATTTTTCGAATTTATTTAATTATTAAAAATACCCAAAAAATCAGAAAAATACCATTCGTGGTCAGAAAAATACACAAAAATATTCAATAATTTTGTCTTAATTTCCTCTTCAAGTGTGTCACTTTAAATCTCAAAAATTCGACTCGGGTCACTATGTCCCTTCACAAACATAAACCCGAACCGAGCCTAAAAAAATTATTTTCGAGTCTTTTAATTTTCAATTCCTACTTTTAATAAGCTATGACAATGAATTCTAAAATCTAGACATCTAATTTGATTGCCTTGCCATTATTTCAACTGTCACTAGTATTATTAAAAATCTTCAATTAGCGGCATCCGAAGGGCGAAAATTGAGGAATTCGGAGTGGAAAAGGAGCTGGACACTACACTACTACTTCTGCTTTCTTCAACGAGCAGACAATGAGGAATTAAAGAAAGGGTCGGCAAGACCATCCATGGGAAAGGAGTCGACCATGAGAATTAAAAAAAATGGGCAAAAGACAAAAGGGAAGGGAATCTGCATATGCCTCATAATGCTCTCCACCATAGTAAAGGGAAGTGGAGGTAATAAAAGAAGAGGAAAAACAATGAGGATGAGAGGGAGGGGTCGAATTAAAAAGTAGAGGATGGAAGGAGCTTTCCATCATGGAATATACGGTCATTGAGAGGGGACAAGGGAGAGTGGAATTAATAAAAAAAAAAAAGCAAAAGGAAAGGAGTGACTCCTTCCTCAACAACCCAAAAAAAAAAATGCATTTTTTTAAGGGGGTTCTTCTTCTCCATCGTCACCATCTTCTAGGGAGAGCATCGACCAGAGAACATTTTTTGTCCGCGAAAACCCATGCAGAAGCACTCGACACTTTGAGAGAGAGAGAGAACCGGGAGAGCGAGAAAAAAGCTTCTTTCATCCGAAGCTTCATCGGCAACGTAACTCCTTCATGGCCATTGTTGTTCTTTTCAACGTTCAACACGAGCTTCAAGGTGGAGAGGAAAAGACGTCCACGTCTTGTGTGCACAGAAGATGAAGATTGATTGCTTGAGGGAAGCTCCCACGGTGGAACCTTTGAAGAATTCTCTGGCATAGATAGCTAATCGTCATCAAAGAATCCAGAATACAACTTAAAGTAGCGGCTGTTTTGCTCCGAATTCGGTCCAGACCTGGTAAAGGGAGAGAAAGCTTGAGTCAACAAAGGACAAACATGAAGATTTTCTCTCCTTCACCGAGCAAGCCTACGGATTCCGGCGCCAGATTTCAATGACCATCGTGTCACACGATTCGTGTACTACCAGCAAGGTCATAGCTGCACATACTTGTTCACTCCATCAATCTTTGGCTACTCCAGCGACGTGAAGGTCATCACGGATACCATCATCATCCGAGCATTCACAAACATCGACGTGGCAATTACTGCCTTTAGCCGCAAGCATGCTGTTGACGAATCTGATCCTGACGAATCAACAAGGCGGCTAGCTTCTCGCGTCGAACGAGTCTCGAGGCCTTGTTCGACGCTTGTTTTTTGCTGAAGCCCAGCCAGGAAATTCAACGAGTTGTGGTGTTCGGAATAAAGGGAGGAACAAAAGGTTTGATAAAGCAAGTCGTCTTATGGTACTTGAAGGAAGGTGATGGATGATTATTCATCTTCTCCTCATCCAAACCCCACGTGTTCCTTCGTTCCAACCAAGGCGGTGGAGTAGTTCTCTTTTGGATTTTTGTCCAGTCCCGTCGAGAAGCTGAGTCCATCACCGACCACTGTCATGAATAGTCACGAAATTTTTTGCCGAAAACACCATTCAGTGTTGACGTCGAACTGCTCATCCAGTCCCTTCCGCAAGTGTGATCCGGGAATCGATCCTCGAAGATTCAACGTTTGATATTGTCTTGACATGCCTAGCTAGTTTGTTTTTGGCTATGTTTTGTTAATTTCTCTTGCAGGATAAACTGATGTCCCCCCACCCATAAACTTCAACGCTTGTGGGGTGTTTCAGGGCCAAATGTTACATGCACGGAAAAAATTACATGTTATGTGGTCTAGAGCTTTCTCAGTTTCTAATGTTGAAATTGTTCTTTTATTCTGGCGAGATATGGGAAGTGCATCTTCGGTCCAAGGGACATTATGGGTTGAATGAAAGACCACATTCGGTCAACGCTACAGAAGAGGAGGATATGCACAGAATCTGGGTTGTTAGACACTAAGCCATTGACGCGAATCTGCGCCAAAAGCCATTGGTCGAACCTCATCGCAAAGCTAGTCTAGGCCACCAGTCCGATATGCAAGCCAGTCCGGAGCAAGTTTCGAATTTGGAAATTACAATCTCGCAAGATAATGTAACGGGCATGGAGATGGTCGCAGGCTGGGGCTGGGCGATTGAAGGCCAGTGACACGGTGTCCAATCCGGTATGTTTTACGTATCCGATCCGTATATCAGAATTATTTTTTCTAAAATATTGCCTTTATAGACTTGATTTGCATGTATTTGTTTCAGTCTAGTGGTTAGCTTATTTATCTGGTTGAGTGTTATCTATTGTCAAAGACATGCTTTTTATTAAAATATTTTTCGAAAATATAAAAAAAAAATAATAAAAAATTCAAAAATCAATAAAAAATGAAAAATCATAAAAAAATTCAAAAAAATTCGGAAAATTCAGAAAAATTCTAGAAAATCCCAAAAGATAGGAAATGGCCACAGTAAATTGGCCAAGGCTCATCCCGGGTGTTTTGAACCCGATCATTCTTAAAAATGACGATTTCGCCCTTTGGGCGAATCGTCTTCCAAAAATTGACGATTTTGCCCTCCGGGCTAAATCGCCTCCAAATCTTCCCATTTTACCTCGGTCCTAAATCACGCCTTCCCTAAGCCCTTATGGCTATACTAGGAGGCCATGTGATGTGAATTGACATGCATTGATGTGATTTATTTATGCACTTGATTGCGCTTTCACTTAAATTGATTGTGATTGATAGGAATAGTCTTCCAATCTGCATGAAACCCTGAATTAAACCTACCTCACCCGAACTTGCGCATGCATGAACTCTTAGCTAGGAACATCACTCGCGTTTGGTACCGAAAGGGCGTTGGTAATGACACCAGCGTAACCAAGTCTCCGAACCCAAAATCTCTGGTTCCGCAGAACTGATCGATCTCTCCCAATCGGTCAGTAAGGTTTCCGGTCTACCCTCCAAGAAAGACCGGTGGCGACTCCAAATGCATGCACAATTTGCACATGCCACCACGACCACACTGAAGGTCGAAAGCGATCGACTCTTATCGTCGAATCCCTTAAGAAATACTCCCGCCGCGATTTGGTATGGGCCTGGGAGGGCTCGCGCCGATCCAAGACCCGCGATCGGTAATCCATTAGCCGCGTCCGCTTCCGGACGGGTCGCGACAGCTGGCGACTCCGCTGGGGACATTGTTCTAGAACCTATCGTTCTAGACCTCAAGTGGACTTAGGCCGTAATTAAAACGCTGAGTGATTCTTCTAACCATGCAGGCGCTCTTGAAGGTGAGGTAAGTCCGCTTATGGTAAGTGTTATATGTTTTTGCAGATTGGAGAAATAAGGGGTGTAGTCCGTGATTAACATTGTCTTATGCAGGTTGGGCGTAGGAATGTATGTTGTGTGGATGATTTGAAGTGCTGATTGATAAACTGTTGTGCATGAATTGCATTATGATGATCACAACACGTGGACACACACAACCACGCCTAAAACCCCGGGTGCCGCCTTTAGGAACACAATAGAAGGAATTGAAAATGGAATCTCCGTGAGGAAAAACGCGGGGTAATCCACTTTTCAATTCCGATCGCTTCGAACTATGGATCGAGTCCCAATGCAACGATAGCTGTGCAATGGAATCGGCTCTTTCTAGAACTCGAGGTGAGAACCTTGACCTTAGGTGCCAAACCCTCTGATTTTTAGCAGTTCACCATCACTTGTCTCATGCGCATGTCTTTGGGCGGTTGGTACACCTAAAACCACACATAAGTCAACGAGTTTGATTGGTAAGACTCTCTATCCCCCAAATCTATCACAGTTCATGTAAATATAGGCATTTCATCCATTGCATTCTGGTGATTAGATTAAATGCCGTTTCGAGAATAGATATGTGCGTTTGTCCCCAATGCCCTTGATAGAAGACGGGGAGGGTGATATCCCACGACGAACACCGAGTGTGCGATAAGGAGCATACTATAGACATTATTGAGGTATCATCCAATGAAGATGACGAGTTGGGGCAAGTGATCCTGAAGACACAGATCGAAACTGGGGCATCCCTAAACGTTAGGATCACATTCCTTTGTTTCATTTTCCATTACTAGTCCTCTTGTATAGGGTTTATTTTTACCGAGGTTTTCTCTATCTCACCCCTTAGAGTGATTGTATTAGGGATCTATTGGTGTATACATTCAGATGGAACTTGATTGTATTTCTTTTGACGGGTCATGGGAATGTGATAGTGGCATTTTCTCTAATCATCCGAATACTCCCAAGTCAAGTTTATAATTCCTTTAGAGGAAATTAAAATTGGAAATCTTACACGACCTTTTTGGTCGTATAGGGTAATCTAACCCCAATTTCGCTAGAATGAATTATACACTTCAATTGGTTCATGCATGATTGTGCGCCGCTGGTAATCCACGATAATTGACCGAGAATATCGGCGTTGTTTTGAATTTAATGACGAGATAGATGTCCAAATTACTCTCGTTCTTAACAAAACGGCCTTGATTTGGATGTCGTATCTTCAATTAAATTTAAAACACGTTATTATGCCTCGTACTTTTGAGTAATTCGTTCCTCTCGAAATTGATCAAAAGCAATTATTGTGAATTACATTCCTTTCAATAGTATGCTTTCTTTCGAGGAATATTGATAAAAACTTTTCGTGCAAGATTAAAACCCTTGTAAAAGTTCTTGTCCTTATTAATCATGAGTAAGCATAAGATTAAAAGGGGTTTTTGCTTTCTTTTTCAAATTATTCCTTCTGATTCTGTCTTTTCATTTGCAGGTAAAAAATAGGTAACAGAGAGAAAATCTTTTCCTGGATAAGTCTGAGGCTATTCTTTCATCTGATCATGAGCGAGTCATAAAATCAGGACATATTTGCTCGACTTATTGATATTATGGTTCGGCTCACCTAAGTTGAAGATGTTCGAACGCTCGAAGAAAGGAACCATGCAGAAGTTAAAACACACACGAGAACTTTCATTTATTTTGCTCAGCGGAGGGTTTTCAGAAGCAGGTCATACAATTCGGGGTGGAAAAGTAAAACCAAAGTGAGCCCTAATTAACGACACAAAGGAGCCCAACTGACCCTCCATGTTGTTAATGCTCTGCCCGTACTCACGACTTCGCATGTCCTGGTCCGCGAGCTTGAGGAAAAGGTTTCTGCATTCTCCCTTAACCTCAGTGACCTTGACCTCGTGTTCTTCGGTGATTATTTCCAAGTCCCGAACTAATCCATTCCCGTGAGCTATGTCTGCGGTTATTTTGTCGAGCCGTTCTTCCTGCCAGTCGCTTTGCAGCCTCAATAGGACATTGTGGCGGTCGTGCTCGCCAGCGGTCAGGGATAGGGCCAATTGATCCACCAGTTTTCTCCTCTCGCGAAGCAACGTCGCGACCCTCTCATTGGCAAACTCGACGGCCTTTTTGTGACTATCGGCCAGATAGTTGGTCAGCACCAAATGATCAGACCGATCCTTGTAACGAGCCCGCAAGACGCGAGCCACGAGAACCTCCCGATCAGCAACACGGTAGGCCTCTAAGGAGTGTGCAAAGAGGGTCGGGAAAGTTCTATATTCCCTCCCCAGCGTAGTACCTTCGAGGGAAGTGGTATCTAAGTCCTCGAGCAGGACACGGATTTCATCCGCGGTTGCAGAATGATCGGTTATGTGCGCGTAACCGCGACCCAATAGGTTATAAAGCTTTTCCCACTGGGCCAAGACATCAGTCGAAAAAGTGCGCACGGGAGAGGAGGCCATTTGCGTTGGGTTGGCTTGAGAATAAGACGAGGCTAATAGAGAGATTAGAAGGAAGAAACTGATTATGCGAGAACGCTAACCTGCCATACGTTAATCCCTCATTTTATAGCAACTCAAGGATGATGAAGGGTCTCAGTAATAATGCTGGTGGAGCCCAGTTAGGGGGTAAAGCAGGAGGTCCCCTCACGAGAACCATTGGATTCGTTTAGGTCCGCGATTTCCGGCTTATCAATTAAAAGATGTAAAAGATTTGTCGGGATCACCATTATTAGAGTTAGGTGGGAGGTAAGCGCAACTATCGAAGAAAGCCCTAACAGGATTTAGCAGTCCCATCACGTTGAAAAGCTAAGCGCGAAATTCAAGGTCTTGAGGGGGAACGTTTGCCTAATGATGCTTGAAGAGCGTCTCCTGAACATACAAAGTCACTCGAAGAAAAATTTATAGGGAGTGAGCATACAGGAGAGAGTAGAGAACTCTGAGTGGGCAAGAATCAATCAAACATTTCTCAATCCAACATATTTAAGAGGTTACTGTCAGCTGCTAGAGGCGACTGACTCAAAAATCTCAGAAATTGAACTACTGAGGGATCTCGAAGATTCCAAGACCAAGTCTAACACCAAAACCATGGAGCCCAACACTTCTGGCAACGGAAATCAAAATCACGGCGACGACGACAATGACATCCACGATGCTCAACTCGGGAAAAGAAGACGTCCTTACCAATACTCTCAGGAGGAAACCCAAATGCTGGAAACCCTCTTCAGTAAAAGCCCTCACATGAAAAAGAAGTGGAGAATTGAATTGAGCCGGGAGTTGGGGATTAATCAGTCGAGGATCCAGTTTTGGTTTCAAAATAGGAGATCTAAATCGAAGGCTCAACGCAAACGTCAGGTGGTCGAGATTTTAAAGGAAGAAAACCAAAAGCTGCAAACAGAAAACATGAGGTATGAAAAAGCTCTCAATATTACCGTTTGCCCTCATTGCGATAACCTCATCGCCCGCGGTGAGATATTCCCCGATAAGCCTCACGCAATGATTGAAGACATTCATTTACCACCCTACTCCCTCGGGGCATCCCCTGCTCAACCAGATTTTGCCGGAGTCACGCATGAGCAGGATGATCCTACGAAGACGATACAAATGCCTCCTGGGGGATGGGATTTGCGTCGCTTTGATTGGAGTTACAGTTTCAAGGAGCTGGATGTTACCGCCGACCAGCTCAAAGCATATCAGCCTCATGCACAACAATTTTCGATAGGGTCGGGTCCTGCTGGAGATGAGTTAATCAGTCGTGAAGCCATCGATGCAATTTTGGGCCACGATAAGAGGAGGTTCGCTTGGCCCCCTGAACTGCATTCCAGATTCCTAGACGTGGTTCACCAAATGGGGATCGATTCAGCAACTCCGACGCGCATATTTAATGCCATGAATGTACCGGGGCTTAGTAAGGAACTGGTCAGGAATCACCTTGCTGCCTACAGAAAGCTATTAAAACAGCGTCGAGCGGAGCTAAACCAGGAGGAATCCGTCTCGAGCTCAAAAGCTAGGGGGGACCGCCATTGTAATGCTCAGGTATCAAGAGATACCCAGCCAAATCTAAGCATCAATCAAGCTAGCAACACGACCACCGGCGAACTGAAAGATGATCAGAATGTCATTCTAGGCCATTTCAACACCTTTCAAGAGCACGTGTCACAAGTACAGCGAGTGCGCACTCCCCCATTCGAGCAGCAGTCGGCTGGTGCTCTGCCTGCCGCTAGTCAACCCACAATAGACGATTTCTTCGATGAGGGGCTCGATGCCTTGTTCAATCAATGGGAAGCTGGCATGCTTGGACAGCCATGATCTAGCACCTGACTCGGGGCATGATGGGTTGGTCGCTACGATCACCCATAGAAAGAAGAACATGTTCACGAATGGATCACTCTTTTTATCCATTGTAAAGTTCCTATGGGAGCATTTTTCTTTAATGGCTATAGTTAATTATGTATGAAAACCAATGCTATCGACGAACATCGTCATGCTCAGTTGCGATGATCCCTTGTTAGATTAAATCCGAAACCAGAGGCGGTCTTTAAATTTTGAGTGGCCACGAACTCATTCCTCACCGAACACCCAGGATGTTGAAATGAAGAGTAACAGCGTGCACAGGGAAAATGTCACTTTCGTTTGGACGATGAAAAGGGGTTGAGAGAAGGTCATAGCGTTAATTCCCATGGAGCTAAATGAATTAAACGGAGTCATTAATTGCGGGTCCGCCGCTGCTCCCCACATTCTCGGGCCTAGCAAATCATAAAAGGCACCGAAAGATTGTAGACCTACCACTTTGAAGACTGAACTAGGGGACGAGCGCAATACTCGATGAAACCGAATCAATGCAAGAAAGTTTGTGATCCTGTCACGAGGAAAAAGAAAGGGGAAGACAGATGAGGAGTAATTGCAGGGTCTCGGGAGGAGCGCTTGCTTGCTGGTCTTCATATGCAGCCTGAAGGATGGTTCTAGGACACGCACAATCACTCGAGAAAATTTCTAGAGTGAACAAACACATAAGAGTGAATAGAGAAAGCTGAGTGAACTAGATCAGCCCGAGATACTCCGATCCATCATGTTTAAAAGCTATTCCCATCTGCTAGAAACGCTCGACCTGGACATTTCTGAGCACGAACTGCTGGGAGACTTTGAAGATCCTGGAGCTGAATCCCGCCCGAAGGCCATGGAGATTGACTCCTCCAGTGATGAAATTCTAGGCTTCAGCTACGAAGAAGGAGTATACAATGATGACCGGAGTCGGAAAAGGAAGCAGCTGCAACGCCACACTCCAGGCCAAATCCGAGAACTAGAAGCTTTCTTCAATGAATGCTCCACCCCAAGCAGACAACAGAAAATTGAGTTGAGCCGAAAGTTGGGATTAGAGCTTTCGAAGGTCAAGTTTTGGTTCGCCAACAAACGAACCCGGGTGAAACAGCAACACGCAGACCATGAGTTACTGGCCCTGAAGGAGGAGAATGAGAAGCTTCGAGCTGAAAGCGCGAGATATAAGGAAGCTCTGACCAAGGCCGCCTGCCTTAATTGTGGTAATCCTGTTGTCCTCGGCGAGGTGTTCCTCGATGAACCATCCCTGTTGACGAATAACGCTCAGCTGTTACCGCATTCTCCACAGCATTTTCCGACACAGCCAGATACCGTCGGAGATCTGCATGAGCAAGTCAACACCATAGAGTCAACACCAACATCCTCTGAGAAATGGGACATGAATCATCACAGGTGGAGTTCTCCCAATGACGAACTCGCTGTCGCAGCCAGCCAATCCAAAGTCGGTGAGTCCCTCCCTGGACAACTTTTGAAACGACTAGATCCCGTAGAGAATAGCTACCGAAGTATTGACGATATTTTGGGTGATAAGAGAACAAGGTTTTACTGGACCTATGAACTTCACACCAAATTTGTTGATGCAATTCGAGAGCTGGGAGTTGATTCGGCTAGCCCACTACGTGTACTCGAGATTATGAACGTGCCAGGGCTCTCTAGAATTAACGTTGAGTCTCACCTTAAGTACTATAGGAGATTGCTAAGGGATGGAAGGATAGCGTTAAACCATCATAAAGCCGATTGGAGCTCAAGTGCTGGGCAGAGTTACAACCACGATGATTGGAGAGCCGAGAGCACCCAACCGTGTTTCAGCAATGACGGGACCAGCAGTCGTGTCAGCGACTCCTTTAACCCAAATCAGAATGCTCCGCCGAGTTATCTCAATACTCCTCAAGAGTATATACCACAGTTCCAGCACATAGGGATTCCTCAGTTTGAGCGCGAATCGGTCATTAATGCTATCCCTGAAGCGGATCTGGCATTGGTAGAGAGTGCACATATAAACCTGCCGGTCATTGGAGGAAGTTCCAATTCGAGGGGTCAAATTGCTCATGACGAGAGCAAAGAGAGGAATCCCTCGCCTGCAGTCGACGACACCCAATCGGGGCACCAAGGGCTAGAAGGAACAGGTGATTTCCTTGATGAGGAGCTGGACACTTGGATCAATACTCTTCAGGAATGTATGTCTCAACCCCAACAGGGCAGTGATGAAGGTTCCAGCTCAAAGACTCCAGTCCCTCAGAACGAAGGCAATGAAAGAAATCTGCCCCCAACAATCGTTGATACCCAACTTGAACACCAATGGCTCGAAGACCCGAGCAATTTCCTTGGCGATGAGTTCAATCTTTGGCTCGATCAATTTGGAGCCGGAGGACCATCGCAGTGGTGACGCAAGGCCGGTGATCAAACGTCTGATGCAAGGCATGGCTACTCGATGAAAAATTCTTAGAGAGAAGGGGTTGAATACTCATATTGAATATGTTGTTGATCGCACTGTAAGGTTCCTACGGGAACATCTTTCATTAATATCTAGAACTAATTGCGCGTGAGTGTCAACATCACCCTTTGAGCATCTTCAAGCCGAGGGCCGTGGATTAATCGCTTAATCCGTGGAGCAAGTTCCCCGAGCAATGACTATCACCCGCGGAGCGTAATGGGATCTACCCCTTCAATACGAAATACGTTTGGCCGCGAAGCCACCTATTTGGTAAAACGATGTATCGTTCCTAAACGATCTTCAATCAAACACCGAAGTAATGTCTCCTTTCTTTTCCTTCTCAGATGACAAACATGGATAAAGCACTCAAGGAGCCATGCGTTCGAATAGCAGAACAGACGTTGCCTAACTGGGGGCAGATCAACCATTGATGTTGCAAACACTCCAAGAATGGATAGGCGGATTTGATAGATGTTGTTCATATCAATACGCGACATCAGAATGTGATGAAAATCAAGAGTAAAGTTGTATCGTCCCAACTTGTCTCGAATTTGGGAATATGAATTGACACTTATTGTTTACCCTTGACAGGGGAGTCGCCTTGCAGACGAACAAGTTCTTACATCCCATGTACTACTCGACCAAGGGTAGGATGTATCGTTTCGATTTTTGGAAAATTCGTGAACATACAATGATATGCTTCTTTTAAATTTGCAGGGATCCGCAGCTGCGACGGACAGGTAAGTATCCCTTTTCCCAGTTAGCTGGAGATAAAAAAATGTCAGAATCCTTTCAGCCACCATAAAGATTTTCCAATGCGTCGATATTCATGATTTAAATCGGGAGGTTACCCGAAGCATGAATAGAACATGCACTGTACATCACAAAATCCCCTCGATGGATAAATTTTGGGAAAGAAAGAAAGGAGTTTTTCCAAATATGATTATTTGTCAAATCATTCAAAAGGGAGTTTACTCAAAAGAGAGGCGAGCCCAGTCCAAACACATCCTACATACACTTGAGAGACGAGGGAAGTGAATCGGATAGCAAAATCTGTACCTACGGAGGTAGGGACCATTCGCAGCGATTACATGGGTTGGGACGACGGAGGCGCTCGTTTCATATTCCCAAATACTACAGGTGACCATTGATAACCCCTTTGAACGGAGGTTTTCATTATCAGCCCTGCCGAGAACCACCCCACATCGGGGCAGAATATAAGTAAGTCCAACAGCATCAGGAGAAATGGTTAGAAATTTTGTTGCTCAGACTAACATTAATCTTCGTGTGTTGTTTATATGGTAATCCAAGTGCCATAGGATGATGAGAAGCATTCATTTCTCTATCCCACACATCGAATCCTTTGCACAGCCAACTTAAGCCTGCAAAATCGTTTCATGAACCCGTTGGTGATCATTGCACATTTCAAGATGGATGCAGCATCACTTTAGAAACGGAAGAGCTCAAGACTAAGGGATTACAAAGAAATTCCTGGGTTTATGATAAAAGCATGTTTAGACTTTCGATCATATGTCTAAAGTGATCTCCTGAAGATGAGAAAAATGAGATTTCAAAAAAAAAAAAAAGATGAGAATGAGAAAAAATCCCCGGCATCAAGAAAAAGCAAAGTGCCTGGTAAAAGCAAGGCTGATGCCCATGCAAGCTGTTTGATTGACCCACAATAAAGCCTAGATGGGAAAAGAGGAAATCCCCGAAGGAGCCAAATTCCAAAAAGGCCGCTCGCCAAATGGTGTCAAGCGCGGAATAAAGGCGCAAAAGAGAAAGGACAGGTAGCAAATCTGCAATGATCACTAATGTCAAACTCTCCAAGAATTTTGGGCCAAAAACAAGCTTTTTTCTGTCCCCAATCCTACCAATGTTACGACCCCGAAAGAGTCTTCTCTGACTAAGACACTTGGGTTAACATATAGCTTAGCTCGAAGAAGTACGAGCAAGACTATTTCTTTCTCATTTTGCAGGGTTCTTGACTTGTAAACCCGGAGCAGATGGTGAAGACTTTCATTCAATGGCCTCGACTCCAAAGCGGGTCCCCTTTGAAAGCCAATATCCAAGCCTAACATTACGGTCCCGTGGAAGACCTCCCGATCGATCAGAATGTATGCGCTGCGAATGATCCTAAAACCTAGGCACAGGTTAGTAGGAAGTTGAACGCATTCGTTACAAAGACCATTATCACAGAGCGGTAAGGAGCCCTCTTGAATGAGAAATTCTCCAATAGATGTTTTGAACAAACTCTTTTTGGAAATTTCAAATTGTTTGATCCAGATTTTCCATGCAAGAAATTTGTGATCACGTTTGCATGTTGCAAGAATGCTTTGGATAACCTCCAGCATCAAAAATGCGCATTTCATGACTAAAACTTAAGTCATAAAATTTTGTCAATTGGACAATTATTGTCTTCCCAAAGATTATTAACATTTTCTTGGTGAAGAAAAATCTTTCAGGTTTGAACTTTCTGCAGGATACCTGGAGAACCCAGCTCCCAGAATGTCGCCTCAACAGAATCAAATGAAGCTTTGTCTAAATAAAATCTTTCTCTGCTTCCGAAACTGAATTCTCGACAAATTTCGGGATCTTTCAAAAGAAGGGGTGAGGATAGAACCCCTTTTTCAATATATCAAACAGTCCTAGCATGACGTGGAGAACCCTCGTCCTAGGACCCCTTTTCAAAAATATCAAACAGTCCTAGCATGACGTGGAGAACCCTCGTCTTAGGACCCCCTTTCAAAAATATCAAACAGTCTCATCGGACGTGGAGAACCCTCGTCATGAGATCCCTTTTTCAAATTCAGGCAGTCTCATCGGACGTGGAGAACCCTCATCATGAGACCCCTTTTCAAATTCAGGCAGTCTCATCGGACGTGGAGAACCCTCGTCATGAGAGCCCTTTTCAAAATTCAGGCAATCTCATCGGACGTGGAGAACCCTCGTCATGAGACCCCTTTTCAAATTCAGGCAGTCTCATCGGACGTGGAGAACCCTCGTCATGAGACCCCTTTTCAAATCAAACCATGGTAGAAACCGCCTGAAGGGTCAACTCATGGTAGAAACCGCATGAAGGGTCAAATCAAGGTAGATACCGCCTGAAGGGTCAACCAATGGTAGAAACCGCCTGAAGGGTCAACTCATGGTAGAAACCGCATGAAGGGTCAAATCAAGGTAGATACCGCCTGAAGGGTCAACCAAAGGTAGAAACCGCCTGAAGGGTCAACCAATGGTAGAAACCGCCTGAAGGGTCAATCTAAGGTAGAAACCGCCTGAAGGGTCAAACCAAAGGTAGAAACCGCCTGAAGGGTCAAACAAAGGTAGAAACCGCCTGAAGGGTCAACCAAAGGTAGAAACCGCCTGAAGGGTCAAATCATGGTAGAAACCGCCATAAGGGTCAGCTCATGGTAGAAACCGCCATAAGGGTCAATACGAGGTAGATACCGCCTGAAAGATCGACACGAAGGTCCGATCCACCATACGGATTAAAATCTCTGGCAAACCCCAAAGCGTGGGAATGCGCCTTCCTTAGGTTCCTACCAATTAGGAATCTCATAATGGTATGACCTACTATACATGTTAGAACTTAATCTCCCTAGGATTTTCTATGACGAGTCCTAGGCATCCTCTTGAAAGTTGTCGCAACCGGCAGTATCCGACAGGTGAGCTTCAGGTAAGCCTCTCTCACTCCGGCCCATGTTCAAGTTGTTGGAGTAAACCGGGGATTAATTTGAGCTTTTATCGAGAGCCTTAAGGATTCGATGTCATAGCATTTCTTCTCTTATTTTCCCAGTTGAGTCGGTTAGGAATCAGGTGCCATCTTATCTTTGAGAGAAACCTCTAATGAGATTCCTCTCAAAGAGGGGCAGCTGTTGACACCTGATTTTTGACCATCTATCATTGTGATTTTTATTCTTTAAATTTAATTAAAAATATAAAAAAAGTCATAAAATCACAAAATCAACTTTGGAAGCCTTGGCTTGGCCTTAGGAACCAATTTTGAACAAAAAATATTTTTTGGTATTTTTTAATATTTTTCGAATTTATTTAATTATTAAAAATACCCAAAAAATCAGAAAAATACCATTCGTGGTCAGAAAAATACACAAAAATATTCAATAATTTTGTCTTAATTTCCTCTTCAAGTGTGTCACTTTAAATCTCAAAAATTCGACTCGGGTCACTATGTCCCTTCACAAACATAAACCCGAACCGAGCCTAAAAAAATTATTTTCGAGTCTTTTAATTTTCAATTCCTACTTTTAATAAGCTATGACAATGAATTCTAAAATCTAGACATCTAATTTGATTGCCTTGCCATTATTTCAACTGTCACTAGTATTATTAAAAATCTTCAATTAGCGGCATCCGAAGGGCGAAAATTGAGGAATTCGGAGTGGAAAAGGAGCTGGACACTACACTACTACTTCTGCTTTCTTCAACGAGCAGACAATGAGGAATTAAAGAAAGGGTCGGCAAGACCATCCATGGGAAAGGAGTCGACCATGAGAATTAAAAAAAATGGGCAAAAGACAAAAGGGAAGGGAATCTGCATATGCCTCATAATGCTCTCCACCATAGTAAAGGGAAGTGGAGGTAATAAAAGAAGAGGAAAAACAATGAGGATGAGAGGGAGGGGTCGAATTAAAAAGTAGAGGATGGAAGGAGCTTTCCATCATGGAATATACGGTCATTGAGAGGGGACAAGGGAGAGTGGAATTAATAAAAAAAAAAAAGCAAAAGGAAAGGAGTGACTCCTTCCTCAACAACCCAAAAAAAAAAATGCATTTTTTTAAGGGGGTTCTTCTTCTCCATCGTCACCATCTTCTAGGGAGAGCATCGACCAGAGAACATTTTTTGTCCGCGAAAACCCATGCAGAAGCACTCGACACTTTGAGAGAGAGAGAGAACCGGGAGAGCGAGAAAAAAGCTTCTTTCATCCGAAGCTTCATCGGCAACGTAACTCCTTCATGGCCATTGTTGTTCTTTTCAACGTTCAACACGAGCTTCAAGGTGGAGAGGAAAAGACGCCCACGTCTTGTGTGCACAGAATATGAAGATTGCTTGAGGGAAGCTCCCACGGTGGAACCTTTGAAGAATTCTCTGGCATAGATAGCTAATCGTCATCAAAGAATCCAGAATACAACTTAAAGTAGCGGCTGTTTTGCTCCGAATTCGGTCCAGACCTGGTAAAGGGAGAGAAAGCTTGAGTCAACAAAGGACAAACATGAAGATTTTCTCTCCTTCACCGAGCAAGCCTACGGATTCCGGCGCCAGATTTCAATGACCATCGTGTCACACGATTCGTGTACTACCAGCAAGGTCATAGCTGCACATACTTGTTCACTCCATCAATCTTTGGCTACTCCAGCGACGTGAAGGTCATCACGGATACCATCATCATCCGAGCATTCACAAACATCGACGTGGCAATTACTGCCTTTAGCCGCAAGCATGCTGTTGACGAATCTGATCCTGACGAATCAACAAGGCGGCTAGCTTCTCGCGTCGAACGAGTCTCGAGGCCTTGTTCGACGCTTGTTTTTTGCTGAAGCCCAGCCAGGAAATTCAACGAGTTGTGGTGTTCGGAATAAAGGGAGGAACAAAAGGTTTGATAAAGCAAGTCGTCTTATGGTACTTGAAGGAAGGTGATGGATGATTATTCATCTTCTCCTCATCCAAACCCCACGTGTTCCTTCGTTCCAACCAAGGCGGTGGAGTAGTTCTCTTTTGGATTTTTGTCCAGTCCCGTCGAGAAGCTGAGTCCATCACCGACCACTGTCATGAATAGTCACGAAATTTTTTGCCGAAAACACCATTCAGTGTTGACGTCGAACTGCTCATCCAGTCCCTTCCGCAAGTGTGATCCGGGAATCGATCCTCGAAGATTCAACGTTTGATATTGTCTTGACATGCCTAGCTAGTTTGTTTTTGGCTATGTTTTGTTAATTTCTCTTGCAGGATAAACTGATGTCCCCCCACCCATAAACTTCAACGCTTGTGGGGTGTTTCAGGGCCAAATGTTACATGCACGGAAAAAATTACATGTTATGTGGTCTAGAGCTTTCTCAGTTTCTGATGTTGAAATTGTTCTTTTATTCTGGCGAGATATGGGAAGTGCATCTTCGGTCCAAGGGACATTATGGGTTGAATGAAAGACCACATTCGGTCAACGCTACAGAAGAGGAGGATATGCACAGAATCTGGGTTGTTAGACACTAAGCCATTGACGCGAATCTGCGCCAAAAGCCATTGGTCGAACCTCATCGCAAAGCTAGTCTAGGCCACCAGTCCGATATGCAAGCCAGTCCGGAGCAAGTTTCGAATTTGGAAATTACAATCTCGCAAGATAATGTAACGGGCATGGAGATGGTCGCAGGCTGGGGCTGGGCGATTGAAGGCCAGTGACACGGTGTCCAATCCGGTATGTTTTACGTATCCGATCCGTATATCAGAATTATTTTTTCTAAAATATTGCCTTTATAGACTTGATTTGCATGTATTTGTTTCAGTCTAGTGGTTAGCTTATTTATCTGGTTGAGTGTTATCTATTGTCAAAGACATGCTGTTTATTAAAATATTTTTCGAAAATATAAAAAAAAATAATAAAAAATTCAAAAATCAATAAAAAATGAAAAATCATAAAAAATTCAAAAAAATTCGGAAAATTCAGAAAAATTCTAGAAAATCCCAAAAGATAGGAAATGGCCACAGTAAATTGGCCAAGGCTCATCCCGGGTGTTTTGAACCCGATCATTCTTAAAAATGACGATTTCGCCCTTTGGGCGAATCGTCTTCCAAAAATTGACGATTTTGCCCTCCGGGCTAAATCGCCTCCAAATCTTCCCATTTTACCTCGGTCCTAAATCACGCCTTCCCTAAGCCCTTATGGCTATACTAGGAGGCCATGTGATGTGAATTGACATGCATTGATGTGATTTATTTATGCACTTGATTGCGCTTTCACTTAAATTGATTGTGATTGATAGGAATAGTCTTCCAATCTGCATGAAACCCTGAATTAAACCTACCTCACCCGAACTTGCGCATGCATGAACTCTTAGCTAGGAACATCACTCGCGTTTGGTACCGAAAGGGCGTTGGTAATGACACCAGCGTAACCAAGTCTCCGAACCCAAAATCTCTGGTTCCGCAGAACTGATCGATCTCTCCCAATCGGTCAGTAAGGTTTCCGGTCTACCCTCCAAGAAAGACCGGTGGCGACTCCAAATGCATGCACAATTTGCACATGCCACCACGACCACACTGAAGGTCGAAAGCGATCGACTCTTATCGTCGAATCCCTTAAGAAATACTCCCGCCGCGATTTGGTATGGGCCTGGGAGGGCTCGCGCCGATCCAAGACCCGCGATCGGTAATCCATTAGCCGCGTCCGCTTCCGGACGGGTCGCGACAATTAGCTCAAAAGATCATCTCCATCTTCATGCCAAGAACAGAACCGAATTGCATTGTTCTATATCAGTCCACAGAATCGATTTATGCCCAAAAACTCTTATTCGACCCACCTAGCTTGACAATCTCACATCATACTTCTATCCTACAGTGAAGTTGAAGGAATCCCTTGCCTTTTTGCAGCTTGAACTCATACAAGCTTCCACGATCTCCTCCTTAATTCCATTTGATGGGAAATTGGTCAATGGAACTCGAATTTCTGTCCATCATATTCCTTAATGTACACGACCAATTTCTCATAATATCACTTGAGCCTTAACGAATCCAAAATTGACAAGTTCCTTGATAATTTCCTAACTCGTTTCCACATATGTCACCTTGACATATTTTGGCCTCTTTGCTTAATCCTGTATAATGAGGTTTCAAATTCCTTGTTCTTAAAGTTAATTCTCTAATCCCTTTCGGATATCCTTGCTCATTAGGAAACTTGCAAACGGGGGATGCCACAACTCCTTCCCCCCTTATAAAAATTCCATCCTCGAAATTTGATCTTTGCTCCCTCCTTATCAAATGCAAAAATCTTATAGTCTTTACCTCACTAGACTTCGTGGCCTTACCATGCTTCCGCTGCGCATTCTGATTACTTATTTTATTCGATTGTCATATTCAGTGATCATAATCACTTCTCATGGTCCTTCTCGGCCCTAACATCTCATAACTCTCAAGTGATTCTACAATACTGTCCACACATAAATTTAACTATGACTATTCTTTTTCATTTCCACAACTTGCCATTTCTCGATGCTAATTTCACATGCCATGCTTGTGGCTCCGTTGGTTATAGTCCTCACATAATTCACACCCACCATGATGCTACTCGATCTCTAGCTAGCTAGCTAACTCGTGTGGGTCACAAATCATCTCAAGGTACCCTGATCAAATAACAGGGTCCTATCCAACTCACGTTCGGAGGCACAAACTGACTATCACCAACACCACAAAGCACATAGGCACCGTTCATTCTCAACATCTCGATCCACTCATCACTTTCATTCGTCGCTCTATATGCAATGCCATGTATTTTGGAAAATAATTGTCACTTTGAAAACCAACTTTAATGCAATGTATCTTTTAAATATTGGTCAGACTTAGCCCGATACCTAGACCCATCTTTTTCGATATATGGCTTAGTTCATTCCTGCCCCCATCGCCATCCTAGAAGCCTGCCAGGAGCCGCACTTTGTCCGAGCCTTCCTGCTACGGCGATCACTCCCCGTCCTCGTCGGACCGGGTCGTTACATTCCTTCCCCAAACCACACATTTATGAAGTTGAGTCCCGCTCGACACGTCCCATACCATGCCTTATGGTTTGTAGGTATCCTGTCTATCTCGTCCCATACCGAGCGACAGTTGGTCAAGTCCGACAAAATAATGATATGCTCATGCATGCACATTTCTAAAAATTTCATTTTAATGCAACAAATTCATGCAATGCATGAACGTTCTCCTTACTCTTCTCATCGCTCGCTTTCATATAAATATTTATCTTAAACTGAACTTTCTAACACCACAAGCGACCATCGCACTAAAGATCAATTGCTTATGGTTAATTTGTAACCTCAAATCTAGTCGCTATTCGAGCCGAAATTATATGCATTTCATCATACTGGCCCTCAATCCAAACGTTCATCGTTCACTTCTTTGTGAACATCTTACCAACATCTTCCAGGGCCCTCAATATAGATCGATAACTAAAACTTTCAAGGTACATCATCATTCAAGCCTAATTCCACCAATAACAGTCGTCTCATTATAATTCTTATTCATAAGTCGAGCTATCAATAAGTCGTTTCCATGTCGACTTATCATCCAATCCAATGTCGATCACTAATTCTATAACCACAATTAATCATGTATATCATCCAGTCCTAAGTAGTGATCGATATAAAATTCTTGCCTAATACTCCTCAAGTTCTCCATGAGATTGATCATCGCTTTCGCCTTTCACCTTGGGAATATCGGTTTATAAGCTCTACGTACATCTCAAGCAAACTAATCACAACTAGGCATGTCCATCAATGTTCAGACATAATAACGTGATCGTCTTTTCTTTTGCTTCATATCCTCATAATTATTAATGTACCCATCCATTCCAGTTGGACTTGGCATGCTCCTTAAATAATACTTTTCAATCCTTTGTTTCCTTCTACCAGAAACCATGGGCTATTTTATTCTTACCCTTTTTGACGACAAGTCCTCATCAGTTGTCTACAAGACCATCATCAACAACCTTTGTCAAATGAGTATCTTCATTGTCTACACCCATGTATATGCTCTTGTCTTTTCGTTATCATTCAATGGAATTTCTAGTATTCAAACCAAGTCGTTAACTGAAAAGACCTTTTTGCGCTTATCGATCGTTGTAAACTTTCCCTCAAAGGGTTCACATTTTGTAACATGAACACCATATTCAATACTTCATTTTCCTTTTGAGCTCTCTTAAAGGATCTTGCATCTATCATCTTTGTCGAAGCCAGTAATAAGAATCAAAGTCTTTTCACCCACAAATGTCAAGCCCATGAATTTCATACTTCTTTGTAAAATCCGATGCTTGTAAGGCCATCTCTTTTCCTCGAGAACCATCATCTTATTTGCCCTAGAAAATTCTTGTCCTTTCCATTTGTTTCTCCCTAGAGTCTCCAATTTCACCTTGGCCTCATCTTTTAACTTGATCCGAGAGAGTCCATTATCCGTTCCTATCCATCAATGAACGAATTAGGACACAACTGTACTCATTAAGTCATTCTATCATTGCACTTATCCATTTCTCCACTTTGACTCTATGGTTAGAACATATCATTTTACTTGCTTAAAGATCCACTTGGTAGTCACGCTATCTTCATGGTCATTAAGATGGCCCTTCAGAATGTCTTCAGCAACCATTTCCACTGGCGTCAAATGATGTTAGGTTGCCTATTCCAAAGGCACGTAATATTCCAAGCAATTCCTTAACTTGCTTTATTGTATATGGAATTGATAGTCTCGTGTCAATTAAATGAAGTATAGGACTGCATGAGTCAAGAACAATCCTCCAAAGACTCGATACTTCATCATTCTATCCAAAAATCCAACTTCAATTTCCTAGACTTACCCTTTCTGATTCCTGCAAGAGTTTCTTATCCAAGATGTTGTATCAGGCTTAAACCAGACCTTATCCTCAAAAACTATCATTGTCCAAGGTCAATCACTAAAACTTAATTCACACTTTCAAGTTCATACCTAAACTTGATAACCTCCACTTTCTCCCTTCCAAATCCATGAGTAATGGTTCTACATTCACATTCATGGCCTTTAGATACAAATCGATGTCTATCATCCTCAATACAACGATGTAGATTCAAGCCTATAACTCCCAAGTATCCTTCACTTCATCTTAAGTCCAAAATGTCAATCGAACAAAGGCGACTTCTTAAACCCAAAAGTTGATATATCAAACTATCCATCGAACCATGACAATGTCAGTTTATATCAGACTATCACCAATCCCTCAAGATCAACGTAATTATGCAAGCCTATAACTCTCAAGCATTCTTTACTTTATCTCATGTCCAAGGAAATCCATCACAAAGAAGCAATACCAAATTTCCAAAAGTAGATATATTAAACTATCCATCCAATCTCACAATTCAAGCCTAATGCACAATTACACTTGATTCATTGTCCAATGATATCAAACACAAGAAGTGATTCTATAATTCGAAAGATGTTATATCATGCTGGCCATCAAATTCTGTCAACGTCAGTTTATAACAATGCTATGACTAATCCATCAAGATCAAATGCACATATTCAAGCCTATGATCCACAATTGCTAATCCTTAGCAATCTCATATCCAGAGTCTGTTATACAAAGGCTAACCACCAAGCATCACATTTCAAACCTATCAATAGATGAATTACCCTTTCGACATAACATCCAATTCACTTGTCATTCACCAACGACATTTACTATTAAGTAGCATAAGCTACTGCCATACAAGCACAAGGGATTGTGCCTGTAATTTTCAAATGCGTTCGTGCCTACTAACTACCTCAACCACTAGCGCACCTTATCACTCCACTTAACCTAAGCTCTGATACCACTAAAGCGGGATGTGGCATCCCAGGTCCCTCCTAACCTCCAACTCCGATACCAATCCAAAGCCTAGCTGTCATATCTCCCAATCTAAAAAATGTTCCCACAACGTGGGTTAGCACGGCGGCTAGCAAGAAAAACATTCAACCCTACCATAGGGGTCCTAGGACTCCCTAAAACAACTAAAAAGGACAATAATATAATCAAGGCATCAAGAGCATGTAATAACATCAATTCAAATCATTAGGCATCAATAATATAAATTAATGAGAATGAGAATGACAATGCCAATGCAATATGGAATGACGTGCTCTTCAATCATCTCACCATCGCCAAGTCAATTGACTTGCGACCCCTACTCCAGGGCATCCACGACGCATGGTACGACTCTCCCCCGCACACAACTCAGGATCCTCAAGTACGTACAAATCCCCGCACACAGCCCACGGGCGTCACGACTGTCGCGACCCGTCCGAAGGCGGACGCGGCTAATGGATTACCGATCGCGGGCTTTGGATCGGCGCGGGCTCTCCCAGGCCCATACCAAGTCGCGGCGGGAGTATTTCTTTGAAGGATTCGACGATAAGAGTCGATCGCTTTCGACCTTCAGTGTGGTCGAGGTGGCATGTGCAACTTGTGCATGCATTTGGAGTCGCCACCGGTCTTTCTTGGAGGGTAGACCGGAAACCTTACTAATCGATTGGGAGAGATCGATCAGTTCTGCGGAACCAGAGATTTTGGGTTCGGGGACTTGATTACACTGGTGTCATTACCAATGCCCTTTCGGTACCTAACGCGAGTGATTTTCCTAGCTAAGAATTCATGCAGACGCCATTTTGGGTGAGGTAGGCTTGATTCAGGGTTTCATGCAGATTGGAAAACTATTCCTATCAATCACAATCAATTTAAATGAAAGCGCAAACAAGTGCATAAATAAATCTCATCGATGCACATCAATTCAAGTCAATGGCTTCCTAGCATAGCCATAAGGGCTTAGGGAAGGTGTGACTTCGGTCAGGGGTAAAATGGGAAGATTCGGAGGCGATTAGCCCGAAGGGCAAAATCGTCAATTTTTGGGAGATTTGGATACCGAATTACCCAAAATATTCCATGGCCAGTTGATTGTGGCCATTTCCCATTTTTGAGAATTTTTTGGAATTTCTTGATTTTTCTTCAATTTTTGGAAGACGATTCGCCCAAAGGACGAAATCATCATTTTAAGAAGGGTCGGGGTTTAAAACACCTGGGATGAGACTTGGCCAGTTGTTTGTGGCCATTTCCTATTTTTGAGGATTTTCTTGGATTTTTTTAGAATTTTTTTTGGAAGACGGTTTGCCGGAAGGGCAAAACCATCATTTCTGGAAAGATCGGGGGTCAAAAGACCCGAAACAGGTCGTGGCCAGTTGAATGTGGCCATTTCCTATTTTCTGGAATTTTTTAGAATTTTTCTGAATTTTCCGAATTTTTTTTGGAATTTTATATGATTTTTCAATCTTTATTGAATTTTTTTAATTTTTTTTTTATTTTTTATTATTAAAAATAATATATATATATATATATATATATATATATATAAATCCGGACCGGGTCGGACGACCCGGCCCACGACCCGGATCCGCGAACCAAGCCCGGCCCGCCTCCTCCATGACCAAAACGACACCGTTTCACGAAAAAATGAATGGACGCCCAAGATCGCGACACGTGGCGAAGCCACGACCGTCCCATCTGGATTTTATTTTAACCGACGCGGCCCCCACCCGGCTGACGTGGCTGCCCACGTGGCGCGCCACGTCAGCCGCTGACCGTTGACCGGTCAGCGGTCTGCCTGAGAAGACGACCGGCGCCGGCATTCCCTCGCCGGCGCCTCGTCGGAGGGCCATATCTCGGCCCTCCGACGTCCAAATAACATGAAATCAACGCCATTGGAACCTACTTGACGATATCTACGACATATCAGAAGCATATAACAGCATAATCACATGAGCACAACTCGAGTTTTATTCTTTCCGGCGATATCCCCAACTTCCGGCGAGCATGGATTTTGATGCGATGAGCCCTTTAGTCTATGATCTTGATACATGTCCAACACGTATGATGGCTCAGGAGACTTACCTGAGGTCCATGAGGTCCTACGTGTTGACACCTGATTTTTTTTTTTTTTTTTACCATTTATTATTGTGATTTTTATTCTTTAAAATTAATTAAAAATATCAAAAAAGGTCATAAAATCACAAAATCAACTTTGGAAGCCTTGGTTTAACCTTAGGAACCAATTTTGAACAAAAAATATTTTTCGGTATTTTTAATATTTTTCGAGTTTATTTAATTATAAAAATACTCAAAAAATCAGAAAAATACCATTCGTGGTCAGAAAAATACCCAAAAATATTCGATAATTTTGTTTTAATTTCCTCTTCAAGTGTGTCACTTTAAATCTCAAAAATTCGGCTCGGGTCACTATGTTCCTTCACAAACATAAACCCGAACCGAGCCTAAAAAAAATCATTTTCGAGTCTTTTAGTTTTCAATTCTCACTTTTATAAGCTATGACATTGGATTCTAAAGTCTTAAAGTGCAATTAGGTCAATTTGCCCTCCAATTTAATCAATTTTTACCAAAAGGGCTTAATTGCACATTTTTCTTTCAATTAGTCCCCGGTTTCACGGATGTATACGTATGCTCTACGTATTTATACGTCACACGTATTTATACGTTATGCATATTTGTATTGTTTGGTAACCTCTTTAACTCTTGTAATAATAATAATGGTTATTATTTTTAACACCTTTGTTTGTGCCTTTTTTAGCATTTTTGTATTGTGAGTGCTATTGCTAGTGCTATTTTTAAATATCATTTTTTGTATTATAAATTGTGAGTGCTATTGTTAGTGCTATTTTTAAATGACATTTATTTATCATAAATTGTGAGTGCTATTGTTAGTGCTATTTTTAAATGGCATTTATTTATCATAAATTGTGAGTGCTATTATTAGATAGAATTTATAATTGTTAGTGCTATTTTTAAATAGAATTTTTGTATTATAAATTGTGAGTGCTATTGTTAGTGCTATTTTTAAATAGCATTTTTGTATTATAAATTGTGAGTGCTATTGTTAGTGCTATTTTTAAATGTCATTTATTTGTGAGTGCTATTATTAGATAGAATTTATAATTGTTAGTGCTATTTTTAAATAGAATTTTTGTATTATAAATTGTGAGTGCTATTGTTAGTGCTATTTTTAAATAGCATTTTTGTATTATAAATTGTGAGTGCTATTGTTAGTGCTATTTTTAAATGTCATTTATTTGTGAGTGCTATTTTTAGATAGAATTTATAATTGTTAGTGATATTTTTAAATACAATTTATTGGAAGGTATTTTTGGCTATAAAAGGATGGCAAGAGTTTTGAGGTTGAAGGGGAGAGACATTTTGTAGAGTGTGCAAATTTTTGAGAGCTTAGAGAGAAGAACACAAACACTCTCTATATTCTCATAATCTTGAGTGAGCAAAATATACTAAGTTCGGAATATTGATTCCGCATATTGCTAGCACAATTGTTGTGGAGTTATTAGTCGTCTCCCCGTTCGTCAATTGGTGGTGCGTCCGAACTAGATGCCTAACACTTGTGGAGGCTGAGATCGAAGAACATCGAACCGACACCTCCGTTCAAGCACGCTACGAGAGGTAATCTATTTACTCCCTTTGAGGCTTTGTGATTTTTTTTCGATTGAAATGCACGAAGTACGCCTCTGGAGATATATGTATGGGTTGTTATTTATTTCCGCTACGTGTTACGTGGATCCCAACAGTGGTATCAGAGCCAATCCTTAGGTGTTTTCGTGCATTTAATTGATTTTTGCAATTTTTGCAATACTATGGCCAATATGTATTAACGAATTGTTCGTCTTACATGGCTAATGGAGGTTGATTGTTTTATATGATAAATTAATCAACGTAGCAAAAATTGAGACTAAATCAATTTTGAATCGAAAATTTATGGCTATCTTATTTTACGTAAAAATTCTGAATATGATTCAACGTAGAATTTTTATTGTGCCTTCCTAAGTTTTAAATTGTGAATTTATTACTTACGTGGGAGGGTGGTGATCATGGAAAAATCCCTAATCGATGTGATTGATGTATATATGAATGTATGATGATTATTTATATATTTGGGGTTGTAATTATTAAATGGAGGCTGCGTACTCCTTTTATTTTTCATGTAATCTTTATTTTTAGCATAGTCAATTGTTGATGTAAATGCTACGAGGATTACGTGGGGGAGCCTTGTAAGTCGGCGAGCTCTTTAGGGCCCAATTCTTGAAGAGTTGAAGAAACCAAGAAGAAGCGAAGAGCGGCTCTCCGTTATTAAAATATTAAAATGATTAAATGTGGTCACATTGGCTCGAGACCCATTAAATCATAATTCCATGATCACCACGTAGGATAGATGTTTATGTGATTGACATCTATTTATTTATTATGATTACGTGAGCATGTTAAACTGGTTAATGTGCAAAGTCAGACTTACCTCACCCAAAATTGCGCCTGCATGAAATCCTAGTTAGAAAAATCACTCGCGTTAGGTACCGAAAAGGCGTTGGTAACGACACCAGCGTAACCAAGTCCCCGAACCCAAAATCTCTGGTTCCGTAGAACTGATCGATCTCTCCCAATCGGTTGGTAAGGTTTCCGGTCTACCCTCCGAGAAAGACCGGTGGCGACTCCAAATGCATGCACAAGTTGCACATGCCACCACGACCACACTAAGGTCGAAAGCGATCGACTGTTATCGTCGAATCCCTTTGAAAAATACTCCCGCCGCGATTTGGTATGGGCCTGGGAGGGCCCGCGCCGATCCAAAGCCCGCGATCCGCACCCTTGTGTGGGGGAAGGCCCGCGATCGGTAATCCATTAGCCGCGTCCGCCTTCGGACGGGTCGCGACAGCTGGCGACTCCGCTGGGGACCTTGTTCTAGAAACTATGGTTCTAGACCTCAAGTGGACTTAGGCCGTAATAAAAATTGAGTGATTTTTCTAACCCTGCAGGCGCTCTTGAAGGTGAGGTAAGTCCGCTCACGATAGGTGTTATATGTTTTTGCAGATTGGAGTAATAAGGGGTGTAGTCTGTGATTAACTTTATTTTACGCAGGTGTGGCGTAGGAATGTATGTTGTGTGGATGATTTGAAGTGCTGATTGATAAATTGTTGTGCATGACTTGCATTGTGATGATCACGACACATGGACACACACAACCGCGCCTAAAACCCCAGGCGCCGCCTTTAGGAACACAATAGAAGGAATTGAAAATGGAATCTCCGTGAGGAAAAACACGGGGTAATTCACTTCTCAATTCCGCTCGCTTCGAACTATGGATTGAGTCCCAATGCAACGATAGTTGTGCAATGGAATCGGCTCTTTCTAGAACTCAAGGTGGGAACCTTAACCTTAGGTGCCAAACCCTCTGATTTTTAGAAGTTCACCATTGTTGACACCTGATTTTTGACCATTTATTATTGTGATTTTTATTCTTTAAAATTAATTAAAAATATCAAAAAAGGTCATAAAATCACAAAATCAACTTTGGAAACCTTGGCCTAGCCTCGGGGACCAATTTTGAACAAAAAATATTTTTTGGTATTTTATAATATTTTTCGAATTTATTTAATTATAAAAATACCCAAAAAATCAGAAAAATACCATTCGTGGTCAGAAAAATACACAAAAATATTCAATAATTTTGTTTTAATTTCATCTTCAAGTGTGTCACCTTAAATCTTGAAAATTCGGCTCGGGTCACTATGTTTCTTCACAAACATAAACTCGAACCGAGCAAAAAAATTCCTTTGCGAGTCTTTTAATTTTCAATTCTCACTTTTTATAAGCCATGACATTGAATCCTAAAGGCTAAAAGTGCAATTGGGTCAATTTGCCCTCCAATTTGATCAATTTTAACCAAAAGGGCTTAATTGCATATTTTTCTTTCGATTAGTCCCCGGTTTCACGGATCTTGAATTTCACACGGGCATACCCATTAAAATTCAACACCTCTACCCATAATTTTCATAATGCCCAATCCATTGGCGGCCTCAATTCAGGCTAATTTGGTCGTTTGGATGTATACGTATGCCATACGTATTTATACGTCATACGTATTTATACGTTATGCATATTTATACTGTTTGGTAACCTCTTTAACTCTTGTAATAATAATAATGGTTATTATTTTTAATACCTTTGTTAGTGCTTTTTTAAATAGCATTTTTGTATTGTGAATGCTATTGTTAGTGCTATTTTTAAATAGCATTTTTGTATTATAAATTGTGAGTGCAATTGTTAGTGCTATTTTTAAATGACATTTATTTATCATAAATTGTGAGTGCTATTGTTAGTGCTATTTTTAAATGGCATTTATTTATCATAAATAGTGAGTGCTATTATTAGATAGAATTTATAATTGTTAGTGCTATTTTTAAATAGCATTTTTGTATTATAAATTGTGAGTGCTATTGTTAGTGCTATTTTTAAATAGCATTTTTGTATTATAAATTGTGAGTGCTATTGTTAGTGCTATTTTTAAATGTCATTTATTTGTGAGTGCTATTTTTAGAAAGTATTTATTATTTGTGAGTGCTATTTTATAATACAATTTATTGGAAGGAATTTTTGGCTATAAAAGGATGGCAAGAGTTTTGAGGTTGGGGGGGAGACATTTTGTAGAGTGTGCAAATTTTTGAGAGCTTAGAGAGAAGAACACAAACACTCTCTATATTCTCATAATCTTGAGTGAGCAAAATATACTAAGTTCGGAATATTGATTCCGCATATTGCTAGCACAATTGTTGTGGAGTTATTAGTCGTCTCCCCGTTCGTCAATTGGTGGTGCGTCCGAACTAGATGCCTAACACTTGTGGAGGCTGAGATCGAAGAACATCGAACCGACACCTCCGTTCAAGCACGCTACGAGAGGTAATCCATTTACTCCCTTTGAGGCTTTATGATTTTTTTCGATTGAAATGCACGAAGTACGCCTCTGGAGATACATGTATGGGTTGTTATTTATTTCCGCTACGTGTTACGTGGATCCCAATAGTGGTATCAGAGCCGATCCTTAGGTGTTTTCGTGCATTTAATTGATTTTTTGCAATTTTTGCAATACTATGGCCAATATGTATTAACGAATTGTTCGTCTTACATGGCTAATGGAGGTTGATTATTTTATATGATAAATTAATCAACGTAGCAAAAATTGAGACTAAATCAATTTTGAATCGAAAATTTATGGCTATCTTATTTTACGTAAAAATTCTGAATATGATTCAACGTAGAATTTTTATTGTGCCTTCCTAAGTTTTAAATTGTGAATTTATTACTTACGTGGAAGGGTGGTGATCATGGAAAAATCCCTAATCAATGTGATTGATGTATGTATGAATGTATGGTGATTATTTATATATTTGGGGTTGTAATTATTAAATGGAGGCTGCGTACTCCTTTTATTTTTCATGTAATCTTTATTTTTAGCATAGTCAATTGTTGATGTAAATGCTACGAGGATTACGTGGAGGAGCCTTTTAAGTCGGCGAGCTCTTTGGGGCCCGATTCTTGAAGAGTTCAAGAAACCAAGAAGAAGAGAAGAGCGGCTCTCCGTTATTAAAATATTAAAATGATTAAATGTGGTCTCATTGGCTCGAGACCCATTAAATCATAATTCCATGATCACCACGTAGGATAGATGTTTATGTGATTGACATATATTTTTTTTTATGATTACGTGAGCATGTTAAACTGGTTAATGTGCAAAGTCAGACTTACCTCACCCAAAATTGCGCCTGCATGAAATCCTAGTTAGGGAAAATCACTCGCGTTAGGTACCGAAAGGGCGTTGGTAATGACATCAACGTAACCAAGTCCCCGAACTCAAAATCTCTGGTTCCGCAGAATTGATCGATCTCTCCCAATCGGTCAATAAGGTTTCCGGTCTACCCTCCAAGAAAGACCGGTGGCGACTCCAAATGCATGCACAAGTTGCACATGCCACCACGACCACACTAAGGTCGAAAGCGATCGACTGTTATCGTCGAATCCCTTTGAAAAATACTCCCGCCGCGATTTGGTATGGGCCTGGGAGGGCCCGTGCCGATCCAAAGCCCGCGATCTGCACCCTTGTGCGGGGGAAGACCCGCGATCGGTAATCCATTAGCCGCGTCCGCCTTCGGACTGGTCGCGACAGCTGGCGACTCCGCTGGGGACCTTGTTCTAGAACCTATGGTTCTAGACCTCAAGTGGACTTAGGCCATAATTAAAACGCTGAGTGATTTTTCTAACCCTGCAGGCGCTCTTGAAGGTGAGGTAAGTCCACTCATGGTAGGTGTTATATGCTTTTGCAGATTGGAGAGATAAGGGGTGTAGTCCGTGATTAACATTGTCTTATGTAGGTTGGCGTAGGAATGTATGTTGTATGGATGATTTGAAGCGCCGATTGATAAACTGTTGTGCATGACTTGCATTGTGATACTCACAACACATGAACACACACAATCGCGCCTAAAACCCCGGGCGCCGCCTATAGGAAAACAATAGAAGGGATTGAAAATGGAATCTCCGTGAGGAAAAACACGGGGTAATCCACTTTTCAATTCCGCTCATTTCGAATTATGGATTGGGTCCCAATGCAACGATAGTTGTGCAATGGAATCTACCCTTTCTAGAACTCGAGGTGGGAGCCTTGGCCTTAGGTTCCAAACCCTATCTTGATTCTTAGAGTCAAACCTCACTGGTCTCATGCGTATGTATGTGAATGATTGGTACACCTCGAAACCAAAAGGTCATTCAGCGCCGCTTATGAATCAAAATCCAAAAACTTGTGTGAAGAATCAATCGCGAGTTGAAACGAACCAGGATGGCATGGAAAAGCGCTGGACCACCTTGGAGAGTCAACTGACGAGGGCAAATGCCTCTTGACCGGGCAACCGAATCAAGGATAAGGACGTGTCATTCCTAATTGATTTTCAATCAGATAATGACATAATATTTCATATCTCTTCCTTTCAGGATAAGATGGTTAAAGACCAACAAAAGGGAGCTTGCCTTCCCTACAAAATGGAAAGGAGTGCACCTTCATCGGGCATCACCCATTGGGTTTGCAAAAACAAGATGGATTTATTGTGATGAGCCTTAAGTAGACAACGTGAAGCTGGGGCAACCTAATTTGGATCGACTCTCCCTAAGTCGAAAAAGTTGTATCCGTTCCAAATCGGATTGACCGGTTCACGAGTTGATATGGTTTTCCATTCTTGCAGGTGATGACAAAAATGAATGGGACCACTGAAAAATTTCCAGCATCTTGGATGCCAGAAGTGACCAGAGCAGGGATATTAAACCCGTAGTCGTTTCAATTAAAGCGGAGCCATCCATTTGGTAAAAGGACGTATCGTTCCAAAATGATTGTTTTTTCTATATGGGAATAATGCTTCCTTCCTTTTCCTCTCAGATGATGATCAAAAGCAGAAGACTCAGGATGCAGTGCTTTCCAATGACAAACAGGGAGTACCCATTTTCATGGCATTTCAGACATGCACTGTGGCTAAATATTTTCAAGAGCATTCTAATGGCTCAATTTGTGAACAAAACCTTTGAGAAAACCTGAAGAAATTTCTCATCATTTAGAAATCTCCGTGAAAAGAACACTTGAAAAGAAAAATTCAAGTTTTGCAGATTGACACATCTGATAAAAATGCTTTCTTTGAATAGAGTGAAAAGCTCGAACTCATTTTTCGTTGCAAGCATACCTAACATGCATCATGTATATCATGCACATATCCTGCATACAGAGAACCCAAAGGGAGAAATGCCGGTTCCCGCAGGATAATTTTCAAGGGTAAATTGTATCGACTCCAATAGTCAATTATACATGCCTTTTACTCATGAGGTCTCTTCTCTTCAACAGGCAAACATCAAATACTTCAAATGGCGACGATGATCGAGAGAATCACAAAACCGCCACACGACAAATCCCAAGGCCGTCAAGCCACCTAGAGACGGATAAAAATAATTGAAGATTCTGACAATTGAGATAGAAGATCAGAATCGACGAAACCCATGGGAGTGCATGGACGTTGTCAAAATTGAATTGAAAATTGCCAACAAACACGGAAAGTGCTAAGGCATGTTGCCAAGACGAACACCGCCCAAGTGGGGCAAAGCAGTTTTGGAAGTAATCAGGAATCATCTCACGAACAACACCCACAAATGTAGACGAGATGAAGCAATACTCATCATCCACATCAATATACGATATTGAAACGACCTCCATCAAATGAGAAGCGTCAATAATCGGCGAAAGAAGGGAATACATCAGTAAGACGTCATCATGAATCCCAAGAGAAAAGACACCCCTAAAGAGGATGGGGATTGCAACAAAATGCAGGAATGAAGTTAGCTAGGGCAAGCGTCACCTAGCTACGACAAATCACACCCAACTGGGGCAAGTGAATCATTTGTGCGCCGGACAAAGAATGACGTTTCTCCTCTGGCAAAGTCAATGGACGCAATAACAGAGTCGTCCGCATCATAATCAAACCCCAAGATACGAATATGGGTGAACGGTAACATTGTATCGTTCCAATTTGGTCTTCGAAGACCACATGCCTAACATGAGTTTTTACTCACTTAACAGGAAGTCGTTGGCACCGAAAGCCTCAAAAGAAAAGAACTCGCCAACGAGGAGGCGAATAAAATTATTGACCTTGGGAGTCAGCACTCCAAGAAATGGTCTTTGATTACAAGATCGAGTGGAGGGTAAAAAGTATCGCTTCCACACTTCATGCTTTGACATGCATTTCGATAACAATTTCCTTTTTCCTTGAATAAAAGGAACTCTGAAGAGTGGCGCTGGAATGCGTCCAAAAATACAAATGGATCTCCTCTGGGGCAAATCCTTGAGAATGATTCATCGCCAACCAAACGGAGGGATCAAGGCCACAAGATAGAGGGCCAGATTCTGCAAGCCGCGCGTTTGTGTTCAAATGAAAACGCCAAGCAAGAACAAGGCGCTATCGTTCCAATTTGTCTTGAATTTTGGAACACAAACTGACACTTATTGTTTGTTTTTGACAGGGGCTCGCCATCAGGGCAAAACGAGTTTTCACATCCCATGTATTACCCGTTGGAAATACATGACCAAGGGTAAATTGTATCGTTCTAATTTTTTGAAAAATTCGTGAACGTACAATAACATGTTTCTTCCGCATTTTCAGGGATCTCCAGCCTCTGGGGACAGGTAAGTATCCCTTTCCCCAATCCATTGAAGATGTTGAATAAAAAACAGAGAAGAAAAGAAAAGCTTTCAGAATCTGATAGAATTCTAACTTCATTGGCATTCGTGTTTTGAAACAGGAGGTTATCTGAACATGAATAAGAACATGCATGGTGCATCATAAAATCCCCTTGACGGGTAAATTTTTTGGAGAAAACGAAAGAGATTTTTCCAACCAAAAGTTGTTCAAAACTTTCAAAATGACGTTTTCTCAAAAGACAAGAGGCAAAGCCTAGTCCAAACACGTCCTACACACACTGGAGAGAAGTGGAGCGGATCAGATAGCAAAATCTGGACCTACGGAAGTAGGGATTATTCGCAACAATTACATAGTTGGGATGACGGAGGCATTCGTTTCATATCCCCAAATACTACAGGTGACCATTGACAACCCCTTCGAACGGCGATTTTCATTCTCAACCCTGTCAAGAACCACCCCACATCGGGGCAAAAAGGGAGTAAGTCCAGCGGCATCGGGAGAAAATGGTTAGAAATTTTCTTGCTCGGACTAACGTCAATCTTTGTGTGTTGTTTATATGGTAATCCAAGTGCCATAGGATGACGAGAAGCGTTCATTTCTCTATCCCACACACCATATCCTTTGCACAGCCAAGTTGAGCCTGCAAATTCATTTCATAAACCCCTGTTGGTGATCATGGCATGTTTCAAGATGGAAACTGCATCACTCCAAGAACGGAAGGATCCAAGAGATGGGGTTTATAGAAAAATTTCATATCGGCGCTATGATTCAAATTGTATATCTAGCACAATTTTCTGAACATCGTAGTTCCAAAGGAAAAGAAAGGGCGGGATTTCAACAAAAGATAAAAATCCCTAGGCATCAAGAAAAAGCAAAGTGCCTGGTAAAAGCAAGGCCGATGCTCGTGCAAGCTGTTTGCTTGATCCCCAATGAAGCCTAGTTGGGAAGAGAGAAAGACCCCTAAATGAGTCAGATCAAAAAGACTGCTCTCCAAATGGTGTCAAGTGCGGAGCAAAGATATAGAGAGAATTATCGGTCTCTGAATGCGAAAAGAGACCATCTCTAAAGGATTTGTGCACCCCTCAAAAGCGGGCGCACACCTCAAAGACTGAAGATGCAGAAAGACAGGTGACAAGTTTGCAATGATCACCAATGTCAATCCCCTCATAAATTCTGGGCCAAAAACAAGCCTTTTTCGGTCCCCAATCCTACCAACATCATAACCCTGAAACAGTCTTCTCTGACTAAGACGCTTGGGTTAACATATAGCTTAGCTCGAAGAAGTACGAGCAAGACTATTTCTTTCTCATTTTGCAGGGTTCTCGACTTGTAAACCCGGAGCAAATGGTGAAGACTTTCATTCAATGACCTTGACTCAAAAGTGAGTCCCCCTTGAAGATCAATAACCAAGCCCGACATTACGGTCCCGTGGAAGACCTCCCTACCGATCAAAATGTATGCGCTGCGAATGAGCCTAAAACCTAGGCACAGGTTAGTAGGGAATTGAGTGCATCCCCTATAAAACCACTATCGCAAAACAGGTGAGAAGACCTCATTGTCGAGAAATATTCCAATTGATGTTTTGAACAAACTCTTTTTGGAATTTTCAAACTGTTGATCCAGATTTTCCGTGCAAGGGATTTGTGATCACATTTGCATGTTGCAAGAATGCTTTGGATAACCTCCAGCATCAAAATGCACATTTCACGATTAAAACTTAAGTCATACGGTTTTGTCAAATGGACAGCCGTGGTCTTCCCAAAGATTACTAATGTTTTCTTGGTGAAGAAAAATCTTTCAGGCTCAAACTTCTGCAGGATACCTGGAGAACCCAGCTCCCAGAATGTCGCCTCAACAGACCCAAGTGAAGCTTTGTCAAAATAAAATCTTTCACTACTTCAAAACTGAATTCCTGGCAAATTTCAAGATCTTTCAAAAGAAGGGGTGAGGATAGAACCCCTTTTCAAAAGAAGTCAGCAAACTGTCCCAGTAGACGTGGAGAACCCTCGTCCTAGGACGCCCTTTTCAAAATATCAACAGTCTCATCGGACATGGAGAACCCTCGTCATGAGACCCATTTTCAAAAAAAAAAATTAGGCAGTCTCATCGGACGTGGAGAACCCTCGTCATGAGACCCCTTTTCAAAAAAATTTAGGCAGTCTCATCGGACGTGGAGAACCCTCGTCATGAGACCCATTTCCAATTTAGGCAGTCTCATCGGACGTGGAGAACCCTCGTCATGAGATCCCTGTTCAAAATTTAGGCAGTCTCATCGGACGTGGAGAACCCTCGTCATGAGACCCCTTTTTAAAAATTAGGCAGTCTCATCGGACGTGGAGAACCCTCGTCATGAGACCCATTTTCAAAGTCAAACTTGAAGGTAGATACCGCCTGAAGGGTCAACACAAGGTAGATACCGCCTGAAGGGTCAACACAAGGTAGATACCGCCTGAAGGGTCAAACTCAAGGTAGAAACCGCCTGAAGGGTCAAACTCATGGTAGATACCGCCTGAAGGGTCAACACAAGGTAGAAACCGCCTGAAGGGTCAATTCATGGTAGAAACCGCCTCAAGGGTCAACTCAATGTAGAAACCGCCTAAAGGGTCAAACCAAGGTAGAAACCGCCTGAAGGGTCAACTCAAGGTAGAAACCGCCTGAAGGGTCAAACCACGGTAGATACCGCCTGAAGGGTCAAATATGGTAGAAACCGCCTGAAGGATCAGCCTAATGGTCCGATCCACCATACGGATCAAAACCTTGACAAATTCCAGACACGGAAAGAGTCGTTTCCCTAGGTAAACCTTACAGTAGGTGAACCATTTCTGGTTCGATCCACCATACGGATCAAAATCATTGGCAAATCCCAAAGTGTGGGACGCGCCTTCCTTAGGTTCCTACCAGTTAGGAATCCCATAATGGTATGACCTACCATACAGGTCAGAGCTTAATCTCCCTAGGATATTCTGAATGACGAGTCATAGGTATCTGCTTGAAAGTTGTCGCAACCGGCAGCATCTGACAAGGTGAGCTTCAGGTAAGCCTCTCTCACTCCGGCCCATGTTCAAATTGTTAAAGCAAACCGGGGATTAATTTGAGCTTTCATCAAAGGGCCTTAAGCGATCCAATGTCGTAGCATTTATTCTCTCATTTTCCCAGTTGAGTCGGTTAGAAATCAGGTGCCACCTTATCTTTGAGAGAAACCTCTAACGAGATTCCTCTCAAAGAGGGGCAGCTGTTGACACCTGATTTTTGACCATTTATTATTGTGATTTTTATTCTTTAAAATTAATTAAAAATATCAAAAAAGGTCATAAAATCACAAAATCAACTTTGGAAACCTTGGCCTAGCCTCGGGGACCAATTTTGAACAAAAAATATTTTTTGGTATTTTATAATATTTTTCGAATTTATTTAATTATAAAAATACCCAAAAAATCAGAAAAATACCATTCGTGGTCAGAAAAATACACAAAAATATTCAATAATTTTGTTTTAATTTCATCTTCAAGTGTGTCACCTTAAATCTTGAAAATTCGGCTCGGGTCACTATGTTTCTTCACAAACATAAACTCGAACCGAGCAAAAAAATTCCTTTGCGAGTCTTTTAATTTTCAATTCTCACTTTTTATAAGCCATGACATTGAATCCTAAAGGCTAAAAGTACAATTGGGTCAATTTGCCCTCCAATTTGATCAATTTTAACCAAAAGGGCTTAATTGCATATTTTTCTTTCGATTAGTCCCCGGTTTCACGGATCTTGAATTTCACACGGGCATACCCATTAAAATTCAACACCTCTACCCATAATTTTCATAATGCCCAATCCATTGGCGGCCTCAATTCAGGCTAATTTGGTCGTTTGGATGTATACGTATGCTCTACGTATTTATACGTCATACGTATTTATACGTTATGCATATTTATACTGTTTGGTAACCTCTTTAACTCTTGTAATAATAATAATGGTTATTATTTTTAATACCTTTGTTAGTGCTTTTTTAAATAGCATTTTTGTATTGTGAGTGCTATTGTTAGTGCTATTTTTAAATAGCATTTTTGTATTATAAATTGTGAGTGCAATTGTTAGTGCTATTTTTAAATGACATTTATTTATCATAAATTGTGAGTGCTATTGTTAGTGCTATTTTTAAATGGCATTTATTTATCATAAATTGTGAGTGCTATTATTAGATAGAATTTATAATTGTTAGTGCTATTTTTAAATAGCATTTTTGTATTATAAATTGTGAGTGCTATTGTTAGTGCTATTTTTAAATAGCATTTTTGTATTATAAATTGTGAGTGCTATTGTTAGTGCTATTTTTAAATGTCATTTATTTGTGAGTGCTATTTTTAGAAAGTATTTATTATTTGTGAGTGCTATTTTATAATACAATTTATTGGAAGGAATTTTTGGCTATAAAAGGATGGCAAGAGTTTTGAGGTTGGGGGGGAGACATTTTGTAGAGTGTGCAAATTTTTGAGAGCTTAGAGAGAAGAACACAAACACTCTCTATATTCTCATAATCTTGAGTGAGCAAAATATACTAAGTTCGGAATATTGATTCCGCATATTGCTAGCACAATTGTTGTGGAGTTATTAGTCGTCTCCCCGTTCGTCAATTGGTGGTGCGTCCGAACTAGATGCCTAACACTTGTGGAGGCTGAGATCGAAGAACATCGAACCGACACCTCCGTTCAAGCACGCTACGAGAGGTAATCCATTTACTCCCTTTGAGGCTTTGTGATTTTTTTCGATTGAAATGCACAAAGTACGCCTCTGGAGATACATGTATGGGTTGTTATTTATTTCCGCTACGTGTTACGTGGATCCCAACAGTGGTATCAGAGCCGATCCTTAGGTGTTTTCGTGCATTTAATTGATTTTTTGCAATTTTTGCAATACTATGGCCAATATGTATTAACGAATTGTTCGTCTTACATGGCTAATGGAGGTTGATTATTTTATATGATAAATTAATCAACATAGCAAAAATTGAGACTAAATGAATTTTGAATCGAAAATTTATGGCTATCTTATTTTACGTAAAAATTCTGAATATGATTCAACGTAGAATTTTTATTGTGCCTTCCTAAGTTTTAAATTGTGAATTTATTACTTACGTGGAAGGGTGGTGATCATGGAAAAATCCCTAATCAATGTGATTGATGTATGTATGAATGTATGGTGATTATTTATATATTTGGGGTTGTAATTATTAAATGGAGGCTGCGTACTCCTTTTATTTTTCATGTAATCTTTATTTTTAGCATAGTCAATTGTTGATGTAAATGCTACGAGGATTACGTGGAGGAGCCTTTTAAGTCGGCGAGCTCTTTGGGGCCCGATTCTTGAAGAGTCCAAGAAACCAAGAAGAAGAGAAGAGCGGCTCTCCGTTATTAAAATATTAAAATGATTAAATGTGGTCTCATTGGCTCGAGACCCATTAAATCATAATTCCATGATCACCACGTAGGATAGATGTTTATGTGATTGACATATATTTTTTTTTATGATTACGTGAGCATGTTAAACTGGTTAATGTGCAAAGTCAGACTTACCTCACCCAAAATTGCGCCTGCATGAAATCCTAGTTAGGGAAAATCACTCGCGTTAGGTACCGAAAGGGCGTTGGTAATGACATCAACGTAACCAAGTCCCCGAACTCAAAATCTCTGGTTCCGCAGAATTGATCGATCTCTCCCAATCGGTCAATAAGGTTTCCGGTCTACCCTCCAAGAAAGACCGGTGGCGACTCCAAATGCATGCACAAGTTGCACATGCCACCACGACCACACTAAGGTCGAAAGCGATCGACTGTTATCGTCGAATCCCTTTGAAAAATACTCCCGCCGCGATTTGGTATGGGCCTGGGAGGGCTCGTGCCGATCCAAAGCCCGCGATCTGCACCCTTGTGCGGGGGAAGACCCGCGATCGGTAATCCATTAGCCGCGTCCGCCTTCGGACGGGTCGCGACAACCATCACTTGTCTCATGCGCATGTCTTTGGGCGGTTGATACACCTAAAATCGCACATAAGTCGACGAGTTGGGTTGGTAAGACTCTCTATCCCTCAAAACTATTACAGTTCATATAAATATAGGCATTTCATTCATTGCATTCTGGTGATTAGATTAAATGCCATTTCAAGGATAGATGCATGTGTTTTTCCCAAACGTCCTTGATAGAAGACGAGGAGGATGATATCCCATGGCGAACACCGAGTGAGCAACAAAGGAGCCTACTATGGACATTATTGAGATATCGTCCAATGAAGATGACGAGTTGGGGCAAGTGATCCGGAAGTCACAGATCGAACTTGGGGCATCCTTAAACGTTAGGATCACATTCCTTGGTTTCATTTTCCATTACTAGTCCTCTTGTATAGGGTTTATTTTTATCGAGGCTTTCTCTATCTCACCCCTTAGAGTGATTGTATTAGGGATCTATTGGTGTATACATTCAGATGGAACTCGGTTGTATTTCTTTTGACGGGTCATGGGAATGTGATAGTGGCATTTTCTCTAATCATCCGAATACTCCCAAGTCAAGTTTATAATTCCTTTAGAGGAAACTAAAGTTGAAAATCTTACACGACCTTTTTGGTCGTACAGGGTAATCCAACCCCAATTTCGCTAGAAGGAATTATACACTTGAATTGGTCCATGCATGTCATACGTCACTAGTAATCCACGATAATTGATCAAGAGTATTGACGTTATTTCGAATTTAATGACGAGATAGATGTCCAAATTGCTCTCGTTCTTAACAAAACGGCCTTGATTTGGATGCCGTATCTTCAATTAAATTTAAAAACACGTCGTTATGCCTTGCATTTTTGACTAATTCGCTCTTCTGAATATTGGTCAAAAGCAATTATCGTGAATTACATTCCTTTCAATAGTATGCTTTCTTTCGAGGAATATTGATAAAAACTTTTCGCACAAGATTAAAACCCTTGTAAAAGTTCTTGTCATTATTAATTACGAGCAAGCATAAGATTGAAAGGGGTCTATGCTTTCTTTTGCAGATTATTCCTTTTGACTCGGTCTTTTCATTTGCAGGTGAAAAACAAGTAGCATAGAGAAATCTTTTCTTGGATAAGTCTGAGGCTATTCTTTCATCTGACCATGAGTGAGTTAGAAAATCAGAACACATCTACTCGACTTATTATGGATCGGCTCATCCAAGTCTAAGATGTCCGGATGCTCGAAGAAATGGATCATATAAAAGCTAAAACAAACACAGGGGCTTTCATTCATTCTTGCCCAAACCAGATCATACAATTCATTGGGGTGGAAAAGTAAAGCAGAAGTGAGCCCTAATCAACGACACAAAGGAGCCCAGCTGGCCCTCAAGGTTATGGATGCTTTGTTTATACGCACCACTCCGCGTATCATGGTCCGCAAGCCTGAGGTGGAGGCGTTTGCGTTCATCATTGACTGCAACAACCTGAGTCTCGTGATCTTCGGCGACTGCTTCCAAGTCCCGAACAAGTCCATTCTCACGAGTTATATCCTCGTTTATGCCGTTGAGCCTTTCTTCCAGCCACTCGCTCCGATTCCTTAGCAGGGCATTACGTCGATCGCGCTCATAGGTAGCCAGAGATAGAGCTAAGTCCTCCACCAGATTCCTCCTCTCGCGTAGCAATGTCGAAACCCGCTCTTTGGCGAACTCAACAGCCTTTTTGTGACTATCGGCCAGGTAGTCAGCCAACGCTAGGCGGTCGGACTGATCCTCATAACGGGCTCGCAAGACACGAGCCACGGTAACTCCCCGATGAGCAGCGCGGTAGACCTCCAAGGAGTTCGTAAAGAGCGTTGGAAAAATACTGTATTCCCTCCCCAACGCGGTACCCTCGAGGGAGGTGATGTCCAGGTCCCCGAACATGACTCTGATCTCATCCTCGGTTTCGGGATGATCGGCTATGTGAGCGTAGCCTCGACCCAAGAGGTTATAGAACTCTTTCCATCGAGTCAAAGCTTCGGCTGAGAAAGTGTGAACTTGGTGTCGCGACCCATCCGGAAGCGGACGCGGCTAATGGATTACCGATCACGGGTCTTGGATCGGTGCGAGCCCTCCCAGGCCCATACCAAATCGCGGCGGGAGTATTTTTCAGGAGGATTCAACGATAAGAGTCGATCGCTTTCGACCTTAGTGTGGTCGTGGTGGCATGTGCAACTTGTGCATGCATTTGGAGTCGCCACCGGTCTTTCTTGGAGGGTAGACCGGAAACCTTACCGATCGATTGGGAGAGATCGATCAGTTCTACGGAACCAGAGATTTTGGGTTCGGGGACTTGGTTACGCTGGTGTCGTTACCAACGCCCTTTCGGTACCTAATGCGAGTGATTTTCCTAACTAGGATTTCATGCAGGCACAATTTTGGGTGAGGTAAGTCTGACTTTGCACATTAACCAGTTTAACATGCTCACGTAATCATAATAAATAAATAGATGTCAATCACATAAATATCTATCCTACGTGGTGATCATGGAATTATGATTTAATGGGTCTCGAGCCAATGAGACCACATATAATCATTTTAATATTTTAATAACGGAGAGCCGCTCTTCGCTTCTTCTTGGTTTCTTGAACTCTTCAAGAATTGGGCCCCAAAGAGCTTGCCGACTTAAAAGGCTTCTCCACGTAATCCTCGTAGCATTTACATCAACAATTGACTATGCTAAAAATAAAGATTACATGAAAAATAAAAGGAGTACGCAGCCTCCATTTAATAATTACAACCCCAAATATATAAATAATCATCATACATTCATATATACATCAATCACATTGATTAGGGATTTTTCCATGATCACCACCCTTTCACGTAAGTAATAAATTCACAATTTAAAACTTAGGAAGGCACAATAAAAATTCTACGTTGAATCATATTCAGAATTTTTACGTAAAATAAGATAGCCATAAATTTTCGATTCAAAATTGATTTAGTCTCAATTTTTGCTACGTTGATTAATTTATCATATAAAATAATCAATCTCCATTAGCCATGTAAGACGAACAATTCGTTAATACATATTGGCCATAGTATTGCAAAAATTGCAAAAAATCAATTAAATGCACGAAAACACCTAAGGATTGGCTCTGATACCACTGTTGGGATCCACGTAACACGTAGCGGAAATAAATAACAACCCACACATGTATCTCCAGAGGCGTACTTCGTGCATTTCAATCGAAAAAAATCACAAAGTCTCAAAGGGAGTAAATAGATTACCTCTCGTAGCGTGCTTGAACGGAGGTGTCGGTTCGATGTTCTTCGATCTCACCCTCCACAAGTGTTAGGCATCTAGTTCGGACGCACCACCAATTGACGAACGGGGAGACGACTAATAACTCCACAACAATTGTGCTAGCAATATGCGGAATCAATATTCCGAACTTAGTATATTTTGCTCGCTCAAGATTATGAGAATATAGAGAGTGTTTGTGTTCTTCTCTCTAAGCTCTCAAAAATTTGCACACTCTACAAAATGTCTCTCCCCTTCAACCTCAAAACTCTTGCCATCCTTTTATAGCCAAAAATACCTTCCAATAAATTGTATTTAAAAATAGCACTAACAATTATAAATTCTATCTAAAAATAGCACTCACAAATAAATGACATTTAAAAATAGCACTAACAATAGCACTCACAATTTATAATACAAAAATGCTATTTAAAAATAGCACTAACAATAGCACTCACAATTTATAATACAAAAATGCTATTTAAAAATAGCACTAACAATTATAAATTCTATCTAATAATAGCACTCACAATTTATGATAAATAAATGCCATTTAAAAATAGCACTAACAATAGCACTCACAATTTATGATAAATAAATGTCATTTAAAAATAGCACTAACAATAGCACTCACAATTTATAATACAAAAAATGCTATTTAAAAATAGCACTAGCAATAGCACTCACAATACAAAAATGCTAAAAAAAAAAGGCACTAACAAAGGTGTTAAAAATAATAACCATTATTATTATTACAAGAGTTAAAGAGGTTACCAAACAGTACAAATATGCATAACATATAAATACGTATGACGTATAAATACGTAGAGCATACGTATACATCCGTGAAACCGGGGACTAATTGAACGAAAAATGTGCAATTAAGCCCTTTTGGTAAAAATTGATTAAATTGGAGGGCAAATTGACCTAATTGCACTTTAAGACTTTAGAATCCAATGTCATAGCTTATAAAAAGTGAGAATTGAAAACTAAAAGACTCGAAAATGATTTTTTTTTTTAGGCTCGGTTCGGGTTTATGTTTGTGAAGGAACATAGTGACCCGAGCCGAATTTTTGAGATTTAAAGTGACACACTTGAAGAGGAAATTAAAACAAAATTATCGAATATTTTTGGGTATTTTTCTGACCACGAATGGTATTTTTCTGATTTTTTGGGTATTTTTATAATTAAATAAACTCGAAAAATATTAAAAATACCGAAAAATATTTTTTGTTCAAAATTGGTTCCTAAGGTTAAACCAAGGCTTCCAAAGTTGATTTTGTGATTTTATGACCTTTTTTGATATTTTTAATTAATTTTAAAGAATAAAAATCACAATAATAAATGGTAAAAAAATCAGGTGTCAACAGCTGCCCCTCTTTGAGAGGAATCTCGTTAGAGGTTTCTCTCAAAGATAAGGTGGCACCTGATTCCTAACCGACTCAACTGGGAAAATAAGAGAAGAAATGTTATGACATCGGATCCTTAAGCCTATTGATAAAAGCTCAAATCAATCCCCGGTTTGCTCTAACAATTTGAACATGGGCCGGAGTGAGAGAGGCTTACCTGAAGCTCACCTGTCGGATGCTGCCGGTTGCGACGACTTTTAAGAAGATGCCTAGGACTCGTCATTCAGAATATCCTAGGGAGATTAAGCTCTGACCTGTATGGTAGGTCATACCATGATGGGATTCCTAACTTGTAGGAACCTAAGGAAGGCGCATCCCACGCTTTGGGATTTGCCAAGGATTTTGATCCATATGGTGGATCAGACCTTTGTGTTGATCCTTACTGCGATATTTATCAATGAGTTGACCCTTATGGCGGTTTCTACCAATGAATTGACCCTTATGGCGGTTTCTACCATATGTGACCCTTCAGGCGGTTTCTACCATTAATGTGATCCCTCAGGCGGTTTCTACCTTGGTTTGACCCTTTAGGCGGTTTCTACCTTGAGTTGACCCTTCAGGCGGTTTCTACATTTGATTTGACCCTTCAGGCGGTTTCTACCTTGTGTTGACCCTTCAGGCGGTATCTACCATGTGTTGACCCTTCAGGCGGTATCTACCTTGTGTTGACCCTTCAGGCGGTATCTACCTTTGATTTTGACCCTTCAGGCGGTATCTACCTTTGATTTGACCCTTCAGGCGGTATCTACCATGAGTTGACCCTTCAGGCGGTTTCTACCTTGTGTTGACCCTTCAGGCGGTATCTACCATGTTTGAAAAGGGGTCTCATGACGAGGGTTCTCCACGTCCGATGAGACTGTTTGATATTTTGAAAATGGGTCCTGGGACGAGGGTTCTCCACGTCTGATGGGACTTTTTCTTTTAAAAGGATTTTTCTTCCCCTTTTTTTGAGACCCCGAAGTTTGTCGGGAATTCAGTTTTTTGAAGCAGTGAAAGATTTTATTTTGACAAAACTTCACTTGAGTCTGTTGAGGCGACGTTCTGGGAGTTGGGTTCTCCAAGTATCCTGCATAAGTTTGAGCCTGAAAGATTTTTCTTCACCAAGAAAACGTTAGTAATCTTTGGGAAGACCACGGCTGTCCATTTTGACAAAACCGTATGATTTAAGTTTTAATCATGAAATGTGCATTTTGATGCTGGGGGTTATTCAAAGCATTCTTGCAACATGCAAATGTGATCACAAATCCCTTGCACGGAAAATCTGGATCAACAGTTTGAAAATTCCAAAAAGAGTTTGTTCAAAACATCAATTGGAATATTTCTCGACAATGAGGTCTTCTCACATGTTTTGCGATCGTGTTTTTTTATAGGGGATACACTCGATTCCCTACTAACCCGTGCCTAGGTTTTAGGCTCATTCGCAGCGCATACATTTTGATCGGTCGGGAGGTCTTCCACGGGACCGTAATGTTGGGCTTGGATATTGGTCTTCAAGGGGGACTCACTTTTGAGTCAAGGTCATTGAATGAAAGTTTTCACCATCTACTCCGGGTTTACAAGTCAAGAACCCTGCAAAATGAGAAAGAAATAGTCTTGCTCGTACTTCTTCGAGCTGAGCTGTATGTTAACCCAAGTGTCTTAGTCAGAGAAGACTGTTTCAGGGTTATGATGTTGGTAGGATTGGGGACCGAAAAAGGCTTGTTTTTGGCCCAGAATTCATGACGAGTTTGACATTGGTGATCATTGCTGATTTACCTCCTGTCTTTTCCTTTCTGCATCTTTAGTTTTTGAGGTGTACAACCGATTTTGAGGTGTGCACCAGCTCTTTAGAGAGCGTCCCTTGTTGCATTCAGAGACCGACTCTCTCCATGTCTTTGTTCTGTGCTTGGCAGCATTTGGGGAGCAGCTTTTTTTATTTGACTCCTTTAAGAATTTTCTTTTTTTTTTTTCATCCAAGTTTCACTGGGGATCAAGCAAACAGCTTTCATGAGCATCGGCCTTGCTTTTACCAGGCACTTTGCTTTTTCTCGATGCCGTGGATTTTTCTCATTCATTTTTGAAATCCCACTTTTTCTCATCTTCATAGGATCGCGTTAGACCTATGATCAAAGGTCTAACAAGGTTAAACATTAACTTAGGAATTCTTTTGCAAACCCTAAGTCTTGAACTTCTTCGTTTCTGAAGTGATGCTGCATCCGTCTTGGAATGTGCAATGATCACCAACGGGTTTATGAAATGATTCTGCAGGCTCAACTTGGCTATGCAAAGGATTCGGTGTGTGGGATAGAGAAATGAATGCTTCTCATCATCTTATGGCACTTGGATTACCATATAAACAACACACAAAGATTAATGTTAGTCCGAGCAAGAAAATTTCTAACCATTTTCTCCTGATGCTGCTGGACTCACCTCCATTTTGCCCCGATGTGGGGTGGTTCTTGACAGGGTTAAGAATGAAAACCGCCGTTCAAAGGGGTTATCAACGGTCACCTGTAGTGTTTGGGGGATATGAAACGAATGCCTCCGTCGTCCCAACCCATGTAATCGCTGCGAATGGTCCCTACTTCCGTAGGTCCAGATTATGCTGTCTTATCCGCTCCATTTCTCTCTTAAGTGTGTATAGGACGTGTTTGGACTAGGCTTTGCCTCTCGTCTTTTGAGAAAACGTCCTTTTGAAAGTTTTGAACAACTTTTGATTGGAAAAATCTCTTTCGTTTTCTCCAAAAATTTTACCCGTCAATGGGATTTTATGATGCCCAATGCATGTTCAGATAACCTCATGTTTCAAAACATGAATGCCAATGAAGTTAGAATCCTATGTCTTTTCTAGACATCAGATTCTAAAAGCTTTTCTTTTCTTCTCTATTTTTTATTCAACATTTTCAATGGATTGGGGAAAGGGATACTTACCTGTCCCCCGCGGCTGGAGATCCCTGAAAATGCGGAAGAAACATGTTATTGTTCGTTCATGAATTTTTCAAAAAATTAGAACGATACATCTTACCCTCGGTCGTGTGCCCCTGCGAGTGCACACAGGTTGTCAAAATTTGTCCTCCTTGATGGTGAGTCCCTATCAAGGATAAATAGCAAGTGTTAACTCATATTCCCAAATTGAAGACAAATTGGGACAATACAACTTTACTCTTGGTTCTCATCCCGTTCTGACGTCGCGTATTGATATGAACCACGTCTATCAAATCCGCTTATCCATGCTTGGAATATTTGCAATATCAATGGTTCAGCTGCCCCCGGTTGGGCAACGTCTGTTTTGTTATTTGAACAGATGGCTCCTTGGGTGATTTATCCACGTTTAACACCTGAGAAGGGAAAGAAATGAGACATTACTTTGGTATTCGGTTGAAGATCGTTTAGGAACGATACATCGTTTTACCAAATGGGAGGCTTTGTGACCAAACGTATTTCGTGCTGAATGGGGGTAGATCCCATTATGCTCCGCGGGTGATAGTCATCGTTCATGGAATTTGCTCCACGGATTAAGTGATTAATCCATGGCCCTTGGCTCGAAGACGTTCAAAGGGTAATGTTGACACTCAGAGCGGTTAGTTTTCAGCGTTAATTACAATGTTCCCGCGGGAACTTTACAACGAAATCCGTAACACATTCATTCGATGTATTCACCTCTCACTCTCCTGAGCCTTCTAATGATTTAGCACACGAGCTTCGAACCAGATGTCCGGTCGCCGGTACCGGTCACGACTGCGAAGATGCACTTGTTCCAAAATACTTGACCCATAGGCTGAGTTGCTCATTCAGGAGATCGTCCGACCGCTCGAGTCGTCCAAGTTGAGCATCCTTAATTGCTGGTGACGGACTTCTCCCATTTTCGGCATGAACAACCTGGTTTCTCGGTTTATGCGTGATCCACACGCCGAGTTGCTCACTGAGGGACTCGCTTGAAATTTCAAGCCATTGACGCCCAAGTCGGGCATCCTCAACCGTTGGCGATGGGTTCCTCACACTACTTTCGACATGAACAACCTCACTTCTCGAGTTGGTATTTTCATCGTTGTCCAGTAGGTTTGTACCCGATGCTGGATTCGCCGTAGGAATAACACTAACGATCGGTTGGTGCTCAAATTGGGGAGTCCATACCTGCTGAAATTGTTGTACACACTCTTGGGGAGTACCAGGGTAACTCAGGGAGGAATTCAGCCGATCGAACCAAGAATAGATGTTTTCAAGGAGATCGTCTGAACCATCGAGCGACTGACACTCAGGTTGAGTATTGTCGACTACTGGAGAAGGAATCTTTTTGCCATTTTCGTCATGGACCACCTGATTCTTCGAGCCGGATTCTCCGTAATCGTTTCGCAAGATTGTATGTGCATCTCCTGCCAGTGTTAGATCCGCTGTAGGACTAGTATTAACGGCCAGTCGGTGCTCAGACTGGGGAGTCCCGATTTGCTGAAATTGCGGTACATACTCCTGAGGAGTACTGGGATAACCCATGGGAGTACTCTGATTGATGCCTGAACAATCGACCGTGTAATTGTCAGTCCCATCGGTGTTAAGAGGTGATTGGATGCTTCCTGCTTCATGAGGATTGCGATCACAGCCATGCTCATCGTTTAAACTTGAACTGCCTCTCTCTTGGTCTAGCGCCACTCGTCCATCTCTCAGTAGTCTTTTGTAGCACCAAAGGTGGTTCCTGACTTTATTTCTATCCAATTCCGGCATGTTCATGATCTTGAGTATGCGCGATGGGCGAGCCAAACTGATCCCTAACTGTTGAACTGCATCAACAAATTTGCTATGAAGCTCCGAGGTCCAATAAAACCTTGTTTTCTTGCTAGCCGAAGTAGGGTTGGCAACTCGGCGGCTACTCTTCGTGGAATCTGGTCGTGTTGAACCGCCTCTATCTTGGTCTAGCGACGCTCGTCCATCTCTCAGTAGTTTCTTGTAGCGCCAAAGGTGATTCTTGACCATATTTTTAGTCAGTCCCGGCACGTTCATGATTTCGAGTATGCGCAATGGGCAAGCAAAACTGATCCCCAACTGTTGAACTGCATCAACAAATTTGCTATGAAACTCCGGGGTCCAACGAAATCTTATTTTCTTGCTAGCCGAAGTGGTGTCAGCAACTTGGCGGTTACTCTTCTCGGAATCTGGTCGTGTTGGAGGTTGCTCTGGAGGGGATTTAGTGGTCTCAGATCGGCTGGTCATGATGGTGAGTTCATCATCGAGCAGACCCGACTTGTCATGACGCATGTTCCCTTCCACAATGGGCGTCGACTTTGACCTTATAGCACTAGTTTCCTCTTGTAGATCCTCGGCGGTACCCGCCTGTTCCGAAAGATGTTGCGAAGGGCATTGCAACAAATGAGCATTATAAACCCCCAGATCTGGCTCTTCAGTGAATACTCCGTCCGTGGGAACAGGGTTACCGCACTCCAGGCAAATAGCGATGCTTAGAGCTTTTTTGTACTGAGTGTTTTTTATTCGAAGCTTTTCATTTTCCTCCCTTACAACCGCTAACTCGTGCCGATCGCGTTGCTGCTTCAGCCGGGTTCGTTTGTTTTCAAACCAGCACTTGACCTTCCGAGGCTCCCACCCTATCTCCTGGCCCATTTTGATTTTCTGTTCCATGTCCGGATAGGGGTATTCCCTGAAAAACAATTCGAGTTTATGGACTTGACCTGAAGTGTTGCGTTTGAGATATTCCCCTTTCTGACGCTGATAACCGTCGCAGGTACTGTTCTCGTTAACCAAGCCGCGGGTTTCATCATTAGAAGGATCGGTCTCCATGGCCCTCGTGTCAGGTTCGGTCCTGAGATCTTCAAACTCTTCCAGCAGCTCAAGCTCGGAGACCTCCAAGTCTGGCGCTTCCAGTAAATGACAGAATCCCTTGAACATTTTGACCGGGATATCACTGTTTGATTTTCCGTTAACTCAGCTTTCTTTGTTCCTCCTTGGATCTTCACTTTCTCTGCAAATTCTGAGAGGTTAAAGGAGCCGGATCACCGTTCTTCGATCAAAGGTGATGGCTACCCGACGAGCGCTCTTCTCAATGTTTCGAGATTCCCACTTCGTCCTTTTGTGATGGCTACTTGACGAGCGTTTTTCTCAAGGCTTCGTAATTCCCACTTTGTCCTTTTTTGCTCTTTTCTACGTGAACGGAGCCTGAAGATCTCTTGCGTTGATTTCGCTTTGTCGAGCACTACGCTTGTCCCCCTGGCCCAGTCTCTAGAGTAACAAGCCTGCCCACCTTTCGGCGCCATTATGTTTCGTAAAACCCGAGATCACAGGACGGTGGTGGATTCGTGACTCATCGGGGATGCATTAACGAAACCCGCTTGGCTCTACTGCACATAAAATATTATTACCACTTCTCCCTGTACTCGAGCATTTATAAGGTGATAGATTGATGTCAAGAAGATTAACACTTTAGCCTTATCAGACTCAGCCTCTCAAACACTCTTCACATTCTCACTCTCTTCTCCGTCATTCCATCGCATATGGATTCCTCCTCTATGCATGTTGCCTTACCTGAAGCTTCGACCCAATGGGAGAGATTTTACCACCTCTTGGGTAGGGGTTATGGCTACATAAACAATCATCCTGAAGCTGAGGTTGAAGTTCGTACTCTGATTCCGGCCCTGGATACTGCGTGTATTGAAGGTACGAAACTGCAAAGGGAGTTTGTGATCTTCCCAACTCTCTTTAACAATTTCATGCAGGCTTACGAAGTTGCTAGCCGGGAGGTCACTTTGGCTGGTATCGTGCGAGCCCGTTATCAGGACCGAACTGAGTCCCTGATGTTGGCCATGCTGACGGCCGATAACCATAAAAGGGCTGTTGAATACGCCCACGCCCAGGTTTCGATGCTGGTCCGTGAAAGGGACAACTTGGTGGAGCGTCTGGCTCTTTTTGACACCGCCTTTGAGCAAGACCAGCACAACTTCGTGCTGAGGTTCCAGTGTGCCTGGTTGGAGGAAAGGCTTGAAGACCTGAGCATGGATATAGCTCGCGGGAGGGTGCTGGCTCATGACTTAGAGCTTGAGTTCGAGTACTATGACACCAAGGTGAACGAACTTAAGGAGAAATGTCGTCTCCTTTTCTTCAAGCTTGTAGACCTCGATTCCCGGAGTGTGGGTTGTAAGCAAGGCATGGATAGCATGGAGAGTCAGTTAAGCTTTTTTGTGATGCTTGTCAGAACTCATTTTGGGTTTACTGCTCCCCCTCAGTGATCCACTTGTAAACTTTCCTGCTGAATGAAATAAATGCGAGTTTGTTTATATATGCTCTTTCATTCTGCATTGTTGACTAGCCAAGAAAGGTTTTTGCTTTCGGATCTACGCGACTCCTTTTTCGCCTGTGTCAACAGATTGACTACGCATCATTCTCACAGCCCGACGCTTTATATTTGATTGACCTGAATGCCTCGTGAGAAATAGATTTGTAGTTGCTCGAAACTTAAAGATTGCCCCTGATTTTGCGGTCATTGCGTTTGGGGCCGCTAGTAATCTTTCACTTTCGAGCTCGATCACATTCTGCTAGTAACTCATGCTATCAATTCTGCCTTCACGCGTCGGGGCTGATTTTACCTTGAACTTAATAACAAGGAATTACCGTATACACACGAGATGACGTTTGCGAAAAACATTATGCAGAATCAACTCTAGCTATTGAAGAAACAAACGCATGCACCGATGAGAACTTTACAATAGGAGATACATCCTTCTCGCGTACATCCCCTTCTTTCTTGGGGCATGTCCAATGACTAACCAGTCTGGCCTCAGCTTAGGTGTGCCATTACCAAGTGCAGATCATGGTTGCCAACCTTTAATAGCTTCCAACTGATCGAACCAGGTATCAAGTCCTTCATCGAAGAAATCACCCGACCCCTCGAACGATTGATGTGTAGGTTGAGCTGCATCGCCCGACGGGTTCTTCGAACTGGAACCTCCATCTTTGTCTGGGATTATAAGAGGAGATTTGATCGATTGACTACCACAAGCATCTCCCACTTGGGGATTAGGGAAATAAGAGTGCTCCAAGCTTTCTCCCATTAGATCATCTGAAGCCATATGCTCTGATTGGGCAAACCCTTGAGCACTGGGCGTGGTGGGCTGATCTGCGACAGGATGAACACTGACTAGCTGCTGCTCGGACGGAGAAGTGCTTACTCGTTGCACTTGTGATGCGTGTTCTTGAGGAATATTGAAATGACTCGCGAGGATATCCTGATCAAATCCCCAATAGTCGTCCAGATTCGACCGGGCCTCATTTGTCATAAGGGTGCTGGGTTCGCAGCCGAGTCTATTGCTCGGATTCAGTTCTGCATAACGCTGTCCTAACGCCCTTCTGTAGCAACCAAGGTGATTCGCGACTAATTGCTTGGTAAGTCCCGGTACGTTCATGACCCTAAGTATGCTTGTCGGACCTATGAAGTCAAGTCCTATCTGTCGAACTGCGTCCAAGAACTTGAGATGAAGCTCCGGGGGCCAAGTGAATTTCTTCTTCTCGTCGTCCAGAGTGGCGTAGATAGCCTGCCGACTAACCTCTAACTCCTCTTGAACCGTATCTGATCTTACCGGAAGCTGTTGTGGAGGAGATTCATGGGCTTCGATGAGGTGACTCCGATCATAACGACACGTATCTTCTTCCTCCGAAGACACTGGTATAATTTCTGTAGGATCGATCTGCTCATGCGCGCCATTAGCAGGATCTGATTGTACCGGAGATGGCTCAAGGGAGTAGGGGGATAAATGAGCACCTTCCATCTTCGTAGAAGGCTTACTGGGGAACAATTTACTGAGGGTGGTAGGGCCACCGCAGTCAGGGCAGGTAATAGTACTGAGAATTTTCTCATACCACATGTTTTCCATTTGAAGGTTTTGGTTCTGCTCTTTTAGGGCCGTGATCTCCTTACGCCTGTGATGGACACCTAGTCTGAAACGTCTATTCTGAAACCAAAAATGGATTCTCATAGGATTCATTCCCAGCTTCTGGCCCAATTCAATCTTTTGTTCCTCGTTTGGGCAAGGGCATTCATCGAAGAAAGCTTCAAGCTCCTGGATTTCTTTCCGAGCGTAGCGCTGGCGACTTTTTCTTTTCCGGGGTTGAGCGTCGTGGCCACTGCCGTCGTCACCACTGCGATCTTGATGTTCGTCACCGGCGATGTTGAGTTCCATGGCTTCGATGTCGAATCTGATTCTAGAGAATTTGAGGTCTTTCAACGAACTCGTCACTCGGGGTTCTCTGTTCTCTTTTGTATACTCGCTCTTTCGATTTGTTGCCTCCTTTTCCTCGAAAGCTAGGTCTGTTCAGCGTTCTGTTTTTGAAACGACGGAACTGTTTACCTCCTGCTCAGCTTTCCGACACGAAGGGGTAACCAAATCCTTCCGCGGCTTCTTCGATAGTAGCGCTCGCCTTTCACTTTTCCTCGATAGTCATGCCTGTTCAGCACTGTCTTCTCTTTTTAAGTGGCAGAGCTGTTCACTCGCCGCCCAGCTTTATGCGTGATGGAACAACACAATCCTTTCGCGGCTTCTTCGATAGTTGCGCTCGCCTTTCACTTTTCCTCAATAGTCATGCCTGTTCAGCACTGTCTTCTCTTTTTAAGTGGCAGAGCTGTTCACTCGCCGCCCAGCTTCATGCGTGATGGAACAACACAATCCTTTCGCGGCTTCTTCGATAGTTGCGCTCGCCTTTCACTTTTCCTCAATAGTCATGCCTGTTCAGCACTGTCTTCTCTTTTTAAGTGGCAGAGCTGTTCACTCGCCGCCCAGCTTCATGCGTGATGGAACAACACAATCCTTTCGCGGCTTCTTCGATAGTTGCGCTCGCCTCCCTCCCAGCTTTAATAATGGCGAGACCGAATTTGTCAGGCCTGAAATTGCGGATCAGGACATGTCTGATGATTCACGGGAGGAGCAGCCCTCGCTTTACATTAATTAACCCGGCTCCACAAGCATTATTGCTGCAACTTTTCTCCACTCTCGAGACGCTATAAAATGCGGAGTTGGTGTTTGGGAGATTAACGCTCTCATATAATTTGCTTCCATCCTCTAATCGCTCCACTACACACATCTCCGTCGAAAATGGCTTCTTCCCAAGTTCACACTTTCTCAGCCGAAGCTTTGACTCGATGGAAAGAGTTCTATAACCTCTTGGGTCGAGGCTACGCTCACATAGCCGATCATCCCGAAACCGACGATGAGATCAGAGTCATGTTCGGGGACCTGGACATCACCTCCCTCGAGGGTACCGCGTTGGGGAGGGAATACAATATTTTTCCAACGCTCTTTACGAACTCCTTGGAGGTCTACCGCGCTGCTCATCGGGGAGTTACCGTGGCTCGTGTCTTGCGAGCCCGTTATGAGGATCAGTCCGACCGCCTAGCGTTGGCTGACTACCTGGCCGATAGTCACAAAAAGGCTGTTGAGTTCGCCAAAGAGCGGGTTTCGACATTGCTACGCGAGAGGAGGAATCTGGTGGAGGACTTAGCTCTATCTCTGGCTACCTATGAGCGCGATCGACGTAATGCCCTGCTAAGGAATCGGAGCGAGTGGTTGGAAGAAAGGCTCAACGGCATAAACGAGGATATAACTCGTGAGAATGGACTTGTTCGGGACTTGGAAGCAGTCGCCGAAGATCACGAGACTCAGGTTGTTGCAGTCAATGATGAACGCAAACGCCTCCACCTCAGGCTTGCGGACCATGATACGCGGAGTGGTGCGTATAAACAAAGCATCCATAACCTTGAGGGCCAGCTGGGCTCCTTTGTGTCGTTGATTAGGGCTCACTTCTGCTTTACTTTTCCACCCCAATGAATTGTATGATCTGGTTTGGGCAAGAATGAATGAAAGCCCCTGTGTTTGTTTTAGCTTTTATATGATCCATTTCTTCGAGCATCCGGACATCTTAGACTTGGATGAGCCGATCCACAATAAGTCGAGTAGATGTGTTCTGATTTTCTAACTCACTCATGGTCAGATGAAAGAATAGCCTCAGACTTATCCAAGAAAAGATTTCTTTATGCTACTTGTTTTTCACCTGCAAATGAAAAGACCGAGTCAAAAGGAATAATCTGAAAAAGAAAGCATAGACCCCTTTCAATCTTATGCTTGCTCGTAATTAATAATGACAAGAACTTTTACAAGGGTTTTATTCTTGTGCGAAAAGTTTTTATCAATATTCCTCGAAAGAAAGCATACTATTGAAAGGAATGTAATTCACGATAATTGCTTTTGACCAATATTCAGAAGAGCGAATTAGTCAAAAATGCAAGGCATAACGACGTGTTTTTAAATTTAATTGAAGATACGGCATCCAAATCAAGGCCGTTTTGTTAAGAACGAGAGCAATTTGGACATCTATCTCGTCATTAAATTCGAAATAACGTCAATACTCTTGATCAATTATCGTGGATTACTTAGTGACGTATGACATGCATGGACCAATTCAAGTGTATAATTCCTTCTAGCGAAATTGGGGTTGGATTACCCTGTACGACCAAAAAGGTAGTGTAAGATTTTCAACTTTAGTTTCCTCTAAAGGAATTATAAACTTGACTTGGGAGTATTCGGATGATTAGAGAAAATGCCACTATCACATTCCCATGACCCGTCAAAAGAAATACAACCGAGTTCCATCTGAATGTATACACCAATAGATCCCTAATACAATCACTCTAAGGGGTGAGATAGAGAAAGCCTCGATAAAAATAAACCCTATACAAAAGGACTAGTAATGGAAAATGAAACCAAGGAATGTGATCCTAACGTTTAAGGATGCCCCAAGTTCGATCTGTGACTTCCGGATCACTTGCCCCAACTCGTCATCTTCATTGGACGATATCTCAATAATGTCCATAGTAGGCTCCTTTGTTGCTCACTCGGTGTTCGCCATGGGATATCATCCTCCTCGTCTTCTATCAAGGACGTTTGGGAAAAACACATGCATCTATCCTTGAAATGGCATTTAATCTAATCACCAGAATGCAATGAATGAAATGCCTATATTTATATGAACTGTAATAGTTTTGAGGGATAGAGAGTCTTACCAACCCAACTCGTCGACTTATGTGCGATTTTAGGTGTACCAACCGCCCAAAGACATGCGCATGAGACAAGTGATGGTGAACTTCTAAAAATCAGAGGGTTTGGCACCTAAGGTTAAGGTTCCCACCTCGAGTTCTAGAAAGAGCCGATTCCATTGCACAACTATCGTTGCATTGGGACTCAATCCATAGTTCGAAGCGAGCGGAATTGAGAAGTGGATTACCCCGTGTTTTTCCTCACGGAGATTCCATTTTCAATTCCTTCTATTGTGTTCCTAAAGGCGGCGCCTGGGGTTTTAGGCGCGGTTGTGTGTGTCCATGTGTCGTGATCATCACAATGCAAGTCATGCACAACAATTTATCAATCAGCACTTCAAATCATCCACACAACATACATTCCTACGCCACACCTGCGTAAAATAAAGTTAATCACAGACTACACCCCTTATTACTCCAATCTGCAAAAACATATAACACCTATCGTGAGCGGACTTACCTCACCTTCAAGAGCGCCTGTAGGGTTAGAAAAATCACTCAATTTTTATTACGGCCTAAGTCCACTTGAGGTCTAGAACCATAGTTTCTAGAACAAGTCCCCAGCGGAGTCGCCAGCTGTCGCGACCCATCCGGAAGCGGACGCGGCTAATGGATTACCGATCACGGGTCTTGGATCGGTGCGAGCCCTCCCAGGCCCATACCAAATCGCGGCGGGAGTATTTTTCAGGAGGATTCAACGATAAGAGTCGATCGCTTTCGACCTTAGTGTGGTCGTGGTGGCATGTGCAACTTGTGCATGCATTTGGAGTCGCCACCGGTCTTTCTTGGAGGGTAGACCGGAAACCTTACCGATCGATTGGGAGAGATCGATCAGTTCTACGGAACCAGAGATTTTGGGTTCGGGGACTTGGTTACGCTGGTGTCGTTACCAACGCCCTTTCGGTACCTAATGCGAGTGATTTTCCTAACTAGGATTTCATGCAGGCACAATTTTGGGTGAGGTAAGTCTGACTTTGCACATTAACCAGTTTAACATGCTCACGTAATCATAATAAATAAATAGATGTCAATCACATAAATATCTATCCTACGTGGTGATCATGGAATTATGATTTAATGGGTCTCGAGCCAATGAGACCACATATAATCATTTTAATATTTTAATAACGGAGAGCCGCTCTTCGCTTCTTCTTGGTTTCTTGAACTCTTCAAGAATTGGGCCCCAAAGAGCTTGCCGACTTAAAAGGCTTCTCCACGTAATCCTCGTAGCATTTACATCAACAATTGACTATGCTAAAAATAAAGATTACATGAAAAATAAAAGGAGTACGCAGCCTCCATTTAATAATTACAACCCCAAATATATAAATAATCATCATACATTCATATATACATCAATCACATTGATTAGGGATTTTTCCATGATCACCACCCTTTCACGTAAGTAATAAATTCACAATTTAAAACTTAGGAAGGCACAATAAAAATTCTACGTTGAATCATATTCAGAATTTTTACGTAAAATAAGATAGCCATAAATTTTCGATTCAAAATTGATTTAGTCTCAATTTTTGCTACGTTGATTAATTTATCATATAAAATAATCAATCTCCATTAGCCATGTAAGACGAACAATTCGTTAATACATATTGGCCATAGTATTGCAAAAATTGCAAAAAATCAATTAAATGCACGAAAACACCTAAGGATTGGCTCTGATACCACTGTTGGGATCCACGTAACACGTAGCGGAAATAAATAACAACCCACACATGTATCTCCAGAGGCGTACTTCGTGCATTTCAATCGAAAAAAATCACAAAGTCTCAAAGGGAGTAAATAGATTACCTCTCGTAGCGTGCTTGAACGGAGGTGTCGGTTCGATGTTCTTCGATCTCACCCTCCACAAGTGTTAGGCATCTAGTTCGGACGCACCACCAATTGACGAACGGGGAGACGACTAATAACTCCACAACAATTGTGCTAGCAATATGCGGAATCAATATTCCGAACTTAGTATATTTTGCTCGCTCAAGATTATGAGAATATAGAGAGTGTTTGTGTTCTTCTCTCTAAGCTCTCAAAAATTTGCACACTCTACAAAATGTCTCTCCCCTTCAACCTCAAAACTCTTGCCATCCTTTTATAGCCAAAAATACCTTCCAATAAATTGTATTTAAAAATAGCACTAACAATTATAAATTCTATCTAAAAATAGCACTCACAAATAAATGACATTTAAAAATAGCACTAACAATAGCACTCACAATTTATAATACAAAAATGCTATTTAAAAATAGCACTAACAATAGCACTCACAATTTATAATACAAAAATGCTATTTAAAAATAGCACTAACAATTATAAATTCTATCTAATAATAGCACTCACAATTTATGATAAATAAATGCCATTTAAAAATAGCACTAACAATAGCACTCACAATTTATGATAAATAAATGTCATTTAAAAATAGCACTAACAATAGCACTCACAATTTATAATACAAAAAATGCTATTTAAAAATAGCACTAGCAATAGCACTCACAATACAAAAATGCTAAAAAAAAAGGCACTAACAAAGGTGTTAAAAATAATAACCATTATTATTATTACAAGAGTTAAAGAGGTTACCAAACAGTACAAATATGCATAACATATAAATACGTATGACATATAAATACGTAGAGCATACGTATACATCCGTGAAACCGGGGACTAATTGAAAGAAAAATGTGCAATTAAGCCCTTTTGGTAAAAATTGATTAAATTGGAGGGCAAATTGACCTAATTGCACTTTAAGACTTTAGAATCCAATGTCATAGCTTATAAAAAGTGAGAATTGAAAACTAAAAGACTCGAAAATGATTTTTTTTTTTAGGCTCGGTTCGGGTTTATGTTTGTGAAGGAACATAGTGACCCGAGCCGAATTTTTGAGATTTAAAGTGACACACTTGAAGAGGAAATTAAAACAAAATTATCGAATATTTTTGGGTATTTTTCTGACCACGAATGGTATTTTTCTGATTTTTTGGGTATTTTTATAATTAAATAAACTCGAAAAATATTAAAAATACCGAAAAATATTTTTTGTTCAAAATTGGTTCCTAAGGTTAAACCAAGGCTTCCAAAGTTGATTTTGTGATTTTATGACCTTTTTTGATATTTTTAATTAATTTTAAAGAATAAAAATCACAATAATAAATGGTAAAAAAATCAGGTGTCAACACTTGGGAAGAAGCCATTTTCGACGGAGATGTGTGTAGTGGAGCGATTAGAGGATGGAAGCAAATTATATGAGAGCGTTAATCTCCCAAACACCAACTCCGCATTTTATAGCGTCTCGAGAGTGGAGAAAAGTTGCAGCAATAATGCTTGTGGAGCCGGGTTAATTAATGTAAAGCGAGGGCTGCTCCTCCCGTGAATCATCAGACATGTCCTGATCCGCAATTTCGGGCCTGACAAATTCGGTCTCGCCATTATTAAAGCTGGGAGGGAGGCGAGCGCAACTATCGAAGAAGCCGCGAAAGGATTGTGTTGTTCCATCACGCATGAAGCTGGGCGGCGAGTGAACAGCTCTGCCACTTAAAAAGAGAAGACAGTGCTGAACAGGCATGACTATTGAGGAAAAGTGAAAGGCGAGCGCAACTATCGAAGAAGCCGCGAAAGGATTGTGTTGTTCCATCACGCATGAAGCTGGGCGGCGAGTGAACAGCTCTGCCACTTAAAAAGAGAAGACAGTGCTGAACAGGCATGACTATTGAGGAAAAGTGAAAGGCGAGCGCAACTATCGAAGAAGCCGCGAAAGGATTGTGTTGTTCCATCACGCATAAAGCTGGGCGGCGAGTGAACAGTTCTGCCACTTAAAAAGAGAAGACAGTGCTGAACAGGCATGACTATCGAGGAAAAGTGAAAGGCGAGCGCTACTATCGAAGAAGCCGCGGAAGGATTTGGTTACCCCTTCGTGTCGGAAAGCTGAGCAGGAGGTAAACAGTTCCGTCGTTTCAAAAACAGAACGCTGAACAGACCTAGCTTTCGAGGAAAAGGAGGCAACAAATCGAAAGAGCGAGTATACAAAAGAGAACAGAGAACCCCGAGTGACGAGTTCGTTGAAAGACCTCAAATTCTCTAGAATCAAATTCGACATCGAAGCCATGGAACTCAACATCGCCGGTGACGAACATCAAGATCGCAGTGGTGACGACGGCAGTGGCCACGACGCTCAACCCCGGAAAAGAAAAAGTCGCCAGCGCTACGCTCGGAAAGAAATCCAGGAGCTTGAAGCTTTCTTCGATGAATGCCCTTGCCCAAACGAGGAACAAAAGATTGAATTGGGCCAGAAGCTGGGAATGAATCCTATGAGAATCCATTTTTGGTTTCAGAATAAACGTTTCAGACTAGGTGTCCAACACAGGCGTAAGGAGATCACGGCCCTAAAAGAGCAGAACCAAAACCTTCGAATGGAAAACATGCGGTATGAGAAAATCCTCAGTACTATTACCTGCCCTGACTGCGGTGGCCCTACCACCCTCAGTAAATTGTTCCCCGGTAAGCCTTCTACGAGGATGGAAGGTGCTCATTCATCCCCCTGCTCCCTTGAGCCATCTCCGGCACAATCAGATCCTGCTAATGGCGCGCATGAGGAGATCGATCCCACAGAAATTATACCAGTGTCTTCGGAGGAAGAAGATACGTGTCATTATGATCGGAGTCACCTCATCGAAGCCCATGAATCTCCTCCACAACAGCTTCCGGTAAGATCAGATACAGTTCAAGAGGAGTTAGAGATTAGTCGGCAGGCTATCAGCGCCACTCTGGACGACGAGAAGAAGAAATTCATTTGGCCCCCGGAGCTTCATCTCAAGTTCTTAGACGCAGTTCGACAGATAGGACTCGACTTCATAGGTCCGACGAGCATACTTAGGGTCATGAAGGTACCGGGACTTACCAAGCAATTAGTCGCGAATCACCTTGGTTGCTACAGAAGGGCGTTAGGACAGCGTTATACAGAGCTGAATCCGAGCAATAGACTCGGCTGCGAGCCCAGCACCCCTATGTCAAAGGAGGCCCGGTCGAATCTGGACGACTATTGGGGATTTGGTCAGGATATCCTCGCGAGTCATTTCAATATTCCTCAAGAACACGCATCACAAGTGCAGCGAGTAAGCACTCCCCCGTCCGAGCAGCAGCTAGTCAGTGTTCATCCTGTCGCAGATCAGCCCACCACGCTCAGTGCTCAAGGGTTTGCCCAATCGGAGCACGTGGCTTCAGATGACCTAATGGGAGAATGCTTGGAGCATTTTTATTTCCCTAATTCCCAAGTGGGAGATGCTTGTGGTAGTCAACCGATCAAATCTCCTCTTATAATCCCAAATAAGGATGGGGGTTCCAGTTCGAAGAATCCGTCGGGCGATGCAGCTCAACCTATACATCAACCGTTCGAGGGGTCAGGTGATTTCTTCGATGAAGGACTTGATACCTGGTTCGATCAGTTGGAAGCTATTAAAGATTGGCAACCATGATCTGCAGTCGGTAATGGCACACCTAAGCCGAGGCCAGATTGGTTGGTCATTGTACATGCCCAAAGAAAGAAGGGGATGTACGCGAGAAGGATGTATCTCCTATTGTAAAGTTCTCATCGGTGCACGCGATTGTTTCTTCAATAGCTAGAGTTGATTTTGCATAATGTTTTTCACGAACGTCATCTCGTGTGTATACGGTAATTCCTTGTTATTAAGTTCAAGGTAAAATCAGCCCCGACGCGTGAAGGCAGAATTGATAGCATGAGTTACTAGCAGAATGTGATCGAGCTCGAAAGCGAAAGATTACTAGCGGCCCCAAACGCCGTGACCACAAAATCAGGGGCAATCTTTAAGTTTCGAGCAACTACAAATCTATTTCTCACGAGGCATTCAAGTCAATCAAATATAAAGCGTCGGGCTGTGAGAATGATGCGTAGTCAAGCTGTTGACACAGGCGAAAAGGGAGTCGCGTAGATCCGAAAGCAAAAACCTTTCTCGGCTAGTCAACAATGCAGAATGAAAGGGCATATATAAACAAACTCGCATTTATTTCATTCAGCAGGAAAGTTTACAAGTGGATCACTGAGGGGGAGCAGTAAACCCAAAATGAGTTCTGACAAGCATCACAAAAAAGCTTAATTGACTCTCCATGCTATCCATGCCTTGCTTACAACCCACACTCCGGGAATCGAGGTCTACAAGCTTGAAGAAAAGGAGACGACATTTCTCCTTAAGTTCGTTCACCTTGGTCTCATAGTACTCGAACTCAAGCTCTAAGTCATGAACCAGCACCCTCCCGCGAGCTATATCCATGCTCAGGTCTTCAAGCCTTTCCTCCAACCAGGCACACTGGAACCTTAGCACGAAGTTGTGCTGGTCTTGCTCAAAGGCGGTGTCAAAAAGAGCCAGACGCTCCACCAAGTTGTCCCTCTCACGGACCAGCATCGAAACCTGGGCGTGGGCGTATTCAACAGCCCTTTTATGGTTATCGGCCGTCAGCATGGCCAACATCAGGGACTCAGTTCGGTCCTGATAACGGGCTCGCACGATACCAGCTAAAGTGACCTCCCGGCTAGCAACTTCGTAAGCCTGCAGGAAATTGTTGAAGAGAGTTGGGAAGATCACAAACTCCCTTTGCAGTTTCGTACCTTCAATACACACAGTATCCAGGGACGGAATCAGAGTACGAACTTCAACCTCAGCTTCAGGATGATTGTTTATGTAGCCATAACCTCTACCCAAGAGGTGGTAAAATCTCTCCCATTGGGTCGAAGCTTCAGCTAAGGCAGCAGGCACAGAGGAGGAATCCATATGCGATGGAATGACGGAGAGGAGGGTGGAAATGTGAAGAGTGTTTGAGAGGCTAAGTCTGATAAGGCTAAAGTGTTAATCTTCTTGACGTCAATCTATCACCTTATAAAGGCTCGAGTAAGCAGGGAGAAGTGGTAATAATAGTATGTGCAGTAGAGCCAAACGGGTTTCGTTAATGCATCCCCGATGAGTCACGAATCCACCACCGTCCTGTGATCTCGGGTTTTACGAAACATAATGGCGCCGAAAGGTGGGGAGGCTTGTTACTCTAGAGACTGGGCCAGGGGGACAAGCGTAGTGCTCGACAAAACGAAATCAACGCAAGAGATCTTCAGGCTCCGTTCACGTAGAAAAGAGCAAAAAAGGACAAAGTGGGAATTACGAAGCCTCGAGAAGAACGCTCGTCAGGTAGCCATCACAAAAACGAAGTGGGAATCTCGAAGCATTGAGAAGAGCGCTCGTCGGGTAGCCATCACCTTTGATCAAAGAACAGTGATCCGACCCCTTTAACCTTTCAGAATTTGCAGAGAAAGTGAGGATCCAAGGAGGAACAAAGAAAGCTGAGTTAACGGAAAATCAAGCAGTGATATTTCGATCAAAATGTTCAAGGGGTTCTGTCATTTACTGGAAGCGCCAGACTTGGAGGTCTCCGAGCTTGAGCTGCTGGAAGAATTTGAAGATCTCAGGACCGAACCTGACACGGGGGCCATAGAGACCGATCCTTCTAATGATGAAACCCGCGGCTTGGTTAACGAGAACAATACCCGCGACGGCGATCAGCGTCAGAAAGGGGAATGTCTCCAACGCAACACTTCAGGTCAAGTCCATAAACTCGAATTGTTTTTCAGGGAATACCCCTATCCGGACATGGAACAGAGAATCAAAATGGGCCAGGAGATAGGGTGGGAGCCTCGGAAGGTCAAGTGCTGGTTTGAAAACAAACGAACCCGGCTGAAGCAGCAACGCGATCGGCACGAGTTAGCGATTGCGAGGGAGGAAAATGAAAAGCTTCGAATAAAAAATATTCAGTACAAAAAAGCTCTAAGCATCGCTATTTGTCTTGAGTGCGGTAACCCTGTTCCCACGGACGGAGTATTCACTGAAGAGCCAGATCTGGGGGTTCATAATGCTCATTTGTTGCAATGCCCTTCGCAACATCTTTCGAAACAGGCGGGTACCGCCGAGGATCTACAAGAGGAAACTAGTGCTATAAGATCAAAGTCGACGCCCATTGTGGAAGGGAACATGCGTCATGACAAGTCAGGTCCGCTCAATGATGAACTCACCATCGTGACCAGCCGATCTGAGACCACTAAATCCCCTCCAGAGCAACCTCCAACACGACCAGATTCCGAGAAGAGTAACCGCCAAATGGCTGGCACTACTTCGGCTAGCAAGAAAATAAGATTTCGTTGGACCCCGGAGTTTCATAGCAAATTTGTTGATGCAGTTCAACAGTTAGGGATCAATTTTGCTCGCCCATCGCGCATACTCGAAATCATGAACGTGCCGGGATTGGCGAAAAATATGGTCAAGAATCACCTTTGGCGCTACAAGAAACTACTGAGAGATGGACGAGCGTCGCTAGACCAAGATAGAGGCGGTTCAACACGACCAGATTCCGCGAAGAGTAGCCGCCGAGTTGCCAACACTACTTCGGCTAGCAAGAAAACAAGGTTTTATTGGACCTCGGAGCTTCATAGCAAATTTGTTGATGCAGTTCAACAGTTAGGGATCAGTTTGGCTCGCCCATCGCGCATACTCAAGATCATGAACATGCCGGAGCTGGATAGAAATAAAGTCAGGAACCACCTTTGGTGCTACAGAAGACTACTGAGAGATGGACGAGTGGCGCTAGACCAAGATAGAAGCGGTTCAAGTTTAAACGATGAGCATGGCTATGATCGCAATCCTCATGAAGCAGGAAGCATCCAATCACTTCTCAACACCGATGGGACTGGCAATCACACGGTCGATTGTTCAGGCATCAATCAGAGTACTCCCCTGGGTTATCCTAGTACTCCTCAGGAGTATGTACCGCAATTTCAGCAAATCGGGACTCCCCAGTCTGAGCACCGACTGGCCGGTAATGCTAGTCCTACAGCGGATCTAACATTGGCAGGAGATGCACATACAATCTTGCGAGACAATTACGGGGATTCCGGCTCGAAGAATCAGGTGGTCCATGACGAAAATGGTGAAAAGATTCCTTCTCCAATAGTTGACAATACTCAACCTGAGTGTCAGTCGCTCGATGGTTCAGATGATCTCCTTGAAAACATCTATTCTTGGTTCGATCGGCTGAATTCCCCCCTGAGTTACCCCGGTACTCCTCAAGAGTATGTACAACAATTTCAGCAGGTATGGACTCCCCAATTTGAGCACCAACCGATCGTTAGTGTTATTCCTACGGCGAATCCAGCATTGGATACAAACCTACTGGACAACGATGAAAGTACCAACTCGAGAAGTGAGGTTGTTCATGCCGAAAGTAGTGTGAGGAATCCATCGCCAACGGTTGAGGATGCCCGACTTGGGCGTCAATGGCTTGAAATTTCAAGTGAGTCCCTCAGTGAGCAACTCGGCGTGTGGATCACGCATAAACCGATGAACCGGGTTGTTCGTGCCGAAAATGAGAGAAGTCCGTCACCCGCAATTAAGGATGCTCAACTTGAACGACTCGAACAGTCAGACGATCTCCTGAATGAGCAACTCAGCCTATGGGTCAAGCATTTTGGAACAAGTGCATCTTCGCAGTCGTGACCGGTACCGGCGACCAGACGTCTGGTTCTAAGCTCGTATGCAAAATCATTAGAAGGCTCAGGAGAGTGAGAGGCGAATACGTCGAAGGAATGTGTTACGAATCTCGTTGTAAAGTTCCCGCGGGAACATTTTAATTAACGCTTAAAACTAACCGCTCTGAGTGTCACCCTTTGAACATCTTCGAGCCAAGGGCCATGGATTAATCACTTAATCTGTGGAGCAAGTTCCATGAATGATGACTATCACCCGCGGAGCATAGTGGGATCTACCCCATTCAGCACGAAATACGTTTGGTCACGAAGCCTCCTATTTGGTAAAACGATGTATCGTTCCTAAACGATCTTCAACCGAATACCAAAGTAATATCTCCTTTCTTTCCCTTCTCAGGTGATAAACGTGGGTAAATCACTCAAGGAGCCATCTATTCAAATAACAGAATAGACGTTGCCTAACTGGGGGCAGAGGAACCATTGATGTTACAAACACTCCAAGCATGGATAGGCGGATTCGATAGATGTTATTCATATCAAAAACGCAACATCAGAACATGATGAGAACCAAGAGTAAAGTTGTATCGTCCTAATTTATCTTGAATTTGGGAACATGAATTGACACTTATTATTTATCCTTGACAGGAACTCGTCATCAAAGCGGGCAGATTTCCTACAAACCTGGTATACTCGTTAGAGTATATGACCAAGGGTAAGATGTATCGTTCTAATTTTTTGAAAAATTCGTGAACATACAATAACATGTTTCTTCCGCATTTTCAGGGATCTCCAGCCGCGGGAGACAGGTAAGTATCCCTTTCCCCAATCCATGGAAGATGTTAAATAAAAAACAGAGAGAAAAAGAAAAGCTTTCAAAATCTGATGTCTAGAAAAGACATGAAATTCTAACTTCATTGGCATTCATGTTTTGAAACACGAGGTTGTCTGAACATGCATTGTGCACCATAAAATCCCCTTGACGGGTAAAATTTTTTGGAAAACGAAAGAGATTTTTCCAATCAAAAGTTGTTCAAAACTCTCAAAAGGATGTTTCCTCAAAAGAGAGGCAAGCTCAAATCCAAACACATCCTACATACACTTGAGAGATGAATGGAGCGAATCAAATAGTAAAATCTGGACCTACGGAGGTAGGGACCATTTGCAGCGATTACATGGATTGGGACGACGGAGGCGTTCGTTTCATATCATAAACACTACAGGTGACCGTTGGCAACCCATTCGAACGGCGGTTTTCATTCTTAACCCTGTCAAGAACCACCCTACATCGGGGCAAAATGGATGTGAATCCAGCGGCATCAGGAGTAAATGGCTAGAAATTTTCTTGCTCGGACTAACATCAATCTTTGTGTGCTGTTTATATGGTAATCCAAGTGCCATAGGATGACGAGAAGCATCCATTTCTCTATCCCACACACTATATCCTTTGCATAGCCAAGTTGAGCCTGCAAATTCGTTTCATGAACCCATTGGTGATCATTCCAAGACGGATGCTGCACCACTTCAAAAATGGAAGAGTTCAAGACTCAGGGATTACGAAAGAGAAATCCCGGACTGATATTTAAAGCATGTTTAGACTATATGTCTAACACGATCCCATGAAAAAAAAATGGGATTTCAAAAGTGAATGAGAAAAATCCACGGCATCGAGAAAAAGCAAAGTGCCTGGTAAAAGCAAGGCCGATGCTCGTGTAAGTTGTTTGATTGATCCACAATGAAGCCGGATGGGAAAAGAAGAAATCCCTGAAGGAGCCAAATCCAAAAGGATTGCTCCCCAAATGGTGCCGAGCGCAGAACAAAGACACAGAGAGAGTTCTCGTTCTCTGAATGCAACAAGAGGGGCTCTCTAAAGAGTTGGTGTACACCTCAAAATCAGTTGCGCACCTCAAAGACTAAAGATGCAGAAAGGAAAGGACAGGTGTCAAATCTGCGATGATCACCAATGTCAATCCCCTCATAAATTCTGAGCCAAAAATAAGCTTGTTTCGGTCCCCAATCCTACCAATGTTACAACCCCGAAACAGTCTTCTCTGACTAAGACACTTGGGTTAACATATAGCTTAGCTCGAAGAAGTACGAGCAAGACTATTTCTTTCTCATTTTGCAGGGTTCTTGACTTGTAAACCCGGAGCAGATGGTGAAGACTTTCATTCAATGGCCTCGACTCCAAAGCGAGTCCCCCTTGAAAGCCAATATCCAAGCCTAACATTACGGTCCCGTGGAAGACCTCCCGACCGATCAAAATGTATGCGCTGCGAATGAGCCTAAAACCTAGGCACAGGTTAGTAGGGAATTGAGTGCATCCCCTATAAAAACCACATCTCAAAACAGGTGAGAAGACCTCCTTGTCGAGAAATATTCCAATTGACATTTTGAACAAACTCTTTTTGGAATTTTCAAACTGTTGATCCAGATTTTCCGTGCAAGGGACTTGTGATCACATTTGCATGTTGCAAGAATGCTTTGGATGACCTCCAGCATCAAAATGCACATTTCATGATTAAAACTTAAATCATACGATTTTGTCAAATGGACAGCCGTGGTCTTCCCAAAGATTACTAACGTTTTCTTGGTGAAGAAAAATATTTCAGGCTCAAATTTCTGCAGGATACCTGGAGAACCCAGCTCCCAGAATGTCGCCTCAACAGACTCAAGTGAAGCTTTGTCAAAATAAAATCTTTCACTGCTTCAAAAACTGAATTCCCGACAAACTTCGGGGTCTCTAAAAAAGAGGGGAAGAAAAACCCTTTTAAAAGAAAAGTCCTATCAGACGTGGAGAACCCTCGTCCCAGGACCCATTTTCAAAATATCAAACAGTCTCATCGGACGTGGAGAACCCTCGTCATGAGACCCCTTTTCATAATTTAGGCAGTCTCATCGGACGTGGAGAACCCTCGTCATGAGACCCCTTTTCAAAAATCAGACAGTCTCACCGGACGTGGAGAACCCTCGTCATGAGACCCCTTTTCATAATTTAAACAGTCTCATCGGACGTGGAGAACCCTCGTCATGAGACCCCTTTTCAAAAATCAGACAGTCTCATCGGACGTGGAGAACCCTCGTCATGAGACCCATTTTCATAATTTAGGCAGTCTCATCGGACGTGGAGAACCCTCGTCATGAGACCCCTTTTCAAAAATCAGACAGTCTCATCGGACGTGGAGAACCCTCGTCATGAGACCCCTTTTTATAATTTAGGCAGTCTCATCGGACGTGGAGAACCCTCGTCATGAGACCCATTTTCAAAGTCAAAACTGAAGGTAGATACCGCCTGAAGGGTCAACACAAGGTAGATACCGCCTGAAGGGTCAGCTCAAAGGTAGATACCGCCTGAAGGGTCAAATGAAGGTAGATACCGCCTGAAGGGTCAAATCAAGGTAGATACCGCCTGAAGGGTCAAAATATGGTAGATACCGCCTGAAGGGTCAAATCAAAGGTAGATACCGCCTGAAGGGTCAAAATCAAAGGTAGATACCGCTTGAAGGGTCAACACAAGGTAGATACCGCCTGAAGGGTCAACACATGGTAGATACCGCCTGAAGGGTCAACACAAGGTAGAAACCGCCTGAAGGGTCAACTCATGGTAGATACCGCCTGAAGGGTCAACTCAAGGTAGAAACCGCCTGAATGGTTAAACCAAGGTAGAAACCACCTGAGGGATCACATTAATGGTAGAAACCGCCTGAAGGGTCACATATGGTAGAAACCGCATAAGGGTCAACTCATTGATAAATATCGCAGTAAGGATCAACACAAAGGTCTGATCCACCATACAGATCAAAATTCTTGGCAAATCCCAAAGCGTGGGATGCGCCTTCCTTAGGTTCCTACAAGTTAGGAATCCCATCATGGTATGACCTACCATACAGGTCAGAGCTTAATCTCCCTGGGATATTCTGAATGACGAGTCCTAGGCATCTTCTTGAAAGTCGTCGCAACCGGCAGCATCCGACAGGTGAGCTTCAGGTAAGCCTCTCTCACTCCGGCCCATGTTCAAATTGTTAGAGCAAACCGGGGATTGATTTGAGCTTTTATCAATAGGCTTAAGGATCCGATGTCATAACATTTCTTCTCTTATTTTCCCAGTTGAGTCGGTTAGGAATCAGGTGCCACCTTATCTTTGAGAGAAACCTCTAACGAGATTCCTCTCAAAGAGGGGCAGCTGTTGACACCTGATTTTTTTTTTTTTTTTACCATTTATTATTGTGATTTTTATTCTTTAAAATTAATTAAAAATATCAAAAAAGGTCATAAAATCACAAAATCAACTTTGGAAGCCTTGGTTTAACCTTAGGAACCAATTTTGAACAAAAAATATTTTTCGGTATTTTTAATATTTTTCGAGTTTATTTAATTATAAAAATACTCAAAAAATCAGAAAAATACCATTCGTGGTCAGAAAAATACCCAAAAATATTCGATAATTTTGTTTTAATTTCCTCTTCAAGTGTGTCACTTTAAATCTCAAAAATTCGGCTCGGGTCACTATGTTCCTTCACAAACATAAACCCGAACCGAGCCTAAAAAAAATCATTTTCGAGTCTTTTAGTTTTCAATTCTCACTTTTTATAAGCTATGACATTGGATTCTAAAGTCTTAAAGTGCAATTAGGTCAATTTGCCCTCCAATTTAATCAATTTTTACCAAAAGGGCTTAATTGCACATTTTTCTTTCAATTAGTCCCCGGTTTCACGGATGTATACGTATGCTCTACGTATTTATACGTCACACGTATTTATACGTTATGCATATTTGTATTGTTTGGTAACCTATTTAACTCTTGTAATAATAATAATGGTTATTATTTTTAACACCTTTGTTAGTGCCTTTTTTAGCATTTTTGTATTGTGAGTGCTATTGCTAGTGCTATTTTTAAATATCATTTTTTGTATTATAAATTGTGAGTGCTATTGTTAGTGCTATTTTTAAATGACATTTATTTATCATAAATTGTGAGTGCTATTGTTAGTGCTATTTTTAAATGGCATTTATTTATCATAAATTGTGAGTGCTATTATTAGATAGAATTTATAATTGTTAGTGCTATTTTTAAATAGAATTTTTGTATTATAAATTGTGAGTGCTATTGTTAGTGCTATTTTTAAATAGCATTTTTGTATTATAAATTGTGAGTGCTATTGTTAGTGCTATTTTTAAATGTCATTTATTTGTGAGTGCTATTATTAGATAGAATTTATAATTGTTAGTGCTATTTTTAAATAGAATTTTTGTATTATAAATTGTGAGTGCTATTGTTAGTGCTATTTTTAAATAGCATTTTTGTATTATAAATTGTGAGTGCTATTGTTAGTGCTATTTTTAAATGTCATTTATTTGTGAGTGCTATTTTTAGATAGAATTTATAATTGTTAGTGCTATTTTTAAATACAATTTATTGGAAGGTATTTTTGGCTATAAAAGAATGGCAAGAGTTTTGAGGTTGAAGGGGAGAGACATTTTGTAGAGTGTGCAAATTTTTGAGAGCTTAGAGAGAAGAACACAAACACTCTCTATATTCTCATAATCTTGAGTGAGCAAAATATACTAAGTTCGGAATATTGATTCCGCATATTGCTAGCACAATTGTTGTGGAGTTATTAGTCGTCTCCCCGTTCGTCAATTGGTGGTGCGTCCGAACTAGATGCCTAACACTTGTGGAGGCTGAGATCGAAGAACATCGAACCGACACCTCCGTTCAAGCACGCTACGAGAGGTAATCTATTTACTCCCTTTGAGGCTTTGTGATTTTTTTTCGATTGAAATGCACGAAGTACGCCTCTGGAGATACATGTATGGGTTGTTATTTATTTCCGCTACGTGTTACGTGGATCCCAACAGTGGTATCAGAGCCAATCCTTAGGTGTTTTCGTGCATTTAATTGATTTTTGCAATTTTTGCAATACTATGGCCAATATGTATTAACGAATTGTTCGTCTTACATGGCTAATGGAGGTTGATTGTTTTATATGATAAATTAATCAACGTAGCAAAAATTGAGACTAAATCAATTTTGAATCGAAAATTTATGGCTATCTTATTTTACGTAAAAATTCTGAATATGATTCAACGTAGAATTTTTATTGTGCCTTCCTAAGTTTTAAATTGTGAATTTATTACTTACGTGGGAGGGTGGTGATCATGGAAAAATCCCTAATCGATGTGATTGATGTATATATGAATGTATGATGATTATTTATATATTTGGGGTTGTAATTATTAAATGGAGGCTGCGTACTCCTTTTATTTTTCATGTAATCTTTATTTTTAGCATAGTCAATTGTTGATGTAAATGCTACGAGGATTACGTGGGGGAGCCTTGAAAGTCGGCGAGCTCTTTAGGGCCCAATTCTTGAAGAGTTGAAGAAACCAAGAAGAAGCGAAGAGCGGCTCTCCGTTATTAAAATATTAAAATGATTAAATGTGGTCTCATTGGCTCGAGACCCATTAAATCATAATTCCATGATCACCACGTAGGATAGATGTTTATGTGATTGACATCTATTTATTTATTATGATTACGTGAGCATGTTAAACTGGTTAATGTGCAAAGTCAGACTTACCTCACCCAAAATTGCGCCTGCATGAAATCCTAGTTAGAAAAATCACTCGCGTTAGGTACCGAAAGGGCGTTGGTAACGACACCAGCGTAACCAAGTCCCCGAACCCAAAATCTCTGGTTCCGTAGAACTGATCGATCTCTCCCAATCGGTTGGTAAGGTTTCCGGTCTACCCTCCGAGAAAGACCGATGGCGACTCCAAATGCATGCACAAGTTGCACATGCCACCACGACCACACTAAGGTCGAAAGCGATCGACTGTTATCGTCGAATCCCTTTGAAAAATACTCCCGCCGCGATTTGGTATGGGCCTGGGAGGGCCCGCGCCGATCCAAAGCCCGCGATCCGCACCCTTGATTTTGTGATTTTATGACCTTTTTTGATATTTTTAATTAATTTTAAAGAATAAAAATCACAATAATAGATGGTCAAAAATTAGGTGTCAACAACGACGCGTGGTACGACTCTACCCAGCACACAGCACAGGGTCGTAAAGTCCGTACAAATCCCCACACACAGCTCAGGGGCGTCAACTCAATTCAGTGCACTGAAGAGTAATATCTCCATATATCTCATCAATATCGTTCCATGTACAATGTATGCTTGGCCGTGTATGTCATGATTCACAATCACATATCTTGCAGGCGATAACTCAATCGCAAAGCCAACATACCAATGTCAATGTCCACAATGACAAGTACATGGAAAACAAATATCATAGCATTGAATTTAATCAAGCAGAGCACATGAGAAATGAATCATCAAGACCAAAAGGCTACCACTTCCTCTCTTTGATGCTCTCGGGTCACCGAGGTACTAGCCAATCAAGTCACATTCTTATCGGGCTAAAGTAATAAAACTCGGTTCTTAAGCAGGGAATTTCAGCACTGCATAGTTATGCGAGTCGTCCGTTTTAAATTTAATGGAAATTGACGCCCCCCATTAAGGACTAAATTGGCTAGTTGCCATAATTCTAATATTGATTGGAATCAATTAGTTTTATTTCCTATTCTAAGGGAAGAGAGAGATGAGTTACTCTCTTCAGCCAACAGAACGTATGTCGTTCTTCCATGGCAATCATTGAAAGAAACTCTCCCCAAAAACTCCATTGAAATGCTATCTCTCGACGACGATCGATCGCCGAATCTGAATTGTTTATCATCTGCGAAGGGGCTCTTAATCTGTGGATTCGAGGTATGTTCGTTTTACGTGATATACCTCACCGATCAGTGATTCACGTTTGATCTCAGGGCTTGACAATCCAGTACAACGGTTTGATTGACATATTGCTGGAATCCGCGCTTCGTGCTTATGGGTATGTGGATCTATATTATTTGGCTTCGTTTATAGATCTTGATTAGTGATTTTGTATGAAATTCCCAACAGTGGTATCAGAGCTTAGTGTTCTTGTTTCCTGATCGTGATTTATTTTATCGTCGATGCTAACGCGAAAAATGAAATTTCGACGGTACTGTTCACGGCCTTTTCGTGAATTTTGGTGCGATAAAAATGTGTTTTGAACGCAACAATGGAACGGGCTTGGCGAGACAAGAATTTTGAGAGGTCGCCCGTCGCGAGGCGACACCGGGAGCTGCCGCACGCGCCGTATGCGCCACCACGGATCGAGTTCCCGACGCAGCGGCGTTTCGAGGCATTTTCGTGAAATTTCGTTCAACGAAAATGGGATGTGAAGATACCATCAGAATCGTACCAACGAGACGAGCATTTTGATGGATCAACCGCCGAAAACGGCCGCCGGACGAAGGCACACGCGCCACACGCGCTGGAGAGGTCCGGTGCGCGTAGTCTCCACGCGCTCACGTGCGCGGCGCGTGCTCCGTGGCCCAAACGCGCCCAAACCCGGTTTATCCCTATTCCACAACCGGTTTAACCGTATTCCAGATCCGGTTCAGGGTAATTCCAAATCCGGTTCGGATCAAATCCGACCCGGTGACCCGGTCAATGTTGACAGTTGACCAAATTTCAAAAATTGCATTTTAGTCCCCAGACTTTCGAAAAATTGCAATTTGATCCCTAAACTTTCAGAAAATTGTAATTTGGTCCCTAATTTTTCGAAAAATTACAATTTGGTCCCCGAATTTTCTGGAAATTGCAATTTAGTCCTTGAACTTTTGAAAAATTGTAATTTAGTCCCCAAGCTTTTGGAAAATTACAATTCGGTCCCCGAACTTTTTAGAAATTGCAATTTGGTCCTCAAATTTTTTGAGAAATTGCATTTTTGACTCGTTGACTTCGTGTTGACTTTGTGGACTGAAACTTTAACCGGCTCGTGTGGATGCATATGAGTTCCGATTGGGGCGTGTGAGATACCGTTGCGTTCGTATCGAATTTTTCTTCCATTTGATATATTATTTGGACATGTTTGATGATTTAAAAAATTCTGAAAATACTTTTGAAGCCCAAGATATACGTATTTTGGGGCATTTTTTTTTAAGAATTAATTGATGGCATGTATCATGCAATCTCATGATTTGATGTGTAAAGTATTCATGTATAGTCCAAATCATGTTATGCCATGTTATACAAGATATATGGATCATTCTATGAAATGTGATCCTTATTCAAGTGGGGAGTTCTAGAAAGTTTTAGTAACTTCGGTGAACTTGATTTTACATAAATGATTATGTTAATGGTAATTTCAAGCGAGAATTTTTGGATGATGATTGCGAACATTGTGAACTTTTGAATCTGAGGCCTTATGTGAAATTATCTATTAATATAATTAGTTAGTGTAAAATAGATGCGTAAATGTTAGGCATCAATGGTTCGTGAATGCATGTCTATAGAACTTCGTGTTCAGATACAACGGTTACGCGCTTAGTGAAAAAAAGGAGAAATTGGATGGCAAAAATTATGAAAACTGGAATATGAAAATCCAGTTTGTGCTATGAAAAGCAAGAAGCGTTTGAGGCTCTTGACCTAGTTATGGAAACACCTGAAAATGAGAATACTGCACAACCAACATTTGCTGCACGGAAAAAGGATGAACTCAATTGCTCGTACATGTTGCTGAGTAGCATGAAAAATGATTTTATGTATGAGTTCAAGCATTTATGAAAATGCCAAAGTCAAGTGGGAGGCATTAAACACTAAGTTTGGTTAGACATCGGTCACCAAGTTAAGACAGATCACTATAAGTTTTGACACTTATATAATGTCGCGTGGGCAGAATACGAGACGACCTTTATGGCATAGGTCACATATGATAAGTGAACTGTATGATGTGGGCCACCTTTTGACTGATGAGTAGCAAGTGCAAGCAGTAATTTGTTCATTACTTCATAGCTATGTGCTTATGAAAATTCACTTAATCCACAATAAAAAGTAAGAACTTTTAGAGACGCTATGTGACGTCTTGAACTAGAATACTGTTTCTAGATCAAATGAAGCTTGGTGCTCCAAGCATAAGCATCAATGTGGGATCAAGAAGTGGACATGATAAAGGGGTAGATCCTTCAGGATGGAAATCGAAGTTTAACCGTTATAAGAAAGGAAAATGTCCTTTCAAGAAAAACATCTCAAGAGTGAAATGTTTTCTAATGTGGCAATAATGGTCACTTTGCTCATGACTGTGGTGAACCGAAGAAGTTTAAAAAAAAAAAGCACTTGAGAGTGTTATTTAAGTCTCTAGTTTCAGTTTTTGTAACTGAAATCCTTTGTGGATTATAGACGTACGAGCCACATACCATGTAATGAAATATAGAAATGCCTTGGTGGAATTTCAACGACTGCGACATGGAGCAAAGTGGATAAATGTGGAAAATATTTCCTGCGTGGAAGTTAAAGAGATTGGCATATGCCAATTGAAAATGCGCGATGGTCACACTCTATTTCTACATATTGTGTTATATGCTCCAAAAACTCAATGAAATATAGTTTCCATGTTAGTTTTGGTTAAACTTGATTTCAATTTGAACTTTCATAACGGTGGTCATGACTTGTCGTTGAGAACAAGTTATTATGATTTTAGATGGTTTCATTGTACTGATTGTTGGGTACAATAATGTGAATATTAGTTATTCACTATTTACATCTTTTGTGATGATGTAAATAAGTGGCATGCTAGGTAGGGTCACATTGGCCTAATGTCAAATATTTAGATAAGCTAAAGAGGGCTTATTAGGCAATATTGAAAAGGTCAATTTGCCTAATTGTGAGAATTGCCTAGTGGAAAAGACAAAGCAAAAACCATTTGAAAAAGGAACAAGAGCTGAGATTCCTTTGCAGTTGATCCATTCAGACACATGTGGTTCAATGAATGTGAGAATAAGGCATGGGCTGTTTAATTCATCACATTATAGATGATTATACTCGATTCGAATATTTTTGATTTCTCATAAATATGAGGCATAAGTTGCTTCGAGAAATTCTATTTTTTGAGCTTAAAATTTTTTTATTAAAAAATATATATATTATTAAAAAAATAAAAAATCCGATCGAGGTCAAGAAAATCTATCTGATCAGTTCAGATATTTATGTGATGAAAAAGGAATAGAAAGACAGTTGACTATTCCAGCGATTTTTCAATATAATGAAGTCGTAGAAAGAAGAAACCTGTCCCAATGAGAATGGTTAGGTCTATGATGGCACATGCTATTTTGCCTATCACCTTTTGGGGTGAAGTTTTGATGATTGCTGTGTAGATATTTAACCGTGTGCCTTCTAAATCAGTTACTACCACTTCATATGAGTTGTGGACAGGATGAAAATGAGATTTGAGTTTTCTTGGATCTTGATGTGCTTCCTATACATACGATTTCTCTCATTGGTATGGGAAATTGGGCCTTAGAGCCATACAAGAGTATCTTTATGGAATACTGAAAGCACTCTAAAAGGTATGTATTATAGGTGAGCAAAAAAGTGATAACTGTAACTGAATTTGAATCACGAGATGTCACATTCTTAGTGAATGAAAGTGGGAGCATAATGGAGCTTGATGTACTAAGTGTGCAATCCTCAATTTAGCGAACAAGTCGCAAAAGCGTTCTCCGTCGTTTTGTCGACGTTTTAGACATTGAAGGCAAACCTTTGATGGTCTCTTCACAAGAAGAGGATGAGCCAAGGAATGTAAATAAGGCTCTAAATTGCCTTGATAAGGAAAATTGGATATAAGCAATAAAAAATGAGATTGAGTCAATGAGATCAAACCAAGTTTGGGAGCTGGTTGATCTTTCAAACGGACATAATTGATTTTGCGAATGGACATAAAGCCATTGAGAGCAGGTGTGTTCTCAAATTAAAGCTTAAAGCTGATGGCTTGATTGAGGGATATAAGGCTTGCCTTATGGTGAAAAGGTATAATCAATAAGAAGGAATTGATTGGGAAGAGATTTGTTCTTCTGTGGTGAGACTTACCTCAATTCACCTAATTCCGGCAATAGTGATTAGTATAGATCTTGAATTACATCTGATGGATGTAAGGACTGCAATTCTCAATGGAGAATTAAAAGAAGAAATGTTCAGAGAAACAACCTGCTGGGTTTGTTTCAATTGGCCAAGAACAAAAAGTATGTCGACTTTTGATATCGATATATGGCCTTAAGCAGTCTTTGAGATAATGGTATATAATTTCTTGTAATACCTTAGTGGTATATGACTTTGTAATGATTAATGAAAATCATTGCGTATATATCAAAAGATCCAAAGATCAATATGTGATTTTATCATTATATGTTAATGATATACTGATTGCTTGAAACAATATGGAGTTTGTTAATACATTCAAGATTGATTATGTTCCAATTCTGAAATAAGGAGATATGGGTGAATCTGTATACATTCTTGAAATTAAGATTTCAAGATATTATTCAAAGAGATTGTGATCTTTTTCACAAAAAACTTATATGGATAAAGTCATTGAATGATTTTGTATGCAAGACTATAAACCCAAAGATACTCCCATTGCATGAGGTGAAGGTCTGAGCCGCGAAATATGTCTTGAGACTCTACAAGCAAATGCAGAAATGGAAAATGTTCCATATATTAGTGCTTAAATTCTTGAAGTACACTGTGATGTGTACAAGACCTAATATTCGTTATATTGTTGGAATGGTTTGTGTACCACTCTAATCTAGGTCAAGCATATTGGATTGCCATCAAGAGAATCCTGATGTATCAAGAAAGTACTGCCAATTTATGCTGAGTTCAAGGTTGAGATCTGCGCCTTGAAGGCTATACTGATATTGACTGAGGAAGAGGTTTAGATGAGAGAAAATCTACCTCTAGGCTTGCATTCTTACTGTGCAATGGCACAATATCTTGGAGTAGTAAGAAGTAAAAGTGTATAGCCTTATCCACGATAGAAATTGATCTCATGGTGTTATCAGCAGCAGTACAAAAATTTGTTTGGTTTGAAGAGATGTTTGGGTCAGTGAAGTGTTGCTAAGGATGCTACGGGATCAATTATTAGTTAATTGTGATAACCAAGTAGCAATAGCTTACACTGAAGATCCATTAGAAGACTAAACTAAAGTCACAAAATATAATTTTGTGAAAGAAATGATTGTACAAAAAGATGTGAACATACAGTACATATATACGCAGAGAATGATAGTAGATCTTCTGACGAAGTGAATCTCTAGAGATGTTTTGCTTAGTCATGTGTTGACAAAGGGATTAGTTACTTATATTGAAATCTCTAGAAGTGCGTAAAAGTGGGAGTACTGAATTTTTCCAAAGTTCACAGTTAATGATATTTGTTATCATTATTGATGCTTATGAGTTTGTATGACATTTATGCATAATAATGCTTAGTACATTATATCGAGAAAGTATGTCGAACAGATTAGAGATTAGCCCACTCACAGAGTAATCGCCTCTATTTGCTGGGTGATGAATAGAGATGAGACGTTTTCAAGCTTATTATCTGGGTGATAATTGAGAGCTCAAGCTTGAAATTTTGATGTCGCCTTAACAAAAATGTTAAGATGAGGTCGAAATAAGTTATGCCCGAAAGTGAAATAACCCACACATTTCACTTGATCTGTTTTTTATGCCAGATGTGAGTTCTGTCGGATTCTTTGAAGAGAGTAGATTTGTGAACTCAAGCTAGACGTTGAGTATGTCTGAGCTTCATCTGTATGGTATTGAATGAAAAGACATACGCTCCATGGGAAAGGAGAAAATACCGTAATACGTACTTTATATTACGTATGCATGAGACGATCAAAATGAGTTGGCAAGAGTTTTGATCTCAACACTATAGCTGTGTGAGACTCTTGAGGATATGAGTTCCTCAAATTAAGTGCCCTCATGACTCTGACCTATTCTTGAGATTTCTATTCAGTGTTTGCTATCTTAGAATGTTGCCAATGGTCATGAAATTGATTCGATCTAATGGAACATCTCTAGAAAAGCGAGCTGGACTGAGATTGAGAGTTTTAAGGGAAGAGGAAGATCAATTTTATTTTGAAGTCACATTCAATCTTTGTATTTACAGGTCAACCATTATGATTATATGAGTTTAATCATGATTTGTGAATACAATGCATTGTATTTGAGCGCTCAAAGAGATCAAGAGAGATGTCATGTAAATGTGATTGATTGATCTAGGGTACTGCATACTGGATTTACTCTGAGGTTATGTGCCCATTTTGAGCTGCTATATACTCCTAACAGATGTATAGCAACGAGCTCTCATAGTATGCTGGTCACACGGATTATTTGCCCATATGAACTTTGCAATAAGAAGAGAAAGTGATATATTTAGCCCTTTGCGGGCGAGTGGGAGATAATGGAAATTGACGCCCCCATTAAGGACTAAATTGGCTAGTTGCCATAATTCCAATATTGATTGGAATCAATTAGTTTTATTTCCTATTCTAAGGGAAGAGAGAGATGAGTTACTCTCTTCAGCCAACAGAACGTATGTCGTTCTTCCATGGCTATCATTGAAAGAAACTCTCCCCAAAAACTACATTGAAATGCTATCTCTCGACGACGATCGATCGCCGGATCGGAATTGTTTATCATCTGCGAAGGGGCTCTTAATATGTGGATTCGAGGTATGTTCGTTTTACGTGATATACCTCACCGATCAGTGATTCAAGTTTGATCTCAGGGCTTGACGATCCAGTACAACGGTTTGATTGACATATTGCTGGAATCCGCGCTTCGTGCTTATGGGTATGTGGATCAATATTATTCCGTTTCGTTTATAGATCATGATTAGTGATTTTGTATGAAATTCCCAACAAAATTAGTAAATGAGCTCCTAAAATCATCAAATTTTACGATGTTGTACTTAAGACCATGGGGAACGTTGGGTCAAGAAATCTCGAATTGATTCCATCTAGAAAAATTGAAGTAATTCACGAAAACTAGAGGAAATCTGACCTTCAGTAAACCAGTGCCAACGTCACAGAAATAAATATATTTCGTGGGGTGAATCACATCGGAAAAATTCCAAATTTTTATACGTTGTAGTACAATATGTCTTCTTAAACTTTCATGAAGGGAAGTTGATCTAAATAATTCTCCAAAAATAAGTTTAAAAATCACGAATGGTAAGGGGTCTCAGCTAAACTGGTCAGAAACAGCTTGAGCCCGTGTGGTTCTAAGGAAATTATAAATATCACTTCAAATCCAAAAATTCTGAAATTAAATTACGTTATATTCAACGATGTGACGAACAAGTTTCATGAAGGAAGTTTGGTCAGATTCTCATCACAATATGATTTCGAATTGGTCATTATCCTACCAACTCACGCCAACAAAATCTGACCTGTTACAATCCTGTGTAGTCACGGTTTTTAATCACTAAACCAGACTTAATCTCTTCCATTCAGCCAACCATTGACTCTATACAAAGCACTAACATGATCCTACTACATACAAGACAATCGAGCATAACGCAAACGGATTTTTGTGTCCAAAATGGCCATTAAGAACAGAACAGTTTTTATTCTAAAAACCGAGTCCAATTTCTGTTCTATGCCTGCAAACCAGCGACAATTCATCCCAAATCAAATATTCCTTTGACCATTACTATATCCTAGCTTCTCCCACCAATACTTAGCTCAAGATCATACGAGGTAGCTTAATTTAACACCAAACGACGCTTCAACAGAATGTGATAGACCAATCCTAATCCGAGAGAGCAGTTTCGGATTCCAATTACAAATCAAGTCCTAATTTCTTTGAGTCGACCAGTGATTCTCACACTAACAATGACCTAACCAAACTCTTCAATATTTGACTCAGGAACCTATAGTTTAGCTCAAAAGATCATCTCCATCTTCATGCCAAGAACAGAACCGAATTGCATTGTTCTATATCAGTCCACATAATCGATTTATGCCCAAAAACTCTTATTCGACCCACCTAGCATGACAATCTCACATCATACTTCTATCCTACAGTGAAGTTGAAGGAATCCCTTGTCTTTTTGCAGCTTGAACTCATACAAGCTTCCACGATCTCCTCCTTAGTTCCATTTGATGGGAAATTGGTCAATGGAACTCGAATTTCTACCCATCATATTCCTTAATGTACACGACCAATTTCTCATTATATCACTTGAGCCTTAACGAATCCAAAATTTACAAGTTCCTTGATAATTTCCTAACACGTTTCCACATATGTCACCTTGACATATCTTGGCCTCTTTGCTTATTCCTGTATAATGAGGTTTCAAATTCCTTGTTCTTAAAGTTAATTCTCTAATCCCTTTCGGATATCCTTGCTCATTAGGAAACTCGCAAACAGGGGATGCCACATCAATCATATTGGATTGAGCTGACCTTGCTCTGATACCACTTAAACGGGGATGTCACGCCCTGCGTCCTTTAAAAATGCCCGAACATCCCATTCTGCTATGCCTTCGCGATACGTCCCAAGGATCGAATCGTCTAACAATATACTCGTGGAGTGAAATGCACATGCGGAAGTGATAACTAAGCTCCATACATAAAACTCGACAAGATGACTTAGAATGCGTACAACCCAATTACAAAACCATCAGTTTACAACACTTAACTTCGAACATGAAACATAACTGGGCTGTTCCTAAATCCATAACTACCTATCTCAAGGAAACGTCCGACAGGAAATGGCACGACTATCCCTACGCTTCCGGTTTGTCAACATCCATCGACTTTGGTTCAGGTTCTTCATCTTCAAATCCATCATCGGGATCTCCCAATATAACATCTGGCACCTCAAGTGGGTCAAGGGTTGGGGTCTGAAAAATGGGTCCCACGACGGGGTGAGAAAAATCTCAATAAGCTAATCCTAAACCCAAACTAGGCACTTAGTACTTCCAGACACTACCTAACACATGCAAGGACCAATAAATAAAGAATGAGGCAAATGACACATAATAGTTTCATTCAGGCAAAATCATGGTAAAATTCTCAATATTAGACTAAACTTCGTACTTTGGCACTCAAATACTCATATCATCTAAAATGGCACTCATGCTTGATACAACCTTACATTTCGTGGCTAGGCCCGCGTCATATAGGCGCCTCAGGCATTTTCATCAAACAATCCCGCGTCGTATAGGCGCTTCAAGAATTTCTTATTACACAATCCCGCGTCGTATAGGTGCATCAGGATATTCTCATTTCACACAATCCCGTGTCGTATAGGCGCATCAGGATATTCTCATTTTATAATCCCACGTCGTATAGGCGCATCAGGATTCCACATGCTCGAAAATTCACAATTACACTAATTATAGATAACCGCAATCAATTATGCATTTTCTCAATTCAGGCATCATTCAGTCATCACCTCCTCAATTGCATATCACGGTACCACACTTTCTCAATTCATCGAGCTAGGCCATGTCAATACCTCATGATCGAATATAATTCGATTTAGGACAATCGTCAATCAAAGCCACCTCAACTCGTCCATGGTTACGATATATAAAGTCGACTCCTCAATTTCATTAATTCCCGCACAATAACCCCTAATGGCCGAATCCACATAAACCATATTTTAGAATTCTTGTCAAATTAATCACTTAATCAATCGCATTCATACACGGCCAAGGTAGTTTTAAGACCAATGGGCATTTTCAATTGGCGAAACACTATAATCTCCTCATTGCCGAACACACCTAGGGTTCGATCGCCGAATCGAGCGACTAAACCTCATATTCAAGTCCATGGCCGAATAGCATTAGGAATATTAAGTCACTTTCAATGCATTAGCTCATCAACTCTACCATGGCCGAATATACCTAGGCCTATTCAAGAGATTTCACTAACTCAATCAAGGATCACAAGCTTTAGTCCTTTGAATTTCAAAACAAGGAGTTCGGTTACCCAAGCACACAACCAATGGCCCAACTCCAACATGATTTTATCATTTCAAGCATTGCAATTTATCAATCACAATTTGTCCTAAAATCACCATTTCGGATCTCTATGAGTTCTACCTCAAACAACCCACAAATAGTCACTTTACCACAACTATTAGGTTTTTCCATAACCTAAGGTCCTAATGAGGGCTTAGAATTAACTTACCAAACGATGGAGTTGAGGCGAGTCGGTCCGCGAAGTGATGAAATTCACGGTCCTAAATCTGTCCAAGGAGAGGCCGAGCATCAATTCTACGGATTAGCCCTGGATTACCTCTCAAAATCGCACTAACCTTCAATCACTCACCAAACAACACATCGGACTTAGTCTTAGGGGGACTTACCACGGAAAATGGGGTCGATGAGCTCACGAATGAGGCCCGAAGGCCGGCGAGGAGCGGCAGTGAGGCGGCGGTCAGCGTCTTCCCCAAGAGGCCCAAAGTGAGGGAGCTTGAGAGAGAGTTTGAGAGGGAATGAAAGAAGAGAAAATTTGAGAGAATGAGGGGGATGGGTGATTCGGCCGAATGAGAGGGAGAGGGAGAGAGAGAGTGCTTCATCCCTTCAAATGCAAGAAAGAGAAAATGTCTAGTCCATTCTTGTCACTTCTTATCATCAAATATCCAATGACCAAATGGCTATACTACCCCTAAATTTTCGGTCAAAGCTAGGGGATGGCAAAAGTCCAAATTGCCCTTACTTAAATCCAAGAGAAAGAATACTAACTTAAGGGTAAAATGGTCATTTCCGCTTGTCAGTCCAAATTTCACTTTTTTGCAATTTAACATGCGAGTTCTAGTCTTAATAGTTCCCGATAAGGCGACGTCCAATTTTATTACCGTTGGAATTCTCGAACACCCGACGCCCAATTCCAAAGTCCAATTCGTGGCTAAAATCCGTCAATGGCAACTCTAGTGCATCTCAAACTAACGGGTGGCTCTTAGGAGTTACGCGTATCGACCCGTGACTAATGTCACGTTTAAGAGTTATTCGAGTCATGGCGACCTTGGTTGTCATGTAATTGCGAAGGTCAATCACTGGTTCCAAAGGGCGCGATCGTCAGGGATTGGTTTAGGTTGATTCACAAATTATACGATGGTCAAACGGAATCACCCGCGATCCAATTGTATAACACTAGCAAATCGTTCCAAGACCAACCTTAGACCGGCCTATCATGGCTCAAAATATCCCCTCGGCAATCCTTATGGTCAAGGTACCAATCCATGGTCGAGTTCTTCGGTCCACGTACTTAAATCCTACTTAGCCTTTCCCCATCGGTTAGTCTTCTCAAGAGTGGCCAACTCTGAGCGAGATTTAATTGAAGCACACTGAAAAGAAGGCTCATGAAATCACGCTTCGAAAAGGGGTCGGATTTTAGAATGTCACAAGAACCCTCAAAATTACATGACAACCAAAGTCGTCTTATCCTGGGACGTCCTAAGTGTGACGGGAGTCACAGAGTCGATATGCGTAACGTCTGCAAAAGCCGGCCGTTAGTTCGAGATAAATTGAAAATACGATCGACGGGCCAACGATCATGAAATGGAAGCTTGAATTGGCAATTGGAAATGAAAAATTTCAAAATTGGAAAAGGATTTGACGTCGCCTCGCCAATGGACACTTAAAATGAGAAAAACGAAGTTTCGGACGAAAAGTGGCAAATGACCGTTTTGCCCCTCAACCTTATACCTTTGCCTAAAGAAAATTGGAAGGGCAAAATAGTCATTCTACCCTCCCATAGAAGCTGCCGAAAATCTTAAGAGACAAGTCAATGGAAGTCAACAATTTGTGGACCAATAATTGGAACCAATGACATGTATCATCTCTTGGTTAAGCCATGTATTAATCACAATTTAATGCAATCTTATCAAAATTGTCTCAATTATTTGATGAAAATATCCCCTAGCAGCTGCGAAAGTCGTGCACTCGCTTCCCCTCCTCTATTTCCTTTAAAATCCACTCCATTTTCCCCTCTAGTAAAACTGACCCAAAAAGACAGTTTCTGCCCTCTCTGTTCGGTCCGTACGACCAGCCTCTCCCGTCGTCGCTGTCGCGACCCTCTCGAGATTCGCCATGGGCTCTCGAGGGCTAATGGGCCGTCCAGTCTGGTCGGACGCGGGCCTCTCCCAAGGCCCGTTACCCAAATCGCAACGGAGGTATACGTAGTCGACCTTCAGTGTGGTCTAGTGATATGTGCTAAGTGTGCATGCCATGGAGTCGCCACCAATCATTTTTTTTGGAGGGTATGATTGGACCACCCTATTGAATAGTCGGGAGTTTCTATTCAATTCTGCGATAACCAGGGAAATGGGTTCGGGGACTTAGTTACGTCAACTATCAGAGTTGACGCCCTTTCGGTACCTAAGTTGACTGAGTTTTCTGACTTAAGATTTCATACAGATGAGTGGGGTACGAGTCCTAAATCTAGGAGTTCATGCAGATAGGAATGATTATCCTGGCAATCACAATCAATAATAAAGTGCACAAATCAATGAATTCAAATGTACAAATAAATCACATGGCATTCCTAATAAGGCCATATTGGCCTAGAGAAGCATCAATCAGGCTTAGGAATGATTTAAACATGATTTTGCCCATCAGGGGCAAAATCGTAATTTTGAGACAAAGGGGACAATTTGCCCAAAAAGGACAAAATCATCATTTCGGAATGAATCCGGAGTCAAAACAGGTTTGGTCACTCAATTGACCCATTTCCTATTTTTTGGCAATTTTCGTGATTTTCAGGAATTTTAGAAATCGATTTACCATTCGAAGGGTAAAATCGTCATTTTCTAAAAATGGAAATGAAATGTGGAAATCTTAGACATAAGGTTTAACCACCCATCTGGCCCATCACCAAATTCTAAGCAATTTCCACAATTCATCAGAATATCAAAGACGATTTACCCTTTGAGGGGTGAAATCGCCATTTTGGATTAAATGGGAGAAAATCCCAAAAATGAAAACAAATCAATTTTTTGTCATTTTCAGCCTTGGACAATTTTTAGAATTTTTCTGCAATTTTTCTCAATTTTTTTTGTTTTTCTTTAATTTTTCCATTTTTTGGCATTTTTGATTTATTAATATTTTTTTATATATTTTCAGAAAATATTTTAACAAAAAGCATGTCTTTGACAATAGATAACACTCAACCAGATAAATAAGCTAACCACTAGACTGAAACAAATACATACAAATCAAGTCTATAAATGCAATATTTTAGAAAAATAATCCTGATATACAGATCGGGTACGTAAAACATACCGGATTGGACACCGGCCTTCAATCGCCCAGCCTCAGCCTGCGACCATCCCCATGCTCGTTACCTGTCGATCGCCATTAGAATGTCGATAGTCAATTTCACAAATTAAGACTAAAAAATAAAAAAATAAAAAAAAATTAAAAAATTGGACACTGTTCATGCACTGTTCCGACACTGTTCATGCACTGTTCCGACACTGTTCATGCACTGTTCCGACACTGTTCCGACACTGTTCGGACACGGCTCCGACACGGCTCGGACACGCCCGACACGTCCGACACGCCCGGACACGCTCCGACACGCCCGGACACGTCCGGACACGCTCCGACACGTCCGGACACGTTCCGACGCGTCCGGACACGTTCCGACGACGGGGTGGTGACCCGAGGCTGTTTCTGGGCTCCACCAGCGGCGCGTAGGCTCCATAAGCTCCGAGGGAGGAGGTAGGACTCCGGGGCTGTCGCCGGAGGCGATAGCGCGCTTTGGCGATGACGGATTTGGCCCGATCCGAAACAATCCCGAACCAAACTCCGAAACAGGTGGAGGCCGGAGGTCTTGGGTTGTTCACGGCGGCTTTGAGGTACGACGGCTAGTGACGACGGCGGAAGGGGGGGTTCCATTTTAGGCGTCCACGAAGAAGAAGAAAAGAAAAGGAAGAAGAAGCTACGGGAGAGGAAGGAGAAGAAGAAGAGGAGGAAGAAAAAGAAGAAAAAGAAGAAGAAGAAGGAAGGCTCAAGAGGAGGCGAAGAGCTGCGGATGATGAAGGAGAGGGGAGGAGAGTAAAGTAATAAAAAAATATAATAATATAATAATATAATAATATAATAATAATATAATAAAATACTAAAAAGTAAAAAAAATAATAAAATAATCAAAAGCGAAGACAAAATGATTAGTTCCCTTTTCCTTTTAAATGATGATGTTTTCACTCCTTTTCCTTTTAATCATTATTAATATTTTTGTCAAATTCAATTTTACGGTGATTAGTGAACACCTAAAATGGAACCTGAATTTTACTATTTTATGAGGTCCTAAAGTAAAGAAAATTAAAAATAAAAATACCTACTATTTGTATATATTTTTGTGACCTCGAATACTACTTTTTTATTTTATTTTTATTTTTATATTTTTCGAAAATAATAATAATAATAAAATAGGAAAAATATGAAAAAAATATTTTTATCCAAAATGGTCCCTTTAGCTTGGCCAAGGCTACCAAAGTTGGTTTTTGTAATTTTTTAGCTTTTTATGAATTTTCTATGAATTTTTGAAAAATAAAGGAAGAAAATGGTTGATCAAAATTTAGGTGTCAACAGTCGCCTCGCTGCCATCTACCACCACAGGTTAGTCAGGATGTCCTTGACATTTTCCCATTGGTTTCATGATTTTTTTAGGACTGGCTAATTTATGGAATTTTTTTGAAGAAAAACGGACAGATTCTAAGCTAGCTGATGAGAAGTGTTGGTTCTAGCTCTTAGAAATTTCAAAAGACTCTGTTCTTTTTGTGGGATCTCTATAACATCTATTATTTGAGTCCACTGAGCAGAAATGATGATTTTATTGGATATTTAAGGTGATTTCATGGCTGATTTGAGGTGGTCTTTACCAAACAAATTCTGCCTCCTTCGACCGGTAGAGGATCCGTGAGCTTTTGAGGTCCGCCGAGGTGTCGCCTTGTTCCAAAACTTGTTGGTAAGACACCCTAAGACATTATATTATATGTTAGCAAAGTATAGATGAGTTAGATTAGAGTTTTGATGGTCGGTTTGTGTGGAAACTTGTTGGAACAGAATCTGCCCTGCTTTGGACAGATTGGGATTCTAAGTTTGTTGCGGTTCTTGAGGAGTTTATTGGCTTATTTAGCTTGGCAAGAAGACTTCTAACCTTTTGTTAGGATGTTCAGTCACTAAAGGGAGGATTTTTTTATGAAAATTAAAGGTTTTAAAGAGTTGTTTTGAGGGTGGAACCGTGAGAGATCCCATTTTTCGGCCAAACTATTTTCAGCGCGTACTATTTTTGAAATGGCCCGTTCTAATTCCTCCGATATCTAAATTGAATACCATTTTCGTCCACACGATCGTAAGATATTGAAGAAAAAGATTATAAATTTTTTTTCCTAAAAAGTCAGTAACAAAATTGCAGTTTTCTTGAGAACGAACCTGGTCGTGGGTGAGTAGTTTTGTGGATTGGGGTCATCGATGACTTTTCTTGATTGAATGTCCCTTTATCATGCCTAGAGAGTGTCTAGTTGATGCTGTGATTGCTTGATGATGAAATACTATGTGAGAAAATGGGCATGTGTTGATTGATTGAGATTCAGTCGAGGGCTTTAATGCTCGGTTTTGCAATTGGTGTCAAATGATGCATAGTGTGACAAGGTGCATGTGTATGATGGCCGAATGGCTTGTTTTAATTGATGAACCGGATGTGCTTGAATGCGTGCCTTAAATGGCGATGGCATGAATTTACTTGTGATTGTGAAATTGGGATTAATGAAATGGTCCATATTGATGTTTTATGGCCAATGCATTGAGCTGGGGAGGGAGTTACTCCTAATGACCTGATGAGGTCTTGCGGCTAGAGAGTCCTACCTTGACCAAATCATCTCGAAGGCTGTAAGAATCGAGAGTCAGGTAGCGATCGAGTCATCTCTAGGTCCGAACGCGAGAGTCCTATAGTCGACCGAATTATCTCGATGACGCGGAGTGTCAAGAGTCGCTATAGAGACCGAATCATCTTGCAGCGAGAGTCATGATGATCGAATCATCTTCATAAGACGTCGAGAGTCATGTGATTGACCAAATCATCTCGCGGCCCAAGGAGGGCGGCCCTTGATGGGCGTAAAGAAGATAAAAGACTTAAACATGGTTCTTGATATGTTTCCGAGTCTGTATGCTTGAATTGGCTGGAATGCCTAGGATGCCTAGAGTGCATGGAATGTTTATTATGCCTGTATGGCTTGAGAAACTCAGATTGGAAAGTGAAAGTATGAAAGAAATGAACCTGGTGCCTGATATGCCTGAGTTGCTTTATTATGCCAATAGCTTGAATGTCATGTGTGAAAAGCATTTTGCCAAAACTTACATATTTTTAAACGTGCCTAGAAGTACTAATAGTCTAGCTTAGGGTTTGGGTTAACTTACTGAGAACATTATCTCACCCCATCGTGGGACCAACATTTCAGACCCAAAGCCTTGAAGGATGCCTCGGAGGTGATGAAGAAGGGAAGGGAGGAAGATGAAGACGAGTCTGCCTAGTTTGTGGATTTGTTTTTGAAGTTCTTCTTTTGTAGTCCGATAGTGCCTTCCTCTGAACCCTTCTGTCTTTTGATGTACTAGACCTTTTAACTGTAAGAAGATGTATGTTGTTTTTAAATCCTATGTCGCATTATGTCTTTTTCTTTTATGTCTGGGGTTTTGTTTCGCTCCCGCATGCGTTTTTCATATCGCGCTCCATGAGTAAAGCCGTTGTATCCTGGGTTATCTTATTAAGATTGATGGCTGTGTGGGATGTAGCCGTGCCCGCCAGGGTCGGGGTGTGACATCCCCGTTTAAGTGGTATCATAACGAGGTTAGCTCGATCAAATCTTTTCGATGTCTAGAGTGGACTTAAGTACACCTCAAGTGCCATAAGTTGTGTACGGCGCTCACTTTAGTGTCAAAACTTTCAAATCAATCACTTTATTGTTAAGTTTTTGTAACTTCGATCACTTACGTGCCAACTTCTTTTAAAAACAATCACTTTAGTGTCAACTCTGATTTAAGCCGAAGTGGCTCGCCGAAAATCCGACACGTGTATTTTTTTAAAATTATTTGATCTGGCGTGGCTCATCGAACTTGGCACTGAAGTGATAATTTTTAAAAGAAGTTGACACTTAAGTGATCGAAGTTACAAAAACTTAGCATTAAAGTGATCGATTTGAAAGTTTTGGCACTAAAGTGATCGAAGTTACAAAAATTTAGCACTAGAGTGATCGATTTGAAAGTTTTGACACTAAAGTGAGCGCCGTATACAACTTATGGCACTTGAGGTGTACTTAACCCTCTAGAGTGATAAGGAGTGGTGACTATAGGATGGTTGGGTAGTGAGACTCTAGGGGGATTCGCTGGAGTTAGGCACGAAATGCATGACATATTAATTGGCGCTTGTGATTGGCATTGTGTTCATGCATGATTGGTTGTGATCTGTTGATATTGTCGCGACCCGTCCGAAAGAGGACGCGGCTAATGGATTACCGATCGCGGGCCTATTCCCCAGCACCGGAGTGCGGATCGCGGGCTTTGGATCGGCGCGGGCCCTCCCAGGCCCATACCAAATCGCGGCGGGAGTATTTTTCAAAGGATTCGACGATAAGAGTCGATCGCTTTCGACCTTCAGTGTGGTCGTGGTGGCATGTGCAACTTGTGCATGCATTTGGAGTCGCAACCGGTCTTTCTTGGAGGGTAGACTGGAAACCTTGCTGACCGATTGTGAGAGATCGATCAGTTCTGCGGAACCAGAGATTTTGGGTTCGGGGACTTGGTTACGCTGGTGTCATTACCAATGCCCTTTCGGTACCTAACGCCAGTGATTTTCCTAGCTAAGAATTCATGCAGGCGCAATTTTGAGTGGGGTAAATTTGATTCAGGGTTTCATGCAGATTGGATGACTATTCCTATCAATCACAATCAATTTAAATGAAAGCGCGATCAAGTGCATAAATAAACCTCATTGATGCACATCAATTCAAATCAATGGCTTCCTACTATAGCCACAAGAGCTTAGGGAAGGTGTGATTTCGAACCGGGGTAAAATGGGAAGATTTAGAGGCGATTAGCCCGAAGGGCAAAATCGTCAATTTTTGGAAGGTTTGGATACCGAATTACCCAAAATATTCCCTGGCCAGTTGATTGTGGCCATTTCCCATATTTGAGAATTTTTTGGAATTTCTTGATTTTTCTTCAATTTTTGGAAGACGATTCGCCCAAAGGGCGCAATCATCATTTTAAGAAGGGTCGGGGTTTAAAACACCTGGGATGAGTCTTGGCCAGTTTTTTGTGGCCATTTCCTATTTTTTGGGATTTTCCTGGATTTTTTTCGAATTGTTTTGGAAGATGGTTTGCCGGAAGGGCAAAACCATCATTTCTGGAAAGATCGGGGGTCAAATGACCCGAAACAGGTATTGGCCAGTTGAATGTGGCCATTTCCTATTTTCTGGATTTTTTTAGAATTTTTCTGAATTTTTCGAATTTTTTTGAATTTTTTTATGATTTTCTATTTTTTTATTGATTTATTATTATTATTATTTTTATTATTTTTATATTATCCGAAAAACCACAGAATCAAATGGTCCACGTCGTGCCACGTGGCTTGGTCTCGTGCGCCCGATCCTCCGCGACATCGGGCGACCCACAGAGAGCCATGTGGCTCAATCGCAACCGTCGGATCAAAATCAATTTATTTTCTTTTTTTTTAAACCCCTGAATCGAACGCTCCAGATTGCGCCACGTGGCTTCTCCTAGTGCGTCCGATCTTGGACAGGATCGGACAAGCCACAGAAAGCCACTTGGCGCATTATCAACTGTCGGATCAATTTTAATTTAATTTTCGAAAATCTTTTCTGAAAAACATTCTATTATTTTCCAAAAATCCCAGATCGCGACAAGTGGCGAAGCCACGGCCGTCCGATCTGGGTGGTTTTATTCTCGGCCCGGACCCACCCCTGCTGACGTGGTTGCCGACGTGGCACGCCAAGTCAGCAGTTGACCGTTGACCGCCGGCGACTTCGCCAGAGAAGACGATGAACAGTGAAATGTCCGGCGAAGTCTCCGGAAATCTCACCGGCGAAACGCCAACCGACCCCAAAACTCGATATTTTTCGCCCGTTCCTTCGGCGTTCGACTCCCTAGGACTTTATCGTCAACATACGACTAAAAACAAAGCCATGAACACGTCAAAAGCCGGCAAACCGGACCTCCACAACTCCGTTTCCGGCGACCGATTTGCAGAAAATTTTTCACGTTCGAACTTCAATTCCAATCGTTCAAGAGGCATCAACAAAGGGTCTAGGAACTTACCTGAGATCCTGTGCTAGTCGGCAGCCGCGGGAACGTCCTCGCCGAGCTCTCCGTCCGAGTATTGGCCGGCGAAGCTCGGGCTCGCGTCCTTAGCGGTTCTCGATGTAAAACAAAGGGCACAGGGAGCTCAGAGCCAGTTATAACGAAGGTTTGAGGTGAAATTTGTGTGGAACGGGGTCGGGAAAGGCACGACCGAGAGTTGTGATTTGAGAAACTCATTCGAGCATTTTGTCGAACATGTGGCGTGTATCGGAAAAATGAAGTTCAGGGGATGATACTGACCTGTTCGTGGCTTTTCGACGGTGGCCGGAGCTTCAGTGATGGTTGGTGTGTCGCCTTGGAGGTCGGGGATCGTCGACTTCCTCCCCGTTTTCGCCCCGACTCCCTCTCGGCCCCTCCCTTCATTTTCATGGCCGACCCCTCCTTTTCGTGTCCATTGATCCGCAAAACCCGAGCCACCACCTCTGCTTTTGTCCCCCACGTCTCATTGTCGTCCAATAATGCTCGACCGGCCGGCCCCTTCCCCCTTTCTTTTCTTTGTTTTTTGCGCCGGTGGGTCTGCATGGGTCTGCAACAGAGTAGCAGACCCGGTTCGGACCGGGTCGGTTCGGGTCTGACCCGACCGGCCCGGTTTGATTCTCATGGCCCAATTGAGCCCCAAACCGACCTATTTTCCTGAAATTGATGCCATAATCGGACTCCTTGACATGTTTTCTATCGAAAATTTGTATTTTTGTGAATCAATTGATTGAAATTTAGTGAAAACCCCAAATTACCCTTAGGATCCGAAATTGATTTTTGACTAATCGAGGGCCCAAACGATCGAATTAGTCAAAATTGAGGCCATCAATGGATTCAGCATGATGAAAACTATAGGGTAGAGATGTTTAATTTCAATGGATATGCCCGTATGAAATTTAATTTCAAAAATTGTGAAACCAGGGACTAAATTGAAGAAAAATTATGCAATTAAGCCCTTTTGTTTAAAATTGATCAAATTGGAGGGCAAATTGACCCAATTGCACTTCGAGACTTTAGAATCTAATGTCATAGCTTATAAAAAGTGAGAATTGAAAATTAAAAGACTCGAAAAGGATTTTTTTAGGTTCGGTTCGGGTTTATGTTTGTGAAGGAACATAGTGACCCGAGCCGAATTTTTGAGATTTAAAGTGACACACTTGAAGAGGAAATTAAAACAAAATTATTGAATATTGTTTTGTATTTTTCTGGCCACGGATGGTATTTTTATGATTTTTTTGGTATTTTTAATAATTAAATAAATTCAAAAAATTATTAAAAATTACGAAAAATATTTTTTGTTCAAAATTGGCTCTTGAGGCTAGGCCAAGGCCTCCAGAGTTGATTTTGCAATTTTATGACATTGTTTTGATATTTTTAATTAATTTTAAAGAGTAAAAATCACAATAATAAATGGTCAAAAATCAGGTGTCAACAGCTGCCCCTCTTTGAGAGGAATCTCGTTAGAGGTTTCTCTCAAAGATAAGGTGGCACCTGATTCCCAACCGACTCAACTGGGAAAATGAGAGAAGAAATGCTACGACATTGAATCCTTAAGGCCCTTTGATGAAAGCTCAAATTAATCCCCGGTTTGCTCTAACAGTTTGAACATGGGCCGGAGTGAGAGAGGCTTACCTGACGCTCACCTGTCGGATGCTGCCGGTTGCGACGACTTTCAAGAAGATACCTAGGACTCATCATTTAGGACATCCTAGGGAGATTTAGCTCTGACCTGTATGGTAGGTCATACCATTATGAGATTCCTAACTGATAGGAATCTAAGGAAGACGCGTCCCATTTGGGATTTGCTAAGGATTTTGATCCGTATAGTGGATCAGACCATTGAGTTGACCATTTAAGTGATTTTCACTATTGGATTGACCCTTCAGGCGGTTTCTACCTTTGATTGACCCTTTAGGCGGTTTCTACCATGATTTGACCATTCAGGCGGTTTCTACCATTGATTGACCCTTCAGGCGATTTCTACCTTTGATTGACCCTTCAGGCGGTTTCTACCTTGATTTGACCCTTTAGGCGGTTTCTACCATTGATTTGACCCTTCAGGCGGTTTCTACCTTTGATTTGACCCTTCAGGCGGTTTCTACCTTGATTGCTTTGAAAAGGGGTCTCATGACGAGGGTTCTCCACGTCCGATGAGACTGCCTAAATTTGGAAAATGGGTCTCATGACGAGGGTTCTCGACGTCCGATGAGACTGCCTAAATTTTGAAAAGGGGTCTCATGACGAGGGTTCTCTACGTCCGATGAGACTGCCTAAATTTTGAAAAGGGGTCTCATGACGAGGGTTCTCCACGTCCGATGAGACTGCTTGACTTTTGAAAAGATGTCTCATGACGAGGGTTCTCCACGTCCGATGAGACTGCTTGATTTTTGAAAAGGGGTCCTAGGACGAGGGTTCTCCACGTCATGCTAGGACTGTTTGATATTTTTGAAAAGGGATCCTAGGACGAGGGTTCTCCACGTCATGCTAGGACTGCTTGATTTTGAAAATGGTCCTATCCTCACCCCTTCTTTTGAAAGATCCCGAAATTTGTCGGGAATTCGGTTTTTGAAGCAGTGAAAGATTTTATTTTGACAAAGCTTCACTTGAGTCTGTTAAGGCGACATTCTGGGAGCTGGGTTCTCCAGGTATCCTACAGAAGTTTGAGCCTGAAAGATTTTTCTTCACCAAGAAAACGTTAGTAATCTTTGGGAAGACCACGGCTGTCCATTTGAAAAAAACCGTATGACTTAAGTTTTAATCGTGAAATGTGCATTTTGATGCTGGAGGTTATCCAAAGCATTCTTGCAACATGTAAATGTGATCACAAATCCCTTGCATGGAAAATCTGGATCAACAGTTTGAAAATTCCAAAAAGAGTTTGTTCAAAACATCAATTGGAATATTTCTCGACAAGGAGGTCTTCTCACCTGTTTTGCGATAGTGTTTTTTTATAGGGGACGCACTCAATTCCCTACTAACCTGTGCCTAGGTTTTAGGCTCATTCGCAGCGCATACATTTTGATCGGTCGGGAGGTCTTCCACGGGACCGTAATGTTGGGCTTGGATATTGGTTTTCAAGGGGGACCCGCTTGGAGTCGAGGCCATTGAATGAAAGTTTTCACCATCTGCTCCGGGTTTACAAGTCGAGAACCCTGCAAAATGAGAAAGAAATAGTCCTGCTCGTACCTCTTCAAGCTAAGCTATATGTTAACCCAAGTGTCTTAGTCAGAGAAGACTGTTTCAGGGTTATGATGTTGGTAGGATTGGGGACCGAAAAAGGCTTATTTTCTGCCTAGGATTCGTGAAGGGTTTGACATTGGTGATCATTGCAGATTTGCCACATGTCAATTCCTTTCTGCATCTTTAGTCTTTGAGGTGTGCAACCGATTTTGAGGTGTGCAGCAGCTCTTTAGAGAGAGTCTCTTGTTGCATTCAGAGACTGATAACTCTCTCTATGTCTTTGCTCTGCGCTTGGCATCATTTGGCGAGTAGCCTTTTGATTTGGCTCATTCAAGGATTTCCTTTTTTTTTCCATCCAAGTTTCATCGGGGATCAAGAAAACAGCTTACACAAGCATTGACCTTGCTTTTACCAGGCACTTTGCTTTTTCTTGATGCTAGGGATTATTTTTTTTTTTTTTTGAAATCCCGGTTATTCTCATCCTCGATGGGATCCTGTTAGACATATGTCTGAAAGTCTAAACATGCTTTAATTATCAGCCCGGGAATCTTCTTCGTAATCCCTGAGTCTTGAACTCTTCCATTTTTGAAGTGGTGCTCCATCCGTCTTGGAATGATCACCAATGGGTTCATGAAATGAATTTGCAGGCTCAAGTTGGCTGTGCAAAGGATTCGGTGTGTGGGATAGAGAAATGAATGCTTCTCGTCATCCTGTGGCACTTGGATTACCATATAAACAACACACAAAGATTAATGTTAGTCCGAGCAAGAAAATTTCTAACCATTTTCTCCTAATGCTGCTGGACTCACCTCCATTTTGTCCCGATGTGGGGTGGTTCTTGACAGGGTTAAGAATGAAAACCGCCGTTCAAAGGGGTTATCAACGGTCACCTGTAGTGTTTGGGGGATATGAAACGAATGCCTCCGTCGTCCCAACCCATGTAATCGCTGCAAATGGTCCCTACCTCCGTAGACCCAGATTTTGCTATCTACCCACTTCACTCATCTCTTAAGTGTGTGTTGGACGTGTTTGAATTTTGGCTTTGCCTCTCGTCTTTTGAGAAAACATCCTTTTGAAAATTTTGAACCATTTTTGATTGAAAAAATTTCCGTCATTTTCTCCAATAAATTTCCTCCCAAGGGGGTTTTATGATGCACATGCATGTTCTAATCATGTTCAGACAACCTCTTGTTTTAAAACATGAATGTCAATAAAATTAGAATTCTATGTCTTTTCTAGACATCATATTCTAAAAGCTTTTCTTTTTCTCTCTGTTTTTTTTTATTTAACATCTTCAATGGATTGGGGAAAGGGATAATTACCTGTCCCCCGCGGCTGGAGATCCCCTTGGTCATATGTTCCAATGGGTAATACATGGGATGTGAAAACCTATTTCGCCTTGATGGCGAGCTCCTGTCAAAGACGGGAATTATGTGTTAGTTTGCGTTCCAAAATTCAAGGCAAATTGGAACGATACAGCCTTGTTCTTGCTTTGTGTTTCCATTTGAACACAAACGCGCGGCTTGCAGAATTTGGCCCTCTATCTTGTGGCCTTGATCCCTCCGTTTGGTTGGCGATGAATCATTCTCAAGGATTTGCCCCAGAGGAGATCCATTTGTGTTTTTGGGCGCATTCCAGCGCCATTCTTCAAGGTTCCTTTTATTCAAGGGAAAAAGAAAATTTTATCAAAATGCATGTCAAAGCATGTGACGTAGTAGCGACACTTTTTACCATCCACTAGACCATCTCTTGGAATCCTGACTTCCAAGGCCAATGATTCTATTCGCCTCCCTGTTAACGCGCTCTTTTCTTTTGAGGCTTTCGGTGCCAACAATTTCCTGCCAAATGAGAACAAACTCACGTTAAGCATGGGATCTTCGGAGATCACATTGGAACGATACAAAGTTACCGTTCCCCCAGGTTTGTATCCTGGGGTTTACTTCTTATGCGAACGGCTCTGTCATTGCGCCCACGGATTTTGCAAGAGAAGAAACGTCCTTCTTTATCCGGCTTACAAATGATTAACTTGCCCCAGTTAGGCATGGTTTTTCATGCCTGCCCCAGCTAAATTCATTCCTGCATTTTGCTTCAATCATCATCCACTTTGGGAATGTCTTCTCTCGTCTGTATTTATAGGTGTTGTTCGTGAGATTAACGGCCGTTCTGCCCCAGTTGGGAGACGTTTGTCCTGGCAACATGCCTTAGCACTTTCTGTGTTTGTTGGCAATTTTCAATTCAATTTTGACAACGTCCATGCACCTGTACATGAAGAAACAGGTGTAGGTTTTGACTTCATTTGAAATTTCAGGAAAGAGATACTCCCTTCGGGGTTTCCAACATTTGAAGGGACGGTGTTCTTCAAGTATTTTGCCCTGGTAAGGCTTGTCTTGATGTTTGTTATCTCTGGATTTAATAACCCTGGTCCGATGCGTCTTTATGGGGGATAATGAGAGTTTGCCCCCGGTTTGGCCTCTTCAAAGAAAATGGGAGAACTCACTCCCATGGGTTTCGCCGATTCTGATCTTCTATCTTAATTGTCAGAATCTTCAATTATTTTTATCCGTCTCTAGATGGCTTGACGGTCTTGGGATTTGTCGTGCGGCGGTTTTGTGATTCTCTCGATCATCGTCGCCATTTGAAGTATTTGATGTTTCACTTTTCCGGGTAGCGGAGCGATTTGTCCCCAGCCACTGGATGCTTTGTCTGGGGCTGGTTGATTTAGTCGTAGGCAATTTGATCCTGCCGCATTGACGCATTCAGGCTATTTGACATCAGTAAGCTTGGGTTTACTCGTGATTGAGCACTTCAACAACCTGCGCGATGAAAGGAGTGAAAGAGTCAATCACCGCGTAAGGAGCTTTAATTGAAACGATTACGGATTTACTATCCCCGCTCTGGTCACTTCTGGCATCCAAGATGCTGGAAATTTGTCAATGGGCCCGTTCATTCTTGTCATCACCTGCAAGAATGAGAAACCATATCAACTCGTGAACCAGTCAATCCGATTTGGAACGGATACAACTTTTTCGATTTAGGGAGAGCCAATCCTAATTAGGTTGCTCATTCTTCATAATTTGATTCAATTTGTCATTGCAATCACAATGGGTGACATCTGTTGAAGGCACATTTCTTTCCGTCTTATAGGGAAAACAAATTTTCCTTCGTTTGTCTTTGACCATCATATCCTGTAGACAAAAGACATAAAGGTCCCCGTCAAGTATAATATTCGAAGGGCTTATTGGAATGATTACAGTTTCACCATCGTTCTATGATCATCTTGCACGTGATCGGATGAGGACATTTTCGACAAATGTATGCCATGTAAAACATGTCCCTCGTGTCTATCCACAAATGGATTTTCCTTCTCTACCTGTTTTTCACCTGAGAGGAAAAGATAAGAAATATTATGCCGGTATCAGATTGAAAATCAATTAGGAACGACACGTCTTTACACTTGACCCGGCTGCCCCGGTTAGGTGGCGTTTGCCCTAGTTAAGTGGGATTTGCCCCATCAATTGACTCTCCAGGGTGGTCCAGCGCTTTTCCATGCCATCCTGGTTCGTTTAAACTCGCGATTGATTCTTCACACAAGTCTTTGGATTTTGATTCATAAGCGGCGCTGAATGACCTTTTGGTTTCGAGGTGTACCAATCATTCACATACATGCGCATGAGACCAGTGAGGTTTGACTCTAAAAATCAAAAGATTGGGCTTGGTACCTAAGGCCAAGGTTCCCATCTCGAGTTCTAGAAAGAGCAGATTCCATTGCACAAATATCGTTGCATTGGGGCTCGATCCATAGTTCAAAATGAGAGGAATTGAAAAGTGGATTACCCCGTGTTTTTCCTCATGGAGATTCCATTTTCAATCCCTTCTATTGTTTTCCTATAGGCCGCGCCCGGGGTTTTAGGCGCGATTGTGTGTGTTCATGTGTTGTGAGTATCACAATGCAAGTCATGCACAACAGTTTATCAATCGACGCTTCAAATCATCCATACAACATACATTCCTACGCCAACCTGCATAAGACAACGTTAATCACGGACTACACCCCTTATCTCTCCAATCTACAAAAACATACAACACCTACCATGAGCGGACTTACCTCACCTTCAAGAGCGCCTGCAGGGTTAGAAATATCACTCAGCGTTTTAATTACGGCCTAAGTCCACTTGGGGTCTAGAACCATAGGTTCTAGAACAGAAAGTCCCCAGTGGAGTCGCCAGCTGTCGCGACCCGTCCGAAAGCGGACGCGGCTAATGGATTACCGTTCGCGGGCCTATTCCCCAGCACCGGAGTGCGGATCGCGGGCTTTGGATCAGCGCGGGCCCTCCCAGGCCCATACCAAATCGCGGAGGGAGTATTTTTCAAACGATTCGATGATAAGAGTCGATCGCTTTCGACCTTCAGTGTGGTCGTGGTGGCATGTGCAACTTGTGCATGCATTTGGAGTTGCCACCGGTCTTTCTTGGAGGGTAGACCGGAAACCTTGCTGACCGATTGGGAGAGATCGATCAGTTCTGCGGAACCAGAGATTTTGGGTTCGGGGACTTGGTTACGCTGGTGTCATTACCAACGCCCTTTCGGTACCTAACGCGAGTGATTTTCCTAGCTAAGAATTCATGCAGGCGCAATTTTGAGTGGGGTAAGTTTGATTCAGGGTTTCATGCAGATTGGATGACTATTCCTATCAATCACAATCAATTTAAATGAAAGCGCGATCAAGTGCATAAATAAATCTCATTGATGCACATCAATTCAAATCAATGGCTTCCTACTATAGCCACAAGAGCTTAGGGAAGATGTGATTTCGGACCGGGGTAAAATGGGAAGATTTAGAGGCGATTAGCCCGAAGGGCAAAATCGTCAATTTTTGGAAGGTTTGGATACCGAATTACCCAAAATATTACATGGCCAGTTGATTGTGGCCATTTCCCATATTTGAGAATTTTTTGGAATTTCTTGATTTTTCTTCAATTTTTGGAAGACGATTTGCCCAAAGGGCGAAATCGTCATTTTAAGAAGGGTCGGGGTTTAAAACACCTGGGATGAGTCTTGGCTAGTTTTTTGTGGCCATTTCCTATTTTTTGGGATTTTCCTGGATATTTTTAGAATTGTTTTGGAAGACGGTTTGCCGGATGGGCAAAACCGTCATTTCTGGAAAGATCGGGGGTCAAATCACCCGAAACAGGTATTGGCCAGTTGAATGTGGCCATTTCCTATTTTTTGGATTTTTTTTAGAATTTTTCTGAATTTTCCGAATTTTTTTGAATTTTTTTTTATGATTTTCTATTTTTTTTTTATTAATTTTATTATTATTTTTATTTTTATTATTTCTATATTATCCGAAAAACCACAGAATCAAACGGTCCACGTCGTGCCACGTGGCTTGGTCTCGTGCGCCCGATCCTCCGCGAGATCGGGCGACCCTCAGAGAGCCACGTGGCTCAATCGCAACCGTCGGATCAAAATCAATTTATTTTCTTTTTTTTTTAAACCCCTTAATCGAATGCTCCAGATTGCGCCACGTGGCTTCTCCTGGTGCGTCCGATCTTGGGCAGGATCGGACAAGCCACAGAAAGCCACTTGGCACATTATCAACTGTCGGATCAATTTTAATTTAATTTCCGAAAATCTTTTCTGAAAAACTTTCTATTATTTTCCAAAAATCCCAGATCGCGACAAGTGGCGAAGCCACGGCCGTCCGATCTGGGCGGTTTTATTCTCGGCCCGGACCCATCCCTGCTGACGTGGCTGCCGACGTGGCACGCCACGTCAGCAGTTGACCGTTGACAGCCGGCGACTTCGCCGGAGAAGACGATGAACAGTGAAATGTCCGGCGAAGTCGCCGGAAATCTCACCGGCGAAACGCCAACCGACCCCAAAACTCTATATTTTTCGCCCGTTCCTTCGGCGTTCGACTCCCTAGGACTTTATCATCAACATACGACTAAAAATAAAGCCATGAACACGTCAAAAGCCGGCCAACCGGACCTCCACAACTCCGTTTCCGGCGACCGATTTGCAGAAAATTTTTCACGTTCGAACTTCAATTCCAATCGTTCAAGAGGCATCAACAAAGGGTCTAGGAACTTACCTGAGATCCTTTGCTAGTCGGTAGCCGCGGGAATGTCCTCGCCGAGCTCTCCGTCCGAGTATTGGCCGGCGAAGCTCGGGCTCGCGTCCTCGGCGGTTCTCGATGCAAAACAAAGGGCACAGGGAGCTCAGAGCCAGTTATAACAAAGATTTGAGGTGAAATTTGTGTGGAACGGGGTCGGGGAAGGCACGATCGAGAGTTGTGATTTGAGAAACTCATTTGAGTATTTTGTCGAACATGTGGCATGCATCGGAAAACTGAAGTTCAGGGGATGATACTGATCTGTTCGTGGCTTTTCGACGGTGGCCGGAGCTTCAGTGATGGTTGTTGTGTCGCCTTGGAGGTCGGGGATCGTCGACTTCCTCCCCATTTTCGCCCCGACTCCCTCTCGGCCCCTCCCTTCATTTTCATGGCCGACCCCTCCTTTTCGTGTCCATTGATCCGCAAAACCCGACCCACCACCTCTGCTTTTGTCCCCCACGTCTCATTGTCGTCCAATAATGCTCGACCCCTTCCCCCTTTCTTTTCTTTGTTTTTGCGCCGGTGGGTCTGCGTGGGTCTGCAACTGAGTTGCAGACCCGGTTCGGACCGGGTCGGGTCGGGTCTGACTCGACCGGCCCGGTTTGATTCTCATCTCCCAATTGAGCCCCAAACCGACCTATTTTCCTGAAATTGATGCCATAATCGGACTCCTTGACATGTTTTCTATCGAAAATGGGTATTTTCGTGAATCAATTGATTGAAATTTAGTGAAAACCCCAAATTACCCTTAGGATCCGAAATTGATTTTTGACTAATCGAGGGCCCAAACGATCGATTTAGTCAAAATTGAGGCCACCAATGGATTCAGCATGATGAAAACTATAGGGTAGAGATGTTTAATTTCAATGGATATGCCCGTATGAAATTTAATTTCAAAAATTGTGAAACCGGGGACTAAATTGAAGAAAAATTATCCAATTAAGTCCTTTTGTTTAAAATTGATCAAATTGGAGGGCAAATTGACCCAATTGCACTTCGAGACTTTAGAATCTAATGTCATAGCTTATAAAAAGTGAGAATTGAAAATTAAAGGACTCGAAAAGGATTTTTTTAGGCTCGGTTCGGGTTTATGTTTGTGAAGGAACATAGTGACCCAAGCCGAATTTTTGAGATTTAAAGTGACACACTTGAAGAGGAAATTAAAACAAAATTATTGAATATTGTTTTGTATTTTTCTGGCCACGGATGGTATTTTTATGATATTTTTGGTATTTTTAATAATTAAATAAATTCAAAAAATTATTAAAAATTACGAAAAATATTTTTTGTTCAAAATTGGATCTTGAGGCTAGGCCAAGGCTTCTAGAGTTGATTTTGCAATTTTATGACATTTTTTTTGATATTTTTAATTAATTTTAAAGAGTAAAAATCACAATAATAAATGGTCAAAAATCAGGTGTCAACAGATATGTTTGAAAGCTGGTTGCGATTTTGCTAATACGCAGATGCATCTGGACTTGAGGTATGGGTGAAATCTCCCTGTTGTGATGCCTCTGATTGTTTGAGTTGTGATGAATGGCTAGCTGTGATTGTTGAGGTAATAAGTAGCCTGGAGTTGTTAGACTTAAGTGAGTGACTTAGGTCTCTAATTCCTGAATGGAGTTGTAGTGGTCCAGGTTTGTGGAAACTAGCGAGATGAGCAACCGAGGTAGAAACACTAGAGGAGTGTCTAGGTCGAGAGCACCAGCGACCGGGGATCCAAGAGTTGATGGGGTCTTGAGGGCGTTGGAGCAAATTAGAGAGATAATGGGAAAGGAAGCCCAAGATAGGGTTGATGCGGCCCTTCGACAGAGCGAAGATAGAGCAGAGATAATAGCTAAGGCTGCTGAAGCTACAGTGGCAGCTGTGAACCTAGCGAATGAAAATAATGGCCAAGGAATCGGAGGTGGCAATGTGCAAGGCCTTGAGAATCGCGCTATGGGTCAGTTGATGGAGCAATTTCTGAAACTGAAACCATCGAGGTTTGACGGCAGAGGAGACCTTGAGTTAGCTCCTAGATGGATTGAAGAGCTGGAGAAAGCATTTACAGTTTTAGGGTGCACTGAAGTTGAGAAGGTGACCCTAGCTACTTACCAGCTCCAAGGAACTGCAAATGAATGCTGGAAGGCCACCAAGGGAATGGTTTTCCCTGAAGGGATTGAGCCGACATGGGCGATCTTTGTTGAGATTTTTAATGTGAAATATTTCTCTGAAGCTGCCCAAGAACAGAAGTTGGCTGAGTTCCAGAACCTTTGTCAGAATCAAATGACTGTTGATCAGTATGAGGCGGAATTTGCAAGGTTGTCGAAGTATGCACCAAGGATGATGGAGAATCCATGGGATTGGGCAAAAAGGTTCCGAGATAGATTGAGGCTCGATATTCGCAGCCAGATGATCTTAATGAACCTGAGGGATTATAATGATATCTATACCAGGAGCTAGATGATTGAAAGGGATATGAGGAATAGAGGAATTTCCTCAGGACCGCGATTCAATCTAGTCAGAGACAATCGAAATTTTGGCAAGGGACCCATGGTAAACAGGAGGTTTGTTCCCCCAGTGAAGAAGAACATTGCAAAGCCTGTTCACCAAAACAACTGGAATCGTCGCCTTTATAGGCGAAGGCATGGGAATGGACCCTGTCCAAAGCAGACAGGAGGATGTTTTAAGTGTGGCAAGATGGGCCACAGGGCAAGGGAGTGTGGACAACACGATGCTGGTCCTCCGTATCAACCACCACGAGCCCAACAAGGACTACAAGCTGGAGCTGCCCCGCAGGCCAACCAAAATAGCCCGCCGGCTGAAGGAAAGGTGTACACTGTAGCTCGCATGGAGGCGGAGGAAACGCCTAGCGTGGTCACGGGTAAGATCTCTCTCTGTGATCATGCTGCTTATGCCTTGTTTGACCTTGGAGCGTCGCATTCGTTTGTGTCTGTCCAGTTTGCTGATTTGACTAAAATGAAATTGGAACCGCCGGATGTTATCTTGCATGTGACAACACCCTTAATGGATAGGGTGCTTGTTTCACTAGGATGTCGAAATTGTAAGATAATTACTGGAGGTAGTGAAGGACGAATAGATTTGGCTGTGTTTCTCATGTTTGATTTTGATGTCATTAGTGGAATGGACTGGCTGAGTAAACAAGAGGCTGTAATGGATTGTGGTAGTAGGGTAATTCGATTTCATCCTGTCGATCGCCCTAGTTTTGAATTTGTGGGGTGCCGAGGAGGAATCTCGATTCCTTTGGTTTCGTCACTGGAGGTGACTAAGTTAATGAATGAATGGTGTGAGGCTTATTTAACCATTGTGGTGGATACAACGATTAAGGAATCTAAGCTAGAAGAAATAGCAGTGGTATGTGAATTCTCTGATGTATTTCGTCAAGAGTTGCCTGGTTTACCACTTGAAAGAGAAGTGGAGTTCTCAATTGAATTAGCCCCTGGGACGGAATCAATTTCGAAAGCACCATATAGGATGTCTCTGTCTGAGTTAAAGGTACAAAAGGTGCAAATGTAGGAGTTACCGAACAAATTATTCATTCGTCCAAGTACATCGCCGTGGGGTGCACCTGTGTTATTTGTGAAGAAAAAGGATGGGTCATTGCGCCAGTGCATTGACTATTGGCAACTGAATCAAGTTACTATTAAGAACAAGTATCCATTGCCAAGGATAGATGACTTGTTCGATCAGTTGCAAGGAGCGTCCGTGTTCTCTAAGATTGACTTACGGATAGGTTATCATCAGTTGAAGATCAAGAAAGAGGATATATCGAAAACGGCTTTTAGGACGAGGTATGGACATTACAAGTTTACCATCAAGCCATTTGGGTTGACTAACGCCCCAGCTGCATTTATGGATTTGATGCATCGAGTATTCAAGGAGTATCTGGATCAATTTGTTATCGTCTTCATTGATGATATTTTGATTTACTCGAGGTGCAATGAGGATCATTGACGACATTTGTGGATTATCTTACAGACCTTAAGGGAACACTCGCTCTATGCTAAATTTAGTAAGTGCGAGTTCTGGTTGAATAAGGTAGAGTTTCTTCGTCACGTAGTGTCTGTGGAAGTAATCTCTATGGATCCTTCAAAGATCAAGGCAGTTATGAATTGGCCTAGACCTACAACAGTCACTGAAGTCCGAAGTTTCTGGAATTGGCAGATTACTATAGACGCTTTGTAGAGAAATTCTCGTCTATAGCTATTCCGTTAATGATGTTGACTAAGAAAGATACACTGTTTGAATGGACGAACAAATGTGAAAGGAGTTTTGAAGAGCTTAAGCGACGTTTGACGACTGCACCGATACTGAAAATTCCGTCTGGTCTTGGAGGATATGAGATTTATAGTGATGTGTCGTTGAAGGGACTAGGATGCGTCCTAATGCAACATGGGAAAGTAGTAGCATATGCGTCGCGTCAGTTAAGACCTCGTGAGATGAACTACCCGACGCACGATTTGGAATTGGCCGCAATTGTTTTTGCATTAAAGATTTGGAGACATTATTTGTGTGGTGAGAAGTTCAAGATCTATACGGACCATCAGAGTCTAAAATATTTGTTCTCTCAAAAGGAATTGAATATGAGGCAACGTAGGTGGATGGAGTTGCTTAAAGACTACAATTGTGACATTCTATACCGCCCTGGAAAGGCTAACAGGGTAGCAGATGCCCTTAGTCGAAAATCGAGCATTGGCATCTATTGGTCAAGGGATGGTCTGTACTGGAAAGACTGAGAGATTCAGAGTTTAAGTTGGAAATTTGCCGATTGTCAAGTTTGATGGCAACTTTGAGAGTCAAACCGGAAATACAAGAGAGGATTAAGGCATTGCAATCCACGGACCCTGATATACAAAAGATCTTGGAAATGGATGTGAACATTTGGAAGTCTGACTTCCAAATATCTGAAGATGGAATACTGAAGTTCCGAGGATGACTGTGTGTACCCAATGACGAGGAACTTAAGGAAAAGATTTTGTCTGAAGCTCACAAGAGCAATTATAGTATTCATTCGGGTAGCACAAAGACGTACCAGAACTTACGTTGGCAATTTTGGTGGAATGAGATGAAAGTGGACGTGGCTAAGCACGTAGCAAAGTGTCTGACGTGTCAGCAAGTGAAAGTGCAACATTGTAAATCTGGTGGCATGCTGCAACCTTTGGAGATCCTTAAATGGAAGTGGGAACATATCACCATGGATTTTGTCATGGGCTTGCCGAGGAGTCAAAGAGGTCACGATTCAATTTAGGTGATAGTGGACAGATTGACCTAGTCAGCTCATTTCCTGCCTGTGCGAAAGGATTTCTCAATGGATAGATATGCTGATTTGTATATGCGACATGTAGTACGACTTCATGGAGTGCCTGTGACAATAACGTCAAATAGAGATCCTAAGTTTACTACGAATTTTTGGAAGAGTCTACAGGATGCCATGGGAACGAAATTGCAGTTTAGTTCGGCGTACCATCCATAGACCGATGGACAGTCTGAGAGGACGATTCAGACGTTAGAGGATATGCTGTGGGCATGATTTTAAAGGTGGATGGGAGGTGAAATTGTACTTGGTGGAATTTGCATATAATAACAGCTACCAGCAGAGTATTGGGATGGCACCATTTGAGGCAATGTATGGTAAAGCATTCAGAACTCCGATATGTTGGGATGAAGTTGACGAGAGGAGTATAACATGCCCAAAATTGGTAGAGCAATCATTTGAGGCTGTTAAGATCATTCGAGAAAGGCTTAAGACGGCCCAGAGTCGCCAGAAAAGCTATGCGGATAAGCGACGTAGGCCTTTGGAATTTCAAGTGGGTGACCATGTCTTTCTCAAGGTGTCACCTATGCGAGGATTATCCCAATTTGGGAAGAAAGGGAAGCTGAGTCCAAGGTACGTAGGTCCATTTGAGATATTAGAAAAGATTGGGACTTTAGCTTATTGTCTTGCCTTGCAGCCAAGCTTATCGCATGTTCATAATGTGTTTTCATGTGTCGATGCTGAGGAAATATGAACCGGACCCGACTCATGTACTGGATCATGAAGTCATCGAAGTTGACAACAAGATATCCTATGTGGAAAGGCCACTACGAGTTGAAGATCGAAAGGAGCAAGTCCTGAGGAACAAGACGATTCCACTAGTCAAGGTGATCTGGGAACACCATGGAACGGAAGGCACTACCTGGGAAAGCGAAGAAGCGATGAGGCGCCAATACCCCCATTTATTTGAGTAGATCTGGGTTATTACAAATTTCGAGGATGAAATTTTTGTAACGAGGGAAAAGTTGTGACATTCTGAATTTCCTATCATTTTGAGGCTATTGAATGAGAACTATCTATCAATGTATTTCAGTTATGTCTCGCTCGGATCTGATCAATCCAAAGTAGACTAACCAAAAGGGAAAGGTTAACGCAGGACAAGGTACGTGGACCTAGGAAACTCGAAATGGAAATGACGGTTTGACCATAAGATTGTTTAGCCACATTTAGAGCCAATAAAGGCCGATCTGATAACAATTAAGGAATTCATTGCAAGCATCATACGATTGGAACGCGGGTGATGCCGTATAACCAATGTATAATTTGTGAAGTTTTCCTAAATCGAACAATGACGATCGAGACCGTCGGAACTAGTAATGAACCCTCGCAATTACATGACAACCAAAGTCGTCTTATCCTGAGGTGTCCTAAATGTGACGGGAGTCACAGAGTCGATACGCGTAACGTCTGCAAAAGCCCTCCGTTAGTTCGAGAAAAACTGAAGATACGACCGACGAGCGAACGATCATGAAATGGGAGCTTAAATTGGCAATTGGAAATGAAGAATTTTAAAATTGGAAAAGGATTAGACGTCGCCTTGCCAATGGACACTCAAAATGAAAAAAACAAAGTTTTCGGCGAAAAGTGGCAAATGACCGTTTTGCCCCTCAACCTCATAACTTTGCCTTAAGAAAATTGGAAGGGCAAAATAGTCATTCTTCCCTCCCATAGAAGCTGCCGAAAATCTTAAGAGACAAGTCAATGGAAGTCAACAATTTGTGGACCAATAATTGGAACCAAAGACATGTGTCATCTTTTGGTTAAGCCAAGCATTAATCACCATTTAATGCAATCTTATCAAAATTGTCTCAATTATTTGATGGAAATATCCCCTAGCAGCTGTAAAAGTCATGCACTCCCTTCCCCTCCTCCATTTCCTTTAAAATCCTCTCCATTTTCCCCTCTAGTAAAACTGCCCCAAAAAGATAGTTTTTGCCCTCTCTATTCGGTCCGTACGACCGGCCTCTCCCGTCTTCGCCTTGCCGCCACCGACCACCACAGGTTAGTTCAGGATGTCCTTGACATTTTTCCATTGGTTTCATGATTTCTTGAGGTCTAGTTAATTTATGGAAATTTTTGGAAGAAAAGCGGACAGATTCTAAGCTAGCTGAGGAGAAGTGTTGGTTCTAGCTCTTAGAAATTTCAAATGACTCCGTTATTTTTGTGGGATCACTATAACATCTAGTATTTGAGTCCACCGAGTAGAAATGGTGATTTTATTGGAGATTTAAGGTGATTTCATGGCTGATTTGAGGTGGTCTTTACCGAGCAGATTCTGCCTCCTCCGATCGGTAGAGGATCTGTGAGCTTTTGTGGTCCGCTGAGGTGTCTCCTTGTTCCAAAACTTGTAGGTAAGACACCCTAAGACATGATATTACATGGTAGCAAATGATAGATGAGTTAGATTGGAGTTTTGATGGGCGGTTTGTGTGGAAACTTGTTGGAACAGAATCTGCCCTGCTTTGGACAGATTGGGATTCGAAGTTTGTTGCAGTTCTTGAGGAGTTTATTGGCTTATTTAGCTTGGTAAGAAGACTTCTAACCTTTTGTTAGGATGTTGAATCACTAAAGGGTGGATTTTTTTTATGAAAATTAAAGGTTTTAAAGAGTTATTTTGAGGGTGGAACCGTGAGAGACCTGATTTGCCGACCAAACTGTTTTCAGCGCGCACCGTTTTTGAAATGGCCCGTTCTAATTCATCTGATATCCAAATTGAGTACCATTTTCGCCCACACGACGGTAAAATCTTGAAGAAAAATATTATTTTTTTTCCTAAAAATTCAGTAGAAAAATTGCAGTTTTCTTGAGAACGAACCTGGTCGTGGGTGAGTAGTTCTGTGGATTGGGGTCATTGATGACTTTTCTTGATTGAATGTCCCTTTATCATGCCTAGGGAGAGTAGTTGATGCTGTGATTGTTTGATGATGAAATGCTATTTGAGAAAATGGGCATGTGTTGATTAATTGAGATTCAATCGAGGGCTTTAATGCTCGGTTTCGCTATTGGTGTCGAATGATGCATAGTGTGACAAGGTGCATGTGTATGATGGCCGAATGGCTTGTTTTAATTGATGAACCGGATGTGTTTGAATGCGTGTCTTAAATGACGATGGCATTGTTGACACCTGATTTTTGCAGATTGGAGATAAGGGAAATCACTCGCGTTAGGTACCGAAAGGGCGTTGGTAATGACACCGACGTAACCAAGTCCCCGAACCCAAAATCTCTGGTTCTGCAGAACTGATCGATCCCTCCCAATCGATCAGTAAGGTTTCCGGTCTACCCTCCAAGAAAGACCGGTGGCGACTCCAAATGCATGCACAAGTTGCACATGCCACCACGACCACACTGAAGGTCGAAAGCGATCGACTCTTATCGTCGAATCCCTCAGAAAAATACTCCCGCCGCGATTTGGTATGGGCCTGGGAGGGCTCGCACCGATCCAAGACCCGCGATCGGTAATCCATTAGCCACGTCCGCTTTCGGACGGGTCGCGACAGCTGGCGACTCCGCTGGGGACATTCTATTCTAGAACTTATGGTTCTAGACCCCAAGTGGACTTAGGCCGTAATTAAAACGCTGAGTGATTTTTCTAACACTGCAGGCGCGCTTGAAGGTGAGGTAAGTCCGCTCATGGTAGGTGTTATATGTTTTTACAGATTGGAGATAAGGGGTGTAGTCCGTGATTAACATTGTCTTATGCAGGTTGGCGTAGGAATGTATGTTGTGTGGATGATTTGAAGCGCTGATTGATAAACTGTTGTGCAGGACTTGCATTGTGATGATCATGACACATGGACACACACAACCGCGCCTAAAACCCCGGGCGCCGCCTTTAGGAACACAATAGAAGGAATTGAAAATGGAATCTCCGTGAGGAAAAACGCGGGGTAATCCACTTTTCAATTCCGCTCGCTTCGAACTATGGATCGAGTCCCAATGCAACGATAGCTGTGCAATGGAATCGGCTCTTTCTAGAACTCGAGGTGAGAACCTTAACCTTAGGTGCCAAACCCTCTGATTTTTAGAAGTTTACCATCACTTGTCTCATGCGCATGTCTTTGGGCGGTTGGTACACCTAAAAACGCACATAAGTCGACGAGTTGGGTTGGTAAGACTCTCTATCCCCCCAAATCTATCACTGTTCATATAAATATAGGCATTTCATTCATTGCATTCTGGTGATTAGATTAAATGCCATTTTGAGGATAGATATGTGCGTTTGTCCCCAACGTCCTTGATAGAAGACGAGGAGGGTGATATCCCACGACGAACACCGAGTGTGCGAAAGGAGCATACTATGGACATTATTAAGGTATCATCCAATGAAGACGACGAGTTGGGGCAAGTGATCCTGAAGACACAGATCGAAACTAGGGCATCCTTGAACGTTAGGATCACATTCCTTTGTTTCATTTTCCATTACTAGTCCTCTTGTATATGGTTTATTTTTACTGAGGTTTTCTCTATCTCACCCCTTAGAGCGATTGTATTAGGGATCTATTGGTGTATACATTCAGATGGAACTTGGTTGTATTTCTTTTAACGGGTCATTGGAGTGTGATAGTGGCATTTTTTCTAATCATCCGAATACTCCCAAGTCAAGTTTATAATTCCTTTAGAGGAAATTAAAATTGGAAGTCTTACACGACCTTTTGGTCGTATGAGGTAATCCAACCCCAATTTCGCTAGAAGGAACTATACACTTGAATTGGTTCATGCATATTGTACACCACTGGTAATTCACGATAATTGATCAAGAATATCAGCGTAGTTTCAAATTTAATGACGAGATAGATGTCCAAATTACTTTCGTTCTTAGCAAACGACCTTAATTTGGATGCCATATCCTCAATTGAATTTAAAACACGTTATTATGTCTTGCACTTTTGAGTAATTCATTCCTCTCGAAATTGATCAAAAGCAATTATCGTGGATTACATTCCTTTCAATAGTATGCTTTCTTTCGAGGAATATTGATAAAAACTTTTCGCGCAAGATTAATACCCTTGTAAAAGTTCTTGTCCTTATTAATCATGGGTAAGCATAAGATTGAAAGGGGTTTTTGCTTTCTTTTTCAAATTATTCCTTCTGATTCCGTCTTTTCATTTGCAGGTAAAAATAGGTAATAGAGAGAAATCTTTTCCTGGATAAGTCTGAGGCTATTCTTTCATCTGATCATGAGCGAGTTATAAAATCAAGACATATTTGCTCGACTTATTGATATTATGGTTCGGCTCACCCAAGTTGAAGATGTTCGGATGCTCGAAGAAATGAACCATGCAGAAGTTAAAACACACACACGAGAACTTTCATTTATTTTGCTCAGTGGAGGGTTTTCAAAAGCAGGTCATACAATTTGGGGTGGAAAAGTAAAGCCGAAGTGAGCCCTAATTAACGACACAAAGGAGCCCAACTGACCCTCCATGTTGTTAATGCTCTGCCTATACTCCCAACTCCGCATGTCATGGTCGGCAAGCCTGAGGAGAAGACTTCTGCATTCTCCCTTAACCTCGGCGACCTTGGCCTCGTGTTCTTCGGTGATTATTTCCAGGTCCCGAACCAGTCCATTCCCGCGAGCTATGTCCGCGGTTATTTTGTCGAGCCGTTCTTCCTGCCAGTCGCTCTGAAGCCTCAACAGGACGTTGCGGCGGTCATGCTCGCCGGTGGTCAGGGATAGGGCCAATTGATCCACCAGATTTCTCCTTTCGCGAAGCAACGTCGCGACCCGCTCATTAGCAAACTCGACGGCCTTTTTGTAACTATCGGCCAGATAGTTGGTCAGCACCAAATGATCAGATCGATCCTCATAACGAGCTCGCAAGACGCAAGCCACGAGAACCTCCCGATTAGCGACACGATAGGCCTCTAAGGAGTGTGCAAAGAGAGTCGGGAAAATTATATATTCCCTCCCCAGTGTAGTGCCTTCGAGAGAAGTGGTATCAAGGTCCTCGAGCAGGACACAGATTTCATCCTCGGTTGAAGAATGATCGGTTATGTGCACGTAACCGCGACCCAATAGGTTATAAAGCTTTTCCCACTGGGCCAAGACATCAGTTGAAAAAGTGCGTACGGGAGAGGAGGCCATTTGCGTTGGGTTGGCTTGAGAATAAGACCAGTCTAACAGAGAGATTAGAAGGAAGAAGCTGATTATACGAGAACGTTAACCTTCCATATATTAATTCCTCATTTTATAGCAACTCGAGGATGATGAAGGGTCTCAGTAATAATGCTGGTAGAGCCCAGTTAGGGGGTAAAGCAGGAGGTCCCCTCACGTGAACCATTGGATTCGTCTCGGTCCGCGATTTCCGGCTTATCAATTAAAAGATGTAAAAGATTTGTCGGGATCACCATTATTAGAGTTAGGTGGGAGGTAAGCGCAACTATCGAAAAAAGCCCTAACAGGATTTAGCACTCACATCACGTTGAAAAGCTAAGCGAGAAATTCAAGGTCTTGACGGGGAGCGTTTGCCTAATGATTTTCTTTCATGCTTGAAGAGCGTCTCCTAAACATACAAAGTCACTCGAAGAAATATTTATAGGGAGCGAGCATACAGGAGAGAGTAGAGAACTCTGAGTGGGCAGGAACCAATCAAACATTTCTCAATCCAACATATTTAAGAGGTTACTGTCAGCTGCTAGAGGTGACTGACTCAAAAATCTCAGAAATTGAACTACTGAGGGATCTCAAAGATTCCAAGATCAAGTCTAACACCAAAACCATGGAGCCCAACACTTCTGGCAACGGAAATCAAAATCACGGCGACGACGACAACGACATCCACGATGCTCAACTCGGGAAAAGAAGACGTCCTCACCAATACTCTCAGGAGGAAACCCAAATGCTGGAAACCCTCTTCAGTAAAAGCCATTACATGAAAAAGAAGTGGAGAATTGAATTGAGCCGGGAGTTGGGGATTAATCAGTCGAAGATCCAGTTTTGGTTTCAAAATAGGAGATCCAAATCGAAGGCTCAACGCAAACGTCAGGTGGTCGAGATTTTAAAGGAAGAAAACCAAAAGCTGCGAACAAAAAACATGAGGTATGAAGAAGCTCTCAATATTACCGTTTGCCCTCATTGCGATAACCCCATCGCCCTCGGTAAGATATTCCCCGATAAGCCTCACGCAATGATTGAAGACGTTCATTTACCACCCTACTCCCTCGGGGCATCTCCTGCTCAACCAGATTTTGCTGGAGTCACGCATAAGCAGGATGATCCTACGAAGACGATACAAATGCCTCCTGGAGGATGGGATATGCATCGCTTTGATTGGAGTTACAGTTTCAAGGTGCTGGATGTTACCGCCGACCAGCTCAAAGCACATCAGCCTTCTGCACAACAATTTTCGATGGGGTCGGGTCCTGCTGGAGATGAGTTAATCAGTCGTCAAGCCATCAATGCAATTTTGGGCCACGATAAGAGGAGGTTCGCTTGGCCCCCTGAACTGCATTTCAGATTCCTAGACGTGGTTCACCAAATGGGGATCGACTCAGCAAATTCGACGCGCATATTTAAAGCCATGAATGTACCGGGGCTTAGTAAGGAACTGGTCAGGAATCACCTTGGTGCCTACAGAAGGCTATTAAAACAGCGTCGAGCGGAGCTAAACCGGGAGGAATCCGTCTCGAGCTCAAAAACTAGGGGCGAACGCCATTGTAATGCTCATGTATCAAAAGATACCCGGCCAAATCTAAGCATCAATCAAGCTAGAAACCCGACCACCGGCAAACTGAAAGCTGATCAGAATGTCCCTCTGGGCCATTTCAACACTTTTCAAGAGCACGTGTCACAAGTACAGCAAGTATGCACTCCTCCATTCGAGCAGCAGTCGGCTGGTGCTCTACCTGCCGCTGGTCAACCCACAACAGATGATTTCTTCGATGAGGGACTCGATGCCTTGTTCAATCAGTGGGAAGCTGGCATGCTTGGACAGCCATGATCTAGCACCTGACTCGGGGCACGATGGGTTGGTCACTACGATCACCCATAGAAAGAAGAACATGTTCACGAGTGGATCACTATTTTTATCCATTGTAAAGTTCCTATGGGAACATTTTTCTTTAATGGCTATAGTTAATTATGTATGAAAACCAACGCTATCGACGAACATCGTCATGCTCAGTTGCGATGATCCCTTGTTAGATTAAGTCTGAAACCAGGGACGGTCTTTAAATTTTGAGTGGCCACGAACTCATTCCTCACCAAGCGCCCAGGATGTTGAAATGAAGAGTAACAGCATGCACATGGAAAATGCCACTTTCGTTTGAACGATGAAAAGGGGTTGAGAGAAGGTCATAGCGTTAATTCCCATGGAGCTAAATGAATTAAACGGAGTCATTAATTGCGGGTCCGCCGCTGCTCCCCACGTTCTCGGGCCTAGCAAATCATAAAAGGCACCGAAAGATTGTAGACCCACCACTTTGAAGACTGAACTAGGGGACGAGCGCAATACTCGATGAAACCGAATCAATGCAAGAGAGTTTGTGATCCTGTCACGAGGAAAAAGAAAGGGGAAGACAGACGAGGAGTAATTGCAGGGTCTCGGGAGGAGCGCTTGCTTGCTGGTCTTCATATGCAGCCTGAAGGATGGTTCTAGGACACACACAATCACTCGAGAAAACCTCTAGAGTGAGCAAACACATAAGAGCGAATAGAGAAAGCTGAGTGAACTAGATCAGCCCGAGATACTCCGATCCATCATGTTTAAAAGCTATTCCCATCTGCTAGAAACGCCCGACCTGGACATCTCTGAACACGAACTGCTGGAAGACTTTGAAGATCTTGGAGCTGAATCCTGCCCGAAGACCATGGAGACTGACTCCTCCAGTGATGAAATTCTAGGCTTCAGCTACGAAGAAGGAGTATACAATGATGACCGGAGTCGGAAAAGGAAGCAACTGCAACGCCACACTCCAGGCCAAATCCGAGAACTCGAAGCTTTCTTCAATGAATGCTCCACCCCAAGCACACAACAGAAAATTGAGTTGAGCCAAAAGTTAGGATTGGAGCTTTCGAAGGTCAAGTTTTGGTTCCCCAACAAACGAACCCGGGTGAAACAGCAACATGCAGATCATGAGTTATTGGCCCTGAAGGAGGAGAATGAGAAGCTTCGAGCTGAAAACGCGAGATATAAGGAAGCTCTGACCAAGGCCGCCTGCCTTAATTGTGGTAATCCTGTTGTCCTCGGCGAGGTGTTCCTCGATGAACCATCCCTGTTGACGAATAACGCTCAGCTGTTACCGTATTCTCCACAGCATTTTCCGACACAGCCAGATACCGTGGGAGATCTGCATGAGCAAGTCAACACCATAGAGTCAACACCAACATCCTCTGAGAAATGGGATATGAATCATCACAGGTCGAGTTCTCTCAATGACGAACTCGCTGTCGCAGCCAGCCAATCCAAAGTCGGTGAGTCCCTCCCTGGACAACTTTTGAAACGACTAGATCCCGTAGAGAATAGCTACCGAAGTATTGACGATATTTTGAGTGATAAGAGAACAAGGTTTTACTGGACCTATGAACTTCACACCAAATTTGTTGATGCAATTCGAGAGCTGGGAGTTGATTCGGCTAGCCCACTACGCGTACTCGAGATTATGAACGTGCCAGGGCTCTCTAGAATTAACGTTGAGTCTCACCTTAAGTACTATAGGAGATTGCTAAAGGATGGAAGGATAGCGTTAAACCATTATAAAGCCGGTTGGAGCTCAAGTGCTGGGCAGAGTTACAACCACGATGATTGGAGAGCCAAGAGCACCCAACCGTGTTTCAGCAATGACGGGACCAGCAGTCGTGTCAGCGACTCCTCTAACCCAAATCAGAATGCTCCGCCGAGCTATCTCAATACTCCTCAAGAGTATATACCACAGTTCCAGCACATAGGGATTCCTCAGTTTGAGCGCGAATCGATCATTAATGCTGTCCCTTAAACGGATCTGGCATTGGTAGAGAGTGCACATATAAACCTGCCGGTCATTGGAGGAAGTTCCAATTCGAGGGGTCAAATTGCTCACTGCGAGAGCAAAGAGAGGAATCCCTCGCCTGCAGTCGACGACACCCAATCTGGGCACCAAGGGCTAGAAAGAACAGGTGATTTCCTTGATGAGGAGCTAGACACTTGGATCAATACTCTTCAGGAATGTATGTCTCAACCCCAACAGGGCAATGATGAAGGTTCCAGCTCAAAGACTCCAGTCCCTCACAACGAAGGCAATGAAAGAAATCTGCCCCCAACAATCGTTGATACCCAACTTGAACATCAATGGCTCGAAGACTCGAGCAATTTCCTTGGCGATGAGTTCAATCTTTGGCTCGATCAATTTGGAGCCGGAGGACCATCGCAGTGGTGACGCGAGGCCGGTGATCAAACGTCTGATGCAAGGCATGGCTACTCGATGAAAAATGCTTCGAGAAAAGGGGTTGAATACTCCTATTGCATATGTTGTTGATCGCACTGTAAGGTTGTTGACATCTCAATTATGATAGTCTTTTTTTAATTCATTTTTGAAAAATTTATTTTTGCTAGTGCTATATACCAATTTGGAAAGTAAATCTGCGATTAGTGGCATCTCCCGAAAGACAACGGTAAGTAATAATAAATAAAATAATAGCAGAATAATATAAAAGGCCATCCACAATTGGATTCCACTAAGGGATTTTGAGTGGCGCGGTCAAAAGGCTAAGGGCATTAAAAATAGTAAAATGAACAAAAGAAGAGACAATGGAGAATGCTCGTGGGATTGGGTGGAGTGCATGAAGAAAAGAAACATTAAAAAAGGGGAAGGAGAGCCGAAAGAGGCAAAGTCCTTGAGACAACTTGGTGGGGGTTGATAAAAAAAAAACCAGAGGACCATTCGACAGGGGATGGCTAAAAAAAATCATGGACGAATAGAACCGGGCTTCGAGAATGGTCAGGCGAGGATCGTGTCCACAGGGACCCAAGCGATCAACAGGGTTGGCCGCGATCTGATGGAGCCTGACATCGCGAAGTCGAAAATCGTGAACGGTACGACGGCCATTGTAGCGCTCGGGAGAGAGAGAGGGCTACGCGAAATCTGAGGAGGGGGTGGTCGAGAGCTGTCCGAGAGGGCTTTCGGATGGACGCCTCCAGCTGCATGGGAGACCACCGCATCAGACGCCTCCATAGCCATTATACCTCTCGGCGTCCCTGCAGCTCCTTGACGTTTCCGCTCCAACTCCTTGCATCCACAGCGATTCGACAACCGAGCTCGAACCATTGCGATGGTACTTCGTCGGCCTCGTGCCAGGCGGACCTCTCCCTTCCCAGTCTTCTTTCTTTTCAGAGAGCCTTCATCACAGTAGAGACCGAGACAACCCAACGCTGATCAAGCCGCCTTGCTGAGAAGTCCACTGAGACTTTGACTACCGAGTCTATCACCGAGTAGTCTTCACCGTCATTGATAGCCACTACGAGTTCGTCGAAGTCAGCCACCACCCGACTAGCCTTGCGCTGACGATCTATCCTTCGAGAGCATCATGAGCGGCCATCCATCCGCCGAGCGAGGGACCATCGTTGTGCCATCCGGAAGCCACACCGTTGCTATTGTCACTAGTAGTTGCTGTTAGGTCGCGACACCAAGCAAGCAGAAACCTGGCGCTAGTGCTGAATCTCCTCTGTTCCCAAAGTTTGTGCAACTCGTCGACGGATGACGAACGACTTTAAGCCTCAGCGGAGGCGGTTCGTCCGCGACCAGTCGGAGCCGTCAACCTCGAAGTCCAGCTCTGACGACCTCAGACAGGAGAGATCCTCCGACCTTGTGATGGAAAAGGTCACGATCCTCCGGCGGGGGGAAGTCGCTGGACTCGAGGAGCCAGGTCTCGGAGGCGGCGGCGACGTCGAGCGAACTGGTCGCCGGCGACGGGACGCAGCGGCTGGGCCCTGACGCAGAGAGGATTCCGAAGCATCCGGATCGTGGAGCTCAGGTCCTTGGCGGCGGCGAGCTCGGTCTGGTTTTCATGCAGGGAACAGACGTGAAGATGATGAACAGTAGGTGAGATCTATTCTCATGTTGGGCTTTGTTGTTTAGTTTACTTTGGTTGTGTAGTTTATTTTGAGCTGGGCCGACGTTAGTGTTGGGCGGAAGAAGACTGGGCTTAGGCGATTTGGTTCGGTAGGTTTAAAGAAAGGAAAATGGGCCTGGTTTCCTTGTGCAAACCTGGCCCGTTTCAGGTCCTACCTCACGGATTGGATCAAGCCCGGTGGCCTAATGCGGGTCTGGATCTGAAAAATCGACCTGGACCCGGCCTTTATTTATTTAAAAAAGAAAAAGAAAAAGTTAATAAAAAATAATAAAAAATTCAAAAATTCAATAAAAAAATAGAAAATCATAAAAAATTCAAAAAAATTCGGAAAATTCATAAAAATTCCAAAAAATTCTCAAAAATGGGAAATGGCCACAATCAACTGGCCATGGAATATTTTGGGTAATTCGGTATCCAAACCTTCCAAAAATGACGATTTTGCCCTTCGGGCTAATCGTCCCCAAATCTTCCTATTTTACCTCCTGACCGAAATCACATCTTCCCTAAGCCCTTATGGCTATACTAGGAGGCCATTTGATTTGAATTGATGTGCACCGATGTGGTTTATTTATGCACTTGATTGCGCTTTCACTAAAACTGATTGTGATTGATAGGAATAGTCTTCCAATCTGCATGAAACCCTGAATCAAAACTACCTCACCCAAAATAGCGCTTGCATGAACTCTTAGCTAGGAAAATCACTCGCGTTAGGTACCGAAAGGGCGTTGGTAATAACACCAGCGTAACCAAGTCCCCGAACCCAAAATCTCTGGTTCCGCAGAACTGATCGATCTCTCCCAATCGGTCAGTAAGGTTTCCAGTCTACCCTCCAAGAAAGACCGGTGGCGACTCCAAATGCATGCACAATTTGCACATGCCACCACGACCACACTGAAGGTCGAAAGCGATCGACTCTTATCGTCGAAGAATACTCCCGCCGCGATTTGGTATGGGCCTGGGAGGGCCCGCGCCGATCCAAGGCCCGCGATCGGTAATCCATTAGCCGCGTCCGATTTTCGGACGGGTCGCGACAGCTGGCGACTCCGCTGGGGAACTGGCTCTAGAACATATAATTCTAGACCTCATGTGGACTTAGGCCGTAATTAAAACGCTTAGTGATTTTTCTAACCATGCAGGCGCTTTCAAAGGTGAGGTAAGTCCGCTTATGATAGGTGTTATATGTTTTTGCAGATTGGAGTAATAAGGGGGGTAGTCTGTGATTAACTTTGTTTTATGCAGGTTGGGCGTAGGAATGTATGTTGTGTGGATGATTTGAAGTGCTGATTGATAAACTGTTGTGCATGACTTGCATTGTGATGATCACGACACATGGACACACACAACCGCGCCTAAAACCCCAGGCGCCGCCTTTAGGAACACAATAGAAGGAATTGAAAATGGAATCTCCGTGAGGAAAAACACGGGGTAATCCACTTTTCAATTCCGCTCGCTTCGAACTATGGATCGAGTCCCAATGCAACGATAGCTGTGCAATGGAATCGGCTCTTTCTAGAACTCGAGGTGGGAACCTTAACCTTAGGTGCCAAACCCTCTGATTTTTAGAAGTTTACCATCACTTGTCTCATGCGCATGTCTTTGGGCGGTTGGTACACCTAAAACCGCACATAAGTCGACGAGTTTGGTTGGTAAGACTCTCTATCCCTCAAATCTATTACAGTTCATATAAATATAGGCATTTCATTCATTGCATTCTGGTGATTAGATTAAATGCCATTTCAAGGATAGATATGTGTGTTTTTCCCAAACGTCCTTGATAGAAGACGAGGAGGATGATATCCCATGGCGAACACCAAGTGAGCAACAAAGGAGCCTACTATGGACATTATTGAGATATCGTCCAATGAAGATGACGAGTTGGGGCAAGTGATCCGGAAGTCACAGATCGAGCTTGGGGTATCCTTGAACGTTAGGATCACATTCCTTTGTTTTATTTTCCATTACTAATCCTCTTGTATAGGGTTTATTTTTATCGAAGTTTTCTCTATCTCACCCCTTAGAGTGATTGTATTAGGGATCTATTGGTGTATACATTCAGATGGAGCTTGGTTGTATTTCTTTTGACGGGTCATGGGAATGTGATAGTGGCATTTTCTCTAATCATCCGAATACTCCCAAGTCAAGTTTATAATTCCTTTAGAGGAATTTAAAATTGGAAGTCTTGCACGACCTTTTGGTCGTATAGGGTAATCCAACCCCAATTTCGCTAGAAGGAATTATACACTTGAATCGGTTCATGCATGTGTTACGCCAATGGTAATCCACGATAATTGATCAAGAGTACCGGCATTGTTTCGAATTTAATGACGAGATAGATGTCCAAATTGCCCTCGTTCTTAACAAAACGGCTTTGATTTGGATGCCGTATCTTCAATTAAATTTAAAACGCGTCGTTGGTCAAAAGCGATTATCGTGAATTACATTCCTTTCAATAGTATGCTTTCCTTCGAGGAATATTGATAAAAACTTTTCGCACAAGATTATCCTTGTAAAAGTTTTTGTCTTTATTAATCACGAGCAAGCATAAGATTGAAAGGGGTTTATGCTTTCTTTTTCAAATTATTCCTTCTGATTCGGTCGTTTCATTTGCAGGTAAAAAATAGGTAATAGAGAGAAATCTTTTCCTGGATAAGTCTGAGGCTATTCTTTCATCTGATCATGAGCGAGTTAGAAAATCAGAACACATCTACTCGACTTATTATGGATCAGCTCATCTAAGTCTAAGATGTCCGGATGCTCAAAGAAATGGATCATATAAAAGCTAAAACAAACACGGGGGCTTTCATTCATTCTTGCCCAAACCAGATCATACAATTCATTGGGGTGGAAAAGTAAAGCAGAAGTGAGCCCTAATCAACGACACAAAGGAGCCCAGCTGGCCCTCCAGGTTATGGATGCTTTGTTTATACGCACCACTCCGCGTATCATGGTCCGCAAGCCTGAGGTGAAGGCGTTTGCGTTCATTATTGACTGCAACAACCTGAGTCTCGTGATCTTCGGCGACTGCTTCCAAGTCCCGAACAAGTCCATTCTCACGAGTTATATCCTCATTTATGCCGTTGAGCCTTTCTTCCAGCCACTCGCTTCGGTTCCTTAGCAGGGCGTTACGTCGATCGCGCTCATAGGTAGCCAGAGATAGGGCTAAGTCCTCCACCAGATTCCTCCTCTCGCGTAGCAATGTCGAAACCCGCTCTTTGGCGAACTCAACAGCCTTTTTGTGACTATCGGCCAGGTAGTCAGCCAACGCTAGGCGGTCGGACTGATCCTCATAACGGGCTCGCAGGACACGAGCCACGGTAAGTCCCCGGTGAGCAGCGCGGTAGACCTCCAAAGAGTTTGTAAAGAGCGTTGGAAAAATTATGTATTCCCTCCCCAGCGCAGTACCCTCGAGGGAGGTGATGTCCAGGTCCCCGAACATGACTCGGATTTCATCCTCGGTTTCGGGATGATCAGCTATGTGAGCGTAGCCTCGACCCAAGAGGTTATAGAACTTTTCCCATCGAGCCAAAGCTTCGGCTGGGAAAGTGGGAACATGGGAAGAGGCCATTTTCGACGGAGAGGTGTGTAATGGAGCGATTTGAAGATGGAAGCAAATTATATGAGAGCGTTAATCCCCCAAACACCAACTCCGCATTTTATAGCGTCTCGAGAGTGGAGAAAAGTTGCAGCAATAATGCTTGTGGAGCCGGGTTAATTAATGTAAAGCGAGGGCTGCTCCTCCCGTGAATCATCAGACATGTCCTGGTCCGCAATTTCAGGCCTGACAAATTCGGTCTCGCCATTATTAAAGCTGGGAGGGAGGCGAGCGCAACTATCGAAGAAGCCGCGAAAGGATTGTGTTGTTCCATCACGCATAAAGCTGGGCGGCGAGTGAACAGCTCGGCCACTTAAAAAGAGAAGACAGTGCTGAACAGGCATGACTATTGAGGAAAAGTGAAAGGCGAGCGCAACTATCGAAGAAGCCGCGAAAGGGTTGTGTTGTTCCATCACGCATAAAGCTGGGCGGCGAGTGAACAGCTCTGCCACTTAAAAAGAGAAGACAGTGCTGAACAGGCATGACTATCGAGGAAAAGTGAAAGGCGAGCGCTACTATCGAAGAAGACGCGGAAGGATTTGGTTACCCCTTCGTGTCGGAAAGTTGAGCAAGAGGCAAACAGTTCCGTCGTTTCCAAAACAGAACGCTGAACAGACCTAGCTTTCGAGGAAAAGGAGGCAACAAATCGAAAGAGCGAGTATACAAAAGAGAACAGAGAACCCCGAGTGACGAGTTCGTTGAAAGACCTCAAATTCTCTAGAATCAAATTCGACATCAAAGCCATGGAACTCAACATTGCCCGTGACGAACATCAAGATCGCAGTGGTGACGACGGCAGTGGCCACGACACTCAACCCCGGAAAAGAAAAAGTTGCCAGCGCTACGCTCGGAAAGAAATCCAGGAGCTTGAAGCTTTCTTCGATGAATGCCCTTGCCCAAGCGAGGAACAAAAGATTGAATTGGGCCGGAAGCTGGGAATGAATCCTATGAGAATCCATTTTTGGTTTCAGAATAGACGTTTCAGACTAGGTGTCCAACACAGGCGTAAGGAGATCACGGCCCTAAAAGAGCAGAACCAAAACCTTCAAATGGAAAACATGTGGTATGAGAAAATCCTCAGTACTATTACCTGCCCTGACTGCGGTGGCCCTACCTCCCTCAGTAAATTGTTCCCCGGTAAGCCTTCTACGAAGATGGAAGGTGCTCATTTATCCCCCTGCTCCCTTGAGCCATCTCCGGTACAATCAGATCCTGCTAATGGCGCGCATGAGCAGATCGATCCTACAGAAATTATACCAGTGTCTTCGGAGGAAGAAGATACGTGTCGTTATGATCGGAGTCACCTCATCGAAGCCCATGAATCTCCTCCACAACAGCTTCCGGTAAGATCAGATACGGTTCAAGAGGAGTTAGAGGTTAGTCGGCAGGCTATCAACGCCACTCTGGACGACGAGAAGAAGAAATTCACTTGGCCCCCAGAGCTTCATCTCAAGTTCTTGGACGCAGTTCGACAGATAGGACTCGACTTCATAGGTCCGACAAGCATACTTAGGGTCATGAACGTACCGGGACTTACCAAGCAATTAGTCGCGAATCACCTTTGTTGCTACAGAAGGGCGTTAGGACAGCGTTATGCAGAACTGAATCCGAGCAATAGACTCGGCTGCGAACCCAGCACCCTTATGACAAATGAGGCCCGGTCGAATCTGGACGACTATTGGGGATTTGATCAGGATATCCTCGCGAGTCATTTCAATATTCCTCAAGAACACGCATCACAAGTGCAACGAGTAAGCACTCCTCCGTCCGAGCAGCAGCTAGTCAGTGTTCATCCTGTCGCAGATCAGCCCACCACGCCCAGTGCTCAAGGGTTTGCCCAATCAGAGCATGTGGCTTCAGATGATCTAATGGGAGAATGCTTGGAGCATTCTTATTTCCCTAATCCCCAAGTGGGAGATGCTTGTGGTAGTCAATCGATCAAATCTCCTCTTATAATCCCAGACAAAGATGGAGGTTCCAGTTCGAAGAACCCGTCGGGTGATGCAGCTCAACCTACACATCAATCGTTCGAGGGGTCGGGTGATTTCTTCGATGAAGGACTTGATACCTGGTTCGATCAGTTGGAAGCTATTAAAGGTTGGCAACCATGATCTGCAGTTGGTAATGGCACACCTAAGCTGAGGCCAGATTGGTTAGTCATTGGACATGCCCAAAGAAAGAAGGGGATGTACGCGAGAAGGATGTATCTCCTATTGTAAAGTTCTCATCGGTGCATGCGTTTGTTTCTTCAATAGCCAGAGTTGATTTTGCATAATGTTTTTTTCGCGAACGTCATCTCGTGTGTATACGGTAATTCCTTGTTATTAAGTTCAAGGTAAAATCAGCCCCGACGCGTGAAGGCAGAATTGATAGCATGAGTTACTAGCAGAATGTGATCGAGCTCGAAAGTGAAAGATTACTAGCGGCCCCAAACGCAATGACCACAAAATCAGGGGCAATCTTTAAGTTTCGAGCAACTACAAATCTATTTCTCACGAGGCATTCAAGTTAATCAAATATAAAGCGTCAGGCTGTGAGAATGATGCGTAGTCAATCTGTTGACACAGGCGAAAAAGGAGTCGCGTAGATCCGAAAGCAAAAACCTTTCTTGGCTAGTCAACAATGCAGAATGAAAGAGCATATATAAACAAACTCGCATTTATTTCATTCAGCAGGAAAGTTTACAAGTGGATCACTGAGGGGGAGCAGTAAACCCAAAATGAGTTCTGACAAGCATCACAAAAAAGCTTAACTGACTCTCCATGCTATCCATGCCTTACTTACAACCCACACTCCGGGAATCGAGGTCTACAAGCTTGAAGAAAAGGAGACGACATTTCTCCTTAAGTTCGTTCACCTTGGTGTCATAGTACTCGAACTCAAGCTCTAAGTCCTGAGCCAGCACCCTCCCGCGAGCTATATCCATGCTCAGGTCTTCAAGCCTTTCCTCCAACCAGGCACACTGGAACCTCAGCACGAAGTTGTGCTGGTCTTGCTCAAAGGCGGTGTCAAAAAGAGCCAGACGCTCCACCAAGTTGTCCCTCTCACGGACCAGCATCGAAACCTGGGCGTGGGCGTATTCAACAGCCCTTTTATGGTTATCGGCCGTCAGCATGGCCAACATCAAGGACTCAGCTCGGTCCTGATAACGGGCTTGCACGATACAAACCAAATTGACCTCCCGGCTAGCAACTTCATAAGCCTGCAGGAAATTGTTGAAGAGAGTTGGGAAGATCACAAACTCCATTTGCAGTTTCGTACCTTCAATACACACAGTATCCAGGGCCGGAATCAGAGTACGAACTTCAACCGCAGCTTTAGGATGATTGTTTATGTAGCCATAACCTCTACCCAAGAGATGGTAAAATCTCTCCCATTGGGTCGAAGTTTCAGCTAAGGCAGCAGGCACAGAGGAGGAATCCATATGCGATGGAATGACGGAGAGGAGAGTGGGAATGTGAAGAGTGTTTGAGAGGCTGAGTCTGATAAGGCTAAAGTGTTAATCTTCTTGACATCAATCTATCACCTTATAAATGCTCGAGTAAACAGGGAGAAGTGGTAATAATATTTTATGTGCAGTAGAGCCAAGCGGGTTTCGTTAATGCATCCCCGATGAGTCACGAATCCACCACCGTCCTGTGATCTCGGGTTTTACGAAACATAATGGCGCCGAAAGGTGGGTAGGCTTGTTACTCTAGAGACTGGGCCAGGGGGACAAGCGTAGTGCTCGACAAAGCGAAATCAACGCAAGAGATCTTCAGGCTCCGATCACGTAGAAAAGAGCAAAAAAGGACAAAGTGGGAATTACGAAGCCTTGAGAAGAACGCTCGTCCGGTGGCCATCACAAAAGACGAAGTGGGAATTACGAAGCCTTGAGAAGAGCGCTCGTCAGGTAGCCATCACAAAAGGACGAAGTGGGAATCTCGAAACATTGAGAAGAGCGCTCGTCGGGTAGCCATCACCTTTGATCAAAGAACGGTGATCCGGCTCCTTTAACCTTTCAGAATTTGCAGAGAAAGTGAGGATCCAAGGAGGAACAAAGAAAGCTGAGTTAACGGAAAATCAAGCAGTGATATTCCGGTCAAAATGTTCAAGGGATTCTGTCATTTACTGGAAGCGCCAGACTTGGAGGTCTCCGAGCTTGAGTTGCTGGAAGAATTTGAAGATCTCAGGACCGAACCTGACACGAGGGCCATGGAGACCGATCCTTCTAATGATGAAACCCGCGGCTTGGTTAACGAGAACAGTACCCGCGACGGTGATCAGCGTCAGAAAGGGGAATGTCTCCAACGCAACACTTCAGGTCAAGTCCATAAACTCGAATTGTTTTTCAGGGAATACCCCTATCCGGACATGGAACAGAAAATCAAAATGGGCCAGGAGATAGGGTGGGTGCCTCGGAAGGTCAAGTGTTGGTTTGAAAACAAACGAACCCGGCTGAAGCAGCAACACGATCGGCACGAGTTAGCGATTGTGAGGGAGGAAAATGAAAAGCTTCAAATAAAAAACATTCAGTACAAAAAAGCTCTAAGCATCGCTATTTTCCTTGAGTGCGGTAACCCTGTTCCCACGGACGGAGTATTCGCTGAAGGGCCAGATCTGGGGGTTTATAATGCTCATTTGTTGCAATGCCCTTCGCAGCATCTTTCGGAACAGGCGGGTACCGCCGAGGATCTACAAGAGGAAACTAGTGCTATAAGGTCAAAGTCTACGCCCATTGTGGAAGGGAACATGCGTCATGACAAGTCGGGTCCGCTCAATGATGAACTCACCATCATGACCAGCCGATCTGAGACCACTAAATCCCCTCCAGAGCAACCTCCAACACGACCAGATTCCGAGAAGAGTAACCGCCAAGTTGCTGACACCACTTCGGCTAGCAAGAAAATAAGATTTCGTTGGACCCCGGAGTTTCATAGCAAATTTGTTGATGCGGTTCAACAGTTGGGGATCAGTTTTGCTTGCCCATCGCGCATACTCAAAATCATGAACGTGCCGGGACTGACTAAAAATATGGTCAAGAATCACCTTTGGCGCTACAAGAAACTACTGAGAGATGGACGAGCGTCGCTAGACCAAGATAGAGGCGGTTCAACACGACTAGATTCCGCGAAGAGTAGCCGCCGAGTTGCCAACCCTACTTTGGCTAGCAAGAAAACAAGGTTTTATTGGACCTCGGAGCTTCATAGCAAATTTGTTGATGCAGTTCAACAGTTAGGGATCAGTTTGGCTCGCCCATCGCACATACTCGAGATCATGAACATGCCGGAACTGGATAGAAATAAAGTCAGGAACCACCTTTGGTGCTACAAAAGACTACTGAGAGATGGACGAGTGGCGCTAGACCAAGATAAAGGCAGTTCAAGTTTAAACGATGAGCATGGCTGTGATCGCAATCCTCATGAAGCAGGAAGCATCCAATCACCTCTTAACACCGATGGGACTGACAATTACACGGTCGATTGTTCAGGCATCAATCAGAGTACTCCCCTGGGTTATCCTAGTACTCCTCAGGAGTATGTACCGCAATTTCAGCAAATCGGGACTCCCCAGTCTGAGCACCAACTGGCCGTTAATGCTAGTCCTACAACGGATCTAACATTGGCAGGAGATGCACGTACAATCTTGCGAGACGATTACGGAGATTCCGGCTCGAAGAATCAGGTGGTCCATGACGAAAATGGCGAAAAGATTCCTTCTCCAGTAGTCGACAATACTCAACCTGAGTGTCAGTCGCTCGATGGTTCAGACGATCTCCTTGAAAACATCTATTCTTGGTTCGATCGGCTGAATTCCCCCTTGAGTTACCCTGGTATTCCCCAAGAGTATGTACAACAATTTCAGCAGGTATGGACTCCCCAATTTGAGCATCAACCGATCGTTAGTGTTATTCCTACGGCGAATCCAGCATTGGGTACAAACCTACTGGACAACGATGAAAATACCAACTCGAGAAGTGAGGTTGTTCATGTCGAAAGTAGTGTGAGGAACCCATCGCCAACGGTTGAGGATGCCCGACTTGGGCGTCAATGGCTTGAAATTTCAAGTGAGTCCCTCAGTGAGAAACTCGGCGTGTGGATCACGCATAAACCGAGGAACCAGGTTGTTCATGCCGAAAATGGGAGAAGTCCGTCACCAGCAATTAAGGATGCTCAACTTGAACGACTCGAGCGGTCGGACGATCTCCTGAATGAGCAACTCAGCCTATGGGTCAAGCATTTTGGAACAAGTGCATCTTCGCAGTCGTGACCGGTACCGGCGACCGGACATCTGGTTCGAAGCTCGTGTGCTAAATCATTAGAAGGCTCAGGAGAGTGAGAGGTGAATACGTCGAATGAATGTGTTATGGATCTCGTTGTAAAGTTCCCGCGGGAACATTTTAATTAACGCTGAAAACTAACCGCTCTGAGTGTCAACATTACCCTTTGAACGTCTTCGAGCCAAGGGCCATGGATTAATCACTTAATCCGTGGAGCAAATTCCATGAACGATGACTATCACCCGCGGAGCATAATGGGATCTACCCCGTTCAGCACGAAATACGTTTGGTCACGAAGCCTCCCATTTGGTAAAACGATGTATCGTTCCTAAACGATCTTCAACCGAATACCAAAGTAATGTCTCATTTCTTTCCCTTCTCAGGTGATAAACGTGGATAAATCACTCAAGGAGCCATCTGTTCAAATAACAAAACAGACGTTGCCCAACCAGGGGCAGCTGAACCATTGATATTGCAAATATTCCAAGCATGGATAAGCGGATTTGATAGACGTGGTTCATATCAATACGCGACGTCAGAACGGGATGAGAACCAAGAGTAAAGTTGTATCGTCCCAATTTGTCTTCAATTTGGGAATATGAGTTAACACTTGTCATTTATCCTTGATAGGGACTCACCATCAAGGAGGACAGATTTTCACAACCTGTGTGCACTCGTAGGGGCACACGACCAAGGGTAAGATGTATCGTTCTAATTTTTTGAAAAATGCGTGAACGTACAATAACATGTTTCTTCCATATTTTCAGGGATCTCCAGCCGCGGGGGACAGGTAAGTATCCCTTTCCCCGATCCATTGAAGATGTTGAATAAAAACTGAGAAGAAAAGAAAAGCTTTCAGAATCTAATGTCTAGAAAAGACATAGAATTCAAAATTCATTGGCTTTCATGTTTTTAAAACAGGAGGTTGTCTGAACATGAATAAGAACATGCATGGTGCATCATAAAATCCCCTTGACAGGTAAAATTTTTGGAGAAAATGAAAGAGATTTTTTCCAATCAAAAGTTCAAAACTTTCAAAAGGACGTTTTCTCAAAAGACAAGAGGCAAAGCCTAGTCCAAACACGTCCTACACACACTGGAGAGAAGTGGAGCGGATTAGATAGCAAAATCTGGACCTACGGAAGTAGGGATTATTCGCAACAATTACATGGATTGGGATGACAGAGGCATTCGTTTCATATCCCCAAATACTACAGGTGACCATTGACAACCCCTTCGAACGGCGGTTTTCATTCTCAACCCTGTCAAGAACCACCCCCACATTGGGGCAAAATGGAGGTGAGTCCAGCAACATCAGGAGAAAATGGTTAGAAATTTTCTTGCTCGGACTAACATCAATCTTTGTGTGTTGTTTATATGGTAATCCAAATGCCATAGGATGATGAGAAGCATTCATTTCTCTATCCCACACACCATATCCTTTGCATAGCCAAGTTGAGCCTGCAAATTCATTTCATAAACCCATTGGTGATCATTGCAAGTTCCAAAACAAAGGCAAATCACTTCAGGAACGGAGAAGTTCAAGACTTAGGGTTTACGAAGAAACTACTAAGTTGATACTCAAGCGTGCTAAGAGCCAAGTCATATATCTAGCACAATTGCCAAGCATCCCACTTGCGACAAGGGATTAAAGAAATCCCAAGCATCAAGAAAAAGCAAAGTGCCTGGTAAAAGCGAGGCCGATGCTCGGGTAAACAATTTGATCGATCCCTGAAGAAACCTGGTAGGGAAAAGAAAAGGGAAAAACCCCTAATGGAGTCAGATCAAGAAGACTGCTCCCCAAATGATGTCAGTCGTGGAGCAAAAACACAGAAAGAGTTGTCAACCTCTTAATACCACAAGAGACGCTCTCTAAAGAGTTTGTGCACACCTCAAAAGCGGTTGCACGCCTCAAAAATTGAAGATGCAGAATGGAAAAGACAGGTGACAAGTTTGCAATGATCACCAAGGTCAATCCCCTCATAAATTCTGGGCCAAAAACAAGCCTTTTTTGGTCCCCAATCCTACCAATGTTACAACCCTGAAACAGTCTTCTCTGACTAAGACACTTGGGTTAACATATAGCTTAGCTCGAAAAGGTACGAGCAAGACTATTTCTTTCTCATTTTGCAGGATTCTTGACTTGTAAACCCGGAGCAGATGGTGAAGAGTTTCATTCAATGGCCTCAACTCCAAAGCGGGTCCCCCTTGAAAACCAATATCTAAGCCCAACATTACGGTCCCGTGGAAGACCTCCCGACCGATCAAAATGTACGCGCTGCGAATGAGCCTAAAACCTAGGCACAGGTTAGTAGGGAATTGAGTGCATCCCCTATAAAAACCACTATCTCAAAACAGGTGAAAAGACCTCATCGTCGAGAAATATTCCAATAGATGTTTTGAACAAACTCTTTTTGGAAATTTTCAAATTGTTTGATCTAGATTTGCCGCACAAGGAATTTGTGATCACATCTGTGTGTTGCAAGAATGCTTTGGATAACCTCCAGCATCAAAATACACATTTCACAATTAAAACTTAAGTCATACGGTTTTTGTCAAATGGATAGCCGTGGTCTTCCCAAAGATTACTAACGTTTTCTTGGTGAAGAAAAATCTTTCAGGCTCAAACTTCTGCAGGATACCTGGAGAACCCAGCTCCCAGAATGTCGCCTTAACAGACTCAAGTGAAGTTTTGTCAAAATAAAATCTTTCACTGCTTCAAAAACTGAATTCCCGACAAACTTCGGGATCTCTAAAAAAAGAGGGGAAGAAAAACCCTTTTAAATCAAACAGTCTCGTCGGACGTGGAGAACCCTCGCCATGAGACCCCTTTTCAAAAATCAAGCAGTCTCATCGGACGTGGAGAACCCTCGTCATGAGACCCCTTTTAAAGCAAAACAAAGGTAGATACCGCCTGAAGGGTCAACTCAAGGTAGATACCGCCTGAAGGGTCGACACATGGTAGATACCGCCTGAAGGGTCAAATCAATGGTAGAAACCGCCTGAAGGGTCAAATCAATGGTAGAAACCGCCTGAAGGGTCAAGCCAAGGTAGAAACCGCCTGAAGGGTCAACACAAGGTAGAAACCGCCTGAAGGGTCAAACCAAGGTAGAAACCGCCTGAAGGGTCAACTCATGGTAGAAACCGCCATAAGGGTCAACACGAGGTAGATACCGCCTCAAAGATCAACATAAAGGTCCGATCCACCATACGGATTAAAATCTCTGGCAAATCCCAAAGTGTGAGATGCGCCTTCCTTAGGTTCCTACCAGTTAGGAATTCCATAATGGTATGACCTACCAAACAGGTCAGAGCTTAATCTCCTTAGGATTTTCTGAAGGACGAGTCCTAGGCATCTTTTTGAAAGTTGTCGCAACCGGCAGCATCCGGCAGGTGAGCTTCAGGTAAGCCTATCTCATCCCAGCCCATATTCAAATGGTTGAAATAAATCGGGGATTAATTTGAGTTTTTATTAAGAGCCTTAAGGATTCGATGTCATAGCATTTCTTCTCTCATTTTTCTCAGTTGAGTCGGTTAGGAATTAGGTGCCATCTTATCTTTGAAAGAAACCTCTAACGAGATTCCTTTCAAAGAGGGGCAGCTGTTGACACCTCAATTATGATAGTCTTTTTTTAATTCATTTTTGAAAAATTTATTTTTGCTAGTGCTATATACCAATTTGGAAAGTAAATCTGCGATTCGTGGCATCTCCCGAAAGACAACGGTAAGTAATAATAAATAAAATAATAGCAGAATAATATAAAAGGCCATCCACAATTGGATTCCACTAAGGGATTTTGAGTGGCGCGGTCAAAAGGCTAAGGGCATTAAAAATAGTAAAATGAACAAAAGAAGAGACAATGGAGAATGCTCGTGGGATTGGGTGGAGTGCATGAAGAAAAGAAACATTAAAAAAGGGGAAGGAGAGCCGAAAGAGGCAAAGTCCTTGAGACAACTTGGTGGGGGTTGATAAAAAAAAAACCATAGGACCATTCGGCAGGGGATGGCTAAAAAAAATCATGGACGAATAGAACCGGGCTTCGAGAATGGTCAGGCGAGGATCGTGTCCACAGGGACCCAAGCGATCAACAGGGTTGGCCGCGATCTGATGGAGCCTGACATCGCGAAGTCGAAAATCGTGAACGGTACGACGGCCATTGTAGCGCTCGGGAGAGAGAGAGGGCTACGCGAAATCTGAGGAGGGGGTGGTCGAGAGCTGTCCGAGAGGGCTTTCGGATGGACGCCTCCAGCTGCATGGGAGACCACCGCATCAGACGCCTCCATAGCCATTATACCTCTCGGCGTCCCTGCAGCTCCTTGACGTTTCCGCTCCAACTCCTTGCATCCACAGCGATTCGACAACCGAGCTCGAACCATTGCGATGGTACTTCGTCGGCCTCGTGCCAGGCGGACCTCTCCCTTCCCAGTCTTCTTTCTTTTCAGAGAGCCTTCATCACAGTAGAGACCGAGACAACCCAACGCTGATCAAGCCGCCTTGCTGAGAAGTCCACTGAGACTTTGACTACCGAGTCTATCACCGAGTAGTCTTCACCGTCATTGATAGCCACTACGAGTTCGTCGAAGTCAGCCACCACCCGACTAGCCTTGCGCTGACGATCTATCCTTCGAGAGCATCATGAGCGGCCATCCATCCGCCGAGCGAGGGACCATCGTTGTGCCATCCGGAAGCCACACCGTTGCTATTGTCACTAGTAGTTGCTGTTAGGTCGCGACACCAAGCAAGCAGAAACCTGGCGCTAGTGCTGAATCTCCTCTGTTCCCAAAGTTTGTGCAACTCGTCGACGGATGACGAACGGCTTTAAGCCTCAGCGGAGGCGGTTCGTCCGCGACCAGTCGGAGCCGTCAACCTCGAGGTCCAGCTCCGACAACCTCAGACAGGAGAGATCCTCCGACCTTGTGATGGAAAAGGTCACGATCCTCCGGCGGGGGGAAGTCGCTGGACTCGAGGATCCAGGTCTCGGAGGCGGCGGCGACGTCGAGCGAACTGGTCGCCGGCGACGGGACGCAGCGGCTGGGCCCTGACGCAGAGAGGATCCCGAAGCATCCGGATCGTGGAGCTCAGGTCCTTGGCGGCGGCGAGCTCGGTCTGGTTTTCATGCAGGGAACAGACGTGAAGATGATGAACAGTAGGTGAGATCTATTCTCATGTTGGGCTTTGTTGTTTAGTTTACTTTGGTTGTGTAGTTTATTTTGAGCTGGGCCGACGTTAGTGTTGGGCGGAAGAAGACTGGGCTTAGGCGATTTGGTTCGGTAGGTTTAAAGAAAGGAAAATGGGCCTGGTTTCCTTGTGCAAACCTGGCCCGTTTCAGGTCCTACCTCACGGATTGGATCAAGCCCGGTGGCCTAATGCGGGTCTGGATCTGAAAACTCGACCTGGACCCGGCCTTTATTTATTTAAAAAAGAAAAATAAAAAGTTAAAAAAAATAATAAAAAATTCAATAATTCAATAAAAAAAAAAGAAAATCATAAAAAAAATTCAAAAAAATTCGGAAAAATTCATAAAAATTCCAAAAAATTCTCAAAAATGGGAAATGGCCACAATCAACTGGCCATGGAATATTTTGGGTAATTCGGTATCCAAACCTTCCAAAAATGACGATTTTGCCCTTCGGGCTAATCGTCCCCAAATCTTCCTATTTTACCTCCTGACCGAAATCACATCTTCCCTAAGCCCTTATGGCTATACTAGGAGGCCATTTGATTTGAATTGATGTGCACCGATGTGGTTTATTTATGCACTTGATTGCGCTTTCACTAAAACTGATTGTGATTGATAGGAATAGTCTTCCAATCTGCATGAAACCCTGAATCAAAACTACCTCACCCAAAATAGCGCTTGCATGAACTCTTAGCTAGGAAAATCACTCGCGTTAGGTACCGAAAGGGCGTTGGTAATAACACCAGCGTAACCAAGTCCCCGAACCCAAAATCTCTCGTTCCGCAGAACTGATCGATCTCTCCCAATCGGTCAGTAAGGTTTCCGGTCTACCCTCCAAGAAAGACCGGTGGCGACTCCAAATGCATGCACAATTTGCACATGCCACCACGACCACACTGAAGGTCGAAAGCGATCGACTCTTATCGTCGAAGAATACTCCCGCCGCGATTTGGTATGGGCCTGGGAGGGCCCGCGCCGATCCAAGGCCCGCGATCGGTAATCCATTAGCCCCGTCCGATTTTCGGACGGGTCGCGACAAAGGTTCCCACGAGAACATCTTTCATTAATATCTAGATCTAATTGCGCGTGAGTGTCAACATCACCCTTTGAGCATCTTCAAGCCGAGGGCCGTGGATTAATCGCTTAATCCGTGGAGCAAGTTCCCCTAACAATGACTATCACCCGCGGAGCGTAATAGGATCTACCCCTTCAATATGAAATACGTTTGGCCGCGAGGCCACCCATTTGGTAAAACGATGTATCGTTCCTAAACGATCTTCAATCAAATACCGAAGTAATGTCTCCTTTCTTTTCCTTCTCAGAGGATAAACATGGATAAAGCGCTCAAGGAGCCAGGCGTTCAAATAACAGAACAGACGTTGCCTAACTGGGGGCAGATGAACCATTGATGTTACAAACACTCCAAGCATGGATAGGCGGATTTGATAGACGTGGTTCATATCAATACGCAACATCAGAACGGGATGAGAACCAAGAGTAAAGTTGTATCGTCCCAATCTGTCTTGAATTTGAGAATATGAATTGATAGTCGTTGTCTATCCTTGACAGGGGAATCGCCTTGGAGACGAACAAGTTTTTACATCCCACGTACTACCTGTTAGGGTACATGAGGGTAGGATGTATCGTTCCGATTTTCGAAAAATTCGTGAACATACAATGATATGCTTCTTTTACATTTTCAGGGGTCTGCAGCCGCGGCAGGTAGGTAAGTATCCCTTTCCCAGTTAGCTAAAAAAAATGTTAAAATCCTTTCAGCCGTCATGAAAATTATCCAATGCATCGATGTTCATGATTTAAATCGGGAGGTTGCCCAAAGCATGAATAAAACATGCACGTTACATCACAAAATCCCCTCGATGGATAAATTTTGGGAAAGAAAGAAATGAATTTTTCCAAATATGATTAGTTGTTCAAAACTCTCAAAAGGACGTTTTCTCAAAAGGCGAGAGGCAAAGCCTAGTCCAAACACGTCCTATACACACTTAAGAGAGAAGTGGAGCGAATCGGATGGCAAAATCTGTACCTACGGAGGTAGGGACCATTCGCAGCAATTACTTGGATTGGGACGACGGAGGCGTTCGTTTCATATCCCCCAAACACTACAGGTGACCGTTGATAACCCCTTTGAATGGTGGTTTTCATTCTTAACCCTGTCAAGAACCACCCCACTTCGGGGTAAAATAGAGGTGAGTCCAGCAGCATCAGGAGAAAATGGTTAGAAATTTTCTTGCTCGGACTAACATTAATCTTTGTGTGTTGTTTATATGGTAATCCAAGTGCCATAGGATGAGGAGAAGCATTCATTTCTATATCCCACACACTGTATCATTTGCACAGCCAAGTTGAGCCTGCAAAATCATTTCATAAACCCGTTGGTGATCATTGCACATTCCAAGACAGATGCGTCATCACTTCAGAAACGAAGGAGTTCAAGACTTAGGGTTCGCAAAAAAATTCCTGAATTAATACTTAACCTTGTTAGACCTTTGATCATAGGTCTAACACGATCCCATGAAGATGAAAAAAATGGGATTTCAAAAGTGAATGAGAAAAATCCACGGCATCGAGAAAAAGCAAAGTGCTTGGTAAAAGCAAGGCCGATGCTCGTGTAAGTTGTTTGATTGATCTGCAATGAAGCCGGATGGAAAAATAAGAAATCCCTAAAGGAGCCAAATTCAAAAGGGTTGCTCGCCAAATGGTGCTGAGCGCAGAACAAAGACATAGAGAGAGTTATCGTTCCCTGAATGCGATAAGAGATCCTCTCTAAAGGATTTGTGCACACCTCAAAAAAGGGTGCACACCTCAAAGACTAAAGATGCAGAAAGGAAAGGACATGTGTCATATCTGCAATGGTCACCAATGTTAAACCCTTCAAGATTTCTGGGCCAAAAACAAGCCTTTTTCGGTCCCCAATCCTACCAACATCATAACCCTGAAACAGTCTTCTCTGACTAAGACACTTGGGTTAACATATAGCTTAGCTCGAAGAGGTATGAGCAGGACTATTTCTTTCTCATTTTGCAGGGTTCTCGACTTGTAAACCCGGAGCAGATGGTGAAAACTTTCATTCAATGGCCTCGACTCCAAGCGGGTTCCCCTTGAAAACCAATATCCAAGCCCAACATTACGGTCCCGTGGAAGACCTCCCGATCGATCGAAATGTATGCGCTGCGAATCATCCTAAAACCTAGGCACAGGTTAGTAGGAAGTTGAACGCATTCCTTACAAAAGACCATTATCACAGAGCGGTGAGGAGCCCTCTTGGATGAGAAATTCTCCAATAGATGTTTTGAACAAACTCTTTTTGGAAATTTCAAATCGTTTGATCCAGATTTTCCGTGCAAGGGATTTGTGATCACATTTGCATGTTGCAAGAATGCTTTGGATAACCTCCAGCATCAAAACGCACATTTCATGATTAAGACTTAAATCATACGGTCTTGTCAGATGGACAACCATCGTCTTCCCTAAGATTGCTAATGTTTTCTTAGTGAAGAAAAATTTTTCAGGCTCGAACTTCTGCAGGATCCGTTGGAAACACCAATCTCCCAGAATGTCGCCTCAACAGACTCAAGTGAAGCTTTGTCAAGATAAAATCTTTCACTGCTTCGAAATTGAATTCCCGACAAATTTCAGGATCTTTCAAAAGAATGGATGAGGATAGAACCCCTTTTCAAAAATATCAAACAGTCCTAGCTTGACGTGGAGAACCCTCGTCCTAGGATCCCTTTTCAAAAATATCAAACAGGCCCTATCGGACGTGGAGAACCCTCGTCTCGGGACCCCTTTTAAACAAAATCAAGCAGTCTCATCGGACGTGGAGAACCCTCGTCATGAGACCCCTTTTCAGAATTCAAGCAGTCTCATCGGACGTGGAGAACCCTCGTCATGAGACCCCTTTTCAAAACAAACCAAAGGTAGAAACCGCCTGAAGGGTCAAAACAAAGGTAGATACCGCTTGAAGGGTCAAACAAAGGTAGAAACCGCCTGAAGGGTCAAAACAATGGTAGATACCGCCATAAGGGTCAGCTCAAGGTAGATACCGCCTGAAGGGTCAAATTCAAGGTAGAAACCGCCTGAAGGGTCAAATCAAGGTAGATACCGCCTAAAGGGTCAAATATGGTAGAAACCGCCTGAAGGGTCAACTCAAAGGTAGATACCGCCATAAGGATCAACCCAATGGTCCGATCCCCCATACGGATCAAAACTTTGACTAATTCCAAATGTTGAAGAAGTTCTTTTCCTAGGTAAGCCTTACTGTAGGTGAACCGCTTATGGTCTAATCCACCATACGGATCAAAATCCTTGGCAGATCCCAAAGCATGGGATGCGCTTTCCTAAGGTTCCTACCAGTTAGGAATCCCATGATGGTATGACCTACCATACAGGTCAGAGCTTAATCTCCCTAGGATATTCTGAACGAGTCCTAGGTATCTTCTTGAAAGTCGTCGCAACCGGCAGCATCCGACAGGTGAGCTTCAGGTAAGCCTCTCTCACTCCGGCCCATGTTCGAATTGCAAGAGTAAACCGGTGATTAATTTGAGCATTCATCAAAAGACTTAAGGGTCCGATGTCATAGCATTTCTTTTCCCCAGTCGAGTCGGTTGAGATTCAGGTGCCACCTTGTCTTTGAGAGAAACCTCTAACGAGATTCCTCTCAAAGAGGGGCAGCTGTTGACACCTGATTTTTGACCATCTATTATTGTGATTTTTATTCTTTAAAATTAATTAAAAATATAAAAAAAAAGTCATAAAATTACAAAATCGACTTTGGAAGCCTTGGCCTAGCCTCGGGGACCAATTTTGAACAAAAAATATTTTTTGGTATTTTATAATATTTTGCGAATTTATTTAATTATAAAAATACCCAAAAAATCAGAAAAATACCATTCGTGGTCAGAAAAATACACAAAAATATTCAATAATTTTGTTTTAATTTCCTCTTCAAGTGTGTCACTTTAAATCTTGAAAATTCAGCTTGGGTCACTATGTTCCTTCACAAACATGAACCCTGAATCAAGCCTACCTCACCTAAGATTGCACCCGCATGAACTCTTAGCCAGGAAAATCACTCGGGTTAGGTACTGAAAGGGCGTTGGTAATGACACCGACGTAACCAAGTCCCCGAACCCAAAATCTCTGGTTCTGCAGAACTGATCGATCTCTCCCAATCGATCAGTAAGGTTTCCGGTCTACCCTCCAAGAAAGACCGGGTGGCGACTCCAAATGCATGCACAAGTTGCACATGCCACCACGACCACACTGAAGGTCGAAAGCGATCGACTCTTATCGTCGAATCCCTCAGAAAAATACTCCCGCCGCGATTTGGTATGGGCCTGGGAGGGCTCGCGCCGATCCAAGACCCGCGATCGGTAATCCATTAGCCACGTCCGCTTTCGGACGGGTCGCGACAGGCATGAATTTTCTTGTGATTGTGAAATTGGGATTAATGAAATGATCCATATTGATGTTTTATGGCCAATGCATTGAGCTGGGGAGGGAGTTACTCCCAATGACATGACAAGGTCTTGCGGCTAGAGAGTCCTAGCTTGACCGAATCATCTCGAAGTCTGTAAGAATCGAGAGTCAGGTAGCGACCGAGTCATCTCTAGGTCCGGACGCGAGAGTCATATAGTCGACCGAATCATCTCGATGGCGCGGAGTGTCAAGAGTCGCTATAGAGACTGAATCATCTCGCAGCGAGAATCATGATGATCGAATCATCTCGATAAAGACGTCGAGAGTCATGTGATTGACCGAATCATCTCGCGGCCCAAGGAGGGCGGCCCTTGATAGGCGTAAAGAAGATAAAAGACTGAAACATGGTTCTTGATATGTTACTGAGTCTGTATGCTTGAATTGGTTGGAATGCCTAGGATGCCTAGAGTGCATGGAATGTTTGTTATGCTTGTATGGCTTGAGAAACTTAGATTGGAAAGTGAAAGTATGAAAGAAATGAACCTAGTGCCTGATATGCCCGAGTTGCTTTATTATGCCAATTGCTTGAATGTCATGTGTGAAAAGCATTTTGCCAAAACTTACATATTTTTAAATGTGCCTAGAGGTACCAATAGTCTAGCTTAGGATTAGGGTTAACTTACTGAGATTAGTATCTCACCCCGTCGTGGGACCAACATTTCAGACCCAAAGCCTTAAAGGATGCCTTAGAGGGGATGAAGAAGGGAAGGGAGGAAGATGAAGACGAGTTTGTGGATTTCTTTTTGAAGTTCTTCTTTTGTAGTCCCATAGTGCCTTCCTCTGAACCCTTCTGTCTTTTGATGTACTAGACCTTTTAACTGTAAGACGATGTGTGTTGTTTTTAAATCCTATGTCACCTTATGTCTTTTTCTTTTATATCTGGGGTTTTTTTTTCGCTCCCGCATGCGTTTTTCATATCGCGCTCCACGAGTAAAGCTGCTGGATCCTGGGTTATCTTATTAAGATGGACGGCTGTGTGGGATGTTGGCGTGCCCGCCGGGGTCGGGGCGTGACAAAATTGATGGTTTCCTGCTTGTTTGGGTTCATCTCACCATTCTTCTAGCACGCCCCATTTTTATCCTTCCGCTTGTAGCTTTCTTCTTGTGAGAGGGTTTCTCATCTGCTTTTTGTTTTCCTCTAAGGATTTATCTGCGGTGAAATATAATCAGAGACCTGAGCGAAACTGTTTAGGTAAACATGTGCACTTTAAGTGTCAACTTTTCCCTGCTAATCATAGGCTCATTTTTTTTATATCTACATTTCCCTTTGCTTCGATTTCATCTTTTTGGGTGCTTTGCGCATCACTTCTTGTTAGGTTTGTCATTTGGGTGTTTTACACTTTTCCTTTACCGGCTTCGCCTCTTGGCGTTAGTGGTTGAATGGATCAAAAGCACCCAATATTCAAGTATCGCCTGAGATTTCCTATGTATCTAGGTTAATTCTTTAAAACTTCATCGAGAATTGGACTATTGCAGCCAATCTTGCGAGGGAAAGTCGACTTAGATGGTATTCTCATCTTTTCTGCAAAAGAAGAAAAGTGCAAAAAGTTTTTTATTAATATTTATATAATATATACATTGATGCTGACCGCGGGGATCGACCCCGAGGCGCTCCATACCACCAGGCCAGGGCGCTACTGGCGTCCTAAGAGGGCTTCGCCTTTATTTAAGTAATCCCGCCAAGTCACGGCTCGATTTTTTCACGTGACCTAGGGCGTTAGTCATTTACAAGTCTCTTTTGTCTACATCGCTCCAAATTGATTTAATCGAGTCATCTGGCCTAGGTTCACTGAATACCGCACCTAATCTATAAAACCAATATAACACACATGTATGCATGATGCTATCAATTTAAATGACTCGGATCTGCATAGGAAATGGCCGCGAGGCCTTTGATTTTATTCATGGGAAATACTTCTTCACCATGTCACCATTTACAGGATTCGACCAGACCTAGCCATCCGTCTCAGCTAAAATCAAAGCACCTCCAGGGAGAACCTTCCTGACCGTATATGGCCCATCATAATTCGGGGTGAACTTACCTCTAGGGTGTGGGATAAACGCCAATCTCTTCTTCAGCACCAAGTCACCGATCTCAAAATGCCGGGGCCGGACCTTACGATTGAACGATTTTGCCACGCTTTTTTGATAGCATTGGCCGTGACAGACGGCCTGCAGTCTTTTCTCATCGATCAGATTCAGCTATTCATATCTCTGCCGAACCCAATCGGCTTCTGACAACTTCAACTGAGACAGAATCCTCAATGATGGAATCTCTATTTCCACTAGCAGCACTACTTCCATTCCATACACCAAAGAGAAAGGAGTTGCCCCGGTTGAGGTACGAATCGACGTCCGGTATGCCATTAGTGCATAAGGGAGCCTCTCATGCCAATCACGATAATCATGCGCTGTCTTAGACAGGATCTTCTTGATATTCTTGTTCGCCGCGTCCACTGCACCATTCATCTGCGGGCGATAAGGTGAAGAATTCAAGTGGGGAACACGAAATTCACCAAGGGCTTTGTCAACAATATTGTTATTGAGGTTTGAGCCATTATCGGTGACTATAACCTCTGGTGCTCCATATCTAGAGAAAATATCTCGACGCAAAAACCTAACCACATTGCTGGCCATGACATTGGCATATGAGTTGGCTTCAATCCATTTTGAGAAGTAATCGATGGCCACAAGTGTAAAACAATGTCCGTTCGAAGCTTTGGGATTAATTGGCCCTATAACGTCAATGCCCCACATGGAGAAAGGCCATGCCTCAGACATCTGGTGCAACTCGTTTGGAGGAGCAGCAATTCTATCTCCGTAGACTTGGCATTGACAACAAGAACGAACATGCTGAACACAATCGATTTCCAAGGTAAGCCAATAGTATCCCAACCTCATGATTTTCTTATTTAGCAGGTGGCCATTCATATGGGGGCCACATTCACCTTCATGGATTTCGCTCATCAGCTGATTGGCTTCCCTAGCGTCGATGTATCTTAGGAGAACAGAGTCATATGACCTTTTATACAACGTATCACCGTTGAGGAAGAACTTTGAAGATAGTTTCACCAAATACTTCTTGTCTGCTGCCTCACTCCCCTCAGGGAATTCCCTTTTTTGTATATAGGCCTTAATGTCGTGGTACCATGGCCTGCCATCTGCCTCCTCCTCTACTAACATGGAGTAGGCTAATCATTCCAAGATCTCGATTCTCAATGGCTCGATATTTGAACCTGCTGTCACTCGGAACATTGAGCATAGGGTGGCCAAGGCATCTGCAAATTGATTTTGGGATCTGGGAAGGTACTCGAACGTTATCTCATCGAACTCTTCAATTATATCCTCTAGAAACTCATGATATGGGACTAATTTTGGGTCGCGAGTCTTCCATTTGCCTTATGTCTGAAGAATAATAAGGGCGGAATCGCCATAAACCTGTAGTCTTCGGATATCCATCTCCACAGCAGCCTTGAGCCCGATGATGCAAGCTTCGTACTCCGCAATATTATTGGCTACTGGATAATGCTGACCATCCGAGGAGATAAGGATTGCCCCTATGCCAGAACCTGACAAGTTAACAGCCCCGTCGAAAAACATGACCCACCTTTCTGCAGTCACGACTAGGATTCGGTCATCAAGAAGGTCTATCTCATGCTTTGAAAGTGGCGCAGCTGCGTTTTCTGCTAACATGTCTGCTATGGCCCGCCCCTTTACTAACTTCTGTGTTGCAGTTTGAACATCAAATTCAAAAATAAGATTTGCTACTTAGCCAACTTTCCCACCAAAGCAGGTTTCTCTAAGAGGTACTTGATGGGGTCACATTCAGTGATCAAGATAATCTGATAATGAAGAGTATATTGCTGCAATCTATGTAACACCCAAACCAGAGCCATGCAAGTCTTCTCGACCTCCAGATACTTGATTTCAGAATCAGAGAACTTCTTGCTGTGATAGTATATAGCACATTCCCTTCCGTCTGACGACCTTTTCTGTACCAAAACAGCTCTCAAGGACTCCTTGTGAATGGTCAAATAGAGGATCAATGGGAGGCCAGGAACATGTGAAACCAGAACTGGGGAGCGGGTAAGGTAATGCTGGATTTTCAAGAAAGCCGTTTGGCATTCGATATCCCACACAATCCTAGCATTCTTCTTGAGAAGTTTGAAAAATGGCTTGGCGGTCTCCGATAGTTGGGATATGAATCTTGCAACATAGTTTAATCTCCTTAGTAAACTGCGAACCTCCTTTACAGAAGATGGAGGCCACATATCACATATGGCCTTCACCTTGGAGGGATTAATCTCGATACCCCTACTGCTTACCATAAAGCCGAATAACTTCCCAAACTTTGCCCCGAAAATGCACTTCGTTGGATTGAGACGTAGCTGGTATCTACGCAGGTGCTCGAACAGCTTGCGAAGGATCGCAACATGGTCCTCTCCCAACCACGATTTTGCGATCATGTCATCGACATAGACTTCGATTTCGTTGTGCATCATATCATGAAACAAGGCCACCATGGCTCTTTGATACGTGGGCCCCGCGTTCTTCAAGCCAAAAAGCATGACTTTATAACAAAATGTGCTCCACGGGGTTATGAAAGAAGTTTTGCTTCTGTCCTCTTCCTCCATTCGAATCTGGTTATAGCCAGAAAAACCGTCCATGAAGGAAAACAACTCGAACCCAACTGTACTGTCGACTAACACATCAATATGCGGGAGAGGAAAGTTATCTTTCGGGCTAGCCTTATTCAGATCGCGATAGTCAACACACACCTTGACTCTCCCGTCCTTCTTCATCACTGGGACAATATTCGCTATCCAATCTGGGTAATGAGCGACTTCGATGAATTCGACTTTCAGCAGCTTCATTACTTCCTCCTCGATTGTCTTAGACAGCTCGGGCTTTGTCCTTCTCAATCTCTGCTTCTTTGGTGGTATATCCGGATTAATCGGTAGAGTATGCTGCACGATATCTAGATCTAATCCTGGTATATCGGTGTACGTCTAGGCAAACATATCGTGAAACTCTCGAAGAAGACCAACCAATCTAGCGGCCTCTACTTCCTGCAACCCTGCGCCAATTTTGGTTTCTTTGACGTTGTCTTCAGTACCCAAATTCACCGTTATAGTCGGTTCAGTGGTCAAAGGCTCTTATCCTTCATGGCGATGCCATTCAATCTCAATCCCTTTTAGGTCCTCATTATCGCCGTCTGAGTCTGAAGAACTGTCGCCAAGAGAGTCCGAGTCACATGCGTTCTTATCACGAATATGAAGAATGCTATGCCTGAGACACGATGCAAAGAGGTTAATTCGGATTTCAATGGAAAAACGAACAAGGTGCAGAAAAGTGTATTCTTTCAAAATAGTTTTGAAACGAAACCTTTTTTTTTAATTCTGGGGGATATCCTCATATCATAGGGTCATCCAAGTTTTTTTGAAAAAAGTAAAAAATAAGAAACGTGTGAAAGTCCAGTCCTCAGGTTTATATTCGAGCATGCATTCAATCGTCATGGGACTGGCAATGTACTTTCACACGCCCCTAGTAAACATGTGCTGATTTTATTCAGTTAGGGAACCGCATTACAATATAAGCCCCGCATGTCAACGGCTCGAGACTCGAGGGGTATGCAAAAAATGGTAGCACAACACATGTACACTCCCTAACGTAGAGCAGGGGGTCAAAAAATAGACATATATATACATGACAAAAATAAAAACAAACCCATGGCCCTACTCTGGGGAATTAGGGGAACTAGCTAACGATTCGGCCACCTCAGAAACAACAACACCTGTGGAGGGTTCCTCGAGAACGATCTTCTGAGATTCGGCTAGCTCATCCTCAAGGGACTGTGCCTCAAAGAAAGCTTCGATGTCGTCGGGTGTGATGACAGCTTTAGTGACAGGCTCCTCAAACAACTGGGCTATCCCCTCTAGGTTGGAGAGGCTCGTGTCATTCAGCATCTTGGGTGGACGAAGAAAGAAAAACCTGAGGGGCTCCCCCAAAGGTTGGCTACTAGAACTCCCGCCTTCTTCCAGATGGGCGATATTATCCACAAGATTACCCGAAATTCCCTGACTGAAATGAACACCCCAAGGGGGAGATGAATAGGGACTGGATGCATTACGGCGCTTACGTCGAAACATACGAACAGTGGGGCCGTCGCGTCGCCCTCGTCTACCCAGATACCCAAGTCCAAGATGACCATTGTTTGGCCCTACGTGGATGGACTCGGTGATACCTTGACCACGCAATCTCAAACCCTCACTAGGGACATGTCCATATTGGAGTAACATCCTACTTGACATAAGAGATGGGCCAGATAGCGACGGAGGTTAAGTAACAGTATCCTCAGGGACATGTATGGTGGACACCAGCTCGAAGGCGTGATAGCTCGCTTCTTCCTCAGCTCCGGGTGGGATCTACGGGACAACTGCTCCCTCAGGTAGTTGCATATCAGTTTCCCCATTAATCGTTATCATCTGGCCATTTTCAACAAATCGAACCTTCTGGTGGAGGCTAGAAGGGACTGCCCTAGCCAGGTGAATCCACGGTCTGCCTAACAATAGCTTGAAGGAAGATGGAATGTCCAGGATCTGAAAAGTCAATACGAACTTAGTGGGCCTAATCAACACCTCCAGTTTGCTTCGCCTAAAACAATCTTCCTCATTCAATCGAAAGCTCTGACGTGCGACTTCGGTGCTTGCATCTGTGACTCATCACATCCCAGAAGGTGATACGTACTTAGAGGGAAAATGCTCATAGCAGACCCATTATCAATAAGGACCCTTGAAGCCATTTTGCCTCGGCATTTGATGGAAATGTGGAGGGCATTGCAATGCGAGGGACCAGTAGAGGGAAGGTCGTCATCAGCAAATGATATTTGGTCCCTTAGCAGAATAGCTCCCACGAATTCCTCCAACTGGAGTGCGCCAGTAGTTTCAGGGACATGCACCTCGTTAAGTACTTTCAAAAGAGCATCCTTGTGTTTCTCTGATGACTAGAACAACTCAAGGATAGAAATTTGGGCCAATAACTTTCTAAGTTGATCTACAACGGAGAATTCGCTAGTTTTTACCACCGATAGGAGATGTTCGGCTTCTATCGGTTACAGGTTTCTTTTGAGAAAGCTTTGGTGGGGCGTAAGAGTGACCTGTACGAGCAACTGAATCGACTGCTTTAGCTCCATAATCCCGAGGGATTTCTTGACGTCGGTGACAACTGGTGCTCCCTCGCTCACAACGGTCGATGGCGTATCGACCAAAATTGGGGAAAAGTTACTCCCCACAACCTCCAAACTAACATCCTCCAGTTGAGACCTCATACGGATAAATTTCTCAAAGGTAAGATCAATGATCATGTGTCCTTCATCTTCAAGATGATAATAGTCTAGACCCTCCTCGACGGTCAGGTCTATTACGACCGGTCCCACCATGGCAACAAATGCTTCATTCAAGTCTACCAGCGACTCGGGGATAGCTGCATCACCGGGAATGCTCTCTCGAGTGATAACAGGTTGCTCAGCCACCATTAGGGCGAGCACCTTTTCAGTAGGTTCCAGCGTGTCGAACTCGTCGCCCCATTCATTCCAATATGTCCGAGTCTCGAGGATGGACTCCTTGAAAAACCAAGGCGGGGGCGAATACTTTGCTAGAAAGTCATATCCGCCACTAGGCTAGCCCAAAGTATCAACTACCTCACCTGCAGCATATGCGCTTCGCAGAAACTCCTGATCCCAATAATGCCAGTTACATGGCGTAACGGCCTCTAGCTCATGATCTTCTTCAGGTTGAGCTTGTGCCATCTCAGGTGCGACTGCATTCTCTAGGCCAACCAATAGGTCGCTAGACTCAACTACAGCATCCTCCAAGCTTGGTTCAACGGAGGTGACAACCTCCTTTGGCGTAGCTCGAATTACTCCCGTTCGGACCATCTCAGTGATACGCCCACGCTTCTCTTGGATAAGAATGACATCGTTATTAATATAGTGCCCAGCAGAAATAAGTGTCTGATACATCTCAACAACATCTATGTGAAATCTCTTCTTGGTGACGCGTTTCGCCTCCTCGATGACTCCTACATTCAGGGCATGGCCTCGTAACGGGTTCCGCTGTACATTTGGCTCGAAGTCCTTAAATGACAGACGATTCATTTTTAGAAGATCTTGGACTTTATGTTTGGGAATATAACAACCATCAACATCGTGCCCATTTTCGTCCGTGTGGAAGGCACATGATTTGGTGAGATTGAATCCGTGGTACTTTGGGGGATTACTGTGACATTCTGAATTTCGGACCCCTCGAGGTTTAAGATATGAAATAGAAGCTTGAATTGACAATTACAAATTGTGAATTTCGAAATTGGAAAAGGATTTGACGTCGCCTCGCCAATGGTCACTCAAAATGAGGAAAAGCGAAGTTTCGGACTAAAAGTGCAAAATGACCGTTTTGCCCCTTAAGCTTAATTCTTGTCTTTGGAAAATTAAGAAGGGCAAAATGGACATTTACCCTTCCCCACTAGCTGCCGAAAAATTGAGCAGAAAATTGGTCAAAGAAGTCAAAGGATTAAGCTCCAATAATTGGTGCATTGGACAAGTGTCAATGGGAGATTGAGTGGACATCTAATCCCCCAAAAAGTGGTTGGAAAATTTAGATAAAATTATTGGGGATCCATCTACTATTCATATTTTTCCCCAAAGAGCCATTTCACAAAAATCTCACCATTTTCTCCATTTTACCACAAGTTTTCTCTCTGGCCAGACACTGCTGCTCGACCAGCTTCTGCGCTCTATTCGGTCCGTACGACGGCCTCCTCCGTTGACCGTTAGGCCGGAAACCTACCACCACAGGTTAGTTCAATATGTCCTTGACATTTTCCCATTGGTTTCATGATTTTTGGAGGTCTAGTTAATTTATGGTGATTTGTGGAAGAAAATTGGACAGATTCTGAGCTAGCTGAGGAAAGGTGGTGTTTCTAGCTCAGAGAAAATCCAAATGACCTCAAATTTTCGAGGGTAGCTTCATAACTTATAGTACTATATGTGGATGAGCAGAAATGATTTTTTTAATTGAGATTTAGGGGTGTTTCATGGCTGAGAATGAATGGACATAATTGAATGAAAATCTGATCGGTGGACAATCTGTGGAGGTTGAACCATTTGAACATCCTAGGGGTGTTATTTTGCTTCCAAATCTTTAGGGGATTTCCTAGACATGTAAATCTAGGTCTTGACAAGTTGATTGAGTGATAAATTGGTGATTTGAGGTGAATTATGGGCTGTTGGAATATGGCAAAGGCAGAACAGAATGCTGTCCAATTTTGTTCCAGCCTTGACCGAACCCTTTGGTGGTTCTAGGAAGTGTTTCAATGGTCCAAATTGATTATTGGGACGTCCTAAGGTGTCAATTGATGTCTCGGCAAGAAATTGGTTCGGTTGGATCGGAATTGGCGGAGTTTATTGACGGGAATTGTAATTTATTCGTAGGACGAAGCGAGACGTGATTTGGCTATGCATTTGTTGGCCTTGGAAGTGAATTGCACGTGGTATTGGCTAGCTTGGCTAATTGGCTGTGCATTTGTCCTGCTCTGGCCGGTTGAAGACCGTGCATGGTGGTGGATTCTGAGTGCAAGTGTTAGCTCAGTTAAAGAGGTATCCCTTAAACCTTTACTTGAACGTTAGGACACTACTGGATAGATTGGTTAGATGATTTGATTGCTTGATGAAGCTTATAGCTTGAATTGCTTGATTGGTCGATTGAAACGGTAAGGAAAACTAACTGTGAGATTGATTGCCTTGTCATGTAGTTCGGCAATTGAGCCCTGTTATTGAATTGGCCGTAGGCCTTGTTATTGCTACTGAATTGGCCGCGGGCCCTGTCACTGCTATTGAATTGGCCGTGGGCCCTACTATTGCTACTGAATTGGCCATGGGCCCTGTCATTGCTATTGAATTGGCCGTGGGCCCTAGTGATGCTTGAGTGAATTGAAATTTCATCACGGCCGTAGGCCCTAGCGATGATTGATTGACTTGTGGACTACATCACGGCCGTAGGCCCTGGCGATGATTGAAAACTATATCGCGGCTTGTAGCCCTAGCGATGACATCGCGGCCGTGGGCCCTGGCGATGATTTGGCTTGGAGCCCTATGAAATTATATCGCAGCTTGGAGCCCTGGCGATACATCGCGGCCGTGGGCCCTGGCGATGATTAAATGGTTTATCATAGTGATGACTTATGAAGTTCTGTGCTTGTTTATGCTAATGTGGGAAGCTGGATCTCATGTTATGTGGTGTATTTGATGGTCACTTTCTTCATATCAAGTGCCAAGAGAAAGTGTTATTGAGATACTATATGCTACTGCCTCGATGAGCTTCTATTTACTGCTTTGTGACATAGTCTGGTGGGACTGGCGGTTTGGTCTAGGTTTAGGATTTACTTGCTGAGATTTATATCTCACCCCAGTAGGGGCTTAACATTTTTCAGGTCCCAGGCGATGTAAACCCGAGGTTGCCATGGATTGGCATTGGAAGAAGTGTTTAAAGAAGGTGGATGTAAACTCATTTGTGATCTTAGGAATTTTACTTTGATTTGTGGATTTAGAATTGAACCATGGGTATTGGAGGACTGTAACCTGAGAAGTGAATTTGTTTTAAATTGAAGGGTGTACCTTTTTACGTCCTAAGTCATCTTGGGTTTATTTTGTCTGGAGTCGTTTTTCTTGCTTTCGCGTCAAGGTGTCCTTTATGTGAATGGAGCAGTTGGCCATGGATCTTGGGAGACTATTGTAATATAAACGGCCTGGTGGGATGTTCACAAGCTCATAGGACTCGGGGCGTGACATCCCCGTTTAAGTGGTATCAGAGCAAGGTCAGCTCGATCTAGTGTGATTGAGGTTTGGAGTGATATGGAGTAATGACTTGAGGACAATTAGATAGTGAGACCTACAAGATTAGGCTTTGATTGCTGAATCTTGAGGATTCTAGGCTTGAATTCTTGTTGTATCTTCATGGTCATAGTGTTGATTTTGATCGTTGATCTTGGGTGGTGATATTATCGAGGTTTAACTGGAAACAAGTAGAAACTAAAGAGACATGGGATGGATTTTGAGGTAGTAATCATGCTTGAGGTTGGTAGAGAATTATTTATGATTGAGAGTTCAATTGGATTACCTGATTGTGATTGTGGTTTGTCATTGACCTAACTTGAAGAATGTGAGTTATAAAGAAACGATTGGTATTAGTAGATTCAAGCTTGAATTGTGTTATACCTTGATGGTTTAGTTATCGATTACTATTGACAGCCTTGGATGTTGTGAGATGAGATGCATACAGGGGAACATATAAGGAATATTTGGATTAAAGACCAGTTGTGATCGAATGCATAAGGATTTGATTTGAGTAGCGACTAAACTTGAGGTATATGGTTGAATATAGGCAATTGATATGTGAGATGTGACTGTCATTGGTGGAACTAGAGGTTTTCTATGGTTGAGGCTTGATGTGGAAATGATTGTGGTATGACAAGTGGTGAGAACGAACATATTGTGCATGTGTTTGTGGCTTTGAAACTAAAGTTGATGAGGGTGCATGCATGAACTTATTGCTGTTGGACTTAATAAATTGTCGCTTGGTATGAGACAAGTTGATGGGATACCTATAAACTGTAATGAAGCATGTTATGGGGCGTGTGGAACGGGGCTTCCTCCGTAGATGTATGACTTGGGACAACCTGTAACAACCAGGTCTGATGAGGGAGGTGAGTGATCGCTGGGACAGAAAAGTCCGAACAAGGAGCGGCTCCTGGCAGGCTTCTAAGATAGCGAGGAGGCAGGAATGACCCAAGTCATAAATTGAAAGGAAAAGCCTAGGTATCAGGTTGTGTCACACCCCGAACCCGGCGAGCACGCGAACATCCCACCAGGCTGTTATAACTCTATAGTCTCCCAGGATCCACGGCCTTCGACTTCTTCAAATCCTTACAATGAAAGGGCACAAGCGGAAACGAGATAACTACTTCTTCCCTTTAGTACAAATGATGACTTTAGGACGTTCCAATACAAAAGCATTTTACTCCCAAGGTAAATCATGAATTCAATGTACAATTCTAATTTCGAAATATTAAGAGGTCCTCATAGACTTCAACAGAAAAGACAAACTTCTCATCAAGTCAATTGCTCATCAACCTTCACGTCATCATCTTCCTTCAAGGGTCTCCACCAGTGCTTCGGGTCTGAAAATGTTGGTCCCACGACGGGGTGAGATAATAATCTCAGCAAGTCGACCCTAACCCTAAGCTAGACTATTGGTACCTCCAGGCTCGTTTGAAAATATGCAATTTTGGTAAAAAAATGTTTTTCATACATGACATTCAAGCAATTGGTATAATAAAGCAACTCAGGCATATCAGGCACCAGGTTCATTTCTTCCATACTTTCATTTTCCAATCTAAGTTTCTCAAGCCATACAGGCATAATAAACATTCCATGCACTCTAGGCATCCCAGGCATTCCAGCCAATTCAAGCATACAGACTCGAAAACATATCAAGAACCATGTTTCAGTCTTTTATCTTCTTTACGCCCATCAAGGGCCGCCCCACTTGGGCCGCGAGATGATTCGGTCAATCATATGACTCTCGACGTCTTATCGAGATGATTCGGTCATCATGACTCTCGCTGCGAGATGATTCGGTCTCTATAGCGACTCTCGACACTCCGCGCCATCGAGATGATTCGGTCGACTATAGGACTCTCACGTCCGGACCTAGAGATGATTCGGTCACTACCTGACTTTCGATTCTTACAGCCTTCGAGATGATTCGGTCAAGGTAGGACTTTCTAGCCGCACGACCTCGTCAGGTCAATGGGAGTAACTCCCTCCTCGGCTCAATGCATTGGCCATAAAACATCATTGTGAACCTTTTCATTAATCTCAATTTCACAATCACAAGCAAAATCATGCCATCGCCACTCAAGGCACGCATTTAAGCACATCAGGTTCACCATTTAAAACAAGCCATTCGGCCATCATACACATGCATATCGTTACACCATGCATCATCCGACACCAATTGCGACACCGAGCATTAAAGCCCTCGATTGAATCCCAATTAATCATCACATGCCCATTTTCTCACATAGCATTTCATCATCAAACAATCACAGCATCAACTAGACACTCCCTAGGCATGTTTAAGGAACATTCAATCAAGAAAAGTCATCAATGACCCCAATCCACATGACTACCCACCATGACCAGGTTCATTCTCATGAAAACTGAAATATTTCTACTGATTTTTTGGGAAAAATAATTTCATGGTACTAAACTTCAAGATCTTATGGTCATTTGGGCGAAAACGGTGCTCAATTTGGACATCGGATGAATTAGAACGGGCCGTTTTAAAATCGGTGTGCGCAGAAAACGGGATTTGGACGGTTTCGGGTCTCACAGGTATTTCTCAACAAATCAGTCCTTTAATCCCTTTTAATTCAACCAAAATTCCACCCTTTAGTGACTCAACATCCTAGCAAAAGGTTAGAAGTCTTCTTACCTAGCTAATTAAGCAACGAACTCCTTCAAGAACCGCTACAAACTTTGAATCCTACACTGTTCAGTGCCGGGCAGATTCTGTTCCAACAAGTTTCCATATAAACCGACCATCAAAACTCCAATATAACTCATCTATCCTTTGCTAACATGTAATATCATGTCTTAGGATAGCTTACCAACAAATTTTGGGGTAAGGCGACACCTCGGCCGACCTCAAAAGCTCACGGATCCTCTACCGGTCGGAGGAGGCAGAATCTGTTCGGTAAAGACCACCTCAAATCAGCCATGAAATCTCATTCTAAAACCATCTATTTGTAGCCATAAACCATCTGAATATAGTACTAGATGTTATGAAGCTCTCCTAAAATATTTGAGGTCATTTGGAATTTCTAAGAGTTAGAACCAGCACTTCTCCTCAGCTAGCTCAGAATCCGTCCGCCTTTTTTTCCAAAAATCACCATAAATCAAACAGACCTCCAAAAATCATGAAACGAACGGAAAATTGTCAAGGACACATAGATCTAACCTGTTGTAAGAGAGATCGACCAAAAGACTCCGGGAAGAACCGTTCGTACGGACCGAACAGAAGGGCAGAAAACTGTCTTCCTCGGCAGTTTTTGGTAAGAAGGAAAAAGAGAGGAAATTCAAAGGGAAATGGTGGGGGATGTAATCCACGGCTGAAGGGCTGCTAATAAGGTGTTTCACACATATAATTGAGGCACAAATTGATAATATGTGATTAGATGGGTAATAAATGCTTAAGGCCTCCAATGGGTGACATGTGGCATGGACCAATAATGCAACCAATCCTTTGACCCTTGTTCATGAATTTTTGGCAGCCATAGGTGGAGAGGGGAATTGTCCATTTCGTCCTTCATGAAGTCTTAAGGCAAGGGTAAATGGTCCAGGGGCAAAATGGTCTTTTTGCACTTTCAGTCCAAACTTCACTTTTCCAATTCGAAACTACCATTAGGCGAGACATTGTCAAATTCCTATTCAGAATTGGAATTCTCTATTTCCAATTGCCTATTTTGAGCTTCCATTTCATGATCATTCGTCCGCCGATCGAAATTCCAGTTTGTCTCGAACTAACGGGCGGCTTTTGCAAACACTACGCGTATCGACTCTGTGATTCTCATCACACTGAGGATAACTCAAGTTATTACAGCTTTGGTTGTCATGTAATTGCGAGGGTTCATCGCTAGTTCCGACGGCTTCGATCGTCAAAGTTCGATTTAGGAAAATTTGCAAATTATACATTGGTTAAGCGGCTTCACCCGCGATCCAATTGTATAATGCTAGCATTGTATTCCTTAATCATTATCCGATCGGCCTCATTGGCTCTAAATATTCCCTCGACAATCCTTATGGTCAAAGCGTCACTTCCTTTTTCGAGTTTCCTAGGTCCACGTACCTTGTTATGCGTTAGCCTTTCCCTTTTGGTCAGTTTACTCAAGATTGATCAGATCTAAGCGAGACAAAACTGAAATACATCGTAAGGTACATTCACATTCAACAGCCTCAAAATGGCAGGAAATTCAGAATGTCACAGGTTGAGTCTGATTATGGTTAAGATGCATGGCACGAGACTGATTCTCAAGTGAATGTTCGAAAGTGGCATGGCATGTGAAATGACACATGTGATTGGCATGGCTGGGAGCCTTGTATTTGGTAGTAGATGCCGTTTGAGAAAGAGAAATTGATGTTCGTGATTGGCCTAGTTAGCATGTTGTATAATTGGCATCGTGTGATTGTTATGGCCAAAGTCTAATTGAGAGATTAGACGGCATGCGGGGTTTATACCCATTGAACTTATGCCTGTTGAGATTGAGATAGCATGTTGTGTTTATGCTAGAGTGGCGGATGCCCCTGGATTTATGGCATGAACGATTGAAATGGCACTTTGAGTACTTGCTTGACGTTGGCTTAGTTGAGTTTTAGCCTAGTGAGGCTTGCCTAGTAAATGGTTGTTGATTGAAAATTTGCCTCGTGGAGGCTTGCTTGTTATGTGGTTGCTGCTTAAGGAGGATTTGGAATCCTTGGATGGTGAATAACTAGTTGAGAGTAATGGGAACCACTGGATGGTTGATGGTGAACGATGATGAGATGAGCAGCCTGAGACTGCTAGACTGAGTAGATGACTTAAGTCTTTGATTCCTAGAGGGAATCAAAGTGGTTCAAGTGACATGAGAACCTAATAAGGTTGAAAGACCAAAGTGCGGTCACTAGAGGAGCATTTGGCTCAAGTATGTGAAATATGAGAAGATCCAGGAATTGAGATGGATCGTGGGAATTGAGCAAAGCTGAGTGACTGGATTATGAGTACTAGAAGAGAATATGGCTCGATTTTGTTAATCGTATGAACCCAAGTGTAATAAGGGGTCATGAGAATTCTATGTGGAAATGAAGAAATTTGATGGGTAGGCAAGCTCGAGAAGAAGTTGCCCTTGTACCCAAGTCGCTGAGACGACTGATGCTAGTGTTAATGAGATAAGTAATTGTTGACACCTGATTTTTGACCATCTATTATTGTGATTCTTTAAAAATAATTAAAAATATCAAAAAAAGTCATAAAATCACAAAATCAACTTTGGAAGCCTTGGCTTAGCCTTAGGAACCAATTTTGAACAAAAAATATTTTTTGGTATTTTTAAATATTTTTCGAATTTATTTAATTAAAAAAATACCCAAAAAAATCATAAAAATACCATTCGTGGTCAGAAAAATACACAAAAATATTCAATAATTTTTTTTAATTTCCTCTTCAAGTGTGTCACTTAAAATCTTGAAAATTCAGCTCGGGTCACTATGTTCCTTCACAAACATAAACCCGAACCGAGCCTAAAAAAATTCTTTTCGAGTCCTTTAATTTTCAATTCTTACTTTTTATAAGCTATGACATTGGATTCTAAAGTCTTGAAGTGTAATTGGGTCAATTTGCCCTCCAATTTGATCAATTTTAGACAAAAGGGCTTAATTGCACAATTTTCTTTCAATTTAGTCCCCGGTTTCACAATTTTTGAAATTAAATTTCACACGGGCATACCCACCAAAATAAAATACCTCTACCCTATAGTTTTCATCATGCTGAATCCATTGGAGGCCTCAATTAAGACTAATTTGGTCGTTTAGACCGTCAATTAAACGAAAATCATTTTCGGATCCTAGGAGGCAGTGTGGGGTTTTCACTAAATTTCAATCAATTGATTCACAACAATACCCCTATTTGATAGAAAACATGCCAAGGAGTCCGATTTTGCTATCAATTTCATGAAAATGGGTCAATTTGGGGCCCAATTTGGGCGAATTGGTCGAACCGGGCCGGTCGGGTCAGACCCGACCCGGCCCGGCCCGACCGGGTCTGCAACTAAGTTGCAGACCCACCATGGCCGAAAGCAAGTGGACGATGGGCGATCTTTGGAGGTGAATGGGCGCAAAAGGCCGGTCGGCCACGGACAAAAGGAGAGGGGGTTCTCGGTTTAAAAAAAAAAGTTGGCCGAGAGAGAGAGAGGGAGAGGGGGGGAGTGCAATTCGAGCGAAACGGGAGCGCGAAGGAGCATCCCCGAAGGTTCAGCGGCTCGGACCAACCACCACCAGAGCCCTAGGCGTCGTCGGCAAGCTCCAAATAGGTCGGTTTTCCCCTCCGACCTTCATTTCCATAATGCACGTCACCTGTTCGACAAAATGCCCAAATGCACGGTATATGTTTGGGGTCTCGGTCGGGCCTTCCCGAGCCTTATCTGTCACGAGTTTGGCTGTAGAGCTTCATTATATATGTTTCTGAGCTCGTCTATGTGTTTATTTTGCATCAAAACCGCGCCGGAGACGGTGGCCGGAGCTCCAACATACTCGGACCGAGCCGAGAGTTCACACCGGTGAGGCAAGTGGTCGCCGAGACCTATGCGACCTCAGGTAAGTTCCTAATCCTTATTTCGATGCTGCTTGAATGGATAGAACAAGTTTTGAACGTTAAAAAATTTTCTGCATACTGCTCGCCGGCGCCTGTCGCGACCTAAAAAATTTTAATTCTAGGCTAATGGATTATTAGATTAATCAAATGAATTAACTAACCCAATACGGACTCTCCCAAGCCCTACCAAATCGCAACTTAAATTAATTAGAATGATTTAGGATTTGGAGTCGCCACTAATCATTTTTGGTAGGTTGATTAGAAACCTAAGTAAAATAGCGGGAGAACCATTTTACTTCTACGAACCAGAGATTGTGGATTCGGGGACTTGATTACACTAGTTAATTAAAACTAATGCCCTTTCGGTACCTTAATTCCATAGGGGATGTCCTAAATTGACGACTTGGATTGAATCAATTTAAAGCTCATATAAAGTAGAGTTCCTTTTTTTTTGGATTTTCTCTTTTTAGATGCAATGCTAATGCTAACTAACTAGATGACATGTGACGTGCAATGATGTAAAAAGATGACATGGAGACTATGCATGGATGACGTGATAAATATGAATGACATGGAAAGTATGACATGGCAAATATGACGTGGCAAAGTGCATGACATGGCATAGCATGACGACGTGGAAAATATGACATGCGACTATGCAATATGTAATGCGAATGATATTTTTTTTATATTTTCGGATTTGTTTTTGGCAATGCATGAAATGTGATTTAAAGATATGCTAGGGGATTTCGAAAATATGGAATATATGAGGTGATATACGAAGATATGAGATGCAAGATATGCAAAAGATGAGATATGCATGAGCTATGACAAGATATACGTGGAAATGATTTTCTCCCCTTTCCTTTTGGAATTTTCGGCCGTGGTGAGAATTTCCTTAGTGGTTTTGCTATCTTGACTTGATCGCCTAAAGTTTTATGAGACAAGGCTTCTAGGAAACCTCATCTTCCTAAAAAATTAATTAGACAAGATTTCTAGGAAACCATATCTTACTAACGTTTTTTAGGAATTTTCAGAACATAACAAAATCAAGTCAAACAAGTAATCCATCCACATAGAAAAGGAAAGACAATCGAGACCATATCTCCTTTTATTATTTCTTTCTTAAAAATTCGGCATTACCAATTTGAGATCGGCTTTATGAAGATAGTAAATCGAACCTAGGCGGTGATAGGTCAGACTGACTAAATCCACAATTTATGACAAAAAATTAGGTTTTGACATTTAGATCAAAAAGTCACTTATCTTGAATTTCCAAGAAAAATTTAACTTTTGCTTCGATTATGGCGTCAAAACATGCGAGAATAGATCTACTTCGAATAAAAAATTAGCATGCCAATAATGTCAAAACAACGAGCAAACAACAACCAATCGCTTCACGAACGTACTTGAATCAACCTTTGAAAGCATAAGGGAATTACCTTAATCCGCAGGGCAAAAAGAATTTAAGCAACTGAATATTGCATATCCTAGCTTGCAATATTGCCTTCCCAAACTCGAATTTGCAACGAGTGTTATGCTCTGATCTTCCGAAAATCAGAGGTGGCTCGTGGAAGAGATTCACGCTCAGCTCGCAAAGGCCACCCTTGCAACACTGGACTTCAAGGAAACTTTTCCTGGTATTATGGGCTGTAACACGTGCAACCAGAAAAAAAGAAAGAAAGAAAGGACACCACTTCAAGGAATTGTCTTCACGTCTTCCCAACCCCTTTGTCCTTTTCCTAGCAGAATTTGTCTCCTGCAAAGAAATCAATAAACTAACGCTGGTAGATAGTTGAGCCGAGACCAATAGCATGCGATTGAGGCAGGACTTTCGTCGGTTTTGTTGCAGCACTTGCAAAGATCAGTGGGTATTGTCGCAACCCTTTGCAGGGCAACGATCAAAAGTGTGCCTCTATTATTTTCTGAGTAACACTGGATCCTTCTCTTTCACGACTCCCTTCGTCTTGTGCTCTCAAAATTTTGCCGTGAATTCCATAAAATTGGCCTCCTCAAAATCTTCCCACAATGTATGTATATATAGGCACGAGGTTAGGGTTTCTTGCCCATATCTCTTTCCTATTTTAATTCAAAGCACATATTCTGATATTCCGGGTAATCTTTGATATTATCATATCAATTTGCTCATATCCTTTAACATTGGAGATATGATAATATCGAGATTAATCGCCCACAAACTAATATTTTAAATTTAAATAAAGTTAAGTGCTTCCGGCGCCGGTCCCAAAAAATGTAATGCATGCTAAAATGAACGTAAAAAAAAGTGATTTAATTATTTTTTGTAGGAACTAAAATCAATTCCTGATTTTTATGAAAAATTAAATGACTAAAAATGGTAGTCAAAATTTAGGTGTCAACAGCTGCCCCTCTTTGAGTGGAGGCTCGCAGAGATTTCGCTCAAAGACTAAAATTGAAACCTAAATTTTGCAAATGCAAATGATGATGGTGAAATTTTTTGCGGGAGTTTTTAATCCCATTTTCTGCTGCAAAAGGAAATGATGCATGAAATGCAATGCTATAGATAACATGTGTCAAAACTCCTCCTATCTCACATCAAAGAAATCTGCACATTGATTGCCTATGAAAAAACATGTTTTACCAAATACTTCATAAGCTAATGATTCCCTTAACCTCCAGACCTCCAGTGGATGCCAGGATGCTAAGGTACTGGCCCATCTGTTGCCAGAAGTTTCCTTCTGACGCGAAACGGCGCAAGATCTGTGTAGAGTTTGAAAATGTGCTCGAGTTATGGTTCGAGCTGGCCATTTGTCTCTCGGGAAGTGACCCTCGTGCACTATCAACCGTGAGTCGGTAATCTGTCTCTTGAAAAGTCGCCCTCGTGGACTTCAACCATGAGTCGGTTAGTTGTCTCTTAGGAAGTCACCCTCGTGGACTTCGACTATGAGTCGGTATATTGTCTCTTGGGAAGTCGCCCTCGTGGACTTCAACTATGAGTCGGTAGATTGTCTCTTAGGAAGTCACCCTCGTGGACTTCAACTATGAGTCGGTAAATTGTCTCTTGGGAAGTCGCCCTCGTGGACTTCAACCGTGAGTCGGTAGGCTGTCTCTTAGGAAGTCACCATCGTGGACTTCAACTATGAGTCGGTAAATTGTCTCTTGGGAAGTCGCCCTCGTGGACTTCAACCGTGAGTCGGTAAGTTGTCTCTTAGGAAGTCACCCTCGTGGACTTCAACTATGAGTCGGTAAACTGGGAAGTCACCATCGTGGACTTCAACCATAAAATTGGCTCTCAGGAGATCACCCTCGTGGATCTCAACATGAGATGGTAAACTAGGAAATCACCCTCGTGGACTTCAACCAACTAGGATAGATAAGTTTGCTATTGGGAAATCACCTTCGTGGACTTCAACCAAGTTCGTAGGTTGTCTCTTGCGACCTTGTTCGTATTAGTAGGTCTCTCCGTATCAAGGCAAGAGATGTATCATCTGAATTGGATCAGTATGAATACAAAATGGTGTGACACCTGAAACATTGTCATTGCAACCACAAGAGGGATTACGATTAAGGTCGATTTAAAAAGGTTCGGAAAACTTACCTGAATTTTCTGAACAATGAGTAAGTGATCGGTAGGCTGACTGCATCATACCTGTCCATTCTCTTGAAAGGATGATGATATACATAAAATCAAAGCAAATGCAACATTATATGCTAAAAAAATTTGTGAGCTTTTGCTTGCATTAAAAGCTTCATTGGGGAATTTGCCAACAGGGAAACCTGTCTGACCTTTCTGACAATTCTGATCGGCATTTGCCAGCAAGGCTCATTGATTTAATGACCTTCGAATGAATTTAGAGATCTCAAGAGGTAATTTGAACATCGGGATTGTGTTACTTGCCAGACCATGTCAGAGGCAGCAAGCATACATGCTGAAACATGTTCAACGATTTGATGCAAAATTATACTGCAAATGAAATAATGTTTCAAAACATGGTTCATGCATAACTATTCTGTCAAATTTGCATTACCAATTCTGCTCAGGGAGGTTATCACATTATGAATACCTTGAATGGGGACTTCAGTCCGAAAGGACTTTCTCTCACCCTCGAGAAAAGTTGTATATCCTGACTACAGGATTCAAGAGAAATCACTCAATCTTACCATCATCGCATTCGACAAGGGTCCGAGTAATCTCGCAATTGGTACGACCAAACCGATCTGGAGGTCTTAATTAGGACCGTAATGAGGGCTAGGTTAAAGGTTTTCAAATGGGACTCTAGTCGAGTCAAGGCTTATGAAATGTAATTCTTTATCATCAGCTTCGGGTTTACAAGTCAAGAACCCTGCAAAAATGAGAGAGAAATAATCTTGCTCGAACTTCTTCAAGCGATGCTTAAAATCATTTAACTCTACGTTAACTCAAGTGCCCTAATCAGAAGAGACTTTGAAGGGTTGTAACGTATGTTAGGATAAGGGACTGAGTAATGAAAGGCTCGTTTTGGCTCAGAATATATGTATGAGAAGAGTTTGATGTTGGTGATCATTGCAGCTTTGTCACTGATCTTAGCTTTCTGAAAATATCTTCAAAGAATACCATCGTTGGTTGAGAGATGGTAGCCTTCTGCTGGGAATTGCACTTTGCAGATTGACTGGAGAGTGTTCTTTATAATTGGACTCCGTTGAGGATTTGCAAACACATGGAATTTACAAAATGACACTGAAAATTTAGAAGTACTGTACAATGATTCGAATAGGCATTGGCCTTGCTTTTGATAGGCACTTTACTTTTTCCATGCCCCAAATTTTCTTTGAGTTAAGCCCTTGCTTTTCTTACTCCCGACTCCCATTTTCCTTCTTTTTCTGAGAGAAAGCTTGTGTTGTTTTTTTTTCTTTTGATTTTTTGAGAGAATGCTTGTTTTTTTTTTCGAAGAGAGCTTTTCGACATCTCTCTTCTTCCTTTTTTTCCTTCTTTTTTTTGGGGGGGAGTGGGTCCCTTTTTTTTAGGCTGAATTTGCTTTTTTTTTTTTTTTTACAATCCCATGATCTTAAACAAGAATAAGCATCGCAAAAGACGAGTTTATTCAGAAGTTCTCTGTTGACCCGATTCTTCTTCGGTTCTGCTCCTTGGAAAAATTCCATCATCGCCATTGGAATGAGAAAATGATCACCAACCGGGGTTTAAGAAATGAATTTGCAGGCTCAAGTGGGCTATGCAAAGGATATAGTGTGTATGATAGAGAAATGAATGCTCTTTGTCATCCTAAGGCACTTGAATTAAAGTTTGAGCATAAATGCAAAGAAACACTCGAAGATTGATGTTAGTCCGAGCAAGAGAATTTCTAACCATTTACCTCGTTCCGCTACTGAAGTTACCTCGTTCTGCCCAATATGGGATGGTTCTTGACGGGGATAGGAAATGGAACCGCCGCTCAAAAGGGTTAACAATGGTCACCTGTAGTGTTTGGAATAGAGAAATGAATGCCTCTGTCATTTCGGCTATCGTACCTTTTGCGAGAAAACCCTTCACCTTGAGGAATGCGGAATAATGCCACTCAACTCACTAGGGGTTAAAATGTAGGACATGTATGGAAATGGATTGCCTTTCATCATCCCGTGATGCCCCATTCTATACATTCGATGCATCATATATAGCTTATGCTCCCTGCTCAGAGTTGGTAAATTAAACATGAAAAATAATTATGCATAAATCAGGCAATGTGGAGCAATTTTCAAGCATGTCAACATGGCAACTTCAAGCATTATATCATATTTCATGAAAATCTCTTGCGTTTGCTAAAAAATCAGACATTGCAATAACATGTGAATTGCCCGAGAACATGTAAGTGGATCAAATAAGGTCAGGGAATCTAACACTCGAGTTGAGGATTGGCTCATTTTCGTCTTTGCCCCCGGAGCGAAGAACACATGCTTGAAGGAGTCGAGCAAACCTGAGATGCTTTGGTTGCCTCTGTTCAATAATGATGACCGTCATGGTCGGTCGTATGTTCCTGCAAAAAGAAAGTGACATCCTTAAAATAATGTGAAATAGAGAGATGTACTCCCTTTTCCAAGTCGGGGTCTGTTTGACCCCATTTTCAGTCAGGATTGGTACAAGTATAGCTATCGCTAAGATATGAGATTGCCCCAAGCATGGCTAGTGCTGGGAATTCGATTTCGAGCAATGGTATATGACTTGTTTCCACGTTTAATCCTGCATGGGAAAGCATTCATGAATAAGAACCTCAAGAAAATGAAATGAACAAAAGTTCGGGATGTTTTTGATTGTCGATCTGCTTCAAGACATGTTTCCTAGCTTGGCACCCTATCTTTTGACATGGCATGATTAATGGATCAGTCGAGGTTGAGGCATGGATTGGCCTTGCTTTATTGATGGAATAATGTTTGAGCTAGCTGATGTGATGCGATTGATGAATCGATCAAGGGATTTGCATAGGATTGCCCCAAGGATTTTCATTAGGCTGATGCATGGACAGAGTTAAGAATCTGCCCCCTGCCCCCGGATTGATTCTAAAACATATAGTAGATGCATCAGTACGACAAACAGGTTAGAGCACATGTTAGTTATTTTTGAAGATTTTTTTTTTGAAAAATAATTTTCATTTTTAAAAACCTTGGGACAAGAATTCTTGAGAAGCCCAACCCTCAGTGCTTACCATGGATGACAAATTGTTCGATCGTTGGTTATCGTCATCGGGTTAGTTTGGTATGCCTCAACAAGACTTCAAATAATGAAAAAAAAAAAACTTCTGTAATTTTATTGATCTTGAATCAAAAAATTACATCTTATTTGAATTCAAAATGCAGACAACTCCTCGACGGTGAGGAATTTTGACTCTAATCAACCTAAGAAATGAAAGTGCAGTCTAGACACCTAAAATGCAGGAAACATCCCACGCAGGGGATTGGATAAAAGTAGACATGTTACTGATTTGGTCTGCGCCCAATTTCTCAAAAAATCCTTCAAATCCCTACGTGATTTGGCAGCGGGTTATTTTGCACATTAGGTTGGCCAGCCGCCTGAAATGCAAATGCCCCTGTTTCAAGCAAATCTTGAATTCGATTCTTGAGCACCATACAATCATCAGTTGAATGACCTGGTTCACCCGAGTGATAATCACACTTCTGAGTCGGATCATACTTTGGGTATGATGCGTAATTGGGTCGCTGAGGATCCGATGTCAGTAAGTTCTTCTTTCGCAAGATAGCTAAGACTTGAGAAGGAGTTCCAGGGAGAGGTGTAAACTGACGCTTGGGGCGGAATTGCTGACGTTGGTTCTGCTGGCCATAATTTGTCTGTTGGGTTTCCATCTGTCCCTTAGGGATTTGAATGGGAGCTTTCTGGGCATATGCGACATTTACCTCTGCGGCTACCTCCTTGTCCTTTTTTCCAAAGAATCGCTTCCCAGCGGAACCAGAATCGCCATACCAACCTTTCTTTAATCCACACTCTACTTCTTCAGCCATAGAGACTAGCTGGGTAAATGACTGAGCAGACGCACCTACTATATGAGAGCGCATATTTTGAGGAAGCGTGGACACGAACAATGTGGCATCCCCCATTTGCTATATTCCCAATGATCAAGGATTTGGAACCTCATTGTATTGGATTTAAGCAAGGTGGTCGAGTTATGTCAAGGTGACATACGTGAAAGTGAGTTAGAAAATTACCAAGGAATTGATTAATTTTGGATTGCCATGGCTTAAGTGATTATATGAGGAATTGGTCGAGTACATTGAAGAATATGATGGATAGAAATTCGAGTTTCATTGACCAATTTCCCATCAAATAGAGTTGATGAGATATTAGGGAAAATCAATTAAGGAATTTCAAGTCAAGGGATTATAAAGCATTGGTTGAGATTTATAGTTTTAAGATCAAATTATTATCAAGTGGAAATCAATGAGGAAATTAGAGGAATTAATTGGATTTATACCATGGCCGAATATATAAAGGAAATCGCCACCATTGGAATTATCTTGGGGAGCAAGGAAATGAATAAATGGCCGTTGGATCAAGAGCTCGTGAAGATTAAAATGAGCATGGTTGTGTGATTTAATTTCCCTAACCTTGGAGAACAAGGAATTTTCGGACAATGGGGGTAGAGACACTTGGCAAGATTATCCCATGTGCATGAATTTCCATTGGACGAATGACATTGGGAATAAGCAAGAGAGTTTGATTGATCATTGGTTCATGGTCCCATCAAGATTATATTAGAATGACTTGTCACCACTGGGAGCAGACACTTGGCGTAAATTTGAGAAAGAAATCATTATATTATGGGATATGAGATAAGTGTCAAATGAAGGGCTTCTTAATACATGGAAGAGGACATTTGTGGGAGCTTCATTGGCCTCAATGCAAGGTGGATTTACATGAAAAATGGCCACAATCCGAGAGCCCGTATTTCCGTTTTTCAGCACGCATCAAAAATTAAAATGGCTCGATCGAAGTCGTCCGGAGTCCAAATTGAGCTCCGTTTTCTCCCACGCGACCGTAAGATCACGAAGTATATGAATCTGAGGTCTTTTCATCAAGGAAGTGGATGAAATATTGTCAGTATATACGAGAGTGAACCTGGACATGATGAGAGGGGCAGATTCGAAGGCAATTGCATGTTCTACAAGTGTCAAGGAAGGTTAGGCCATTTGGCACACATGCAAAAAGGATGTGTGATAATCGGACAAGTGGCGTGCTAAGAGAGGGATTTGAGCTAGGTGGCAAGGAAAATAAGTGAGGTGGAAAGATGAGACACTCCCTTAGGCGCATGGGAGGCAAGTGGCAAACATGCATGAGATAGAATCGCATGTCCACCAAGTGGCGGTCCAAGAAATGCATGTCTTGCAAGTGTCAAATGGGAGGAGGTAATGTGGCTAGTGGAGACAACCATAAGGATGCATGAAGGGCAAGTGGCATGCATGCAAGGTAAATAGGCCAAATGGTGGTTTATCTTTCCGCATGTCCGCCAAGTGTCACGCGACTTGGTCCCCAAGTTGTCATAAAACTTGGTGACTACTCTTCCCTCAACTATAAATAGATGGCCTTAGAAATCAATTAAGGTTTTTGGCTCATTTACCTCCTTAGACCGATCGAGAGAGTGAGAGAGAGAGAGAGAGAGAGACCGAGAGAGGGAAGAGCTGGTCGGTGCCCACCGAGAGGATTAGAGAGCTTGCAGACGAGTTTGAACGGCTTCACGACTTCAAAAAGGCAAGAGATTCCTTCAATCTTGCTGTAGGATAGAAGTATTTTGTACGAATGACATCCTAGGAAGTTCGAATCAGATTTTTGGCTATACCATTCTGTTTTGTGGACCGATTGAGGTTAGTTCGAGTCTGGTCTGGTTTAGGCACAGGATCGACCTTGATTATGAGTTACATCGTCCTTTCCCGAACTGAATTATATATGAGCTAAACCTGGATGGCGTGGAAATTAGACTTATGAATCAGTAAGGAGCTTCGGGGCAGGTTCTTTTAAGGCAAAACTTGAATCTGTGGAATTCGGATCTAAATTGTGCTTCCTGTGTTGATAATTTTGTCGAGCCTTGTGTGATGAGAATCTGACCAAACTTCCTTGATGAAACTTGTTCATCACGTCCTTGAATATAACGTAATTTAATTTCGGAATTTTTGGATTTGAAGTGTATTTATAATTTCCTTAGAACCACACGGGCTCAAGCTGTTTCTGACCAGTTTAGCTGAGACCCCTTACCGTTCGTGATTTTAAACTGATTTTCGGAAAATTATTTAGACCAACTTCCCTTCATGAAATTTTAAGAGTACATCTTTTGCTAGAACGTATAAAAATTTGGGATTTTTCTGATCTGGTTAACCCTACGAAACGTATTTATTTCTCTGACGTTGGCACTGATTTACTGAAGGTCAGATTTCCTCTAGATTTCATGAATTACTGCAACTTTTCTAAATGGGATTAATTCAAGATTTCTTGAAACAATGTTTTCCAAGGTGTTAAGTACAACGTGGTAAAATTTGATGATTTTAGGAGCTCATCTACTATTTTTAAAATGGACAACTCGCGTAACTGCGCAGTACTGAAATTCCCTGTTTGAGAATCGAGTTTGATTTCTTTAGCTTGATAAGAATGTGACTTGATTGGCTAGAACCTTGGTGACCCGAGAGCATCAAAGAGAGGAAGTGGTAGCCTTCTGGTCTTGATGATTCATTTCTCATGTGCTCTGCTTGATCAAAGAAATGCTAACTTTGATGCCTTGATTATTATGTCATATCTCATGTACATATCTTGATGAATTGGCATGCTCGTTTTGTTGGCCTAGCATTGTTATATCAATTGCAGAATTGATGGTGAAAATCTTGTGATTCATGGCTGAGCATGCATTGGCACATGGTGCCGCGCGCTATATGATGAGATATGTGGAGTAATTGCTCTTCAGTGCACTGAATTGAGATGACGCCCCTGGGCTGTGTGCGGGGATTTGTACGCACTTGTGGATCCTGAGCTGTGTGCGGGGGAGAGTCGTACCATGCGTCGCGGAGCCCCGGAGAGTGGGATTGCAAGGTGGAACGCTTTGCAATGGTGTAAATGAGCGAAGAGCACGTCATTGCATATTGCATTGGCATTCTTATGGCTTCACATCCATCTTGCCTATTGATCATTGATTGATATTGTTACGTGATTATATGTCTCGATTATATGATGTCTTGTTAGTTTGTTTTAGGGAGTCTTAGGACCCCTATGGTAAGATTGAATGTTTTTCTTGCTAGCCGTCGCGCTAACCCACGTTGTGGGAATATTTTTTTCAGATTTGAAGAATTGATAGTTGGGCTATGGGTTGGTATCAGAGTTGGAGGCTAGGAGGAGACCTGGGATGCCACATCCCGCTTTAGTGGTATCAGAGCTTAGGTTAAATGGAGTGATAAGGTGCGCTAGTGGTTGAGGTAGTTAGTAGGTACGGACGCGTTTAGAACTTACAGTCACAATCACTTGTGCTTGCTATTTGATTGGTAGTATCTTGCTACTTAACAGTAAATATCGTTGGTGAATGACAAGTGAATTGGACGTTATGTCGAAAGGGTAATTCATCTACTGATAGGTTTGAAATGCGATGCTTGGTGGTTAGCCTCTTATGACTAATTTTGGATATGAAATTGCTAAGAATTAGCAATTGTGGATCATAGGCTTAAATATTTGAATTGATCTTGATGGATTAGTAATAGCCTTGTTATAAACCGACATTGTCAGAGCTTGATGGTCAGTTGGATAAAACAGCTTTCGAATTATGGAATCGCTTCTTTGTATTGGATAACATTGGACGATGAGTCATGAGTAATTGTGCATTGGTAGGCTTGAATTGTGAGGCTGGATGGTTAGTCTAATATATTTGCTTTTGGGATTATAGAGTTGAGTCTTCAAGATTGACATTCTGGACTTAAAATGAAGTGAAGAATGCTTGAAAGTTATAGGCTTGAATATTTGCATTGATCTTGAGGGATTGGTGATAGTTTGATATAAAACTGACATTATCATGGTTCGATGGATAGTCTGATATATCCACTTTTGGGTTTAAGGAATCGCCTATGTTCGATTGACATTTTGGACTTAAGATGAAGTGAAGGATACTTGGGAGTTATAGGCTTGAATTTACATAATTGTATTGAGGATGATAGACATCGATTTGTATCTAAAGGCCATGAATGTGAATGTGGAACCATTACTCACGTGTTCGGAAGGGAGCATGTGGAGGTTATCAAGCTTTGGTTTGAACTTGAAATTATGAATTGAGGTTTAGTAATTGACTTTGGATGACGACAATTTCTGAGGATAAGGTTTAGTAAGTTGGGTGCTTGTGAACCCATTAGGTTGAAAAGTCTTATTGGTTGGTTTTCATTGGAATCTTATATCTCGCAACCCAATCGAGTGGGTATGTATCAGGGTTGATGGATTTGGACATCCATAAGGAACACTGTCAAAGGAATGGAAAATTAATTCGCCCAATGGTATACCCTTGAGTTGATAGGAAGAGAAACCAATGGTCCTGAATTGGAGAAAATTTCATGGGTTAATGTCAACAAGATACACCTTCTTATACTTGATACAATCATCAAAGGCGACCCTAGATGAACTCTGCAAATACTGTTTGGTTTAAGCCTGATACAACGTTTTGGATAAGAAACTCTTGCAGGAATCAGAAAGGGTAAGTCTAGGAAATTGAAGTTGGTTTTCAGATGGAGTGATGAAGTACTGAGTCTATGGAGGATTGTTCTTGACTCATGCAGTCCTATACTTCATTTAATTGACAAGGAGATGCCAATTCCATATGTAATAAAGCAAGTCGAGGAATTGCCTACAATAATATGTGTGCTTTTGGTCAGATAGCATAATCTTCTTGGAAGGACTACCTAATAAGGGGTAAACCATCTATGCCTTGCTAAGCTAATTCAGATTTCAAGGAAGTGATATGAGAATGTCATGCCTCAGGAAGTGGCAATAGTGGTACAGACCAAGGTTAAGTGGCTTGCCAAGGACAAATTGCCAAGGGAAACATCCCCCACATACTTGCCAACAAGTGGATGGAATTAAGGAGGATTAACTTACATGAGACCATGAAACGATTGAAACTTATTGGTTTAATTATGGGTCGCAGAGGCGCGAAGTGAGAATCAGCCTATATGAATGGTTATTTTGGATAGACGAAAAGGATTATGAAGTCTATTTGGTATGGAAAAGAAATCAGATGGAGTTTCTTCATGGAACGAGTTAGATTGTCAAAATAAGAAAGGTAGCTCTCCTACACGGCATACAGACGAACTGACAATTCTCAAAATAAGAACGAGTAATGGATTTGCTCGAATTGAGATAAAAGGTGAGCCCAAAGAGAGATTAGAAACTCTTGGGAGAAACAAAGGAATAAAAAAAAAGGGAAGGAATTTCTTTTGGGCGAATAAGATGGTGGTTCTTGAGGAAAAAGAGATGGCCTCACAAGTATCAAATTTTACTAAGAAGTGTGGATTTCATGAACTTGTCAGTTTTGGATCAAAAGACTTCGGTCTTATTATTGACTTTGGTAAATACAACAATAGCAAGATCCTCTGGAGAGCTCAAAAGGAACATGAAGTATTGGATATGGGTATTCATGGTACAAAATGTGGACCTTTCGAAGGAAAGTCCACAGTAATTGATAATCACAAGGATTCCATTCAGTGGACGAACTAGCTTGGGTACTAGAAGGTCCATTAAGTGATAAAGAAAGACGAGCATATACATGGGAGTAGACAATGAAGACAATCATTTGACAAAGGTTGTTGATGATGGTAATATGAAATAAAAGAGAAGACGGATGCACTGACAGAGTCCAAGATTGACGAACATAGTTAGTGGTGATTACGCTACGCTATGAATAAGAAGTTTTTATCGATCACTATTTAGGACTGGACGATACACATGATAAATTGTGGTTATAGAATTAGTGATCGACATTGGATTGGGTGATAAGTCGACATGGAAACGACTTATTGATAGCTCGAGTAATGAATAAGAATTATAATGAGACGACTGTTATTGGTGGAATTAGGCTTGAATGATGATGTACCTTGAAGGTTTTAGTTATCGATCTTTATTGAGGGCCCCAGAAGAGGTAGGTACGATGTTCACAAAGAAGGAACGATGAACATTTGGATTGAGGGCCAGTGTGATGAAATGCATATAATTTCGGCTTGAATAACAACCAGATTTGAGGTTACAAATTAGCCATAAGTAATTGATCTTTAGTGCGATGGTCGCTTGTGGTGTTAGAAAGTTCAGTTTAAGATAAAGGTTTATATGAAAGCGAGCGATGAGAAGAGTAAGGAGAACGTTCATGCATTGCACGAATTTGTTGCATTAAAATGAAATTTTTAGAAATGTGCATGCATGAGCATATCATTATTTTGTCGGACTTGACCAACTGTCGCTCGGTATGGGACGAGATAGACAGGATACCTACAAACCGTAAGGCATGGTATGGGACGTGTCGAGCGGGACTCAATTTCGTAGATGTGTGGTTTGGGGAAGGAATGTAACGACCCGGTCCAACGAGGGCGGGGAGTGATCGCCGGAGCAAGAAGGCTCGGACAAAGTGCGGCTCCTGGCAGGCTTCTAGGATGGCGATGGGGGCAGGAATGAACCAAGCCATATATTGAAAAAGATGGGTCTAGGTATCGGATAAGTCTTACCAATATTTAAAAGATACATTGCATTAAAGTTGATTTTCAAAGTAACAAATATTTTCCAAAATACATGGCATTGCATCTTTAGTGATGAATGAAAGTTGGTAAGCGTATTGAGATGCTGGAAATGAACTAGGCCTATGTGCCTTGTGGTGTTGGTGATGGTTAGTTTGTGCCTTCGAACGTGAGTCAAATAGGACCCTGTTATTTGATCAGGGTAGCCTTGAGATGATTTGTGACCCACACGAGCTAGCTAGCTAGCTAGGGATCAAGTAGCGTCGTTGTGGATGTGAATTATGTGAGGACTATAACCAACGGAACCACAAGCATGGCATGTGAAATTAGCAGCGAGAAATGACAAGTTATGGAAATGAAAAAGAATAGTCATAGTTAAATTTATGTGTGGACAGTATTGTAGAATCACTTGAGAGTTATGAGATGTTAGGGCCGAGAAGGACCACGAGAAGTGATTATGATCACTGAATTTGAGAATCGAAGAAAATAAGTAATCAGAATGCGCAGCGGAAGCATGGTAAGGCCGCAAGGTCTAGTGAGGTAAAGACTAAAAGATTTTTGCATTTGATAAGGAGGGAGTAAAGACCAAATTTCGAGGACGAAATTTTTATAAGAGGGAAGAAGTTGTGGCATCCCCCATTTGCTATATTCCCAATGATCAAGGATTTGGAACCTCATTGTATTGGATTTAAGCAAGGTGGTCGAGTTATGTCAAGGTGACATACGTGAAAGTGAGTTAGAAAATTACCAAGGAATTGATTAATTTTGGATTGCCATGGCTTAAGTGATTATATGAGGAATTGGTCGAGTACATTGAAGAATATGATGGATAGAAATTCGAGTTTCATTGACCAATTTCCCATCAAATAGAGTTGATGAGATATTAGGGAAAATCAATTAAGGAATTTCAAGTCAAGGGATTATAAAGCATTGGTTGAGATTTATAGTTCTAAGATCAAATTATTATCAAGTGGAAATCAATGAGGAAATTAGAGGAATTAATTGGATTTATACCATGGCCGAATATATGAAGGAAATCGCCACCATTGGAATTATCTTGGGGAGCAAGGAAATGAATAAATGGCCGTTGGATCAAGAGCTCGTGAAGATTAAAATGAGCATGGTTGTGTGATTTAATTTCCCTAACCTTGGAGAACAAGGAATTTTCGGACAATGGGGGTAGAGACACTTGGCAAGATTATCCCATGTGCATGAATTTCCATTGGACGAATGACATTGGGAATAAGCAAGAGAGTTTGATTGATCATTGGTTCATGGTCCCATCAAGATTATATTAGAATGACTTGTCACCATTGGGAGCATAGACACTTGGCGTAAATTTGAGAAAGAAATCATTATATTATGGGATATGAGATAAGTGTCAAATGAAGGGCTTCTTAAGACATGGAAGAGGACATTTGTGGGAGCTTCATTGGCCTCAATGCAAGGTGGATTTACATGAAAAATGGCCACAATCCGAGAGCCCGTATTTCCGTTTTTCAGCACGCATCAAAAATTAAAATGGCTCGATCGAAGTCGTCCGGAGTCCAAATTGAGCTCCGTTTTCTCCCACGCGACCGTAAGATCACGAAGTATATGAATCTGAGGTCTTTTCATCAAGGAAGTGGATGAAATATTGTCAGTATATACGAGAGTGAACCTGGACATGATGAGAGGGGCAGATTCGAAGGCAATTGCATGTTCTACAAGTGTCAAGGAAGGTTAGGCCATTTGGCACACATGCAAAAAGGATGTGTGATAATCGGACAAGTGGCGTGCTAAGAGAGGGATTTGAGCTAGGTGGCAAGGAAAATAAGTGAGGTGGAAAGATGAGACACTCCCTTAGGCGCATGGGAGGCAAGTGGCAAACATGCATGAGCTAGAATCGCATGTCCACCAAGTGGCGGTCCAAGAAATGCATGTCTTGCAAGTGTCAAATGGGAGGAGGTAATGTGGCTAGTGGAGACAACCATAAGGATGCATGAAGGGCAAGTGGCATGCATGCAAGGTAAATAGGCCAAATGGTGGTTTATCTTTCCGCATGTCCGCCAAGTGTCACGCGACTTGGTCCCCAAGTTGTCATAAAACTTGGTGACTACTCTTCCCTCAACTATAAATAGATGGCCTTAGAAATCAATTAAGGTTTTTGGCTCATTTACCTCCTTAGACCGATCGAGAGAGTGAGAGAGAGAGAGAGAGAGAGAGACCGAGAGAGGGAAGAGCTGGTCGGTGCCCACCATGAGGATTAGAGAGCTTGCAGACGAGTTTGAACGGCTTCACGACTTCAAAAAGGCAAGAGATTCCTTCAATCTTGCTGTAGGATAGAAGTATTTTGTACGAATGACATCCTAGGAAGTTCGAATCAGATTTTTGGCTATACCATTCTGTTTTGTGGACCGATTGAGGTTAGTTCGAGTCTGGTCTGGTTTAGGCACGGGATCGACCTTGATTATGAGACACATCGTGCTTTCCCGAACTGAATTATATATGAGCTAAACCTGGATGGCGTGGAAATTAGACTTATGAATCAGTAAGGAGCTTCGGGGCAGGTTCTTTTAAGGCAAAACTTGAATCTGTGGAATTCGGATCTAAATTGTGCTTCCTGTGTTGATAATTTTGTCGAGCCTTGTGTGATGAGAATCTGACCAAACTTCCTTGATGAAACTTGTTCATCACGTCCTTGACTATAACGTAATATAATTTCGGAATTTTTGGATTTGAAGTGTATTTATAATTTCCTTAGAACCACACGGGCTCAAGCTGTTTCTGACCAGTTTAGCTGAGACCCCTTACCGTTCGTGATTTTAAACTGATTTTCGGAAAATTATTTAGACCAACTTCCCTTCATGCAATTTTAAGAGGACATCTTTTGCTACAATGTATAAAAATTTGGGATTTTTCTGATCTGGTTAACCCTACGAAACGTATTTATTTCTCTGACGTTGGCACTGATTTACTGAAGGTCAGATTTCCTCTAGATTTCATGAATTACTGCAACTTTTCTAAATGGGATTAATTCAAGATTTCTTGACACAATGTTTTCCAAGGTGTTAAGTACAACGTGGTAAAATTTGATGATTTTAGGAGCTCATCTACTATTTTTAAAATGGACAACTCGCGTAACTGCACAGTACTGAAATTCCCTGTTTGAGAATCGAGTTTGATTTATTTAGCTTGATAAGAATGTGACTTGATTGGCTAGAACCATGGTGACCCGAGAGCATCAAAGAGAGGAAGTGGTAGCCTTCTGGTCTTGATGATTCATTTCTCATGTGCTCTGCTTGATCAAAGAAATGCTAACTTTGATGCCTTGATTATTATGTCATATCTCATGTACATATCTTGATGAATTGGCATGCTCGTTTTGTTGGCCTGGCATTGTTATATCAATTGCAGAATTGATGGTGAAAATCTTGTGATTCATGGCTGAGCATGCATTGGCACATGGTGCCGCGCGCTATATGATGAGATATGTGGAGTAATTGCTCTTCAGTGTACTGAATTGAGATGACGCCCCTGGGCTGTGTGCGGGGATTTGTACGCACTTGTGGATCCTGAGCTGTGTGCGGGGGAGAGTCGTACCATGCGTCGCGGAGCCCCGGAGAGTGGGATTGCAAGGTGGAACGCTTTGCAATGGTGTAAATGAGCGAAGAGCACGTCATTGCATATTGCATTGGCATTCTTATGGCTTCACATCCATCTTGCCTATTGATCATTGATTGATATTGTTACGTGATTATATGTCTCGATTATATGATGTCTTGTTAGTTTGTTTTAGGGAGTCTTAGGACCCCTATGGTAAGGTTGAATGTTTTTCTTGCTAGCCGTCGCGCTAACCCACGTTGTGGCAATATTTTTTTCAGATTTGAAGAATTGATAGTTGGGCTATGGGTTGGTATCAGAGTTGGAGGCTAGGAGGAGACCTGGGATGCCACATCCCGCTTCAGTGGTATCAGAGCTTAGGTTAAATGGAGTGATAAGGTGCGCTAGTGGTTGAGGTAGTTAGTAGGTACGGACGCGTTTAGAACTTACAGTCACAATCACTTGTGCTTGCTATTTGATTGGTAGTATCTTGCTACTTAACAGTAAATATCGTTGGTGAATGACAAGTGAATTGGACGTTATGTCGAAAGGGTAATTCATCTACTGATAGGTTTGAAATGCGATGCTTGGTGGTTAGCCTCTTATGACTAATTTTGGATATGAAATTGCTAAGAATTAGCAATTGTGGATCATAGGCTTAAATATTTGAATTGATCTTGATGGATTAGTAATAGCCTTGTTATAAACCGACATTGTCAGAGCTTGATGGTCAGTTGGATAAAACAGCTTTCGAATTATGGAATCGCTTCTTTGTATTGGATAACATTGGACGATGAGTCATGAGTAATTGTTCATTGGTAGGCTTGAATTGTGAGGCTGGATGGTTAGTCTAATATATTTGCTTTTGGGATTATAGAGTTGAGTCTTCAAGATTGACATTCTGGACTTAAAATGAAGTGAAGAATGCTTGAAAGTTATAGGCTTGAATATTTGCATTGATCTTGAGGGATTGGTGATAGTTTGATATAAAACTGACATTATCATGGTTCGATGGATAGTCTGATATATCCACTTTTGGGTTTAAGGAATCGCCTATGTTCGATTGACATTTTGGACTTAAGATGAAGTGAAGGATACTTGGGAGTTATAGGCTTGAATTTACATAATTGTATTGAGGATGATAGACATCGATTTGTATCTAAAGGCCATGAATGTGAATGTGGAACCATTACTCACGTGTTCGGAAGGGAGCATGTGGAGGTTATCAAGCTTTGGTTTGAACTTGAAATTATGAATTGAGGTTTAGTAATTGACATGCGGATGAAATGCGACGCTGAGGTCGAATGATGAATTGAGGTTTAGTAATTGACATGCGGATGAAATTATCGATTTGTATCTAAAGGCCAGATCTTCCCTAGAAACGGTGAGGTCTATGTTAAATTCAAAATGTTTGACGGACGCTGCAGCTGCCTTTTCCCAAGTCTCAATGTTGTTGATACGGTGGTTGGTATACCATCTCATGGCTGGCCCTTTCAAACTTGCTTGAAAAGTTTGGACCATAAGAAGATCGTTCGTGACATACTTGGTCATCCGAGCTTGGTACATGTGGACATGTTCCTTCGGGTTGGACGTGCCGTCGTATTTTTCAAATTCCGGCAATTTGAATTTGTCGGGGACTTGAACCTTCGCATACATAGATAGGTCGATCGGGGAAACATGACGCGTCCCTTCAACTTCACGCAATCGTTGATCGAGCTGTGCCCAAAGTTTGGCACTTTCATCATTCGACATGCCAGCTACAACACTGGGTTGTGGAGGGGAAATCACAGATGGCGTGACGATCTGAGCTGTGGGAAAAATGACATTCCCGGGAGGTTGAGTGACGCCTTGGACCCTAGGTGGAGGAACATTTCCAAGAGGTGGATTGTTACCTTGAGCTCCAAGTAAATCATCTTCAAGAGGAGGCATGCCATTCAATGCCTTATCGCCTTGTATGCTCACTTGAGGATCAATAACCGTCGGAGGTTGAATCATGGGTGCCATTGGGGTTTGTCTTTGAGCCATCATAAAATTGGTCATCATTTGAGTCAGCATAGCCATCTGGTCTTTCATATCCTTCATTTCTTCTTTGATCTGCATTTTTACTTGCGCTTCAACACGAGCCGCCATTTCAGCATCATCGGCCATCTTCCTTGCCTTGGATCGAGTAACTATTGGTGCACGTGGGGTATCCGTAATAGATTACCTTGTAAGAAATATCACACGAAGATTAGTATAATGCACAATGATCATGAGTCGGCCCATGACAACCCTCTAGACTTGACGAACAAAACAACTATGAGCAGAGAACTTGAGTCAGGAAATTTTTCAGTTTCGTCGACCTTTACGGTAAAATTCGTCATAATTCACACGTTGATCAAAAAATTCCCAAATTTTACCACTTCATACGAGACACAATTATGAACAAGTTTCGTGTTTGAATATTAGGTCGAAAATGGACCAATCAATACAGTTTATTGCATCTTTGAGAAATTTTCATCCAAAAAACTGTCTCGACCGGTCTTTGTTAAATGAACGAAGTACCTCCTTAAAATGTGAATTAAAATCTGGTATTTTTCAGGTTATTAGATAAAAACTTAACTTACAACTTTCATGCTCGGTGGTTCAGCAAAGGAGGTCATTTAAAAATATTAATCGGCAGGACAAAGTGAACATTCAGAAACTGCCGTAATTCCAGCTTACACTGTCCTCAATGAAAATTCGTCCTTAAATGGAAAATACTATGGATCATTCTCAAAATTTTACAAATGATAGCTCAAGATGTTCTGAACATTTTCCGTTTAGATGTTAGAGTTCAAGAATGATTGAAAGAAGCTCTAAAAAATCAATCCGTACAAAGAGTTCGCCTAAAAACAGTCATGGGCTGACCCAAAAATATAAGTAAACAGGAGGAAAAGGGTTGAAGAGAATACCGCCTTTGGACGTCTGAAATGAACAATCACATAGACATGCGGATGAAATGCGACGTGAGGTTCAAATTCTATCTATCAAGGCTTGACAAAAGTGGAGCCCCAAGGATATCCAAATTGAATCACCCTGGTTTGTGATTGAATCAGGATCCCCGTAGACATCTGGCTCAGCCAAGTATCGACCCGTATCACATGGCGAATGACAGGGGTGATGAATCATGGCACCGATTTGAAAGAGTTCGGGACTTGAAGAGGGAGACTCAGGCCAGATGGTGATGGCCAGAGTGTCCCTAATCAAATACCATCCTAAGCCTAGCCATTCAGGTCCAATGGCGGGTTGTGTGTGCTATGTGTAAATGCAAAAGAATAGAGGTCATGCACAAGAGTTTATATCAAAACAACGCTCCAATATAATCTCCAAAACATACATTCCTACCCCAACCTGCAGAAAAAGGGTTAGCAAACACTTCGCCCCTTATCACTCCAAACCTGCACAAACATTTAACACCTTAAAAATGAGATTCAACCAAGATCAATCGAGGCGAGACATCAATGGAATTTTTATCAGGCCTAAGTCCACTAAAACTTTTAATTTTTCGAAAAAATTTCAAGTGAGCCAGTTAAGTCTTAATTTTTTCAAAAAATTAAAGTAAGTCCCCAGCGGAGTCGCCAAGCTGTCGCGACCTAAAAATTTTTAATTCTAGGCTAATGGATTATTAGATTAATCAAATGAATTAACTAACCCAATACGGACTCTCCCAAGCCCTACCAAATCGCAACTTAAATTAATTAGAATGATTTAGGATTTGGAGTCGCCACTAATCATTTTTGGTAGGTTGATTAGAAACCTAAGTAAAATAGCGGGAGAACCATTTTACTTCTATGAACCAGAGATTGTGGATTCGGGGACTTGATTACACTAGTTAATTAAAACTAATGCCCTTTCGGTACCTTAATTCCATATGGGATGTCCTAAATTGACGACTTGGATTGAATCAATTTAAAGCTCAGATAAAGTAGAGTTCCTTTTTTTTGGATTTTCTCTTTTTAGATGCAATGCTAATGCTAACTAACTATATGACATGTGACGTGCAATGATGTAAAAAGATGACATGGCGACTATGCATGGATGACGTGATAAATATGAATGACATGGAAAGTATGACATGGCAAATATGACGTGGCAAAGTGCATGACATGGCATAGCATGACGACGTGGAAAATATGACATGCGACTATGCAATATGTAATGCGAATGATATTTTTTTTGTATTTTCGGATTTATTTTTGGCAATGCATGAAATGTGATTTAAAGATATGCTAGGGGATTTCGAAAATATGGAATATATGAGGTGATATACGAAGATATGAGATGCAAGATATGCAAAAGATGAGATATGCATGAGCTATGACAAGATATACGTGGATATGATTTTCTCACCTTTCCTTTTGGAATTTTCGGCCGTGGTGAGAATTTCCTTAGAGGTTTTGCTATCTTGACTTGATCGCCTAAAGTTTTATGAGACAAGGCTTCTAGGAAACCTCATCTTCCTAAAAAATTAATTAGACAAGATTTCTAGGAAACCATATCTTACTAACGTTTTTTAGGAATTTTCAGAACATAACAAAATCAAGTCAAACAAGTAATCCATCCACATAGAAAATGAAAGACAATCGAGACCATATCTCCTTTTATTATTTCTTTCTTAAAAATTCGGCATTACCAATTTGAGATCGGCTTTATGAAGATAGTAAATCGAACCTAAGCGGTGATAGGTCAGACTGACTAAATCCACAATTTATGACAAAAAATTAGGTTTTGACATTTAGATCAAAAAGTCACTTATCTTGAATTTCCAAGAAAAATTTAACTTTTGCTTCGATTATGGCGTCAAAACATGCGAGAATAGATCTACTTCGAATAAAAAATTAGCATGCCAATAATGTCAAAACAACGAGCAAACAACAACCAATCGCTTCACGAACGTACTTGAATCAACCTTTGAAAGCATAAGGGAATTACCTTAATCCGCAGGGCAAAAAGAATTTAAGCAACTGAATATTGCATATCCTAGCTTGCAATATTGCCTTCCCAAACTCGAATTTGCAACGAGTGTTATGCTCCGATCTTCCGAAAATCAGAGGTGGCTCGTGGAAGAGATTCACGCTCAGCTCGCAAAGGCCACCCTTGCAACACTGGACTTCAAGGAAACTTTTCCTGGTATTATGGGCTGTAACACATGCAACCAGAAAAAAAGAAAGAAAGGACACCACTTCAAGGAATTGTCTTCACGTCTTCCCAACCCCTTTGTCCTTTTCCTAGCAGAATTTGTCTCCTGCAAAGAAATCAATAAACTAACGCTGGTAGATAGTTGAGCCGAGACCAATAGCATGCGATTGAGGCAGGACTTTCGTCAGTTTTGTTGCAGCACTTGCAAAGATCAGTGGGTATTGTCGCAACCCTTTGCAGGGCAACGATCAAAAGTGTGCCTCTATTATTTTCTGAGTAACACTGGATCCTTCTCTTTCACGACTCCCTTCGTCTTGTGCCCTCAAAATTTTGCCGTGAATTCCATAAAATTGGCCTCCTCAAAATCTTCCCACAATGTATGTATATATAGGCACGAGGTTAGGGTTTCTTGCCCATATCTCTTTCCTATTTTAATTCAAAGCACATATTCTGATATTCCCGGTAATCTTTGATATTATCATATCAATTTGCTCATATCCTTTAACATTGGAGATATGATAATATCGAGATTAATCGCCCACAAACTAATATTTTAAATTTAAATAAAGTTAAGTGCTTCCGGCGCCGGTCCCAAAAAATGTAATGCATGCTAAAATGAACGTAAAAAAAAGTGATTTAATTATTTTTTGTAGGAACTAAAATCAATTCCTGATTTTTATGAAAAATTAAATGACTAAAAATGGTAGTCAAAATTTAGGTGTCAACAGCGTCGGGACTGTGGGGGTCCGGTTCAGTCTTTTCCCGACGTAAAGCCTGCCATGTTTTGTGTGTATGTTGATGTATAGTTCGTAGGGTGTCTAATGGCGCAAGAACGAGCAGGAAACACCAAGATTTGGCTCGGTTTCGGGGTCTCCGGCGAGAATTCCGGCGAAGTCGCCGGAATTTTCATTGTTCATTGTCTTCTCCGGCGACTTCGCCGGCTGGTCAGCAAGTCAACACTGACGTGGCGCGCCACGTCAGCGTGGTGGGCTATGGCCGAGAATAAAAATAAAACCAGATCGGACGGTGGATAACGTGCCACGTGTCGCGATCTGGAATTTTCGAAAAATAAAAAATGATTTTCAGATGATTTTCGAATAATAAATCAAAATAATCCGACGGTCGAGAATGTGCCACATGGCTCTCTGTGGATCGTCCGATCTTGTCCAAGATCGGACGCGCCTGGAGTGGCCACGTGGCACAATCTAGAGCGTCTGATTCGAGTGTTTTTCTAAAAAAGAAAATAAATCAATTTTTTATCCGACGGACGAGATTGTGCCAAGTGGCACTCTGCGGGACGTCTGATCTAGTATTAGATCGGACGCGCCAACGGAGGCCACGTGGCGATTTTGGACCATCCGATCATTGTTTTTTCGGATAATAATAAAAAATGTTAAAAAATTAGAAAATTCTCAAAAAATCAAAAACGGCGTCGTTTTAGGCCGGTTTCGACCCGTAGGGCCGGGCCGAGCGCCAGCGAGGCGCGGGCCGGGTCTGACCCTGCCCGGAAAATAATTTTAAATATTAAAAAAATCAGAAAATAAAAAAAAAATAAAAAAACAAAATAAAAAAAATAGAAAATCATAAAAAACTCAAAAAAATTCGGAAAATTCAAAAAAAAATTTAAAAATTCCAAAAAAATAGGAAATGGCCACATTCAACCGACCACGACCTGTTTCGGGTCTTTTGACCCCCGGACCTTCCAGAAATGACGGTTTTGCCCTTCCGGCAAACCGTCTTCCAAAAACAAATTCTAAAAAATCCAGGAAAATCCCAAAAAAAATAGGAAATGGCCACAAACAACTGGCCAAGACTCATTCCGGGATTTTTGAACGCCGACCCTTCTTAAAATGACAATTTCGCCCTTTGGACGAATTGTCTTCCAAAAAATTGAAGAAAAATCAAGAAATTCCAAAAAACAAAATTCTCAAAAATGGGAAATGGCCACAATCAACTGGCCATGGAATATTTTGGGTAATTCAGTATCCAAATCTTCCAAAAATTGACGATTTTGCACTACGGGCTAATTGCCTCCGAGTCTTCCCATTTTACCCCGGTCCGAAATCACACCTTCCCTAAGCCCTTATGGCTATGCTAGGGAGCCTTTGACTTGAATTGATATGCATCGATGAGATTTATTTATACATTTGATTGCGCTTTCATCAAGATGGATTTTGATTGATAGGAACAGTTTTCCAATCTACATGAAACCCAGAATCGAATCTACCTCACCTAAAATTGCGCCTGCATGAGCTCTTAGCTAGGAAAATCACTCGCGTTAGGTACCGAAAGGGTGTTGGTAATGACACCAGCGTAACCAAGTTCCCGAACCCAAAATCTCTGGTTCCGCAGAATTGATCGATCTCTCCCAATCGGTCAATAAGTTTTCCGGTCTACCCTCCAAGAAAGACCGGTGGCGACTCCAAATGCATGCACAAGTTGCACATGCCATCACGACCATACTAAGGTCGAAAGCGATCGACTGTTGTCGTCGAATCATTTGAAAAAAAAATACTCCCGCCGTGATTTGGTATGGGCCTGGGAGGGCCCACGTCGATCCAAAGCCCGCGATCCGCACTCTGGTGCTGGGGAAAAGGCCCGCGATCAGTAATCCATTAGCCGCGTCCGCTCCGGACGGGTCGCGACAGCTGGCGACTCCACTAGGGAACTTTGTTCTAGAACCTATGGTTCTAGACCCCAAGTGGACTTAGGCCGTAATTAAAACGATGAGTGATATTTCTAACCCTGCAGGCGTTCTTGAAGGTGAGGTAAGTCCGCTTATGATAGGTGTTATATGTTTTTGCAGATTGGAGAAATAAGGGGTGTAGTCCGTGATTAACATTGTCTTATGCAGGTTGGGCGTAGGAATGAATGATTGTGTGGGTGTTTTATATTGAAGCGATGATTGTTAAATGAGATGCTTGTTTATCACTTTAGCACGACACCGAAAACACACACAACCGCGCCTAAAACCCCGGGCACCGCCTATAGGAAAACAATAGAAGGGATTGAAAATGGAATCTTTGTGAGGAAAAACACGGGGTAATCCATTTTTAGTTCCGCTCATTTTGAACTATGGATCGAGCCCCAATGCAATGATAGTTGTGCAATGGAATCTGCTCTTTCTAGAACTCGAGATGGGAGCCTCGGCCTTAGGTTCCAAACCCTTTTGATTTTTAGAGTCAAGCCTCACTTATCTCATGCGCATGTCTTTGGACGGTTGGTACACCTAAAATCGCACATAAGTCGAGGAGTTTGGTTGGTAAGACTCTCTATCCCTCAAACTTATTACAGTTCATATAAATATATACATTTCATTCATTGCATTCTGGTGATTAGATTAAATGACATTTCGAGGATAGATATGTGTGTTTTTCCCCAACGTCCTTGATAGAAGACGAGGGGGGTGATATCCCATGGCGAACACCGAGTGTACAAAAAAAGAGCCTACTATGGACATTATCGAGGTATCATCTAATGAAGATGGCAATATGGGATAGGCGATCTTGAAGTCACGTCTCAAAGATCGAAACGGGGGCATCTTTAAACGTTAGGATCACATTCCTTTGTTTTATTTTCCATTACTAGTTCCCTTGTATAGAGTTTATTTTGCTGAGGTTTTTCTCTCCCTCATCCCTTAGAGTGATTGTATTAGGGATCTATTTGTGTATACATTCAAATGGAACTTTGTTGTATTTCTTTTGACTGGTCATTGGAACGTGATAGTGGCATTTTTTCTAATCATCCGAATACTCCCAAGTCAAGTTTATAATTCCTTTAGAGGAAATTAAAATTGGAAGTCTTACATGACCTTTTGGTCGTATAGAGTAGTCCAACCCCAATTTCTCTAGAAGGAATTATACACTTGAATTGGTTCGTGCATGTTATACGTCACTGGTAATCCACGATAATTGATCAAGAATATCGGCATTGTTTCGAATTTAATGACGAGATAGATGTCCAAATTACTCTCGTTCTTAACAAAACGGCCTTGATTTGGATGCCGTATCTTCAATTAAATTTAAGACACGTTATTATGCCTTGCACTTTTGAGTAATTCATTCTTCTCGAAATTGATCAAAAGCGATTATCGTGAATTACATTCTTTTCAATAACATGCTTTCCTTCGAGGAATACTGATAAAAACTTTTCACACAAGATTAAACCCTTGTAAAAGTTTTTGTCCTTATTAATCACGAGCAAGCATAAGATTGAAAGGGGTCTACGCTTTCTTTTTCAAATTATTCCTTCTGACTCGGTCTTTTCATTTGCAGGTGAAAAACAAGTAGTATAGAGGAATCTTTTCTTGGACAAATCTGCGACTATTCTTCCATCTGATCATAAACGAGTTAGAAAATCAAGACACATTCGCTCGATTTATTGATTCAGCTCGCCCAAGTTGAAAATATTCGGACGTTCGAAGAAATAAACTGTATAGAAGTAAAAGCACACACACGGGAGCTTTCATTCACTTTCGCTCAATCGAAAGACTTCCAAAGCAGATTAATACAGATTAGCGAGGCGGAAATGTAAAGCCGAACTGAGCCCTAATCAGCGACACGAAGGAGCTCAGCTGGCCCTCCATGTTATTGATCCTCTGCCTGCACTCGCTGCTCCGCATATCGAGGTCCGCAAGCTGGAGAAGAAGGCGCTTGCACTCATTCTTAAGCTCAGCAACCTTGGCTCTGTGATCTTCAGCGGCGAGTTCTAGATCCCGAACTAGTTCCCTTCCACGGGATACGTCCGCGGTAACACGATCGAGCCTCTCTTCCAGCCACTCACTTTGAAACTTCAACATGATATTACGACGGTCATGTTCATAGGTGATCAAGCACATGGCCAGTCGCTCCACCAAATTTCCTCGCTCACGTAGCAATGTTGAGACCCGCTCGTTGGCGGACTCTATAAGTTTATTGTGGTTGTCAACCACGAAGTTAATCAGCACCAAGTGCTCGCATCGGTCCTCGTAGCGGGCTCGCAAAACACGAGCCACGGTAACTTCCCGATGAGCAGCGCGGTAGACCTCCAAAGAGTTTGTAAATAGGGTTGGGAAAGTTCTATATTCCCTCCCCAACGTAGTACCCTCAAGGGAAGTGATATCCAGGTCCCCAAACATGACTCGGATTTCATCCTCTGTTTCAGGATGATCAGCCATGTGAGCATAACCTTGACCCATGAGATTATAGAATTCTTCCCATTGAGCCAAAGTTTCAGCTGAGAAAGTGTGAATGGGAGAGGAGGCCATTTTGGAAAGAGAGATGCGCAGTAGAGCGACTAGAAGATGGAAGCATATTATATGGGAACGTTAATCTCCCAAACACTAACTCCGCATTTTTGTAGCGTCTCGAGAGTGGAGAAAAGCCGCAGCAACAATGCTTGTGGAGCCGGGGTAATTAAGTAAAGTAGAGGCCGCTCCTCCCTTGACTCGTCATATCCATCCTGATCCGTAATTTCAGGCCTGACGAGTTTGAAAAGTTGTAAAAGAGTTATCTGTTTCACCATTATTGAGGGGGAGCGGGAGTCGAGCGCAAATATCGAAGAAGCCGCGATAGGGTTGATAGTCTTGTCATGATGAAAAGCTGAGCGGGTGGTAAACATAGTTCAGTCTTTTGGGAAACGTGGTGGAGGACAAGTTCGGCTACCGAGGAAAGGAAAGGGATCCAAGGTCCCTCCACAATAGAAAAGCAAGGAGGAGGACAAAGCGAGAAATCCAAAATCTTTAAAGGAGCGCTCGCCTAGTGATCGTCTTCCATGCTCGAAGGGCGTCTCCTGAATATGCAAAGTCACTCAAAAGAAAGTTTAGAGAGAGTGAACATACGAAGAAGATTACAAGACCCTGAGTGAATAAAAAAGGACGAACAACCTCTTCTTGATCCAGTATGTTTAATAGTCATAGTCATTTGTTGGAGATGACTGACCCAAATGTCCTAGGTAATGTGCAGTTGGGAGACCTCGAAGTCTTTGGGATCGAGCCAGATGTCGAAACCATACAACCCAACCCTGCTGGCAACGAGGTTCAGGATCATGGCAGCGACGATGACAGTGGTGGCGACGACGACAGTAGCAGCAACAACGACGGCAGCGGCGATGTCCCACCTCGCGGAAGAAGACGTCGCCGGCCCTGTACTGAGAAGGAAATCCAGATACTTGAAGCCGCCTTCAATAAGTGCCGTTACCTGGATATGAAATGAAGAAAGAAATTAGCCCAGAAATTAGAGATGGAGCCCTTAAGGGTCAAGCACTGGTTTCAAAACAAACGGGCCAGATCAGTGGTTCAGGGAAAGGGTCAAGAGCTCGAAACTCTAAAAGAAGAACACGCCAAGCTTCGAGCAGAAAACATGTGGTATAAGGAAGTCCTCATCAATACCGCTTGCCTTAACTGCGGTGGTCCTATCGACACTCGCGAAATGTTCCGTGATAAGCTTTCTATGAGAGTCGCAGGTGGTCGCTGTTGACACCTGATTTTTGACCAAGTCTTTTCAGTTTTATTTTGAAAAATCACAAAAAAAATTCATAAAAAGTCAAAACATTACAAAATCAACTTTGGTGGCCTTGGCCAAGCCCAAGGAACCATTCTTGACCAAAAAATAATTTTTCATATTTTTCACATTTTTTAGCATTTTTAGAAAATAGGAAAATACTAGAAAAATCAACAAAAATGGAATTTGAGGTCACAAAAATATAGGAAAATAGTCAATATTTTTCTTTTAAATCCCTTGTCATTTTAACCTCATCAAGAGTCGAAATTCAAGTTTAATTTTGTGTGTTTCTTTGTAACGCACAGGGTTAAATTTGTCAAAAAATATATTTTGAGTCATTTAATTTGCAATTTTGGCATTTTTTAAAATCTTGACATTCAATCTAACTATCCCCTATTTCAATTTAGCCCAATTGTTTGCGCAATTTGCTCAATTGCACGGATTTGACAAAATTACATACTAAAATTGCATTTTAGTCCTTGAAATTAAGCATAATTGAAATTAATTTCAATTCAAGGACTATCATTATAAATTGAACATGCTACCCAGAGGATTTCACCATTTTAAATCAATCGGCATAGGTGGTTTCACCCAATTTGATCATTTGCACCCTCAATTGCATAAATCCCCAATTTGCAATTACATGAAAATTTGGGGGTTTTATAGAAATTGATGAAAACTTTTGGGCAAAACCACATTTCTAGATAGAATTCATGCCCTAGAGTTGATTATGAGGTCCAATTGTAAGAATTTCCTACTGATTTGGGTTTAATTTTGAAAATCCAATTCGGAACCGGTCCAGACCGGTCAGACCGGTTTGCTACAGTGTCGTCTTCCCCAAAAGAGCTCGAGTAGATGAACAGTGACGGACTGAGTTTCGAAGGCCAAATTGAAGGGCAATTCGCGACTAATTGAAAGAGGAATGGTGGGCGTCTTGTTCTTTACCTCAAGACCTACCGATCGAGACCAACCCCGAGACGAATGGCCGCCGGAAGAGCTCCGGCAAGGACGGTCAAAACCGGGGTACCTGCGAAAGTCAACAAAAGCCAAACACAGCACTAACCTATGCCAAATTCACGCGAAATGAAGCTCGCCACGCAACCAAATAGGGTTGAGTGAAGTGCCCATCAGCCCCGACTTCATTTTGACCACATTGCACGTGATTACACGTGCCAAACAGAATCAGTTGGAGACCCGTTCGGCGACAAAAAAATTGAGAAAGCTATATAAGCTAAAGAGGCCTTCGCGAAAGGAGGAGGAGGGGATTCAGTTGCAGAGGGGCGAAACTGAATCGAGAGAGAGAAAGAAAACGCGAGAGAGAGCTCGTTCTCCGACCCTCCGTCGTCGAGAACTTGAGTTCGACTGCAAAGCGCTGGTTAGGCCGTCTCCGGCCAAACCGAAGCTGAAGAAGACCATCAGAAGTTCGCTTTGAGTGCCAGGAAGCAATCGCCATCAACCGCGCAACCCAAAACCGCCAGAACAGGTAATCCCGAACTTCAAGCTCAAGCTCAGGTCTTCAATGGCGGACTTTGATTTTGAGTTCAATCTTTGCAATTCCTGTGTGCTTTTCATCCCTTAGACATTACTGACCATGTACGCGTCTTCATTTTGCATCAATTTTTCTCACATACCTCGAATCGAGTCTTCCGATTTAGCCTCCATAGCCGATTCTTGCCCAGCCAAATCTGGGCCGAGCGAGCTCAATCGGAGCTCGAGGTAAGTCTTCTGAACCTCCATTGGTGCTATTCTGTGACTGAATTTCTCCGATTTTGAGTATATCGTATGATTGAGCTTCCATGGCCGTACTCGGTACTTTGCATGATACTCGTGATTTTGCGAATAAGATGCCACGATCCTTAGATATGTTAAGCTAGAGACGATCTCGAGTCGATTAGAGTTAGTCTCGCACGATTTCATCAAGATTCCACCGTAGGATCGCCGCCGGAGATCCTCAGCCGTCCATTCCGCCGGGGTCGAAAGGTTGAAGACGAAGCTGATGTGGCGTGGTCAACCGGTCAAAGTCCTAGGTGTCAGTCTGTTATTAGTCCACGTGTCGGTCTAGTCAGCAGGCCGTTAGCAGTTTGTTATTCGAATCAATAGATCGGACGGTCTAGGTTAATCGAGTCTATTAAATGACGACCGTCCGATTAGCAAGTAAAAATATCCGAAAATCATTTTTAAATCGGAAATTCGAGTTGATCAGAAACGGTGTCGTTTGGCTAAGTGGGTAGGCGACGTCGTTTAGGCTAGTAGGATCGGACGGCTCAGATCAAGTCCCAGGTTCTAATCGTGTCCGTTAGTTTCAGTAAGTCAATCAAATGGCTCAGGTCGAGTCTTCGCCTAATCTAGACCGTAGGCTCTAGTAATCAAATCCAACAGGCGCGGATTAGCCACGCGGTTCAGTGTAGGCCGTCGGATTAATTCCGAGTAAACTACAAATCAAAAACGATTAGAAACGGCGTCGTTTTTAGCTTTGGGTCGCGCAGGTCCGGGCCGGTCGCCGTGGGCCGTGGGCCGGGTCACCCGACCCGGCTCGAATAATATTTTTAAAAATGAAAAAATTCCGAAAATGATTTTAAAAAAATAAAAAATAATAATAATAATAATAAATCAAATCAGAAAATTCTTAGAAAAACCAAAAAAATGCTAGAAAATTCCAAAAAATTTCAAAAAATATGAAAAAATTGTAGGAAAATCCTAGACACTCTAGAAATCCCCAAAAATCGAGGGTTGACTACAGACAACTGGTCAACCCTATTTTTGGGGTTTCTTATCTAATTTTCCGAGACTTGACGACATTACCCTTTAGGGGTAAGTCGCCTCTGCTGTGCATGCTAGATAAGGCCGATAATGCCAAGGTAAGAATTATGGTCGATTAGACGATCAATTTTTAGGTTTGGGTTTTCGAGTCCCGCCTCTTTTCTCAAAAATGACGATTTTGCCTTTTAATGGGAAAATCGTATTTCTTGTCTCAATCGAGTTCTGAAAATTGCTTAAAGTTAGGGTTTGGGTCAGGTGGACGACCAACCCTAATATTTGAGATTTTCAGTTCTCGTCTTTGTCCAAATGACGACTTTACCCCTCCAAGGGTAAAATCACTTTTAAATTCCAGAAAAATCCTAGAAATTCCAGAAAAATGGGAAATGGATTGGATTGATGGCCAATCCTATTTCTCTTGTCTTTTGACTTCCCAATTCATCTGAAAATGACAAATTCGCCCTTTTGAGGTGAATTGTCCCCGAACCATTCAAAATTACGATTTTACCCCTTATGGGCAAATCATGTCAAAATCATTCCTAAGCCTTGATTGATATTTTTCTAGGCTAATAGGGCCTTATTAGGGATGCCATGCTGATTTCATGTGTTTTATCCGCATGTATTGGATCCTTGATTTGCACGTTTATTTCTATTGATTGTGAGTGATAGGGTAGACATTCCCTTCTGCATGAACTCCTAGATTTAGGATCTGTACCCCACTCGTCTGTATGAAATCCTAGGATCAGATAAACCATTCATCTTAGGTACCGAAAGGGCGTCAACTCTGACAGTTGGCGTAACTAAGTCCCCGAACCCACTTCTCTGGTTTCCGCAGAATTGAATAGATCACTCCCAACTATTCGATAGGGTTTCCGATCGTACCCTCCGCAAAACGATTGGTGGCGACTCCTTGGCATGTACACTCATCACATGTCACTAGACCACACTAAAGGTCGACTACGTATATCCAGCAGTTGCGATTTGGGTAATGGACCTTGGGAGAGGCCCGCGTCCGATCAAGCCAGCTGATCGGGCGGCCCATTAGCCCTCCGCTCCCGCCTCCGCGCGCTCGTGAGAGGGTCGCGACAGACTGGCGACTCCACTAGGGACGTATTCTAAACCAGAATCTCTGGTTACGAATTCCAGAGGACTTGAGCCGATTAAAAAGTTGTCTGGTTTATCTAACCTTGTTTTCCGCAGATGCTCTCGAAGGTGAGGTACGTATGCTAACCATTGTGTTAGATGTTTTTGCAGATTGGAGAAATAAGGGGTGGAGTGATTGTTGACATCTTTTCCTGCAGGTTGGAGTTGGGAATGTATATTTATTTTATGCACATACTGAAGCGGTGTTTTGATACAAACTGCTGTGCATGACCTTGCATTGTGATGATCACGACATATTGCACACACTGGCGGTCAAACCCCGACTGCAAACCACCCTTAGGTTATCTTAGATAGGGAGAGGATGTGAAAGGATCTCGTGTTTGATGGCACTTGAGACTTTCATGTTCGTTCCCGCTCATAATCCAAATTGGTGATATCTAGCCCTCTTGAGTGGGTACTCTTGGGGAGGAGTCTGCCTCATTTGGATCGTGGGAGCCTGAGCCATAGGTTGCTCACCTGATTTTCGATTTTTAGAGTATACCCCCCACTTGTCTCATGCGCATGTCTATGAGAGGTTGGTATACCTAAAACCAAAAAAAAAAAAAAAAATCCCGCTGATCACTGTAAGTATGACTTCTCCCTCTACTTGTTCATTTCCTAGTGAGATTTCGTGATAGGAAATTCATGAAAATCAACCGAATGCCCTGTGTGTTTGAGTTTACAAATGAAATTTTGACAATGAATTTTAGATACAAAGTTGGAACACTTCTAAGCCGTCCCTACGGAACAGGTGGTTCATCCAAATTTTCAATCATGGATTAAGATGACATTTTCTATGTCTAAAATTCTTCCATTTTAAGATTTTGGGGCATAAAGGTAAAGCCATGTTTGCAATCACGTTTTGTGTAGTGATTACTTAAAACAAGGATCACAAGATTTTTACAAGAAAAATGTCACAACGCAATCTTTCAGGATTAATGCTCCCATTTGCGTATTAAACGTTTGGAATTAAATGGGCGTTTGATTGATTACCATGGATCGATCTCTTAATGATGTCTATGCTTTTTTTGAAATCTTGGCGGACATTAGAAACCCCTAAATAGGGATTATAGGATATGTATTGTCGCCTCGCTTTCATTATAAGAGGCGATCTCATTGAGAGATGTCTTTGCTATGTAAAATGCTAAGTGTGTCTCCTTTCTGACAGGTTATACATGACATACATTTATTCAAGATTCCTTCATCTAATCGCATGCGAGATGTGATCGAACGATGGTAAAACTGTAATCGTTCCAATAAAAACTTCGAGTGTTATACTTGACTTGCTTGGTTATTTCTTTTGCCAACAGGTCAAAACGACTGAAGGCCAATGATGTTGTTGACACCTGATTTTTTGACCAGGTCTTTTTCAGTTTTATATTTGAAAAATCACAAAACATTTATAAAAAGTAAAAAAATTGCAAAATCAACTTTGGTGGCCTTGGCCAAGCCCAAGGAACCATTCTTGACCAAAAAATAATTTTTCACATTTTTCATATTTTTTAGTATTTTTGGAAATTAGAAAAAACACTTAAAAAATCAAGAAAAATAGCATTTGAGGTCACAAAAATATGGACAAATATCCAATATTTTTCCTTTTAATCCCTTTTATTTTTGACCTCTCAAAAAAATCAAAATCAGATTCAATTTTAGGTGTTCCTTTGTAACCCGTACTATTGAATTTGAAGAAAAAATAACAATTGAGTCTTTTAATTTGCAATTTTGGCATTTTTTAAGATCTTGACATTCAATCTAACTATCCCCTATTTCAATTTAGCCAAATTGTTTGTGCAATTTGCTCAATCGCACGGATTTGACAAAATTACATACTAAAATTGCATTTTAGTCCTTGAAATTGAGCATAATTGAAATTACTTTCAATTTAAGGGCTATCATTGCAAATTAAACATGCTACCCAATGGATTTCACCATTTTAAATCGATTGGCATAGGTGGTTTAACTCAATTTGATCATTTGCACCCTCAATTACACGATTCCCAATTTCCAATCAAATGAGAATTTGGGGATTTTGTAGAAATTGATGAAAACTTTTGGGCAAAACCACATTTCTAGATAGAATTCATGCCCTAGATTCGATTATGAGGTTCAATTGCAAAATTTTCCCATTAATTTGGGCTTAATTTGAAAAAAAATCTATTCGGGACCGGTTCAGACCGGTCAGACCGGCGGTCGGACCGGTCAAACCGGTCAGACCGGCGGTCGGACCGGTCAAACCGGTCCAGAACAGTGTCATCTTCCCCGCTGAGCCTCCGTGCAGATGAACAATGACTGACTAAGTTTCCAAGACCAAATTGAAGGCCAATTCGCAACTAATTGAAAGAGGAACGGTGGGCGTTTTGTTCCTCTCATCTTCCCCCGTCGATTGACATCGACGGCACTACCCGACGTCGCCGGAGGAGGGAGCAATCGGCCAGTCAAACCTTCGGACCTGCAAAAGTCAACAAAGGCAAAAAACAGCTCAAATCCTTGCCAAATTCGTGCGAAATGAAGCTCACCGCGGACCAAAAGGGACTGAGCGAAATGCCCATCTTCCCCGACTTCGTTTTGACCCAATTGCACGTGACTACACGTGCCAAACCAAGTCAGTTGGAGATCCACCGTTCGGCGCCAAAAATCAAACAAGCTATATAAGCTAACAGGCCTTCGCGAAGAGGGGGGTGGTTGGATTCAGTTCGAGGATAAGAAACTGAATCGAGAGAGAGAAAGAAAGAGAGAGAAAGAGCTCACCTTCCCTCGCGGTGGTCGAAGGTTGGAGCTCAAAAATTGCAGAGCGCCGGTTGGGCCCTCCGAGGCAAAACCAAAGCTCCGCGAGGTCGCCGAAAGATCGCCCAGAGTCTCCTGAAGCGATCACCACCGGCCGCGCCCAGTGAAATCGCAAGAACAGCGATTTCGTTCACAACCCCTAAATCGAGTCTTCACACTTAACCTCCACAGCCGATTCTTGCCCAGCCAAACCTGGGTCGAACGGGCTCAATCGGAGCCTGAGGTAAGTCTCCTGAACCTCCTGCCATGTTAATCCGTGAAATAATTGATCTGATTTAGCGTAACCTGTGCGATTGAGTCTCCATGGCCGTACTCGGCAGTTCGCGCGATACTCTCGATTCTGCGAATAAGATTTTTCGAATCTTAGATATGTTGAACTAGAGCTAATCGCGAATCGATTGCCGTTGGTCTCGAGTGATTCCATTAAGATTTCACCGCACGATCATCGCCGGAGAGCCACAGCCGTCCATTCCGTCGGAGTTGCGAGGTTGAAGACGAAGCTGACATGGCGTGGTCAACTGGTCAAATCTCCAGATGTCATCCCGTGATTGGTCCACGTAGTGTCGAGTCAGCATGGCCGTTAGGGTCCGTTATTCGAATTAAAGGATCAGACGACTGAGATAAATCGAACTTAAATTCTAGTGGCCGTCCGATTAATAAATAGAATTAACTGAAAATGATTTTCGAAATCAGAAAATAAACAAAGAGTGGAAACGGTGTCGTATGGATTAATGAGAAGGCGACGTCGTTTAGGGTGATAGAATAGACGGTCTAGATCGAGTCTCAGGATCTAATCGTGGCCATAGATTTAAGTAATTAGATCAGACGGCCCTGGTCGAGTCTCCATTCAATCTGAGCCGTAGGTTTCGGTAAGTCAATCCGAAGACCCTGAGTCAGCCACGCGGCGCAATGAAGACCGTTAGATCAAGTTCGACAATTCAAAAATAAAAAAGCATAAAACGGCGTCGTTTTGGGCCGATCGCCGCGGGCCGTGGGCCGGGTCACCCGACCCGGCCCGGATAACATTTTTTAAATAAAAAATTTCCGAAAATGATTTTAAAAAATAAAAAAAATCAGAAAAATCTTAGAAAATCCAAAAAATGCTAGAAAATTTTAGAAAATTCCAAAAAAAATGTGAAAAATTTGTGGAAAAATCCTAGACATTCCAGAAATCCCCAAAAATCAAGGGTTGACCACAGACAACTGGTCAACCCTATTTTTGGGGTTTCTTATCCAATTTTCCGAGACTTGACGACATTACCCTTTAGGGATAAGTCGCCTCTGTTGTGCATGCTAGATAAGGCCGATAATGCCAAGGCGAGAATTAGGGTCGATTAGACGACCAATTCTTAGGTTCGGGTTTTCGAGTCCCGCCTCTTTTCTCAAAATGACGATTTTGCCCTTTAATGGGAAAATCGTCTTTCTTGTCTCAATCGAGTTCTGAAAATTGCTTGAAGTTAGGGTTTGGGTCAGGTGGACGACCAACCCTAATATTTGAGATTTTCAGTTCTCATCTTTGTCCAAAATGACGACTTTACCCCTCCAAGAGTAAAATCATTTTTAAATACCAGAAAAATCCTGAAAATTCAAGAAAAATAGGAAATGGATTGGATTGATGGCCAATCCTATTTCCTCTGTCTTTTGACTTCCCAATTCATCTAAAATGACAAATTTTCCCTTTTTCGAGGTGAATTGTCCCCGAATACTTCCAAATTACGATTTTGCCCCTCATGGGCAAATCATGCCAAAATCATTCCTAAGCCTTGATTGATATTTCTCTAGGCTAATAGGGCCTCATTAGGGATGCCATGCTGATTTCATGTGTTTTATCCACATGTACTGATTCCTTGATTTGCGCTATTACTTTTAATGATTGTGAGTGATAGGGTAGCTATTCCCATCTGCATGAACTCCTAGATTTAGGATCTATACCTCACTCGTCTGCCTGAAATCCTAGGATCAGATAAACCATTCAGCTTAGGTACCGAAAGGGCGTCAACTCTGATAGTTGGCGTAACTAAGTCCCCGAACCCACTTCTCTGGTTTCCGCAGAATCGAATAGACCACTCCCAACTATTCGATAGGGTTTCCGATCGTACCCTCCACGAAACGATTGGTGGCGACTCCTTGGCATGTACACTCATCACATGTCACTAGACCACACTGAAGGTCGACCACGTATATCCAGCAGTTGTGATTTAGGTAATGGGCCTTGGGAGAGGCCCGCGTCCGATCCAGCCAGCGATCGGGCGGCCCATTAGCCCACTCCCGCCTCCGCGAGCTCGGGAGAGGGTCGCGACAGACTGGCGACTCCACTGGGGACTATTCTAAAACCAGAATCTCTGGTTACGAATTCCAGAGGACTTGAGCCGATTAAAAAGTTGTTTGGTTTATCTGACATTGTTTTCTGCAGATGCTCTCGAAGGTGAGGTACGTATGCTAACCATTGTGTTAGATGTTTTTGCAGATTGGAGAAATAAGGGGTGGCGTGATTGTTGACATCTTTCCTGCAGGTTGAAGTTGGGAATGTATGTTTACTTTATGCATTTACTGAAGCGGTGTTTGATACAAACTGCTGTGCATGACTTTGCATTGTGATGATCACGACACATCGCACACACTGGCGGTCAAACCCCGACTGCAACCACCCTTAGGTTACCTTAGATAGGGAAAGGATGCGAAAAGGATCTTGTGTTTGATGGCACTTGAGACTTTCGTATTCGTTCCCGCCTACCATCTGCATTGGCGATATCTAGCCCTCTTGGGTAGGTACCCTTGGGGAGGAATCTGCCTCGTGTGGATCGTGGGAGCCTGAGCCGTAGGTTCCTCACCTGACTTTCGGTTTTCTTTTTTAGAGTATACCCACTTGTCGCATGCGCATGTCCATGGATGGTTGGTATACCTAAAACCACCCATTGATACAGGGGGCATTCCATGTCCCCCAAAGTGTGGTTGGTAAGACATTTATCTCTAAACGTACTTTATTTCCTGCTTCATGATATGACTCATACATTGCATACATCCATATGCATTCGCATCATGAAGATTACTCGGGTGACTAACGAGAACAACAATGATTATGGGGTAGGATGTCGCTGTTCCCTAAGAGCTCGACGGAGTTGGTGACCTTCGAGTACTTGAGAAAAGTTACTCGCCCCGGACCAAACAAGAGGCTACACTTTACTAGATTCGTGTATGGTCGGGAACTGACTGGACGTAAGCTAGGATATGCGGAGGACTGTCAAACCTGCTACTACGCTGATAATCTCAGATTCAAGCGACAATCAAACGAAATGATGAAGGATTATCTGGAGATGAAGAGACAACGTCGTAACCAGCTGGCTAGGGAAGCGTACGCTCGCAGGAAGGCTGAATTGCTGGCCAAAGAGAACATACCCATGATTACTTCTTGGGGTAGGAAGAGACGCCCTGCGATCAAGACCAAGCCAAGGCGTATCACGATCAAGAAAGTAGAACCCGAGAAGGCTTCCGAAGTCATCCTACCCTGGACTAGAAAGTGGCCGGAGGAACTACAACCTCTCGACCAAACCACTGAAGATAACTCCCCTACCCTAGATTAAAGGAGAATTTCTAACCGACTGTCATTTGGGTAGACTTCTGAAGGAAGAGTGATCTAGACCCTCACGTTCCATTGTCTTTTATGGCTTTCTTGTTTGAAAAACCTTTCTTTACCGTTCTTCTATTAGACATCTTGACTGTAATAAGAGTACATCCCACTTTGCTCCTTTGATGTGTTGACCAATGGAACGTGACATTGCTGTTCCCTTTAGTCACTGAGTAAACCTGACTAAATTGCATAATTCACTTCCTTGAAATGCAAATTAGGCTTTGAGTCAGGCTTTCAAGACCTGAAAAAGGGTCCTAATCTCCATTTCTTCAAATTGAACTATGCAATCAAGTTAGCTCATGCATGCTTCATGACATCTGCATATTCATACATTTAAAGTAATTTCTGGCGATTGACCTTTTAAAATCATTTGCATATTTTAGACTTGATGGGAAAGAATGATATTCAAGTGTTCAAGATCCCCCGAGCTGAACTCCAATCATGGTGGGATGGCATGGGCGAAGCCAGCCAGAAATATGCGGAGTCACGACTAGGATACCTACTGGACCTACTGAAGGTTGAGTGCCCACCTGCCTTTATTCAAGCCATGGCGCTCTACTGGGATCCTACCACCGCTACATTTTGTATGGAAGGATTAGAGATCACTCCCACTATCGAGGAATACAGCGCTATCATCGGAGTTGAATTCACCCCTACGCTCGTCCGACCCCCTATAGGACTTGAACCCCTAAGTCAGGTGGCTGAATTCCTTGACACAAACCTAAATGAAGTCAAAGTAGATGCGAAAAGCAATTCTGGAAGAGTTTCCCTCTCTTTCCTTATAGACCGATTTTCCCGCCTTCCTGCTTCTAAAGGAACCAAATCTGGTAGAGCCTTTATCTAGGAATTCTTTAGCTTTGTGCTATTCCCAATCTCAACTGTCACCTTCGACCCTATCATGGCTATAGTAGCTAGGCAAGTCTGTTGTGGGTGGGATTACTCAAACATCCTCCTTGCCGAAACCTTCCTCTCCCTAAATCGTTTCAAGATAAACAAAAAGGGAATCTTTAGAGCTTCTAGTGACCTTCTATATCTATGGTTCACGTCCCATATCAGACAATTCCACATCCGCATGGGTTTCACTGAAATCAGCCCTAATGCACACCCTCTTAAAACATTTGCTAGAACCCATACACATGTTCCTAAGTTCAACTTCATAGAGTGGAAAAACTTCTTCAAAGTCCTAAAACCCGAACAACTCCGATGGCGGCTAAGGTTACCGACGCTGAGCAAGGTCAGATTGACCTGCGATGACGGAAGCCCAGTCCCCTTGCTAGGATTCACGGGCGCAACTGCATACTATCCAAGGAGGGTGATTCGACAGTTTGGAGCACTTCAGGAGATCCCTTCTTCACCGCGACCTGGTGTCTTTTCCTCTGACTTACCAAGCCAGACCCTCACGGAGGAGGAGAAGAAACAATTTGAAGCCAAGGTGGCATCCATCATACACTCCTTGAAGAATTCCCAGGCTGAAGAAATAAGTTGGCCAGAAGACATGACTCGAGAAGAAAACACTCATAGAGCCACCACAGAATACATTCAACATTTCAAAGCGATCCGACGAAGCCTTGTCGAGCCCTACATACCTGAATACATCGTGCCGTACGTACCTGGAATAGAGCACTACATACCCGAAGACATGGGACCACTGTCATGTTCAGAAGACGAGGAGCCCCAAGCTGAAGAGGGGAATCTATACTGGGATGATGAGGATACCTTAGGCTTCAAACGTCCTAGACTTGAATAGACTATTCTGTCAAGTGTAAAATAAGCAAGCATTGTGATGCCTTCTCATACATTCTCATTTCTGTGGGATACTATCTTGGACACATAAGTATGAATGTGAACATGTTTTGCAAATGCATAAAAACTATCGTCAGAAATTACGCTTCTTTTAATTCCATGAGTTCTTGTCGGGAAATGATTAAAAGAACTACTTACATGAGGCTAAGGCTCACAAAGTAGCCCTTTTTCTCATCTACTGACAAGAAGCATGCAACTAAAAGAATTAGCTGCTCCTTTTTGCTAAAATGAAAGAAGTACTCACTCGAAATCTTTTTACAGGTACGCTTTCATCACGGAATTTCCCACACATCGCTTCCGAACTCGCCTTAAGACAAGAATGGAGCAGCAAGAGTTGACTCCGCGCGTGGGAATGTTAGAATCCCAAATGACAGCCCTGGCTACTATGATGGCCGACATCAAGGCAATGTTGGAAGTCACCCAAGCTAAACAAACGACGACTCACAACCAGAACAACGCTGGTACTTCTTTCGTACCCGATACGGCAGATAAAGATTTGACAAGAGATACACAGCGTACAGAGGAAGACGTTCATGAACAAAATAGTCGAGCACAACAAAAAGCCTCGCCTGTTGTCATCAACCTTGAAAAGGAGGAGAAGGAAAAACAAACCGTGAAGACAGAGGCAGAGGCTAAGAGATTGGCCAAGATCGAAGAATGCCTGAGCAGCCAAGGCTATGAGCTAGCCCGCTTCGACAAAATATCTCCTTTTGCTAAAATAGAGACTCCTTCTGACTACAGAGAGCCAGAGTTCGTGAGGAAATACAATGGGACAGGCTGTCCCCGTGCCCACCTCAAGTATTACTTGCGCAAGATGGCGCACTATTCGGACTACATCCCACTGTTAATGAACACATTCCAAGAGAGTTTGGCTGGCGCCGCTCTGGCTTGGTTTATTGAGCTAGATTTAGAGGATTATGATGGATGGGATGACCTTGCAGAGGATTTCCTCAGACAATACAAGTTCAACACAGCTACAGCCCCAACAAGAGAGGACCTTCTGCGAACTTCGAAAGCAAGGGGTGAATTAATCAGGACATATGCCCAGAGGTGGCGAGCCTTGGCTACTCAAGTGAAGCCGTCAATCCCGGAAGAGGAACTAATCGATTTATTCCTGAAAGCACTCCCCTACGAGTACTTTGACAGACTGAACACTTCTGGATGTCAGACATTCGCACACCTGATTAAGGTTGCTGAGAGGCTGGAATGGGCCTTGAGAGAAAGAAGGCCTCAGGAAGCTCCTACTAGGAAGCAGTATCCTCTGAGAAAGGAGAGAGAAGCCGGACTGGATATAGCATTTATACCAGATCCCCACAAGTTAAAGCCATTTGGCAATTCTAATCAGGCCAAAGGCGGATCATCCTGGTCAGCGCCAAAGGTACAAGAGCCTAGAAGAAAGCAACCCCAGAGACAATTCTCTCAGCTCCCGAGACCTTTATCCAAGCTACTCCCGATGCTGTTAGAGCAACACTTGGTGGCAAAAGAACCACCTAGGGCAAACCCTGCAAGGTATCCTGGCTTTGATGAGAGCCAGACCTGTGCCTACCATATGGGCGAAAGAGGGCATAATGTGGATAACTGCTATATCCTAAAACTGAAAGTGCAAGCCCTAATTGATAGTCAGATTTTGAAATTTGACAATGCAACCCCAAATGTACAAGAAAATCCGTTGCCAGATCATCAAGCAGTAGGGGCAATATTCACTTAAGAAGAGGAGGATTACCTTAAACTGAAGGTAGATATGCCTAAGCTGGACACCCTGCTAACAATCGCTTCATCATACCCAAAAGAAGGGGAGATATCAACCGACCAAAAGAAGTTGTGTATCGACAAGATGAAGAGCTTGGGGATAGTGTCCGATATTACTGATGAAGAATTTGAAGGGATCGAAGCATCTCTATCTTTGAAAAGAAACCACTTCTTAATCACAGCTGAGCAGAGTAACACCTGTGGTACCTCACATGAGAACTTGGTAAGCAGCCTGGGGCCAGCTACTCAGTCAGAGGAAGAATTCGAAGAGGACGAACTAGAAGCCAAGAGGCGAAGTCTAGCTGACCTTAAATTTATGGCTGATGCGCTTGAAAAGGGGGAAATTATAGACAATCTGGGTCAAGACTCTGGAGCATACAATTTCAAGGTGAAATATTCGGCCCCTCCCAGCTTTTATCAGAAGATTGAAGACATCATACCGGACGGATGGGGAGGTATGGATGATCTCTCTCAACCAGAAACCTCAAACGGTATGGAAGAACTCGACAACGCCATATTGATGATCGAAGTAGCCACGGCCGTGGTGATCAGATTGCATGAGCTGGATAGCCTGAGCAAGGTGGAAGATTGCCCAGTGAGGCCTGTCGTAATTCAATTGCCTCAAGAGGAAGAGAGCAACACGTCAGGACCAGAGATACCTCGTCAGACAACTGTAACGATAAAAGTCCCCCCAGTAGAAGAGTATGATCCCAAAGTTGTTCATTGGGACTATGGGACCACACAAGTAGATGCAATAATGAGGTCTGGAAGATTTTATGCCCCCAGAGAGGGTGAATCCGAAAAAAGGGAGGTCTCAAAAGAAGATGCTGAAAAATTCATATCAATCGTCAAAACCAGCGAGTTTGAGGTGATAGAACAGCTGAGGAAGTTGCCCCGCTCAGATATCCCTGTTAGACCTATTCATCAATTCAGAGAAGCACAAGGACGCACTGCTGAAGGTACTCAACGAAGTACATGTCCCTGAAACAATCAATGAGGTACAACTAGGGGACTTTGTAGGAGCAATTCTCTTAAAAGATCAGTTGAGCTTCTCTGACGAGGACTTCCCCATAGAAGGAAGAGGGCACAACAAAGCTTTATACATCTCTGCCCAATGTAACGGCAAAAGAGTGGCACACGTATTGATCGATAATGGATCAGCCTTTAACATCTGTCCTTTGGCTACCATAAGGAGGCTGGGAATCAAGGAAGAGATGATCAAGACATCCAAGACAGCTGTGAGAGCATTCGATGGCATGAAGAAGACTGTAGAGGGTGAAATCGAGCTTGACGTACTCATCGGCCCAACTAAGTTCTCTATAAACTTTCAAGTAATGGATCTGCCCAGTGCATTTGGGTTCTTACTAGGAAGACCTTGGATCCATACAGCAGGAGCTGTCCCTTCGAGCTTGCACCAAAAAGTACGTTTCGTTATAGATAGGAAGGTAATTACCGTACATGGGGAAGTTGACCTCCAGGCATACCAGAACAGTGCCATTCCCTATATTGAACCTGAAGAGAAAACAGAAGCAAGCTATCATTCCCTAGAGTTGGTAGCAACAGTTCATACCCCAGTAGGATCGAAGTTGAGAACTCCTTACATTTCAGAAGCCAGTCTTCTACCAGCTAAGATGCTACTGGCACACGGGTTCAATCCTGAAAAAGGCCTAGGCAAACATAATCAGGGTATAAATACCCCACTACAGTTAAAGGCCGACCCGCATAGAAAAGGCTTAGGGTACCAAAAATATCCCATGAATGAATCTGTCCCGAAGGCAACAGGCAGAGGCCGAGGCAGAAACCTGGGACGCCGTGGAGGCGAAAACAGCCCGAATAACTCATTCATCAGTTCTCCAACCTGGAAGGGCAGGTCTCGAATGTTCAAGAATCCCTTAAACGCCTACTTCGACCAGAACTCCAAATGGCTATCTGAAGAGGATATCACTTCGCCGATGGAACCAGATCTGACAAACCCTTTTCTTGAAGATGACTCTGTGAATGTCATAGTGGAGTGGTTGGACAATGAAGCCACTTCTTCTGTGTAAAGAGACTCTTCATCTATCTTTAAATACTGCGTTTAGAACTTTCTGCATTGCATTGTATTTTCTTTCCTTGTTGTATGCATAGGAAAACGCCTTTGGATCCCCGGCCGTTGGTCTAAATAGTACATCTTGTAATGCGGCCCATCTTGCATTCAATAAAACTACGCATGTTTTGTTAAGGACATATGGAACCACGAATCAGCCCGATGATGATAATGGTCTTCCATACAGAAGCTTGAGGCCTGATTTGCCATATGATTCCTAATCTTCAAAAAGATGTTCATGGGGCCGGGATATCCAATGACATGAGGATTAGTTCCCTTTGTACCTATACCTGTTTCGAAAACTTTTTCGAAAAGACTTTACATGATCATACATGTCATTTTTACTAAGCACAAACTAACCATACTCATGACATTTCAGGCATATCATCTCAAACATGCATACCAGGTTGTTGCAAAATTCGGATCCCTCCATTAACCACTCCTATAACATCGAGGAAGAGGAAGACGGTGATTATGCATCTATCCGAAGAGATTGGAACACCTTTGAAGAATCAAAGCCTCCTACCTCAGAAGAACCAGTCGTTATTAATTTGGGAGACACCGCGAACGTCAAAGAGGTCAAGATCGGCGGACACCTATCCCGTGATGAAAGGCTCGAGTTCACCAAGCTACTAAAAGAATATCAAGACATCTTCGCATGGTCTTACGCGGATATGCCAGGCCTTGATCCTAAGATTGTGGAACATGCATTGCCCACGGATCCTGGCATCAAACCTGTCAAACAAGGCAGTAGGCGGATGAAAGCCGAGTTAGAAGACAAGATTAAGGAAGAAGTCATGAAACTCCTTAGGGTAGGCTTCATTGAAGCTATCCCATATTCAGACTGGATTGCAAATATAGTACCCGTCATGAAGAAAGACGGAAAAGTTCGGATCTGCGTAGATTACCGAGATCTGAATAGAGCAAGCCCAAAAGATGATTTTCCACTCCCCCACATTGATGTATTGGTGGATAGTACGGCGGGTTATGAATTATTCTCATTCATGGATGGATTCTCGGGATACAACCAAATCTTCATGAAACAAGAAGACAAACCCAAGACTGCATTTACCACACCATGGGGGAATTTTTGCTACAAAGTCATGCCCTTTGGATTGAAAAACGCCGGGGCTACCTACCAGAAGGCTATGGTCACGTTATTCCATGACATGATCCACAAAGAGATTGAAGTATATGTTGATGACATGATCGCTAAATCCAAAAAAGGACAAGAACACATACAGGTATTAAGGAAGCTGTTTGAGCGCCTGCGCAAATACAAGTTAAAGCTGAACCCTAACAAATGCGTGTTTGGGGCAAGATCCGGGAAACTCCTTGGGTTCATAGTCAGCAACAGGGGCATTGAGATTGATCCCTCAAAAATCCAGGCCATCCACGATTTATCAACTCCATCCACAGTAAAAGAAGTGAGAAGCCTTCTAGGGAGATTGAACTATATTGCCAGGTTCATCAATCAGCTGTCTGATGTGGCTAAGCCAATCTTCAAATTGCTTAAGAAAGGCGCGAAAATAACGTGGGACGCCGAGTGCAGCAAGGCATTCCAAATGATCAAAAACTATTTGATCACACCACCGGTGCTTGTGCCACCAATTCCTGGTCACCCATTGACCTTATACCTGACCATACGACAAGAGTCCTTGGGAGCCTTACTTGCCCAGACAAGCCCGATAGATGGAAAAGAGAGGGCCATTTATTACCTGAGTAAGAAATTCACGCCATCTGAAGCAAAATATATACCAGTTGAAAGGGCCTGCGTAGCAGCAGTATGGGTACTACGAAGACTAAGGCAGTATACCCTACATCATCACATTCAGCTCATAACAGAGAACGACCCCGTCAAATACCTCCTGGAGAAACCCGCTTTAATTGGAAAACTGGCAAAATGGCAAGTAATGTTGTCTGAATTTGACATTAAATGTTCTCCGCAGAAGTCGGTAAAAGGAAGAGCTATAGCGGACATGCTGGCAGAAAACCCATCGAGCACTGAATCCCCTGAAGTAACGAACACAGAAGGCCGAATTCTGAACTTAGCAGAGGATAAGTGGATCATGTATTTCGATGGTGCTGTTAACCTATCAGGGGCAGGCACTGGGGCAGTACTGATATCCCCAGATGGTCAACATTACCCTGTCGCGGCAAAGATAACTTTTCCTTGTACCAACAATATTTCAGAATATGAGGCATGCATTCTGGGCCTACGACTGGCCCTTTCCATGAAGATACCTAGATTGCAGGTCTTTGGAGACTCCATGCTCATTATTCTACAGACACAAGGGGAGTGGAAGACGAAAGATGCAAAACTCATCCCCTACCATGAATACCTTGAAGAATTGATACTCAAGTTCGAAGAAGTGTCATTCGAGTACCTATCAAGGTCTCACAACCAATTCGCAGATGCATTAGCCACCCTAGCCTCGATGTTACAAACGACTGAAGGGTTGGATATAGAACCTCTGAGGATCGGCATTGTTGAAAAGCCAGCTTATTGCATGCTAATCGAAGAGGAATGTGATGGAGAGCCATGGTACTATGACATCAAGAATTACCTCTTGAAAAGGGAATTCCCTGAAGGATGCCAGTCAGGAGACCGAAAATACATAACCAAGATGGCCAGCAAGTTCTTCCTCAATGGACAAATTCTGTACAAGAGATCGTTTGATTCTACTCTGTTAAGATGTGTAGGTGCCAAAGAAGCAAATATTCTCATGAAAGAGATCCATGAAGGTGCGTGTGGGCCTCACATGAACGGCCACCTCCTTGCCCGGAAGATCATGCGGCTAGGTTATTATTGGATGACCATCGAATCAGACTGCTGTCAGCACGTCCGGTCATGCCACCAATGCCAAATATACGGGGATAAGATTAACGCACCCCCGAACGAACTACACCAAATGTCTGAAGTTTGGCCTTTCTCTATGTGGGGGATAGACATGATAGGGCCTATTAATCCTGTGGCTTCGAATGGTCATCGCTTCATCTTGGTAGCGATTGATTACTTCACCAAATGGGTAGAAGCCAGCTCTTACAAGAATCTCACTGCAAGAAATGTGGCAAGATTTGTCAAAAGAGATATCATATCCCGGTATGGTACCCCTCAAGCGATCATCACAGATAATGGGTCCAACCTAAACAACAAGATTGTCGATGGTCTGCTGGATCACTTTAGCATTCGACATTTGAATTCATCTCCTTACCGCCCACAGATGAATGGGGCAGTGGAAGCAGCCAATAAAAACATCAAGGGAATTTTGGCTAAAACAGCAGAAAACTACAAGGATTGGCACGAAAGGCTGCCCTTCGCCTTGATGACTTACCGAACGTCGATCAGGACTTCTACAGGGGCAACTCCCTATAGTTTGGTATATGGGACAGAAGCAGTTCTACCAGTAGAAGTTAAGATTCCCTCTTTGAGAATCTTATCCGAAGATAAACTCTCTGAGTCAGAGTATTTCAAGCACAGATATGAACAGCTGAACTTAATAGATGAGAAACGTCTTAAAGCCATTTGCCATGGACAAACTTACCAGAAGAGGGTAGCCAGGGCGTTCAATCGAAAGGTCAAGACCAGAAACTTCGAAGTAAATGACTTGGTAATTAGGAAAGTTTTGCCAAGTACTACCCATCCAGGGGGAAAATTCACTCCAAATTACGAAGGCCCCTACATTGTTAAGAAGATCCTCACGGGAGGAGCATTAATTCTTGTAAACTCCGAGGGAGAAGAATTGGGGCACCCTGTGAATTCAGATGCTGTGAAGAAATATTACCCTTGAAATAAAATCAGATTCTGGTCATATGCCCTGCCTCGAATTGAGCCTACTCTTCATGATAGTCTTTGCATAAGCATGTCATGCATCTATGCATACATTAGCATGTGTTCAATATTGCAGGATCCAAGGAAGCAGGGTCGCGATAAGTTGGAACGCATGATCAAGGAGACCTAACGTCATGGTGGTCAGGTTTACGTCTTCTTCTCCAAAGACTGAGAATTTTAAGAAATTTTAGAACAACTTAACCATCTTGTGTTGTTAAGAAAAATGCAGATTTTCGCGAATCTATCCACTTCCATTGGAATGCATGATCAAGGGTAAGGTGTATCGTTCTAATTTTCTGAAATTCGAGAGCATACACTGACATATTCCTTTTATGTTTTTCAGGAATCCCTAGCCGCGCTGGGCAGGTAAGTATTCCTTCCCTAATCTTTTAGGTTTACAAGACTGTCGGAATCCTTATTGATAGAATTTGAAGGCTTCTTGGAATCTAGCATGTATTCAAATTTCATGTCTAGAAAGACGCAAAATTCTCATAGTCATGTCATTGGCATTCATGTTTAAACTTGGAGGTTATCCGAACATGATTGAAATATGCATTGTGCATCATAAATCCCCTTGGAGGGTAAGTTTTGGAGAAAGCAAAATGAACTCTTCCAAACAAAAGTTGTTTAAATCATTCAAAAGGATGTTTCCTCAGACAAGAGGCATGCCTGGTCCAAACACGTCCCATACACACTTAAGAGATAAGTGGAATGGTAAGGATAGCGAGACCTTAACCTACGGACGTAAGGGTTATTCGCAGTGATTACATGGATTGAGACGACGGAGGCATTCGTTTCTCTATCATAAACACTACAGGTGACCATTGATAACCATTTGAACGACGATTTCATTCTATACCCCTGTCAAGAACCACCCCACAGTGGGGCAAACTGGAGGTACGTCCAGAGGTATCAGGAGGTAAATGGTTAGAAGTTCTCTTGCTCAGACTTGCATCAATCTTCGTGTGTTGCTTGTCATTTTAACTTCTATGGTAATTCAGGTGCTTTAGGATGACGAAAAGCATTCGTTTCTCTATCCTACACACTTTTACCCTTTGTACAGCCCAGTTGAGCCTATACGTTCATTTCACAAACCTGTTGGTGATCATTGCATATTCCAAGACGGAAGCAACGTCCCTTCAAGAGTGGAGGAGTTCAAAACACAGGTGGCATGATATATATTGAAGCAACAGCCCAGTTGATGTATATCCTAGATTGATGTTCGAGTGCTGAGATTCAAGCTATACATCTAGCACATTCATTTGAAAATTCTGATCCCCAAAAGAAAAGAAAAGATGGGATCTCAAAAAGAATGAAGAGAGAAAAATTTAATCTTGGGCATCAAGAAAAAGCAAAGTGCCTGGTAAAAGCAAGGCCAATGCCCATCCAAATACTTGTACACTTGTGAATCATGTGTTTGATCTTGTAAATGCCGAAAGGTGGCATGATACCTTTGAATAGGTCACTAGTGAGATCTGATTGTAAAAGAAAAATTCCAAGGGAGCTAGACTGCGAAAGATGCTCCCCAAATCATGTCACACTCAGATAACGAAAGTGTAGACAAGATGTTGACGCCGTCTTGACATGAGAGAGACCTTCTCTAAAGACAAATATGCACTTCAAAGACTAAAGACGCTCTTTGGACGACAAGGGACAAAATCGGCGGCAAACCTGCAGTGATCACCAATGTTAGACCCTTCTCATTTTCTAAGCCAAAAACAAGCCTTTTTTGGTCCCCAATCCTACCTACGTTACAACCCTGAAAAGCCTTTTCTGATTAAGGCACTTGGATTGACATAGGGTTTAATGTCTAAGCTTAGCTCGAAGAAGTTCGAGCGAGATTATTTCTTTCTCATTTCACAGGTTTCTTGACTTGTAAACCTGGAGCAGACGTTGAAGACTTCTCTTCGAAAGCCTTGACTTGCACGCAAGTCCCCCTTTGAAAACCATTGACCAAGCCCAACATTACGGTCCCTTGGAAGTCCTCCTAATCGATCAAGGTGTATTCACTGCGAATGATCCTGAACCCTGGGCGCAGGTTTGATAGGAAGTTCGAGTGCATTCTTGGTAAAAGACCATTACCTCAAAACGGTGAGAAGTCCTCTTTGATGAGAATACTCCGTTAGGACATTTTAACCAAACTCTTTTGGTAATTTCAGATTGTTTGATTCAAACTTTCCCCGCAAGGAACTTTTGATCACTCCCGTATGTTGCAAGGTGTTTTGGATAACCTCCAACCTCGTAATACATTCATTGAAATTTTTTCATGACTATGATATAAGTCATAAAGTGCTGTCAGTTTGACATCACATATCACTTAAAGACCATTGATGTGCCTTTGGTAAGAAAATTTTCAGGTTGGAGCTTTTGCAAGATTCTTGATGACTTCAGCTCCCAGAATGGCTTGCAGCACTCTTGGTAAGAAACAATTTACATGTCTAAACTTCTGCAGAATTCCTGGCAATCCCAGATCTCAGAATAACACAACCTCTCTTGGTAAGAAAGAGCTTACATGTTCAAGCTTCTGTAGGACCCCTGGTATCCCCAGACCTCAGAATGCTACTTCTTTTGTGAAGAATATATTTCAAGTTTGAACTTCTGCAGGATACCTGAAGCTCCCAGGTCCCAGAATGTCACATTCAATGTCGAAAGGACAACATTCAAGATAGTCTTTCTGCGAGATCTCAGGTAGCCCCTAGATCCTAGAAGAATCTTATCAAAGTTTTTGCAGGTTTAAGTTTTCTGCAGGATACTTGGAATCCCCAAATCCCAGAATAACGCCTTGCATGTCGAAAGGACAATTTGCAAAATCAGCTTTCTGTGAGGTTCTAAGTAACCCCTAAACCCAGAATAGCCCATTTGGTGAAGCCTAAGGGTTAGGCACATCTCACTTGTATGAATCCTAGTTAATTCCTTAGAATATAGGATTAAAATATTCGACAATCCCTAAGAGACTGGATGCGTCATCCATAGGTTCATAGCAGAAAGGAATCCTATTCTCGGCCTGATCCCCTTGACGGATCAAAATGTTCGACAATCTCTAAGAGACTGGGTGCGTCATCCATAGGTTCCTAATAGACAGGAGTCCTATTCATGGTCTGATCCACCATACTGATCAAAATCCCTGACAATCCTTAAGAGACTGGGTGCGTCATCCATAGGTTCCTAGCAGAAAGGAGTCCTATTCATGGTCCGATCCACCATACGGATCAAAACCCCGACAATCCCTAAGAGACTGAGTGCGTCATTCACAGGTTCCTGTCAAGTGTAGGAATCCCATTCTGGTACGGCCTACCATACAGGCTAGAGTTTATTCACCCTAGGATACTCAAAAGACGAGTCCCTAGGTATTCACTAGAACCCGCTATACACCGCACAGGCCACACGAGCATCAGGCAGGCGATCAACAGGTAAGTAACAGGTGGGTCTCTCTACTTTATCTCTCACGTCAGCAAAAGAATGAAGAGCAAAGCCTTCACCAGTGGGACAAGAAAGATTGAGTGTCAAGATTCGTTTTACTTTTCCCCAGTCGAGTCGGTCTAGACTCAGGTGTCACCTGTCTTTGAGCGAAACCTCTCACGAGATTCCTCTCAAAGAGGGGCAGCTGTTGACACCTGATTTTTTGACCAGGTCTTTTTCAGTTTTATTTTTGAAAAATCACAAAAAAATTTATAAAAAGTCAAAAAATTACAAAATCAACTTTGGTGGCCTTGGCCAAGCCCAAGGAACCATTCTTGACCAAAAAACAATTTTTCACATTTTTCATATTTTTTAGTATTTTTGGAAAATAGAAAAAACACTTAAAAATTTAAGAAAAATAGCATTTGAGGTCACAAAAATATGGAAAAATATCCAATATTTTTCCTTTTAATCCCTTTTATTTTTGACCTCTCAAAAAAATCAAAATCAGATTCAATTTTAGGTGTTCCTTTGTAACCCGTACTATTGAATTTGAAGAAAAAATAACAATTGAGTCTTTTAATTTGCAATTTTGGCATTTTTTAAGATCTTGACATTCAATCTAACTATCCCCTATTTCAATTTAGCCCAATTGTTTGTGCAATTTGCTCAATCGCACGGATTTGACAAAATTACATACTAAAATTGCATTTTAGTCCTTGAAATTGAGCATAATTGAAATTACTTTCAATTTAAGGGCTATCATTGCAAATTAAACATGCTACCCAATGGATTTCACCATTTTAAATCGATTGGCATAGGTGGTTTAACTCAATTTGATCATTTACACCCTCAATTACACGATTCCCAATTTCCAATCAAATGAGAATTTGGGGATTTTGTAGAAATTGATGAAAACTTTTGGGCAAAACCACATTTCTAGATAGAATTCATGCCCTAGATTCGATTATGAGGTTCAATTGCAAAATTTTCCCATTAATTTGGGCTTAATTTGAAAAAAAATCTATTCGGGACCGGTTCAGACCGGTCAGACCGGCGGTCGGACCGGTCAAACCGGTCCAGAACAGTGTCATCTTCCCCGCTGAGCCTCCGTGCAGATGAACAATGACTGACTAAGTTTCCAAGACCAAATTGAAGGCCAATTCGCAACTAATTGAAAGAGGAACGGTGGGCGTTTTGTTCCTCTCATCTTCCCCCGTCGATTGACATCGACGGCACTACCCGACGTCGCCGGAGGAGGGAGCAATCGGCCAGTCAAACCTTCGGACCTGCAAAAGTCAACAAAGGCAAAAAACAGCTCAAATCCTTGCCAAATTCGTGCGAAATGAAGCTCACCGCGGAACCAAAAGGGACTGAGCGAAATGCCCATCTTCCCCGACTTCGTTTTGACCCAATTGCACGTGACTACACGTGCCAAACCAAGTCAGTTGGAGATCCACCGTTCGGCGCCAAAAATCAAACAAGCTATATAAGCTAACAGGCCTTCGCGAAGAGGGGGGTGGTTGGATTCAGTTCGAGGATAAGAAACTGAATCGAGAGAGAGAAAGAAAGAGAGAGAAAGAGCTCACCTTCCCTCGCGGTGGTCGAAGGTTGGAGCTCAAAAATTGCAGAGCGCCGGTTGGGCCCTCCGAGGCAAAACCAAAGCTCCGCGAGGTCGCCGAAAGATCGCCCAGAGTCTCCTGAAGCGATCACCACCGGCCGCGCCCAGTGAAATCGCAAGAACAGCGATTTCGTTCACAACCCCTGAATCGAGTCTTCACACTTAACCTCCACAGCCGATTCTTGCCCAGCCAAACCTGGGTCGAACGGGCTCAATCGGAGCCTGAGGTAAGTCTCCTGAACCTCCTGCCATGTTAATCCGTGAAATAATTGATCTGATTTAGCGTAACATGTGCGATTGAGTCTCCATGGCCGTACTCGGCAGTTCGCGCGATACTCTCGATTCTGCGAATAAGATGTTTCGAATCTTAGATATGTTGAACTAGAGCTAATCGCGAATCGATTGCCGTTGGTCTCTAGTGATTCCATTAAGATTTCACCGCACGATCATCGCCGGAGAGCCACAGCCGTCCATTCCGTCGGAGTTGCGAGGTTGAAGACGAAGCTGACATGGCGTGGTCAACTGGTCAAATCTCCAAATGTCATCCCGTGATTGGTCCACGTAGTGTCGAGTCAGCATGGCCGTTAGGGTCCGTTATTCGAATTAAAGGATCGGACGACTGAGATAAATCGAACTTAAATTCTAGTGGCCGTCCGATTAATAAATAGAATTAACTGAAAATGATTTTCGAAATCAGAAAATAAACAAAGAGTGGAAACGGTGTCGTATGGATTAATGAGAAGGCGACGTCGTTTAGGGTGATAGAATAGACGGTCTAGATCGAGTCTCAGGATCTAATCGTGGCCATAGATTTAAGTAATTAGATCAGACGGCCCTGGTCGAGTCTCCATTCAATCTGAGCCGTAGGTTTCGGTAAGTCAATCTGAAGACCCTGAGTCAGCCACGCGGCGCAATGAAGACCGTTAGATCAAGTTCGACAATTCAAAAATAAAAAAGCATAAAACGGCGTCGTTTTGGGCCGGTCGCCGCGGGCCGTGGGCCGGGTCACCCGACCCGGCCCGGATAACATTTTTTAAATAAAAAATTTCCGAAAATGATTTTAAAAAATAAAAAAATCAGAAAAATCTTAGAAAATCCAAAAAATGCTAGAAAATTTTAGAAAATTCCAAAAAAAATGTGAAAAATTTGTGGAAAAATCCTAGACATTCCAGAAATCCCCAAAAATCAAGGGTTGACCACAGACAACTGGTCAACCCTATTTTTGGGGTTTCTTATCCAATTTTCCGAGACTTGACGACATTACCCTTTAGGGATAAGTCGCCTCTGTTGTGCATGCTAGATAAGGCCGATAATGCCAAGGCGAGAATTAGGGTCGATTAGACGACCAATTCTTAGGTTCGGGTTTTCGAGTCCCGCCTCTTTTCTCAAAATGATGATTTTGCCCTTTAATGGGAAAATCGTCTTTCTTGTCTCAATCGAGTTCTGAAAATTGCTTGAAGTTAGGGTTTGGGTCAGGTGGACGACCAACCCTAATATTTGAGATTTTCAGTTCTCATCTTTGTCCAAAATGACGACTTTACCCCTCCAAGGGTAAAATCATTTTTAAATACCAGAAAAATCCTGAAAATTCAAGAAAAATAGGAAATAGATTGGATTGATGGCCAATCCTATTTCCTCTGTCTTTTGACTTCCCAATTCATCTAAAATGACAAATTTTCCCTTTTTCGAGGTGAATTGTCCCCGAATAGTTCCAAATTACGATTTTGCCCCTCATGGGCAAATCATGCCAAAATCATTCCTAAGCCTTGATTGATATTTCTCTAGGCTAATAGGGCCTCAATAGGGATGCCATGCTGATTTCATGTGTTTTATCCACATGTACTGATTCCTTGATTTGCGCTATTACTTTTAATGATTGTGAGTGACAGGGTAGCTATTCCCATCTGCATGAACTCCTAGATTTAGGATCTATACCTCACTCGTCTGCATGAAATCCTAGGATCAGATAAACCATTCAGCTTAGGTACCGAAAGGGCGTCAACTCTGATAGTTGGCGTAACTAAGTCCCCGAACCCACTTCTCTGGTTTCCGCAGAATTGAATAGACCACTCCCAACTATTTGATAGGGTTTCCGATCGTACCTTCCACGAAACGATTGGTGGCGACTCCTTGGCATGTACACTCATCACATGTCACTAGACCACACTGAAGGTCGACCACGTATATCCAGCAGTTGCGATTTAGGTAATGGGCCTTGGGAGAGGCCCGCGTCCGATCCAGCCAGCGATCGGGCGGCCCATTAGCCCGCTCCCGCCTCCGCGAGCTCGGGAGAGGGTCGCGACAGATGTGAGGCTTGTTTTCCCAGTAACATGAAAGGAGAATCGTCTTCATCAGGAGCCACCCGTGGGGTTTCCAAAATAAGATGAATCGACAATGATAAGCCCAGAGCAAGACAACGTGAAAAAAAAGGGGCAACCTGATTTGGATCGATCTCTCTAAGTTAAAAAGGATGTATTCGTTCCAAATTAAATTAATTTGATTATAGGATGACATGGTTACTCACACTTGCAGGTGATTATAAAAAATGAGTGGGGACCGTTAAGGATCATTCCTTCATCTCTGATACTCAAAGTGATAGGAGCTGAGGAAATATACTCTAGGGATAGTAAATCTGTTATTGTTTCAATTAGAGCCTGTTGTGCAACAATTGACTTATTCCTTCCTCATGTCATGTAGGTGAAATGGAATGATTGTGTGAGGTCTACATTCGTCTCTTAAAAAAAAGAGACTCAACTGTGAACCCTCAAAACTGGAGGCCAATGTGACATGGGATGGAGAAAACTGAATGCTTATTTGTGAAGCAACACTTCAAGGTGTAAATGTACACAAATAGAGATAAATCTACACTTGTGAATCTCGAGTAGTAGGGTGCTTGGGGAGCATCATGAAGTCATGACAAATCGAAAAGACCATGAAGAGATGATCGTTGCCCATCTTTGAATCAAGAGGGAGTACTTGTTTTAGTAATTGATTTTCATAATCAAAAGTCAAACATTTTTCTTTCTCTCTAAACAGATTGAAATGCATCAATAGAGCGAAAGTGGCGAAAGATCACCCAACCTCAAGAAGGAGAGTGACAGAACCCAAAAAGTGTCGAGCATCGTGCAACATCAAATGCCGAGACCTTCGGATAATTACGACGAAGTTTTATCAAGCAATTGGGGCAATATTCACTGAAGATGAGGAAAACCACCTCCAGCTGAAGGTGGACATGTTTAAGCTGACCGACCTTCTGGCGACCGCTTCATCATACCCAAAAGCAGGTGAGATCTCTACAGACGTAAAGAAGCTATGTATTGCCAAGATGATGAGCTTGGGGATAATGTCCGATATCACCAATGAAGAGTTCGAAGGAGTCAAAGCTTCTTTATCTTTGGAAGGAAGCTACTTCGTGATCGAGGCTGAGCAGGGTAATACCTGGAGTACCTCACACGAGAATATGGTAGACAGTCTTGGGCCAGTCATTCAGTCAGAAGAAGAATTCGAAGAAGACGAACCGGAAGCCAAGAGGTGAAGTCTAGCAGATCGCAGATTCATGACTAACGCACCTGAAATAGGTGAAATTATAGACAACCTGGGTCAGGACTCTGGAGGATACAACTTTAAAGTGGAGTACTCTGCTCCCCCTAGCTGCTATCAGATAATGGAAGATATCATATCAGACGGATGAGGATGCATGGATGATCCCGTTCAACCTGAAAAGGCCTTTTTCAAAAGAACCTGAGTCATCCTTGACCAAGTAAGGGTTACTAAGCTTGGCACAAAGCAGTATGCTGAAACAAAGAGATCAAAGAATCAACAGCAGGGTTTAGCTGAAAGAGAATACCCGAGATCTGCCACATCAGCAGCATTAGGCGACGATGACTGACATTGTCGACTGAGAGACGAAATCTCCTCAAGGGACCTTGACAACACTATGTCAATGATTGAAACCGCTACGACTGTGGTAATTAAACTGGAAGAGCTTGACAGCCTGAATAAGGTAGAAGATTGCCTAGTCAAGCCTATTTTGATTTGATTGCTGGAAGAGGAAGAAGACGGCACAGCTGAACCAGAGACGTCTTATCAGACGACAGTAACTATAAAAGTCCCTCAGGTAGAAAGATACGATCCTAAAGCGGTCCACTGGGACTATGGGACAGAGGAAGAAGACGATGATGAAGGTTATGCGTCTATCCGTAGAGAATGGAATGCCTTTGAGGAATCAACGCCTCCTCCTTCGGAAGAGCCGGCTACTGTTAATTTGGGGGATACTGAAAATATCAAAGAAGTCAAGATCGGTGGACATTTATCCCGAGATGAAAGACTCAGGTTCACAGAACTACTGAGGATGTCTCTAAGATGTCATGCGACAAATTCCAAAGATGTCGAGCTACCAAGAGGTAGATAAAAGTGATCAAAGATCCGGATGGTTGAGATAAATAACCAAAACCAGCAAAGAAGGTTCATTAGGGCAAGCCCCTCCTTTCCTGTCAAGAGACCAAGCTGGGGGCAAGATTCTCATGCGCCACCAAGATAGCATATTGGAGCAAGTTATCAAGATCAAAGAAGACAAGCATCAAGACATCCCCTATTGGGGCAAAGCAACCGAAAGAGATGATTTCCTTGATCAACGGAAATGCAAATACCTCAAAGGGAGTATCATGTTCCTTGGTGATTTATGTAAAGTTAAAACATGGATGAATACTCATTGCTTCATGTACAGGTACAAAGACCTCTTCAAATAGGATTGGAAATCGTCAAATGATACGAAAAGTGCTAAGGCATTTAGCCAAGCTAAACGTCGCCCAACTGGGGCAAATGGATTGTTGATGTTATCAACACCTTCAAGCATGGATGGAGGGATTCGACGAATGTTGTCCATATCAGCATACAATATTGGAATGGACTCAATCAAGAGATAAATGTCGACAATTGACTAAAGAAGGGTAGTTGGGTGTCGTATCCAATTTACTCCTTTTTCTTGCATTTGCTAATGCAGAACCATTTCTTTCTGTGGCAGAATACGCCATTAGGACATTACCAGGAGTCCAACAAAGAGGAGAACATCACAAGGATGGTCACAAGTGACAAAGATGCATGAAGCAAACGACTTTCTCAAGCATTGGAATGATGACACTTCAAAGGTGAAAAGTAGAACGAAGATCCAAGTAAGAGATAATCCAAACTGGATAAGGGATCGCATGAAAATGCAAAAATGAATAGAACCATTTAACTGGGGCAAACATTACCTAGCCATGACAAGTCATGCCTAACTGGGGCAAACAGATCATCTACGTGACTGAAGGAAAAAGTGGCATTCCATTCCCAGCAGGATCAATGAACATGATAGAAGAGTCGTTCACATCAGAGTTAAAACTCAAGATACAAACTTGAGTGAAGGGTGACTCTGTGTCGTTCTAATTTGGTCCTCAATGATCTTTCTCCTAATATGAATTTTCCCTAATTTCAACAGAAAATTATTGGCATTCAAAAGGACTCAGAGGGAAAGAACTCGCCGACTCAACTTCAGGGCGAGATGATCTTTGGAGATAACAACTTCGGAAGTCAAGCATTCAAGAAATGAACTTTGGCTATAAGATCGAGTGGAGAGTAAAAAGTATCGCTTCCACACTACATGCTTTAACATACATCTTGATGAGAATTTATTTTTCCTTGAATAAGGAACTTTGAAGAATGACATGGGGCACATTCCAAAGATGAATGAAGCCATCAAGCAGGATTCATTGCCCCAATCAGATGAAGGCGTCATCGCCATAGGTCAAAATGGCTGATTTATGTAATCTGCGCATTGGCGTTCAGATGAGAATGCATGATCAAGAAGACCTAACGTCGTGGTGGTCAGGTGCACATCCTTTCTCTTCAAAGACTGAGAGTTTTAAGAAATTTTAGAACTCTTAACCACCCTGTGTTGTTAAGAAAAATGCAGATTTTCATGAATCTATCCACTTCCATTGGAGTGCATGATCAAGGGTAAGGTGTATCGTTCTAATTTCCTGAAATTCGAGAGCATACACTGACATATTCCTTTTATGTTTTTCAGGAATCTCTAGCCGCGCTGGGCAGGTAAGTATTCCTTTCCCAATCTTTTAGGTTTTTACGACTGTCAGAATCCTTATTGCTAAAATTGGGAGGCTTTTTGGAATCTAGCATACATTCAAAGCTCATGTCTGAAAGACGCAAAATTCTCACAATCATGTCATTGGCATTCGTGTTTAGATCTGGAGGTTATCTGAACACGACTGAAACATACATTGTGCATCATAAATCCCCTTGGAGGGTAAGTTTTGGAGAAAGCAAAATGAACTTTTCCAACAATAGTTGTTTAGAACTGTTTAAAAGGATGTTTCCTCAGACAAGAGGCAACCTGAATCCAAACACGTCCTATCCACACTTGAGAGATGAGTGGAGTGGTAAGGACAGCAAGACCTTGACCTATGGAAGTAAGGGTTATTCGCAGTGATTACATGGATTGAGACGACGGAGGCATTCGTTTCTCTATCATAAACACTACAGGTGACCATTGATAACCCTTTGAACGACGGTTTCATTCTTTACCCCTGTCAAGAACCACCCCACAGTGGGGCAAACTGGAGGTACGTCCAGAGGTATCAGGAGGTAAATGGTTAGAAGTTCTCTTGCTCAGACTTGCATCAATCTTCGTGTGTTGCTTGTCATTTTAACTTATATGGTAATTCAGGTGCTTTAGGATGACGAAAAGCATTCGTTTCTCTATCCTATACACTTTTACCCTTTGTACAGCCCAGTTGAGCCTATACGTTCATTTCACAAACCCGTTGGTGATCATTGCATATTCCAAGACGGAAGCGACGTCCCTTCAAGAGCGGAAGAGTTCAAAACACAGGATTTGTGAAAAATTCATAGATTAATGTTTGAGTGCTGAGATTCAAGTTGTACATCTAGCACACTCATTTGAAAATTCTGATCCCCAAAAGAAAAGAAAAGGTGGGATCTCGACAAAAGACGAGAAAAAGAAAAAAGAGAAAAAAAATCAGATCCTAGGCATCAAGAAAAAGCAAAGTGCCTGGTAAAAGTAAGGCCAATGCCCATCCAAATACTTGTACACTTGTGAATCAGGTATTTGATCTTGTAAATGCCAAAAGATGGCATGATACCTTTGTATATGTCACTAGTGAGATCTGATTGTAAAAGAAAATCCCAAGGGAGCTGGACAGCAAAGGATGCTCCCAAATCATGTCACACTCAGATGATGTAAGTATAGACAAGATGTTGACACCGTCTCAACATAAGAGAGATATGTTCTCTAAAGACAAACGTGCGCTTCGAAGGCTGACAATGCTCTTCAAAGACTATCAATGCACTTCAAAAACTGAAGACGCTCTTTGAACCAAAAGGGACAAGATCGGCGGCAAACCGGCAGTGATCACCAATGTTAGACCCTTCGTATATTCTGAGCCAAAAACAAGCCTTTTTTTTGTCCCCAATCATACCTACGTTACAACCCTGAAAAGCCTTTTCTGATTAAGGCACTTGGATTGACATAGGGTTTAATGTCTAAGCTTAGCTCGAAGAAGTTCGAGCAAGATTATTTCTTTCTCATTTTACAGGTTTCTTGACTTGTAAACCTGGAGCAGACATTGAAGACTTCTCTTCAAAAGCCTTGACTTGCACGCAAGTCCCCTTTGAAAACCGTTGACCAAGCCCAACATTACGGTCCCTGGGAAGTCCTCCTGATCGATCGAGGTGTATTCACTGCGAATGATCCTGAACCCTAGGCGCAGGTTTGATAGGAAATTCGAGTGCATTCTTGGTAAAAGACCATTATCTCAAAATGGTGAGAAGTCCTCTTTGATGAGAATACTCCGTTGGACATTTTAACCAAACTCTTTTGGTAATTTCAGATTGTTAGATTCAAACTTTCCTCACAAGGGATTTTTGATCACTTCCGTATGTTGCAAGGTGTTTTGGATAACCTCCAGCATCGTAATGCATTCATTGAAATTTTTTTCATGACTATGATATAAGTCATAAAGTGCTGTCAGTTTGACATCAGATATCACCTAAAGACCACTGATGTGCCTTTGGTAAGAAAATTTTCAGATTGGAGCTTCTGTAAGATTCTTGATGACTTCGGCTCCTAAAATGGCTTGTATCACTCTTGGTGAGAAACGACTTACATGTCGGAACTTCTGCAGAATTCCTGGCAATCCCAGATCTCAGAAGAACACAACCTCTCTTGGTAAGAAAGAGTTTACATGTTCAAGCTTCTTCCCCAAACCTCAGAATGCTACTTCTTTTGTGAAAAATATATTTCGAGTTTAAACTTCTGCAGGACCCCTGGTAACCCCAGGTCTCAGAACGACACATTTCTCTAAGAAGGAGAGTTTATATGCCTGAGCTTCTGACAAATTCTTGGTAACCCCAGATTCTAGAATGCTACTGTTCTTGGTTAAACTTCTATAGGAATCATGGTAGCCCCAGATTCTAGAAGGATGCCTTGCTCTGTGAAGAAGAGCTTTCAAGTTTATTTTCCTGCAAGATCCCTGGTAATTCCATATCTCAGGAAAACATATTCTTATGAACAATTTTGTAGGTTTGAACTTTCTGCAGGATACCTGGAGCTCCCAGGTCCCAGAATGTCACCTTCAATGTCGAAAGGACAACATTCAAGATAGTCTTTCTGCGAGATTTCAGGTAGCCCCTAGATCCCAGAAGAATCTTATCAAAATTTTTGCAGGTTTAAGTTCTCTGCAGGATACTTGGAATCCCCAAATCCCAGAATAACACCTTGCGTGTCAAAAGGACAATTTTCAGAATCAGCTTTCTATGAGGTTCTAGGTAACCCCTAAACCCAGAATAGCCCATTTGGTAAAGCCTCAAGGTCAGGCACACCTCATTTGTATAAATCCTAGTTAATTCATTAGAATATAGGATCAAAATGTTCGACAATCCCTAAGAGACTGGGTGCGTCATCCATAGGTTCCTAGTAGAAAGGAATCCTATTCTCGGCCTGATCCCCTGACGGATTAAAATGTTCGACAATCCCTAAGAGACAGGGTGCGTCATCCATAGGTTCCTAGCAGAAAGGAATCCTATTCTCGGCCTGATCCCCTGACGAATTAAAATGTTCGACAATCCCTAAGAGACTGGGTGCGTCATCCATAGGTTCCTAGCAGAAAGGAATCCTATTCTCGGCCTGATCCCCTGACGGATTAAAATGTTCGACAATCCCTAAGAGACTGGGTGCGTCATCCATAGGTTCCTAGCAGAAAGGAATCCTATTCTCGGCCTGATCCCCTGACGGATTAAAATGTTCGACAATCCCTAAGAGACAGGGTGCGTCATCCATAGGTTCCTAACAGACAGGAGTCCTGTTCATGGTCTGATCCACCATACGGATCAAAAACCCTGACAATCCCTAAGAGACTGGGTGCGTCATCCATAGGTTCCTAACAGACAGGAGTCCTATTCATGGTCTGATCCACCATACGGATCAAAATCCCTATTCATGGTCTGATCCACCATACGGATCAAAACCCTGACAATCCCTAAGAGACTGGGTGCGTCATCATAGGTTCCTAACAGACAGGAGTCCTATTCATGGTCTGATCCACCATACGGATCAAAATCCCTATTCATGGTCTGATCCACCATACGGATCAAAACCCTGACAATCCCTAAGAGACTGGGTGCGTCATCCATAGGTTCCTAACAGACAGGAGTCCTATTCATGGTCTGATCCACCATACGGATCAAAACCCCTGACAATCCCTAAGAGACTGGGTGCGTCATCCATAGGTTCCTAACAGACAGGAGTCCTATTCATGGTCTGATCCACCATACGGATCAAAATCCCTATTCATGGTCTAATCCACCATACGGATCAAAACCCTGACAATCCCTAAGAGACTGGGTGCGTCATTCACAGGTTCCTGTCAAGTACAGGAATCCCATTCTGGTACGGCCTACCATACAGGCTAAAGTTTAACCACCCTAGGATACTCAAAAGACGAGTCCCTAGGTATTCACTTGAACCCGTTATACACCGCGCAGGCCGCACGAGCATCAGGCAGGCGATCAACAGGTAAGTAACAGGTGGGTCTCTCTACTTTCTCTCTCACGTCAGCAAAAGAATGAAGAGCAAAGCGTTCACCAATGGGACAAGAAAGATTGAGTGTCAAGATTCGTTTTTCTTTTCCCCAGTCGAGTCGGTCTAGACTCAGGTGTCACCTGTCTTTGAGCGAAACCTCTCACGAGATTCCTCTCAAAGAGGGGCAGCTGTTGACACCTGATTTTTGACCAAGTCTTTTTAGTTTTATTTTTGAAAAATCACAAAAACATTCATAAAAAGTCAAAAAATTACAAAATCAACTTTGGTGGCCTTGGCCAAGCCCAAGGAACCATTCTTGACCAAAAAATAATTTTTCATATTTTTCACATTTTTTAGTATTTTTAGAAAATAGGAAAATACTAGAAAAATCAACAAAATTGGAATTTGAGGTCACAAAAATATAGGAAAATTCAATATTTTTCTTTTAAATCCCTTGACATTTTGACCTCATCAAGAGTCGAAATTCAAGTTTAATTTTGTGTGTTTCTTTGTAACGCACAAGGTTAAATTTGTCAAAAAATATATTTTGAGTCATTTAATTTGCAATTTTGGCATTTTTTAAAATCTTGACATTCAATCTAACTATTCCCTATTTCAATTTAGCCCAATTGTTTGCGCAATTTGCTCAATTGCACGGATTTGACAAAATTACATACTAAAATTGCATTTTAGTCCTTGAAATTAAGCATAATTGAAATTAATTTCAATTCAAGGACTATCATTATAAATTGAACATGCTACCCAATGGATTTCACCATTTTAAATCAATCGGCATAGGTGGTTTGACCCAATTTGATCATTTGCACCCTCAATTGCATAAATCCCCAATTTGCAATTACATGAAAATTTGGGGGTTTTATAGAAATTGATGAAAACTTTTGGGCAAAACCACATTTCTAGATAGAATTCATGCCCTAGAGTTGATTATGAGGTCCAATTGTAAGAATTTCCTACTGATTTGGGTTTAATTTTGAAAAATCCAATTCGGAACCGGTCCAGACCGGTCAGACCGCCGGTCAGACCGGTTTGCTACAGTGTCGTCTTCCCCAAAAGAGCTCGAGTAGATGAACAGTGACGGACTGAGTTTCGAAGGCCAAATTGAAGGGCAATTCGCGACTAATTGAAAGAGGAATGGTGGGCGTCTTGTTCTTTACCTCAAGACCTACCGATCAAGACCAACCCCGAGACGAATGGCCGCCGGAAGAGCTCCGGCAAGGACGGTCAAAACCGGGATACCTGCGAAAGTAAACAAAAGCCAAACACAGCACTAACCTATGCCAAATTCACGCGAAATGAAGCTCGCCACGCAACCAAATAGGGTTGAGTGAAGTGCCCATCAGCCCCGACTTCATTTTGACCACATTGCACGTGATTACACGTGCCAAACAGAATCAGTTGGAGACCCGTTCGGCGATAAAAAAATTGAGAAAGCTATATAAGCTAAAGAGGCCTTCGCGAAAGGAGGAGGAGGGGATTCAGTTGCAGAGGGGCGAAACTGAATCGAGAGAGAGAAAGAAAACGCGAGAGAGAGCACGTTCTCCGACCCTCCGTCGTCGAGAACTTGAGTTCGACTGCAAAGCGCTGGTTAGGCCGTCTCCGGCCAAACCGAAGCTGAAGAAGACCATCAGAAGTTCGCTTTGAGTGCCAGGAAGCGATCGCCATCAACCGCGCAACCCAAAACCGCCAGAACAGGTAATCCCGAACTTCAAGCTCAAGCTCAGGTCTTCAATGGCGGACTTTGATTTTGACTTCAATCTTTGCAATTCCTGTGTGCTTTTCATCCCTTAGACATTACTGACCATGTACGCGTCTTCATTTTGCATCAATTTTTCTCACATACCCCGAATCGAGCCTTCCGATTTAGCCTCCATAGCCGATTCTTGCCCAGCCAAATCTGGGCCGAGCGAGCTCAATCGGAGCTCGAGGTAAGTCTTCTGAACCTCCATTGGTGCTATTCTGTGACTGAATTTCTCCGATTTTGAGTATATCGTATGATTGAGCTTCCATGGCCGTACTCGGTACTTTGCATGATACTCGTGATTTTGCGAATAAGATGCCACGATCCTTAGATATGTTAAGCTAGAGACGATCTCGAGTCGATTAGAGTTAGTCTCGCACGATTTCATCAAGATTCCACCGTAGGATCGCCGCCGGAGATCCTCAGCCGTCCATTCCGCCGGGGTCGAAAGGTTGAAGACGAAGCTGATGTGGCACGGTCAACCGGTCAAAGTCCTAGGTGTCAGTCTGTTATTGGTCCACGTGTCGGTCTAGTCAGCAGGCCGTTAGCAGTTTGTTATTCGAATCAATAGATCGGACGGTCTAGGTTAATCGAGTCTATTAAATGACGACCGTCCGATTAGCAAGTAAAAATATCCGAAAATCATTTTTAAATCGGAAATTCGAGTTGATCAGAAACGGTGTCGTTTGGCTAAGTGGGTAGGCGACGTCGTTTAGGCTAGTAGGATCGGACGGCTCAGATCAAGTCCCAGGTTCTAATCGTGTCCGTTAGTTTCAGTAAGTCAATCAAACGGCTCAGGTCGAGTCTTCGCCTAATCTAGACCGTAGGCTCTAGTAATCAAATCCAACGGGCGCGGATTAGCCACGCGGTTCAGTGTAGGCCGTCGGATTAATTCCGAGTAAACTACAAATAAAAAACGATTAGAAACGGCGTCGTTTTTAGCGTCGCGCGGGTCCGGGCCGGTCGCCGTGGGCCGTGGGCCGGGTCACCCGACCCGGCTCGAATAATATTTTTAAAAATAAAAAAATTCCGAAAATGATTTTAAAAAAATAAAAAATAATAATAATAATAATAAATCAAATCAGAAAATTCTTAGAAAATCCAAAAAAATGCTAGAAAATTCCAGAAAATTTCAAAAAATATGGAAAAATTGTAGGAAAATCCTAGACACTCTAGAAATCCCCAAAAATCGAGGGTTGACCACAGACAACTGGTCAACCCTATTTTTGGGGTTTCTTATCCAATTTTCCGAGACTTGACGACATTACCCTTTAGGGGTAAGTCGCCTCTGCTGTGCATGCTAGATAAGGCCGATAATGCCAAGGTAAGAATTAGGGTCGATTAGACGACCAATTCTTAGGTTTGGGTTTTCAAGTCCCGCCTCTTTTCTAAAAAATGACGATTTTGCCCTTTAATGGGAAAATCGTCTTTCTTGTCTCAATCGAGTTCTGAAAATTGCTTAAAGTTAGGGTTTGGGTCAGGTGGACGACCAACCCTAATATTTGAGATTTTCAGTTCTCGTCTTTGTCCAAATGACGACTTTACCCCTCCAAGGGTAAAATCACTTTTAAATTCCAGAAAAATCCTGGAAATTCCAGAAAAATAGGAAATGGATTGGATTGATGGCCAATCCTATTTCTCTTGTCTTTTGACTTCCCAATTCATCTGAAAATGACAAATTCACCCTTTTGAGGTGAATTGTCCCCGAACCATTCAAAATTACGATTTTGCCCCTTATGGGCAAATCATGCCAAAATCATTCCTAAGCCTTGATTGATATTTTTCTAGGCTAATAGGGCCTTATTAGGGATGCCATGCTGATTTCATGTGTTTTATCCGCATGTATTGGATCCTTGATTTGCGCGTTTATTTCTATTGATTGTGAGTGATAGGGTAGACATTCCCTTCTACATGAACTCCTAGATTTAGGATCTGTACCCCACTCGTCTGTATGAAATCCTAGGATCAGATAAACCATTCATCTTAGGTACCGAAAGGGCGTCAACTCTGACAGTTGGCGTAACTAAGTCCCCGAACCCACTTCTCTGGTTTCCGCAGAATTGAATAGATCACTCCCAACTATTCGATAGGGTTTCCGATCGTACCCTCCGCAAAACGATTGGTGGCGACTCCTTGGCATGTACACTCATCACATGTCACTAGACCACACTAAAGGTCGACTACGTATATCCAGCAGTTGCGATTTGGGTAATGGACCTTGGGAGAGGCCCGCGTCCGATCAAGCCAGCTGATCGGGTGGCCCATTAGCCCTCCGCACCCGCCTCCGCGCGCTCGCGAGAGGGTCGCGACAGTCGTCCACCACCCCACTCCCTCGAACCATCTTTTGAAAGATGGGAGGCGCGTCGCTACAATTTCCCTAACAATGGGCTTACTCTCACCATAGACCAGTTCAAAGTCAACCAGCTTCCCCTGCAACAACCTCTGGCACAACCAGATCCTGCCGAGAGTAAATCAAGGAATGATCGCCGAATCATGGATGCTATCTTGAGTCGCCAAAAGAAGAAGTTCATATGGTCTCTAGAGCTTCATAGAAAGTTCCTTGATGCGGTTCACCAAATAGGGAATGACTCATTATGTCCAACACGCGTACTGGAGGTCATGAATGAACCGGGACTCGTTAGAAGTGTAGTCGCAAACCACCTTAATGGTTACCGAAGGACGCTAAGACAGCGTCATGCCGCACTGGGCCTAGAAGGGCCCGATTCGAGCTTGAACACTAGGTACGGCCACAAACACAACGGCCATGCCTCAAGAAGAGCCCTGCCGAATCTCGACACCAACCAAGCCAATAGCTCTACCACCGACTGTTGGGGAATTGGTCAAGATAGCCCTATCAATCGTCTTAATGTTCCTCAAGAATACGTGCCACAGGTGCAACAAATATACACTTCTCTGATCGAGCAGCAGCCGTCCACCGGCGCTCTTCCTGCTGCTGATCCACCCACGACGTCTAATGTTCAGGAGTTCGTCCAACTAGGGCATATGATTTCAGATGATCCAATGGGGGAATACTTCGAACAATTTTGCTTCCTTGATCCCTGAGTGAGACGGGCTTTTGGTAGGAAAAAGGTCGACTCTCCTCTTTTCTTCTCAAACAAAGACGGATGTCACAGTTCGAAGAATCCATCAAGAGGAGGCTAGCACACCTTCACGGCCATGATCTGAGGTCGACGATCGCGCACCTGAGCCCAGACGTGATGGGTTGGTGATTGAACATACCCAGAGAAAGGGGGGGCATGTACACAAGAAGAACTTATTTCTTATCTGCGCATTGTAAAGTTTCAATCGGAGCATTTCTTTTCTTCTTTAAGGCCTAGGGTTGATTTAACACAATGCTGCCTGCTAGCATCATCATGTTTAGCTACAACAATCTCTTGTCATAATAGGTTCGAGGTAAATCGACCAAACGCACAAAGGCAAATGTGACAACATAGGTTACGAACAGAACGCGAGCGGGCTCGAAAGCGGAAAGATCGTCAGTTGCCTCAAACACTATGATTGCGAAACCAAGGGCAATATTGAATCTTGCGAAGGATAAGGGAAAATGTACATACACTCTCATTTATTGCACTCAACAGGAGACTTTACAAACAGATTACTGAGGAAGAACCGTAAATCCAAAGTGAGTTCTAATGAGCGTCACAAATGAGCTCAACTGATTCTCCATGTTGTCCATGCCCTGCCTACAACCAGCGCTTCGAGAATCGAAATCTGCGAGTTTGAAGAAAAGGAGACGACATTTCTCCTTAAGCTCATTCACCTTGGCCTCATGGTACCCCGATTCATGCTCCAAATCCTGGGCCAGCGCTCTCCCACGGGCTATATCCACTGTCAGATCGTCAAGCGTTTCCTCCAACCATATGCACTGGAGCCTCAGCATGAGATTGTGCTGGTCTTGCTCAAGAACGGTTTGATAGAGAACCAGACACTCTATCAAGTTGTCCCTCTCACGGGCTAACAATGAGACCTGGGCGATGGCATATTCAACAACTCTCTTTTGGTTATCGGCCGTCAGCATGGCCAACACCAAGGAATCAGCTCTGTCTTGATAGCGGGCTCGCACGATGCCAGCCAAAGTGACATCCCGGCTAGCGACGTGGTAAGCCTCCAAGAAATTGTTGAAGAGAGTTGGGAAGATCACAAACTCCCTTTGCAGTTTCGTACCTTCGATACACACGGTGTCCAAGGCCGGAATCAGAGTACGTATTTCAACCTCGGCTTCAGGATGATTATTTATATAACCATAACCTCTACCCAGGAGGTGATAAAATCTCTCCCATTGGGTTGAAGCTTCGGCTGAGGCGGCAGGTACAAGAGAGGAAGCCATCTGCGATTGAACGACAGAGAAGAGAATGAATGATGGGGGAGTGTTTGAGAGGTTAGATCGAAATGTTAATCTTCTCAATATCAACCTCTCGCCCTATAGCGCTCGAACGAGAAAGGGAAAGTTATAATAATTTTTTATGCGCGGCCGGGCTAATCAAGTCTCATTAATGCGTCCCATCAACCTCTCGCCTTATAGTGCTCGAACGAAAAGGGAAAGTTATAATAATTTTTTATGCACAGCCGGGCTAATCAAGTCTCATTAATGCATCCCTGGTGAGTCACGGATCCACTTCTGTCCTGTGATCTCGGGCTTAGAAAAGAAACTAGAGCCTAAAGGCCGGGAGACCTATTACTTTAGAGACCGAGCTAAGGGAACAGGCGCAATGCTTGATAAAGCAAAAGTCGACACGAGAGATCTTCATGCTCCACTCAGGTAAGAAAGAGTAAGAAAAGACAAGAGGGAATCACGAAGTCTCGAAAGGAACGCCCGTCAGACACTCGTTATTCGATTTCAAAAGGGCGCTTCTTGAGACACGCCTAATCTCTAATAATTACAGAGAGGGCGAACATCTGAGAAAGGGTGGAGAAAATTGAGCGAACGAAGACCAGGAAAAGACATTTCGATCCAAAATGTTCAAGGGGTACCGTCATTTGTTGGAAACGCCCGACCTAAATGTCTCCGAACTTGAACGGCTAGAGGAATTTGAAGACCTTGGAAACGAATTCGTCATGAAGGATATGGAAATCGACTCGGCCAGCCAGGAGACTCAAGCCCTCAGCGTCCAAAACGCCAGCGACAATGATCCGCGCCAAAAAAGGAAGCATCGCAAATGCTACACTACACACCAAATCCAAGAGCTTAACGCTCTTTTCGAGGAATGCCCGTTTCCAAACGACTAGCAGAGAGCTGAACTAAGCCATAAGGTGGGCTTGGAGCCTTTGAAGATTAAGTTTTGGTTTCGCAACAAATGAACGCGGTTGGTGGAACAATTCAGACATCGCGAGATAGAGATTCTAAAGGAGAAGATTGAACAGCTTCGAGTAGAAAATGCGAGATATAAAAAAAAAAACTCTGAGCACCGCCGCCTGCCTTAATTGCAGCAACCCTGTCCAAATCGACGAAACGTTCCCTGAGGAGCCATGTCTGGGGTTTTACAGTGCTCACCTGTCACATTTCCCTCAGCAATACCTTCTGGCACAATCGAATACCACCCGAGATTTACCAGAGCAGGTCGACACTACAAAATCAATATCGACGCTCCAGGTTGCTAGTACTGCTCGTGGTAAGAAAGACATGAAGCTTCGTTGGACCAATGAACTTCATCGGAGATTTATCGATGCAGTTCGGCAGCTAGGATTCAGCTCAGCCCGCCCACAGCAAGTACTCGAGATCATGAACGTACAAGGGGTTGCCAAGAGTAGTGTTAAGAATCACCTCAAATACTATAGAAAATTGCTGAGGGAGGGTTTGGCAACTTCAAACCCAGAGGGAGCCGGCTTGAGCCAAGACGCTAGATATGGCCATGACTACAATACTTTTCAGGAATACGTATCGCGACTCTAGCAAATAGAGCCTCCTCGATTTGAACACCAACCTATTGGTAATGCTATTCCTACGACGGATCTTGCATTGACAGAGGGTGCGTATACAACGGGGCAGAACTGCAACGAAATTTCCAGTTTGTGGAATCAAGTTGCTCATGACGAAAACATTGGGAAAAATCCTCCTCCAGTGGTCGATTCTGCCCGATTCGAACGTCAAAGGCCTGGAGAAGCCGACGATTTCCATGATGAAGACCTTTCCTTTTGGATCGATCAGTTGAATAACCCCCTGAGCTATCTCAATACCCCCCGGGAATATGAACCACAGTCTCAACAAGGCAACAATGGAGGTTCCAGCTCGGGGAATCAGATCGTTCAAGGCGAAAGCGATGAGAGAAATTCACCACCAACAATCGGTCATACCCCACTTGAGCATAAATGGCTCGAAGATTCGAGCGATTTCCTCGGGGAGGAACTCTACTTCTGGCTCGATCAGCCTGGAGCTGGCGGACTCTTGCAATGGTGATACAAAGCCGACGATCGTGCGTTTGATTCAAGGCGCGATTGTTAAAAAATGCTCGGGGAAAAGAGGTTGAATACCCTGAATGAATGTATTGGTAACCCCATTGTAAAGCTCCCATGGGAGCATTTCTCATTTACATTTGAAGCTGATCGCACGAGGATCCGCCTTACCTTTTGAGCATTTTCAAGCTCAGGCGCGTCATTTTCTTATTTAGTTAGGGGCAAGCCGTCCCTACTCCCAAAAACATATTGAGATCAAAGACGTCGGATGCATCATGTGATCCATATGGGCGACCTCCCCAAGCGACGATCATCGTTCACAGAGCATAATGGAATCCATCCCTTCAACGCGAGATGCATTTGACCGCGGAGCCAACCATCTGGTGATAAACATGGAGAGGGCACCCAATAAGCCACGCCTTCAAATGACAAAACAGACGTCGCCCAGCTGGGGCAAATGAACCGTAGGTGTTGCAGATACCTTCAAGCACGGATGGAGGGATTCGATAGGTGTTGTTCATATCAATACACAACATCAGAATGTGTTGACACCTGATTTTTGACTATCTATTATTGTGATTTTTATTCTTTAAAATTAATTAAAAATAGCAAAACAAATCATAAAATTACAAAATCAACTTTGGAAGCCTTGACCTAGCCTCGGGGACCAATTTTGAACAAAAAATATTTTTTGGTATTTTATAATATTTTTCGAATTTATTTAATTATAAAAATACTCAAAAAATCAGAAAAATACCATTCGTGGTCAGAAAAATACAAAAAAAATATTCAATAATTTTTTTTTTAATTTTCCCTTCAAGTGTGTCACTTTAAATCTTGAAAATTCGGCTTGGGTCACTATGTTCCTTCACAAACATAAACCCGAATCGGGCTTAAAAAATCCTTTTCGAGTCTTTTAATTTTCAATTTTTACTTTTTATAAGCTATGACATTCGATTCTAAAGTATTGAAGTGCAATTGGGTCAATTTGCCCTCTAATTTGATCAATTTTAGCCAAAAGGGCTTAATTGCACAATTTTCTTTCAATTTAGTCCCCGGTTCCGCAATTCTTGAAATTAAATTTCATACGGGTATACCCATTGAAATTAAACACCTCTACCCTATATTTTTCATCATGATGAATACATTGGTGGGTTCAATTCGGGCTAATTTGATCGTTTAGGCCCTCGATTAAGCAAAAATCATTTTCGGATCCTAGGGACAATTTGGGGTTTTCACTAAATTTTAATCAATTGATTCACGAAAGCACCCATATTTGATAGAAAACATGTCAATGAATCCGATTTTGCCATCAATTTTATGAAAACGGGATGATTTGGGGCCAATTTGACAAAATTAGGTCGAACCGGGCCGTTCGGGCAAGCCCGACCCGGCCCGGTCCGACCGGGTCTGCAACTTAGTTGCAGACCCATCGGCCGAGAAAACAGGGCAAAAGTGGAGGGGGGCCAACGGTGCTCGTTCGGTGGCATTTTTTAAAGAAAAAGAGCGACAAGAACGGGAGACAGGGGCAAGTGGTGAAGCGGGCGGAAGAAAAGGCGGTCGGCCATGGACAAAAAAGAGAGAGGATTCTCGGTGATAGGGGGTGTGTGGTTCGGCCGAGGGGAGAGAGTTTTGGCCGAGGGAGTTCGAGCGAGAGGCGGGGGCAAGGAAGACCATCCTCGACTTCAGGACGTCACACCCGCCGCCGCCGAAGCTCCAGCCATCGTCGACCAGCCCAAACCAGGTCGGTGTATCCTCCCGACTTAGATTTCGTACGTGCACACCACCTGCTCGACGGATTGTGTCAATGAACATCTCGTTTTATAGCTTTCGGCCGTGCCCTCTCCGGCCCCGTTTCACATCATTCTAGTCTTCAAACTCCGTTAAGACTATCTCTAATCTATTCCTCGCTATTATTTTGCATCGAAAACGGACGAGAGCCGTGGCCGGAGCTCCTAAACACTCGGGCCGTGCCGGGAGTTCACACCGGCGAGGCGGGCCGTCGCCGAGGCTTAGGCGACATCAGGTAAAGTTCTAAACCTCCATTGGATGCCTCGTGATTGAATGAAACCATGTTCAAACAAAACAAATTTCTGCAAAATCGTCGCCGTAGACGAAGCTGGGGAGGTCCGGTTCGCTGGCTTTTGACGTATTCATGGCGTTTTTATTGGTTGTATGTTGATACTAACGTCCTAGGGAGTCGAACGCCAAAAGAACGGGCTGAAAATACCAAGTTTTAGGGCCGGTTCGCGTTTTCCGGCGAGATTTCCGGCGACCTCGCCGGAAATTTCACTGTTCATCGTCTTCTCCGGCGAGGTCGCCGGTGGTCAGCGGTCAACGGCTGACGTGGCGTGCCACGTCAGTAGCCACGTCAGCTGGGTGGGGGCCGCGCGTAGTGAACGGTCATGATCGTGACATGTGTCACGATCGTGGAGTTTTCAAAAAAAAAAAGAAAATAAATTAATTTTGATCTGATGGTTGCGATTGAGCCACGTGGCTCTCTGTAGGTCATCCGATCCAGCGCGAGATCGGGTGCACGAGACGAAGCCACGTGGCGAGACGTCGACCGTTAGATCTGTAGATTTTCGGATAATAAAAAAATTGATTAAAAAAATAGAAAAACCCTAAAAAAAAATCAAAACGGCGTCGTTTTAGGCCGGTTTCGCCCGTAGGGTCGGGCCGGGCGCCCGCGAGGCGCGGGCCGGGTCTGACCCGGCCCGGAAAATATTTTTAAATAAATAAAAAATCAGAGAAATAATAAAAAAATAATAAAAAAAAGTCAAAATTCAATAAAAAATAGAAAATCATAAAAAAAATCAAAAAAGTTCGTAAAATTCAGAAAAATTCTAAAAAATTCCAAAAAATAGGAAATGGCCACATTCAACTGGCCATGACCTGTTCCGGGTCTTTCGACCCCCGATCTTTTCCGAAATGACGGTTTTGCCCTTCAGGCTAAATACCATAAAATAGGAAATTGCCACAAACAACTGGCCATGACTCATTTAGGGTGTTTTGAATCCCAACCCTTCTTAAAATGAAAATTTCGCCCTTTGGGCGAATCGTCTTCCAAAAATTGAGGAAAAATCAAGAAATTCCAAAAAATTCTCAAAAATGGGAAATGGCCACAATCAACTGGCCATGGAATATTTTGGGTAATTCGGTATCCAAATCTTCCAAAAATTGACGATTTTTCCCTTCAGGCTAAATCGCCTCCAAATCTTCCCATTTTACCTCGGTCTGAAATCACACCTTCCATAAGCCCTTATGGCTATGCTAGGAAGCCATTGACTCGCATTGATATGCATCGATGTGATTTACTTATGCACTTGATTGCGCTTGCATTTAAATTGGTTGTGATTGATAGGAACAGTCTTCCAATCTGCATGAAACCCTGAATCAAACTTACCCCACCCAAAACTGCGTCTGCATGAGCTCTTAGCTAGGAAAATCACTCGCGTTAGGTACCAAAAGGGCGTTGGTAATGACATCGACTTAACCAAGTCCCCGAACCCAAAATCTCTGGTTCCGCAGAACTGATCGATCTTTCCCAATCGGTCAGTAAGGTTTCCGGTCTACCCTCCAAGAAAGACCGATGGCGACACCAAATGCATGCACAAGTTGCACATGCCACCACGACCACACTAAGGTCGAAATCGATCGGCTCTTATCGCCGAACCCCCCAAAAAATATTGCCGCAGCGATTTGGTATGGGCCTGGGAGGGCCCGCGCCGATCCAAAGCCCGCTATCCGCACTCCGATGCGGTGGGAAGGCCCGCGATCGGTAATTCATTAGCCGCGTCCGCTTTCGGACGGGTCGCGACAGCTAGCGACTCCACTGGGGACTTTGTGTTCTAGAACCTATGGTTCTAGACCCCAAGTGGACTTTGTCGCGACCCTCTTGAGGTTGTCGGGCTCTCGAGGGCTAATGGGCCGTCCTTTCTGGTCGGACGCGGGCCTCTCCCAAGGCACATTACCCAAATCGCAACGGAGGTATGCATGATCAACTTTCAGTGTGGTCTAGTGACATGTGCTAAGTGTGCATGCCATGGAGTCGCCACCAATCATTTTTTTAGGGTATGATTGGACCACCCAATCGAATAGTTGGGAGTTTCTATTCAATTCTGCGAGAACCAGAGAAATGGTTTCGGGGACTTAGTTACGCCAACCGTTAGAGTTGACGCCCTTTCGGTACCTAAGTTGACTGAATTTTCTAGCCTGAGATTCATGCGGATGAGTAAGGTATGAACCATAAATCTAGAAATTCATGCAGATAGGAGTGATTATTCTAGCAATCACAATCAGTAACAAAATGCGCAACTCAAGGAATCTAGATATGCAAATAAATCACATGGCATTCCTAGTAATGCCCTATTTATCAATCACAGCTTAAGAATGATTTAGCTATCCTGGCCATTCTACACTCGATCTAACCTAAGAAAAGCATTAGGAAGCATCGCAGGAGTTCGAGAGTACTCACATGGGGTTCGCCGTGCCCTGGTTTGGTCTTGGACGAGCTATCGAGCTCATGCTGACCCGATTATATTTGGGGATCCACTCGGCGTTTTACACCATGAAATCATGTGAAACAAAAACGAAAATATTCAGCAAGGGGAATTTATTGTAGATGGTGGTCGATCTAATTGGACGTCAAGACTAAAAAATATGTAGAAATTTACAAATTAAAATACTCGAATGACATTTTTTTGCCAAATTCAACTCTATGCGTCGTGAAGAAACACATGCAATTGAACTTGAATTTTGACTATTTATGAGTTCAAAATGAAAAGGAAATTAAAATAAAAATATTGACTATTTTTCTATATTTTTACGACATCGAACGCTATTTTTCTTCATTTTTCATGTATTTTTCTATTTTTGGAAAATATTAAAAAATATGACAAATTATTTTTTTTTATCAAAAATGGTTCCTTTAGCTTGTTCAAGGCTACCAAAGATGATTTTTTAATTTTTTTAACTTTTTATAGATTTTTTATGAATTTTTTAAAAATAAACTATGAAAGACTGATCAAAAATCAGGTGTCAACAGCTGCCCCTCTTTGAGAGGAATTTCGTCAGAGGTTTCTCTCAAAGACAAGGTGACACCTGTGTTCCGATCGACTCGACTGGGAAAATAAAAGAAATCATGACATCCAATTTTCATGCCCATCAATGTGTGCTTTTCCTTAAAAAGAGATGTGCTCATTCAATTCCCTGATATGATGTAAGAAAGTTAAGGAGTAGATAGACTTCCCTGCCCCTTACCTGTCGAATGCTTGCGGCATTTGCTGTGTCTGATGGGTTCAAGTAGATTCCTAAGGACTTGTCATCGGAGTGTCCTGGGGATGTTAAGCTTTGACCTGTATGGTAGGTCAAACCATAATGAGATTCCTAACTGATAGGAACCTAAGGAAGACGCATCCCACATTTGGGAATTTGCCAAGGGTTTTGATCCGTGTGGTGGACTAAACTAGAAATGGCTTGCCTAATGTAAGGCTTATTAGGGAAAACGAATCCTCCCGCGTTCGGGATTCATCAAGGTTTTGATCCGTATGGTGGATCGGACCATTGGGTTGATCCTTCAGGCGGTCTCTACCAGTCCTTTGACCCTTCAGGCGGTTTCTACCATTCATTGACCTTTCATGCGGTTTCTACCATTGAGTTGACCCTTCAGGCGGTTTCTACCATTGGTTGACCCTTCAGGCAGTTTCTACCATTGTTTTGACCCTTCAGGCGGTTTCTACCATTGTTTTGACCCTTCAGGCGGTTTCTTCCATTGGTTGACCCTTCAGGCGGTTTCTACCATACATTGACCCTTCAGGCGGTTTCTACCATTGTGTTGACCCTTCAGGCGGTTTCTACCATTGATTGACCCTTCAGGCGGTTTCTACCATTGAGTTGACCCTTCAGGCGGTTTCTACCATTTATGAGATTCCAAACTGATATGAATCAAAGGATGACGTACCCCGCTCTTCGGGGCTAGTCGAAGACTCGATCATTCTATGGATCGGTCTTAGAAAAGATTTGCCTACTAAAAGGCTTCACCTAAGGATGACGCACCCAGTCTTTGGGGCGGCCAAAAGTCCTGCAGAAAGCTTAGACCTGAAAAAATTTTCCTCGCCAAGAAGATATTAGTAATCTTTGGGAAGACAATAATTGTCTAACTGACAAAATTCTACGACTTAAGTTTTAGTCATGAAATGTGCATTTTGATTGCTGGAGGTTATCCAAAACATTCCTGCCACATACAGATGTGATCATAAATTCCTTGCACGGAAACTCTAGATCAATAATTTGAAAATTTCAAAAAGAGTTTGCTCAAAACCTCCATTGGAGTATTTCTCATCCAAGAAGGCTCCTCACTGCTCTGGGATAATGATCTTTAATAGGGAAAGTGCTCAATTTCCTACCGACCTGTGCCTGGGTTTCAGGATCATTCGCAACGCATACATTTCGATCAATCATGAGGTCTTTCACGGGACCGTAGTGTTAGGCTTGGATATCGGTTTCCAATGGGGACTCACTTTTGAGTCAAGGCCGTTGAATGAAATTTTTCACTATCTGCTCCGGGTTTACAAGTCAAGAACCCTGCAAAATGAGAAAGAAATAGTCTTGCTCGTACTTCTTTGAGCTAAGTTATACATTAACCCAAGTGTCTTAGTCAGAGAAGACTGCTTCAGGATTGTAACATTGGAAGGATTGGGGACCGAAAAAGGCTTGTTTTTTGCTTAGAAATTGTGAAGGGTTTGACATTGGTGATCATTGCAAATTTGCCACATGTCCTTCGAAGAACATCTCCATTTCTTGAAGTGTACACTCCTCTTTTAGAGCACACAAGGATGTTTAAAAGCGTCTCTTGTTGCATTAAGAGACCATCTGTTTGTGTGTTTGCTATTTGAGCACGGCATCATTTGGGGAGTAGTCATCTTGATCTGACTCCTTTGGAGGGTCTTTTCATCATCTCTCTAGACTTTACTGGGGATATTTTGAATGGACATCGGCCTTGCTTTTTACCAGGCACTTTGCTTTTTCTTGATGTCTAGGGATTTTTCTTTTCCCCTTTTTTTAATCCCGTGTTTTTCTTTTCTTTTGGAGCTAGGATTTTCAGCAATCATGCTAGATATGCAACTTAAACTTTGGCATGCTTCCGTTCCTAGAATGATGTTGCCTTTGCTTTGGAATATGCAATGATCACCAATAGGTTGATGAAATGAATTTGCTGGCTCAACATGGTCGTGCAAAGGATAACAGTGTGTAGGATAGAGAAATGAATTATTCTCGTCATCCTATAACACTTGGATTATCATATAAACAACACACAAAGATTTATGTTAGTCCGAGCAAGAAAATTTCTAACCATTTACTTTATGATATTGTTGGACTAACCTTCATTTGCCCCAATGTGGGGTGGTTCTTGACAGGGTTGAGAATGAAAATCGCCGTTCAATGAGGTTCTCAATGGGCATCTGTAGTGTTTGGAATGAAGAAATAAATGCCTCTGTCATCTCGATCCATGTAATCGTTGCGAATGACCCTTATGTCCATAGGTTAAGGTTTCTCAATCATTTCCAATCTCCTCATCTCTCAAGTGTGTATGGGACGTGTTTGGATTAGGCTCGCTTCTCTTATGAGAAAATACCCTTTTGAACAGTTCAAACGACTCTTGTTGGAAAAATTCATTTCATTTCATCAAGATTTATCCTTCAAAGGGATTTTGTGATGCACCATATATGTGTAATTCATGTTCAGACAATCTCTTGTTTTAAAACATGAATGTCAATGAAGTAAGAATTCTATGTCTTTTTAGATGTGAGAATCGAATTAATTCTGAAAGTTTTTAATCTCCAATGAATTGGGAAAAAGGATACTTACCTGCCCATCGAGGCTGGAGATCCTGGAGATATAAAAGGGATATGTCATTGTATATTCTAAAACTTTGCAAAAATTGGAACGATACATCTTACCCTTTGTCATATGCTCCAACGAGTGTACAAGGGTTGTGAAAATCTGCACTTCACATAGTAACACAAGATTGTTAGGTGTTCTAAAGTTCTTTCGACTTCTTGATTTTTAGAGAAAAATCAAACTTACATGTCTGCCCTGATGGCGAGCTCCTGCCAAGGATAAATATTAAGCATTATTTTGGGTTTCCAAATTCAAAACAAATTGGGACGATACTACTTTACTCTTGATTTGAATTCCATTCTGCATGCCAATGTGGGGATTGCAGAAGCCGGCCCTCAAGCTTGTGGCCATGATTTCTTCGTCTGGTTGGGCAACGAATCCACCTCAAGGATTTACGTCGGAGGAGATTCATTCATCTTTTTGGGCGTGTTTCATGCGCTGTTTTGTTATTTGAATGCATGGCTTCTTGGGTGCCTCGTCTCTATTCATCACCTGAGAGGAAAATGAGAGAACATTATCCCCGCATCTGATTGAAAATCATTTAGGAACGATACGTTCTTTTTACCAAATGGGTGGCTCCGCGGCCAAATGTGTTTTACGTTGAAAGGATGGATTCCATTACGCTCTGCGGATGATAACTATCGCTTGGGGGACTTGCCCCACGGATTAAACGATGAATCTGATGTCTTCGGCTTCGACATGCTTTCCGGATGTAGGAATAGTTTGCCCCCATTTTCAGTAGAGATGGGTTTTGTCGAGTGGGCAAGATCAAAAACTCATCCTAGATTTGGCTTTAGTCGAAGGTTGAAATCCCGACCTTGGATAAGCGAATCATGATTCATCTCCTTCTGCTTCGGATTTGTCATTTGCGCGCTTCACATTTTACAATACCAACCTCGCCGCTTGATGAAAATGAATCGATGATTTTCGAATTGCCCCAAGTTCTATAGTCATCTGCGTCGAATCTCTTTGAACTTCATCGAGTGATAGACCAACTGATAAAACGATTTTTCAATCCCGAGATCGAACTCCTGACGTTTCGTACCACTGCCATTTCACTGACTACCAAGACACAGCACTATTGGCGTCCCTAACTGGTTCATTTTTTGTTATAAAATTCTCGAAGCAGTTAGCGACCCCCATTGAGAATGAAACAAGCTCAATTTAGAGTTCATAACGACTAAAGGTCCCTTGGAACGATACAGAGCTAACCGTCTTTGAGCTCGCTCGGGCTTTTACTCACATTTTCCTATGTGAAGCCTTTAAATGTTTTTCTTCGTGGCGTTCAATTGATTCGTCTCGACTCTAATCTAACAAGGGATTGTCGCACTCGAGCATGATGATGCTCGCAAGTAGTACTGATCGCTGCCCCAGATTAACTCTAGGCATTAAGGAAGATTATCTCGCATGGAAGACTTTATGACAGAAAGATTAATGATACATCCAGTCACATGTGCCTAGGTCCCTTGAAGATTCTCGGTGATCAGCTAGTTACACCATGAATCAGATATATAATCGCCATTTTGGATCATAACTTCATAAGTCCATCGGTTTTAAACTGATCGATCCAGATATGGAGCTCCTCATCAAGGAAATCTTTTGATTCTTCGAGCAACTGATATTCGGGTTGACCATCATCGCTTGGCGGCGAAGGATTCCTGTTTCTGTTGTGAGCGATCTGATTCTTCGAGCTAGAACCTTCGTCATTGCTCGAGATTATAAGAGGATGATTGATCGGTTCACTATCAAAAGCACCTTCCATTTGGGGATGGGAGAAACAAAAATCCTCAGAGTATCCCCCCGCTTGATCTTCTGAAATCATACGCCCAAGCCAGGCAGATCTTTGAACACTAGGCGCAATATGTTGATCGGCGATAGGAAGAGCACTGGCGAAAAGTTGCTGCTCAAACCAAGGAGTTCGTACCTGCTGCACTTGTGGCATATACTCTTGAGTGGTGCTGAGATGATTCGGGGGAATATTCTGATTAGCGCCCAAGTAGTCGATGGTGCTGCTACCAGCTTGGTCGGTGCCTAGATTCGGCAGGGTATTTCTTACTTCAGGGGCATTGTAGTTGTGGCCATGCCTAGTGTTTAGGCACAAGTTGAGTTCTTTCAGGTTCAGTGCTGTGTGGCGCTGTCTTAGCGCCCTTCTGTAGCTCTTGAGGTGACTCGCGACTCCATCTTTAGTGAGTTCTGGTATGTTCATGATCTCAAGTATGCGCGTTGGATATGCTGAGTTGATCCCTAGTTGCTGAACCGCACTAAGGAACTTGAGATGAAGCTCGGGAGACCAATTGACCCTCGTCTTCTTGCGACCCGGAACAGTGTTGACAACTTGGCTATTGCTCTCTGGCCTATTTCCAGTAGGATTTGATCGAGCCGGAAATTGTTGTGGAGGGAATTCATCAGCTTTGGATTGGTCGGTCGTGATAGTAAGCTCATCGTTAAGGAAACTCCAATCATGGTGACGCATATCCCATCCTTTAGAAGGCATCGGTATTGACTTCGTAGAATTGATTTGTTCATGCATATCTCCAACAAAATCCGATTGTATCAAAGATGGTTTGAGGGAGTGGGGTGGTGAATGAGCATTTTCAATCCTCATATAAGGCTTATCAAGGAACCTTTCGCCGAGAGTGACAGGGCCACCGCAATTAAGGCAAGCGATAGTGCTGGGAGCTTTCTTATACCTCATGTTCTCCGCTCGAAGCTTTTCGTTTTCCTCCTTTAGAATCGCAAGTTCTTGACGTCTGTGTTGAGCCCTCAATTTGGCTCGCTTATTTTGAAACCAAAACTTGACCCTCAAAGGTTTCATCCCTAGCTTCTGGCCCAATTCATTTCTTTGTTTCATGTTCGGGAGAGGGCATTCACTAAAGAAAGCTTCAAGCTCTTGGATTTCATTCTGAGTGTGGCACTGGCGACGTTTCCTTTTCCGGGATTGACCATCGCTGCTGCTGTTGTCGTCGCTGCTGAGATCCTGAACTTCGTTGCCGAAAGGGTTGGGTTCTGTGGTTCTGGTACCAGACGCGATCCTGGAATCTTCGAGATCTCTCAATAGTTCATTTTCTGAGATTTTTGGATCAGTCGCCTCTAGCAACTGACGGTAACCCTCAAACATGTTGGATCGAAAAATGTTCGATCAATTTTTGCTCACTCAGGGTTCTCTACTCTCTCATGTATGCTCACTCTCTCTAAATTTTCTTTTGAGTGGTTCTGTATGCCCAGGAAACGTTCTTTAAACATGGATGAAGATCATCAGGCAAGCGTTTCTCCCAAGATTTCGTATTTCTCGCTTTGTCGTCTTCTTTCTTCTTTTCAACGTGGAGGGACACCAAATCGATTTCCTTTTCTCGATATCCATGTCTTTCTCCCACTTATTTTCAAAAAGGTGGAACTACGCTCGCCTCCCGCTCAGTTTTTTAATATGATGGGACCGCCAAATCCTTTTGCAACTTTTTTCGATAGTTGCGCTTAACTCTCGCTCAATTTTAATATGGTGGCACTGACATATCTTTTTACAACTTTTTTAGATTTATCAAACCTGAAATCGCGGACTGGGACGGATCTGATGGTTCACCGAAAGAGCCACCATTGCTTTACCCAATTAACTTGGCTCCATGAGCATTATTGCTGTGACCTTTCTTCATCCTCGAGTTGCTATAAAATGAGGAGTTAATGCAGAGAAGATTAACGCTCTTACATAATTTCCTTTTCGTATTTTAATCTCTACCACATCCATCTTCTTCTCCTTCACTCCAACGAAAATGACCTCCTCTCCTATTCGCGCTTTCTCGGCTGAAATTTTGGCCCAGTGGGAAAAACTCTATAACCTCATAGGTCGAGGCTATGCTCATATAGCCGATCACCCAGAAATTGAAGATGAAATTCGTATTTTGCTCGTGGAAATAGACACCACCTCTATCGAGGGCACTAATTTAGAGAGGGAATATAGAATCTTCCCAACCCTCTTTATAAACTTTTTAGAGACTTACCGTGTCGCTCATCGAGAAGTTACCGTGGCTCACGTTTTGCGAGCTCGCTATGAGGATCGGTCCAACTGCTTGGTGTTGGCCAACCTTGTGGCCGATAGTCACAGAAAGGCTGTTGAGTTCGCCAACGAGCGGGTCTCGATGTTGCTTCGCGAGAGGGGAAATTTGGTGGAGCGCTTGGCCTTATCCCTGACCACCTATGAGCACGACCGTCGTAATGTCGTGTTGAAGTTTCAATGTGAGTGGCAGGAAGAAAGGCTTGACAGCATTACCGCGGATATAGCCCATGGGAGAGGACTAGTTCGGGACTTGGAAATAGCCGCCGAAGATCACGGGACCAAGGTTGCCGAGCTTAAAGGGGAATGTAAACGCCTTCTTCTTAAGCTTGTAGATCTCGAATCTCGAGGTAGTGAGTATAGGCAAAGCATCAATAATATGGAGGGCCAACTGGGTTCCTTTGTGATGCTAATTAGGGCTCATTTCGGTTTTACTTTTCCACCTCGATGATCTGTATGATATGCTTTTAAGGTCCCTCGATTGAGCGAAATGAATGAAAGCTCTAATATGTGTGTCTCAACTTCTGTATGGCTGACTTTCTCGAACACCTGACCACTCTCAACCTAGGCAAGCTGCTCTTTGACATTGATGATTCGAGCGTGTACATCTTGATTTTTTAATCTTGCTTATGATCGAATAAAGGAACCTCCCACCGCGTTTATCCACAAAAGACTTCTCTTCTCTACCTGTTTTTAACTACTTAGAGATGCCCCAGTTTCGATCTTTGAGACGTGACTTCAGAATCACCTATTCCAAATCGTCATCTTCATTAGATGATACCTCAATGATGTCCATAGCAGGCTCTTCTTGTCCACTTGGCGCTCGTAATGGGATGACACCATCTTGGTCTTCCATCAAGAACATTGGGAGGAAAACACACCTATCTATCCTCAAAATGGCATTTAATCCAATCACCAGAATTATGCAATGAATATAATGATTATGAGCTGTAACAAGTTCGAGGGATAGAAAAGTCTTACCAACCAAACTTAAGAGAAAATCAAGCTTCTCTGTACAGTGTTAGGTATACTAACATTCCATATACAAACGCATGAGACAAGTGAGGGAAAACTCCTAAAAATCAAAAGATATGGCTTGGTACCTAAAGCCAAGGTTCTCACCTCGAATTCTGGGAAGAGTCGATTCCATTGCACAACTATCGTTGCATTGGGACTTAATCCATAGTTCGAAGTGAGCGGAATTGAAAAGTGGATTACCCCATGTTTTTCCTCACGGAGATTCCATTTTCAATTCCTTCTATTGTGTTCCTAAAGAGGGCGCCTGGGGTTTTAGGCGCAATTGTGTGTATTCATTGTGTCGTGCTAAAGCAATAAACATGCATTTTATTTAACAATCACCGCTTCAATATAAATATCCACACAATCATACATCCAAAACTCTTGCCTGCATAAAACAAAGTTAACAAGCACTTCACCCCTTATTTCTCCCGTCTACAAAAACATCTAACACATTCGTTAGCATATACACCTCACTTTCGAGAGCATCTGCATAAAATTAGGTTAAAAGAATCAATCAACTTTTTAATCGGCTCAAGTCCACTAAATGGTTAAGAACCAGTCCCCAGCGGAGTCGCCAGTCTGTCGCGACCCTCTTGAGGTTGTCGGGCTCTCGAGGGCTAATGGGCCGTCCTGTCTGGTCGGACGCGGGCCTCTCCCAAGGCACATTACCCAAATCGCAACGGAGGTATGCATGATCAACTTTCAGTGTGGTCTAGTGACATGTGCTAAGTGTGCATGCCATGGAGTCGCCACCAATCATTTTTTTAGGGTATGATTGGACCACCCAATCGAATAGTTGGGAGTTTCTATTCAATTCTGCGAGAACCAGAGAAATGGTTTCGGGGACTTAGTTACGCCAACCGTTAGAGTTGACGCCCTTTCGGTACCTAAGTTGACTGAATTTTCTAGCCTGAGATTCATGCGGATGAGTAAGGTATGAACCATAAATCTAGAAATTCATGCAGATAGGAGTGATTATTCTAGCAATCACAATCAGTAACAAAATGCGCAACTCAAGGAATCTAGATATGCAAATAAATCACATGGCATTCCTAGTAATGCCCTATTTATCAATCACAGCTTAAGAATGATTTAGCTATCCTGGCCATTCTACACTCGATCTAACCTAAGAAAAGCATTAGGAAGCATCGCAGGAGTTCGAGAGTACTCACATGGGGTTCGCCGTGCCCTGGTTTGGTCTTGGACGAGCTATCGAGCTCATGCTGACCCGATTATATTTGGGGATCCACTCGGCGTTTTACACCATGAAATCATGTGAAACAAAAACGAAAATATTCAGCAAGGGGAATTTATTGTAGATGGTGGTCGATCTAATTGGACGTCAAGACTAAAAAATATGTAGAAATTTACAAATTAAAATACTCGAATGACATTTTTTTGCCAAATTCAACTCTATGCGTCGTGAAGAAACACATGCAATTGAACTTGAATTTTGACTATTTATGAGTTCAAAATGAAAAGGAAATTAAAATAAAAATATTGACTATTTTTCTATATTTTTACGACATCGAACGCTATTTTTCTTCATTTTTCATGTATTTTTCTATTTTTTGGAAAATATTAAAAAATATGACAAATTATTTTTTTTTATCAAAAATGGTTCCTTTAGCTTGTTCAAGGCTACCAAAGATGATTTTTTAATTTTTTTAACTTTTTATAGATTTTTTATGAATTTTTTAAAAATAAACTATGAAAGACTGATCAAAAATCAGGTGTCAACAGACTTAGGCCGTAATTAAAACGCTGAGTGATTTTTCTAACCATGCAGGCGCTCTTGAAGGTGAGGTAAGTCCGCTTATGATATGTGTTATATGTTTTTGCAGATTGGAGTGATAAGGGGGGTAGTCTGTGATTAACATTGTCTTATGCAGGTTGGCGTAGGAATGAATGATTGTATGTATGTTTTATATTGAAGCGGTGATTGTTAAATAAGGTGCATGTTTTTCGCTTTAGCACGACACCGAAAATACACACAACCGCGCCTAAAACCCCGGGCGCCGCCTATAGGAAAACAATAGAATGGATTGAAAATGGAATCTCCGTGAGGAAAGACACGGGGTAATCCACTTTTCAATTCCGCTCATTTCGAACTATGGATCGAGCCCCAATGCAACGATAGTTGTGCAATGGAATCTGCTCTTTCTAGAACTCGAGGTGGGAACCTTGACCTTAGGTGCCGAATCCTTTGATTTTTAGAAGTTTTATCCTCACTTGTCTCATGTGCATATCTTTAGATAGTTGGTATATCTAAAACGACCTAAAAAAAAAAAATTCGGTGATCCTGGAGTCACATCTCGAAAACTGGAATGGGGGCATCTCCAAGTGTTCGGACCACATTCCTTTGATTGATTTGACATTCTTAGTTCTCTTGTATAAGATTGATTTTGCTGAGATCATCTCTATCTCGTCCCTTAGATTGATTGTATTAGGGATCTATTTGTATTATATACATCTTGATAAGGCCCATTTCTATCGAAAATGGGGGCAAATTCCCCAAACCCGTGGAGCATAGTGGAATTCGTCCCTTCAGTGCAAAATTCTTCGGCCGCAGAGCCACTCGTTTGGTGAAAGGACGTATCGTTCCTAATTGACTTTTAATCAGATCTGAGGATAAGTTTTTCTCCATCTTTTTATCTCAGGTGATAAAAGAGGCAATGCACCCAAAAGCTCATGCATTCAAATGACAAAACAGACGTCGCCCAGCTGGGGCAAATGAACCGTAGGCGTTGCAAATACCTGCAAGCACGGATAGAGGAATTTGATAGATGTTGTTCATATCAATATGCAACATCAAAACGGAATGTAAATCAAGTGTAAAAGGACGTATCGTTCCGAAGTGATTATTTTCTTGATATGGAAATAATGCTTCCTTTCTTTTTCCTCTCAGATGATGATCAAGAGCAGAGGACGCAAGATGTAATGCTTTCAAATAACAAACAGGGAACATCAAATACCTCAAATGGCGACTGTGATCGAGAGAATCACCAAACCGCCACATGGCGAATCCCAAGAATATCAAGCTGTCTGGAGACAGATAAAATTGATCAAGGACTCTGACAATCGAGTGGGATAATCATAATCTGCAAAAATCAATGGGAGCAGGTTCCCCCCATTTGCTTTAAGGAGCCAAACCGGGGGCAAACTCTCATGATCCCCCATGAAAGCGCATCAGACCAAGGTCATCGAATCCAGAGATGGCAAACAGCAAAACCATGCCTAACTGGGGCAAGTGAATCATTTGTACGCCGGACGTTTCTCCTCTGGCAAAGTCAATGGATGCAACAACAGAATCATCCGCATCAGAATCAAACCCCAAGATACGAATTTGGGTGAATGGTAACCTAGTATCGTTCCAATTTGGTCTTCGAGGACCACATGCCTAACATGAGTTTTTACTCATTTTACAGGAAGTAGTTGTGCTGAAAGCCTCAAATGAAAAGAGCGCGCTAACAGGGAGGTGAATAGAATTATTGGCCTTAGAAGTCAGGATTCCAAGAGATGGTCTTTGATTATAAGACCTAGTGGATGGTAAAAAAGTATCGCTCCTACGTCACATGCTTTGACATGCATTTTGATAAAATCTTCTTTTTTTTCCTTGAATAAAAGGAACCTTGAAGAATGGCGCTGGAGTGCGCCCAAAAATGCAAATGGATCTCCTCTGGGGCAAATCCTTGAGAATGATTCATCGCTAACCAAACGGAGGGATCAAGACCACAAGATAGAGGGCCAAATCCGGCAAGCCGCGAGTTTGTGTTCAAATGGAAACACAAAGCAAGAACAAGGCTGTATCGTTCCAATTTCCCTTGAATTTTGGAACGCCAACTAACAACTAATTCCCGTCTTTGACAGGGGATCGCCATCAAGGTGAAACAGGTTTTCACACCCCATGAATTACCCGTTGGAGTACACGACCAAGGGTAAGATGTATCATTCTAAATTTTTGAAAAATTCATGAACGTACAATAACATGTTTTCTCTGCATTTTCAGGGATCTCCAGCCGCGGGGGACAGGTAAGTATCCCTTTCCCCAATCCATTGAAGATGTTAAATAAAAAAAGAAAAGCTTTCAGAATCTAATGTCTAGAAAAGACATAGAATTCAAACTTCATTGGCATTCATGTTTTAAAACAGGAGGTTGTCTGAACATGAATAAGAACATGCATGGTACATCATAAAATCCCCTTGACGGGTAAAATTTTTGGAGAAAATGAAAGAGATTTTTTCCAATCAAAAGTTCAAAACTTTCAAAAGGACATTTTCTCAAAAGACGAGAGGCAAAGCCTAATCCAAACACGTCCTATACACACTTGAGAGAGAAATGGAGCGGATCAGATAGCAAAATATGGACCTACGGAAGTAGGGATTATTCGCAGCAATTACATAGATTGGGATGACGGAGGCATTCGTTTCATATCCCCAAACACTACAGGTGACCATTGACAACCCATTCGAACGGCGGTTTTCATTCTCAACCCTGGCAAGAACCACCCCACATCGGGGCAAAAAGAGAGTAAGTCCAGCAGTATCAGGAGAAAATGGTTAGAAATTTTCTTACTCGGACTAACATCGATCTTTGTGTGTTGTTTATATGGTAATCCAAGTGCCATAGGATGACGAGAAGCATTCATTTCTCTATCCCACACACTGTATCATTTGCACAGCCAAGTTGAGCCTGCAAATTCATTTCATAAACCCATTGGTGATCATTGCAAGTTCCAAAACAAAGGCAAATCACTTCAGGAACGGAGAAGTTCAAGACTTAGGGTTTACGAAGAAACTGCTAAGTTGATACTCAAGCTTGCTAAGAGCCAAGTCATATATCTAGCACAATTGCCAAGCATCCCACTTGCGACAAGGGATTAAAGAAATCCCCAGCATCAAGAAAAAGCAAAGTGCCTGGTAAAAGCGAGGCCGATGCTCGGGTGAACAATTTGATCGATCCCTAAAGAAACCTGGTAGGGAAAAGAAGAGGGAAAAACCCCTAATGGAGTCAGATCAAGAAGACTGCTCCCCAAATGATGTCAGCCGTGGAGCATAAACACAGAAAGAGTTGTCAACCTCTTAATACCACAAGAGACGCTCTCTAAAGAGCTGGTGCACACCTCAAAATCGGTTGCGCACCTCAAAGACTAAATATGCAGAAAGGAAATGACAGGAGGCAAATCAGCAATGATCACCAATGTCAAACCCGTCACGAATTCTCGGCCAAAAACAAGCTTTTTTCGGTCCACAATCCTACCAATGTTACAACCCTGAAACAGTCTTCTCTGACTAAGACACTTGGGTTAACATATTGCTTAGCTCAAAGAAGTACGAGCGAGACTATTTCTTTCTCATTTTGCAGGGTTCTTGACTTGTAAACCCGGAGCAGATGGTGAAGACTTTCATTCAATGACCTTGACTCAAAAGTGAGTCCCCCTTGAAGATCAATAACCAAGCCCAACATTACGGTCCCGTGGAAGACCTCCCGACCGATCAAAATGTATGCGCCGCGAATGAGCCTAAAACCTAGGCACAGGTTAGTAGGGAATTGAGTGCATCCCCTATAAAAACCACTATCTCAAAACAGGTGAGAAGACCCCCTTGCCGAGAAATATTCCAATTGATGTTTTGAACAAACTCTTTTTGGAATCTTCAAACTGTTGATCCAGATTTCCCGTGCAAGGGATTTGTGATCACATTTGCATGTTGCAAGAATGCTTTGGATAACCTCCAGCATCAAAATGCACATTTCACGATTAAAACTTAAGTCATACGGTTTTTGTCAAATGGACAACCGTGATCTTCCCAGAGATTACTAAAGTTTTCTTGGTGAAAAAAAATCTTTCAGGCTCAAACTTCTGCAGGATACCTGGAGAACCCAGCTCCCAGAATGTCGCCTTAACAGACTCAAGTGAAGCTTTGTCAAAATAAAATCTTTCACTGCTTCAAAAATAGAATTCCCGACAAATTTCGGGATCTTTCAAAAGAAGGGGTGAGGATAGGACCCTTTTCAAAATCAAGCAGTCCTAGCATGACGTGGAGAACCCTCGTCCTAGGATCCCTTTTCGAAAATATCAAACAGTCCTAGCATGACGTGGAGAACCCTCGTCTTAGGACCCCCTTTCAAAAAATCAAGCAGTCTCATCGGACGTGGAGAACCCTCGTCATGAGACCCCTTTTCAAAATTTAGGCAGTCTCATCGGACGTGGAGAACCCTCGTCATGAGACCCCTTTTCAAAATTTAGGCAGTCTCATCGGACGTGGAGAACCCTCTTCATGAGACCCCTTTTCAAAAATCAGGCAGTCTCATCGGACGTGGAGAACCCTCGTCATGAGACCCCTTTTCAAAAATCAAGCAGTCTCATCGGACGTGGAGAACCCTCGTCATGAGACCCCTTTTCAAAGCAAAATCAAAGGTAGATACCGCCTAAAGGATCAACTCATGGTAGAAACCGCCTAAAGGGTCAACTCAAGGTAGATACCGCCTAAAGGATCAAACCAAGGTAGAAACCGCCTAAAGGGTCAAACAAAAAGTAGATACCGCCTGAAGGGTCAACTCAAGGTAGAAACCACCTGAAGGGTCAAACCAAGGTAGAAACCGCCTGAAGGGTCACACCAAGGTAGATACCGCCTAAAGGGTCAATTCAAGGTAGATACCGCCTAAAGGGTCAATTCAAGGTAGAAACCGCCTAAAGGGTCAACTCATGGTAGATACCGCCTAAAGGGTCAACGCATGGTAGAAACCGCCTAAAGGGTCAACTCAGGGTAGATACCGCCTAAAGGGTCAAACTAAGGTAGATACCGCCTGAAGGGTCAACACAAGGTAGATACCGCCTGAAGGGTCAACTTATGGTAGAAACCGCCATAAGGGTCAACTCATTGGTAAATACCGCCATAAGCATCAACACGAAGGTCCGATCCACCATACGGATCAAAATCCTTGGCAAATCCCAGGGTGTGGGATGCGCTCTCCTCAGGTTCCTACCAGTTAGGAGTCTCATAATGGTATGACCTACCATACAGGTCAGAGCATAATCTCCCTAGGATATTCTGAATGACGAGTCCTAGGCATCTTCTTGAAAGTTATCGCAATGGGCAGCATCCGACAGGTGAGCTTCAGGTAAGCCTCTCTCACTCCGGTCCATGTTCAAATTGTTAGAGCAAACCGGGGATTAATTTGAGCTTTCATCAAGAGCCTTAAGGATCCGATGTCATAGCATTTCTCCTTTCATTTTCCTAGTTTAGTCGGTTAGGAATCAGGTGCCACCTTGTCTTTGAGAGAAACCTCTAACGAGATTCCTCTCAAAGAGGGGCAGCTGTTGACACCTGATTTTTGACTATCTATTATTGTGATTTTTATTCTTTAAAATTAATTAAAAATAGCAAAACAAATCATAAAATTACAAAATCAACTTTGGAAGCCTTGGCCTAGCCTCGGGGACCAATTTTGAACAAAAAATATTTTTTGGTATTTTATAATATTTTTCGAATTTATTTAATTATAAAAATACTTAAAAAAATCAGAAAAATACCATTCGTGGTCAGAAAAATACAAACAAATATTCAATAATTTTTTTTTTAATTTCCCCTTCAAGTGTGTCACTTTAAATCTTGAAAATTCGGCTTGGGTCACTATGTTCCTTCACAAACATAAACCCGAATCGGGCTTAAAAAATCCTTTTCGAGTCTTTTAATTTTCAATTTTTACTTTTTATAAGCTATGACATTCGATTATAAAGTATTGAAGTGCAATTGGGTCAATTTGCCCTCCAATTTGATCAATTTTAGCCAAAAGGGCTTAATTGCACAATTTTCTTTCAATTTAGTCTCCGGTTCCGCAATTCTTGAAATTAAATTTCATACGGGAATACCCATTGAAATTAAACACCTCTACCCTATGTTTTTCATCATGATGAATACATTGGTGGGTTCAATTCGGGCTAATTTGATCGTTTAGGCCCTCGATTAAGCAAAAATCATTTTCGGATCCTAGGGACAATTTGGGGTTTTCACTAAATTTTAATCAATTGATTCACGAAAGCACCCATATTTGATAGAAAACATGTCAATGAATCCGATTTTGCCATCAATTTTATGAAAACAGGATGATTTGGGGGCCAATTTGACAAAATTAGGTCGAACCGGGCCGGTCGGGTTAAGCCCGACCCGGCCCGGTCCGACCGGGTCTGCAACTTAGTTGCAGACCCACCGGCCGAGAAAACAGGGCAAAAGTGGAGGGGGGCCAACGGAGCTCGTTCGGTGGCATTTTTTAAAGAAAAAGAGCGACAAGAAAGGGAGACATGGGCAAGTGGTGAAGCGGGCGGAAGAAAAGGCGGTCGGCCATGGACAAAAAAGAGAGAGGATTCTCGGTGATAGGGGGTGTGTGGTTCGGCCGAGGGGAGAGAGTTTTGGCCGAGGGAGTTCGAGCGAGAGGCGGGGGCAAGGAAGACCATCCTCGACTTCAGGACGTCACACCCGTCGCCGCCGGAGCTCCAGCCATCGTCGACCAGCCCAAACTAGGTCGGTGTATCCTCCCGACTTAGATTTCGTACTTGCACACCACCTACTCGACGGATTGTGTCAATGAACATCTCGTTTTATAGCTTTCGGCCGTGCCCTCTCCGGCCCCGTTTCACATCATTCTAGTCTTCAAACTCCGCTAAGACTATCTCTAATCTATTCCTCGCTATTATTTTGCATCGAAAACGGACGAGCGCCATGGCCGGAGCTCCTAAACACTCGGGCCGTGCCGGGAGTTCACACCGGCGAGGCGAGCCGTCGCCGAGGCTTTGGCGACATCAAGTAAAGTTCTAAACCTCCATTGGATGCCTCGTGATTGAATGAAATCATGTTCAAACAAAAAAAAATTCTGCAAAATCGTCTCCGGAGACGAAGTTGGGGAGGTCCGGTTCGCCGGCTTTTGACGTATTCATGGCGTTTTTATTGGTTGTATGTTGATACTAACGTCCCAGGGAGTCGAACGCCAAAAGAACGGGCTGAAAATACCAAGTTTTAGGGCCGGTTCGCATTTTCTGGCGACCTCGCCGGAAATTTCACTATTCATCGTCTTCTCCGGCAAGGTCGCCGGTGGTCAGCTGGCGTGCCACGTCAGCTGGGTGGGGGCCGTGCGTAGTGAACGGTCCTGATCGTGACATGTGTCACGATCGTGGAGTTTTCAAAAAAGAAAAGAAAATAAATTAATTTTGATCTGATGGTTGCGATTGAGCCACGTGGCTCTCTGTAGGTCATCCGATCCAGCGCGAGATCGGGCGCACGAGACGAAGCCACGTGGCGAGACGTCGACCGTTAGATTTGTAGATTTTCGGATAATAAAAAAATTGATTAAAAAAATAGAAAAACCCTCAAAAAAAATCAAAACGGCGTCGTTTTAGGCCGGTTTCGACCCGTAGGGTCGGGTCGGGCGCCTGCGAGGCGCGGGCCGGGTCTGACCCGGCCGGGAAAATATTTTTAAATAAATAAAAAAATCAGAAAATAATAAAAATAATAATAAAAAAAAAACTCAAAAATTCAATAAAAAAAATAGAAAATCATAAAAAAATTCAAAAAAATTCGGAAAATTCAGAAAAATTCTAAAAAAATTCCAAAAAAATAGGAAATGGCCACATTCAACTGGCCATGACCTGTTCCGGGTCTTTCGACCCTCGCTCTTTTCCGAAATGACAGTTTTGCCCTTCCGGTAAACCGTCTTCCAAAAAAATCTAAAAAATTCCGAAAAATCCCATAAAATAGGAAATTGCCACAAACAACTGGCCATGACTCATTTCGGGTGTTTTGAACCCCGACCCTTCTTAAAATGACGATTTCGCCCTTTGGGCGAATCGTCTTCCAAAAATTGAGGAAAAATCAAGAAATTCCAAAAAATTCTCAAAAATGGGAAATGGCCACAATCAACTGGCCATGGAATATTTTGGGTAATTCGGTATCCAAATCTTCCAAAAATTGACGATTTTGCCCTTCGGACTAAATCGCCTCCAAATCTTCCCATTTTACCCCAGTCTAAAATCACACCTTTCCTAAGCCCTTATGGCTATGCTAGGAAGCCATTGATTCGCATTGATATGCATCGATGTGATTTACTTATGCACTTGATTGCGCTTGCATTTAAATTGGTTGTGATTGATAGGAACAGTCTTCCAATCTGCATGAAACCCTGAATCAAACTTACCCCACCCAAAACTGCGTCTGCATGAGCTCTTAGCTAGGAAAATCACTCGCGTTAGGTACCGAAAGGGCATTGGTAATGACACCGACTTAACCAAGTCCCCGAACCCAAAATCTCTGGTTCCGCAGAACTGATCGATCTCTCCCAATCGGTCAGTAAGGTTTCCGGTCTACCCTCCAAGAAAGATCGGTGGCGACTCCAAATACATGCACAAGTTGCACATGCCACCACGACCACACTAAAGTCGAAATCGATCGGCTCTTATCGCCGAACCCCCCAAAAAATACTCCCGCCGCGATTTGGTATGGGCTTGGGAGGGCCCGCGCCGATTCAAAGCCCGCGATCCGCACTCCGGTGCGGTGGGAATGCCCGCGATCGGTAATCCATTAGCCGCGTCCGCTTTCGGACGGGTCGCGACAGAATGGAGTGAAAATCAAGAGTAAAGTTGTATCGTCCCAATCTATCTTGAATTTGGGAACATGAATTGACACTTATTATTTATCCTTGGCAGGAACTCGCCATCAAGGCGGGCAACTTCCTACAGACCCGGTATACTCGTTGGAGTATATGACCAAGGGTAAGATGTATCGTTCCGATTCTTGCAAAATTCGTAAACATACAATGACATGCTCGTTTTACATTTTCATGGATCTTTAGCCACGGTGGTCAGGTAAGTATCCCTTTCCCCAATCCATTGAAAATGTTAAATAAAGAAAACATAAGGAAGAAGAAAAGCTTTCAGAATTTGATGTCTAGAAAAGACATAGAATTCTAACTGCATTGACATTCATGTTTTAAAGTAGAAGGTTGTCTGAACATGAATAAGAACATGCATCACGCATCATAAAATCCCCTTGACGGATAAAATTTTTGGAGAAAATGACAGAGATTTTTTCCAATCAAAAGTCGTTCAAAACTTTCAAAAGGACATTTTCTCATAAGACAAGAGGCAAAGCCTAGTCCAAACACGTCCTACACACACTGTAGAGATGAGTGGAGAAGATCAGATAGCAAAATCTGGACCTACGGAAGTAGGGACCATTCGCAGCGATTACATGGATTGGGACGACGGAGGCATTCGTTTCTTATCCCCAAACACTACAGGTGACCATTGACAACCCCTTTGAACGGCGGCTTTCATTCTCAACCCTGTCAAGAACCCCCCTACATCGGGGCAAAATGGAGGTGAGTCCAGCAGCATCGAGAGAAAATGGTTAGAAATTTTCTTGCTCGGACTAACATCAATCTTTGTGTGTTATTTATATGGTAATCCAAGTGCCATAGGATGATGAGAAGCACATTCTCTATCCCACACACCGAATCCTTTGCACAGCCAACTTGAGCCTGCAAATTCATCTCACGAACCCGTTGGTGATCATTGCACATTCCAAGACAGATGCAACATCACTTCAAGACGAAGGAGTTCAAGACTTAGAGATTACGAAGAAAATTCCTGGGCTGATGTTTAAAGTATGTTTAGACTTTCAGTCGTAGGTCTAATATGATCTTCTGAATATGAGAAAAATGGGGTTTCAAAATAATGATGACAAAAGATAAAAAAAAATCCCCAGCATCAAGAAAAAGCAAAGTGCCTGGTAAAAGCAAGGCCGATGCTCGTGCAAGCTGTTTGCTTGATCCCCAGTGAAACTTGGATGGGAAAAAAAAAACTTCTAAATGAGTCAGATCAAAAAGACCGCTCCTCCAAATGATGTCAAGCGTGGAGGAAAGACACAGACAGAGTTGTCAATCCCTTAATGCAGCCAGAGACGCTCTCTAAAGAGTTTGTGCACACCTCAAAAGCGGTTGCACGCCTCAAAAATTGAAGATGCAGAATGGAAAAGACAGGTGACAAGTTTGCAATGATCACTAAGATCAATCCCCTCATAAATTCTAGGCCAAAAACAAGCCTTTTTCGGTCCCCAATCCTACCAACATCATAACCCTGAAACAGTCTTCTCTGACTAAGACACTTGGGTTAACATATAGCTTAGCTCGAAGAGGTACGAGCAAAACTATTTCTTTCTCATTTTGCAGGGTTCTCGACTTGTAAACCCGAAGCAAATGGTGAAGACTTTCATTCAATGGCCTCGACTCCAAAGCGGGTCGCCCTTGAAAACCAATATCCAAGCCCAACATTACGGTTCCGTGAAAGACCTCCCGACCGATCAAAATGTATGCGCTGCGAATGAGCCTAAAACCTAGGCACATGTCAGTAGGGAATTGAGTGCATCCCCTATAAAAATCATTACCTCAAAACAGGTGAGATGGCCTCCTTGTCGAGAAATATTCCAATTGATGTTTTGAGCAAACTCTTTTTGGAATCTTCAAATTGTTGGATACAGATTTTCTGTGCAAGGGATTTGTGATCACATTTGCATGTTGCAAGAATGCTTTGGATAATCTCCAGCATCAAAATGCACATTTCATGATTAAAACTTAAATCATACGGTTTTGTCAGATGGACAACCGTCGTCTTCCCAAAGATTTCTAACGTTTTCTTGGTGAAGAAAAAAATTTCAGGCTCGAACTTCTGCAGGATCTGTTGGAGACACCAATCTCTCAGAAGAAGGCCTCGCTCTGAAGAGAAGAACTTACAAATCTATTTTTCTGCAGGATACCTGGAGAACCCAGCTCCCAGAAAAGTCACCTCTCACATCATCAGCGTACCAGTGAAATTTTCGCCAAAATGAAATCTTTTACTGCATCAAAACTAAATTCTCGACGAACTTCGGGATCTCTAAAAAAAGGGGGGAAGAAAAAACCCTTTTAAAAGAAAAAGTCCTATCAGACGTGGAGAACCCTCGTCCCAGGACCCATTTTTCAAAAAATCAAGCAGTCCTAGCTTGACGTGGAGAACCCTCGTCCTAGGACCCCTTTTCAAAAATATCAAACAGTCCTAGCATGACGTGGAGAACCCTCGTCCTAGGACCCCTTTTCAAAAATCAGGCAGCCTCATCGGACGTGGAGAACCCTCGTCATGAGACCCCTTTTCAAAGCACAACTTAAGGTAGAAACCGCCTGAAGGGTCAAACCAAGGTAGATACCGCCTGAAGGGTCAAACTGAGGTAGAAACCGCCTAAAGGGTCAAACTATGGTAGAAACCGCCTGAAGGGTCAACTCAAGGTAGAAACCGCCTGAAGGGTCAACTCAAGGTAGAGACCGCCTGAAGGGTCAACTCAAGGTAGAAACCGCCTGAAGGGTCAACTCGAGGTAGAAACAGCCTGAAGGGTCAACACAAGGTAGAAACCACCTGAAGGGTCAAACTATGGTAGAAACCGCCTGAAGGGTCAAACCAAGGTAGAGACCGCCTGAAGGGTCAACTCAAGGTAGAGACCGCCTGAAGGGTTAACTCAAGGTAGAAACCGCCTGAAGGATCAACTCAAGGTAGAAACCGCCTGAAGGGTCAACACGAGGTAGATACCGCCTCAAGGATAAACACAAAGGTCCGATCCACCATACGGATTAAAATCTCTGGCGAATCCTCAAGAGTGGGATGCGCCTTCCTTAGGTTCCTACCAGTTAGGAATCCAATAATGGTATGACCTACCATACAGGCCAGAGCTTAATCTCCCTAGGATATTCTCAATGACGAGTCCTAGGTATCTTCTTGAAAGTTATCGCAACCGGCAGCATCCGACAGGTGAGCTTCAGGTAAGCCTCTCTCACTCCGGCCCATGTTCAAATTGTTAGAGCAAACCGGGGATTAATTTGAGCTTTCATCAAGAGCCTTAAGAATCCGATGTCATAGCATTTCTCCTTTCATTTTCCTAGTTTAGTCGGTTAGGAATCAGGTGCCATCTTATCTTTGAGAAAAACCTCTAACGAGATTCCTCTCAAAGAGGGGCAACTGTTGACACCTGATTTTTGACCATCTATTATTGTGATCCTTCAAAAATAATTAAAAATATCAAAAAAGGTCATAAAATCACAAAATCAACTTTCGAAGCCTTGGCTTAGCCTTAGGAACCAACTTTGAATAAAAAATATTTTTTGGTATTTTTAAATATTTTTCGAATTTATTTAATTATAAAAATACCCAAAAAAATCATAAAAATACCATTCGTGGTCAGACAAATACAAAAAAATATTCAATAATTTTGTTTTAATTTCCTCTTCAATTGTGTCACTTAAAATCTTGAAAATTAGGCTCGGGTCACTATGTTCCTTCACAAACATAAACCCGAACCGAGCCTAAAAAAATTCTTTTCGAGTCCTTTAATTTTCAATTCTTACTTTTTATAAGCTATGACATTGGATTCTAAAGTCTTGAAGTGTAATTGGGTCAATTTGCCCTCCAATTTGATCAATTTTAGACAAAATGGCTTAATTGCACAATTTTCTTTCAATTTAGTCCCCGGTTTCACAATTTTTGAAATTATATTTCACACGGGCATACCCACCAAAATAAAATACCTCTACCCTATAGTTTTCATCATGCTGAATCCATTGGAGGCCTCAATTAAGACTAATTTGGTCGTTTAGACCGTCAATTAAGCGAAAATCATTTTCGGATCCTAGGGGGCAATTTGGGGTTTTCACTAAATTTCAATCAATTGATTCACAAAAATACCCCTATTTGATAGAAAACATGCCAATGAGTCCGATTTTGCTATCAATTTCATGAAAATGGGTCAATTTGGGGCCCAATTTGGGCGAATTGGTCGAACCGGGCCGGTCGGGTCAGACCCGACCCGACCCGGCCCGACCGGGTCTGCAACTAAGTTGCAGACCCACCATGGCCGAAAGCAAGTGGACGATGGGCGATCTTTGGAGGTGAATGGGCGCAAAAGGCCGGTCGGCCACGGACAAAAGGAGAGGGGGTTCTCGGTTTTAAAAAAAATAGTTGGCCGAGAGAGAGAGAGAGAGGGGGGAGAGCAGTTCGAGCGAAATGGGAGCGCGAAGGAGCATCCCCGAAGGTTCAGCGGCTCGGACCAACCACCACCAGAGCCCTAGGCGTCGTCGGCAAGCTCCAAACAGGTCGGTTTTCCCCTCCGACCTTCATTTCCATAATGCACGTCACCTGTTCGACAAAATGCCCAAATGAACGGTATATGTTTGGGGTCTCGGTCGGGCCTTCCCGAGCCTTATCTGTCACGAGTTTGGTTGTAGAGCTTCATTATATATGTTTCTGAGCTCGTCTATGTGTTTATTTTGCATCAAAACCGCGCCGGAGACGGTGGCCGGAACTCCAACATACTCGGACCGAGCCGAGAGTTCACACCGGTGAGGCAAGTGGTCGCCGAGACCTATGCGACGTCAGGTAAGTTCCTAATCCTTATTTCGATGCTGCTTGAATGGATAGAACAAGTTTTGAACGTTAAAAAATTTTCTGCATACTGCTCGCCGGCGCCGGGACTGAGGGGGTCCGGTTCAGTCTTTTCCCGACGTAAAGCCTGCCATGTTTTGTGTGTATGTTGATGTATAGTTCGTAGGGTGTCTAATGGCGCAAGAACGAGCGGAAAACACCAAGATTTGGCTCGGTTTCGGGGTCTCCGGCGAAGTCATCGGAATTTTCACTGTTCATTGTCTTCTCCGGCGACTTCGCCGGCTGGTCAGCAAGTCAACACTGACGTGGCGCGCCACGTAGGCAGCCACGTCAGCGTGGTGGGCCATGGCCGAGAATAAAAATAAAACCAGATCGGACGGTGGAGAACGTGCCACGTGACGCGATCTGGAATTTTCAAAAAATAAAAAATGATTTTCAGATGATTTTCGAATAATAAATCAAAATAATCCGACGGTCGAGAATGTGCCACATGGCTCTCTGTGGATCGTCCGATCTTGTCCAAGATCGGACGCGCCTGGAGTGGCCACGTGGCACAATCTAGAGCGTCCGATTCGAGTGTTTTTCTAAAAAAGAAAATAAATCAATTTTTTATCCGACGGACGAGATTGTGCCAAGTGGCACTCTGCGGGACGTCTGATCTAGTATTAGATCGGACGCTCCAACGGAGGCCACGTGGCGATTTTGGACCATCCGATCATTGTTTTTTCGGATAATAATAAAAAATTTTAAAAAATTAGAAAATTCTAAAAAAATCAAAAACGGCGTCGTTTTAGGCCGGTTTCGACCCGTAGGGTCGGGCCGGGCGCCCGCGAGGCGCGGGCCGGGCCTGACCCGGCCCGAAAAATAATTTTAAATATTAAAAAAATGAAAAAATAATTAAAAAAAATAGAAAATCATAAAAAAAAAACTCAAAAAAATTCGGAAAATTCAAAAAAAAAATTTAAAAATTCTAAAAAATAGGAAATGGCCACATTCAACCGACCACGACCTGTTTCGGGTCTTTTGACCCCCGGACCTTCCAGAAATGACGGTTTTGCCCTTCCGGCAAACCGTCTTCCAAAAAACAAATTCTAAAAAATCTAGGAAATTCCCAAAAAAAAAATAGGAAATGGCCACAAACAACTGGCCAAGACTTATTCCGGGTGTTTTGAACCCCGACCCTTCTTAAATTGACGATTTCTCCCTTTGGGCGAATTGTCTTCCAAAAATTGAAGAAAAAGCAAGAAATTCAAAAAAAAAATTCTCAAAAATGGGAAATGGCCACAATCAACTGGCCATGGAATATTTTGGGTAATTCGGTATCCAAATCTTCCAAAAATTGACGATTTTTCCCTTCGGGCTAATTGCCTCCGAGTCTTCCCATTTTACCCCGGTCCGAAACCACACCTTCCCTAAGCCCTTATGGCTATGCTAGGGAGCCATTGACTTGAATTGATATGCATCGATGAGATTTATTTATGCATTTGATTGCGCTTTCATCAAGATGGATTGTGATTGATAGGAACAGTTTTTCAATCTGCATGAAACCCAGAATCGAATCTACCTCGCCTAAAATTGCGCCTGCATGAGCTCTTAGCTAGGAAAATCACTCGCGTTAGGTACCGAAAGGGCGTTGGTAATGACACCAGCGTAACCAAGTTCCCGAACCCAAAATATCTGGTTCCGCAGAATTGATCGATCTCTCCCAATCGGTCAATAAGGTTTCCGGTCTACCCTCCAAGAAAGACCGGTGGCGACTCCAAATGCATGCACAAGTTGCACATGCCATCACGACCACACTAAGGTCGAAAGCGATCGACTGTTATCGTCGAATCATTTGAAAAAAAAAATACTCCCGCCGCGATTTGGTATGGGCCTGGGAGGGCCCGCGTCGATCCAAAGCCCGCGATCCGCACTCTGGTGCTGGGGAAAAGGCCCGCGATCGGTAATCCATTAGCCGCGTCCGCTCCGGACGGGTCGCGACAGTGATGAAGTCACGAGAAAGGTGACTCTGAGATTACTCATTTCCAAAGTGGAAACGTGGATATGAACGACGAGAGTTTTGAAAAGCTTGTGAAGCTATGTATAAGGTTGAGATTGACTGAGTTTGATGAATAGATGGGAATTGAAACTGCCTGTTTATAAATTGAGAGTTTCGTGAAAAAACCTTAGAGGTTTTGGGTAAACTGAAGAAAGAAAGTGACCCTGGCAGTTGTTAGCCTTAAGAGGCTGTTGATGATTGGTGAAGTGTCACCAAGAGAAGAGTTTTCCTTGAAGGCATGGTATATGTTTGGACCGCCTTAGTTGAGTTGTTTAATGAAATTACCTTCATGGGATTGCTTAAGAGAAAAAGTTGTTTGAATCCTAATAGTCTTGTAAAGATCTGAAGATGATCGGCCAATGTGAGACAGAGTTCTCAAGGTTGTCTAAGTGTGCCAAAGTGGTCAATGACCCTTTAAGTGAGACGTGATGTCTCCGAGTGGATTGGAATTTGAAAACCTTGTGGCTAGTAGTTATTCCTGACTTTGAGGAATGGTAATGAGACTCAATAAGAGACGTGAATGATCGAAAGACATGTGAATAAGAGAACTTCTCCTCATGGATTACGAGCAAAGAGATGTTCATTATGGAATATGGAACGTACCTGCGAGAAAAGGCTTTTACCTTGGCTTGAGTCTCGTAATGAAAGATTGGCATGTCGTTCCTTTTGTCGTGGGGAAAGTTGAGAAAAGAGTTGTGTCAGTTGTCTGACATTGATGATTTTATGAGACCGATTAAGGTTGAATCGGGACCACTAGAAGTGATATTGTGTGTTGTTAGTCCTAAAGAGTAGGGTGTCGTTCTTAAAAGATGATTTGACCACGATATGGTCGCTAAGGGAAAGGAAAGTGAATGGACTTGATAGTCCTGGTTGTTCGTAATGTTAATGAATGGTTGAGTAAGCGAAAAGAATGCTTAGAGTGTGATTACAAAGTGACTTGAGGTAGTCGAATTGAGTATTCGATACGGGAATTTGTGGAAACCGAGGAAGAACTTCTACTCATTGAAATTTTGTCACTTGAAGTGACTGAGTCACTAGAAGAAGTGTGTCAGACATGGTGAAATTTGAATCCTGGAGTGGAGGTACAGCCGTGGGCGTAGTCTCCAAGATTGACACTCTAAGGAATGGGAAGAACAAGGTGGATTGGAAGTACAAGAATGCCACTGAAGTGTATAGTTTCCTTCGTAGGGTAAGAGACCCCTAGTGTAAAAGGAAGAGGAAGTTTGAATTGTCTTGGTATTAAGATTGAGTGTCTGGACTGAGAAAGAAGACGCAGAACTTGAATGATTCTTGGAAGTGGGGTCCGAGAAACTGTCCTGTAGACAGCGTTGAACTCCAGGATAGTGTTGACGTTCAGTTGAATGAATGAAATTGAGACATGGTAGCGTTATCTGGTTGTGAAACCAAGAGGCCGAGGCACTAATGCTTCTTGAGGAAAGAGTGACAAAAATGAACAAAATGTTATGTAGTCCAAGTGGAGACCCTTGAGAGCAGAGAGCCAAGATATGAGCTCTCAAGTGAATGGTACCATGGACAGTTGAAATGATTCGACACTTGATAGTAATGAAGTGGATAACATCCGGATTGAGTATCCAAGAAGTACTTGAGTTGATTGTTACCGTCTAGAGAGACTATGATTGGACTCATCTAAAGAGCCATGAGAAACATGAACGATTTTGAGAGTATCCTATGAATTCAAAGAAGATGCTCGTTGTATATTAATGAGAAGAACGTGAGTTGTGGACTGGATGAGGTAAGATTCCTCCGTCGAGAAATTTATGGGAAATGAAATCCATGTGGAGTCTTTGAGAATTGGAATGAGTGATGAATCGACTAGGGTCGATGAGAGTTGCTGGAACTTGAAGTTTCCTGGGATTGATGAATGGTTATAGATGGATCGTGGGAGGATTCCCCACGAAAGTTGTTCCACTGATGAGATGGACTAAAGACGAGATATAACGTGAATGGGTGGATAAACATGGTGAGTCTTCGAAGACTTGAGTCAAGATGACGACTATGTTAATAAGGGTGTTCCTGTTTGGAATCGAAAGAGTCAATATAATGAAAATGAGGTGACGTGAAAAGGAAATTTGAGGCGTAGCAAGGCAAATTAAAATGGGCTGTGTGAATACGCCTTGACAATAAGACTTCATGAGTGGAAATGCTCGGTTCATGATTGGAGTTGAGTTGCGAATGTCCTCCCGATAAAGATTGAGAAACCTTGTTTGAATGGAAGAAGATATTGAGTCTGTATCTACCACGAGAGAACAAGGTAGTACGAAGAGATTCCCGAGGGAAATTGAGCAAGAGTCAACGCGAATGAGCGAAATTGCTTATTAGTATGAAAGCATCGCTTGTATAAAGAGAGACCTCGCAAGTTATGTGAATTATACGAGGTTGAGAATTGAGGATTGTGTAATTGGGGATAGAGGGACAGATCTTCCCTCGAGAAATAAGAGATTCAACTTCTAAATTAGAAGTTTGTCAATGGATTAGTTTGACGACGACTGGAAGAATCAGGCTCAGAAGTCAGAAAGGAATTAAGAGGTTGCGAGGAGTGGACCCTAATATCCAAAGGGTTAGGGGAGTGATCATAACAGGAAAGAAATCCAGACTTCTGAGTGTTTGGGAAAGAAATTTTGAAGGGAGAATTATGGTGTCCCTTGAGATAGCACAATGATGTGCCCAGATTTTTCCTAATACTATCGGTGATATGGACTAAGAGTTGAATTAGTCTATCATGTGGTCGAGCATTAAACATGTCGATAAGAGAGGGACATGACCATGAAGGTCGATAGATTACTTTGATCCAAGGAAATTTTTTAATGGAATCAAGAACGGATTACTACGGTAGTAATCGTGAAATTGTTTAAGGAATCGAGGGGACTATAACTCGATTTGGATAATGAAGGGCAAGTTGATTAAGCCCTTGAATCTCCGTTGGTAAGAACGAACGTTTGAAGAGAATGATACGCCAGATGGCATGGGCACTAGAGAGTGCATTCTGGCGAGGGTTTGTAATAATGGTGATAGACAAATGGAAGAGATGATGTGAATGTTCAAAGGTAAACTGCTGACAGATGTTAAGAACGTCGAAAGAAATAGAGAGAAACAAGTACATGTTGAGGACTGAGGGAAATAAGTCCTGAGGAGGTATGACTTTCATCAGACAGAACAAATAAGAACAACAAGTCATGGAAGATGTTATCTGAAAGAGTGAGGTAGCGGTGAGGCGCCGATGCTTTACTGAGAGGATAAGAATGTGGCAAATTTCGAGGACGAAATTTCTTTAAGGGGGAAGAATTGTGACATTCTGAATTTCGGACCCCTCGAGGCTTAAGATATGAAATGGAAGCTTGAATTGGCAATTGGAAATGAAGAATTTCGAAGTTGGAAAAGGATTTGACGTCGCCTCGCCAATGGTCACTCAAAATGAGGAAAAGCGAAGTTTCGGACGAAAAGTGTAAAATGACCGTTTTGCCCCTCAAGCTTAATTCTTATCTTTGAAAAATTAAGAAGGGAAAAATGGACATTTACCCTTCCTCACTAGCTGCCAAAAAATTGAGAAGAAAATTGGTCAAAGAAGTCAAAGGATTGAGCTCCAATAATTGGTGCATTGGACAAGTGTCAATGGGAGATTGACTGGACATCTAATCCCCCAAAAAGTGGTTGGAAAATTTAGAAACAATTATTGGGGGTCCATCTACTATTCAACTTCTTCCCCAAATAGCCATTTCACGAAAATCCCACCATTTCCTCCATTTTCCCTCAAGTTTTCTCTCTGGCCAGACATTGCTGCTCGACCAGCTTCTGCGCTCTATTCGGTCCGTACGACGGCCTCCTCCGGTGACCGTTTGGCCGGAAATCGACACCACAGGTTAGTTCAAGATGTCCTTGACATTTTCCCATTGGTTTCGTGATTTTTGGAGGTCTAGTTAATTTATGATGATTTTTGGAAGAAAAGTGGACAGATTCTGAGCTAGCTGAGGAAATGTGGTGTTTCTAGCTCATAGAAAATCCAAATGACATCAAATTTTCGAGGGTAGCTTCATAACTTATAGTACTATATGTGGATGAGTAGAAATGATTTTTTCAATTGAGATTTAGGGGTGTTTCATGGCTGAGATTGAGTGGACAGAATTGAATGAAAATCTGATCGGTGGACAATCTGTGGAGGTTGAACCATTTGAGCATCCTAGGGGTGTTATTATGCTTCCAAATATTTAGGGGATGTCCTAGACATGTAAATCTAGGTCTTGACAAGTTGATTGAGTGATAAATTGATGATTTGAGGTGAATTATGGGCTGTTGGAATAGGGCAAAGGCAGAACAGAATGCTATCCAATTCTGTTCCAGCCTTGACCGAACCCTTTGGTGGTTCTAGGAAGTGTTTCTATGGTCCAAATTGATTATTGGGATGTCCTAAGATGTCAATTGATGTCTCGGAAAGAAATTGGTTCGATTGGATCGGAATTGACGGAGTTTATTGACGGGAATTGTAATTTATTCGTAGGACGAAGCGAGACGTGATTTGGCTATGCATTTGTTGGCCTTGGAAGTAAATTGCACGTGGTATTGGCCAGCTTGGCTAATTGGCCGTGCATTTGTCTTGCTCTGGCCGGTTGAAGACCGTGCATGGTGGTGGATTCTGAGTGGAAGTGCAAGCTTAATTAAAGAGGTAAGTGTCCCTTGAACCTTTACTTGAACGTTAGGACACTACTGGATAGATTGGTTAGATGATTTGATTGCTTGGTGAAGCTTATAGCTTGAATTCTTTGATTGGTCGATTGAAACGGTAAGGAAAACTAACTGTGAGATTGATTGCCTTGTCATGTAGTGTGGCTATTGAGCCCTGTTATTGAATTGGCCGTGGGCCCTGTTATTGCTACTGAATTGGCCGTGGGCCCTGTCATTGCTATTGAATTGGCCGTGGGCCTTGAGAAATTACATCGCGGCCGTGGGCCCTGGCGATGCTTAAGTGAATTAAAATTTCATCGCGGCCGTGGGCCCTAGCGATGACTGAATGAGTTGTGAACTACATCACGGCCGTGGGCCCTGGCGATGATTGAAAACTATATCGCGGCATGTAGCCCTGGCGATGACATCGCGGCCGTGGGCCCTGGCAATGATTTAGCTTGGAGCCCTATGAAATTATATCGCGGCTTGGAGCCCTGGCGATACATCGCGGCCGTGGGCCCTGGCGATGACTAAATGGTTTGTCATAGTGATGATTTATGAAGTTGTGTGCTTGTTTATGCTAATGTGGGAAGCTGGGTCTCATGTTATGTGGTGTATTTGATGGTCACTTTCTTCATATCAAGTGCCAAGAGAAAGTGTTATTGAGATACTATATGCTAATGCCTCGATGAGCTTCTATTTACTGCTTTGTGACATAGTCTGGTGGGACTGGCGGTATGGTCTACGTTTAGGGTTTACTTGCTGAGATTTATGTCTCACCCCTATGGGGGCTTAACATTTTTCAGGTCTCAGGCGATGGAAACTCGAGGTTGCCATGGATTGGCATTGGAAGAAGTGTTTAAAGAAGGTGTATGTAAACTCATTTGTGATCTTAGGAATTTTACTTTGATTTGTGGATTTTGAATTGAACCATGGGTATTGGAGGACTGTAACCTGAGAAGTGAATTTGTTTTAAATTGAGGGGTGTACCTTTTTACGTCCTATGTCATCTTGGGTTTATTTTGTCTGGAGTCGTTGTTCTTGCTTCCTCGTCATAGTGTCCTTTATGTGAATGGAGCAGTTGGCCGTGGATCCTGGGAGACTATTCTAATATAAACGGCCTGGTGGGATGTTCACGAGCTCCCAGGGCTCGGGACATGACAATTACTTCACGCAACTTCTTTAGTCACAAGCTTCTTGCCCAACAATGCAGGTAAAAGTTGAGATAATGGCCTTGGTAGTGGATTGAACTGTCTTGGCTTTTTAGGCTGGGTATTCTGATACCCACTACTCTGATAACTTCTTGATGCAGACGCCAATTGATTGGTGGTAGGCTGGGAAATTGGGATCGACTGTGCCACCAGAGTCTGGACAAAAGACACTTCGATCTCTTTTTCCTTTCTAACTGATGCCCTTCTACTGGTACCCTCCGCTATTCTTCCCTCATGCATTCCACCTTCAATTCTCTCTCCAGCTTCGACGAGCAATGGGAAGTTCTGAAATCCAGCTCCAATGAGCTTTCGATAAAATTCATTTGGGATGGTTTTCACGAACATATTGATCATCTCAGGTTCCTCGAGGGGTGGGCGGACTTCAGCCGCTAAAGCGTGCCATCTGTGGGCAAAGACCATAAATGGTTCATCCCTCCTCTTTGCTGTACGAGACAACACCTCCCATGTAGGAGCCATCTCGGTATTGTATTGGTATTGCTCGATGAATGCCTTGGCCAGCTCCTCCCACCTTTCAATTTTATCATGCTTCAAATCCAAGAACCAATGTACCTAGCATCTTGAAAAGTATATACAAACTTACCTTACCAAAAAAAAAATCCAAGAACCAGCGAAGTGCCGCATCCTCCAAACTATTCTGGAACATTTATATCAGTAGAGGGACATTCTTAACATACCGACCCATTTGATTGGTGTAATAAACCAAATGCGCCCGCGGATCGCCTTTGCCCGAATACTTTGTGAAGTATGGAACTTTGAACCTGTCAGGGAAGGTGATCTAATCATATTGGGACAGGTCCCCTACATTTTCGAGTCCATGCTTATCCTTAAGCTGCTGCTCCAGATCAGCAAATCATTTTTTAGTCTCCTCCTCTAATCGGGCCGAGATGGCTACGGAAATGGGATCAAGAGGAGCGGGCGCATGTATTTGAACAACTGCCCCCTCAGCAACCGGATTTACTAGATTGTCTGCAATAAGATCGGGCATGTCAGCCAACGGCGGAAGTTGCACCTGATTTTGATTACGATGTACTGTAAGTGCCTAACAGCAGCGGATAACTGGATCATCATCGTCCTCAGCTCCTGGACTTCCGCAAAAGCGGCAACCCCTAGGGCCCGATTCTGTGCCTCCTCGTCTGCACGTGCCACCATACGTGCTGTTGCGGACCTAGTGCAAATAGGAGAATGCGTAAAGCCCGCAATATCTACCTGTTCAAAGAAAACGAAATCCGTAAGTTCGACCCAAAGTAGAGAACACGCGGGTTCCTTTGACAATATAAACTTTTGCAACAAATTCGGAAGTGCAGGCTCCTCAGCGAACCTAGCTGAGAGAGTAGGCTCTATGTAGGGTTGTTTATAAAAGAATATATGGACAAATGGAAAAACACGTACTAACTAATAATAATGACATAGTCAATAAGAAAATAAAGACTTCATACAATATATGAAAACAGAGTTTTATCGTCGTTATTACAAAAGGCTGTCATATAAAACACTAGAATAGTATGATGTAAACTCGATGGGAGACAGACCCATCGATTATCAAAAAGCCCACTCCTTTGACCACAAACAAGGAGTTTCGGGCGACCTATCCTTATTCATTCGCTCATAGGCCGTCTTCTTGCTGAGGACCCTGGTGAATAACCTCCGAAGGGATGAAAGGTAAGGTAATTCGGCAATTAGAGTCCTCTGGGCGATGAATGTAAGCCAAAGATGCATGATGGAGTCCCATCTCGCCTTCTAGTTTGGGAGCTTGGACAATGATTTGGTTACAATAGCTCTCCCAAGCGCTCACGATGTTGTCAACGTCCACTTGTCGAAGGGAAATTTTCTGCTCGCTCAGCTGTCCGTGTGGGAGGCTGAATCTGAATAACTGACCTTTTAGGGGTAGCGGAATATCTTGAAGAGCCCCATGCTGTCTGACTGTCCTTAATGGGTAACAGGTAGTAGCACCAATGAATCCCAACAAGGGTATGGGATCGGTGTTGACGGCGGCAAGGCGGATGTTTTGGAATTGGAAGCCCCTAAATTTCCATTGAATTTGGTCTGGAGTTAAACTCTTCAAAAAGTGAAACCAGTTACGGTATGACCGTGTATAAGGATGCATCTAAGTGTATGAGCTTTTCAAACGGATGAGTGTGATGCTTATGCTTAGAATATGTCATGTGGAAAGATGTTTTGCGAACGTGAGAGATGAACCAGGTATATAAAAGCCCGGCAGGTCCATGAAACAATTTCTTCCCATCAGTATGAGTTTTAAAATTGTTGAGAGACAAGAAAGATTCAGCAAGGATCATAGGGATGAAGTCCCACTTAATGCAGACTTGTTTCACAACAGAGGCAAGAAAGGGGTTCATGGCAACCGTGGAGACAGGAAAGATTATGAAACCGAAAAATGTGATAAGGAAGGCTCGGGCATATTTGGTGCCATCCTTCTTTGGCAGCTTCGAGAATTTCCCAAATAGAAAGGTCAGAGGGCAACGCCCAGCATTGCTTTTGAGTACTTTGGTGATCTCGACTTTGGGTGTATCGAGGAATTCGGCATGGGCGCTTGCTGGATCACAACCTAAAAGTGGCCTAACCAACTTTTCCTCCGGGTGGACTCCAATGATAAGATAGCACTCTTCGATGGCGGGGGTAGGCTCATGACCATTGAGAATGAAAGTGGAAGTGATCGGATTCCAAAAATGTGCCCGGGCTTGGATGGCATGAGCCTGAAAACGAACCCAAAGTAGATGCACAAGGTGGCCAACCCATTCCTTGACATACCGCTAATTGTGATGATCCATACCCTCCCACCATTTCAACAAAAGTCTCTCAGGAATAGGGACAAGGGTAATATCATGCTTTCCCATCGAGTCTACACCACACAGAAATATTTCAGCCAGTTAATTAATAAAGCAAAGAAGTTACCGAACGAAGTTTTGGGAAAATTTGGACTAAACATAGATTATACTTACAGTGGTTAGTGAACCGTACCTGTTGATGGCATATACACACGCATGCTAACAGTGAGGTTTGACACATAGGGTAGGATATACTAACGGTTAAAGGCCCTCACCACAACAAAATGATATACCGCCCCCAAAAAATGCCGATAGCATAATCGGGTCGGGGCACATATTTCGTGGCGATAAGCGCAATCAGAAATGATTGTGCCACTTGCAAACCTACGTATGGCCCAATCTATTTCTGACGCCTCCTAAAGGTTCCAAAGAGTCGCAGTCGAGGTTTGACCGCTGGATGTGTGTGCAAAAAGTGTAGTGTATGAGAAGCATGCACAGCAGGGTATATCAAACATCGCTTCGATACATATGCAAATATCATACATTCTCACGACTCCCTGCAAAATCAACAGGTCCACAATCGCTACACCCCTTATAACTCGCAACCTGCAAGAACATCTAACATAATGTTAGCAGACTAACATGATTTTCCTCGAGGCGCTACAAAATGTAGATCAAGTTAGGGAACAATCAACTAGTTATTATGGCCTAAGTCCACATAGATTAAAATCAAATGTTTCCTCAGCGGAGTCGTCAAGCTGTCGCGACCTACCTTGAGCCTCCTACGATGAGTCTGACAGGTCTAGAGGTATTGCCATCGATCAATGGTGTGAACTCTCCCAAGTTCTACCTCGCATGATATTGGATTTCTTTTTATTGATCAACAAACTAAAATGCAATTAAGAATCTCCACTAGCCTATTGGGGTCGGCTAGAAACCAATCGAGACATGGGAGTGTTATCTCGTTCCTACGCAACCAGAGCTTCTGGGTTCGGGGACTTGTTTACGCTAACTAGATAATTAGCACCCTTTCGGTACCTAACCAGTCAATATTCCCTAAGGTGATCATACATTCTGCATATCATTTTAAGCTTACCAAGTCTCTAACCAGTACTAAATGATCATGCATAATATTTTTGTCATTTCGTGCAATTACCTATTTATCCTTAACCTAGTATATAGGAAAATGATTAACATGCAATTTTTCAAAAGACAGTGTTATAATAAATATTCAATCAAGTAAATATACCAAATAAAGACTGGACTAGCACGTGCAACCCAAATCTATGATGGCGATATCTAAATAGACAAGTTCAACTTGAAGGTCGAGACATATCCGTTATCAGACCGGACCGGACATCGGTCTTCAGTCAACACCAATCTTAAGGTTTAAAAAGGTTAATGAAAGAAATTTTAATTCTTTCGAAATTATTTTATTTTTTAGAATTTTTTATTATATTTTTTATTATTTATTTTTATTATTTTATTTATTAAATTATTATTAATTAATAATAATTAATCATTTATTATTAAATTATTATTAAAAAGGGGGCTGGGGTAGGGTCCGGGTCGGGCTCCCAGACCCGAGTCTAAAACAGGCCCGTCTGGCCATGATCAGGTCTGGGTAAGAGGATCTGAATTGGGCCCAAACGGTACAACAAAAAACCAGGCCCAATTGTCCTTTCCCTGTCCGAATTGGACTTAGGTTTCTCTCCAGCCCAACTCCCAAAATACCAAATCACCCACCTTCTTGCAACAAGATGACCCAAGCCCACCCACCTCCCTTCTCTATCCTATGAGCCCAAACGGCCGGCCCCAAAAGAATGTAAGAAGGCCTGTTCGCCTACTGTTCATCATCTTCTTCATGGCATGCCTGCAACGCACTGTATCTACGGCCGCGTCCAAAGTTAATGCCGCTACCAGTCTTCGTTCGCCTACATCGCCCTTCGTCGGGATTTGCTCGCCGCTTCGCCGGGACTCGCTTACTAACACCGTCAAAACGCCGATCGGTTCTGCCCACATCATGTTCTCGAGTGGTCACCGCCCACCGATGGCTTCGATTGCTCTTTGTCATCTCCGGGCGCCAACGACAGTCGCTATGCTTTGCTCGCTTGGACTCGCTCGTCGCAGCGGCTAAATCACGTTCCTGTGGGCCCTCGCGTCACAACACCGAGTTTGGTCATCCAGTACTAAGGCCACCGTGCGGAAATCCGACACCACGCCACCGCTTCTGACCGAGTCTCCACTAGTTCGGGTCGCCACCACTAGGGCTTGCTCGTGAGCTGCCTTTACTCTCATTCTCGTGTGCCCAACTCAGTTGGACTGAATCGGTCCTCATGCTACTGTTCATCGTCTTCTTCGTGGCGTTCGACTGGCGATAGAGTGCCAGACATGCCCCCCGCGTCCAAACCTTCAACAGGCGAGATTTCGGGCGTTGGTGGGTTAGCTAGGCGACACCGTCGCCTCCTGCCAGGCCTGACTCGTCCGCCTCAGCAGCTCAAGCAGTCTCGCCTTCAACGGGTTTTTTTCCGATTTAATTCAAAAAAAATAAATATTTACAAAATTAGATTAGAAAAAAAAAAATTTACCGTTTTAGGTCTCGCGCGCTGGTCTAACCAGCGCGCGAGACCGGCACGCTAGTAAGACTAGCGCGCAGCGCTTGCACGCTAGTTATACCAGCGTGCAAGCCTTGCACGCTGGTTATACCAGCGAGCCAGCACTTGCGCGCTGGCTGCTTGCAAGCAAGCAAATGCTTGCTGCAAGCATTTGCTTGCTTGCAAGCTTTTCTTTATTATTTTTTTTACACACTTTTTTTACTATAACAAAAAAATTGTATTATTATTAATTTTTGAAGAATTTTATTAGCGACGAAGTCTACGACGAATGTATCGTTGGAAATGTACGTTATATATATTTTTTAAAATTAAATCGGAAAAATATATAACGTACATTTCCAACGACACGTTCGTCGTAGAATTCGTCGCTAATAAAATTCTTCCCTAATAAAATTCATCGCTAAAAAAAATTACTTTTTTGTATTTGTTGCCAATTTGCAACGAATTTCTACGTTATATATTTTGCACAAATTTCATCATGCAACACGTTTATATTTTGCGACAAACTCATGTGACACGTTTCACGGTGACGTCTAACGTGTCGTTGGAAATGTACGCTTTATATCATGTGACAAACGTGTCATATGAGTTTGTGACAAAATATAAACGTGTTGCATGATGAAATTTGCGCGAAATATATAGCGTAGAAATTCGTCGCAAATTGGCAACAAATACAAAAATGTAATTTTTTTAGCGATGAATTTTATTAGGGAATAATTTTATTAGCGACGAATTTTACGACGAACGTGTCGTTGGAAATGTACGTTATATATTTTTCCGATTTAATTTTAAAAAATATATATAACGTGCATTTCCAACGATACATTCGTCGTAGACTTCGTCGCTAATAAAATTCTTCAAAAATTAATAATAATACAATTTTTTTGTTATAGTAAAAAAAGTGTGTAAAAAATAATAATAAAGAAAAGCTTGCAAGCAAGCAAATGCTTGCTTGCAAGCAGCCAGCGCTTGCGCGCTGGTTATACCAGCGCGCAAGTGCTGGCTCGCTGGTATAACCAGCGCGCGAGACCTAAAACGGTAAATATTTTTTTTTCTAACCTAATTTTGTAAATATTTATTTTTTTTGAATTAAATCGGAAAAAAACCCACCTTCAACACTATGTCGCCACCATTCGAAACTCGTGTTGCCTTCGTTCCCATAGCTGTGCCAATCTCTGCTCGAACCAAGCTCGAACATTCCTCGGGACAGAGACCTTTGTCAGCGATCTCCCGACTACCAGCCGAAACTAAGCTGTCAACCCTCACGACCAACATAGACTACTGCTCGAATGGTCGTCATCTTCTTCCTCACGCGCGATTGGCTTTCGCGCTGGCTTCCAAGGGCGAAACCCGTAGCGATTCATCACGGTTACAACAGGCCAGCGAAGGAGCACCTCATCCGAACTATCCTTTGTGATCCCGAGCTTCTCAAGAACCAGCGTAACCGAGTCGCGACGGCTGATCGTCCACTAGTGGCGACACAAAAATCGCTCCCGTTAATACCATCACAAGAGGAAACGAACTGTCGCTAGCTCAAACTCCCAACCAGCGTCACAGAAGAGAAAACGCAAAGAAGCACAAGAGAGTCAACGAGGTCCTGGCCAAGGCAAACTAACGACTAAATGGAGTCTATTGAATGAGTAGGGGACGTGGGCTCCTTGGGGTATGAGAAATATCCAAGCTCGAAAGGGAAACAACCCATAACATTCATCACAGTAGGACACTATGCAAACGTGGACAAAAGAGTGCCGACCTTGGCTTGGGCTAAGGCACTACAGGAAAGAAACAAGAAATAAACTTACCTGGTTGGCGAAAAGGAAAGGAACGAACTTCAGAAAACTTCACAAAATGATCCTCCAAACTCCTCCTCAGCTCTCTTGCTCTCTTTTTGCTCGCTCCCTCAACTCTTCCCTCCCCCCCCCCCCCGGGTTGGAGCTCTCGGTTCAGTCTCTTTAAGCCGAATCTTCGCCCACTTTTTTTTTTTGGACCGGAGCCCATAACTCCTGATCCCGACATGGGTTGGTGAACCCACGTGAAGTGTACCTCTAAATGACTTGAGTTGAGATTTTGTCAGAGAGAGTTGGTAAACATAGGATATTAAAATGAGAAAGACGTCACACAAACGATAGGCCGGTCTTCGTGGGAACAAAAAAGAAAATTGGGCCATCCGCTTGAGCCCATGAAAGAAAATGAAGAGAAAACTGGGCTTTCCTGCAACAAAAGTGGCCCAGTCGGACCGAACGGGCCTGGCCGCCGGACAGGGAGAGAAAAAAAAAGGCGGGCCGGACTTGTTTCCCTTTGTCCTCAACATGTACTTGCTTTTCTCTATTCTCTCCTGACATTCATAATATATGTCGGCGGTACACCTTCGCGCATTCGAATCTTCCTTTCAATTTGCTTATTGGTCCGAGGATAATACGTGCATCACACTGCAATCCTGCATTTGAAATTCTCAGTCGGAAGGCTTTTCCAAAATGTCGCCTTAAATTTATGTTGTTTTCCTATCACGATCATTACCAGATCATCATGAAAACGAACTCATTGGTGCCTCTACTGTGACATTTCAAATTTCGACCCCTCTCGAGGCTATGGATTGGAAATATATCGATCGATGTGTTTCAATTATAACTCACTCGGAGTTGGCTACTCTCGAGTTAACTGACCGAAAAGGAAAAACTAAAGCGAGGACGGGTACGTGGACTTGGGAAATTCGAATAAGAAACAGCGCTTTGACCATAAGGATTGTTGAGGGGATATTTTGGGACAGTAGAGATCGATCTAAGAACCATCATGGGATGCTTTGCTAGCGTTATAAGGTTGGGATACGGGTGATTTCTCTTAACCAATGTATAATTTGTGAAAATTCCCTAAATCTGATTCCGATGATTAGGACCGCAGGAACTAGCGATAAACCCTCGCAATCACATGATAACCAAAGCCGCCACAACTTGTGTGACATTACAAATTCCGACCCCTCTCGAGGCTATGGAATGGAAGGATATAGATCGGTGTATTTCAGTGGTATCTCGCTCAGAGCAAGCCACTCTCGAGTTAACTGACCGAAAGGGAAAGACTAACACGAGGTCGGGTACGTGGACCTGGGGAATGTGAATGAGAAATGACGCTTTGACCATAAGGATTGTCGAGGGAATATTTTGGGCCAGTAGAGATCGATCTAGGAACGATCATGGAATGCCTTGCTAGCGTTATAAGTTGGGACGCGGGTGATTCCGCTTAACCAATGTGTAATTTGCGAGGATTTCCTAAATCGGATTCCGACGATCAAGACCGCAGGAGCTAGCGATAAACTCTCGCAATTACATGACAATCAAAGTTTCCACGGCTTGAGAAAAATCCTAAGGTCGATACGCGTAGCACCTGTAAGAGTCGCCTGTCAGTTTGAGAAAAATTGGATTTACAGTCGACGAGAGTTCAACATGAAATTGGACCTCGAGATTTGGGTATTGGACATTGAGAAATTCCAACATTTGAATTGAAATGGGCGTCGCGTCATCACAAGCAATTTAGATTGAAAAAATGAAATTTCGGACGACACACGTAAAATGACCATTTTACCCCTAGACCCTTGCCCTTGTCTTAACAAATATAAAAGGACATTTTGGTCATTTTAGACCTCCATGGCTGCTGAATCTCATGGTCAAAGAATGTCAATGGTGAGCTAAGATCTTCTAGAAGCAAGACAAGTGTTATCCAATGAGTGATCAAGCATTAATTGCCATCTTGTCACCTTTGGTACCAATTATTGAGCATGCTTTGACTTAAGGGGATTCAACTAGTCTTCTTTTTCTTCCTCATCTTCATTTGGACAGGTAGCTCCCCCTCCTTCCTCTCCACCTTCACTTTTTCTCTCTCTTAGCCGAACTAGACCCGTCCGACCAGCATTGACCACATCTCTTCCTCAAGCCATAACTTCTTCGTCCGATATTGGATTGAGGTAAAACCACCGCCATCTGAAATATTATTGTCTTGTGATTCTAAGGACATATTATGAGCTCAATTTGGCTCAGTATTTATTTCCATAGGTCTGTTTGAATGGACAAATGTCAGATTGAGGCAGAATTTGGCCGATTTTGGGGAAGAAGATGTTTCGTGGGCTTCGAGACTTCAAATGGCTCCAAATTTTTGATGAAATCTTCTAAACTCATAGTACTAGGGTTAGCTGAGCTGTGGTTGTAAATTTATTTGAGGATTGAAGGGTTTTCATGGCTGATTTGAGGTGGTTTCTTGAATGCAGTTTCTGGCCATTTGAGGAGCTAGTAGAATTGAGCTGATTTGAGGTTCTTAGAGGTGTTATTTTGCTTCAAAACTCACGGTGAGCTTACTAGACATGTAGAAAAATATTTTAGCAAGTTTGTTTTGTGATGAATGGGAGTTTAGAAGTGTTTGAAAGGCTGATTTGAGGTAAAAATCGAGAACCGTGTAAATCTATTCCTAGCGCGCACTGATTTTAAATTAGCTCGTTCTAGGTCTTTCGGTATCCAAATTGAGCTCCATTTTCGTTCAAACGTCCATAAGACTTTGAAGGATAAGGTTCTGAAGGTATATTTCTCAAAAATTCAGTAGATCAATACCAATTTATTCGGGACTGAATATGGTCGTGGAAGGCCAAGAATGGACAGCTTGGTGCCGCAACGTTGCGTTGATTGTTTTATGGAATCACTTGGCGTAGGTGTCGCGACCCGTCCGGAAGGCGGACGCGGCTAATGGATTACCGATCGCGAGTCTTGGATCGGCGCGGGCCCTCCCAGGCCCATACCAAATCGCGGCGGGAGTATTTTTTAGAAGGATTCGACGATAAGAGTCGATCGCTTTCGACCTTCAGTGTGGTCGTGGTGGCATGTGCAACTTGTGCATGCATTTGGAGTCGCCACCGGTCTTTCTTGGAGGGTAGACCGGAAACCTTACTGATCGATTGGGAGAGATCGATCAGTTCTGCAGAACCAGAGATTTTGGGTTCGGGGACTTGGTTACGTCGGTATCATTACCAACGCCCTTTCGGTACCTAACGCGAGTGATTTTCCTGGCTAAGAGTTCATGCAGATGAATGGGGTACGAGTCCTAAATCTAGGAGTTCATGCAGATAGGAATGACTATCCTAGCAATCACAATCAATAATAAAGTGCACAAATCAATGAATTCAAATGTACAAATAAATCACATGGCATTCCTAATAAGGCCATATTGGCCTAGAGAAGCATCAATCAGGCTTAGGAATGATTTAGACATGATTTTGCCCATCAGGAGGCAAAATCGTAATTTTGAGACAAAGGGGACAATTTGCCCAAAAAGGACAAAATCATCATTTCGGAATGAATCCGGAGTCAAAAACAGGTTTGGTCACTCAATTGACCCATTTCCTATTTTTTTTGCAATTTTCGTGATTTTTGGGAATTTTAGAAACCGATTTACCATTCGAAGGGTAAAATCGTCATTTTCTAAAAATGGAAATGAAATGTGGAAATCTTAGACATAAGGTTTAGCCACCCATCTGGCCCATCACCAAACTCTCGAGGTCCAATTTCGTGTCGAACTCTCGTCGACTGTAATTCTAATTCATCTCAAACTGACGGGCGACTCTTGGAGGCGCTACGCGTATCGACCTTAGGATTATCTCAAGCCGTGGCGACTTTGATTGTCATGTAATTGCGAGGGTTTATCGTTCGTTCCTTTGATCCTGATTATCGGAATCCGATTTAGGAAATTCTCGCAAATTACACATTGGTTAAGCGGAATCACCCGCGTCCCAACGTATAACGCTAGCAAGACGTTCCATGATCGACCTTAGATCGATCTCTGCCGGCCCAAGATATTCCCTCGACAAACCTTATGGTCAAAATGTCATTTCTCATTCAAATTCCCCAGGTCCACGTACCCGACTCCGCGTTAGGCTTTCCACTTTGGTCAGTTAACTGGGGAGTGGCCAACTCTGAGTGAATTATAACTGAAACACATCGATCATATCCTTCCATTCAATAGCCTCGAGAGGGTCGGAATTCGGAATGTCACAAACGATTTGCCTCTTTATCATTGCTCTAAGCTTTGGAATCGCCATTTGTCAACCATTGAAACATCTTAAGAGTTACCGACCTTAGGTGTCAATTTCAACTAAGGGTCATGCTATCCATTCTGTCGAACAGGGTCAGCTCATAAGTGATTGACGAGTCGAGGACCACCTCAAATCTCTCGGTTTAGGGTTGGAGTCATCCGTTCCTAGACTGATGGTACACTTGAGCACTACCAAGATTACCTCTCACGACCAATTCAAATTGATGCAGAATTAATTCATCTCGACCCATATTCTTCCAACAACACGTCACACTGCTCAGGGTAATAAGCCCTTTGACTAGTGCGTGGTTGGTACGGGGTTCTAGTGCAAGTCGTCCCTCACTAGGTCCACGTCCATCTTGATTGTCGATCAATGCCAACTCGCAAATCATGCCACGAATCAATCCCCGGTGCACGTCAGGGTAATTATGTGGTCAACTTACAGCTGAGCGAGATCAGTCCAAATCGATCTATGCTTGATTTCAGATAGCCACATAGTCGAACCTCACTCAGCACAGCCGACTGGCAAGTCAGGCCATAGTCCGTGTCGAAGGAGACTTCTAAACTTTCAGTGGCTCCCTCAATCCCTTGTTGTGTTTCTGAATCGTTCGACCCTTGAACTTGGATTGGTCCTAAATCTTGGGCATCGCACTCATACCCAGCGAAATCTCTTCACATTGTCATAACATGAGCAGACTTCATCAATCTGGTTATTGTCTTACTGTCTTTCAAATTGAGTCATTTCTCCCTTAGTTCCGTACAATTCCATCACACGTCCATGGTGAAATGCTCTCGTCCTTTACTCCGGAATCCTCGATGACAGTAGCCATTCACTACGCTTGTAGTGCTGCACTTTGACTTATCCATGAACTAAACTCTTCACCAGTGCCCGGTCGTACAAGCCTTCTTATCAATTCCTTAGCAACCTTAGCTCAAGTATTAGTGTCTTTCTCATGTTATTCGGACTTGTAGCGAGATGATTGAAGGATGTTGATTGAGAGGTCTTAGGGTTTTCGCGAGAGAATCGTAAGTTTGCAACTTGGAAGCAGTCGGAGAATGTATGAGAGGCAGGGTTGTTTCTCTTGGCTTTGAAGAGAGACGACGCTTCAGCTTAGGTTTACCTTTTGAAAGTTTGGAAATCATTTTATTTAAAAGATATGAAAATTTACTTTTTGGAAGTTTATTTTTAATCAATCAATTTAAATCAACTAACAAATCAATCAAATCAGTCAATTAAATCAATCACGGCTGTCACGACCATCTCGAAGCGGCTGCGCCCCCTGCGCTCTCGAGGAGGGCTAATGGGCCGTCCGGTCGTCGGTCCGGACGCGGGCCTCTCCCAAGGTCCGTTACTTAAATCGCAACGGTTCGATATACGTGGTCAACCTTCGGTGCGGTCGGTGACATGTGATAAGTGTACATGCCAAGGAGTTGTCACCAATCATTTCGTGAAGGGTACAATTGGAAACCCTATCAAATAGTCGGGAGCAATCTATTCGATCCTGCGAAAACCAGAGAAATGGGATCGGGGACTTTGTTACACCAACTGTCAGAGTTGACGCCCTTTCGGTACCTAAGTTGAACGATTTATCTAATCCTAAGATTCATGTAGATGAATGGGATACGGATCCTAAATCTAGGAGTTTAAGTAGATAGGAATGACTATCCTAGCAAACACAGTCAGTAAAAATGAATGCGCAAATCAAGAATCCAAAACGAGCGGATAAATCACAGAAAAACAACGTGGCATCCCTAGTAAGGCCCTATCAGCCTAGAGAAATGTCAATCAAGGTTCAAAAGTGGTTTAGACATGATTCGCCCATGAGGGGCAAAATCGTAATTTTGAGAAGTTTGGGGACAATTTACCTCAGAAGGGAAAAATTGTCATTTCAGATGAAATATGGAGTCAAAAGGGGATGGAAATAGGATTGGCAACCAAACCAATCCATTTCCTATTTTTCAGAATTTTTCTGAAATTTTAGAAGCGATTTTACCCTTTGAGGGGTAAAATCATCATTTTCAGGCAAAGACAAGAAGTGAAGATCCCAAACACTAGGATTGGTCAACCACCTGACCCAAATCCTAGTTTTAAGCAATTTTCAAGACTCGATTGAAATAGGGACGACAATTTACCTTTTTGAGAGGTAAAATCGTCATTTTTTGAAAAAATGACGAAATTCGAGAACCCAAGCAGAAGAATTGATCACCTAACTGACCCTAATCTTTATCTTGGCATCCTTGACCTATCTCGTATGCAAAGCAGAGGCGATTTACCCCTAAAGGGTAAATTCGTCAATTTTCAGAAGAACATATAAGAAATCCCAAAAATAAGATTGACCAGTTGTCTGTTTCCATAATTTTTGGGAATTTCTGGAGTGTCTAGGAATTTTTCACAACTTTCCTGCATTTTTTGGGATTTTCTATGATTTTCTAACATTTTTTAGAATTTTCTAGAATATTTCTAATTTTTTTATTTTTTTAAATAATTTTTGAATTTTTTATTAAAAAATGATTCGGACCGGGTCGACCCGACCCACTCGGGTCGGAACCCAGCCCAGACCCGGACCCGCGCGAACCCATGCCTAAAACGACGTTGTTCCGATTTTTTATTTTTCGATTATTCAGATTTAATCCGACGGTCCCCATTGAACCACGTGGCTACTCCACGACCTTAGGATCAGTTTACCTAAGTCTACGGCTTAGATTGGATGAAGACTCAATCAGGGTCGTCTAATCGACATACCAAGATCTACGGTCAAGATTAGAAGACTAGACTCGATCTGGATCGTCCATCTTCACTAACCTAAACGACGCCGCTCGACCCTCTACCTAAACGTCACCGTTTCACTGCGTTTTAATTTCCTGATTATAAAACCATTTTCGGATATTCCTAATTACTAATTGGACGGCCATTAAAAATTGGACTCGAATAATCTAGACCGTCCGATCTAATACGACTCAGGCTAACAAACCAACGGTCGAGCTGACTCGACATCCAGTGGACCAATCACACGTCGCCACCTAGACCTTTGACTCGTTAACCTGCCACGTATGCATCGTCTTCAACCTCTCGACGACAACTAAACGACGGTTGAAAATCTCCGGCGACGATCTAACGGTGAAACCTTAACGAAATCGCACGAGACCGGCGCCAATCGATTCGTGATAATCTCTAGTTTAACATATCTAAGAATTAGAGCATTTCATCCACTGAGTCACGTGCAGCGTGCAAAATGCCGAGTACGGCCATGGAAGTTCAATCGCACAATTCACACCAAATCAAGGCAATTCAATCTCAGAGTAGCACGAGAGAAGGTTCAGAACACTTACCTCGAGCTCCTATTGAGCTTGCACGGCCTAGATTTGGCTAGGCGAGATTGAACAGTGCTCAGCTATGGCGGAAGGTTTAGAGACTCGATTCGAAGTGTTAAAGCAAAACCGATACAAAATAAAGATGCGATGATGGTCAGTGATGTCTAGGGAACAAAACGCACATACTAAATGCAAGAATGGACATAAAACAGGTGAGTCGCTGTCGCGACCCGTCCGGAAGCGGACGCGGCTAATGGATTACCGATCGCGGGCCTTGGATCGGCGCGAGCCCTCCCAGGCCCATACCAAATCGCGGCGGGAGTATTTTCAGAAGGATTCGACGATAAGAGTCGATCGCTTTTGACCTTCAGTGTGGTCGTGGTGGCATGTGCAACTTGTGCATGCATTTGGAGTCGCCACCGGTCTTTCTTGGAGGGTAGACCGGAAACCTTACTGACCGATTGGGAGAGGTCGATCAATTCTGCGGAACCAGAGATTTTGGGTTCGGGGACTTGGTTACGCAGGTGTCATTACCAACGCCCTTTCGGTACCTAACGCGAGTGATTTTCTTGGCTAAGAGTTCATGCATGCGCAGTTTTGGGTGGGGTGAGTTTGATTCAGGGTTTCATGCAGATTGGAAGACTATTCCTATCAATCACAATCAATGAAAGCGCGATCAAGTGCATAAATAAATCACACCGATGCACATCAATTCAAATCAATGGCTTCCTAGTATAGCCATAAGGGCTTAGGGAAGGTATGATTTCGGACAGGGGGTAAAATGGGAAGATCCGGAGGCGATTAGCCCGAAGGGCAAAATCGTCAATTTTTGGAAGATTTGGATACCAAATTACCCAAAATATTCCATGGCAAGTTGATTGTGACCATTTTCCATTTTTGATAATTTTTTGGATTTTCTTGATTTTTCTTCAATTTTTGGAAGACGATTCGCCCCAAAGGGCGAAATCGTCATTTTAAGAAGGGTCGGGGTTCAAAACACCCGGAATGAGTCTTGGCCAGTTGTTTGTGGCCATTTCCTCTTTTTTGGGATTTTCCTGGATTTTTTTAGAATTTGTTTTTGAAAGACGGTTTACCGGAAGGGCAAAACCGTCATTTTTGGAAAGATCGAGGGGTCAAAAGACCCGAAATAGGTCGTGGCCAATTGAATGTGGCCATTTCCTATTTCTTGGAATTTTTTTTTTAGAATTTTTCTGAATTTTCCAAATTTTTTTGATTTTTTTTTTATGATTTTCTATTTTTTATTGATTTTATTGATTTTTTTTTATTTTTTTTATTTAAAATTACCACCGGGCCGGGTCAGACCCGGTCCACGACCCGGACCCGCGACCCAGGCCCGGCCCATCCCTTCCACGACCAAAACGGCGCCGTTTCGTGAATAGGGAAAGAACGACCCAGATCGAGCCACGTGGCGGTGCCATGGCCGTCCGATCTGGGCATTTATTCTTTTATTGAACCAGCCCTACAGGCTGACGTGGCCGCTGACGTGGCATGCCACGTCAGCGTTGGCCGGTCAATGGGCGACCAGGCCTGCCGGAGAAGACGAGCCGGCGCCACCAAACCGACGTAAAAACGTCGGTTTCGAGGCGCGATTTTGAGCCTAATCCACTCTTCACCAACTCCAAATCAACATTCTTCGAAAATATGGCACGAAGCACATCGGAGAGGGGCCGAACGGCCAACCACAGAAACGGCGCCGGCGACCGTATAGGCAGAAATTGTTTTTTCAAGAAAAACTCAATTCCAAGCATTCAAACATCATCTAAGGAAGGTGAGGAAGCTTACCTGGATTCCTTTGGAGCTCGGCGACGACGCGAAGCCCTTCGCCTAGCTCTCGAGCCGAACCGTGACCGGCGAACTCCCGAGCTTGGTTCTCGTCGCGTTTCAATGCCAAAAAGACGGTACACGGAGCTTAGAGCCAGTTATAACGAAGGTTTGAGGTGAGATTCGTGTGGAACGGGGTCGGGAACGGCACGACCGAGAGTTGTGATTTGCGAAACCCGTTCGAGCATTCTGTCAAACATGTGACGTGCATCGGGAAAATGAAGTTCAGGGGATGATACTGACCTGACTGAGGGTCTCCGGCGACTTTCGAGGCCTCGTCGACGATGCTCCTGGTTACCCGAAGCTTGAGGAACCCCCACCTTGCCCGAGCTTCGTCCCTTCTCGCACGAAAAAATCCCCCTGCCTCTCTCGGACGAGCTCCCCCATTAACCGAGATTCCCTCCTTTTCCCGTGGCCGACCGGCCCTTTTTTGGTGGCCGCCGCCCTCACTTCCGCTCGTGGATCACTTGCCATTGTCCCCCACGTTCGGCCGCTTCCTTTTTTTAAAAAAAATGCACGCCTGTCCCACCTGTTTTCCCTCTTCTCTGTCGCTCGGCCATGGTGGGTCTGCAAGTTGCAGACCCGGTCGGACCGGGTCGGGTCGGGTCTGAACCGACCGGCCCGGTTCGACCAATTTTGCAAAATTGGGCCCCAAATCGATCACTTTTCATGAAATTGATACCAAAATCGAATTCCTTGACATGTTTTCCATCAAATAGGGGTATTTTTGTGAATCAATTGATTCGAATTTAGTGAAAACCCCAAATTACCCTTAGGATCCGAAATTGATTTTTGCTTAATTGACGGTCCAAACGACCAAATTTGTCTTAATTGAGGCCTCCAATAGATTCAGCATGATGAAAACTATGAGATAGAGGTGTTTAATTTTAATGGGTGAGCCCGTGTGAAATTTAATTTTAAAAATTGTGAAACTAGGGACTAAATTGAAAGAAATTTGTGCAATTAAGCCCTTTTGTTTAAAATTGATCAAATTGGAGGGCAAATTGACCCAATTGCACTTCGATAATTTAGAATCCAATGTCATAGTTTATAAAAAGTGAGAATTGAAAATTAAAAGACTCGAAAAGGAATTTTTAGGCTCGGTTCGGGTTTATGTTTGTGAAGAAACATAGTGACTCGAACGGGGAACTCCCATTTGCCCCTATTACGTGCCTCCCACATGCCATTTGGTCATCAGACGGTGACGGAATCTGTTGGGCTTCCGTCCATGTCCGTCAGGACCTCCGGCGTTCTCCATTTGGTACGAATTTGGACAAATTTGATCTGAGTTTTGCTTTTGTTGACTTTTACAGGTACCGCCACCTTGACGGGTCGATTACTCCTCATCCCAGCGACGATAGGTGATGTCGACGGTGTCGATCGACGGGGGACGATGAGAGGAACAAAACGCCCACCATTCCCCTTCCAATTATTCGTGAATTCCCCTTCAATTTGATGATCAAAATCGGCATAAGGACTGCTCATCCGCGTGGGAGCTTGGGGGAAGAAGATGACACTGTAGCGGACCGGTTCGACCGGTCCAACCGGTCCAACTATATTTTTGCAAATTAACCAAATTTTGTGGGAAATTTTTACAATTACACCTGAGAATAGAATTTAGGACATGAATTTTTTCTAGAAATGTGATTTTGCCCAAAATTTCATGTCAAATTTTATAAAAGCCCCAAATTTGTCCTTAATTGCAATTCGAGAATTTGTGAAATTGAAGGCTCAAATGATCAAATTGGACCAAACCACTTATGTCAATCGATCTAGAATGATGGAAAACATTGGGCAGTGGCTTCAATTGGTAATGATAGTCTCCGAATTGAAAGTAATTTCAATTATGCCCAAATTCACGGACTAAAATGCAATTAAGTATGCAATTTTGTCCAATTCATGCAATTGAGCAATTTGTGCAAATAATTGGGCTAAATTGAAATGAGGGACAATTAGATTGAATGTTAAAATCCTAAAAAAGTCAAAATTGTAAATTAAAAGACTTAATTGACATTTTTTTACCAAATTCAATTATATGTGTAACAGAGGAACACATAAAATTGAATTTGAATTTGGACTTTTTATGGGGTCAAAAAGACAAAGGATTTAAAATAAAAATATTGACTATTTTTTCATATTTTTGCGACCTCGAATGCTATTTTTGAACTTTCGAATATTTTCCTATTTTCTAAAAATACTAAAAAATATGAAAAATTATTTTTGATCAAAAATGGTTCCTTGGGCTTGGCTAAGGCCACCAAAGTTGATCTTGCAATTTTTCGACTTTTTTTTTGGAATTTTTTTATGAATTTTCTAAAAATAAGCCAAAAAAAGACTGGTCCGAAATTAGGTTTCAACAACTGCCCCTCTTTGAGAGGAATCTTGTAAGAGGTTTTTTCTCAAAGACAAGTGACACCTGAGTCCAAATCGACTCTACTGGGGAACAGAAAAATAAATCTTGACACCCAACCTTTCTTATCCCGCTGGTGAACGCTCTTCTCATCATACCTTTGCTGACGTGAGAGAGAGAGATGGAGTAGAGATGCTTACTTGTTACTCACCTTTTGTTCACCTGCTTTGTAACATTCTGAATTTCTTGCCATTTTGAGGCTATTGAATGAGAACTATCTATTGATGTATTTTAGTTATATCTCGCTCGGATCTGATCAATCTGGAGTAGACTAACCTAAGGGGAAAGGCTAATGCATGATAAGGTACGTGGATCTAGGAAACTCAAAGTGGAAAATGACGCTTTGGCCATAAGGATTGCTGAGGGACATTTAGAGCCAATAAAGGCTGATCTGATAACGATAAAGGAATCTATTGCTAGCGTTATACGATTGGAACACGGGTGATGCCGTATAACCAATATATAATTTGCGAAGTTTTCCTAAATCGCACCGTGACGATCGAGACCATCGGAGCTAGTAATGAACCATCGTAATTATATGACAACAAAATTCGTCTTATCCTGAGTCGTCCTAAGTGTGACGAGAGTCACAGAGTTGATACGCGTAACGTCTGCAAAAGCCACCCGTTAGTTCGAAATAAACTGAAGTTACGATCGACGGACAATTGATCACAAAATGGAAGTTCAAAATTGGAAATTGGAAATGAAGAATTTCAAAATTGGAAAAGGATTTGACGTCTTCTCGCCAATGGCCATTCAAAACGAGAAAAACGATTTTTCGGAAGAAAAATGCCAAATGACCGTTTTGCCCCTCACCCATTTGTCTTTGCCTTAAGAAAAATTGAAGGTCAAAATGGTCATTTCTCCCACACCATGAGGCTGCCGAAAATCTTCTTGAGGGAGGTCAATGAGGATCAATGGCCATTGGATAAAAAATTGGCATAATGACAAGTGTCAAGCTAGGGTTAACTTGGCATTTATTACTCACCTAATCATATCTTGTCAATTTTAACCTCAATTATATGTGTGAGACATCCCATTTTGCAGCCCTTCAACCGTGGGTAGCACTTCGCCCACCATTTCCCTTTGATTTTTCTCCCTTTTCCTTCTTACCAAAAACTGCCCAGATGACAAGTTTCTGTGTCCCTGTTCGGTCCACAAGACCAGCCTCTTCCGTCGTCGTCTTGCTGCCGCCAACCACCACAGGTTAGTTCAAGATGTCCTTAACATGTTTCAATTATTTTTGTGTCCATTGGAGGTCTGGTTAATTTATGGAAATTTTTGGAAGAAAAGCGGACAGATTCTAAACTAACTGAGAGAGGGCCATGGTTCATCCTCTTAGAAATTTCAAATGGCTCCGAAATCTTTGTGAGAAATCTATAACATATAGTACTCAAGTTCATTGAGAAAAAATGGCAATTTTACTGGAGGTTTAAGGTGTTTTCAAGGCTGATCTTGAGTGACTTTTATCGAGCAGAAAACTGACCGTCGCGCACATGGAGAAACCAAACTGATTGGAGGTCTTCGGGGTGTTATTTATCTTCGAAACTTTTGGTGAGCCTCTATAACACTTATATTGAGGTTCTAGAAAATTTATTTCATGAGAAATTGAGACCTAGGATTAAAATATGGATCGATTATGAGGGATAGGCTCAAACCGGTTCTGTTTTGGATAATATTCTATTTGTACCGATTCTGTTAGGGGCTGTTAGAATGGTATTTTGACTTCAAATTGATGCAAGGGACTATCTATAGTGTTGATTGAGGTGTTAGTGGAAGGTATGTGAAGTGGATTGGGATTTAAAAGTGATTTAAGGGCTAATTGGTGCATGAAATTTTGAGAGATTGTAGCATGAGTCGAATATGGGGAGGAGTAATGGAGAGGTTATTGTGTATTCGATCAATTGATAAGGCATCTTGAGTTGACATTTGTTTGGTGATCGAGAGAATGGTTTAACGAAAGTGAAGTTCGATTGTTTCTAACCCGAAATTGAGCGAATTTTGACTCGAAATTGATGAACTTCCTAGGACGGCATGTGGTTCTCGTTTGACTGTGGTCTTGTGGATTGAGGAGACTCGTTTGGTGTGGATCTTTACTAGTTGCTTAAGGTAAATGGTTCCTAAACCCTTACTTGAACCCTAGGACGCTACTGGATAATTGTCTTGTGTAGCGTGGTTGTGCGTTAAAAGCATGGCGATTGATAGTGTGTTATTGAATTGGCCGTGGGCCCTATTATTGCTATTAAGATTGGCCGTGGGTCCTGTTATTGCTAGTGAATTGGTCGTGGGCCCTGTTATTGCTAGTGAATTGGCCGTGGGCCTTGAGAAATTACATCGCGGCCGTGGGCCTTGGCGATGCTTGAGTGAATTGAAATTTCATCGCGACCGTGGGCCCTAGCGATGCTTGAATAAATTGAAACTACATCGCGGCCGTGGGCCCTGGCGATGATTAAATGGTTGTCACTGTCGCGACCCGTCCGAAAGCGGACGCGGCTAATGGATTACCGATCGCGGGTCTTGGATCGGCGCGGGCCCTCCCAGGCCTATACTAAATCGCGGCGGGAGTATTCTTCGAAGGATTCGACGATAAGAGTCGATCGCTTTCGACCTTCAGTGTGGTCGTGGTGGCATGTGCAATTTGTGCATGCATTTGGAGTCGCCACCGATCTTTCTTGGAGGGTAGACCGGAAACCTTACTGACCGATTGGGAGAGGTCGATCAGTTCTGCGGAACCAGAGATTTTGGGTTCGGGGACTTGGTTACGTCGGTGTCATTACCAACACCCTTTCGGTACCTAACGCGAGTGATTTTCCTAGCCAAGAGTTCATGCAGGCGCAATTTTGGGTGTGGTAGGTTTGATTCAGGGTTTCATGCAGATTGGAAGACTATTCCTATCAATCACAATCAATTTTAATGAGAGCGCAATCAAGTGCATAAATAAATCACCTCGATGCACATCAATTCAAATCAAGGGCTTCCAAGTATAGCCATAAGAGCTTAGGGAAGATGTGACTTCAAACCGGGGGTAAAATGGAAAGATTTGGGGACGATTAGCCCGAAGGGCAAAATTGTCATTTTTTGAAGGTTTGGATACCGAATTACCCAAAATATTCCATGGCCAGTTGATTGTGGCCATTTCCCATTCTTGAGAATTTTTTGAATTTCTTGATTTTTCTTCAATTTTTGGAAGTCGATTCGCCCAAAGGGCGAAATCATCATTTTTAAGAAGGATCGGGTTCAAAACACCCGGGATGAGCCTTGGCCAGTTGATTGTGGCCATTTCCTATTTTTTTGGGATTTTTCTAGAATTTTTAGAATTTTTTTGGAAGACGGTTTGCCGGAAGGGCAAAACCGTCATTTTTGGAAAGACCGGGGGCGAAAGACCCGAAACAGGTTGTGGCCAGTTGAATATGGCCATTTCCTATTTTTTGGAATTTTTTAGAATTTTTCTGAATTTTTCCCGATTTTTTTTGAGTTTTTTATGATTTTCCATTTTTTATTGAATTTATTATTATTTTATTATTATTATTAATAATATATATATATATATATATATAATTATTCGGACCGGGTCGGATGACCCGGCCCACGCCCAGATCCGCGACCCAGACCCGGCCCGCACCCGCCACGACCAAAACGGCGCCGTTTTTGGTTTATTGAAATTTTTTTTATCATTTTCTTACTTATTCGAAAATCCCTGGATCGGACGGTCCTCCTTGTGCCACGTGGCCTCCTCTGGCACGTCCGATCTTCGGTCAGATCGGACGCTCCTCAGTATGCCACTTGGCGCGATGTCAACCGTCTGATCAAAGTATTTTATTATTTTCGAAAATCATTTATTAATTCTGAAAATCATTTTTAATTTTCTGAAAAATCCCAGATCACGACACGTGGCGAAGCCACGACCGTCCGATCTGGGTATTTGATTTATTCGGACACGGCCCCCACCCGGCTGACGTGGCAGCTGACGTGTCAAGCCACGTCAGCCGTTGACTCGTTGACTAGACCAGACCCCGCCGGAGAAGACGACCGGCGCCGGCGATTCTCGCCGGCGCCTCGCCGGAGCCGCCAAACCGACGTAAAAACGTCGGTTTTCAAGAGCAAATTCGAGCCTAATCGAACCCCTGCTAAGCTCAAGTCGACATACACCAAAATCATGGTACAAATCACGTCGGAAGGAGGCCGAACGGCCAACCACCGAGCCGGCGCCAACGGGAATTTTCGCAGAAATTTTTTATCGACCAAGCTCCGTTCTAAGCATTCAAACAACATCCTAGGGAGGCTTAGAAGCTTACCTGAGCTCATTTCGAGCTTGCTGTTCACCAAGCTCGCCGGTGCGTGCTCCCGGCTCGGTCCGAGCATGTGGAGCTCCGGCCACCACTTCCGGCGCGGTTTCAATGCAAAATAATAGGTAAGTCGAGCTTAGAGTCGATGATAGAACAGCTTCTAGGCTATATTCGCGCGAAATGAGGTCTAGCAAGGCGCGGCCGAGGCCCGAAAAATACAAAGCTCACTTGGGCAATTCGTCGAGCAAATGGTGTGCGACGGTGGAATTAGAGTTTAACGGGGATACCGACCTGTCCCGAGCTTGAAGACGGCTGCCGGAGCTCCGGTAAGGCTCTGTTGGTGTCGGTGAAGCTCGAGGATTCCCTCTCTGCCTGCCTCTTGCTCGAACTCTCTCGGTCTCAACTCCCTCTCTCGCTCTCGGCGAACTCCCTCTCCCGGCCTCCTTTTGTCCATGGCCGACCGCCTTTCGATAGTGGAACGCCCACCTACGACCACTTTCGATCGACATCCCCCCCCCCCACAACATTCTTTTTGCAAAGAAAATGCCATGGCGGGCCTCCCTTGTTTGCCTCTGCTTTCGGCCGGTGGGTCTGCAACTAAGTTGTAGACCCGGTCAGACCGGGTCGGGTCGGGTCTGACCCGACCGGCCCGGTTCGGCCAATTCGATCAAATTGGGCCACAAATTGACATATTTTCATGAAATTGATGGCAAAATCGGACTCCTTGACATGTTTTCTATCAAATATGGGTATTTTCGTGAATCAATTGGTTGAAATTTAATGAAAACCCCAAATTACCCTTAGGATCCGGAAATGATTTTTGCTTAATCGAGGGCCTAAACGATCAAATTATCCCAAATTGAGGCCACCAATGGATTCAGCATGATGAAAACTATAGGGCAGAGGTGTTTAATTTCAATGGGTATGCCCGTATGAAATTTAATTTCAAAAATTGTGAAACCGGAGACTAAATTGAAAGATTTTTATGCAATTAAGCCCTTTTGTTTAAAATTGATCAAATTGGAGGGCAAATTGACCCAATTGCACTTCGAAACTTTATAATTCAATGTCATGGCTTATGAAAAGTGAGAATTGAAAATTAAAAGACTCGAAAAGGAATTTTTTTGCTCGGTTCGGGTTTATGTTTGTGAAGAAACATAGTGACCCGAGCCGAAATTTCAAACTTTAAGGTGACACACTTGAAGAGGAAATTAAAACAAAATTATTGAATATTTTTGTGTATTTTTCTGACCACGAATGGTATTTTTCTGATTTTTTGGGTATTTTTATAATTAAATAAATTCGAAAAATATTTAAAAATACCAAAAAATATTTTTTGTTCAAAATTGGTTCCTGAGGCTAGGCTAAGGCTTCCAAAGTTGATTTTGTGATTTTATGACTTTTTTTTATATTTTTAATTAATTTTAAAGAATAAAAATCACAGTGATATATGGTCAAAAATCAGGTGTCAACAGTCACAATGAAGACAATATGTTTTGTTTTAGGCTAATGTGTGAAGCTTGGGTCTCAAGTAGTGATGTGTGTTTGATGATTGTTTCTTTATATCAAGTACTTGAAAGAAATGATGATCATTTGCCATATATTATTGCTTGCTGAATTCCCCGCATCTTGTTGCATTATTGTGTTGTCTGGTAGGACTAGTGGTTTAGTTTAGGTTGGGTTTCACTTGCTGGGATGCAAAACTCACCCCGTAGTGGGACATACTTTTTCAGACCCAAAGCCTTGAAAGAGGTCTGGAAGTTGACAAAGAAGGAAAAAGGAGGAAGATGAAGACGAGTCCGTCTAGTCTATAGCTTTCTTTTTTGAAGTTCATCTTTTGGGTCTTATAGTGCCTTCCTCCGAACCCTACTTCCTTTTGTTGTAATAGATCATTTTATTTGTAAGACAATGCATGTTCGTTTTAATCTTATGTCACCTTGTGTTTATTTTATGTCTGGGGTTTTGTTTTCGCTTCCGCATGTGTTTTTCATATCGCATTCCGAGAGTTAGGCCGTTGGATCCTGGATTATCTTATTAAAATTGACGGCTGCGCTTACAGATTCTTTATCCCATCACAAATCTACACATGCAACAATTTTGCTCATTAGTCACTCCATGCTATCCTGAATTGATTGCATACTTTTACTTTAATTTCACCATGATTGATAGAGATGTCATTCAATTCTCATTTCGTGAGCAAAACATTATTGTGAGTGTTGCAGACCTTGCAAGCATTCTTCAATCTGAGGTGTCTACTTTCACGAAAATTCCTATTTCCGATGATGATGTCTACAAGGAGCTGTTTGCCAAATCCCAATCTCTCTAGGGCAAACAAACCTCATGTTGAATATCATCTCTTTCCACTACGAACCATCATTCTGCACAAGGTAGTCATCAACTGCCTTAGGCCTAAAGGATCCTCCAAGACTGATTGTTGACACTTAAATTTTGATTTTTAGAAATTCCTATATTTCATTTAAAAAAAATGAGAGTTAATCATAATTCTCACAAAAATAATTTCTCATGCATTGCATATTTATTTTTGACACCCGACTTTTTATTAGCCTTTTTTAGTTTATTTAAAAAAATCATAAAAAATCATTAAAAGTTAAAAAATTAGAAAATCAACTTTGGAAATCTTGGCCAACCCTAAGGAACCATTTTGACCAAAAATATTTTTTCATATTTTAATATTTTCGAAAATTAAAAAAAATGCATCGAGAAAAACTAAATAATAGAATTTGATGTCACAAAAATGTATAAAAATAGGCTATAATTTTTATTTTGATCTCTTGTCATTTTAACCCCATAAAAAGTGAAAATTCAAGTTCAATTACATGTGCTTCTTTGTTACACATAATGTTAAATTTGGCTAAATATATATATATAAATAAATAATGAATAAATGAGAGAGCTAGTGGGGGAGCAGAGGAAAGGAGATGGTGGAGTTTCTTAACCAACATCATGGCCGACTAAAGAGAGTGGAGAGAATTGGTCTTAATAAAAAATGATGATGAGGGAACATTCATCATAGTTTCCTCTTCCACCATCACAATCCTTCATCATCACCAATGCTTTGTCATCATGATCCATCCCTTTCTATCATGGCCAGCGAGGATTGCTGAAGGAGGGGACATAAGAAGGAGGATAGACGGCCAAAGTTTTTTGGGGGAGAAATGGGAGAGGAGGGGGAAGATTTTTCTACTCCTCTCGGGAGGTTTTCATTTTGCTGCCCGTTACTTCTTCTGTGTTTCCGACCAATTAGACCGTTGGATTGAGCTGAAGTTTTGCGTCCAAGATCATCTCAATCCCTCCTTCATCTCCACTGTTCGGATCTTGGAACAGAGCTCTCCTGATAGTGGTATAACAGCTCATCTAGAAGTTGTTCCGGGTCACGGGTATTATGTATCCGCTGGCCATCTTAACTCTGAGTTTCCGGCCAAGTGGACCGTTGGATCGAGCCGAAATGTTGTGTCCGAGGTCACCTTGATCCCTTCTTCATATTCACCGTTCGAATCTTTGAGAAGATCTCTCCTGATGGTTGTATGATAGCTCGATCAGAAGCTGTTCCAGGCCACGAGTACTATGTATCCGTTGGCTGATCTTGAGCTTTCGATCAATTGGACCATTGGATCGAGCTGAAATTTTGTGTACAAGGTCATCTCAATCCCTTCTTCACCTTCACCGTTCGGATCTAGGGAAAGAGCATTCTTAGTAGTTGTGCAACAGTTCAATCAGAAACTATTCCTACACGCTCGTCTCTTCATCATCCGATCGCAAAAGCTAAGTTAGCTTCCCTTTTCTATGTTTGATTTTGGGTTCTAAACGCCATGCCGACTCTTTCTTTCATTTTTTTTAGATCATCATTGAAGAGAACATCCATACAAGTGTACGAGTAGAGGCCAAATCCTACTTTGTCTCAACAAGCCCAGACTTACATGTGGTCGACGTACTTTGTCACAAACAACCCTAGCGGCAGGCATATTTGCATATTTGCTTCAAGTTCAACATCCTCCTCATCCGAGCTCGGATCATTGTCTATTTTGTGTTATGTTGTATTCGCTGTGTATTTATTTTATGTCATAGCATTTCATGCATCATATAGTTAATTTGCATTGCATCCAATAAAAGTGTTCATTGTCTTTTTTGTATTATGTTGTATTTGCTATGTATTTATTTTATGTCATAGCATTTCATGCATCATATAGTTATTTTGCATTGTACCGCATCCAATAAAAGTGTACATTTTCTATATTTCACCTATCGGACCCAGAATCGGAAGGCCAAGCCTCCTGTTGGCGTTCAAGGTTTTTTTTATTCATTTATTTTCTGCAAATTATATTGTACTACCCCAGAATTGGAAGGCCAAGCCTCCTGCTGGTGGTTTATACCCCCACACCTTGTTGCACGAACATCGACGGACTCCGACATCGTAAAATTCACCGGATCCTATCCCCTTTCTTTATGTTTATGTTCTTTTAATATCTATTTTTATTTTATTATAATTTGCATTGCATTACATTTTATAAAAAAGAAAACCTTAAACATTCATAAGAAAACCCACAAAATATTGCGAAAACCAGAAAAATTGCATCTTTGAAAATTCATCAAATTTGCCAAAATCAGACATTTTCATGGAAAGGGTACCGAAAGGGCATTAATTGAAGAATTAATGTAACCAAGTCCCCGAACTCAAAATCTCTGGTTCGCGGGAATAAAATAGTTCTCCCGCTATTTTATTCAGGTTTCTAATCAACTTGCCAATAATGATTAGTGACGACTCCAAAACATATCTTTGCATGAAATTATTTTTTTTAAGTTGCGAATTGGTAGGACTTGGGGGGAGTCCGCGTTAGATTAGTTAATTTAATTAACCTAATAATCTATTAGCCTCGAAAAAGAAATTTATTTTTTTTAGGGTCGCAACACTGATATTTCCAGATATGAGGCCAAACACATTTGGGCCATTCTGAATGACAAACCCTTCTCTCTCCCACACCTAATATTTCTACACATGAGGAGAGCTGTGAAGAAGACCAAGGGTCAACTGCCATATGGTTCTCTGATCACTAGAATTTTTTAGTATCTAAGGATACAAATTACTTTGAACCTTAGGTCTGTTGAGTTGCCTCAGGGTAGCACTGGTGAAACAATGCTCACCAAAATGGGATATAAGGTTGAGGACGGACAATGGAAGGACAGAAAGAGGCAAACAATGATGGTTGATTTGACACAGATCAAAATCAGTGAGAAAACAGCTCAGAAGCAATCTCTCGACAAGACTCCACAAACTGAACCAGCATGACCATCTTCAGAATCCACTCGCAAGAGACGGATTAAAATAGTTTCTCACAAACCTACCAAATCATCCCTCAAGAAGAGAAAGCTTGCTAGAGTGTTACTTGACAGAATTTAGAAAGAACATGACTCTGACAGCTCACTAATGAGTGAAACCGAACTAGAGGATTTGGTAAGAACCATAGTGAAGTCAACCCATGAGGAATGTCCCTACAAAGGAATTGGAGCAGCAGGAAGAAGAAGCCAGAGTACAAGAGAGAAATGAGAAAGGAAGGGAAGAAAACGAGAGAGTGGAAAGGGAAGCAGAAGAAGAGGCTCACAAACAGGTTGAAGAGATTACCCGCGTTAATATATCTGATTTTCTCATAACTGAAGAGATAATTCATCAAGAAGCCATGTTTGAAGGAGGGGATGTCGAGATGGATCTTCATGCTGCTGATATTACAGATTCCCCAAGCAAATCAGTCTCATCATCTGAGCCACAAGTTAGAACTCAGGGGGAGTCTTCCAATATGGGCACTTGGACTGATGACACAGATAATGTCACAGACTCAGACCTTCTAAGAAAACTGCTACTGAATCAGAAAGCAATGGATCAGAAATTGACCAACATTCGAGACTCTCTCCACTCAGAGATTGAAGGTCTAAATGCTAAGGTGGAAGCTGAGATTGCATTTAGGAAGCACTCTGCACAAGAACTCACAGCTTCTTCGCTAGATCAGGTGGATAGGACTATTCTCAAACTAAATGAGAATATTGATCAGAAATTTAGCCAATTATCGCAATTTGTCTTGGTCCAAATCTCCCCAAGCCAAGCCCAAGCAACTTCAGCACCATCTACCTCTCACCACCTCAAAAAGACTAAAAAAAAAATTCAAATGTTTTTGATCTTTTGTTTATGGTTGTTTGTTTGACAATTTTCTTTCTTGGTGCTGTAATTGCATACTTTGAATGATGTTTGAATATTCTCTCAGTACTTTTTATTATCTATGATATTTACTGCTATATCATTCAGGGAGAGTACATATTATTCTCTTGTGATATATGTCACCCTCTATACTTTACTAGATATATCTTATGTTCAGGGGGAGTAATACTCCATCCATTGCTTTAGTATCTCTGCTTGATCTCCTAGGCCATTTATTTGCCATTTTGTGCTGATGACAAAAAGGGAGAGAAAAGATACAAAAGTTAGTTATAAAAAAGGGGAGAAAGAACATCTGTGACAGCAGGTTACAAGACATGATGTTGCATACAACAAGAACAAGCTCACACATGAGATATTTCTCTCCATGGATATATTTATGAATGTTCTGTGAATGTCATATTCTGTGAGTGATAAGTTGTTTCAAGTACAACAGTTATAAGAAGTATGTGAGAACACATGCAAACAGGATATGCACACAATTTTAATATGAGAACACAAGCTCCCATGTTCAGTAGGAACAAGATTTGAAAAGAAATATAATTTTTTTCCTAAGTAGAATAAGTGAATGTTGACACCTAAATTTTGATTTCCATATATTTCATAAAATGAGAGTTAATCATAATTCTCACAAAAATAATTTTCTCATGCATTGCATATTTATTTTTGACACCCGATTTTTGACCTCTTTTCATTTTAACCTCATAAAAAGTGAAAATTCAAATTCAATTTTATGTGTTCCTTAATTTTCATAAGGTTGAATTTGGCTAAACAAATATAAATAAATAAATAAGAATTAAAAAAAGAAGAAGTGGAGGACGGCGGGAGCCTATCCTTCACCTTGGAATAGAAAAGAAGGGAAAAAAAAAAGAGAGATTGGAGGAAGGAATCAGAAGAAAAGAAAGAGAAGAAGACGAAAGCTAGCAGATTGTGCGGTGCTTGTTGAGCAAGAGCTAGCAATGATGATGACAAAGAGTTGTGGATTGGCTTTAAAAAATTGATTATGAGACCCAAAAAGCAGAACAAAGGAAAAAGCAAAAGGAGATGGGGTCTTCATAAAAAAAAAGAATAAAAAAACCGAAAAGAGGAGGAAGTGGAGACATGGCCAACGGACTATGATTCAAAAGGAAAAGAGAAGCAATGATGGTGGCCATCAAGACCATGAATATAAAAACAACTCCCACCGCTACATCAGGGGCACGAAGTGCCGCCCATAAAAAAACTCCAGGCCATTGGATTGATATTCGGCACTCTTTGGGAGGGGAGGAGATTCATGGCCAAACAAAAATTCTGAAAAAAGAAGAGAGAAAAGCATGAAAGGCCGGTTGCTTTCGTGACCCGAAAAGACGGAGGCCTCGCGTCACACCACCGCAACCAACGACGAAGATTTTGTCGCAAGCTGACTTAATTAGCAAGGTCCCCTCCAATCTTTGAACGGCCACCGAGACAACCCCAACGTCGACGCTCGCTGCTACCGAGCCCTGACGGTGATGCTGATGACTAACTTCCACGGAAGTTATGAGCGAAGATGACGATTCCGATCTCTTATACGAGAAATCAGCATGTCCTTCGCGTCGAACCAGAAACGTCGGTGAATATCGAGCACCCTTCGGTGACATCGATGACTTCTTGGTGTCCTGAATCAGGACCCGACGTGTCTCCGACGCTCACCGCCAATACCGAGCCGAAGCCTTTATAGCAATCGTCCACTGCAAACCAACAAGTTTGTTGAGATGCTCGGCCAAGTCCAGTGAATTCCCACTGACGATCCAACCGTGATTAGTCCTCGTCCCCGTTTAGCTATAAGTTTCACTCCCTTTTTTTATGACTCTAGAATTGCTCCTTCCTGCAATGTTAATTTTAGTTCCCTCTTGCTATTATTTAATCTTTCTATGCAGGTAATTTGGAGTTTTCCCACCAAGACTCAATTCACACACTGAAGAAATAATCCACATGACCTCTAATGGCGTAGCACAACTCTTCCATGAGATGGCCATTCCTCGTGTTGTTCTAATTACCAAGCATCCGAGATCCTTTGAAAATACCAAAAAAATAAAATATCATTTACATTGCATATTACATAATTGCATGTCATATTTTCCCACGTCGTTATATCATGCCATGTCGTTTATGCCACGTCATCCATGCATAGTTGCCATATCATTTATCTTATGTCATAGCATTTCATGTATCATATAGTTAATTTGCATTGTATTGCATCTAATAAAAGTGTGCATTTTCTACATTTTACTTATTAGACCCAGAATCGGAAGGCCGAGCCTCCTGTTGGTGTCTAAATATTTGTTGTATATTTACTTTATGTTATTTCGCCTATCAGACCCAGAATCGGAAGGCCAAGCCTCCTATTGGTGTCCAAGGCATTTTATTCATTTATTTTCTGCAAAATTATATTGTGCTACCCTAGAATCGGAAGGCCGAGCCTCCTGCTGGTGGTTTATACCCCCACACATTGTTGCACGAGCACCGATGGACTCCGACGTCGTAAAATTCACCGGATCTCGTCTCATTTGCTTATGTTTATGTTGTGTAATGACTTAATATCTTCTTTATTATAATTTGCATTGCGTCGCGTCCTAAAAAAAAATAAAAAAAATGCTAGATCGGACGTCTGCAGATGAGCCACGTGTCGTGATTCGGTGATTTTCAGAATAAAAAAAAATTCCAAAAAAATGAATTATTAAGGAAAAATTCAAAAACAAAATTGAGAAAAATTGCAGAAAATTCCTAAAAAAAAAAAAATTCTCAAAAATTTTGAAGGCTGAAAATGACAAAAAAATTGATTTGTTTCCATTTTTTGGATTTTCTCCCATTTAATCCAAAATGACGATTTTACCCCTCAAAGGGTAAATCGTCTTTGATATTCCGATGAATTGTGGAAATTGCTTAGAATTTGGTGATGGGCCAGATAGGTGGCTAAACCTTATGTCTAAGATTTCCACATTTCATTCCCATTTTTAGAAAATGACGATTTTACCCCTTCGAATGGTAAATCGGTTTCTAAAATTCCAGAAAATCATGAAAATTGCAAAAAAAATAGGAAATGGGTCAATTGAGTGACCAAACCTATTTTTGACATTGTTTTACTCCGGATTCATTCCGAAATGATGATTTTTTCCCTTTTTAGGCAAATCGTCCATTTTGTCTCAAAATTACGACTTTACCCCTGATGGGTAAAATCATGTCTAAAACATTCCTAAGCTTGATTGATACTTATTTAGGCTAATAGAGCCTTATTAGGAGTGTCATGTTGATTTGATGTGATTATTTTGCATATTTGGATTCATTGATTTGCGCATTTTATTATTGATTGTGATTGCTAGGATAGTCATTCCTATTTGCATAAATTCCTAGATTTAGGATTCGTACTCCACTCATCTGCATGAAATCTTAGGTCAGAAAATTCAGTCAACTTAGGTACCGAAAGGGCGTCAACTCTGACAGTTGACGTAACTAAGTCCCCGAACCCATTTCTCTGGTTATCGCAGAATTGAATAGAAACTCCCGACTATTCAATAGGGTGGTCCAATCATACCCTCCAAAAAAATGATTGGTGGCGACTCCATGGCATGCACACTTAGCACATGTCACCAGACCACATTGAAGGTCGACTACGCATACCTCCGTTGCGATTTGGGTAACGGGCCTTGGGAGAGGCCCGCGTCCGACCAGACTGGACGGCCCATTAGCCCTCGAGAGCCCACATGCAACCTCGAGAAGGTCGCGACAGACTGGCGACTCCGCTGGGGACTTAGAGAACTTGAGCCGATTAAAAAGTTGATTGGTTTTTTCTGACATGTTTTATGCAGATGCTCTTCAAGTTGAGGTACGTACTTTAACCCTTGAGGTGTTAAATATTTTTGCAGATTGGAGAAATAAGGGGTGAAGTGTTCGTTAACTATGTCTTATGTAGGTAGGAGTTTAGGATGTATGATTGTGTGGATGTTTATATTGAAGCGGTGTTTGCTAAATGAAATGCATGTTTATTGCTTTAGCACGACACAATGAACACACACAGCCGCGCCTAAAACCTCGGGCGCCCTCTTTAGGAAAACAATAGAAGGAATTGAAAATGGAATCTCCGTGAGGAAAAACACGGGGTAATCCATTTTTAATTCTGCTCATTTCGAACTATGGATTGGGTCCCAATGCAACGATAGTTGTGCAATGGAATCTACCCTTTCTAGAACTCGAAGTGGGAGCTTTGGCCTTAGGTTCCAAACCCTATTTTGATTCTTAGAAGTCAAACCTCACTGGTCTCATGCGCATGTATGTGAATGATTGGTACACCTCGAAACCAAAAGGTCATTCAGCGCCGCTTATGAATCAAAATCCAAAGACTTGTGTGAAGAATCAGTCGCGAGTTTAAACGAACCAGGATGGCATGGAAAAGCGCTGGACCACCCTGGAGAGTCAACTGATGAGGGCAAATGCCTTTTGACCGGGGCAGCCGGGTCAAGTGTAAAGACGTGTCGTTCCTAATTGATTTTCAATCAGATACCGGCATAATATTTCCTATCTTTTCCTCTCAGGTGAAAAACAGGTAGAGAAGGAAAATCCATTTGTGGATAGACACGAGGGACATGTTGTAAATGACATACATTTGTCGAAAATGTCCTCATCCGATCACGTGCAAGATGATCATGGAACGATGGTGAAACTGTAATCGTTCCAATAAGCCATTCGAATATTATACCTGACGGGGACCTTTATGTCTTTTGTCTACAGGATAAGATGGTCAAAGACAAACGAAGGAAAATTTGTCTTCCCTATAAGACGGAAAGAAATGTGCCTTCAGCAGATGTCACCCATTGGGATTGCAATGACAAATTGAATCAAATTATGAAGAAGGAGCAACCTAATTAGGATTGGCTCTCCCTAAGTCGAAAAAGTTGTATCCGTTCCAAATCAGATTGACTGGTTCACGAGTTGATATGGTTTTTCATTCTTGCAGGTGATGACGAGAATGAATGGGACCACTGAAGAATTTCCACCGTCTTGGACGCCAGAAGTGACCAGAGCGGGGATAGTAAATCCGTAATCGTTTCAATTAAAGCTCCTTACACGGTGATTGACTCTTTCGCTCCTTTCATCGCGCAGGTTGTTGAAGTACTCAATCACGAGTAAATCCAAGCTTACTGATGTCAAATAGCCTGAATGCGTCAATGCGGTAGGATCAAATTGCCTACGACTAAATCAGCCAGCCCCAGACAAAGCATCCAGTGGCTGGGGACAAATCGCTCCGCTACCCGGAAAAGAGAAACATCAAATACTTCAAATGGCGACGATGATCGAGAGAATCACAAAACCGCCACACGAAAAATCCCAAGACCGTCAAGCCATCTAGAGATGGATAAAAATAATTGAAGATTCTGACAATTGAGATAGAAGATCAGAATCGGCGAAACCCATGGGAGTGAGTTCTCCCATTTTCTTTGAAGAGGCCAAACCGGGGGCAAACTCTCATGATCCCCCATAAAGACGCATCGGACCAGGGTTATTAAATCCAGAGATAACAAACATCAAGACAAGCCTTACCAAGGCAAAATACTTGAAGAACACCGTCCCTTCAAATGTTGGAAACCCCGAAGGGAGTATCTCTTTCCTGAAATTTCAAATGAAGTCAAAACCTACACCTGTTTCTTCATGTGCAGGTGCATGGACGTTGTCAAAATTGAATTGAAAATTGCCAACAAACACAGAAAGTGCTAAGGCATGTTGCCAGGACAAACGTCGCCCAACTGGGGCAGAACGACTGTTAATCTCACGAACAACACCCATAAATACAGACGAGAGAAGACATTCTCAAAGTGGATGATGATTGCAGCAAAATGCAGGAATGAATTTAGTTGGGGCAGGCATGAAAAACCATGCCTAACTGGGGCAAGTGAATCATTTGTACGCCAGACGTTTCTTCTCTGGCAAAATCCAGGGACGCAATGACATAGTCGTCCGCATCAGAAGTAAACCCTAAGATACAAATTTGGGTGAACGGTAACTTTGTATCGTTCCAATTTGATCTCCAAAGATCCCACATGTAACATGAGTTTTTCCTCATTTAGCAGGAAGGCGTTGGCGCCGAAAGCCTCAAAAGAAAAGAACTCGCCAACGAGGAGGCGAATAAAATTATTGACCTTGGGAGTCAGCACTCCAAGAAATGGTCTTTGATTACAAGATCGAGTGGAGGGTAAAAAGTATCGCTTCCACACTTCATGCTTTGACATGCATTTCGATAACAATTTCCTTTTTCCTTGAATAAAAGGAACTCTGAAGAGTGGCGCTGGAATGCGTCCAAAAATACAAATGGATCTCCTCTGGGGCAAATCCTTGGGAATGATTCATCGCCAACCAAACGGAGGGATCAAGGCCACAAGATAGAGGGCCAGATTCTGCAAGCCGCGCGTTTATGTTCAAATGAAAACGCCAAGCAAGAACAAGGCGGTATCGTTCCAATTTGTCTTGAATTTTGGAAAACAAACTGACACTTATTGTTTGTTTTTTACAGGGGCTCGCCATCAGGGCAAAACAGGTTTTCACATCCCATGTATTACCCGTTGGAAATACATGACCAAGGGTAAATTGTATCGTTCTAATTTTTTGAAAAATTCGTGAACGTACAATAACATGTTTCTTCCGCATTTTCAGGGATCTCCAGCCACGGAGGACAGGTAAGTATCAATTTCCCCAATCCATTGAAAACATAGAGGAAAAGAAAAGCTTTCAGAATCTAATGTCTAGAAAAGACATAGAATTCAAACTTCATTGGCATTCATGTTTTAAAACAGGAGGTTGTCCGAACATGAATAAGAACATGCATGGTGCATCATAAAATCCCCTTGATGGGTAAAATCTTTGGAGAAAATGAAAGAGGTTTTTTCCAATCAAAAGTTCAAAACTTTCTAAAGGACGTTTTCTTAAAAGACGAGAGGCAAAGCCTAATCCAAACACGTCCTATACACACTTGAGAGAGAAGTGGAACGGATCAGATAGCAAAATCTGGACCTACGAAAGTAGGGATTATTCGCAGCAATTACATAGATTGGGATGACGGAGGCATTCGTTTCATATCCCCAAATACTACAGGTGACCATTGACAACCCCTTCGAACGGCGGTTTTCATTCTCAACCCTGGCAAGAACCACCCTACATCGGGGCAAAATGGAGGTGAGTCCAACAGCATCGGGAGAAAATGGTTAGAAATTTTCTTGCTCGGACTAACATCAATCTTTGTGTGTTGTTTATATGGTAATCCAAGTGCCATAGGATGACGAGAAGCGTTCATTTCTCTATCCCACACATGTTTATCATTTGCACAGCCAAGTTGAGCCTGCAAATTCATTTCATAAACCCGTTGGTGATCATTGCAAATTTCAAGACAAAGCAGATCACTTCAGAAACGAGGGAGTTCAAGACCTAGGGTTTACGAAAAAGCTACTAAGTCGATACTCAAGCGTGCTAAGAGCCAAGTCATATATCTAGCACAATTGCCAAGCATCCCACTTGCGACAAGGGATTAAAGAAATCCCAGCATCAGAAAAGAAAAAGCAAAGTGCTTGGTAAAAGCAAGGCCGACGCTCGCATAAACTGTTTGATTGATCCCCAATGAAACCTAGTTGGGAAGAGAAAATTTCTAAAGGAGTCAGATAAAAAAGACCGTTCCTCCAAATGATGTCAAGCGTGGAAGAAAGACGCAGACAGAGTTGTCAATCCCTTAATGCAGCCAGAGATGCTCTCTAAAGAATTCGTGCACACCTCAAAAGCGGTTGCACGCCTCAAAAATTGAAGATGCAGAATGGAAAAGACAGGTGACGAGTTTGCAATGATCACCAATGTCAATCCCCTCATAAATTCTGGGCCAAAAATAAGCTTTTTTCGGTCCCCAATCCTACCAACATCATAACCCTGAAACAGTCTTCTCTGACTAAGACACTTGGGTTAGCATATAGCTTAGCTCGAAGAAGTACGAGCAAGACTATTTCTTTCTCATTTTGCAGGGTTCTTGACTTGTAAACCCGAAGCAGATGGTGAAAATTTTTATTCAATGACCTTGACTCAAAAGTGAGTCCCCCTTGAAGATCAATAACCAAGCCCAACATTACGGTCCCGTGGAAGACCTCCCGACCGATCAAAATGTATGCGCTGCGAATGAGCCTAAATCCTAGGCACAGGTTAGTAGGGAATCGAGTGCATCCTCTATAAAAACCATTATCCCAAAACAGGTGAGAAGACCTCATTGTCGAGAAATATTCCAATTGATGTTTCGAACAGACTCGTTTTGGAATTTTCAAACTGTTGATCCAGATTTTCCATGCAAGGAATTTGTGATCACATTTGCATGTGGCAAGAATGCTTTGGATAACCTCCAGCATCAAAATGCACATTTCATGATTAAAACTTAAATCATACGGTTTTGTCAAATGGACAGCCGTGGTCTTCCCAAAGATTACTAACGTTTTCTTGGTGAAGAAAAATCTTTCAGGCTCGAACTTCTGCAGGATTCTTGGAAACCCCAAATCCCAGAAAAACATTTGCTCCGTGGAGTGGAGCACGCAGGTTTGAACTTTCTGCAGGATACCTGGAGAACCCAGCTCCCAGAATGTCGCCTCAGCAGACTCAAGTGAAGCTTTGTCAAAATAAAATCTTTCACTGCTTCAAAACTGAATTCCCGACAAACTTCGGGATCTCTAAAAAAAGGGGGAGAAGAAAAACCCTTTTAAAAGAAAAAGTCCTATCAGATGTGGAAAACCCTCGTCCCAGGACCCTTTTTCAAAATATCAAACAGTCCTAGCAGACGTGGAGAACCCTCGTCCCAGGACTCATTTCAAAATATCAAACAGTCCCAGCAGACGTGGAGAACCCTCGTCCTTGGACCCCTTTTCAAAAAATCAGGCAGTCTCATCGGACGTGGAGAACCCTCGTCACGAGACCCCTTTTCAAAATTCAGGCAGTCTCATCGGACGTGGAGAACCCTCATCATGAGACCCCTTTTCAAATCAAATTAATGGTAGATACCGCCTGAAGGGTCAACTCAAGGTAGATACCGCCTGAAGGGTCAGCTTAAGGTAGATACCGCCTAAAGGGTCAACTCAAGGTAGAAACCGCCTGAAGGGTCAAAACAATGGTAGATACCGCCTGAAGGGTCAGCTTATGGTAGAAACCGCCTGAAGGGTCAAACAAATGGTAGATACCGCCTGAAGGGTCAAACCCATGGTAGAAACCGCCTGAAGGGTCAACACAAGGTAGATACCGCCTGAAGGGTCAAAATTATGGTAGATACCGCCTGAAGGGTCAACACAAGTTAGATACCGCCTGAAGGGTCAAAATGATGGTAGAAACCGCCTGAAGGGTCAAAATGATGGTAGAAACCGCCTGAAGGGTCAAAACAATGGTAGAAACCGCCTGAAGGGTCAACACAATGGTAGATACCGCCTGAAGGGTCAAATGAGGGTAGAAACCGCCTAAAGGGTCAACTCAAAGGTAGAAACCGCCTGAAGGAACAGCCTAATGGTCCGATCCACCATACGGATCAAAACCTTGACAAATTCTAGACACGGAAAGAGTCGTTTCCCTAGGTAAACCTTACAGTAGGTGAACCATTTCTGGTCCGATCCACCATACGGATCAAAATCATTGGCAAATCCCAAAGCGTGGGATGCGCCTTCCTAGGGTTCCTGCCAGTTAGGAATCCAATAATGGTATGACCTACCATACAGGTCAGAGCTTAATTTCCCTAGGATATTCTCAATGACGAGTCCTAGGTACCTTCTTGAAAGTTATCGCAACCGGCAGCATCCGACAGGTGAGTTTCAGGTAAGCCTCTCTCATCCCGGCCCATGTTCATGTAATTTGGAGTAAACCGGGGAATTTGAGCTTTTATCGAGAGCCTTAAGGATTCGATGTCATAGCATTTCTTCTCCCCAGTCGAGTCAGTCAAGATTCAGGTGTCATTTTATCTTTGAAAGCAACCTCTGACGAGCTCACTCTCAAAGAGGGGCAGCTGTTGACACCTAAATTTTGATTTTCATATATTTCATAAAATGAGAGTTAATCATAATTCTCACAAAAATAATTTTCTCATGCATTGCATATTTATTTTTGACACCCGATTTTTGACCTCTTTTCATTTTAACCTCATAAAAAGTGAAAATTCAAATTCAATTTTATGTGTTCCTTAATTTTCATAAGGTTGAATTTGGCTAAAAAAATATAAATAAATAAATAAGAATTAAAAAAAGAAGAAGTGGAGGACGGCGGGAGCCTATCCTTCACCTTGGAATAGAAAAGAAGGGAAAAAAAAAAGAGAGATTGGAGGAAGGAATCAGAAGAAGACGAAAGCTAGCAGATTGTGCGGTGCTTGTTGAGCAAGAGCTAGCAATGATGACGACAAAGAGTTGTGGATTGGCTTTAAAAAATTGATTATGAGACCCAAAAAGCAGAACAAAGGAAAAAGCAAAAGGAGATGGGGTCTTCATAAAAAAAAAGAATAAAAAAACCGAAAAGAGGAGGAAGTGGAGACATGGCCAACGGACTATGATTCAAAAGGAAAAGAGAAGCAATGATGGTGGCCATCAAGACCATGAATATAAAAACAACTCCCACCGCTACATCAGGGGCACGAAGTGCCGCCCATAAAAAAACTCCAGGCCATTGGATTGATATTCGGCACTCTTTGGGAGGGGAGGAGATTCATGGCCAAACAAAAATTCTGAAAAAAGAAGAGAGAAAAGCATGAAAGGCCGGTTGCTTTCGTGACCCGAAAAGACGGAGGCCTCGCGTCACACCACCGCAACCAACGACGAAGATTTTGTCGCAAGCTGACTTAATTAGCAAGGTCCCCTCCAATCTTTGAACGGCCACCGAGACAACCCCAACGTCGACGCTCGCTGCTACCGAGCCCTGACGGTGATGCTGATGACTAACTTCCACGGAAGTTATGAGCGAAGATGACGATTCCGATCTCTTATACGAGAAATCAGCATGTCCTTCGCGTCGAACCAGAAACGTCGGTGAATATCGAGCACCCTTCGGTGACATCGATGACTTCTTGGTGTCCTGAATCAGGACCCGACGTGTCTCCGACGCTCACCGCCAATACCGAGCCGAAGCCTTTATAGCAATCGTCCACTGCAAACCAACAAGTTTGTTGAGATGCTCGGCCAAGTCCAGTGAATTCCCACTGACGATCCAACCGTGATTAGTCCTCGTCCCCGTTTAGCTATAAGTTTCACTCCCTTTTTTTATGACTCTAGAATTGCTCCTTCCTGCAATGTTAATTTTAGTTCCCTCTTGCTATTATTTAATCTTTCTATGCAGGTAATTTGGAGTTTTCCCACCAAGACTCAATTCACACACTGAAGAAATAATCCACATGACCTCTAATGGCGTAGCACAACTCTTCCATGAGATGGCCATTCCTCGTGTTGTTCTAATTACCAAGCATCCGAGATCCTTTGAAAATACCAAAAAAATAAAATATCATTTACATTGCATATTACATAATTGCATGTCATATTTTCCCACGTCGTTATATCATGCCATGTCGTTTATGCCACGTCATCCATGCATAGTTGCCATATCATTTATCTTATGTCATAGCATTTCATGTATCATATAGTTAATTTGCATTGTATTGCATCTAATAAAAGTGTGCATTTTCTACATTTTACTTATTAGACCCAGAATCGGAAGGCCGAGCCTCCTGTTGGTGTCTAAATATTTGTTGTATATTTACTTTATGTTATTTCGCCTATCAGACCCAGAATCGGAAGGCCAAGCCTCCTATTGGTGTCCAAGGCATTTTATTCATTTATTTTCTGCAAAATTATATTGTGCTACCCTAGAATCGGAAGGCCGAGCCTCCTGCTGGTGGTTTATACCCCCACACATTGTTGCACGAGCACCGATGGACTCCGACGTCGTAAAATTCACCGGATCTCGTCTCCTTTGCTTATGTTTATGTTGTGTAATGACTTAATATCTTCTTTATTATAATTTGCATTGCGTCGCGTCCTAAAAAAAATAAAAAAAATGCTAGATCGGACGTCTGCAGATGAGCCACGTGTCGTGATTCGGTGATTTTCAGAATAAAAAAAAATCCAAAAAAATGAATTATTAAGGAAAAATTCAAAAAAAAATTGAGAAAAATTGCAGAAAATTCCTAAAAAAAAAAATTCTAAAAAATTTTGAAAGCTGAAAATGACAAAAAAAATTGATTTGTTTCCATTTTTTGGATTTTCTCCCATTTAATCCAAAATGACGATTTTACCCCTCATAGGGTAAATCGTCTTTGATATTCCGATGAATTGTGGAAATTGCTTAGAATTTGGTGATGGGCCAGATAGGTGGCTAAACCTTATGTCTAAGATTTCCACATTTCATTCCCATTTTTAGAAAATGACGATTTTACCCCTTCGAATGGTAAATCGGTTTCTAAAATTCCAGAAAATCATGAAAATTGCAAAAAAAATAGGAAATGGGTCAATTGAGTGACCAAACCTATTTTTGACATTGTTTTACTCCGGATTCATTCCGAAATGACGATTTTTTCCCTTTTTAGGCAAATCGTCCATTTTGTCTCAAAATTACGACTTTACCCCTGATGGGTAAAATCATGTCTAAAACATTCCTAAGCTTGATTGATACTTATTTAGGCTAATAGAGCCTTATTAGGAGTGTCATGTTGATTTGATGTGATTATTTTGCATATTTGGATTCATTGATTTGCGCATTTTATTATTGATTGTGATTGCTAGGATAGTCATTCCTATTTGCATAAATTCCTAGATTTAGGATTCGTACTCCACTCATCTGCATGAAATCTTAGGTCAGAAAATTCAGTCAACTTAGGTACCGAAAGGGCGTCAACTCTGACAGTTGACGTAACTAAGTCCCCGAACCCATTTCTCTGGTTATCGCAGAATTGAATAGAAACTCCCGACTATTCAATAGGGTGGTCCAATCATACCCTCCAAAAAAATGATTGGTGGCGACTCCATGGCATGCACACTTAGCACATGTCACCAGACCACATTGAAGGTCGACTACGCATACCTCCGTTGCGATTTGGGTAACGGGCCTTGGGAGAGGCCCGCGTCCGACCAGACTAGACGGCCCATTAGCCCTCGAGAGCCCACATGCAACCTCGAGAGGGTCGCGACAATGAACAAGTTATTTATTTTGAGCATTTTATTAATCTGTATGCTTGGTAACATATTTGCCAAAACAAGTTAACTTGGGCATGTTATAACCGTCATAATCTAAGCATGTGTGGAACTACAAGATCTGAGCAATTATGTAGCAAGTTTATATCACAAGCAATATGCTCATATTTACCATGCCGCTCAAGATTGTTATGCTGTGATTAAGTTCTATAGAAAATCAAGTAGAATCACATATCTATGCTCTGAAACTATACTTGTGCTTATTATCTAAATATTAAGCACTATCGCAAGTTCTGAGACTGCCCATATTGTTACAATATTGATTTCAGAATGTATTCTTGCTAGAAGAACAAAGGACAGATTGATAAAATTCGTTCTTGGCAAGATTATACTGAGAGTAACTAGATTCTAGTTGCTCATCTTTTTATGCAAATCATTGTTACCTTTGTGGATAGTTTTATCATCATCAAAAAGGGGGAGATTGTTGAGAAAAACCCCTAAGTGATTTTGAAGTTGACAAAATAATCCAAGTACTCTTAAGTTTCGAGATAATGACGTGGAATACTTGTTTTGCAGATCATCCTTTGGTGCGGGGATGCATAGGATTGAATCTGTAAAAAATATTTTGCTCAGATGGGATTTCTAAGGGACTCAGACGCTGGTTCGAGCTTAGACATTGAGTGGGGATAGCTCAGGCGTTGGAATGACACTCAACCTCTGAGTGGAGTATTCACGCTCAGTAATCAGAATTTGAAGAGGACTTTGAAATGTGCTTATTTGACACACTACAACGAATACAATCGAGCTGGATCATTCTTGAGGATTCTCGAGGATAGAGATCAATCAAGGATGCGAAATCAAGGAGACACACATACGACTTTCCAAATGAACAAAATCATCTATGGAAACCCATGATCATAATTGTATGGGAGATTTGATCCGAACGGGGAAGACTTTCCTTTGACGATCCCTAACGGCTACAAGATCTTATTTTGGTATCTGTCTTGTCCAAACGGGAAGTTTTGGATAGACCTCTTTTGGAAGCCTTGCAATGATTAAATCGGAGGCAGAGAAGTATAAAAGACATCTCAAGGTCAAAGGGACAAAGGTTAGCGTTAAGAGGGAAAAGTCTTTCTAATTCTTAGATCGAGAGTATTTCATTTCAAATACACTTCTTGACTCATCCATTGTAATTGTGAGGAGGTGTACACAAAAGTGTTGAACGCTAGGTAGAGTATCCTGCGTGTCAAGGAGATCACTAAGTGTAATCTCTCGAGCAGTTTACTAGTGGAATCCAGCCGATTGGCTGATAGTTGAAGAAGTGGACGTAGGCTTAATCAAAGTCGAACCACTATAAACTCTATATGCAGTTTTCTATATCTACTCTGATCATATCATATAATCTGTTATAGTAGAATTGCATATGAGTTGTCTATATTGATATACTGTGTTGCCATCGTCTGAGACGTTATATAAACGCATGTGCAATTGATATTTCGCGAAAAACTTTCAAATTGCACTATAATAACCTATTCACCCTCCTCTAGATGATAACGCTAGCCACAACAGCTTTCGTGGGATACGCCTAAATTTCATCCTCATACCATTAATGCATTGGAAGCATTTCGAAGCAGCCAACCAGGTTCTTCTATGGACATCGGCACTCAAGACCCTTGTGGAGGATCCTTATCACAGAATTCTTATCATGCACATGATATTGCATCTAGTACTTAAGACCAGCCATCCAGCTCCATGTGGCCTCAGCCCCAACTATGGCCCCAGCCCCACATACCATAAAGTTCTAATCAAGACCCTTGACAAAATCAGTAGGACCCAGTCACCATAGAAGATATCTTGTCAGGAGAAAAGCATGCAGCAGAACAAAGGGCAATTTTCCAAAATAAGATTTTAAAAAAAATATTTATCAAATTAATATAAAATAAAAAATAAATACCGCATTGGGTGTCGCTCTGCATATGGGCCGCCGAGCGGCACCCAATGGCCAGAGTTGGGCACCACTCGGTGGCCCATTTGCCGAGCCAGGTTGTCATTCCCACATCTTTGCCTTGTTGGTTTTCATTTGGGCGAAATGCTTTGGTAGTCATGGGTTCAATTCCTAATTTGTTCACTTTCTCTCGTTTTTGTTTTCTTTTCTTTTTTTGCATCTTCACTTGAAAAAAAAATTGAGTAATTTAAAATAAAATAAACTTTATACTTTATTATTTAATCAATAATTTATTTTCTGAATACTAATTTTTTACATAATTTCAATATACTTTATTATCTAATTGATAATTTCAAAAAATACTAATTTATAAAAATTATTAAAAAATCTCGTAAAATTTATAATTTATTATTTAATTGATAATTTATTTTATGAATACTAATTTTTACATAATTCCAATATACTTTATTATCTAATTGATAATTTTATAAAAATTATAAATTAGATAATTTTTATAAAATTAGTATTCATAAAATTTTCAATATTTAAATTATGTAAAAAATTAGTATTCATAAAATAAATTATTAAGTAAATAATAAATTATAATGCTTGTTTTATTTATAATTTTTATAAAATTATCAATTAGATAATAAAGTATATTGAAATTATGTAAAAAAATTAGTATTCATAAAATAAATTATCAATTAAACAGTAAATTATAAAGTTTACGAGATTTTTTAATAATTTTTATAAATTAGTATTTTATGAAATTATCAATTAGATAATAAAGTATACTGAAATTATGTAAAAAATTAGTGTTCATAAAATAAATTATCGATTAAATAATAAATTATAAAATTTATTTTATTTTAAATTACTCAATTTTTTTCAAGTGAAGATGGAAAAAAAAAACAAAAGAAAACAAAAACGAAAAAAAGTGAGCAAACTAGGATTGAACCCATGACCACCAAAGTATTTTGCCCAAATGAAAACCAACAAGGCAAAGATGTGGGAATAGCAATATTATTTACACTTTAATTAATAAATTATTGGGGCGGGCTGGCACCTCGCTTGGCATTTGGGCCGCCGAGCGGGGCCCAACTCCAGCCATTGGGTGCCGCTCGGCGGCCCATATGCCGAGCGGCACCCAATACGGTATTTATTTTTATATTTTTTATTAATTTGATAAATGTTTTTTTGAAAAATCTTATTTTGGAAAAGTGCCCCATAACAAAAAGATAGTCCCCCACTATCTGAAGACCTAGACATCAGATTATCCCAGCTTGAAAAAACAGTGGTATTGAAATCAATACAAAAGAGACAAAGATGGCTAGACAGTTCCAACTCTGATGACGCCAATTATTACTCAGATTCAGACCGACGCTGGCTTTGAACTTCTCAGACTTCACGTGTGTATTAATTATGTTATATGTGTAAAAGTCTTTGTCTTAAAAGTCTTCGCGTTAAATAAGCAGAATAAGCTGTCAACCCTCCTACAGATTTCGGATGACTTTTTTCGAAAAGAACCATTCACGGCACTGTATAACATTGTTTGGCATTGTAGCAGTACTGTAGCAGTACTATTCACCCGAAGGCTTTTTTCCATTTTTTCCGCGGATCTGCGTATCCGTTGTCAAATGTTCTTATAAAGTCTGTATGTCTATAAAAGGCCCCCGAAGGTGTTGTAATCGGCAGAACTTGCCTCTTGTGAAATATCATTGTATTTCTTATAAACCATGAGTTTGTAAGTTCTCTCCCTTCTTCTTTCCTCAAAGCATGGATCTTTGGATACCATAATCCTCTTATTGATTCAGTAGTACGATTGATTTGGTCAAGTATGCTCTTCACTTGCCACTATGTGTAATCTGTGAATTAGAAATTTCTGGCACCTTAAGGGTTGAACTTCGAGAATGAGCTTGAGTGGGCAAACAAACAGTCCCATTTTTAAGGCCAGGAGCGCCGTGTGTTTGGGGATAACATACTTGCTCATCGAGCTCAGGCTTATCTTCGTTTCCTTTAATATGATCAGAAGTTAGCATAGAATAAAAGTAGAAAAATTAACTTCTGCTTTTGAGGAAAAATAGAGAAATCAATTTCTGATCAAAAGTTGAAAAGTTGACCAAAAGTGTTACCATGGTTAATAAAGCCAAATGCTACATGAAGCTTTTTCCCGTGAAATAACGTAGCAGGTTACTGCCTAGGTTGCACGGATACCGACACTGACACCGATACCGATACCGACACGATACGTCGACACGCCATTTCTCAAAAATAGAAAAATCGGATATGTCGGGGACACGTTGTATTAAATATTTTTTATATATATACATGATATATTTTTATTTCAAAATGATATTTACAAAAAGAATTCTTATAATAAAAAGAAAGTTCATACCATCAATACTTTCATAATTTGATTCAATTAACTTATAAAAATGAAGAAATAATGAAGTAAAAAGGAAAAAAAAAAATTAGATGTGCCCTTTGAGATATTAATTTTTTTTTTCTATTTTTTAAGGAGCTTCAGTTGTCCGACACGCCGGACACGAGTGTCGACCAAGTGTCGGCCGCGTTGACCAAGTGTCGAAATGCCGACACGCGGTCAACACGACCGACACGGGTGTCGGGAGGTGTCGGACAGGTGACGAAGTCCGACACGGGTCCGACACCGACACTCTCACCTAGGTGGAGTATCGGCGCTACATAGGTTGCGTGCACAAAGAACAGCTGGAAACCCACACTTTTTATTATTATTATTTATGAAACGTGGTAATCAATCCACGCGAGAATTCAAATCTCTGTTTTTTTTCCCACTTAAAACGCGACCTCAGACTTGTCTTCCTGTTTCTTGCTTCAACTAGCACACGTTTGAAATTGAAAATAATAAGGGCTAATTCGTCTCCATTTTCGTGACTCGTTCAAGCACTTTTTTTTTTCGGGCATGCTCTTTCATCCAACCCATCCATCATTCGCGAAACTAACAACCACAGCCTCAAGCGAATGTGTCGGGGCTAATCATAAACAAAGCAAGCAAACAACACGTACCCAACGTTCATTACGGTTTCTCTCTTCTGGGAACAACATTAGCCAACGATAAGACGTTAGAATTAAAAAAGAGTGTAGAAGAATCCAAGTCCGCTTGATTAACTTATCACTTTTGTCACCAAAAACATCCCAACAAAGTATCCAAAAGTTGTTGACAGATGAATGTTTCCTCAAACCATGGCCACATGCTCCGAATAAGTCCGAATCCCAAGCAAAGCATTTATCATACACTTTTATCATCTATCTATCATCTCGACGAGACCAAACCAAAGATTTCTCAATTTTGCCTATGTTGTCGAGATTGAGCCCTCTGAGCTCGAGCGGGTAAGCCCCGCTTCCTTGGAAGTCTTCTTCATCTCGCATCGTATCCTAAAAGGACCTGCACCATTAGCAAGAGTTTTGTGAGATTGTATAGCGAATCTTCGTCATGCTACAAACTTATCTTGTCTTTCTTTGGATTTTGCATTCTCGTTCGCATCACATTTATTTTTAGTACATGAACACATTCATCTTTTATTATGCCTGTCCCCGACACTAAATATAGATCCAAGGCCAGCCAAAAACTATTCCAAGTACAAGAGCACATTGGTGGTTTCTCCTACAGAGTCCCCAACAGTTAATACAATCGGATTCATTCCAACGAAAACTATTCCAGATACTGCATATTTGTGCAAAAGACCCCACAGCATAACTTGACTTCTTCGCCAGAAGAGGAAGAACCGTTGAAAAGGCCAAGAAGTGACTAAGAAATTTAGGAACGAGGAAGACAAATCTTGAAGTTACAGATTATCATGACACCACACTTTCTCAGCTCATTCCACCAAGGAAGACGAAAAAATTCTAAAGACGTACTAATTGAACAGTTTGGTCCATTCTCTTTCTTGTCCACAACATATTGCACCCTCCCTCCAAAACTTAAGCAGATCTAAAGAAAGTAATAACAACTTCAAATGAGGCAAACCAAGGAAGATGAAAAAATCTAAGGGCGCGCATAACAACATTTCTATTCCAAAATGAATTTCTATTTCTGGATGAGTTTTTGACCAAAAAAATGCGTTTGATAACAGCATAAAATTTCTAATTCTAGAATAGAAATTTGTTCACCTGAGGAGATGCCGGCGACCCGCGACAGGCTGTGGTGGGCGGCCGGCGACCGGCAGGCGGCGATCATCAGCGACGGCTGGCGAGGGCGACCTATTGCAGCGATCGGCAACCCGCAGCGGGGTCGGGGTGCGACCGATGGGATTGGCCGTCGACGAAGATTCCTATTTCTATTTCTATTTCTATTTCTCGAAAACGTAACTTTTTTTTGTTTCTTAATTCTGCTTCAAATCTATTTCTGGAATAACTTTTTGTTCCAGAAATAGTTTCTTAGAATTATGTTATCAAACGAGTTTCTATTCCAAACTTATTCCAGAAATAGGTTTTTGTTCCAGAAATAATTTCTGGTTAGCTGTCATGTACCCCTAAATGTACTGAATGAAAGCGAATGAATAAGGTAAGTTACCACAAATCCAACAGACATTTGAGCTCATTAGTCTACCCAACAAGACAGACATTTAACTGGTAAAGAATTCATATCTATCCCAATAACATCTCAAACACTTCCAATAAATAACCAAAGAAAGAGCACTGGGTTAACAAACAAAGCAGCAAGAGATAAGAAGTACCTATTACCCGGCTGTTGCAGACATCCATGTACCCAGTATCAACAAGAACCTTCTCTCTCTTAGCCAGTTTAATGTCCTCGTCCACCATCATCTCCACCAACTTCTCGAACCCAATCTTGGCCTCCCAACCCAACATATCCTTGGCCTTACTTGCATCTGCCATCACCGGTTCGACATCCGCCGGCGTGAGAGGTATCTTATTATCATAAACCACATAGTCCTCCCATTCCAGCCCCACATACTCAAACGCTGTCATCACAATCTCGTGCACTGTGTGCGACTCCCCCAACCCGACCACGTAGTCGTCAGGTTTTCCCCTCTGCAGGATCATCCACAAAGCCTCCACGTAGTCCCCAGCGAAACCCCAGTCCCGGGAGGCCAACAGATTCCCCAGGAACAACTTGCTCTGCAGCCCCATCTTGATCCGCCCCACAGCCCTCGTGATCTTCCGAGTCACAAAGTTCCAGTCCTGCCTCGGGGACTCAGGGTTGAACAGGATCCCGTTGCACGCGAACAGCCCGTGGGCCTCGCGGTAGTACACAGTGTACCAGTGCGCGGCGCACTTGGACACTCCGTAGCGGGACCAAGGCTGGAACCGGGATTTCTCATGCATACTCAAATGCCTATATCTGTCAGACTGCGGTCCGAACACCTCCGAAGACCCAGACTGGAAGTAGCGAATGTGGCTGCGGCCGGTAACGGAGATGTGAGAGCGCACGGCCTCAAGGAGCCGGAAGGCGACCGAGACGACAATATCAGGGTATTCAGGGGTCTCAAGAGAGACCGCCGCCTCGTACTGGTCGGCGAGATTGTAGACCTCGTCGGGGCAGATCGTATCGATCCAACGGCGGAGACAGAGAGAGGAGTCGGTGAGAATAGAGCAGCAGAGCTTCATCCGGGCATTGTGGGTGTCGTTGTGGGGGTCGATGTAGATGTGGTCAACTCGTTGGGTGTTGAAGTTGGAGGAGCGAACGCTCATGCCATAGACCTCGTATCCTTTGTCGAGCAAGAACTCCCTGAGGTACGACCCGAGCTAGCCGACAATGCCGATGATCAGGGCCACTTTGCAGTGCTGCGGTGGCAGGGATTCGCCTTTGGTTCCGGAACCGGATTTGGGCGTGTCGTTTTGGGTTGCCATTGTTGCTCGCGTGATGTTCGTGGTATTGCTTGAAAGAGAAAGGGGGAGATTTGAAGGAGATGTAATGTAATCGACTAAGTAGCACCGACACCCACACTGACACGTGACACGACACGCCGACACCTCATTTCTCAAAAATAGAAAAATCCAACACGCCGAGGACACGTTGTATTAACTATATATTTTTAAATATAAAAAAATAAAGCCAAAACATGTGTTATATGCTTTAATTCAAATCGTAGAGGGCAAACTTCTACTTATGTCAATAATTTGATAAACTTAGGGATTCTAACAAGAAAGAATGACTTTGGAAGGGAAAAAAAACGGTTACGAAGACTTTGTCCAACCTGTAATCTCAGTTCACATCCAGTAAGGCTATAGAGAACTTGTCCAACAAATAACAAAGATTACATAGAGAGCCATATGAATCAAAGTCTGCCAACATCCAAAGAGCCATGTGAATCAAACTCTCATAAACTTCACGTCCAGTAAAGCTATAGGGATTTAGTCCAAAAACAAATACAGGTTACATAGAGAGCCATATGAATCAAACATAGAATTTCTCACAAATGCAAATTATTGCATGTTGAGGGTGTTCCACAAGCTCTGCCTCCACAAGAACCTCTAGTCTCTAGATGCCAATGAAGGACAGTCCATTTTTAGTGGGACAAACATAAATTTAAAAAGGATATCAAAATGACAATCTAATTGTTTATTTGACTTCTCAAACTACCGTAATTGGGAAAAAAAACTAGAGAAAAAATGGAAGAATAGATGAAATACATGTGCAGCTGTACCCCTATGAAATTTTGCTCTGTTCGATCCAGAGTTCCTCAAGAGCAGATGTCACGGTCGATCAATCATGAGAGCAACAAAGATGGGTCTTCCAGGATGCTTGAAATAGAGATTTACTCAATAAAAACCAAGTGCATCAAAGCAGAACGAAAAGGGTAAACAACAGATAAACGTTAACAGAACAACACCGAAATCTATCCTTGATTGAAGATGGGAACCATGAACTAGTGAGAGACAGAAGACGGTAACCTGTTCGGAGAGCGATTAGGCTGACAAATCTGGAAAGAGGTCGGAGAAGCCTCGGAATCGGGTGAAGATTGAGGAGTCGACCAACGACGATTGCATTCCGAGGGAGACGATTGACTTCGAGGGAGCAGGTTTACCAAGGGGGATGACTAAGTTGCAGCGAGCGTCGAGCGACCGAATTGGAGAGACTCAGAGAGAAGGGGGCGGAGAAGCGCCGACGCGAGGCGTAACTCGATGAAATCTAGGGTTCAATTTCCCCTTTTTAGAGGATTTCGAGCGTCCGACGCTAGACACGCGTGTTGGCAACGTGTCCCCCGCATTGATTTCGATATGCGATCAATGTGTGTTGGACGGGTGTTCTCGAGTGTCAGACGTGTCGGAATTAGGGGTGTGCAATTGGACAGGATTGGTCTGAAACCCGGATCGGCCCACTCGAAAAATAGGATTGGTAATCGATTCCGGTTGAAACCGGTCTGGGTATCGGTTCCAATTTTTGAAAACCGGTTAAAATCGATCTGGGTACTGGTTCTAGGTGAAGGCCCACTCGAACCGATTTTAGAACCGATTTTTTTTTATACCGAGGTGTTCGATTTTTAGTTACTTAAAAAAACTATTAAATGAGTATATTACCCAAGTCTTTCTTGGTTTTAGATATGAATTGTCTTATCGAAAATGTTATCATTGGTAAATAGACTTCATTTTATGAAAACTACGATTTTATGGTAATTACATAGAATTCATCAATCGGTACTTTTGCAAGAAAAACAGGGTCGAGATCGAAAAAAGGGTCGGTTCCAAAACAGGTTCCAAGAAAAACAGGGTCGGGTCTCGGTTCCAAAAACTGGAAACTGGTTATAACAGGGTCGGTTTCAAGGTCTAGGCCCAGACTCGGCCCACGCTCACCTCTAGTCGGTAAGTCGCGGACACGCTGCTACATAGGTAATCGATGGACTTTTAGGCTAGGTTTGACAATCAGGATAAAAGTTAATCATATTATGTGTTTGGTTCTTACTGAGTGTGACATTCCGAATTCCGGCCCCTCTCAAGGCTATTGAATGGAAAGATATTGATCAAGGTATTTCAGTTGCATCTCGCTCAGAGCAGGCCACTCTCGAGTTAATTGACCAAAAGGGAAAGACTGACGCGGAGTCGAGTATGTGGATCTAGGGGATTTGAATGAGAAATGTCACTTTGACCATAAGGATTGTCAATGGAATATTTTTGGGCCAACAGAGATCGATCTAGGAACGATCATGAATGCCTTGCTAGCGTTATGCGTTGGGACGCGGGTGATTCCACTTAACTAATGTGTAATTTGCGAGAATTTCCTAAATCGGGTTCCGATGATCAGGACCACAGGAGTTAACGATAAGCCCTCACAATTATATGACAATCAAAGTCGCCACGGCTTGAGAAAAACCCCAAGAACGATACGCGTAGAGCCTGCAAGAGTCGCCCGTCAGTTTGAGATAAACTGAAATTTACAATCGACGAGGGCTTGACATGAAATTGGACCTCGAGATTTGGGTATTGGACATTGAGGAATTCCAAGTTTGAATTGAATTGGACGTCGCCTCATCGAGGGCAATTTAAATTGGAAAAACAAAGTTTCGGACGAAAAGTGCAAAATTATCATTTTGCCCTTCAACCATTTGCCCTTGCTTTAGGAGAAATAGAAGGGCAAATTGGTCATTTAGGTCTTCCATGTGGCTGTTGAAAATTCATGTGGGTAGAGTCAATGGAAGTCAAAACCAAATATGACAATTATTTGAGCCTTGCCAAGTGTTATTCATTGAAGGGTTTGAGCATTAATTACCCACCTACCAATCTTGTCACTTGCTAATCTCTATAAGTTAATGGTCGTTGGTTCTTGAGAGATTATCAAAGGTAACGGCTGTCACGCCCCAGGCTGAGCAACACGCGAGCATCCCACCTTCGGCGTCATCTTTGATTATTTCCCAAGAACCAACGGCCAAAACTTACAGACCTATATAAAGTACGCATGCGAAAGCGAGAACATCTCCATATCAAATAAAACAACATAAGATGACTTAAGACAAAAGGGTACGCTTCCCATTAAGATATATCATATGTTAAAGGTTAAAATTCTAAACCCATAATTTCTTGTACAATCCCTAAGGCCACAAAAGGTGCATAAACACTTTCTCCAATTCAGTCTTCAAATCTCACTCATGGTATTCCTCGAGTTTCTATAGCCTGGGATCTGAAAAATATTGTCCCACGACGGAGTGAGATATATAATCCCAGTAAATCAAACCTAACCCTGAACTAGGCTGCCAGTACCTCCAGACACTTTTGAAAAATGGGGTATAAAAGTATTGGCATGGTAAAACAGGGTACTCGACAAAAACTTGGCATTTCAATACTCTCAAAACAGCTTGACTCAGTTAAGAAATATCACGATAACTCTAAGGTTCATACAATGGCAGGGTTTTCAATCAGAAGCAAGCACTCGCCACCATCTCAAAACATGAGGCATAATAAATTTCTCAAAATCATTCTTGATTTTTTTCAAAAAAAAGATCTTTCCACATCCGCCCATTCTTGGGCCGCCCATTCTTGGGCCGCCCACTTTGGGGCTGCGAGATGATTCGGTCTCCATATGACCCGTCGGTACATATGAGACTCTTGCGTCCGGACCTAGAGATGATTCGGTCACCATACGACTCTCGACGTCAATTAGCAATCGAGATGAATCATGTCAGTATGGGATTCTCTAGCCGCACGACCTCGTCAGGTCAAATGGGAGTAGTTCCCTCCCAATACGTTGGCCAAATTATAATTCTCGACGATCCCACACGCCATTGGCGATCCTACATGCCAGTGCACATATAATTTTTCCCGGCGATCCCATACGCCATTGGCGATCCCACACGCCAGTGCACTTATGATTCCCTCGGCGATCCCACACGCCATTTATTCATAAAATTTTCAGTTATAAAGCAGCCTCAAATTTTCGTTCAAAGAAAATAATTCACGCCTCAAAATCATTCATTCAAGAACAACTCTTGAAATCAAGCAGTTCATCGCCTACTCGAGGCATTCATTTCAAACGTCCCTCACTGGACAAAACACGTTCCACGTTACGTAATTCCCATTAAGAAAACAAGTATCATATATATACTTGACATCAGCCACAGTTTCAAAATCTCCATTCGAGACTTGATTAATCATCCATGCCCCTCATTACAATTCAATTAAAATGGGAATTCTTATAAAATATGCCAAGAGGTTCAACCACATTCCACTACCAGATTAGGACTCTTCAAAATCACTTAGATTTCATAGTTCCTCGTGCCACAAATCAATCAAGCACAACTTGCCAAAACAGGGCAGATTTGGGTTTCCACGTGCCTCTCACAAAATCAGTCCATAAAACCTTTCATTCCAACTCAAAGCTTCGTCCTTTAGTAACCGAACATCCTAATAAAGGTTCAGGCATAACTTACCTCGAGCAATTAGCAAAAATCCACACCAAACGAGCTTTCTCAATCCTCAAGATCACAGTCAAATGAGAACCGCGTGCCGTCCTAGGAAGTTCATCAATGTCGAGTCAAAATCCACTTAATTTTGGATTAGAAACAATCGAACTTCACTTTCATTAAACCATTCTCTTGATCACCAAACAAATGGCAATTCAGGATTCCTTAAAAATTGATCAAATACACGTCGACATCGCCATGAACCCTTTATGTATTCGGTTCAAATAGCAACTTATAGGGCAAAATATAACTCGAAGGTTTCGTGCCCAAATTAGTCCTTAAATCACTTTTAAATCCCAATCCACTTCACATACTTTCCACTAATACCTTAATCAACATTATAGGTAGTCCCTTGAGTCAATTTGAAGTCAAAATACTCTTATATCAGCCCCAAACAAAACCGGTATACAAAGAACATCATCCAAAACAGAATCGGTTTAAGCCTATCTCGCATAATCAGTACATATTTTGATCATAGGTCCTAATTTCTCACGAGTTTAACTCACTAATATCTCAACTTAGGTGTTTAGGAAGCTCACCAAGAGTTTCGATGCAAGGCAAGTCCTCAAGACCTTCCAACAGTCCGGTTTCTTCACCACCTTCACATGATCAGAATCTGGTCAGTTTTGATCATCCATAATCAGCCATGAAAACCTTCTAAACCGCCAACAAAATTATCATTTATGTTCAGCCAACTAAAGTATTAGATGTTACGAAGATCTCATCGAAAATTTGAAGTCATTTAAAGTTCGAAAGCCCCCAAAAACGCAGCCTCTCTAAAACAAGGTCTGATTTTGACCTTTGTCCACTTAAACAAACCTACCGAACAAATTGCTGGGCCAAATTAAGCTTATAATACCTTCTTAGAACGGCAAGACGATAAGCTTTAAGATGGCGGTGGTCGAGAGCAAGTTTTTCCCTGTCCGCGAGGAACACTGCTCGGCCGAGAGCAAAATGAAGAAGAGGAAGATGGGAGATGGTGGCCGGCCAAGTGAAGAGAGAGAGAGCTCTTCCACCCTAATAATACACTCTTGGTCAATTTGATAAGATGACTAATTAATGGCTATTTAATGCTTGGCCTCTCCTTTGGTTGACACTTGGCAACCCCCCATTGGTTGCTTCATTGACTTTGACTTTCTTTGACCACTTGATCTTATCATTTCGGTAGCCAAATAGAGGATTAAATGACCAAAATAACCTTCTAAATTTCTTAAGGCAAAGCCCAAGTCGAGGGGCAAAATGGTCATTTGGCATTTTTCATCCGAAATTTCATTTTTTCAGTATAAACCACCATCAATGAGGCGACGTCCATTTCAATTCAAATATTGGAATTCCTCAATGTCCAATACCCAATCTCGAGGTCTAATTTCATTTCGAACTCTCGTCGACTGTAATTTCAGTTTATCTCAAACCGACGAGCGACTCTTACAGGCGCTACGCTTATCGACCTTGGGATTATTCTTAAGCCGTAGCGACTTTGGTTGTCATGTAATTACGAGGGTTTATCGCTAGCTCCTGCGGTCTTGATCATCGGAATCCGATTTAGGAAATTCTTGCAAATCACACATTGGTTAAGTGGAATCACCCGCGTCCCAACGTATAAAGCTAGCAAAACATTCCATTATCGTTCCTAGATCAATCTCTGCTGGCCCACAATATTCCCTCGACAATCCTTGTGGTCAAAGTGTCATTTCTCATTCAAATCCCCCAGGTCCACGTACCCGACTTCGCGTTAGTCTTTCCCTTTTGGTCAGTTAACTCTAGAGTGGCCAACTCCGAGCGAGTTATGACTGAAATACACGATCGATATCCTTCCATTCAATAGCCTCGAGAGGGGTCGGAATTCAGAATGTCACAATTCTTCCCCCTTTAAAGAAATTTCGTCCTCGAAATTTGCAATCTTCCAATTATCCAATCTCATGAGGTACTGACGCCTCATCACATCCTCACTTTTCCAAGATAACTCCTCCCATTAATAGACATTCCCATTTGCCCTCTTTTGGTAAAAGTTCTCTTCCTCCGGGACTTGTTTCCCTTCGTCCCCAGCATGTACTTGCTTTTCTCTACTCTCCTTCGACATTCATAGCCTTGGTTGGTGGTACACTCTCGAGCATTCGAACTTTCCTTTCAATTTGTCTGCTGGTCCGCGAATAATACACGCAACATAAAGTAACCCTTGCTTTTTAAATTCCTTGTCGAAAGGCTTTTCCTAGACGCCGTAGTAGACTTAAGATCTTTTTCTATTACGATTATTATTAGACCATCATGAAATCGTACTCTTCGATGTTTCCACCTTTCAGGCATAATCCTTTAATCCATACGCCGTCCTTTCGTATCGTCGAGGACGCACAAGTTCCATTAGCTTAACCTCGATTGCCCAAATTGAACTATAGCCTCCTCAATTACCAAGGCAAACCCATGATTGAATCTTTAGTAGTCCTTCCTTGATTACATTTAAGTTTCTCCGACGACTAATTAATCCATCACTTGCAATGGTTATACTTTCCCTCAATGGCACGCGTCAACTTCCAACCATGTACTTGGTCTTTTTCTCTTCCATTCCTTACATTTCTAATACCAATGTAGGTCTTAACATACTTTCGTGCTATTCCAATATATGCCTTGATTCTTCATATGAACTTCTCATAAGATTCTCTCTCTAAGCTTCCCTTTTGTTCGTGGACATGTTTCATTATCCATGAAACTCCAAGGTTTCCCAAACTTCGCCACAGGGGTGGTTGTATATCAATTTCAATCATGCATGGGGTATTCCGACTCATAGGATCTTACTGTCACGACGTACACGCAGTGCCATTTCAGATCGACTTGTTACGCCTCAAATTTTCTTTCTCCGACACGTCGTTATGATTCTCATGATCTTTTCACTTTCCAATGGAAGTACTCATATTGGCGCGGTCACCAACTAGGCTTAATTCCTTGGAATTTCCTTTTCATGTTTGTTCATCCACTCATGCTACATCTCGTCCTTATTCCGTTTCTTCAATGGAATAACTCTTCTGGGAACTCTTCTCACAACATCTATAGCATTCCATTACTATCCATCAGGCAACTCTTGTTAACCTTAGTCAATCCACCATCGTTTGTTACCTCCTCAAGTTTCCATTTCCCAGAAAATTCACGATTTAAGAAACACCACCTTAACCAGCTGAAACTCGCATCCATTGATCATAGCATATAGTGAGTGTTTCCTTAAGGTCCACATGATACTTTTCAAAGGCCATTCGTGTTCTTCATGACTTCTTGAATGAATTCGACCATCGTCTCTCAATATAGTAATAATCAATCCAATTATTTCTTGAGTACTCGATTCGATCGTCATCAGTTTCCTCACTACTAGGTGTCGAATTATTCCAACCGTCCTTTACACCATCCACTTGAGAGCATATGTTTTGACTTTCTCGGCTTCCATGGATTCCCAATTAAACCATGCAGCACTTTGTTCATTTTTGTCATTCTTTCCTCAAGAAGCATCAGTGTCATACCCACTGGATTCCATAACCAACCGATGCGACTTTGTCTCAATTCAAGCTATTCGACTGAAAGTCGACATTATCTCAGATTTCAACATTGTCCACAAGACAAGTCTCTCAGACTTAATTCTCAGAAATCATTCAAGCTTTGCGTCTACATCATTAATCCATGCGTTCAACCTTAACACCAAGATACTTATGATTTTCTCTTCTTTCCACACTAGGGTCTCTTACCTTATGAATGAAGCAATATACTTCGGTGGCATTCTTTTACTTCGAATCCACCTCGTCTTTCTCGTTCCATAAGACGCCAATCTCGGAGCCTACGCCACAGGAGTACCTTTACTCCAAGATTCAGATGCCACCATATTCGACATTCTTTTCCTAATAACTTAGTCACCTCAAGTGACAAGGTCCTAAGGGGTCGAAGTTCCTCCTCAGTCTCCATAAATCCACACCTTGGATATTTGTATCAAATTAAATCAAGCCACCTTACAGTCATAATCCGAGCAGCCCTTTTTGCTTGCTCAACTATCCATTAGAATCACGAGCAGCTAGGACTATCAGGTCCGTTCACTTTTCTTTCCATCAACGACCATCTCATGGTCCATTGTCCTTAAGAACAACGCCCTGTCTTTTAAGGACAACGACTCAAAATCTCCACTTCTATTGGTTCCAGTTCGATCTCAACCAATCTCATTAGAATCAACAAGGTCCGATAGACTGACACATCAGTCTCCTTAATATTTCTCATGACAGCAAAAGGTTAATCACCATAAGCCTTATGCCAAGGTACCGACCATTCCTTACAGGCGCGTTCTATGTTCCATAAATGAAAATTTCCTTACTCGTAATCCATGAGCGATAATGCTCTTACTTACACCTCTTCCAACCATCCACTTAGGATCCATTACTGTTCCTGAGAATCAGGAATAATAACTAGCCATAAGGCTTCCAAGCCTCAATTCACTCAAGATCTTTACGTCTCATTCAAAGGGTCATTAACCACCCTTAATACCTTTCGACAACCTTGAGAACTCTGTCTCATAGTGGTCGACCTTCCTCAGGTCCCTACAAGGTTATCGAAGTTCATGCAACATTCGCTCTCGAGTAGCATCAGAAAGGTACCTCTCGTCAGTCAATTTGACAGGGCAATTCAATTAGGCACATGCCTTCAAGGAGATTCCTCCTTTGGTGACCTTTCACCAGTCATCAGCAGCCTCTTAAGGTTAACAATTGCCAAAGTTACTTCCTTTCTTCAGTGGACTCGGTATCCCTAAGGTTCCTTTCCAAGTTCTCGATCCAAAGAAAGGCAGTTTCTAGATCATCTTTTCCATTGAACCTCAGTCGATCTCGACCTCATGATTTACTTCACAAGTTATTCAAAGCTCTCGTGGTTCTTTTCCACATTTCTCATTTAAGAACGAATAGTCTTAGAGTCACCTTTCTCATGACTTCCATCACTTAATTCATCAGTATTAGCATCAGTCACCTTAGTGACTTGGGCAACAATGGCAGCTCCTTCTTGAGTCTACTCACACCTTTTAGATTCTTATTTCCATTCAAGTTCTCACGACCCCTTCATTTCTTGGGTCTCGCGCACTTTTCCAACTTGAACCAAATGTTCTTCCAGTGATCATACTTCAATTGTTTTTCTTTACTCAGTTCTCACGACTTTTTTCAATTTCTAGAGTCCTCTCATATCTTGCATACTCGAGCCAATGCTCCTCTAGTGACCATACTCTGATCGTTCGACCTCATTAAGTTCTCAGGGCACTTGAACCACTACAATTCCCTCCAGGAATTAAAGACGTGAGTCATCCTCTTGAATCTAGCAGTCTTAGGCTGCTCATCTTATCATCTATCACAAGCAAGCAACCCCCTAGTGGTTCTAGGCAAATCCTCAATCAATCGCCAATTATTCAGGGATTTCAAATCATCATTCATCAGTAACTACTCATCAAGCTAGCCTCAACTAGGTAATTTCTCAACTATTCGCCAATTACTAGGCAAAGGCCAAAACTCAACTAGGCCAATATCAGGTAAATTCTCGAGGCACAAATTAATGCGTCAAACGTTCACACCTTAAGTCCAGATGTATCTACGACTTAGCAATAACTCAACAGGCTTTCTCACATTCAAAAGACATCACCCAACAGCATTCAATGCTAAGACTCGCCATACAGGCCAAACACAAGTGTCAATGTTTTTTCAAACAACACTCACTGCCATGTACGAAGCTCCTAACCATGCCAATCACATATGCCATGAAATTTTGAAAATTCACTTTGAGGATCACCCTGGTGCAATACATCTCTTAACCAAAATTAGACTCAATCCGATACCTAGACTCTCTCTTTCAATTTATGAATTGGGTCATTCCTGCCTCCTTGCTATCTTAGAAGCCCGCCAGGAGCCGATCCTTGTCTGAACCTCTCTGTCCCGGCGTACACTCCCTGCCCTCGTCAAACCTGGTCGTTGCAGGTTGTTCCAAGTTATACATCTACGAAGAGAGTCCCATTCCACACGTCCCATAACATGCTTCATTGCGGTTTATAGGTATCCCATAAGCTTGTCCCATACCAAGCGACAGTTTATCAAGTATAATAACGATAAGCTCATGCATTCACCCTCATCAACTTTCATTTCAATGCCACAAGCGCATGCACTGAATGATCGTCCTCACTACTCGTCATATCACATTCACTTCTAGATCAATTCTTATCAACAGAAGGTTCTAGTTCCACAAATGACCATCTCACGAATCAATTGCCTAGGATCAACCATATACCTCAAAGTCACAATCACGATCATAAAATCAAATCGACCATTTACTCATAAGCAATCCTCTATTAACCTCAAACACACTTACACTTCAAATCCATGCTTATTGCACCTCGACTTCTGTTTGCTTCCTTGTGAACCTCAATCATATCACCACTCAAATTCATCAATTGAGATCGATACTATAGACATTAAAGTGCAACACAAGTTCAAGCCTATAATCCTCGAGATTCAGCAATCAATACTTAATCCTAAGGGTCTCACTATCTAATCGTCCTCAAGTCATCACTCCTTATCACTCCAAGTCTCAATTAAATTGGATCGAGCTGACATTTCTATGATACCACTTAAACGGGGAAGTGACGCCTCGGGCCCAAAGACACGCGAGCATCCCACCTTCGCCGTCATCTTTGATGATTTCCCAAGAACCAACAGCCAAAACTTACAGACCTATATAAAGCATGCATGCGAAAACGAGAATATCTCCATATCAAATAAAACAACACAAGATGACTTAAGGCAAAAGGGTACGCCTCCCATTAAGATGTATAATATATCAAAGGTTAAAATTCTAAACCCATAATTTCTTGTACAATCCCTAAGGCCACAAAAGGTGCATAAGCACTTCCTCCAATTCAGTCTTCAAATCTCACTCATGGCATTCCTCGAGTTTTCATAGCCTGGGACCTGAAAAATATTGTCCTACGACGGGGTGAGATATATAATCCTAGTAAGTCAAACCTAACCATAAACTAGGCTGCCAGTACCTCAAGACACTTTTGAAAAATGTGGTATTTTGGGGTATAAAAGTATTGGTATGGTAAAACAGGGTACTCGACAAAAACTTGGCATTTCAATACTCTCAAAACAGCTTGACTCAGTTAAGAAAAATCACGATAACTCTAAGGTTCATATAATGGCAGGGTTTTCAATCAGAAGCAAGCACTCGACGCCATCTCAAAACATGAGGCATAATAAATTTCTCAAAATCATTCTTGATTTTTTTTTTCAGAAAAAAGATCTTTCCACATCCGTCCATTCCTAGGCCGCCCACTTTGGGGCTGCTAGATGATTCGATCTCCATATGACCCGTCGGTACATATGAGACTCTCGCGTCCGGACCTAGAAATGATTCGGTCACCATACGACTCTCGACGCCCATTTTCAATCGAGATGAATCATGTCAGTATGGGACTCTCTAGCCGCACGACCTCGTCAGGTCAAATGGGAGTAGCTCCCTCCCAATACGTTGGCCAAATTATAATTCTCGATGATCCCACACGCCATTGGCGATCCCACACGCCAGTGCACATATAATTTTTCCCGGCGATCCCACACGCCAGTGCACATATAATTTTTCCCGGCGATCCTACACGCCAGTGCACTTATGATTTCCTCGGCGATCCCACATGCCATTTATTCAAAAAATTTCCAGTTATAAAGCAGCCTCAAATTTTCGTTCAAAGAAAATAATTCATGCCTCAAAATCATTCATTCAAGAACAACTCTTGAAATCAAGCAGTTCATCGCCTACTCGAGGCATTCATTTCAAACGTCCCTCACTGGACAAAACACGTTCCACGTTACGTAATTTCCATTAAGAAAAAAAGTATGATATATATACTTGACATCAGCCACAGTTTCAAAATCTCCATTCGAGACTTGATTAATCATCCATGCCCCTCATTACACTTCAATTAAAATGGGAATTTTTTTTATAAATTATGCCAAGAGGTTCAACCACATTCCACTACCAGATTAGAACTCTTCAAAATCACTTCGATTTCATAGTTCCTCATGCCACAAATCAATCAAGCACAACTTGCCAAAACAGGGCAGATTTGGGTTTCCACGCGCCTCTCACAAAATCAGTCCATAAAACATTTCATTCCAACTCAAAACTTCATCCTTTAGTAACCTAACATCCTAATAAAGGTTCAGACATAACTTACCTCGAGCAATTAGCAAAAATCCACACCAAACGAGCTTTCTCAATCCTCAAGATCACAGTCAAATGAGAACCATGTGCCGTCCTAGGAAGTTCATCAATGTCGAGTCAAAATCCACTCAATTTCGGATTAGAAACAATCAAACTTCACTTTCATTAAACCATTCTCTCGATCACCAAACAAATGGTAACTTAGGATGCCTTAACAATTGATCAAATACGCGTCGACATCACCATGAACCCTTTATGTATTCGGTTCAAATAGCGACTTATAGGGCAGAATATAACTCGAAGGTTTCGTGCCCAAATTAGTCCTTAAATCACTTTTATATCCCAATCCACTTCACATACTTTCCAGTAACACCTTAATCAACATTATAGGTAGTCCCTTGAGTCAATTTGAAGTCAAAATACTCTTATATCAGCCCTCAACAGAATCGGTACACAAAGAACATCATCCAAAACAGAACCGATTTAAGCCTATCCCGTATAATCAGTCCATATTTTGATCCTAGGTCCTAATTTCTCACGAGTTTAACTCACTAATATCTCAACTTAGGTGTTTAGGAAGCTCACCAAGAGTTTCGATGCAAAGCAAGTCCTTAAGACCTTCCAACAGCCCGGTTTATTCACCGCCTTCACATGATCGGAATCTGGTTAGTTTTGATCATCCATAATCATCCATGAAAACCTTCTAAACCTCTAATAAAATTATCATTTCTGCTTAGCCAACTTAAGTATTAGATTGTACGAAGATCTCACCGAAAATTCGAAGTCATTTGAAGTCCGGAAGCCCCCAAAAACGCAGCCTCTCTAAAATAGGGTCAGATTCTGACCTTTGTCCACTTAAACAGACCTATGGAACAAATGGCTTGGAAAAATTAAGCATATAATGCTTCTTATAACGGCAAGTCGATAAGCTTTAAGATGGCGGTGGTTTTACCTCAATCCGATGTCGGACGACAAAGTTATGGCCAAAACAGTGAGCCAGTTTTTCCCTGTCCGCGAGGAACACTGCTCGGCCGAGAGCAAAAAGAAGAAGAGGAAGATGGTGGGAGATGGTGGCCGGCCAAGTGAAGAGAGAGAGAGCTCTTCCACCCTAATAATACACTCTTGGTCAATTTGATAAGATGGCTAATTAATGGCCATTTAATGCTTGGCCTCTCCTTTGGTTGACACTTGGCAACCCTCCATTGGTTGCTTCATTGACTTTGACTTTCTTTGACCACTTGATCTTATCATTTCAGCAGCCAAATTGAGGATTAAATGACCACAATGACCTTCTAAATTTCTTAAGGCAAAGCCAAAGGTCGAGGGGCAAAATGATAATTTGTCACTTTTCGTCCGAAATTTCATTTTTCCTGTATAAACCACCCTTGATGTGGCGACGTCCATTTCAATTCAAATATTGGAATTCCTCAATGTCCAATATCCAATCTCGAGGTCCAATTTCATTTCGAACTCTCGTCGACTGTAATTCTAGTTTATCTCAAACCGACGGACGACTCTTGCAGGCACTACGCGTATCGACCTTGGGATTATTCTTAAGCCGTGGTGACTTTGGTTGTCATGTAATTGTGAGTGCTTATCGTTAGCTCCTGCGGTCCTGATAATCGGAATCCGATTTAGGAAATTCTTGCAAATCTCACATTTGTTAGGCGTAATCACTCGTGTCCCAACGTATAACGCTAGTAAGACATTCCATGATCGTTCCTAGATCGATCTCTGCTGGCCCAAAATATTCCCTCGACAATCCTGATGGTCAAAGTGTCATTTCTCATTCAAATCCCCCAGGTCCATGTACCCGACTCCGCGTTAGTCTTTCCCTTTTGGTCAGTTAACTCGAGAGTGGCCAACTCCGAGCGAGTTATGACTGAAATACATGCTCGATATCCTTCCATTCAATAGCCTCGAGAGGGGTCGGAATTCAGAATGTCACAACGGCGAAGGTGGGATGCTCGCGTGCCCACCGAACTCGGGGCGTGACATCCTCGTTTGGTTGGTATCAGAGCGAGGTTTGCTCGATCCAATTTGATTGAGACTTGGAGTGATAAGGAGCGTTGACTTGAGGATGATTAGATGGTGAGACCCTTAGGAGTAAGTATGGATTGTTGAATTTTGGAATTTATAGGCTTGAACTTGTGCTGAATTTTGATGGTTCTAGTATCGATTTTTATTGATGACCTTGGGTGACGTTGTAATTGAGGTTTACAAGGAAGTAAATAGAAATTGAGGAGTCCTAGATATGAACTTGAGGTGTAAGTGTGTTTGAGGCTAATAGAGGATTACTTATGGGTAAAGGATCGATTGGATTTTATGAACATGATTGTGACTTTGAGGTATATAGTTGATCCTAGGCAATTGATCTGTGAGACGGTCATTGATGGAATTAGAAATCTTTGATGGATAAGAATCGATTTGAGAACGAATGTGATATGGTGAGTATTGAGGACGATCATTCAGTGCATATGTTTATGGCAATAAAATGAAAATTGAGGAAGGTAAATGCATGAGCTTATCATTATTAGACTTGATAAACTGTCGCTTGGTATGGGACGAGCTGATGGGATACCTACAAACCGTAATGAAGCTTGTTATGGGATGTGTAGAACGGGACTCTCTTCATAGATGTATGTCTTGGGACAACCTGCAACGACCAGGTCTGACGAGGGCGGGGAATGTACGCCGGGACAGAGAGGTTCGGACAAGGAGCTGCTCCTAGCAGGCTTCTAAGATAGCAAGGAGGCAGGAATGACCCAAGTCATAAATTGAAAGAGAGAGTCTAGGTATCAGGTTGAGTTTGATTTTGATTAAGAGATGTATTGCACTGAAGTGACCCTCAAGGTGAATTTTCAAAATTGCATGGCATTCATAATGGCATATGTGATAGGCATGGTTAGGAGCTTCATATATGGCAGTGGGTATTGTTTGAAAAAGAAAATTGACACGTGTGTTTGACTTGTATGGCGAGTTTTGGCACTGAATGTCGTTTGACTGGTATCTTGTGAAATTGAGGTAGCCTATTGAGTTATTGCTAAGTCGCAGATACGTCTGGACTTAAGGTGTGAGCACTTGACCCAATGAATTGTGACTAGAGAGTTTGCCTTGTAAATGGCAATTAGTTGAGTTTTGGCCTAGTTGAGGCTTGCCTAGTTTTTGGCTATTGATTGAGAAGTTGTCTTGTTGAGGCTTAATTGATGTGTGGTTGCTGCTTAAGGATGAGTTGAAATACTTGGATAATGAGCAACCAGTTGAGAGTTGTTTGCGAACCACTAGATGGTAAATGGTGAAAGATAATGAGATGAGCAGTCTAAGACTGCTAGACTTGAGTATATGACTTAAATCTTTGATTCCTAGAGGGAATCATAGTGGTTCAAGTGACAAGAGAACCTAATAAGGTTGCAAGACCAGAGTACGGTCGCTAGAGGAGCACATGGCTCGTATATGTGAGATACGAGAAGATCCAAGCATTGAGATGGACCATGAGAATTGAGTAAAATCGAGCGACCGCAGTATGAGTACTGGAAGAGAATATGGCTCGATTTTGTTGATCGTGTGAGACCCAAGTATAATAAGGGGTCGTGAGAATCTTAAATGGAAATGAGAAAGATTGATGGGTAGGCAAGCTCGAGGAGGAGCTGCCATTGTTACCCAAGTCATTGAGATGACTAGTGCTGATGAAGTAAGTGATGGAAGTCACAAGAAAGATGACTCTGAGACTACTCATTTCCAAAGTGGAAATGTGGAAAAGAACCACGAGAGTTTTGAATAGCTCGTGAAGTGGATCATGAGGTTGAGATCGACTGAGGTTCGACGGAAAAGATGATCCCGAAACTGCATTTCTCTGGATTGAGAACTTGGAAAGAAAATCTTAGAGGTTTTGAGTACACTGAAGAAAGGAAGTGACCTTGGTAGTTATTAGCCCTAAGAGGCTGTTGATGATTGGTGAAAGGTCACCAAAGGAAGAAGTTTTCTTTGAAGGCACGGTATTTGTCTGGATCGCCTTTGCTGAGTTGTTCAATGGAAGCACATTCCTGGGATTGCGGTGTTGGATTCTAATAGTCTTATAAGGATCTAAAGATGGTTGACCAATGTGAGACGGAGTCCTCTAGGTCGTCTAAGTATATTGAAAGTGGTCAAGGACCCTTTGGGTGAGATGTAAGGTCTCCGAGTGGATTGGAACTTGAAAGCCTTATGGCTAGTTGTTATTCTTGATTTTGAGGAATGGTAATAAGACTCAGTAAAAGAAGAGAATGATCGGAAGACACATGAATAAGAGAGCTCCTACTCATGGATTACAAGCAAAGAGATGTTCATTATGGAACATGGAACGTACCTGCGAGAAATGACTATTACCTTGGCGTAAGGTTCGTAATGAAAGATTGATATTATGTTTCTTTCGTCGTGAGTAAAATTAAGGAAGAAGTTATGCCAGTTGTTTAGCCCTGTTGAATGGAATGGGGTTGACTTAGGGTGAATCGGAACCACTAGAAGTGGTATTGTATGTTATCACCCCTAAAGAGTAGGGTGTTGTTCTTAAAGGGTGATGAGACCATGAGGTGGTCGTTAGAGGGAAGGAAAGTGAATGGACTTGGTAGTCCTGGCTATTCGTAATCCTAATGAATGATTGAGTAAGCGAAAAGAGCGCTTAAAGTGTAATTACAAAGTGACTCAAGGTAGTTGAATTGAGCATTCGATACGAAAATTTGTGGAGACCAAGGAAGAACCTCGACTCCTTGGAATCTTGTCACTTGAGGTGACTGAGTCACTAGAAGAATAGTGTCAGACATGGTGAAATTTAAATTTTGGAGTGGAGGTACTGCCGTTGGCACAAACTTCAAGATTGACACTCTAAGGAATGGGAAGGACAAGGTGGATTCGAAGTAAAAGAATGCCACTGAAGTGTATAGTTTCCTTCATAAGGTAAGAGACCCAAGTGCAGAAGGAAGAGAATGTTCTAATCGGCTTGGTATTAAGATTGAGCGTCTGAACGGAGAAAGAAAACGCTGAACTTAAATGATTCCTGGAAGTGAAGTCTGAGAAATTATCTTGTAAACAACGTTGAATTCCAGGATAATGTCGATGTTCAGTCTAACGGATGAAATCGAGATAAGGTCGCATTAGCTGGTTGTGAAACCAAGAGGTCAAGGCACTAATGCTTCCTGAGGAAAGAGTGACAAAAATGAACAAAAGGTTACATGGTCCAAGTGGAGATCCATGAAAGTGGAGAGCCAAGGTTTGATCTTTCCAGTGAAAAGTATGAAGAACAGTTTGAAAGATTCGACACATGATAGAGAGAAGCCGTTAAAAGTCTGATATGGTATCCAAGGAATAATTGGATTAGTTGTTACCGTCTTGAGAGACGATGATTAGACTCATTTAAGGAGTCATGAGAAACATGAACAACTTTTAAGAGTGGTCTATGGACCCTAAAGAAATGCTCAGTGTATGTTAAATGTGAAGAGCGCAAGCTGTAAACTTGACGAGGCAAGTTTCCTTCGTAGTGAAATTTATAAGAAATGAAATCCCTATGAAGCCTTTGAGAATTGGAAGAAGTAATGAATCGACTAGAGCTGATGCAAGCTACTGAAATTTGAAGTTTCCTGGAATTGATGGATTGTTATAGACAGAACGTGGAAAGAGTTTTTGGAGACTTGAGTCAAGTTGATGACTCCGCAGATAGTGGCGTTCCTGTTTGGAATCAAAAGAGTCGAGAGAATTATAATGACGTGACGCAGGAAGAAAATTTGAGGCGTAGCAAGGTAGGCTAAAGTGGGCTGTACGAATTCGCTTTAACAATAAGACCTTATAAGTTGGAAAGCTTAATGCATGATTGGAGTTGGATTGCGAATGTCCTTGCGACGAAATTTGGGAAACATTATTTGGGTGGAAGAAGATTTTGAATCTTTATCTATCACGAGAAAATAAGATGGTAGTTTCCCGAGAGGCAACACTGATATATGAAAAAAATTGCTTAAGGATATGGGAGCGTTGCTTGTTTAAAAAAAAAAGACCTCGAAGTCATGTGAAATATAAGAGGTTGAGAACATTGACTGCCTAAAGGGAATTGAAGGAAAGTCACGTGAAACGAAGAGATTACCCAAGTGTTGTTACTACAATGCCCGAGTCGCTAAGGAAAGGTGAATTAAGTAGCGGATGCTTATAATTGAGAATTGAGCATTGGGTAATTGGTGATGGAGGAATAGATCTTCCCTCGAGAAATAAGAGATTCAACTTCCAAATTGGAAATAATCGTGAGTTTGCGTAGGGAGTCAAAAAGGTTATGACTCGATTTGGTTGATCGGGGGCAAGTTGATAAAGTCCTTGAATTCCTGATGGTACGGAGGACGTTGGAGGGAGTGATACATCAGATGGTATGGGCACCAAAGAGTGCAGTCTTGCGGTGAGTTAGTAATGATGGTGATAGGCAAAGAACTTGAGTTTATTATGATGCTCTGAAAAGGCCTTCAGTTATGAATGTTATGAGAACGTCAAGTAAAGGAAGGAGTTATCATGAAAAGTAAGGATGTGATGAGGCGTCTATACCCTATGAGACTGGGTAATTAGAAAATGGTAAATTTCGAGGACGGAATTTCGTTAAGGGGGGAAGAGTTGTGACATTCCGAATTTCGGCCCCTCTCGAGGCTATTGAATGGAAAGATATCGATCGAGGTATTTCAGTTGTATCTCGCTCAGAGCAGGCCACTCTCGAATTAACTAACCAAAAGGGAAAGACTGACGTGGAGTCAAGTACGTGGATCTGGAGGATTTGAATGAGAAATGTCATTTTGACCATAAGGATTGTCGATGGAATATTTTTGGGCCAGCAGAGATCGATCTAGGAACGATCAGGAATGCCTTGCTAGCGTTATGCGTTGGGATGCGGGTGATTCCGCTTAACCAATGTGTAATTTACGAGAATTTCCTAAATCGGATTCCGATGATCAGGACCGCAGGAGCCAGCGATAAACCCTCGCAATTACATAACAATCAAAGTCGCCACGGCATGAGAAAAACCCCAAGATCGATACGCGTAGCGCTTGCAAGAGTCGCCCGTCAGTTTGAGATAAACTGAAATTTACAATCGACGAGCGCTTGACATAAAATTGGACCTCGAGATTTGGGTATTGGACATTGAGGAATTCCAAGTTTGAATTGAATTGGACGTCGCCTCATCTAGGGCAATTTAAATTGGAAAAATGAAGTTTCGAACGAAAAGTGCAAAATTATCATTTTGCCCCTCAACCATTTGCCCTTGCTTTAGGAGAAATAAAAGGGCAAATTGGTCATTTAGGTCTTCCATGTGGCTGCTGAAATTCATATGGGTAGAGTCAATGGAAGTCAAAGCCAAAGATGACAATTATTTGAGCCTTGCCAAGTGTCATCCATTTAAGGGTTTGAGCATTAATTACCCACCTACCAATCTTGTCACTTGCTAATCTTAATTAATGGTGGAAGATTCTTTCTCTCTCCTTCCTCTTTCATTTTGGCCAGCCACCCCTCTCTCTTGCCATTTTTCTCTCAAAAAGCTCCCTCTCTCGCTCCCAGCTCGCTGCCCTGTTCCGACCGCCCCACTGTTTCGGCCATAACTTCTTCGTTCGATATTGGATTGAGATAAAACTACCTCCATTTGAAATATTATCGTCTTTCCGTTCCAAAAAGGTATTATAAGCTCAATTTGGCCCATTATTTTATCCCGTAGATCGGTTTGAGTGAGCAAAGGTCAGATTGAAGGCAGAATCTGACCGGTTTTGGGAGAATAGCTGTTTCGTAGGCTTAAAGACTTCAAATGGCTCCAAATTTTCGGTGAGCTCTTCTACACTCATAGTACTAGGGTTTCCTAAGTTGGGGTTGCAAGTTTACTTGAGTTTTGAGGTGTTTCCATGGCTGAGTTGAGGTAGTTTTTACCGAGCAGAATCTGATCGTTTGCGGACCAAGAGAAACCGAGCTGCGTAAAGGCCTTCGAGGTGTTGATTTGCTTCCAAATCTCCGGTGAGCTTTCTTAACATGTGGATTAAGGTTTTAGTAAGTGAAATTCTTAATGAATTGAAGTCTAGAAGTGAAATTGAGGCTGTTATGTGAGAAACAGTGAAGGCCGATTCTGCCATGTGTAGTGGCTGAGTAAACCGAGCACTTTAGGAGCTCGTGGGAGTGTCGCCGTGTCTTAAATTCACTGTTAAGGCACCTTGAGACGTTAATTGATGTGTTGGCAAAGAGGTTTTGCAAAGAATTGGAATTTAGAAGTGATTGAGGACTGTTTTGGGCATGAATGATGCTAGAGGCCGAGAGGCCGTGTAATCTGTCCTTAGCGCGTACCAATTTTGAATTGAGTCGTTCTAAGTCGTCCGGTATCCGAATTGAGCTCCGTTTTTGTCCACGCGTCCACAAGACATTGAATTATAAGGTTATGAAATTTTATTTCATAGAACTTCGATGGAGCAATACCAGTTTACTCGGGATTGAATCTAGTCGTGGAAGGCCAAAATGGACAGCTTGGTGCCGCAAGGTTTTATCGATTGTTTTATAGGATTTCTTGGCTTAAGCTCGAGGTAAGTTGTTCCTAAACCTTTATTAGGAGGTTAGATTACTAAAGGATGGAGTTTTGAGTCGAATTGAAGGGTTTTATGAATTGATTTTGTGAGAGACACGAGGAAACCAAAATCTGCCTATTTTGATGAATTGAGCTTGAATGATTTCATGGCATGGAAATCTTGAAAAACGAGGTCGAACTGAGGAGTCTTAATCTGATTGTGGCATGTGGTTGGTCCATTTGGCATGTTTTGTGGAAATTCTCATTGATTTGAGTGCATTAAGCAGATTGGTTTACCAATCGAGTCTTGAAATGACTTGTGAATGATCAAATTTGAGATTTGCTTGAATTGAGCCGAGTGATTGATGTGGACATCGAACCATATTGAGGAGGAGGTGCTAGGGACTCGTTGCTCTATCTGCTTGGTCCAATTACTCGAGCGAGAGCGAGGGAATTCAAGCAAGCTATCGGCATCATGGTTCAAGATCTTTGGAATGGAGGTGATCTTGATTCGAGAATTGAAGATTCTGAAGCTCCTTGGCGCAACATGATTACATTTAACCTCGCGAATTCTGAACGGATTTAGGGCTAACGAGCTCCGAATGAGCTCAAATTTGGTCAGCTGAAGAGAAACGGCATCCTGATCAATACTCATGGCCTATGGCTATGAACTGCGATGAATTTCAACCATTCGGCGTCATTTAGATGGACTTTTAGGCCTTTTTTCTATTTTTAGGTGAATTTTTATTAATTAAGGGTATTTTTGTAATTTTTGCCTTTTAGGGTTAGCACCATATATAAGGGTGCTTATGAGTTTCTGAAAACATAACATTAATTGAGAATTTTATACAAAGAGGTTTTCTCTTCTTCAAGTTCTCCTGAAGACAAGATCTTATCAAGGCTTCCTTGTGGCGATCGATCGACTTATCGAGCAAGATCGCGAATTTTCTTGTTCGTGGCGTCTATAGCGTGGATTGGTTGACACAGGTTCGTCAACAGGTCACGCTCATACCGAGGTTACCAATCACAGGTTCGATTGGGGGTTAAGGTTAGCAATTCGCAACCCTTGGATCTTCGTAGAACGATCAGTTTCCGCAGCGATTCACATTATTTTAATTCGGCAATCTAGGGTTTATAAAATTAAGGTTTATAGAATTGGGGATCTGTTACTAATCGAATTAGGATTCTGAATTGGGGATCTAGGGTTTATAAAATTAAGGTTTTCGATCCTAGTTGTTTTGATTGTATTGAGTTCGTAAAAAAAAAATTTCAGCCAAAAAATCAGTAAAAAAAAAACAAAAAAAAAGAGTATCGGTGAAAAAAAAATCGATAAAAAAAAGAGGCTGAAAAAAAAATCAAGAGGACGACTCCTTTCTTCTTTTTATTATTATTATTGTGAGTTGGACCGAATAGGAAAAAAAATAGCAGCAAACATTAACCTGAATTCAAATCTAGCAAAAGTTGCTGAATTGCTGAATTGAGCAGTATATTGCTGAATTGATCTTGCTTGGTGGTTTAGTCGACTGTTATGAGGAGCTTGTGAGAATGGAATTCTAGTCTGATAAAGAGCTTGAAAGAAGAGAAACGAGAGGAAAAAGGCAAGAGTGTGTAAGTTTAATTGAGGGAAGGAAAAGCCTAGATTGAGTTAAACACGAGGGGAGTGACAAACAACTTGAGCGAAACACGTGAGGGAGTGTGGTGAGATTTCTTTTATTTCTAACATTTTCTTGCAGGTTAAAAAAAAATCATGGCAGACCAAGAAAGCGTAAATCAAAGGGAGGATGGCACCAATCCAAGGGATAATGCGATTTTAGCAGGCATTCAGCAGTTGAGCTTACAACTTGAAGCCCTTAGCAACCGAGTTGTGAGGTGTGAGACGAGGCTTGATGGTGAACAAGAGCCACCACGAGGGAGGCCACAAAATCAGCGAGATGAGCCTAGGGCGCAACCTAGATGGCAACGACAATTTGATGATGAATATGTGTCTGATACAGAAGATGACCGAGATGGCAGATTTGGGAGGAGAAACAGACGCCGAGAGTTCAGACATCGAGAAGATGATGAGCTTAGCAATATCAAGATGAAGATTCCATCTTTCCAAGGAAAGAATGATCCTGATGCATACCTAGAATGGGAGAAACGAATGGAGATGGTATTTGACTGCCAGCGATATTCGGAGTTCAAGAAGGTAAAAATTGCAGCTGTTGAATTCACTGATTATGCTATAATTTGGTGGGATCAACTTGTGAATAGCAGGAGACGCAATGGTGAGAGATCGGTAGAAACGTGGGATGAGATGAAAGCGGTGATGATGAAGCGCTTCATACCAAGTCATTACGACAGAGACTTGTTTCATAAACTGCAAAATCTCACACAAGGTAACAAGAGCGTGGAAGAGTACCATAAAGAGATGGAGATTTCCATGATCCGTGCTAATGTGGTAGAGAACCGCGAAGCTACTATGTCACGATTCTTATGTGGTTTGAGCCGAGATATAGCAAGAGTGGTAGAGCTGCAACATTATGTCGAGTTGGAAGAATTGGTGGACAAAGCTATCAAAGTAGAGAGGCAATTGAAGTTGGACCGAAATTACAGGAGTGGTGGAGGTTCAAGCTCGAATTGGAAACCCAATTGGAAGAGAGACGAGAAGCCGAACTGGAAGGGAAACAACACCAAGGTTGAAACTTCAAGGGAGAAGGAGAAAGATGGCAGAGTTGGTTCGAATCCGGTTTCAGGTAAAACTGAAAATCCTAACACTAGAACTCGTGAAATTAAATGTTTCAAGTGTTTAGGCAGGGGTCATATGGCAAATCAATGCCCTAATAGGAGGGTGATGATAATGACTGGGCCTGGAGATGTTCAATCTGTAAGCGACAGGGAGGAAGATGATGATGTCATGCCGCCATTGGAGGACTGTAGCGATGTCGAGATGCCAGTCAAGGGTGAATTGATGGTGGTTAGACGTTCTCTTAGTGTGCAAGTCAAGGAGGAGGAGCATCACCAGCAACGTGATAACTTGTTCCATACAAGATGCTTGGTGAATGGTAAGATTTGTAGTTTAATTGTTGATGGAGGTAGTTGTACAAATGTGGCAAGTTGTACTATGGTGGAGAAACTAGGATTGAAAATTACAAAGCACCCTAGACCATATAGACTTCAGTGGTTGAATGATAGTGGTGAAGTGAAAGTTTCGAAGCAAGTCCTAGTTCCATTTGAGATAGGGCGATATAAAGATGAGGTGGTGTGTGATGTTGTACCTATGCAAGCGGGACATCTTTTACTTGGTAGACCATGGCAGTATGATCGGAGGGTACATCATGATGGATACACTAACCGATATTCATTGGTGATGAATCAGAAGACTTACACTTTGGTGCCAATGAAACCTACTGAGGTGTATGAGGATCAATTGAAACTACAACGTGAGGCTGAGAAAGAGAGAAAAAGTGAGAAAACTGAGAGCTTGCGTAGAGAGTCTGAGACGCAAGGAAAAGGAGAGACAGAGAAAAACAGAGTGGTAAAAGCCGAGGGAAAAGCAGAGAGAAAAGAATTTCTATGCAAGATCGAGCGAAGAGAGGAGAGCTTTGGTTCTGGACCGACCGATGCTTGTACTTTTGTACAAGGAGGCATTGTTTACTACTAACGATCTTGACCCGAGTTTGCCTAGTTCTGTCGTGTCTTTATTGCAGGAATTTGATGATGTCTTTCCTGATGAGGTTCCTGGAGGTCTACCACCGATTCGAGGCATAGAGCATCAAATCGACTTGATACCTGGTGCGCCATTACCTAATCGACCCGCATATCGAAGTAATCCTGAAGAGACAAAGGAACTTCAGCGGCAAGTTAGTGAATTGCTGGAACGAGGATATGTGCGAGAAAGTCTTAGCCCGTGTGCTGTTCCTGTTTTGTTAGTGCTAAAGAAGGATGGGACTTGGCGAATGTGTGTCGATTGCCGAGCAATCAACAATATTACGGTAAAGTATCGACATCCTATTCCTAGATTAGATGACATGTTAGATGAGTTACATGGAGCTTGCATATTTACTAAAATTGATCTGAAAAGTGGTTATCATCAGATTAGAATGAAAGAAGGGGATGAATGGAAGACTGCATTTAAGACTAAGTATGGGTTGTATGAGTGGTTAGTCATGCCATTTGGTTTAACTAATGCACCTAGTACTTTCATGCGACTTATGAATCATGTTCTGCGTGCTTTTATTGGTCGATTTGTGGTTGTCTATTTTGATGATATTTTGATATATAGTCGAAGCCTTGATAACCATATTGAACATGTGCGAGCTGTTTTACAGGTTTTAAGGGCCGAGCAACTATATGCTAATATGAAGAAGTGCTCTTTTGTGACTAACAAATTAGTATTTCTAGGGTTTGTTGTTGGAGCTGATGGAATACAGGTTGATGAAGAGAAGGTGAAAGCGATCCAAGAATGGCCAACACCTAAGACTGTAGGACAAGTACGCAGCTTTCATGGCTTAGCCAGTTTCTATCGCAGATTTGTGAAGGATTTCAGCACCATCGCCGCACCTTTAATCGAGGTCATCAAGAAGCACGTGGGTTTCACGTGGGGAGAAGAGCAAGAGAGAGCATTCAATCTGTTGAAGGATAAGCTAACTAATGCTCCTTTGTTATCTTTACCAAATTTCAGTGCTACTTTTGAAATAGAATGCGATGCTTCTGGTACAGGAATTGGAGCTGTGTTGATGCAAGGAGGACGTCCCATAGCTTATTTCAGCGAGAAGTTAAGCGGAGCAACATTGAATTATCCAACTTACGATAAGGAGATGTATGCTTTGGTGCGAGCTTTGGAGACTTGGCAACATTACTTGTGGCCAAAAGAATTCGTGATCCACACCGACCACGAGACATTAAAGCACTTGAGGGTACAGCAAAAGTTGACCAAAAGACATGCTAAATGGATGGAGTTCATCGAGACTTTTCCATATGTAATCAAGTACAAGAAAGGTAAGGAAAATGTGGTAGCCGATGCACTTTCTCGAAGGTACGCAATTCTAACTACTTTAGGAGCAAAGTGCCTAGGTTTTGAGCATATCAAAGAGATATATACTGATGATGATGACTTTGGAAGAGTGTTTGAAGCTTGTGAGCATGCTGTGTTTGAAAAATTCTATAGGCATGATGGCTATCTCTTTCGTGAAAACAAGTTATGTTTGCCTAGATGCTCTTTGCGAGAGTTGTTGGTGCGAGAGGCGCATAGTGGTGGTTTAATGGGGCATTTTGGAATCAATAAAACTTATGAAGTGCTGCATGAACATTTTTATTGGCCACATATGAAACGAGATGTCACACGTGTTTGTGAAAGGTGCATTGCATGTAAACAGGCTAAGTCTACAACTAAACCACATGGCTTGTATACGCCTTTGCCTATCCCAATGCATCCTTGGGTTGATATTTCTATGGATTTTGTGTTAGGATTGCCTAGGTCTAAGCATGGTAAGGATTCTATTTATGTGGTTGTAGATCGGTTTTCAAAAATGGCTCATTTTATACCATGTCATAAATCCGATGATGCATCACATGTTGCTGACTTGTTCTTTTGTGAGGTTGTGCGTTTGCATGGCATGCCTAGGTCCATTGTTTCTGATCGAGATACTAAATTTCTTAGCTACTTTTGGAAGACATTGTGGAAGAAATTAGGTACACAACTTTTATTCTCTACTACTTGTCATCCACAAACTGATGGTCAAACTGAAGTAGTTAATAGGACTTTAGGGACATTGTTACGTGCTATCATTAAGAAGAACATTAAGTCTTGGGAAGATTGTTTACCGCATGTTGAGTTTGCATATAATCGGGGCGTGCATTCTGCTACTAAATTCACACCGTTTGAGGTTGTCTATGGTTTTAATCCATTAACTCCGTTAGATTTGACTCCTTTGCCTGTTGAAGAACGTGTGGATTTAGATGGTGCTAAGAAGGCCGAGTTTGTGAAGACATTGCATGAAAAGACACGGCTGAATATTGAACACAAGACAGAACAATATGCAAAGCAAGCCAACAAAGGGCGTAAGAAAGTAGTGTTTGAACCCGGCGATTGGGTTTAGGTTCATATGCGCACGGAACGTTTTCCCGAGCAACGACGTTCTAAGTTATTACCGCGCGGGGATGGACCATTCATGGTGTTGGAGAGGGTCAACGACAATGCTTACAAGCTTGATCTTCCAGGTGAGTATGGCATTAGTGCTACTTTTAATGTTACTGACTTGACTCTTTTTGATGCAGGTGATGATTTAAGGGCAAATCCTTTGCACGGCGGAGGGAATGATGTGGACATCGAACCATATCGAGGAGGAGGTGCTAGGGACTTGTTGCTCTATCCGCTTGGTCCAATTACTCGAGCGAGAGCGAGGGGATTCAAGCAAGCTATCGGCATCATAGTTCAAGATCTTTGGAATGGAGGTGATCTTGATTCGAGAATTGAAGATTCTGAAGCTCCTTGGCGCAACATGATTACATTTAACCTCGCGAATTCTGAACGAATTTAGGGCTAACGAGCTCCGAATGAGCTCAAATTTGGTCAGCTGAAAAGAAACGGCATCCTGATCAATACTCATGGCCTTTGGCCATGAACTGCGATGAATTTCAACCATTCGGCATCATTTAGATGGACTTTTAGGCCTTTTTCTATTTTTAGGCGAATTTTTATTAATTAAGGGTATTTTTGTAATTTTTGCCTTTTAGGGTTAGCACCATATATAAGGGTGCTTATGAGTTTCTGAAAACATAACATTAATTGAGAATTTTATACAGAGAGGTTTTCTCTTCTTCAAGTTCTCTTGAAGACAAGATCTTATCAAGGCTTCCTTGTGGCAATCGATCGACTTATCGAGCAAGATCGCGAATTTTCTTGTTCGTGGCGTCTATAGCGTGGATTGGTTGACACAGGTTCGTCAACAGGTCACGCTCATACCGAGGTTACCAATCACAGGTTCGATTGGGGGTTAAGGTTAGTAATTCGCAACCCTTGGATCTTCGTAGAACGATAAGTTTCCGCAGCGATTCACATCAGTGATGCTCGTGTTTTACTGAACATGTTCGAACTTGAAATGTGTTTTGTCCAGTGACGGACGTCTGAAAAGAATGCCTTGAATAGGCTATAAATGTTTGAGTTCGTTGAGTGTGTTTCTGATTGAAAATTGAGGCATGAATGCATTTTTTAATGTAAACTGAGACTTTTATAACTGAATTTTTATGAGTAAATGGCGTGTGGGACCGCCGAGGAAATCTTAAGTGCACATGCTTATGGGATCGTCGGGAAAAATTATATGTGCACTGGCGTGTGGGATCGCCAATGGCGTGTGGGAACGCCAAGAATTATAATTTGGCCAACGTACTGGAGGGAGCTACTCCCATTTGACCTGACGAGGTCGTGCGGCTAGAGAGTCCCATACTAACATGATTCATCTCGATTGAAAATGGGCGTCGAGAGTCGTATGGTGACCGAATCATCTCTAGATCCAGACGCAAGAGTCTCATATGGACCGACGGGTCATATGGAGACCGAATCATCTCGCAGCCCCAAGATGGGCGGCTCAGGATGGACGGATATGGAAAGAACTATTTTCCTGAAAAATCAAGAATGATTTTGAGAAATTGAATATGCCTCATGATTTGAAATTGACCCAGAAAGGAGCGTGAGAGTAAATAACATGTTTTTTGGAAATTTCGAGGAATGATACTTTTGAGAAAGAAGTGAAAGTTGCCTCATGTTTTGAGATGGCGTCGAGTGCTTGCTTCTGATTGAAAACCCTTGCATTGTACAAAGCTTAGAGTTATCGTGATTTTTCTTGACTAAGTCAAGCTATTTTGAGAGTATTAAAATGCCAAGTTTTGTCAAGTACCCTGTTTTACCATGCCAATACTTTTATACCCCAAAAATACCTCATTTTTTTCAAAAGTGTCAGGAGGTACTGGCAGCCTAGTATAGGGTTAGGTTTGACTTACTGGGATTATATATCTCACCCCGTCGTGGGACAACATTTTTCAGGTCCTAGGCGATAGAAACTCGAGGAATGCCATGATTGACATTTGAAGACTGAATTGGAGGAAGTGGTTATGAACCTTTTGTGGCATTAGGAATTGCACTAAGAATTGTGAATTTAGAATTTTAACCTTTGACATATATTAGACCTAATGGGAAGCGTACCCTTTTGTCTTAAGTCATCTTGTGCTGTTTTATTTTTACGGAGATGTTCTCGCTTTCGCTTACATGCTTCATATAGGTCTTTAAGTTAATGGCCGTTGGTTCCTCGGAGATCATCAAAGGTAACGGCGAAGGTGGGATGTTCGCGTGCCCGCCGAGCTCGAGGCGTGACACTGAGGATAGGATATAATAGGATATAAAGGGATATAACATGGATATAATTATCCTAGGTGGAGATGGAATAAAGATGGATTAGATTTCTTTTGTTTATGGTATAAAAATTATTTTTTGAATAACAAATTTCTTATATAATAAAATTAAAATAGTAATTATTTTTAAATAAATTTGAATTCTAATGTTAGAAAGAAAAATCAAAATAAAAAATAATTTTCATTTCTATTTTTATAAATCATAATTTTAATTTTATTTTTTTCTTCTTTATAATATATAGTTTGTATATGTTTATGCACACACACTTAGTGTCTATATCATTACATATTTTATGTATAATAGTATAGTTTGTTATTTAATGAAAATTTTTATTAAGAAATGATGGGAGGGGGTCAAAATAATGATAAAAGGAGATTTATAATTAAAAAATAAGTAAAAAAATGAAGTAAAAGAAACTAGATTTTAAGTAAATATATTCAAAATTGAAAATGATTTTTTTAATTCTCGAAGAGTTTAATGAAATTTCTTAAAAAAAATTAGCATCTCCATTTCTGTCTTTTCTATCTCTAGTCATGTGGAAGTTTCATGATTATTTTGTAGCTTTTAGTTTATTGTAAAACATTACGAAAATAGAGAGAGTTAAAACTTATTCTCATTCTTAGCTTTCTGGTGCACATCGAAAGTCTAAGAAAAGTAAAAACAGAGTCAAACCTCATTCTCCTCCATAACTTTGTGTTTCATATTGAGGTTTAACGAATGTCACGAGAAAGGCAAAACTTTTCAACAAAAGTTGAATGTTTATATGTTCTTTATTTTACTAGATTCAGCGGTGATTACAAGAGATTCTTATATTTTTCGCTTGTGCTTTTTCAAATTCATTGTACATCGATATATCGTATATACCAAACAATGAATATGATATGATATGATATGATATGATATGATATGAATATATCCGTCGCTATTATTGTGATTCACCAAACACATGATATGATATGGCAAAATCCCTAGATTTCATATCATATTCTACCCAATCCTATCCTGACTAAAAATTCAGACGACCAAACGCAGCCTTAAAATTTTGAAGATATGATGTGTGGAGTGTTTGGGAGATTTTTAAGAGGTGGAAGAGGAAGAGATCAGGGTTTAGTCAAGGCATCGCACCACGTGGTATCGTCACTATGAAAAAGTCAGTGAAAACTCGGCAGATGGGGATTGCTCTAGGATCGGATCGTGGTGCATTGTGAACCGTCCGATGAAGGCTCTCAGAAAAGTAACGACCTGATATCTAAGCAAATACTATCTCAATTTTATTTTAATTTTTTTACAGTCTCAATTTTACTCTAAACTTTTTTTTAATCCCAAAAAACCCTCAGTCTTAAGTCATGTTTCAATTCTACCATTCAATCTCAATTCTACCATAAAACTTTTCTCTTACATAGCAAATCACTAATTTTTACTTGAGTCACAAATCCGCCTAAATTAATCCTCTATTCAAAACAACCGAGAGATCGAAAACTGCCAAGCATGAGTCGTTTCAGTTTCCCGAAGGCGAGCTCTCGAAGCACGAGCGATGAAAAATAGAGCAATGACGAAAATGCCATGTAACTAATGGCATTTAGGACGGATGGTTAACATGACACATTTTGTAGGGGTGTCAATGAGCCATGTCGAGGCCCGAAACTAAACAATACTTAGCTCGGCCCAACCCGAACCCTAATTGTTTGGGTCGTGACGGTTTTTATTTTTATTTGAATCAAGATCCCAAATCCCAAAGAATATTAGGTCAGTTTCCATAGCTTGGCTCATAATCAGTGTAATTACTTGACAAAGGAAAGCTCGTGCGTACTCGAAAACAGATCATTATATAACGATCCAAAAGGACTTGAGAATAATGCATCAATTTTGAGTAAAAAAATGACCAAAGGAGAGATGAAATCAAAATGAAACTTCTTCAGGAAGGTCTCGGTTATCTTCGTCGTCTTTCTTTTCCCGTCAACTCTTTGATGGGGCCTGTAAAGTTGCTTCATACGTCTCGAAATTACTTAGATCTTCATGGTCGTGCTCCTGAATTATCTAAATATAAAACGAAATTAAATAAAAGACTAAAGTAGCAAAATATGTGCTATAACATATGTTGCAAAATTGATTTCTTCTCATACTTAATTTTAAATTATAATCTTTCAGAGAATTTCTCTAACACGAGATGGAGGAAACTATCATGAGAATCCACAAACAGTAGGGATGTTGTCATCAGCTAGAAAATGGAGAAAATCGGTGCATAGGAAGATGAACCACTATAAATAGTTCTTCTAGATCCAACAAAAAAAAAATCCCAACAAAAAAAGAAAAAGAAAAAAAATAAATTGTATTGAAAATAGAAAAATTCAAGGTCACGAATAAGAGCTATTAGTCGTTTGATATTTCTCAAAATTCACATGCATGAAAGCCTTCAACCGTATGAAAGGGTTTTTGTGACGCTCTGAAAATTCGACTTATGTAAAGTGTCCAAATTCAATAGAAAGGATTAATATTAAATTTTAGTTTACGAGATGTTTTGGATCGCAAGGACTGAAAGGAAGATAATTGGACGAATTCTGAATCGTCGGTCATAATAGATTAGGTTTCGAAAATTTTAGTCACCGTGATGTAGGATTTAAATCCTCGCGCCCGAGCCTAATCCTGACCAAGCCTAACCTGTGAAAATACCAAAATTTTCTTTCATCCAGTATGCCAAATTTCATTTCAGTCCTGAATTATCAATAGACCATCTTGCCCTTCAATAATTCAAATTGTGGGCCCCACATGTCAAAATCTCACCAACCTTTCACCTCAAGTCAACATCTCACCGACTCTTCTTCTCTTTCTTCTCTCTCTCACGTGATATGTCTCTCTCCCTCTGTTCAATCGTGGACAGCCCCCCTCCTTCCTCCCGACCACTTCTCCTCCTTCGTTCTTCCTCTTCTTCATGTGTCTTGCGCCACCACCACCGTCGGCCTCTTCTTCATGCTCACCCACTCGTCTTCTGCTGCCCCGTCGCCATTCTGACTGCCGCACACTGCCGGAGGACCTAGAAAACAACCCTGACATCCCCTGCTTGTTTGGGGTCCATGGGCATTCTGAGCCCCGTCGGTTCTTACGCCACTCCTGACCACTTGCCATCGCTTCATTGTCGTCCTCCACCTCTACCACAACCCTCTCGCCGGCCGGTATCCCCCAGAACCATGTTGACACCTGATTTTTTACCAGTCTTATTTTGAAAAATTCATAGAAACTTCATAAAAAGTTGAAAAATTCTAAGATCAACTTTGGTAGCCTTAGCCAAGCCTAAGGAACCATTTTTTAGCAAAAATAATTTTCTATATTTTTCGCATTTTTAGTATTTTTAGAAAATATGAAAATACTATAAAATCAAGAAAAATAGCGTTTGAGGTCACAAAAATACGAACAAATAGTCAATATTTTTATTTTAATTCCCTCGTCTTTTTGACCTCATAAAAAGTCAAAATTCAAGTTCAATTTTATGTGTTCCTTTATTACACACATAGTGAAATTTGATAAAAAAAATGTCAATTGAGTCTTTTAATTTGTAATTTTGGCATTTTGAGAGTCTTGTCATTCAATCGGATTGTTCTTCATTGCAATTTAGTCCAATTGCTTGCACAAATGGTTTAATTGCATGAATTGGGTAAAATTACATCATTAATTGCAATTTAGTCCTTGAATTTGACCATAATTGAAATTACTTTTAATTGGAGGACCACCATTACAAATTGGAACTAATACCCAATATTTTTCACCATCTTGAATCGATTAGCATGGGTGGTTTGGTACAATTTGACCGTTTGAGCCTTCAATTTCACAATTTCTCGAATTGCAATTATGGATAATTTTGGGGTTTTTGCATAAATTGACATTAACTTTTGGGATAACCACATTTTTAGATGATATTCATGCCCCTAAGTGCAATTTTGAGATTTAATTTAGAAAATTCCCCACCTAATTTGATTAATTTTGAAAATTGCAAGTCGAAACCAGTTCTGACCGGTCCAAACAGTACATCTTCTTCCCCTCGCTCGCACCATTTTTTACAATAAGAAATGGTGGATTTTGATCACAAAACTGGAGGATCAATTGGCTTCAATTCGTGAAATTGATGAAGGGGTTTTGTTAACCATGAAGTTCGGTGTGACATTCTGAATTCTGACCCCTTGAGGCTTGAATTATGGAATGTGACTTCAAAATTGGAAATTGAATGATGAGGAATTCCAACATTAGCAATGAATTGGACGTCGCCTCATTGAGGGTAATTTATATTGGAAAAATGGAATTTCGGACGGAAAGTGTAAAATGACCATTTTGCCCCTCGACCTTTGGCCTTGCCTTAAGAACTAATTGAGGTCATTTGAACCCCTTAGAGCTGCTAAAAATTGATGGGGGAAATAGTCAATGAAAGTCAATGGATGACAAAGGCCTTGTAGAAACAATGCCAAGTGTCGGCCTTTGGGTGATTAGCATTAATCACCAATCTAATCACTTTGACCAAGTAAATTATTGGTGGAAACCTTCTTCTGCCTCCTCTTCATCTTGCATGACCAACTCTCTCTCTCCTCCATCTTCTTCTTCATTTTCTTCTCTTCTTCTCGGCCGAACAGACTAAGACCGACCAATCCGACCATATCCCTTCCTCAGGCCATAACGTCTTTGTCCGATGTTGGATTGAGTTAAAACTACCGCCATCTAAAAGCTTATTATCTTACCTTTCTAAAGACATATTATAAGATCAATTAGGCCTAGTAGTTCTTCCCGTAGGTCTGTTTGAATGGACAAAGGTCAGATTGAGGCAGAATCTGACCGGTTTTAGGGAATGGGCTATTTCATGGGCTTCGAGACTTCAAATGGCTCCAAACTTTCTGTGAGATCTTATACACTCATAGTAATAGGGATTGCTGAGATGTGGTTGCATGTTTAGATGGGTTAAGATGGGTTTTCATGGCTGTTTTGTGATGGTTTCCTTGAGACAGAATCTGACCGCCTGCGGATCGAAGAGAATCGGACCGATTGGAAGACCTAGAAGGGTTATCTTGCTTTCAAATTTATGGTGAGCCTTCTAAAATTATATATAGATGTATTAGCAAGTCATTTTTATGAGGAATTTGGGTTACGAGTTGATATGAGGGCTGTTTGGGTGTGATGCAAGGAGGACCGGTTCTGTCTCCTGCACCAATTAAGTGAATCGAGCACTTTGGGAGCTCGTGGAGGTGTCGCCTTGCCTTAAAATTCACGATAAGATATCTTGGGATGTTAATTGATGTGTTGGCAAGGTGTGTGCATGATGGAATTGGTTTTAGAGGAGGATTCATGACCGGTTTGTGTGAAATTTCTAGGAAACGATTCTGCCCAGTTTTGCCGATTTGTTTTGGAAAACTTCAAGTGGCTAATTGTGGAATTTTACTTGCTGAATTGTGCGGTAAGTTGATTCTAACCCTTCCCTAGGACGTTGGGTTACTAAAAGCTGGATCTTTGGTGAAATTGAAATGGGTTTTAAAGGTTTTTTTGATGAGAAAAACGTGACAGACCCAAGAGGTGCCCAAATCTGTTTTCTGCGCACACCGATTTAAAAACGGCTCGTTCTAATTCATCCGATATCCAAATTGAGTACCGTTTTCGCCCACATGTCCATAAGATCTTGAAGTTTAAGACCCTGAAATTTATTTTCTCAAAAAGTCAGTCGACTTTAAATATCGGATTTTCATAAATTCATTTCACATAACATAAAAAAACCTCTTTTCATCATCAGAAACAATCGGATTTCTGACCTCTTGCATTGCATTACCATAATGAAAAAAAAAAGAGATTGCTCGTGTCATTCGGAATGAACCTTTCTCGATGGCAGAAAGGAATAGCGATGAATTCCTATGGAGCATCTAGGAACAATAAAATGGAATCGGACGACGAATTCTTCCGTGGTCCAAGGAAATAAAAGGTCGGCTTCCATTCCATTGGTTACTGGTCAAGCCAAATTGCATTTTTCGTGAGACTGAACCTGGTCTGGGGGCTCAAATTAGGCAGTTTTGATGAATTGATACTTTGGATGAATTGGCTTGATTGAATGACTCTTTAGCATGCCTAAAAATGATGAATTAAAGCTGTGCATGCTTGATGATGAGGTGCCATGAGTGAATTTTGGTACGCATCGATTTATTTGATTTAATCGAGTGCTTTAATGCTTGATGGTGCATTCGATGGTTTAATTGCTTGATGTTGGATGGCATGTGTCACGCCCCGAACCCAGCGAGCATCCCTCCAAGCACTTCAATCACTATGATTGTCTTCCAGAATCCTTCGGCCTTCGACTTATCAAATCCTTACAATGAAAGGGCACAAGCGAAAACGAGACAACTACTTCTTCCCTTTAATGCAAATGATGACTTTAAGACGTTCCAATACAATAGCATTTTACTCCCAAGATAAATCATGAAGTTAATGTATAACTCTAACTTCGAAACATTAAGAGGTCCTCATAGACTTCAACAGAAAAGACAGACTTCTCATCAAGTCAATTTCTCTTCGATCTTCACGTCATCATCTTCCTTCAAAGGTATCCACCAGTGCTTCGGGTCTGAAAATGTTGGTCCCACGACGGGGTGAGATAATAATCTCAGCAAGTCGACCCTAACCCTAAGTTAGGCTATTAGTACCTCCAGGTACGTTTGAAAATATGCAAGTTTTGGCAAAAATACTTTTCACACATGACATTCAAGTTATTGGCATAACAGAGCAGCTCAAGCATATCAGGCATTCAAGTTCATCTCTTTCACACTTTCACTTTCCTATCCGAATTTCTCAAGCCATACAGTAAATATAGACATTCCATGCGCTCCAGGCATCATAGGCATTCCAGTTAATTCAAGCATTCCAACCACACAGACTCAGAAACACATCATGATCATATTTCAATCTTTTAACTTCCTTACGCCTATTAAGGGTCGCCCTCCTTGTGCCGCGAGATAATTCGGTCAATCATATGACTCTCGACGTCTTATCGAGATGATTCGGTCATCATGACTCTCGCTGCGAGATGATTCGGTCACTATAGCGACTCTCGACACTCCGCATCATCGAGATGATTCGGTCGACTATAGGACTCTCGCGTTCGGACCTAGAGATGATTCGGTCACAACCTGACTCTCGATTCTTACAACATTCGAGAAGATTCGGTCAAGCTAGGACTCTCTAGCCATAAGACCTCGTCAGGTCAGTGGGAGTAACTCTCTCCCCAGCTCAATGCATTGGCCATAAGAACAAACATTGATTCTTTCTCATTAAGCCTTTCATCACAATCACAGGCAATTCATGCCATCATGTCATCTCATCTCATCGCCATTCAAGGCACACGGTTCATTCACAACCAATTCATCATTTCAAGCACATCATTCGGCCATCATGCACATGCATATCATTACATTAAGCCTCATGCGAGTTCAAGTGCAAAATCGAGCATTAAAGCCCTCAATTGAACCCCATTAATCATCACATGCCTAAATTCACACATGGCATAACATATTTCGAAGCATGCTAAAGATTCATTCAATCAAAGAAATTCATCCGAAATATCAATTCATCAAAACTGCCCAATTTGAGCCCCCCACGACCAGGTTCAGTCACATAAAAATTGTAATTTTTATACTAACCTTTTGAGAAAACAAATTTCAGAATCTTAAACTTCAAGATCTTACGGACACGTGGGCAAAAACGGTACTCAATTTGGACATCATATGAATTAGAATGGGCCATTTTAAAATTGGTGCACACTGAAAACAGATTTGGGCACCTCTCGGGTCTCTCACGTTTTTCTCACCCAAAAAACTGTTAAAGTCCTTTCAATTTCACCAAAGATCCACCCTTTAGTAACCCAACATCTTAGAAAAGGGTTAGAATCAACTTACCAAGCTAATTTAAGCAACAAACTCCTCCAAGAATCGCAACAATCTTCGGATCCTAATCTGTCCGGTGCAGGGCAGATTCTGTTCCTAGGAAAATCCATGCAAACCGGCCATCAAAACTTCAATCTAACTCACCTATCCTTTGATAACATCTAGTATCATGTCTTAGGGTGTCTTAACAACAATTTTCGGGGCAAGACGACACCTCGGCGGACCTCAAAAGCTCACGGATCCTCTACCGGTCGGAGGAGGCAGAATCTGTTCGGTAAAGACCACCTCAAATTAGCCATGAAATCTCATTTTAAAACCATCTATTTGCAGCCATAAACTATCTAAACACAGTACTAGATTTTATTAAGCTCTCCTAAAAAATTTAAGGTCATTTGGAATTTCTAAGAGCTAGAACCAACACTTCTCCTCAACTAGCTCAGAATCCGTCCACTTTTCTTCCAAAAATCACCAACAATCAACCAACCTCCAAAAATCATGAAACCAATGGGAAAATGTCAAGGACATCCTGAACTAACCTGTAGTAATCGTCATCAGTGAGGAGACTGTAGGAGAGGCCGGTCGTACGGACCGAACAGAGAGGGCAGAAACTGTCTTTCTGGGGCAGTTTTTGCTAGAGGGGAAAATGGAGAGGATTTTGAAGGAAATGGACGAGGGGAAGGGAGTGCACGACTTTTACAGCTGCTAGGGGAAATTTCCATCAAATAACTGAGACAATTTGTCAAGATCGCCATTAATAGCAATTAATGCTTGGTTTAACCATATGATGACACTTGGCAACCTCCCATTGGTTGCTTCATTGACTTTGACTTCCATTGACTGTCCTTCTTGCCTTCTTCTCCAAGCATTTTCAGTAGCCTCTAGGGATGGGGTAAAATGACCATTGTGACTTTCTTGAGTTCTTTAGGCGTGGGCAAATGGTTTAGAGGCAAAACGGTCTTTTCGCACTTTCAGTCCAAACTTCACTTTTCCAATTCGAAATTACCATTTGGCTAGACATTGCCAAATTCCTAATCAGAATTGGAATTCTCTATTTCCAATTGCCAATTTTGAGCTTCCATTTCATGATTATTCGTCCGTTGATCGTAATTCCAGTTTGTCTCGAACTAACGGGCTGCTTTTGCTAACATTACGCATATTGACTATGTGATTCTCATCACACTGAGGATAACACAAGTTATGGAAGCTCTGGTTATCATGTAATTGCGAGGGTTCATCACTAATTCCGACAGCTTCGATCATCATAGTTCGATTTAGGAAAATTTGCAAATTATACATTGGTTAAGCGGCTTCACCCACGATCCAATCGTGTAACGCTAGCATTATATTCCTTAATCATTATATGATCGGCCTCATTGGCTCTAAATGTTCTCTCGACAATCCTTATGGTCAAAACGTCGCTTCCTTTTTCGAGTTTCCTAGGTTCACGTATCTTGTTATGCGTTAGCCTTTCCATTTTGGTCAGTTTACTCAAGATTGATCAGATTTGAGCGAGACAAAACTGAAATACATCGTAAGGTACATTCGCATTCAACAGCCTCAAAATGGCAGGAAATTCAAAATGTCACAGCATGTGCTGCTAGTGGCCGAATGGCATGCTTGAATATGTGAACCGAGTGTGCTTGTATGGTGTGCCTTGAATGGAGATGGAATGAATCTACTTGAGAATGTGAAAATGAGATTTATGAGAAGGTTCACAATTATGTTTTATGGCCAATGCATTGAGCTGGGGAGGGAGTTACTCCTATTGACCTGACAAGGTCTTGCGGCTATAGAGTCCTACCTTGACCGATTCATCTCGAGGGTTGTAAGAATTGAGAGTCAGGTAGCGACCAAATCATCTCTAAGTCCGGACGCGAGAGTCCTATAGTGACCGAATCATCTCGCAGCGAGAGTCATGATGACCGAATCATCTCGATGGTGTGGAGTGTCGAGAGTCGCTAAAGTGATTGAATCATCTCGCAGCGAGAGTCATGATGACCGAATCATCTTGATAAGACGTCGAGAGTCATGTGATTGACCGAATCATCTCGTGGCCCAAATAGGGCGGCCCTTGATGGGCGTAAAGAAGATAAAAGACTGAAACATGACTTTGATGTATTTTCGAGTCTGTATGCTTGAATTGGCTGTAATGCTTGGAATGCATGGAATGTCCATTGTGCTTGTATGGCTTGAGAAATTCGGATTGGAGAGTGAAAGTGTGAAAGACATGAACCTAGTTGCCTTGTTATGCCAATTGCTTAAAGGTCATGTGTGCAAAATATTTCTCAAAACTTGCACATTTTCAAACTTACCTGGAGGTACCAATAACCTAGCTTAGGGTTAGGGTTAACTTACTGAAATTGTTATCTCACCCCGTCGTGGGACCAACATTTTCAGGTCTCAGACAAGGGAAATCCGAGCTTGCCATGGACTGACGTTGGAGGACAACTTTGCGAGAGAATAGATGGTGACCTGTCGTAGCCTTAGGGATTGCCTTCAGAATTTGGGAACATGAAATTATAACCTCCGAAGAGTGATTGACTGTGGCATTCCCTGTTTACTAGATTCTTAATAATCAGAAATGGTCAAATGGGTTTTGAATCTGACTTTTAACGTAAGAACTTAAGAGCCTAGAATACGAGTTAAGACAAGGAAAACAAGACATGTCAAGATGACCTAGGTAACAAAGGAAATTAGAAATATTCGTTAAGAGTCTTGTTGATTAAGATTAGCATAAGATAACAAAAAAAGAGGGCTGTCCACTCCAATTCTTGATTCACGGTCAAGACAATGAGGAATGCCACCACCACTGGAATAAAAAGTGGAACCCATTTGACATGAGTGGTCGACTATTGAGAGTTCGTGAGAGACAAACGGCACACGACCATATATCCAAAAATTTATAAGCTAGATGGTCAAGAATGGGGCGACCATTGGGGGCAATGCCAAGTGACGGCATTGTTCCTTCTTGCATGATGTGCCATTGGTTAGTCATGCCTAGGAAAAGTGCAAGAAAAATCATTAGTTGCCAATCCCTACAAAATCCTACCATCATGTTCGGCCATTAGAAATTGTACAAGTAGCTTTCTTATTCTTCTTGCTTGAAAACTCATTGGCCGAATGGACATGGGGAAGATGCATGGAATAAAATTAATCATTAGTTCTTGTTCCATCACAATCTTCCTTAGATAGCCGACCATGAAGGACTATAACAAGTGGCGCCTATGATCTTGTTGCATGAAAAATCATTGGTGGATTTCACCTAGGGAAATGGCAAGAAATGGGGTTTTAATCATTGGTTGGAAATCACATAAGTATCCCATCATCATGTTCGGTCAATGAGAGGCCATACAAGTTGCGGCAACATTTATCCTTGCATGAAATTCTATTGGGTGGGGTGAATCTAGGGATTGATGGCAGAAGCAAGATCATCCATTAGTCAAATGTCCCCTAAAAAATCTTTACCTTAGATAATAAGCCATTAGAAGGCTAGACAAGTGGCGGTCTTGTCCATCCTTGCATGGAAACTTATTGGTCGACCACATCTTGGGAAGATGCAAGAGAGACTATTGGTGAGAGGCTCCATCATGATTGATCACCAATAAGGGTATGGCAAAGTGGCGTGTGATCATTTGGAAGAAGGGTATGAATGACAAGTGTCACATTGAGAACTCCTTAAGACATGCAATATAAAGACTCCTCATCTCCTTCCTCCCCCATGGTCAACCAAAGTAAGAAAGAAAGAGAGGGAGAGAGAGGGTGAGCGATCGAGAGCAAAGAGAGAGGAAGAAGATGCAGCTCGGCAATTTCCACCATTGAAGCAAAGAGGAAAATCGTGAAGCTAGGACAAGAAATAGGCAAGAATCCATTCAATTTCATCATAGGGTAGAGGTGCATTGTGGTTTCGTTCCATTAAGGAGTGCATGCAAGGCCTTAAGGGTGAGAAAAATTGTTTATGGTCAGGTTTGGGGCTGAGCAGTTGCGGTTCGGTCCTTGACATAGAAAAGGGTCAAGTTAGGGTTTTATTGCATGGATTTTTGGAGGAAAATCTTAAGAAGTAAGGCTCGGCATCGTGTATGTGTTATTACTTCACTCGAGTGAGGGGGTTTGGAGAAAATTGCAAGTATAAAGCTGAGACTGAGTTCGGGTACCTTGCTGTTTTTCTGTTTCATTGTGTAAATGGGATAGGATCGAGCTACATTGCAAGTCCTTGAGTTAATTAGAGAAGGATTAGTTAAGATTGTTATGAACGTGACAATAATTGGTTAGTTTGGAGGAACTAGGACAAGAATTATACGTTGGAAGAAATTCTGTGCATGAACTATGTTCGGTTTGTCACTTTCTGTTTTAGGTGTTAATTATACTTTAACCTATCACTTTAGTTGCTGTGAAACTATGATGGTACAATTAGGGTCAAATGGTTAGCAAGAACTAAAGAGTGTCGTGCTTATTTGGAAGTTAAATTGTGTTTGATCAAAGAGTCGAATTAGACTGATCTTGCGGCTTGAATCAATGAGGAACCGGTTGTTTTCTTGATTAATGAAATACTATCTATGATGCCATGTTTGACTAATCACCATGAGGCTAATTTTCGTGCGCATGACCTCATGAGTATGCATGCTTGATTGTCGGCCTGGCATTGATACATCATATGCCAAATTCATATTGAGAATTTTTGCGACTCATGGTTGAGCATGTATTGGTACATGTTGCTGATCGATATATGATGAGATATGTGGAGTATTTTCTCTTCAGTGCATTGAATCGAGTTGATGCCCCTGGGTTGTGTGTGGGGATTTGTACGTACTTGATGACCCTGAGCTGTGTGCGGGGTAGAGTTGTACCACGCGTCGAGGACGCCATGGAGTAGGGGTCGCGAGTCACTTGACTTGGCGATGGTTGTATGAGCGAAGAGCATGTCATATTCATGATATTTTGGCATGTTGCATCATATGACCTTTGATTGTATTTTGAAATGCTACTGTACTACACTGTTGCAAGATTATTTTATAGTTTGTCCTAGGGAGTCTTAGGACCTCTATGGCGAGATTGGATATTTTCTTGCTAGCCGTCGCGCTAACCCACGTTTGTGGAAATATTTTCATACTAGCATCCATGGCGGCAGTTCCCAGACGCTTTGGAGTCCCTTTTGATTATGAGTCTTATTACTGTGATATGACACATCTTGATGTACCTCACCTGAAACTTGTTGTGCATGTTCATACTATGTGGGTCGATGAGGGAGAGCCTTCTTTGACTATATATAGTTGGTATGCAATATATATACGAGTGGGTAATAGATTAGTATGTCCTTTTTCCGAGAGCACTTTTGATGCACCCCCAGCCCCTATCGAGCCTGTAGTTCCCGTTCCTCCTGTAGCTGTTCCTGCTGCTGCACCCATCCCTCCTCCAAAGCCTGCTATACCAGAGGCGTACGTTCCGCCGCCAGAGCCACTTGAGGAGTCTGAGGACGAGGAGATGTTTCCTTCTGACCAGTCCGAGGAGGATTGAGGACTGGAGGTTGTCTTGGTGACTTTTTGTGTAGGCGACTACATAGGATGATGGAGTAGCTTTCTTTTGGCCATCCCAGTTATGCCTATGGATCGACGACCTGAGTCTTTTGGCGTGTATATATATGTGAACTCTTACTTGGTCGTGTGTCATGTTTTATAAATAAAAGTTCTAGCCTTTATTCTATAAATGCCTCATTTTTCTTTTCTAAGTCGCTAAATTCCTTTTGATTATTGTCGTATGGTCGTGGTGACCTATGGATCATAGACTATAGTCTATTAATTGTTATAAGGTTAATCGATAACTATCATTATTGGAGACCTAAGACCGTAGGGTGGCGGTCTGGGACGCCACAACTCTCCGAGGTGGTATCAGAGGATAGTTTTACCCAGAGTAATAAGGTGCGATAGAGATTGGAGTATTAGGGTACATGCAACAAAGACCAATGCATGTGATTGTTTAGATTGCCGTGTAATTAGCGATCATATTTGGAGTACTCACAGAAATTTCCATTGTTAATGACTGAGAGATTTGATAAGTCAGACTCAATTGGATATGGATTGATATGTAGTATCAATAGTTCATCATGAGAAGGACAAGGGCATCATCCTCTGGAGGAAACTGTGATGCAGGGACAAGAGATAGAGTCGAGGGAACAGTTGATCGGACTGATGAAATCCTGCAAGCTTTGGCTAATCTTGGTACAACAATAGGAGCTCAACCTCGATAAGCTCCAGCTAGAGCCGAAGATGGAGCAGGAGACCGACGTTTACAGAAGTTGGTAGAGCACTTCTTGAAGCTAAAGCCACCACAGTTCACGAGATTAAGAGAACTTCGTGAAGCTGAAAAATGGATAAAGAGTATGGAGAAAATTTTCAGGTTGTTCAACTGTAACAATGTGGATAGAGTCACCTTGGCGGAATATTAATTGAAAGACAATGCCCAGCACTGGTGGAATGCGAGCAAGGATGTGGTGTTTCCACCAGGAACAACAGTAACATGGGAAGCCTTCGTTAATGCCTTTTACGGCTAGTACTTTTCTGATTGTGCGAGGGACCAAAAGATTTCTGAGTTTATGAACCTAACTCAAGGCAGCATGATTGTAGTGCAGTATGAAGCAAAATTCTCAGAACTCTCCAGGTTTGCTCCTCAACTAATTGAGACTCAAGAATGCAGGAGTAAGAGGTTCTTAAATGGCCTCAAGATCAAAATACAGAAACAACTGGTATCTCTAAGGATTAGGGATTATTCTGAGTTATATGAACGAGCTCAGCTGGTGGTACAAGTGCTGTCAAAAGAAAAGAAGGAAGCAGAACATAAGGCGGGAGCCAGCCACGTAATGACTCAGGAGCAGGACAACAAAAGGCCCAGATGGTTTGACAAATCCCAAGAGACTCCCTATAAAGACGCAATTATGGAAAATTTCGTGGAGTTTGAAAGAACCGAGCAATAGGACAAGTTCGAAACCGAGATAGAGTTTGTAACCGCTGTGGCAAGGCTCATGGCAATCTGCCATGTAATACTGGGAGAGAATGTTATGGATGTGGACAAATAGGACATCTAGTGAGAGATTGTCCCCAGAAAAGACAACAAGTTCAACAGAACCAAGACAATCGAGCGAAGCCTATTGGAGCACAGCAAAGGCCTCAAGCTCAAGGCAGGATCCAGGCTATGACTCGAGAGGAAGCGGAAGCTTCCGGGACTACTATAGCAGGTATGATTCCTTTATGTGATAAGGATGCATATGTGTTATTTGACAATGGAGCAACGCATTCTTTTATATCAAAAAGATTTGCTGAATTGTGTGGATTGAAACCTAAAACACTCGAGGTACCCCTTAGCGTATCCACACCACTGAAGGACAAAATAGTGACTACTCTGAAACCTAAAACTCTCGAGGTACCCCTTAGAGAGCGTCTCTGGCTGCATTAAGGGATTGACAACTCTGTCTGCGTCTTTCTTCCACGCTTGACATCATTTGGAGGAGTGGTCTTTTTGATCAGACTCCTTTAGAAATTTTCTCTTCCCAACTAGGTTTCATTGGGGATCAATCAAATAGTTTATGCGAGCATCGGCCTTGCTTTTACCAGGCACTTTGCTTTTTCTTTTCTGATGCTGTGGATTTTTCTCATTCATTTTTGAAATCCCACTTTTTCTAATATTCATGGGATCATGTTAGACATATAGTCTAAACATGCTTTAAATATCAGTCCGGGAATTCTCTTCGTAATCCCTGAGTCTTGAATTCCTCCGTTTATGAGGTGATGATGCATTTCTCTTGAAATGTGCAATGATCACCAACAGGTTCATGAAATGAATTTGCAGGCTCAACTTGGCTTTGCAAAGGATATGGTGTGTGGGATAGAGAAATGAATGCTTCTCGTCATCCTATGGCACTTGGATTACCATATAAACAACACACAAAGATCGATGTTAGTCCGAGCAAGAAAATTTCTAACCATTTTCTCTTGACACTGCTGGACTTGCTTGCATTTTGCCCCAATGTGGGGTGGTTCTTGACAGGGTTAAGAAAGAAAACCGCCATTCAAAGGGGTTATCAATGGTCACCTGTAGTATTTAGGATATGAAACGAATACCTCCGTCGTCCCAATCCATGTAATCGCTGCGAATGGTCCCTACTTCCGTAGGTCCAGATTTTGCTATCTGATCTGTTCCACTTCTCTCTCAAGTGTGTATAGGACGTGTTTGGATTAGGCTTTGCCTCTCGTCTTTTGAGAAAACGTCCTTTTGAAAGTTTTGAATGACTTTTGATTGGAAAAATCTCTTTCTTTTTCTCCAAAAATTTTACCCATCAAGGGGATTTTATGATGCACCATGCACGCTCTTATTCATGTTCAGACAACCTCCTGTTTCAAAACATGAATGCCGATGAAATTTGAATTCTATGTCTTTTCTAGACATTATATTCTGAAAGCTTTTCTTTTCTTCTCTATTTTTTTATTTAACATCTTCAATGGATTGGGGAAAGGGATACTTACCTGTCCCTCGCGGCTGGAGATCCCTGAAAATGCGGAAGAAACATGTTATTGTACGTTCACGAATTTTTCAAAAAATTAGAACGATACATCTTACCCTTGGTCGTGTACTCCAACAGGTAATACATGGGGTATGAAAACCTGTTTCGCCTTGATGGTGATCCCCTGTCAAAGACGGGAATTAGTTATTAGTTTGCGTTCCAAAATTCAAGAGAAATTGGAACGATACAGCCTTGTTCTTGCTTTGTATTTCCATTTGAACACAAACTCGCGGTTTGCAGGATTTGGCCCTCTATCTTGTGGTCTTGATCCCTCCGTTTGGTTGGCGATGAATCATTCTCAAGGATTTGCCCCAGAGGAGATCCATTTGTGTTTTTGGACGCATTCCAGCACCATTCTTCATAGTTCCTTTTATTCAAGGAAAAAAGAAGATTTTAGCAAAATGCATGTCAAAGCATGGGACGTAGGAGCGATACTTTTTACCCTCCACTAGGTCTTATAATCAAAGACCATTTCTTGGAGTGCTGCCTCCCAATGTCAATAGCTTTATTCGCCTCCTCGTTGGCGAGTTCTTTTCTTTTGAGGCCTTCGGTGCCAACGACTTCCTGTTAAATGAGCAAAAACTCATGTTAGGCATGTGGTCTTCGAAGACCAAATTGGAACGATACAAGGTTACCGTTCACCCAAATTCGTATCTTGGGGTTTGATTCTGATGCGGACGACCCTGTTATTGCGTCCATTGACTTTACAAGAGGAGAAACGCCATTCTTTGTCCGGCGCACAAATGATTCACTTGCCCCAGTTGGGTGTGATTTGCTGTTTGCCATCTCTGGATTCGATGACCTTGGTCTGATGCGCTTTCATGGGGGATCATGAGAGTTTGCCCCCGGTTTGGCTCCTCAAAGCAAATGGGGGGGACCTGCTCCCATTGATTTTTGTAGATTCTGATTATCCCACTCGATTGTCAGAGTCCTTGATCAATTTTATCTGTCTCCAGACAGCTTGATATTCTTGGGATTCGTCATGTGGCGGTTTGGTGATTCTCTCGATCACACTCGCCATTTGAGGTATTTGATGTTCCCTGTTTGTTATTTGAAAGCATTACATCCTGCGTCCTCTGCTCTTGATCATCATCTGAGAGGAAAAAGAAAGGAAGCATTATTCCCATATCAAGAAAATAATCATTTTGGAACGATACGTCCTTTTACACTTGATTTGCATTCCGTTTTGATGTTGCATATTGATATGAACAACATCTATCAAATTCCTCCATCCGTGCTTGAAGGTATTTGCAACGCCTACGGTTCATTTGTCCCAGCTGGGCGACGTCTGTTTTGTCATTTGAATGCATGAGCTTTTGGGTGCATTGTCTCTTTTATCACCTGAGATAAAAAAATGGAGAAAAAATTATCCTCAGATCTGATTAAAAATCAATTAGGAACGATACGTCCTTTCACCAAACGAATGGCTCTGCGGCCGAATGTATTTTGCACTGAAGAGACGAATTCCACTATGCTCCACGGGTTTGGGGAATTTGCCCCCATTTTCGATAGAAATGAGCCTTATCAAGATGTATATAATACAAATAGATCCCTAATACAATCAATCTAAGGGACGAGATAGAGAGGATCTCAGCAAAATTAATCTTATACAAGAGAACTAAGAATGTCAAATCAATCAAAGGAATGTGGTCCGAACACTTGGAGATGCCCCAGTTCCAGTCTTCGAGATGTGACTCCAGGATCACCGAATTTTTTTTTTTTAGGTGGTTTTAGATATACCAACCATCTAAAGACATGCACATGAGACAAGTGAGGATAAAACTTCTAAAAATCAAAGGATTTGGCACCTAAGGTCAAGGTTCCCGCCTCGAGTTCTAGAAAGAGCCGATTCCATTACACAGCTATCGTTGCATTGGGACTCGATCCATAGTTCGAAATGAGCGGAATTGAAAAGTGGATTACCCCGTGCTTTTCTTCACAGAGATTCTGTTTTCAATCCCTTCTATTATTTTCCTCTAGGCGGCGCCCGGGGTTTTAGGCGCGGTTGTGTGTGTCCATGTGTCGTGATCATCACAATGCAAGTCATGCACAACCGTTTATCAATCAGTGCTTCAAATCATCCACACAACATACATTCCTACGCCAACCTGCATAAGACAATGTTAATCACGGACTACACCCATTATTTCTCCAATCTGCAAAAACATATAACACCTACCATGAGTGGACTTACCTCACCCTCAAGAGCGCCTGCAGGGTTAGAAAAATCACTCAGCGTTTTAATTACGGCCTAAGTCCACTTGAGGTCTAGAACCATAGGTTCTAGAACAAAGAGTCCCTAGTGGAGTCGCCAGCTGTCGCGACCCGTCCGAAAGCGGACGCGGCTAATGGATTACCGATCGCGAGATCTTTTGGATCGGCGCGGGCCCTCCCAGGCCCATACCAAATCGCGGCGAGAGTATTTTTTAATGGGTTCGACGATAAGAGTCGATCGCTTTCGACCTTCAGTGTGGTCGTGGTGGCATGTGTAAATTGTGCATGCATTTGGAGTCACCACCGGTCTTTCTTGGAGGGTAGACCAGAAACCTTACTGATCGATTGGGAGAGATCGATCAGTTATGCAGAACCAGAGATTTTGGGTTCGGGGATTTGGTTACGCTGGTGTCATTACCAACGCCCTTTCGGTACCTAACGCGAGTGATTTTCCTGGAAGAGTTCATGCAGGCGCAGTTTTGGGTGGGGTGAGTTTGATTCAGGGTTTCATGCAGATTGGAAGACTATTCTTATCAATCACAATCAATGAAAGCGCGATCAAGTGCATAAATAAATCTCATCGATGCACATCAATTCAAGTCAATGGCTTCCTAGCATAGCCATAAGGGCTTAGGGAAGGTGTGATTTCGGACCGGGGTAAAATGAGAGGATTTGGAGGCGATTTAGCCCGAAGGGCAAAATCGTCAATTTTTGGAAGACTTGGATACCGAATTACCCAAAATATTACATGGCCAGTTGATTGTGGCCATTTCCCATTTTTGAGAATTTTTTGGAATTTCTTGATTTTTCTTCAATTTTTGGAAGACGATTCGCCCAAAGGGCGAAATCGTCATTTGAAGAAGGTTCGGGGTTCAAAAACACCTGAAATGAGTCTTGGCCAGTTGTTCGTGGCCATTTCATATTTTTTGGGATTTTCCTGAATTTTTCTGAATTTTGTTTTTAGAATTTTTTTTGGAAGACGGTTTGCCGGAAGGGCAAAACCGTCATTTTGGAAAAGATCGGGGGCCGAAAGACCCGGAACAGGTCATGGCCAGTTGAATGTGGCCATTTCCTATTTTCTGGAATTTTTTAGAATTTTTCTGAATTTTTCAAATTTTTTTTGAATTTTTTATGATTTTCTATTTTTTATTGATTTTTGAATTTTTTATTGATTTTTTATTATTTTCTGAATTTTTTTTAATATTTAAAATTATTTTCCGGGCCGGGTTGGACCCTGCCCGCGCCTCGCGGACGCCCGGCCCGACCCTACGGGTCGAAACCGGCCTATTGAAACGACACCGTTTTTTTATTTTTAGAGACTTTTTCAATTTTTTTTTCAATTTTTATATTATCCGAAAATCAATGGATCGGACGGACCTCATCGTGCCACGTGCAACTCCTGGTGCGTCCGATCTCGGACAAGATCACACGTTCCACAACAAGCCACTTGGCACAATCTCAACCTTCTGATCGATTTTAATTAATTATCCGAAAATCATTTTTTTTATTTTCTGAAACTCCAGATCGCGACACGTGGCACATTCTCCACCGTCCGATCTGGTTTTATTTTTGTTCCTGGCCATGGCCCACCACGCTGACGTGGCTGCTGACGTGGCATGCCACGTCAGCGTTGACTGGTCAACGGACGACCAGACCGCCGGAGAAGAGGACCGGCGCCGGCGATTCTCGCCGGCGCCTCGCCGGAGCCGCCAAACCGACGTAAAAACGTCGGTTTTCAAGCGCAAATTCGAGCCTAATCGAACCCCTACTAAGCTCAAGTCGACATACACCAAAAGCATGGTACAAACCACGTCGGAAGGAGGCCGAACGGCCAACCACCGAGCCGGCGCCGACGGGAATTTTCGCAGAAATTTTTTATCGACCAAGCTCCGTTCTAAGCATTCATACAACATCCTAGGGAGGTTTAGAAGCTTACCTGAGCTCATTTCGAGCTTGCCGTTCACCAAGCTCGCCGGTGCGAGCTCCCGGCTCGGTCCGAGCATGTGGAGCTCCGGCCACCACTTTCGGCGCTGTTTCAATGCAAAAGAATAGGGAAGTCGAGCTTAGAGTCGATGATAGAGCAACTTCTAGGCTAGATTCGCACGAAATGAGGCCTGGGAGGGCACGGCCGAGACTCGAAAAATATAAAGCTCATTTGGGCATTTCGTCGAACACATGGTGTGCGACGGTGGAATTTGGAGTTTAGAGGAAATACCGACCTGTTCGTGGCTTGTCGACGGTGGCCGGAGCTTCAGTGATGGTTGGTGTGTCGCCTTGGACGTCGGGGATCGTCGACTTCCTCCCCGTTTTCCGCTCGGACTCTCTCTTCCCCTCTCACCCGAGCTGACTCTCACTCTCGGCCTCTCCCTCCATTTTCATGGCCGACCCCTCCTTTTCGTGTCCATTGATCCGCAAAACCCGAGCCACCACCTCTGCTTTTGTCCCCCACGTCTCATTGTCGTCCAATAATGTTCGACCGGCCGGCCCCTTCCCCCTTTCTTTTCTTTGTTTTTGCGCCGGTGGGTCTGCGTGGGTCTGCAACTGAGTTGCAGACCCGGTCGGACCGGGTCGGGTCGGGTCTGACCCGACCGGCCCGGTTTGATTCTCATCGCCCAATTGAGCCCCAAACCGACCTATATTTCCTGAACTTGATGCCATAATCGGACTCCTTGACATGTTTTCTATCAAAAATGGGTATTTTCGTGAATCAATTGATTGAAATTTAGTGAAAACCCCAAGTTACCCTTAGGATCCGAAATTGATTTTTGACTAATCGAGGGCCCAAACGATCGAATTAGTCAAAATTGAGGCCACCAATGGATTCAGCATGATGAAAACTATAGGGTAGAGATGTTTAATTTCAATGGGTATGCCAGTATGAAATTTAATTTCAAAAATTGTGAAACCGGAGACTAAATTGAAGAAAAATTATGCAATTAAGCCATTTTGTTTAAAATTGATCAAATTGGAGGGCAAATTGACCCAATTGCACTTCGAGAATTTAGAATCTAATGTCATAGCTTATAAAAAGTGAGAATTGAAAATTAAAAGACTCGAAAAGGATTTTTTTGCTCGGTTCGGGTTTATGTTTGTGAAGAAACATAGTAACCCGAGCCGAATTTTCAAGATTTAAGGTGACACACTTGAAGAGGAAATTAAAAAAAAATTATTGAATATTTTTGTGTATTTTTCTGACCACGAATGGTATTTTTATGATTTTTTTGGGTATTTTTATAATTAAATAAATTCGAAAAATATTATAAAATACCAAAAAATATTTTTTGTTCAAAATTGGTCCCCGAGGCTAGGCCAAGGCTTCCAAAGTTGATTTTGTGATTTTATGACCTTTTTTGATATTTTTAATTAATTTTAAAGAATAAAAATCATAATAATAAATGGTCAAAAATCAGGTGTCAACAATACGGAAACACTGCACAACCAAAATCTCGTAGATGTGAAATATCAGGCGGTGTTCAAAAAAGTGTTTGCCAAGGACTGATGTTGCCAATGACCCTTGAAGGAAGTCTATTGATTAAATAAGTTGCAGTCTCGAAAGCATATTCCCAGAAATTTGATGGAATTCCGGCTTGATACATGAGAGCCAGTCCAGTTTCGACTCTGTGACGATGCTTGCGTTCTGCAGTGCCATTTTGAAATGGGGAATAGGGACATGATATCCGTTGATGAATTCCATGTTGCCGAAGGTGAGTTTTAAAAGCTGAAGAGAGAAACTCAGGCGCACCATCACATTGTATTGCATGCACTTTGCATTGAAGTTGATTTTCCACAAATTTATGAAACGCAATAAAGGTGTTTAAGAATTGAGCACGAGTATGCAGAGGATAGAACCAAGAGAAACGAGAGAAGTCATCAATAAAACAAACATAATATCTATATCCACTAAGAGACATTACAGGAGAAGGACCTCAGATATCAAAGTGAACAAGTTGGAGTGGAGAAGATGCTCGGGAATTAGTGGATGGATGGTGATGGCGATGACTCTTGCTAAGAGCGCAAGCCGTACAAAAGCTAGAGGGTGATCTGGTAAAGTTTATTTGAGTAGATCGTAGTAGAGTGGTAATGGCATCAGAGGAGGCATGGCCGAGTCGATGGTGCCACAAATTAAATGAAACGGTAGGAGACGCAGTGAATGCTGATGGAGACGCCATGGAACTGAATGGTAAAACACGGTAGAGGCCATTTTCAAGCTTGCCTTGGAGTAGAATCTGACCGGTTTCAAGAGAAATAGCACGAAAGTGAGTACCATAGAACATGAAGACAGAATTATTTTCAATGGCAAATTGAGAGACATACAACAAATTTTTAGTGATAGAAGGGACAACTAAAACATTGGAAAGGCGAAAAGGAGAGGACGGAGTAGATTCAAGAGTACCTGTGTGGGTGATGGGAAGAGAGACTCCGTCACCCACAGTGAGCTGTTGAGGACCCACATATGGAGTGGTATTAGACAAAACAGCAACATTATCTGTGACATGGTGAGATGCACCTGAATCCGGGTACCATGATGCAGCAGCAAGAGCAGATGGCGGCGGAGCTAAAGAGGTATAGGGGCTAATAAGTGGGGAAAGCGAATTGTAATATGCTTGAGGAGATGATCCAAGTTGTTGAGGCTGAGTTTGTGTTTGGGTTGTAGGTGGATAGAACGTACGTTGAGTTGGGTTGGCATATTGAGTGTGATTGGAGTTTGGTGGAGGTACAAAATGTGGATTATACCTATCCCGACACGTAGCAGCTTTATGGCCTGGGCGTCCGCATAGTTGACAGTAGACAGTATTGCGGCGGCCACGACCACGACCACCGACGCCAGATTAGGAGTGGGTAAAATTCCACTTTGCTGTCCTGTGTAGAAACCTGAAGAGTTATGTCAACCGGCACGAGAGAAATTTCTCGAATTGGTTGAGGATTGTGTTGTTCCGATGTACGTTGCAAAGGCCGCAGGTGGAGGCTGTGCTCTGTTGAAATTAGATAGTTCAATTCGGCCTTCATGAGATAAGAGGAGACTATGAAGGTCTTCACGGGAAAGTGGAATGGTTCGAGTTTGCACCGAAATTGCAGTAGCAAGTTGATCGTACTCACTGCCAAGGCCTCGGAATAGATGAGTTTGATATTCATTGTCAGAAATAATCTCACCTATGGCTGAGAGTTGATCACAGATTTCAGTCATTTGTTTGTATGTATTCTGTGATCGATCTTCCGCCTTTGTTGATTGTTTGCAGTTGCATTCGGAGAGATGAAGCCCGGGCACAAGATTGAGCCTCATATGACGATAAAAGATATGCCCATGCCGAAGCCGAGGTGCGATGTCTGGATAATTGAGTGACAATTGTTGTAGTGGAGGTGGCCATTATCCACCCAAGGGCTGTTTGATCTCTAATTAACCAGTTTGTGAATGCTGGATTTTGAATTGGTGCTGTGGAGCCATTGCTCTCCTGTTCGATGTACTGCGGTGGAGCTTCTTTTGTGCCTTCCACAATGGAAAGGAGTTGGGAAGCCAAGAGGAAGGGAGTTAGACGAGTTTTCCAACTCACAAAATTCATTCCGTCGAACCTCTCGCCGATTGAGGGAGTGGAGATCACATTTGGAGTAATTGGAGTTGGGAGAACGAATGAAACATCAGTAGCATGAGTAGAGACGGGGATAACAGAAGAAATAGGAGGGGCCGATGAAGAAGTCATTAATTTGTCTGAAATGAGGGCTTTCGCCGGAGATGGCTCTGATACCAAGTTGAACTTAAAGATTAAAACGATAGCAGGAAGATGGACAGAAGCTTTTTGTATTAATGTTTTTCTGTATCGTATTACAAAGATGAATCTCTTTATATACACTTCAAGAGATATGCTAAAGAAAAGGAAAAGATCAGGATCAAATATTACTTCTATCTATAATACGAGAATATCCGGAAGAGGAGGAAATGATCGTATAAGATCAGAATCCTAATCGTATGTGATCAGAATGTTATCTCGTATCATGTAGAAAGAATCAGGACCCTATCTTTGATTTATTTAACAGTGAGAAACAAAGGCCTTACTTTTGTTCGTATTGAAGATCGTCCTCGCAATAGACATGTGCAAAGGAATTAGGGCATCTCGCCCCCTATCTTTGAGGATTCTACGCATCCCTAGCTGTCGTTTTGGTAGGATTTTCTTTGGCCATTGTTTTGGTTGTTGCTTCAGTCCTTTAGCTTTTCTTTGGTCGTCTGTTTTGGCCTCTCGGGTTGTTGCGCTGTCTTCTTGATGTGCTACCCCTTCTGTTTTGCTTGTTCTTTTGCCGCCTTTGGCACGTTATGCTTGGTGCGCTTTGGCTCCTTGATGTATTTTGCAGTTTCGTTACACCTTTGCGCCCTTTAGGACACCTTCAAGTGTCGTAATAGGAATGAGGTTTTTACGTTCGGCTACTTCTCTATACTTAGCGCTCTGGAAAATTCAATACATACTTACTTTACCAAAAAAAAAAAACACTCGGTGTCATCGGGATGATAATCTCGCTGACCATATGCAAGAAATTGCTTGTCCCGATCGTGAGGAAATCCACGGGCAATGAGAGAGGCATAAACATACTCCGGCGGATCGGTTTTGGTATGACCTTCTCGGTCATGGTCATGTCGCTCGCGGTGTTGGTCGAGGCGAAGCAGCTGAGGATGTGGAAAGATGACATCCTCGTGCAAGGAAGGGACATGACCAAATCGTCCATGAGCGTGTTCTGGCTAGTGCCGCAGCTCCTGATACTTGGCCTCGGGGATGGCTTCACCCTCATCGGCCTGCAAGAGTACTTCTATGACCAATTCCCCGACTTGATGAGGAGCCTCGGGATCGCAATATACCTGAGCATGATCAGAGGCAGGAGCTTCCTGAACAGCTTCCTCATAACGACCATTGACCGCATCACAAGGTGGGCCGGTGGCGGTGGTGAGGGCTAGGTGGGGAAGGACCTGAACTCGAGCCACCTCGATTGGTTACATTGGCTGCTTACGTCGATAAATCTGGAGAACCTGTGTTTATGTGGCCATTGCGAAGAGGCACACCTACAAGAATGTGCAGAGCATGGAGGTGGTTTCGAGTAATTGCAGAGAAAATGGTGAAGAAGATCATGAGGCAATGGCTTGCTATTGCCATAGCCCAAATGGGAAGTTTGGTCATGCAAGAATGTACAGTTTTTAGCAATATTGCCAGATGATTTCAAGATTAATCACCATCTTGACTTAGCAATATTGCACCGGCAAGTTGTTACAGCATCGGCGTCCATCACAAATTTTCTGACTTGCTACACCTTATCGTGAATGACAAGCCTTTGATCGGGCTCAAATTGATTTAAACAAATAGAATTTTCAGTACACGGATGGAATAGAGATATGAAAAACGAAACGAGGAAAAGGTCAAGAATTTCCATAAATAAGTATGGGATAGTGATACACAGATATACACTCTTAGAATGTAATTATTGTTTTCAATTTATTTGTAAATGAGTTTTTTCACATCAACATTTCTTATTGATTAGCTTTTTAAGGTAAAATCTTAATGACTTTAGCCGATAAGATTATCAAAAGATCCGAATCGATCATAAATAGTAAGTACTTTTTTCCGTGAACGAAAAATATCTAAACGGATACATTCAGGCCACCATTAATTTTTATGAAATATGAAAGAACTTGAATCATGTGATCAGTCCACGGAAGAATTCGCACTTCTCTCTTTTTATTATTTTGTTACTTTTCATTTAGAATGCTGCAAGGTTGTCTTCTATGTTGCTTCAATTAGCCCTCGCTTGAAATTGAAAATTATAAGGGCTTCTTTCACCCTCATCCGTCTTCGTTTTCGCTAACCAATCTGCTTCATCTTTGTCTTCTTTTTCATGACTCGTTCGACCACTTTTTTTTGTCGAGCATACTCTTTGGATAACTAACAAACGCAGCCTCAATTTTCAAGCTTATCTTAGTCGTGTTATCTGCAGATATGTCGGGGCTAATCATAAACAAAGAAAGCAAACAACACGCACCCAACATTCGTTATGGTTCAGCCAACGACAAGACGTTAGAATTAAGAAGAATGCAGAAGAATCCAAGTCCGCTTGATTAACTTTTGTCACCAGAAACATCCCAACAAAGTATCCAAAAGTTGTTGACAGATGAATGTTCTCTTAAATCATGGCAACATACTCCGAATAAGTCAAGATCCCAAGCAAAGCATCTATCAGATACTTTATCATCTCTACACTACAACTATGCTTCAGCCAGTCCTCATTATGGTCTGAACTCCAATTCCCATATCGCAGTTAGGCTAATCTCACCGAGCATGGGAGCATAAGCGCTTCCAAAGTTCTCTCCAGATAGCCTCGCCCAAAAGGACCTGCAGCATTATCAAGAGTTTGTGAGATTACATAGAGGTTCTTCGTCATGCTACACCATGAAGAACGTCACACAAAGTCGTTTACGTTCCTTCAATTCTCTTTTCTTTTTCCTATTTTTAGCTTCTTTTGGTATCTGACAGTGCAAAGCGAGGAATGTGAACCTAACTCGCTTCTCATGAAGCTGCAGGATACTACACCAGAAGAAACTGTTCATCAAGGCATGTTTACAAACTTGAATGCACATTGGAAAGAAAGAAAAGCAGGCAGGGAAAAAATGTTCATGACGTTTCTAAAGAATACCGAGCACGTTATTGACTCTGATTTCTTAAAGTTCAAGTTCAGTACAAACTCATGCACACATCACCCTGTCCAAACCACATGGGTATCCATCCCCTCTTCATCTGAAGGAGGAATGAGAATCCAAGAAATTTCTTGCCACTCCTAAACAGAACAAGGAAGAGCAACCATTTCAAACATCCTGTACATTATTAGCTCTTTAAGATAACAGAAAGAGAGGGACCCCGTTAATATTCAGTAGAATGATCAGCGCTGATTAAAAATTTTAAAGTGAGATGGGATTCTCTAGTAAGTTTCTTCCATCAATAGAAGAGCACAAAACAAACCGACTCTTTTCTCTGTTAATATGAGGATCTCTTCCATAGGCACAACTAATCACAGTTTCAAGTTCCACCACAGAAACTATAGAAAACAATAACCAATTTCAAACCATGTCTTTTCACTTGTTACGAGCGTTCGAGGGTCAGGGAAGGCTCGATTGGATTATTCTTTGTATCGTGTTTGTTCATTTGAAGTTAGTTAACTTCCTTATTGAAGAATAGGAGATAGAGTTGTTAATGTTAAAAGAATAGGAGATAGGATTATTTTAGTTAAGTTAGTAGTGAGTGATTTGATTATGAATATCCTTAGAGTGTATGCCCCTCCAGTTGGACTCCAAGCATCCGAGAAGAGCAGATTTTGGGAAGATCTGGATGAAATTTTAAGACGGATACCACACGAGGAGAAGGTATTCATAGGAGGAGATCTAAATGGACATGTTGGTCAAAGTAATGGAGGTTTTGCCAAAGTTCATGGAGGTTTTGGATATGGGACTAGAAATGAGACTGGCGAAGACATCTTGAGTGAAGCATTAGCTTATGATTTGATGTTGGCAAACACCTTCTTTAGGAAAAGAGTCACATCTAATCACTTTTCGCAGCGGTCAAAATTGTTGCCAGATTGATTTCTTCCTTGCCAAAAGAGAAGATAGAGCCTCATATGTAGATTGTAAAGTATTCCCTGGTGAACATGTAGCTACACAACATAAGTTGGTGGTCTTAGAGGTTCGCTATAACAAAGTACATAAAATGCAGAAAAATGCTCAGTACCCCAGAATAAGATGGTGGAAGTTACGTGAGGAGAACCAAACAGAATTCAAGGAAAGAATGCTACAGGAAGGACCGTAGCGACTGGAGGGCGAAGTAAATATGATGTGGAAGATGTCTTAACTGCATCCAGAAAGTGGCAAGAGGGAAAGTAGAGGGAACGGACATCAAACAAAAGAAACTCGATAGTGGAATGAAGAGGTGTAAGAGACAATTAAACAGAAGGAATATTTTAGATGTCTACATAAATGTCCTAATGAAGAGAATTTGCAAAAGTTTCGATTGACGAGAAATGACAAGAAAGCTGTACGAGATGCCAGAGGCAAGGTTTTCACCAATATGTACAAAAAACTTGGGAGCAAAGAAGGAGAAAAAGTCATCTATAGACTTGCAAAGTCAAGGAACGAGAAAAGTAAAAATTTTACACAGGTTAAATGTATCAAGGATGAAAATCGAACACTTTTGGTAAGAGATGAAGAAGTTAATGGAAGGTGGATGAGCTATTTTAACAAACATTTTAATGGAGAGAGAGATAGAAGTGAGGTGGATTTGGAAGATACTTCTGATGATTTAAACATAAGGTTTCTACGTAGAGTTGAAGCACGGGAAGTTAGGAAAGCATTAAAAAAGATGAAAACTAGTAAAGCCTTGGGACCCAAAGGTGTTCCTATTGAAGTGTGGAGATGCTTAGCGGATGTAGCAATAAGTTGGTTGACTAACCTTTTTAACAAGATCCTCCAAACTAATAAGATGCCTGATGAATAGAGGGAGAGTATACTTGTGCTTATCTACAAGAACGAGGGAGATATCCAGAATTGTTCCAACTATAGAGGCATGAAGCTTATGAGTCATAAAATGAAGTTGTGGGAGATAGTTATTGAGCATCGTTTGAGAATAGAGATCAAGACTTTTGTCAATCATCTCCAGGCACAACTAATTTTATTGGAGGTTTGAGGTATTTTCATGGCTGATGTTTAGTGACAAAATCTAGACAGATTCTGACCGTCGCGCCAAGGAGAAACCGAGTTGATTAGAGGTCTTCGGGTGTTATTTCTCTTCGAAACTTTCGCTGAGTCTCCCTAACACTTATATTGAGATGTTAGTAAGTGTAACTCGTGAGAATTTGGAGCCTAGAGATGATTTGTGGGTTGACATGCACGGTTGGATTGAAACCTGTTGTGCTCTGTTTATGCCATGTTCTGACCGGTTCTGTTGGGGATGCTTTAGGTGGTATTTTGGTTTCAAAATAACTCATGAGACCTTATAAGATATTGATTGAGGTGTTAATGAGAAGTATGTGAAGTGGATTGGGAGTTGGAAGAGTTTTAAGGGCTGTTTGAGGTGAGAATGCAAGTCGCCGACCAATATGTCCATAACGCGCACTGATTTTAAATTGAGTCGTTCTAAGTCGTCCGGTATCCAAATTGAGCTCCGTTTTCGTCCACATCACCGTAAGACCTTGAAGTTTAAGATCCTGGAATTTTTTTCATAAAATTCTAGAAATATTACAGTTTTTGTGAGACTGAACCTAGTTGTGGGGGGCTCAAATTGGACAGTTTTGATGAATTGAGACTTTGGATGACTTGCCTTGATAGAACGACAATTGGTATGCTTATCGACATTGAATTAACACTATGTTTCCTTGAGAATAAGGTGTTGTCGGTGTTATTGAGGTATTGGCGCGATGGAATTGAGAAATAATCGAGTTATAATGTGGTTTTCCTAGGCACGCCGTGAGAGCCATGTTTGGCCGTGGGCTTGCTGACCTAGGAGGGTCGTTTGGATGGAAATTGCTAACTTGCTTAATGAGGTAAGTGTCCCTTAAACATTTACTCGAACGTTAGGATACTACTGGATAGATTGGTCGGATGATTGAATTGCTTGATGAAGCCTATAGCTTGAATTGCATGATTGGTCGATTGAAATGGCAAGCAAAACTAATTGTGAGATTGATTGCCTTGTGATATAGTGCGGCTATTGAGCCTTGTATTCGTATGAATTGGCCGTGGGCCATATTATTGTTATTGAATTGGTCGTGGGCCCTAGCGATGCTTGAGTGAATTGAAATCACATCGCGGTCGTAGGCCCTGGCTATGCTTGAGTGAATTGAAATTTCATCACGGCCGTGGGCCCTAGCGATGCTTGAATAAATTGAAACTACTTCGCGGCCGTGGGCCCTGGCGATGATTTGGCTAGAGGCACTTGTGAACTACATCGTGGCCGTGGGCCCTGGCGATGATTTGGCTTGGAGCCCTATGAAATTATATTGCGGCTTAGAGCCCTGGCGATACATCGCGACTGTAGGGCTTGACGATGATTAAATGGTTGTCATATTGATGACTTATGAAAATGATATGTTTGTTTTAGGCTAATGTGTGAAACTTGGATCTCATAGTATGTGATGTGCTTGATGGCGATGTTCTTTATATCAAGGTGCCATGAGAAAGTGATATTGAGATGCTATATGATAATGCCTCGATGAGCTTTTTCTGAATTGCATTGTGGTATAGTCTAGGGGGGGACTGGCGGTCTGGTCTAGGTTTAGAGTTTACTTACTGAGATTTATATCTCACCCCATTGGAGATTAATATTTTTCAGGTTCCAAGCGATGAAGCATTAGTTGGCCAAGGAATGGCATTCGATGGAGTAATTAGTGAATGATTATATGATATTTGTGACCTTAAGGATTGTAATTGTTTTTGTGAATTAGAAATTGAACCCTTGGTTCTTGACTACTGTAACCCAGATGTACCTTTATTCATATAAGAAGTATACCATGTTCCTGTCCAAAGTCATCTAAGTGATATTGATGAGGGGAGTTGTTTCTCGCTTCCATAGTTTTAATAATTTGTGAAGCTTGAAAGCCGATGAGTCCTGGGCAGCTGTAAGTGAAATGGAAAGGCCTTGGTGGGATGTTTGCGGACCAATCAGATTCAGGGCGTGACATCCCCGTTTAAGTGGTATCAGAGCAAGGTCGGCTCGATTCAATGTGATTGAGGTTTGGACTGATAAGGAGTGATGGCTTGAGGACAATTAGATGGTGAGACCTATAGGATTAGGTATTGATTAATAACTCTTGAGGATTATATGCTTGAATTTGTGTGATATTCTAATGGTCCTAGCGTCAACTTTAATGGATGATCTCGAGTGATGTTGTGATTGAGGTTCAAGTGGAAGCAAGTTGAAATTAAAGAGACATAAGCATGGATTTTGAGGCGGTAATTGTGCTTGAGGTTAGTAGAGAATTGCTTTTGAATGAATGGTCAATTGGATTATATGAATGTAATTGTGGTTTGTCAAGGACCCAACTTGAGGAATATGAGTTACAAGGAGATGACATGTATTAGTGGATTCAGGCTTGAATTGCGTTGTATCTTGATGGTTTAGTTATCGATTGCTATTGACAATCTTGGATGATAAGAGATGAGGTGTGTACAAGGCAGCTGATAAGGAATATTTTGATTAAAGGCCAGTTGTGATCGAATGCGTGTAGGTTTGGCTTGAATAGCGACTAGACTTGAGGTATATGATGGAATATAGGCAATTGATCTATGAGATGTGACCGTCATTGATGGAATTAGAAATCTTCGATGGATAAGAATCGATTTGAAAGCGATTGTGGTATGACTAGTAGTGAGAATAGTCCTGGTGTACGCGTGTTTGTGGTTACGAAATGAGGGTGCATGCATGAGCTTATCACTATCAGACATAATAAATTGTCGCTTGGTATGGGACGAGTTGATGGGATACCTATAAACCGTAATGAAGCATGTTATGGGGCGTGTGGAACGGGGCTTCCTCTGTAGATGTATGACTTGGGACAACCTATAACAATCAGGTCTGATGAGGGCGGGGAGTGATTGCCGGGACAGAGAGGTCCGGACAAGGAGCGGCTCTTGGTAGGCTTCTAAGATAGCGAGGAGGCAAGAATGACCCAAGTCATAAATTGAAAGGGAAAGCCTAGGTATCGGGTTGAGTCTGATTATGGTTAAGAGATGTATGGCACGAGAGTGATTCTTAAAGCAAATGCTCGAAAGTGGCATGGCATTTGTATTGGCGCCTGTGGTTGGCATGGCTGAGAGCCTTGTAGTTGGCAGTGGATGCTGCGTGAAAAGGAAACTGATGTTCGTGATTGGCCTAGTTGGCACGTTTTGTAATTGGCATCATGTGATTGCTGTGGCCGAGGTCTAACTGAGAGATTAGACGACGTGTGGGGTTTATACCTATTGAACTGATGCCTATTAGGATTGAGATAGCATGTTGTGTTTATGCTACGGTGGCGGATGCCCTTGGATTTATGGCATGAACGATTGAAATGGCACTTTGAGTACTTGCTTGACGTTGGCTTAGTTGAGTTTTAGCCTAGTGAGGTTTGCGTAGTAATTGGCTGTTATTTGAGAAGTTGCCTCGTGGAGGCTTGCTTGATGTATGGTTGCTGCGTGAGGATGAGTTGAAATCCTTGAATAATGAGCAACTAGTTGAGAGTTGTTTGGGAACCACTAGGTGGCTGATGGTGAAAGATAATGAGATGAGCAGTCTAAGACTGCTAGACTTGAGTAGATGACTTAAGTCTTTGATTCCTGGAGGGAATCATAGTGGTTCAAGTGACATGAGAACCTGATAAGTTTGAAAAACCAGAGTACGGTCGCTAGAGGAGCATTTGGCTCAAGTGTACAAGATATGAGAACATCCCAGAATAGAAAGGGATCGTGAGAATTGAGCAAAGATGAGCAACTGGAGTATGTGTACTGGATGAGAACATGGCTCGATTTATTAATCGTGCGAAACCCAAGTGCAATAAGGGGTCGTGAGAACTTAAGTGGAAATGAGAAAATAGATGGCTAAGCAAACTCGTGAAGGAGTTGCCATTGTTACCCAAGTCGCTGAGACGCCTGGTGTTGATGCATTAAGTGATGGAAGTCACAAGAAAGGAAGAGAAAATCTGAATCGTCTTAGTATTAAGATTGAACTTCTGGACTAAGAAAGAATGACGCGGAACTTGAATGATTCCTAGAAGTGAAGTACGAGAAACTGTCCTGTGGACAACATTGAATTCCATGATAATGTCGACGTTCAGCGGAACGGACGGGATTGGGATAAAATCGCATTGACTGGTTATGAAAACCAGCAGTTAAGATAAGAGTGATTCCTCAGGGAAGAGTGACAAAAATGAACAACATGTTGCGTGGTCCTAGTGGAGACCCGTGGCAACAGAGGGCCAAGGTTTGAGCTCTCAAGTGAAAAGTGTGTGGAACAAGTTGGAAGACTTGACATCTGGCAGAAAGAAGTTGATAATAGTTGGATTAAGTGCCCAAGGAATGATTGAATTGATTGTTACCGTCTTGAGAGACGATGATTGGGCTCATTTAAGGAGTCATGAAAAACATGAATAACCTGCGATAGTGTCTTATGGATTTTAAGGAGATGCTCGTTATATGTGGAATATGAAGAGCGCAAGCTATGGACCTGATGAGGTAAGATTCCTCAGTCATGAAATTTCATGAGAAATGAAATCCATGTGGAGCCTTTGAGGATGAGAATGAGTGATGAATCGACTAGGGTTGATGTGAGTTGCTAAAACTTGAAGTTTCCTGGGATTGATGGATTGTTATAGACTGATTGCGGGAGATTCCCCACGAGAGTTGTTCCCTCGATGAAATGGATTCAGAAAGAGATGTAACCCGAAGGGGTTAATAAACGCAAAGAGTCTTTGAGGGCTTGAGTCAAGTTGACGATTACGCTGGTAGTGGCGTTCTTGTTTGGAATCAAAAGAGTCAAGAGCATCATAATGACGTGGCGTAAGAAGGGAATTTGAGTCGTTGTATGGCAAACTGATACGAACTGCGCGAATGCGCCGTGACGATAATGCCATACGAGTTGGAATGCTTAGAGCATGATTGGAATTGGTTTGCGAATGTCCGCGCGACAAAGTTTGGGAAACTTGTTTGGGATGAAAGAAGATTTTGAGTCTTTATCTACCACGAGAAAGTAAGGTAGTACGAAGAGATTCCCGAGGGGAATCGAACAAGAGGCAACGCGGATGTATGAAATTGCTTGTGGATATAAGAGCATTGCTTGTATAAAGAAAGACCTCGAAGCTATGATAACTATAAGAGGATGAGGATTGAGTATTGTGTAATTGCTGATAGAGGGACAGATCTTCCCTTGAGAAGTAAGAGATTCAACCTCTAAATTGGAAGTTTGTCAATTGACTAGTTAACGGCTACTAGAAGTACCTAGCCTGAAGGTCAGAGGGAATTGAGGTATTGCTATGATCGAACCATGATACTTAAGGGGTTGTGGGAATGAATAGGACCTTTGTGGTTCCATGGACGAAAGTATGAGTCTAGTATTGAAGGGAGAATTATAGTGTCCCTTGGGATGGCACAAGGATGTGCCAAGATTTTCTTTAATACTATCAGTGATAAGGATTGAAAGTTGGATTAGTCCATTACATGGTCGAGCATTAAACATGCCAATAAGAGAGAGAGACGTGACCATGAAGGTTGATGGATCACTTTGATTCAAGAAGATTTTCGAATGGAATCGAGAACGGATTATTACGGAAGTAAATATAGAATGAGGACTGAAGGAAACAAGTCTTGGGGAAAGACGACTTTTGTCAGAAAGGACACGTAAGAACGTTAAGTCATGAAAGGAATTATCCTGAGGAATGAGTGTGCGGTGAGGCGTCAGTGCCCCAAGAGACCGAATGGATAGAAGGTTGCAAATTTCGAGGACGAAACTTCTTTAAGGGGGGAAGAATTGTGACATTCTGAATTTTCGACCCCTCGAGGCTAATGACATGAAATGGAAGCTCGAATTGGCAATTGAAAACGAAGAATTTCAAAATTGGAAAAGGATTTGACGTCGCCTCGCCAATGGCCACTCAAAATGAGAAAAACGAAGTTTCAGACGAAAAGTGGCAAATGATCGTTTTGCCCCTCAACCTCATACCTTTGCCTCAAGAAAATTGGAAGGGAAAAATGGTCATTCAAACCTTGCCATGTAGCTGCTGAAAAAGGGGGGGAAATGAGGGTCAATGCAAGTCAAAGCTTTGTGGACCAATGCCAAGTGTCATTTTTTAGGTTGAACAAAGCATTAAATGGCATTAATTGGAATTTTGACAAAATGGTCTCAATTATTTGAGGGATGCTCCCCCTTGCAGCAGAAAAATTCATGCACCCTTCCCCCACCTCCATTTCCTTCAAAATTTCCTTCTTTTCCTCTCTAGCCAAAACTGCTCCAGAAGACAGTTTCTGAGCCTTCTGTTCAGCCTGCTCGAGGGGCCCATTCCGTCTCTATTTTGACTTGCTCCGACCACCATAGGTTATTCAAGATGTCCTTGACAATGTCCCGTTGGTTTCATGATTTTTTGAGGTCTGGTTAATTTATGGTGATTTTCGGAAGAAAAGCGGACAGATTCTGAGCTAACTGAGAGAAGACCATGGTTCACGCTCTTAGAAATTTCAAATGGCTCCGAAATTTTTATGGGAACTCTATAACATCTAGTACTGGAGTCCATAGAGAAGAAATGATAATTTTATTGGAGGTTTGAGGAATTTTCATGGCTGATTTTTAGTGACAAAATCTGGACAGATTCTGACCGTCGTGCGCCAAGGAGAAACTGAGTTCATTGGAGGTCTTCGGGGTGTTGTTTCTCTTCGAAACTTTCGGTGAGCCTCCCTAACACTTATATTGAGATGTTAGTAAGTGTAACTCGTGAGAATTTGGAGCCTAGAGATGATTTGTGGGTTGATATGCACGGTTGGATTGAAACCGGTTGTGCTCTGTTTATGCCCTGTTCTGACCGGTTCTGTTGGGGATGCTTTAGGTGGTATTTTGCTTTCAAAATAACTCATGAGACCTTATAAGATATTGATTGAGGTGTTAATGGGAAGTATGTGAAGTGGATTGGGAGTTGGAAGAGTTTTAAGGGCTGTTTAAGGTGAGAATGCAAGTCGCCGACCAATATGTCCATAACTCGCACTGATTTTGAATTGAGTCGTTCTAAGTCGTCCGGTATCCAAATTGAGCTCTGTTTTCGCCCACATGACCGTAAAACCTTGAAGTTTAAGATCCTGAATTTTTTTTCCCAAAAAGACAGTAGAAAAATTACATTTTTTGTGATACTGAACCTGGTTGTGGAGGGCTCAAATTGGACAGTTTTGATGAATTGAGACTTTGGAGGACTTGCCTTGATAGAACGACAATTGGTATAGTTATCGGCATTGAATTAACACTATGTTTCCTTGAGAATAAGGTGTTGTCGGTGTTATTGAGGTATTGGCGCGATGGAATTGAAAAATAATCGAGTTATAATGTGATTTTCCTAGGCACGTCGTGAGAGCCATGTTTGGCCGTGGGCTTGCTGACCTAGGAGGGTCGTTTGGATGGAAATTGCTAACTAGCTTAATGAGGTAAGTGTCCCTTAAACCTTTACTAGATTGGTCACTATTGGATAGATTGGTCGGATGATTAGATTGCTTGATGAAGCCTATAGCTTGAATTGCTTGATTGGTCGATTGAAATGGCATGGAAAACTAATTGCAAGATTGATTGCCTTGTGATATAGTGCGGCTATTGAGCCCTGTATTCGTATGAATTAGCCGTGGGCCCTATTATTGTTATTGAATTGGCCGTGGGCCCTATTATTGTTATTGAATTGGCAGCGGGCCTTGAGAAATTACATCGCGGCCGTGGGCCCTGGCGATGCTTGAGTGAATTGAAATTTCATCGCGGCCGTGGGCCCTAGCGATGCTTGAATAAATTGAAATTACATTGCGGCCGTGGGCCGAGGCGAAGATTTGGCTAGATGCCCTTGTGAACTACATCGCGGCCGTGGGCTCTGGCGTTGATTTGGCTTGGAGCCCTATGAAATTATATTGCGGCTTGGAGCCTTGGCGATTGTTGACACCTAAATTTTGATCAAACTTTTTTCCTTTATCTTTTGAAAAATTCATAGAAAATCTATAAAAAGTTAAAAATTTGAAAAATAAATTTTGGTGAGTTTGGCCAAGCTAAATGAACCATTTTGACCAAAAATATAATTTTCATAATTTTCGTATTTTTTTAATATTTTCAAAAAATAAAAAAATAAAAAAATCAAGAAAAATAGTATTTGAGGTCACAAAAATATATAAAAAGAGTTGGTATTTTTATTTTTATTTTATCTATTTTTCGACCTCATAAATAGTAAAATTCAGGTTTGATTTTAGGTGTTCTTGGATCATCATAAAATTGAATTTGGCAAAAATATTAGCAATAATTAAAAGGAAAAGGATTGAAGACATCATCATTTAAAAGGAAAAAGGAGAGAATTCGACTAATGATTTTGTCTTCGCATTTTGTTATTTTATTTTAACTATTATTATTATTATTATTATTATTATTATTATTATTATTTAATTATTTAATTTTTATTTAATTTTATTTTTTCTCTCTCCCCCGCTCCCCTTCTTTCCCGCTCCTGCTCTCTCTCCCTATTTCCTTCTTCCCTCGGCTGGTGAAAACGGAGACCCGAACACCCACTCCTCCTCATCTTACTCGGCCGGTGATTTCGGCGCCAACCACCACATCTCCGGCCACCACCACCTTCAACCCGAGCACGCCGCCATCACCGACCCCTCCGGCATCACCGCTGGTCGCCGGACAGCCGCGAAACAGCTCCCGAATGTCCCCCTATTTTTCTACCGCCAGACCCGAGAGCGTTGCTCTCTTCCTCCGGCTGTTTGCAACGTCTTCGTCACCGATCACCACATCACCGACGCCCTCACGCCTCCCCTCGACTTTGCCGACACCACTTCACCGGCGGCCGTCCGCCGGAACCGCCGCTAATAGCCCCGAAGCTCGCGGTGCCCTGTTTTGAGGCCGGCTCGGAAATTTCACAGATCCGGCTGAGCCCGACGCCGCCGTGGCTCACCGCCACCTCCAATGACTTCCTAAGACCTCTGCCGACATCCCTGAGCTCATGGAAGCCGGCCGCCGCGCGTAGAGGCCAGAAATTCGCTCGGAGTCCTTCCCCTGTTCTCGGTGCCGCGAAGCCCTGTTTTCGCCTGTTTTGTTCGGCCGCTGTTCGGCCCGCCTCCGGCCGTCTGCGGCCACGGCTATCGCCGCCCTCAAGTCCCCGATGTTCCCTCGACCCGCCACCATCGATCCCAAAGCCGGCTGTCGCCCATCGGCTGTTGAATCAGCCGCCTCTGCCTCGCCGCCCCGCCCCGTCGTTTTCCCCTTTTTTTGGGGTTTTGCCCGCGAACCGGACCGTGTCCGGCTGCCCGAACCCGTTTTAATTTGTTTTAAAAAAATAAAAATAAAAATCATTTTCGATATTTATTTATAAAATTGATTGTTGATATTCTGATGTGGCGATCGACAGGTGACATGCACGGAGACGGTCGCATTCTGGGGCTGGGCGATTGAAGACCGGTGTCCAATCAAGTATATTTTGCGTATCCGATTCGTATATCAGAGTTATTTTTTTAAAATATTGCCCTTACAGACTTGAGTTGCATGTATTTGTTTCAGTCTAGTGGTTAGTTTATTTATTTGGTTGAGTGTTGTCTATTGTCAAAGACATGCTTTTTATTAAAATATTTTCCGAAAATATTAAAAAATAAAAAAAAAATCAAAAAATGCCAAAAAAACTGGAAAATCAAAGAAAAATCCAAAAAAATGACAAAAATTACAAAAAAATCCTAGAAAATTCCCAAGGTTGGAAATGATAAAAAAAAATTGACTTGTTGTCATTTTCGGGATTTTCTCCCGTTTAATCCAAAATGACGATTTTACCCTTCAAAGGGTAAATCGTCTTTGATATTTCAATGATTTGTAGAAATTGCTTAGCATTTGGTGATGGGTCAGGTAGATGGCCAAACTTTATGTCTAAGGTTTCCACATTTCATTTCTATTTTTTAGAAAATGATGATTTTACCCTTCGAGAGGTAAATTGGTTTATAAAATTTCAGAAAATTCTGAAAATTGTCAAAAAATAGGAAATGGATCAATTGAGCGGCCAAATCTATTTTCGGCATTGTTTTGCTCTAGATTCATCCAAAAATGACAAATTTTCCCCTTTTGGACAAATCGTCCCTTTGATCTCAAAATTACGATTTTGCCCCTGATAGGCAAAATCATGTCTAAATCATTCCTAAGCTTGATTGATACTTCTCTAGGCTAATATAGCCTTATTAGGAATGTCATGTTGATTTGATATGATTATTTTGTATATCCGGATTCATTGATTTGCGCACTTTATTATTAATTGTGATTGCTAGGATAGCCACTCCCGTCTGCATGAATTCCTAGATTTAAGATTCGTACTCCACTCATCTGCATGAGAGAGGTAAGTCGAATCCAAACACGTCCCATACACACTTGAGGGATGAGTGGAGTGAAAAAGGATATCAAAACCTTAACCCATAGACGTAAGGATCATTCGCAACGATTACATAGATTGGGACGACGGAGGCATTCATTCTCTATCCCAAACATTACAGGTGACCGTTGATAACCCCTTAGAACGGCGATTGTATTCTTCAGCCCTGTCAAGAACCACCCCACAATGGGGCAAATGGAGATGACTCCACCAGCAGTATCAAGAGGTAAATGGTTAGAAATTTTCTTGCTTGGACTAACATCAATCTTTGCGTGTTGTTTATATGGTAATCCAAGTGCCATAGGATGACGAGAAGCATTCATTTCTCTACCCTACACACCATACCATTTGCATAGCCAAGTTGAGCCTGCATACTCATTTCATAAACCCCCATTGGTGATCATTGCATGTTTCAAGATGGAAGCTGCATCACTCCCTGAATGGAAGAATTCAAGAAAAGAGGTTTATAGAAAATTTCAGACCGATGTTCAAGCGTGCTAACGTTTAGGATGGCACAATTGCCGAGAATCCTAGTTCCAAAAAAAAAGGAAAAGCGGGATAAAAAAAATCCCTAGGCATCAAGAAAAAAGCAAAGTGCCAGGTAAAAGCAAGGTAGATGCCCATTTAAAATGTTTGTACTGATTCCCAGCGAATCATGGTTGAAAAAAAAAATCCCAAAGGAGTGAGATCAAAAAGACTACTCTCTAAGCGGTATCTCACTCAGAACAAAAACACAGGTAGAGCTGATAGTCTCTTAATGCAACAAGAGATGCTCTCTGAAGACTCTTGTGCACCTCAAAAGATGAGTCTGTACACGCCAAGAGCTGAAGATGTTCTTCGAAGGACAGGGGGCAAATCTACAATGATCACCAATGTCAAACCCTTCACAATTTCTGGGCCAAAACTAGCCTTTTTCGATCCCCAATCCCACCAATGTTATAACCCGAAAGCAGTCTTCTCTAACTAAGACACTTGGGTTAACGTATAGCTTAGCTCAAAGAAGTACGAGCAAGACTATTTCTTTCTCATTTTGCAGGGTTCTTGACTTGTAGACCCAGAGCAGACGATGAAGATCCTTCATTCAATGGCCTTGACTCAAAAGTGAGTCCCCCTTGGAAATTGAAATCCAAGCCCAACATTACGGTCCCGTGAAAGACCTCCTGATCAGTCGAAATGTAGGCGCTGCGAATGATCCTGAAACCTAGGCACATGTTAGTAGGAGATTGAGCGTTTTCCCTATAAAAGATCATTATTACAAAGCGGTGAGGAGCCCTCTCGGATGAGAAATTCTCCAATTGATGTTTTGAACAAACTCTTTTTGGAAATTTCAACTTGTTTGATCCAAGTTTGCCATACAAGGAATTTGTGATCACCTCTGTGTGTTGCAAGAATGTTGTGGATAACCTCCAGCATCAAAATGTACTTTTCATGACTAAAACTTAAGTCATAGAATCTTGTCAATTGGACAATTGTTGTCTTCCCAAAGATTACTAACATCTTCTGGGTGAAGAACAATCTTTCAGGTTTAAACTTCTGCAGGATCCTTGGTAATCTCAAATCCCAGAATAGCCTTCAGGTGAACCTAAAGTTAGGTAAACCTCCCCCCGATGACCAGATGCGGCATCCTTAAGTCAAGCCTTTTAGTAGGCAAACCTTTCCTAAGACCGATCCGCATAATGATCGAGTCTCCGACAAGCCCCGAAAATCGGGTACGTCATCTTTTAACTCATGGTAGAAACTGCCTGAAGGGTCAACCAAAGGTAGAAACCGCCTGAAGGGTCAAATGAAGGTAGAAACCGCTTGAAGGGTCAACTCAAAGGTAGAAACCGCCTGAAGGGTCAACCAATGGTAGAAACCGCCTGAAGGGTCAAATGAAGGTAGAAACCGCCTGATGGGTCAACTCAAAGGTAGAAACCGCCTAAAGGGTCAACCAAAGGTAGAAACCGCATGAAGGGTCAACTCAATGGTAGAAACCGCCTTAAGGGTCAACCCAATAGTAAAAATCACTTAAATGGTCAACTCAATGGTCCGATCCACCCTACGGATCAAAATCCTTAGCAAATCCCAAATGGGATGCGTCTTCCTTAGATTCCTATCAGTTAGGAATTCCATTATGGTTTGGCCTACCATACAGGTTAGAGCTTAACCTCCGTAGGACACTCTAGACGAGTCCCTAGGTATCTTCTCGAATCCATCAGACACCGCGAAACCCGCGCAAACATCGAAAAGGTAAGTGGCAGGTATGTCTCTCTACTATCTCACTCTCTCATGTCAAATGAACGCTTCTCCCCTTCAAGGAAGAACATACATTGACAAGCATGAAAGATTGGATGTCATTACTCCTTTTCCTTTAGTTTCCCGAGTCGAGTCGATCAAGACTGAGGTGTCACCTTGTCTTTGAGAGAAACCTCTAACGAGATTCCTCTAAAAAAGGGGCAGCTGTTGACATCTAAATTTTGATCAAGCTTTTTCCTTTATCATTTGAAAAATTCATAGAAAATATATAAAAAGTTGAAAAATTGAAAAATCAATTTTGGTGACCTTGGCCAAGCTAAATGAACCATTTTGACTAAAAAAATAAATTTCATAATTTTTCTATTTTTTTAATATTTTCAAAAAATAAAAAAATCAAGAAAAATAGTATTTGAGGTCACAAAAATATATAAAAATAGTTGGTATTTTTATTTTTATTTTATCTATTTTCCGACCTCATAAATAGTAAAATTTAGGTTTGATTTTAGGTGTTCTTGGATCATCATAAAATTGAATTTGGCAAAAATATTAGCAATAATTAAAAGGAAAAGGAGTGAAGACATCATCATTTAAAAGGAAAAATGAGAGGATTCGACTAATGATTTTGTCTTCACTTTTTGTTATTTTATTTATTATTTTATTTTTACTTTTATTATTATTATTTTATTATTATTATTATTTTATTTTTTTCTCTCTCCCCCGCTCCCCCTCTTTCCTGCTCCTGCTCTCTCTCCCTATTTCCTTCTTCCCCCGGCTCGTGAAAACGGAGACCCGAACACCCACTCTTCCTCATCTTCCTCGGTCGGTGATTTTGGTGCCAACCACCACATCTCCGGCCACCACCACCTTCAGCCCGAGCACGCCGCCATCACCGACCCCTCCGGCGTCACCGCCGGCCGACGGATGGCCGCGAAACAGCTCCCGAATGTCCCCCTGTTTTTCTACCGCTAGACCCAAGAGCCTTGCTCTCTTCCTCCGGCCGTTTGCAACGTCTTCGTCGCCGATCACCACCTCACCAACGTCCTCATGCCTCCCCTCAACTTCGTCGACACCACTTCACCGGCCGCCGTCCGCCGGAACCGCCGCTAATAGCCCCGAAGCTCGCGGTGCCCTGTTTTGAGGCTGCTCGGAAATTCCACAGATCCGGCCGAGCCCGACGCCGCCGTGGCTCACCGCCACCTCCAACGACTTCTTAAGACCTCCCGTTGACATCCCTGAGCTCATGGAAGCCGGCCGCCGCGCGTGGAGGCCAGAAATTCGCTCGAAGTCCTTCCCCTGTTTTCGCCCGTTTTGTTCCGCCGTTGTTCGGCCCGTCTCCGGCCATCTGCCGCCACGGCTATCGCCGCCTCCAAGTCCTCGATGTGCCCTCGACCCGCCACCATCTATCCCAAAGTCGGCCGTCGTCCATCGGCCGTTGAATCAGCCGTCTCTGCTGCGCCGCCCCGTCATTTTCCCCTGTTTTTGGGGTTTTGCCCGCGAATCGGACCGTGTCCGGGCCGTGTCCGGCCGCCCGAACCCGTTTTAATTTTTTTTAAATTTAAAAAAATTATTTTCGATATTCATTTATAAAATTGATTGTTGATATTCTGATGCGGCGATCGATAGGTGATGACGCGCACGGAGATGGTCGCATACTGGGGCTGGACGATTGAAGACCGGTGTCCAATCAAGTATATTTTGCGTATCCGATTCGTATATCAGAGTTATTTTTTTAAAATATTGCCATTATAGACTTGAGTTGCATGTATTTGTTTCAGTCTAGTGGTTAGCTTATTTATCTGGTTGAGTGTTGTCTATTGTCAAAGACATGCTTTTTATTAAAATATTTTCCGAAAATATTAAAATAATAATAATAAAATCAAAAAATGCCAAAAAAATGGAAAATCAAAGAAAAATCCAAAACAATTGAGAAAAATTACAAAAAATTCCTAGAAAATTTCCAAGGTTGGAAATGATAAAAAAAATTGACTTGTTGTCATTTTCGGGATTTTCTCCCGTTTAATCCAAAATGACGATTTTACCCTTCAAAGGGTAAATCGTCTTTGATATTCCAATGATTTGTAGAAATTGCTTAGCATTTGGTGATGGGTCAGGTAGATAGCCAAACCTTATGTCTAAGGTTTCCACATTTTATTTCCATTTTTTAGAAAATGACGATTTTACCCTTCGAGAGGTAAATTGGTTTCTAAAATTGTCGAAAAATAGGAAATGGGTCAATTGAGCGGCCAAATCTATTTCCGGCATTGTTTTGCTCCGGATTCATCCAGAAATGACGATTTTGCCCCTTTTGGACAAATCGTCCCTTTGATCTCAAAATTACGATTTTGCCAATGATAGGCAAAATCATGTCTAAATCATTCCTGAGCTTGATGCTTCTCTAGGCAAATAGAGCCTTATTAGGAATGTCATGTTGATTTGATATGATTATTTTGTATATCCGGATTCATTGATTTGCGCACTTTATTATTGATTGTGATTGCTAGGATAGTCACTTCCGTCTGCATGAATTCCTAGATTTAAGCTTTGTACCCCACTCATCTGCATGAAATCTTAGGTCAGAAAATTCAGTCAACTTAGGTACCGAAAGGGCGTCAACTCTGACAGTTGACGTAACTAAGTCCCCGAACCCATTTCTCTGGTTATCGCAGAATTGAATAGAAACTCCCGACTATTCAATAGGGTGGTCCAATCATACCTCCAAAAAATGATTGGTGGCAACTCCATGGCATGTACACTTAGCACATGTCACTAGACCACACTAAAGGTCGACTACGTACACCTCTGTTGCGATTTGGGTAATGGGCCTTGGGAGAGGCCCGCATCCAACCAGACAGGACGGCCCATTAGCCCTCGAGAGCACAGGCAACCTCGAGAGGGTCGCGACAGCGATACATCGCGGCCGTAGGCCCTAGCGATGATTAAATGGTTGTCATATTGATGACTTATGAAAACGATATGTTTGTTTTAGGCTAATGTGTGAAACTTGGATCTCATAGTATGTGATGTGCTTGATGGCGATGTTCTTTATATCAAGGTGCCATGAGAAAGTGATATTGAGATGCTATATGATAATGCCTCGATGAGCTTTTGTGAATTGCATTGTGGTATAGTCTGGGGGGACTAACGGTCTGGTCTAGGTTTAGAGTTTACTTACTGAGATTTATATTTCACCTCGTTGGGGATTAACATTTTTCAGGTTCCAGGCAATGAAACATTAGTTGGCCAAGGAATGGCATTCGATGGAGTAATTAGTGAATGATTATAAGATATTCGTGACCTTAGAGATTGTAATTGTTTTTGTGAATTAGAAATTGAACCATTGGTTCTTGACTACTGTAACCCAGATGTACCTTTATTCATATAAGAAGAATACCATGTTCCTGTCCCAAGTCATCTAAGTGATATTGATGAGGGGAGTTGTTTCTCGCTTCCATAGTTTTAATGATTTGTGAAGCTTGAAGGCCGATGAGTCCTGGGCAGCTGTAAGTGAAATGGCAAGGCCTTGGTGGGATGTTTACGGACCAATCAGGTTCGGGGCGTGACATCAATGCTCAAAACAACACAAGGGGTTTGGATTCGAGATCACTTACAGCTGCAAAATCACATCCTATCCTATTTTGATGCTTTGTATTGCACCCAGGGTAATCGTCAGTTTGATCCAATCCATGCTCATTGTCCTCATATCGTCACCGGATCTGTGAATGATGGTCTAACTCAAAATGCTAAAGCACGGGGACCGGATGGGCTTAGCGGTTTGTTTTATTAACACCTTTGGGATACCATACAGCAAGATATTCTCAAAATGGTTACTGGTTTTCTCAACACCGGTATGCTTCCTCCATCCATAAATCTAACACATATCACTCTTATACCCAAGGCGCCTCATCCGGAGAGTTTAGAACAATATAGGCCGATCAGTTTATGTAATTTATCTTACAAGATTTGCTCTAAAGTCCTGGCTAATCATCTCCGACCAGTTCTTATACGCCCGGAACAAAGTGCTTTTGTTTCAGGAAGACAAATACAGGACAACATACTTATTGTCTAGGAAATCCTTCACCAACTTCAAATTCGCCGAAAAAAAACAGGCTATTTTGAAACTTGATATGAAGAATGCCTACGATCGAATTGAATGGAATTTCTTAGAAGCTCGTTTACTTGGAATGGGTTTTGTGACTCGATGCGTCTCTTGGATAAAGGCTTGTGTCTAGTCTGTTTCTTTTAGTAACCTTTTGAATGGTGCCCCCTTACCAGAGTTCCACCCTCGCGAGGTTTGAGGCAAGGTGACCCGCTCTCGCCCTATCTATTCATTATAGTATCGAATGTTTTATCATATATGATAGCCAAAGCTATCCAAAAAGGGCGTCTAAAAGAAATAAAGCTAAATCGGTATTGCCCTACTCTATCACATCTTCTGTTTGGGGATGACTCTATTTTCTTTCTTGATGCCAAGATAGCTGAATGCCAAAGTTTAAGTGAGATTTTGAACTAGTATTGCTATGCTTCCGGACAGGCCATAAACCTGAATAAGTCTGGGATGTTTTTTAGCCGGGGATGTCAAGAATGGCTAAGGAACTTTCTCGCTTATGAGATGCGGGTTCCGGAGATAGCTCATACAGGGAAGTATTTAGGCCTTCCCTCTGACTGGGGTAGGACAAAAAAGGAAATGTTTTCTTGGATTTTGGCACGAGTTCGATATGAAGTATTTAGGCCTTCCCACAGTATGCCATGTCAGTTTTCAAGATACCTCTCTCAATTTGCCGGGCCATCGAAAGAAGGATTGCAGCTTTTTGGTGGTCTAATAAGGAGGCGGGTTCTGGGTTGCATTGGCGTAGCTGGGACCTCCTTAAAAGTAGCAAACAAGATGGGGGACTTGGGTTTCGTGACTTTATTTGTTTTAACCATGCAATGCTTGGCTAAACTGCATGGAGACTCCATTCAGACCCAACTAGCCTTTGGGCTACCTTATTGAAGGGTCTTTATTTCCTATGTAGTTCATTTTGGGAAGCCACTAAGGAGACAAGGCCATCATGGGGATGGCAAAGCCTATTAATCGGCCGTGACTCTATTGCTCCCTTTATACGTTGGCAAGTTGGTAATGGAAACAGAATCAGAGTTCGTTATGATAATTGGCTCCCAACTGGACCTATCGGTGGTGAATCAACTCCTTCCGAACCTAAGATAATAGCTGGATTCATTACCCCATCTTTTCAATGGGATCATAATCTTCTCTGTCATTGCTTCTCATCAGAAAGAGTTCAAGAGATAATGACAATTCCTCTCACAGACTAAGACTCCCAAGATCGATTGTTGTGGGCTCACACTACTTCAGGTCAATACACAGTCAAAACTGCAGATCGTGTGTTTCACAGTTCAAGCCCTATAAAACCTACGTAGGTGCGTCCATCTACTTCTTATTAGTGCCCCCTCGGCTATGGAGTCAAATATGGAAGTTACAGGTGCCTCCTAAGATCCGACATTTTTTATGGCGGGTGTGTCATAATGCTATATCAATTGCAGCTAATCTTTTTCATCGAGATATCATACCTGATTCGAGCTGTAGTTTATGCCACCAAGTCCCCGAGACTGTTGAGCACCTGTTATTATTGTGCCCCTGGACAACACAAGTATGGTCGCATCCATTAGTTAACATGCCGATTGATCCGCAAACCATAACGAGGATTGAAGCATGGTTGGCATACTTGCTGTAGAAATCTATATCAATCCAACCGTCTGTGTCCTTCATTGCCCATCTTCTGTGGCAAATATGGAAAGCAAGAAATGCGTTTGTCTTTCGCCAACAATCTCTGGACCAGAACATACTGTTTACATTGCGTATGCCAATAATGCTAGTTTCTACAGGCGGCAACCAAATAGAAAGGTAGAAGGGGAAAACCTACCGAAGCAATGGCGGCTTCCTCCAATTGGGACACAAAAATTGAATGTCGATGCATCGTTCGTTCCAGGCGAGACCTTGAGTGTAGTCGCTGGCATTCTACGCGATGACCAAGGTAGATGCGTTGATGGCTTCGTTAAGAATGTTTTCGCTGCTGACTCAGAGCAAGCTGAAGCACTAGCCTGCAAGGAAGGCGTAAAATCCTGGGTTAATCATCAACTCTCTCGAGCCGAACAGCAATCTAGCTTGCAATTACTAATCATGGAATCGGATTGTGCTAATGTAGTGGACGACCCCACCTTCTTGCTTTCCCTTCCGGCAGATCGACGATTTTCTCAGCTGGAACAACGATCCTTTCTCACCTCATGGCAGATGACTCATGTCCTCAATGAATGTCTTCAAACCCTAAGAAGTGCTGGACTTGGCGTGAATATTAGGCACTGCTATAGAGAGGCTAACAGAGTGGCCCATTGGGTTTGTCAAGCATATAGAAGGAAAAAAATTGCCCTGTAACTGGTCTTCCTCTCCCCCTGTTGTGCTTCGGGCCCTTCTTGAATCAGAGGCCCATCTATCATGTAATTTTCGCCCTCCATGATAAGTAAATATCGTGCAGCTTTAGACAAAAAAAAAAGTGCAATCTCAATTTTATCTTTTTTTGTACGACCTCGATTCTACTTTTTTTTATCCAATAAAAATCCCCAGTTTTAGATGACGTTTCAATTCTACCGTCAAATCTCAATTCTACCAAAAAAAAAATCTCTTTCATAACAAATCTCGCAAATATGCATAAATTAATCTTCTATTCCAAATTATTTGTTGATAATCGAGAGATTGAAAACTCCCTAACATGAGTAGTTTGAGTTTCTCGAAGACAAGCTCTCTGAGCACGAGAGATGAAAAGTAGCGCAATGACATGAAAATGCCACGTAAGAAGGCGATTTATGATGGATGGTTAACATGTCACATTTGGGACTCAAAGCAAAGTTGATTTTTGGGACATGTTCACTATAAGTCTAAAAAATTATCATGAAAGTGCAATTGAGTCCTAAAACACGTACAAAATGCAATCGATTCTTAAAATTTGTCAATTTGGTATAATCAAATCCTTCCATTAACTTAGTCCAATTTAACTAACGAGAAATGCCGATATCACTTTTTTTTTTATTTTTTCCCTCTCCTACGTGGCTATGCTGTTTCTGCCCAAATATAATTTTTAATATAATTTAAACTTAAAATAATTTTAAAAAAGATTTTAAAGAGAGAGAGAGAGAGAGAGAGAGAGAGAGAGAGAGAGAGAGAGAGAGAGAGAGAGAGAGAGAGAGAGAAGCAGGAGCATCTTTTTCTGAGATGAAATTTTTCTGGCAATGAATGTGACGCCTTGAAAATTTGACGTCTGCAAGAAAAACTAAATTCAATTTATGGAATAAATGTGAATTCCAATTTGTTGTGTAAAATTTGGATTTCAAGAATTTAAGTGACAATAGTTGGATTTTGCCAAAGAAGTCGATCAGATGATATTAGGTTTCGTAAGTTTAGTCGACGTGCAATAGGATCGAAACCCTCAAGTTCGAATCTAGCCTGATTGAGCTGGACCTGTGAAAAGACCAAAATATCTTCTGTCGGTTGAACAAAATATCCGACCAGTCCAAAAAAAAATGAAATGACTAAAATTCCTTCCCTTCATTCATGTGCTAGAGGATAAGGAATTTGAATCCTTGTGGGCCCCACAAGTCAAGTCTTCAACCACCACTTCACATCACCTTTTTCCCTAGTCAATATGTCAAATCCCTTCCTCTCTCCACCTTTTCTCCTTCTCTTCTCCCTCTCTTTCTTTTCTCTCTTCTCTCTCTCTCTTTTCCTCTTCCCCACACAACCGAACACCCCTTCCCCCATTCGATTTTCTTCGCGCAACAACCTTTCCACACCTGACAATGGCCGACCCACCTCTACTCCTCCGCCATTGTTCCGTCCGTCGATCGCCAGCTCGTTGCCACGCCATCCCCTCCGCCCGACTAGCCGAACTCGCAACCTCCAACCCCTCCTCTTTCGAATGTGCAGCCCCGACCTCCACCTCCTCCCATTTTGCTCGACTGGGCCTCCATCTCTACTGTCGTGCGTCGACTAGCCCCAGTCGTCCCGACCAGCCGCTGGTGGTCGTCCACCACCTCAGCCGCGTCCCTAAGCTCCTCGTAGACCTGGAGCCCAACGACCTCACCCCTCTCCATCTCTGCTTTCACATTTGCCCTAGCATGTCCTGTCACCGGCCATCTCCTCCGCAGCTCACCGCCCCAACCGTCGATGTCGATCGCACTCAGTCAGCCCCGGAGTCCCTTGAAACCGAGGCCCCCCCCCCCCCAAACCGACCTTCGCCCATGCTCACCCTCCCTCTCGGCTTCACCCACCGCCAGTTACAGGCCCATCAGCCTTTGTTGTGCCACTGCACTGAGCTGCTGGTCCACCCCCAAAGACCTCGCAGCCACCATTGTTGACACCTAAATTTTGATCAACTTTTTTTTATTTATTTTTATTTTTATTTTTATTTTTATTTTGAAAATTCATAGAAAATCCATAAAAAGTTGAAAAAATTGAAAAATCAATTTTGGTGACCTTAGCCAAGCTAAATGAACCATTTTGACCAAAAAAATAATTTTCATAATTTTCATTTTTTTATATGTATTTTCGAAAAATACAAAAAAAAGAAAAAAAAAGAAAAAGAAAATCAAGAAAATCAAGAAAAATAATATTTGAGGTCACAAAGATATATAAAAATAGTCGGTATTTTTATTTTTATTTTATCTATTTTCTAACCTCATAAATAGTAAAATTCAGGTTTGATTTTAGGTGTTCTCTGATCACCATAAAATTGAATTTGACAAAAATATTAGTAATGATTAAAAGGAAAAGGAGGGAAACATCATCATTTAAAAGGAAAAGGGGACTAATGATTTTGTCTTCTCTTTTTGTTATTTTATTTTATTTTTACTTTTATTATTTTATTATTTTATTATTTTATTATTATTATATATTTTTTTTTTCTTTCTCTCTCTCTCTCTCCCCACTCCCTCTCTCCTTCCCGCTGCCTATTTATCTCCTCCCCCTCATCATCTCCTTCTCTCTTCCCCCTCCTCCTCTTCCTCTTCCTCTTCTTCTTCTTCTTCTTCTTCCTCTCTCCTCTCCCTTTCCCGAACCATCTCACTGTTCCGGTCATAACTCCGTCGTCCAATATCAGGTCGAGATGAAACCACCTCCAATAGAAAGCTTATCGTCTTATCTTTCCAGGGATATATTATAAGGCTCATTTGGCCCAGCCATTCGTCCGATGGAACCGTTTGAATGAGCAAAGGTCGCTGCTGACCCTGTAACGACTAGTTTCTGCCGCCGCCGTCGTCCTCCACGATCAGCCCTTCCGGCGACCTTTGCGCCCCCCTCTGACCATCACAGGTTAAGTTAAGATGTCCTTAACAATTTCCCGTTGGTTTCGTGAATTTTTGAGGTCTGGTTAAATTATGGTGATTTTTTGAAAAACAGTCGACGAAAATCGAGCGAATTGAGGTATTGTGGTCATATCTCACTCATTTGGACTCCTTTTAAGGTAAAATTTTCGGTGATGGCTTCCTAAGATGATAGGCTATGTTCTGGAATTTTAAGGTTGCTGAATATTTGCTGTGTATTTACTTTATGTCATAGCATTTCTATATTTCGCATAAAAGACCCAGAATCGGAAGGCCGAGCCTCCTGTTGGTGTCTAAATATTTGCTGCGTATTTACTTTATGTCATAGCATTTCTATATTTCGCATAAAAGACCCAGAATCGGAAGGCCGAGCCTCCTGTTGGTGTCTAAATATTTGCTGTGTATTTACTTTATGTCATAGCATTTCTATATTTCGCATAAAAGACCCAGAATCGGAAGGCTAAGCCTCCTATTGGTGTCCAAGGTGTTTTATTTATTTATTTTCTGTAAATTATATTGTGCTACCCCAGAATCGGAAGGCCGAGCCTCCTGCTGGTGGTTTATACCCCCCACACATTGTTGCACGAGCACCGACGGACTCCGACGTCGTAAAATTCACCGGATCCCATCTCCTTTGCTTATGTTTATGGTGTATAATGACTTAATATCTTCTTTATTATTATTATTTTTTTGCATTGTGTTGCGTCCTATAAAAACAAAAACAAAAAAAAAATGCTAGATTGGATGGTTGCAGATGAGCCACGTGTCGTGATCCGATAATTTTCAGAATAAAAAAAATATTTTTAACATTAAAAGAAATAAATTTCGAATTTTACAATAATTAAAATGATTCGATTGTCACCGAGACGCCACGTGGCGAGTTAGGGACTGTTCAGTTGGGACTTATTTTCAGGAAATTTATAATAAAAAAAAATCAAATAAAAAAAATCAAAAAAAGTGAATATTAAGGAAAAATTCAAAAAAAAAAATTTGAGAAAAATTGCAGAAAATTCAATCAACTTAGGTACCGAAAGGGCGTCAACTCTGACAGTTGACGTAACCAAGTCCCCGAACCCATTTCTCTGGTTATCGTAGAATTGAATAGAAACTCCCGACTATTCAATAGGGTGGTCCAATCATACCCTCCAAAAAATGATTGGTGGCGACTCCATGGCATGCACACTTAGCACATGTCACTAGACCACACTGAAGGTCGACTACGCATACCTCCGTTGCGATTTGGGTAACGGGCCTTGGGAGAGGCCTGCGTCCGACCAGACTGGACGGCCCATTAGCCCTCGAGAGCCCACGGCGAACCTCGAGAGGGTCGCGACAACCATCTATCACCATGAGCCATCAAGGACCCGATCCGAGAAGCCGAGAGCCTTCATCGTCGTCGTTTAGCCGTCTCAACCGCTAGATTGCGAGTTAAACTCCTAAACCTCGATTAGGACCTTAATTAAGCTCGAAATAATTATTTAGTATATTATGGTGTTTAGGTAGACTGATTACGATCGAATTAGTTAGAGATATGATTTAGGTTAAATGACCATAATTGGTTAAGTTGGACTGATTAGCTAGGTGGAGTATGGCGAGTTAGTGGTAGGACTGGGTTGATTGACTATTTGTATTTGTTTGATCGCGAGCGAGCGATAAGTCAGAGCCGAGCGTACAATTTACTAGTTATTGGAATCGAATTATCGGCTCAATGTTATGAAATTGGTGTTCATAAATGCAGCCGGCTTGATTAAAGAGGACTGGTATTTGATTATGGTCGATGGCTTGATTTTACTGGTTACTGAGTATGATGGATGCTTGCTTGCAGTGTGAACCCTTGTCATAAATGCAAAGTCTTGCAGATGAACTGTACATTAATGTGACCATGTATGAACTCAAATTACATATTTAGCATGAAAATAGTGCTAGGCGTAGTCTTTGAGCATGTTTACCTAAGCACCCGACTATGTAAAAAAAAAAAACTAGTTAACTGTCGAATGTGCTTGAGTGATCACATGATGGCTTTCCATGCCGTGTCAATCAGAGTTACACAACTTGTCAAATGCACATCAATCTATGTTGCTTGGTGTCGCGACCCTCTCGAGGCGGGCCGATTGCTATGCGCTCTCGAGGGCGAATGGGTCGCCCGATATCACCTGATCTGACGCGGGCCTCTCCCAAGGCCCATTACCTAAATCGCAACGGCTGGATATACGTGGTCGACCTTTGGTGTGGTCTAGTGACATGTGATACGTGTACATGCCAAGGAGTCGCCATCAATCGTTTCGTGGAGGGTACAATCGGAAAACCCTATCGAATAGTTGGGAGCGATCTACTCGATTCTGTGAAAATCAGAGAAGTGGGATCGAGGCTTTATTACGCCAACTGTCAGAGTTGACGCCCTTTCGGCACCTAAATTGAATGATTTGTCTAGTCCTAGGATTCATGCAGATTGTGGCGTCCCAAACCGCCACCCTACCGTTTTAGGTCTCTAATAACGATAGTTATCAATTAACCTTATAACAATCAAAGACTAAAGTCTATGATTCACAGGCCACAGGTACTACACGATAATTTTCAATAGGAACTTAACAACCTAGAAAGACAATATGAGGCATTCAAAGCATAAGGGCTAGAACTTTATTTATAAAACATAACGCATGACCACATAAGAGTTCATATATATAAGTATATACAAGCAAAAGACACAGGTGGTCGATCCATAAGCATAACTGGGATGGCCAAAAGAGTATTTTCAGTCCTCAATCCTCCTCGGATTGGTCAGAGAGAAACATCTCCTCGTCCTCAGACTCCTCAAGTGGCTCTGGCGGCGGAACGTACACCTCTAGTATAGCAGGCTCTGGAGGAGGGATGGGTGCAGCAGCAGGAGGAAGAAGAGGAGGAGGATCAGCTACAGGAGGTGCGGGAACTACAAGCTCGACAGGAGTTGGGGGTGCATCAAAAGTACTCTTGGAAAAAGGACCGACAAATCTATTACCTACTCGTATATAGATAGCATACCAACGATAGATGGTCAAAGCAGGCTCTCCCTCATCGACCTACAAAGTATGAACATGCACAACAAGTTTCAAATGCGGTACATCAAGATGTATCATGTCACGGTAATAAGACTCATAATCAAAAGGAACTCCAAAGCGTTTGGGGACTGCCGTCATGGATGCTAGTCTGAAAATATATCCACAAACGTGGGTTAGCGCAACGACTAGCAAGAAAACATTCAATCTCACCATAGGGGTCCTAAGACTCCCTAAGACAAACTATAAAACAATCCTGTGACAGTATAGTACAGTAGCATTTCAAAATTCAATCAAGAATTATATGATGCAGAAATGCCAGAATATCATGAATATGACATGCTCTTCGCTCATACAACCATCGCCAAGCCAAATGACTTGCGACCCCTACTCCAGGGCATCCTCGACGCATGGTACGACTCTACCCCGCACACATCTCAGGGTCATCAAGTACGTACAAATCCCCGCACACAGCCTAGGGGCGTCAACTCGATTCAGTGCACTGAAGAGCAAATACTCCACATATCTCATCAGATATCGATCGGCATCATGTACCAATACATGCTCAACCATGAGTCGTAAAAATTCTCAATATCAGTTTGGCATATGATGTATCAATGCTAGGCCGACAATCAAGCATGCATACTCAAGAAGTCATGTGCACGAAAATTAGCCTCATGGTGATTAGTCAAACAAGGCATCATAGATAGTATTTCATTAATCAAGAAAACAACCGGTTCCTCATTGATTCAAGCCGCAAGATCAGTCTAATTCGACTCTTTGATCAAACACAATTTAACTTCCAAATGAGCACGACACTCTTAAGTTCTTGCTAACCATTTGACCCTAATTATACCATCATAGTTTCAGAGCAACTAAAGTGATAGGTTAAAGTATAATTAATACTTAAAATAGAAAGTGACAAACCGAACATAGTTCATGCACATAATTTCTTCCAACGTATAATTCTTGTCCTAGTTCCTCCAAACTAACCAATTATTGCCACGTTCATAACAATCTTAACTAATCCTTCTCTAATTAACTCAAGGACTTGCAATGTAGCTCGATCCTATCCCATTTACACAATGAAACAGAAAAACAGCAAGGTACCCGAACTCAGTCTCAGCTTTATACTTGCAATTTTCTCCAAACCCCCTCAATCGAGTGAAGTAATAACACATACACGATGTCGAGCCTTACTTCTCAAGATTTTCCTCCAAAAATCCATGCAATATAACACTAACTTGACCCATTTCTACGTCAAGGACCGAACCGCAACTACTCAGCCCCCAACCCGACCATAAAACGATTTTTCTCACCCTTAAGGCCTTGCATGCACTCCTTAATGGAACGAAACCACAATGCGCCTCTACCCTATGATGAAATTGAAGGGATTCTTGCCTATTTCTTGTCCGAGCTTCATGATTTTCCTCTTTGCTTCAATGGTGGAAATTGCCGAGCTACCTCTTCTTCCTCTCTCTTTGCTCTCGGTCGCTAACCCTCTCTCTCCCTCTCTTTCTTTCTTACCTTGGTCGACCATTGGGGAGGAAGGAGATCAGGACTCTTTATTTTGCATGTCTTAAGGAGTTCTCAATGTGACACTTGTCGTTCATACCCTTCTTCCAAATGATCACACGCTACTTTGCCCTACACTCATTGGTGATCAATCATGATGGAGCCTCTCACCAATGGTCTCTCTTGCGTCTTCCCAAGATGTGGTCGACCAATGTGTTTCCATGCAAGGATGGACATGACCCCTACTTGTCTAGCCTTCTAATGGCTTATTATCTAAGGTAAAGATTTGTTAGGGGACATTTGACCAATGTATGATCTTGCTTCTACCATCAATCCCTAGATTTTTCCCAACCAATAGAATTTCATGCAAGGATAAATGTTGCCGCCACTTGTATGGCCTCTCATTGACCGAACATGATGATGGGATACTCATGTGATTTCCAACCAATGATTAAAACCCCATTTCTTGCCATTTCCCTAGGTGAAGTCCACCAATGATTTTTCATGCAACAAGATCATAGGTGCCACTTGGTATAGTCCTTCATGGTTGGCTATCTAAGGAAGATTGTGATGGAACAAGAACTAATGATTAATTTCCTTCCATGCATCTTCCCCATATCCATTCGGCCAATGAGTTTTCAAGCAAGAAGAATAAGACAGCCACTTGTACAATTTCTAATGGCCGAACATGATGGTAGGATTTTGTAGGGATTGGCAACTAATAATTTTTCTTGCACTTTTTCTTGGCATCACCAACCAATGGCACATCATGCCAGAAGGAGAAATGCCGCCACTTGGCATTGCCCCCAATGGTCGCCCCATTCTTGACCATCTAGCTTATAAATTTTTGGATATATGGTCGTGTGCCATTTGTCTCTCATGAACTCTCAATAGTCGACCACTCATGTCAAATGGGCTCCACTTTTTATTCTAGTGGTGGTGGCATTCCTCATTGTCTTGACCGTGAATCAAGAATTGGCATGGACAACCCTCTTTTTTTTATTATCTTCTGCTAATCTTAATCAACAAGACTCTTAACGAATATTTCTAATTTCCTTTGTTACCTAGGTCATCTTGACCTGTCTTGTTTTCCTTGTCTTAACTCGTATTCTAGGCTCTTAAGTTCTTACGTTAAAAGTCAGCTTCAAACCCATTTGACCATTTCTGATCATTAGGAATCTAGTAAACAGGGGATGCCACAACTTCTACCCCCTTATAAGAATTTCGTCCTCGAAATTTGATTCCTAGCTCCAGAGTCAAGTTTATAAAAAGAAAATCCATCTCATCTGCAACAGATCACGGCAAAAAGGTTTTTTCTATATTCATTTACAAGTATCAATTTACAAAGTACATCCGCCAATCCTGAGGGTCGATCCAGCGACCACCTCCTCGGACCATGTCACTCCCCGGATGCCACTCAGCTATTATGTCGACAGTGGTCATCGAGTACTATAAATTTCTTTTAACCACTCTTATGTAATACTAACAACTGCTTCTCATTCTTTTCATGCTCTTCATAGAAATTTATTAATCATCCCATGGTCAAGTGACTAGTCAATCATTCCGTACCTCATAAATAGGTCATGCATTTTCTACAGTACTCATCGCAATGGAAATGCAGCATGTTTAGTGAAGGGTCTTAATACTGACATGTAGCTTCAAACAGGTGGGGGTGCTGTAGTTTCATTGTCTCCTCAAGTTGCCAAGTGGCTTCTTCCATACCATGGTATTGCCATAAAACTTTCACCAGATGAATAGTTTTATTCCTTAGGACTTGCTCCTTTCGATCCAAAATTCGCAATGGCTTCTCTACATATTCACCCTTCTCGCTCACCTCAATAGTCTCATAATCCAATACGTGCTCTTCATCTGGATGATATTTCCTCAGCATAGAAACATGAAACACATCATGAACATTTGACAGCTTTGGCAGTAAGGCTATCCGATAAGCTAAATCTCCTATCTTTTCCAGAATTTCAAAAGGTCCAACATACCTAAGACTTAATTTCCCTTTCCTTCTAAATCGTGATATTCCTCTAAGTGGCGAGACTTTTAGAAATACATAGTCGCCCACTGCAAACTCCAATGGCCTTCGCCGTTTGTCTATATAACTCTTCTGACGACTTTGAGCCGTTTTAAGTTTATCACGGACAATTTGTACTGTTTCAGTAGTAACCTGTATCATCTCTGGTCCTGTAATCCTTCGTTCTCCTACTTCGTCCCAACATACAGGTGTTCTGCATTTCCATCCATATAAAGCTTCAAATGGTGCCTTGTCTATGCTCTTTTGATAACTGTTATTATAAGCAAATTCTGCTATATGTAATTTTTCTTCCCAATTACCTTTGAAATCCAAAATACACGCTCGTAGCATATCTTCTAAGATTTGTATGATCCTTTCTGTCTGACCATCAGTCTGGAGGTGGAAAGTTGTACTAAACTGAAGTTTAGTTCCCATGGCTTCCTGTAAGCTCTTCCAAAATTTTGATGTGAATCTTGGGTCTCGATATGAAGTAATACTCACTAGAACTCCATGCAGTCTTACTATAGTCTGTACGTACAGTTCAGCCAATTTCTCCAAAGAGTGAGTTTTTCTGACAGCCAAGAAATGAGCTGACTTAGTCAATCGATCCACAATTACCCAGATAGAATCATGTCCCTTCGATGTTATTGGTAATCCTTGCACAAAGTCCATCGTTATATGTTCCCACTTCTATTCGGGAATATCTAATGGTCTGAGCATTCCGGCAGGCTTCAAATGTTCAGCTTTTACTTATTGGCAAGTTAAGCACTTTGCGACATATTCATCAATATCTTTCTTCGTTCCATTCCACCAATAATGTTGTCGGAGATTTCGATACATCTTCGTGCATCCAGGGTGAATGCTGTAGTTACTTCAATGAGCTTCATTCAGAATATCCTTTCTTAACCTTTCCTCTTCTGGTACACATAAACGTCCTTGAACACGAAGAATTCCATCTTTCGAAATTGAGAAATCTGGCCTCTTGCCCTCTGTTGTCTCTTGTTGAAGCTTAGAGATCTCAAGATCCGTCTATTGTAACTCTTTGATCCTTTGTACTAATTCGGACTCGATTCTCAGTGTGGCAAACAAGCCGGTCAATTCATCCAGTTCGACTCTGGAATCTGAATTGGAAACTTCTTTTAATAGTTCCCACTCTTTATTCATCAAGCTTGCCATACATAGTGTGGTCTTCCGACTCAAAGTATCTACTACTTTGTTTGCCTTGCCAGGGTGGTAGAGAATTTCACAATCATAATCCTTGAGTAATTCCATCCGTCTCCTTTGCCTCATATTTAATTCCTTTTGAGAGAAAAGGTACTTTAAACTTTTATGATCAGTGAAGATTTGGAATTTCTCTCCATACAAATGATGCCTCCAAATCTTTAATGCGAAAATTACTGCAGCCAGTTCTAAATCATGTGTCGGATAATTCAATTCATAAGGTCGTAACTGTCTTGAAGCATAGGCGACAACCTTTCTATGTTGCATTAGAACGCAACCCAATCCTTTATGAGATGCATCACTGTATACCACAAATCCTCTTGGTCCTGACGGTATGGTTAATACTGGAGCCGAAGTCAATCTCTTCTTGAGTTCTTGAAAGCCTTGTTCACACTTCTCTGTCCATTCAAACTTAACTCCTTTTCGGGTTAATTGAGTCAAGGGTCCTGTAAGTCGAGAAAATCCTTCCACAAACCTGCGGTAATATCCAGCGAGACCAAGGAAACTTCGTATCTCTGTAACGGTAGTCGGTTGCGGCCAATTTATAATAGCTTTGACTTTAGTGGGATCGACAGAAATTCCATTCTCCGTCACCATATGACCAAGGAATATGACCTTGTCTAACCAAAATTCACATTTGCTGACTTTTGCATACAACTAGTGTTCCCTCAATACTTGTAACACCTTCCGTAAATGTGTCTCGTGTTCCTTCTGTCCATTGGAGTACACCAAAATATCGTCAATGAACACTATCACAAATTGATCCAGATAGGGTTTGAACACTCTGTTCATTAAATCTATGAATGCAGCAGGAGCATTTGTAAGTCCAAACGGCATGACTACGAACTCGTAGTGTCCATACCTGGCTCGAAGAGCAGTCTTAGGGATATCTTCTTCTCTAACTGCCAATTGATGATAACCCGATCTTAAGTCAATTTTTGAGAAAACAGAGGCTCCTTGCAGTTCGTCGAATAGGTCATCTATTCTTGGCAGAGGATACCTGGTCTTGATGGTCACCTGGTTTAGTTGTCTATAATCGATGCACAAGCGAAGTGACCCATCGTTCTTCTTGACGAATAATATTGGTGCTCCCCATGGTGAAGTACTTGGCCTAATAAATCCTTTATCCAGTAATTCCTGCAATTTTACTTTTAATTCCTTAAGCTTAGTCAAGGCCATTCTGTAGGGAGCTCTGGAAATAGGCTCAGTTCTTGGGGCCAATTCAACAGTAAACTCAACTTCTCGCTTCGGGGGTAGCCCTGGTAGTTCTTCGGGGAATACATCTAAAAATTCTTGAACTACTAGGGCGTCATTAATGTTGATCTCCTTATTGGTTAACTCTCTGGTGTTAGCAAGAAAACCCCGACATCCATTTCCTAGAAGTGTGCGAGCTTCCACTGCGGACACTACAGGCTCTGTTACACGGACATGCCAATTTAGAATTTTTTCCAGTGTCGGACTCGTGTCGGACACGGATACGCTCCCGACACGTCCGGACACGGGCGGACTCTCCTCAGACACGTGGTCAACGCATGTCCGAGTCCGAAGAGAGGGTCAACGCCACGGACACGTGATGGACTCGCGTGTCCGGCGTTAAAATGGACAGAGAGAGATAGAGACTAGAAGGCCCTAATTTATTTTGCCCTAATTTCTAAATCGTCTCTCTCAGACTTTCAGTTGCCCTTCTCTGCGACTCACCTCTCTCTCTCTCTCTCTCTCTCTCTCTCCCTCTAGCGTCGAGTCGTCGACTGGCCTCTCCCTCTCCAGATCTCCCTCTCGCGACCCAACGCCGTCACCGGCTCGCATCGCAGCTCGCCCCCCTCCGGCACAAGTCGCAACTCGCCTCTGCTCCTCCTCCTCTTGCCTCATCTCCCCCTCCTCTCGTCGATTTTTGCTCGCGGGTCGGCTCACTACCTCGATCGACGGCCTCTGCTCGCTCCTCTACTGTCGAAGCACCCCCTCTCCTCTCACCGGCCTCTATTCTCGCCTCAGCTCGCCGCCTCAAGGTATCATCGTCCTCTGCCCCCCCTCCTCTGCTCGCGCCAGAAGCTCTAATCATTTGAAGTTAGATTGTGAACTGTGTAGTGTGTATTGAATCGTGCTGGCTTTTCTTTCTTTTTGAGGGCGTGATTGGGTAAAATTTCTTCGACAGGAATTCATGAAGGGTGTGGAAAGGGGTCACTAGCCAATACAGCCAATATCTGGTGTTCTCTTTGGGTGTTTGCTCGACCATCAGGTATGAAGTTGTATAGACTAAATTAGTGTAGTTGTTTCAATGTCTGAAGTTGTAGTCGTGGAGAGTCTAGAGACTACAACTGTTCGTTTGTTTCTTTGCTTCATAGTTAAACATGAACAAAGGATGATTTGGTGGCTGAATTCCTTGGTTGTCAATATGTATGAGGATCAACAGATTGGTAAGCAAATAGAACAGCTGAACAGAAAAAGCATCAGCAATTATGCTTGAACAAGAGGCTTCAATTGTCATACGATCTTATGAAGTGGCTGAGTTGGTTGTTAAATGGATTGGTGTAGCATTGTTCATCTAATATACCTCTCTATCCTTTTCGTTTGAAAAAGGTTGTTGTCATTTTCATTTGATCATAAAGTCTTCCCTACTGTTGAATGTAGACACTAAAGAACCAGAAACTGTTCATGATTAGGTTTTGTTTTGCTCTGTAGAATAAATAAAGATGCTTTTTCCCATTTGTCTACATGATAATGGAGTTACGGTAGAAACTATGCTTGTTTTATTTTGTATTTCGATCTAATAGTGGTTGAATATCTACTAATTTGATGCTGTTGAGTGTGGTTCTCGTTTCCATCTTATAGTATTATGCTTGTTTTACTCAATCACAGTGGCTGAGGTTTGTTCTAGGGTCTTTTAACTATTTTTTGTTCTTGTAATTGCATTTTTGTAGAGTGATATCAACTTATCAAGCATGGACAGCAGTAGCAATGAAGACATAAATAAACCATTCTGGAGGTATATTACTAAGTTGGCTAATCATGGAGATGCGGTGGGGAATTGCTCTTGGAAATGCAATTTTTGTGAAAAAGATTTTAAGAGTTCCTACACGAGAATTAGGGCTCATTTGTTGATGATAAGTGGAAGAGGGATTGCAAAATGCAAAAAAATAGAAAAACAAGATCTTTTGGAGATGGAAAGATTAGATAAGGAGGTCAGTGATAGATTAGATAGTAAAACTCCTAGAGATGTGCCTTTGCCACCTTCTAGTTGTAGTAGTGTGCAAATGGATTCATTTTCTAAGAAAAGGAAAATGGGAAGTGGAAGTGGAAGTGGAAGTGGGAATGGAGGACAAATTGAGAAAGCATTCAACATGTCTGAACGGGAACATTTAGATCATTTGATTGCTAGGATGTTTTATTCGGCGGGCTTGCCATTTAACCTAGCAAATAACCCTTACTTTCATGAAGCTTTCACTTATGCCGCTAATCACAATATTGCGGGATATGTACCACCGAAATTTAATTTGTTGAGGACTACTTTATTGCAAAAAGAGAATGCAAATATTGAGAGCTTGTGTGCACCTATTAAAAAAATGTGGAAGGATAAGGGTGTAAGTATTGTGAGTGATGGATGGAGTGACTCACAAAGGAGACCACTTATTAACTTTATGGCGGTGTCGGATGGAAATCCTATGTTTATAAAATCGATTGATTGTTCGAATGAAAGGAAGAGCATGCATTTCATTTTCAACTTATTGAAAGAAGTAATCATTGAAGTGGGACATGAGAATGTGGTCCAATTTATTACAGACAATGCTTCAAATTGTAAGGGCGCGGGACAACTCACTGAACAAGAATTTCCGTCCATTGTTTGGACGCCTTGTGTGGTGCACACTTAATTTAGCTTTGAAGAATATTTGTGCCGCAAAGAATGTGGAGGCCAATGAAGTAGCATACGAGGAATGTAATTGGATTACAAAGATTGTTGATGATGTTATGCAAATAAAAAATCTCATCATGAACCATTCGATGAGATTGGCAAGATACAACGAGTTTATTCACTTAAAGTTCCTTTCCGTGGCGGATACCCGTTTTGCATCGATGATTGTGATGCTTAAGAGGTTTAAGTTGATAAAAGGTGGTCTTCAAAGCATGGTTATTTGTGAGAGATGGAGTACTTATCGAGATGATAATCAAGGGAGGGCTAGGCTTGTCAAGGAGAAAGTGCTGGATGATCTTTGGTGGAATTCAATAGATTACATACTTTCCTTCACGGCTCCTATTTATGACATGCTTAGAGTTTGCGACACCGACAAGCCTTGTCTTCATTTGGTTTATGACATGTGGAATTTGATGATCGAAAAAGTGAAGAAAATTATATATATACATGAAGGGAAAAGGCCACATGAGGAGTCTACATTTTATGAGGTGGTTCTTAGAATTCTTGTGGATCGTTGGACTAAGAACAACACTCCACTTCATTGCTTGGCACATGCCTTGAATCCTAAGTAAGTTTTAAACTTATATTATATTGGTTATTCTTTCTTTGCCATATTGGTATAATGCTCCTCTTACTTATTTGTGTTTTGTTAAATAAGGTACTATAGTGATCAATGGCTCGATGAAGATTCTACTCGAGTTTCTCCACACATGGATTATGAGATCAATGAAGAAAGAAAGACATGTCTTAGGAAATACTTTCCTAATGAGGATGAACTCTACAAGGTAAGTGTGGAGTATGCAGATTTTGCGTGCAATAGTGGGCGTTTTCAAGACTCTCATTCCATTCGAGATCGGCATTTTATGGATCCTAAGGTGTGGTGGGTTGAACATGGTGCATGTGCACCTATGCTTCAGAAAATAGCCTTCAAGCTTCTTGCACAACCTTCTTCTTCATCTTGTGCTGAGAGGAACTGAAGCACCTACTCCTTTGTGCAATCGGCGAGAAGACATAGGATGACTCCAAGACGTGCAGAAGATTTAGTTTTCATTCATAGCAACCTTCGTCTTCTATCAAGAAAAGACCCACGATATTTAGAAGGAGAGACCAAGATGTGGGATATTGGCGGAGATGCATTTGACATGTTTCAAGATGTTGGAGTGCTTGAAATTGCAAGTCTTTCACTTGATGAGCCGGATATAGAGTCCGTTCTTTTGTTAGGAGGAGCGGATAATGTAGCTCCATGACTTCTTGTTATTTTTTATGATGAAATGGGAATTTTTTTTTGCTTTTTTGTTTTCCACCTATGGTTAAATGTTAAATTTAGGGTGGAATGTGGATTGCTTTTTTTCCCCTCCAAGTTTTATGGATTATTGAAATGAAATGTAGTTGAATTCTTCACATGATATATTTTGTGAAACTTTTCTAAGGAGGAGATTAATAATAGTTTTGGTATCATGATGCTATTATTGTTGAAATCATAAAAATAATAATTTATCGTATATATATATATAGTGTCAGAATTCTCTATTTTTTTAGAACTGCCGTGTCGGCGTATCGTGTCGTGTCGTGTCGCGAGCCGTGTCCTGTGTCTGTGTAACATAGACTATAGGTATAATTACATTGGTTCCAGTTCCCACAAACTCGAAATTGGTCTCATTAGGAGGGCTAAACCGAATCACCTTTTGGAAACCGTCTACAGTGGCTCGTAGGTCACGCAGCCAATCCATGTTGATAATGGCATCAAAATCCTAGAAACCCATAACTATTAGGTCGATTTTCTGACTTTGACCTCCTATCGTGATTTCACATCCTTTACAAATCAGAGTAGTCACTATTTTGTCCTTCAGTGGTGTGGATACACTAAGGGGTACCTCGAGTGTTTCAGGCTTCAGTCCACACAATTCAGCAAACCTTGTTGATATAAAAGAATGCGTCGCTCCGGTGTCAAATAACACATATGCATCCTTATCACATAAAGGAATCATACCTGCTATAGTAGTCCAGAAGCTTCCGCTTCCTCTCGAGTCATAGCTTAGATCTTGCCTTGAGCTGGAGGCCTTTGCTGCGCTCCAATAGGTTTTGCTCGATTGTCTTGATTCTGTTGAACTTGTTGCCTTTTCTGGAGACAATCTCTCACTAGATGTCCTATTCGTCCACATCCATAACATTTTCTCCCAGTATTACATGGCAGATTGCCATGAGCCTTGCCACAGCGGTTACAGACTCTGTCTCGGTTTCGAACTTGTCCTATTGCTCGGTTCTTTCCAACTCCATGAAATTTTCCATAATTGTGTCTTTTATAGGGAGTCTCTTGGGATTTGTCAAACCATTTGGGCCTTTTGTTGTCCTGCTCCTGAGTCGTTACGCGACTGGCTCCCGCCTTATGTTCTGCTTCCTTCTTTTCTTTTGACAGCACTTGTTCCACCAGCTGAGCTCATTCATATAACTCAGAATAATCCCTAATCCTTAGAGATGCCAGCTGCTTATGTATTTCGCTCTTGAGGCCATTTAAGAACCTCTTACTCCTGCGTTCTTGAGTCTCAATCAGTTGAGGAGCAAACTTGGAGAGTTTTGAGAATTTTGCATCATACTGCACTACAGTCATGCTGCCTTGAGTTAGGTTCACAAACTCATAAATCGTTTGGTCCCTCGCACAATTAGAAAAGTATTAGCCATAAAAGGCATTAACGAAGGCTTCCCATGTTACTGTTGTCCCTGGTGGAAACACCACATCCTTGCTTGCATTCCACCAGTGCTGGGCATTGTCTTCCAGTTGATATTCCGCCGAGGTGACTCTATCCACATTGTTACAGTTGAACAACCTGAAAATTTTCTCCATACTCTTTATCCATTTTTCAGCTTCATGAGGTTCTCCTAATCCCGTGAACTGTGGTGGCTTTAGCTTCAAGAAGTGCTCTACCAACTTCTATAAACGACGATCTCCTGCTCCATCTTTAGCTCTAGCTGGAGCTTGTCGAGGTTGAGCTCATATTGCTGTACCAAGATTAGCCAAAGCTTGCAGGATTTCATCAGTCCGATCAGCTGTTCCCTCGACTCTATCTCCTGTCCCTACATCACTGTTTCCTCCAGAGGATGATGCCCTTGTCCTTCTCATGATGAACTATTGATCCTGCATATCAATCCATATCCAATTGAGTCTGACTTATCAAATCTCTTGGTCATTAACAATGGAAATTTCTGTGAGTACTCCAAGGAAGGTCGCTAATTACACGGCAATCTAAACAATCACATGCATTGGTCTTTGTTGCATGTATCCTAACCCTCCAATCTCTATCGCACCTTATTACTCCAGGTAAAACTATGCTCTGATACCACCTCGGAGAGCTGTGGCGTCCCAGACCGCCACCCTACGGTCTTAGGTCTCTAATAACGATAGTTATTGATTAACCTTATAACAATCAAAGACTAAAGTCTATGATTCACAGGCCACAGGTACTACACGATAATTTTCAATAGGAACTTAACAACCTAGAAAGACAATATGAGGCATTCAAAGCATAAGGGCTAGAACTTTATTTATAAAACATAACGCATGACCACATAGGACTTCATATATATACGTACATACAAGCAAAAGACTCAGGCCGTCGATCCATAGGCATAACTGGGATGGACAAAGAAAACTACTCCATCATCCTATGCAGTCGTCTACACCAAAAAGTCACCAAGAGTATCTCCAGTCCTCAATCCTCCTCGGATTGGTCAGAGAGAAACATCTCCTCGTCCTCAGACTCCTCAAGTGGCTTTGGCGGCAGAACGTACACCTCTGGTATAGCAGGCTCTGGAGGAGGGATGGGTACAGCAGCAGGAGGAGGAGAAGGAGGAGGAGGAGGAGGATGAGGATCAGCTAGAGGAGGTGCGGAAACTATAGGCTCGACAGGAATTGGGGTTGCATCAAAAGCACTCTAAAAAAAAAGACCTACTAATCTATTACCTACTCGTATATAGATAGCATACCAACGATATATGGTCAAAGCAGGCTCTCCCTCATCGACACACATAGTATGAACAAGCACAACAAGTTTCAGATGCGGTACATCAAGATGTATCATGTCACGGTAATAAAACTCATAATCAAAAGGAACTCCAAAGCGTCTGGGGATTGCCGCCATGGATGCTAGTCTGAAAATATATCCACAAACGTGAGTTAGCACGACGGCTAGCAAGAAAACATTCAATCTCACCATATGGGTCCTAAGACTCCCTAGGACAAACTATAAAACAATCCTGTGACAGTATAGTACAGTAGCATTTCAAAATTCAATCAAGAATCATATGATGCAGAAATACCAGAATATCATGAATATGACATGCTCTTCGCTCATACAACCATCGCCAAACCAAATGACTTGCGACCCCTACTCCAGGGCATCCTCGACGCATGGTACGACTCTATCCCGCACACAGCTCAGGGTCATCAAGTAAACATAAATCCCCGCACACAACCCAAGCGCGCCAACTCGATTCAGTGCACTGAAGAGCAAATACTCCACATATCTCATCAGATATCGATCGGCATCATGTACCAATAGATGCTCAACCATGAGTCGCAAAAATTTTCAATATCAATTCGGCATATGATGTATCAATGCCAGGCCGACAATCAAGCATGCATACTCATGAAGTCATGCGCACGAAAATTAGCCTCATGGTGATTAGTCAAACAAGGCATCATAGATAGTATTTCATTAATCAAGAAAACAACCGGTTCCTCATTGATTCAAGCCGCAAGATCAGTCTAATTTGACTCTTTGATCAAACACAATTTAACTTCCAAACAAGCACGACACTCTTTAGTTCTTGCAAACCATTTGACCCTAATTGTACCATCATAGTTTCACAGCAACTAAAGTGATAGGTTAAAGTATAATTAACACTTAAAACAGAAAGTGACAAACCGAACATAGTTCATGCACATAATTTCTTCCAACGTATAATTCTTGTCCTAGTTCCTCCAAACTAACCAATTATTGTCACGTTCATAACAATCTTAACTAATCCTTCTCTAATTAACTCAAGGACTTGCAATGTAGCTCGATCCTATCCCATTTACACAATGAAATAGAAAAACAGCAAGGTACCCGAACTCAGTCTCAGCTTTATACTTGCAATTTTCTCCAAACCCCCTCAATCGAGTGAAGTAATACACATACACGATGCCGAGCCTTACTTCTCAAGATTTTCCTCCAAAAATCCATGCAATATAACACTAACTTGACCCATTTCTACGTCAAGGACCTAACCGTAACAACTCAGCCCCAAACCCGACCATAAAATGATTTTTCGCAACCTTAAGGGCTTGCATGCACTCCTTAATGGAACGAAACCACAATGCACCTCTACCCTATGATGAAATTGAAGGGATTCTTGCCTATTTCTTGTCCGAGCTTCACTATTTTCCTCTTTGCTTCAATGGTGGAAATTGCCGAGCTGCCTCGTCTTCCTCTCTCTTTGCTCTTGGTCGCTCACCCTCTCTCTCCCTCTCTTTCTTTCTTACCTTGGTCGACCATGAAGGAGGAAGGAGATGAGGAGTCTTTATATTGCATGTCTTTAGGAGTTGTCAATGTGACACTTGTCATTCATACCTTTCTTCCAAATGATCACACGCCACTTTGCCCTACCCTCATTGGTGATCAATCATGATGGAGCCTCTCACCAATGGTCTCTCTTGCATCTTCCCAAGATGTGGTCGACCAATGAGTTTCCATGCAAGGATGTACAAGACCACCACTTGTCTAGCCTTCTAATGGCTTATTATCTAAGGTAAAGATTTTTTAGGGGACATTTGACCAATGGATGATCTTGCTTCTACCATCAATCCCTAGATTTTTCCCAACCAATAGAATTTCATGCGAGGATAAATGTTGCCGCCACTTGTATGGCCTCTCATTGACCGAACATGATGATGGGATACTTATGTGATTTCCAACCAATGATTAAAACCCCATTTCTTGCCATTTCCCTAGGTGAAATCTAGCAATGATTTTTCATGCAACAAGATCATAGGCGCCACTTGGTATAGTCCTTCATGGTTGACTATCTAAGGAAGATTGTGATGGAACAAGAACTAATGATTAATTTCCTTCCATGCATCTTCCCCTTGTCCATTCGGCCAATGAGTTTTCGAGCAAGAAGAATAAGAAAGCCACTTGTACAATTTCTAATGGCCGAACATGATGGTAGGATTTTGTAGGGATTGGCAACTAATAATTTTTCTTGCACTTTTTCTTGGCATCACCAACCAATGGCACATCATGCCAGAAGGAGCAATGCCGCCACTTGGCATTGCCCCCAATGGTTGCCCTATTCTTGACCATCTAGCTTATAAATTTTTGGATATTTGGTCGTGTGCCGTTTGTCTCTCACGAACTCTCAATAGTCGACCACTCATGTCAATAGTCGACCACTCATGTCAAATGGGTTCCACTTTGTATTCTAGTGGTGGTGGCATTCCTCATTGTCTTGATCGTGAATCAAGAATTGGCGTGGACAACTCTCTTTTTTTTTTGTTATCTTCTGCTAATCTTAATCAACAAGACTCTTAACGAATATTTCTAATTTCCTTTGTTACCTAGGTCATCTTGACCTGTCTTGTTTTCCTTGTCTTAACTCGTATTCTAGGCTCTTAAGTTCTTGCGTTAAAAGTCAGCTTCAAAACCCATTTCACCATTTCTGATCATTAGGAATCTAGTAAACAGGGGATGCCACACAGATGAGTAAGGGACAGATCCTAAATCTAGGAATTCATGCAGATAGGAATGACTACCCTATCACTCACAATCAGTAGAAATAAATGCGCAAATCAAGGATCCAAAACGTGCGGATAAATCACATGAAAGCAGCATGGCATCCCTAATAAGGCCCTATCAGTCTTAGGGAAGTGTCAATCAAGGTTCAGGAGTGGTTTTGACATGATTCGCCGATGAGGGGCAAAATCGTAATTTTGAGACTTTTGGGGACAATTTGCCCTAGAAGGGCAAAATTGTCATTTCGGATAAAATGTGTAGTCAAAAGATGACTAAAATAGGATTGACGACCAAACCAATTCATTTCATATTTTTCGGGAATTTCCAGAATTTTTCTGGAATTTAGAGGTGATTTTACCCTTTGAGGGGTAAAGTCATCATTTTTGAAAAAAGGACGAGATTCGAGAACCCAAGAAGAAGGATTGGTCACCTAACTGACCCTAATCCTCATTTTGGCACTATCGACCTATCTCGTATACAAGGCTGAGACGGTTTACCCCTAAAGGGTAGGATCGTCCAATTATCAGAAAGAACGAACAAGAAATCCCAAAAATAGGATTGACCAGTTGTTTGTGGTCAATCCTCAATTTTTGGGGGTTTCTAGAGTGTTTAGGAATTTTTCATGACTTTCCTGTATTTTTTGGGATTTTCTAGGATTTTCTAACATTTTTTGAAATTTTCTAGAAATTTTCCTATTTTTTTTTAATTTTTTAAAATAATTTTTTGAATTTTTTTATTAAAAAAATGATTCGGACCGGGTCGACCCGCCCACTCGGGTCGGACCCCGGCCCAGGCCCGGACCCGCGCCTACAGATTCCTCAAAACGACGTCGTTCCGCCTTTTTTATTTTTTTATTATTCGGATTTAATCCGACGGCTCCTATTGAACCACGTGGCTACCCCACAGCCATAGGATTGGTTTACCTAAATCTACGGCTTAGATTTAAGCGAAGAATCGATCGGGACCGTTCGATTGGCATACCAAAATCTACGGCCAGGATTAGAAGACTGGACCTCATCTAGACCGTCCATTCACACTGTCCTAAACGACGTCGCCTGCTCACTTAACCACACGGCGCCGTTTCAGTTTTTTCTTTATTTTCCAATTATAACCTAATATCCTAATTACTAATCGGACGGCTACCAAAATTTAGACGCGATTTATCTAAACCGTCCGATCAACCTATTCGAATAACAAACTCTAACGGCCATGCTGACTGGACGAACACGTGGACCAATGATAGATCACCACCTAGGACCGCTGACTCTTTGACCAGACACGTCAGCTTCGTCTTCAACCTCGCGACTGTAACTAAATGTATTGCTGAGCATCTCCGACAATGATCCAACGGTGAAACCTTAACGAAATTGCACGAGACTGGCGCCAATCGACTCGCGATAGACTCTAGTTTAACATATCTACGAATCAAAGCATTTCATCTGCTGAATCGCATGTAGCATGCAGAACGCCGAGTACGGCCATGGGAGTTCAATCATGCAAAATACGCAAAGTCAAAGCAATTCAACCACAGAGTAACACGAGAGGAGGTTTCGAATACTTACCTCGAGCTCCGATTGAGCTCGCACGACCTATATTAGGCTAGGCGAGAGTGAGCAGGGCTCAGCCATGGCGGAAGGTTTGGAGACTCGATTCGAAGTGTTAAAGCGAAATCGATGCAAAATAGAGATGCGATGATGGTCAGCAATGCTTGCGGAGTAAAATGCCTACTCTAACTCGAACAATTATAATCAGAATCGAGTTCCGCCATTAAAGCACAATAAGAAAGCTTGGAGGCTGAACTCACCTATTTCGGAGTGATAGGTCCCGCGGTCGGTGGCGATCGACTCCTGTTGCTTTAGGCGTGCTTCTGATGACTTTGGCTGGCTTCGGTTTGGCCGAAAACGGCCCAACTAATGCCTTGATTTCAAGCTCCAACTCTCGACGGTGGGGACCGGAGAGTGAGTTCTCTCTCTCTCTCGTTCTCCCCTTCCCTTGATTCTGTTGTTCCTCAGAAATCGAATTAACCAACCCTTCCTTTCTAGAAAACCCTCGCAGGCTATATACCATTTCAAGAATTTTTGCTGCGAATCGGGGTACCTCCGCCCACTTGAATTCACGTGCCATCACGTGCTAAATGGTACGCTAACGGTGACGGAGATGCTGGGTATTCCGTCCATCTCCATTTGGATCTCCGGCAAGTCTCATTCTTCGCGAATTTGGCACGAATTTGACCTTCGTTTGGTAAATGTTGACTTTTGCAGGTCCCGCATCTTGACCGGCCGATTGCTCTCTCTTCCGGGAACATTGGATGGTGCCGTTGGTGTCAATCGGCAGGGGACGATGAGAGGACCAAAACGTCCACCATTCCCCTTTCAATTATTCGTGAATTTCTCCTCAATTTGACGATCAAAATCGGCATGAGGACTGTTCATCCGCGCGGAAGCTTGGGGGAAGACGACACTGTTCCAGATCGGTTCGATCGGTCTGACCGGGTGGTCTAACTGGTCCGAACCCAATTTTTCGAAATTAACAGTAATTCGACTGGAAAGTTTTACAATTAAACCTCAGAATCGAACTTAGGGCATGAATTCTATCTAAAAATGTGATTTTGCCCAAAAGTTCATGTCAATTTCTACAAAAAAACCCCAAATTGACTCTTAATTGCAATTTGGGAATTTGTTAAATTGAAGGCTCAATTGGATAAAACCACCTATGCTAATCGATTTAGAATTATAAAAAATATTGGGCAGTGACTTCAATTTGTAATGGTAGTTCTTGAATTGAAAGTAATTTCAATTATGCCCAAATTCAAGGGCTAAAATGCAATTAAGCATGCAATTTTGCCCAATTCATGCAATTGAGCGATTTGCGCGAATAATTGGGTTAAATTGCAATGAGGGACAATTAGATTGAATGTCAAGATTCTAAAAAATGCCAAAATTGTAAATTAAAAGACTCAATTGACATTTTTTTACCAAATTCAATCATATGCGTAACAAAGGAACACATAAAATTGAAGTTGAATTTGGACTTTTTATGAGGTAAAAAAAGACAAAGGATTTAAAATAAAAATATTGACTATTTTTCCATATTTTTACGACCTCGAATGCTATTTTTCTTGAATTTTCAAGTATTTTCCTATTTTCTAAAAATACTAAAGAATGCGAAAAATACGAAATATTATTTTTTGGTAAAAAATGGTTCCTTAGGCTTGGCCAAGACCACCAAAGTTGATTTTGTAATTTTTTGACTTTTTTGAATTTTTTTATGAATTTTCTAAGAATAAACACAAAAGACTGATCCGAAATTAGGTGTCAATAGCTGCCCCTCTTTGAGAGGAATCTCGTGAGAGGTTTTTTACAAAGACAGGTGACACCTGAGTCCAGATCGACTCTATTGGGCAATAAAAAAATGAATCTTGACACTTGATCTTTCTTGTCCCGATGGTGAATGCTCTGCTCATCCTATCCTTTGCCGACGTGAGATAAGGATACAATTGAGATGCTTACCTATTACTCACCTGCCTGATACTCGTGTGGCATGCGCGGTGTATAGCGGATTCAAGTGAATACCTAGGGATTCATCTTTTAAGTATCCTAGGGCGGTTAAACTCCAGCTCGTATGGTAGGCGAAACTAGAGTGCGATTCCTAATTTATCGGAACCTAAGGATGACGCACCCGTTCTTTAGGGATTGTCAAAAGTTTTGATCCGTATGGTGGATCAAACCATGAATATGACTCCTTTCTGCTAGGAACCTATGGATGACGCACCCGTTCTACAGGGATTGTCAAAAGTTTTGATCCGTATGATGGATCAAACCATGAAAATGACTCCTTTCTGCTATGAACCATGGATGACGCACCCGTCCTTTTGGGATTGTCAAAAATTTTGATCCGTATGGTGGATCAAACCATGAATAAGACTCCTTTCTACTATGAACCTATGGATGACGCACCCGTCCTTTTGGGATTATCAACAATTTTGATCCGTCAAGGGGACCAAGCCGTGAATAGGACTCCTATCTATCAGGGACCTATGGATGACACACCCGTTCTTTTGGGATTGTCAAAAACTAAGCTGATCCTACACCTTGAGGAATCAACGATGGTCTATACAAATGAGGTATACCTAACTCTTAGGTTTACCAAATGAGCTATCCTAGGCTTAGGGATTACCTAGAACCTTACAGAAAGCTGGTTCTGAAGATTGTCCTTTTGACATGTAAGGTGTTATTCTAGGATTTGGGGACTCTAAGTATCCTGCAGAAAACTCAAACCTGCAAAAAATTCAACAAGATTTTTATGGGATTTAGGGGTTACCTGAAATCTCGCAGAAAGACGATTCTGAATATTGTCCTTTTGACATGTTAGGTAGCATTCTGGGATCTGGGGACTCCAGGTATCCTGCAGAAAGCTCAAACCTATAAAAACTTCGATAAGATTTTTCTGGGATTTATGGATTGCCCGAAATCTCGCAGAAAGACGATTCTGAAGATTGTCCTTTTGACATGTTAGGTGGCATTCTGGGATCTGGGGACTCAAGTATCCTGCAGAAAGCTCAAACCTACAAAAACTTCGATAAGATTTTTCTGAGATTTAGGGATTACCTGAAATCTCGCAGAAAGACGATTCTTGATGTATCTAGCAATATCTCCTAGAGGGGGGTGAATAGGAGATTCTGATCACAATTGAAATTTCTTGCGGAATGAATAAAGTTTAGTGTACGATTAGGAACAAAAAACAGTATAACGGTGTGCAAAAAATCTAAACACAAAGATAAGAGTTTAGAGAAGAGAATATTGCACACGAAATTTATAGTGGTTCGGCTTAGATCAAGCCTACGTCCACTCTCCCACGATGACAGCCGATCGGCTGGATTTCACTATGAAGAATCAAGAAGATTACAATCACTCAAGTGTTTTGTTTCCTTCTCACACAGATTTTCACAGTGAAGGATTTTGAATACTCAGAATACTCTCTCAGATGAAACTCAAGTTATTCTTGCACTTTGGATTGATGTTCACTATCTTTTTTTCTCTGGTCGAACATTATTCTTCTTTTATACTCCCCTGCCTCCGAACTAGCCGTTGGATTCCAGCCAAGGGATCGCTCTTCAATCCTTGATTGGACGTCATCAATCGTGATTGAACGAGACTGTATCTTCAGAAGATATGTAGACCGTTGGGTAAGATATTGAACCCTTCTGATTCAGTCGCCCATACAACTGAATCTCCAGCTTCCATAAGTGTGATAAGTTTGAGTTGATTCCTGAGGATATTTTCCTTAGAAGATGATATCCTATTATAGAAAGTCCCTTGATTGACAAGAGGGGTTATCAGGATAATTGAATATCACTTCCCTTGATCGGAAACCTGCCAGACGTGGGTCTTCGTGTTTTGTAAAATGCAGGAACTGATCTTTCTTCAGATTCGTCTAGGAGAAGTTTGATCAGTTGGCATGGAATGGTAATACGGAGATTTGATGTGATCCATCCGTCACTGTTTGGATCGTCAAGAGCACTTTCATCTGACTCTACGTCAGAAGCACTTCCATCTGACCCTTCGTCAGAAGCACTGAATTGTAATCACTCAATCTGCTGCTTACACATTCTTCCTGCATCACATTACATTAAACAATATCTTTTGAAGGTTTTGTCAGAATCAAAATATAGGAGTATTTCCACAACAATCTCCCCCTTTTTGATGGTGACAAAAACTTCTCCAGTTTCAAATTTAAAGGAAAATTAAACCAGTGATAATTTAATAAAAGTGAGTAGCCATCATATTTGCTCCTGCAGGTAATCATCATTAGAGAGAAATATAATGAAAGTGTGCTCATAGGAGAGCATGATCATAGTAAGATTATCCTGCAATAATCCTGCACGAATTGTCCTGCAAAACAAGTTTTCTCCTCCTTTCCTCTAAATTGAGATATGATATGATTAGAGAAATATGGTTAGAGATAATCTATTTAGACTGCATAAAAATAATCTCAAATTCTCCCCCTTTTTTGTCAACATCGAAAAAGTTCTTGAAATGATAATGCGTTTATGGAGAGGAAAAGAAAAAGTTTTTAAGAAGATGGATGATCTTCAGGCTCAACATCAGTCTCCCCTCGGGAAGGTCCTGCAAAACTGCTTCTCACCATCTGAGCATGGTCTCTGACAGCTTGAGGAGAGGGCATGTGTGAAGCTGTTCTGTCCGTTCTGATCAATGTGTATGTAGGCAGGTTGGCTATCTCATCACGAAACGTTTTCCCATAGACATCAATGGATTTTTCTAGCCTAGTCACCTGACTAGTCAGACCCTGCAGCTGCCTATCTGTCTTCTGTTCAAAAGCCTGCTGTTGCTGAACAAATCTTGTTTCCATTGCAGCCATTGTCTGAATGACAGTATTTTGAAGATTGTCAAAATGCGCTTGAAGGTCCATATGTGGGTTTGGAGGTGTAGGTTCTGAAGTCTCCCCCTCAGTTTGAGCCTTAGTGAAGGCTGGCTTGAGAAGCTAGGACTTCAGTGAGAAAGACATCTGATGTGACAGGCTCAGGCTCTTTCTCCCCCTGAAGTATAGCTCTTTTTCCTTTTTCCTTTGATGGTGGCACGGAGACTATTTCTTCATCAATGTCCATTGGAATGGACTGTGCACTGGACAATTGATCTTCTCGTGCTATTTCTGAGGCCAGACTTGTAGTACCTTTCTGAATAGTGTGTCTGGTGGAGGAGACAGAGTAGGCGTCAAAGTCATCTTGTTCGTTCTCCTGTGCTTGTGACGCCAATGGTACTAGAACTTGAGCTAGCAATTCCTCATGATCACAGTTGACGATTTGGATGTCATACTCTGTGTCATCTGCAAATCGTGCAGCTTGCTCCTCATTCCACATTGTAAGGAATTCTGCCTCAGTCAGATCACAGGAATACACAACTTTTTCTTGTTGTTGTAGTCCTGTGTCATCTACTTCTTCCTCGACTCCTTCAGCATTCTGATTTTCGGACTGACAAGCTGCATCTGATCCTTCTCGAGATGGGGTAGCCTCAGAATCATATTCCCCTGTTTCTTCCTCACTTGCGTCTGAGTCCGTACGAGCATGACTTTCTGTTTGTTGACCCTTAACTGCCATGACTTTTCTCTTCTTGGGAGATCTCTGCCGTGACTCTTCCTCAAAGTCTACAATGACTGGTTCATTGTTCTTCGTTCTCCATCCAGCAGGAGTCATCTTGAATCCCATCTTTGTTACCATAGTCTCTCCAGCAGTCATTAAAGGAATTTCTTGCTCGACAAAGGCACCTAGGCTATCAATCTTGAAATGATTGATTATTTTGAAGATTAACGCCGCATAAGGAAGTTGCCCCTTTGGCTTGAGAGCTTATCTGTACATATGCAGTAGAACAGTGTGAGAAAAAGAAATCCTTTGTCCTGTCAAGATTCCCAATAACAGCTTTGCCTCGTACTTTGAGATATCTGTCTTTGATGCTGCCTTGGGTCTGAGACATTCAATGATCACTTTGTGCATCATGATATGTTTCAGGGGAAAGTCTGTGTAGGCAATGTGTGACTTTGATTCCCTTGAGAAACTTGATTTGCCAGTCAGGAAGCAGAAAGCTTCACTTGCAGTGATATCTAAAGGTTAGAAATCTCCCTTTCTGGTTCCCATGATTGAAGCCAATTCATCAACAGTCAGAATATACTGCTTTCTCTTGATTGTGAAAGCCAGAGAGTTGAAGTTGACAAACTGAAGATTTGAATAGAAGTAAGCTACCATATCAGGAAAAGTGTAGCCTCTCCTAGTTACAAACTGATCTAGCCGCACCTTTTCTAGATGCTTCCTCAGATAAATGCCATTACTTTCAAAGTACTGTAACTCGAATACCCTTTGAGGTATAACACCTCTCTGTTTCAATGCTTCAAACCTTTCTTTGTGAGCCTGATTCTGGAACAGTGGATCAGGAAAGCTTTTATCCAAATTAAAGCCTATATTTTTCACAAAGTCATTGAACAGAATATCATCATCATCTTCCACCTTCGCCTTCGTACCGCCAGGTCTAATTGGGGATCGTCTACGTTTCGAACTTGTCTCTGCCACTTTCTCCTTTCCTTTTCTAGAGACAGACGTAGGTTTTTCTACAGCAAGTGGTTTAACGATTTTTCCAGGCAGACTAAGAAACTCCAAGAGTTCGCTCTCACTATCAAAGTGATGAGTTTTCAGCAGTTTTCTAAGTTCGTTTCCAAAATCTCCTGCGTCCTTGATTCTATCATACATTGGCTTAATAGAATGAGCCATAGATTCTTTTATTTCAAAAGCAGACAGAGATAGACCTTTTGTTAGGCGGAGTGCTTCTCGTTGTTCGTTGATTTGGGTATCTGTGAGTTCCGCGCTGCTTGCTGTTGAAACGGAGAACTTCCTCTTGGTCTGAGGCGTCTTCTTCGAGTCAGAGACTGATTTTGGAGCCATTGATGCGTAGAAAGTTTGAAACTTTGAGTGAAAGAGTGTTGCTTTGAGGAGGAAATTGAGAGCGAGAGGTTTTCAACACGGTTTTAGGGTTTTGATTTGAGAGAATTTTGAAAGTAAGAGAACAGAGGTGACGGTTCAGCGTTTTTTATAAAAGAGGTGGTTATTTTTGGAAACATAAAAGAGAATTTTGATTTAAAAAGGAATTCTTAAAAAAAGAATATTCACGGTCAATCAGATATTAAGCAATATCTATTCATATGAGTAACTTACCTAAAAGATAACTTTTAGGGATAACTGACCTTTTGATTTAAGAAAAGTGTGAATTTTCTCTTACGCGCCTTTTTGGCGTCCCTTCTGATGCTCCTTCTGATGCTCCTTCTGACGCTCCTTCTGATGCTTCTTCTGACTCTTCTTCTAATTCTCCTTCTGACTCTCCTTCTGACTCTCCTTCTGACGCTCCTTCTGACTCTCCTTCTGACGCTCCTTCTGACTCTCCTTCTGATGCTCTTTCTGACTTTCCTTCTGATGCTCTTTCTGACTTTCCTTCTGACTCTCCTTCTGACGTACCCTGTTCTAAGGTATACTTAAGAAGGAAGGTTAATAATAGATAATTCATTTCTGATAAAATTGAAACTCTGTTTATCAAGTGGTTTAGTAAAAATATCTGCAAGTTGATTTTTCGTGTCAATGTATGAAATGTTAACATCATGGTTTTGAACATGATCACGTATGAAGTGATGCTTGATCTATATATGCTTTGTTCTAGAGTGAAGTACAGGATTCTTTGTGAGATTTATGGCACTTGTGTTGTCACATAGGATTTCCACAGTTGATTCTTCAACACCATAGTCCTTGAGCTGCTGTTTTAGCCAAAGTATTTGAGTGTAGCAGCTTCCAAGAGATACGTATTCTGCTTCAGCTATACTGAGTGCCACTGTATTTTGTTTCTTTGAGTACCATGAGACAAGCATGTTTCCCATGAGTTGACAGGTTCCTAATGTACTTTTTCTATCAATTTTGCAACCTGCAAGATCTGCATCTGAATAACCTTTTAGTGTAAAATCAGAAGATTTAGAATACCACAAACCATAGTTGGGATAAGTCCCTATGTATTTGATTATTCTCTTGACTGCTGATAGGTGTGATTCTCTTGGACTTGACTGAAATCTTGCACATAAGCAAACACTATATAGTATGTCGGGTCTTGAAGCTGTGAGATAGAGTAATGATCCGATCATGCTTCGATATAGTTTGGGAATGACTTCTTTTCCATCCTCATTCTTATCTAATTTGGAAGAGTGAGACATAGGAGTTTCTGTCTTCTTGCCATTTTCCATACCAAACTTCTTCACTATTTCCAATGCATACTTCTCTTGAAATATGAAGGTTCCTTTCTGGGATTGATGAATTTGAAGACCAAGAAAGAACCGTAATTCTCCCATCATACTCATCTCAAATTCATCCTGCATTGTTTTAGAGAATTTCTTGCAGAGAAGTTCATTAGAGGAGCCGAATATAATATCATCAACATATATTTGAACTAAAAGGATATCTTTACCTTTTCTTTTAATAAAAAGAGTGGTGTCTACATTACCTTTAGTGAAGCTGTGTCGAGATAAAAAGTTACTTAACCTTTCATACCAGGCGCGAGGTGCTTGTTTCAGTCCATAGAGAGCCTTTTTTAAGACAAATACCAAATCCTTTTCTCTAGGTTCTTCGAAGCCAGGAGGTTGTTCTACATATACCTCTTCTTTGATGTAGCCGTTTAGGAATGCACTTTTCACGTCCATCTGAAAAAGTTTGAAGTTATTGTAACACGCATAAGCAAGAAGTAGCCTAATGGCTTCTAACCTGGCAACCGGTGCATAGGTTTCATCATAGTCTATTCCTTCTTCCTGAGAATATCCTTTTGCTACAAGTCTTGCTTTGTTTCTCACAACTTTTCCTTTGTCATCAAGTTTGTTTCTGAATACCCATTTTGTTCCAATTACTGGACGATTTTTGGGACGATTGACTAGTTCCCAAACATTGTTGACTTTGAACTGATGTAGCTCTTCCTGCATTGCATTTATCCAGTTTTCATCTGCTAATACATCTTCAATCCTTTTTGGCTCCAATTCAGATACCAAGGCGATGTTGCGCATTGCTTGCTTGAACTTAGATCTTGTTCTTACACCATCATTTATGCTGCCTATGATAAGTTCCTTTGGATGACTTGACTTATGCTTCCAGTTTTTGTCAAGTCCATCATTTGAGGATATTTTGGATTCATTCTGATCATCTTCTGGTCTTTCTTCAGCTGCGGAAGTTTCCTTCTGAACATTCTCCGAATTCACATCTGATTCTGCTGGTGAGTTCGTGATTTGATGAAGTGTATGCATTTGAATGGATTCAGGTTCATCATCCTGGTTGCTCTCATCGAACTTGATGTTTACTGATTCCTCTACAGTACGAGTATTCTTGTTGTAGACTCTGTAGGCTTTGCTTGTTGTTGAATATCCCAAGAAAGTTCCTTCATCTGATCTTTCATCAAACTTTCCAACTCGATCATTAGCATTCTTTAGAATAAAGCATTTGCAACCGAATACATGAAAGTATGCAATATCAGGCTTTCTTTCTTTAAAAAATTCATAGGGAGTTTTCTCAGAAAAAGGTCTGAGGGAAATTTGATTTAAGATATAACAAGCTGTTGAAACAGCCTCAGCCCAAAAGTTAGAGGCAATTTTACTTTCAATAAGAAGAGTTCTGGCCATTTCTTGCAACGATCTATTTTTCCTTTCTACTACCCCATTTTGTTGTGGAGTATAAGGAGCAGAGAAGTTATGCTGAATTCCGAAATTAGTGCAAAAATCTGAGAAATTTTGATTTTCAAATTCTCCCCCATGATCCGTTCTCAAACTGGAAATAGTGTAACCCTTTTCATTTTGAATTCTTTTAGCAAGTTTTGAAAAGGATATGAAAGCTTCGTTTTTGTGAGCAAGAAATGAAACCCATGTAAATCTAGAGAAGTCATCAACTATGACAAGACAATATTTCTTACCTCCAATGCTTAGAGTTCTATTTGGTCCGAAGATGTCCATATGAAGTAGCTGCAGACAACGCTTAGTGGAAACTTGATTTAAAGACTTAAAAGAACTTCTTACCTGCTTACCTAGTGTGCATGCATGACATAGTCCACTTTTCTCAAATTTTGTTTGAGGTAATCCTCGAACAAGTCCCTTATGTTTCATACTAATATGACCTAACTTTCTGTGCCAAAGATCAGATTCATCCTTGACAGAAATAAGACATTTAGCATGTTCACAGCCAGCATTAATATCTAAAAGATAAATATTCCCATGCCTTCGTCCCATGAAGGATTGCTTCTTATCCTTGCTCATACCTGTGCATTTTAGATCTTGGAACCGAATATCATATCCAGAGTCACAGAGTTGACTTACAGAAATCAAGTTGTAGTTCAATCCTTTGACTAGAGAGACATCTTTAACGGTCAGATTTCCAATCTTTACATTTCCTTTCCCGATCACTTTACCCTTGTTCCTTCCTCCAAAGGACACACTTCTTCCATCACAATCTGAGAGGGATATAAACACATCTGGATTTCCAGTCATGTGACTTGAACAACCACTATCCAGAAACCATTTGTTCTTCCTTCTCTTTGGTACCTGCAATAGATAACCAACTTACTGTTTCTTTGGTACCCATGTTTTCTTGGGTCCTTCTGTGTTAGTATATTTTGACCTTTTAATGGGTCTCCAGATTTTCTTGCAGTAATCCTTAGTATGGCTAGGATCACCACAGTTCACACAAGGTTGTCGAATGTATGATCTAGTAAAATGCTTATAAAAATGATGCTTGTAATTGGAAAACGTTGGTTTTCGAAATTCAGTTTTAAAGACATTTCTTTGGCTACTTTCCTTTTTAAAACCTAACCCAGATCGATCATTGAAGGGTATCTGTTTTGATATAATGCTATTCAGAGTTTCTGAGCTTTGTGAAAACCTTTTTGATATAGTAGAAATTTTTTCTTTCAAGGAAGCATTTTCTCTTGAAACAGAATCATGATTTTCTTTCATCTGGTGAAACTCTTGTTGTAGAAAACTAATTTTTTATTCTTGGGACAAATTCTGTTGTTTTAAAGAAGTATTTTCCTTTTTCAAACAAGAAACCTTCTCAAGGGCTTCTTTGTAGTTTCTACACAATTCATCAATATATTCAATGACTTCATCAGGGAGTTCAGATGAACATACCTCAGTTTCTGAATCTGAACTTGAGTCTGATTCGGCCATGAGACAGATATTTGCATAATCATTCTCGCTTTCATCAGAATCACTCAAAGTTTCTGCCTTTAGAGCCTTCTTGTACTTCTCATACTTAAGTTTGTCCTTCTTCAAAATTGGGCAGTTTGGTTTGATATGACCTGCTTTCTTACAGTGGAAGCAAATCGCGTCTTTGCTATCTTGTGAGTCGTTGCTTGATATTTTTACCTCACTCTTTTTCCAAGGTTTCTTTCCTTTGATATTTCTGCCTTTCCGAGCCATTTTTCTAAATTTCTTGACCATGAGGGCTAATTCTTCATCATCCTCATCTTCATCATCTGTGTCAGAAAAACATTGATTAATTTGACTTTTTAATGCAATAGATTTTTTACCTTTCTGTTCTCCCTTTTTGTTTGCTCGTTCTGTTTCATAGGATTGCAAAGTGCCGACTAGCTCATCCACCGAGAGAGGTCTAATTGTTTGGCATTCTTGAATTGATGGCTTGATGTAATTCCAATCATCTGTGAGTCCACGTAGTATCTTCCTTACTTGCATTGGTTCAGCAATAGGTGCACCTTGTCTTGCAAGTCCACTTGCCAAAGTCTGAAACCTGTCTATCATATCTGCAATAGATTCATCAGGCTTCATTTCAAATGCTTCATAGTCACTCAGTAAAATACTGAGCTTTGTTTCTTTCACACGATTTGTTCCTTGAAAGGTAATATGAAGTCTATCCCATATTGCCTTAGATGATTCTTCCTCTGAGACACGATTATAAAGAGGAGTAGATAAGGCACAAAAGAGAGCATTGACAGCTTTAGAATCAAGGCCTTTTCTCTTAGCCTTTTCAGCATCAGTCATTGTTGTGACAATGTTTACTCCGTCAGCAGAGGTTGGATTTGTGGTATTTGCAGGAACTATTCCATTTGTAACGACATCCCACATCAGATCATCATAGGCTTTGAAGAACCACTTCATCTTGTTACTCCACATGTTGTAATCCTTTCCATCAAAGTATGGAGGCTTGTTGGCAAAGTGCGAATCGCTTGTTCCTGAAGAGTGATTGCTAGACATAGTAGATCGTTAACTCTGAAGTCAATAGACACTTCGTAAAATGAGCAACCTGCTCTGATACCAATTGATGTATCTAGCAATATCTCCTAGAGGGGGGTGAATAGGAGATTCTGATCACAATTGAAATTTCTTGCGGAATGAATAAAGTTCAGTGTACGATTAGGAACAAAAAACAGTATAACGGTGTGCAAAAAATCTAAACACAAAGATAAGAGTTTAGAGAAGAGAATATTGCACACGAAATTTATAATGGTTCGGCTTAGATCAAGCCTACGTCCACTCTCCCACGATGACATCCGATCGGCTGGATTTCACTATGAAGAATCAAGAAGATTACAATCACTCAAGTGTTTTGTTTCCTTCTCACACAGATTTTCACAGTGCAGGATTTTGAATACTCAGAATACTCTCTCAGATGAAACTCAAGTTATTCTTGCACTTTGGATTGATGTTCACTATCTTTTTTTCTCTGGTCGAACATTATTCTTCTTTTATACTCCCCTGCCTCCGAACTAGCCGTTGGATTCCAGCCAAGGGATCGCTCTTCAATCCTTGATTGGACGTCATCAATCGTGATTGAACGAGACTGTATCTTCAGAAGATATGTAGACCGTTGGGTAAGATATTGAACCCTTCTGATTCAGTCGCCCATACAACTGAATCTCCAGCTTCCATAAGTGTGATAAGTTTGAGTTGATTCCTGAGGATATTTTCCTTAGAAGATGATATCCTATTATAGAAAGTCCATTGATTGACAAGAGGGGTTATCAGGATAATTGAATATCACTTCCCTTGATCGGAAACCTGCCATACGTGGGTCTTCGTGTTTTGTAAAATGCAGGAACTGATCTTTCTTCAGATTCGTCTAGGAGAAGTTTGATCAGTTGGCATGGAATGGTAATACGGAGATTTGATGTGATCCATCCGTCACTGTTTGGATCGTCAAGAGCACTTCCATCTGACTCTACGTCAGAAGCACTTCCATCTGACCCTTCGTCAGAAGCACTTCCATCTGACCCTTCGTCAGTGCGACAGAATTGTAATCACTCAATCTGCTGCTTACACATTCTTCCTGCATCACATTACATTAAACAATATCTTTTGAAGGTTTTGTCAGAATCAAAATATAGGAGTATTTCCACAACAATTCTAAAGCTCTTCATCGCGGAGCAAAGTGTACTTCTTTGACCCGAGGTTGCCATGAGCCTCATAGAAGTTTAAACTTGAGAGTTCATTCCTCATTAAAAGATATCAGTTATCTTGAGACAATGATAGTTATAATGCAAGCAAAGCTTTACTTTGATCTAAGCAATTATGCAAAATGACTTAGGACGCTGGAGGTTATCCAAGACATCTTAAAGCATGCAAAGATGATCAAGAATCCCTATAAGGAAAATCCTGGATCAAACAATTTGAAGTTTCCAACCAAAGCTTACTTCAAGCATTCTATTGGAACGTCTCCATCAAAAAGGGCTTCTTACCAATTCTTTGACTTTGGTCTTTTATGACGAAAGCACTCGAATTTCCTAATAACATGTACCTGGATTTTTGGGGCCATTCGCAGCGCATACATTTCGATCAATCGAGAGGTCTTTACGGAACCGTAATGTTGGGTTTGGACATGGTTTCCAAGGAGGACTCACTCTCTGAGTCAGGTCTTTTTTAATATAAAAAATTTCTTCATCCGCTCCGGGTTTACAAGTCAAGAACCCTGCAAAAATGAGAAAGAAATAATCTTGCTCGTACCTCTTCGAGCTAGGGTATATATCAACCTAGGCGTCTTAGTTGGAAAAGACTGCAAAAGGGCTGTAACGTTGGTAGGATTGGGGACCGAAAAAGGCTTATTTTTGGCCCAAAATCACGAAGGGTATGACATTGGTGATCACTGCCGATCAGTCCTCTTCTCGATCCTTGATTGACAATTCCTCAAAGGACGCTTTAGTCTTCTTGCTACTACGCGTCTTGGAAATGAGTCCAACCTTTGAGAGACATCGCCTGCCATTTTGGCAGTTGGCTACAATTCCATTTGAAGGGTAGCCTCTTGTCACATAATTTCGATGGTTCTTCTTTATCTCGAAATTTGTTGGGGAGGTTGAAATATCTAGTAATCCCTTGATATCCCCAAAATTCTGCCTTATGATTCTCCAGCATTTTAGTGGAGATCAACCCTGTTCTTGTCAGGCTTTTAGTTTGTTTACTAATACTTATGGATTCGGCTTTTTCTCTTTTTCGATCCCACCTTTTCCTTGTCTTTTCCTAGGAACTAGGATCTTTGCTCATCTAGCGAGGTGCATGGCTTGAGCCTCATTCTGTCTTGAATACCTCACTTTGAGATTCGCATGTAACTCCTACTTTTGAGCTTCTCTGTCCACTAGTGCTTTGGTCATTTTTATCTTGGGACTGTGCAATGATCACCAATGAGGGTACATAAAACGAATGTGTAGGTTCAAATTGGTTATACAATGGATATAAGTGTATAGGGTAGAGAAATGAGCATCTCTTCGTCATCCTAAGGCGCCTCGATTAATACATATCAACACACGAAGATTGATGTTAGTCCGAGCAAAAAGATTTCTAACCATTTACCTGTTCACGTTACTGGACGGCTTCTGTATAACCCCAATGTGGGGTGGCTCTTGACAGGGTTAAGAGACGAAAACCACCACTCAAAGGGTTTGTCAATGATTACCTGCAGTGTTTATGGAGAAGAATGAATGCCTATGTCATCCCAATTCATGTAATCGACGCGAATGGCCCAGTATCCCCCGGTTCGGGCTTTTCTATTCTTACACCTCTCTCATCTCTCGAGTATGTGTAGGACGTGTTTGGATTAGATTCGCCTCTTATCTGGAGGAACATTCCTACTAGATAGCCTAAACAACCCTTGCTTTGGAAAAATCACTTTATTTTTCTCCAAGCATTTCACCCCACAGGAGATTTTAATGATCCATCATGTATACTTTGACCATGCTTGGATAACCTTTAGTCCCAACAGGTATGCACTAAGTGTCAGGAATTCATTTTTCGAAAGCGGGATTCATTCATAAGTTCGACCATATGAATGTTCATTCTCCTGGTCCTTTTATCTTATAAGGGGTGAGAAACTTTATAGTGTTTCTCCATTGTTGTCTTCTGTCTTCATCAGGCATTCCTGTATAACAGAATAGACATTTCTATGAGTGAAAGATGGTTTAACTCTTGATGGAACAGACACATATCACCTGGTTCGTGATGTTAGGGTCCCTTCTGCCTTTGGTTCCATTTGAATGAATCTGATTCCGAGTCTATTTCTCGAAATCCTGCAAAACAGAATACATGCCAATGTATGCATAGATGCATGATATGCTTATGTAATGACCGTCATGGCGACTCGGATCATTTCGGGAAAAGCCACGTGATCAATATCTGATTTCATTTCAAGGATAATACTTCTTCACAGCATCTAAATTTACAGGGTGTCCCAATTCTTGTCCTTCAGAATTTACAAGAATTAATGGTCCCCCGTGAGGACTTTCTTGACAATATAAGGGCCATCGTAATTCGGGGTAAACTTGCCTCTCGGATGAATATCATTTGGCAGAGTCTTCTTTACCACCAGGTCATCCACCTCAAAACTTCTAACTCTAACTTTCCGGTTAAAAGACTTGGCCACCCTCTTCTGGTAACCCTGGCCATGACAGATTGCTCTAAGATGTTTCTCGTCTATCAAATTCAGCTGTTCACATCTATGCTTGAACCACTCTACCTCGGAGAGTTTGGCCTCTGATAAGATTCTCAAAGAGGGAACTTTAACATCTATAGGCAGGACATCTTCCATCCCATATACCAGAACATAAGGAGTTGCCCCTGTAGAAGTCCTGACCGAAGTTCGATATGCCATTAAGGTAAAGGGTAGCCTTTCATGCAAATCCCTATAATTTTCGGCAGTTTTAGCCAAGATCTTCTTGATATTTTTGTTTGCCGCTTCTACTGCCCTATTCATTTGTGGGTGGTAAGGGGAAGAATTAAGATGTCGAATACCAAAGTGATCCAACAGATCGTCAACAATCTTGTTATTCAAGTTAGACCCATTGTCTGTGATGATCGCTCGAGGGGTACCATATCGAGAAATTATGTCCCTCTTAATAAACCTTGCCACATTTCTTGCAGTAATATTCTTGTAAGAACTGGCTTCTATCCACTTCGTGAAGTAATCAATCGCCACCAAAATGAAGCGATGACCATTTGAAGCCATTGGAATGATAGGCCCTATCATGTCTATCCTCCACATAGAAAAATGCCAAGCTTCGGACATCTGATGAAGTTCGTTCGGGGGCGCATTAATCTTATCGCCATATACTTGGCACTGGTGGCATGACCTGACATGTTGACAATAGTCTGATTCGATGGTTATCCAATAATAGCCAAACCGCATGATCTTCCTAGCAATGAGATGGTCATTCATGTGCGGCCCGCATATACCTTCATGGATCTCCTTCATGAGAACATTTGCTTCTTTAGCATCTACGCACCTTAACAGAGTAGAGTCAAATGACCTTTTGTACAAAACTTATCCACTGAGGAAGAATTTGTTAGCCATCTTGGCTATGTATTTCCGGTCTCCCGCTTGACATTTCTCAGTAAACTCCCTTTTCAAGAGATAGTTCTTGATATCATGGTACCACGGCTCTCCGTCGAATTCTTCTTCGATCAGTATATAATAAGCTGGTTTTTCGATTATGCCAATTCTTAATGGCTCTACTTCCAACCCATCAGTTATTTGCAACATCGAGGCCAATGTGGCTAATGCGTCTGCAAACTGGTTATGAGATCTTGGCAGGTACTCAAATGACACTTCTTCGAACTTAAGTGTCAATTCTTCAAGACATTCATGATAGGGGATAAGTTTCGCATCCTTTGTTTTCCATTCCCCCTGCATCTATAAAATAATGAGTATGGAATCTCCATAAACTTGCAGCCTAGGTACTTCCATGGCGGTGGCCAATCGTAGGCCTAGAATGCACGCCTCGTATTCTAAAATATTGTTGGTGCAAGGGAAAGTCATCTTTGATGCGACCGGGTAATGTTTTTCTTCGAGGGATATTAGTACTGCCCCTGTACCAGCTCCCGACAGATTAACAACACCGTCGAAATACATGACCCAATTATCCTTTGCTAGATTCAAAACTTGATCTTCCACCTTTGTCTTTCCAGAAGATGTGCAACTTTGTGAATTCTCTGCCAACATATCGACTATGGCTCTCCCTTTTATAGATTTTTGCGGAGAACATCTGATGTCAAATTCGGACAATATCATTTGCCATTTTGCTAATTTCCCAATCAAAGCGGGTTTTTCCAAGAGGTATTTGATATGGTCATTTTCTGTTACCAGCTGAATATAAGGATGTAGGGTATATTGCCACAATCTGCGAAGTACCCATACTGTCGCTACGCAGGACCTTTCGACTGGTACATAATTCGTTTCAGACGAGGTGAATTTCTTGCTTAAGTAGTAGATGGCTCTTTTCTTACCATCTACCGGACTTGTTTGAACAAGTAAGGCTCCAAAAGATTCTTGCTATATAGTCAAATACAAGGTCAAGGGGTGACTTGGGATGGGTGGCACAAGTACTGGTGGAGTGACTAGATAGGTCTTGATCTTCTGGAATGTGTGGCTGCATTCTGTATCGCATGTCACTTTTGCGCCCTTCTTGAGTAGTCTGAAAATCGGTTTAGCCACATCTGATAACTGATTGATGAACCTGGCAATATAGCTTAATCTCCCTAAAAGACTCCTTACTTCCTTCACTGTTGAAGGAGTTGATAGGTCATGAATAGCTTGGATCTTTGAAGGGTCAATCTCAATGCCCCTATTACTGACCATAAATCCAAGAAGTTTCTCGGATTTTTCCCCAAACACACATTTGTTAGGGTTTAACCTCAACTTGTATTTGCCCAGTCGTTCAAACAACTTTCTTAGCACTTGAATGTGATCATGTCTCTCCTTGGACTTGGCGATCATATTATCGACATATACCTCAATTTCCTTATGGATCATGTCATGAAATAGTGTGATCATAGGCTTTTGATAGGTAGCCCCAGCGTTCTTCAGTCCGAAGGGAATAACCTTATAGCAAAAGTTTCCCCAAGGCGTGGTGAATGCAGTTTTCGATTTGTCCTCCTGCCTCATGAGGATCTGGTTATATCCGGAGAATCCATCCACGAATGAGAATAATTCATACCCTGCAGTACTGTCCACCAGCACGTCAATATGGGGAAGCGAAAAATCATCTTTTGGGTTCGCTCTATTCAAATCTCGATAATCCATGCAAATTTAAACTTTGCCATCCTTTTTCATGACGGTGACTATGTTTGCAATCTAGTCTGAATACGAGATAGCTTCAATAAAGCCTACTCTGAGAAGTTTCATCACTTCTTCCTTAATTTTGTCTTCTAACTCGGCTTTCATCCGTCTGCTGCCTTGTCTCACCGGTTTAACACTGGGATCTGTGGGTAATGCATGTTCCACAATTTTGGGATCTAAACCCAGCATATCAGCATATGACCATACAAAAACATCCTGATACTCTTTCACTAATTTTGTAAACCAGAGCCTTTCACCTCTGGATAAGTGCCCACCAATCTTGATTTCCTTGATATTTGTAGAGTCACCCAAGTTAACAACAATTGGTTCTTCTGAAGTGGGAGGCACTGACTCTTCGAAGGCACTCCACTCTCTACGGATAGACGCATAATCCCCATCCTCATTTTCCTCAATGTAGTAGGGACAATCAATGTGGCTATCCGAATCGCATAACAACCTAATATGTATGTTTGAGATGATATGCCTGAAATGTCATAAACATGGTTAGTCTTCACTTCATACAAAAATGTTATGCTTGAGTGTGGAAAAGTCTTTTCAAAAGAGATTTCAAAATAAGTGCAGGCGTAAACGGAACTAGTCCTTATATCCTAGGACTTCCTAGTTCCTCAGAAATCTTTTGAAAATCAGGAATCATATGGCAAACCAAGCCTCAAGCTTCCGTACGGAAGACTAATGTCATCATTGGGCTGATTTGTAGTTCCATATTTCCTTAACAAAATTTGTGCGATTTTATTTAATGCAAAATGGGCCGCATTACAAGTTATGCTGTTTGGACCAACGGCCGGAGATCCAAAGGCGTTTTCCTACATTTATTTTAAACAACAAAAACTAAAAGTGCAATAAAATGCAGGAAGTTTAAGTGCAGTATTAAAGCGGGGAAGAAGTTTCTTTACTCAGAAGTAATGGCTTCATCACCCAGCCACTCTATGATGACACTCACGAAGTTTTCTTCTACAAATGGGTTTGCCAGATCTAATTCTGCTGGTGGGATTACATCTTATTCTGACAACCACCTAGAGTCTTTGCTAAAATAGTTATTTAAAGAGCTGTTGAACATCTTAGATTTGCCTTTCCAGGTTGGAGAACCAATGAAGGAATCATTCTGGTTTTTCTAGCTTCCATGGCGTCCTTAGCTCTTGCCACGACCACAGCCTGCTATCTTAGAGGTAGACTCACCAATGAGGGTTTTCTGATATCCCAAGCCCATTTTGTGCTCGTTGAATTTTAACTGTAGAGGAGTGTTGATCCCTTGACCATACTTGCCCGGACCTTCTCTAGGGTTGAACCCGTATGCCAGTAGCATCTTAGCTGGTAGAAGGTTGGCTTCAGAGATAAAAGGAGCTTTCAATCTGCCCCCACGGGAGTGTGGACCGCCGTCACCAGCTCCAGGGATTGGTAGCTAGCTTCTAGCTTAACTTCTGGCTCAATGTAGGGAATAGCGCTGCTCTGATACGTTAGGAGATCAACTTCTCCATGTACGATAACCACCTTCCCATCCACAACGAATCGCACTTTCTGATGCAGGCTTGAAGGTACGGCTCCCGTATATGGATCCAGGGCTTTCCTAACAAAAACCTGAATGCGCTCGGCAAATCCATCACTTGAAAGTTTATAGAGAATTTAGTCGGGCCAATGAGCACATCCAGCTCAATCTCGCCTACCACTATCTTCTTCATTCCGTTGAAAGCTCTCACGGCTATTTTGGAGATTTTAATCATCTCTTCTTTGATGCCCAAACTCCTCAATGTAGCCAAAGGGCAGATGTTAAAAGCAGATCTGTTGTCGATTAGCACATGTGCTATTCTCTTTCCGTTACATTGTGCTGTAATGTATAAAGCCTTGTTATGCCCTCTCCCTTCCATGAGGAAGTCTTCATCTGATAAGCTTAATTGGTCTTTTAGAAGGATTGCCCCCACAAAGTCCCCTAACTGTACATCATTAATAGTTTCAGAGACATGCAACTCATTTAGTATCTTTAGCAGCGCGTCTTTGTGTTTCTCTGAGTTGATGAACAAATCTAACAGAGATATTTGGGCCGGCATCTTCCTTAATTGCTCTATTACTTCAAACTCACTGGTTTTAACGATGGACATGAGTTTTTATGCATCTTCCTTCGAAACTTCTTTCTTTTCGAATTTGCCTTCCCTAGGGGCGTAAAATCGTCCAGACCTCATTACAACGTCTACTACTTTTGTCCCATAGTCCCAATGGACTGCCTTAGGGTCGTAGTCTTCTACCAGAGAAGACACTTTTATAGTTACTGTCGTCAGGCAAGATGCCTCCGGTTTAACTCTATCGTATGCTTCATCTCTCGATAATCGAATCACAACAGGTTTAATCAGCTAATCTTATTCTTGACTCAAACTATCAAGCTCTTCTAGTTTGATCACCACAATCATAGCAGCTTCAATAATTGCCACAGTGTCGCCAAGGTCTTTTGTGATAATTTTGTATTCCAGCTGACGACGCCTGTTAATATTATTTAGTTCTGCTGTCATCGTGAATTTCGGGTGTTTTCTCATTCCCTTGAATGGTTCGAATGAGTTTTGCCGTTGGGCTTTTGATCTCTCCACCCTGACGTACTGCTCTGCGTTAAGCTTGGCATCTATCGTCTGGTCAAGCGATGATTCAAGTTCCTTCGTAAAAGGCTTTACCACATCCTTCGGGATCTCTGGTTGAATAGGACCCATCGGGTATGATATCTTCCATTCTCTGATAGAAACTAGGAGGAGCCGAATATTTCACTTTAAAGTTGTATCCCCCAGAATCTTCACCCAGATTATCTATGACTTCGCCCCTCTCTAGCGCTTTAGCCATAAATCTGCGATCTGCCAAACTTCGCCTGCTAGCTTCTAGCTCGTCCTCGTCAAGTTCTTCTTCTGGTTTGATAATCAGCTCAAGGTCGCCTACTAGACTTTCACGTGGGACATTACACATGCTTCCCTGTTCAGTTTCAACCACAAACTGGTTCCATTCCAAGCTTACAGAGGCATTAACTCCTTCGAATCTTTCATCGGTAATGCTCAACATTATCCCCAAGCTCATCATCTTGGCGATACACAACTTCTTCCTGTCAGCGGATATTTCTCCCTCTTTCGGATACAATGAAGTGATTGCTAAAATGTTAGTTAGCTTAGGTACATTCACCTTCAATTCAAGGTGGTTTTCCTCTTCATCAGTGAATATTGCATCAACTGTTTGGTGATCAGGAAGCGGATTCTCTTGTACATTTGGAGTTATATCAACAAATTTTAAAATCTGACTGTCGATCAAAGCTTGTACCTTCAACTTAAGGATATAACAATTATCTACGTTGTGTCCTCTTTCACCCATGTGATAGACACAAGTCTAGCTCTCATCAAAATTAGGATATTTAACAGGATTCGCTCTAGGGGTTCTTTTGCCACCAAGTGTTGGTCTAGTAGCATCGGGAGTAATTTGGATAAAGGTCTCGGGAGCTGAGAAAATTGCTTTTGAGGGTGCCTCTTCTTAGACTCTAGCCTTTTTGGCGTTGACCATGATGATCCTCCCTTGGTCTGATTGGAGTTATTGAATACCTTGGGTTTATGTGGATCTGGTATGAAGGCTACGTCAAGCCCAGTCTCTCTTTCCTTTTTCGGGGGGTATTTGCTTCCTCATAGAAGTTTCATGTGGCCTCCTTTCTCTAAAGGCTCACTCGAGTCTCTCGGCCACCTTTATCAAGTGTGTAAAGGTTTGACATACTGAGGTATTCAATCTGTCAAAGTATTCGTACGGAAGCGCTTTTAAGAACAAGTCAATCAGTTCCTCCTCTAGGATTGACGGTTTTACTTGGGTCGCCAAAACTCGTCACCTCTGGGCGTATGTTCTGATTGTTTCACCTCTCTCTTTTAGAGTTCGTAGCAGGTCTTTCCTTGTCGAGGCCGTAGCTGTGTTGAACTTATATTGCCTTAGGAAATTTTCTGCAAGATCTTCCCACCCATCATAGTCATCCAGGTCTAACTCAATGAACCAAGCCAGAGCGGCGCCAGCCAAGCTCTGTTGGAACGTATTCATCAGCAATGGGATATAATTCGAATATTGGGCCATCTTACGCAGGTAATACTTGAGGTGAGCGCGGGGACAGCCCCTCCCATTATACTTCCTTATGAAGTCTGGCTCTTTGTAATCATGAGGGGTCTCCACCTTGGCGAAAGGGGATATCTTGTCAAAACAGGCCAGCTCATAACCCTGGCTGCTCAAACACTCCTCGATTTTGGCTATTCTCTTAGCCTCAGCTTCAGTTTTCATAGTCTGTTTCCCTTTTTCTTCCTTCTCGAGGTTAATGATAACAGGGGGTGCCTTTGGCTATGACTGGACATTCGGCATACGGATGTCTTCCTCGGCACGTTGGGCATCTTCTGCCGTCTCTTTGTCAGACATATTGGGTACTGAGGATTGACCTGAGTTGTTTTGGTTAGGTGTCACTGTCTGTCTGGCTTAGGAGGCTTCCAACATTGCCTTAATGTCAGCCATCATAGTTGCCATAGTAGTCATCTGAGTTTTCAGCAGTCCTACTCGTGGGGTTAACTCCTGCTGTTCCATTCTCGTCTTAAGTCGACTACGAAAATGATACTTTGGTAGTTCCGTGATTAGAGTGCACCTGTTTATTTAAAAATAACAAGTAAGTATCTCCTTCAAGATTTGGCAGAAAAAGTGCTGGATTATTCTAATTGCATGTTTTCTATTGATGAATGAGAAAAAGGACTATTCGGTGAGCCTTAGTCTCATGTGAGCAGTTCTTTTAATCATTCTCCAACATAATTCATGAAATTAAAAGAAACGTAATGTTTGACGATAGTTTTTTTTGTGCATCGATAAAACATGCCTATGCTCATACATATGTGTCCAAAGTAACAGTCAATACAAATGAGTATGTTGAAAAGGCATCATAATGTTCACGAGTTTTACACTTGACAGAATAATTTATTCAAGTCTAGGGCGTTTGAGGTCTAAGATATGCTCATCGTCCCAATAGAGATGAATTCTTTCAGTATGTGATTCTTCATCTCCTAAGCACAACGGCGATCCCATGTCTTCGGATATATACGGTTTTACTCCAGGCACGTATGGTACGATATATTCAGGTACATAAGGCTCGACAAAGCTGCGTCTGATTGCCTTAAAATGTTGAATGTACTCTGTAGTAGCCCTGTGAATATTCTCTTCGCGAGTCATCTCTTCTGGCCATCTTATGTCTTCAGCCTGGGAGTTCTTCTAAGAGCGTATGATAAATTCCACCTTGGCTTCAAATTGTTTCTTCTTTTCTCCAGTGAGAGTCTCCCTCGGCATGTCAAACGAGAAGATACCTGGTCGCGGCGAGGAAGGGATCTCTTGCAATGCTCCAAACTGTCGGATAACCCTCTTTGGATAATATGCAGTAGCACATGTGAATCCTAACAAAGGGACTGGGTCTTCGCCATTACATGCGAGCCTGACTTTGCCCAGTGTTGGCAATCTTAGCCGCCATCGGAGTTGTTCTTGTGGCATCCCCTGTTTACTAGACTCCTAATGATCAGAAATGGTCAAATGGGTTTTGAAGCTGACTTTTGACATTAGGAATTGGGATTTGGGAAGGTTCACTAAGAGGCGAGCGATATGAGGATTCGATTTAATTAGTATTATAGGCAAGCAATGGAGTATTGATCGAGGATTCTATTTTAAGGAACGATGATGCATTGGATAAAATTTGGAAAATCAAGATGACCATCGGATGAACCGGCTACCTATGAAATTATGAGAATTCTTGTACATAGGGCCATCTATTGGAAAATTCCTAAGCTAGGTGAATAAGAAAGGATCGGCCATGGGAAATGAAAGTCAAGTGGCGAAAGCCTCATCTAGTATGAGTTGTGATTGGTCAGCAATTCCATGGAGATCTCACCATCATTTTCGGCCATGGGGGTTGTACAAGTGGCGGCAACATTTCCCTTGCATAAAATTTTTTTGGTTAATTTCACTTAGGGAAATGGCAAGAAGATTATTGGTTGCCAATCCCCATGAAATCCCATAATGATCACCAACCACTTGGGGATAGAACAAGTGGCGGCCATGTTTTAAGATTGGTCGGGTGAGTCTAGGAAAGGGACAAAGTCATCCATTGGCCGAACATCCCCTCAAAATCTTACCTTGGATGACAAACCATTAGAAGAATAGACAAGTGGCAACATTCTTCTCCTTGCATGAAATACCATTGGGCGAAATTCCTAGGGAAAACGCAAGAGGAGTCATTGGTGGGAAGCCTCATCAAAATTTCATGGAATGACCTATCACAATTAGGGGCAATGCAAGGTGGCGTATGATCATAGGGAAGAAAAGCATGTGTGACAAGTGTCACTTGAGAATTCCCAAAGGCATGCAACAAAGAGGAAACGTTTCATCTTCTCCTCTCCCTTCACCATTTTCGACCAACCAACCAAAGAGAGAGAGAGAGAGAGAGAGAGAGAGAGAGAGAGAGAGAGAGAGAGAGAGAGAGAGAGAGAGAGAGAGAGAGAGAGAGAGAGAGAGTGAGGAGGAACGGGCGATCGAGAGCTAGGAAGAAGAAGGATGGAGCGGGTCGGCACTTCAAAGAAGCAAGGGATTGTTATAAGATTAATCTCTAATTATCGTTATTAGAGACCTATGACCGTAGGGTGGCGGTCTGGGACGCCACAGTTCTAGTCTTAGAGTTCCAAGGAATTTCTTCCATTCTCTAAAGTTGAACTTAAGAATACGTGTATGGGTTCTGATGAAAGTTTTAAGAGGATGGGCATCGGAGCTAATCTCAGTGAAACCCATGCAGATGTGAAATTGTCTGATATGTGATGTGAACCACATGTATAGGAGACCGCTAGAGGCTCTAAAGATTCCTTTCTTGTTTTTCTTGAAGCGGTTTAGGAAAAGGAAAGTTTCAGCAAGGAAAATGTTAGAATAATTCCACCCACAACAAACTTGTCTAACCACTACAGTCATAATAGGGTCAAAAGTAACAGACGAGATCGGGAATAGCACAAAGCTAAAGAAAGCCAAGACAAATGCTCTACCAAACTTAGGTCCTTTGGTAGCAGGGAGGTTAGGAAATCTATCTAGAAGGAAAGATAAGGAAATCCGTCTAGAGTTACTTTTGGCATCTGCTTTGATTTCATTGAGGTTTGTATCGAGGAATTCAGCTAGTCGACTCAAAGGTTCAAACCCTATTGGAGGTTGGACTAGTAAGTGAGTAAACTCAACTCCAATGGCGGCGCTGTACTCTTCAAGAGTAAGGGTAATCTCCAGTCCTTCCATGCAAAACGTAGCAGTGGTAGGATCCCAATAGAGCGACATGGCTTGGATAAAGGCAAGTGGACACTCAATCTTCAGCAGCTCCAATAGATACCCCAGCCGTGATTTGGCGTATTTCTGGCTAGCTTCGCCCATGCTGTCCCACCAGGTTAGGAGTTCGGTCCGGGGGACTTTGAATACTTGAATATCATTCTTTCCTATCAAGTCTAAAATATGTAAATGATTTTGAAAAGTCAATCGTCAAAAATTACTTTAAACATGTGACTATGCAAATGCCATGAAATATGCATGGGCCGACTTAATTGTATAGTTCAATTGGAGAAAAGGAAATTAGAGCTTTTATCAGGTATGGAAGACCTGACTTAAAGTCTAATTTGAATTTCAAAAAAGTGAATTGTGCAATTTAATCAGAATCACCCTAGTGACTAAAGGAAATAACAATGTCACATTCCATTGGTTAATATATCAGATGGGAATAGAGCGGAGTAAATCCCTTATTACAACCAAGACGCCTAATGAAAGAAAGGTAGAGAGAGACTCTGCAAACAAGAAAGCCATAAAAGGCCCATGGAATGTGGGGACATGAGCTACCCCTCCCCAGAAGCTTAATCTTCTTTAGAATAGCAGTCAGTTGGGGACTCCTTCTCAAAGGCATTTTCATCTGTCCCCTTTTCAGGATATGGCTCTTTAATTGGGACCCCTCCCCTAGTTGGGTGTTCTTCAGAATGTGAAAAATTATCTCCAACGGATTGATCGAGACGTCTCAACTCCTCTGGCCATTCTCTGGTCCATGGTATAATGACTTCAGGGGTCTTCTCGGGTTTTGTCTTTTTGAGTGCGATGCGCTTCGGCTTTGTCTTAGTTGCGGGGTGTCTTTTCTTTCCCCAAAGAGTGATTATGGGTGTGTCTTCATTGGCTTGACGTTCAGCTTTTCGACGGGCATATGCATCTCTAGCTAGGTGGTTGCGACGTTGTCTTTTCATCTCCAAGTAATTCTTGAACATTTCGTCCGCTTGTTGCTTGAATCTGAGGTTGTCGACATAGTAGCGGGTTTGACAATCTTCGGCGTATCCCAACTTGCGTCCAGTTAGCTCTCGGCTATGCACAAATCTGGTAAAGTGCAACTTCGTATTCGGTCCAGGACGAGTGACTTTCCTTAGGTATTCGAATGTTACCAACTTTGTCGAACTTCTAGGGAACAGCGACATCCTACCCCCTTATCATCGTTATTTCAATTAGTCACCTGAGTGATTTCATGATGTATGCAATGCACGTGGATGTATACAATGCATGAGCATACTATGTAACAGGGAATAATGAAGTACATCGAAAGTAAATGCTTTACCAACCAAAACCCAGGAAATGTAAAATATTCCCCTGTAATAATGGGTGGTTTTAGGTATACTAACATTCCATAGACATGCGCATGAGACAAGTGGGTATACTCTAAAAATCAAAAATCAGGTGAGGAACCTATGGCTCAGGCTCCCACGATCCAAATACGGCAGATTCCTCTCCAAGAGTACCCATCCAAGAGGGCTAGATATCGCCAATTTGGATTGTGAGTAGGAACAAACACGAGATCTTTTCGTATTTTTTCCCTATCTAAGGTAATCCTAGAGGTGGTTGCAGTCGGGGTTTAACCACGAGTGTGTGCGATGTGTCGTGATTATCACAATGCAAGGCATGCACAGCAGTTTGTATCAAACACCGCTTCAATATGTGCTAAAAATAAACATACAATCCCAACTCCAACCTGTTAGGAAAAATGTCAACAATCACTCCACCCCTTATTTCTCCAATCTGCAAGAACATCTAACACGAAAGTTAGAATACGTACCCCACATTCGAGAGCATCTGCAGAAAAATAGGGTTAGGGAAACCAATCAACTTTTTAATCGGCTCAAGTCCTCTGAAATTCTTAACCAGAGATTCTGGGGGCGCACAGAAGGAGCGACGACCGAGGCAGTTGCAGAGATTGGTGGCAATCCCTAAAAGACAAAAGGAAAAAAGGCGCAAAGGGCCAACCCAAGGAAACCGCCAAAGGAGTTATCCATAAAGGGAACGTGTTTGAAGCTCACGGCAGTAACCGTTCGACGGTTACCAAGAGTAAGCCTATAAATATCCAGGGTCATCCAGCACACAACACACACACAACACAACTAAACCAGTCTTTATCTTTCAAATTAGCCTTTAACCTAGTGTTGACACCTGATTTTTGATCATCTTTCATTTTAGTTTTTATTTCCAAAATTAATTAAAAATAGCCAAAAACTCATAAAATTAAAAAATCAACTTTGGAGGCCATGGCCTAGCCTCAGGAGTCCAATTTGAACAAAAATTATTTTTCGTAATTTTTAATAATTTTTTGAATTTATTTAATTATTAAAAATACCAAAAAAAATCAGAAAAATACCATCCTTAGTCAGAAAAATACACAAAAATATTCAATAATTTTGTTTTAATTTCCTCTTCAAGTGTGTCACTTAAAATCTTGAAAATTCGGCCTGGGTCACTATATTCCTTCACAATCATAAACCCGAACCGAGCCTAAAAAAATCCTATTCGAGTCTTTTAATTTTCAATTCTCATCTTTTGTAAGTTATGACATTGGATTCTAAAGTCTTGAAGTGCAATTGGGTCGATTTGACCTCCAATTTGATCAATTTAAAACAAAAGGCCTTAATTGCATAATTTTCATTCAATTTAGTCCTCGGTTTCACAAATCTTGAAATTAAATTTTACACGGGCCTACCCATTCAAATTAAACACCTCTACCCTATAGTTTTCATCATGCGGAATCCATTGGTGGCCGAAATGTTGACTAATTCGGTCGTTTGGACCCTCGATTGAGCAAAAATCAATTTTGGATCCTAAGGGCAATTTGGGGTTTTCACTAAATTTCAATCAATTGATTCACGAAAATACCCATATTTGATAGAAAACATGTCGAGGAGTCCGATTTTGGTATCAATTTCATGAAAATGGGTCGATTTGAGGTCCAATTTGGCGAATTGGTCAAACCGGGCACCGAACGGTAGGGGAAAGCAGGGAAGGTGGAGCCGCGGCATTTTTTTTAGGAAAAGAGAACGACTGAAAGTGGGAGACAGTGGCAAGTGGTCGATGGGCGTGTTTTGCGGATTGTGGGACACGAGAGGAGCGCCGGTCGGCCATGAAAAAAGAGGGTTCTCGGTGTTAATGGAGGTGGTTCAGCCGAGAGAAGTCGAGCGAGGTGAGAGCAAAACCAGAGATTGCAGGACCATCCTCGAGCTTCAGGACGCGGGAATGATCATCACCGAAGCTGCGGTTGCCGTCGACGGGCCAAAACCAGGTCGGTACTCCCTCTGAACCTTCATTTCGCCGAAGCACACTACCTGTTCGACGAAATGCCCGAATGAGTTTTATATTTTTCGAGTCTCGGCCGTGCCTTCCCGGGCCATATTTTGTGCGAGTCTAGCCTCAAACCTTCTTTGGAACCGACTCTAACGCACGGCTTACTTGTTATTTTGCATCGAAACCGCGTTGGAAACCACGGCCGGAGCTCCCCGAAGTATATCCGGCCACGGAGCTCGGTCCGGCGCGAATGGCGGTCGTCGGTCCCTGAGGGACCTCAGGTAAGGTTCTAAACTCTACTTAGATGCCATGAGATAGAATGAAGTCGAGCTTAAACGTTTAAAAAAAAAAATTGCAAATCCCTCACCGGAGCCGGTTCGGTAGTCGCCAGTTCGGGGTTTTTCCGACGACACTTTTACCATGTTTTGGTCGTTTGTTAATGTCGAGGGTCTGAGGAGTCGGATGGCGAAGAAACGAGCAAAAAATACCAAGTTTTGTGTTCGGTTTGTGCATTCTGGCGAGAATTCCGGCGTGTTCGCCGGAATTTACACTGTTCCGCCGTCTTCTCCGGTGGGTTGATGTCGGTCAACGAGTCAAAGGCTGACGTGGCATGCCAACGTCAGCAGCCACGTCAGCAGGGTGGGGCCGCGGCATTAAAAATAAAACGCCCAGATCGGACGGTCATGGCTTCGCCACGTGTCGCGATCTGGGATTTTTGGAAAATTAAAAAGATTTTCAGAAATAATAAATGATTTTCGGAAATAATAAAAAATTTCTGATCGTACGGATCATGCTGTTTCAAGTGGCACTCTAAGGATCGTCCGATCTAATCCAAGATCGGACGCCCCAGAGGTGGGCACGTGGCACGTTTTGATCCGTCGGATGAGAGGCTAGTTTTCAAAAATTATAAAAAAAATCGGTTCCGATCGAACGGTCATATTTACGCCACGTGGGGAATCCTGGACCGTCCAATCCGGGGTTTTTTCGGATAATAATTTAAAAATGATAAAACAGTTGTTAAAAAATTAGAAAAAATTTTCAAAAAATCAAAACGGTGTCGTCTTAGGCCGGTGTCGACCCGTAGGGTCGGACCGGGCGTCCGAGAGGCGTGGGCCGGGTCTGACCCGGCCCGAAAAATATTTTTAAATAATAAAAAAATTCAGAAAATAATAAAAAAAAAATTAATAAAAAAATTCAAAAATTCAATAAAAAATGGAAAATCATAAACAAATTCAAAAAAATTCGGAAAATTCAGAAACAAAATCTAAAAAATTCAAAAAAATAGAAAATGGCCATATTCAATTGGCCATGACTGGTTCCGGGTCAGTTGACCCCCGATCTTTCCAGAAATGAAGGTTTTCCCCTTCCGGCAAACCGTCTTCCAAAAACAAAATTCTAAAAAAATCCAAGAAAATCCCCACAAATAGGAAATGGGCACAATCAACTGGCCAAGACTCATTCCAGGTGTTTTGAACCCCGACCCTTCTTAAAATGACGATTTCGCCCGTTGGGCGAATCGTCTTCCAAAAATTGAAGAAAAATCAAGAAATTTCAAAAAATTCTCAAGAATGGGAAATAGCCATGGAATATTTTTGGTAATTCGGTATCCAAATCTTCCAAAAATTGACGATTTTTCCATTCGGACTAATCGCCTCCAAATCTTCTCATTTTATCCCTGGTTCGAAATCACACCTTCCCTAAGCCCTTATGGCTATACTAGGAAGCCATTGATTTGAATTGATGTGAATCGATGTGGTTTATTTATGCACTTGATCGCGCTTTCATTAAATTGATCGTGATTGATAGGATTAGTCTTCCAATCTGCATGAAACCCTGAATCAAAACTACCTCACCTAAAATTGCGCCTGAATGAAATCTTAATTAGGAAAATCACTAGCGTTAGGTACCGAAAGGGCGTTGGTAATGACACCAGCGTAACCAAGTCCCCGAACCCAAAATCTCTGGTTCCGCAGAACTGATCGATCTCTCTCAATCGGTCAGTAAGGTTTCCGGTCTACCCTCCAAGAAAGACCGGTGGCGACTCCAAATGCATGCACAAGTTGCACATGCCACCACGACCACACTAAGGCCGAAAGCGATCGACTCTTATCATCGAATCCTTTAAAAAAATACTCCCGCCGCGATTTGGTATGGGCCTGAGAGGGCCCGCGCCGATCCAAAGCCCGCGATTCGCACTCCGATACGGTGGAAAGGCCCGCGATCGGTAATCCATTAGCGCGTCCGTTTCGGACGGGTCGCGACAGCTGGCGACTTCGCTGGGGAACTTTGTTCTAGAACCTATGGTTCTAGACCCCAAGTGGACTTAGGCCGTAATTAAAACGTTGAGTGATTTTTCTAACCATGCAGGCGCTCGTAAAGGTGAGGTAAGTCCGCTCTTAATAGGTGTTATATGTTTTTGCAGATTGGAGAAATAAGGGGTGTTGTCCGTGATTAACATTGTCTTATGCAGGTTGGGCGTAGGAATGAATGATTGTGTGGATGTTTTATATTGAAGCGGTGATTGTTAAATAAGATGCATGTTTATCGCTTTAGCACGACACCGAAAACACACACAACCGCGCCTAAAACCCCGGGCGCCGCCTATAGGAAAACAATAGAAGGGATTGAAAATGGAATCTCCGTGAGGAAAAACACGGGGTAATCCATTTTTAATTTCGCTCATTTTTGAACTATGGATCGAGCCCCAATGCAACGATAGTTGTGCAATGGAATCTGCTCTTTCTAGAACTCGAGATGGGAACCTTAGCCTTAGGTACTAAACCCAATCTTTTGATTTTTTGAGTAAATCCTCACTTGTCTCATGTGCATGTATTGTGGATGGTTGGTACACCAAAATAACCAAAAAGTCATTAAGAGCCATTATGGTAAGGTCCTGCCATTTCTATTTAAATTCACTTGCAGCCTTTCATTTTGCACAACATGCTGCATTCATCAAGTCCGAGGGTTGAGTCCAATTCCATTTTAGAGTATGGATAGAGTAGAGATGATCTCTCCAAGTCGGTCCCACATCCCGGACGTATTCAAGTATGAGCGACGCGTCATTCGCCATCAGACTGTCGGGACATTCAATGGAGTTTACCCTTTTCGAGCTGTCCAAGGAATGATCCAGTAATCATACCTGAAGTTGGAGGACAGGCGATAACAACAAATCCTAGACACCTGTCGGACATTATCAAAAGGGCATCTGATGAAAACGAAGACCCGAAATAGCCGGACCGAAGACACCAAGCATCGTCCATCGAAGACCCAACTTGGGGCGTCTCTTTAGGTTCTTAAGGGCCACGTTCCAATCGTCCCTTTTCTTTTATCAAGATCATCGAGTCTGTAAGGAGCACCCGCCTGTGGGTCTCCCATCTATCTTCTGCACCTCGATTTCTAATTCTTGTCTAAGTGTCTTGACATCGGAACGCGACATTGGAATTTCTCTCAACCATTTCGGATTTTTCGGTTCAATTGCATGTCTTACCCAGATGAAATTTTCGTTAGAACTCATACTTGGTATGTTTAACCCAAGTACGAGAATCTAACCTTCATTTCATGGTGCACCGGACATGGAATTGAACCGATCTATAGCATGCATCATTGGTAATCCTTGGTAATTAACTAAAGTCGTCCATGTTTCCTGAATTCGAGAGCAGACCTGATGTCCAAATTACCTTCGGTAAATAATTTCAATTTGGATGTCCTATCTCTCACCGAATTTAGGACACATTGGAATTGCATTTTTATCTTCTTGGACATTCAACAGATTTTCTAAGAATTTGCCAAAAGTGATAACCAGGGATTACACTCCTTCTAATTGTATGTTTTCTTCTGAAATAAACATTGATGAGGAACTTTTCACACGAGATTAAAGCTTGTGTAAAAATACTTATTTTCGTTAATCACAAGAAAGCATAAAATTGAAAGGGGTTTACGTTTTCTTTTTCGAATTCTTCCTTCTGATTCTGTCTTTTCATTTGCAGGTGAAAAACAGGTAGTGAAGAGAAATATTTTTGTGGATAAATCTGGAGGATATTCTTTCATCCGATCGTGTTCGAAGAAACAAATCGTACAAAAGTTAAAACATACACACGGGAGCTTTTATTCACCATTGCTCATTCAAGTGACTTCAAAAGTAGATCATACAGTTTATCGAGGCGGAAAAGTAAAGTCGAAATGAGTCCTAATGAGCGTCACGAAGGAGCTCAATTGGCCCTCCATATTGTTGATTCCCTGCCTACACTCACCGCTCTGTATATCAAGATCCGTGAGCTGGAGAAGAAGGCGCTTGCACTCATTCTTAAGATCAGCAACCTTGGCCCTGTGATCTTCAGCAGCAAGTTCCAAGTCCCGGACCAATTCCCTCCCACGGGATACATCCGCCGTAACGGTATCGAGCCGCTCTTCCAGCCACTCGCTCTGAAACTTTAACATGATGTTACGACGATCGTGCTCATAGGTGGTCAGGCACAAGGCCAAGCGCTCCACCAAATTTCCCCGTTCACGAAGCATCGTTGAGACCCGCTCGTTGGCAGTCTCCATAACCTTACTGTGGCTGTCAGCTACGGAGTTAGTCAACGCCAGGCAATCACAGCGGTCTTCGTAGCGGGCTCGCAAGACACGAGCCACGAGAACTTCCCGGCGAGCAACGCGGTAAGCCTCTAGAAAGTTTGTAAAGAGGGCCATGTAGGTTTTATACTCCTTCTCCAACTCAGTACCCTCGATGGAAGTAGTGTCTGTGGCCGCGAATAGAACGCGGATCTCAGCCTCGATCTCTAGATGATCGGTTATATAAGCATAACCCCGACCCAAGAGATTATAGAGTTTTTCCTATCGGGCCGGGACTGCGATTGAAAAAACGCAAGCATGGGAGGAGTCAGAGGAAGAAGTAGAAGATGAAGCCATTTCTCGTTGGAAAGATGGAGAGGAAGACGAGTGCAATGGAATGAATGAAAGTGAAAGCTGGTCAAAGGAGAGCACTAACCTTCTCTGCATTAACTCATCGTTTCATAGTAGCTCGAAGATGAAGAAAGACCTCAGCAATAATGCTCGTGGAGCCGGGTGAATTGAATAAAGTAGAGTTAACTCTTTTCGTGAACCATCGAATCCCTCTAGATCCGTGATTTCAGGCCTGACAAATTAAAAAAAAAGTGGTAAAAATTCATCAGTCTCGCCATTATTAAAGCTGGGAGGGAGGCAGACACAGCTATCGAAGAAATCGTGAAAGGATTGGGCGGTCCCATCCTTTTGAAAAGCTGAGTGGGAGGTAAGTACAGTGCCGCCGTTTGAAACAGAACAGGAAATAGGCGTAGCTATCGAGGAAAGAAAATTGACTCGGGGGTCCCTCCCGGGTTGAAAAGAGAAATGACAAAGCGGAAAATTCGAAATATCAATAGGGAACGCTCGTTTGATGATTTTCTTCCGTGCTTGAAGAGCGTCTCCTGAAATATACGAAGCCACTCAAGAGAAAGTTCAGAGAGAGTGAACATTCTAGAAAGACTGCAAAACCCTGAGTAAGCAAAGATCGACCACCTCTTCTTAATCCAGTATGTTTACTAGTCATAGTCATTTGTTGGAGATGACCGGCCCAAATGTCCTAGATAATGTACAATTGGGAGACTTCGGAGTTTTTGGGCTCGATCCAGGTACCGAAACCATACAACCCAACCCTGCCGGCAACAAGGTTCAGGATTATGGCGACGACGACAACAGCGGCAGCGACGACGACAACAGCAGCAATGACGATGATAACAGTGAGGTCCAACCTCGGGAAAGAAGACGTCGCCGGCCCTACACTGAGAAAGAAATTCAGGTGCTCGAAGCTACCTTCAGTAACTGCCATTACCTGGACATGAAACAAAGAAAAAAATTAGCCCGGAAGTTGGGAGTAGCGCCTTCAAAGATCAAGAACTGGTTTCAAAACAGGCGGGTCAGGTTGGCAATTCGGGGCAAATGTCAAGAGTTTGAAACTTTAAAAGAAGAACATGCCAAGCTTCAAGCAGAAAACATGCGGTTTAAGGAACTCCTCGTCACTACCGCTTGCCCTAATTGCGGTGGTCCTATCGACGTTCGCGGAATGTTTCGTGATAAGCTTTCTATGAGGATCGCAAATGCTCGTCCACCACCCCACTCCATCGGATTACCTTCTGAAGGATGGGATGTATGTAGCTACACTTCCCCTAACGATGGGTGTACTCTCACCGCAGACTAGTTCAAAGCCAACCAGCTTCCCCTACAACAACCTCTAGCACGACCAGGTCCTGCCGGGAGTAGATCAAAGAACGATCGCCAAATCATCGATGCTATTCTGAGTCCCCAAAAGAGGAAGTTCATGTGGTCCCCAAAACTTCATCACAAATTCCTCGACGCGGTTCACCAAATAGGGAATGACTTAGTGTGCGCAACGCGCATACTAGAAGTCATGAATGAACCGGGACTCACTAGAAGTGTAGTCGCGAACCACCTTAATGGTTACCGAAGGATGCTAAGACAGCGTCATGCCGCGCTAAGCCTAGAAAAGCCCGACTCGAGCTTGAACGCTAAGTACGGACACAAACACAACGGCCATACATTAGAAAAGGCCCTGCCGAATCTCGACACCAACCAAGCCAATAGCTCTACCACCGACTGTCGGGGAATTGGTCAAGATAGCCCTATGAGTCATCTTAATGTTCCTCAAGAATACGTGCCACAGGTGCAACAAATGTATACTTTTTTGTTCGAGCAGCAGCCGTCCACCGGCGCTCTTCCTATTGCTGATTAGCCCACGACGTCTAATGTTCAGGAGTTTGCCAAACTAGGGCATATGATTTCGGGTAATCCAATGGAGGAATACATCGAATATTTTTTCTCCCTTGATCCTTAAGTAAGACGGGCTTTTGGTAGGGAAACGGTCGACCCTCTTCTTTTCTTCTCAAACAAGGACGGAGGTCACAGTTCGAAGAATCCGTCAGGAGGTGCTGCTCAACCGGTACATCAGTGGTCCGAAGGATCAAACGATGAGAGATTCGATACCTTTTTATATTAATAGGAGGCTAGCAAACCTTCGCGGCCATGATCTGATGGTCGACAATCGGGCACCTGAGCCGAGACGTGATGGGTTGGTGATTGAACATACCCAGAGAAAGAGGGGCATGTACACGAGATGAACTTATCTGTGCATTGTAAAGTTTCAATCGGAGAGTTTCATTTCATCTTTAATGCCTAGAGTTGATTTCACACAATACTGCCTGCTAGCATCATCATGTTTAGATACGGCAGTCTCTTGTCATAATAGGTTCGAGGTAAATCGACCTAACGCACAAAGGCAAAAGTGACAGCATAAGTTACGAACAGAACGTGAACGGGTTCGAAAGTGGAAAGATCGTCAGCTGCCTCAAACACTATGATTGCCAAACCAGGGGCAATATTAAATCTTACAAAAGATAAGGGAACATGTACATGCACTCTCATTTATTTCACTCAACAGGAGACTTTATAAACAGATTACTGATGAGGAATCGTAAACCCAAAATGAGTTCTAATGAGCATCACAAATGAGCTCAACTGATTCTCCATGTTATCCATGCCCTGCCTACAACCAGCGCTTCGAGAATCAAAATCTGCGAGTTTGAAGAAAAGGAGACGACATTTCTCCTTAAGCTCATTCACCTTGGTCTCATGGTACCCTGATTCATGCTCCAAATCCTGGGCCAACGCTCTCCCGCGGGCTATATCCACTGTCAGATCGTCAAGCCTTTCCTCCAACCATGCGCACTGGAGCATCAGCATGAAATTGTACTGGTCTTGATCGAAGACGTTTTGACAGAGAGCTAGACGCTCCACCAAGTTGTCCCTCATGGATTAGTAATAAGACCTGGGCGTCGGCGTATTCAACAGCCCTCTTATGGTTTTCAGCCACCAAGGTGGCCAACACCAAGGAATCAGCCCTGTCTTGATAGCGAGCTCGCACGATGCTAGCCAAAGTGACCTCCCGGCTAGGGACATGGTAAGCCTCTAGGAAATTGGTGAAAAGAGTCGGGAAGATCGCAAACTCCCTTCGTAATTTCGTACCCTCGATACTGGCAGTGTCTAAAGCCGGAATCATAGTACGGATTTCAGTTTCAGCTTCAGAGTGATTATTTATGTAACCATAACTTCTACCTAGGAGGTGATAAAATCTCTCCCACAGGGTCGAAGCTTCGGCTGAGGCAGCAGGTACAATGGAGGAAGCCATCTGCGATTGAACGGCAGAGAAGAGAATGAATGATGGGAGAGTGTTTGAGAGGTTAGACCGAAATGTTAATTTTCACAATATCAACCTCTCGCCCTATAGCGCTCGAACGTGGAAGGGAAAGTTATAATAATTTTTTATGCGCAGCCGGGCTAATCAAGTCTCATTAATGCATCCTTGGTGAGTCACGGATCCACCTCTGTCCTATGATCTCGGGCTTAGCAAAAAGTAATGGCGCCTAAAGGCCGGTGGACTTATTACTTTGGAGACTGAGCTAGGGGAGCAGGCGTGAAGCTCGATAAAGCAAACGTCGACGCGGGAGATCTTCAGGCTCCACTCAAGTAGGAAAGAGTAAGAAAGGACAGGGGGAATCACGAAGTCTCGAAAGGAACGCTCGTCAGACACTCGTTATCCTGTATCAAAAGGGCGTTTCTTGGGACACGCCTAATCTCTAAAAATCGCAGAGAGGGCGAACATCTGAGAAAGGGTAGAGAAAATTGAGCGAACGAAGACCAGGAAAGGACATTTCGATCCATAATGTTCAAGGGATACCGTCATTTGTTGGAAACGCCCGACCTAAATATCTCCGAACTTGAACTGCTAGAGGAATTTGAAGACCTTGGAAACGAATTCGTCACGAAGGATATGAAAATCGACTCTGCCAGCCAGGAGACCCAAGCCCTCAGCGACCAAAACGCCAGCGACAATGATCAGCGCCAAAAAAGGAAGCATCGCCAATGCCACACTACACACCAAATCCAAGAGCTTAACGCTCTTTTCAAGGAATGCCCATTTCCAAACGAGCAGCAGAGAGCTAAACTAAGCCAGAAGGTGGGCTTGGAACCTTTGAAGGTTAAGTTTTGGTTTCGCAACAAACGAACACGGGTGATGGAACAATTCAGACATCGGGAGGTGGAGATTCTAAAGGAGAAGATTGAACAGCTTCGAGTAGAAAATGCGAGATATAAAAAAACTCTGAGCACCGCCGCTTGCCTTAACTACAGTAACCCTGTCCAAATCGGCGAAATGTTCCCTGAGGAGCTATGTCTGAGGATTTACAATGCTCACCTGTCACATTTCCCTCAGCAATACCTTCTGACACAATCGAGTACCACCCCAGATTTACCAGAGCAGGTCGACACTACAAAATCAATATCAACGCCTGGTGGGGGATGGAACGTGCATCATGACGAGTGGCGTCTCCCCAACGATGGACTCGCCATCACGACTAATCGACCCAAAACTGACCAACTCTCCCCAAAACAACTGTCAACACGGCTAGATCTCGAAGATAGTGTCCTCTAGGTTGCCAATACTGCTAGGGGTACGAAGAAAAGGAAGCTTCGTTGGACCAATGAACTTCATCAGAGATTTATCGATGTTGTTCGGCAGTTAGGATTCAGCTCAGCCCGCCCACAGCAAGTACTCGAGATCATGAACGTACAAGGGGTTGCCAAGAGTAGTGTCAGGAGTCACCTCAAATACTATAGAAAATTGCTGAGGGAAGGCTTGGCAACTTCAGACCCAGATGGAGCCGGCTTGAGCCAAAACGCTAGATATGGCCATAACTACGATACTTTTCGGGAATACGTATCACAACTCCAGCAAATAGAGCCTCCCTAATTTGAGCACCAACCTATTGGCAATGATATTCCTACAACGGATCTTGCATTGACAGAGGGTGCACATACAACTGTGCAGAACATCAACGAAAGTTCCAGTTCGTGGAATCAAGTTGCTCATGGCGAAAACATTGGGAAAAATCCACCTCCAGCGGTCGATTCTGCCCGACTCTAACGTCAAAGGCTCGAAGAAGCCGACAATTTCCTTGATGAAGACCTTTCCTTTTGGGTCGATCAGCTGAACAACCCCCTAAGCTGTCTCAATACCCCTCGGGAATATGAACCACAGTCTCAACAGGGCAACAAGGGAGGTTCCCGCTCGAGGAATCAGATCGTTCAAGGCGAAAGTGATGAGAGAAATTCATCGCCAGCAGTCGGTGATACTCGACTTGAACATCAATGGTTCGGAGATTCGAGCGATTTCCTTGGGGAGGAACTCAATTTCTAGCTCGATCAGCCTGAAGCTGGCGGACTCTTGCAATGGTGATACAAAGCCGACGATTATGTGTTTATTCAAGGCGCGATTGTTCAAAAAAATGCTCAGGGAAAAGAGGTCGAATACCCTAAATGAATATATTGGTAACCTCATTGTAAAATTCCCATGGGAGCATTTCTCATTTACGCTTGAAACTAATTGCGCGGGGATCAGCCTTACCATTTGAGCTTCTTCAAGCTCAGGCGCGTCATTTCCTTATTTAATTAGGGGCAAACTGTCCCTACTCCCGAAAAACATATTGAGATCAAAGACATCGGATGCATCGTTTAATCCATGGGGGTGATCTCCCCAAGCGATGATTATCGTTCATAGAGCATAATGGAATCCATCCCTTCAACGCGAGACGCATTTGGCCGCGGAGCCACCCATTTGGTGATAAACATAGAAAGGGCACCTAAGAAACCGTCCATTCGAATGGCAGGACAAATCACGCCTAACTGGGGCAGGTGAATAAATTTTGCGCTGGACAAAGAAAGATGTGTCTTCTCCGGCAAAGTGAATGGACGCAGTGGCAAAGTCGTCCACATCAGAATCAAACCCCAAGATACGAATTTGGGTAAACGGTAACTTTGTATCGTTCCAATTTGATCTCCGAAGATCCCATGCTTAACATGAGTTTGTTCTCATTCGACAGAAAATTGGTGGCGCCAGAAAGCCACAAAAGAAAGGATCTCGCCGACGTGGAGGCGAAAAGAAATATCAGTTTCAGGGGGGAGGTTGCCAGGAAATGGAACCCTGGAAAATGACGTAGAATACGTCCAAAAGCACAAATTGATCCCATCCAGTGCAAATCCTAGAGAAGGATTCATTGCCAACCAGACGTAGGGATCATGGCCACAAGATAGATGGCCAACTTCTGCAAGCCGCGCGTTTGTGTTCAAATGGAAACCCAAAACAAGAACAAAGCGATATCGTTCCAATTTGTCTCGAATTTTGGAATGCAAACTAACACCTGACTCCCGTCTTTGACAGGGGCTCGCCAACAAAGCGAAACAGGTTTTTACATCCCATGTATTACTCGTTGGAGTACATGACCAAGGGTAAGATGTATCGTTCCGGTTCTTGAAAAATTCGTGAACATACAATGACATGTTTCTTTTACATTTTCAGGGGTCTCCAGCCACGGTAGATAGGTAAGTATCATTTTCCCCAATCCATTGAGGATGTTAAATAAAAGAAAAACACAGAAAAAAAAAAAACAAAAGTTTTTAGAATCTGATGTCTAAAAAAAAAAATAGAGTTCCAAATTCATTGACATTCATGTTTTGAATCTGGAGGTTATCTAAACATGAATAGAATATGCATGGTGCAACATAAAATTCCCTTGAAGGAAAATTTTGGAGAAAACAAAAGGAATTTCCCCCACAAGATGTTGTTCAAAACATTCAAAAGGACGTTTTCTCAAATGACGAGAGGCGAAGCCTAATCCAAACACGTCCAACACACACTTGAGAGATGAGTGAAGCGAATTAGATAACAAAATCTGGACCTACGGAAATAGGGATTATTCGCAGCAATTACATGGATTGGGACGACGGAGGCATTCGTTTCATATCCCCAAATACTACAGGTAACCATTGATAACCCCTTCGAACGACGGTTTTCATTCTCAGCCCTGTCAAGAACCACCCCACGTCGGGGCAAAATGGAGGTGAGTCCAGCAACATCAAGAGAAAATGGTTAGAAATTTTCTTGCTCGGACTAACATTAATCTTTGTGTGTTGTTTATATGGTAATCCAAGTGCCATAGGATGACGAGAAGCATTCATTTCTCTATCCCACACACCGAATCCTTTGCACAGCCAACTTGAGCCTACAAATTCATTTCATGAACCCGTTGGTGATCATTGCACATTTCAAGACGAAGGCATCATCACTTCAGAAACAGAGAAATTCAAGACTTAGGGATTGCGAAGAAATTTCTGGACTGATGTTTAAAGCATGTTTAGACTTCCGGTTATAGGTCTAACATGATCCCCTAAAGATGAGAAAAAGCGGGATTTCAAAAATGAATGATAAAAAAAATGAATGAAAAACCCCCAGCATCAAGAAAAAGCAAAGGGCCCGATAAAAGCAAGCTATTTGATTGATCCCCAATGAAGCCTGGTTGGGAAAAGAAGAAATCCCTAAAAGAGTAGGATCAGAAGGGCTGCTCCCCAAATGGCGTCAAGCGCGGAGCGAAGATATAGAGAGAATTGTCGGTCTCTGAATGCAACAAGAGACCCTCTCTGAAGAGCTGGTGCACACCTCAAAAAATCGGTTGCACACCTCAAGACTAAAGGTGCAGAAAGAAAAGGACAGGTGGCAAATCAGTAGTGATTACCAACGTCAATCCCCTCGTAAATTCTGGGCAAAAAAATAAGTCTTTTTCGGTCCCCAATCTTACCAACATCATAACCCTGAAACAGTCTTCTCTGACTAAGACACTTGGGTTAACATATAGCTTAGCTCGAAGAAGTACGAGCAAGACTATTTCTTTCTCATTTTGCAGGGTTCTTGACTTGTAAACCCTAAGCGGATGGTGAAAACTTTCATTCAATGACCTTGACTCAAAAGTGAGTCCCCCTCGAAGACCAATATCCAAGCCCAACGTTACAGTCCCGTGGAAGACCTCCCGACCGATCAAAATGTATGCGCTGCGAATGAGCCTAAAACCTAGGGACAGGTTAGTAGGGAATTGAGTGCATCCCCTATAAAAACCATTATCTCAAAACAGGTGAGAAGACCTCATTGTCGAGAAATATTCCAATTGATGTTTGAACAAACTCTTTTTGGAATTTTCAAACTGTTGATCCAGATTTTCCATGCAAGGAATTTGTGATCACATTTGCATGTTGCAAGAATGCTTTGGATAGCTTCCGGAATCAAAATGTACATTTCATGATTAAAACTTAAGTCATACGGTTTTGTCAAATAGACAGCCGTGGTCTTCCCAAAGATTACTAACGTTTTCTTGGTGAAGAAAAATCTTTCAGGCTCAAACTTCTGCAGGATACCTGGAGAACCCAACTCCCAGAATGTCGCCTCAACAGACCCAAGTGAAGCTTTGTCAAAATAAAATCCTTCACTGCTTCAAAACTGAATTCCCGACAAATTCCGGGATCTTTCAAAAGAAGGGGGGAGGATAGAACCCTTTTCAAAAGAAGTCAAAAACATCCCATCAGACGTGGATAACCCTCGTCATAGGACCCCTTTTCAAAAAATCAAGCAGTCCTAACTTGACGTGGAGAACCCTCGTCCTAGGACCCCTTTTCAAAAATATCAAACAGTCCCAGCAGACGTCGAGAACCCTCGTCTCGGGACCCCTCTTTCAAAAAAACAGGTAATCCCATCAGACTTGGAGAACCCTCGTCTCGGGACCCCTTTTCAAAGATTAAGCAGTCCTATCAGACGTGGAGAACTCTCGTCTCGGGACCCCTCTTTCAAAAAATCAAGTAATCCCATCAGACTTGGAGAACCCTTGTCTCGGGACCCCTTTTCAAAAATCAGGCAGTCTCATCGGACGTGGAGAACCCTCGTCATGAGACCCCTTTTCAAAGCAAAACCAAGGTAGAAACCGCCTGAAGGGTCAACTCAAGGTAGAAACCGCCTGAAGGGTCAATACATGGTAGAAACCGCCTAAAGGGTCAACTCAAGGTAGAAACCACCTGAACGGTCAACTCAAGATAGAAAACCGCCTGAAGGGTCAACTCAAGGTAGAAACCGCCTGAAGGGTCAACTCATGGTAGATACCGCCTGAAGGGTCAACACAATATCAGAGCTTAATCTCCATAGGATATTCTGAATGACGAGTCCTAGGTATCTTCTTGAAAGTTATCGCAACCGGCAGCATCCGATAGGTGAGCTTCAAGTAAGCCTCCCTCCCTCCAGTCCAAGTTCAAATTGCAAGAGCAAACCGAGGTTTAATTTGAGCATTCATCAATAGGCTTAAGGGTCCAATGTCATAGCATTTCTTTTCCCCAGTCAAGTCGGTCAAGATTCAGGTGTCATTTTGTCTTTGAAAGCAACCTCTAACGAGCTCACTCTCAAAGAGGGGCAGCTGTTGACACCTGATTTTTGGTCATCTTTCATTTCAGTTTTTATTTCCAAAATTAATTAAAAATAGCCAAAAACTCATAAAATTACAAAATCAACTTTGGAGGCATTGGCCTAGCCTCAGGAGTCCATTTTGAATAAAAAATATTTTTAGTAATTTTTAATAATTTTTTGAATTTATTTAATTATTAAAAATACCCAAAAAAATTAGAAAAATACCATCCTTGGTCAGAAAAATACACAAAAATATTCAATAATTTTGTTTTAATTTCCTCTTCAAGTGTGTCACTTAAAATCTTGAAATTCGGCATGGGTCACTATGTTCCTTCACAAACATAAACCCGAACCGGGCCTAAAAAATTCCTATTCGAGTCTTTTAATTTTCAATTCTCACCTTTTGTAAGTTATGACATTCGATTTGCCCTCCAATTTGATCAATTTTAAACAAAATGGCTTAATTGCATAATTTTCTTTCAATTTAATCCCCGGTTTCACAAATCTTGAAATTAAATTTTACACGGGCCTACCCATTCAAATTAAACACCTCTACCCTATATTTTTCATCATGCGGAATCCATTGGTGGTCGAAATGTTGACTAATTCGGTCGTTTGGACCCTCGATTGAGCAAAAATCATTTTTGGATCCTAAGGGCAATTTGGGGTTTTCACTAAATTTCAATCACTTGATTCACGAAAATACCCATATTTGATAGAAAACATGTCGAGGAGTCTAATTTTGGTATCAATTTCATTAAAATGGGTCGATTTGAGGTCCAATTTGGCGAATTGGTCGAACCGGGCCGGTCGGGTTAGACCCGACCCGACCTGGTCGGACCAGGTCTGGAACTAAGTTGCAGACCCACGCGCACCGAACGGCAGGGGAAAGCAAGGAAGGTGGAGCCGCGGCATTTTTTTTAGGAAAAGAGAACGACTGAAAGTGGGAGACAGTGGCAAGTGGTCGATGGGCGTGTTTTGCGGATTGTGGGACACGAGAGGAGCGCCGGTCGGCCATGAAAAAAGAGGGTTCTCGGTGTTAATGGAGGTGGTTCAGCCAAGAGAAGTCGAGCGAGGTGAGAGCAAAACCAGAGATTGCAGGACCATCCTCAAGCTTCAGGACGCGGGAATGATCATCACCGAAGCTGCGGTTGCCGTCGACGGGCCAAAACCAGGTCGGTACTCCCTCTGAACCTTCATTTCGCCGAAGCACACTACCTGTTCGACGAAATGCCCGAATGAGCTTTATATTTTTCGAGTCTCGGTCGTGCCTTCCCGGGCCATATTTTGTGCAAATCTAGCCTCAAACCTTATGTGGAACCGACTTTAACGCCCGGCTTACTTGTTATTTTGCATCGAAACTGCGTTGGAAACCACGGCCGGAGCTCCCCGAAGTATATCTGGCCACGGAGCTCGGTCCGGCGCGAATGGCAGTCGTCGGTCCCTGAGGGACCTCAGGTAAGGTTCTAAACTCTGCTTAGATGCCATGAGATAGAATGAAGTCGAGCTTAAACGTTTAAAAAAAAAATTTACAAATCCCTCGCCGGAGCCGGTTTGGTAGTCGCTGGTTCGGGGTTTTTCCGACGACACTTTTACCATGTTTTGGTCGTTTGTTAATGTCGAGGGTCTGAGGAGTCGGATGGCGAAGAAACGAGCAAAAAATACCAAGTTTTGTGTTCGGTTTGCGCATTCCGGCGAGAATTCCGGTGTGTTTGCCGGAATTTACACTGTTCCGTCGTCTTCTCTGGCGGGTTGATGGCGGTCAACGAGTCAAAGGCTGACATGGCATGCCAATGTCAGCAGGATGGGGCCGCGGCCTTAAAAATAAAACGCCCAGATCGGACGGTCATGGCTTCGCCACGTGTTGCGATCTGGGATTTTTGGAAAATTAAAAAGATTTTCAGAAATAATAAATGATTTTCGAAAATAATAAAAAAAATTTGATCGTACGGATCATACTGTGCCAAGTGGCACTCTGAGGATCGTCCGATCTTGTCCAAGATCGGACGCACCAGAGGTGGCTACGTGGCACGTTTTGATCCGTCGGATGGGAGGCTAGTTTTAAAAAATTATAAAAAAATTGGTTCCGATCGAACGGTCATATTTACGCCACCTGGGGAATCTTGGACCGTCCAATCGGGGGTTTTTTCGGATAATAATTTAAAAATGATAAAAAATTGTTAAAAAATTAGAAAAAATTTTCAAAAAATCAAAACGGTGTCGTCTTAGGCCGGTGTCGACCCGTAGGGTTGGACCGGGCGTCCGAGAGGCGTGGGCCGGGTCTGACCCGGCTCGAAAAATATGTTTAAATAATACAAAAATTCAAAAATTTATAAAAAAAAATTTATTAAAATTTCAGAAATTCAATAAAAAATGGAAAATCATAAAAAATTCAAAACAATTCTGAAAATTCAGAAAAAATTCTAAAAAATAGGAAATGGCCATATTCAATTGGCCATGACCGGTTCCGGGTCATTTGACCCCCGATCTTTCCAGAAATGACGGTTTTGCCCTTCTGGCAAACCGTCTTCCAAAAAAACAATTCTAAAAAAATCCAAGAAAATCCTCAAAAATAGGAAATGGCCACAATCAACTGGCCAAGACTCATTCCTGGTGTTTTGAAGCCCGACCCTTCTTAAAATGACGATTTCGCCCTTTGGGCGAATCGTCTTCCAAAAATTGAAGAAAAATCAAGAAATTTCAAAAAATTCTCAAGAATGGGAAATGGCCACAATCAACTGGCCATGGAATAATTTGGGTAATTCGGTATCCAAATCTTCCAAAAATTGACGATTTTTCCCTTCGGACTAATAGCCTCCAAATCTTCCCATTTTATCCCTAGTTCGAAATCGCACCTTCCCTAAGCCCTTATGGCTATACAAGGAAGCCATTGATCGCGCTTTCATTAAATTGATCGTGATTGATAGGATTAGTCTTCCAATCTGCATGAAACCCTGAATCAAAACTACCTCACCTAAAATTGCGCCTGCATGAAATCTTAATTAGGAAAATCACTCGCGTTAGGTACTGAAAGGGCGTTGGTAATGACACCAGCGTAACCAAGTCCCTGAACCCAAAATCTCTGGTTCCGCAGAACTAGTCGATCTCTCCCAATCGGTCAGTAAGGTTTCCGGTCTACCCTCCAAGAAAGACCGGTGGCGACTCCAAATGCATGCACAAGTTGCACATGCCACCACGACCACACTAAGGTCGAAAGCGATCGACTCTTATCGTCGAATCCTTTAAAAAAATACTCCCGCCGCGATTTGGTATGGGCCTAGGAGGGTCCGCACCGATCCAAAGCCCGTGATCCGCACTCCGGTGAGGTGGAAAGGCCCGCGATCGGTAATCCATTAGCGCGTCCGTTTCGGACGGGTCGCGACAGCTAGTTATAGCTTTCAGATTCTCGTTGTCGATTCAATTCCGATGTGTGTCATATCCATATTTAGGAGTCGTCGATTAGATTCCGGCGTCTACTCGCCCAGTCCAGTGCCATTGATTAAATTCTGGCGTTGTATTGATTCATCCACCCGTCCAGTACGGTCAATTAAATTTCGATGTTGTGTCCTAAATTTTCACCTGTCCGGTGTCGTAGATTAAATTCCGGCATTGTGTCCTGCAGTAAGGCTCAGTATCATCGATTCAATTTCAGTATTGTATTTTGGTTACATTTGTGTCGAAACAGTTCGAGAAGTTTCATCGAAGTGTCACTAGGAGGTCTGTCGAAAGTTTGTACAAAACTATCGAAGGACGCATTTCTATCAATTCATATCCTGCATTTGACATTCTCTGTCCAAAAGTTTCCTGGAGCCTTTCTTACTTAATTAACTGCTAACGTTCGATAAAAGATTTCCCGCGTTATCAAACCTCTTGATATTTTTTTTTCCTTTTTTTGGGCCGAACCCTGAGAAGTCAATCGGGCTCAGTCAAGGGAATTTGACGCGCAACAACTTCTAATTAGCAAATTCCATTAAACAACATGATATTATACAGACATTTCGCCTGGTCGATATACATAAACCAACAGATTTGGATCACCTGACATTGCGGTTTTCGTGACATGATTACCATTATTCAAATCAGGTCGTCTAAATGAAAATGGACGGCCTGATCTGAGAGAGGGTTGGGATTCAAAAATTTTGAAACCCCAAAAAAATTCCCGCCCAACTTTTTCCCCTCCCCCTCAACAAATGACGTGGCCTATTTTTGCCCGTTCATTTTCATTTGAATGGCCTGATTTGAGTAACGGTAAGCATGTCACGGAAATCCCAATGTCAGATGATCCGGATTCCCAACCAACTACTTGGCAAATTTCATGTTTACTATCGGATTATCAATCCACATGGCCATTATTAAGCGATACAGATTCGAAGCCATCCCCATGTCGCAACTTTTTGTTTACACCAACCATCTCCATCACCATTTCAATGCACGGTTAATAATTTTTAGCGATTAGCTAATTGCACATGTGGTGTTGACCGAAATGGCTTGTATAAAAAGAAACCGACACATCTCACGTAGCTTATAGGAGAAGTCCATACAGAAAATAATGGAAGCAAATGGGCGTTGTACCTTGGAACTTCAAAAAGATATACGAAAATGCATCAAAAGGTCAAAATGTATCGACTTATTGTCGATTGACGCTTCCCAAGTCCGGTTATCTTCACCAGCATACATCGAAATTTTGCTGAATTTCCGTCGAGAAAAGTACCGAAACATTTTCCGGTACTTTTCCCCGACCCTAAAATCCGTCTTCTTCTTTAACATGCATCTTAGATAAGTTGGGTCACACTTTCGAAGCCCTGCCTGTCTTTATTGGCATTTTTTGGATTCTTAAAACCGGATCGAAACTTCAAGCCCCCAAGATTTCAAGAAATCGGTATTTTCCTTGGTTTGATTTGAAATCAAATGCTTAGGCACTAGGGTCATTATTGTTTGTTCGAAGGGAAAATAATCAGAGTGATTTGTAAAAGCAAATATCCAATTCAGAGATTATGTCCACATTGTCCAATATTAGTAAACTCGGCACCAGTTTTCTTGTCTTAGAATCAAAATTCATGTGGGTGTAAATATCAAGTTATTCATTTGTGGATAAATTCTGAAACCATTGCATGCAGCTTCAGATCTCCACGAAGTGGACTGAAACCATTGCATGCAGCTTCAGATCTCCACGAGTCTCTTCTGGTTTCATCTGGTTATTAGCGTCTTCTCCGCGCATCATCTGAACAGAACCTTGGAAGAAAACAACAGAAGCTTCAATGGCTATCTTAAGTACGTATGTCTAGCTTTTGGATCCACCTCTCATGATTCTGAGTCGCTTGCATGTGGACGTAAACATACTGAATCGTCAAATTAAAGAAGAGTTCTGTTAAGTCAATGTTGTCTCTCTCGTATTCAGTAACCATGCCAAACCCTAAAAACAGAAACGATCGAATGAAAGGTGAGGATTATTAAATTTGATGGGACCACTGCTCTAAAAGCTTAAGCTGTTAGATGAAAGCGTGGTTTAATATTAGTCTGGTCTTCTTGCCTAGTACTAAGGACATCCCGCTCTGTAACCATATTAAATTTGATAGGACCATTGCCAACTGCTCTAAAAGCTTAAACTGTTAGATGAAAACGTGGTTTAATATTTAATTATTCTAACAAGGATAACATGTAAAGAGAAAACGTACTTCCAAGGAACATCTCCGACAAGCATCCAATCCCCATCTTTGTCTTCATAGGTAGGCGCATAATCAGACCCTTTGTCCAAGTAGTCACCTGTGAAATACAACGATATAGATTAGAACATCATAAGATTGTAACCACGTTTGAAAAAAATGGAAAATCTACTGCAGGTAGGACGGTCGGCGTTCGTTGCTTTTACAAATTCATTTGGGCGAGAACCCGCACTGCCTTTCATGACCGTCCTACCTGGCACAAGTGTGGTTATTCAAGGACGTCATTATTCAAAAACAAGATTTATCAATTTTTTGTTTTTATTTCAATTCGTCAACATAAGAGATGACTTACCAATTACACTTAGGCGGGATCATTTGATAAACATTATATTTTATACTTTCTAGATCCACCGATCACTCTCCACATCTAAGGAGGGCGACACCAACAAAAACCAGTCCTAAGATTGTGACGGAAGTGTCTAAATTCATATTGCTGGAAAAGACGGGCTCGACCCACATTCCACATCTTTGTCCTAACATCTCACCACACCCGCCATCCAAATTCAATGTTGTTGGCTCTCCTAGTCAAAGTTTTCCTCTCGATAACACATCGTTTTTTTCTACAATATTGTTCGGATATCAAACTTTCCACCAGGCGAGGTATTGATAAACTGGAACGCATGTCCAGACCTCTTATGCTTCATCTCATCACTCTTACTAGACATGGCCGGTTCCGCGGAACCGCCGGTTCCGGTTCAGGAACCCTCGGTTCCGGGCCGGTTCCGATTCTGGTTCCGAACTTTTAATTTTATTTTTAAAATAATAAAATAAAATAAATAAATTATTAATTATAAATTATAATCAAATTGTACATTGTAATAAAATTTGGAAAAAAAAATAGAGAGAATGAATGGGCTTGAACTTAATGAATTATCATTAAGCCCCTACATATCTTCTTGGAGATAGAAGAGTCAAAGCCCATGTAATTTTCTTACCTTTGGTGACCCCCAACTTACCTCATCGTCAATCGTCGCTAACCGTTGTGGTGGTGGTAGTATCTCCACAGTCATCATTGAAGAATTCGTGTTCTCGATCCAGCTCTTGTTGGCCAAATCTAGCATTTGTCTAATCATCGATACAAGCTTGACACTCCACACTTTCCGGACTTAATCTTGAACGGCGGGGGTCCAAAATTAATCCTTCAGCACTAAATGCTTGTTCAACAGCCAATGTTGAAGAAGGGGTCGCTAATATTTGTTTCGCGATGAGGGAGAGAACTGGAAATTGAGTTGAATGATTTTTCCACCACTCAAGATTCTTGAAATCTGCGTTGTGTTCGGAATCATTAAACTCAAAAGAAATTGTTAAATAGTTTTCTAATTTGAAAATACTACTTGTTGATGTCCGTTTCTTTTCTTTTTTTTGGCCTACTCTTGAGCATTTTATACCCTCTACTAAGTAGTGAAATACTCGCATCGCTTTCTGAGACACTATGTTGGGCAGATCCACATCCACTGTCACTTAAACCATATCTATTACAAAATTCATTATATAATGCTACTATAGCTTCTGTAACCTCTACTTGTATAATTCAAAATATTTATTACTTCATCCAAATGTAAACAATCATAATAATAAGCATTCAGATAATCTAATAAACCATCTAATTTAGTACGTGGATCGAAAATAATACCAACTAAATAGACAAGAGGAATGTTCAAATAATAATGCAACCATTTTTCTCGCATTACTAAAATACTCGAAGCTAATTCAGTATCTTTTTCATATGCATTAAAAACAATAGCAATATTAACACACTCTATTAAAATAAATGCGCAGTAGGATAATAAACACCAGATAAAGTTTTAGTAGCATCATTAAAATTTTTCAAACAATCTAATTTTTTTTTCAAACGTCTCAATGTTGCGGGAGTAAAGCAATATCGGGAACAGTATTTGAAATAAAGGAACATAATAAATCTTTGTAATCAAAAGTTTGTATAAGCATCTCGTAGGTATAATTCCTACGAGTCGGAACATCTTTTAGAAACCTTTTTTCCTTTCTCCCATTTTCTTTACAAAATTTTCCCCACGTTTCATAAGTTGAGGGCGGCTCCATAAAGATCTAATCGCACTATTTATTGGGTGGAGAGAAGTCACAAGAACTCGTAAACCATCTTGAACACATAAATTCAAAACATGGCAAGCACATCTAATGTGAAAAAATTGTCCGCCAAAAGAGGGTTTACACATTTTTTCTAACTTGGGAATGGAAGTAGTATTTGCAGCGGCATTATCAAAATCAATTGAAAACACTTTATTAATCAAACCATATTCTTCTAAAACTTGCCTAATTATTCTATAAATATTATGGGCCGTCTGCCTTTTAGGAAAAGCTCGAAATGCAAGAAGTCTTTTTTGAATAACCCAATCATCACCTATCCAATGGCATGTGACACCCATATAAGAATTAATATTCCAAGAATTACTCCAAATATCACTACCTATATGCACACGTCCTTTGAATTCTTCAAAAAATATTTTCAAATCAATTTTTCCATCTATTAAACTCGTTTAAGTTCGCGTTTAAGAGTAGTTTTCGGAACAGATGATGCTTTCGGAACCAGCGCAGTGTTTACCAAATATCTAAAATTAAAAATTTCACCAGTATTAAACGGAGCATGCTCAAGGGAAACATATTCAGCTAATATTTGTTTATAAAGTGCATTAGTGAAACGGAATAAAGGATAAGGGTTAGAATTGGCCAACCCGGAAATTTGTTGTTGGCTAGTGTCGATCACCGCTTGCGTTGGATGTTTTCGTCAGATGCCGACGAAATATTCCATAGCCATCTCCTTTACCAAGTTTGTATTTTTGCGGACAATATTTACAGCTTATATCAAACTTACATTCGTTTTCATTCCATACTTTGTCGAAGTGTAGCCATAAGTCGGATTCTCGGCTCTTTTGTCCCGACTCCTTTGGTATTGACGATTCTTCGACACCAGTGGCAGTGGCAGTGGCAGTGGTAGTAGGAGGATAAAGACTTTCTTGCGTTGCGATGTGCTCGACATTGGGATTGGGAGCATCGTCGTCTTCCCAACATACATATTCACAAGGATCATATTCATGAACAGGATAATCGGATTCTTCCATCTCCATCCGGCTCTTTCCCTTTCCAGTATTTCTGCTTCCATTTGCCTTTTTTGAGAGAATTGATCGGAAAGTTGATTCAAAGAATTGAGACGGAATTGAGATAGAATATTGGATGGGGAGAATTTGACTTGAGAGTTGAGAGTATTTGAGAGAATTGTGAGAAAAATAAAGATGGATTGTGAGGTTTTTATAGTTTTTTTTTAGGAATTTGCAACAGCCATTTGGCCGTTGCAAATCCCAATGGCTCTTCCCCAGATAGCCGTCACGGTTGACTCTTCCCGAGGGGGGGCACTGGCCCACCCCCCAGGGCCTCAAATTTTTTTTTTTAAAAAAAAAATATCGGTTCCGGTTCGGAACCGCGAGCCCGGTCAACGGGCCGGTTCCGGGCCCAAATGGCCATGTCTAACTCTTAGGCTCCGTCTAGCAAAGAAGTTTTTCAAACCTCTTATATTTCGCGAAACAAACGGAGCCTTGATCACATACATGAGCTTTGGAAAGCTAATTTTATTCCTTAGCAACTTAAGCCTCGTGTTTGAGTACTCCGTTCGATTTGTCGTCATCTTCTGTAAGACAAAAAAGCAAAAAGATATGCATATAAAGTAGAGAGAATAGAAACTCTGAAGTGACCAAAAAATAGAAGAATATTTCAATAGAAAGGATCGATACTACACAATAAATCTTATCCCGCTAGGCAGGGCGGGCTATATTGAATCCTCTGAGGTTGTCGGGCTCTCGAATACTCTGTAAAACCCTAAGCGCTTCAGCAAAATGATGACCGCGAGGACGACGGTGGTGATGATGACATTTACTAAGGTTATTACGAGGCCAACACATACAAAAAGGCAGAATCAAATTTCTTCCGATGACAACTAGCGGTGTTAGATACTTACAGCATCTGAGATGATGACTGCCGTAGACTTCTGCTGCTCCACAACACTGGGGGGCTCAGATTAAGGCAGATGGAGAGAGATGCCAAACTAATAAGTGAAAAGGGCGAAGCCCTAAACGTCATATGAGTCGGTTCTTCTTTTTCTTGTTTACCCCCTTGAAGTGCATGACTGGCATTTGAAGTTGAACGAGTGAGCAAAACATAACCTGGTCATATATTAAGGGGTCATGCTAGCAGAACAATACAATAGTATCACGCTGCAATGCCAATTGCCAAGCATATGATTAGAGGTGAGTCCCGCTATGGCTTTTATATATATATATATATATATGATTGTCAATTTCCCATTGCTCAGGAAGAACAACATCGTTCCAACTAATGGACTTTGGAATAATTGAATGAGAACGAGAAATATCATGTTGCAATAAAAGGGTTTTTCCCTTAGGGGCTTCATTAAGGGAATGAGCATCAAACGCAGAACACATTGCTTTGTAGTGGATCTTGTAAATGAGGGATAGTGGAATTGACCCTTCATCTAACTTATAATTATGAGTCTTAACTTGCAAAATTAAAGACTTCATGATTTTTGGATCCTTCAAAGACACAGAAACATTGGGATAACAATCAAAATGGATAGGACCATTACAAAGGCTCGTTTCTATTGTTGCCAGAATAGAGTCTTCATAATTTAAAATTCTTGCATCTCTTAAAACAAGAAGAATAGATGTATTAAGTCCTTCTTTCAAAAGCGGCTTAACACCAACTTGAATCATTTCAAAATGCAATCAAGAATGACACACCAACTAATATTATTCAACATCCTGAGGGAAAAGTCACCATACAATTCCCTAGGAGATCTTTTGATACTAACTCTTTCATTTCTGCAAGACCATCGTTTCATGGTTCCTCTTCACAGAGGTCTGTAGATCTTCGTCCAAATCTACCGCCTGTGATTACTATTCCGATAAGCAGCGCAGGTAGTATCAAAGTTTCTGACGCCAGTCCGGCACAAGGACATACAACTCCAAGTGCCCCTCCTTTAAATATCTCTGGCTTAGACACTAGTTCAGGTATTTCTCGTCCAATTTATCAAACACCTGAATCTCCCGAGCCAACCCAATCGTAAATGGAAGACTTTTCTGAAGATAATGAACTCTGAAGGGAACGGATCCCGTTTACATACAGCGGAATTACACGAATTAACAAGCCCTAGAATCGTCATGAATCACTGATCGGATAAATACATCACAGAACGGACGTACCTTGTTGTCCACAGATTAAATATCTACAGTGCAATTGAGAGAATCCGTCGCTCGTTTGTCGTTCTGGAAAGGAGAAGGGAGAATCGTCGTTCGCCTTCACTGTTCTTCGTTTGGAAGAACGTCTATAAAACGACGTTTTTGACTAACATGTTTATTAACACGTTGTAACTGCCCTTTGGCAGTTATCTATAATGGGTGAAGGGCTACGATAGCCTACATGGGCGGACTACGGTCCTTCCCATGCACCCTTATTTTCCAACATCTCCCACTCGCCCATGAAGGGTTATCCATAACTGTCATTTGTCCACTAAGGATCAATAACTCCCATTCACCCACGAAGGGTTAAATATAACTCTCTCTATTTTCTGCAAAGTTCATATCGACAAATAATCCGTGCGACCAGCATACTGCGAGAGCTCGTTGCCATACATCCGTTGGGAGTATATAGCAGCTCTTAAATGGCATGTTAACTCAGAGTAGATTCAGTATGCAGTACCCTAGATCAATCAGTCACATTTACATCATATCTCTCTTGATCTCTTCGATCTCATTGAGCGCTCAAATGCAATACATTGTATTCACAATCATGATTAACTCAAATAATCACAATTGGTCGACCTGTGAACACAAAAATTGAATGTGACATCCAAATAAATTTGATCTTCCTCTTCCCTTAAACCTCTCAATCTCAGTCCAGCTCGTTTTTCTAGAAATGTCCCATTAGGTCGAATCAATCTCATGACCATTGGTAACATCCTAAGATAGCGAACACCAAAAAGAAATCTTGAGAATAAGTAAGAGTCGTGAGGGGACTTAATTTGAGGAACTTTTTTCCTCAAGAGTCTCACACGGCTATAGAGTTGAGATCAAAACTCTTGCCAACTCTACTTGGCCGATTCATGCATACGTAATATGAAGTACGTATTACGGTATTCTCTCCTTTCCCATGGAGCGTATGTCTTTTCACTTTTAATACCGTACAGATGATAGCTCAGACATACTCAATGTCTAGCTTGAGTTCACAAATCTACTCTCTATAATAAAAACTTTCAGAACTCACATCTGGCATTAAGACAGATAAAGTGAAACGTGTGGGCTATACCATTTCGATATTTCACTTTCGGACATAATAAAAATTATGACCTCATCTTAACACTTTTGTTAAGGAGACATAAAAAAATTTCAAGCTCAGCTCTCAATTATCACCTAGATAATAAGCTTGAAATCGTCTCATCTCTATTTATCACGCAGTAAATAGAGGCGATTACCTGTGTGAGTAGGATAATCTCATCTGTCCGACATACTTTATCAACATAATGCACCAAGCATTAATATGCATAAATGTCATACAATCTCATAAGCATCAATAATGATAATAAATACCATTAACTATGAACATTGGGAAATATAAATGTCCAGTACTCCCACTTTTACGCACTTCTAGAGATTTCAATATATATGGAACTAATCCTTTTGCTAACACATGACTGAGGAGAAATATCTCTAGGTACTCACTTCACAGAAGAGCTGCTATCATTCTGTGCATGTATGTGTACTGTATATTCACATATTTTCTTACAACCACGTCTTTCACAAAAAAACGTATTGCATGTCTATTTACTTAGTCTGGCAATGGATACTTAGTGAAAGGTGTTGTTGCTTGGCTGTCACAATCAACTAATAATTGTACTTGCAGCACTCTTAGCAACACCTCACTGATCCAAACTTCTCTAAAGCCAAACATTCTCTTATACTGCTGTTGATAACACCACGAGATCAATTTCCATCGTAGATAAGGCTATACATCTTTGCTTCTTACTATTCTAACACAAGGCGCCATTTCTAAGTAAGAACGCAAAGTTAAACATTTTCCTCAGTCAACATCAGCATAGCCTTCAAGGTACAAATCTCTACCTTGATAACTCAATAAAAAATTCAGCAGTACTTTTCAAATATCTCAGAATTTTCTTAACGGCAATTCAAAGCACTTGACATGTAGTGAATTGGTATCTACACACCATTCCAGCTACATAATTAATATCAGGTCTTTTACACACATAGTATACATTAAGCTTCGAACAACACTAGAACATGGAACACTTTCCATTTCTTTATTTTGCTTGTGGAGTCTTAGGACACATCTTTGGCTCAGACCTTCACCTCTTACAATAGGAGTATCTTTTATTTTACAATCTTGCATACGGAATCACTCAAAGACTTTATCCAAATAAGTCTCTTGTGAAATAGATCATAATCTCTTTAAACGTATACAGATTCATCCATATATCAAAAATTGGAACATAACCAATTCTGACTGTATCAATTAACTCCATACTGCTCCAAACAATTAGCATGTCATCAACATATAATGATAAGATCACAAACTGATCTTTGGATATTTTGATATATACACAATGATCCTCATCAATCATTAGAAAAACATATGCCACAGTGGCATTACGAAAAAGCATATATCATTATCATGAAGACTACTTAAGGCCATATATCGATCTCAAAAGTCGATATACCTTTTGTTCTTGGCCTTCTATAACAAACCCAATAGGTTGTTTCATGCAAAAATTCTTCTTTTAATTCTCCATTGAGAATCGCAGTCTTTACATCCATTTGATGTAATCCAAGATCCATACCAACCACTTTCAGAATAAGGTGAACTGATCATACTAATTCACCATAAGGCGAGCTTTATATTTCTTAATCGAGCCATCAGCTTTACGCTTTATTTTTGAGAACATTCTTACTCCCAATGGCTTTGCGTCCATTCGAAAGATCAACCAGTTCTCATACTTGATTTGATCTCATTGACTCCATCTCTTTTTCCATTGCTCATATCCATTATTTTTTTTAACCAAGGCAAGTCCGAGCCTCATTTACATTTCTTGGCTCATTCTCTTATTCGTCAAATTGGAGATTGCACACTTAGTACATCATTCTCTATTACGCTCCCTCTCGGATCAGACAACGACAACATCTTCTTCACATCAAGTGGTTGCAATTGAGACTAATTCGAAACAAATTCCCACTTCTCACATTGCTCCCACTTGGATAAGATGTCCCAATAAAATCATTATCGCTATCCAAGATTCAAACAGAGTATAATTTTCACTTATCTTGCCCTTTTCGGAAGTACATTCACTAAAATGTGACATCTCGTAATTCAAATTCAGTTACACTTCCCACTTTCTTGCTCACCTATAGCACTTGCCCTTTCGAGTGCTCTTAGTATTTCACGAAGATATTTTTGCCTCTAGGGCCCAATTTGCCATACCTATGGGATGACTCATGTGTATATGAAGCATATTAAGATTTGAGCAAACTCAAATCTCATATTCGACTTGTCCATAACTCATATAGAGTAGGAGTAACTGATTTACAAAGCACACAGTTAAGTATATAGACAGCCATCAACAAAATATCACCACAAAAGGTAATATATACAATAGAATGTGCCATCAAAGACTTAACCATATCTATTGGGACCTGTTTTCACTGCAACTCCAATTCTATTAAGGAATTGCTGAAATATAAAACTATTTTTCTATTTTTTTTTCATCACATAAATATCTGAACTAATCAGATAGATTTTCTTGACTTCGATCGGTGTGACGAAGTAAACAGTCTCATGCCTTGCTCTCACACTTATTGAACCACATATGTCTGAATGGATCAATGCAAAGGAAACTTAGCTCTTATTTATTTTCTAAATGGTTTCCTTACTATTATTCCCACTAGGCAATGCTTACAAATGGGCAAATTGACACTCTTAATATTGTCAAATAAGCCCTCTTTAGCTTACTTTACCTAGCCTAGCATGCTACATACTCATATCATCACAAAAGATGAAAATAGGGAATAACTATCATTCACATAATTGTACTCAACAATCTGTACATTGAAACCATCTAGAATTCTAATAACTTGTTCCCAACGACAAGTCATCACCATTATTATGAAAGTCCAAATTGAAATCAAGTTAAACCAGAACTAATACGGAAGCCCAATTCCGTTGTGCTTTGGAGCACATAAACATTGGTGAGAACAATGTGCGACCATCACACATATTCAATTGGCAGGTGCCAATTACTTTGATTTTCACTCAGAAAATATTTCTCACATTTATTAAATTTGCTCATTGTGAAACTTATTAAAATTTCACTACTACATGGTCTGTGGCCCTTTAGATCTATAATCCACAAAGGATAAAATTCAGTTACCAAAACTGAACTACAGACATATGTCCACTCTTAAGTGTACAAAGGGATTCTAACTTCTTTAACCCATTACAATTGTGAGTAAAGTGACTCTTTTTGCCACAGTTAAAACACTTCACTTTTGAAATATTTTTTTTAAAAGGACATTTTCCTTTTTCATGTCGGTTAAACTTTGATTTCTTTTCTGAAGATCTGTTCCTTTACTTTTTCACTTCTCAAACCCACATTGACGCTATTGCCAGCAGCACGAAGCCCCAATTAAGTTAGAACCAATACTCTAGTTCAAGACGGCACATAGCATCCTCAAGAGTCTTTACTCTTTATTGTGGATTTTCATAAACACATAGCTATGAGGTAAAGAACAGATTACTACTTGCATTTACTACTCATCAATTCAAAATGTGGTCTGCATCTAACAGTTCACTTATCATGTTTGACACAAGCCACAAAAGCTATTTTAGAATTAGCCCACAAGGCTGATAGTGATCTGTCCTAAGGTGGTGAACGGTATCTAACCAAAACTTAGTTTTTAATGCCTCCCACTTGACTATGGCATTTTCATAAATGCTTGAACTCATGCATAAAATTACTTTTATGCTACTCATCAACATAATGCGAGTAATAGAGTTCATCTTTTTATTCAATACAGCAAATGCAGTATTTCCATATTCAGGTACTTTCATAATTAGGTTAAGAGCTTCTAGTTCTTTTTACTTTTCGATCAGATACTGGATTCTCACATTCCAGTTTTCATATTTCTCGCGGTCTAATTTCTATTTTAATCAGGCTTAACTACGATATTCCAAGAAACTAAAGCCATAAAATCTGAACACAAAGTTCTATAGACATGTAATCACGATCTATTGATGCTTAATATTTATGCATCTATTTTACACTAACTAATTATGTTAATGAATAATTTCACATAAGGTCTCAAAGTCGAAAGTTCACTATGTTCCCAATCATCGTCTGAGAATCTTCGCTTGACATTATCATTAACATAATTATTTATGTAAAATCGAGTTCACTGAAATTACTAAAATTTTCTAGAACTCCACACTCAAATAAAGATCATAAATCATACTATGATCTCGATATCTTGTAATCATAACAAAATGACATGGCATGATTTGAACTAAAGCACCAATAACATATGCATCAAATCATACTCTAATTTCATATACAAGATATGGATTATGCTATCATCAATCATTATAAGCATGTAAATCATCCTCTATATTAGTAACAATACGAATGAAAAAATACTCGAAAAAAAAAAAGCAAAATACGTATATTAGGAGGGTTCATATGTATTTTATAATTTTTTTGACATTCGTCAAACATGCTCATACAACATATCAAATCGAAGACAATTTCGATACGAACGTAATGGTACCTCGCATGCCCCAATCGGAGCTCAAACGAGCCCGTACGAGCTGGTCAAAGTTTCAGCCCATTCGGTCAACGCGTGGTCAACGGCCAAAGTTGACTTGAGGGACCAAATTGTAATTTCCAAAAAAATTCGAGGGCCAAATCGCAATTTTGACAAAGATCAGGGACTAAATTGCAATTTTTAGAAAGTTAGAGGACAAATTGCAATTTCTTAAAAGTTTGAGGACCTAATTGAAACTTTTTAGAAATATCGGGGACCTAATTGCAATTTTTAGAAAGTTTAGGGATCAAAATGCAATTTTAAGAAAATTGGTCCAACGGTCAACGGGTCGGTACGAAACCGGGTCCATTCTTTGCTTCGCGGGCCGGTTTGGCCCATACGTCGCTGTTGACACCTGATTTTTGACCATTTATTATTGTGATTTTTATTCTTTAAAATTAATTAAAAATATCAAAAAAGGTCGTAAAATCACAAAATCAACTTTGGAAGCCTTGGCCTAGCCTCGGGGACCAATTTTGAACAAAAAATATTTTTTGGTATTTTATAATATTTTTCGAATTTATTTAATTATAAAAATACCAAAAAAATCAGAAAAATACCATTCGTGGTCAGAAAAATAAACAAAAATATTCAATAATTTTGTTTTAATTTCCTCTTCAAGTGTGTCAATTCAAATCTTGAAAATTCGGCTCGGGTCACTGTTGACACCTAAATTTTATCTTTATTTATTATTATTATTATTATTATTATTATTATTCGTGTGAGCGTAAAAAAAAATGAGAATTAGTCTTAATTCTCACAAAAATAGTTTTGCATGCATTGTATATTTTCTGACATTCATTTGACATTTAAGATAGAGTGAGTCAATTGAGTTTAAGATCGTCGGATAAGCAAATCAATGATATGACGGCAAGATGAGCAGGTTCTTATAATACAATGGCAGTTGATGATGATGGTTGAAGAGCTTCGCGAGTTGGACAGCTCAATAGAAGTAAGGACGACTGGCGATAATAGTCTAAGCGAGAATACGTGAGAGTGAGAGCGTAATAAGAAATCCTACTCGTTCTCCATCAGAAAAGAATAAAAGTGAGGGACTCATTAAATATTGCTCCACCATCTGGAAAGAAGGGATGCCAAAAGAAAGTGGGAGACAAGGGAATTAAAAAAAAGAAAAGGCAATGTACGTGGGAGTGGAGGCGTGAGGTGCTCGGGAGCGATGGAGGTGGATTTTTTTTGGAAGGGGGATCTCGGACCAGAAAAAAGAAAAGTGATACCTTGGCCAGCGAAATCGTCATCACTCACCACCGCCTCCTCCTCATCGTCCACGGCCGCCTGAAGCTGGAGCAGACCCGATGAAGCCGAGGTGAGCTCGACCTGGAAGAGGTGACACGAACGACGACCGGCGCGCTCAACGAGCTCGGAGGTGCTCTATCCCGAGTTCCAGCGAGAGTTCAGCCAAACTCCCCCCTATTGACGGTCTGTGTCTTTGCTTATCTGTTTCGAATACGTTTGTTGTTTGTTGTATTTGGAGTTCGTCCTAGAGTCCGTGTTGGAAACCTGCCATCCCCACCGTAGCTCGCACATGCAGCTTGTCTAGGTGGGCTTGTTTTAGCATGCTATCCGCTGGTTGCGCATGTGAGGTCGGGGTCCGTTCGTTTAGTGTTTCGAAAGTGAGTCGGCGTGAGTGGTTTGTGTCAATGGCCATCTCGCACTCGGATTCGGCAAAATACCGTAAGCCTGACTAAAGGAGTGGGATCGGCGAACGAGAGTGTGAACAAAGAGGCGTAGATCCTAAGCGGCGGCACACCGACATGGCGTTCGTGAGTTGTGATGGTTTGGCTGAGTTGGCGACGCATGAACATGGATGGAGCTGGCACATGAGTAGGTCCTAACGGAGGCAGCTCGAGTCGGCATCGTGGTCTCCGCGTTCGGTGGACAGAACCAGCTTGGTGGCGGCAAGCTAGTCCCCAACCGTGCGTCGAGCGAATCCCGACTGCGGAGGCCATTCGAGCTCGGGTCAAGGCATCGCGAAGATGAGCAGAGATGCTGTGTGCGCGAACGGTACGGCGTTCGAGCTCGGGATTGCAACGACGCCGCCATGACAAGAGACGGCGCAGGACTGGAGTCAGTAGCAGCCCGACGACAGTGGCAACGAGGCGAGAACCAGGTCAGGGCGTGAGTTCGGGTCAGTGACGACGAGTGCAATGACCGGCGTGGTAGAAGCTCCATCCGAACGAGACCCGGCAGCGGTCCGACGAGCAAGTCCGAGCGGCGTGGCGGCGAGGCACTCGGAGTCGTTGAAGTGTTCGGAGACCGTTGGCGTCGGAAGTGCAGAGGCGTCGCGAAGAAGATGATGAACAGGATTCAACCTTTTTGCTCTTTGTATTTTCGGCTGGGCTGGTCGTTTGGGCTGATGAAGGAAGAAGTGAAGGCTGTTGGGCTAGGAAGACTTTGTTCAAGGGCGGCTATTTTGGGGCGTGCGCGAGCTTGGGCCGAAAGGAGGGCAAAGCCCAATTCGGTCAAGACAAGGGCGAGGTGGGCTTGACCCCTTCGTGTTGCCGGGCCCAGTTCGGGTTCCCTCTCTCGGGCCGGATTAGGACCTGACCTGATCCAGGCCCGGACCCGAGAACTCGACCCGGGCCCGATTCTATTTAATTAAATAAAAAAAATCATAATAATAAAAAATTCAAAAAAATCAATAAAAAATAGAAAATCATAAAAAACTCAAAAAATTCGGAAAATTCTAATAAATTCTAAAAAATTACAGAAAATAGGAAATGGCCACATTCAACTGGCCACGACCTGTTTCGGGTCATTTGACCCCCGATCTTTCCAGAAATGACGGTTTTGCCCTTCCGGCAAACCGTCTTCCAAAAAAATTCTAAAAATTCTAGAAAAATCCCAAAAATAGGAAATGGCCACAAACAACTGACCAAGGTTCATTCCGGGTGTTTTGAACCCCGACCCTTCTTAAAATGACGATTTCACCCTTTGGGCGAATCGTTTTTCCAAAAAATTGAAGAAAAATCAAGAAATTCCAAAAAATTCTCAAAAATGGGAAATGGCCACAATCAACTGGCCATGGAATATTTTGAGTAATTCGGTATCCAAATCTTCCAAAAATTAACGATTTTCCCCTTCGGGTTAATCGTTCCCATTTTGCCCCCTGGTCCTAAATCACGCCTTCCTTAAACCTTTATGGTTATACTAGGAAGCCATTGATCTGAATCGATGTGCATTGATGTGATTTATTTATGCATTTGATTGCGCTTTCATTTAAATTTGTTGTGATTGATAGGAATAGTCTTTCAATCTGCATGAAACCCTGAATCAAACTCACCCCACCCAAAACTGCGCCTGCATGAACTCTTAATTAGGAAAATCACTCACGTTAGGTACCGAAAGGGCGTTGGTAATGACACCGATGTAACCAAGTCCCCGAACCCAAAATCTCTGGTTCCGCAGAACTGATCGATCTCTCCCAATCGATTAGTAAGGTTTCCGGCCTACCCTCCAAGAAAGACCGGTGGCGACTCCAAATGCATGCACAATTTGCACATGTCACTACGACCACACTGAAGGTCGAAAGCGATCGACTCTTATCGTCGAATCCTTTGAAAAAAAAATACTCCCGCCGCGATTTGGTATGGGCCTGGGAGGGCCCGCGCCGATCCAAAGCCCGCGATCGGTAATCCATTAGCCGCGTCCGCCTTTCGGACGGGTCGCGACAGTCGCTGGTCAGGCCTGGTTCGTGGACTGGGCCGGCTTCTTGAGTTGCGGAATGGGACGCAAGTCCCAATATTATCATTAATAGAATAGAAGTTCCACATCACAACAGATGCACGTGAGCTGGCCTAGTGGATAAATGGGCTGGCGGTGGGCAAATGGCGTGGGTTCAAATCCCACGGCCAACGATTGGCCTTTTTTTTTTAAAAAATAAAAAAAAAAAGTATTTCTCAACTTTGAGCAGACAAGTTCAGCGTGGCGTGGCGGTCTTGTGAGGACGTGGGTTCAAAACCCAACGTAGGTGCCTGTTCTTTTTTTTTTCTTTTTTTTAAATAATTGCCATTGCCCGTGCGCTGCCCACGGGACTGCCCTCTGCCCGCGTCTTCTTTCCATTCGCGAAGAACAGGAGCCTTCGCCCAACTCCTCCGCCATTTTTTTTTACCGCAACTTCAACCAGCAGATTCTCTTCCGACTGCCCACTTCTAACCGAAATTGATAGTGGGTTTTGAACACTACGTCCGGACGACCACGTAGATCTAAGAATCTCTGAAAACGGTGAAGAAATTGGCCCGGAATCGAGCGATAAATGCTCGGACGCGGAACCCTAATCCACAGAATTTCCTTCGCAAAATTCGTCTCCGGCGAGCAACCAAATACCGAGACAACTTAGGGCTTTTGTTCCCCATGTTGAGGCGACCCTGTTGCACCGAAGCCAACCCGTGACATGCCGGAATTAGGCCGGAATCGGCATTTTTCTCTCCGGCCAGAATATCCCCAAAAAACGATTTGTCCAAAAATTTCCACGAAATTCACCAAAAGTTAGATAATTTAATTTTAAACATAGAAAAGATCAGAAAACAAGAATTTCGGCTCTGATACCAATGAAGGGAACGGATCCCGTTTACATATAGCGGAATTACACGAATTAACAAGCCCTAGAATCGTCTTGAATCACTGATCGGATAAATACATCACAGAACAGACGTACCTTGTTGTCCACAGATTAAATATCTACAATGCAATTGAGGGAATCCGTCGCCTGTTTGACGTTCCGGAAAGGAGAAGGGAGAATCGTCGGTCGCCTTCACTGTTCTTCGTTTGGAAGAACGTCTATAAAATGACGTTTTTGACGAACGTGTTTATTAACACGTTGTAACTGCCCTTTGGCAGTTATCTATAATGGGTGAAGGGCTACGATAACCTACATGGGCGGACTACGGTCCTTCCCATGCACCCTTATTTTCCAACAAACTCAATACCCTTGAGAATGATTTTACTCCTAATTGAGATTTTTTAAGCAAAGAGTTTAATTCTGAAGAAAATTTTGAAATTAGAAAATGGTTTTTTGGAAACTTTAATTCTTGTGCTAAACAAATCAAAGATCAAGTTTATGAATTTTTGAATGAAATTGGATGTCATATGTTTTTCTTTGATTGGTTTGAAGACTACTTTCTTAAGAAAAGAGAAATCTATAACCTTGAGAAAGTTTTTAAATGGAAACTTGATGATGACCAGGTAATTGAATCTAGTCATCCCCCTTTAAGGAAAATTAAAATCGCTTATCGTGAAAAGGAGATTCCTGCAGCCCCTTTTAAGACTCCTTCTGAGACTGATAATAATGAGTTCAAGAAGATAATTGAACAAAATAATTTTTCAAATCAACATCTCCATTCAATAGGTGTCCAATTGGATAGGATAGAATCCACCATTGGAAAATCTCCTGTCATCCATCCTGTTCCATCATCTTCTCATTCCAATCAGCCAATAGTTTCACCCAATAGGACTCTTAACCAACCATTGTTTAAAAATTTTGAAATGCCTAAAAATTTCAATAAGGAATTTCAGGAGGCACTTCAATTGAAAAATCAGAGACTTTTACGTGAGAAAATTGTTAAACAACCCTTGGTTCAACCTATTGTTCAGCCTATTTTGAATACGCCAAAGGTTCAGCAACCTTTGAGACACAGTTCTCCCAAGGATGATAAGCAAATATCAGTCCTTGAGAAAATTGATATTCCTGAGGTAAACCGACTTGTGTGGAAAGAACCTCCAAAATTGTATTACTCTCGTGCTACTCCTCCTGATATTGTGTCTGAGGAAATGTTTAATAAAGTCCAAAACAAATATTCGGTCGAGTCAATCTATGAGTGGAATATAGATGGCGTTTCTGAGCATAATCTTTTGCAAATTTTAAGCCAAATGGCTATGTGTGCCATGACATATAAGACACTTCCTGACACCTCAAATCAGCAAGTGGCTTACATGATTGCTGTTGGCTTCTCTGGCACATTGAAGGGATGGTGGGATAATTATCTCACTCAAGACCAAAGAGACCAGATCCTGAATGTGATCAAGGTCGATGATAATGGTCAAACTGTCTTTGATGATTATGGCCAGACTGTCCAGGTTGCAGTTTCTACTCTATTGTATTCAATATCCCAACATTTTATTGGTGACCCTTCAGTTATTCGTGATCACAATCAGGATTTACTTTCCAATCTGAAGCGTAAATCTTTAGGAGAATTTCGAGAATATAAAGATGTGTTCTTGAAAAGAGTCCTTCTCCGACCTGATTGTAATCAACCTTTTTGGAAGGAAAAATTTCTTGCTGGTCTTCCTACCATCATAGGAAACCAGGTTTGTGACAAAATTCGCAAACAATTTGGTGAAGCTATTCCTTTTAATTCTCTTTCGTATGGTGAACTAATTTCTTATGTTTATAAGGTTGGAACTCATATGTGCAATGGCATCAAGCTCCAAAAACAATTAAAGAAGGAAAAATCTCTTACTCGTCAAGGTTAGGGGATTTCTGTTGTCAATACGACCCTTCTTATTCATTTTCATCTTCCAAAAAAAATGTTCTGGTTCTTGCCCTTCTGAAAAACTTTTTAAGAGAAAAACGAAATATTTTCAGAAGAAACAAATTGTTAGACCAGAAAAGAAATTTTCAAAAAAGAAAGCTTTTAAGCAATCAGAACCAAAAAAGAATTTTAAGGACATTACTTGTTTTAATTGTGGAAAGAAAGGTCACACTAAACGTTTTTGTAAATTAAATAAAAAAATCAATGAACTTGAGTTGGATGAAGATATTTTGAGTCAGCTAAATCAATTAATGATTGAGTCTGATTCTGATTCTGATTCTTCTGTTTGTCCTTCAAGTGATGAGGAACAAGTGGAAGGTCTTCAGCTCAATGAAATTGATTCGTCTTCTGATTATAGTTCTTCTTCTGATAGTGAAAAGGAAATCAATGTTTTAACAAAAGAAGAACAAGATTTATTGGATTCAATTGATAATAGTTCTAACCCTGATGTTTTGATAAAGCAAATCCAAAATCCTAGTTTTCATAATAAACCCTATCAGATTTATAATCTCACTAAAATTTTGAATAGGGGAAAGAAACCTAGTATCAGGCCAACCTCTTCTAATGATCTTCAGTTTGAGATTAATGAAATGAAAAAAGATATTCGTCTTTTAAAAATAACCCAAATTGACCAACAAAAGGAATTTCTTGACTTCAAGAAACAAGTTTTGGAAGGGAAAAAACAAGATGTTTCCACTTCTCCTATTGTTTGTGATTCCAGTTCACCAAGTTTAATTGAAAATGATTCTTCTAATTTCCTACAATTGCTTATTGAAGTAACATCTAGGAAATGGATCATTGATGTTTCTATCTGTGTTAATAATGAGTTTATACTGGAAACCACAGCATTGTTTGATACTGGCGCAGATTTAAATTGTATCCGCGAGGGTCTCATCCCTACTAAGTTTTTTAATAAGACCACTGAATCGTTAAAGTCCGCTTCTGGCGATCATTTGAAAATCAAATATAAACTTCCTGAAGCTTATGTTGTCAAGGACAACATTTCTTTCAAGACATCATTTTATTGGTTAAAGACCTAAAAAGGAACGTGATTTTAGGCACTCCTTTCATTAATTTAATACAACCTTTTTGTGTTACTAATGAAGGGATTGAAACTAAAAATTGTGGTAAGAAATTGATATTCCATTTTGTGTCAAAACCCTTGACCAGAGATTTGAATGTTTTGCAAGAACATGCAATCAAAGAAATCAATTTTCTTATTCGCGATAAGGAATCTCACTTATTGTTTTTAAAGGAAGAATTGAGTTTTCAGAAAATTGAACAACAACTCAATAATTCCAAGATCCAAAAGAAGGTTTCAATTTTGGAAAAGAAAATCAAGAGTTCTTTGTTTCATTCCTAATAATGCTTTTTGGGAAAGGAACAATCATAATCACATTGTTACACTTCCTTATGAAACTGATTTCAATGAAAGGAATATTCCTACCAAGGCTCGTCCTTCGCAAATGAATAGTGAACGTTTAAAATTGTGCGAAGAAGAGATTGATAGTTTAATGAAAAAAGGCTTAATCCGAAAGAGCCAATCTCCCTGGAGTTGCTCTGCCGTTTATGTCATTAAAAATGTTGAAATTGAACGTGGTGTCCCGCGTCTAGTGGTTAATTATAAACCGTTAAATAAAGTTTTGAAATGGATTAGGTATCCAATACCTAATAAGAAGGATCTTTTGAATCGTTTACATTCTTCTAAAGTTTTTTCCAAATTTGACATGAAATCTGGCTTCTGGCAAATTCAAATTGCCAAGCAGGACAGATACAAAACTGCATTTACGGTTCCATTTGGCCAATACGAATGGAATGTAATGCCTTTTGGCTTGAAGAATGCCCCTTTTGAGTTTCAAAGGATAATGAATGACATTTTTAATCCTTACTCAAATTTCATAATTGTTTACATTGATGATGTTTTGATATTCTCCCCTAATATTGATTCCCATTTTAAACATGTCAATCACTTCTATAGTATTGCCAAACGCAATGGTCTAATCCTTTATGAAAAGAAAGTCTACCTTTTTCAGACAAAGATTAGATTTGTGGGTCATTATATTTTTCAAGGCACCATTGTTCCTATTGAAAGATCTATCCAGTTTGTAGATAAATTCCCGGATGAATTAAAAGACAAGACTCAATTGAAGAGATTTCTTGGTAGCTTGAATTATGTGTTAGATTTCATACCTGACATCAATATCATTTGTAAACCATTGCATCAAAGGTTGAAGAAGAATCCTAAACCTTGGACTAGTTTACATACTGATACTGTCAAAAAAATCAAATTGCTTGTTAAAGAAATCCCATGCTTACATATTGCTTGTCCTCAAGCATTTAAAATTGTGGAAACTGATGCATCTGAAATTGGTAATGGTGGAATATTGAAACATAAAATTTACGGTAAAGAAAAAATTGTGCAATTCATCTCTAAACATTGGAATGAGACACAAAAGAATTATTCCACTGTCAAGAAAGAGATCCTTGCTATTGTGCTTGCTGTTTCTAAATTTCAAGGTGATTTGTTAAATCAAAAGTTCTTATTGCGTATCGATTGTAAGTCTGCCAAGGATATTTTGCAAAAGGATATTTTGAACATTGCATCAAAACAGATTTTTGCACGCTGGCAAGCTATACTTTCAGTTTTTGACTTTGAAATTGAATTTATTAAAGGAGACACAAATTCCTTGCCAGATTTTCTCACACGAGAATTTTTATAGGGAACTCCTCCATCCTCAAAATGCCCCCCAAGAGGGACAAAGACAAATCCAAGGCCCTTTCTTAGGCCTCTGTCTCCTCAAAATTGACACCCATTCGCAGTTGGCTTGCTGCGGCCCAAACACCATCACCTTCAATACCCGCCAAACCTCGTGAGGCCACCACAAGTCAACAATCCCCCATGCCTCATGTTTCAATGTCTAAATTGGTTACATTGTTGCCACAAAGTGTCATGCAGGATCTGCAGAGATCCCTTGGAATGGAAATTGTTGCTCCCGAAGAGGTAAAATCCCCTTCACCCATAAATGTTTCTAAAGAGGTGGTTCTTGCTGGGAAGCCAACCCCTCAAAAACCCAGATCAAAATTTGTTTTGAGAAATTTTGAAAAAATTGTGACCGTTGAAAAAGGATTTTTAAATGAAGATCCATACACCTTTGCGAAACACGCATTCGGTGGAAATCATTTTTATATGCCTTATGATTTATGCAAACCTGTTGAGTTTTATGAAAGATTGTTGGTACAGACAGGATCAGTGAAATTCAAACATTTTACTGACAAAAATGGAATTGTAAATTATTCCACGGCAAAAATCTTAAAGGTCATTCACCCTGCCGATTGGAATAATGGCCCCTTCTCTTCAGTAAAACTCGATTCCCGAGTAACTGAAGTTCTTTCTATTCGAGCATCGTTTACGTATTATGATTATCAACAAGCTTGGTGGAATGCTCTGTTTAGACAAAACCCAAATCATTACCATACCTGGCTATTGTTTTTCCAAAGTCCTTTCGACATTTCTGGTCTACCATATTGGTTTCTTCGATGGTGTGAAATGTTCGGCCCAAGTTCTGACATTCTTCCTCCAATTGTTTCAGAATCTTATGAGTTCTTTCGAAAAAATTACATGCCAAATCCGCATGAAAAGCAATTTCCTTCGCTTCTTATGTTTTCAGCCACTTTCTGGTTAGGTTGGGTTCTTGCCTGGGAATTTGAATACATTAAACATTCCAAAGACCCAAACATTGTGATATTGGTGCGACGTTACAAAACTAAATGGTGGGACGGTTTCACGTATTGGGACAAATGCTCTGCTGAGACCGTTCATAATTGGATACAGCAACGAAAAGCTGTCGTTTTGAATGAGAAAATCCCAGTTTCAATGAAGACTACCTTTCTCCATGATAAAGCCCTGGCAATCTCCAAATTAGCCAGCGTTTCAGACGAGAAAGAATTTTATGATTTAATAAAAAAAAGTCACTTCTGAGTTCGAAGAATCACAAGCTGCATCTTCAACCAGTGAATCCCATCACAGCGGAAACACAAATGAAGTTGATTGCTTTGGAATCAACTTAGCCAAAGACTCAGACTCATATTAGGTCTTTATTGTATTAAAAGTAATATTGTATCCAATACGGATTTGTATCATACCATTTTATTGTAAACCGTGCGACACTGTACATTGCATTGTACACTGTGGCGGCATTTCAATTGTTAACTGTTCACTCAAATCACTGTTGCAACAGTCAAATTTCTTGTTTTAAAAGGAGACGAAGCCCAACGGATGGAGGGGACGCAGTCAGATCTTATCCTCTCACTCTCTCCAAGCTCATTCTCTCCCTCGAAGCTTTCCCTCTCCTCCGCAGAGCCGACCTTCGCCGAAAAACCTTTCTGGTCCTGATCCCATTGTATTGTAGAACCTTTCTGAAGCCTTCCGGACCTAGATCCGTAAGCATTTTGTTGTTTCTAGCCACTATTGCTACCCAGAACTGCAAAGTTCTTCCATGTTCTAATTTCCTTATTTTATGCACAGACCGAAAGATCTTTTATCATTTTCTTGTGTAATCTTTCCATCTTCTTCAATAAAGTACATATTTCATCTCATATTGCCTATTAAGACCCAGAATCGGTAGGTCGAGCCACCTGTTGGAGTCTAAAGGCATTGTGTTCTTCAATATTCTGTGTGTTTATTTGTCTTTTATATCCCACACCTCTCTTGCACGATCACCGACGAACTCCGACGTCGTAAAATTTATCGGATCCCTTCTCCTTTGTTGTTGTTATTAGCTTTAATATATATATATATATATATATATTGCATATCATACCCCAGATTGTGTTGGCTCTGCCTCCTTACTGGTGGTTGTTTGTTTAAATGTGGTTTATAATACTTATTGCTGTTGCAATTTTATATACTGCACTTGAAGCATTGTTTCATTTACTGAGCGTATATTACTTGTTCCCTTCATCATATCGTAATTATTAGAATAACCTTCACAAAAGACGTCGTTTCTAATCTTCTATTATAATTTTCTATTTCTATTTCTAGTGGTCTCCGATCCTGTCTCCTCATGGTATATATATATATATATTTTGGAAAAGGCTATATTGACCGTCCCACCAATTTTGACGGTGGGACCGTCAAATATTGACCACAATTCTCTTTTGGTGAAACCGAATCACTTGCTGATCCAGTTTCATCATTTTGACTACCCAATTGTTTTTTTTTAAATTGTAAGCTAAATTTAGAAGATAAATTACAAGACGTGGACTTTTGGCTAACAGACATATCACGCGGATATATGGTGTGTGTATATATCGGATATGGACTTTTTCGCTAACAAGCATATCACGTGGATATGTGGTGCGTACATGTCAGAATGGACTTCATATCATGCGAATAATTTGTACGTACAAGCATATCACTCGGATATATGGTACACGTGGTTGCATCACTTTTGTCTTTGATTGTGTAGACCCTCTTATAATTTTGTCTTCTAATTTTAGCTTACAATTAAAAAAAAATTTGGGCAGTCAATCGGTTTCACCAAAAGAGAATTATGGTCAGTATTTGACTATCCCATCATCAGAATTGGTGGGACGGTCAGCATAGCCTAATTCAATTTTTTTGCCATGCATAATATTTGCGGTTAAGATTCCATCATGATACTGCTACACATCAGCTTCTAAAATCCCTATATTTATTTTCCAAAAACAGAAAGTTCCATAGGTGAGGTAAAATGAGCAAAAAAATCAACATCCGGAGCGAATGGAGCCACCTCTCCCGCTCTCTTAGCTGGACCCTATGCCGTGGCCCGTGGCCATCCTCAACCGAGCCGCACGTGGATTTCATTGAAGGGACGGTGACTCCATATAGGCAAAGGGGGAGAGAGATTTGATTAGTTTAATCTTTTACCATTTTATACCTATCGATAAAACAGATGGTAATTACTTAACTAGCTGTTGAGCTAATGCTTTGCTTGTTTTGTGACGTAGATGATGACAAATTCAGCCCCACCACTTGAGAATATGGACAAGACGCTTCGCCCACCGTAGCCACCGCCGCCCATCGCCCCCGATCGCCGCCGATAGACATGGCCAAATGAAACGGTGGACCAGGAACCGACCCGGAACTGGCCCGTTGATCGGCCCCCGCGGTTCCAACCCGGAACCGGTTCCGAATAGCCTAATTAAAAAAAAAAATAGTATGCAGCTCTTCCCCATCTGGGGAAGAGCCGCGCCTAATTTAAAAAAATAAAAATAAATAAATAAATAATACGAGGCTCTTCCCCATACGAGGAGGAGACAGTCTCTTTTTTTTTTTAATCCGGTCCAGTATCGGAACCGGGAACCGGCTCGGAACCGCCGGTTCCAAACCCAAACCGGAACCGTTCCCTTAAGGGCCGGTTCCTGAACCGGAACCGACGGTTCCACAGAACTGGCTATGTCTAGCCGCCGACCACCATCGCCATCGACCACCGCCACCCGTCGTAGCAGTCGACGACGACCGCCACCACCGCCAACCGTCGTCCGCCGCCGTCGACCGTTGCCTCCCGCCGCCTCCCCCAACTACCGCTGCCACAGCCGACCACCACCCGTCAACCACCGCCACAACCGACCGCCGCCATCCGCCGCCACATTTTTTTTCAAAAGTGAAAATCATTTACAATGTATAGTTTTCACCAAACAACATTTACGTCAAAGTTGCTTTTCAATATGTTTTAAATTCCATTTTACCAAACACTACTTACATTTTCGAAAATGCCTTTAGCCCAAAGATATTTGCATTTTCTCAAAATCCCTTGGTCAAATGCTAAACCAAACAGGCCCTACATTTTGTTTGACCTAATTCCCAAAAAAATGAAAACATATTTTAGGTCTAGCCCTAATTCTATCTCGAATTTCACTGTCTCAAAAAAGATTTCAAACTTTAGGTCTAGTCCCAAATATACCCTGAATTTTTTTGTCTAACAAAAAATCTCAAATTTTAGACTTAGACTCAAATCTACTCTGAATTTTGGTACAAACTCTTAATCTATTTTGAAATGTATACCCATTATCCAGTTCCAACTTTGACGTAACATTTCCATGTTGATAATAAATCCACATCAATAAGATGACACAAAAAATTATCTCCAAAATTGAACCATTTTAGGATATTCAAATTAGAGGCGACTAAGGGCAATTTTTGGAAAGGGGGCTAATGGGGGTAGATTTAGGTTTAGAGCAAAAAACTGGTGATTTTTCTCTTAGACAAAAGAAGTTTGGGGTAAATTTGGGACTAGACCTAGAGCATGGAGTTTCTTTTGGACAAAGAAAAGATTGGGGCAGAGTTGGATTGGACCTGCAATTTGAGGGTTTTTTTTTTTTGTCAAACAAAACAAAAATTGGGGGTAAAATTGGATTTAGGTCTATAGTTAGGGTTTCTTTAAGGGAGTTACGGTTTCTTTAAGGGAATTAGGCCTCTTTTATTGGACGTATCTCTCGTTTCATTGAGTAATGTTATTGAAGTTTACCGCATGAAAGGAAATTGACTAGAGATGTAACAGGGCACTAAGGAAAAGTGGTCTGACGTGAATAAAAGTGACAAGTGGGCGACAAGCTCATCCTCCATGTATCTGGTCGGAGGAAATCACTGTTTCTGAGGGGAAAAGAACTTGTTCCAGTCTCTTCACGTGGTTCATCATCCTTCTCTTCAGAGCTTCCATTGTATCACTAGTCTACTACACATAAGAGGAAACTATTTTTGAACACCGTAAGCTTAACATCGTCACATCGAAAAAAAAATTATTTGCAATGGAATGTGCATGTAATTCGATGGATCACAAGCTTAAAGCCCGAAAACCCATTTGAAGGGGGAGATTTATTTATTTATTTGGGTAAGGGGGGATATTTCTTTTTTACTCTCGGGATACTCAAAGAAGGAAATGAACTCAAACTGTATGGAAGATCGTTGATTTACTATGTGTAACATCTAAAAGCAATGCAAGAAATTGAAACAAGCTTCGGCTTGAAAGACCCTACTAAGCTATAGAACAATCGTTTTCCAAAAATTCGTTTGAAGCCCGAATTAACTAAACATGTCTAAATCCTGCTAACTCATCTTTATGCCGAAGCACGTATTTTCCTTAAGAGAGCTGCTAGCTTGACAGTACTACAATTTATTTCTGATCATACGTTCTCTCAATCAATGAGTGTTTTATGCAAAACACATGATGATGGTCTATGAATCTATAATTGAGATTGTATCATCCTTAATAGTACTGTCAGTGATGCATTTTCCTTTCTGGGAGCTACTAGCCTGACAATCTGATAGCACTGTTATTTATTTATGACCACAAGATCTCTCAAGCAATAAGTGCTTTATGCAAAACATGTAATGATAGTGCATGGATTTACAATTGAGATTGTACCGTTCTTGACAGTACTGTCAAGAAAGCATTTTCTTTTCGGGAGCTGCTAGCCTTGAGATACTACTAGGTATTCTTAATTTGAAATAGTACAATAATCAAATCATGGCACGAGAATAGTTAATACATTGGGAAGTACTTTTCCTTAATCGGTTGCTTAAGGAGTGTCTCGGAAACATTCGGTTGACAGAATTCATGCAATAAAAAGCCTTGCAATCCTAAACCCATAAAGTTCCTTGGGAACATTCATATTTAAGTTCATGAACCCTTCCCAATCCACTTTTCTCCATCATCATCCTTGTATTCATTTTTCTTTTTTGAGATGATAAGGCCATCCAATGCACGAAGCACTCCACCGTCTCATTGCCTTCCTCCAAGCCCTTTGGACTCCTCATCTATGCGCAAAATAATAATGATAATAAATTAAATTAAAGCATGTTGAAAAATATGTCTCGAATTTGTGACAAGATGTATTATGTGTTTTCTTTCGGCTGAGGGCGTGAAAGGAGCAAGTGGTCTTCACATGATAGAAAAGAAAAGGGGCATCTAATGGTGTTGTCCCCTTGACTTTGACAAAGGGGAAGAACGTGCAGATGTTGGCCTTTGTTTTGGTGATGCACTTAATGCATGGGACAAGAAAAAGAGAAAGGAAGACATAATGAAGAGATAGAAAGCAAAAGGTCCAATGATGAACATTGAGTGGTCAATATCCCTTTTGCTTGCCTTCATCTTTCCTTTTCTTCTATAAAACAATAAGAAGAATTGTGAGGAAGATAGAGAGAATTATGAGACTACACTGGAGAGACTTGTGCAAAGAGTTCTTCTCGTGATTTTTTTTTTTTTTGCTTGTTGCAATTACACTCGAGTGATTTAGCTAGATAAATTCTCGTGAGTAGAATTTGTATAATTCCTCGAGTGAGATTTCACTAGGAATTGTGAGGGGCTAAACACTGTGTGAGTTTTGGGCGTAATTGGGGGCTAAGAAATACTGAGAGTGTGTTTAAGTGCTCAAGTGATTGTAATCTCATGGTATCGTTTGTTTCAATAGTGGAATTACCTGCCGCTCTTCCCGTGGATGTAGGTTTCGACATTCGAACCAAACCACGTAAACCCGGTGTCCGTTTCCTTTCCTTCATTCCGACCATTTTACCGATTCGCTCGATCCCCTTCATCCGCAACAATTAGTATTAGAGCATGTGTTTGGCTGACTTAAAGTAAATCGGTAACGATGGAAGAAAGAAAGGTGATAATCGATTGATTTGACGGGAGATATTTTGCTTTCTTGAAAATGCAGATTGAGGATTATCTATACCAGAAAAATATGCATTTACCCATGTCTGGCGAGAAATCGGAATCGATGGAGAAAGATAAATGGGAATTGCTGGATCGACAAGCGATGGGTGTTATTCGTTTGACGTTGCTCGTAACGTCGTGTTATCGTGAAGGAGAAAACCAGTGCGAGATTGATGAAAGTCCTATCAAATATGTATGAGAAACCATTTGCAATCAACAAGATCTATTTGATGCGACGTCTATTTCACTTGAAGATGGGCAAAGGTACGTCAGTTGCTGAACATATCAACAAATTTAATGTGGTCATTAACCAGCTGAGTTCGGTTGATATTAAATTTGATGATAAGGTACGTGCGATGATTCTATTATCCTCGCTGCTTGATATTTGGAATACTACTATTACTGCTGTTACTAATTCCTCAGGGTCAAGAAGCTTAACGTTTGATGAGATTCGCGATTTGATTCTGAGTGAAGACATTCATAGGAAAGAGTCTGGTGATCTCGTGCCTACTACGTTAGTAGAAATAGTATGAACATGAACAAATGTAATAATTTTAGGATTGGTAGGGTTGTCTGTTAGAACTGTGACAAGAGTGGGCATCTTAGAAGAAATTTCCTTAAGCTGAAAGAGGGTAAAGGAATTAGAGCTGAGTTTACAAATGATGTTGCAGCTGTAGAAGAGAATAATTCTGATGGTGTCGATTGTGTCTTGTCTGTCACTGAGGATTCATCATTTGATGGATGGATTATGGACTCTGGTTGTTCATGTCACATTACACCAAATAGAATCTGATTTGTCATGTATCAGTTCATAGGTAGTGGTAAAGTCCAGTTAGGAAACAACGCTAAATGCGATGTTATGGGTGTTGGTGATGTTAACATCAGAATGCATAATGGCATTGTGAGAACACTGATCGAAGTAAAACAAGTTAACTTAATTCCTTGGGTGCCGTAGATTCAGTTGGATGCAGGTATTCTTCACAAGGTGAAGTTTTGAAGATTGTTCGAGATGCCCTAGTGATAATGAGAGGAATCATGCACGAGGCCTATATGTACTTCAAGGTGAGACATTGACATGTTTCGCTCCGGAGACATCGACATCTGTTCAAGAGTCTGATGACTACTTGAGAAAGACCTAGGTGCTTGTGTCGATGGACAAGTTTGATGCTGTTGTCAGGAATAGGCGGTCCAGAGCTTTGATCGAGATGGAGACTGGTAAGTTGATTAAGCATGTACGAACTGACAATAGCATGAAATTCTACTCGGAACTGGTAAATAAATTCTGCATGAAAAAGGGCATAATGAAACACCACATTAGTGCTAGTAAACCACAACATTTTGTAAAATTAATGAACAGAATATTACTAGAGACGACCGTAAAATGATCTCTAGTGTTGGTATGGCTAGGAGAATCCTGGCAAATGTACTTAGTGCAATAAGCTACCTGGTAAACAGATCTCCATCGACTACGATAGGATATCGGACTCCCCAAGAAGTGTGGTCAGGTAACGTTGCTGGTTATTCTATTTTTCGAATGTTTTGTTGCCCGTGTTATTATCGAATAAGTGATGGTAAGCTCGATGTGAGGGCAAGGTACATATTCCATGATTATGCACGAGAGGAGCGGGGCTATCAGTTGTTGTGCCCGAGTATAAATGCACATGTTCGCAATAGAGAAGTTACCTTTGGCGAGTCTCTAGTACTTCTGGTGAGGAGTGTTTGTGGCAGTATATATGGATCTGGATGGTGTTTAGCTCAAGGTGGAGTTGCAACCAGAAACTCCTGAGGTAGCAGGTACTAATGGAATAATCGATACAGATGATGTTTTGATTAAGGTGGAGCCGGTAGAGCCCATGGTTTCTATTGCTACTGATTTTGACAAGGTACGTGTTCGACCTTCCTTCTATCAGATATGGATGCAACAATGATTTGCTTTATATGTGATACAGGAAGTCATGTTAGAAAATCCTTATGGAGTAGCTAATACAGGTCGAGTTGGTGTCTTGAATTTCTAGCACGGCTTAAACTTGAAAGATTTCTGTCCCATTCTTCACAAGGTGGAGTTTTGAAGATTATTCGAGATGTCCTAGTGATAATGAGAGGAATCAAGCATGAGGCCAATATGTACTTCAAGGTGAGACATTGACATGTTTCACTCCGGAGACATCGACATTTGTTCAAGAGTCTGATGACTACTTGAGAAAGACCTGGGTGCTTGTGTCGATGGACAAGTTTGATGCTGTTGTTAGGAATAGGCGGTCCAGAGCTTTGATCGAGATGGAGACTGGTAAGTCGATTAAGCATGTACGAACTAACAGTAGCATGAAATTCTGCTCGGAATTGGTAAATAAATTCTGCATAAAAAAAGGGCATAATGAAACACCACATTAGTGCTAGTAAACCACAATATTTTGCAAAATTAATGAACATAATATTCCTAGAGACGGCCGTAAAAAGATCTCTAGTGTTGGTATGGCTAGGAGAATCCTGGCAAATGTACTTAGTGCAATAAGCTACTTGGTAAATAGATCTCCATCGACTGCGATAGGATATCGGACTCCTCAAGAAGTGTGGTCAGGTAACGTTGCTGGTTATTCTATTTTTAGAATATTTTGTTGTCCATGTTATTATCGAGTAAGTGATGATAAGCTCGATGTGAGGGCAAGGTATATATTCCATGATTATGCACGAGAGGAGTGGGGCTATCAGTTGTTGTGCCCGAGTATAAATGCACCTGTTCGCAATAGAGAAGTTACCTTTGACGAGTCTCTAGTACTTCTGGTGAGGAGTGTTTGTGGCAGTATATATGGATCTGGATGGTGTTTAGCTCAAGGTGGAGTTGCAACCAGAAACTCCTGAGGTAGCAGGTACTAGTGGAATAATCGATACATATGATGTTTTGATTAAGGTGGAGCCGGTAGAGCCCATGGTAGCTATAGCTACTAATTTTGACAAGGTGCATGTTCGACCTTCTATCAGATATGGATGCAATAATGGTTTTGCTTTATCTGTGATACAGGAAGTTATGTTAGAAAATCCTTATGGAGTAGCTAATGCAGGTCGAGTTGGTGTCTTGAAGTTCTAGCACGGCTTAAACTTGAAAGATTTCTGTGTCGGATGAGCCCATGAAGACATTGGGAGAGTAGCAGGAAAAATGATTCCACTGAAGCGATTATGACTTGGCTCAAATGTCGAGCCAAGGTGGAGATTGTTGAAAAATATGTCTCGAATTTGAGCTCGTACGAAACCTGACAAGATGTATTATGTGTTTTCTTACGGCTGAGGGCGTGAAATGAGCAAGTGGTCTTTACATGGTAGAAAAGAAAAGGGGCGTCTAATGGTGTTGTCCCCTTAATTTTGACAAAGGGGAACGTGCAGATGTTGGCCTTTGCTTTGGTGAAGTGTTTAGTGCATGGGACAAGAAAGAGAGAAATGAGAATATCATGAAGAGATAGAAAGAAAAAGGTCCAATGATGAACATTGAGTGGTCACGTGGACATCCCTTTTGCTTGCCTTCAGCTTTCCTTTTCTTCTATAAAACAAGAAAAAGAATTGTGAGGAAGATAGAGAGAATTTTGAGACTGCACTGGAGAGAATTGTGCAGAGAGTTCTTCTCGTGAGTTTTTTTTTTTGTACTTGTTGCAATTACACTCGAGTGATTTAGCCAGATAAATTCTCGTGAGTAGAATTTGTATAACTCCTCGAGTAAGATTCACAAGGAATTGTGAGGGCCTAAATACTGTGTAAGGTATAGATGTAATTGGGGGCTAAGAAACACTAAGAGTGTGTTTAAATGCTCGAGTGACTATAGTCTTGTTGTATGGCTTGTTTCTATAGTGGAATTATGTGCTGCTCTTCCCGTGGATATATGTTTCGATATTCGGACCGAACCACGTAAACCCAGTGTCCGATTTCCTTTCCTTCGTTCCGTTCATTTTACCGATTTGCTCGATCCCCTTCATCTGCAACAATTGGTATTAGGGCCTGCGTTTGGGTGACTTAAAGTAAATTGGTAACGATGGAAGAAGGAAATGTGAGAATAGATCGATTTGATGGGAAAGATTTTGCTTTCGGGAAAATGCAAATTGAGGATTATCTGTACCAGAAAAATATGCATTTACCCATGTCTGGCGAGAAACCAGAATCAATTGAGAAAGATAAATGGGAATTGCTGGATCAACAAGCGATGGGTGTTACTCGTTTGATGTTGGCTCGTAACGTCGCGTTTAACATCGTAAAGGAGAAAACTACTACGGGACTGATGAACGCCCTATCAAATATGTACGAGAAACCCGTTAATAAACAAGATCTATTTGATGCGACGTCTGTTTCACTTGAAGATGAACGAAGGTACGTCAGTTGCTGAACATATCAACAAATTTAATGTGGTCGTTAACCAGCTGAGTTCGGTTGATATTAAATTTGATGATGAGGTATGTTCGTTGATTCTATTATCCTCGCTGCTTGATAGTTGAAATACTACTATTACTGCTGTTACTAATTCCTCAGGGTCAAGAAGCTTAACGTTTGATGAGATTCGTGATTTGATTCTGAGCGAAGACATTCATAGGAAAGGGTTTGGTGATCTCGTGCCTACTACTTTAGTAGGTTAGAGTAAAGGAGATCCAGTACTCGTGTTAGTAGAAGTAGTATGAACATGAACAAATGTAATTATTCTAGGATTGGTGGGGCTGTCTGTTAGAACTATGACAAGAGTGGACATATTAGAAGAAACTGCTTTATGCTGAAAGAGGGTAAGGGAATTAGAGCTGAGTCTACAAATGATGTTGCAGCTGTAGCAGAGAATAATTCTGATGGTGTCGATTGTGTCTTGTCTGTCACTGAGGATTCGTCATTTGATGGATGAATTATGGACTCTAGTTGTTCATGTCACATTACACCAAATAGAAACTGATTTGTCACTCATCAGTTCACATGTAGTGGTAAAGTCCAGTTGGGAAACAACACTAAATGCGATGTTGTGGGTGTTGGTGATGTTAACATCAAAATGCGTGATGGTATTGTGAGGACACTAGCCGAAGTAAAATAAGTTAACTTAATTTCCTCGGGTGCTTTAGATTCATCTGGATGCAGATATTCTTCACAAGGTGGAGTTATGAAGATTGTTCAAAATGCTCTAATGATAACGAGGGGAATCAAGCACGAGGCTTGTATGAACTTCAAGATGAGACGTTGACAGGTTTCGCTCTAGAGACGTCAACATCTGTTCGAGAGTCTAATGACTTCTTGAGAAAGACCTGGTGTTTGCGCCAATGCATAAGTTTGATGCTATTGTTAGGCATAGGCAGCCTAGAGCTTTGATCGAGACGGAGACTTGTAAGTCGATTAAGCATGTGCGAACTGACAGTAGAATGAAATTTTGCTCGGGGCTAGTAAATAAATTCTGCATGAAAATTTGCATAATGAAACACCGCATTAATGTCAGTAAACCACAACATTTTGCTGAATTAATGAACAGAATAGTACTAGAGACGGCCGTAAAATGATCTCTAGTGTTGATATGGCTAGGAGAATCCTGGTGAATGTACTTAGTACAATAAGCTACCTGATAAAAAGATCTCCATCAACTGCGATAGGATATCGGATTCCCGAAGGAGTATGGTCAGGTAACATTGCATGTTATTCTATTTTTAGAATGTTTGGTAGCCGATGTTATTATCGAGTAAGTTATGGTAAGCTCGATGTAAGGGCAAGATGCATATTCCATGGTTATGCACGAGATGAGTGGGGCTATCAGTTGTTGTGCCCGAGTATAAATTCATCTATTCGCAGCAGAAAAGTTACATTTGACGAGTCTCCAGTTCCTCTGGCTATGAGTGTTTGTGGCAATGTAAATACGGATCTGGACGGTGTTCAGCTCAAGGTGAAGTTGCAACCAGAAACTCATGAGGTAGTAGGTACTAGTGGAATAATCGACACATATGATGTTTGGATTAAGATGGAGCCGGTAGAGCCCACAGTTGTTGTAGCTACTGATTTTGACAAGGTACTTGTTCGACCTTCTATCAGATATGGATGCAATAATAGTTTTGCTTTATCTGTGATACATGAAATTGTGTCAGAAAATCCTTATGGAGTAGCTAAAGCAGGTAGAGTTGGTGTCTTGATGAGGTTCACAATTACAGGGAAGTACAAGTGCGACTTGAACTTGAAAGATTTCTGTACCGGTTGAGCCCATGTGGGTGGTGGAAGAGTAGCAGGAAAGATGATTCCACTTAAGCGATTGTGACTTGACTCAAATATCGACCAAGGTGGAGATTGTTGAAAAATATGAGCCCGAATGAAACCTGACAAGATGTATTATGTGTTTTCTTTCGGCTGAGGGCATGAAAGAAGCAAGTGGTCTTCACACGATAAAAAAGAAAAGGGAAATCTAATAGTGTTGTCCCCTAGACTTTGACAAAGGGGAAGAACGTGCAAATGTTGACCTTTGCTTTGGTGATGTGTTTAGTGCATGGGTCAAGAAAGAGAAAAAGGGGAACATCACGAAGAGATATAAAGCAAAAGGTCCAATGATGAACATTGAGTGGTTACATGGGCATCCCTTTTACTTGCCTTCAGCTTTTTTTTTCTTCTATAAAACAAGAAAAAGAATTGTGAGGAAGATAGAGAGAATTTTGAGACTGCACTGGAGAGAATTGTATAAAGAGTTCTTCTCGTGAGGTTTTTTTTTCTTGTTACAATTACACTAGTGATTTAGCCAGATAAATTCTCGTGAGTAGAATTTGTATAATCCTCGAGTGAGATTTCACTGGGAATTGTGAGGGCCTAAATACTGTGTGAGTTTTGGGTGTAATTGGGGGCTGAGAAATACCGAGAGTGTGTTTGAATGCTCGAGTGATTGTAATCTCGTTGTATCGCTTGTTTCTATAGTGGAATTCCGTGCTGCTCTTCCCGTAGATGTAGGTTCCGACATTCTAACCGAACCACGTAAATTTAGTGTCTAATTTCCTTTCCTTCATTCCAACCGTTTTACCGATTCACTCGATCCCCTTCATCCGCAACAAAGCAGATGGTCCAATGTGTTGTAACTTCGAAGCCCCTATATAGACCTGTCAAAATGATTCTGAAACCCATTTATTAACCCATATTCATTGACATGGGAAATAAATGGGTCATTTAAAATGTGCGGGGTAACCATAAATGGGTTGTAAATGGATGAGCTAAAATAAATGAGACTTAAATTGGTTCATATCAGAACCTATTTACAACCCATTTACTTGCTCCCTTGTTTTACGTCGTTCCCACACACACGACATTTCTTCCTCGGTTTTTCACCTCATTCTTCATTCAGCACAGATCTTGCTTGCTTCCACCCCACTACCTTCGCCGCCACCAAGTACGGTTGTGAAGATTGTTTCCGATTAGTTGTCAAGAAAGTCCCAAAAATCAACAAGGAAGGGTCTATTCTCTTTCTTTCGCCAAGGTAGTCCTGAACCTCGCTGGGGAGCTCAAGGCTCGGTCGATTCAGACGAGCCCGAGTTCGGCCTACGTGGGCGAGAGGAGGGAGGTTATAGACGGAGGAGGGGAGGAAAAAATAATAATAATAAAATAAAACTAAAAATATTTTATAAAGATCTAAAAAATTTAAAAAAAATGAAAAAAATTCACTAAATTTAGAGAAATTTAAAATTTTTAAAAATATGGAAGCGTTTATTAATATGGGTTGGGTATGGGTCGGGTCAGGTATGGATTAAGAAATTTGCACTATGCATAAACGGGTCATAAATGGGTTAATGGGTCAATTTTGATCGGACCATTTAAGACCGGACCCAAACCCAACCCGACCCACCTGTTTGACAAGTCTACCCCTGTATATACTACACTTCCCAGAGACATCTATTGATCAATCACAAAGAAAAATAATAGACTCTACTCACAAGAAGAAGATAATGGCGTCAACACCAAAGTTGCAGTTGAAGCTGGTGATCGACAAGAGCAAGCAGAGAGTGGTTTTTGCGGAAGCAGGAAAGGACTTTGTGGACTTCCTCTTCCACGTCCACGCCTTGCCGATCGCGACTCTCGCTCACATACAGGCCGGGAAATCCGACTCCGTAGGCAGCAGCTTAGGCAATCTTTACAAGAGCATTGAGGACTTGGAGGATGTGTACTTCATGATGCCCCGCCACAAGCAGAACCTCTTGAAGCCCAAGTTCCTCAACCCTGGTCCTAACATCAAAGTGCCGTTTACTCTCTTATTGCCTAGCGATTCTTCATCTTCATCACGCCAAACCCACTGCTACATGTGCCGGACCGAGGATTGTACTTATATTTACAGTCGAAAGGTCGCTGACGACCCTTCCGTAAAATGTCCTCGTTGCAATGCCATCATGGACCGAAGGGTTGATTTCGTTGAATTGCCAACCGGGCAGACTGGTTACGTGAAAGAGCTGGTGAAGTATGTGGTGATGGACGACCTGATGGTGAAGCCGATGACTACTGACTCGTGCATCGCCTTGTTGAAGGACAAGGCTGCCATGATTGAGAACAAGTTTGTTGACTTTGGGGTGGACGAGGTAAGCCAGATCCAACTACATTTGTTTTCCTGGCTAGTTCTTGGGTTGTTGATTGAGAACTCGCCTTTCGCCACACGTTTGGCATTTCGTTTCATCCTCACAGCTAGACTAAAGAACATAGAAACGAATTGAGACGATTTTTGTTCAGTCGAGACAATTAACATTGTGTTAACCCTTTGGAAGTTACTTTGGCAGGGAGAGTTGCTGCTGGAGGCATCCTTACAATCCAGTACAGTTTTGACCGATGTCTTCCTTGGCAAGAAAGAGCCGAAACGATGTGGCTACTACAATTAGTACGTTGTATTACAGACCCTATCTTGTCTACAGCAATGTAGTAGTGACTGAGGAATTTGGTTGCTACCCTATCTAGTCTAGAGATTTTTACGTGATCTCCGTTTGTATCTTCAGCATTCCGCTGGTTTTAATCGAAAAATTATGGCGTGACAATTGATTATGCGTTCTTTGCCCAAATCTTAATTACACGCAATAGGAAAACTCAATTAAATGTAAAACTCACAAAAGTTCACTGCACAAAATCCATCATTGAAAACGAAAAAAGACCACTTGCAAGACTTTTAAAGACCAAAGTGGACGCCCATGGTTTGGGCAAAGAAGCCCAATTCTTGGATATCAGGCCGATTCTCAGATGATTGTTTTCCTCGCAACTTTCAAATATTTATGCACATTCACTGGACAACTCATCTTCAAAAGGAAAAACAAATCTCAACGTATCGGCATCCACAACATGTCATGTTCGAGAGAAATTCTTATACAAATGGAAATATTTGGTTCATTGATGTATTATTCGACCGGTTTTCGTTTTGACCAACCACGTATTATCTCTTCATGATGATGACATCCCATAAGCAACCCTCAACTCTTCACTTGATCCCCTTCATCCGCAACAAAGCAGATGGTCCAATGTGTTGTAGCTCTGAAGCCCCTATATAGACCTATCAAAATGGTTCTGAAACCAATTTATTAACCCATATTCATTGACATGATTGAAAATGTGCGGGGTAACCATAAATGGGTTGTAAATGGATGAGCTAAAATAAATGAGACTTAAATTGGTTCATATCAGAACCTATTTACAATCCATTTACTTGCTCCCTTGTTTTACGTCGTTCCCACGCACGACATCTTCTTCTTCCTCAGTTTTTCACCTCATTCTTCATTTAGCACAGATCTCGCTCACTTCCGCTCCACCACCTTCGCGGCCACCAAGTACGGTTGCGAAGATTGTTTCCGATTATTTGTCAAGAAAGTCCCAAAAATCAACAAGGAAGGGTCTGTTCTCTTTCTTTCGCCAAGGTAGTCCCGAACCTCACTGAGGAGCTCAAGGCTCGGTCGATTCAGACAAGCCCGAGCTCGGCCTACGCGGGCGAGAGGAGGGAGGTTATAGACGGAGGAGGGGAGGAAAAAATTAAAAATAAAATAAAACTAAAAATATTTTATAAAGATCTAAAAAATTTAAAAAAAAAATGAAAAAAATTGACTAAATTGACTAAATTTAGAGAAATTTAAAATTTTTAAAAATATGAAAGCGTTTATTAATATGGGTTGGGTATGGGTCAGGTCTGGTATGGATAAAAAAATTTGCACTATGCATAAACAGGTCATAAATGGGTTAATGAGTCAATTTTGGTCGGACCATTTAAGACCCGACCCAAACCCAACCCACCCACCCGTTTGACAGGTCTACCCCTATATATACTACACTTCCCAGAGACATCTATTGATCAATCGCAAAGAAAAATAATAGACTCTACTCACAAGAAGAAGATAATGGCGTCAACACCAAAGTTGCAGTTGAAGCTGGTGATCGACAAGAGCAAGCAGAGAGTGGTTTTTGCGGAAGCAGGAAAGGACTTTGTGGACTTCCTCTTCCACGTCCACGCCTTGCCGATCGCGACTCTCGCTCACATACAGGCCGGGAAATCCGACTCCGTAGGCAGCAGCTTAGGCAATCTTTACAAGAGCATTGAGGACTTGGAGGATGTGTACTTCATGATGCCCCGCCACAAGCAGAACCTCTTGAAGCCCAAGTTCCTCAACCCTGGTCCTAACATCAAAGTGCCGTTTACTCTCTTATTGCCTAGCGATTCTTCATCTTCATCACGCCAAACCCACTGCTACATGTGCCGGACCGAGGATTGTACTTATATTTACAGTCGAAAGGTCGCTGACGACCCTTCCGTAAAATGTCCTCGTTGCAATGCCATCATGGACCGAAGGGTTGATTTCGTTGAATTGCCAACCGGGCAGACTGGTTACGTGAAAGAGCTGGTGAAGTATGTGGTGATGGACGACCTGATGGTGAAGCCGATGACTACTGACTCGTGCATCGCCTTGTTGAAGGACAAGGCTGCCATGATTGAGAACAAGTTTGTTGACTTTGGGGTGGACGAGGTAAGCCAGATCCAACTACATTTGTTTTCCTGGCTAGTTCTTGGGTTGTTGATTGAGAACTCGCCTTTCGCCACACGTTTGGCATTTCGTTTCATCCTCACAGCTAGACTAAAGAACATAGAAACGAATTGAGACGATTTTTGTTCAGTCGAGACAATTAACATTGTGTTAACCCTTTGGTTGTTACTTTGGCAGGGAGAGTTGCTGCTGGAGGCATCCTTACAATCCAGTACAGTTTTGACCGATGTCTTCCTTGGCAAGAAAGAGCCGAAACGATGTGGCTACTACAATTAGTACGTTGTATTACAGACCCTATCTTGTCTACAGCAATGTAGTAGTGACTGAGGAATTTGGTAGCTACCCTATCTAGTCTAGAGATTTTTACGTGATCTCCGTTTGTATCTTCAGCATTCCGCTGGTTTTAATCGAAAAATTATGGCGTGACAATTGATTATGCGTTCTTTGCCCAAATCTTAATTACACGCAATAAGAAAACTCAATTAGATGTAAAACTCACAAAAGTTCACTGCACAAAATCCATCATTGAAAACGAAAAAAGACCACTTGCAAGACTTTTAAAGACCAAAGTGGACGCCCATGGTTTGGGCAAAGAAGCCCAATTCTTGGATATCAGGCCGATTCTCAGATGATTGTTTTCCTCGCAACGTTCAAATATTTATGCACATTCACTGGACAAGTCATCTTCAAAAGGAAAAACAAATCTCAACGTATCGGCATCCACAGCATGTCATGTTCGAGAGAAATTCTTATACAAATAGAAATATTTGGTTCATTGATGTATTATTCGACCGGCTTTCGTTTTGACCAACCACGTATTATCTCTTCATGATGATGACATCTCATAAGCAACCCTCAACTCTTCATTTGTTTCTGCCTTCTTCACTTCGCTACGTTATTATTATTATTTTTTAATCAATTTGGCCATTCATGTGTATAAATGTCGTCCATTGGACCTTCTCATTGCTCGCCTTACGCGTATCTCACCTTCCTCTCTGCGTTGAGTGACCGAAAGAAGGGCGACAGGAAGAGTGAGCTTTGAAGGTTTTTGTGGGACAATAGCAGCCAGCGGGGTGCTATTTGCCGGTCGGAACAGTGGTCAGGCTCCGCGTGAAAACCGGGATGGTGGGCGGTTTAGGGAAGCTCCACGACTGTGTCGAGAAACTGAATGAGGAGTACTCAACTCATGGAAGAAAGATATATTCTCTTGAAACCCAAAGCACCTGCCTATCTTTGAACTGCTATTTCTATTGCTTGAGACTTCGTCTTCGGATTCAACGCCCAAAACCTATTCAGTTTAGGCCCTCAATGTCTTATAAGGGAAATGAACAATATTAAAATGAAAGATCATTGGACCTTCCAAAAATATTATGGTAAATTAAAAGAATTACTAAATCAAATAAGAGTATATCGAGACGATATCACTTATCAAAGGGTAGTAGAAAAAAATATTGGTGAAATCTAACTATCCTACTGTTGCCTCTATATAGAAATTAAATCTAAGGATTCAAAAATGTCGTTGGTGAGTGAATTTATTGGCTCGCTAGAGTCACATGAAAAGAGACTTATTTTGCAAGCCTTTCAATTTAAAATAGAAGTATGTTCTCATAGATCTAAAGCGGTGGAAAGAGTTCGAGAAAAAAATAAAAGAGGAGGAGAAACCTCAAAGGAAAAATATCCAACCTGCAATATTTTTAAAATCTCATTTGGGAAAAAAAAAATCTGTTGATGTCGAGATAAACTACAACGCCACTCTTCCGAAAAATACGAACACTTAAAAAAAATTGTTCCTCGTAAACAAATTACCGAGCTAATTATATTGAAGAAAAAGGATATATATACAATATTAAAATACATTGTCAATTTTCATAACTGTTTCATATATAAAATTGGGTTCATTTAGCAAGTATTCTCAAGATACTATTAAGTATACTTAGTTTGAAATAGTTCTTTTTTTTTTTGGTGGAAAGAATAATTAGAACACTGATTTCACATAATATTGACAATTATTAGTGCATTGGACACTATGTAATTTTTGTTAATCGTTTACTTAAAAAGTGGCTTTGAAATACAAAATATGATAAGAACCTTGGCGATAATCACATAATGCAAGATCTATCAAGGTCAACATAATCGATGGGTTCAATAACAAAAAAATGATTGACAGGAAAATTACCAAAAAGGTCCTCTATTGTGCTAATTCAATTCTATTTTTTTTTTTTGCAAATTAAGTCCTAAACCTTTCTCATTTGGGTTAATTCAGTCAATCTGGCCAACTTTATCTAATCGTCGCAAATGTAGTGCTAATGGACGTCCTAGATTGGCAATCGGCAGAGGCGAGGGCTGGAGAGGCTCAGCCCCACCATGTCTGGGCAAGACTAAGCCTCACCAGTAGGCAGTAGCTGGTCAACTCGGCAACCGACTAAAAAAAAGAAAATAAAGAACATAAAAAACAAATAAAAATTTTGAGAAAATATTAAAAATTATAGAAAATTTTCACGTCGGAGCAAGTTGGCCAAAATTACTTGGATGGATTGAATTGACATTAATGCAACATGTTTCAAACTCAATATATTTACAAAAAAAAATTAGAATTGAATCGACATAATTACAATATATTTAGGGCTTTTTTTCGGCAATTTTCTCCATAATTGACTACAAAATAAAGCGGCAACCGAATCAATAGCAATTTATACACTACAAAAAAACAGCGATTTAGCCATGAGCATTTAGCCACGAGATCATTTTCGTCGCTAATTTCTGACTAAAATAGCGACGACATGGAAGTTCATCGCTATTCGCGACGAAAATAGTGACAAAAAAATTCCTCACAAATTTTGTGACGAAAAAATATTTGTAGCTAATTCGCGACGAAATTAGCGACGAACAAGAAATTCGTAGCTAATTAGCAACGAAATTAACGACAAACAAGACATTTGTAGCTAAATTAGAGACGAAAAATTAATTTCGTCGCTAAATTGAGATGAACTTAGCGACGAAGAACAATTCGTCGCTAATTTAGTGACGGATATACAATTTCGTCGCTAAATTACCAGAAATTTAAAAAAAATAATAATAATTTAGCGACGAGAATCATTATTCGTCGCTAAATTGGCCACAAACAATGTTATTCGTGACTAATTTTTTTTATTAGGTCTATTTAGCGACGACTAAGACTGTTTGTTTACCGACGACAATTAGTGTTTGTCGCTAAATTTTATTTATGAATTTTTTTTTGTTTTTTGCTCAACTTAGCGACGAACAGTGTTGTTCGCTAATTTAGTGTTCCTTTTGTATTTGTTTTTTTGGCAAATTTAGCGACGAATAGTGTTGTTCGTCGATAATTTGAGGGAAAATAAAATAAAAAGAATTGATTAGCGACGAAATTGTCGTTTCGTCGCAAAAATAATTTTTTTAAAAATATAATTAGCGACGAAAGACTTTGTTCGTCGCTAAATATTATTTTTTATTTAAATTAATTTAGCAACGAAATGTCAATTTTGTCGCTAATTAGTTCTTTTTTTTTAAATTTTCTTTTATCAATTGCTACAAGTTTCGTGAATCTTATGTAATTTTTCTATGGCGACGAAAAAAATTGTTCGTCGCTAATTGCTATCCTTAATTTATATTTTTTTCAAGGTTTATTAGGACCCTTTTTTATATTTATTACATATATAAAGTTGTGAACAAACAAAAAATGGAGATCAATTCTTTTGATAAAATATAACTTAGAAAAAAATCGTCTTTGATGAGATACTAAATAGAGTAGAGTAAGGATCTATTCGAAAATGATTTACTTTGCATATATAATATTTGATCACCAAAAATATATATTGTAATTGTGTGATCCACGAAAATGAAATCGATCGGTTCTTTCTTCTAATTTTGAAAGATAGATAAGATACTATAAGCGAATAAGAGATGTTCTAAATCAATTAATAAAGATTTCAAAAACATTAGAAGGATCAGTTTTTTAGCAAGGTACGGAATGTATCATAAAATATTCAAATGTGATTCTATAAGATATAGTTTCGTTCAATATTAGTAATAAGGGTTCAATATATCACACGTTAATCAACCAAAGAAATGTTCAATAATAACTAAAAGAAAGATCGATTATTTGGAATCTTTGCTCTCTTCAAACGGTGAATGATATAAATAAGAAACGCTTATGATACGTCGTTTAGCTTAGTTTATTTATGTTATTTCTTCGATTATATTATTCTATATTAATCTACATTAATTCTTTTTAAAAGAAAATGAAAATAGAGCGAATATTTTTTTGAAATTTAAAAATGAATATATTATTAATTAAGTAAAGATTACATTAATAAGCATAAATGAAGAGCGATCAATTTATTTATTGTTATTATCCTTGTTCCTGAATTAGAAAGAATTCATTTTGTTCCTAGATAGCTTCTTTGAAAAGGGTTTCTGCTTCTTCAGTGAATGCTTTAAAGAAGATATAATTTATTGGAATTGAGGTTTATTTATGTTTATTCTTATTCTTGAATTAGAAAGCATTCATTCTGTTTCATTATTTAGGTGTAATCATTATTACACATCATACCATATCTTTTGCCTTGTTGGTTGTCGTGTGGATGAAGTACTTCGGTGATCGCGAGTTCCATTCCCATCGTGTTTCATCTTATTCATTTTGTTTTCGTTGCTAATTTAACGAATTCTTTTGAATTATATAGGATATATATTTTCTTGCTAATTTTAAGAAGCTTCACATTTTTGTTAAATATGTATTGAAATTTATGCACTCGGTCTGATTCATCACCCAAAAGTAGAGAAAAAAAATGAGATTTGGTTCGTGACGCGGAGAGTTTGCCCTATTTATGCTGCGACTAGGGTTTATTTTGATGTATCTAATTAATTTAGCGAATTATTCAATTTTATTTTTAGTGACGAACATCTCTTTTCGTCGCTAAATTAGCGACGACATTCGAAGGTCGTCGCTAATTTTCAATTTCGAGCGACCCGGGAAAAAAAGCGCCTTTTTTTTAGCAGCGAAATTGAAAATTAGCAACGATATTCGAAGGTCGTCGCTAATTTTCAATTTCGTAGAGTCAAAAAATGGCGCTTTTTTTCTCGGGCCGCTCGTCTATAAATTAGCTTCCCTGGCCGCTCTCGTCACTCCCTCTCTCGTCATTCCACTTGCCACTCCCTCCCTTTTCTCTCCCTTCGCCTCGACACCAGACTCCGTCGTCCACCTTCAGCAAAATCGTCGAGGAGCGAGCTCGGACGGAAGAAGCTCACTCCGGCGATCGACTCGACATCCCCGGCCGCTCTCGTTACCGTGAGCAGCTCAGAGGGAAGGAAGCTCACTCCGGCGATCGACCCGAACCCCTCCCTCTCCGGTCGACGGCGGAGTCGGTGATTTCACCGCCCTAGAATGCCGTCCTACGTCTTCGTTGTCGGCTTTTGGCTGAACTTTCATGTGTCTATGTATTTGGAATTGTAGCCATCGTTGGAAATGCTTCTGCTTTCATTTTCCTCGCAATCTTCGTTGCCATCTTCTTCTTGGACAATTTCCCAGAACTTCCTCCGACCCAAAAAAAAAAATTACAAATTAGCGACGAACAAAGCCGTTTGTCACTAAAATTTGGCGACGAACCACTGTGTACGTCGCTAATTTTGGCGACGAACGAAGTGGTTCGTCGCCAATTTTGGCTACGAACAAAGCCGTTCGTCGCTAAAATTTGGCGACGAATGGCTTTGTTCGTCGCCAAAATTGGCGACGACCTTCGAATTTTTCGTCGCTAAATTTAGCGACGCCGAATTAGCTACGAATTTTTTCTCAGCGCAAATTCGTCGCCAATGTCGTAGCTAATTGCATGTTTTTTTGTAGTGATAGGGATTTTAATCCAATTAATTTCCTCGGGATCATTCATATTCAAAGTCATGAACACCTCCCGATTCATGTTTCTCAATCACAATCCATCCATTGATTTCTCTTTTTTCGAGATGAGAAGGCCAAACAATGCACGCGCTCTTCACTGTCTCATTGCCTTCCTCCAAGCCTCTTAGACTCCCCCATCCATGAGCGTTCAAATGAGACGAACTGTGAAGCCTCCATATAAACACTTACCAGCAACATCTACTCATCAGTCACCCAAAAAATAAAAAAAGCACTCTAGACTCTGCGGCTTACAAAAAGAAAGATAATGGAGTCAGCACCAAAGTTGAAGCTGAAGCTGGTGGTCGACAAGAGCAAGCAGAGAGTGATTTTTGCGCAAGCAGGAAAGGACTTTGTGGACTTCCTCTTCCACGTGCACGCTTTGCCGATAGCGACAGTCGCACGCATTCAAGCCAGGAAAGCCGACTCCATGGACGGCAGCTTAGGCAATCTTTACAAGAGCATTGAGGACTTGGAGAATGGGTACTTCATGATGCCCCGCCACAAGCAGAACCTCCTGAAGCCCAAGGTCCTCAACCCTGGTCCAAACATCACAGTCCCGTTTACTCTGTTATTGCCCAGCGATTCATCGTCTTCATCGCGCCGAACCTACTGCTACACGTGCCCGGATTGCACTCGTTACCAAAGAAAGGTCACTGACGACCCTTCTGTGAAATGTCCTCGTTGTGGCGCCTTCATGAGCCAAACAGTGGAATTCATTGAAGGGCCAAACGGGCAGACTGGTTACGTGAAAGAGCAGGTGAAGTATGTGGTGATGGACGATCTGGGGGTGAAGCCGATGACTATTGACTCATGCATCGCCTTGTTGAAGGACAAGGCTCCGATGATTGAGAACATGATTGTTGATTTTGGGATGGACGAGGTAAGCCAGATCCAACTACTTTTTCTTTCCTGTGGCTAGTTCTTGGGTACGTACTCGTTTCGTCTTTCACCACATTTACGGCATTTCGTTTCATCCTTGCAGCTAGACTAAAGAGCATTGAACAAATTCTTTTTCAGAATCTACAGGATGTTCAGTCGACGACAATTAACATTCTGCTAACCCTTTGGTGGTTCCTTTGGCAGGGAAAATTGCTGGTGGAGGCGTCTTTACAGTCCAAGACAGTTCTAAGCGATGTCTTCCTCGGCAAGAAAAGCCGAAATGATGTTGCTACAATCACTCCCTTCTTTTACAGACCCTAGCTTCGCTAGAGCAATGCTGTAATAACTGAGGAATTTGAGTGCTACCCCACAATTATTCACTAGTCATGTTATTGTAGCACATATCTCGTACATGTTTTCATTTTCTTTGCAATGGCAGTTCACAGTAGATCTATAATTTGGTGAAACCGGTGGATACATTAGAGGCAAACGTACATCTTACACGCCATTGTACCACTGACCAATCATCACTCAAACTAATTTCTGGGAAAGCAAAAATATATAACAGCAACCAATTTCTCCATGGGTATTAAGAGCTGGTATGGCAACTATCGTGGTTCTCTTATTTTGTTCCACAAAAAAAAAAGAAAGAAAGATGAGAATCATGTTTTGTAATATAAATGATTTTGACTCTGATTCTATTTTAAAAATAGTTTTGGAGCAAAAACAAAAATCAAATAAAAGTTAGTTTTGAAAAAAAGAATCACTTTTGCGAATCACAAAACAAAATGAAGTCTCACTTTTCCTTTTCAATTCTCTCGTTAATTTTTCCTCGACCTAAAATAGAAAGAAGCCTCATTTTCAAAGAAAAATATATAACATAATAAAATATAAAATAACAAATATATAAAAAAAAACTGAAAAAAAATTAGAAAAAATTCTAAAAAATCACGAAAATTTCAAAAAATCCCTAAAAATAGAAGAAGCTTAGATTATGCTAGTTTGACCTCATTTTATATGTTTGGACCTAGATTGTTTAGATTTCATAAATATTGTTCTTTTTTAGAAAAATCACAAACACTTTTGCAATTAAATTTGAACTACATTTTTATTTTATGATGTGATTTATCAATGCCATGATTCTTTGATTGCATACTTGATTTCACAAGTTGTAATTTGCTTAGGTTTATGCACTTTAGACTTAGTCTAGATTTAAAAAAAATTGGAAAAAGATAAAAATTGTTGTAAAAGAAACCGGCGATCTTTGGAATCAACTCAGAGAACTCTACCAGGAATATAATGAGAGAAAGAAGAGACAAGAGAAAAGTGGGAGTAAAATGTCAACTCATATTCATTCTATGCAACAAGTTACACAAGCCTCTAGGCAAGAGAGTAAAAACGTTCATGAAATATGAAAGGCTAAACAGCAATCATCATCAATCCTCCTTATTGTACGTAATCAATCCTCGTAATCAATCCTCATCAATCCTCCTTACTATAACGGCCTGGCCCACCGCACTTCCACTGCGCCACTACTTGCAATATATTGTCCGCTTTAGACACACAGTCCTCACGATTTTGTTTTTCCGAGCGCCGCCCATACAACGCCGGAAAACGCGTCTCGCAAGGTTACAAAGGGAGAGCCCGAGCTTATAAAGCCCTCAAGATCCCACTCCCTAAGCAATGTGGGACAAGGGTGGGGATGTTACAATGTACGTAATCAATCGTAATCAATCATCCTTAATGTACGTAATCAATCCTCTTTAGAAGAGGACAAAGAGTGGAATGTGAAACATCCACTTATTAATATATTTACAACACTCCCCCTTATATGTTCACCTTTTTATATACGCTATTTATATTGCCTCATTAAAAACCTTGCCAAGAAAAACCAAGTGGGACAAAAACTTAGCGAAGGAAAAAAAGAGTTGTCACGCTCCGACCCCGGCGAGCACGCCAACATCCCACACAGCCGTCAATACAATTTAGAAAACCCAGGACCCAACGGCTGAACTCGTGGAGCGTGATATAAAAAACACATGCGGAAGCGAAAACAAACCCCAGATATAAAAACAAACATAAGGTAACATAAGATTAAAACAAACACACATCGTCTTACAAATAAAAGGGTCAGTACAATAAAAGACAAGAGGGTTCAGAGGAAGGCACTATAGGACCACAAAAGAAACTCCCAAAAAGAAATTCATAAACTAGACGGACTCGTCTTCATCTTCCTCATTTTCTTTCTTCATCATCTTCGAGGCATTCTTCAAGGTTTTGGGTCTGAAAATGTTGATCCCACGACGGGATGAGATAATAATCTCAATAAATTAACCATAACCTTAAGCTAGACTATTGGTACCTCCAGGCACGTTTGAAATTATGCAACTTTTGGCAAAATATTTTTCACACATGACATTCAAACAATTGGCATAACAAAGCGACTCAGGCATATCAGGTTTATGTCTTTCACACTTTCACTTTTTCATCCAAATTTCCTAAGCCATACAGGCATAATAGACATTCCATGCATTCTAGTCAATTCAAGCATACAGACTCAGAAACACCTCAAGGTCATGTTTCAGTCTTTTATCTTCTTTACGCCCATCAAGGGCTGCCCTACTTGGGCCGCGAGATGATTCGGTTAATCACATGACTCTCGACGTCTTATAGAGATGATTTGGTCATCATGACTCTCGCTGCGAGATGATTCGGTCTCTATAGTGACTCTCGACACTCCGCGACATCGAGATGATTCGGTCGACTATAGGACTCTCGCGACCGGACCTAGAGATGAGTCGGTCACTACTTGACTCTCGATTCTTACAACCTTCGAGATGATTCGGTCAAGGTATGACTCTCTAGCCGCAAGACCTCGTCAGGTCAATGGGAGTAACTCCCTCCCCAGCTCAATGCATTGGCCATAAACATAATTGTGAACCTTCTCATTAATCCCAAATTCACAATCACAAGCAAATTCATGCCATCGCCATTTAAGGCGTGCATTCAAGAACATCCGGTTCATCAATTAAAATAAGCCATTCGGCCATCATACACATGCACATCGTCACACTATGCATCATTCGACACCAATTGCGAAACCGAGCATTAAAGCCCTCGATTGAATCCCAATTAATCAACACATGCCCATTTTCTCACATAGCATTTCATCACCAAACAACCACAGCATCAACTCGACACTCCCTAGGCATGTTAAAGGGACATTCAATCAAGAAAAGTCATCAATGACCCCAATCCACATAACTACTCACCCACGACCAAGTTCGTTCTCAAGAAAACTGACATTTTTCCATTGGCTCTTTAAGAAAACAAATTCTAGCATCTTGTTCTTCAAGATCTTACGGACATGTGGGAGAAAACGGTACTCAATTGGGATATTGGATGAATTAAAACGGGCCATTTCAAAATTGGTGCGCGCTGAAAATAAATTTGGGCGGTTTCGGGTCTCTCACCAAAACAGCCTTTAAAATCTCTTTCAATTTCACCAAAGATCTACCCTTTAGTAACTCAACATCCTAGAGAAGGGTTAGAATCGACTTACCAAGCTAATTTAAGCAACAAACTCCTCCAAGAATCGCAACAATATTCGGATCCTAATCTGTCCGGTGCAGGGCAGGTTCTGTTTCTAGGGAATTCCATGCAAAGTGGCCATCAAAACTTCAATCCAACTCACCTATCATTTGCTATCATGTAGTATCATGTCTTAGGTGTCTTACCAATAAGTTTTAGGGCAAGGCGATGCTTCCACGACTTTCAAATGTGTTCGGTTCCCAGACCCGTCGAAGAGGACAGATTTTGTCCTAGAGGAAATCCATCAAAATTCATCCATTAAAACCTATCTTTGTTCAACCAACTTCAAACTAAACTTACTAAACCTTAATACTATATCTTAAGGAGGTCTCTCCTTGATTTGGCAGCAAGACAAGCTCTCTAAACCGGTCTAAAGGAGTTCACGTTCTGGTTTGCTCGGTTCTGACCTCTTCAAACTCTGGCGGCTCCACAGGTCAAACGGAGCAACGAATGGCTGATCGGTCACTAGGAGGTTGTAGAGGAGAGACTAAGGGTTGTCACAATGGTCGGCGTTGGGTCGGAGGGTGGCCGGAAGCCGACGGCAAAGCGAGCGAACGGCGGGGCAGAATCTATTCGGCCGAGAGAGCAAGAGGGAGAGTGAGAAAGAAAAGAGAGAATGAGGGAGAGGTTAGGGTGGTCGGCTGAGCTGAAGGAAAAGAGGAATAGAGAGACTTTTGCTTTATCCATAAGACAAGAAGAGAGAGAGGGGTAGGTCGGGATTAGACAACAAATAAATGCTCTTAGAGGTCTAACCCTAGTCTAGGTGAACTAACCCATCCACATAATGACACTTGGCTTCTTCCTCATAAAAATCTAGAGCAAAAATGACTAATATACCCTCTAAGATCCGGCCATTAGTAGAAGAAGGCAAATGACCACTTTGCCCTTACTTTGTTCTTAAAGAAAGAATGCCCTTGAGGGGTAAAAGAGTAATTTTATACTTTCAGTCCAAATTTCACTTTTCTCAATCTAAATTACCCTCGATGAGGCGACGTCCAATTCCTTTTGAATTGTTGGAATTCTTCTTTGTCAGATATCCAATTCATGGTCCATTTTTCGTCAATCGTAATTCCAGCCTATCTCAAACCGACGGGCGGCTTTTGGAAGACGTTCACGCGTATCGACTCAGTGATTCTCATCACATTTAGGATGACTCAAGTCACGACGACTTTGGTTGTCATGTAATTGCGAGGGTTTATTACTAGCTCCGGCGGACGCGGTCGTAAGGATTCGATTTAGGAAAGGTTTGCAAATCATACGTCAGTTAAACGGAATCACCCGTGCTCAATCGTATAACGCTAGCAATAAATTCCTTAATCGTTCCTAGATCGATCCTTATTGGCTCTAAATATTCCCTCGACAATCCTTATGGTCAAAGTGTCGTTCCTTATCTGAGTTTCCTAGGTCCACGTACTTGTCATGCGTTAGCGTTTCCCTTTCTGGTCAGTTAACTCGAATTGATCAGGTCCGAGCGAGATAAAACTGAAATACATCGATAGATATCTTCTCATTCATACATCTCGAAATGGTCGGAAATTTAGAATGTCATAAGAGTATAGTGCGTATAATACTCCCCTCATTTTAATAGTCATTGCACATAGGCTGCCTCATTAAAAACCTTTAGTAAGTAAAAACCCTTTAGGAAAAAAACTTACATAGGGAAAAAGAGTACAACCATAAACCTTCTGGGTTGCATCCTTCAGGGATGATCAATTCGCTCCCCCTAATTGAAGTAGTCGTCCAAGCCAACACATCTCTATTCCATATACAAGTTTTTCAAATGTGGAAGTAGGAATGGACTTAGTGAACAAATCTGCAAGATTGTCACTAGAACGAATTTGATGGATATCTATTTCACCATTATTTTGGAGTTCATGTGGGTAAAATAACTTAGGTGAAATATGTTTAGTTCTGTCACTCTTGACAAATCCATCACGTATTTGTGCAATGCAAGCCGCATTATCCTCAACCAAACACATTCTTTGGCAGTTTCAAATAATGCAATAATCTCATAATGATTTGAGGAAGTAGCAATTACACTTTGTTTTACTGACTTCCATGAAACTGTCGTGCCTCCACAGAGGAACACATAACCAGTCTGTGACTTGGCATTATGAGGATCAGACATATAGCCAGCATCTGAATATCCCACCAATGTTAAATCTTTATTTATCTGGTAAAATAAACCAAGATCAACAGTTCCTTGAAGGTAACGTAAGATATGTTTAATGCCATTCCAATGTCTTTGGGTTGGATTGGGAACTGTGTCTAGCTAAAACATTTACTGCAAATGCAATATCAGGCTTGGTGCAATTTGCAAGATATAAAAGCGCTCCTATGGCGCTAAGATAAGGAACTTCAGGTCCTAATCTATTCTCGTTTTCCTCTTTTGGTCTAAATGGGTCTTTGTCCACTTCAAGTGAACGGACCACCATTGGTGTGCTGAGAGGATGAGATTAATCCATATAAAATGTCTCCAATATCTTCTTGGTATGACCCAAGTCTTTCATTTAAAATTCCTTTTTCAGGCAGGAACGAGCTTCTTCGAGCTCTTTTGGAGTTCCAATTATATTTAGGTCATCAACATATACAGATATAATGGCAAACCCATTTGGTGACCTTTTTATGAACACACAAGGATATGTTACATTATTTACATATCCCTACTTCATGAGATAATCACTTAACTGGTTGTATCACATGCGATCGGATTGTTTGAGACCATATAATGATCTTTGCAACTTAATACTATACATGTTGCGATTTTCATTCTTTCTCATCTTGGGAATTGGAAATCCTTCAGGAACTTTCATGTATATATATATATATATATATCAGTGTCAAGTGACCCATATAAATATGCAGTCACAACATTCATTAGGCGCATATCAAGATTCATACTTACTGCTATACTGATCAAATAATGAAACATAATATTATCCATTACGGGAGAATAAGTGACATCAAAGTCTATACCGGGTCTCTACGAAAATCCGTTATGCAACTAGTCTCGCTTTATATCTTATCACCTCATTCTTTTCATTGTGTTTTCTTACAGACACCAATTTATATCCAACAAGGATAACATCTTTGGGTGTTTGGACAACAGGTCCAAAAACACAACGTTTATTAAGCGAGTCTAGTTCTGCCTTAATTGCCTCCTTCCATTTAATCAAATCTAAACGCTTCTGGCATTCAAGAATGGATTTTAGTTCTGGATCCAAACTATTTTTTGAGATGGTGAGCGCTACTGAAGAGGCAAATGAGTCGTCGACTACAGTCGTAATTCTATCATATTTCATTCCCGTATTTATATAATTTACTGCAACCTCGATATTAACATCAACCAAATCCTCGTCGTTTCCCAGATCAATAGGATTTGGCCGTTCTGTATTCCCGGGATTTTCATTTAAGGTGTGTTACCTTGAGCGATATCCAAGATTATAACCGGTTCGTGCTGATAACGTGCTGTAAAAGAAAACGGCTATCTTTGGAATCAACTCAGAGAACTCTAACGGGAATATAATGAGAGAAAGAAGAGACAAGAGAAAAGTGGGAGCAAAATGTCAACTCATATTCATTCTATTCAACAAGTTACATAAGCCTCTATTTATAGGCAAGAGAGTAAAAACGCTCATGAAATATGAAAAGCTAAACATCAGTCATCATCAATCCTTCTTAATGTACGTAATCAATCATCATCAATACGTAATCAATCCTCATCAATCATCCTTAATGTACGTAATCAATTCTCGTAATTAATCATCATCAATCCTACTTAATGTACGTAATCAATCCTCATCAATCATCCTTATTGTACGTAAGGAAAAAGAGAACAAAAAACACACACCAATGCAGGTAAGTGTAGTGTATTTTCCTTGTAGAAATGAAAATATCGCTCGTTTGCTCAAAAGAGTTTAATAAGACCCCATAATAAATGACAAAAATGACTCATGATGATTCTTGATATTTTTTTTTTACATTTCAATGTACATATGTTATTCAAGAGAATCAATATGAATTAATATTTGATTAATCGAATGTATGATGAAATTTCACAAAGTAACTACGTAATTATTTGACTTAAATGAAAAAAATTAGGAAGAACAATTGTTCCCGAGAACAATAAATTTATTTAGTTATGAAATGCGTTTTTATTCCAAAAACAAAAATTTTGGGCAGTTGTCAAACGCGTTCTTATTCTCTAAAATTCATCTATGGAACAAAATAAAAGAAAAATCATTTTAATTGCAATCACTTTTTCGAATCAGAATGGTTGTCATACATGCCCTAAGTAACTTCATGAGCATCTATTTAGTTATGAAACATGTTTCTATTGAAACAAAAATAAAAATTGTTAAACGAGTTTCTATTCCAAACCTCATCATCACCCAGCCGTGGAGACAGAGAGCGACGAGCGGGAGCGAATGAGCGAGAACATGAGAGAGTGCAAGCGGTGGCTAGCTTTGGAATGAGACAAGATTTGACAGATTCAAAATGGAGGAACGAATGGGCAACATCGATTCCATAGCTGGAGGTGGCCTCGCCAGTCACCCAGATCCGGCATCGCCATCGTGGCTGGGCGAGCTCGGCCTCGCCCAAATCTTGGTAGGACAAGCATCACCTAGTGGTGCCAGTGCCGATGTTGGTGGCCTGCCGATCCTATGCTCTAGCATGGCGTGAGAAAGCCATGGCCTGAGCAAGAAGAACCATAAAAACAAAAAGAAAAGAAATAAAAGAGGAAAAAAAATTAAAAAATATCAAATATTACTAAAAAAATTTAGTAACGTCATGTTAGTGCCAATTGGGAAAAGTTGGCTCGATGGACTGAATTGGTACAAATACAAAAATATTTAGAACTAAATTAGCACAAATGCAAAAGATTATGATTGAATTGACATAAATGAAAAAGGTTTATGACCGAATTAACAAAACGTTTAGGACTGAATTGGAGAAAGTACAATAGGTTTATGATTTTTTTTGACAATTTTCCCCACTGCTGTTAAGATATCGTCATGTCGAATAATTTGATGAAGGAAAAAACCGCTCAGTTCACAAATTATTGAGTCTATCACTCTTGTTCTTTGATTAGTGCGGGTAAAAAGAAGAAGAAAGCAGACCACAAAAGAGGCGAATAAATATGTACGCCTTGAGTTTCTTTATATTACATTTTGTTTGACCTAATTCCCAAAAAAAATAATCCCCAAGTTTTAGGTCTAATTTCAATTCTCTCTCGAATTTCACTATCTCAAAATAGATCTCAAATTTTAGGTTAATTACCAATTATGCCCCGAACTTTTTTTGTCTAACAAAAAATCTCAAAACTTAGATTCAGACTCAAATCTACTCCGAATTTTGATGCAAACTCTCAATCTATTCTCAAATGTACATGCATTATCCAGTCCCAACTTTGACATAACATTTCCACATCGATAACAAATCCATATCAATAGGGTGACATAAAAAACTTATCTCCAAAATTGATCCATTTTGGGAGGGTCAAATCAGAGACGACTAACGGCAATTTTTGGAAAGGAGGCTAATGGGGGGCAGATTTAGGTTTAGAAAAACAAACTGGTGATTTTTCTCTTAGACAAAAAAAAAATTAAATTAAATTGGAGTAGAATTGGGATTATACCTAAAATATGAAGTTTCTTTTAGACAAAGAAAAGATTGGGGCAGACTTGGCTTGGACCTACAATTTGAGGCTTTTTTTTCAAAGCAAACCAAAAATCGAGATAAAATTGGATCTAGGTCTATAGTTACGGTTTTTTAGGGAATTAGATCTCTATTGTTTGATGTATCCCTCGTTTCATTGACGTTATTTACCGCATGAACTGAAATTGGCGAGAGATGTGACAGGGCACTAAGGAAAGTGGTCTGACGTGAATAAAAGTGACAAGCGGGCGATAAGCTCTTTCTAAACATCCTCCACGAATCTGGTGGGCAATTTTCCAAAATACTTTTTTTAAAAAAATATTTACCAAAATAATATAATAAAAAAATATTTATTAAATTGGGTGCCAATCAGCAATTGGGCCGCCGATCGGCACCCAATTCGCTCCCAATCGGCAGCCCAATTGCCATTTGGCACCCCAAAATAATTTTTTTATTATAATTATTTAATTTATTTTTTATAAAAGTAATTATTAAATAATAAATTATGTTAAAATTACGTAAACTTTGAGGAAAAAAAGATAAGCACTACATAATTCATATTCCACCATTAAAATTTACTTTTAATTTATATTTTTTATAAAAGTAATTACTAAATAATAAATTATATTGGAATTACGTAAACTTTGAGGAAAAAAAGACACAACTACACAATTCATATTCCACCATTAAAATTTAATTTTAATTTATAATTTTTTTATTATCAATTACATAATAAATTACATTGAAATTACGTAAACTTTGTGGAAAAAAAAAAGACAAGCACTACATAATTCATATTCCTCAAAGTTTACGTAATTTCAATATAATTTAGTATTTAATAATTACTTTTATAAAAATTATAAATTAAAAGGGGGAATATGAATTATGCAGTACTTGTCTTTTTTTTTCCTCAAAGTTTATATAATTCCAATATAATTTATTATTTAATAATTACTTTTATAAAAAATATAAATTAAAAGTAAATTTTAATGATGGAATATGAATTATGCAGTGCTTATTTTTTTTTCCTCAAAGTTTACGTAATTCCAATATAATTTATTATGTAATTGATAATATGAAAAATATAAATTAAAATTAAATTTTAATGGTGGAATATGAATTATGTAGTGCTTGTTTTTTTTCCTCAAAGTTTACGTAATTTTAATATAATTTATTACTTAATAATTAATTTTATAAGAAATTATAAATTAAAAGGTGGAATATGAATTATGCAGTGATTGCCTTTTTTTTCCTCAAAGTTTACATAATTCCAATATAATTTATTATGTAATTGATAATATAAAAATTATAAATTAAAATTAAATTTTAATGGTAGAATATGAATTATGTAGTGCTTGTTTTTTTTTCCTTAAAGTTTACGTAATTTCAATATTATTTATTATTTAATAATTATTTTTATAAAAATTATAAATTAAATGGTGGAATACGAATTATGCAGTGCTTGTCTTTTTTTCCTCAAAGTTTACGTAATTTCAATATAATTTATTATGTAATTGATAATATAAAAATTATAAATTAAAATTAAATTTTAATGGTGGGATATGAATTGTGTAGTTCTTGTCTTTTTTTCCGCAAAGTTTACGTAATTCCAATATAATTTATTATTTAGTAATTACTTTTATAAAAAATATAAATTAAAAGTAAATTTTAATGGTGGAATATGAATTATGTAGTGCTTGTCTTTTTTTCCTCAAAGTTTACGTAATTTTAATATAATTTATTATTTAATAATTACTTTTATAAAAAATAAAAAATAAATTAAATAATTATAATAAAAAATTATTTTGAGGCTCCAATCGGAGGTCCAATTGCCGATTGGGAGCGAATTGGGTACGAATTGGCGGCCCAATTGCCGATTGGCACCCAATTGCCGATTGGCACCCAATTTAGTAAATATTTTTTTTATTATATTATTTTGGTAAATATTTTTTTTTTTAAAAAAATCTCCCAATCGGTAATTGGGCCACCAATCCGCACCCAATTTCCCATTTAGGCCCCAATTTGCAGCTCAATTGCCGATTGGGAGCGAATTGGGTGCGGATTGGTGGCCCAATTGTCGATTGGCACCCAATTTAGTAAATATTTTTTTATTATAAAAAAATCTCACAATAGGCAATTGGGCCGCCAATCCGCACCCAATTGCCCATTTAGGCCCCAATCGGCGGCCCAATTGCCGATTGGGAGCGAATTGGGTGCGGATTGACGGCCCAATTGTCGATTGGCACCCAATTTAGTAAAATATTATTTTGGTAAATATTTTTTAAAAAAAAATTATTTTGGAAAATTGCCCGAATCTGGTCGGAGGAAATCACTATTTCTGAGGGGGAAAAGAACTAGTTCCAATCTCATCACGTGGTTCATCCTCCTCCTCTTCAGAGCTTCCATTGTATCACTAGTCTACTCTACTACACATAAGAGCAGGGGTGTGCAAACTGGAGCGTACTGGCCCGACCCGGGCTGGTTGGTCCGGTCCTTGAGGTTGGCGGTCCAGTCCCCGGTCCCAATAAACGGTACCGGTGACTGGGCGGTCTGGTCCCCGGGTTCTATGGTTTGGGACCGGACCGGACTGGCAATGTTTTAAAAAAAAAAGATAATCTAGTTAACCTAATGATTTTTGTTAAAAAAAAACAAAGTAATGAAATACCAATTGGACATACTTCTTGAGAAGGGAACAAAAGGAAAGCTAACAAACACAGGAGATATAAAAGGAGACGCAGTGGGAAACAAATGATGGATGAGATACTAAAGTCTGATCAATGTAGTTTTTAGAATGAAAAAACTCTCAACCGTCCAGTACACGCACATTTACTAGTGACATTCCTATAGCTTCTATTAAAGTATAGAAAATCATCACGTAGAAAATTAAACCGGTTTTGGAGCTCAAATAAAGAGTTTATATCAGTTCTATCATTTTGAAATATTTCCTTCCAGTTGAGATTAGCCATGGCCCATTGTTGACACCTGATTTTTGATCAGTCTTTCATAGTTTATTTTTTAAAAATTCATAAAAAAATCTATAAAAAGTTAAAAAAAATTAAAAAATCATCTTTGGTAGCCTTGACCAAGCTAAATGAACCATTTTTGATAAAAAAATAATTTGTCATATTTTTTAATATTTTCCAAAAATAGAAAAATACATGAAAAATGAAGAAAAATAGCGTTCGATGTCGTAAAAATATAGAAAATAGTCAATATTTTTATTTTAATTTCCTTTTCATTTTGAACTCATAAATAGTCAAAATTCAACTTCAATTGCATGTGTTTCTTCACGACGCATAGAATTGAATTTGGCAAAAAAATGTCATTCGAGTATTTTAATTTGTAAATTTCTACATATTTTTTAGTCTTGACGTCCAATTAGATCGACCACCATCTACAATAAATTCCCCTTGCTGAATATTTTCGTTTTTGTTTCACATGATTTCATGGTGTAAAACGCCGAGTGGATCCCCAAATATAATCGGGTCGGCATGAGCTCGATAGCTCGTCCAAGACCAAACCAGGGCACGGCGAACCCCATGTGAGTACTCTCGAACTCCTTCGATGCTTCCTAATGCTTTTCTTAGGTTAGATCGTGTGTAGAATGGCTAGGACAGCTAAATCATTCTTGAGCTGTGATTGATAAATAGGACCTTATTAGGAATGCCATGTGATTTATTTGCATATCTAGATTCCTTGAGTTGGGCATTTTATTACTGATTGTGATTGCTAGGATAATCACTCCTATCTGCATGAATTTCTAGATTTAGGGTTCATACCTTACTCATCCGCATGAATCTCAGGCTAGAAAATTCAGTCAACTTAGGTACCGAAAGGGCGTCAACTCTAACAGTTGGTGTAACTAAGTCCCCGAAATCATTTCTCTGGTTCTCGCAGAATTGAATAGAAACTCCCAACTATTCAATTGGGTTGTCCAATCATACCCTAAAAAAATGATTGGTGGCGACTCCATGGCATGCACACTTAGCACATGTCACTAGACCACACTGAAAGTCGATCACGCATACCTCCGTTGCGATTTGGGTAATGGGCCTTGGGAGAGGCTTGCGTCCGACCAGACAGGACGGCCCATTAGCCCTCGAGAGCCCGACAATCTCAAGAGGGTCGCGACAGACTGGCGACTCCGCTGGGGACTGGTTCTTAACCATTAAGTGGACTTGAGCCGATTAAAAAGTTGATTGATTCTTCTAACCTAATTTTATGCAGATGCTCTCGAAAATGAGGTGTATATGCTAACGAATGTGTTAGATGTTTTTGTAGACGGGAGAAATAAGGGGTGAAGTGCTTGTTAACTTTGTTTTATGCAGGCAGGAGTTTTGGATGTATGATTGTGTGGATGTTTATATTGAAGCGGTGATTGTTAAATAAAATGCATGTCTATTGCTTTAGCACGACACAATGAATACACACAATTGCGCCTAAAACCCCAGGCGCCCTCTTTAGGAACACAATAGAAGGAATTGAAAATGGAATCTTCGTGAGGAAAAACATGGGGTAATCCACTTTTCAATTCCGCTCACTTCGAACTATGGATTGAGTCCCAATGCAACGATAGTTGTGCAATGGAATCGGCTCTTCCCAGAATTCGAGGTGAGAACCTTGGCTTTAGGTACCAAGCCCTATCTTTTGATTTTTAGGAGTTTTCCCTCACTTGTCTCATGCGTTTGTCTATGGAAGGTTAGTATACCTAACACTGCAAAAAATACAGAGAAGCTTGATTTTCTCTTAAGTTTGGTTGGTAAGACTTTTCTATCCCTCGAACTTGTTACAGCTCTTAATCATTATATTCATTGCATAATTCCAGTGATTGGATTAAATGCCATTTTGAGGATAGATATGTGTGTTTTCCTCCCAATGTTCTTGATGGAAGATGAAGATGGTGTCATCCCATTACGAGCGCCAAATGGACAAGAAGAGCCTGCTATGGACATCATTGAGGTATCATCTAATGAAGATGACGATTTAGAATATGTGATCCTGAAGTCACGTCTCAAAGATCGAAACTGGGGCATCTCTAAGTATTAAGATCACATTCCTTTGTTTTATTTTTCATTTCTAGCCTTCTTGTATAGGATTTATTTTGCTGAGATCCTCTCTTTCTGATCCCTTAGATTGATTGTATTAGGGATCTATTTGTGTTTATATACATTCAGATTGAAATTTGTTGTATTTCTATTGACTTGTCATTGGAATGTAATAGTGGCATTTCTTCTAATCACTCGAATACTCCAAAATCAATTTTATAATTCCTTTGGATGAAATTGAAATTGGAAGTCTTATACAACCTTTTGGCCGTATAGGGCAATACAATCCCAATTTCGCCAGAAGGAACTACAAACTTGAATTGGTTCATGCATGTTTTGCATCATTGGTAATCCACAATAATTGATCAAGAGTATTCGTGTTTTTCAAATTTAATGAAAAGATAGATATCCAAATTACTCTCGTTCTTAGCAAACGGATTTAATTTGGCTACCGTATCTTCAATTGAATTTAAAACACATCGTAATTGTGTACTTTTGAACATTCCATTGATTTTCTTGGAATTGATCAAAGGCGATTATCGTGAATTACATTCCTTTCAATGATATGCTTTCCTTTGAGGAATATTGATAAAAGCTTTTGCACAAGGCCAAAACCCTTGTAAAAGCTCTTATCCCTATTAATCACAAGTAAGCATAAAATTGAAAGGATTTATGCTTTATTTTTCAAATTCTTTCTTCTGATTCTGCCTTTTCATTTGAAACAGGTTAAAAACAAGTAGAGAAGAGAAGTCTTTTTGTGGATAATCGCGGTGGGAGGTTCCTTTATCCGATCATAAGCAAGATTAAAAAATCAAGATGTACACACTCGAATCATCAATGTCAAAGCGCAGCTTGCCTAGGTTGAGAGTGGTCAGGTGTTCGAGAAAGTCAGTCATACAGAAGTTGAGACACACACATTAGAGCTTTCATTCATTTCGCTCAATCGAGGGACCTTAAAAGCAGATCATACAAATCATCGGGGTGGAAACATAAAACCGCAATGAGCCCTAATTAGCATCACAAAGGAACCTAGTTGGCCCTCCATATTATTGATGCTTTGCTTATACTCACCACCTCGAGACTCGAGATCTGCAAGCTTAAGAAGAAGGCGTTTACATTCCCCTTTAAGATCGTCAACCTTGGTCCCGTGATCTTCGGCGGCTATTTCCAGGTCCCGAACTAGTCCTCTCCCATGGGCTATATCCGCGGTAATGCTGTCAAGCCTTTCTTCCTGCCACTCACATTGAAACTTCAACACGACATTACGACGGTCGTGCTCATAGGTGGTCAGGGATAAGGCCAAGCGCTCCACCAAATTTCCCCTCTCGCGAAGCAACATCGAGACTCGCTTGTTGGCGAACTCAACAGCCTTTCTGTGACTATCGGCCACAAGGTTGGCCAACACCAAGCAGTTGGACCGATCCTCATAGCGAGCTCGCAAAACGTGAGCCACGGTAGCTTTTCGATGAGCGACACGGTAAGTCTCTAAAAAGTTTATAAAGAGGGTTGGGAAGATTCTATATTCCCTCTCTAAATTAGTGCCCTCGATGGAGGTGGTGTCTATTTCCACGAGCAAAATGCGGATTTCATCTTCAGTTTCTGGGTGATCGGCTATATGAGCATAGCCTCGACCGAGGAGGTTATAGAGTTTTTCCCACTGGGCCAAAATTTCGGCCGAGAAAGCGCGAATAGGAGAGGAGGTCATTTTCGTTGGAGTGAGGGAGAAGAAGATGAGTGTGGTAGAGTGATTAAAATACGAAAAGGCAATTATGTAAGAGTGTTAATCTTCTCTGCATTAACTCCTCCTTTTATAGCAACTCGAGAATGAAGAAAGGCACAGCAATAATGCTCGTGGAGCCAAGTTAATTGGGTAAAGCAGTGGTGGCTCTTTCGGTGAACCATCAGATCTGTCCCAGTCCGCGATTTCAGGCTTGATAAACCTAAAAAAGTTGTAAAAAGATATGTCGGTGTCACCATATTAAAATTGAGCGGGAGTTAAGCGCAACTATCGAAAAAAGTTGCGAAAGGATTTGGCGGTCCCATCATAATAAAAAACTGAGCGGGAGGCGAGCGTAGTTCCACCTTTTTGAAAATAAGTGGGAGACAGACATGGATATCGAGAAAAGCAAATCGATTTGGTGTCCCTCCACGTTGAAAAGAAGAAAGAAGACGACAAAGCGGGAAATACGAAATCTTGGGAGCAACGCTTGCCTGATGATCTTCATCCATGTTTAAAGAACGTTTCATGGGCATACAGAACCACTCAAAAGAAAATTTAGAGAGTGTGAGCATACATGAGAGAGTAGAGAACCCTGAGTGAGCAAAAATTGATCGAACATTTTTCGATCCAACATGTTTGAGGGTTACCATCAGTTGCTAGAGGCGACTGATCCAAAAATCTCAGAAAATGAACTACTGAGAGATCTCGAAGATTCCAGGATGGCGTCTGGTACCAGAACCACAGAACCCAACCCTTTCGGCAACGAAGTTCAGGATCTCAACAGCGACGACAACAGCAGCAGCGATGGTCAATCCCGGAAAAGGAAACGTCGCCAGTGCCACACTCAGAATGAAATCCAAGAGCTTGAAGCTTTCTTTAGTGAATGCCCTCTCCCGAACATGAAACAAAGAAATGAATTGGGCCAGAAGCTAGGGATGAAATCTTTGAGGGTCAAGTTTTGGTTTCAAAATAAGCGAGCCAAATTGAGGGCTCAACACAGACGTCAAGAACTTGCGATTCTAAAGGAGGAAAACGAAAAGCTTCGAGCGGAGAACATGAGGTATAAGAAAGCTCCCAGCACTATCGCTTGCCTTAATTGCGGTGGCCCTATCACTCTCGGCGAAATGTTCCTTGATAAGCCTTATATGAGGATTGAAAATGCTCATTCACCACCCCACTCCCTCGAACCATCTTCGATACAATCGGATTTTGTTGGAGATATGCATGAACAAATCAATTCTACGAAGTCAATACCGATGCCTTCTAAAGGATGTGATATGCGTCACCATGATTGGAGTTTCCTTAACGATGAACTTACTATCACGACCGACCAATCCAAAGCTGATGAATTCCCTCCACAACAATTTCCGGCTCGATCAAATCCTACTGGAAATAGGCCAGAGAGCAATAGCCAAGTTGTCAACACTGTTCCGGGTCGCAAGAAGACGAGGGTCAATTGGTCCCCCGAGCTTCATCTCAAGTTCCTTAGTGCGGTTTAGCAACTAGGGATCAACTCAGCATATCCAACGCGCATACTTGAGATCATGAACATACCAGGACTCACTAAAGATGGAGTCGCGAGTCACCTCAAGAGCTACAGAAGGGCGCTAAGACAGCGCCATACAGCACTGAACCTGAAAGAACTCAACTTGTGCCTAAACACTAGGCATGGCTATAACTACAATGCCCCTGAAGTAAGAAATACCCTGCCGAATCTAGGCACCGACCAAGTTGGTAGCAGCACCATCGACTACTTGGGCGCTAATCAGAATATTCCCCCGAATCATCTCAGCACCCCTCAAGAGTATATGCCACAAGTGCAGCAGGTACGAACTCCTTGGTTTGAGCAGCAACTTTTCGCTAGTGCTCTTCCTATCCCCGATCAACATATTGTGCCTAGTGTTCAAAGATCTGCCCGGCTTGGGCATATGATTTCGGAAGATCAAGCGGGCGGATGCTCTGAGGATTTTTGTTTCTTCCATTCCCAAATGGAAGGTGCTTTTGATAGTGAACCGATCAATCATCCTCTTATAATCTCAAGCAACGACGAAGGTTCTAGCTCGAAGAATCAGATCGCTCACAATAGAAACATGAATCCTTCAACGCCAAGCGATGATGGTCAACCCGAATATCAGTTGCTCGAAGAATCAAAAGATTTCCTTGATGAGGAGCTCCATATCTGGATCGATCAGTTTAAAACTGATGGACTTATGAAGTTATGATCCAAAATGACGATTATATGTCTGATTCATGGTGTAACTGGCTGATCACCGAGAATCCTCAAGGGAACTAGGCACATGTGACTGGATGTATCATTAATCTTTCTGTCATAAAGTCTTCCATGCAAGATAATCTTCCTTAATGCCTAGAGTTAATCTGGGGCAGCAATCAGTACTACCTGCGAGCATCATCATGCTTGAGTGCGACAATCCCTTGTTAGATTAGAGTCAAGGCGAATCAATTGAACGCCACGAAGAAAAACATTTAAAGGCTTCACATAGGAAAATGCGAGCAAAAGCCCGGGCGAGCTCAAAGACGGTTAGCTCTGTATCGTTCTAAGGGACCTTTAGTCGTTATGAACTCTAAATTGAGCTTGTTTCATTCTCGATGGGGGTCGCTAACTGCTTCAAGAATTTTATAACAAAAAACGAACCAGTTAGGGACGCCAATAGTGCTGTGTCCTGGTAGTCAGTGAAATGGAAGTGGTACGAAACGTCAGGAGTTCGATCTCGGGATTGAAAAATCATTTTATCAGTTGGTCTATCACCCGATGAAGTTCAAAGAGATTCGACGCAGATGACTATAGAACTTGGGGCAATTCGAAAATCATCGATTCATTTTCATCAAGCGGCGAAGTTGGTATTGTAAAATGTGAAGCATGCAAATGACAAATCCGAAGCAGAAGGAGATGAATCATGATTCGCTTATCCAAGGTCGGGATTTCAACCTTCGACTAAAGCCAAATCTAGGATGAGTTTTTGATCTTGCCCACTCGACAAAACCCATCTCCACTGAAAATGGGGGCAAACCATTCCTACATCCGGAAAGCATGTCGAAGCCGAAGACATCAAATTCATCGTTTAATCCGTGGGGCAAGTCCCTGAAGCCATAGTTATCATCCGCATAGCGTAATGGAATCCATCCTTTCAATGTAAAACGCATTTGGCCGCGGAGCCACCCATTTGGTAAAAAGAACGTATCGTTCCTAAATGATTTTCAATCAGATGCGGGGATAATGTTCTCTCATTTTCCTCTCAGGTGATGAACAGAGACGAGGCACCCAAGAAGCCATGCATTCAAATAACATAACAGTGCATGAAACACGCCCAAAAAGATGAATGAATCTCCTCCGACGTAAATCCTCGAGGTGGATTCGTTGCCCAACCAGACGAAGAAATCATGGCCACAAGCTTGAGGGCCGGCTTCTACAATCTGCACATTGGCATGCAGAATGGAATTCAAATCAAGAGTAAAGTAGTATCGTCCCAATTTGTTTTGAATTTGGAAACCCAAAATAATGCTTAATATTTATCCTTGGCAGGAGCTCGCCATCAGGGCAGACATTGCAGATTTTCACAACCCTTGTACACTCGTTGGAGCATATGACCAAGGGTAAGATGTATCGTTCCAATTTTTGTAAAGTTTTAGAATATACGATGACATATCCCTTTTATATTTCCAGGATCTCCAGCCTCGATGGGCAGGTAAGTATCCCTTTTCCCAATTCATTGGAGATTAAAAACTTTCAGAATTAATTCGATTCTCACATCTAAAAAGACATAGAATTCTTACTTCATTGACATTCATGTTTTAAAACATGAGATTGTCTGAACATGAATTACACATGTATGGTGCATCACAAAATCCCTTTGAAGGATAAATCTTGATGAAATGAAATGAATTTTTCCAACAAGAGTCGTTTGAACTGTTCAAAAGGGTATTTTCTCATAAGAGAAGCGAGCCTAATCCAAACACGTCCCATACACACTTGAGAGATGAGGAGATTGGAAATGATAGCGAAACCTTAACCTATGGATATAAGGGTCATTCGCAACGATTACATGGATCGAGATGACAGAGGCATTTATTTCTTCATTCCAAACACTACAGATGCCCATTGAGAACCCCATTGAACGGCGATTTTCATTCTCAACCCTGTCAAGAACCACCCCACATTGGGGCAAATGAAGGTTAGTCCAACAGTATCAGAAAGTAAACGGTTTGAAATTTTCTTGCTCGGACTAACATAAATCTTTGTGTGTTGTTTATATGATAATCCAAGTGTCATAGGATGACGAGAATAATTCATTTCTCTATCCTACACACTGTTATCCTTTGCACGACCAAGTTGAGCCAGCAAATTCATTTCATCAACCTATTGGTGATCTTTGCATATTCCAAAGCAAAGGCAACATCACTCTAGGAATGGAAGCGTGCCAAAGTTTAAGTTGCATATCTAGCATGATTGCCGAAAATCCTAGCTCCAAAAGAAAAGAAAAACACGGGATTAAAAAAAGGGGGAAAAGAAAAATCCCTAGACATCAAGAAAAAGCAAAGTGCCTGGTAAAAAGCAAGGCTGATGTCTATTCAAAATATCCCCAGTAAAGTCTAGATATACGATAAAAAGACCCTGCAAAGGAGTCAGATCAAGATGACTACTCTCCAAATGATGTCGTGCTCAAATTGCAAACACACAAACAGACGGTCTCTTAATGTAACAAGAGACGCTTTTAAACATCCTTGTGCGCTCTAAAAGAGGAGTGTACACTTCAAGAAATGGAGATGTTCTTCGAAGGACATGTGGCAAATTTGCAATGATCACCAATGCCAAACCCTTCACAATTTCTGGGCAAAAAATAAGCCTTTTTCGGTCCCCAATCCTTCCAATGTTACAACCCTGAAGCAGTCTTATCTGACTAAGACACTTGGGTTAATGTATAACTTAGCTCAAAGAAGTACGAGCAAGACTATTTCTTTCTCATTTTACAGGGTTCTTGACTTGTAAACCCGGAGCAGATAGTGAAAAATTTCGTTCAACGGCCTTGACTCAAAAGTGAGTCCCCCTTGGAAACCGATATCCAAGCCTAACACTACGGTCCCGTGAAAGACCTCCTGATCGGTCGAAATGTATGCGTTGCGAATGATCCTGAAACCCAGGCACAGGTCGGTAGGAAATTGAGCACTTTCCCTATTAAAGATCATTATCACAGAGCAGTGAGGAGCCTTCTTGGATGAGAAATACTCCAATGGATGTTTTGAGCAAACTCTTTTTGAAATTTTCAAATTGTTTGATCTAGAGTTTCCGTGCAAGGAATTTATGATCACATCTGTATATGGTAGGAATGTTTTGGATAACCTCCAGCAATCAAAATGCACATTTCATGACTAAAACTTAAGTCGTAGAATTTTGTCAGTTAGACAATTATTGTCTTCCCAAAGATTACTAATATCTTCTTGGCGAGGAAAATTTTTTCAGGTCTAAGCTTTCTGCAGGACTTTTGGCCGCCCCAAAGACTGGGTGCGTCATCCTTAGGTGAAGCCTTTTAGTAGGCAAATCTTTTCTAAGACCGATCCACAGAATGATCGAGTCTCCGACTAGCCCCGAAGAGCGGGTACGTCATCCTTTGATTCATATCAATTTGGAATCTCATAAATGGTAGAAACCGCCTGAAGGGTCAACTCAATGGTAGAAACCGCCTGAAGGGTCAATCAATGGTAGAAACCGCCTGAAGGGTCAACACAATGGTAGAAACCGCCTGAAGGGTCAATGTATGGTAGAAACCGCCTGAAGGGTCAACCAATGGTAGAAACCGCCTGAAGGGTCAAAACAATGGTAGAAACCGCCTGAAGGGTCAATGTATGGTAGAAACCGCCTGAAGGGTCAACCAATGGTAGAAACCGCATGAAGGGTCAATGAATGGTAGAAACCGCCTGAAGGGTCAAAGGACTGGTAGAGACCGCCTGAAGGATCAACCCAATGGTCCGATCCACCATACGGATCAAAACCTTGATGAATCCCGAACGCGGGAGGATTCGTTTTCCCTAATAAGCCTTACATTAGGCAAGCCATTTCTAGTTTAGTCCACCACACGGATCAAAACCCTTGGCAAATTCCCAAATGTGGGAAGCGTCTTCCTTAGGTTCCTATCAGTTAGGAATCCCATTATGGTTTGACCTACCATACAGGTCAGAGCTTAACATCCCCAGGACACTCCGATGACAAGTCCTTAGGAATCTACTTGAATCCATCAGACACAGCAAATGCCGCAAGCATTCGACAGGTAAGGGGCAGGGAAGTCTATCTACTCCTTAACTTTCTTACATCATATCAGGGAATTGAATGAGCACATCTCTTTTTAAGGAAAAGCACACATTGATGGGCATGAAAATTGGATGTCATGATTTCTTTTCTTTTCCCAGTCGAGTCGATCGGAACACAGGTGTCACCTTGTCTTTGAGAGAAACCTCTGACGAAATTCCTCTCAAAGAGGGGCAGCTGTTGACACCTGATTTTTTATCAATCTTTCATAGTTTATTTTTTAAAAATTCATAAAAAAATCTATAAAAAGTTAAAAAAATTAAAAAATCATCTTTGGTAGCCTTGACCAAGCTAAATGAACCATTTTTGATAAAAAAAATAATTTGTCATATTTTTTAATATTTTCCAAAAATAGAAAAATACATGAAAAATGAAGAAAAATAGCGTTCGATGTCGTAAAAATATAGAAAATAGTCAATATTTTTATTTTAATTTCCTTTTCATTTTGAACTCATAAATAGTCAAAATTCAACTTCAATTGCATGTGTTTCTTCACGACGCATAGAATTGAATTTGGCAAAAAAATGTCATTCGAGTATTTTAATTTGTAAATTTCTACATATTTTTTAGTCTTGACGTCCAATTAGATCGACCACCATCTACAATAAATTCCCCTTGCTGAATATTTTCGTTTTTGTTTCACATGATTTCATGGTGTAAAACGCCGAGTGGATCCCCAAATATAATCGGGTCGGCATGAGCTCGATAGCTCGTCCAAGACCAAACCAGGGCACGGCGAACCCCATGTGAGTACTCTCGAACTCCTTCGATGCTTCCTAATGCTTTTCTTAGGTTAGATCGTGTGTAGAATGGCTAGGACAGCTAAATCATTCTTGAGCTGTGATTGATAAATAGGACCTTATTAGGAATGCCATGTGATTTATTTGCATATCTAGATTCCTTGAGTTGGGCATTTTATTACTGATTGTGATTGCTAGGATAATCACTCCTATCTGCATGAATTTCTAGATTTAGGGTTCATACCTTACTCATCCGCATGAATCTCAGGCTAGAAAATTCAGTCAACTTAGGTACCGAAAGGGCGTCAACTCTAACAGTTGGTGTAACTAAGTCCCCGAAATCATTTCTCTGGTTCTCGCAGAATTGAATAGAAACTCCCAACTATTCAATTGGGTTGTCCAATCATACCCTAAAAAAATGATTGGTGGCGACTCCATGGCATGCACACTTAGCACATGTCACTAGACCACACTGAAAGTCGATCACGCATACCTCCGTTGCGATTTGGGTAATGGGCCTTGGGAGAGGCTTGCGTCCGACCAGACAGGACGGCCCATTAGCCCTCGAGAGCCCGACAATCTCAAGAGGGTCGCGACACCCATGAGTTAACAGGGATAGCAAAAATTCTAGCATTCCTGCTGTTGTATAAAAACTCCACCGAAGAAATATGTAGTTTTTATAAGCAGTTAGAATTAGCGGTCCTACTGGGCCGGGACCGGCCGAGACCAGGACCGGCCCGGAAATATGGGGACCGAACTACTGGTCCGGTCTCCGGTTCCATGCCAGGACCGGACCGGCTCGGACCATGCACACCCCTACATAAGAGGAAACCATTTTTGAACACTGTAAGCTTAACATCGTCACATCGAAAAATTTTGATTTGCAATGGAATGTGGATGAAATGCGATGGATCACAAGCTTAAAGCACGAAACCCATTTGAAGGGGGGAGATTTCTTTTTTACTCTCGGGATACTCAAAGAAGGAAATGAACTCAAACTGTATCAAATATCGTTGATTTACCATGTGTAACATCTGAAAGTAATGCAAGAAATTGAAACAAGCTTCGACTTGAAAGACCTTACTGAACTATAGAACAATCGGTTTCCAAAAATTCGTTTGAAGCCCGAATTAGCTAAACATGTCTAAATCCTGCTAACTCATCTTTATGCCTATGAACGAGAATTGTTAATACATTGGGAAGTACATATTTTTCTTAAGGGAGCTGCTAGCTTGACAGTACTATAATTTATTTCTTATTACACAATCTCTCAATCAATGAGTCTTTTATGTAAAACACATGATGATGATGGGTGATTTACGGTTGAGATTGTACTATCTTTGACAGTACTATCAGAAAAGTGTTTCCATTTTTAGGAGCTGCTAGCTTGATAATCTGTAGTACTGTCATTTATTTTTTATCACACGATGATGATATGTGAATCTACGGTTGAGATTGTACCGTCCCTGACAGTACTGTCAAAAATGCATTTCCTTTTCTAGGAGTTGCTAGCTTGACGTGTGACAGTCTGATAGTAATGTCAGGAAAACATTTCCATTTCCTTAATCGGTTGCTAAATTTGAGATACTACTAGGTAATTTGAAATAGTTCAATAATCAAATCATGGCACGAAAATATAGTTAACACATTGAGAAGTACGTATTTTCCTTATTCGGTTGCTTAAGGAGTGCCTCTGAAATACTCGGTTGACAAAATTCATACGATAAAAAGCCTTGCAATCCTAAGCCCATAAATTTTCTTGGGAACATTCATGTTTAAGTTCATGAACCCTTCCCAATCCACTTTTCTTTTTCGAGATGATAAGGCCAAACAATCCACGAAGCGCTCCACTGTCTCATTGCCTTCCTCCAAGCCCCTTGGACTCCCCATCTATGCGCAAAAAAAAAAAAAAGTTCAAATAATAGAAGATGGTCCAATGAGTTGTAACTCCGAAGCCCCTATATATACTACCCCAGAGAGATCTATTCATTAGTCACAAAGAAAAATAATAGACTATACTCACAAGAAGAAGATGATGGCGTCAACACCGAAGTTGAAGTTGAAGCTCGTGGTCGACAAGAGCAAGCAGAGAGTGATTTTTGCGGAAGCAGGAAAGGACTTTGTGGACTTCCTCTTCCACGTCCACGCCTTGCCGACAGCGACTCTCGCTCACATACTTGCCGAGAAAGCCGACTCCGTGGGCGGCAGCTTGACCAATCTTTATAGGAGCATTGAGGACTTGGAGGATGTGTACTTCATGATGCCCCGCCACAAGCAGAACCTCTTGAAGCCCAAGTTCCTCAACCCTGGTCCTAACATCAAAGTACCGTTTACTCTCTTGTTGCCTAGCGATTCTTCATCTTCATCACGCCAAACCCACTGCTACATGTGCCCGACCAAGAATTGTACTTGTTTTTACAGTCCAAAGCTCACTGATGACCCTTCCGTAAAATGTCCTCGTTGCAACGCCATCATGGACCGAAGAGTTGATTTCATTGAATTGCCAACTGGGCAAACTGGTTACGTGAAAGAGCTGGTGAAGTATGTGGTGATGGACGACCTGGTGGTGAAGCCGATGACCAGTGACTCGTGCTTCGCCATGTTGAAGGACAAGGCTGCCATGATTGAGAACAAGTTTGTTGATTTTGGGGTGGACGAGGTAAGCCAGATCCAACTACATTTGTTTTCTTGGCTAGTTCTTGGGTTGTTGATTGAGAACTCATCTTTCGCCGCACGTTTGGCACTTCGTTTCATCCTCACAGCTAGATGAAAGAGCACTGAAACGAATTCAGACGATATACATGATCATAATTCCTTTAAAAATCTTTTTCACAATTTACAGTATGTTCAGGGAACGACAATCAACGTTGTGTTAACCGTTTGGTTGACTTTGGCAGGGAAAATTGTTGCTGGAGGCATCGTTACAGTCCAAGACAGTTCTAAGCGATGTCTTCCTTGGCAAGAAAGGTCGAAACGATGTTCCTACAATCACTCCCTTGTTTTTCGGACCTTGCTTATTCTGAGCAATGCAGTAGTAACTGAGAAATTTTAATGCTACCCTATAATTAGTTACTAATCATGTAATTGCCGCGCTCATCTCGTACATGTTTTCATTTTCTTTGTGATGGCAGCTCATAGTAGATATATCAATTTGGCTAAACCGACAGATCTATTCACATAAAACACATTAGTGCAACTTGACAAGCATATGTTCAATTAAGAGTGAATACATCTTACACACCATAGTATCACAGATCAATCATCATTCAGAAACTAATTTCTGAGTAAGCTAATATTTAACAGAGACAAATTCTCAAAGGGAATTGAATAGCCTCATCATCTTCCTACGAAAGTCGCAGAAATAAACTACCTCAGCAAGCTTATACATAAGAGAGAATAGTTTCTGAAGATGAAGAGTAGCGTTTTGCTGACATTTCCTATCGTTTAGAACCTTTTTGGCGTGCAAAGAAGCATTCAACAGCTTTATGGCCAGAGCAACGATCACATGGAACAAGACGAGTTAAAAGAAGGGGCAGTTAAGAAAGGACACCGGCCCGCCCGCTGCTTCTTTTTGCAAGTTGAGAATGTGTACATTATGTTTGTAAAAAACTGTAATAGCACTTTTGCGGTAAAGAATAGTAATATGGAGACTCAGAGATGTGCTCGTAGGACATGTCCCTGAAAATAGAAAGGAATACTGAGCAGCTTCTTTCATATATCTGAGTATTTGACGTGCTCTTAGATGATGGGATAACCGAATACTGCTGGAATGGATCAAGCATTCTAACCTTACAAGAACATTGTAATAGCTTTAGAACCGGTTATTTCTCAAATAGTCAAATGCTTGAAGCGACCAGAAACAACCAATTGAAAAAAAAAAAAAATCATCGTTGAAATTCGAATGTGGTCAGAATATTTGTAAGAGGTTGCGACTTTTGCGGGACTTACCTCGTCCAAGCCGAAGACGATCACCCTCCCTCTTCAAGATCCCTGGTTTCCTGCACATTGAACCTGTTGAGGAGAGTAACGGAAGAGATGGTGGGCATGGGCTTCACAATCAGATTGTCCATTGACCAAACACGTGACGACGCCTCGCACATAACCACCCTACCCTCTGGGTAGCTCAGACGAGGATGCATCATTGACCGCTGGTCCCGCAACTCATGATAATCAGTTGCTCATCGCATCATTTCAATCAGGACATCTTGTAGAAGGGGAATCCATCACACAGCTACGACATGAATTGCCCTGACCGAAACTACTACAGTAGAAAAAAATGGAGAACTAGTGTAGAAGTTAAACTGGCGCTAAAGGCGGAGCTTTGGGCAACAATGAGTGCAGAACATCTGAACCGGAGCTCGGCGCATTGGGAATCAACAGAGCATCTTTCTCTCTAGGCTAAATGTCTTGGTCGCATAAAGGTTTCCAAAGCCACCCGCCACACCCGTTTTAACGATAAAGAGTCCTAATACTTCTGCCTTGCAAAGCCAAACAATGGAAAAGGAATCCGCAAAGTCATTTTCGGCTTCAGCAAAAGAGCCCGGTCTGGTTTCTCTTGTCGCTGGGAAGCTTCAAACTCAAATTGGTTGCCGCCGTTTGGTTACAGAAAATTAAGATGCCATCCTGTTGGGGAAAAACGGGCAGCACCTCGGCACAAATATAGCCAATCCAGGATCAAACACTAACCCCCGACACTACTCCAATGCAATCCAGCATCAATCAATAATTATATCCAGCAAAATTAACCTCGCAGAAACGAATATAATAGCGGAACAATAAAGAAATATAACACCAAGATTTACGTGGAAAATCCGAATCGAGAAAAATCACGGACGACCCAAAAATCTCCACTAATCACCAAGAATAGCATAATATACTAAGTATTTCTCTCTAGTCACACACTAGAGCCCAACAACAATATTTCAAGAGCAATTCCTCAAAAGGGGGCTAGAAAACCCTAACCGCAATAGGAGAGTTCGGAGACAAATCTCAACGAACGAAAATGATCACCTCGTAGATCTCAGAGTCACGAACAACATACTGAAATTTGAGTCGATTCCGGTAACGTTTGGCCGTCGAAATCACACCGGAAGCCGTTGCTCTTTTTCTTCTCCCCTGCGTTCGAAGCTCTCGGTCTCTCCTTTGTTCTCTCTATTTTTACTCTCGGTGACTCTCTTCTCTCTCTCGCCTATTCACGCACGAAGCAATGAGGAAAAAAAAAAAAAACCAGCCCAACTCTCACCCTTTTTTTTCCTTCTTTATTCTTTCTTTTGCTTTCTCTCTTCTTTTAAAACAAATAAAATAAAAAATTGCTGGGCCCCACAAAAGAGGCGTACCAGCCAACAAATCTCCCCCTACGCCTCATGTAGGGAGTTCCATCATACCTGCTTTGCTTCTACAAGAGTTAAATTTCACCATGGGCAAGGCTTTGGTCATCATGTCGGATCTGTTGTCGTCAGTACGGACCTTCTCAAGAAGAAAAGACTTTTCTTCTAACTTCTCTCGAACCCAATGTTACTTCACATCGATATGCTTCGATCTTGAATGCAAAACTGGATTCTTGCTGAGATAAATAGCGCTCATGCTATCGCAAAATAGAACGAACTTTTCTTGCTTTAAACCCAATTCTTGTAAGAATTTCTGCATCCACAAGAGTTCTTTGCTTCCTTCGGTGATAGCTATATACTCTGCTTCAGTCGTAGACAAAGCAATGCATTGTTGTAATCTTGACTGCATGAAACTGCTCCCCCTGCAAAGGTCATCATATAACCCGAAGTAGACTTTTGGGAATCACCATCTCCGGCATAATCAGAATCTGAATAGCCACTCAACTCAGGCTTTCTACTTCCATAACATAAGCAGAATCTGGAAGTGCCTCTAAGATACCGTAAAATCCATTTCACAGCATTCCAATGCTCTTTGCCTGGATTTGAGAGAAATCTACTCACAACACCAACTGTATGAGCAATATCTAGTCTTGTACAAACCATGGCAAACATCAAACTACCCACGGCGGATGCATAAGGAACTTTCATCATCTCTTCCTTCTCTTTTTCACTCGTAGGACATTCATTGCTACTCAATTTAAAGTGACCAGCAAGTGGAGTACTTACAAGTTTACATGTGCTCATGTTAAATCTTTCAAGCACTTTTTCAATATACTTCTCTTGTGATAGTTCTATTCTTCCCATCACGAGTGATTCTTATGCCAAGGATTTGCTTAGCCGGCCCTAGATCCTTCATCGCAAAAGCTTTACTCAAATCATTTTTCAAACTCTTGATTTTATTAGCATCATGCCCAACTATCAACATGTCATCCACATAAAGCAGGAGGATAATGAAATCATCATATGAAAATCTTTTCATAAAGACACAAGAATCAGAAGTGGTCTTACCATATCCATGAGCTTCCATGAATGAATCAAACTTCAAGTACACTGTCTTGGCGCTTGCTTGAGACCGTATAGACTCTTTCTTAGCCTACATACAAGATGCTCTTTGCCTTTAACTTTAAAACCCTTCGGTTGCTCCATGTATATTTCTTCTTCTAGGTCTCTATGAAGAAAAGCTGTCTTTACATCAAGTTGTTCGATTTCTAAATTCAAACTGGCGGCCAAACCAAGAACAACTCTAATATAAGACATTTTCACAACCGGTGAAAAAAATCTCTTCAAAGTCGATTCCCTTCTTCTGACGAAAACCCTTCACAACAAGCCTAGCCTCGTATCGTGGCTTTAAATTGCTTTCTTCTGTCTTTAACTTATACACCCACTTATTTGTGAGTGTCCTCTTGCCCTTAGGCAACTTCACCAAGTCAAATGTATGGTTCTCATGCAAAGATTTGAACTCATCTTGCATAGCTTCGTGCCACTTATTCTTTTTATCTCATGACATAGCCTCTTCATAAGTTTCAGGCTCTCCTGCATCAGTAAGTAACACATACTCATGTGGCTGATACTTTGTGAAGGTCTACGCTCTCTTTCTGATCTTCTAACTTGAGGTTGGACTGCTTCTTCTTGCTCAACTGTTTGCTCTTGCTCAACTGATTTTTCTATCTCAATTGTTTCACATGTCTCAGCTTAAGAACTAACAATCTGTGAGGATTCATCTGCTTCACGATTTCCCTGCGCTTCTCCCCCGTGATTTTCACCCAATACGGTAGGACGATTTGAGCTGAAACTGACAATGTGTTGAGCTGCATTCTTTGGCTTCTCTAGCTTGTCTATGTCTTCAATGGTTTGATGCTCAAAAAATACAACATATCAGCTTCTAATGACTTTCTTTGTAGCTGGATCCCATAATCTGTAGCCAAACTCTTCATATCTATAACCCAAGAAGATACATTGTTTAGACCTGTTATCAAGCTTGGACCTCTCATCTCTTGGAACATGCACAAATGTCCGGCAACCAAACACCCTCAGATAACAGTAGGAGACATCTTTCCCACTCCATACTCTTTGTGGAACATCCCCCTTAAGATGAACTGATGGAGAAAGATTTATCAAGTCAACTGCCGTTCTCATCGCTTCGCCCCAGAATTGCTTTGGCAATTTCGCATGAGACAGCATACACCGAATCCGATCATTGATCATCCGGTTCATTCTCTCTGGTACTCCATTATGTTGTGGTGTTTTCGGAACAGTCTTCTCAAGCTTGATACCATAGTCTCTGCAGTAATGCTCAAACGGTCCTTTATATTCACCACCGTTATCAGCCCGAACACATTTCAGCTTTTTCCCTGTCTCCCTTTCAACACTGATATGAAATTGTTTGAAGGCCGCAAGTACCTGATCTTTAGATTTCAAAGCAAAAGCCCACACTTTTCTAGAGCAGTCATCAATGAATGTCACAAAATACAATGCACCGCCAAGTATTCTAGCATCCATGCAACAGACATCCGTGTGAATTAAATCAAGTACATCAGGTTTCGTGTGAGGAGAGGAACTATGAAATGAGAATCGATGTTGCTTACCCGTGAGGCAATGAGTACATTCTGTCAGATTTTTCTCCTTTAATGGTAGAAGATTCTTCCTAGCAAGAGTTTCAAGCCCTTTTTCGCTAAGATGACCAAGCCTCAAATGCCATAAGTCAACTGAGGAATCCTCCACTGCATTTACCTCTTGTCGCATCAAATTTGCTTGCATGATCTAAAGACTACATGTCTTCTTGCCTTTTGCCATCACCATAGAGCCTTTAGTTAATTCCCATTTGCCATCATAGAAGGAATTACAATAACCACCGTCATCTAAGTCACCTGTGGAGATCAAGTGAAGTCGAATATCTGGAACATGTCTCACATTTTTCAGAAGCAAAGTACATCCTATATCGGTCTCCAGATAAACATCTCTCATGCCAATAACCTTGGAAACACCACTGTTTCCCATCCTAACACAACTGAAATCACCGCTGCAATACGATGTAAAGAAGTCACGACGTGAAGTGACATGATAAGAAGCTGCGGAATCAACAACCCAGCTAGAATCTTGGCATGTGAGGTTTACATAACCGTCATCACAAATGAACACAATATCACCGTCAGCTGCAGCTGCTGTTGTAGGCTGATTTTCTTCTTTCTTTTTATCTCCATTTATATCATGGGATTTATCTCTCTTCGGTTGCCAACACTCATTGGCATAATGTCCCATTTTGTCACGGTTGTAGCACTTCACACTTCTCCTCGGCCTTGACTTCGATCTTCCTCTTGACTTACCCCTGTCATTATTTTGAAATTTTCTTGACTGGCTTCTGCCTCTATATTCTACTACAAGCGCTTCCGATTTGGAAGCATAATTCAAGCTTTTCCTCCTTATTTTTTCATTAAATAAACTTTCTTTACCCATGCTCATGAAAAGCACACCAGAAGGAGCAGAATTATTTAACGCCACAACTAAGGTGTCCCAGCTACCAAGAAGTGTACCAAGCAATAAACAAGATTGCAATTCATCACCAAGGTCAATCTCAAGATTTGTCAATTGATTTACAACATCTTGAAATTCACTCAAGTGCTCCGTCATGCTACTCCATTCCTTGTATCTCAAGTTCACAAGTCTTTTCACTAGAAGAGCTTTATTTTGTGGAGTTCTCCTCTCATAGAGATCTTGCAATTTCTTTCACAAAGTATCCGCCTTCATTTCTTGAGCAACATGATGAAACACACTATCATCAATCCATTGTCGGATAAACCCAACCGTCTTCCGATTCATTCGCTCCTACTCTTTATCTTTCGTGTCTCCTTTAGCTTTATTGCCTTCGACCGTATCATACAAATCTTTGCAATATAATACGTCTTCCATCCGAGGCTTCCATATAGAGTAATTCAAGGCATTTAACTTAAACATAGTGCCACTTGTATTCTTCATCTAATACTAGAATCTCAACTCTGGCTTTGATACCACTTTGTTAGGGAAAAACGGGCAGCACCTCGACACAAATATAGCCAATCCAGGATCAAACACTAACCCCCGACACTACTCTAATGCAATCCAGCATCAACCAATAATTATATCGAGCAAAATTAACCTCGTAGCAACGAATATAATAGCGGAACGATAAAGAAATATAACACCAAGATTTACGTGGAAAACTCGAATGGGGAAAAACCACGGACGACCCCAAAATCTCCACTAATCACCAAGAATAGCAGAATACACCAAGTATTTCTCTCTAGTCACACACAAGAGCTCAACAACAATATTCCAAGAGCAATTCCTCAAAAGGGGGCTAGAAAACCCTAACCGCAATAGGAGAGTTTGGAGACAAAACTCAACGAACGAAAATGATCACCTCGTAGATCTCAGAGTCACGAACAACATACTAAAATTTGAGTCGATTCCGGTAATGTTTGGCTGTCGAAATCACACCGGAAGCCGTTGCTATTTTTCTTCTCCCATGCATTCGAAGCTCTCGGTCTCTCCTCTGTTCTCTCTATTTTTACTCTCGGTGACTCTTGTCGCGACCCTCTCTCTCAGAGGAGGGGGCTAATGGGCCGTCCAATGGTGCCTGATCGGACGCAGGCCTCTCCCAAGGTCCATTACCCAAATCGCAACGGCTGAACATACGTGGTCGAACTTCGGTGTGGTCTAGTGACATGTGATACGTGTACATGCCAAGGAGTCGCCACCAATCGTTTCGTGGAGGGTACGATCGAAAACCCTATCGAATAGTTGGGAGCAGTCTATTCGATTCTGCGAAAACCAGAGAAATGGGATCGGGGGCTTAGTTACTCCAACTATCAGAGTTAACGCCCTTTCGATACCTAAGTTGAATGATTTATCTAATCCTAGGGTTTCATACAGATGAGTGGGGTACGGGTCCTAAATCTAGGAGTTCATGCACTTTAGAATGACTACCCTATCACTCGCAATCAATAGAAATAAATACGCAAATCAAGGATCCAATACATGCGGATAAAACACATGAAAGCGGCATGGCATCCCTAATAAGGCCCTATTAGCCTAGAGAAGTATCAATCAAGGCTTAGGAGTGACTTTGACATGATTCGCCCATGTGGGGAAGAATCGTAATTTTGAGAAATCTGGGGACAATTTGCCTTAGAAGGGAAAAATCGTCATTTCAGATGAAATATGCAGTCAAAAGAGGGTGGAAATGGGATCGGCGATCAAATCCTTCCATTTCCTATTTTTCGAGAATTTCCAGCATTTTTCTGGAATTTAAAAGTGATTTTACCCTTTAGAGGGGTAAAGTCGTCATTTTTGGACAAAGATGGGGACTGAAAATCTTAAATATTAGGGTTGGTCACCCGCCTAACCCAAATCCTAACTTTAAGCAATTTCCAGGATTTGATTGGAACAAGAAAGATGATTTTTCCATTGAGGGGCAAAATCGTCATTTTGAGAAAAAGGCCGGGACTCGAAAACCCAAGCCTAAGAATTGGTCGCCTAACCGACCCTAATTCTTACCTTGGCATTATCGATTTTATCTCGCTTACACAACAGAGGCGACTTACCCTTAAAGGGTAATGTCGTCAATTTTTGAAAAAACAGATAAGAACCCCCAAAAATAGGGTTGACCAGTTGTCTGTGGTCAATCCTCGATTTTCGAGGATTTCTAGAATATCTAGGATTTTCCTACAATTTTCTTATATTTTTTTGGATTTTCTGTGATTTTCTAGCATTTTTTTTATTTTCTATGATTTTTCTGATTTTTATTTTATTTTTAAAATCATTTTCTGATTTTTTTATTAAAAAATGTTTCGGACCGGGTCAACCCAACCCACTCGGGTCGGAACCCGGCCCAGACCCGGATCCGCGAGACCACCACGCCAAAACGACACCGTTTCTGCCTTTTTTATTTTTGGATTTTCTAGACTTGATCCGACGGCTCCTATTGAACCGCGTGGCTAATCCACGACCGCCGGATCAGATTACTAAAACCTACGGTTCAGATTGAATGAAGACTCAACCAGGGCCGTCTGATCTGACTACTTTAACCTACGACCACGATTAAAACCCAAGACTAGATCTGGACCGTCCATTCAGACTAACCTAAACGACGCCGCACTACTACTAAGCTAAACGGCACCGTTTCATCCCATTTTTTTATTTTTTGATTTTAAAACTATTTTCGGATAATTCTATTTACTAATTGGACGGCCACTAGAATTTAGGTTCGATTTATCTGAACCGTCCGATCTTTTTTATTCGAATAATAGACCAAACGGCCATGCTGACTCGACATCCACGTGGACCAATCACGTGTTGCCACCTAGACCTTTGACTCGTTGACCTCGCCACGTACGCATCGTCTTCAACCTCGCGCCTGCAACTGGACGAACGGCTATGCTTCTCCGGCGACGATCCAACGGTTAATCCTTGATGAAATCGCGCGAAACCAACGCCAATCGACTCGCAATGGACTCTAGCTTAACATATCTAAGAATCGAGGCATCTCATCCACAAAATCACAATCACCATGCGAAATGCCGAGTACGGCCATGGGAGTTCAATCGCATAAATCACGCAAAATCAGATCGATTCATTCACAGATTAACACCACAAGAGGTTTAGAACACTTACCTCGAGCTCCGATCGAGCTCGCACGGCCTAGATTGGGCTAGGCAGGAATGAACAGTGTTCGTCAATGGAGGTAGGATTAGGAGACTCAATTCGGGGTGTTCAAACAAAGTCGATGCAAAAAAGATATGCGACGATGGTCAGTGATGTTCAGGGAACAAAACGCACACTCTAGTTCGAAGAATCAAGACCGGAATCGATTTCCGCCATTGATGCTCAGTAAGAAAGCTTGAAGGTCGAACTCACCTATTTCGCGATCTCGCGCAGCACGGCCGGTGGCAATCGCTTCCTGGCGCTCCGAGCGACCTTCCGGCGGTCTTCTCTGGCTTTGGTTTGGCCGGAGATGGCCTAACCGGTGCCCTCTAAGTTCGAGCTCTACCCTCGACAATGGCGATGGAGGGAAGCTCTCTCTCTCTCGATTTTTCTCTCTCTTAGATTCAGTTCCTCCTCCTGTAACTGAATCAACCCTCCTCTTGCTTCGCGAAGGTCTATTGGCTTATATCCCTTTTGATTTTTCGCGCCCAATCAAGGAAGGAAGGATTGGTGACCTCCGCACGTGAAAACACCTGCGAAATGGTCACCGACGATCGGTTGTCGACGGGCATCAAATGGCAATTCTGTTCGGGACCTCCGATGACCGCATTTGGCACGAATTTGGACGAATTTCATCTGAGCTTTGTCACTGTTGACTTTTACAAGTACCGCAGCTTTGACCTGCCGATTACTCCCTGTTCCGGCGGCCATTAGTCGTGATTTCGGCCTTAATCGTCGGGGAATAGCTTGAGGAACGAAACGCCCAATAATTTTTCTCCAATTATAGTCGATTGGTCGGTCAATTTAGTCATCAAAATCCGACCTTGACACTGTTCATCTACGTAGGAATTTGAGGAAAAAGAAGACACTGTAGCGGACCGGTTCGACCGGCGGTCTGACCGGTCTGAACCGGTTCCGACTTACAATTTTCCAAATTAAACCCAAATTAATGGGAAATTTTTGCAATTGGACCTCAGAATCGAATTTAGGGCATGAATTTTATCTAAAAATGTAATTTTGCCCAAAAATTCATATCAATTTCAACAAAAACCCCAAATTTTCATTTAATTGCAAATTGGGGAATTGAAGGTTCAAATAATCAAATTGGGCCAAATTACCTATGCCAATCGATTCAAAATGATGAAACCCATTGGACAGTATATTTACTTTGCAATGATAGTCTCTGAATTGAAAGTAATTTCAAATATGCCCAATTTCAAGGATTAAAATGCAATTAAGTATGCACTTTTGCCAAATTCATGCAATTGAGCAATTTGTATAATCAATTGGGCTAAATTGCAATAAGGGACAATTAGATTAAATGTCAAGATCCTAGAAAATGCCAAAATTACAAATTAAAAGACCCAATCGATATTTTTTTATCAAATTCAATCATACTTGTTACAAAGGAACTTGTAAAATTGAATCTGATTTTGGACTTTTTATGAGGTCAAAAAGACAAGGGATTTAAAAGAAAAATATTGGTTATTTTTCTATATTTTTTTTTGTGATCTCAAATGCTATTTTTCTTGATTTTTCTAGTATTTTCCTAATTTCCAAAAATACCAAAAAATGTGAAAAATATGAAAAATTATTTTTTTTATAAAAAATGGTTCCTTAGGCTTGGTCAAGGCTACGAAAGTTGATTTTGCATTTTTTTTTGACTTTTTATGGATTTTTTTATGAATTTTCTAAGAAATAACCACAAAAAAGCTGATCCAAAATTAAGTGTCAACAACTCTCTTCTCTCTCTCGCCTATTCACGCACGAAGCAATGAGGAAAAAGGAAAAAAAAAAAAAAAAGACCAGCCCAACTCTCTCTCTCTCTTTTTTCCTTCTTTATTCTTTCTTTTGCTTTCTCTCTTCTTTTAAAATAAATAAAATAAAAAATTATTGGGCCCCACAAAAGAGGCGTACCAGCCAACACATCCAACTCCATGACTCTTCAAAAAGTTAGAGATTCATGGAAATGCAAATAATACATTGTGAAAGGATAGGGAAAAAGGTTGCAAATCAATTGTGCTGAATGCTTCCAGCATCTTATTTTTCTATGATCCTTGCACTGCACCTCTTTATCTCAGGGGAAAAGCCCAAAAGAAGTCATAAACATATTGTATTTTTACCAATTCAGTTATAAACCTTTTAATTGGATTAATTTAGTCCTAAATAATTTTACATTAGTACCCAGTCAATTTTGGCCAAGAATCGTTAACGTAGATGTCATGTCATCCTACGTGGTACAGTCGGTGCTGACATAGACATTTTCTTTTTGGATTTCATATAGTTCTTAGTAGTTGAAGACAAATGACATCAATTAAGGCAAAGTAGTGACGAGAGTCGATGATCAGGGTCTGATGCTGATGGTGGGACGTGAAATTAAGCAAACGAGATGATTTTAGCCGGCTAGGACAAAGGAAAAAGTCAACTATGTTGGCCGTCGAAAACCGACCGTCGTCGTAAATGACTCCTTACGATAACCATAAACAAAAACTAGAAACGAGACAATAGGGGAAAAGGATTTGTGCACATAATTTGGAATCCATCAGTCTTTAAGCGGAATTCTAACAATCCAAAGCTCGAGCGCTTCCCCTCTATCGCCCTCCGGATGCGTGACGTCGATAAGATCACCTCTCTCTCTCTCTCTCTCTCTCTCTCTCTCTCTCTCTCTCTCTCTCTCTCTCTCTCTCTCTCTCTCTCTCTCTCTCTCTCTCTTATGAGAAGACGAAACGGCTTATGAAGTTATATATGGGTTAGAGAGGAGCGCCTTAGTGATATTTATAGAGTTTTAGGCGGTCCCTCTCATCACGGGTCGGGCTGAACTCGGCCCACACTAGCCAGGCCCATATTCGGCCCATTAAAAATCCTTATATCCATACTTTATTATACCAACGCCGTAAACGGTAATTATAATCTCAATTAATATAAGCTTACATTAGGATAACTCTAACATTCTCCCACTTAGACTATATTAATTAAAAGTGTATTGTAGTGTGCACCTTAATAGCCAATCCGATCCCATAAAATCTCAAACACCGAATCATGGCAGTAACTGCATCAGCAGACATAGAGCCGTCCATGGTCATTAGTGCTCTTAACTCTAATGATATGGATTCAATATGGTAGTGTGGCAATTGGATTAACACCTCATAAAGAGAGATTTTATGTGTTATCCTTTTTGTTATTCGCCATTAACTCTCCTTATATGTCACAAAACTTGATATGTCACCAGAGAATATCCATATAGTTCCAATGAACCTATATATGTCTCATCTTTATATTTATCTTTACTTAATGTGTAAAAAGACATGTCCTTAAGGCCTGTGTTACACGGACACAGCATTTTCTATTTTTTTTCCCGTGTCGAACTCGGACACCGTGTCCGACTCGCCGACTGGCTCGGATATGTCCCCCTGCGTCCCATCATCCAGCCCAAATTTATACTTCAGACCACCGGCCCATTAGGCCTCCAAGCCCAACTTTAGCCACTACACTGCATCCCGTTTAGCTCATTACGTGGAGTCTCCTTTTTATAAGAAGCTTTGCATCAGCTTTTCTTCTTTTCAGACGATGTGGGACTTCCTCTAAGAATGGACGACTTCTCGAAATTCATGAGAGCACGAGCAAGAGTGAAAACTACTCGACAAAAGTCTCCAGAAAAGATAAATTAAGCACAAATGCCCCCAAAGTCACATAAATTACTCAATAAAAAAGAAAATGAAGAAATAAATAAAGATTTACATATATAAAAAAGGGAAAAATCACTTTTGGGACCATCGATCAATGGCACTTAGGCTTCAATCTTCAATGTGCCATTTTGGATATTGCCCTCTTCGATAATTTATCATGTATTTATAAAAATATATCTTTAATATACAACACATCCCAGCGTGTCAAAATTTTCTATTTTTGAGAATTCACGTGTCGACGTATCGCGTCGTGTCGTGTCGTGTCGCATGTTGTGTTTCGCGTCCGTGTAACATAACTTAAGGCTAGTAATTGAATGTCCCCAGCCTTACTCAAGGTTTACACATATCTTGAGATTTTCACTAGATACATGCATTCAACTCAAATATTTAATTGCGTGCAAAAGAATTGATACATATCAAGATGTTACAAAATGTAACAAATACAAATGTAAACTTTATTAGAGCAAAAACTATAAACATCTCCCACTGAACAATCGCATCCAATGATGCCTCTTAGCCAATATTAATGACATGTTAATTCAAATACACAGAGCCAAAGATCTTTAGTTAGTGGGTTTGTAATCATATCATCTGTGGAAACATGCTACACGTTAATGTCATCATTCTCAACTATTTCCTATATCGACAAAAAATTGACCGCTAGATGTTTAGACCCCTTAAGACTTCTACTGTTATTTATAAACAACACTGCAGAGCTATTGTCATAATACAACTATATGGGCCGATCCACAAAATCAAATACGGTCAACTCCCTAAAGAGGTTCCGGAGCAAAATAGCCTAAATAGCAGCTGAAAAGCATGCAATAAACTCCACTTACATGGTGAAGGATAATATAAATATTTGTTTTTACCTTTCCATAATACTTCATTGCCTACTAACATAAAGATGTACTATATTGTCGATTTCTTGTCATCTTGATAACTAGTAAGGTCTAAATTGGATTACCCTACTAGCTGCAAGTTTTTAACTTGCTTGTGAATTAGCGTGTAATCTTTTACCATGTGTAAAAGAAGGAAATGAACTCAAACGGTATCGAAGATCATTGATTTACCATGTGTAACATCTAAAAGCAATGCAAGAATTGAAACAAGCTTCGACTTGAAAGATTTTATTGAACTATAGAACAATCGATTTCCAAAAATTCATTTGAAGCTTGAATCAACTAAACATGTCTAAATTCTGCTAACTCATCTTTATGCCTATGCATGAGAATTGTTAATACATTGGAAAAAGAGAGCTGCTAGCGTAATAGTACTGTAATTTATTTCAGATCATATAATCTCCCAATCAATGAATATTTTGTGCAAAACACATTACAATGATGTATGGATTTACGATTGAGATTGTACCGTTTTTAACAGTACTGTTTGATCGCACGATCTCTCAATTAATGAGCGTTTTTATGCAAAACACATTATGATAGTGTATGGATCTACGGTTGAGATTGTACCGCAGTACAAGAAAGCTTTTCCTTTTCGGGAGCTGTTAGCCTGATAACCTGACAGTATTATCAGGAAAACATGTCTCTTTCCTTAATCGGTTGCTTAATTTGAGATACTACTAGGTATTCTTAATTTGAAATGGTTCGATAATCAAATCATGGCACAAGAATAGTTGATACATTGGGAAGTACATATTTTCCTTAATCGGTTGCTTAAGGAGTGCCTTGGAAATACTCGGTTGACAAAATTCATACGGAAAAAAGCCTTGCAATCCTAAACGGAAAAAAGCCTTGCAATCCTCAACCCATATTTCGACCCAAAAAAAAAAAATCCTAAACCCATAAATTTCCTTGGGAACATTCATATTTAAGTTCGTGAACCCTTCCCAATCCACTTTTCTCCATCTTCATCCTCGTATTGATTTTTCGTTGACGAGATGATAAGGCCATACAATGCACGAAGCACTCCACTGTCTCATTGCCTTCCTCCGAGAAAAATAATAATAATAATAATAAATAAAATTATGTTATGAAAAACATGAATGAATATTCATTATATTCATCCTATCTAATGTACCTTTTATGGTACATTTCTAAGTTCATCTCCATATCCAATGTATGTTCATCTCCCTTTCAAATGTATGTATTAATTCAATACATTAGTATTAATGATAAGTGCATCCTTATTCTCCTATAAATAGGAGCTTAGTTTTTGATCAAATTAGAGAAGTTGAAATAAAGAGATTTCTCCTCTGGCTTTCTCTACTTGCTCTCTGTTCTCTTTGTTATATACTTGCAGCGCGATATTTTACAACAATTTATCAGCACGAAGATCTACCAACTGAGAAAGTAGGTAAGTGTTCTCTTTGTTTTCTTTAAATCAACTTATACTTCATCTTCTTCTATCAATTCTTCATCTTTTATTATCTTTTTGGTCTAAAACCAACTTCAAATCTAAAAGTGTCCTTCTGCCCCTGAAGTGGCGGTGGATATTTGGAAATTTGAAATTTTATTTGATCCTATAACTTATATACAAATTTTATGATACTTGACACCTGAAGTTGTCAACATAAATGCAAATGAAAAATACCGAGAAAAAGGAAGATGATTGTTTGCTTGATAGTGCAACAACACATTCCATATTTCATAATAGACACTTTTTCTCGAGTGTGACATTGCGTAAAGCACATGTCCATACAATATCAGGTCCTGTTAAGATTATTGATGGTTTCGGGAATGCCACAATTGTTTTGCCAAATGGCATCATCCTGCATATTGAGAATGCATTTCTAAGCAGTAGATCAAAAAGGAATCTACTTAGCTTCAAAGATGTACGCCGAAATGGGTACCATATTGAGACTATTTACGAGCAAAATAAGGATTTTCTCGGCATTACCTCTTATAGGATGGGCCTGAAGACCATCCATGAGAAGCTAGAAGCTTCTCCTACGGGTTTGTATTGTGTCATGATTAAGGCCATTGAAACCTATGCCACCATGTCTTGGAGATTGGTAAATACTGATAAGTTTGGATTGTGGCATGATTGCCTTGGTCACCCTGGCGCTACAATGATGCGTAGAATAATTCAGAACACAAGATGACACCCTTTAAAGGATACAAAGGTTTTGTTGTCCAATGATTATAATTGTGAAGCTTGTTCACAAGGAAAACTCATTATCAAACCTTCTCTAACAAAGGTTAATCTTGAATCCCCTTTATTTTTGCAAAGAATTCAGGGTGATATTTGTGGACCAATACAACCACCAAGTGGACCGTTTCGATATTTTATGGTACTAGTGGATGCATCCTGTAGATGGTTCTATGTTTGCTTATTATCTACGCGCAATGTCGCATTTGTACGTTTACTTGCGTAGATTATAAAGCTCCGGGCCTGGGAGAGACGAGCAGGTATGCTATCCCCACTAACACGGCGCTCCTGGCCATAAAAGGGGACTGCCTGTTTGCTCACTCAAGCCCATTCTTGAAGCTCAACCCTTAAGGTGCCAGATATTTCTGGTTCAACAGGTTCCACATAGTGGCAAGTTGAAGAGCATACTAAACCAAACCAATCGTACTACTGAGTCAACAAGAGGATTCAGATATGCGAAAGATCATGCTTATAGGAAAGGAGAAGAAAGGAAACTTAGAAACTCATATTGGAAGCACACTGATATTTCACAAAGGTTTCTTCCTCCCTCTTTTTTTACAATGCCTTTGGTGGCCTTTTATAGGCAAACTACATACCCAAGGACTTCTGACAAACTTACAGACGAATTCACGACGAAAAACTAAAAAGTCTTCGGGTGAACAGTGTTGCTACAGTGCTACACTACTGCTACAGTGCCAAACAGTGTCTGCTACAGTGATTTTGCTACATTACATGAACAGTGCATGAACAGTACATGAACAGTACGTGAACAGTACTTTTCGCAAAAAAGTCTTCTAATCTGCAGGTCCTTATTCTAGCATGCATACCTATTGCTTATGACTTTTTAGCACACCTACTAATAATAATGCACGAGAGTTTTTACAACATTCTGACAAACGACGACAAAGTCATCTCAGACTTTTATTACATGCACGTGAAACTGGGTAGTTCAAAGCCGACGACGATCTGGATCTGGGTGATAATTGGCATCGTCAGAGTCAGAGCTGTCTGGGCCGTCTTCGTCTTTTTTGAATTTATTCCAGTACCACTGTTCTTCGAGTTGGGATAGTCCAACGTCTGGGTCTTCGTCTTCAGTGAGTGAGGGACTATCTTCTTGTTCTGCCACGTGTCGTTCACCGGACAAAATATCTTCCATAGTGACCGGGTCTGGTGGATCTTGTCGCGCGCCTTGATTAGAGCTGGATGGCATCTGGGGCTGGGGCCATAATTGGAGCTGAGGCCACTTGTACGAGCTTGATGGCTGGTCCTGGGTGCTAGATGCAATGTCTGCTGTAGAGTATAGATTTTGTGACAAATGTCCTCCCCAAGGGTCTTGAGTGTCAGGAGTGTCGGTATCCATAGAAGAACCTAGCTGGTTGCTTCTATAATCTTCAAGAGCTTGACGTACCTGGGGGTGCATTTTGGGCCTATCCCACGAGTGGTTCATGTGGTGGTATGGCCAAATTTCCGGGGGAATTTCATGATTTTCTTGGCATAGGACCCGTTGGAGTTCTCTATACTCATACTGCATCAGTGTGATGGACTTGGGAAGTGTTGTGTAGATCCGAAATACTTGTCGATGGAGATTGGGCTTGAATGTAGTGGTGCCATAATACAATGCTTTTTCTCGAATATCTCCGGTTGGGCTGAAGAAAACCCAAGGCCTGTGGAAAAGGACTGTGGTGTGTCTTTCTGGGTCAGCTATTCCACAATTTCGCTGAAAGATGAAGTGTTGTTTCCACGCTGCTAAAGGCTGGAACCAAGTAAGCATTTCTGTCAAAGCCTTTTGGTTTGAGAAATCTCCCATGAGTGCTCTGGACAGGACTCGGACAATCTTGTCTGTGGGAAATTCAATGGCAACAGCATATACATTGAGAAAATACCAAAAGAACCATTTGGGATCTTCAGGGAAATCTTGATCAGGTGACCACCGCAAGACATGGATAAATGGATAATCAGGATTAAGACCATGTGGTCCTAATATTAATCCACCATAAGTGCTGAATATGCGGTTCTGGTACTCATTCATGTAATACTTCAAATTCTCACAGAAATTATTTTCTGCAACTTGTCCTGGGACTTCTGGAGGATAAGTGAGAGTATTCCATGGTGTATCTCGTATTGGTGTGGTACGAAATCTTCTTGCATCCAATGGATTTATGCGGACGTACATGTTGATGGATTCAACCGGGTGCTTCGGTCGGGACAGAAAATCTGCGAGAACATTCTTTTTGCCTGCTATGTGTTTAGCATCAAAAGAATATTTCGAGAACCATTCGGCCCACCTTAACAATTGCTGATGGGGAATCTGTTTCTGCTTGAAATTGAGCATTTGGGGAAATGAAGACATATCCATTTCGACCAAAAAGTGATGCCCAATAAGGTGGTATTCAAACTTCTTGATGCCATATTTGACTGCGAGAATCTCATTAAAAGTGGAATGATAATGCATCTCTGCGGGAGTGAATCGTCCACTTTTGTAAGCACAGATGAAGCGCTTACCTTTGATTTCTTCAAGGAGAATGGTTGCCCAATACTTATCACTAGCATCTGTTTGCAGAATTCTTTGACTAGTGGAGGGAATTTGCAAAGGGGGGAGATGCTGCAGAATTTCTTTGAGATGAGCTACAGCCTGTGTCTGCTTCGGTCCCCATGGGGGAGCATCTTTTTTCAACATCCTCTGAAGAGGATAGAGTGCTTTAGAGATTTTTGGCGCAAAGTCTCGGACATAATTGGTAATTCCAAGGAAAGCCTGAATTTGGCTAACTGTCAAATTCTCAGAGGGAAATTTTTGGAGTTCTTCTGCAAGGTGAGGACCTGGACAGTAGGTCCCTTCTTTCAAATGCATACCAAGGAACTCAATTTCTTTTTGAGCAAGGATCATTTTCTTTTGGGAAAGCATGATTCCATGTTTCTGGACAATTTCAACGAACTGGGAGAGTAATTTACAATGGGATTCCTCATCAGGACTGTAGAGGAGAATATCATCAATGTAAATCTGGGCATGTGGGAGAATGGGCTGGAAAATTCTACACATGGCTTTTTGAAAAATGGACGGGGCTGTTTTAAGACCAAAGGGGACGACTGTCCATTGAAAGTGCTGGTTTGGAATGCAAAAACCAGTTTTAGGACGGTCATCAGGATGAATGCCAATTTGCCAAAAACCTGCTTTCAGGTCGAACTTTGAATAGATCTTAGCCTGGGCTAGGCTACCAAACAAAGAGTTTTTGTGAGGCAAAGGAAATTTATCATCTTGGAGGAATTTGTTCAAGGGCTGATAATTGATCACCAATCTGAGCTTACCATGATTCTGTTCTGCTCGCTTGTTCACATAAAAGGCTTCACAAGCCCATTGTGAATCAGAGGGTTCAATGAGACCTTGCGAGAGTAGCTCAGCACATTCCTTCTCGGCCAAAGCAAGATGTTCAGGATTCATACCAGAATGACTAGCTTTTGTGGGATTAACATCTTCACTTTTCTTGAATGGGAGTTTGACAAAGAAGTCAGAGTTTTTCCAAAGAGGGTTTGAACAGGTTTGGATAAACTGGGAATGGGATTCAGAACAGCAGGATAAGAGACTTTGGGTAATTGGATCAAGGATTTCTGGCTGAATGATGAAAAGTCTCTGGATATCCACATACTCACGAAACTGGTCACCAAATTGTAAACCAGTGGGTTTGATTCTGAGCTGGGAAAGTTGGGCTAGAATATCCCAACCAATGATAAGGTCCTTATCTGGGGAATTACAACCAAGGATTTTTGTGGATATGGAACAGTCTGGAAATATTTGGAGGGTGATGGTTTTGCTGCGGAACTTTGTGGTAAAAGTATCACCGGAAGCAGAATGGAAATACCTTGTGTAAGGCGTCCAGAATTCTTCTGGGAGTACTTTTATATCAATGAGTGATGCTGCCGTGCCGGTATCAATGAGAGCAATGACTTGGACAGGTTTGTCATTTTCTGGGGTGTGGATTTGGATGGGGATATATGGAGAGTGGAATACGGGCTGGACATGGAAAGAGTCGGGGATATTATCAGGGAAGAATGCAAAGATATCACCTGGGGATTCATCAGAGTCTGAGGAATAAGTTTGGGGGGCAAACAGTGTGTCGGGTGAAGGTTCATCTTCAACAGAGAAAACAGACTCAATATCTTCGTCATCCAAAGGGATTCCTGTGGTGGAGGAAATCTTTTGGATCATGTAACTTCCTTGGCGCTTTGCTTGAGGACAGTTTTTTGCAAAGTGCCCCTTCTTGCTACAGATGTAGCATCGGTCAGATTTCTTCTTTTTCTTGAAACCAGAGGCAGAGGAGTGATGCCGCTTCTTTTTTCGAAGGAACTTCCACTTGCTTCTCTTAGGTCTTCGTCTGCCAAATGAGAACTTCTCAAAGGAGAACTTCTTGAAGTGCTTGCGCTTCTTATTGCCAGCACAAGAGGGATCACTGCAATCTCTTGAGCACTTGATCTTCCAATGAGGATTGTCACAGTTCTTTTCGAGAGAACGATTCTCCCGGAGGTAACTTCTGAAGACCTCTCTTCTGTGACACATTTCTTCAATGGCAAGGTGGACAGACTGTTGGATTTCTCCAAAAGTCGCATCTGTGATGGTCTTGTTTTTTAGCTTCAGGGCTTTCTCAACAACTTGACTAATCTCTTTAGGGATGGAAGCCAGGAATACGGACTTGAGATTAGGATCAGAACCAAGCTGATAGAAAAGCTTGATCATTTCTCGGAAGTGTCGATCCAGGTCTTTTTTGGCCAGAGAACAGCATTTTCTTTCAAAGAATTCTTTTCTTTTGAGTTCTTTCGAATCTTGAGGTTGGCTAATAAAGAAAAGATGAATCAGCTGAATTGCTTCATCAAAGGACATGGTAAGAAACTGGAGTTGGTCTCTTTCTGGGGCTAACTTCCACCAATCCTTTAAGGAACCGGTGAATCGAGTGACAAACTCAAGGAGAACATCATAAGAGCTGTGTTCCTTTAGATTTCTGGTAATCATCCAAGAATGAAACTCTTGGAGCCTTTCTGCCCATTTGTGGTAAGGGATATCATCCAAAGTGAAGAAATTGGACGAATAGGATTTATAGGTCGATGACGATGGGTCATGGTAAGGCTGGGAAGGTGGAGGTGGATACTCAACTTCAGGTTGGTCTTCCATTTCTTCTTCAATGATTGGCTCTGCAGGGTCAGCCATCATCACGTCTGCCACAACAGACTGGGTGCTAGAATCATAGGATTCAGTATTTGGAATGGAAGATGACTCACTGATAGAGTTTTCAGGAGTAGCTGGGGGTGAAGGATTTATGGGTTTCACTGTGGAGATGGTAGGAACTTGGTTTCGAAGGAAATTTTCCAAGGAATTTGAAACCATGTATGAGTGGGAAGGTTTATGAGGAGGGGATTTTTCTGGTGGTGCTGAAGGAGGTGGGAAAAAGGTATGTTTGCTTTTTTCTTTTTTCTCTTGGTCTAGCTTTTTAAGACGATCCCGAAGAGCAAGGAAGTTCGTCTTTGGAGGAGGTGGTGCTGTGCTGAGTACAGCTGCAAAATAGTTGGGGTCTGGAGAGCTTGACATGAAGGATGTGGGGTTAGGAGTTGTTGTCGGAAAGAAAAATGGATCAAGGGCTTGTAGATTCCTTTGCTCAAGGAGAGCTTGTTGTTCTTGCAGTATCTGGACCTGGCGTCTAAGCTTCTCAATCTCAGGAGTTTGGTCTTCCAGATAATGACTTGTAGGAATCTGTTTTGTCTCCATCAGGTACAGCCTCTTCTGGAAATCTTCCAACATCTTCTTAGAGACAGATGTAGCATGGTCTACCCTGTCAAGACGAGTAGCCACTGTGTTGATTGCTACATTCTGGGCGAGAGCATTCTCTGTCTGCCAATTCAGAACAGCTTCAACAGGTGTAGGGCCTTTCCGTCTTCCATGAAGATCGACATCATGTGGTGTTGTGATCTTTGGAGAATGGAAGTATTTCTGCTGTGCATCAGAGAAACTTTCAGCATGAGGGAATCTGAAAGTGGCTGAACTTTCTTCAGATGGGGCGGGCTGTAAAGGTGGGAAGTCTTCTGGTCGGAACATGCAAATACTGGGTAAAACAGGAGGTGGTTCAGGTTTAGGATTGCAAGTGTATGGCTGAGGGAGTATGATGGGACAGGAGTTTTTCTTTACCCATTTGAGGATGGGTTTGTAGAATGGAGAAGTGATGGGTTTCTTTGGTGGTGGTGGTGGTGGTGGTTTTGGTTCATCTGGGGGACAAGCAGGTGGAGGTGCAATAATTTGAGGAGGTTTGGGAGAACCATACTCAACCATATACTGCCAGCGTCCGCCGTCTTCACCAAGAGGACCCACGGTTGGATCACCGTCTAGGTACCTTTGGTAAAGTGAATCTTTCTTCTTCTTCTTTCTGGTGGACGTTCTGTCATCCTCATCATCTGGTTTCATGCATGAGGAACAGGAACAGTCAACATCCCAAAAGCAGTGTCCGGATGGATCCTTGTAATAATGGATGGGTCGTCCATGGTCATCAAAGGATTGGACATGGGCTTTTGGATCTGGGTCTTCCATACTGACAGACTCAGATGAACATGGGGCGAAACACAGGATGGTGGGGAATGATGGAAAAACAGAGGAAGAAGTGTCTTCCTTTTCTTTTGTGAATTTAATGGTGACAGTACCATCTTTTTTCTTGGTGTACTGTGGCTCAGAGGATTGGACAGGTCGGGAATTTTGGTGGAGTTTTTCATAGTTGGTTACCCAACTGTCAGGAAGAAGTTTGACAAGCTCATCTCTTGGAAGTTGACGAGGGATGTGGATACATGAAGTCTGGTCGTTGTCAACAGAGATAAGCAGAACATCATCTGCACTTGGTAGGTTGAGATCAATGGCATGGTTTTGTACTCTGTACACCATATGGTAGTGTAGAGTAGCAATTATGGCTGATGTGGTTTGAGGAGCACCAGTGATCTGCAACTGAACCTTCAAAGCAGAGAGAAGGTTGGGATCTGCCAAGGCCATGTTGAAATTTGGGAAGAGAGTGACAAATACTGTGCCTGCGTTCAGAGTGGTCTGAATCGTGCCAATGCAAGCATGCTGGTATTCCAAGAAACGAGTATCGAGGAGCGCAACCCGAGCAACTACGGGCAAGCCTTTTCGTCCATGCAGGGATAGGGCCAAACGGATGGCGCCAAAGTGGAGGTGCGTGTAACCCTGTTGAGCCCACTGGGCAGGGAACTCAGGTGGAATTTGGAGAGTTACAAACTGCTCTTGTTGCGTAGACAGGATGGGGTGCTGGTCAAATTTAGTGGACTGAACATACTCTTTGACAGAGCGGGGGGTTTGTTTGATGAGATGTTTGATGGAGCGAATGGGGGAGAATGATGGTGGTTTGCAAAAAGCGGAATAGAGGTATGGGGGAGAATCATTGCCGTACTCTATTATTGAGAACAAATCTCAACGATACAGTATGGGGTCATGCAGTTTTGCATGCGGCGGCCTTAATTAGATTGCGCCCTACTGCTAGTCTCTTACAATCTCCCCTTCAGATGGTTCTTGGTTATGAACCTGATATTTCACATTTACGCACTTTTGGTTGTGCAGTACAGGTGCTTGTAGTACCACCAAAAAGAACTAAAATGGGTCCCCAACGCCGTTTGGGCATTTATGTTGGGTTTGATTCGCCGTCCATTATTAGGTTCTTGGAACCAACTACTGGTGATCTTTTTACTGCTAGATTCGCGAATTGTCATTTCGATGAGACAGTGTTTCCATCAATTGGGACACCTATGACTGCAAAGCAGAAACCAGTTGAGGTTATCTCTTGGAATGAGAAAGATTTATCTCATTTAGACCCAAGAACTCCTGAATATGAAAACGAGGTGCAGCGTATAATCCATTTACAGGCTATGGCCAATAGACTTCCTGACGCATTTAATGATGCTACTAAGGTAACGAAGTCTCATATTCCAGCTGCAAATGCTCCAGCTAGAATAATTTTTCCCGAATGACATGATAAAATGGATCAAAATCCACCACATTTGAAGCGTGGTAGACCAATAGGATCAAAAGACACTGTTCCTCGAAAACGAAGGGGAAAGAATCAGGAATCTGCTCCAGAAGAGTCTGGTATTGTGCTTGCTCCCAAAGCGCTTATTGCCCCTGAAGAGGCACAAACCCATGAAATCATCACCAACCCCGGGAATACTGAGAATTCCATTACATATTGTAATGAGATTTGGGATCAGAATGAAATCATCATGGATGATGTTTTTGCATTCTCAGTTGCTCATAAAATTATGGATGATGATTGTGAGCCACAATCTATTATTGAATGCCGTCAAAGGCATGACTGGCTTAAATGAGAAGAAACAATTAAGGCCGAATTAGCTTCTCTAGCTAAACGAGAGGTTTTTGGACCTGTAACTCGAATCCCCGACAATGTAAAGCCTGTTGGATATAAATGGGTATTTGTCCGAAAACGAAATGAGAAAAACGAGGTTGTGAGATATAAAGCCCGACTCGTTGCTCAAGGATTCTCCCAGCGACCTGGGATTGATTATGATGAGGCATATTCGCCTGTGATGGATATGATTACATTTCGTTTTCTAATTAGCCTTGCAGTCTCTGAAAGATTGGAAATGCGTCTTATGGACGTTGTGACGGCTTATCTATAAGGCTCATTAGACTCTGATATTTATATGAAAATTCCTGAGGGATTTAAAATGCCTGAAGCATGCACTCCCCGCAACTTATTCTCAATAAAGTTGCAAAGATCTTTGTATGGGTTAAAGCAATCCGGTCGCATGTGGTACCAACGCCTAAGTGAGTACCTAATTAAGGAATGGTACAAGAATGATCCTATCTGCCCATGCGTGTTTATTAAGAAATCAAAAACCGAATTTGCTATTGTAGCAGTTTATGTCGACGATATGAATTTAATTGGAACTCCAGAAGAGTTAACTAAAACTGCTGAGTATTTGAAAAGGGAGTTTGAAGTTAAAGACTTGGGTAAAACCAAACTTTGTCTTGGTCTAGAGCTTGAGCATAAAGCAAATGGAATAATTGTTCATCAATTAGCATACATTGAAAGATTACTTAAACGCTTCAACATGGACAAGTCTCACCCATTGAGCACCCCTATGGTTGTAAGGTCTCTAGATCCCCAAAAGGATCCATTTCGTCCTAGAGAATCTGATGAAGAGATACTTGGTCCTGAAGTACCATATCTCAATGCAAATGGGGCGTTAATGTACTTGGCACAATGTACGAGACCAGGTATCGCTTTCGCGGTAAATTTATTAGCACGTTTTTGTTCTGACCCAACTCGGAGACACTGGAATGGAGTTAAACATATTTTTCGTTATCTCCGAGGAACCATAGATTTGGGATTATATTATTTCAAGGATTCCACTACATCTGGTTTAGTTGGATATGCTGATGCTGGATATAAATCTGATCCACATAAGGCTCGCTCTCAAACCGGTTATTTTTTTTGTTATAACGGCACTGCCATTTCTTGGTGTTCTACTAAGCAATCGCTAGTAGCTACATCTTCTAACCACTCTGAGATTATTGCTTTATATGAAGCTGGAAGAGAGTGTGTTTGGTTAAGATCCGTTATAACGCATATTCATAATTCTTGTTGTTTAACACCGGTTGCAAATTTTCCCACTATAATTTATGAAGATAATGCTGCTTGTATTGCACAAGTTAGGGGAGGATATATCAAAGGTGATAGGACCAAGCATATCTCGCCGAAATTTTTCTATACTCATGAACTCCAAGAAAGTCGACAAGTTGATGTTAAACAGATTCAATCCATAAATAATCTTGCAGATCTTTTTACCAAATCATTGCCAACGTCAATTTTTGAAAAATTAGTATATGGCATTGGTATGCGACGAGTTCACAAGATGCAAGATTGACTAGCCCCAGCAGTGGCTATATGGTTTAATTGAGGGGAAGATATTATGAACTATGCACTGCACTCTTTTTCCCTTTTGTCCGGTTTTTGTCCCATTGGGTTTTTCCGGCTTAAGGTTTTTAATGAGGCAGTATCATTCTATGCACATTCATAATATGATGAACACAATGAATATTCAAGGGGGAGTGTTATGAAATACATGAATATTTGAAATACATGAATGAATATTCATTATATTCATCCTATCTAATGTACCTTTTATGGTATATTTCTAAGTCCATCTCCATATCCAATGTATGTTCATCTCCCTATCAAATGTATGTATTAATTCAATACATTAGCATTAATGATAAGTGCATCCTTATTCTCCTATAAATAGGAGCTTAGTTTTTGGTCAAATTAGAGAAGTTGAAATAAAGAGATTTCTCCTCTGGCTTTCTCTACTTGCTCTCTGTTCTCTCTGTTATATACTTGCAGTGCGATATTTTACAACAAATTAAAAACAGATGGTCCAATGAGTTGTAACGCCGAAGCCCCTATATATAGCGTCGGGATCCCTATATATACTACACTTCCCGGAGACATCTATTGATCAGTCACAAGAAGAAGATGATGGCTTCAACACCAAAGTTGAAGTTGAAGCTCGTGGTCGACAAGAGCAAGCAGAGAGTGTTTTTTGCGGAAGCAGGAAAGGACTTTGTGGACTTCCTCTTCCACGTCCACGCCTTGCTGAACGCGGTTCTCGCGCACATACATGCCAGGAAATCCGACTCCGTGTGCGGCAGCTTAGGCAATCTTTACAAGAGCATTGAGGACTTGGAGGATGTGTACTTCATGATGCCCCGCCACAAGCAGAACCTCTTGAAGCCCAAGTTCCTCAACCCTGGTCCTAACATCAAAGCCCCGTTTACTCTCTTATTGCCTAGCGATTCTTCATCTTCATCACGCCAAACCCACTGCCACATGTGCCCGACCGAGGATTGTACTTATCTTTACGGTCGAAAGGTCGCTGACGACTCTTCCGTAAAATGTCCTCGTTGCAATGCCATCATGGACCGAAGGGTTGATTTCGTTGAATTGCCAACCGGGCAGACTGGTTACGTGAAATAGCTGGTGAAGTATGTGGTGATGGACGACCTGATGGTGAAGCCGATGACTACTGACTTGTGCGTCGCGATGTTGAAGGACAAGGCTGCCATGATTGAGAACAAGTTTGTTGATTTTGGGGTGGACGCGGTAAAGCCAGATCTCTTGGTTTGTTGATTGAGAACTCGTCTTTCGCCACACGTTTGGCATTTCATTTTCCTCCTCACAGCGAGACTAAAGAGCATCGAAACGAATTCAGACGATTTTTTTTTTCAGTCGATGACAATTAACATTGTGTTAACCCTTTGGTGGTTACTTTGGCAGGGAAAGTTGCTGTTGGAGGCATCCTTACAATCCAGGACAGTTCTGACCGATGTCTTCCTTGGCAAGACAGCTGAAATGATGTAGCTACAATCAGTCCCTCGTATTAGTGACTGAGGAATTTTGTTGCTACCCTATCTTGTCTAGAGATCTACGTGATTTCTGTTGGTATCTTCAGCATTCCGTCGGTTTTAATAAAATAATCCAGTTAATAATCGAAAAATTATAGAGTGACAATTGATTATCCGTTCTTTGCCTAAGTCTTAATTACACGCAATAAGGACACTCAATCCGATGTAAAACTCACAAAATTCACTGAACAAAATCCGTTGTGTTGAAAACTCAATTCCGTTGGTTTTCCGTGTTTGGTTCCAGAAAACGAAAGAGACCACTTGAAACTTGGAAGACTTCTAAAGATCAAAGTTGCCATCCACGGTCCGGGCAAGAAGTCTGATTCTTGGATGATTGTTTTCCTTGCACGTTCAAATATTTATGCACATTCACTGGACAAGTCATCTCCAAAGGCGAAACAAATCTCAACATGTGGGCATCCACAACATCTCACGTTCGAGAGAAATTCCGATGCAAATAGAATTTTTGGATTTATTTCCCGACCGATTCGGTTCAACAGACTTTATAAACGTCCTGTAATCGGATAGGGTTTCCTAACAAGCTCAATTTCGAAATATTAAGTTAACAGCGTTTACACAAATTAAGGGCCAAATTGTTTAGAAACTGTAGGGAAGTGTAAAAGGGCAGAATCAAATGAGAAGTCAAAGGCTGCTTATCAGTTGTTATCAAGATTAGACGTGGTTGGTCGAAATAAAAACCGATCAAATACATGGATGAATCTAACATTTTTTATATAAGTTCATGCACGTTTAGATCTTGTGGCTTCTTGTCTACAAGTCTCCTATTTTTTCCGAGTTAGGAGAAATAGATCTACTGTAGGAGAAGGAAGACGACGAAGATTTCAGATGGAATCAGAGTACATTCACCTTGCCGATCGGGACGGAACAAGAACAAAAATCTTAAGGGTGGCAAATTGTGTAAGTTACTCATACAAACCTGGGATAATATTATGGTGGGCTGAATTACAATTTTGCAAAATGGATTGATATCCAGTAATAGTTTTTACTACTATTTAATGAAGTACATACAATTAATTACCAATTTGTTACCTCCCCTTGGCAGATTGAGAATATTATCAATGGTTTGCTTGTGTCTCGGTCCTGTCTCTTCTCCTCTCTTCTCTTCTTCTGGGAAACCACATTATCTATTTTATCTGTTAAAATATGTCTCGAGTTTAAGCTTACAAAATTCGAACCAATATGAATTATAGGAAAGCGCAAAATTTGGATCTTGTGGACATCGTATATTTTTTGATACGGGAAAAAAAGGATTTCCTGTTCGGCTACAAGATACCAAGTTGTTGAAGGATTACTATTTTGTCTTGATATCTAATTAGTATGGTAGATATACACGGAAGTCTAACTTCCTCTTTGACCGATCCAATTTGGATTTCTTCAAGCAGTGGATGAACATATTACATTCTCAAAAATATCTTTTCTTGATGATGATATATATATATATTAGTTTATTGTGGGATTTTGAAGTGCCGCAGTTGATCCACAGAGGGACTTCATCGTGAAGCCTTGAAGTTTCAATAATTACGTCCGGCTAAAGTTCTACTTGTGTTTTGTAGCCGAATTAAATCTTGTGAGTATAAGATTTTTGTAATTCCTTTATTAGACTGAGAGATTATTTTGCGAGGAATTGGGGCTAAACACTGTGTGCATTGTTGGATGTAATTGGGGCTTGGAAAACACTGAAAGTGTTTAAGTGACTCGAGTGTGGTTTGTAATCTCCGTGTATCGCTTGATCTATAGTGGAATTCGTTACTGGTCTCCCTGTGGATGTAGGTCTCTATGACCGAACCATGTACATCTTGTGTCTGATTTACTTTCTTTCTTGTTCTGTCTATCTATTATTCGATCGCTTGTTCCACGCAACAATTAGTATCAGAACTAGGCTTGCTTGAATTGAAGCGAATCGATGGCGACAGAAGAAGGAAAAGTGAAAATCGACAGATTTACGGGGAAAGACTTTGGTTTCTGGAAGATGTAGATAGAGGTCTATCTATATCAGATGAAGCTGCACGTGCCCATGTCTGGGAAGAAACAAGAGACAATCAAGCAAGCTTATTGGGAATTGCTGGATAGATGAGCAACGGGTGTTATTCGGCTGACGTTGGCTCGTAACGACGCGTTTAATATCGTTAAATAGAAACTGTGAGTTTGATGAAAGCCCTATCGGACATGTGCGAGAAGCCCTCTGCGATCAACAATGTCTATTTGATGCGATGTCTGTTTAACATGAAGATGAGCGAAGGTGCGTCAGTTGCTAATCATATAAATGAATTCAATGTGATCGTTAGTCAATTGAATTCAGTTGATATTGACTTTGAAGATGAAGTACATGCTTTGATTCTATTATCATCATTGCTTGATAGTTGGAATACTACCGTTACTACTGTTAGTAATTCCTCTGGATCAACAAGTTTAACTTTTGATGGGATTCAAGATTTAATTCTGAGTGAGGATACCCATAGAAGGGAATCTGGAGAATCTGTATCTACTGCTTTAGTAGGTGAAAATAGAGGAAAAGCTAGTACTCGTGTTAGCAGAAGTAGTATGAACTCGGATGGACGCAGTTAGTCTAAGACTTATGGTACTGTTTGTTGAAACTGTGGCAAGAGGGGCATTTTAGAAGGAATTGCTTTAAGCTGAAAAACGAAACGGGTAAGGGAATTATAGTTTAATCTCCGGATGATATTGCAGCTGTAGCTGAAAAATCTGATGGTGTCGATAGTATCTTGTCTGTCACTGAGGATTCATCATTTGATGGATGGATTATGGATTCTAGTTATTCTTTTCATGCTTCACCAAACATGAACTGGTTTACTACTTATCGGTGCACAGATAATGATAAAGTGCAATTGGGAAACAACACTGAATGCGATGTTGTAGGTGTTGGTGATGTTAAAATCAAAATTCATTATGGTATTATGAGGACATTGACTAGAGTAAGACATGTTCCGGAATTGAAAAAGAATTTAATTTCCTTGGGTGCCCTAGATTCAACTGGATGCATGTATTTTTCATGAGGTGAAGTTTTGAAGATTGTTCGTAGTGCCCTGGTGATAATGAAAGGAATCAAGCATGGTGGCCTTTATGAATTTCAAGGTGAGACATTGATAAGTTTCGCTCTTGAGACGCCGACATCTGTTCAAGAGTCTAACAGCTGCTCGAGGAAGGCCTAGGTGATTGTGCCGATGCACAAGTTTGATTTTGTTGTCAGGAATACGCGGACAAGAGTTTTGATCGAAACGGAGACTGGTAAGTTGATCAAGCATGTGCGAACTGATAGTAGCATAGAGTCCTGCTCGAAGCTGGTAAATAAATTCTGCATAAAAAAGGGCATAGTGAAACACTGCACTAGTGCTAGTAAACCACAATAATTTACAAAATTGATGAGTAGAACGTTACTAGAGAAAGCTCGTGAAATGATCTCTAGTGATGGTATGGCTAGAAGAATTCTAGCTAATGCGCTTAGTATGGCGAGCTACTTGGTAAACAGATTTCCATCAACTGCGATCAGATATTAGACTCCCGAAAAAGTGTAGTCAGGTAATGTTGCTGACTATTCTATTTTTAGAATATTTAGTTGCCTGTGTTATTATCAAGTAAGTGATGGTAAGTTCTATGTGAGGGCAAAGTGCATATTCCATACTATGCAAGAGGTGAGTGTGGCTATCAATTGTGGTTCTCGAATATAAATTCACATGTTCACAGCAGAGAAGTTATCTTTGACGAGTCTCCAGTACTTCATGTTAAGAGTGATTATAGCATTGTTAATACGGATCTGACGGTGTTCAGCTTGAGGTGGAGTTGAACCAAAAACTCGTGAAGTAGCAAATACTAACGAAGTAATCGACACCGATGGTGGTTGTAGCGAGGTGGTGCCTATAGAGCCAACAGTTGCTGTAACTACTAATGACAATGTACATATTCGATCTCTTGACAGATATGGATGCAACGATGGTTTTGCTTTATCTGTGATTAAGGAGCTTGTATCAGAAAATACTTGTGGAGCAGTTAAAAGTGCATGTTTAGTTGGTGTTCTGATGAGGTCCACGGTTATGGTGAAGTTCAAGCGTGGCTTGGGCTTGGATATTTGTGGTGGTTGAGCTCATCGGGACTGTTGGGAGAGTAGTAGCGAGAAGTTTAGATTCTAGCGAAGCAATTGTGATATGGCTCAAACGTCGAGTCAAGGGGAGATTATTAAAATATGTCTTGAGTTTAAGCTTACAAAATCCGAACCAATATGAATTATAGGAAAGCAAAACTTGGATCTTGTGGACGTCGTATATTCTTTGATACGAAAAAAAAAAGGATTTCCATTTCGGTTGCAAGAGATCAGGTTGTTGAAGGACTACTATTTTGTCTTGATATCTAATTAGTATAGTAGATATACACATAAGTCTAACTTCCTCTTTGATCGATTCAATTTGGATTTCTTCGAGCAGTGGATGAATATATTACATTCTCAAAAATATCTTTCCTTGATGGGTCGACCACCGTATGTCTCTTTCATGGGTTTATTAGTTTATTGTGGGATTTTGAAGTGCCGCAGTTGATCCACAGAGGGACTTCATCGTGGAGCCTTGAAGTTTCAATAATTACGTCCAGCTAAAGTTCTATTTGTGTTTCGTAGCCAAATTAAATCTTGCGAGTTTAAGATTTGTGTAATTCTTTTATTAGATTGAGAGATTATTTCACGAGAAATTGAAAGCTAAACACTGTATGCATTCTTGGATATAATTGGGGCATGAAAAACACTGAGAGTGTTTGAGTGACTCGAATGTGGTTTGTAATCTCCGTGTATCGCTTGATCTATAGTGAAATTCGTTGCTGCTATCTGTGGACGTACGACCAAACCACATACATCTGTTGTCCAATTTACTTTCTTGTTATGTCTATTTATTGTTATTGTTTGACTGCTTGTTCCACGCAACATTATTTATGGCAAAGGCATTTGAAAGAGTTTAAAAAGGATGTAGAAAGTTATTCAAAAGCCATCCTGAAGGAATCAGATTTTCGACGAGGAAGGGCATGGCTTCCTTGTTGTAATTATGGTTGGTTTATTAAATCAACAAAAGTGAGAAAAGCACGTCTTTTCAGTTCACGTGTCTTTTAAATCACGTGTCAAACTTCATTTTATGTGACTCGATAATTAATTTAGATGAGCAAGATGTCACGGTGCTGTTGGATGCTTGGAAGCGCAGCGACTTCTTATGTCGATATTACATCATTGAATGTTTAGAAAGTCCCCTATGTAATGTATATTATAAATTTACAATATTGAAATTGCTAAATAGTTATGAGAATTCTTATAATGAAATACAAGACTGAGGATGCCGGCATCAAGAAATTCGTGCCAGCTTGGGAGAGATGTTACGCAAAAGAGCTGGTGAAGTATCTGGTCATGGATGATTTGGTGGTGAAGCCGATGACTGCTGACTCGTGCATTGCCATGTTGAAGGGCAAGGATGCACCGATTTTGGACAAGTTTGTTGACTTTGGGGTGGATGAGGTAAGCTGAACCGAACTAACATTTGTTTTCCTGGCTAGTTCTTGGATACATGCTTTCTTTGAGAAAAATACCCCAAAAATCATAAATCTATTGCGATTATGTCAACCACTCCTAAACATTTTGCATTTATGTTAATTCAGTCTTTTCGATCAATTCTAGTAAAAAATCACCGACGTGGTGCAGTCGGCGTTAGCGTGGCCAATTTTTAATAATATTTTAATATTTTGGCTAATTATTTATTTAGTTATTTATTATAGGCGATTGATGGTCTGCTGGTGGAAGAAGGACGAAAACAAAATAAGAGAAAAAAGAGAAAATTTTAAATTAAAAAAAAATACTAAACAAAAAATTTGATAAAAATATTTAAAATTAATCACGTCAGCGCTGGTTGTGTCACGCCATCTATTGCCGGCCAAAAGTGGCTGGAATGATTAAAATGTCACAAATGCAAATGGTTTATGACTAAATTTGTAAAGAAAATGTTTAGGGCTAAATTAAAACAATTGCAATAAATTTAAGATTTTTTAAATAATTTTCTCGGATATTTTCCATCTTTCATGCGTTTCGGTTTATCCGCGCAACGGATCTTGTGAGTTAGTAACTGATTAAAGAGCTTCGGACGAATTCAGACGATGCATACAGTCATGATTCCTTTATTTTCTTTTTCAGAATTTACGCCGGTATGTTCAGTCGTCGCCCAATTAACAATGTGTTAAACCCTTTGGTGGTTCTTTGGCAAGGAGAATTGCTGCCGGAGGCATAATCAGTCCAAGACAGTTCTAACCAGTGTGTTCCTTGGCCGGAAAGGCCGTTGCAACAATCAGTCCCTTGTATTACAGACCGTAGCTTGCCTGGAGCAATGCCGTACTAACTGAGGAAGTGCTGCCCTATAATTACTTACTAATCATGTAATTGCCGCACTTATCTAACTCAGGTGCTGCCTTGTTTTTTTAACTGACGGATCTATTCAGATAGAACACATTTTGTGCAACTTGACAAGCGTATGGACATTAGAGGCAATGTAGTCTTACACATCATAGTACCGCAAAACAATCATCACTCAGAAACTAATTTCTAAGGTACGGCGTGTATGGCAACACTTCTGTTTCAGAAATCAACTTTTGGCCAGAAGCTGATTTTTCTACTTCTACTCAGAAGCATAAGTTGATTTTTCTACTTTTAAAAGTTTGTTTCTGATCAGATAAATTCGTTTGGTAAATGTTGAAAATCTCTACTTCTGAAATATTATTAAAACAAAATCTTTTATGAAAAATTATTATCGGGGGGAAAATAAATTTCTACTTCATTTTTAAAATTAAAAATTAAAAATTTTATTATTGAAAATATTATTTACTTTTTAAAAATAAAAATTATTATTTATTTTTTACTCTGACGGCTGAAGACAGCCACTCGACGGCGGCAGCGAGAGGTGGTGGTCACAGTGCGACAATGGTCGGCGGCGGTAGAAGTCGGCGATATATTGCGGCGGCGGGCGAGGCGGTTATTGAAGGTGGCGGCAGTTGTCGATGGTTGGCGACAGGGGGATGGTGGTCGTGGGCAGCGGCAAGCAAAGTTCGGCGATGGGCGAAGGTCTGCGGTTGGCGGTGGTCTCGGGCTGCGCCAGCAAAGGTCGGCGGTGGGCGAAGGTCTGCAGTTGCCGGGTGGCGGTGGTCGGTGAAGGTCAGCGGTGGGTGGAGGCGAGCATGTTAGAAAAGAGGATGAGGCAAAAAGTACTTCTTGAGTTAAGAAGCAAATTTTTTATTTAAACTTTTCAAATTGGGGAAAAAATAACTTCATAAGTGAAAATTCACTTTAGAAGTAGAAATTTCTTTCAAAGTAAAAATTTGTACTAAACGAATTTATGCTTCAGAAGTTATATTACCCAACGGATTTTTGCTCCGAAAGTACTTATGAAGCATAAATTCACTTCGAGAAGTGTTCCCAAGGGCACCCTTACCAAGTTGAGCAGGAATAAACTACTCCGGCAAGCTAATAGATACAAGAGTTTAATCTCTGAAGGTTTTGTTTTTTGTTTTGTCAAAATTCTCTGAAGTTGAAGAGCAGCGATTTACGGACGTTTCCTCCATATGAATATGTCTGTGAGAACCCTTTTGGAGTGCCATTCATTCAGCGTTCAACAGCTTCTTGGCCTGAACGTGCATGAACAAATATTCGATTCATTGATGTATTGTTTGACCGGTTTTCATTTTGACCAACCACGTCTTATCTCTTCATGATGATGACATCTGATAAGCAACCCTTTTGACTCTTCATTTGTTTCTGCCTTCTTCACTTCTCTACTTTTCTTTACCAATTATAAATGCATCCCATTGGACCTAACTCATGAATCGCATTACGTGTATCTCACCTTCCTCTCTGGAAGAGCGAAACCGACAGATACATTAGAGGCAATCGTGAACGTTCCAATGAGATGAACTGTGAAACAGTGAATATGGGAAAAGCGAAACAGTGCACCGCGCTCTTCACTGTCTCATCGCCTTCCTCCAAGGCCCCTTAGACTCCCTATCCATGGATTGTTCCAATGAGTTGTAGCTCCGAAGCCCCTATATATGCTTCACTTACCTGCGACATCACATATATTGATCAGTCACAGAGAAATTTAATAGACTCTGCTCACCAAGAGAAGATAATGGAGTCGACTCCAAAGTTGCAGTTGAAGCTGGTGATCGACAAGAGCAAGCAGAAAGTGGTTTTTGCAGAAGCAGGAAAAGACTTTGTGGATTTCCTCTTCCATGCTCACACGTTGCCGATCGCGACCCTCTCGCACATAAAAGCCGGGAAAGCATACCCCATGGACGGCAGCTTAGGCAATCTTTACAAGAGCATTGAGGACTTGCAGGATGTGTACTTCACGATGCCCTGCCACAAGCAGCTCCTCTTGAAGCCTAGGGTTTCCAACCGTGGTCCAAAGTTCGCACTCCCGTTTACTCTTTCATTGCCTAGCGATTCATCATCTTCATCACAAAAAACCCACTGCTACATGTGCCCGGCTAAGCAGCATTGTACTTATAAGTACGGTATAAAGGTCAATGATGGAGACTCTTCTCTGAGATGTCCTGGAGTGAATCTCGTTGAGGTGCCAACCGGGGAGACTGGTTACGTGAAAGAGCTGGTGAAGTATGTGGTGATGGACGATCTGGTGGTGAAGCCGATGACTATCGACTCGTGCATCGCCATGTTGACGGACAAGGCTGCAATGATCGAGAACAAGTTTGTTGATTTTGGCGTGGACGAGGTAAGCCAGATCCAAATACGCTATGTTCAGTCGACCACAATGGACATTATATTAACCCTTTGGTGGTTAATTTGGCAGGGAAAATTGCTGCTGGAGGCATCATTACAGTCCAAGACAGTTCTAACCGATGTCTTCCTTGGCAAGAAAGGGCCGAAATAATGTGTCTACAATCACTCCCATGTTGGACAGAAAACCTGGCTTCGCTAGAGCAATGCAGTAATAACGGAGGAATTTGAAAGCCACCCTATAATTATTTACTAGTCATGTTATTGTCGCCCTTGTCGTACATGTTTTCGTTTTCTATCGATCTGGTGAAACCGACAGATACATTAGAGGCAATCATACATCTTATCACTCAGAAACCAATTTCTGAGTAAGCCAATATGTAACAACAACTAATTTCTCAATGGGGATTAAGTAACTTCCAGCATCTCACAAAGTTGCAGGAATAAACTACCGGAGCGAGCTAATACATAGGAGAGAATAGTTTCTGAAGACAAAGAGTAGCGTTTCCCTGTTCTTTCCTTTCGCCGAATATGTCTCTGAGAACCGTTTTGGAGTGCAAAGAAGCATTCAACAGCTTCATGGCCTGACCAACGATCACACAGCACAAGACAAGTTACGAAAGGGTTACTTAAGAAAGGACACCAGCCCGACGGCTGCATTTTTTTTTTTTTTCAAAGTTTAGAATTTGTACATCGTGTTGTGAAAAACTGTAATTGCACTATTGCAGTAGCTCACAGAATCAGAACACCATCTTAATTTAGTCCGAATTGTAGAATATTTCTGGTCATATAAGTTAGAATTACCGTGGGTGACGGGTACGCAAAGAAAATTAATTTTAGGGACTCAAAAGTAGGGGTGAACGGTTCCAGGTTCCGGGTAGGTTCCACCTGAAACCTACCCACTACTACAGGTTCCTTATTTTTCGAAACCTGGAACCTACCATGTATACCTTGAAACCTGGAACCTACCCTGTCACAGGTTTCGGATCCGGTTCCAGGGTACCCTAGAACCTGCCGAGCCTCGAGAAAAGCTATATTTTTTATGAATATGCAAGCTCAAATGTGAACCTGAATGCAGTCAAATAAAGAAATAACACCAAGTTCAACTCCTTCAATTTTACAAGGAAAATGATCTTGACGTGGAATGGCCGATCACATCAAATGACATCCATGTTCTATATAATAGGGGTGAGCATGGTTCCAGGACAGAACCAAGAACCGAAGAACCGAACCGCCGGTTCCGGTTCGGTTCCCGGTTCTAGTGTGATAGGGTCCGATTTTCGGTTCTGCATATTGAAGAGCCGCCGGTTCCGGTTCCGAGAAAGGAACCGAGAACCAGAACCAGAACCGGCTTTTTAAAAAACCCTAATTTTCTAGTTGCTCCTCTTCCAGTTCCTTCAAGACTCTCCGTTTCCTTTCTTTCTCACCTCATGGTCACAGACACCCCCTTCTTATTCTTTTTTCCACGACCGAGCACCCCTCCTCTCCATTCCTCCCTCATCTATCGATTTTGCTCGTGCCACCACCATACCACCGGCTCCACCACGTTCAGCTACCTCTCATCGTCACCCTCAACCTCGCCGGCATCGTCGTCGTCGTACTTCTTCCTCAAGCCCGACGATCTCCATCTCCTACTCTCTCTCGCGTCGCGACATCTGACACCTTCCAAGGGCCAACGCAGCACGCCCGACGGCCATCTCTCACCGTCGACAGGGGTTTGCTCCCTCTCTAGCCCTTTGTTGACACCTGATTTTTTTTTACCATTTATTATTGTGATTTTTATTCTTTAAAATTAATTAAAAATATCAAAAAAGGTCATAAAATCACAAAATCAACTTTGGAAGCCTTGGTTTAACCTTAGGAACCAATTTTGAACAAAAAATATTTTTCGGTATTTTTAATATTTTTCGAGTTTATTTAATTATAAAAATACCCAAAAAATCAGAAAAATACCATTCGTGGTCAGAAAAATACCCAAAAATATTCGATAATTTTGTTTTAATTTCCTCTTCAAGTGTGTCACTTTAAATCTCAAAAATTCGGCTCGGGTCACTATGTTCCTTCACAAACATAAACCCGAACCGAGCCTAAAAAAAAATCATTTTCGAGTCTTTTAGTTTTCAATTCTCACTTTTTATAAGCTATGACATTGGATTCTAAAGTCTTAAAGTGCAATTAGGTCAATTTGCCCTCCAATTTAATCAATTTTTACCAAAAGGGCTTAATTGCACATTTTTCTTTCAATTAGTCCCCGGTTTCACGGATGTATACGTATGCTCTACGTATTTATACATCATACGTATTTATACGTTATGCATATTTGTATTGTTTGGTAACCTCTTTAACTCTTGTAATAATAATAATGGTTATTATTTTTAACACCTTTGTTAGTGCCTTTTTTAGCATTTTTGTATTGTGAGTGCTATTTTTAAATAGCATTTTTTGTATTATAAATTGTGAGTGCTATTGTTAGTGCTATTTTTAAATGACATTTATTTATCATAAATTGTGAGTACTATTGTTAGTGCTATTTTTAAATGGCATTTATTTATCATAAATTGTGAGTGCTATTATTAGATAGAATTTATAATTGTTAGTGCTATTTTTAAATAGAATTTTTGTATTATAAATTGTGAGTGCTATTGTTAGTGCTATTTTTAAATAGCATTTTTGTATTATAAATTGTGAGTGCTATTGTTAGTGCTATTTTTAAATGTCATTTATTTGTGAGTGCTATTATTAGATAGAATTTATAATTGTTAGTGCTATTTTTAAATAGAATTTTTGTATTATAAATTGTGAGTGCTATTGTTAGTGCTATTTTTAAATAGCATTTTTGTATTATAAATTGTGAGTGCTATTGTTAGTGCTATTTTTAAATGTCATTTATTTGTGAGTGCTATTTTTAGATAGAATTTATAATTGTTAGTGCTATTTTTAAATACAATTTATTGGAAGGTATTTTTGGCTATAAAAGGATGGCAAGAGTTTTGAGGTTGAAGGGGAGAGACATTTTGTAGAGTGTGCAAATTTTTGAGAGTTTAGAGAGAAGAACACAAACACTCTCTATATTCTCATAATCTTGAGCGAGCAAAATATACTAAGTTCGGAATATTGATTCCGCATATTGCTAGCACAATTGTTGTGGAGTTATTAGTCGTCTCCCCGTTCGTCAATTGGTGGTGCGTCCGAACTAGATGCCTAACACTTGTGGAGGCTGAGATCGAAGAACATCGAACCGACACCTCCGTTCAAGCACGCTACGAGAGGTAATCTATTTACTCCCTTTGAGACTTTGTGATTTTTTTCGATTGAAATGCACGAAGTACGCCTCTGGAGATACATGTGTGGGTTGTTATTTATTTCCGCTACGTGTTACGTGGATCCCAACAGTGGTATCAGAGCCAATCCTTAGGTGTTTTCGTGCATTTAATTGATTTTTTGCAATTTTTGCAATACTATGGCCAATATGTATTAACGAATTGTTCGTCTTACATGGCTAATGGAGATTGATTATTTTATATGATAAATTAATCAACGTAGCAAAAATTGAGACTAAATCAATTTTGAATCGAAAATTTATGGCTATCTTATTTTACGTAAAAATTCTGAATATGATTCAACGTAGAATTTTTATTGTGCCTTCCTAAGTTTTAAATTGTGAATTTATTACTTACGTGAAAGGGTGGTGATCATGGAAAAATCCCTAATCAATGTGATTGATGTATATATGAATGTATGATGATTATTTATATATTTGGGGTTGTAATTATTAAATGGAGGCTGCGTACTCCTTTTATTTTTCATGTAATCTTTATTTTTAGCATAGTCAATTGTTGATGTAAATGCTACGAGGATTACGTGGAGGAGCCTTTTAAGTCGGCGAGCTCTTTGGGGCCCAATTCTTGAAGAGTTCAAGAAACCAAGAAGAAGCGAAGAGCGGCTCTCCGTTATTAAAATATTAAAATGATTATATGTGGTCTCATTGGCTCGAGACCCATTAAATCATAATTCCATGATCACCACGTAGGATAGATATTTATGTGATTGACATCTATTTATTTATTATGATTACGTGAGCATGTTAAACTGGTTAATGTGCAAAGTCAGACTTACCTCACCCAAAATTGTGCCTGCATGAAATCCTAGTTAGGAAAATCACTCGCATTAGGTACCGAAAGGGCGTTGGTAACGACACCAGCGTAACCAAGTCCCCGAACCCAAAATCTCTGGTTCCGTAGAACTGATCGATCTCTCCCAATCGATCGGTAAGGTTTCCGGTCTACCCTCCAAGAAAGACCGGTGGCGACTCCAAATGCATGCACAATTTGCACATGCCACCACGACCACACTGAAGGTCGAAAGCGATCGACTCTTATCGTCGAAGAATACTCCCGCCGCGATTTGGTATGGGCCTGGGAGGGCTCGCGCCGATCCAAGACCCGTGATCGGTAATCCATTAGCCGCGTCCGCTTCCGGACGGGTCGCGACAGCTGGCGACTCCGCTGGGGACTTGTTCTAGAAACTATGGTTCTAGACCTCAAGTGGACTTAGGCCGTAATAAAAATTGAGTGATTTTTCTAACCCTACAGGCGCTCTTGAAGGTGAGGTAAGTCCGCTCACGATAGGTGTTATATGTTTTTGCAGATTGGAGTAATAAGGGGTGTAGTCTGTGATTAACTTTATTTTACGCAGGTGTGGCGTAGGAATGTATGTTGTGTGGATGATTTGAAGTGCTGATTGATAAATTGTTGTGCATGACTTGCATTGTGATGATCACGACACATGGACACACACAACCGCGCCTAAAACCCCAGGCGCCGCCTTTAGGAACACAATAGAAGGAATTGAAAATGGAATCTCCGTGAGGAAAAACACGGGGTAATCCACTTCTCAATTCCGCTCGCTTCGAACTATGGATTGAGTCCCAATGCAACGATAGTTGTGCAATGGAATCGGCTCTTTCTAGAACTCGAGGTGGGAACCTTAACCTTAGGTGCCAAACCCTCTGATTTTTAGAAGTTCACCATCACTTGTCTCATGCGCATGTCTTTGGGCGGTTGGTACACCTAAAATCGCACATAAGTCGACGAGTTAGGTTGGTAAGACTCTCTATCCCTCAAAACTATTACAGTTCATATAAATATAGGCATTTCATTCATTGCATTCTGGTGATTAGATTAAATGCCATTTCAAGGATAGATGCATGTGTTTTTCCCAAACGTCCTTGATAGAAGACGAGGAGGATGATATCCCATGGCGAACACCGAGTGAGCAACAAAGGAGCCTACTATGAACATTATTGAGATATCGTCCAATGAAGATGACGAGTTGGGGCAAGTGATCCGGAAGTCACAGATCGAACTTGGGGCATCCTTAAACGTTAGGATCACATTCCTTGGTTTCATTTTCCATTACTAGTCCTCTTGTATAGGGTTTATTTTTATCGAGGCTTTCTCTATCTCACCCCTTAGAGTGATTGTATTAGGGATCTATTGGTGTATACATTCAGATGGAACTCGGTTGTATTTCTTTTGACGGGTCATGGGAATGTGATAGTGGCATTTTCTCTAATCATCCGAATACTCCCAAGTCAAGTTTATAATTCCTTTAGAGGAAACTAAAGTTGAAAATCTTACACGACCTTTTTGGTCGTACAGGGTAATCCAACCCCAATTTCGCTAGAAGGAATTATACACTTGAATTGGTCCATGCATGTCATACGTCACTAAGTAATCCACGATAATTGATCAAGAGTATTGACGTTATTTCGAATTTAATGACGAGATAGATGTCCAAATTGCTCTCGTTCTTAACAAAACGGCCTTGATTTGGATGCCGTATCTTCAATTAAATTTAAAAACACGTCGTTATGCCTTGCATTTTTGACTAATTCGCTCTTCTGAATATTGGTCAAAAGCAATTATCGTGAATTACATTCCTTTCAATAGTATGCTTTCTTTCGAGGAATATTGATAAAAACTTTTCGCACAAGATTAAAACCCTTGTAAAAGTTCTTGTCATTATTAATTACGAGCAAGCATAAGATTGAAAGGGGTCTATGTTTTCTTTTTCAGATTATTCCTTTTGACTCGGTCTTTTCATTTGCAGGTGAAAAACAAGTAGCATAAAGAAATCTTTTCTTGGATAAGTCTGAGGCTATTCTTTCATCTGACCATGAGTGAGTTAGAAAATCAGAACACATCTACTCGACTTATTATGGATCGGCTCATCCAAGTCTAAGATGTCCGGATGCTCGAAGAAATGGATCATATAAAAGCTAAAACAAACACAGGGGCTTTCATTCATTCTTGCCCAAACCAGATCATACAATTCATTGGGGTGGAAAAGTAAAGCAGAAGTGAGCCCTAATCAACGACACAAAGGAGCCCAGCTGGCCCTCCAGGTTATGGATGCTTTGTTTATACGCACCACTCCGCGTATCATGGTCCGCAAGCCTGAGGTGGAGGCGTTTGCGTTCATCATTGACTGCAACAACCTGAGTCTCGTGATCTTCGGCGACTGCTTCCAAGTCCCGAACAAGTCCATTCTCACGAGTTATATCCTCGTTTATGCCGTTGAGCCTTTCTTCCAGCCACTCGCTCCGATTCCTTAGCAGGGCATTACGTCGATCGCGCTCATAGGTAGCCAGAGATAGAGCTAAGTCCTCCACCAGATTCCTCCTCTCGCGTAGCAATGTCGAAACCCGCTCTTTGGCGAACTCAACAGCCTTTTTGTGACTATCGGCCAGGTAGTCAGCCAACGCTAGGCGGTCGGACTGATCCTCATAACGGGCTCGCAAGACACGAGCCACGGTAACTCCCCGATGAGCAGCGCGGTAGACCTCCAAGGAGTTCGTAAAGAGCGTTGGAAAAATATTGTATTCCCTCCCCAACGCGGTACCCTCGAGGGAGGTGATGTCCAGGTCCCCGAACATGACTCTGATCTCATCCTCCGTTTCGGGATGATCGGCTATGTGAGCGTAGCCTCGACCCAAGAGGTTATAGAACTCTTTCCATCGAGTCAAAGCTTCGGCTGAGAAAGTGTGAACTTGGGAAGAAGCCATTTTCGACGGAGATGTGTGTAGTGGAGCGATTAGAGGATGGAAGCAAATTATATGAGAGCGTTAATCTCCCAAACACCAACTCCGCATTTTATAGCGTCTCGAGAGTGGAGAAAAGTTGCAGCAATAATGCTTGTGGAGCCGGGTTAATTAATGTAAAGCGAGGGCTGCTCCTCCCGTGAATCATCAGACATGTCCTGATCCGCAATTTCAGGCCTGACAAATTCGGTCTCGCCATTATTAAAGCTGGGAGGGAGGCGAGCGCAACTATCGAAGAAGCCGCGAAAGGATTGTGTTGTTCCATCACGCATGAAGCTGGGCGGCGAGTGAACAGCTCTGCCACTTAAAAAGAGAAGACAATGCTGAACAGGCATGACTATTGAGGAAAAGTGAAAGGCGAGCGCAACTATCGAAGAAGCCGCGAAAGGATTGTGTTGTTCCATCACGCATGAAGCTGGGCGGCGAATGAACAGCTCTGCCACTTAAAAAGAGAAGACAGTGCTGAACATGCATGACTATTGAGGAAAAGTGAAAGGCGAGCGCAACTATCGAAGAAGCCGCGAAAGGATTGTGTTGTTCCATCACGCATAAAGCTGGGCGGCGAGTGAACAGCTCTGCCACTTAAAAAGAGAAGACAGTGCTAAACAGGCATGACTATCGAGGAAAAGTGAAAGGCGAGCGCTACTATCGAAGAAGCCGCGGAAGGATTTGGTTACCCCTTCGTGTCGGAAAGCTGAGCAGGAGGTAAACAGTTCCGTCGTTTCAAAAACAGAACGCTGAACAGACCTAGCTTTCGAGGAAAATGAGGCAACAAATCGAAAGAGCGAGTATACAAAAGAGAACAGAGAACCCCGAGTGACGAGTTCGTTGAAAGACCTCAAATTCTCTAGAATCAGATTCAACATCGAAGCCATGGAACTCAACATCGCCGGTGACGAACATCAAGATCGCAGTGGTGACGACGGCAGTGGCCACGACGCTCAACCCCGGAAAAGAAAAAGTCGCCAGCGCTACGCTCGGAAAGAAATCCAGGAGCTTGAAGCTTTCTTCGATGAATGCCCTTGCCCAAACGAGGAACAAAAGATTGAATTGGGCCAGAAGCTGGGAATGAATCCTATGAGAATCCATTTTTGGTTTCAGAATAGACGTTTCAGACTAGGTGTCCAACACAGGCGTAAGGAGATCACGGCCCTAAAAGAGCAGAACCAAAACCTTCAAATGGAAAACATGTGGTATGAGAAAATTCTCAGTACTATTACCTGCCCTGACTGCGGTGGCCCTACCACCCTCAGTAAATTGTTCCCCAGTAAGCCTTCTACGAAGATGGAAGGTGCTCATTTATCCCCCTGCTCCCTTGAGCCATCTCCGGTACAATCAGATCCTGCTAATGGCGCGCATGAGCAGATCGATCCTACAGAAATTATACCAGTGTCTTCGGAGGAAGAAGATACGTGTCGTTATGATCGGAGTCACCTCATCGAAGCCCATGAATCTCCTCCACAACAGCTTCCGGTAAGATCAGATACGGTTCAAGAGGAGTTAGAGGTTAGTCGGCAGGCTATCTACGCCACTCTGGACGACGAGAAGAAGAAATTCACTTGGCCCCCGGAGCTTCATCTCAAGTTCTTGGACGCAGTTCGACAGATAGGACTCGACTTCATAGGTCCGACAAGCATACTTAGGGTCATGAACGTACCGGGACTTACCAAGCAATTAGTCGCGAATCACCTTGGTTGCTACAGAAGGGCGTTAGGACAGCGTTATGCAGAACTGAATCCGAGCAATAGACTCGGCTGCGAACCCAGCACCCTTATGACAAATGAGGCCCGGTCGAATTTGGACGACTATTGGGGATTTGATCAGGATATCCTCGCGAGTCATTTCAATATTCCTCAAGAACACGCATCACAAGTGCAACGAGTAAGCACTCCTCCGTCCGAGCAGCAGCTAGTCAGTGTTCATCCTGTCGCAGATCAGCCCACCACGCCCAGTGCTCAAGGGTTTGCCCAATTAGAGCATATGGCTTCAGATGATCTAATGGGAGAAAGCTTGGAGCACTCTTATTTCCCTAATCCCCAAGTGGGAGATGCTTGTGGTAGTCAATCGATCAAATCTCCTCTTATAATCCCAGACAAAGATGGAGGTTCCAGTTCGAAGAACCCGTCGGGCGATGCAGCTCAACCTACACATCAATCGTTCGAGGGGTCGGGTGATTTCTTCGATGAAGGACTTGATACCTGGTTCGATCAGTTGGAAGCTATTAAAGGTTGGCAACCATGATCTGCACTTGGTAATGGCACACCTAAGCTGAGGCCAGACTGGTTAGTCATTGGACATGCCCCAAGAAAGAAGGGGATGTACGCGAGAAGGATGTATCTCCTATTGTAAAGTTCTCATCGGTGCATGCGTTTGTTTCTTCAATAGCTAGAGTTGATTCTGCATAATGTTTTTCGCAAACGTCATCTCGTGTGTATACGGTAATTCCTTGTTATTAAGTTCAAGGTAAAATCAGCCCCGACGCGTGAAGGCAGAATTGATAGCATGAGTTACTAGCAGAATGTGATCGAGCTCGAAAGTGAAAGATTACTAGCGGCCCCAAACGCAATGACCGCAAAATCAGGGGCAATCTTTAAGTTTCGAGCAACTACAAATCTATTTCTCACGAGGCATTCAGGTCAATCAAATATAAAGCGTCGGGCTGTGAGAATGATGCGTAGTCAATCTGTTGACACAGGCGAAAAAGGAGTCGCGTAGATCCGAAAGCAAAAACCTTTCTTGGCTAGTCAACAATGCAGAATGAAAGAGCATATATAAACAAACTCGCATTTATTTCATTCAGCAGGAAAGTTTACAAGTGGATCACTGAGGGGGAGCAGTAAACCCAAAATGAGTTCTGACAAGCATCACAAAAAAGCTTAACTGACTCTCCATGCTATCCATGCCTTGCTTACAACCCACACTCCGGGAATCGAGGTCTACAAGCTTGAAGAAAAGGAGACGACATTTCTCCTTAAGTTCGTTCACCTTGGTGTCATAGTACTCGAACTCAAGCTCTAAGTCATGAGCCAGCACCCTCCCGCGAGCTATATCCATGCTCAGGTCTTCAAGCCTTTCCTCCAACCAGGCACACTGGAACCTCAGCACGAAGTTGTGCTGGTCTTGCTCAAAGGCGGTGTCAAAAAGAGCCAGACGCTCCACCAAGTTGTCCCTCTCACGGACCAGCATCGAAACCTGAGCGTGGGCGTATTCAACAGCCCTTTTATGGTTATCGGCCGTCAGCATGGCCAACATCAGGGACTCAGTTCGGTCCTGATAACGGGCTCGCACGATACCAGCCAAAGTGACCTCCCGGCTAGCAACTTCGTAAGCCTGCATGAAATTGTTAAAGAGAGTTGGGAAGATCACAAACTCCCTTTGCAGTTTCGTACCTTCAATACACGCAGTATCCAGGGCCGGAATCAGAGTACGAACTTCAACCTCAGCTTCAGGATGATTGTTTATGTAGCCATAACCCCTACCCAAGAGGTGGTAAAATCTCTCCCATTGGGTCGAAGCTTCAGGTAAGGCAACAGGCATAGAGGAGGAATCCATATGCGATGGAATGACGGAGAAGAGAGTGAGAATGTGAAGAGTGTTTGAGAGGCTGAGTCTGATAAGGCTAAAGTGTTAATCTTCTTGACATCAATCTATCACCTTATAAATGCTCGAGTACAGGGAGAAGTGGTAATAATATTTTATGTGCAGTAGAGCCAAGCGGGTTTCGTTAATGCATCCCCGATGAGTCACGAATCCACCACCGTCCTGTGATCTCGGGTTTTACGAAACATAATGGCGCCGAAAGGTGGGCAGGCTTGTTACTCTAGAGACTGGGCCAGGGGGACAAGCGTAGTGCTCGACAAAGCGAAATCAACGCAAGAGATCTTCAGGCTCCGTTCACGTAGAAAAGAGCAAAAAAGGACAAAGTGGGAATTACGAAGCCTTGAGAAAAACGCTCGTCAAGTAGCCATCACAAAAGGACGAAGTGGGAATCTCGAAACATTGAGAAGAGCGCTCGTCGGGTAGCCATCACCTTTGATCGAAGAACGGTGATCCGGCTCCTTTAACCTCTCAGAATTTGCAGAGAAAGTGAAGATCCAAGGAGGAACAAAGAAAGCTGAGTTAACGGAAAATCAAACAGTGATATCCCGGTCAAAATGTTCAAGGGATTCTGTCATTTACTGGAAGCGCCAGACTTGGAGGTCTCCGAGCTTGAGCTGCTGGAAGAGTTTGAAGATCTCAGGACCGAACCTGACACGAGGGCCATGGAGACCGATCCTTCTAATGATGAAACCCGCGGCTTGGTTAACGAGAACAGTACCCGCGACGGTTATCAGCGTCAGAAAGGGGAATATCTCAAACGCAACACTTCAGGTCAAGTCTATAAACTCGAATTGTTTTTCAGGGAATACCCCTATCCGGACATGGAACAGAAAATCAAAATGGGCCAGGAGATAGGGTGGGAGCCTCGGAAGGTCAAGTGTTGGTTTGAAAACAAACGAACCCGGCTGAAGCAGCAACGCGATCGGCACGAGTTAGCGGTTGTAAGGGAGGAAAATGAAAAGCTTCGAATAAAAAACACTCAGTACAAAAAAGCTCTAAGCATCGCTATTTGCCTGGAGTGCGGTAACCCTGTTCCCACGGACGGAGTATTCACTGAAGAGCCAGATCTGGGGGTTTATAATGCTCATTTGTTGCAATGCCCTTCGCAACATCTTTCGGAACAGGCGGGTACCGCCGAGGATCTACAAGAGGAAACTAGTGCTATAAGGTCAAAGTCGACGCCCATTGTGGAAGGGAACATGCGTCATGACAAGTCGGGTCCGCTCGATGATGAACTCACCATCATGACCAGCCGATCTGAGACCACTAAATCCCCTCCAGAGCAACCTCCAACACGACCAGATTCCGAGAAGAGTAACCGCCAAGTTGCTGACACCACTTCGGCTAGCAAGAAAATAAGATTTCGTTGGACCCCGGAGTTTCATAGCAAATTTGTTGATGCAGTTCAACAGTTGGGGATCAGTTTTGCTTGCCCATTGCGCATACTCGAAATCATGAACGTGCCGGGACTGACTAAAAATATGGTCAAGAATCACCTTTGGCGCTACAAGAAACTACTGAGAGATGGACGAGCGTCGCTAGACCAAGATAGAGGCGGTTCAACACGACCAGATTCCACGAAGAGTAGCCGCCGAGTTGCCAACCCTACTTCGGCTAGCAAGAAAACAAGGTTTTATTGGACCTCGGAGCTTCATAGCAAATTTGTTGATGCAGTTCAACAGTTAGGGATCAGTTTGGCTCGCCCATCGCGCATACTCAAGATCATGAACATGCCGGAATTGGATAGAAATAAAGTCAGGAACCACCTTTGGTGCTACAAAAGACTACTGAGAGATGGACGAGTGGCGCTAGACCAAGAGAGAGGCAGTTCAAGTTTAAACGATGAACATGGCTGTGATCGCAATCCTCATGAAGCAGGAAGCATCCAATCACCTCTTAACACCGATGGGACTGACAATTACACGGTCGATTGTTCAGGCATCAATCAGAGTACTCCCATGGGTTATCCCAGTACTCCTCAGGAGTATGTACCGCAATTTCAGCAAATCGGGACTCCCCAGTCTGAGCACCGACTGGCCGTTAATACTAGTCCTACAGCGGATCTAACACTGGCAGGAGATGCACATACAATCTTGCGAGACGATTACGGAGATTCCGGCTCGAAGAATCAGGTGGTCCATGACGAAAATGGCAAAAAGATTCCTTCTCCAGTAGTCGACAATACTCAACCTGAGTGTCAGTCGCTCGATGGTTCAGACGATCTCCTTGAAAACATCTATTCTTGGTTCGATCGGCTGAATTCCCCCCTGAGTTACCCTGGTACTCCCCAAGAGTATGTACAACAATTTCAGCAGGTATGGACTCCCCAATTTGAGCACCAACCGATCGTTAGTGTTATTCCTACGGCGAATCCAGCATCGGGTACAAACCTACTGGACAACGATGAAAATACCAACTCGAGAAGTGAGGTTGTTCATGTCGAAAGTAGTGTGAGGAACCCATCGCCAACGGTTGAGGATGCCCGACTTGGGCGTCAATGGCTTGAAATTTCAAGCGAGTCCCTCAGTGAGCAACTCGGCGTGTGGATCACGCATAAACCGAGAAACCAGGTTGTTCATGCCGAAAATGGGAGAAGTCCGTCACCAGCAATTAAGGATGCTCAACTTGGACGACTCGAGCGGTCGGACGATCTCCTGAATGAGCAACTCAGCCTATGGGTCAAGCATTTTGGAACAAGTGCATCTTCGCAGTCGTGACCGGTACCGGCGACCGGACATCTGGTTCGAAGCTCGTGTGCTAAATCATTAGAAGGCTCAGGAGAGTGAGAGGTGAATACATCGAATGAATGTGTTACGGATTTCGTTGTAAAGTTCCCGCGGGAACATTGTAATTAACGCTGAAAACTAACCGCTCTGAGTGTCAACATTACCCTTTGAACGTCTTCGAGCCAAGGGCCATGGATTAATCACTTAATCCGTGGAGCAAATTCCATGAACGATGACTATCACCCGCGGAGCATAATGGGATCTACCCCCATTCAGCACGAAATACGTTTGGTCACGAAGCCTCCCATTTGGTAAAACGATGTATCGTTCCTAAACGATCTTCAACCGAATACCAAAGTAATGTCTCATTTCTTTCCCTTCTCAGGTGTTAAACGTGGATAAATCACCCAAGGAGCCATCTGTTCAAATAACAAAACAGACGTTGCCCAACCGGGGGCAGCTGAACCATTGATATTGCAAATATTCCAAGCATGGATAAGCGGATTTGATAGACGTGGTTCATATCAATACGCGACGTCAGAACGGGATGAGAACCAAGAGTAAAGTTGTATTGTCCCAATTTGTCTTCAATTTGGGAATATGAGTTAACACTTGCTATTTATCCTTGATAGGGACTCACCATCAAGGAGGACAAATTTTGACAACCTGTGTGCACTCGCAGGGGCACACGACCGAGGGTAAGATGTATCGTTCTAATTTTTTGAAAAATTCATGAACGAACAATAACATGTTTCTTCCGCATTTTCAGGGATCTCCAGCCGCGGGGGACAGGTAAGTATCCCTTTCCCCAATCCATTGAAAATGTTGAATAAAAAATAGAGAAGAAAAGAAAAGCTTTTAGAATCTGATGTCTAGAAAAGACATAGGATTCTAACTTCATTGGCATTCATGTTTTGAAACATGAGGTTATCTGAACATGCATTGGGCATCATAAAATCCCATTGACGGGTAAAATTTTTGGAGAAAACGAAAGAGATTTTTCCAATCAAAAGTTGTTCAAAACTTTCAAAAGGACGTTTTCTCAAAAGACGAGAGGCAAAGCCTAGTCCAAACACGTCCTATACACACTTAAGAGAGAAATGGAGCGGATAAGACAGCAGAATCTGGACCTACGGAAGTAGGGACCATTCGCAGCGATTACATGGGTTGGGACGACGGAGGCATTCGTTTCATATCCCCCAAACACTACAGGTGATCGTTGATAACCCCTTTGAACGGCGGTTTTCATTCTTAACCCTGTCAAGAACCACCCCACATCGGGGCAAAATGGAGGTGAGTCCAGCAGCATCAGGAGAAAATGGTTAGAAATTTTCTTGCTCGGACTAACATTAATCTTTGTGTGTTGTTTATATGGTAATCCAAGTGCCATAGGATGATGAGAAGCATTCATTTCTCTATCCCACACACCGAATCCTTTGCATAGCCAAGTTGAGCCTGCAGAATCATTTCATAAACCCGTTGGTGATCATTGCACATTCCAAGACGGATGCAGCATCACTTCAGAAACGAAGAAGTTCAAGACTTAGGGTTTGCAAAAGAATTCCTAAGTTAATGTTTAACCTTGTTAGACCTTTGATCATAGGTCTAATGCGATCCTATGAAGATGAGAAAAAGTGGGATTTCAAAAATCAATGAGAAAAATCCACGGCATCGAGAAAAAGCAAAGTGCCTGGTAAAAGCAAGGCCGATGCTCATGAAAGCTGTTTGCTTGATCCCCAGTGAAACTTGGATGAAAAAAAAAAATTCTTAAAGGAGTCAAATAAAAAAAGCTGCTCCCCAAATGCTGCCAAGCACAGAACAAAGACATGGAGAGAGTCGGTCTCTGAATGCAACAAGGGACGCTCTCTAAAGAGCTGGTGCACACCTCAAAATCGGTTGTACACCTCAAAAACTAAAGATGCAGAAAGGAAAAGACAGGAGGTAAATCAGCAATGATCACCAATGTCAAACTCGTCATGAATTCTGGGCCAAAAACAAGCCTTTTTCGGTCCCCAATCCTACCAACATCATAACCCTGAAACAGTCTTCTCTGACTAAGACACTTGGGTTAACATACAGCTCAGCTCGAAGAAGTACGAGCAAGACTATTTCTTTCTCATTTTGCAGGGTTCTTGACTTGTAAACCCGGAGCAGATGGTGAAAACTTTCATTCAATGACCTTGACTCAAAAGTGAGTCCCCCTTGAAGACCAATATCCAAGCCCAACATTACGGTCCCGTGGAAGACCTCCCGACCGATCAAAATGTATGCGCTGCGAATGAGCCTAAAACCTAGGCACGGGTTAGTAGGGAATCGAGTGTATCCCCTATAAAAAAACACGATCGCAAAACAGGTGAGAAGACCTCATTGTCGAGAAATATTCCAATTGATGTTTTGAACAAACTCTTTTTGGAATTTTCAAACTGTTGATCCAGATTTTCCGTGCAAGGGATTTGTGATCACATTTGCATGTTGCAAGAATGCTTTGGATAACCCCCAGCATCAAAATGCACATTTCATGATTAAAACTTAAATCATACGGTTTTGTCAAAATGGACAGCCGTGGTCTTCCCAAAGATTACTAACGTTTTCTTGGTGAAGAAAAATCTTTCAGGCTCAAACTTATGCAGGATACTTGGAGAACCCAACTCCCAGAATGTCGCCTCAACAGACTCAAGTGAAGTTTTGTCAAAATAAAATCTTTCACTGCTTCAAAAAACTGAATTCCCGACAAACTTCGGGGTCTCAAAAAAAGGGGAAGAAAAATCCTTTTAAAAGAAAAAGTCCTATCAGACGTGGAGAACCCTCGTCCCAGGACCCATTTTCAAAATATCAAACAGTCTCATCGGACGTGGAGAACCCTCGTCATGAGACCCCTTTTCAAACATGGTAGATACCGCCTGAAGGGTCAACACAAGGTAGAAACCGCCTGAAGGGTCAACTCATGGTAGATACCGCCTGAAGGGTCAAATCAAAGGTAGATACCGCCTGAATGGTCAAAATCAAAGGTAGATACCGCTTGAAGGGTCAACACAAGGTAGATACCGCCTGAAGGGTCAACACATGGTAGATACCGCCTGAAGGGTCAACACAAGGTAGAAACCGCCTGAAGGGTCAAATCAAAGGTAGAAACCGCCTGAAGGGTCAACTCAAGGTAGAAACCGCCTGAATGGTCAAACCAAGGTAGAAACCGCCTGAGGGATCACATTAATGGTAGAAACCGCCTGAAGGGTCACATATGGTAGAAACCGCATAAGGGTCCACTCATTGATAAATATCGCAGTAAGGATCAACACAAAGGTCTGATCCACCATACGGATCAAAATTCTTGGCAAATCCCAAAGCGTGGGATACGCCTTCCTTAGGTTCCTACAAGTTAGGAATCCCATCATGGTATGACCTACCATACAGGTCAGAGCTTAATCTCCCTGGGATATTCTGAATGACGAGTCCTAGGCATCTTCTTGAAAGTCGTCGCAACCGGCAGCATCCGACAGGTGAGCTTCAGGTAAGCCTCTCTCACTTCGGCCCATGTTCAAATTGTTAGAGCAAACCGGAGATTGATTTGAGCTTTTATCAATAGGCTTAAGGATCCGATGTCATAACATTTCTTCTCTTATTTTCCCAGTTGAGTCGGTTAGGAATCAGGTGCCACCTTATCTTTGAGAGAAACCTCTAACGAGATTCCTTTCAAAGAGGGGCAGCTGTTGACACCTGATTTTTTTTTACCATTTATTATTGTGATTTTTATTCTTTAAAATTAATTAAAAATATCAAAAAAGGTCATAAAATCACAAAATCAACTTTGGAAGCCTTGGTTTAACCTTAGGAACCAATTTTGAACAAAAAATATTTTTCGGTATTTTTAATATTTTTCGAGTTTATTTAATTATAAAAATACCCAAAAAATCAGAAAAATACCATTCGTGGTCAGAAAAATACCCAAAAATATTCGATAATTTTGTTTTAATTTCCTCTTCAAGTGTGTCACTTTAAATCTCAAAAATTCGGCTCGGGTCACTATGTTCCTTCACAAACATAAACCCGAACCGAGCCTAAAAAAAAATCATTTTCGAGTCTTTTAGTTTTCAATTCTCACTTTTTATAAGCTATGACATTGGATTCTAAAGTCTTAAAGTGCAATTAGGTCAATTTGCCCTCCAATTTAATCAATTTTTACCAAAAGGGCTTAATTGCACATTTTTCTTTCAATTAGTCCCCGGTTTCACGGATGTGTACGTATGCTCTACGTATTTATACATCATACGTATTTATACGTTATGCATATTTGTATTGTTTGGTAACCTCTTTAACTCTTGTAATAATAATAATGGTTATTATTTTTAACACCTTTGTTAGTGCCTTTTTTAGCATTTTTGTATTGTGAGTGCTATTTTTAAATAGCATTTTTTGTATTATAAATTGTGAGTGCTATTGTTAGTGCTATTTTTAAATGACATTTATTTATCATAAATTGTGAGTGCTATTGTTAGTGCTATTTTTAAATGGCATTTATTTATCATAAATTGTGAGTGCTATTATTAGATAGAATTTATAATTGTTAGTGCTATTTTTAAATAGAATTTTTGTATTATAAATTGTGAGTGCTATTGTTAGTGCTATTTTTAAATAGCATTTTTGTATTATAAATTGTGAGTGCTATTGTTAGTGCTATTTTTAAATGTCATTTATTTGTGAGTGCTATTATTAGATAGAATTTATAATTGTTAGTGCTATTTTTAAATAGAATTTTTGTATTATAAATTGTGAGTGCTATTGTTAGTGCTATTTTTAAATAGCATTTTTGTATTATAAATTGTGAGTGCTATTGTTAGTGCTATTTTTAAATGTCATTTATTTGTGAGTGCTATTTTTAGATAGAATTTATAATTGTTAGTGCTATTTTTAAATACAATTTATTGGAAGGTATTTTTGGCTATAAAAGGATGGCAAGAGTTTTGAGGTTGAAGGGGAGAGACATTTTGTAGAGTGTGCAAATTTTTGAGAGTTTAGAGAGAAGAACACAAACACTCTCTATATTCTCATAATCTTGAGCGAGCAAAATATACTAAGTTCGGAATATTGATTCCGCATATTGCTAGCACAATTGTTGTGGAGTTATTAGTCGTCTCCCCGTTCGTCAATTGGTGGTGCGTCCGAACTAGATGCCTAACACTTGTGGAGGCTGAGATCGAAGAACATCGAACCGACACCTCCGTTCAAGCACGCTACGAGAGGTAATCTATTTACTCCCTTTGAGACTTTGTGATTTTTTTCGATTGAAATGCACGAAGTACGCCTCTGGAGATACATGTGTGGGTTGTTATTTATTTCCGCTACGTGTTACGTGGATCCCAACAGTGGTATCAGAGCCAATCCTTAGGTGTTTTCGTGCATTTAATTGATTTTTTGCAATTTTTGCAATACTATGGCCAATATGTATTAACGAATTGTTCGTCTTACATGGCTAATGGAGATTGATTATTTTATATGATAAATTAATCAACGTAGCAAAAATTGAGACTAAATCAATTTTGAATCGAAAATTTATGGCTATCTTATTTTACGTAAAAATTCTGAATATGATTCAACGTAGAATTTTTATTGTGCCTTCCTAAGTTTTAAATTGTGAATTTATTACTTACGTGAAAGGGTGGTGATCATGGAAAAATCCCTAATCAATGTGATTGATGTATATATGAATGTATGATGATTATTTATATATTTGGGGTTGTAATTATTAAATGGAGGCTGCGTACTCCTTTTATTTTTCATGTAATCTTTATTTTTAGCATAGTCAATTGTTGATGTAAATGCTACGAGGATTACGTGGAGGAGCCTTTTAAGTCGGCGAGCTCTTTGGGGCCCAATTCTTGAAGAGTTCAAGAAACCAAGAAGAAGCGAAGAGCGGCTCTCCGTTATTAAAATATTAAAATGATTATATGTGGTCTCATTGGCTCGAGACCCATTAAATCATAATTCCATGATCACCACGTAGGATAGATATTTATGTGATTGACATCTATTTATTTATTATGATTACGTGAGCATGTTAAACTGGTTAATGTGCAAAGTCAGACTTACCTCACCCAAAATTGTGCCTGCATGAAATCCTAGTTAGGAAAATCACTCGCATTAGGTACCGAAAGGGCGTTGGTAACGACACCAGCGTAACCAAGTCCCCGAACCCAAAATCTCTGGTTCCGTAGAACTGATCGATCTCTCCCAATCGATCGGTAAGGTTTCCGGTCTACCCTCCAAGAAAGACCGGTGGCGACTCCAAATGCATGCACAATTTGCACATGCCACCACGACCACACTGAAGGTCGAAAGCGATCGACTCTTATCGTCGAAGAATACTCCCGCCGCGATTTGGTATGGGCCTGGGAGGGCTCGCGCCGATCCAAGACCCGTGATCGGTAATCCATTAGCCGCGTCCACTTCCGGACGGGTCGCGACACCCTTCAACGACGGCCCTTCCCTCGCGTCCATCACCTCGTCGGGCGGCCATCCCTCAACAACTCCCGACGGCCCTTCCTCACTAACGCCGGACGAATCTCCCTCCTTGACGCCCGACGGCCATCCTTCGACAACATCGGACGGCTACCCTCAACAGCACCCAAGGTTTGTCGATTTTATGGGTCGATTTTATTTTTACATAATCAATTCGACTCAAATTATTTGAGGGCTTTTTTCCCCTGTTCAAAAAGGAACAATTTTTTTGCTATTTCGTTCAAGAAACAGAAGCAGAGCACAAGAATTCTGAATCTCCCATGGTTGGGTCCCTTGAATTAAGCATGAAACTTTCTGTTTCTGACATTGGTTGCGTCATATGAGCAGTGTACGCAATGGTGGCTTTCTGCGTTTCGACTTTCGACGGAGTCACTTGGTGAACTCACTTATTCACTTCAATCCCCGTAAGAAACAAGTGCTTTTTTTCCTTCTTTCTTTCCTGTTTCAAGTCAACGATTGCATTTTTAATCAGAAGAATCGACATAGCCTTTGTATCTTAGTTTAGGCCCGTGATCTTGTACAACTTTGTATTGACAAGCCTTGGACTCGAGTAGATGGAATACCAAAGTAGTTCGAACTCGAGCACGAGCTGCACTCGACATTTGACGGCACCCCAGATTTATTTGCATGTGTTTGCTGATTCAGTTGTAGCATTAAACATGTGTGATTAATCGAACTTCTAGCATTAAAGCTGTGCGAGAGGGGAAGGCACCATTCGATCCATTCCCCTCTTTAGCTAGGACAATTCGATTGAACTTGTTCAGTTTATCAATGAAGGTATCTCATGCATATGGTTTTTCGGAACATGTAAACGCAAGAATAGAGTGGGTTTGTTCCATATGCATTCTTTTATTGTTCTACTTAATACCTTCATGAAGGTGGTGTTATACCATCTGAAAGTCTAAACTGGTGGGTTTGGCATGATGAAAATTCTGTTTAGACTTCCTAGTTTTTAACTTTTTATTTTTCTTTCTAACTTTATTACACTATTTGGTTGTAGGTGTGAAGTAACTGAAGTTAATGTAATAAGATAACATGTCAGTGGAGGTGGAGGGATTTGAGGAGATAACTCCGGACACTGAATTGGGATTTTCGGTCAATGAAGGTGGAGAAGAGCCAACCCCAACCGTGGGTGCGAGTGCGACAAACGAGGTACTTGGTTCTGGTCTTCCTCCTCGTGATAAGAAGAACACTTCTGATGTTTGGGATCATTTTGCAAAAATCATAGATGAGGGGACTAGAAAAGGAAATAACGTGAGGTGCATGCATTGTGGGGTTAAGTTAAAGTACAATGTTTCTAATGGTACTTCTTCAATGCGGAAGTATTTGTCAACGTGCAAGAAGTTTCCTCGCAATGTAGATAAGAGGCAGAAATTCTTTGCACCACGCAATGTCAATGTAGATGGCAAGGTAGGGGGAGATCCTGGTATTGGTAGTGTCTTATCGACTTGGACATTTGATCAAGATCGTTGTAGGCAAAAGCTTGCTCAGTTCATCATAGTTGATGAACAACCCTTTTTGTTGGTTGAACGTGTTGCATTTCGTGAGTATATCAGTGAGTTACAGCCTCTCTTCAAGCATATATCACGATTTACAGTGGCTAGAGATTGCATGAAGTTATATTTTAGTGAAAGAACTTGCTTGAAGACTTACTTTGGTAAGTATAATTCGAGGATCGCACTCACCACTGATACATGGACTTCGATTCAAAACATGAATTATTTGTGTCTCACTGCACATTTTATCGATGAAAATTGGAAGTTGCATAAGAGAATCATCAATTTTGTGGTGATGCATAGTCACATGGGTAGGGAGATTGGGAAAATGGTGGAGAAATGCATCTACGAGTGGGGAATAGAAAAAAAGGTATCCACAATCACCGTAGATAATGCTAGTTCGAATGATGTTGCAATTGGATATTTGAAGGATAAACTTACAAAAGAAGGGTCATTGATCTTAGATGGTAAGGTCTTGCACATGAGGTGCACTGCTCATATATTGAACTTGATTGTAAGAGATGGCTTGTCTAAGGTAGCTGCTTCTATTGAACATGTCCGAAACGTGGTTAAATATGTGAGGAGCTCTCCCATGAGAGCCAAGACGTTTCAATCTTGTATTGAGAGTGAAAGAATCACTTACAAAGGTTCGGTTTGTCTTGATGTTGCCACTAGGTGGAACTCCACTTACCTCATGCTAAACACCGCCTTAAGGTTTAGAAAAGCCTTTGAAAGGATGGAAGAAGAGGATTTGTCTTTCGTGGGTGAGCTTAACGATGATCTTCCTAAAGAAGATGACTGGGAAAATGCCATTATTCTTTCCGATTTTCTAGAACAATTTTATAAAGCCACCAAAGTGATGTCGGGGAGTTCATATGTTACTTCAAATGGTTATTTCGAGGGGATAGCTGCCTTGTACAAATATTTGAAAGATGCTGCAGATTCAAAGAATCCTAAGCTCGGACCTATGGGAAAGACAATGAAAGAGAAATTTGACAAATATTATGGGAATTTAGATAAGGTGAATATGCTAGTGTTGATTGCCATTGTGTTGGATCCTACAAAGAAGTTGAATTATGTGAGTTTTTGTTATCGACAAATTTATGATGATGAATTGAGAATCAATGTGATGTATAATAAGGTGAAGAAGGCATTAGAAGAGTTATATGAATTTTATGAGAAATCTTTTGCTTCAAACAATCAAAACTCTGGTGGCCAAGTCTGAGTGCTAGTAGTAGTAGTTCCAATTCCGTTGGTACTAGCTACTAGCAAGTATGACATTAATTTTTGGCGGAAAACCTATATGCTCTCAAAGAAAAAAGCGGACGATGGCAACAAATCGGAGCTTGATCAATATCTTCAAGATAAAGATGAGGAGGCTCTTGATCTTGATCTCTTGATGTGGTGGAAGACTTCCGGCTCAAAATATAATATTCAATCTTTAATGGCTCGTGATGTTTTGTCTATTCCCGTGACTACCGTTGCTTCGGAGTCAACTTTTAGTACATCGGGTCATGTGCTTGATGGCTTTCGGAGTTCATTGACTCCTAAAGTTGCGGAAGCTTTGCTTTGCACTCAAGATTGGTTAAGAGCCGTTCGTATGTCGATTAACATTGAAGAGTGCATTGAGAATACAGAAAAGTTTGAGTCAGGTAAGTGATGTTTATATGTTTACATATTGTAATTCCTTTCTGTATATTTCGAATGAACGCTCTATTTAATCTTTTTTTTATTTAGATATGGATTGTCTTAATGAGGATATAATCCTCGGCAAATAAAGCTTCCGGGTTGAACTGAAATTGCTATGTGTGGTGAGGCTTTCTATTAGTTATTTCAATTTAGTTAACAATAATTTTACTCTAAAACTAATATTAGTTTGTTGTTTCATTTGGTTTCACATATTTAGATTTCAGATCTCATGCAATCGGAAGGGAGGCTCGTGATAAGCTATTTGCATATGGTGTTTCAATTGGAAATTTTGATTGCTTCATCGCATCATGAGTTGCGATAAGCTCTGTTTTTTTTTTTACTTAAAGGTGGTTTAAGACTTTTAGTGGAATTATGGCAGTTAATGAGACGAGCTTGTGAGAAAGAAGTCACAAAGGGACATTGCAGAAACTATTAAAAGAGCTATATCTAATTGTGAAGTTTGGCTGGCGTTATAAACTTATTCTGTCAACTTCGTGCAATTTTTTCTTATAAACTCATCCTGAGAAACTTTATCAGTTTCTTCAAGTATGAGTTATTTTTTTGCAATAGGTTTGTAAAGGAGGAGAAACTGTTATTTTTTTGCAATAGGTTTTTTCTTATAAACTCATCCTGAGGATCTTAGAAGACTAGCATTTGTGATATGGTCATTGCACTACCCTACATATGATAAGAATTTGGAGGCAATTTGATCTTGCAAGCATTGTAGAAGTTTCTCTAAAGCAGTATGAAGCAAAAAGATGTGACTAATCTGCTTCTTCAATATATCTTCAGGAAACAACTTGAAGAGATCCTTGTCAATTTGAAGGAAAAGCCAGATGTCGGTACTTTGTTATTGGTAAGTTTATGATATCCAAACCCTCATGGGATCTTTCATTTCTGCTGTATTCACTATGCATGTATCATGGCTCATAGATTCTTCAGTAAGGCTGTGTTTCCAGGATGTTTAACTTCATGCATATCCAATCCTATGTGAAATTTTTTCCCTGCAATGAATGTAATGCTAAATGAAACACTACTTTGGGCATCTTACTCTAGGGAATTAAACATGTCTATCACTAGGACTGTTGAGCACATCTTGGTAGTGGAATTAGTGAGTTGGATGTTTAACTTCAAGCGTATTGTCATAACTTGCATTTAATCACACTTCATGAGTGTCATGCTATATTACTTTCACAAATAAGAAGGCCTAACTGATTTCCTAGAATAGAGTTCATAGTTGCAGGTTCGAGTTATAATAGTGTCGGAACTGGGGCTACGCTATCATATATGAGAGAGACATTATTGGCGTGAGCTGTATTTCCTTCAAATTAGGCAGTTTTTCCCTTTATTATAGTCTTTCCTAATTTATTGATATGCTAGAGTTAGCACATATATTGTATATAAGGTCGATTGTAATGCTGTAAAGATTCATATTGAATATAGAGGAAAATATATTTCTTCATGGTATCAGAGCCCTAGGGTTTGATCCTTAGGGTACTATACGTCTTCTCTTTTGGGCCGTTTTCGACACGACGCCGCCGTCTCTCGCCGGTCGACTTCGTCCCATTCGAGCAATTCATTTTGCGGACCTGATCTCATGGCCAATGATCAGCCAATTGTGAAAACTGACCAAGCGGTTGCTAGTGCCTCTGCTACTACCATTCTGGTAGACCTGACCGCTACGATGAAGCAGCTCTAGACCCAGCAGGCCGTGCCCCCGCGTGTTGAAGCTCCTGCTGCATCGATTGCTATCAAGCTTGATGGCAAAAATTATGGCGTCTGGTCCCAGGTTGTTGAGATGTATGTCTCGGGCAAAGACAAATTGGGCTATTTGAATGGTGGTTCTCCTGAGCCCCTTCTGACTGATCCGTTTTTTCAACAATGGAAGACCGATGATTCGACGGTGAAAGGTTGGCTTATCAATTCTATGGACCCAGCCTTGATACCAAATTTTATTCGATTTCCTACTGCCAAAGCCGTCTGGGATGCTGTAGCAACGACTTTTTTTTATGGATCTGACACCTCCCAAATCTATGATATTAAGAGGCAGGTTTCTCGATTGAAGCAAGGCGGTGGACCCATCGAGAAATATTACAATGATCTTCAAGGGCTCTGGCGTGAGATTGATTTTTGACATCCTAATCCTATGCAATTTTCGGTCGATATTCAGAGGTACAATGCTATTGTCCATGAAGATCGAGTTTATACTTTTTTGGACGGTCTCGATGACCGCCTGGACAATGTTTGTGCTGATGTTCTGAAGATGGATCCATTCCCCACTATTGAGCAAGCCTACGCACGCGTCCACAGGGAAGATGTGCGCCAAACCGTGATGTTGACCAATGCTGATGGCTTTCCTACGGGTGTAGCAATGGTCTCACGGGGCAATCGAGGAGACCCATCTCTATAGATGATGGCTGGCAGTTCGACGGGTAGAGGTGGGCGCTCTTGGTCTGCTGTCAAGGCCAAGTCTCAGGTGTTCGGCGGTTGTTCTCATTGTGGAAATTCCAAACACACTAAGGACACTTGTTTTAAGCTACATGGATTTCCAGATTGGTTGGACGATTTTCAAGCGAAGAAAAAGAAATCTGAAGCAGAATTGGGCAAGAGTACATGGCAAGCATCCTTGGTGACTAGGAGTTCATCTCTTTCCTTAGTCCCGATGGTATCTTTAACTAATACTTCCACTCTTCCTCCTGAAGGTAATTGTGGTTCTGGTTTTATCATTACTCGTCATGGTGGAAACAATGGATGGATTATCGACTCAGGCGCTACCGATCACATGACACCTCACTTCGATGACCTAGTCAACCGTACCTCACCACGACGAGACAGTGTGTATAATGCTAATGGAAATTGCCATCCAGTCACCGGGGCTGGGAGTGTGGCTCTCACGCCCTCTCTTTCTTTATCTCATACATTACTTGTGCCCTCTTTATCCAACCGTTTATTGTCTATTGGACAAATTACTAATGAGCTGAATTGTTGTGTTCTTATGTACCCGAATTTCTGTTTGTTTTAGGACATTCTCACGAAGGAGATTATTGGGTGTGGTACTAAGAAGGAGGGGCTATACATTGTGGATGATCTGAGCTCTGGCTGTGCATATCACACTCCTAGTCAGTCTGTTAGTAAGGAAAAGAATGTTTGGTTGTGGCATCGTCGGTTAGGACACCCATCATTTAGATATTTGAAGTATTTATTTCCTGAGTTGTTTCGTGGTTTATCAGATTCTGTTTTTCAATGTGAAACATGCATTATGGCAAAGAGTCATCATGTTTCTTTTCCTTTGAGCTCTAATAAAAGTAGCAAGCCTTTTTGTCTGGTTCATTCTGATGTGTGGGTGCATCTCCAATTACTACAATGTCTGGAATGAGATGGTTTATAACCTTTGTTGATGATTGCACACGTATGACGTGGTTGTATCTGATGGAGCATAAAGATGAGGCCTCTACCATATTTCGCATGTTTCATAAAATGGTTGCTACTCAATTTGGAGCTTGTATTCAGATTCTCCGCACGGACAATGGTGGAGAATATATCAATCAACACCTTACCTCTTATTTTAAGGAACATGGTCTCATTCATGAGACCTCTTGCCCTCAAACCCCTCAGCAGAATGGTGTGGCCGAACGAAAGAACCGCCACATTCTAGGGACGGCAAGAGCTCTTCTTGTCGGCGGAAATGTTCTAAGAAGGTTCTGGGATGCAGTGGTAATCACTACCGTTCACTTGATGAATCGTATGCCCTCTCATGTGTTGCAATTTCAAACTCCATTACAAACTCTATCTTAGTTTATGCCTCTCCCTTCAGTCTTGACAATACCTCCTAAAGTATTTGGGTGTGTGGCTTTTGTGCATCTTCACAAGAACCAACGCACCAAACTCGACCCATGTGCGGTACGATGTATATTTGTTGGCTATGGAGCTCATCAAAAAGGGTATCGCTGCTATGATCCGAAGACCAAGAAGACACATGTTACCATGGACATGACTTTTCTGGAGTCCAAGTCGTATTTTTCTCCACCCCAATGTTCCTTTCAAGGGGGAGAATTACAGTGAAAGGAAAAATTGGTGGGATATTGGCATGGAAGGTGCGGAGTCAGAAGGACATATGGAGTCCGGGGTGCGATTGGGTGGGGCTGGACCATTAACCAGCTCAAAAAAAGTTTCAATTATGCAGTTTAATGAGGGGGATGGTGCAATGGCAGAAGATGAATGGGAGGGTGTTCATTTTTAACTGAAAGTGGGGATGATCAGCAGCCTATATCTACATCTAATGAGCGAGATCAGCCTGCTCCTTCGCAAATTGCCCCTTCTTCAATACCCGACCACTCTCTTGAGAATGATCTTGAGGTAAGCTCTCTTTCTGATCTTGAGGTTTTTGATGATTCTGATTTGGTTGTTAGATATAAACTCCCTGACAGGCATAATCGAGGCAAGCCTCCTAGTCGGTATTCACCGGATGTAGAGGAATGAAGGTCTAAATATCCCATTGTCGATTTTGTGTCAACAAGAAGATTGTCAGAATTTTGCAAGGCTTTTGTGTCAAATGTATCAACTGTTCAAATTCCGAATGGGGTAGGAGAGGCCTTGAAGGATCCAAAATGGGTCCAAGCTATGAAGGAGGAGATGGAAGCACTAGAAAAGAATCAGACTTGGAGACTTGTAGAGTTGCCAAAAGGGAAGAAAGCCATAGGGTGTAAGTGGGTGTTTACCATTAAACACAAGGCAGATGGAACCATTGAGAGATACAAGGCTCGATTGGTCGCAAAAGGATACACACAGACTTATGGTGTGGACTATCAAGAGACTTTCTCTCCAGTTACAAAATTAAATACTATACGGGTTTTGCTATCGCTTGCTGCAAATCTGGATTGGCCATTGCATCAGTTTGATGTAAAGAATGCATTTCTTCATGGAGATTTGAATGAAGATATTTACATGGAGATTCCACCTGGATATGGGTGTGTTAATAAGCCAAATGTTGTTTATAGACTGAAGATGTCATTATATGGTTTGAAACGGTCACCTCGTGCCTGGTTTGGTCGGTTCAACTCAGTCATGAGAAAGCATGGTTATTCTCAGAGCAATTCAGATCACACTTTGTTTTTGAAGTGTTGCGACCTAAAATTAAAAATTCTAGGTTGACGGATTATCAGGTTAATTAAATTAACTAACCTAATTCGGACTCTCCCAAGTCCTACCGAATCACAACTTAGGTTCAATTAAAAAATGTATCAAATTGGAGTCGCCACTAATCGTTCTTGGTAGGTCGATTAGAACCCTAAATAAAATAGCGGGAGGACTATTTTATTTCTACGAACCAGAGATTAAGTGTTCGGGGATTTGGTTACATTAATTTTTCAATTAATGCCCTTTCGGTACCAATTTTCATGAAAAATTCTTGATTTGATGATTTAAGATTTTCTGTTGTTCGGTGTAATGCTAATGCAAAATGACATGAAAATATGCATGAATGACGTACAAGACATGGCGAGTATGATTCTAAACTATATGCTATGCATGATATTTTTGGTATTTTTTTAATGAATTTTCGGATTTATGAAAAATGATGGCAAAAACTATACTAAGGTGAAGGCAACATCAATTATAACTTAAGAAATTGATTTCTCAAAATCTCAATTTATATTAAATGTTATTTCCATGTAAAAAAATGTAATTTACCTTTAAAAGAGGTGTCATCTTTTTGGTATTTTTTAGGAATTTAATTAAAAAGGAAAAAACACAAGAATTTGAACAAAAATAAACAATCTTGCCCATAATTCACCTTAAATTCCAAAAATTCCGATTTAATACGCAACATGCCCTTGGATTAGGGCCAGAGAACGGATTATATGTAGAATTACGATCGCCCCTATACACATAGGGCAAACCATGAAATTCTTTGGAGTTATCAATCCGCCCCTCAAAATAGAGGGTTTGATGTATAAAACTCATGTATATTCGAGCACGATCATACTTCAAAAATCGAAGTCAAATTGCGTACATTGATATACATATTCCGACGGGACAAGGCGCAAAGGGAGCATGAATTATGGGCATGATTGTTTATTTAAGTGCAAATTTCACAACAAACAAGCAAGACAAAAGAAAAAAAAAATCGCATGATAAGTTAAATCAACCAACAACACATGAGATAGCACCAAATAATTACGAGACAATGTAATCCAGACCAACATGATAACTCAAGGCAATTCGATCATGAGGATACATGCATGCAGAGAACTTCCTTTTTTATATAAAAGTTCTGTCTCGTTTTTTGCCAATTGAATAGCTTGTTAATTAGAGGAGAAACATATTTTCAAGTTCATTCTGTCAATCCCAAAAAAATCAACATACAATTCAGTTCGTGGATCAACTCATCTTAAAAAATTTTGCATTAGGAACATCGACTTCTGGTTTCAAGCATGGATTCGATAAAAAGGTTTAGTTTTCTATCGCTTTACTTGCAAATCAAACATGTTCAGGGGATCCAAGAGTGACGATGCAAGTTTTCAAGTAAATACACATAGATTAACAATCAAAAGCAAGAGATTCATACCTTTTCAAAGCAGTTTTTGTTTTTCTTCACACGCGCAGCCTGGAAAATTTGTCCAAGAACACGCCTCGCAACTCAATTTGTCGCCAAAATTTCTCGAGAAGTCTACTACAAGTAACAAAAGAATTAGATCTTCAAATAACGCCAATACGGGAGCTAATCGAACTCGGCGAATAGCAGAAGGTCTCGGGCTACGCGGATTGGTTCTCGATCGACGGTTGTGACCACGTGCGTCGGCGGTGATGAGTGGACCGTGGTGGTTTCGGGGCTGACCGTGGCGGCTCGGGGGCTGAGCACTGGGCAGACGGTGGCAGCGTCTTGGTTGATGACGTCGCGATGATAAGCCGCGGGAGAGATGCTCGATCAAAGCTTGCTTGGACCGAACACTTCTTTTTTCTTTTGCCTCTCTAAGCTCACGTATTTTTTCTCTAATCCCATTTTCCCCCTTTTATGAACGTGAGAAGGTTGGGCTCCAAGACAAAAATCAAATCTCCATGCATGATTCCCTTCCATAATCTCTCTTTTGAAATATAGTCTTGCCTCTTTAAAACAAAAAGAATATACGCTATGTATATTTGCAATTATTCCCCAAATTTGATACGATCATTCCGTGCAGATTCCTTCTTTGTTGAGCTCATCTCTTGCAATTTTCTAATATTAAATTCTCATCCCTCGTTTCTGAAACTCTCAACCTACGTACACCCATGGATGGGCTTAATGAGCTTTGCCACAAACTAGATGGGTAATTAAAATCAAAAGCCCTTAAACTTTAAATCTCCCAAACCAACACTAAAAGGCCTTCTAATTTTCAGGTCATAATCTCTCACGCCTTATATATTTCGGTCACCGCTCCTCATGTACTTGTCGAATTCTTCAGTGTGAGTTCTTGTTTGTTACCCTAACTAACTCATCTCTGGTCATGCGACGATATGCAATTAATTGACAAAAAAAAATCAAATACGCAATGCATGAGAAATTTATTTTTGCGAGAACTATGGCTAATCCTCATTTTGTGCTTATATGAATAATTTTCTAAAAAATCAAAATTTAGGTGTCAACATGAAGCGAAGCCAAGGTAAGCTGACTGCATTGATCATATATGTTGATGATATGATCATAACAGGAGATGATACTGAAGAAATTTCGAGGTTTCAAGAGAAGTTGGCAGAAGAGTTTAAGATGAAGAACTTGGGAGGACTAAAGTATTTCTTGGGTATTGAGGTAGCTAGGTCTAAGGAAGGAATTTTCTTATCACAGAGAAAATACGTACTTGATTTGTTGGCTGAAGTAGGAATGTTAGACTGTAAGCCCGCTGATACTCCTATGGTACAGAATCATAAATTTGGAGAGTATTTTGATCAAGTGACGACTAATAAGGAGAGATATCAAAGATTAGTATGAAGATTAATTTATTTGTCTCACACTCGCCCAGACATTGCTTATGCAGTAAGTGTTGTGAATCAATTTATGCATGCTCCTAGTGAAGAACATATGAATGCAGTATATCGTATCCTTCGATAGTTAAAGTCAGCTTCAGGGAGGGGGATAATTTTTGCAAAGAATTGTTACCTTGTAGTGGAAGGATATACAGATGCAGACTGGGCAGACTGGGCTGGGAACGTAACAGATAGAAGGTCGACGTCAGGTTATCTCACATTTGTAGAAGGTAACTTGGTCACGGGGAGGAGCAAGAAGCAAAAAGTTGTGGCTCTGTCCATTGCCGAGGCAGAATTCAGAGGAATGGCGAAGGGGTTGTGTGAGTTATTGTGGCTTAAAGGACTATTGTCCGAACTTGGGTATCCACCGGAGCCTGGGATGAAGTTGTTTTGTGATAATAAAGCTGCTATAGCTATCTCTCACAATCCGGTTCAGCATGATTGAACCAAACATGTTGAGGTTGATAGACACTTTGTCAAGGAGAATTTAGATGCTAAAGTAATTCAGTTACCTTTTGTCAAATCTAATTACAACTGATACAGGTGAAGCGGCAGGGGATATAAAAAAATGAACTTAAGTGATCACTTTTTAAAAATTCAGGAACCTAAGTGATCACTTTTCAAAAATCGAGAAACCAAAGTGGCCACTTTTAAAGATATATGATACTTAAGTGGCCACTTTTAAAAAGATATGGTACTTAAGTGGCCACTTTGTGAAAGTAGAGTAACCTAAGCGGTCGATTTAAATCTATGGTACTAAAAAAAATTGGCTTCTCTGCTCTTGCTGCACAATTTATCAACATTGCATTTTGCAGATCTTCACAAGTTGGCCAAAAAAGATCAACTCAGAATCGAAAAGTAACATAATATTCACGATGTACAACAAGTTCCCCTTTACAGTAAACTAAAAATAACTATTACAGCCAACATAAACCAAAACAAACCCATCAACAACAACTCTTTGATTTTTCATCTTTGAACATTCCTTCTTCTAGTGGTTCAATAAATATACAAGACTCTTTATCTCTGCTTCCATTGGGTCCCCATCGTCTAATTCATCGGTCAATACATGTCGACCTACATCTTGGCTCTGCTCGTACATCTGGGAGCCACTTGCTCTGCTTGTGTTTCTGCTTCCCATCGCCACTTTCATGATTTGATTTCGTTGAGTTCGACGCTGGCAAAGGATCAGACAAGAGATTTAGCTAGGGTGGTTAAGGCATTTCATCTGGGAGCCACTTGCCCTGATTAAGGCATTTCATCAAACATGGGGTGGGTGATTTATTCAGACAAGAGATTTAGCTACTGATGTAACTAGCAATATCTCCTAGAGGGGGGTGAATAGGAGATTCTGAACACAATTATAAATTTCTTGTGGAATGGTTAGAGTTCAGTGTACGATTAGGAACAAAAGCAGTATAACAGTGTGCAGAAAATCTAAACACAAGAGTAAGAGTTTAGAGAAGAGGATATTGCACACGATGTTTATAGTGGTTCGGCTTGGATCAAGCCTACGTCCACTCTCCCACGATGACAGCCGATTGGCTGGATTTCACTATGAAGAATCAAGAAGATTACAATCACTCAAGTGTTTTGTTTTCTTCTCACACAGATTTTCACAGTGAAGGATTTTGAGTACACAGAATACTCTCTCAGATGAAACTCAAATTATTCTTGCACTTTGGATTGTTGTTCGCCCTCTTACTCTCTAGTCGAACATTATTCTTCTTTTATACTCCCCTGCTTCCGAACTAGCCGTTGGATTCCAGCCAAGGGATCGCTCTTCAATCCTTGATTGGACGTCATCAATCTTGATTGAACAAGACTGTATCTTCAGAAGATATGTAGACCGTTGGGTAAGACATTGAACCCTTCTGATTCAGTCGCCCATACAACTGAATCTCCAGCTTCCATAAGTGTGATAAGTTTGAGTTGATTCCCGAGGATATATTCCTTAGAAGATGATATCCCATTATAGAAAGTCCCTTAATTGACAGGGTGGGATATCAGGATAATTGAATATCACTTGTCTTGATCGGAAACTTGCCATACGTGGGTCTTCGTGTTTTGTGAAATTCAGGAACTGATCTTTCTTCAGATTCGTCTAAGAGGAAATTGATTAGTTGACATGAAATGGTAATACGGAGATTTGATGTGATCAATCCGTCACTGTTTGGATCGTCAGGAGCACTTCCATCTGACCCTTCGTCAGAAGCACTTCCATCTGACCCTTCGTCAGAAGCACTTCCATCTAACCCGTCGTCAGAAACACTTTCATCTGACCCTTTGATAGAAGCACTTTCCATCTGACCCTTCGTCAGCGCGACAGAATTGGAGTCACTCAATCTACTGCTTACACATTCTTCCTGCATCACATTTCATTTAACAATATCTTTTGAAGGTTTTGTCAGAATCAAAATATAGGAGAATTTCCACAACAATCTCCCCCTTTTTTATGGTGACAAAACTTCTCTTAGTTGCAAATTTAAAGAAAAAAATTTAACCAGTGATAATATAATAAAAGTAAGTAGCCATCACATTTGCTCCTGCAGGTAATCATCATTAGAGATTCTGTAATGAAATTGTGCTCATAGGAGAGCATGATCAGAGTAAGATTATCCTGCAATAATCCTGCACGAAACTAAACTTCTTAGTAAATTGTCCTGCAAAACGGTAGGATAGGTCTCCTCCTCCTTTCCTCTAAATTGAAATATGATATGATTAGAGAAATATGATTAGAGATAATCTATTGAGACTGCATAAAAATAATTTCAACTTCTCCTCCTTTTTGTCAACATCAGAAAGAAGAAAAAAAATAGCTTGAAAAAAGAATATGGGAGTTTTTAAGAGGAGGGATGATCTTCAGGCTCAGTATCAGCTTCCTCTCGAGAAGGTCCTACAAAGCTTCTTCCCATCATTTGAGCATGATCTCTGACAGCTTGAGAAGAGTGCATGTTTGAGGCTGTTCTGTCCGTTCTGACCAGTGTATATGTAGGCAGGTTGGCTATCTCATCACTAAACATTCGCCCATAGAGATCAATGGACTTTTCCAGCTTAGTCACCTGACTAGTCAAACCCTACAGCTTCCTATCCGTCTTCTGTTCAAAAGCCTGCAGTTGCTGATCAAATTTTGTTTCCATGGCAGCCATTGTCTGAAGAAGAGTGTTTTGGAGATTTTCCAACAGCACCTGAAGTTCCACTTGTGGTTGTGAAGGTGCAGGTTCATGAGTCTCCCCCTCAATTTGTGCCTTGGTGAAAGCCTGAGAGGCTTGGATTTCAGTGAGAAATACATCTGATGTAACAGGCACGGGCTCTTTCTCCCCCTGAATTATAGCTCTTTTCCCTTTTTCCTTTGAGCTTGGCACGGAGACTATTTCTTCATCAATATCCATGGGAATGGACTGTGCACTGGACAATTGATCTTCTCGGGCAATTGCTGAAGCTAGACTTGCAGCATCTTTGGGAATTGTAGCCCTGGTGGAAGAGACAGAGTAAGCTTCAATGTCATCTTGTTCTTCCCCCTGTTCTGTTGACGCCATTGTTACTAGAACGTGAGCTAGCAATTCCTCATGATCACAGTTGACGATTTGGGTATCATACTCTGTGTCATCTGCAAATCGTGCAACTTGCTCCTCATTCCACATTGTGAGGAATTCTTCCTCAGTCAGATCACAGGGATACACAACTTTTTCTTGTTGTTGTATTCTTGTGTCATCTCCTTCTTCCTCAACTCCTTCAGCACTCTGATTTTCGGACTGACCAGCTGCATCTGATTCACCTGGAGATTGAGTGGCTTCGGAATCATATTCCCATGTTTCTTCCTCACTTGCGTCTGCGTCCTTATCAGCAGGAGTGTTTGTTTGTTGCCCTTTAACAGCCATGACTTTTCTCTTCTTTGGTGATTTCTGCCATGACTCTTCCTCAAAGTCCACAATGACTGGTTCATTGTTCTTTGTTCTCCATCCAGCAGGAGTCATCTTGTATCCCATCTTGGTTACCATAGTCTCTCCAGCAGTCATTAGAGGAATTTCTTGCTCGACAAAGGCACCTAGGCCATCAATCTTGAAATGATTGATTATTTTGAAGATCAATGCCGCATAAGGAAGTTGCCCCTTTGGCTTGAGAGCTGATCTGTACATATGCAATAGTACAGTGTGAGCAAAAGAAATCCTTTGTCCTGTCAAGATTCCCCATGGCAACTTTGCCTCATATTTTGATATATCTGTCTTTGATGCTGCCTTGGGTCTGAGACATTCGATGATCACCTTGTGCATCATGATATGTTTCAAGGGAAAGTCCGTGTATGCAAGATGTGACTTTGATTCCCTTGAGAAACTTGATTTGCTAGTCAGGAAGCAGAAAGCTTCACTTGCAGTGACATCTAAGGGTTTGAAATCTCCCTTTCTGGTTGCCATGATTGAAGCCAATTCATCAACAGTCAGAAAATATTGCTTTCTTTTTACTGTGAAAGCCAGGGAGTTGAAGTTGACAAATTGAAGATTTGAATAGAAGTAATCTACCAAGTCAGGAAAAGTGTAGCCTCTCCTAGTTGTAAACTGATCTATCTTCATCTTTTCTAGATGCTTCCTCAGATAGATGCCATTGCTGTCAAAGTACTTTAACTCAAATACCCTTTGAGGTATAATACCTCTCTGTTTCATTGCTTCAAACCTTTCTTTGTGAGCCTGATTCTGGAACAATGGATCGGGAAAGCTTTTATTCAAATTAAAGCCTATATTTTTCACAAATTCATTGAACAGAATGTCATCATCATCTTCCACCTTCGCCTTCGTACCGCCAGGTCTAATTGGGGATCGTCTACGTTTCGAACTTGTCTCTTCCACTTTCTCCTTTCCTTTTCTAGAGACAGACGTAGGTTTTTCTACAGCAAATGGTTCAACAATTTTTCCAGGCAGGCTAAGAAACTCCAAAAGTTCGCCCTCACTATCAAAATGGTGAGTGTTCAGCAGTTTTCTAAGTTCGTTGCCAAAATCTCCTGCGGCCTTGATTCTATCATACATTGGCTTAATAGAATGAGCCATAGATTCTTTTCCTTCAAACGCAGATAGAGATAGACCTTTCGTCAGGCGGAGTGCTTCTCGCTGTTCGTTGATTTGGGTTTCTGTGAGTTCCGCGCCGCTTGCAGTTGAAGCGGAGAACTTCCTCTTCGTCTGAGGCGTCTTCTTCGAGTCAGAGGCTTTTTAAAAGAAAGTGTGAATTTTTCCTTATGCGCCTTTTGAATTTTTGACATCCCTTCTGATGCTCCTTCTGACGCTTCTACTGATGCTCCTTCTGACTCTCCTTCTTACGTTCCTTCTGACGCTCCTTCTTACTCTTCTTCTGATACTCCTTCTGACTCTCCTTCTGACTCTCCTTCTTACTCTCCTTCTGATGCTCCTTCTGACTCTCCTTCTGACTCTCCTTCTGATGCTTCTCCTGTCGTACCTTGTTCTTAGGTATACTTAAGAAGGAAGGTTAATAATGGATAATTTATTTCTGATAAAATTAAAACTCTGTTTATCAAGTGGTTTAGTAAAAATATCCGCAAGTTGATTTTTCGTATCAATGTATTGAATGTGAACATCACGATTTTGAACATGATCACGTATGAAGTGATGCTTGATCTCAATATGCTTTGTTCTTGAGTGAAGTACAGGATTCTTTGTGAGATTTATGGCACTTGTGTTGTCACATAGGATTTCCACAGTTGATTCTTCAACACCATAGTCTTTGAGCTGCTGTTTTAGCCAAAGTATTTGAGTGCAGCAACTTCCAAGAGATACGTATTCTGCTTCAGCTGTACTGAGTGCTACTGTAGTTTGCTTCTTTGAATACCATGAGACAAGCATGTTTCCCATGAGCTGACAGGTTCCAGATGTACTTTTTCTATCAATTTTGCAACCTGCAAGATCTGCATCTGAATATCCCTTTAGTATAAAAACAGAAGATTTAGAATACCACAAACCATAGTTGGGATAAGTCCCTATGTATTTGATTATTCTCTTGACTGCTGATAGGTGTGATTCTCTTGGACTTGACTGAAATCTTGCACATAAGCAGACACTGTATAGTATGTCGGGTCTTGAAGCTGTAAGATAGAGTAATGATCCAATCATACTCAGATATAATTTGGGATCGACTTCCTTTCTATCTTCATTTTTATCTAATTTGGAAGAGTGAGACATAGGAGTTTCTGTCTTCTTGCCATTCTCCATACCAAACTTCTTCACTATTTCCAATGCATACTTCTCTTGAAATATGAAGGTTCCTTTCTGGGATTGATGAATTTGAAGACCAAGAAAGAACCGTAATTCTCCCATCATACTCATCTCAAATTCATCCTGCATTGATTTAGAGAATTTCTTGCAGAGAAGTTCATTAGAGGAGCCGAATATAATATCATCAACATAAATTTGAACTAAAAGGATATCTTTACCTTTTCTTTGAATAAAAAGAGTGGTATCTACATTACCTTTAGTGAAGCTGTGTTGAGATAAAAAAATTACTTAACCTTTCATACCAGGCACGGGGTGCTTGTTTCAATCCATAGAGTGCCTTTTTTAAGACATATACCATATCCTTTTCTTTAGGTTCTTCGAAGCCAGGAGGTTGTTCAACATATACCTCTTCTTTGATGTAGCCGTTTAGGAAGGCACTTTTCACGTCCATCTGAAAAAGTTTGAAGTCATTGTAACAAGCATAAGCAAGAAGTAGCCTAATGGCTTCTAACCTGGCAACCGGTGCGTAGGTTTCATCATAGTCTATTCCTTCTTCTTGAGAATATCCTTTTGCTACAAGTCTTGCTTTGTTTCTCACAACTTTTCCTTTGTCATCAAGTTTGTTTCTGAATACCCATTTTGTTCCAATTACTGGACGATTTTTGGGACGATTGACTAGTTCCCAAACATTGTTGACTTTGAACTGATGTAGCTCTTCCTGCATTGCATTTATCCAGTTTTCATCTGCTAATGCATCTTCAATCCTTTTTTGCTCCAATTCAAATACCAAGGCGATGTTGCTCATTGCTTTCTTGAACTTGGATCTTGTTTTTACACCATCATTTATGCTGCCTATGATAAGTTCCTTTGGATGACTTGACTTATGCTTCTAGTTTTTGTCAAGGCCATCATTTGAGGATATTGTGGATTCATTCTGATCATCTTCTGGTCTTTCTTCTGAGAAAGTTTCCTTCTGAGCATTCTCCGAACTCGTTTTCACATCTGATTCTGCTGGTGAGTTCGTGACTTGATGAAATGTATGCATTTGAATGGATTCAGGTTCATCATCCTGGTTGCTTTCATCGAACTTGATGTTTACTGATTCCTCAACGATACGAGTGTTCTTGTTGTAAGCTCTGTATGCTTTGCTTGATGTTGAATATCCCAAGAAAATTCCTTCATCTCCAATGCTTAGAGTTCTGCTTACCCAGTGTGCATGCATGACATAGTCCACTTCTCTCAAATTTAGTTTGAGGTAATCCTCGAACAAGTCCCTTCTTGGAAAGTTTTGAAATATGTTTCACACTAATATGACCTAACTTTCTGTGCCAAAGATCAGATTCATCCTTAACATAAATAAGACATTTAGCATGTTCACAGTCAGCATTAATATCTAAAAGATAAATATTCCCACGCCTTCGTCCCGTGAAGGATTGTTTCTTATCCTTGCTCATACCTGTGCATTTTAGATCTTGGAACCGAATATCATATCCAGAGTCACAGAGTTGACTTACAGAAATCAAGTTGTAGTTCAATCCTTTGACTAGAGAGATATCTTTAACAATCAGATTTCCAATCTTTACATTCCCTTTCCCGATCACTTTACCCTTGTTCCTTCCTCCAAACGACACACTTCTTCCATCACAATCTGAGAGGGATATAAACACATCTGGATTTTCAGTCATGTGACTTAAACAACCACTATCCAGAAACCACTTGTTCTTCCTTCTCTTTGGTACCTGCAATAGATAATTAACTTACTGTTTCTTTGGTACCCATGTTTTCTTGGGTCCTTCTGTGTTAGTATATTTTGACCTTTTAATAGGTCTCCAAATTTTCTTGCAGTAATCCTTAGTATGGCTAGGATCACCACAATTCACACAAGGTTGTCGAGTGTAGGATCTAGTAAAATGCTTATGAAAATGATGCTTGTAATCGAAAAACGTTGGTTTTCGAAATTCAGTTTTAAAGATATTTATTTGGCTACATTCCTTTTTAAAACCTAACCCAGATCGATAATTGAAGGGTATTTGTTTTGAAATAATGCTATTCAGAGTTACTGAGCTTTGTGAAAACGTTTTTGATATAGTAGAAATTTTTTCTTTCAAGGAAGCATTTTCTTTTGAAACTGAATCATGATTTTCTTTCATCTGGTGAAACTCTTGTTGTAGAAAATTGATTTTTTCTTCTTGGGACAAATTTTGTTGTTTTAAAGAAGTATTTTCCTTTTTCAAACAAGAAACCTTCTCAAGAGCTTCTTTGTAGTTTCTACATAATTCATCAATATATTCAACGACTTCATCAGGGAGTTCAGATGAACATACCTCAGTTTCTGAATCTGAACTTGAGTCTGATTCGGCCATGAGACAGATATTTGCATAATCATTCTCGCTTTCATCAGAATCACTCAAAGTTTCTGCCTTTAGAGCCTTCTTGTACTTCTCATACTTGAGTTTGTCCTTCTTCAAAATTGGGCAGTTCGGTTTGATATGTCCTGCTTTCTTACAGTGGAAGCAAATCACGTCTTTGCTATCTTGTGAGTCGTTTCTTGATATTTTTACCTCACTCTTTTTCCAAGGTTTCTTTCCTTTGATGTTTCTGCCTTTCCGAGCCATCTTCCTAAATTTCTTGACCATGAGGGCTAATTCTTTATCATCCTCATCTTCATCATCTGTGTCAGAAAAACATTGATCAATTTGACTTTTTAAGGCAATAGATTTTTTACCTTTCTGGTCTCCCTTTTTGTTTGCTCGTTCTGTTTCATAGGATTGCAAAGTGCCGACTAGCTCATCCACCGAGAGTGGTCTAATTGTTTAGCATTCTTGAATTGATGGCTTGATGTAATTCCAATCATCTGTGAGTCCACGTAGTATATTCCTGACTTGCATTGGTTCAGCAATAGGTGCACCTTGTCTTGCAAGTCCACTTGCCAAAGTCTGAAACCTGTCTATCATATCTGCAATAGATTCATCAGGCTTCATTTCAAATGCTTCATAATCACTCAGTAAAATACTGAGCTTTGTTTCTTTCACACGATTTGTTCCTTGAAAGGTAACATGAAGTCTATCCCATATTGCCTTAGATGATTCTTCCTCTGAGACACGATTATAAAGAGGAGTAGATGAGGCACAAAAGAGAGCATTGACAGCTTTAGAATCAAGGCCTTTTCTTTTAGCCTTTTCAGCATCAGTCATTGTTGTGACAATGTTTACTCCGTCAGCAGAGGTTGGATTTGTGGTATTTGCAGGAACTATTCCATTTGTAACGACATCCCACATCAGATCATCATAGGCTTTGAAGAACCACTTCATCTTGTTACTCAACATATTATAATCATTTCCATCAAAGTATGGAGGCTTGTTGGCAAAGTGCGAATCGCTTGTTCCTGAAGAGTGATTGCTAGACATAGTAGATCGTTAGCTCTGAAGTCAATAAACACTTCGTAAAATGAGCAACCTGCTCTGATACCAATTGATGTAACTAGCAATATCTCCTAGAGGGGGGTGAGTAGGAGATTCTGAACACAATTATAAATTTCTTGCGGAATGGTTAGAGTTCAGTGTACGATTAGGAACAAAAGCAATATAACAGTGTGCAGAAAATCTAAACACAAGAGTAAGAGTTTAGAGAAGAGGATATTGCACACGGTGTTTATAGTGGTTCGACTTGGATCAAGCCTACGTCCACTCTCCCACGATGACAGCCGATTGGCTGATTTCACTATGAAGAATCAAGAAGATTACAATCACTCAAGTGTTTTGTTTCCTTCTCACACTGATTTTCACAGTGAAGGATTTTGAGTACACAGAATACTCGCTCAGATGAAACTCAAATTATTCTTGCACTTTGGATTGTTGTTCGCCCTCTTACTCTCTAGTCGAACATTATTCTTCTTTTATACTCCCCTGCTTCCGAACTAGCCGTTGGATTCCAGCCAAGGGATCACTCTTCAATCCTTGATTGGACGTCATCAATCTTGATTGAACGAGACTGTATCTTCAGAAGATATGTAGACCGTTGGGTAAGACATTGAACCCTTCTTATTCAGTCGCCCATACAACTGAATCTCCAGCTTCCATAAGTGTGATAAGTTTGAGTTGATTCCCGAGGATATATTCCTTAGAAGATGATATCTCATTATAGAAAGTCCCTTAATTGACAGGGTGGGATATCATGATAATTGAATATCACTTGCCTTGATCGGAAACTTGCCATACGTGGGTCTTCGTGTTTTGTGAAATTCAGGAACTGATCTTTCTTCAGATTCGTCTAAGAGGAAATTGACAAGTTGACATGAAATGGTAATACGGAGATTTGATGTGATCAATCCGTCACTGTTTGGATCGTCAGGAGCACTTCCATCTGACCCTTAGTCAGAAGCACTTCCATCTGACCCTACGTCAGAAGCACTTCCATCTGACCCTTCGTCAGCGCGACAGAATTGGAGTCACTCAATCTGCTGCTTACACATTCTTCCTGCATCACATTTCATTTAACAATATCTTTTGAAGGTTTTGTCAGAATCAAAATATAGGAGAATTTCCACAACAATACAACATTGAATCAATATTCCAATCCAAGCATCACAACATCATTAAAATGAGTTCAAATCATCAAGAAATCATTAAAAAAATTTTCTCCAAGGATAGCTGAAAGCAGAGCAAATGAAGGTAAAGTGCGATTGCCAGTCACGAATTGTGATTGAACTAGAAGGAAGTATTGGGAGTGTCGCCAGTGACGACGTCGACGAAAGATCTTCGAAGGGACTTTAGGTGCTTCGGAATTAGGATTCTTCATATTCCTTTTGCGAGAGTTTGATTTCCCCCCGACATAATTGGGGTTCTTCAGAATTCCTTTTGTGGAATTAGGGTTCTTCAGAAAGTTCAAGTGATTTTGCCCCAAAATTTGTTGAAGCAATCGTTCAATCTTAACCGTGCGACGTCGTTTTCATTTCATTTGCTGATTCAGCTTTCCGGCTGTCCACCTATGATGGATTTATATTATTTTAATGCCACGTAGGATTTTCCGGTTACTCAAATCGCCGATGGCACTCAAGTGATCCATTTTTGAAAGTTATGGCACTCAAGTGATCCAAAAAAAAGTTGTGGCACTCAAGTGATCCCCGAGCAAAAGTTGTGGCACTTGTATTGTTCTTACCCCAAACTTATTGCGTCGGTACCAATTCAGTTTTAAACCTTTTTAATTGGACTAATTTTATCCTAAAAGTTTTTGCATGAGTACCAATTGAGGTAATCCGGCCAATTTTGGCTGGAAATCGTTAACGTAAACGTCGGCCATCCTATGTGGTACGGTCGACGCTGACATGGAAATTTTGTGATAATATTTTGAATTGCATACGGTTCTTCTTCTCGATTCTCTCCACGAAGCTGAAGACAAATGACATCAATTGAAGCAAAATGCGGATGAGAGTCGATGATCAAGGTCTAGTGATGGTGGGAAGCGAAATTAAACAGCGGGGCTGGTTTTGCTCGACCGAAGACAAAGGAAAAAGTCAACTTAGACCTTTTTGATTTGCACTTTCCCTTCTCAATCGAGTCCTTTTGATTCGTGCAATGGAACCCTCTGGCTCGTGCAGCTTGAGCAAGCGAATCATTTTAATCGTCAACTACTAAAATCCAATCGAAATAGACGGATCAGAAAACAGATGATTTTACATTTATAAAGTGTAGGCTAAGAAAAGATCTAACTAAAAAGAAGAAAATTATAGGAAAAGTGATACTTTGCCGCTGTCGACTCGTCCGTGATTTATATCACATCGAATTTTACGAACAAATCCATCGGACCATCTCAAGAAACAAACAGATTGCCTAGAGCCATCCATTTACACTCGATAGGGAAAAGACTCTAAGAGGGCCTTCAAGGCTTGAGGACGTCATCATGAAAAAAATGGCAAAAGGATACCTCAAATGTCAATATTTTTTTTTGTATCACTTAAGTGCTAATTTTTTTTTAAAATGATTATTTAAGTACCAATTCCGGTGAGGTCATCAGAATTTCTTGCCGTTGGTACTAAAATGATCATTTTTCTCCGATTGGGTGATTGTCTTTTGAATCACTTAAGTATCAATTTTTTTAAAAAAAATAATTATTGAAGTGCCAGCTCCGGTGAGGTCGCCGAAGTCTCTTATAGTTGGAAATAAAGTGACTGTTTTTATTCTCCGATTTGGCACTTAAATGATTCCCAAAAAAAATATTTGCATCAAAGTGAACGCCGCGCACAGATATTGTCACTTGAAGAGTCCTTATGCCGGAAAAAAATGTTACAGTTGAGTTAGACATCTACTCGACTACAGAGGTGACCATATTTTCGGGACCACGGACCGGACCAAGACCGGCGGTCCGGGCCGGTCCTGGTTCGGGCCGGTCCCGGCCCAATAGGACCGCTAATTCTAACTGCTTATAAAAACTATAATAAAAAGATTAGTTTGGTGAAAAAAAAGAATTTAGACTTCGACCTCCTCTTGTGTTGATTTTTCATTAATAAAAAAATTCCACAAAAACGTCCAAAGTCTAATCTTAATTCTGATCTCTAAAAAGGAATTCATTACTAATAAAATTCCACAAAAGACGAAAAACACGTATATGAATTAATCTTTAAATGCAAATCTAATATCAATGCAATGAGATTTTTATCTTTTCAGTTCTTTTTACATGGTTTTCGTTTCATTTATTTTATGTGAAAAAAATACTATCTAAAATTCGAATCTGTTTGAAAAATTCAAAGAAGATATCTCCCTAAACAAATGAGCCCGATCTAAAAGAAAAATCAATTAACACAATCAAATATGTAACCACCACAACAATCAAAGATGTAATCACTGCAACCACAATAGCTAAATGTCGCGACCCTCTCGAATTTCGCCATGGGCTCTCGAGGGCTAATGGGCCGTCCAGTCTGGTCGGACGCGGGCCTCTCCCAAGGCCCGTTACCCAAATCGCAACGGAGGTATGCGTAGTCGACCTTCAGTGTGGTCTAGTGATATGTGCTAAGTGTGCATGTCATGGAGTCGCCACCAATCATTTTTTGGAGGGTATGATTGGACCACCCTATTGAATAGTCGGGAGTTTCTATTCAATTCTGCGATAACCAGGGAAATGGGTTCGGGGACTTAGTTACGTCAACTATCAGAGTTGACGCCCTTTCGGTACCTAAGTTGACTGAGTTTTCTGACTTAAGATTTCATACAGATGAGTGGGGTACGAGTCCTAAATCTAGGAGTTCATGCAGATAGGAATGACTATCTTGGCAATCACAATCAATAATAAAGTGCACAAATCAATGAATTCAAATGTACAAATAAATCACATGGCATTCCTAATAAGGCCATATTGGCCTAGAGAAGCATCAATCAGGCTTAGGAATGATTTAGACATGATTTTGCCCATCAGGGGCAAAATCGTAATTTTGAGACAAAGGGGACAATTTGCCCAAAAAGGACAAAATCATCATTTCGGAATGAATCCGGAGTCAAAACAGGTTTGGTCACTCAATTGACTCATTTCCTATTTTTTTGGCAATTTTCGTGATTTTCGGGAATTTTAGAAACCGATTTACCATTCGAAGGGTAAAATCGTATTTTCTAAAATGGAAATGAAATGTGGAAATCTTAGACATAAGGTTTAACCACCCATCTGGCCCATCACCAAATTCTAAGCAATTTCCACAATTCATTAGAATATCAAAGACGATTTACCCTTTGAGGGGTGAAATCGCCATTTTGGATTAAATGGGAGAAAATCCCAAAAATGAAAACAAATCAATTTTTTGTCATTTTCAGCCTTGGACAATTTTTAGAATTTTTCTGCAATTTTTCTCAATTTTTTTGTTTTTCTTTAATTTTTCCATTTTTTTGGCATTTTTGATTCATTAATATTTTTTTATATTTTCAGAAAATATTTTAACAAAAAGCATGTCTTTGACAATAGATAATACTCAACCAGATAAATAAGCTAACCACTAGACTGAAATAAATACATACAAATCAAGTCTATAAATGCAATATTTTAGAAAAATAATCCTGATATACGGATCGGGTACGTAAAACATACCGGATTGGACACCAGCTTTCAATCGCCCAGCCCCAGCCTGCGACCATCCCCATGCCCGTTACCTGTCGATCGCCATTAGAATGTCGATAGTCAATTTCACAAATTAAGACTAAAAAATAAAAAAAATTTAAAAATTTAAAAATTGGACACTGTTCATGCACTGTTCCGACACTGTTCATGCACGGTTCCGACACTGTTCATGCACTGTTCCGACACTGTTCATGCACTGTTCCGACACGGCTCCGACACGTCCGGACACGTTCGACACGTCCGGACACGCTCCGACACGTCCGGACACGTTCCGACACGCCCGACACGCCCGACACGCCCGACACGTCCGGGCACGCTCCGACACGTCCGGACACGTCCGGACACGTTCCGACACGTCCGGATACGCTCCGACGACGGGGTGGTGACCCGAGGCTGTTTCTGGGCTCCACCAGCGGCGCGTAGGCTCCATAAGCTCCGAGGGAGGAGGTAGGACTCCGGGGCTGTCGCCGGAGGCGATAGCGCGCTTTGGCGATGACGGATTTGGCCCGATCCGAAACAATCCCGAACCAAACTCCGAAACGGGTGGAGGCCGCGGGTCTTGGGTTATTCACGGCGGCTTTGAGGTACGACGGCTAGCGACGACGGCGGAAGGGTCGAAGGCGAAGGAAAATAGTGCACGAAGGTGAGGATTCCATTTTATTTTTAAGAAGAAGAAGAAGAGAAGAAGATGAAGTCGCGGGGGGAGAAGAAGCCAGCGACGGATGAGGGAAAAGGTGAGTGAATAATAATAAAAAATAAAATAATAATAAAATAAAATATTAAAAAGTAAGAATAATAATAAAATAATCAAAAGAAAAGACAAAATGATTAGTTTCCTTTTCCTTTTGAATGATGATGTTTTCACTCCTTTTCCTTTTAATCATTACTAATATTTTTGCCAGATTCAATTTTATGGTGATCAGAAAACACCTAAAATCAAACCTGAATTTTACTATTTATGAGGTTAGAAAATAGATAAAATAAAAATAAAAATACCGACTATTTTTATATATCTTTGTGACCTCAAATATTATTTTTCTTGATTTTCTTGATTTTCTTTTTCTTTTTTTCTTTTTTTTTGTATTTTTCGAAAATATATATAAAAAAATGAAAATTATGAAAATTATTTTTTTGGTCAAAATGGTTCATTTAGCTTGGCTAAGGTCACCAAAATTGATTTTTCAATTTTTTCAACTTTTTATGTATTTTCTATGAATTTTCAAAATAAAAAAAAATAAAAAAAAATAAAAAAAAAAAAGTTGATCAAAATTTAGGTGTCAACAGCTGCCCCTCTTTGAGAGGAATCTCGTTAGAGGTTTCTCTCAAAGATAAGGTGACACCTGAGTCCTGATCGACTCGACTCGGGAAACTAAAGGAAAAGGAGTCATGACATCCAATTTTCATGCTTGTCCATGTATGCTCTTTCTTGAAGGGGGAAACATTTTGACATGAGAGAGTGAGATAATAGAGAGACATACCTGCCACTTACTTGTTCGATATTTGTGCGATTTTCGCGGTGTTTGATGGATTCAAGAGAATTTCTAGGAACTCGTTACTAGAGTATCCTAGAGAGGTTAAGCTCTGACCCGTATGGTAGGTCAAACCATAATGGGATTCCTAACTGATAGGAATCTAAGGAAGACGCGTCCCATTTGAGATTTGCCAATGATTTTGATCCGTATGGTGGATTGGACCATTGAGTTGACCATTTAAGTGATTTTCACTATTGGATTGACCCTTCAGTCGGTTTCTACCTTTGATTGACCCTTCAGGCGGTTTCTACCATTGGTTGACCCTTCAGGCGGTTTCTACCTTGAGTTGACCCTTCAGGCGGTATCTACCTCGAGTTGACCCTTCAGGCGGTTTCTACCATGAGTTGACCCTTCAGGCGGTTTCTACCTTGAGTTGACCCTTCAGGCGGTTTCTACCTTGAGTTGACCCTTCAGGCGGTATCTACCTTCATTTGACCCTTCAGGCGGTATCTACATTTATTTGACCCTTCAGGCGGTTTCTACCTTGTGTTGACCCTTCAGGCGGTATCTACCTTTGATTTGACCCTTCAGGCGGTATCTACCTTCATTTGACCCTTCAGGCGGTATCTACCTTTGTTTTGGTTTGAAAAGGGGTCTCATGACGAGGGTTCTCCACGTCCGATGAGACTGTTTGATATTTGAAAAGAGGTCCTAGGACGAGGGTTCTCCACGTCATGCCAGGACTGTTTGATATTTTTGAAAAAGGGATCCTAGGACGAGGGTTCTCCACGTCAAGCTAGGACTGCTTGATTTTTGAAAAGGGGTCTCATGACGAGGGTTCTCCACATCCGATGAGACCGCCTAAATTTTGAAATGGGATCACATCCTCACCCCTTCTTTTGAAAGATCCCGAAATTTGTCGGGAATTCAGTTTTGAAGCAGTGAAAGATTTTATTTTGACAAAACTTCAGTTGAGTCTGTTGAGACGACATTCTGGAAGCTGTGTTCTCCAGGTATCCTGTAGAAAGTTCAAACCTGCGTGCTCCACTCCACGGAGCAAATGTTTTTCTGGGATTTGGGGTTTCCAAGAATCCTGCAGAAGTTCGAGCCTGGGAGATTTTTCTTCACCAAGAAAACGTTAGTAATCTTTGGGAAGGCCACGGCTGTCCATTTGACAAAACCGTATGTTTTAAGTTTTAATCATGAAATGTGCATTTTGATGCTGGAGGTTATCCAAAGCATTCTTGCAATATGCAAATGTGATCACAAATCCCTTGGACGAAAAATCTGGATCAACAGTTTGAAAATTCCAAAAAGAGTTTGTTCAAAACATCAATTGGAATATTTCTCGACAATGAGGTCTTCTCACCTGTTTTGCGATAGTGGTTTTTTTTTTTTTTTTGTAGGGGATGCACTCAATTCCCTACTAACCGGTGCCTAGGTTTTAGGCTCATTCGCAGCGCATACATTTTGATCGGTCGGGAGGTCTTCCACGGGACCGTAATGTTGGGCTTGGTTCTTGATCTTCAAGGGGGACTCACTTTTGAGTCAAGGCCATTGAACAAAAATTTTCACCATCTGCTCCGGGTTTACAAGTTAAGAACCCTGCAAAATGAGAAAGAAATAATCTTGCTCGTACTTCTTCGAGCTAAGCTATATGTTAACCCAAGTGTCTTAGTCAGAGAAGACTGTTTCGGGGTTGTAACATTGGTAGGATTGGGGACCGAAACAGGCTTATTTTTGGCCCAGAATTCGTGACGGGTTTGACATTGGTGATCATTGCTGATTTGCCACCTGTCCTTTCTTTTCTGCATCTTTAGCCTTTGAGGCGCGCAACCTATCTCGCGATGTGCACCAGCTCTTTAAAGAGCGTCTCTTGTTGCATTCAGATACTGACTCTTTCTATGTCTTTGTTCTGCGCTTGATAGCATTTGGGAAGCAGTCCTTTTGGATTTGGCTCCTTCAGGGATTTCCCCTTTTCCCATCCAGCTTCATTGCGGACCAATTAAACAACTAGCACGAGCATCGGCCTTGCTTTTACTAGGCACTTTGCTTTTTCTTGATGCCGGGGATTTTTCTCATTTTCATTTTTGAAATCCCCATTTTTCTCATCTTCATGGGATCATGTTAGACATATAGTCTAAACATGCTTTAAATATCAGTCCGAGAATTCTCTTCGTAATCCCTGAGTCTTGAACTCTTCCATTTTTGAAGTGGTGCGACATCCGTCTTGGAATGATCACCAATGGGTTCATGAAATGAATTTGCAGGCTCAACTTGGCTGTGCAAATGATACAGTGTATGGGATAAAGAATGAATGCTTCTCGTCATCCTATGGCACTTGGATTACCATATAAACAACACACAAAAATTAATTAGTCCGAGCAAGAAAATTTCTAACCATTTTCTCCTGATGCCGCTGGACTTACTTCCATTTTGCCCCGGTGTGGGATGGTTCTTGACAGGGTTGAGAATGAAAACCGCCGTTCGAAGGGGTTGTCAATGGTCACCTGTAGTGTTTGGGGATAAGAAACGAATGCCTCCGTCGTCCCAACCCATGTAATCGCTGCGAATGGTCCATACTTCCGTAGGTCCAGATTTTACTATTTGATCCGCTCCACTTCTCTCTCAAGTGTGTATAGGACGTGTTTGGATTAGGCTTTGCCTCTCGTCTTTTGAGAAAACGTCCTTCTGGAAGTTTTGAACAATTTTTGATTGGAAAAATCTCTTTCTTTTTCTCCAAAAATTTACCCCTCAAGGGAATCTTACGATGCCCCATGCATGTTTTATTCATGTTCAAACAACCTCCTGTTTTAAATCATGAATATCGATGCATTGAAAAATCTCTATCCTTTTTAGGCATGATTATTGAAAGGATTCTGACATTTTTTTTTTATCTCCAGCTAACTGGGAAAAGGGATACTTACCTTCCCGTCACTGCTGGAGATCCCTGAAAATGCGGAAGAAACATGTTATTGTACGTTCATGAATTTTTCAATAAATTAGAACGATACATCTTACCCTTGGTCATGTGTTCCGTTGGGTAATACACGGGATGTGAAAACCTGTTTCGCCTTGATGGCGAGCCCCTGTCAAAGAAGGGAATTAGGTGTCAGTTTGCGTTCCAAAATTCAAGACAAATTGGAACGATACCGCCTTGTTCTTGTTTTGTGTTTCCGTTTGAACACACACGCGCGGCTTGCATAATTTGGCCCTCTATCTTGTGTCCTTGATCTCCCATCTGGTTGGGCGACGAATCCTTCTCAAGAATTTGCCCCAGAGAAGATCCATTTGTGTTTTTGGGCGCACTTCAGCGCCATTCTTCAAGGTTCCTTTTATTCAAGGAAAAAAAGAAGATTTTATCAAAATGCATGTCAAAGCATGTGACGTAGGAGCGATACTTTTTACCATCCACTAGGTCTTATAATCAAAGACCATCTCCTGGAATCCTGACTTCTAAGGCCAATGATTCTATTCGCCTCCCTATTAGCGTGCTATTTTCATTTGAGGCTTTCAGCGCCAACAACTTCCTGTAAAATGAGTAAAAACTCACGTTAGGCATGTGGTCTTGGAAGACCAAATTGGAACGATACAAGGTTACCGTTCACCCAAATTCGTATCTTGGGGTTTGATTCTGATGCGGACGACTCTGTTATTGCGTCTATTGACTTTGTCAGAGGAGAGACGTCCTGAGATAAAAAGAATGGAGAAAAACTTATCCCCAGATCTGATTAAAAATCAATTAGGAACGATACGTCCTTTCACCAAACGAGTGGCTCTGCGGCCCAATGTGTTTTGCACTGAAGGGACGAATTCCACTATGCTCCACGGGTTTGGGGAATTTGCCCCCATTTTCGATAGAAATGAGCCTTATCAAGATGTATACAATACAAATAGATCCCTAATACAATCAATCTACGGGACGAGATATAGAGGATCTCAGCAAAATTAATTTTATACAAGAGGACTAAGAATGTCAAATCAATCAAAGGAATGTGGCCCGAACACTTGGAGATGCCCCAGTTCCAATCTTCGAGATGTAACTCCAGGATCACCGATTTTTTTTTTTTTAGGTGGTTTTAGATATACCAACCATCTAAAGACATGCACATGAGACAAGGGAGGATAAAACTTCTAAAAATCAAAGGATTTGGCACCTAAGGTCAAGGTTCCCACCTCGAGTTCTAGAAAGAGCCGATTCCATTGCACAGCTATCGTTGCATTGGGACTCGATCCATAGTTCGAAGTGAGCGGAATTGAAAAGTGGATTACCCCGTGTTTTTCCTCACGGAGATTCCATTTTCAATCCATTCTATTGTTTTCCTATAGGCGGCGCCCGGGGTTTTAGGCGCGGTTGTGTGTATTTTCGGGGTCGTGCTAAAGCGATAAACATGCATCTTATTTAACAATCACCGCTTCAATATAAAACATATACACAATCATTCATTCCTACGCCCAACCTGCATAAAACAGAGTTAACAAGTACTCCACCCCTTATTTCTCCAATCTGCAAAAACATTTAACACCTCAAGGGTTAAAGTACGTACCTCACCTTGAAGAGCATCTGCATAAAACATGTTAGAAAAATCAATCACCTTTTTAATCGGCTCAAGTTCTCTAAAGTCCCCAGCGGAGTCGCCAGTCTGTCGCGACCCTCTCGAATTTCGCCATGGGCTCTCGAGGGCTAATGGGCCGTCCAGTCTGGTCGGACGCGGGCCTCTCCCAAGGCCCGTTACCCAAATCGCAACGGAGGTATGCGTAGTCGACCTTCAGTGTGGTCTAGTGATATGTGCTAAGTGTGCATGTCATGGAGTCGCCACCAATCATTTTTTGGAGGGTATGATTGGACCACCCTATTGAATAGTCGGGAGTTTCTATTCAATTCTGCGATAACCAGGGAAATGGGTTCGGGGACTTAGTTACGTCAACTATCAGAGTTGACGCCCTTTCGGTACCTAAGTTGACTGAGTTTTCTGACTTAAGATTTCATACAGATGAGTGGGGTACGAGTCCTAAATCTAGGAGTTCATGCAGATAGGAATGACTATCTTGGCAATCACAATCAATAATAAAGTGCACAAATCAATGAATTCAAATGTACAAATAAATCACATGGCATTCCTAATAAGGCCATATTGGCCTAGAGAAGCATCAATCAGGCTTAGGAATGATTTAGACATGATTTTGCCCATCAGGGGCAAAATCGTAATTTTGAGACAAAGGGGACAATTTGCCCAAAAAGGACAAAATCATCATTTCGGAATGAATCCGGAGTCAAAACAGGTTTGGTCACTCAATTGACTCATTTCCTATTTTTTTGGCAATTTTCGTGATTTTCGGGAATTTTAGAAACCGATTTACCATTCGAAGGGTAAAATCGTATTTTCTAAAATGGAAATGAAATGTGGAAATCTTAGACATAAGGTTTAACCACCCATCTGGCCCATCACCAAATTCTAAGCAATTTCCACAATTCATTAGAATATCAAAGACGATTTACCCTTTGAGGGGTGAAATCGCCATTTTGGATTAAATGGGAGAAAATCCCAAAAATGAAAACAAATCAATTTTTTGTCATTTTCAGCCTTGGACAATTTTTAGAATTTTTCTGCAATTTTTCTCAATTTTTTTGTTTTTCTTTAATTTTTCCATTTTTTTGGCATTTTTGATTCATTAATATTTTTTTATATTTTCAGAAAATATTTTAACAAAAAGCATGTCTTTGACAATAGATAATACTCAACCAGATAAATAAGCTAACCACTAGACTGAAATAAATACATACAAATCAAGTCTATAAATGCAATATTTTAGAAAAATAATCCTGATATACGGATCGGGTACGTAAAACATACCGGATTGGACACCAGCTTTCAATCGCCCAGCCCCAGCCTGCGACCATCCCCATGCCCGTTACCTGTCGATCGCCATTAGAATGTCGATAGTCAATTTCACAAATTAAGACTAAAAAATAAAAAAAATTTAAAAATTTAAAAATTGGACACTGTTCATGCACTGTTCCGACACTGTTCATGCACGGTTCCGACACTGTTCATGCACTGTTCCGACACTGTTCATGCACTGTTCCGACACGGCTCCGACACGTCCGGACACGTTCGACACGTCCGGACACGCTCCGACACGTCCGGACACGTTCCGACACGCCCGACACGCCCGACACGCCCGACACGTCCGGGCACGCTCCGACACGTCCGGACACGTCCGGACACGTTCCGACACGTCCGGATACGCTCCGACGACGGGGTGGTGACCCGAGGCTGTTTCTGGGCTCCACCAGCGGCGCGTAGGCTCCATAAGCTCCGAGGGAGGAGGTAGGACTCCGGGGCTGTCGCCGGAGGCGATAGCGCGCTTTGGCGATGACGGATTTGGCCCGATCCGAAACAATCCCGAACCAAACTCCGAAACGGGTGGAGGCCGCGGGTCTTGGGTTATTCACGGCGGCTTTGAGGTACGACGGCTAGCGACGACGGCGGAAGGGTCGAAGGCGAAGGAAAATAGTGCACGAAGGTGAGGATTCCATTTTATTTTTAAGAAGAAGAAGAAGAGAAGAAGAAGAAGAAGCTACGGGAGAGGAAGAAGAGGAAGGAAGAGAAGAAGATGAAGTCGCGGGGGGAGAAGAAGCCAGCGACGGATGAGGGAAAAGGTGAGTGAATAATAATAAAAAATAAAATAATAATAAAATAAAATATTAAAAAGTAAGAATAATAATAAAATAATCAAAAGAAAAGACAAAATGATTAGTTTCCTTTTCCTTTTGAATGATGATGTTTTCACTCCTTTTCCTTTTAATCATTACTAATATTTTTGCCAGATTCAATTTTATGGTGATCAGAAAACACCTAAAATCAAACCTGAATTTTACTATTTATGAGGTTAGAAAATAGATAAAATAAAAATAAAAATACCGACTATTTTTATATATCTTTGTGACCTCAAATATTATTTTTCTTGATTTTCTTGATTTTCTTTTTCTTTTTTTCTTTTTTTTTGTATTTTTCGAAAATATATATAAAAAAATGAAAATTATGAAAATTATTTTTTTGGTCAAAATGGTTCATTTAGCTTGGCTAAGGTCACCAAAATTTATTTTTCAATTTTTTCAACTTTTTATGTATTTTCTATGAATTTTCAAAATAAAAAAAAAAAAAAAATAAAATAAAATAAAAAAAAAGTTGATCAAAATTTAGGTGTCAACACTAAAGACTCACTGTAGGAGACTCGGAATTTTCAAATCATTAGGATGATCAAACTAATTTTTTTAAAAAAACATTGTCAGTCCGGTCCGGGCCGGGCCGGTCCGGTCCCAAACCATGAAACCCAAGGACCGGACCGCCCAGTCACCGGTCCTGTTTATTGGGACCGGGGATCGGACCGCCAACCTCAAGGACCGGACCAACCCGCCTGGGCCGGTCCGGTCCGGTCCGGTTTGCACACCCCTAGCAACAAAGTCAAAGATCTGGCTTACGTTAGGTCATGCTACCTCAATCAACCGTCCCCCACAGCCTTAGCATCTCCATACTGTGGGCGCTGGCCCCTGCCGGCAACCAGTGGCCGCGTTACTTGTTGGACGAGCGTGTCTCTATTTGTCATTTTCAAACTTTTTTTTTAATTTTCTATTGTCTATGATAGGATGCATGTGTGAGTTGTATTAGAAAAATCCCACATAAGATAATTGATGTGGTACTGAGCCAGTTAATATACCCAAGTTGGCCCATAACTCATTGGCTTAAGTTTTTGAGTAAATGTGGGTCCAACTGGATATATTGACGGGCTAGGACTTGAGTTTCCTCTTAGCGATCTCCCCGACAAAAAAGTATCGGACTTCCGCTGCGCGCTCCCAACAAATGGTATCAAAGTCAATGGTTGATTGGTGGGCCCCCAATCTGTTTCGGTGAATATCTCAAGAAGGAATCTAGTAATTGCGGCTCAAGAAGGAATCTGGTGCCAACGAGGTTTCCGGGCCGATGGACGTTGTGGTGTAGCAGTGCGGGCCCGATGGACGTTGATGGAGATTCAGATTGAGATGGAGCCAACGCGGTTTCCGGGCTGGTGGACGTTGTGGTGTAGCAACGTACTCGATGGACGTTAATGAAGATTCAAGTTGAGATATATTGGTGCGGAAGGATGCTTGGATTAAGGGGGAGCAAACCTAACACTGGAGCTCACACATGAGAGGGAGATTGTTAGGATGCATGTGTGAGTTGTGTTAGAGAAATTCCACATAGGATAATTGATGTGGTACTGAGCCAGTTACCATAACTCATTGGCTTAAGCTTTTGAGTAAATGTGGGTCCAACTGGATATATTGACAGACTCGGACTTGGGCTCCCTCTTGGCGATCTCCCCGGCAAAAAAATATTAGACTTCTGCTGCGCGCTCCCAACAGTCTACATTTAATCAATACATATTCTATTTTCCATTTATTTCGAAAAACTCCAAAAGCGATGTAGGATAACGCATCAATACCGTGTCACCATTTAACGGGGACTAATCAACCAAGCAGTATTCTCATTAACTTTTTTTAATGTATTGACCAATTTGAATGAAAAAACATATTGTCTAGAGATTATATATGCAAAAAAATCTCCACTAACGAAATTGAACAATTTTTTTTTTTAAATATAGGAATTAGCCATGCCATGATCCTTCTCTTTTTAGGCTTCATTTAACGTTAGATTTACTCAATTTCGAACTTTAAATTTCAAAGTTATATAACTGATCACCTTTTTAAGTTCGTATGAAATGTTTTTATAATTTTTAATTGAAGAAATGTATTTTACATTCCAGAAGAGTTATAATCGGAGGTCTCCTTATTTCTATTAAATAAATTCCTAAGGAATGGAAAATGCATTAGCATAAGTGTTATTTTAACTCCTAGTTATATAAATGGAAGTACACATTTAGATTCAACCAAAAAAAGGTGCACATTTAGTTTTATGCCGAAATCTGTAAATTAATGACTTATCTAATCCTAATAGCTTCCGACCAAAAAAAAAAAATTCCTAATAGCTGGAACAAAAAAGAAGAAAAATGAATCCACTATAAAATCCTATGCTAATTTTTCAGCTTTAGAAATTAACTTTTTGGCCAAAAGTTGATTTTTCACTTCTACTTCTAAGCAAAAGTTAATTTTTTACTTCTCAAGAGAAGTAATTTTTTTTTTACTTCTTTAAGTGGCTTAAAAAATGACTTCAAAATTACTTTTGTGAAAAAAAAATGCTTCATAAGTAAAAAAATAAAGTTGCGTAATCAAAATATTTTATGCTCCAAAAGTTGCATCATCAAATGGATTTCTACTCCAAAAACACTTATGGAACAAAAATTCTACTCCAAAAGTGTTATCATGCGCTCCATGCTCCATTTGTTTCATAAAAAATAATTTCCAAAATAATATTTTTTCGAATTTTCGGCATTTGGTTCACGAAAAATGATTTCTTTTTTTTAAGAGAAAAATATTTTCTCTCATCTTTCCTCCATTCACGTTTTATTTTTCTTTTCTTTCGTCGGTCGTCCTGTGGCTGGGGATCGGCAGATGCAAAAAGAAAAGAAAAAAAAAGAGGAGAAAAAAATGAAAATAAAAGAACATAAATAAAAAATCTAAAACAATTACAAAGTTAAAAAAAAAATCAAATTTTTTACATTACAACAAATATCTACGTTAGTGTCAACCGTGCCACGTAGGATAGTCGGGTATACATTTGCAGTTTTCGATGAACCTATGTTGCAGAAAATCAAATGAGATATTCCTTATCAAACGACATTAGTTTATTTTGAGATCTCAGTCAAACACTGAAAATTATTCTCATTTTTCTAGAAAATAAGCATTTTTAAAAAACATCACATTTTCATGAAACAAAAAGATCCCAAAATGAAATCTTTTTTTTTTATATTTTTTAAAAAGCAGCTGATATTTAAGATTATATACTGCATAGGTTTGCTACCAGATAGCATTTGGGAAGAAATCAACAACTTGAAGTGAAAAATAAATTTGATCAACGGGATTTTTTTTTTTTAAAGAGTAACAAAGTTGAGCTGGAATTTAATAGCTCATGGAACGGGAGAAACTTGACATTGGTTTCACCAATTGTCAGAAGAACTTAGGGTGCGTTTGTTTCGGGGAAAGTATTTTCAGGAAAAGTGTTTTCTGGACTTTCGTCTGTTTGGTTTCGTGGAAAATGATTTGGTCAACAGAAAGTACTTTCCAGTCAACAAAGATTTTATTTATTAAAATAGGAAAGTGAATTCCCCAAAATAAAAATGTGAAAACACTTTCCCAAATTTGAGTCTCTCACTTTCTTTGAAAATGAGACTGAGGCCGATCCCGGGGACCGATCCCTAGGCCGAGGCTGGTGACCCGGGCCGAGGTCGGCGATCGGGACCGGGGACCAAGAGCGGGGTCAAGGCCGGGGTCAGGGCAGGGGACCAAGCCCGGAGTTGGGGATCGCGACCAAGGCCGGGGACGGGGCCAGGGGCCCGGGACCGGGGACCAGGACCGAGGCTGGTGACCGAGGATCAGAGCCGGGACGGGACGGGGCCGGCGACCGGGGCCATGCCGGGACTGGGGCCGGGGATCGGGACCTAGGCCAAGACCGGGGCCGGGAACCGAGGACCGGCCCTGGCCCCTATCCCGAGCCGGGGCCGGGCCGGACCGAGACTGGGGCCGTGGCCGGGGGCGGGGATCGAGGCTGTGGACGGGGCTGGGCCTGGACAAGACCGAGGATCGGGGCCGGGGGCTGGGGATCGGGACCGGGGTTGGGCCGGGACCAAGATTGAGATCGGGGCCGAGAACTGAGGACCGGGGCCGGGGCAGGGTGTTGGGGGCTGGGGATCGGGACCGGGACCGGGGCTGGGGCTGGGCCAGGAACCAGGGACCGGGGCCGGGGTCGAGACCGAGTTGGGACCCGGGGCCGAAGATCGAGGATTCGTGCCAAGGCCGGGAGCCAGGCCCAGAACCGGGACCGAGGGCTGGGGCCGGGGACCGAGACCGGGGCCGGGGCAGTGACCGGGGGCCGGGGACCGAGACAAGGGTCGGGGTCGGGACCGGGGCCGGGGACCAGGACCGAGGACTGGGGTCGGGGCTGGGACCGGGGTCTGGTTGGATCAGTTCACGGCAGTTCTCTTGACCATCTGCCTCTCCTCAGTATCAAGGATATTTCATTTGATGAGATTGAAATCGTTTTCGAAATAAGAACCAAACACCGAAAAATATTTTCGGCAACATATTACTAAACAACGGAAAACAAATCGTTTTCTGAGAAAGTGATTTTCAGGAAACCATTTTCCAGAAAACGAATTCCTAAAAATCACTTTTCTTGAAACAAACACACCCTTAGAGTAGTTTTGATGCACTGGAATTTAACGCGTGCGATGCACAAGACAGAATAATAAATAAAAATATAATCTTCACATCCCTAAACATACGTAGAATAAACTAAGGATAAGTAATTAAGAAGTACATTGTTACTTCTAGTTAAAGTCAATATTAGTTACTTTTATCCAGTAACATATAACTCCAAAGCAATAACAAAAAATTAGGCTCAAAAGAAAGCAATTTAAAAAGGGCGGCAATCTTTCTATTCCATATATTACTAAGGCTCCATTTGTTTTGCGGAAAATTTTCTTCCGGAAAATGCTTTCCTTAATTTCCGACGTTTGGAGGGCGAAAAATGTGTGGTCAAAGAAAATGGTTTCTAGTCAACAGAAAATATCAGCTTAAATTTGGGGAAAATGATCTCCACTTAAAAAAAACAAAGATCATTTTCCACTCTTTGTCTCTCATCCTCTTCTTGACGCCGAAATCCCTCCCCCATCTTCTCTTACATGGAAACCGCCGCTTCTGCTTAAGATCCCTCGCCTCCTCCTCCTCTGTCGCCGCGTCCCCTCTGCAGACGCCTGCCGAGTACCCGCTCCTCCCGAAGGCCGGGCCAGATCCGTGAGGCTCTGGGTAGCCCTGCTCTTGAGGGCCAACTCGGCGATCGGCTACCTCCTGATGCACGCAATCATGTCGTTCAACGAAAGCGTGTTCTTGGCGATTGTCGCGGGGCTAATGATGGGCTATTACGTGTTCAGCTTCTTCGTTTCGTTCTTCTCCATTGTGGCCTGACGCTTTTCTTCGTCCCTCTCAGAGCTCCTCACATTAACTGGTACTCTCTCCCCCCCCCTCTCTCTCTCTCTCTCTCTCGCTGTCAGTTCTGTCGTTTTGTGGCTTACCGATTCCTTCATCTTATTTTTTCGAGCACACCATCGTGACCCACCTTCTCACTTTTCTTCTAAGCAGAGCGGTCGTTCCTGTTTTCAGTTGAATTCCAGACCCAGGTCAGTTTCTACTCCCTCATATCTAGCTGTGTTTGTGGATTGTCGTGGTATTGATTGATTATCGTCGTTCTCGGGGCTTAGAGAGAATCAAATCTGTGACATCCTTGCCTCAATTCTCTCATGAAGTTTGATGTATGAAGCGATTTTGTGTAATCCAAAGTAGGATAAAGAGCTGCTTTTCTTTGTTCAATCAGAAAAAAGCTATGTAGCACGAGTGTTTGTGATTATTCCTCAATGGGCAAGAGACTATAGTGTTCTACTCTTTTTTGATGAGGTTTTGACATTTGATTTTGAATCGTGTATAAAGGAGTTTTTCTTTATCGTGTATAAAGGAGTTGAGAAGTATTGTCTTGGAAGGTAGTAAATGAGTTCCAAGTAGGTGAAAAACTCTTGATGCTCCCTGTGCATCTCATCCCTTGGACGTAGAAGCCGGATACTCATATGCCAGGGTGCGATGTACCCCCACAATCCAAGGGATGAGATGCACCTCAAATTTTTGCTTGTTATCGGATTCACATGGAAGGATGTGTAATCAATGCCTTTCTCTTCCAAAGGCAGCCTTATTTTTTGGCTGTCCAATGAATATGGATGATGATACAGCTGCATGATTCTAATAGCATTCGCCTTTCAATATGAAGCACAAGCTTCACACAAAGTCAAGAGGCCTGCTGCAAGTCAAATTGAAAAAAATACATAACCAAAGAGGAGGTTGGTTAGCAGTTAGCACAATTCAAATGTACAACTTTTCTACCGATGCTAAAGCTGTGTTTGGTAACGTTTCTGTTCCTGGGAACATATTTGGAACAGAAATATTTTTCTGTGTTTCTGTTCCCGGCTACGATTTTTGGGAATAGAAACGCGTTTGGTAAGTTAAAAAAAATACTTTCCTTGCCAAAAGGAAAGATCGGCGGCGGTGATCGGCGGCAGGCGGCGGCGGCGACGACGACCGGCGGCAGCGGCGAATGGGGGAGGCGACGGCGGCGATCGACGGCGATCGACGGCGGCAACCGGAGGCCGAAGGCTGCGGCCGGTGGTGACTGGCTACCGGCGGCCTGCGGTGACCGGCGACGGCCGACCGGCGGCGGCGGCGGCCGGCGACCGGCGACCGGAGGCGGCGACCGACGGAGGTGGTGGCGGCGGCGGCCGACCGGCGGCGGCCGACCGGCGGCGGCGGCGACGGGCGGTGACGGGCGGCGGGCGGCGCTGACCGGCGGCGCCCGACAACGACTAGAGAGCGTTGGACCAAAAGTGTTCCAGAAACAAAAACAAAAAAACAAGGTTTTTTTGTTTCTTTTTTAGGACCAAAAGTGTTCTTTTTCTTAAAAGTGTTCTTCGGAACACTTTTGGAACAGTTTTTTGCAGAAACACAATTCCTGGAGTGTTGCCAAACGCAGCCTCACACGTGTCACCGGTTAGAGATCACAAGTTTCACAGCCATCCCCCCTCTCAGATAAGACTCTAGGTTTTGCTAATCAAAGTGTCCACCCTATTCTGTGATAGAACATAATGTTACTGCCTACAATTGTGAAGCCTAGCCTAGCGGTTTTGGTGATTGGCTGCTGAAAGTAGGGTTGTTGAATGGGTTTAACCATCGAGGTTTGTCTGTACTACTGTCTCCTTTATTTACCTTGGGAGGTAATTGCTGATGGTCACAGACTAAGAGAGAGGATTCTTCTTTTACTCAAATTAGGCATATCAATAATGTTCTTCAATGCTTATGTATTCATTCGATGCGGATGTCAGGAAGTTTTTCTGAAGCCTCTGGTTTCTCTTTCGATTTTGGCTATGTGCATCTCAGCCCTTGGACGTAGAAGCCGGATACTCATAGGCCAGGGTGCGATGTACCCCACAATCTAAGGGATGAGAAGCACTCAAAGCAATGTACACAGTGCACCTAATTACTGCTGAAAGCATCTATATAGTAAGCCCACAGATTATCATTCAAAGGGAAGTAGACGACTTAAGACATCTAGGTTGCCACTCCGACTCCCTGCTTTACCATTATTTCCTAAAAAGCAAGCAAAACAATTCTTGAGTATACTTACATGATAAGTCAAAATAGAAGAAATTCCTGCCATGCTGCACTTCAGACGCAAATTCTTGACCCTAGTGACAGTAAGGTTGAAGACAGTTGCTTACCAAAAAGAAAATCTTGTAGAGAACTTGCTTTAGTGTTTGGAACTAAGCAGGATGAAGGCAAGGATACTCTTAAGCCCCTCTTTGAATTCCTATCACCATGTCCTAAACAAAATGTCAATCTTTTCTCATATCTTTGACATCTCGGGAAAATACTAAAACCCTTATGTCTTCCCCTCCCCCTTGGATATCTACTATTGTATCTACAATTTTCTCAGTTTTAAGTATAGTTGTGACTTGGCAATCACATTTCTATTAACATGGAATTTACAATTTACTGTGTAGATGGATAATTATAAAATCCAAGTGGCAGTAACGGTGGCCACTACAGCAGTCATGACTGTTATCGCAGTAGTTATGGATAATGATGATGATTTTGAGAATTGCATACCGAGAGAGCCTCATGTGAATCGAGATCATGAGAGGGAAATGTATATGAATCGAATCTTATACAATGGAGATACCCATTGCATAGACCAAATACAGATGACACCAAATACTTTTTTAGAACTTTGCAAAACACTCAGTGCAAGAATTTTGTTGCATTCTATAGTAAATGTTTCTATCAAGGAGCAACTTCTAGTTTTTTGTCATATCATTGGACATAATGTGAGGTTTAGAGTCATTGGGGGAAGATTCCATAGGTCAACAGAGACTGTGCATAGATATTTCAAAATCGTCTTGTAGGCAATCTTGAAATTGTACAAGCATGTTGTGAAAGAACCAAGCAACTCCACTCCTCCAGAGATAAGTAACAGTAGAAGGTTTTATCCATATTTTAAGGTACGGAATTTGGAATGAAAATGTATGTATTTTGCTTGAAAAGTTTCATTACTAGTTGGATGATCTACATTGATTATCTTAGGATTGTGTCGGAGCAATAGATGGAACTCATGTACGTGCATCGGTCCCTCTGGAAATTCAAGGAAGATTTCGTGGTTGGAAGGAAGGAACAACACAAAATGTATTAGCTGCTGTTACATTTGACTTGAGATTCTCTTATATACTAGCTGGCTGGGAGGGAACTGCACATGATTCACGTGTTTTAGCTGATGCACTTTCAAAGCCGAATGGATTGAATGTTCCTAGAGGTAAGAAAATGGAGTTCGACATGATGGTTGAAGTGAGTTTAGTATGTTACTGATAAGCTTATTTATATCTTGTAGGAAAGTATTATCTTGCCGATACTGGCTATGGAATCCAAAGTGGGTTCATCTCTCCCTGTCGCGATGTTAGATACCATTTGAAGGAGTTCGGTGATCGGCTGCCTGAAAATGAGAAAGAATTATTTAATCTACGTCATTCATCTTTAAGAATGACAGTTGAAAGAGCGTTTGGGGTGTTAAAGAAGCGTTTTCGAGTATTAGATTCTGAACCCTTTTGGTCTTTCGAAACACAAATTGATGTTGTCCTGGCATGTTGTATCGTTCACAATTTTATCATGGGATTTGATCCCAATGACCTTATCATGGAAGAGATGAATAGCCAAATGGAATCTCAAAGAGAAAGGGTCCAACTTACTCAAAGAGAGGAAAAGGAAGAAACTAGAATATGGGCATAAAAAAGGGATATGATTGCACATGCAATGTGGACTAGTTATCAAAGGATTAGAAGAAGTCAAGAGTAGAGTATTTGGTTAGGCCTAATGTACTGCATGGTGTTTTACTGGCACAATGTGTGGTTTGATGAGATATTTGTTTTTTCAAATTTATAATCGTGATTGCGGATTGGGTTGGTGTTGATATCATCATTCAATTTTTGAAGGATCTAAACCATTGTAGGTAATTGGTATTTGGTATGATCATTCAATTCAGGTGTAGCTGATGATGCTCATTGACAAATTCAGTTTTGGTTCACTGCGGCGATTCCTTGCTGTTTCTAAAGAGTAGTAGTTAAGCACATGGACTAAACTTTCTAAAGAGTAGTAGTTAAGCACATGGACTAAACTTAGATTGTCGCACTGCAAGAATCACATGGCCCAAGTTGTTCTTTGGACAGGGTAAAATAGTTATGACTCAAGCCAAGCATTTTGTAGCAGAAGTATAACTCTTGTGGTAATGCGAGGGGGTTGCTGCACCTATTGGCCCTCCCCACCCTTGATCTCCATTCCTCTCCAACCCCCTCCCCCTCTTCCGGCAACCACATCAACGATATATGTTAAGATCATGAAAAGTGTTCCAATTTTGAGGTTTGAAGGCACATGGTCATCAGAAGGAGCAATAATACCATAATAACAAATAACACAAGCAAGCCGAAACTTATTATGCTCAATACTGAAGCATCCTCTCGTATTATGATCTAAACCATTGTAGGTAATTGGTATTTGGCATGATCATTCAATTCAGGTGTAGCTGATGATGCTCATTGACGAATTCAATTTTGGTCAACTGTCGATGATCGGCCAAGGCTCAAGCTCGTTTACAACCGATCGTTGACAGTTGCCATGGTCGGCGACTGGCTGAAATCAAAAGAAAAAAATAAAAATAAAAATAAAACGAGAAAAAGGAAAAAGATAAATAAGAATTCGAAATATTAAGAAAAATAAAAAAATGAAATAAAGAAAAAAAATTAAAGGAGTTCATGAGAGAAAATCAAATTCAATTTTCCACACCAAACGGCGGAAAATATATTCCAGATCATTTTCAAATTTCAGCTAAACATCAGAAAATAATGTCATTTTCCTGAAAAATGACTTCTTGGAAAATATTTTCTGAAAATGTCATATTTTTCGCGAAACAAACGGAGCCTAAATTCATTCCATTTTTCACAAAAAAAAAAAGAAGAGAGAGAGAGGAAAATTGCCTTTGGTCAAGCTAATTGCGATTTGTAGTGGAGGCCTCATTTCTTCTTTTTATATACCTATTTTTACTTCTACTTAGGATCTGGCTGTCCGAATTAAGCATTTCATATGTTTTGCTTTTTTTTTTATTATTATTGTGGGTACCCCATGTATATTAAAGGCACTGTGTTTCTTGTACAAAAAGAAATTCACTATATTTTCTTTTTCACTTTTAGATTTTACTTCCGTAGAAATAAGTCTTGTCGAAAATATTGCATTCTATTTTTTAATTTTTTTTATAAAGTTATCAGCTGAATAATTGCTGATAAACATATCAGGATTTTGAGCATGTTGAAAAGAAAAAAGTGATATTTCCAGACCAGCCAGACCATTATTAAGGGGGAAAAAAAGCGAAAAGAAGCAGAAAAAAAAAAGGGCAAAAAAGAAGAAGAAGCGAAACCTTCGGGTTGAAGACCCTTCAGTTGGTGCAGCTGTCCACACACCTTAAGACTTAACCCCATCATTACACAGCGTGAAAACCCCGAAATGCCCCCCCCCCCGGCGGTCGCTGGCTCGTTGTTTTTATCATTTCTGAATTTTTAAAAAGGCCAAAAAAAAAGGGCAAGACGGAATAATACAATGCGCCACGTCAACATGCTCGCCGGCGTTTGACCGCAAATCGAAAAAAAAAAGAATAGGAAAATAAATAAAGAACATAAGAAAAAGGAGAAGGTGGCATGCATTTTTGGTGCTACCGCAGGTGAGTCAAGCTTTCCTCCTCCTTCCTCCCTCCTCCCTCCGCCTCCTTTGACTCGGTCACGCCCTCAACGACGACGACGACGACTCGCCTTTTTCTTTGTTTAAAAAAAAAAAAAAGAGAAAGAGGAAAAGGAGGCACGAAAAGTAAAGCGAAAATACAGGGAGAGCGGAAATCGAAAATGTTTTGTCGCTGAAGGCTGAAGCTGAATCTCCTCGTCCTCCTCCGCCTTCTCCGTATTCGGCAGATCCCCACTCGCGTCAGAGCTCCTCTCTCTACTCTCTCTGACGAGCTTTCTAGAGAGAGAGAGAGAGAGAGAGAGATTGCGACGTTTTCTTCTAGGTTTTCTTCTTTTTGGTCCGGGGGAGGAGACAGTGAAATTGAGAGCTCGTGGGGGGTGAGCGAGGAGCGCGGGGCGACGAGATGATGATATCGCGAGGGCTGTTCGGCTGGTCGCCGCCGCACATCCAGCCGCTTACGCCGGTCTCGGAGGTGTCCGAGCCGCCGGAGTCCCCTTCCCCTTACGTCGACGCGAGCGCGGAGGCCGGGGGCCCCGCCGGAGCCCAGGTGGAGCCGGAGGAGGAGATGGAGGAGCCCGAGGAGGTGGAGCCGCCCCCCGCCGCCGTGCCGTTCTCGCGTCTCTTCGCCTGCGCGGACCGCCTCGATTGGGGACTGATGATCGTGGGATCTCTCGCCGCGGCCGCGCACGGCACCGCTCTCGTCGTTTACTTGCATTACTTCGCCAAGATTGTGGACGTCCTTCACTTAGACGATCCGCAAGGAGACTCGCCACCACCTTCTCCAAATCCCGAGATGTTTCACAGGTTTAAAGAGGTAACTGGACCTTCTTCAAAACCCTAGTCGTCGTATGGTTCATGCGGTGCTAATTTGGTTCTGTTTGGCTCGAGGAAGATCGCTAGCAGTAGGGCTTAGGGGGGAGGAGCTAGTGTATTTATATCTTGTCTGAACTGAAATGAGCTTATATGAACTAAGGATATTTATTGGATCGGTTATACTTTGTGGGGAAAGTTGTGATTTTTACCCAAATGCTTGTGTTGAATGACTTGCTCGATAAATTAGCAGCTGCTCTGCGAGGTTTGCTAAAAGAATTTGGCCAATTTGGTTTTGTCTTCATCTATAGCAATGACATGTATATCCTGCCTGATCTTCCCACCTTCTTAGAAACCCAGGGCTCATTGCTAAAGCTGGTGGAGTTTTTTTTCTCTCTCCAAACTATTGTTGGGAGTTCTACTTGTAGACTTGTGAGTTGTTCATGTAAACACTGTGCTAATTAAATTGGTTTCAGAATCTAGCAGTTTTGCAAGCCAGCCAATCGACCTATGAACTTGATCAATAGTTGGTAGACAATAAACTTCCCTGCAAAAGTGGGATTGGATCCAATATATCTGGCCAGAAAAGTTGCTTTCCTCTTGTTGTTCTTCTGTATGACAAATAAAAGTCAAGCTGCATTAGGTTTGTTATTTTGTTATTCTCTATATGTTTCTGCCCTTGGGACATTTTTATCCACCACAAAAGCCAAAGGGGCGGAAAGGCACCGAACAACTTGTCTCCTTTTCTTTGAGCTAGTAAATGTGTTTGCAAGGTAAACATGTGGAGAGTTGGTTATTCTCTAGTGAGAAAAGAAGTAAGGTATACTCCAGGCAGCTCTTTTTTTTTTTTGACTTGATTCATGGCGACCCAAGCTTAAAAAATTGAAATTATATGCCGATATAAGTGAAATTTTATACTCTAGGTTTTTGACGTGTCTTGTTAACAGGTGAGAAAAACAATACATTGAAAACTAATGTGAGAAAAGCTTTCAATGAAGATTATCTGAATTTCCAAAACATTTAAACATAATGTGAGAAAAACAATACATTGAAAACTGCGTACTTTCCTTATTTGGTTTCTTAACAAGTGTCCCGAGGCACTCATTAACAAAATCCTTTCTTGAAATGAAAATATGCCTTGTCTGGGTTTAGTATTGGGAACCTGTTGGTTGGTGGAGCTGAAGTGTTCTGTATTAGAAAAAGATGAAGGAATGTTATTTAAACTAAACATGTCAAGCATAGTTTTTCTAGTTGGTTTGTAATGCTTAATTGAATTTATAAATGTGTATATAGAGTATGTTATTTTGAAATGAGAAACATGCCTTGTCAAGGATTTGGTAGAGTCGTTAAGTCTGATGGATATTAGAGGTAAAGCGTGTTGTAATTTCTTGAAAGTTGAAGCTGAAGATATTAAATAAAGACAATGGACGTCAAGCATGATTTTTCCTTACGTGATATATGTAGGGTATTGTCACCTCCCACCTCCTCGGTTTCCTATACATGGCATGCTTTATAAAATACCGTGGGTGCACGATGATACTTTCTTTGCTTTTTTTTTTTTTAAATCATTATGACACCATTCATATTCAGTAAAGTGACTTGCAGCCCAATAAGGTAATTAATCCTAGAATAGGTCTACCACAGTGGGTATGACCTTTACTCTGTTCGCTTAGACTAAGATTGTTGAATGATCCATTATTTTGTCAGTTTAGATGTATGATAGAGTGAATTGCTATCATTCATGTCAAATTGTGCATGTATATGGTATAATATTGAACCATGTTGTCGATCTCAGTCCTTTTAGACTTCATAGAGCTCCTTTTAAAAATGCATGATGTGTCATAATCTTTCATTAAAGCATAAGGTGTCATAGTAGATACTTCATAAAGCGTAAGGTGTCTAGTGTAGTTACTTAAAAAAATGTATGAGGTGTCATTGTGATATCCCCAATGCTATGGCTGTTCATCCTTATGTCTAATAGGCATGTTTGTGTTTGGCCATTTTTCCTCTTCCTCCCCTCTTAAAGTGAATAGCCACAAGGCAGAAGAGAGGGTTACTTGTATAATTTATGTATTTGACAATGTAGGCGATGTTTTAAGGAATCGTGTGTTTGGAGAAAGTTATCAAGACATGGTCCCCACTGTCATTAGGTTGATTTTGTATTGCTGTATGATCTTTTTTGTTTTCTTTTTCTTGATAAAGTAGTGAGTGATGGATGTTTTGCTGAAATTTCAAGATTTATCAAAGAACCAGTGAGGAACATCATATCCTTGAAAACGGTTATTGATGTCATAAGGTGTGATTTACTTGGAGATATTGATCAATAAAAGGAGATACTTTATGATCTGGTGCTTACTATTTCTCAATCATGTCTCTGGTGGAAAATTCATTGGGAAGGAGGTGATTGTATAGGAAGCCTGGTTCCTATTCTTTTAGGGCACTCTTCTGGTCCACTGGCCTCCCAATGACAATATATGTCACCATGCTATTGGTATTACGTGTTTTGATTAAAGTTATATGTGAACTGTGATTTGCAGATTCGATCTTACACTTTCATTTCTTTGTATGTCTTTTCCGCAGCTCTCTTTATCGCTTCTTTGGATCGCGGTTGGTGTCTTTGCTTTTGGTTGGATTGGTAAGATTTGATAATCTTGCACTTATTTTCTAAAATTTTGTCATTTGTTACTGTCTACAATTTAGAAGGTGATACATTGCTGCCACAACACTAACTTATTCTTTGTAATAGAGGTTTCATGCTGGATATTGACGGGAGAACGACAAACGGCAGTCATCCGGTCAAAGTATGTCCAAGTGTTGCTTAACCAGGACATGAGTTTTTTCGATACATATGGGAACAATGGGGACATCGTGAGCCAAGTACTAAGCGATGTTCTACTCATTCAGTCTGCTCTCAGTGAAAAAGTACAGTATCTTCAGTGCACTTTTGTGTTGAACCTTTTCTTTCTGAAATTTATTGTTGTGGGACTGAAGTAATGGAACCATTTTCTTGATGTAGTTACTTTTTAGTAATTGGATTAGCCTTTCTAATTGCAGGTTGGAAATTATATTCATAACATGGCGACTTTTTTCAGTGGGCTAGTTATTGGGTTTGTCAACTGTTGGCAGATTGCCCTGATAACGTTAGCAACTGGTCCTTTCATTGTTGCTGCTGGAGGAATATCCAATATATTTCTTCATAGGCTTGCTGAGAATATCCAAGATGCATATGCAGAAGCAGCTAGCATCGCTGAACAGGTACTATAATTTTGCCTGTAACCCCGCATGAGGTGAGGGAGGAGGGAGGGAGAAGAAAAGAAAGGGGGGGGGGGGGCAGTTATGTTTCCTAAAACCTGTGATGTATGAATATTCATTGCGTACTTCTTTCATAGATTTCATGTTTATGAAGTGCATAAATTTGAAGTTGGATGACTATCATGTGGACAAAAATCATGAAGAATGTAGATCGAGTGAAAATTGAATTGTGAAACAACTTGATTCGAAATGGTGACTTTTGGATCCTATAAAAATTTGTAACTCTCCATTGCTTCTCTTTAACTCAACTATCCATTTTCACCAAACTCGAAAAATTAAAGTAAAAACAAAAGATAAATGCACCGCTTCAGGACAAGTCATTTTTTAAGGTTTGCATACTAAAAGGTCCTCACTACCTCGCTTCTCTCCTCTATTCTCTCTTAATATTCTTGAGATTTTTTAGAGCAAAATCCTCTAGTAATATACTGTGTGGGATAACCTTTGAGACATTCCTTCGTTGATGTATTATATTCTGTGTTTGAAAAAGCTTACCTTCCCAAGTGATTTTATAGTAATTTTGTGTATAAGATAATCTTGTGTCACTACCAACAATTTATTTTTGAGTTCAAACGTGACCCATGTCATGCGTGAGGCCTCTCTTTTTGTTGATGAAGTGTGTGTCCAACCAAAGCAGTCAGAAACCTCCTAAGTCTGGTCCAATAGAATGTACTGATCTGCTGCCTTAACATACCATATTTGGCCTTCCCTATCTTTTTTTTTTATCAGGTTTCTAGCTTTTCTAGGAAAGGGTAGGAATTGGTTTGGGTTAAAAGACTGAATGTGAACATTATGAACAACTTGTTCAAATTGATTTGTGATTTTCAGTTTACAGGATTTACCAACACCCATTTCCTTCAGCTTACAGGATTCACCAACACCCATTTTGGGCTCTGCAACTGCAGTCTCCAGAAATCTTCCTGAAAGCCTTATAGGGTATTAATATTTGGGATATTCTTATAAAGGTTTTGGGGAAACATTACAAGTCATCTCCCTCTAGAAAGATTCAATCTCAAATCACCGGGCTCGCTTCAAAATATATTAAACCACCTGCTTCAATATTGCATTTAGATGAGAAATCTTACAATTAAATAGAGTGAGGTTTTAATGCAGCCGTGGTTAGGTGTCCCCAAATGAATAGGAATTGCGGACCTTTTAACATTCTGATATTAGGTATGGTAAGTTATGGACAATGTCCACTTTAACCTACTCAATCGCTATCCTTATTTGGTAATGCAACTTTATATTATGGTTTCGAAAATATATTAGTGTTTGGTGTATGTTTGCGCTTTGAAATTATTTCATTCATATCATAGTTCCATAAAGGTTAAAAGAAATGTTTTGGCCACAGTTTCTTTACATTAAATGGGATTGATTTGTACTCAATCTGAGTGCTAAAAAGCACAAAATGTGATTTATTGAAAAAAACCTCCGTATAATTATTTTTAACCTGCGGCATCTCTCGGGTAAGTCACTAGTCAGATTTACAATTCCGATTCAAAAGCATTTTAATGTCTTAAATGTAGATGTACATATCCACACTGTTGTCCATGCAGTTGTACTTAGACATAGCTGAGTTTTCAATGAATAGCGTATGATATCTTTTTGAAATTGGCTAGAAGTATTATAATCTGATGTGAAGTTAATGTTGGTGGTTAAGTTTTGAAAGTGAGGCAGGCGATGTGAACTTAAGACCTATTTGGAGGTTTCCCCTTTTTGGAAATATGGAATATAGCTATGTCAACCTAATGCTTTTGGCTCGAAGGCCATAGAAATACACTTTGCTAGGGATTAAATAGTCCTTGTTGATTAACATATGATTCTTGTGTCACTTGTTTGTAGCCATCTTGATGTAGGATGACAAATCCCACAATAGAGGATAAATCTTTAGGCTTCACATCCAAAGCTTCCTAAGCATCACATCTAGGTTTCTTAAGCATCATCCTAAGAGAAGAATTGCATTGTGAATCCTAAAGCAAATACTTGCAAAATTCAAATAACCATTGACTTTATTGAAGAGAAAGAATTACAACATTCTTAGTAAATTCTTAATAAGAATCAAATCCTAAAAGATGTAAGACTGCTAATTTTACTGCTAGAAGAATACTAATCCCTTAGGACTTTTATTTTATTTGTGGAGTCAATGTCAATATTGAGTAAATATCATCTTTCACGATTTTGTTGGCTGCATCATTCTCCCTTCGTTAGAGAAAACTCTGTCCTCGAGTTTTGAAGCGTCAAACTATTTAATCAACATTGTCATGTGATTTAAGATCTTCTTTCTTGAGTTCAGATTTTTCTAATACTTGAAAAATCTTGAACACCTCTAGTATTTTAATTTTGTGGACGACTTGATCAATGGTTTTTTCCATTGATAGCACTCCTAGTGCAATAAACCACTTTCTTTTCTCAGAGAGTTCATCGATCTTGCTGTTTTGTTACTCGAAACAGTGTTCATGATCTTTACGCAAAGCGTCCAGCTCATTGTCAACTCACCAACCTTGGAATTCAACTAAACGTCAGTAACCATTGTGGGAGAAAGTGAAGGAAACTTTGCCTGATACCAACATTGATGTAGGACGACAAATCTCATAATTAAGAGAATAAATCTTTAAGCTTCACATTCAAAGCTCACTAAGCATCACACCTAGGGTTTCTTAAGCTTCCCACCTAGGAGAAGAATTGCATCGCACGATACCAAGGCAAATACTTGCAAAATTCAAAAAACCATCGACTCTATTGAGAAGAAAGAAGTACAACAATAGACTCTCTAAAGTTCGACTCCTAGTTGAAATAGGATTCCTCTAAATAAGTAGAACAATATAGAATAGGAAATGTAATATTTTATTCAAAATAAAATGGAAGGTTAATAGAATCCTAAATCGAATCCTGAAAGATATAAGACTGGTAATTTATCTATCAGAATAGTCCTACTCCCTTAGGACTCTTACTTGATTTGCGAAGTCCATCTTCACCAAAACTTGGTAGAAACATCAGCGTTTGAACAAATGTTATCTTGCATGATTTGGTTGGCTGCATTACATCTCTTTCCTTGGACTTCACCTGTGAGCCGATAAACTTTTTGTAGTTTTTTTTTTTTAATGTTCTTTTTGCTTTGTGGTGTTTATGTACATTTCTAAGTTCTGTGCACTTGGATTGAGCCTTTATGACATGCAAAGGAATGGAGCACTTCTCTTAGGGAAGCAATCTCGATGATTCCTTATTCCACCTATAATGCCTGCTAATGACTTCCACTTTTGATGAGCTAAGCCATGGATGATTGAAATCATGACTTGTCATTCTGGACTTTTCACAATGTTTCTAATCAAATATTGATTCTATTAAAGTTGAAGAAACGACAGAAAAGTCTCCCTCTATATTAGATAGGTAAGCACATACGTTGCTTATAGGCGTAAGGTAAAATGAAAAAGCTCTAGTATCAGAATTGATTCATTGGCATGTCACTTCTTCCGAGAAATGTTTAAGCTGTTACCTCATTTCGATATGTTTCAAATATGCAGGCAGTTTCATGTATTAGGACCTTATATGCATTCACCAATGAAACATTGGCCAAGTATTCATATGCAACTTCACTACAAGCGACTTTGAGATATGGTATCCTGATAAGTCTCGTGCAAGGACTTGGGCTTGGATTTACTTATGGGCTCGCAATATGTTCTTGTGCCTTACAACTTTGGGTTGGGAGGTTCCTGGTTACTCATGGAAAAGCTCATGGTGGTGAAGTCATAGCAGCCTTGTTTGCTATAATACTAAGTGGCCTGTAAGCATATTGAGCACTTGTTTTACTTTATAGATGACACCATTATTTCACAACCTTCTTAAAGGGAACTTTTTTTTTTTTTTTAAATTGTATGTGTAGAGGTCTCAATCAAGCTGCAACAAATTTCTACTCATTTGATCAAGGAAGGATTGCTGCTTATAGACTTTTTGAGATGATTAGCCGATCATCCTCTTCAGTCAATCATGATGGCAATACTTTGGTGTCTGTTCAAGGAAATATTGAGTTCCGGAATGTGTATTTCAGCTATCTTTCTCGTCCTGAAATCCCTATTCTGAGTGGATTTTATCTCACTGTACCTGCTAAGAAAGCTGTTGCACTTGTTGGACGGAATGGTTCAGGGAAGAGCAGTATCATTCCTCTGATGGAGCGGTTTTATGATCCCACGTTAGGTATAATAAGTTCCTCATTTTACTATAGTCCCTAGACATTCTGTTCTGAAAGTCCCATTGAGATCTTCGGCAACTATTTTGGGATTGCAGATTCCGATGTTTTTATTTTTTTCATGCAGGAGAAGTTCTTCTTGATGGAGAAAATATTAAGAATATGAAATTGGAATGGCTAAGACGCCAAATAGGACTGGTTACCCAGGAACCTGCCTTACTAAGCCTGAGCATCAGAGATAACATTGCTTATGGCCGGGATGTTACAATGGATCAAATTGAGGAAGCCGCCAAAATTGCACATGCACATACCTTCATCACTTCACTCGAAAAAGGATATGAGACACAGGTAAAATTCAGAAGTCCGAATGCACAATTGAAATACTGAGGTTAATTGGAAATCTTAAATGGCTGTTCTTCTCTTTCAATTCCATGTAAAAGGAGCTTGTATGCGTTGCAGGTCGGTAGAGCTGGTTTAGCATTGACGGAAGAACAAAAAATTAAACTTTCTATTGCGAGAGCTGTGCTTCTAAATCCATCAATTCTTCTGCTTGATGAGGTTACTGGTGGACTTGATTTTGAGGCTGAAAAGGTTGTCCAGGGAGCTCTTGATCTCCTTATGCTGGGGCGCTCTACTATAATCATTGCTAGGCGTCTTAGCCTCATCAGGAATGCTGATTACATTGCTGTGATGGAGGAGGGGCAGCTCGTTGAAATTGGTACACATGATGAATTAGTAGGCCTGGATGGTCTTTATGCAGAGCTTCTTAGATGCGAAGAAGCAGCAAAGCTTCCTAGGAGGTACATAATTTTACTTAAAGATTTTGCTAACTTGCTGATGTCTAGTATCCAAAATGATGGGTGATTCTTTTGCTTTCAGGATGCCTGTTAAACACTATAGAGGAGCTACTGCTGCTTTTGAAATTGAAAAGGATTCTTCAGTAAGTAATAGCTTCCAAGACCCGTCATCTCCCAAAATGGCAAAATCACCCTCTCTTCAGCGATTTCCTGGCGTTCATGGATTTCGACCAGCAGATGTTACTTATAGCTTGCAAGAATCACCAAAAGTCCGGAGCCCTCCTCCCGAGCATATGCAGGAAAATGGTATCCCAACAGATGCAGGGGATAATGAGCCATCAATGAGAAGGCAGGATAGTTTTGAGATGAGATTGCCAGATTTACCAAAGATTGATGTTCAGTCTGTACAACGACAAGTGAATGGTTCAGATCCTGAGTCTCCTGTTTCCCCCCTTCTGACATCAGATCCGAAAAATGAGCGTTCACATTCTCAAACGTTTAGTCGACCCCATAGTCACTCTGATGATGTTCCGATAAAATCAAAGGATGCAGAGGACAGAACACATGGGAAAGCACCATCACTGTGGCGATTGGCAGAGCTTAGTTTTCCAGAATGGCTTTATGCTGCATTAGGCAGCGTTGGTGCTGCAATATTTGGCTCTTTTAATCCTCTTCTTGCTTATGTAATCGCCTTGATAGTAACAGCATACTATAGATCTGGTGAAGGTCCTCATCTGAGGCAGGAGGTCGACAAATGGTGTTTGATCATAGCTTGCATGGGAATAGTAACTGTAGTGGCCAATTTTCTTCAGCACTTCTATTTTGGTATCATGGGGGAGAAAATGACGGAAAGAGTACGTAGGATGATGTTTTCAGGTAACTTCTGTAAATAAGTCTATTTTCTCTTCCATTCTTCATTGGACTTGTCCCATAAGCTTATCTTATACTCGTAACATGAAGTGATGGGCATTTACCTTGTTGAAACAGCAATGCTTCGCAATGAAGTTGGATGGTTTGATGATGAGGAGAATAGTGCTGACACTCTATCCATGCGCTTGGCAAATGATGCTACTTTTGTCCGGGCTGCCTTTAGTAATCGTCTTTCCATATTTATACAGGACAGTGCTGCTGTTATTGTGGCTGTCCTTATAGGTATGCTGTTACAATGGCGACTAGCACTTGTGGCTTGTGCAACCCTGCCCGTTCTTACTGTTTCAGCTATTGCACAGGTGTGTTCATAATCTACTGTTGTTGTCAAATCTCTGTTGTTCACAAAACTCCGCCATCACTTGCCATTGAAAGAAAGAGTAACTTTATCCAGTTTCGACTACTTTTCTTATTTATCTTGATGGCTCCTTTTTTAAACTGTCGATCCTCTAATCTTAAATCCACTGGTGTAAGTAATCTGTGATTTTGTGGTCATTCTCACACTGTCGTTATACTATTGATGCTGATTGTCATCTATGTATTTCTTCCTGGCCTGCTTAGTTCACGAGAAGTTGACAGAGTCCCTCCTGTGTCGAAGAGTGACTATTTTTTTTGGTCGGAGAAGAATGAACTCCAGGGAGGTAGAATATAAATTAGTATTATGCCTGCTTCTTAGGAAGATTCCACTGATACGATTTGTGTAAATTGCTGACCCCAGAGGATGTTATGATCCTATTGGCCAAGCTTGATACCTTCTTTTTATCACTATCATATACCTGGATGGCTGGATGCTAAAATTTAGTCGTAGTGGAAGTGGAATATATTTTAGTTATTAATACCATTATGTTGTATTTTAGTACTGATGAGGATACCGCAGCTGCATTAAATTGATGATTGGAAGGGAAAGCAACTTTGATAACCACTCACTATTATTAGGCTCCAGAAGCGATTTAGAGATTCCATCGATGAAAACATGGGTTTAATTCTTTTGAAGAAAAGGAACTTGTTTTGATAAGTTTGATTTGGTCAACACTTGACAATATATACCCCCGATCAGCTGTATGAGTCTTGATGAGTCTTAGACACTTTGAAACATGAAAACATGTGGAAGGAAGGGAGGGAATGAGCCATAGGAATGTGGAGCTACGTGAGAACTGATGTAGGCATGCTAACCCTATAGTCTGCACTTTCATTTGTGAAGACATCATTACAGAATTGCAAGTTGCAAGATTTGATGATTGTTTTTAATGAAGCATTTGTGAATTTCCTGTAAGCTGCTTGTGTTCGAGTTGTTAATCAAAGGGCCAGGTTGGTCATTATTTTTGGTCTTCTACCCTCCTTGTCCTTTAGGTTAGATGGGCACGCTTCTCCCAAGTTTGATGATAGTCAACGAGATCCCTTTTAGTTCTGTTTGTTCTGTGTCAACCTTCTTCATTGCTAGCTTAGTTATATTTTCATCTATCCTTTGACACTCTTAGGGCGTTTGGATACGCTTCTACCTTTTACTTTTTGCTTTATTTAAATTTTGCTACAAATGCACATATGAAATTTTTGAACCTGTGAAATCTTGCACCATATATAAATGTTAACGTGTAGATTCAGTATTTCTCGAATTTTTGGAATTTGGATAATTTGTAAATCTTGGTGGGCTGAAATAAGCGGGCCCTTATAGTGTCTGCATTTCTGAAACATCTCTTTGCATTTGTTGATTGATATACTGTCCATTATCGGTACCAAGTATATTTGTTGCACGGTATTTTTTCTACCCTCTTGTTGATGAATAAATGATCAGATGCCAAATTTGGTTTTGCAGAAACTATGGCTTGGTGGCTTCTCAAGGGGTATCCAGGAAATGCACAGGAAGGCATCTTTGGTCCTTGAGGATGCAGTTCGAAACATATACACCGTTGTTGCATTTTGTGCTGGTAACAAGGTCATGGAGTTGTACAGATCACAATTAAAGAGAATACTCAAGCAGAGTTTTCTTCATGGAGTGGCAATTGGTTTTGCATTTGGTTTCTCCCAGTTTCTACTCTTCGCTTGCAATGCCCTTCTTCTGTGGTACACTGCATTATTGATTAATAAAAAACATATGAATCCACCGACTGGCATGAAGGAGTTTATGGTTTTCTCCTTTGCAACATTTGCTCTAGTGGAGCCTTTTGGACTGGCTCCGTATATACTGAAACGACGAAAATCTCTTACATCTGTATTCGAGATAATTGACCGAGTGCCTAAAATCGACCCAGATGATGTTTCGGCAATGAAGCCTCCTAATGTCTATGGGAGCATTGAGTTAAAAAATGTTGACTTTTGTTATCCAACTCGCCCTGAAGTGTTGGTCCTGAGCAATTTCAGTCTTAAGGTAAATGGGGGACAAACTGTGGCAGTGGTTGGAGTTTCAGGATCTGGAAAGAGCACCATAATATCTTTGATTGAAAGATTCTATGATCCAGTTGCTGGTCAGGTTTTGCTAGATGGACGAGATTTGAAGCTTTACAACTTGAGATGGTTGAGAAACCACCTAGGCCTTGTTCAGCAGGAACCCATTATATTTTCAACAACCATCAGAGAAAATATCATCTATGCCAGACACAATGCAAGCGAAGCTGAGATCAAGGAGGCTGCTAGAATAGCAAATGCTCATCATTTCATCAGCAGCTTGCCTCATGGTTATGACACGCATGTGGGGATGAGAGGTGTTGACCTAACTCCAGGACAGAAACAGAGAATTGCGATTGCTCGTGTAGTTTTGAAGAATGCTCCCATATTGTTATTAGATGAAGCTAGCTCATCCATCGAATCTGAGTCAAGTAGGGTGGTGCAGGAGGCTCTTGATACGCTAGTGATGGGAAACAAAACCACCATTCTTATAGCCCATAGAGCTGCAATGATGCGGCATGTCGACAGCATTGTAGTTCTAAATGGGGGACGCATTGTGGAAGAAGGATCCCATGATTCTTTAATGTCCAAGAATGGTTTGTATGTACGTTTGATGCAACCTCACTTCGGGAAGGGTTTGCGTCAACACCGTCTTGTTTAGCAGTAGCAGTGGGGTTTATGCGGATTGTAGTTTTGGCTGTTGAAAGTTCTTGATCCTCCCTGCCGATTGCTGGAGATGCTGATGAGAGAAAAAGCATGGGGAGATTTGCTGGAGATGCTGGCTCAGTCTTCTCAGAATGTTTGATGGCATTCCAGAAAGTGCACGGATGAAAGAAATGGCCTAGGCTTCTATAGATGCTAAGCAGGAAAAATCAAATTATGAAAATATTGGGGAGAGTACTTATTCAGATGCCCAGTTGGCTTGTTGAGGATGTGGTTCAGGTTAGATGCATATTCTTTTGGAGGCAAGCACCATTGTATAAAAAGCCTAATTAGCCTCCAGGGCAGATCGATTTGTTAATTTATTGGTCAAAGAGTGATGTGGTGATTCTAGTCAGGATGAGGTATGTTTTCTTGCTGATTTCTCTCTTTTTCACTACGGTCCTTACTGTTTCTTGCTATGTATTTTTGCCAATTTTGTGCATGATATAGAATGATTATAGATTGGAGAGAGGCAAAGTGAAGGCTGTCTATTCTCAGATGTGCTGGTGATTGTTGTTGTTCTCAAGCTCCATATAATTTCCATGGTTTAACTGGCAAGGCTGTATCTTATAGATTTCCCATTACACGACTCCAAAGGAGGTTCATTTTTTTAGTTCTCGTACTTGCGTCTTAACAGCTGCCCAGCTGGGTCTAGAATTCACGTTGGTTACATGCCCGAGAGTATCACTTGATGTTGAGGCTAGGTCTCGGAATTCGACGCAATTTTCTCAAATGTGCGTTTCAGGTGACCAACCTATAATGACTAGCTGAGGTGCTATCAAGAAGCGCCCTATGCGAGGCCTCTGCCACAAGTTCTGCAGTTTAAGACTCTAGATATTTAGAAAATTATCAGGAATACAAATCGTGGTTTATTAGGATTCGAACACGAGTGTTCAATGTGTTGTCACCTTGAGAGCTATTTTTCCCAACCATGGGGCTTGAAAGCTCATAAGACTACTTCTAGCTTTTCGTAGCATATCGCAGCTCGGGTGTTTTTCTACGTTTGTGTCCTAATGCTTTTGTTGGATAATTTTGCTTTTATTAATGAATTCAAACTAGTTACATGGCCCGCATAGGTACACACATTTTTGCGCGTGTCTATTTTTCTTTATATTGTTAGTTTCAGTATTTTTGTATGTATTTTATCTGGGTAGTTCCATTGGGCGTAGAAAATAACAATGAAAACATTTGTCGAATTTTACATATAATATTTGGCCTAAAAAAATTGAAATTGTTGTTTAATTTAATAGCCGTGTAATAGAAAATTACAAAGGAAGAGTTCGAATATCATTAGCTTATGTTCAAGTTCGATTGAGTTTTTCTTTTAATTATGAGTGCTTGGATTTTAGAAAAAAAAATATTCATATTTAATTCTGTTGAAACTGTTTAAGAAAATAAAAAGTAAATATGTTGCTTTAAATAAATTTTATTTTTTCTCTAAAGTTTGGTGAATTGGATAAACATTATGATTTCTCTTATTCTTGGTTAAAGATATTTTGAACTGAAGAATTCTATCATTTAGACAAAAACTTGAATTATTTTTAGTAAATGTTTGCCACCGGTCGGTGGCGACCCTGCCTCTCTAAGAGCAAAGGAAGAAGATGAACAACAATCATAAAAGTAACATAAGAAAAGTCAGAGAATTTATTCAAAATAACGGGGTTTCGTTTTTCTTCTGTCACGTCAAATACGGGTTGTGTTATATAGGATGATTGGCTAAATCATCATATCGGAGATTTTCGGCAAATTATTGATCGAAAGAATTATATTAGAAAATCATAAAAAAATTAGACTATAATGGCAAAATTAAAATGTATAGATTAAGCGTTTGCAACAAATTTGCATTTTATCTAGTCCAATACATTCATTTATGTCATTGCATTATCTAATATACATTGGACAGTAATGACAATATCAACATGAGAATCAAAAGACGATAGTTCTTTTGACTTCTATTGTTCATTGGTCTTTGGGTCCTCCGAAACTCGTAGAATGAAACTCCGTCCAATCACCGTTCTGGTGGGTGCGTCGCAAGTGGCGGACTTCACTCATACGCAAAATTAATTAAAATTTGAAAGCGGGCGATCAAGGGAAAGCAAGAACTCTATTTCATCAATCATCGGTCAAATAATTTGCTTTACATTGTGAGACGGGAGAGTTGTAAACGAACACTAGATAGATGGTCAATTTCGAAGATCCTGATTCCTCGAAAGAGAATACAGGCAAATCACTTTTTCTTTGGCTTTATTGCGATGTTAAGATTTGCTCGAGGACAAAAAACTCAATGGTGGCCAAAAAAAAAAAAAAAGGTGCGTTTGAGCAATCCGAAAATGGTCGGTCCAATAAACATAGAGACAAGAATAAAAGTTGACCCCGGAATTGAAGACTAAAAAGGTCCGTTCGGTGGCGTCGAAATGCATGCGTCTGTACTATGGTTCCGAATGATTATTGCGTTTGGTAAAATAAAAGCTGCTGCCACATTGCCGTGGTACAAAATGACAAAAAAGATATGGCACTATTGTAGAGTTGCTACCAACTTTTATATTTGCATTATTAGAACTTCTACTTTTCTCCATATGATGATGACAATAACAATAACAATAGTAATAGCAATAGTAGGGGGAAATTACCAAAAAATTTGCAAACTTATTGTAAATGTGTCAATTCAGTTATAAACTTTTTTTTTGCCAATTCAGTTCTAAACCTTTTGTATTTGTGCCAATTCAGTCCTTACGACCAACTTTGATCGATTGGCATTGACACGGACTCAAGGCTGATGCTGACATGACACTATCGGCTCTGATGAGACAAATATTTTTTTTTATAGTTTTTTTAAATATGTTAGAATCTTTTTCTTTTTCTTTTTTCTTTTTTGCCTAGGGCGTGCAAGTCGTGATATATGGGCAAGAGGCCATGCGCCCTCGTCGGCCCTAACCAAAAAAAGAAAAAGAAAAGAAAAGAAAGAACAAAGAAAAAATATAACACAGTTCAAAATATTATTAAATATCATTAGCAATTGCCATGTCAGTGTTGGCAGCGCCGCGTATAACGTCGACTGGCTAAAGTTGGCCGGAAGGACTGAATTGATATAAATGCAAAAGACTTAGGATAGAATTGACAAAGAAAATGTTTATGACTAAATTGGTGCGATTGCAATATGTGCATGACATTTTTTTGCTAATTTTTCCATAGTAGTAGTATTAATAACGTTGAGGCTGTTCTTATTATTGGCTTTTTATTTAATATGCTTTTACGTTTACTATTATTGCTATCATAAGATTACATGGTAATTTTATGAGTTATTCTTTCAAATTTCTAGAGAAGTTGCTAACCTTTCCTTCTAGGAAAAATAAATTAATTTGAATTTATAATACTAAATATTTTAATTGAAATCAGTATCATTATTATAATTATGGCAATGTATATATTGTTGTTATGTTTATGAAGGGTTCTTGTTTGATACTTCTAATAAAATAATCATTGCAAACTTCAAAAGGTATAACACCTCAAAACGTAGAGGCAACTTTGAAGAAGCTGCTGTGAAATACTCCAGTCGTGATTGGTAAAAATTTCGACCCAAAACAAAAAATTGTTTGAAAAAAGTCGATTTTCACAGATTTTTCAGGAGAGCTAGCAATATTTGCAAGATCTTCAAAGCCGGACGGGTTTCCACATAAGGTTATTATTTACACAAAAGAAGGTGAGAGTAAAACTCAAACATATTGGGAAAATCCTTTGGGCTACATTTGGTAGTCGGGATAAAAGTCGGGATCGGATAAAATTTATCTCATCCTGTGTTTGGTATCTACCCAGGATAGGATAGAATAAGATACAATGTAGATATAACCTGGATAAGATTATTCCATGAGGGGAGGTGAGATAGAAGTGGATATGATTTTTTCTCTCCATGGTATAAAAATTATTTTTTAGATAACAAACTTCTTAAATTGCAAAATTAAAATAATAATAATTATTTCAATTATATTTGAATTCTAATGTTAAAAAAACTCAAACTAACAAAAAAAGTAATATTCATTTTGATTTATATATTAATTTCTTTCTACTTTATAATATATAGTTTACATAAATACACACACACACATTCATACATACATATACACAAACATACATTACTTATTTAAGTACAATAGTACAGTTTATTACTTAACAAAAATTTATTAAGAAATGATGGAGGGAAATAAAAATAATGACAAAAAAGGATTTAAAATTTAAAAAAAAATGAAGCAAAAGAATCAAGATTTTAAGTGAACATATTCAAACTTGAAAATGATCTTTCTAAAATACATTGAAGTTTCAAGACTCTTTTTTAGATTTTTAATTCACAACAAAACTCTACGAAAATGGCAAGAGTCGAAACTTATTCTCCTTTTTAGCTTTTTAGTTTACGTCAAAAGTTTATGAAAGTAGAAGGAGAGTCAAAGCTCATTCTCCTTCGTAGTTTTGTAGTTCATGTTGAAGTTTAACGAAAGTAGCGAGAGAGGCAAAACTTTTCATAGTCGCAAATGTAAATGATTATATTTTCTTTCTCTTACTTGGATTCAGCAATGAACTCTAAGAGATTCTTATAATCTCTGTTTATAAATTTTCAGATTCATTTATATCAATATTTCGTAAATACCGTATAATGAATAATATAGGATATGAATATATTCGATTTTATTACTACGATTCACCAAACAGTGGATATGATATGTCAAAATCCATGAATTTCATATTCTATCATATTCAATCTTATCATAACTAAAAAATCCGGACGACCAAATGCAGCCTAATAAACCTAAAAGTCCTAATAAGCCTGTCGTATGTATCCTAATTTAATCCTAAAATTTTAAATTCTATTAATTTAATTCTAAATCTTTGGGTAAAATTTCAATGTAGCACATCTGGCCATTTTTCGCAGTCGCTGAGCATTGATATGCTATGTAGGACGGCGACGATGACTTGACAACCTCGTTAACGATTTCTCAGTGAAAATTGACTGAAAGGACTACATTAAAATTTCGCAAAAAAGATGTAGGATCAAATTGGCAACACTGAAAACAATTGAAGACTGATCTGACATTTTTACAATAAATTTAAAATGATCCAGTAATTTTTCCTAAACTTAGGTTTGAGGACATTGGATGATCCTCACCAATGACGGTGCTACCATAGGGCATTGCGGCCATGGCCGCCCAAATTTTGGGTCACCATTGCTCCAGTTGGTCGCGACCCTTGTTGGACAAGGCCGCTGTTCGAGCGAGGGAGGTGAAGTAGGTCGGGATTTCTTTGGATCCGATCATTTTTCAAGATGACTTTATATGACTTTAAGGAGTCGTAGCCAATTCTTCCATTTAAACTTACACTCTCCCTAATCCCTCGTGCATGCAGCAAATGCCTATACTATTTCTTCTACTACGCTATTTGATAGACTCAAATGCGCATAAACTACCTGTTGGGACAAACGCGAAAAACGAACGTAGAACAACAAGGATTTACGTGGTTCGATCAAGGTGATCTACGTCCACGGGAGAGGCAAAACGAGATTCCACTATAATCAAAGAGAGTATAGATTACAAAAGTCGTTCTCTGCGACTGAACAATAGCATACGGTTCACGAAAACTCTCAGATAACAAAAAAAACTCCGTACTCCAAATAAACTCTAGCCGCCGTAGTAAATAAGGCCCAAATATTTTTCTCGGGGGCAACGTTGCGATCTGTCGCACCCTTATGGAGATTTGTTCGTTTGCTCCAAGTTGGGCCTATCGCCCCAACTCTCCGCGTCACGAACCAAATCTCAATTTTCTCTCCACTTTTGGGTCGCACAAAAATATGTCGGGTCGGATGATGAACCTGGCCGAGTACATAAAATTCAACACATATTTAACACTATCCAATTGAATTCCATGAGATACAATAGTCTCCAATCATTAACATCACGCCACGCCAATAAGAAGAAGAAGCCGAACTCTTTTTCCATCACGTTCTTCTATTGTCCCTCCAAGTAGGGGTCCCACCTTTTTGGACGGCGCACGATGATGATGATGTTGATGACTCCGGTGGGCCCCACGCGAGCGTGATGAAACAGTCCCCAAGCTCTCTCCCTTTCCACTTGTTTCCAATTTTGAAATATTCAAAGGACGGTTCAATGATCCAACGGTTCGCCGACCATCGCGACGCCTCCCCAAAATCATCGACCGGGTCCCGCCACGTCATACGTCGGCCGTCGATCTGACCACACACCGCCCCCGTTCCATCGAGGCCCCACACGTGGCAGCGCGGGGCCCGGTGAGACGTTGCGGTCACGAGCTGTAAAAGTCACCGACGTGCGGCCTGTCTCTCTCTCTCCAGCTCCACAACCGCAGCCCACGGCCATTAGCTTCGTGCGCGCGAGTTTCTGTATTTTTACCGGAAACTGGCCATAACCGGTTCCACCGCCGCTAATCTAGGGGATGTATAAAAGGGGGAGAGAGTGAGCACGTACCCTTACCCCTACAAGCGTGGAATCGAGAGAAAGCTAGAGGCTTTTAAGAGAGTGAGGAGTGAGAGAGTAGGCAGCTCAAGAAAAACATGGCAATCTATAGGATCGCAATCGGCACACCGGGAGAGGCAAGCCACCCCGATGCGCTCAAGGCCGCCTTTGCCGAGTTCTTCTCCATGCTCATCTTTGTCTTTGCCGGCGAGGGATCCGGGATGGCTTTCAGTGAGTTGTCGCATTCTTTTGATTACATTTCTTATCGTTTTTTCTTTAATTAGACAGAATATCTGGCTAGATTATAATTCTCATGATCACGAGGTTCTCCCTTTCATATGTATCGAAAGATGTCTCGGGCTTTGGATACACAAATATCAAACCAATCGCTTCAGTAAATGGATTTTTTTTCCGTGACCAACTTCGTAATTTGCGTTATATCCATATTTTCGTCAGACAAACTCACGGACAACGGATCAACCACCCCGGCGGGACTAGTGGCGGCGGCGCTAGCTCATGCGTTCGGGCTGTTCGTGGCGGTCTCGGTGGGCGCGAACATATCCGGGGGCCACGTGAACCCGGCCGTGACGTTCGGGGCGTTCCTAGGAGGGAACATAACGTTGTTGAGGGGCATCTTGTATTGGATCGCGCAATTGCTCGGGTCGGTTGTGGCCTGTTTCCTCTTGAAGTTCGCTACAGGCGGAATGGTAAAGACCAGTCAAACTCTCCGAAAATCACTCGTGTGATCCAACAAAATCCGATAGAGAAATTCTTCGGAAGCCAACTTTACCATAAAGAATTCAACACTACCATTTCTAATTTCCTATCCATTTTTCCTTATTTTGAAAAACATTGAGTACATTGCCATTTAGAAGTTGAATACTAAGCTTTGAAGTTGATAACATTTCAGCGATGCTATTACGAATAGACCACGATTTTTTTTTAAAAAAAAGGATTCTTGAACAATTGAATCTTATAAATTGTATGTATACCTATCTATTTAGCTATTTGTTGATTATTTGAGTGTAGGAAACATCGGCATTCTCACTCTCATCCGACGTTTCCGTGTGGAACGGGCTGGTCTTCGAGATCGTTATGACCTTCGGCCTAGTGTACACCGTGTATGCCACGGCGGTGGATCCGAAGAAGGGCAACGTGGGGATTGTCGCGCCCATCGCGATTGGCTTCATAGTCGGAGCCAACATCTTGGCCGGCGGAGCGTTCGACGGCGCGTCCATGAACCCGGCCGTCTCCTTCGGACCGGCCTTGGTCAGCTGGTCTTGGACAAACCACTGGGTATACTGGGTCGGACCGCTCATCGGCGCCGGCATCGCGGCCATCGTTTACGACAACATTTTCATCGGAGAACACACGCATGAGCCTCTTCCGGCTGCCGATTTCTAGGGCTCTTTCGTTAATCTTGTTTAGTTCTGGGAAATGCAAAAATAATCGTCTTTTTTTTGTCAGGCATGATAGAGAGATGTTGGGTTTGTTACATTGTAGCTAAAAAAGGAGTTGTTTTGTGTCTTATAATTTTTACTGTCGGCGTGTGGTTGAAATGTTTCTTGTATTTTGTTAAAGATCATGAGAGGTTTTGTTATGGTTGCTCTAGCCCTTTCTATCTTTTTCCTTTTTCAGTTCTAGTCCATCCATTTGCATATTTCGGAGCAATTTTGTGATTGAAAGAAGAATACTATTTACCTCCTTGATTTTCGATGCATGGCTCATTTCCATTTGGATGCCTAGTTTTTCATCAGTCTTCGATAATAATACAATCACGTAATTAACAAAATTAGATTAAAGTATTTCAATGAAAGTAATTTTTGTGCATTTTTTGGTATAAGCGTCACGTGTAGGTACGACATGTTAAGAAAATTGCAATATAAGTTCTAAATCCGCTATCAGAATGATCTTTCAATTAGTACAATTAAGAGCTAAATATGTATAAAAAAAGGCGCAATCAAGGCCTAACCATTTAATTGATTCAATTAGGTCACGAGCCTTTATCGAAAAATCTAGTTAAGTCCTAAAACTACTTTTTAATAAGTAAAGGTTAAGGATATATCATTGGCCATTTTTAAGTGAAACGTAGGCAGGATTTGGTTGATAGGTGAAACCACGGTAGTCTCTTTATATGATAGCCGTGTGGTCGTAGATGATGGCGTAGACGAAGTACGCCAATGGTGGATCATGATGGGAGCATATACCTTTTGATGTTGCCTCTCAGTGGTTGTTTGTCTTTTGAAATGAAAATCGTAACAAACTGGTTATTAAATTTTATGAAGTATCCATTTTGTTAATTTGCTGAATGATCTTACTGTTTGCGTATAATAGGTAAGTGAACCTATCGTGGACATACCTTTAGGCATTGTGCCTGCATTCTTCTTCTCGTATGTACTTGTATGATGTTATGTTTTCTATTTGAGTCTTCCGCATGCACCAAGTATACTATATGTACTGTGATATTAAAGCATGTTACTTAGATAGGTAGGGAGCCTCGGACGCTATGGATCTCTATTAGGGTATCTCATGGAAGGACGTGACGGCACGTCATGGCATTGGGGATGGTCGGTAGAGCTTGAGCCAGTGTTGGGGAGGTTCGTGACAGGTTGCGTTGGTATCAGAGCTTACACTAAATGGAGTGATAAAGTGCGCTAGAAGGTGGAAGTGTCTGGTAGGCTAGCGCGCGGTATAAAATTACATGTGATTTGTGCTTGTCTATGATTGACAGCAACTTATACTACTTATTAGCGAAGTTAATGCATCATTGCTTAAGATTGATGATCTTTTTGTGAATATAATATAGTGATCAACATGTGATTTGGACGGTTAGTTCAAATGGTGATAGCTTTAATGTAAGCTCGAATTTTTTAAGGAGTGATGATTAGTCTGATATAAATATCTGCGTTTGGGTTATGGAATCGTCTCATTGCGATTGATATTTGTGGATTTGGAATAAAGTGAATGATACTAGGAAATTATAACTTGAATCTGTATCCGTGTTTGATGGTCGCTCATGGTTTTAGATTAATCAATTTAAGACAAGAACTGATATTATGGAAAGTGAGTAGTTTGTTATATGGTTATGAAATGTGCATGTATTGCACATATATGTTGCATTAAAATGAAATTCTAAACAACGTGCATGCATTGTACATGACATTGACATAAAGTTGTAGTTGGATATGATAAATTGTCAGCTTGGTATGGAACAAGTTGTACAGTATGTCTAAAAACCATAGTGAGACATGGTACATGACGTGTAAAATAGGACCTTTTTAGTAAGTCCCTGACTTGGGAACAAACCAGACGAAAGCCAGTGAGACTTGCAACAATCTGGTTTGATAGGGCGGGAAGTGGCGCTGGAGTAGAATGGCCTAAGCAAGGTGCGATTTATGGTATGCTTTTAAGATGGCGCGGGGGAAGGATGTTAGAATATATTTTATAATATATTCATTGTGGGTTTTATTGATTGTTATTGTAAATTAATTGGTTTAATAAAGAAATATATATACAATTTCCTAATTCTAGTCGGATATGAGACTGGATAGTATGTGCCAAGATAAACCTAATCTTTGATGATGGGATAAGTTTCATTATCTATAAATAGAGCTCAAGTCCCCCATCTAAACCCTAATGTCCACATAACCTGTGACATTCCGAAATTTGACCCTTTCCGAAGTATGATTTAATGAGACATCTCATTAGTGTGCTTCAGTTAAATCTCGCTCAGAGTTGGCCACTCTTGAGAAGACTAACCGATGGGGAAAGGCTAAATAGGATTTAAGTACGTGGACCAAAGAGCTCGACCATGGATTGGTGCCTTGACCATAAGGATTGCTGAGGGGATATTTTGAGCCATGATAGGCCGGTCTAAGATTGGTCTTGGAACGATTTGCTAGTGTTATACAATTGGATCGCGGGTGATTCCGTTTGACCATCGTATAATTTGCGAATCAACCTAAACCAATTCCTGACGATCGCATCCTTTGGAACTAGCGATTGACCCTCGCAATTACATGACAACCAAGGTCGCCATGACTCGAATAACTCTTAAACGTGACATTAGTCACGGGTCGATACGCGTAACTCCTGAGAGCCGCCCATTAGTTTGAGATACTATGGAGTCGCCACTGACGGATTTTAGCCATGAATTGGACTTCGGAATTGGGCGTCGGATATTCGAGAATTCCAACGGGAATAAATTGGACGTCGCCTCATCAAGGACCATTAAGGTTAGGATTCGCCCAAAATCGATTGGGAAAGGGAGGTTCGGATTGACGAGTGAAATTGACTTTTTTCCCCTAAGTTAGTATCCTTCCTCCTTGAGCCAAATAAGGGCAAAATGGACATTTGCCTCCCTCACCCTTGGCCGAAAATTAGAGGGGGCATTATAGTCTTTTGACCATTGAGATATTTGATTTGGATTAGACAAGGATGACAAGACCAAATCCCTTCAAACCACTCTCTTACAAGTTGTCACTCAATGGCACTATTCCTTGTCATTCCACCCTAACCACTCCACTACCACTTTTCCTCCAAATTTTCTATTCTTATCACTCTCTCACTCTCTCTCTCTCTCTCTCTCTCTCTCTTGCATTTTAAACGGATGAAGCTCTCTTCTCCTCCTCACTCTCTCATTTTCTCTCTTGTTTTCTCTCCCTCCCTCACAGCTCCCTCACGTTCTCTCTCTCTCTCGGCTCACTCTCTCTCACCCCACCGCCGCCGAGCAAGAGGAATTGCAAAGAACAAGGAATGTTCTAGGAAGTTTCTTCAGTTAGATTAAGGTAAGAAACCTTTAGAACCTCGTTGAGCATGCTAGGATGTTAGAAGCTTGTGTAGAAGTGTTATTGATTGAGTTTCTTTGGCCATTTTCGGTTGGGATTAAGGAGAACCGAACTTGCTCCTCGCCGGACCCTTTTGCTCGTGCTTCCCGTCACCACTTCCACCGGTCTTCCTTGGCCCTTGACTTGGTAAGCTTGCTCTAACCCTTATTTAGGACCTTAGGTTACCGAATGGCGAGTTAGAGAGGTTATTGAGTAGTTTCGTGATTGAATCCCCGATGGATTTATGCATGGCCGAATCTGACCTTGAGGAAATGATAATGCTTTGCCGTGCTAAGACTTGATTTTATTGCATACTTGATGAGTTGTGATGCTAAGGGTTTGAGTAGGTCGATCCACGAGCGTTGAATTGCATAGAGCTACTCTTTGTCGTGAAATTTCTTGATTTAGTGACTTATATATTTATTTGATCCCTAGTGTATTTTCGGTCTTGATGAGATTTAACGTGGATTAGTTGGCACGTAGATTATTTACGTGATTAATTGGCACGTGGATTATTTGGCACGTGGATTATTTACGTAGATTATTTGGCACGTGGATTATTGGATTTGGCATTTGGCTATATTAATGTGTTAATGGCCACGTGATGAAAATAGTAATTGACGTTTTTCCTAGATCGAATTATATTCGAGCACGAGATATTACAATGATGTCACCTAGAATAAATTCTATTAGGTGATCTTGTGGCATGGGATTGAAAACGTGGTAGTCATTAATGCATTGAATTGTTGGAACGCACGTTTTAATATAGTTGGCTATAATTATTTGAATTATGAGCTTATGTGAACAGGGTATCCTGATGTGCCTATATGACGCGGGATTGGTTAATGTGATATCCTGAAGCGCCTATATGAAGCGGGATTGGTTAATGTGATATCCTGATGCGCCTATATGACGCGGAATTAGTTAATGTGATAAATGCCTGATGCGCCTATTGACGCGGGCTTGGCTGATGAGAAATACCTGTTGCGCCTATATGACGCGGGTTAAATGATGAGAAATGCCTAAGGCGCCTATATGACGCGGGCCTAGCCATGGAAATTTTGATGATGTCAAGTACGAGTGCGTTGAATATTTGATTTGAGTAATTGAGTGCCAAAGTACGAAGCTTAGACCTGGTCATGAAGTGATGATCGGAGTAGAATTGAATTTTAGGTGCCTAACTGTCATGCATGTTTCCTTATTCTTGTTGTCATGCCATTTAGAGTCCTTGTCATGTTGTTTGTACTAGGAATAGAATTGCATGTTCTAGGGAGTGTCTGGAAGTACTAAGTGCCTAACTTAGGGTTAGGATTAGCTTATTGAGATTTATCTCACCCTGTCGTGGGACCCATTTTTCAAACCCTAATCCTCGACCCCGATCATTATGTCGCGCCATTTTGGAGTTCCGAAGGAATTTGAGACCTGGGAGATCCCGATGCTGGACTTGAAGATGAAGAACGTGAACCAAAGTCGATGGATGCCGATAAACCAGATGCGTAGAGTTAGTCGCACCCTCTCCTTTCGGACGTTCCCCTGAGATAGGTAGTTCGGAATTTAGAAACGACCCAGTTTGGTTTTGTGTACGAAGTTAAGTGTTGTAAACTAAATGTGTTATAATGGTGTTGTATGCATTCTAAGTCATCTAGTCGAAGTTTTGTGTATGGAGTTTATTCATCGCTTCCGCACGTGCATTTCATTCCACGAGTATATATCAGAGGCGTATTGATCCTGGGGAATAATCGCGAAGAAAGTCTAGAGAAGGGGTGCTCGCGCGCTCGTGAAGGACGCGGGGCGTGACATAACCTCACTTCTAGAGTCGTCTTAAGCAATATGTGAGGGGCCGTCTTATTGAAGTCAGTGATAAAGGGGTTCATAGAGGAGAAGATCTTGGGTATCGGATTATCGTAATTCCGCATCAAGAACGATGAATCCGAAACAAGGTGCGTTAAATCTTTAATTCTATAGATGAGTGATTCGTGAATCTATACGTGATGATCTTGGGTCATTGTATACAGATTATAGTCACAGCTTACATGTGGTATCAGAGCCTAAATATTTTAGATCGTGAATTGCGTTGTCAGGGTGTTTTTCAAAATTTTATTTTTGTCAAAACCAAAAGAAAATTATATATTCGGAAAGGGCTCGATGAGACGAGTAAAGCCATATAAAAATCGTTGTCGGAAACAACCACACGCGCGGCTACGCGCCGCTGCCTATCGGCCACGCACCACACGCGTTCCACGCACTAGACCCAGGCCCCGCACGTGCTCGGCATGTGCAGGGCTGACGTCAGCATGTCGTCATCATGGCTGTTGACTCAACCCGACCCGACTGCATTGACCCGACCCGATCTGTTGACCCGACTCGATCCATTGACCGTTGACTCGGACCGTTCGGTTGGGCCGGTTCAACCGAACTGCCTCGACCCAGTTCGCATTTCGGTCTAGGGGAGGCGGTCGGACAGGTTTCGAAACCGGCTGAGAAGCTGAACACGTACCACGCATGTGTCAGCGCGTGGGCCTCACGCGCTGAAGTTTTAGGCGGCGCGTGAGGGAGCGTGACAACTCCGATGGGGTGTTCCAGGTACCGGCGTGCTCGTATGCTCATGATCTACAAGGTGATATATTTATTTTACATGTTTGATACATATATGGATGGAAATACATATGGAACCCAAATACGTGCATTTTGTGGAGGTATTTTTGAATATTTTCAGGTATTTCTATATGGTTTAGTGAAATACAGGTGCAAGCTTACTTGTAAGTACCACATACATATATGGTAGAGCATGATTTATCGATTACATGTTTATGGTTTGACATGTATTGTTGGTTGTATCGAAGGTAATTGGCATGACATATAATTTTGAGGAAAATTGCCCCTATTTTTTGAAATTACATGCGTACGGTAAATGTGAAATATAAAGTTTATATCCCAAATTGAGGTAAGTTTAATTGGGTTGTGACCGCCAAAGTGGCACACTTGATTGAGTTTAATAAAGAACATTTTACAAAGTATTGAGATGTCTCCTGTTTTAATGCGTAATTATACTCCCAAAGGAGGTAATTGCGTATTCTTACATGGAGGGTTACATGTTCAACATATGGTTGATGATTGATTAGTCTAAGTGCCGTCATACACCCAAAGGTTGTGATTAATGAAGATTGAAATAAATTATCATTACCGTTGTAATGTGAAAGTATACAACTGCATGTCATGTTTTCTTCCCAAATGTGATTATAAGATGATGTATGTATCTCTCAAGGTGAAATTTCACATTATTCTTATTGAAAACATTGATTGTTTTACCGTCACCGTTTTGTGAACGGCAACTCTGTTAAAACTAAGAATTGAGATTTATCTAGGTTCAAGTTTTGAGAACTCAATGAGGATTTTCTGTTTACACATGACTGTCAAATATTTGTATGCTCTTGTCAAGAAAGATCCCGTGGTTCTCACTTTCATTAGTGAGAACTTTCAAAAGTATTATGTGCTTATTGAATAAAGAGCGATCGGATTCGTTTATTTGATATAAAGAGATCCATTAAAGAATACTTGAAAAGTGCTTTTGCTAATTAACTGCACTGCTAAGTAAATAAAGGAAGCCTTGGAGGTTTTGAAATTGTATATCGTCTATTACTAAGAGTGGTACATATCTGTAATAACTCCTCAACATCAGGTGTAATGGTTCTAATAAGATTAAAGATTACGTCTCAAAGTTGGTGGAATTGTATATTAAACGGTTCTGAAATCATACTCATAAAGAAATAAATAAACCACCGGTCATTCTGACTACTTGGGTCTATTGAAAACATCCTTAAGAAGGATGGTGATTGCTACTTCTTTTTATAAGAAGAACATCACATAAAGAAAGACTACAGTTAATACAAAGACTTGGTTATCTAAATATGAGCATAAAGTAATGATTCTTTGGTATTGAATTGTGAATTTATTCTATCTGAAGTCTCATCTGGTTTGTGATAGCTAGATAGCGATGCAACATATTATGTTGCGTTTACCATATAGGAATTCATAAACTGAAAGATATCAAATCAGGATGAATCAAGCTCACTATAGAAACAACTATAAAGCTGACGTTGAATTGATGAGAATGTCATTCCGGATTCTGGTTTTAATGTGACATTAAGAAACATATTTTATGTACTCTCCTTAAAGACGAAATTTATTTTCCATATCAAGTTTGGACATGTGTAGTTACTCTTTTGAGATTTCAAATAAAGCAATTACTATTTCTTTTAATTAAGATAAAGCTGAGTACTACTTTATGTCCAATGGATTGTACAGATTATGTTTATCTCCCAATGAATTATATGTTGCTTATACAGCTGAAAAGTTGTTTGCAAAATATCTCTGCCTAAGGTACAGTTATACGCATTATGGAATAAGTTTTTTTGGTTATATTAGTAAAGAAAGAGTGAAAAAACTAATAAAGGTAAACATTCTGCTCACTCTTAAAAGTGACCTAGACACATGCGTAGATTAAAGCAGAGGTAAGATAACCGAGATAAAGAATGAACCTGTAGTCGACAGTTGTGATCTATCTGAGGTCATTGATACTGGAATAAGTGGATCCTATATAGCAACATTGTGTAGAAATCTTTATTTCACCACATTTATTGAAGATTATTCCTTATATGGTTATATGTTCTTGATTAAGGAAAAGTTTGGATTTCTTGACAAGTTTAGGGAATTTCGAGCTAAAATCAAGAAACAGTTGGGAAAATCATAAAAGTTGTCAGTTTTGACCAATGTGGTGAGTATCATGGTTGACATGACAATGTTGGATAGCTTAAAAAGCCATTTACCAAATACTTAAGAGGATTGTGGGATTGTGGCTTTGTTCCCAGTAGTCCTGAACAGAAAGGTGTGGCGAAAGGCAAAACCACATCATACGGATATGGTGAAGAGTATGATTTGTAAAACCAACTTATATGAATTTTTTTGGGGGTAAAACTTTGAAATTAACCCATTATGCTTCTACCAAAACTATTTCATTGACTTCTTTTGAGTCATGGACTAGATGTTAATGTAGTTTGAACCATATTAAAGTTTGAAGTGTTCATTATAAAGTTACATAATCCAACATTAGATAAGTTGGATTCCAGAACCACTCAGTTTTACTTCGTACCTTACCCAAATCATCTAAATGAGTATTGATTTATCATCCCAAGAGAGGAACAAGAATTGTGGAATTACAAATAGCTAAATTGCTGAAGCTTGATATAGCCGAATAAGGGTAGTTGCTCACAAACTATTAAAGGTAATGGTGTGTTTAGGATAACTGTGTTGTTTTTTTACTACCTATACAGATTATCATGGAGCATTCTAAATTTCGGTTTGATTCTGTTGGGGTTCATGATCTTGTTATTAAGACAATTCCTGATAAAGTTTATCAGACCTCACAAGCGCAGAATAAAGGTTAAAGTAGCTCTATTTAAAAAGATCTATAGGCAGAGACGATCAATTGTATCAAGTCATATTGTATAATCTATCTAGAAGAGCATGACTACAAAATCGACTATGTAATTGATCTAGTAATTTATACAGTTGCTATTTCTTGTTCTTAATTATAATTGTGATTGGATGCATGGTGGACGAGATACAGACTATGAAACATGCGGTGTTTGAAAGCTTATTAGTATGCCTCAATGTCACAAGTCCATCTGGTGCAATTGGGTTTGTAAAACTTAAAGGGACTTCAAATGAAAGTTTTTATCTATTTTATTATATCCAATTATATTTTGATCAGTGTTTTATTTGAAAAGTTTAAAGACATATTGGTAGCTAAATTTTTTCATTCGTAAAGAATGTGTGACATTTTGAATTTCCTATCATTTTGAGACTATTGAATGAAGAGTATCTATCGATGTATTTCAGTTTTATTTCGCTCGGATCTGATCAATCCTGAGTTAATTGACCAAAGGGGAAAGGCTAACGCATGACAAGATACATGGACCTAGGAAACTCGAATAAGAAATTACGCTTTGACCATAAGGATTACCGAGGGAATATTTATAGCCAATAAAGGCCGATCTAAGAACGATTGTCGAATTCATTGCTAGCGTTATACAATTGGAGTGCGGGTGATACCGCTTAACCAACGTATGATTTACGAATTTTTCCTAAATCGAACTATGATGATCGAGACTGTCGGAGCTAGTAATATGCCCTCACAATTACATGACAACCAAAGTCGCCGTAACTTGAGTCGTCCTAAGTGTGATGAGAATCACAGAATCGATACGCGTAACGTCTGCAAAAGCCGCCCGTTAGTTCGAGATAAACTGAATTTACGATTGACGAAAAATCGACCATGAAATGGGATCTCGAAATTGAAAAAAGGGACAATGAAGAATTCCAACATTTGAAATGAATTAGACGTCGTCCCATCGAAGGTAATTTGAATTGAAAAAGTGAAATTTCGGACGGAAAGTGCAAAATTACCATTTTGCTCCTCGAGGACCCACCTTGCTTTAGGAAAGGATTAAGGGCATTTTAGTCATTTGGAGTCCCCCATGGCTGCCGAAATTGAGGGGGTAGTTTAGCTTTTATAGCCTAGATATTATGTGGATGAAGCCAAGTGTCATCCCTAGCTTAATCCCACCCATTTAACATTAATTGGTTTACTATTTCACCAACCATTCCACCCCTTTGACCAAATGAAATTGTGGAAGACTCTCACCTCTCTCTCCCCTCATTTGCTTCAGCCAAATTCCCTCCTCCTCTCCCTCTTCTCTTTTTTCTTCTTCTTTTTCTTCTTTGTCGAACAACACCAGCTTGACCAGTTTCTGCCCGCCACTTCGCCGCCTTTGACCGCCACCTCCGGCCATCGCTAAGCCGATCGCTGACCACCACATCACACCTCAGCCTCTCCTCTACAAATCCCAGGTGGCCGTTTAGCCATTGGTTGCTGATTTTGCCTCGTCCAGCCCCGTGAACGCCGAGAGGTTAGAATCGGACCAGTGGGGAGAGAGCTCACTTTCGCCGGCGTTAGGACCTCATTTGGCTTCAAACCTTCGGTGAGATCTTCTTGACATCTAGCATAAGGGTTTAGCAAGTTGAAGTTAGAGATTTGTTGGAGTTGAATTGAGTTTTTATGGAGGAAATGATGTGACTTTGCAAGGGCAGTTATCATCCCCTGCTGGCCATGTGAAATCGAGCCATTTGAAGGCTCTTGGAAGTGTCGCTTTGCTATGGAATGCTCGGTAAGACTCCTAGAGATGTAGTTTAACGTATTGGCAAGGAGATTTTGTGATAAATAGGAGTTTAGAGGTGATTTAATGGCTGTTTGGTATGATTGAAGTAGGACCGATTCTACCCATGCACTGACCCGAACAAACTGAACCCTTTGGAGGTTCGTGACCGTGTCTCCTTGCGTTGAAACTTGTGGTAAGTTACCTAGGGATGTTAATTTGTGTGTTGCCAAGGTGGTTGCTCGATGGAATTGAGATTGGAAGTGTTTTAATGGTGAATTTTGTGCAATTTCCCTAGGATGTACCCTGCCCTGTTCGAACCAAGCTAGTACACTAGAACACTACTGGATGAGTTTGGGTGGTGAATTGACGAGTTGGTGGATCTATTGTGTTTGATTTGCTAATGGCCGAATGTAATTGATGTGGATCGAGTCGTGCGTGCTTGCTTGCTTGGAGCGAAATTGTGATTTTTCATGACTGAATTGATGATGTGTGTACTCGACTGACATGGATGCTTGCATGGCTGTGTGGTATTTGGTCTTGAGTGGCGATTTTGTGAAAGATACATTTGAATTGGCAAGAGAACGAATTGTGTGATTGATTGTCATGGCGTGTGAAGTTGTGCTGTGCATAGCATCATTCGACCATGATTGTTTCACTTATCGAAAGGTTAACCTCTTGCTTAATCGAGTTGTACTCGATCATGAGGTTATTCAAAGGATGAGTTTGGCTTGAAAACCTTGCGTGATGTGTTGACACCTGATTTTTGAACATTTATTATTGTGATTTTTATTCTTTAAAATTAATTAAAAATATCAAAAAAGGTCATAAAATCACAAAATCAACTTTGGAAGCCTTGGCTTAGCCTCAAGAACCAATTTTGAACAAAAAATATTTTTCATAATTTTTAATAATTTTTCGAATTTATTTAATTATTAAAAATACCCAAAAAATCGGAAAAATACCATTCGTGGTCATAAAAATACAAAAAAATATTCAATAATTTTTTTTTAATTCTCTCTTTAATATTTTCACTTTTTATTAGGGAAATTTGACTCGATTCATGGGGTTCCTTCACAAACATAATCCCGAACCGAGCCTAAAAAAAATCCTTTTCGAGTCTTTTAATTTTCAATTCTTGGTTTTTATAAGCTATGACATTAGATTCTAAAGTCTTGAAGTGCAATTAGGTCAGTTGGCCCTCTAATTTGATCAATTTTAACCAAAAGGGCTTAATTGCATAAAAATCTTTCAATTTAGTCCCCGGTTTCTCAATTTTTGAAATTAAATTTCATGTGAGCATACCCATTGAAATTAAACACCTCCACCGTATAGTTTTCATCATGCCAAATCCATTGGTGGCCTCAATTTGGGCTAATTCGATCATTTGGATCGTCAATTAAACAAAAATCAATTTTGGATCCTAAGGGCAATTTGGGGTTTTCATTAAATTTCAATCAATTGATTCATGAAAATACCCATTTTCGATAGAAAACATGTTGGGGAATCCGATTTTGCCATCAATTTTATAAAAATGGGTCGATTTGGGGCCTATTTGGACCGATTTGGTCGAACCGGGCCGGTCGGGTCAGGCCCGACCCGACCCGGTCCGACCGGGTCTGCAACTTTGTTGCAGACCCACGTCGCCGAAAGCACCAAGAGCGGGTATCAAACGTGGGGGAGGATGCCATTTTTTTAGTAAAAAGCAAATGCCAATGGGTGGTGGACGCGGGTGGACAGTCCACGACCAAAAAGGACGGTCGGCCACGGACAAAAGGCGGGGGGAATCTTCTCGGTTGAGGGAGAGAGCGGGCCGAGAGAAAAAAATTTGGCAGAGAAAGTTGGGGGAAAACCAACGGACGAACGGCGATCCCAGACCTTCATCGACATTGATGAATCATCACTGGAGCTTGGCGGCCGTCGAGGAGCTCCAAAAAGGTCGGTATCTCCTCGACTCCTACCTCTTTCTCTGTGCATGCTAGATGTTTGACGAAATGCCTCAATGGGTTTTTCATTTTGGACCCTCGGCCAAACTGTCCCCGAGCCTTATTTGTGCGAAACTTACCTTTAAGCTTTGTTAGAGCTTAGTCTCCGCTCTGCTTGCCTTTGTTTTTGCATTAAATCGCGGTGGAAACCGAGCCTCCGAGCTTCGCCGGCCAAGACTCGGACTGCGAGCTCGACGTGGACATTCGTGCGATCGCCGACACCAATGGGAACTCAGGTAAGCTCCTAAACTCCATTTGGATGCCGTATGATCTAGCAGAATCGATTTTGGAGCAAATTTTTTTTTTTCTGCAAATCCCCTCGCCGGCGCCGGTTCGGGTGGGGTCAGTTTGGCCGTTTTCCGACGTAAAATATGCCATGTTTTTGTTGAGTATCGATGCCGGGCCGGTGGGGAGTCGATCGCCGTGAGAACGGGCGAAAAATACCTATTTTTGGGGCCGGTTCGTGTTTCTCCGGCGAGATTTCCGGCGACCTCGCCGGAAATTCCACTGTTCATCGTCTTCTCCGGCGAGGTCGCCGGTGGTCAACGGTCAAATGCTGACGTGGCATGCCACGTAGGCAGCCACGTCAGCGGTGGGGCCGGTTCGAATAAAATAAAGACCAGATCCGACGGTGGAGAGTGTGCCACGTGTCGCGATCTCGGCTTTTTCGGTTTTATTAAATGATTTTCGGATATTAATTAAAAATGATCCGACGGTTAAGAATCTGCCAAGTGGCTATCTCTGGATCGTCCGATCTAGTCCAAGATCGGACGCACCAGGAGCAGCCACGTGGCAAAATCTGGGGCGTCCGTTTGCTAAATTAAGAAAATGATAAAAAAAAAAGAACACCAAAAACGGCGTCGTTTTGGCTGTGGGCGTGCGAGCCTGGGTCGCGGGTCCGGGTCGTGGACCGGATCTGACTCGGCCCGGAAGTAATTTTAATTATTAAAAAAATCCAGAAAATAATTAAATAATAAAAAATTCAAAAATTCAATAAAAATTGAAAAATCCTAAAAAAATTCAAAAAAATTCGAAAAATTCTAAAAAATTCTAAAAAATTTCAGAAAATAGGAAATGGCCACATTCAACTGGTCACGACCTGTTTCGGGTCTTTTGAGCCCCGATCTTTCCAAAAATGACGGTTTTGCCCTTCCGACAAATCGTCTTCCAAAAAAATTCTAAAAATTCAGGAAAATCCCAAAAAATAGGAAATGGCCACAAACAACTGGCCAAGACTCATTCCGGGTGTTTTGAACCCCGACCCTTCTTAAAAATGACGATTTCGCCCTTCGGGCGAATCGTCTTCCAAAAATTGAAGAAAAATCAAGAAATTCCAAAAAAATTCTCAAAAATGGGAAATGGCCACAATCAACTGGCCATGAAATATTTTGGGTAATACGGTATCCAAGTCTTCCAAAAATTGACGATTTTACCCTTCGGGCTAAATCGCCTCCAAATCTTCCCATTTTACCCCGACCCGAAATCACACCTTTCCTAAGCCCTTTATGGCTATGCTAGGAAGCCATTGACTTGAATTGATGTGCATCGATGATGTTTATTTATGCACTTGTTTGTGCTGTCATTTAAATTGATTGTGATTGATAGGAATAGTCTTCCAATCTGCATGAATCCCTGAATCAAGCCTACCTCACCTAAAATTGCGCCTGCATGAATTCTTAGCCAGGAAAATCACTCGCGTTAGGTACCGAAAGGGCGTTGGTAATGACACCAGCGTAACCAAGTCCCCGAACCCAAAATCTCTGGTTCCGCAGAACTGATCGATCTCTCCCAATCGATCAGTAAGGTTTCCGGTCTACCCTCCAAGAAAGACCGGTGGCGACTCCAAATGCATGCACAATTTGCACATGTCACCACGACCACATTGAAGGTCGAAAGCGATCGACTCTTATCGTCGAATCCTTTGAAAAATACTCCCGCCGCGATTTGGTATGGGCCTGGGAGGGCCCGCGCCGATCCGAGACCCGCGATCGATAATCCATTAGCCGCGTCCGCTTTTCGGACGGGTCGCGACATGATGAGAAGCATATTATATGATGGAAGTTGATTGAATTGAGATATGAGCCTAAGGGCCTAATGTAGCATGATGCGTCAGAGCGCAGGGTAATCTTGATACGTGTCGACACGAGCCTTAATATGGCATTTGAAGCCTGATGCGTCCGAACGCGAGTTTATGAATTGTTGTAGCCTGAGGCGTCATAACGTGGACCAATTCATTGACTTGAGAAGTTATGATGAAATAGGAACTAATTCTTACCGTATGAATCTATTTTGTGCTAATACGTTAAGCTTGGTCTCATGTTGCTATAAATGCTTTTTGAATTGCGATTCTTTTATGCCAGTTATGTCGATGAATCCTTACCTATTATTTTTAAAATGTTGTTTGGGGGTACTAACGGCCTGGTCTAGGTTTAGGGTTAGCTTGCTGAGATGTAAATTTCACCCCGTCGTGGGACTTGTTTTTCAGACCCTAAACCCTGAAGATGTTGCCGATATGTTTAGGCGATCCTACGGACATGTCCGCCTCTTTTGAAGAATTTCCCGATGGTTAAGGTGTAGTGTATATTAGGAAAGGTACCACCGTCTGGGTCGATGAGGGAGTGGAGCATTGGAAGCTTCATCACTATGAAGCGTGGTTTCGTCGAGTTAGGGATAGTACCACCAGTCCATTGAAGCCCAAGGAAGCCCCTAGAGGAGTTGTACCCAGTTGGTGTCATCCTATTCGTGACGAGGTTGAGGTCAAAGTTTCTGTCGTTGGTTCAAGGAACATTCCTAAGAAGACCCCTACAATTGAGGAGGATATTGACGTGATCGAGTTATCTACCTCTGAAGATGACGAGGAGAATGATTCCATGGAAGTGCGTTCTGAGAGCTTCTCCGACTATGATCCCGACGAAGATGAAGATGAAACGAGGCTAGTAGTTCCGTCTAGCAGCCTTAGGCATCGTGGGTTCTTTTGGGGTGTTTTCTTTTAATGAGAGACTTTTGGATAGGACCTTGGTGATGTCTTTTGGGTTTGATCCTCAGCTCCCTCGACCCCATCATGTATTAGGTGCTTGTTCCTTGTCCTGGCTATGTATGGAACGCTGGATGTTTTATGATATGTATAGCTTTGATGTTGTCCCATTTCATCTTATTTTTGTACGGCATGGAGTCGTGGTCGTTTCCGTATGCGCATTAGTATTCATTTACGTATCGATAGCCGTTTGGATCCTGGGTTGTTCTCTAATTCGAATACGTGAAATTATGGGGTGTGGCGCGCTCGCAAGCGAGAACGCGGGGCGTGACAGAATGAGTAGACTTAAAATAATTTTTTATTCAGTCTCTCATAAAGAGTTTTTTTTAGAGTGATTAAGTTATTAATAGCTCATTATTATAATGAGCTTTATCATACATATATTAAAATTTCTTTTTAATTGGATACTTCGAGGAAGTCTATATTATGTAACCCGAAAGTTTTGCAGCAGATGATTCAGATAAACTTGTGCGTAAAGAAAGATGAATCCCATATAATATTATGGAATAAAGTTTGAACATATTCATGGGTATTCTAGACTGAAAAGTCTGTTTTATGGATTTAAGTGAGCTTTTCGATAATTATTGCTTGAAGTTTCACAATATTGTTGTTATATTCTGTTCTTTCAAGAACGAAGTTATTAGTATATACTACAAGATCAGTGGGAGGAATTTATTTTCCTTGAGTCTTATACAGACGATATCTTGCTTGAAAGTGATTTTCTTGAATTATTGCATAAGGTGAAGTAGATATTGTCAAAGCATTTTGACATGATTGATCTTAATAAGGAATATTTTTTCCTAGGCATTGAGATCCATATGGATCGTTCTCGCCACATATTGGGTTAATTCTAGTGAACATGCATTGATTGTATTCAGTATAAAGTGTTGCAAGTCAGGAATTACTCCTGTCATTAAGAGCAATAGACTGAATTTGTCATAGTGTCTTCATAAAGTCATTAAGAAAATCCAAATAAAGAATGTACCATATTAGAGTACACTTAAAAGAATCATGTATGCTCAAGGTTGCACTAAACCAGACGTTGCTTTTGCAACGTAACTCCTAAGTAGATATTGGTTAATTCCAAAACGCGATCACTGGATTACTGCTAAGAAATTTTTGCGGTACTTAAAGAGGACAAAAGACTATATACTAATTTACAAACATATTCAGGACCAGCATCTAGTAGGGCATTCGGATTCAGGGTTTGTTGGCTATCAGGATAATGCGAAGTTGACAACTACAGACATTTAAATGTCTAAAGGAAAGTGCAGTATTACAGAAAAGTGTAAACAGAAATCTAGATAATCCTCGATCAAGAAAGCGGAGTTTGTAGTATGTTTTTTAGCTGCTACTCAGGTTATTTGGCTTCGGAATCTCATTAAAGAGTTGACCATATTTGATTTTGTGGATAGACCCATACCGTTGTATTGTGACTATAACTCAGCAGTATTGTTTATTAACAACAACAGAAGTCTCAAGGGTCTAAACATCTGTCGGTCAAGTTTTTGATCATAAAGGTAACAGATGTAAGGGTGACACTATAATAGAGCTTATTACACAGATGATAAGGCTGCAGACTCACTAACTTAAGGTCTTTGCCCATACACATTTGGATGAGATGTCACAGACATAAAAGCGTTGTGGAATGCTGACATGACATGTTAATTGATGGGCTAAGTAGCGTCATAAGATGCCGTTGTTTAGTGGGAGCTGTTTTCGATATTTACTCTAATAAAGTTTACATCTGCGTTTGTTACATTTTGTAATATCTAGGTATGTATCAACTCTATTGCACGTAATAAAGCATTTTATAATTAAGATGAGTTGAATACATATATCAGTTGAAAATCTCAAGGCATCGTGTAAACCTTGAGTGATGGCTGGGGCATTTAATTTTAGCCAAAAGCATATGTCTTGTTATATGTAAAGTATAGTTAACTATAAAGGAAAGACATATGTTGGTTCGTTGGAATCGTAAAGATGTTCTCTCGTGACACATCCGGTTTAGTGACACATAAAGTGAGAGAATGATGATTGACAAGGATGATAACATATAAGGTGTCTATGTTATTTGAGATGTTATCCGATTTCCATACTACCATATCAAATCCATATCAGTAAAGTTAAGAGTATTTGTGATCGTGGATGGCTCTGTGTCTTCTGATGCAGTTACTGGCATGGTCCGGTGCTTAAGACTTTATGGGATCGGATTGACTGTTGGGAATTATCTCTAGACCAATATAATGATGCGCATATACAATACAATTTCAATTAATATAGCCCAAGTGAGAGAATGTTAGAATATATTTTATAATATATTCATTGTGGGCTTTATTAATTGTTATTGTAAATTAATTGATCTAATAAAGAAAGATATATACAGTTTCCTAATTCTAGTCAGATATGAGGCTGGATAGTATGGGCCGAGATAAACCTATTTTTTGATGAGGGGATATGTTTCATTCTCTATAAATAGAGCTCAAGTCCCTCCTCTAAACCTTAATGTCCACATAACCTCACATCTAGAGTCGTTTGAAGCGATACGTGATGGGCCGTCTCATTGAAGCCAGTGATAAATGAGGTTCATAGAGGAGAAGATCTTGGGTATCGGATTATCACAATTCCGCATAAAAACGATGGACCCGAAACAAGGTGCGTTAATTTTTTAATTCTATGTATTAGTGATTCGATACGTGATGATCTTGGGTCACTACATACGGATTATAGTCGCAGCTTACAAAGGAATGAACCAAGTTTCGCATTGAAAAATAGGTATAAGTGTTGTGCTAAGTACGAATTATTTTTGAAACCAAAATCTTTTTCAAAGTTGGAACAGTTCTCAAAATGTGAAATGTTTTCAAGCTAAACTGTTCCAAATATTCGAAATGTTTTTCTGAGTTTGAACTCAAGCAGTTTTGTTACGACACGAGATGGCATTACATTTCGGATGATGGATGGTGAATGAAAGGAATGTGACTGAAGTGATGGATGAGTAGAATGAGATGCCATGGATAAGAAATGCCTCGCTGGAGTTGGTGAAAGCAATTGAGTACTTCCACTTTGTGTATTTGGAGATGATCCCAACTGTGTGCAAGGGATGTAAGTAAGTCTGCCTGTGGAAGTGGTGATCTGCAGAAGTATGGAGATCGTACCGGAATGCCTGAGGGCTTGGTGATCCCAGAGATCCAGGGAGCGCACTAGAAGTGACCCACACGAAATTTTCTAAGGAGGGAAGATTTGCAGCAACCCGAGTTTCGCCAGAATAATTTATGTGTGAAATAGTTTAATTTGGGAAATTATTAGACTGAGCGGTGGATTATTTGAGATGATCAGTACTATAGTCGGACGTGACATTATTAGACGGACCGTTGTCTTTGATGAATTGATGCAATGGTAAATCGGTCTGGAGCGAAGTTTGGTTTGCGGCTTGAGCGCAAAGCCTCTAACCAACCGACCTAGACCGCCACCCTCTATATAAACCCCTACTCATTTTCTCTCTTCCCATATTTTTCTCTCCCACACCCGTTCGGTCTCTCATCCGCGAGCTCTCTCTTGCTCGCACCTTTCTCCGCTTGAATGAGTGCCGGTGACGCCAGTGGTCAACAGAGGTCCTCTGCCACTGTTTCACCGGTGTTGACACCTAATTCCGGATCAGCCTTTTTCTAGCTATTTCTTAAAAAATTCATAAAAAATTCATAAAAAGTCAAAAAAATTACAAAATCAACTTTGGTGGCCTTGGCCAAGCCTAAGGAACCATTTTTGACAGAAAAAAATATTTCATATTTTTTGCATTTTTTAATATTTTTGGAAATTAGGAAAATACTTGAAAATTCAAGAAAAATAGCATTTGAGGTCACAAAAATATGAAAAATAGTCAACATTTTTATTTTAAATCCCTTGTATTTTTGACCTCACAAAAAGTCCATAATCAAATTCAATTTTAAGTGTTCATTTGTTACACATATAATTGAATTTGGTAAAAAAATGTCAATTGAGTCTTTTAATTTGTAATTTTAGCATTTTTTAGGATCTTGACATTCAATCTAATTGTCTCTTATTGCAATTTAACCCAATTGTTCGCACAGATTGCTTAATTGCATGAATTGGGCACAATTGTATACTAATTTGCATTTTAGTCCTTGAAATTGGGCATAATTGAAATTACTTTCAATTCAAGGACTACCATTACAAATTGAAATCACTGCCCAATGCTTTTCACCATTTTGGATCAATTGGCATAGGTGATTTTGTCCGATTTGATCATTTGAGCCTTCAATTTCGCGATTTACCGAATTGCAATTAACGATAAATTTGGGGATTTTATAGAAATTGACATGAACTTTTGGGCAAAACCACATTTTTAGATAAAATTCATGGTCTAAGTTTGATTATGAGGATCAATTGCAAAAATTGCCCATCGATTTGGGTTTAATTTGAGAATTTCAAGTCGAAATCTGTTCAGACCGGTCAAACCGCCGGTCAGACCGGTCGAACCGGTTCGTTACAGTGCCTTCTTCCCCAAAGCTTCCCGCGCCATTTGCAGACTTGGAAGGTGAACTTTGATGGAGAAATTGGACCATCAATCGGCTTCAATTGGTAAAATTGGTGGAGGCATTTTGTTGGCCGTGAAGTCCTTTGTCGCACGAGACCGGTCCGACGACTTGGGTCTACCGGAGCACCGTCGGCGATGGCTGTGAAAGCGTCGGCCGTTTTCGGTGCAAGGTACAGTCAATTGCACACTAAATTCACGCCAAATGTGATCACCGGAGGTTCCGAACGGATTGGCCATTCCATTCCCGTCGATTACCGGTCGTCAGTGACCATTTCGCACGTGTTTGCACGTGCGGAGGTCACCAACCCTCCTTTCCCCGATTCGGTGCCAGAATTCGAAACAAATATAAAGGTATTGATCTTCTAGAAAGGTAGTTAGTGGATTCGGTTGGAGTGGGTGAACAGAATGAACAAAGAGAGAGAACGAAAGGGAGAGAGCTCACCTTCCCTCACGGTGGTCGAAGGTTGGAGCTCGGATTTGCATAGCGTCGGTTGGACCTTCTCAGGCTAAACTAAAGCTCGACAAGGTCGTCAGGAGGCTACCCATACTGGGAGGAAGCGATCGCCGTCGACCGCTCGAGCTGAAATCGCGAAAACAGGTGAGTCTAGTCTTCAAACTTTTGTGCTATGCTTTAATGGCGGAACTCGATTCCGACCTTGATTCTTCGAGTTAGGGTAGGCGTTTTACTCTTCAAGCATCCCTAACCATCGTCGCATCTTCATTTTGCATCGACTTCGCTTGAATACCTCGAATTGAGTCTTCGAGCTTAGCTTTCATCGCCGGTCCCTGTTCATTCTTACCTAGCCAAATCTAGGTCGCGCGAGCTCGATCGGAGCTCGAGGTAAGTGTTCTGAACCTCTATTGATGCTATCCTGTGACTGAATTGCCATGGTGTGGAGTAAATTGTGCGATCGAACTTCCATGGCCGTACTCGGCATTTTGCATGATACTCGTGATTTCGTGAATTAGATGCCATGATTCTTAGATATGTTAAACTAGAGACTGTTGCAAGTCGATTGGTGCTGATTTCGCGCGATTTCATTAAGATCCCACCGTTAGATCATCGTTGGAGATGCCCAGTCGTTCGTTCCGTCGGGGTCGAGAGGTTGAAGATGAAGCTGATGTGGCATAGTCAACGAGTCAAAGATCCAGATGTCGTCCCATGGTTGGTCCACGTGTTAGTCCAGTCAGCATGGCCGTTAGGGTCAGTTATTCGAATAAATAGATCGGACGGCTGAGATAAATCGAGTCTAAATTTTAGTGGCCATCCGATTAGTAATTAGGTTTATCCGAAAATGTTTTAAAATAAAAAAAATCAAAATAAGTCGAAACGGTGCCGTTTAGGTTAGTGGCAGTGTGGCGTCGTTTAGGTTAGTGAGGGTGGACGGTCCAGATCGAGTCTTACCTTTTAATCCTGACCGTAGATTTTGGTAGGTCGATCAGACGGTCCTGGTCGAGTCTCCGTTCAATCTAGGCCGTAGATTTCAGTCAGATCATCTAGCAGCCGTGGATTAGCCACGTGGTTCGATAGGAACCGTTTGATTTAGCGCAAATAATCAGAAAATAAAAAAGGATGATACGGCGTCGTTTTGGGCGAGTGGTTTGTGCGGGTTTGGGTCTGGGCTGGGTTCTGACCCGAGTGGGTCGGATCGACCCGTTCCGAATCACAATTTTTTAAATAAAAAATCAAAAAATGATTTAAAAAAAATCAGAAAAATTCTAGAAAATCCCAAAAAATACTAGAAAACCCTAGAAAATCCCAAAAAAATATAGGAAAATTGTGGAAAAATCCTAGACACTCCAGAAATCCCCAAAAATTGAGGATTGACCACAGACAACTGGTTAATCCTATTTTTAGTGTTTCTTGTCCGTTCTTCCGAAAATTGACGATGTTACCCTTTAGGGGTAAGTCGCCTCTGCTATGTGTGCGAGATAAGTCGATAGCGCCAAGATAAGAATTAGGGTCGGTTATGTGACCAATTTTTAGGCTTGGGTTCTTGAATTTCGCCTCTTTTTTCGAAATGAAGATTTTACCCCTTAATGGGTAAATCGTCTTTCCAACCGAGTCCTGAAAATTGCTTAAAATTAGGGTTTGGGTCAGGTGGACGACCAACCCTAGTATTTGAGATTTTCAATTCTCGTGTTCATCCAAAATGACGATTTTACCCCTCCAAGGGTAAAATCACTTCTAAATTCCAGAAAAATTCTGGAAATTCTCGAAAAATAGGAAATGGAAGGATTTGATCGCCAATCCCATTTCCACCATCTTTTGACTACACACTTCATATGAAAATACGATTTTTCCCTTCTGGGGAAATTATCCCCAAATTTCTCAAAATTACGATTTTGCCCTTCATGGGTAAATTGTGTCAAAATCACTCCTAAGCATTGATTGATATTTCTCTAGGCTAATAGGGCCTCATTAGGGATGCCATGCTGCTTTCATGTGATTTATCCGCATATTTTGGATCTTTGATTTGCGCATTTATTTTTACTGATTGTGAGTGATAGGGTAGCCATTCTTGTCTGCATGAACTCCTAGATTTAGGATCCGTACCCCACTCGTCTGCATGAATCTTAAGACTAGATAAATCATTCACTTAGGTGCCGAAAGGGCGTCAACTTTGACAGTTGGCGTAACAAAGTCCCCGATCCCATTTCTTTGGTTTTTGCGGAATCGAATAAATCGCTCCCAACTATTCGATAGGGTTTCCGATCGTACCCTCCATGAAACGATTGGTGGCGACTCCTTGGCATGTACACACATCACATGTCACAAGACCGCACTGAAGGTCGACCACGTATATCTAGCCGTTGCGATTTGGTAATGGACCTTGGGAGAGGCCCGCGTCCGATCAGGCGACATCGGACGGCCCATAGCCCACCAGAGCCAGACAGCGCTCGAGATGGGTCGCGACAGACTGGCGACTCCGCTGGGGACTTGTTGCGAACCCAGAATCTCTGATTTCGCAAACCAGAGGACTTGAGCCGGTTAAAAAATTGATTGTTTTATCTGACCTTGTTTTCTGTAGATGCTCTTGAAGGTGAGGTATGTACGCTAACTATCGTGTTAGATGTTTTTACATATTTGAGAAATAAGGGGTGTAGTGATTACTGACATCTTTCCTGCAGGTTGAAGTTGGGAATGTATGTTTATCGTACTCACAGATTGAAGCGGTGTTTGATACAAACTACTGTGCATGACTTGCATTGTGATGATCACGATACATCGCACACACTGGCGGTCAAACCCCGACTACGACCACCTCTAGGATACCTTAGATAGGGAAAGGATACAAAAGGATCTCGTGTTTGATGGCACTTGAGACTTTCGTATTCATTCCCGCTCACAATCCAAATTGGCGATATCTAGCCCTCTCGGGTGGGTACCCTTGGGGAGGAATATGCCTCATTTGGATCGTGGGAGCCTGAGCCATAAGTTCCTCACTTGATTTTTTATTTTTAGAGTATACCCACTTATCTCATGCGCATGTCTATGGATGGTTGGTATACCTAAAACCGCCCGTTGTTACAGGGGAACATTTCACATTCCCCGAGTTTGGTTGGTAAGGCATTTACTTTCAATGTACATTACTATTCCCTGTTTCATAGTATGACTCATGCATTACATACATCCACATGCATCATGAAAATCACTCAAGTGACTAATTGAAATAACGATGATAAGGGGATAGGATGTCGCTGTTTCCTAGAAGTTCAACAGAGTTGGTGACCTTCGAATACCTAAGGAAAGTCACTCGCCTTGGACCGAACACGAGGTTGCACTTTATCATATTTGTGCATGGCCGAGAGCTAACTGGACGCAAGTTGGGATACGCCGAAGATTGCCAAACCCGCTACTATGTCGATAACCTTAGGTTTAAGTGACAAGCAGACGAAATGTTCAAGGATTACTTGGAAATGAAGAGACAACATCGCAACCGCTTAGCTAGAGACGCGTATGTTCGTCGAAAGGCTGAACGGCAAGCTAATGAAGATATACCCATGATCACCCTTTGGGGAAAAAGGAGACGCCCTGCGATCAAGACAAGACCAAAACACATTATACTCAAAAAGACGAAACACGAGAAGACTCCGAAAGTCATTATACCATTGACTAGAGAATGGCCAGAGGAGCTGAGATGCCTCGATCAATTCACTGAAGATGACCCCTTACACTCAACTGGGGGAGGGTTCCCGACTGACTATCATTGTAAAGAAGAATAGACCTTTGGAAAAGGGTGGTTTAGATCCTCAGATTCCATCGACCTTTTATGGCTTTCTTGTTTGTAGAGTCTCTCTTTACCTTTCTTTCGTTAGGCGTCCTGGTTATAATAAGGGATTCATTCCATTCTACTCCCATTTGACGTATTGACCAATGGAATGTGACGTTATTTCCCTTAATCACTAGAGTGAACCTGACTAAATTGCATAATTCACTTTCCTAAAATTCAAATTAGACTTTAAGTCAGGCCTTCGGTACCTGAAAAAGGTCCTAATTTCCATTTCTTCAATTGAACTATGCAATTAAGTTAGCCCATGCATATTTCATGGCACTTGCATAGTCACATGTTTAAAGTAATTTTTGACGATTGACTTTTCAAAATCATTTGCATATTTTAGACTTGATGGGAAATAATGATATTCAAGTGTTCAAAGTTTCCTGGACCGAGCTCCTATCATGGTGTGATAGCATGGGCGAAGCTAACTAGAAATACACCAAATCACGACTGGGGTATTTATTGGAGCTGCTGAAGATTGAGTGCTCGCCTTCCTTTATCCAAGCCATGGCGCTCTATTGGGATCCTACCACCGCTACATACTGCATGGAGGGACTGGAGGTTACCCCTACTATCAAAGAATACAGCGCCGCCATTGGAGTTGAGTTTGCCCACTTACTAGTTCAACCTCCCATAGGATTTGAGCCCTTGAGTCAGCTAGCTGAATTCCTTGGCACAGGCCTCAACGAAGTTAAAGCAGATGCCAAAAGTAATTCTGGATGAATTTCCCTATCCTTCCTTCTAGATCGATTTCCCATCCTCCCTCCCGCTAAGGAAACTAAATCTGGTAGAGCCTTTGTCTTGGCTTTCTTTAGCTTTGTGCTATTCCCGATCTCGTCTGTTACCTTCGACCCTATTATGGCTGTAGTAGTCAGACAAGTTTGTTGTGGGTGGGATTACTCGAACGTTATCCTTGCTGAAACCTTTATTTCCCTAAATCGCTTCAAGAAAAACAAGAAGGAATCTTTAGAGCCTCTAGTGATCTTCTGTACTTATGGTTCACATCTCATATCTGACAATTCCATATCCGCATGGGTTTCACTGTGATTAGCTCCGATGCCCACCCTTTTAAAACCTTCGTCAGAACCCATACACGTATTCCTAAGTTCAACTTCATAGAATGGAAAAAATTCCTTGGAAATCTGAAACCAGAACAGCTCCGATGGCAGCTTAGATTACCAACACTGGGCAAAGTCAGGCTCGCATGTAATGACGAAGACCCAGTCCCTTTGTTAGGATTCACAGACGCTACTGCATATTATCTGAAGAGGGTTATCCGATAATTTGGGGCATTACAGGAGATCTCTTCACCACCGCGACCTGGTATCTTCTCATTTGACATGCCGAAAGAGACCCTTACAGGAGAAAAGAAGAAATAGATTGAAGCTAAGGTGGAATTTATTATACACTCTTTGAAGAACTCTCAAGATGAAGATATAAGATGGCCAGAAAACATGACTCGCCAAGAGAATGTTCACAGGGCTACCACAGAATACATTCAGCACTTTGAGGTGGTCAGACGTAGCCTTGTCTAGCCTTATATACCCGAATATATCGTACCGTACGTGCTTGGAGTAGAGCCATACATACCCGAAGATATGAGATCGCCGTCGTATTCAGAGGACGAAGAGTCCCAGACTGAAGGGATTAATCTATATTGGGATGATGAGGGCACCTTAGACCTCAAGCGTCCTAGACTTGAATAGGCTATTCTTTCAAGTGTAAAATAAGCAAACATTATGATGCCTTTTCATGCATACTCACTTGTACTGAATATTACTTTAGACGTATATGCATGAGTGTGGACATGTTTTACAAATGCATGAAAATTATCGTAAAAAATTACGCTTATTTTAATTTCATGAATTCTTTTGGAGAATGATTAAAAGAACTGCTCACATGAGATTAAGGCTCACAAGGTAGTCTTTTTTCTCATTCACCAATAGAAAACATGCAATTAGAAGAATCAAGTACTTCCTTTTGTCAATACTGAAGAAATACTCACTGGTATTCCTTTTAAAAACAGGTACACTCTAATCACAGAATTACCAACGCATCATTTTTGCACTCGACTTAAGACAAGAATGGAACAACATGAGTTGACCCCGCGAGTAGGCATGCTGAAAACTCATATGAATGCTATGGCGACTATGATGGCTGATATTAAGGCAATGCTGGAAGCCTCCCACGCCAGACATGCAGTGGCTCCTAACCAGAACAACTCAAGTCCGTCCTTCGCGCCCGATATGGCTAATAAAGAAACAGCAGAAGATGGGCAACGTACAGAGGAAGATGTCCGTATGCCGAACATCCAATCACAGCAAAAGGCATCCCCTGTTGTCATCAACCTCGAAAAGGATGAAAAGAGGAAACAGACCGTGACAACTGAAGCATAGGCTAAGAGAATACCCAAGATCGAAGAATGTTTAAGCAGCCAGGATTATGAGCTGGCCCGTTTTGACAATATATCTCATTTCGCTAAGGTAGAGACCCCTCCTGACTACAAAGAGCCAGACTTCGTGAGAAAGTATAATTGGACAGGCTGTCCCCGCGCTCACCTCAAATATTACCTGCGTAAGATGGAGCAATATTCAGACTACGTTTCGCTACTGATGAATACGTTCCAGGAAAGTCTGGCTGGCGCCGCCCTGGCTTGGTTCATCGAGTTGGACCTGGATGACTATGATGGGTGGGAAGATCTTACAGAAGACTTCCTCATGCAGTATAAGTTCAACACAGCTACGGCCCCAACGAGAGAAGATTTGCTACGAACTTTAGAAGCAAGGAGTGAATTAATCAGAACATACGCCCAGAGGTGGCGAACTTTGGCAACCCAAGTAAAATTGTCAATCCCAGAGGAGGAGCTGATTGACTTGTTCCTGAAAGCACTTCCCTACAAATATTTCGACAAATTGAACACATCAGAATGTCAATCCTTTACACATTTGATAAAGGTGGCCGAAAGGCTCGAATGAGTCTTAAGAGAAAGGAGGCCGCATGAAACTTCTACCAGAAAGTAATACCCCCTTGAAAAAGGAGAGAGAGGCTGGGCTCGACATAGCCTTCATATCGAACCCCCCATAAGCCCAAGGTGTTTAACAACTTTAATCAGACCAAGGGAGGATCGTCGTGGTCGACGCCAAAAGGACAAGAGCCTAGAAAGAGGCAACTCCAAAAGCAGTTCTCTCAGCTCCCAAGGCCTTTATCTAAACTGCTCCCAATGCTGCTAGAACAACACTTGGTGGCGAAGGAACCACCTAGGGCAAATCTTGCTAAATATCATGACTTTGATGAAAGCCTGACTTATGTCTATCATATGGGCAAAAGAGGACACAACGTTGATAATTGCTATATCCTTAAGCTAAAGGTGCAAGCTTGATCGACAATCAGATTTTGAAGTTTGATAACATGGCTCCGAATGTACAAGAGAACCCGCTCCCTGACCACCAAGCAGTAGGGGCAATATTCACTGACGAGGAAGAAAACCATCTTAAGCTGAAGGTGGACATACCCAAGTTGACCAACATTCTGGTAATCGCTTCACTATATCCAAAAGGAGGGGAGGTCTCTGCTGACATGAAGAAATTATGTATCACTAAGATGATGAGCTTGGGGATAATATCGAGTGTTACCGATGAAAGATTCAAAGGAGTCGAGGCCTCTATAAACTTGGAAGGGAGCCACTTTGTTATTAAAACTGGACAGGAAAATACGTGGAGTATACCGCACGGAAGTCTAGTAGGCGATTTTGGGCTGATCATTAAGCCAGAAGAAGAACTTGACGAGGATGAACTAGAAGCTAGTAGGCGAAGTTTAGCAGATCACAGATTCATGGCTAACGCACTTGAAAGTGGAGAAATCACAGACAACCTGAGTGAAGATTCTGGGGGATACAACTTTAAGGTGAAATATTCTGCTCCTCCTAGTTTCTATCAGAGAATGTAGGATATCATACCAGACAGATGGGGGGTATGGATGATCCCGTTCAATTGGAGATCCCGAAGGAGGTGGAAAAGCCTTTTACGAAAGGACTTGAATCATCGATTGACCAGATGGTAGATGCCAAGCTTAATGCAGAGCAATATGTCGAAATGAAGAGATCGGAGGATCAACGGCAAGACTCAATTGAACTATTCAAGGGAATGAGAGGGTACCCAAAATTTACGATATCAGCAAAACTAAGTAACGATGACGGACATCATCAACTGGAAAGCGAAATCTCCTCAAAAGAATTTGACGACACTGTGTCAATGATTGAAGCCGTTACGACTGTGGTGAACAAACTGGAAGAGCTTGACAGCTTGAGTGAGGTAGAAGATTGTCTGATCAAACCTGTTGTGATTCGACTACCAAAAGAGGAAGTAGACGATACAGATGAACTAGAGGCATCTTGCCCGACGACAATAACTATAAAAGTCCCTCCGGTAGAAGAGTACGATCCTAAGGCAGTCTATTGGGACTATGGGACGGAGGAAGTAGATGCGGTAATGAGATCTAGATGATTTTACGCCCCTAGGGAAGGAGAATCCGAAAAGAAAGAAGTTTCGAAAGCAGACGCGGAGAAACTCATGTCCATTATTAAAATCAGTGAGTTTGAAGTGATAGAGCAGTTAAGGAAAATGCCGGCCCAAATATCTTTATTGGATTTGTTCATCAACTCAGAGAAGCACAAAAAAGTACTGTTGAAGATACTGAATGAGGTGCATGTCCCTGAAACTATTAATGATGTGTAGTTAGGGGACTTTGTAAGGGCAATCCTTCTGAAAGATCAATTGAGCTTCTCAGATGAAGACTTCCCCATGGAAGGGAGAGGACACAACAAGGCCTTATACATTACTGCACAGTGCCAAAAGAGGAAGCAGACGATACAGATGAACCAGAGGCATCTTGCCCGACGACAATAACTATAAAAGTCCCTCCGGTAGAAGCGTACGATCCTAAGGCAGTCTATTGGGACTATGGGACGGAAGAAGTAGATGCGGTAATCAGATTTAGACGATTTTATGCCCCTAGGGAAGGCAAATCCGAAAAGAAAGAAGTTTCGAAAGAAGATGCGGAGAAACTCATGTCCATTATTAAAATCAGTGAGTTTGAAGTGATAGAGCAGTTAAGGAAAATGCCGGCTCAAATATCTTTATTGGATTTGTTCATCAACTCAGAGAAGCACAAAAAAGTACTGTTGAAGAAACTGAATGAGGTGCATGTCCCTGAAACTATTAATGATGTGCAGTTAGGGGACTTTGTAAGGGCAATCCTTCTGAAAGATCAATTGAGCTTCTCAGATGAAGACTTCCCCATGGAAGGGAGAGGACACAACAAGGCCTTATACATTATTGCACAGTGCAATGAAAAAAGAATAGCACACGTATTAATTGACAATGGATCCGCTTTCAACATAAGCCCTTTAGCTACCTTGAAGAGTTTGGGCATCAAAGAAGAAATGGTTAAAACCTCCAAAACAGTTGTGAGAGCTTTTGATGGAATGAAGAAGACTGTGGTAAGTGAGATTGAGCTCGATGTGCTCATCGGCCCAACAAAATTCTTTATAAACTTTCAAGTGATGGATTTGCCTAGTGCGTTCGGATTCTTGTTGGGAGACCCTGGATTCATACAGCAGGAGCCATACCTTCAAGCCTACATCAGAAAGTACGATTTGTAGTGGATGGGAAGGTGATTACCGTGCATGGAGAGGTTGATCTCCAAACATATCAGAGCAGCGCCATTCCCTACATCGAATCCGAAATTAAGTTGGAAGCTAGCTATCATTCCCTGGAGTTGGTGGCAGCAGTATACTCTCCTATGGGGGTAAGATTGAGAACTCCCTATATTTCTGAAGCCAACCTTTTACCAGCAAAGATGCTATTGGCATATGGATACAACCTTGGACAAGGTCTGGGCAAGTATGGTCAAGGAATGAGCACCCCTCTACAGTTAAAATCTAACGAGCATAAGATGGGCTTGGGGTATCAGAAGACTTGCACGGGTGAGTCTACCCCTAAGATAACAGGCCGAGGCCGAGGCAAGAGTCGGGGACGCCATGGAAGTCAGAAAAACCAGAGAGATTCATTCATCGGATCTCCAGCTTGGAAAGGAAAATCTAAGATGTTCGACAGCCCTTTGAACGAGTACTTCAGCAAGAGCTTTAGGTGGTTGTCAGAAGAAGATATAACTCCAATAGCAGAACCCAATCCGGCAAACCCTTTCTTGGGAGACGATTTCATGAGTGTCATCATAGAGTGGCTGGGTGATGAAGCCACTACTTATGAGTAAAGAAATATCTTCCCTACTCTTGATACTGCATTTAAATTTCATACATTTCGTCGCACCTTCAATTTCCGTTGTTTGAAATAAATATAGGAAAACGCCTTTGGATCTCCGGCCGTTGGTCCAAACAGCATAGCTTGTAATGCGGTCCATTTTGCATTCAATAAAATCACATAAGTTTTGTTATGGACGTATGGAACCACAAATCAGCCCGATGATGATATTAGTCTTCCACACAGAAGCTTGAGGCCTGATTTTTCATATGATTCCTAATTTCTAAAAGATTTCTGAGGGACAAGGATGTCCTATGATATGAGGACTAGTTCCATTTATACCTGCACTTATTCTGAAATCTCTTTTGAAAAGGTTTTTCACACTCATGCATGGCATTTCTATATGAAGTATAGACTAACCATACTCATGGCAGGCATATCATCTCAAACATACATACCAGGTTGTTATGCGATTCGAATCACCACATTGACTACTCTTACAATATTGAAGAAGATGATGAAGATGAAGGTTATGCGTATATCCGTAGAGAATGGAGTGCATTCGAGGAAACAATGCCTCCTACTTCAGAAGAACCGGTTGTTATTAACTTTGGTGACACTATGGATATCAAAGAAATCAAGATCGATGGACATTTATCCCGAGATGAAAGGCTCAGGTTTACAGAATTACTAAGGGAGTATCGGGATGTCTTCGCGTGGTCTTATGCTGACATGCCGGGTTTGGATCCCAGAATTGTGGAACATGCATTACCCACATATCCCAGTGTTAAACCTGTCAGGCAAGGAAGCAGACGGATGAAAGCCGAGTTAGAAGACAAAATTAAGGAAGAAGTGACGAAGCTTCTCAGGGTGGGCTTTATTGAAGCTATCCCATACTCGGATTGGATTGCAAATATAGTTCCCATCATGAAAAAGGATGGCAAAGTTCGAATCTGTGTAGATTATCGAGATTTGAATAGAGCAAGTCCGAAAGATGATTTTTCACTACCTCACATTGACGTACTGGTGGATAGTACCGCTGGGTATGAACTATTCTCATTCATGGATGGATTATCCGGATATAACCAGATCCTCATGAAGCAGGAGGACAGACCGAAGACTGCATTTACCATGCCTTGGGGAAACTTTTGCTATAAGATTATGCCCTTCGAACTGAAGAACGTTGGGGCCACCTATCAGAAGGCCATGATCACATTATTCCACGACATGATCCATAAAGAAATCGAAGTATATGTCGATGATATGATCACCAAGTCCAGGAAGGGACAGGATCACATTCAGGTGTTAAGAAAACTATTTGAGCGACTGCGCAAATACAAGTTGAGGTTGAACCCTAACAAATGTGTATTTTGGGCAAAATCTGGGAAACTTCTCGGGTTCATGGTCAGTAACAGGGGCATTGAGATTGATCCTTCAAAAATTCAAGCTATCCATGATCTAGCAACTCCCTCCACAGTAAAGGAAGTAAGAAGTCTTCTTGGAAGATTAAACTATATTGCCAGATTCATCAATCAATTATCAGATGTGGCTAAATTAATTTTCAGACTACTCAAAAAGGGCGTAAAAGTGACATGGGACGCAGAATGCAGCCAGGCGTTCCAGAAGATCAAGAACTATCTAGTCACTCCACCGGTACTTGTGCTGCCCATCCCAGGTCACCCATTGACCTTATATTTGACTATACAGCAGGAATCTTTAGGAGCCTTACTTGCCTAAACAAGCCCGATAGATGGCAAAGAAAGAGCCATCTATTACTTGAGCAAGAAATTCACCTCGTCTGAAGCAAAATACATACCTGTTGAAAGGGCTTGCGTAGCAACTGTATGGGTACTTCGCAGGTTAAGACAATACACCCTACATCACCATATTCAGCTGGTAACAGAAAATGACCCTGTCAAGTACCTCCTAGAGAAGCCCGCTCTAATTGGGAAGTTAGCGAAATGACAGGTGATGTTATCCGAATTTGATATCAGGTGTTCTACGCAAAAATCAGTAAAAGGAAGGGCTATAGCGGATATGTTGGCAGAAAACTCACAAAGCTGCAAGTCTTCTGGAAAGACAAAGACGGAGGATCAAGTTTTGAACCTGGCAGAGGATAAATGGGTCATGTATTTCGATGGCGCTGTTAATCTATCAGGGGCCGGCACTTGGGCAGTATTGATATCCCCCAATGATCAACATTATCCTGTTACAGCAAAAATGACTTTCACTTGTACTAACAATATCTCAGAATACGAGGCGTGTATTCTAGGCTTACGGTTAGCCATTTCCATTGGAATACCTAGGTTGCAAGTTTATGGAGATTCCATGCTCATCATTTTATAGACACAAGGAGAGTGGAAAACAAAGGACGCAAAGCTCATCCCTTATCATGAATATCTTGAAGAGTTGACACTTAAGTTCGAAGAGGTGTCATTTGAATACCTACCAAGATCTCATAACCAATTTACAGATGCACTAGCCACACTAGCCTCAATGCTGCAAATAACTGCTGGGATAGAAATAGAACCACTAAAGATCGGCATAGTTGAAAAACCAGCTTACTGTATGATGATAGAAGAAGAATTTGACAGAGAGCCGTGGTACTATGACATCAAGAATTATCTCTTAAAGGGGGAGTTTCCTGAAGGATATCAGGCAGGAGACTGGAGATACATAACTAGGATGACCAGCAAGTTCTTCCTCAGTAGACATGTTCTATACAAAAAATCATGTGTCTCCACTCTGTTAAGGTGCGTAGATGCTAAAGAAGCAAGCGTTCTCATGAAGGAGATCCATGAAGGTATATGTGGGCCCCATATGAACGGCCACCTTCTCGCCAAGAAAATCATGCGGCTCAGATATTATTGGATGACCATCGAATCAGACTGCTGCCAGCATGTTCGGTCGTGCCACCACTGCCAAATATACGACGATAAGATTAATGCGCCCCCGAACGAACTGCATCAAATGTCCGAAGTCTGGCCTTTTTCTATGTGGAGAATAGACATGATAGGACCCATCAATCCAACGGCTTCAAATGGTCATCGCTTCATCCTGGTGGCGATCAATTACTTCACAAAGTGGATAGAGGCCAATTCTTACAAAAATGTCACCGCAAGAAGTGTGGCAAGGTTTATTAACAGAGACATAATCTCTCGATATGGTACCCCTCAAGTGATCATTACAGATAATGGGTCCAACTTGAACAACAAGATTGTCGATGATCTATTAGACCGCTTTGGTATTCGACATCTTAATTCTTCCCCTTATCGCCCTCAAATGAATGGGGCAGTATAAGCGGCTAACAAAGAATATCAAAAAGATTATGGCTAAGACTGCAGAAAATTATAGGGATTGGCATGAAAGGCTACCCTTTGCCTTAATGGCATATCAAACTTCGATCAGAACTTCTACAGGGGCAACTCCTTTTGCTTTGGTGTATGGAATGGAAGCTGTCCTGCCCATAGAGGTTAATGTTCCCTCTTTGAGAATCTTATCAGAGGATAAACTCTCCAAGACAGAATACTTCAAACACATATATGAACAGCTGAATTTGATAGACGAGAAACGTCTTAGAGTGATCTGTCATGGTCAAGGTTACCAGAAGAGGGTGGCCAAGTCATTTAATCGAAAAGTAAGAGCCAGAAATTTTGAGGTGAATGACCTGGTGATAAAGAAGACTTTGCCAAATGCTGTCCACTCGGGAGGCAAGTTTACCCAGAATTACGAAGGCCCCTATATTGTCAAGAAGATTCTCATAGGAGGAGCGTTGATTCTTGTAAATTTTGAAAGAGAAGAATTGGTGCACCCTGTAAATTCAGATGCTGTGAAGAAGTATTATCCTTGAAATGAAATCAGATATTGATTATGTGGCTTGTCCCGAAATAATCCGAATCGCCATAATGGTCATTACATAAGCATATCATGCATCCATGCATACATTAGCATGTGCTCGGTTTTGCAGGATTCCAATAAACAGACTCAAAATCGGATTCATTCAAATGGAACCCTAGATAGAAGAGTCCTCGACATCAAGGATCAGGTGATATGTATGTGTTCCATCAAGGGTTAAACCATCTTTTGCTCACATAAATGTTTATTCTATTCTACATGCAGGAATACCTGATGAACACATAAGACAACAAAGGAAAGACACAAAAGAACAGTGACATGCCCAAACTTAGGAATAAACCTCGTTTTTTGAAAAATGAATCCCTGACATTTATTGCACACCTGTCAGAACCAGAGGTTGTCCAAGCATGGTCAAAAGTATACATGATGCATCATTGAAATCTCTTGTGGAGTAAAATGCCTGGAGAAAAATAAATTAATTTTTTCAGATACTTGTACACTTGTGAATCATGTGTTTGATCTTGTAAATACCAAAAGATGGCATGATACCTTTGTATAGGTCACTAGTGAGTCTGGTTGTAAAAGAAAATCCCAAGGGAAAAAAACTGCGAAAGATACTCCCAGATTATGTCACATTCAGATGACGAAGGGATAGACAAGATGTTGACGCCGTACTAACACGAGAGAGATGTTCTCTAAATACAAATATGCACTTCGAAGACTGACAATTCTCTCCAAAGACTATCAATGCACTTCGAAGACTGAAGACGCTCTTTGAACCGGAAGGGACCAGATCAGCATGCAAACCTGCAGTGATCACCAATGTTAAACCCTTCACGTATTTTGAGCCAAAAACAAACCTTTTTCGGTCCTCAATCCTACCTGCATTACAACCCTGAGAAGTCTTTTCTGATTAAAGCATTTGGGTTAGCGTAGGGTTTAATGCTTAAGCTTAGCTCGAAGAAGTTCGAGCAAGATCATTTCTTTCTCATTTTTGCAGGGTTCTTGATTTGTAAACCCGGAGCAGATGAAGAAAATTTTGTGTCCAAAAAAGACCTGACTCAGAGAGTGAGTCCCTCTTCAGAAACCATGTCCAAGCTCAACATTACAGTCCCGTAAAGACCTCCCGACTGATCTAAATGTATGCGCTGCGAACGGCCCCGAAAACCCGGGTACAGGGTATTCGAAAATTCGAGTGCTCTTGTTGTGAAAAGACCAAGTCAAAGAATTGGTAAGAAGCCCTTTCTGACAGAGACATTCCAATAGAATACTTGAAAGCAAGCTTTGGTTGGAAACTTCAAATTGTTTGATCCAAGGATTTTCCTCACAAGGATTCTTGATCATCCTCACATGCTTTAAGATGTTTTGGATAACCTCCAGCGTCCTAAGTCATTTTTCATAATTGCATAGGTTAAAATGAGCCTTTACTTGCATTATAACTATCATTACCTCAAGATAGCTAATATCTTTTCAAGTGAGGAACGAACTCTCAAGTTTAAGCTTCTATGAGACTCATGACAGCCCTAGGTCCAAGAAGTACACTTTGCTTCATAATGAAGAACTTCATAATCGTCTTTCTGCGAGATTTCAGGTAATCCCTAAATCCCAGAAAAGTCTTATTAAAGTTTTTGTAGGTTCAAGCTTTCTACAGGATATTTGGAGTCCCCAGATCCCAGAATGCCACCTCACATGTCGAAAAGACAACATTCAGAATCGTCTTTCTGCGAGATTTCAGGTAACCCCTAAATCCCAGAAAAGTCTTATCAAAGTTTTTGTAGGTTCAAGCTTTCTGCAGGATATCTGGAGTCCCAAGATCCCAGAATGCCACCTCACATGTCGAAAAGACGATATTCAGAATCGTCTTTCTATGAGATTTTAGGTAACCCCTAAATCTTAGAAAAATCTTATCAAAGTTTTTGTAGGTTCAAGCTTTTTGCAGGATACCTGGAGTACCCAGATCCTAGAATGGCACTTCACATGTCGAAAAGACAACATTCAGAATCATCTTTCTGCGAGATTTCAGGTAACCCCTAAATCACAGAAAAGTCTTATCAAATTTTTTGTAGGTTCAAGCTTTCTGCAGGATATCTGGAGTCCCCAGATCCTAGAATGCCACCTCACATGTCGAAAAGACGATATTCAGAATCGTCTTTCTGCGAGATTTCAGGTAACCCCTAAATCCCAGAAAATCCTTATCAAAGTTTTTGTAGGTTCAAGCTTTCTGCAGGATACCTGGAGTACCCAGATCCCAAAATGGCACCTCACATGTCGAAAGGACGATATTCAAAATCGTCTTTCTACGAGATTTCAGGTAACCCCTAAATCCCAGAAAAATCTTATCAAAGTTTTTGTAGATTCAAGCTTTCTGCAGGATACCTGGATTCCCCAGATCCTAGAATGGCACCTCACATGTCCAAAGGACAATCTTCAGAACCAGCTTTTTGTAAGGTTCTAGGTAATCCCTAAACCTAGAATAGCTCATTTGGTAAGCCTAAGAGTTAGGTATACCTCATTTGTATAGACCCTCGTTGATTCCTCAAAGTGTAGGATCAGCTTAGTTGTCGACAATCCCTACAGAACGGGTGCGTCATCTATAGGTTCTTAGCAGAAAAGAGTCCTATTCATGGCCTGATCCCCCTGATGGATCAAAATTTTCGACAATCCCTACAGAACGGGTGCGTCATCCATAGGTTCCCAGCAGAAAGGAGTCCTATTCACAGCCTGATCCCCAGGACGGATCAAAATATTCGACAATCCCTATAGAACGAGTGCGTCATCCATAGGTTCCTAGCAGAAAGGAGTCCTATTGACGGCCTGATTCCCCTGACGGATCAAAATGTTCGACAATTCCTACAGAACGGGTGCGTCATCTATAGGTTCATAGCAGAAAGGAGTCCTATTCATGGTTTGATCCACCATACGGATCAAAACTTCTGACAATCCCTAAAGAACGGGTGCATCATTCATAGGTTCCTGTCAAAAATAGGAATCCCACTCTGGTTTGGCCTACCATACGGGCTAGAGTTTAACCGCCCTAGGATACTCAAGAGACGGGTCCCTAGGTATTCACTTGAATCCGCTATACACCACGCGTGCCGAACGAGCATCAGGAAGGTGAGTGACAGGTAGACATCTCTATCCCACCTCTCTCTCTCTCTCTCTCTCTCTCGCATCAGCTAAAACGAAATGAACAGAGCGTTCACCAACAAGACAAGAAAGATTGAATGTCAAGATTCATTTTTTTTTTCTTTTTCCCCAGTAGAGTCGATCTAGACTTTAGGTGTCACCTATCTTTGAGCGAAACCTCTCACGAGATTCCTCTCAAAGAGGGGCAGCTGTTGACACATAATTCCGGATCAACCTTTTATCTAGCTATTTCTTAGAAAATTCATAAAAAATTCCTAAAAAGTCAAAAAATTACAAAATCAACTTTGGTGGCCTTGGCCAAGCCTAAGGAAGCATTTTTGACAAATTTTTTTTTTCATATTTTTTAGTATTTTTGGAAATTAGGAAAATACTTGAAAATTCAAGAAAAATAGCATTTGTGGTCACAAAAATATGGAAAAATAGTCAACTTTTTTATTTTAAATCCCTTGTCCTTTTGACCTCACAAAAATTCCAAAATAAAATTCAATTTTACGTTTTCCTTTGTTACACATATGATTGAATTTGGTAAAAAAATGTCAAATGAGACTTTTAATTTGCAATTTTGGCATTTTTTAGGATCTTGACGTTCAATCTAATTGTCCCTTATTGTAATTTAACCCAATTGTTCGTACAGATTGCTTAATTGCATGAATTGGGCAAAATTGCATACTAAATTGCATTTTAGTCCTTGAAATTGGGCATAATTGAAATTACTTTCAATTCAAGGACTACCATTACAAATTGAAATCACTGCCCAATTCTTGTCACCATTTTGGATCAATTGGCATAGGTGATTTTGTCCGATTTGATCATTTGAGCCTTCAATTTCGCGATTTACCGAATTGCAATAAAGGATAAATTTGGGGATTCTATAGAAATTGACAGGAACTTTTAGGCAAAATCATATTTTTAGATAAAATTCATGCCCTAAGTTCGATTATGAGGATCAATTGCAAAAATTCCCCACCGATTTGGGTTTAATTTGAGAATTTCAAGTCGAAACCGGTTCAGATCGGTTAGACCGCCGGTCGGACCGGTCGAACCGGTTTGCTACAGTGCCTTCTTTCCCAAAGCTTCCCGCGCCATTTGCAGACTTGGAAGGTGAACTTTGATGGTGAAATTAGACCATTAATCGGCTTCAATTGGTAGAATTGGTGGAGGCATTTTGTTGGCCGTGAAGTCCTTTGTCGAATGAGACCGGTTCGACGACTTGGGTCTATCAGAGCACCGCCGGCGATGGCTGTGAAAGCGGCGGCCGTTTTTGGCGCAAGGTGCAGTCAAATGCACACTAAATTCACGTCAAATGTGATCACCGAAGGTTCCGAACGGATTGGCCATTCCATTCCCGTCGATTACCGATCGTCGGTGACCATTTCGCACGTGTTTGCACGTGCGGAGGTCATCGACCCTCCTTTCCCCGATTCGGTGCCAAAATTCGAAACAAATATAAAGGCTAATTGATCTTCTAGAAAGGTAGTTAGTGAATTCGGTTGGAGAGGGTGAACGGAATCAACAGAGAGAGAGAACGAAAGGGAGAGAGCTCACATTCCCTCACGTTGGAGCTCGGATTTGCAGAGCGTCGGTTGGGCCTTCTCAGGCTAAACCAAAGCTCGACAAGGTCGTCAGGAGGCTACCCATACTGGGAGGAAGGGATCGCCATCGACCGCGCGAGCTAAAACCGCGAAAACAGGTGAGTCTGGTCTTCAAGCTTTCGTGCTATGCTTTAATGGAGGAACTCGATTCTGACCTTGATTCTTCGAGTTAGGGTAGGCGTTTTACTCTTCAAGTATCCCTAACCATCATCGTATCTTCATTTTGCATCGACTTCACTTGAATACCTCGAATCGACTCTTCGAACTTAGCTTCCATCGCCGGTCCCTGTTCATTCTTGCCTAGCCAAATCTAGGTCGCGCGAGCTCGAGGTAAGTGTTCTGAACCTCTATTGATGCTATCCTGTGACTGAATTGCCATGGTTTGGAGTAAATTGTGCAATCGAACTTCCATGGCCGTACTCGACATTTTGCATGATACTCGTGATTTCGTGAATTAGATGCCATGATTCTTAGATATGTTAAACTAGAAACTGTTGCGAGCCGATTGGTGCTGATTTCGCGCGATTTCGTTAAGATCCCACCGTAGGATCATCGTCGGAGATGCCTAGCCGTTCGTTCCGTTGGGGTCGAGAGGTTGAAGATGAAGCTGACGTGGCGTAGTCAACGAGTTAAAGATCCAGATGTTGTCCCGTGGTTGGTCCACGTGTTAGTCCAGTCAGCATGGCCGTTAGGGTTTGTTATTCGAATAAACAGATCGGACAGCTGAGATAAATCGAGTCTAAATTTTAGTGGCCATCCGATTAGTAATTATGTTTATCCGAAAATATTTTAAAATCAGAAAATCAAAATAAGTCGAAACGGTGCAGTTTAGGTTAGTGGCAGTGCAGCGTCGTTTAGGTTAGTGAGGGTGGACGTTCCAGATCGAGTCTTGCCTTCTAATCCTGACTGTAGATTTTGGTAGGTCGATTAGACGGTCCTAGTCGAGTCTCCGTTCAATCTAAGCTGTAGATTTCAGTCAGATCATCTAGCGGCCGTGGATTAGCCACGTGGTTCGATAGGAACCGTTGGATTTAGCGCAATTAATCAGAAAATAAAAAAGGATGGTACGACGTCGTTTTGGGGGAGTGGTTTGCCCGGGTCCGGGTCTGGGCCGGGTTCTGACCAGAGTGGGTCGGGTCAACCTGGTTCGAATCACAATTTTTTAAATAAAAAAATCAGAAAATGATTTAAAAAAAATCAGAAAAATTCTAGAAAATCCTAAAAAATACTACAAAATCCTAGAAAATCCCAAAAAAATATAGGAAAATTGTGGAAAAGTCCTAGACACTCCAGAAATCCCCAAAAATTGAGGATTGACCACAGACAACTGGTCAATCCTATTTTTAGGGTTTCTTATCCATTCTTCCGAAAATTGACGATGTTACCCTTTAGGGGTAAGTCGCCTCTACTGTGTGTGCGAGATAAGTCGATAGTGCCAAGATAAGAATTAGGGCCGGCTAGGCGACCAATTCTTAGGCTTGGGTTCTTGAATCTCGCCTCTTTTTTCGAAATGACGATTTTACGCCTTAATGGGTAAATCGTCTTTCCAATCGAGTCCTGAAAATTGCTTAAAATTAGGGTTTGGGTCAGGTGGACGACCAACCCTAGTATTTGAGATTTTCAGTTATCGTCTTCGTCCAAAATGACGATTTTACCCCCCCAAGGGTAAAATCACTTCTAAATTCCAGAAAAATTCTAGAAATTCCCAAAAAAATAGGAAATGGAAGGATTTGATCGCCAATCCCATTTCCACCATCTTTTGACTACACACTTCATTTGAAAAGATGATTTTGCACTTCTGGGACAAATTGTCCCCAAATTTCTCAAAATTACGGTTTTGACACCCCTCATGGGCAAATCGTGTCAAAATCACTCATAAGCCTTGATTGTTATTTCTCTAGGCTAATAGGGCCTCATTAGGGATGCCATGCTGCTTTCATGTGATTTATCCGCATGTTTTGGATCCTTGATTTGCGCATTTATTTTTTCTGATTGTGAGTGATAGGGTAGCCATTCTTGTCTGCATGAACTCCTAGATTTAGGATCCGTACCCCACTCGTCTGCATGAATCTTTAGACTAGATAAATCATTCACTTAGGTGCCGAAAGGGCGTCAACTCTAACAGTTGGCGTAACAAAGTCCCAATCCCATTTCTCTAGTTTTCGCAGAATCGAATAGATCGCTCCCAACTATTCGATAGGGTTTCCGATCGTACCCTCCATGAAACGATTGGTGGCGACTCCTTGGCATATACACATATCACATGTCACCAGACCGCACTGAAGGTCGACCACGTATATCCAGCCGTTGCGATTTGGGTAATGGACCTTGGGAGAGGCCCGCGTCCGATCAGGCGACATCGGACGGCCCATTAGCCCACGAGAGCCCGGCAGCGCTCGAGATGGGTCGCGACAGCCGGTGCCTGTTGCCGTCGCCCATTGTGGCCGTTGAACCCACGCGATGCCGAGAAGAGAAGGAGGAGCCCGAGTTCGTTTCCTTGGCAAATCGAGCTCGTCTTTTTCGAGCTTCAATTCCAAGGAAAGAAAGCTAACTCTTATCACTGGACCAAGTATAGATCACGGATTGGTTGAGGTCCTATCTGAGTCCCACGGACATGGTTAGTGGTTATATAAAGGCTGATCATAGAGATTTTGGAAGGAATAAGGTAAAATTTGTAGCGAAAGTGTTTGCGGTGCACGGCCGAGAACCCTAAAGGGGGGGGTTAAGTACGCCTCAAGTGCCCTAAGTTGTGTACGGCGATCACTTTAGTGCCAAAACTTTCAAATCAATCACTTTAGTGCTAAATTTTTGTAACTTCGATCACTTCAGTGCCAACTCCTATTTAAGCTGACGTGGCTCGTCGAAAATCCGACACATGTATTTTTATTATTATTTAAGCTGACGTGGCTCATCGAACTTGGCACTGAAGTGATCATTTTTAAAAGAAATTGGCACTTAAGTGATCGAAGTTACAAAAACTTAGCACTAAAATGATCGATTTGAAAGTTTTGGCACTGAAGTGATCGAAGTTACAAAAACTTAGCACTAAAGTGATCGATTTGAAAGTTTTGGCACTAAAGTGAGCGCCGTATACAACTTATGGCACTTGGGGTGTACTTAAGCCCCTAAAGGGGTGTTGATGTAATTCCCTTGCTTCATTTGATTGTGAGGTTGGATGGGTTCTATACTCGTGGATTTGGGTGGTTAAAAATTACAAACTTCCACAGCGAGTGTCGTCGAATCTAAGGAAATTGGAAGTTGGAACCCATAGAGCGTATCCAGCCATGAGCGGAGGAAGAGGTGGTTCGGCCTAGGGATATGCGAGGTCGTTTGTGAAACTTAGTGGAACTCATGACTTGGAATGAAAAGTAACGGGCAGTCGGAACATAGGAGTTGGTCGCTTAGGATGGATGATAGGTTGTCCCGAATTGAAGGATGCATTGAATAAGGCGTTTAGGCCAAGCAGTTGAGGATTCAACAACGGAGTCTTGCTATGGGTATCATTTCTACAGCGGATGGTGTGATGTCCTCTTTGAACATATACGACTCTGTTTGTGCACCATGATAGTTATCAAGTGTTTCTCTTTGATCCTGTGATATTATATGGCTTACTTGTTTGAATTAGTAGTTTTATTGCTGAGTTTTGTACTCATACCTTATCGTTGAACCATCTTTCAGCTAGTTAGAATGTTGGATCATTCTAATCCCGCTGCGCAACATTTTTATGGCGAGCCAATTTGCAAGACTCGTTCGCTGTCCTGGGAGCCATATGCTATATCGGATGGTATGCACGACGGTGCATGTAGATGTTGGGCCACCGATTGGCCGCTTTTCGTATTGTTTCACTAATGTTTACATGAGATTACTAACATATCTTCACGAAATCAATCTTGAGGATATTTCCCTCAATTTGAAATATTTCTGTTTAGAATTCTTTCCTTGATTTTAGGAATTATGCTTTCAATGATTTGAGTGAATTTCTCGATTTGAGGAACTATTCTTTGCTTGATTTGAAGAATCACTTTCATTTTCATCGGTAACTATGTATCTATTTGGACTCCTTTTGTACGTCAATACAAAAACAAGAAAAATCAAAACTCAGAAGTTTCTTTTTCATTCAAGAACGGAATATGTTGTGGTTGATTTTCATTATGTCATGGAACTAGTTGGACGTAAGATTCTCATTGTTAAGTTTATCTCTAGCAAAGATCAAATTGCAGATCTGTTAACGAAAGGTCTAAGTTCTAATCACAGCAGATTTTTAGAACAAGCTTCACCTTCAGCCACTCGTGCTTAGCTTGTGGGAGGATGGTAACATATCGTCATAATCAATCTTGAGGGTATTTTCCTCAATTTGAAATGTTTGTATTTACAATTATTTCCTTGATTTTAGGAATTATGCTTTCACTGATTTGAGTGAATTTCTCGATTTGAGGAATTATTCTTTGCTTGATTTGAAGATTCACTTTCGTATTCATCTGTAACTATGTATCTATTTAAACGCCTTTTGTATGTCAATACAAAAAGAAGAAAAATCAAAACTCAGAAGTTTCTTTTTCATTCAAGAACGGAATATGTTGCCATTGATTTTCATTATGTCATGGAGCTAGTTGGATGTAAGATTCTCATTGTTAAGTTTATCTCCAGCAAAGATCAAATTGCAGATCTGTTCACAAAAGGTCTAAGTTCCAATCACAGCAGATTTTGTAGAACAAGCTTCACCTTTAGCCAGTCGTGCTTAGCTTGTGGGAGGATGGTAACATATCGTCATAATCAATCTTGAGGATATTTTCCTCAATTTGAAATGTTTGTATTTAAAATTCTTTCCTTGATTTTAGGAATTATGCTTTCACCGATTTGAGTGAATTTCTCGATTTGAGGAATTATTCTTTGGTTGATTTGAATAATCACTTTTGTTTTCATCTGTAACTATGTATCTATTTAAACTCCTTTTGTACGTCAATACAAAAACAAGAAAAATCAAAACTCAGAAGTTTCTTTTTCATTCAAGAACGGAATTTGTTGCGGTTGATTTTCATTACGTCATGGAACTTGTTGGACGTAAGATTCTCACTGTTAAGTTTATCTCCAGCAAAGATCAAATTGCAGATCTGTTCACAAAAGGTCTAAGTTCTAATCACAACAGATTTTGTAGAAGAAGCTTCACCTTCAGCCAGTCGTGCTTAGCTTGTGGGAGGATGGTAACATATCGTCATAATCAATCTTGAGGATATTTTCCTCAATTTGAAATGTTTGTATTTGGTATTTTTTCCTTGATTTTAGGAATTATGCTTTCACTGATTCGAGTGAATTTCTCGATTTGAGGAATTATTCTTTGCTTGATTTGAAGAATCACTTTCGTTTTCATCTGTAACTATGTATCTATTTAAACTCCTTTTGTATGTCAATACTGTTGAGTTTATGATACTAGAACCATAACGAGATCTATACAAACAGCGGAATAAATATTAGATCTACATACCCTTGTTCTAAACATGCCGATCCATTGACGAGACATGTGAATTTCAGTCATACAGCATTCGAATCGACATATACGTACATATACGTATTGAACAAACTAAATCGCATACCCAGGAATTCACTTGTATCACTGATCAACGAGGTAGATCACAAGAAACAGAAATACCTCAATATCACGGATTAAGAACCTCGATTGAGCAGACGAGAAAGAGCGATCCAAGGATCCGGCGTTCTTCTTGAGAACCTGCAAGAGAGAGCTTTTGGGAGAGTATTCTGAGAATTGGGTGATCGAGTAAACGACGTACGTTTTCAACCCAAAGAGATATACCATTTGTTATTTCCTTTCGTAGAATAGGAAACTATATCTCTAATTGCCAATCTATCAACGTAATATTGGCAAAGATTGATTTGCCCTTTGATTGGCGCAATCAATTCCATTATCTCCCACTCGCCGATAAAGGGCTAAACATCCCCCTCTCTCTCTTTCTTTCTTTCTTCTCGCTGCAAATTTCATATAGGTAAATAATTCGTGCGACCAGCATACTCTGAGAGCTCATTGCCATACATCTGTTAGGAATATACAGCAGCTCACTTAGGGCTTCACTATTTTCGAGTAGATTTTGTATGCTGTACCCCAGATCAATATGTCACATTATCATCATTTCTCACTTGATCTCTTTTAGTACTCATTTACAATGCATTGTATTCACAATCATGATTAAACTTGAATAATCATAATTGGTCAACCTGTGAATACAAAGATTGAATGTGACATCCAAAATAAAATTGATCTTCCTCCTTCCTTAAACCTCTCAATTTCAGTCCAGCTTGCTTTTCTAGAAATTTCCCATTAGATCGAATCAATCGCATGATCATTGGTAACACTCTAAGATAGCAAACACTGAATAGAAATCTTAAGAATAGGTCAGAGTTGTGAGGGCACTAGATTGAGAAACTCATATCCTCAAGAGTCTCACACGGCTATAGAGTTGAAATCAAAAACTCTTGCCAACTCATCTTGGTCGTCTTATTGCATACGTAATATGAAGTACGTATTACGGTATTTACTCCTTTCCCGTGGAGCGTATGTCTCTAGATTTAATACCGTACAGATGATAGCTCAGACATACTCAATGTCTAGCTTGAGTTCTCATATCTACTCTCTTCAAAGAATCTAACAGAACTCACATCTGGCATCAAAGACAGATAAAGTGAAATGCGTGTTTACTTCACTTTCGGTCATAACTTATTATGACCTCATCTTAACACTCATGTTAAGGCGACATAAAGATTTCAAGCTCGAGCTCTCAAATATCACCTAGATAGTGAGCTTGAATAATCGTCTCATCTCTACTTGACACCCAGCAAATAGAGGCGATTACCCGTGTGAGTGGGCTAATCTTCCATCTGTCCGACATCCTTTATCAATGTAATTCTCTAAGCATTAAAAATGCATAAAAGAAAACTCACTAGACATCATTCAATGATAACAAATACCATTTATTATGAACTTCGGGAAAAAGAAATATAAGTGTCCAGTTCATCAATTTCTACGCAGTCCCAAGGGCTTTACATGACCAAGAAATATATCTCTGGGAATCGGCTTGGTCATAGGATCTGCTATCATATCGTGCATAGATATATACTGAACGTTCACAATCTTTTGTGCAACCATGTCTTTCACAAAATTGTACTTTGTATCTATATGTTTGGTCTTGCAATGAAATTTAGGATCTTTGGTGTAAGCTATAGACGCTTGGCTATCACAATTAACTTGCAAAGGACCATCTCTATCCTTAGCAACACCGAGACGATCCAAAAATTTCTTAAGCCAAACTCCTTCTTGTACTGCTGCTGATAGAGCCACAAACTCAGCTTCCATTGTTGATAAAGCTATACATGTTTGTTTCTTACTACTTCAAGATATTGCGCCATTGCACAATAAGAAAACAAACCCAGAGGTAGATTTTCTCTCATCCAAATCTCCTCCCCAATCAGCATCTATATAGCCTTCAAGGTGCAGATCTCTTCCTAGAAAAGACAATAAATAATTTGCAGTACTCTTTAGATACCTCAGGATTCTATTGACGGCAGTCTAATGAGCTTGACCTGGATTGGATTGGTACCTACTCACCATTCCAACAGCATGGCAAATGTTAGGCCTTGTACACATCATAGCATACATTAAGCTTCCAACAGCACTAGCATATGGAACTTTTTCCATGCATTCCTGTTCTTGTAGAGTTTTAGGACATAATCTGCGGCTCAAGCTTTCACCCTTGGCAATAGGAGTATCAATGGGATTGCAATCTTGCATACGGAATCGTTCAAGGACTTTATTTACATATGTCTCTTGTGAGAGAGACAACAACCTTTTTGAACGATCTCTTGAAATCTTGACTCCAAGAATGTATGCAGCTTCTCCCATATCTTTCATTTCAAAGTTGGACGACAACCAATCTTTGACCGTTTGAACTAACTCCATATTATTTCCGGCAATAAGAATATCATCAACATATAATGATATGATCACAAAAAATTCTTTGGATCTTTTAATGTACACATAGTGATCTTCATCAATCATTGTAAAATCATATGCTACGATAGCATTATGAAAACGTATGTACCATTGTCTAGAAGACAGCTTTAGGCCATATATCGATCTTAGAAGTCGACATACCTTCTGTTTTTGGCCTTTTACAACAAACCCACTTGGTTGTTGCATATATAATGTTTCTTCTAATTTTCCATTGAGAAAAGCAGTCTTTACATCCATTTGATGTAATTCAAGATCCATGCTTGCAACTATTGCCAGAATAAGGCGAATTGAGGTAAATCTCACCACAGGAGAAAATGTTTCCTCATAATCAATTCCTTCCTATTGATTGAACCCTTTTTCCACAGGGCGAGCTTTATATTTTTCAATTGAGCCATCAGCCTTTCGCTTTATTTTGAGAACCCATTTGTTCCCAATTACTTCACGCCCTTTTGGAAGATCAATCAGTTCCCAGACTTGATTCGATCTCATTGACTCCAACTCCTCTTCCATTGCATGTAACCATTTTTCCTTGTCAGGGGAAGACAGAGCCTCATTTATATTCCTTGGCTCATTCTCAACTTGTGGGGCAACTATTAAAGCTTCCCCTTCAATCTCAAAGCGTCGACAGGGTATGCTTTTGCGACTCGTTCGCCGTGGAGAAGACTGTACTCTTGGTATTTTATTCTCCATTATGCTCCCACTTGGATTAGATGACGATGGTATTGACTCATCAATTGGTTGCAATTGAGACTGGTTTGAAACAAATTCCTCATTTTTCACACTGCTCCCATTCACATCATTGTCATTATCCAATACCTCATATAGGGAATTTACTTCTCCTATTTCCCCTTTTTTAGGAAATTCATTCTCTAACAAAGTGACCTCGTGATTCGAATTCGGTTACACTCTCACTTTCCTGCTCACCTATGAACACATATCCTTTTGAGTTCTCAGAGTATCTTATGAAGATGCTCTTCTTGCCTCTAGGACCCAATTTCCCATACTTGTGGGACAATTCATGAGTGTAGGCCGCACAGCCCCAAGGTTTCAGGAAACTCAAATCGGGTTTTCTACCCGTCCATAATTCGTATGGAATGGAAGTAACTGATTTTGTAGGCACTCGGTTAAGTACATATGTAGCTGTTAACAAAGCATCACCCCAAAAGGTGATTGGCAAATTTGCTTGTGCCATCATAGACCTAACCATTTCCAAAAGGGTTCTATTTCTTCTCTCTGCAACACTGTTTTGTTGAGGAGTATATAGAATGGACAACTGTCTGTCTATTCCTTTTTCATCACACAAATCTCTGAACTGATCAGATAGATATTCTCGTCCTCGATCAGATCCAATGCTTTTATTTTCTTGTCTAATTGATTTTCTACCAAAGTTTTAAACTTCTTAAAGCAACATAATGCTTCAGATTTGTGGGAAATCAAGTAGACATATCCGAATCGGGTATAATCATCTATAAAAGTGATGAAGTAAACAGCCCCATGCCTTGCTCTTACATTCCTTGGACCACAGACGTCAGAATGAATTAATTGCAATGGAAGTTCAGCTCTAGCCCCTTTTCCGAATGGTTTTCGTGTTGTTTTTCCCATTAGGCAATGCTCGCAGATAGGCAAATCGACTTTTTCGATACTGCCCATTAAGCCCTCTTTGGCTAATCTATTCATCCGTTATTGGCCAATATGACCAAGCCTGGCATGCCACATATTCACATCCTTATCACTAGAATCGAAAGATGTAAATAGAGAATAACTGTTATTGACACGATTGTCATTAACATCCAATACAATAAAACCATCGAGGAAATAACCAGAGCCATATAGATTTGTTCCCAAAAACAAATCAACACCATTATTATGGAAATTCAAATTGAAACCATGTCTGACCAACACCAACACCGAAACTAAATTTCGATGAATTTCTGGAGCATATAACACGTCATGCAGGATCAAGGTGCGACCATTGCGCATACTCAATTGGCTAGTGCCAATACCCTTCACCTCCACTCTGGAGTTGTTTCCCACATATAACCATTTTTCTCCATGTGGAACTCGTCGAAATTCCACGAAGGCTCCTCGGTCCTTCGTCACATGGTCTGTGGCTCCTGAGTCTACAGTCCACAAAGGATAAGATTCAGTTAAGAATACTGAACTAGAAACATAAGAAACACTCACTAGTGTACACAAAGTTTCTACCTTCTTCGGCTCAGCGTAGTCGCGAGCGAAGTGCCCTTTGTTGCCACAGTTGAAACACTTCACTTTTGAAATGTTACTTTTGACAGGACACTTTCCTCTCTTCGGTTGGCTGGTTTTAGGTTTCTTTCCTGAAGGTTCAGCTCCCTTACCTTTCCACTTCTTAAAACCACCTGGATGCTTGCGTTTGAAGCCAGCAGCTCCGCGTGAGCTAGAAGCAGCATAGTAGATATCTGCTTGTGGCTTGGCCGCAAGGAGGCGGTCCTCTTCCAGCTCAAGATGTCGCATTGTATCCTCAAAGGTTTTAATATTGTCATTATGAGTTAAGTGGACTTTCATGTTTTCCCAGCTATTTGGTAAGGAGCGTATAACCGCTTGCACCTGCTGCTCATCAGTCAATATGTGTCCAGCATCAGACAATTCACTTATCATATTCGACATCCGCCTCAGATGTTGTTTCATATTTTGGCCATGAGGCATCTTGTATGAGTCGAACCTTATAGTGAGTTGTCTCAGTTTGGTCACAGAAGTTTGACCAAACCTGGCCTTCAGTGCTTCCCACATATCCTTAGCATTATCAAAGCGCCTAAACTCTCTCATAATATCATTTTCCATGCTGCTCAGCAACGTAATGCGAGCTAGAGAGTTCTTCCTTTTCCAGGCGGTAAATGCATCCCTTTCTCTGCGATGCTATGCAGTGGTGCCCTCTTCAGGTTCATCCATAATCTGGTTTAGGGTTTCTAGTGCTTCTTGTTCCTCAAGAACATATTGGATTTTCATGCTCCAAATCTCATAGTTTTCGCCATTCATCTTTTCTCCCTTATTCAGCTTAGCCACGATATTTTTTGTTGCTAAAGTCATTCTATAAGAACACAAAGTTCTTTAGACACTATTTGCACGAAACTTTCAATGTCTAGCTTTTATGCAAAAAGATTTATATTGATTAATTATATTAACAAATAACCTCACAAAAGGTCTTAAGATTCGAGAGTTCACTATGTTCCCAATCATCATCCAAAGAGCCTAATTTGAAATTACTGTTAACATAATTACTCATATAAAGCGAGTTCATTTAATAGTTACACAAACTAAATAAACTCTCACTAGAGAAAATGGATAATGAAACAATATAAAACATAATAGCTGCCATTCATTATTCATTACTCATCATAAAATCCATAAAGGAAGTTCAAAAATTTCACCCGATAAACAACATTGCAAATTAACAAACAGTCCTTAACATGAAAAGACAAAAAAAATCCCAATAATAGGCAGCTTAAAGAAGTACGATACTTCAACGAATTCTTTTCTTGTTGACTGGGAGAGTGTCATAAAAGCGTTCTGGCAGGTCCTTTTGGGAAACACCCCACAGGGTCAACTGCTTAGCAAGTCCATTTGACTTGGACCACGGTGCACTCCTGCACGCTCTGGCATTCATTGAACGAGTCACCATCTTCGATGCCTGTTTCTTCAAATCCTCCCTCATGAAGGTTTCAAGAAGTATTTTATAACTAGGACGATGGTTCCTCTCCCAGAGAGCATGTAGAAAGTCTATGTGACTCTCTTGCAGACTGTCAGCAAAAGCGACAATCATGTCGTGGTCTTCCATGCGGCCACCCTTCCAAATAACATCTTGTAATTTCTCATTGAATTTTATGACATGATCAATCAGGTCAGAAATCCCATCCCAGACAATGTTCTTCAATTCATGGCGCAAACTCTTAAGTTTGGCCTTCTGGGCTCTTGTCCTTGCAACGCAGGTAGTACGCCACATTCGCATTATTGTTTCTGTAACGTATACGGAAACAGTATAAGGATCACTCATCATCCATGGCGCAAATGTCAATACAATGAGAACTTACAAGATATTATGCATTCATTGGGGTATATTTAATCCCTTTTTAAGGGTCATAATTTAAAATCCCAAAATTAAAAAAAAAGGACCAATTTTTAATTTACCAAAAAGTTCGAGGACCAGAATGCAATTTCCCAAAAGTTCGGGGATCAAAACGCAATTTCCCAAAAGTTCGGGGACTAAAACGCAATTTACCAAAAGTTCGTTTTTTTTAAATTAAAAAATAATAAAAAAGGGAGTCGGGTCGGATCGTGGATCGGGTCAGAAACCCGACCAGCTGACGTCACTCTGACGTCAGCAGCACGCGCGCCTCGCGTGGCGCGTGCGCCGCACGCTGCGCGTAAAGCCCACTCGCAGCGGGCTTCACCGGCGCGTGCAGCACGTGCGGTGGATTGCGGCATCCTCTGGTGGCGATCAACCTCTCGTTTTTCTCGTCTCGTCGAGTCCGTTCGTTTGGTATATTCAGAAAGTGTTTTTACCATACGGAATAAAAAACGACACTCGGGAACAGTACGTACATAAAATCATATTCAAGGTTAATCGCGATTAACGAATGTAATTAGATCAGGACACAAGAACAACAACGCTTTGATACCACTGTTGGGTTTATGATACTAGAACCATAACGAGATCTATACAAACAGCGGAATAAATAATAGATCTACATACCCTTGTTCTAAACATGCCGATCCATTGACGAGAAATGTGAATTTCAGTCATACAGCATTCGAATCGACATATACGTACATATACGTATTGAACAAACTAAATCGCATACCCAAGAATTCACTTGTATCACTGATCAAAGAGGTAGATCACAAGAAACGGAAATACCTCAATATGACGGATTAAGAACCTCGATTGAGCAGACGAGAAAGAGCGATCCAAGGATCCGGCGTTCTTCTTGAGAACCTGCAAGAGAGAGCTTTTGGGAGAGTATTCTGAGAATTGGGTGATCGAGTAAACGACGTACGTTTTCAACCCAAAGAGATATACCGTTTGTTATTTCCTTTCGTAGAATAGGAAACTATATCTCTAATTGCTAATCTATCAACGTAATATTGGCAAAGATTGATTTGCCCTTTGATTGGCGCAATCAATTCCATTAAATACAAAAACAAGAAAAATAAACTCAAAAGTTTCTTTTTCATTCAAGAACGGAATATGTTGCGGTTGATTTTCATTACGTCAGGGAATTAGTTGGACATAAGATTCTCATTGTTAAGTTTATCTCCACCAAAGATCAAATTGCAGATGTGTTCACAAAAGGTCTAAGTTCTAATCACAGCAGATTTTGTAGAACAAGCTTCACCTTCAGCCAGTCGTGCTTAGCTTGTGGGAGGATGGTAACATATCATCATAATCAATCTTGAGGATATTTTCTTCAATTTGAAATGTTTGTATTTATAATTCTTTCCTTGATTTTAGGAATTATGCTTTCACTGATTTGAGTGAATTTCTCGATTTGAGGAATTATTCTTTGGTTGATTTAAATAATCACTTTCGTTTTCATCTGTAACTATGTATCTATTTAAACTCCTTTTGTACGTCAATACAAAAACAAGAAAAATCAAAACTCAGAAGTTTCTTTTTCATTCAAGAACGGAATTTGTTGCGGTTGATTTTCATTATGTCATGGAACTAGTTGGACGTAAGATTCTCATTGTTAAGTTTATCTACAGCAAAGATCAAATTGCAGATCTGTTCACAAAAGGTCTAAGTTCTAATCACAGCAGATTTTGTAGAACAAGCTTCACCTTCAGCCAGTCGTGCTTAGCTTGTGGGAGGATGGTAACATATCATCATAATCAATCTTGAGGATATTTTCTTCAATTTGAAATGTTTGTATTTAGAATTCTTTCCTTGATTTTAGGAATTATGCTTTCACTGATTTGAGTGAATTTCTCGATTTGAGGAATTATTCTTTGGTTGATTTAAATAATCACTTTCGTTTTCATCTGTAACTATGTATCTATTTAAACTCCTTTTGTACGTCAATACAAAAACAAGAAAAATCAAAACTCAGAAGTTTCTTTTTCATTCAAGAACGGAATTTGTTGCGGTTGATTTTCATTATGTCATGGAACTAGTTGGACGTAAGATTCTCATTGTTAAGTTTATCTACAGCAAAGATCAAATTGCAGATCTGTTCACAAAAGGTCTAAGTTCTAATCACAGCAGATTTTGTAGAACAAGCTTCACCTTCAGCCAGTCGTGCTTAGCTTGTGGGTGGATGGTAACATATCATCATAATCAATCTTGAGGATATTTTCCTCAATTTGAAATGTTTGTATTTAGAATTCTTTCCTTGATTTTAGGAATTATGCTTTCACTGATTTGAGTGAATTTCTCGATTTGAGGAATTATTCTTTGCTTGATTTGAAGAATCACTTTCATTTTCATTTGTAACTATGTATCTATTTAAACTCCTTTTGTACGTCAATACAAAAACAAGAAAAATCAAAACTCAGAAGTTTCTTTTTCATTCAAGAACGGAATATGTTGCGGTTGATTTTCTTTATGTCAGGGAACTAGTTTGACGTAAGATTCTCATTGTTAAGTTTATCTCCAGCAAAGATCAAATTGTAGATCTGTTCACAAAAGGTCTAAGTTCTAATCACAACAGATTTTGTAGAACACGTTTCACCTTCAGCCATTCGTGCTTAGCTTGTGGGAGGATGGTAACATATTGTCATAATCAATCTTGAGGATATTTTCCTAAATTTGAAATGTTTGTATTTAGAATTCTTTCCTTGATTTTAGGAATTATGCTTTCATTGATTTGAGTGAATTTCTCGATTTGAGGTATTATTCTTTGCTTGATTTGAAGAATCACTTTCGTTTTCATCTGTAACTATGTATCTATTTAAACTCCTTTTGTACGTCAATACAAAAACAAGAAAAATCAAAACTCAGAAGTTTCTTTTTCATTCAAGAACGGAATATGTTGCGGTTGATTTTCATTATGTCAGGGAACTAGTTTGACGTAAGATTCTCATTGTTAAGTTTATCTCCTGCAAAGATCAAATTGCAGATCTGTTCACAAAAGGTCTAAGTTCTAATCACAGCAGATTTTGTAGAACAAGCTTCATCTTCAGCCATTCGTGCTTAGCTTGTGGGAGGATGGTAACATATTGTCATAATCAATGGCAGAACGGCAGTAGAAGTGCCAATATTTGTGTACGACGCTCACTTTAGTGCCATTTTTTTTCGTCGGCTCACTTAAGTGCCAAATTTTAAAAAGAACGATCATTTCAGTGCCAAGTACGACGTGGCTTGCCGGAAAGCATATGTGGCGCCTACGTGGCTTGCCGGAGGCTTGCTAGAGCTTCCACGTCAGAAAAAAATAAATTAAAAATCAGTGAAAATACTTAATATTAAAAAACTTAACATTAAATGAACTAAAAAACTAAAAAAAGGCCAAAATTTTAAATTAAAAAAATTGCTGCAGCGGCGAGGGGCATGACCCTCGCCGCTGCAGCCCCCGCCATGGCCGGCAATGGCCGGCGAGGGGTGGGGGATGACCGAGGGTGGTCGCCGGGGCAACGGACTGAGCAAAAGGGGTGTAGAGGCCTCGGATTGTTGGTTTTCCGGTGGTGACGGACTGAGCAAAAGTCGGAGTGGGTTGCGTGGGCGTCGGGTGGCTTCGGGTTTCATGGAACGGCGGCTGACTTGAGGAGTCGGAGTTGATGCCGGCTTCGGGAGCAAGTCGCCGAGCGGCTGAAGGAGCTCAGCCGAGAAAGCTTAGGCAGAGGACAGAGGTGAATGGCCGAAGGAGTCGGTAACTGCCATCGGGACGATTGGGACAACGTCAGGTCTTCGAATTCGCAGATCTGGGTTCTCGGATCTGACGGTCTTGGTCGGCAAGTCGCCGAGCGGCTGAAGGAGCTCAGCTGAGAAAGCTTAGGCAGGGGACAGAGGCGAATGGCCGAAGGAGTCGGTAACCGCCGTCAGGTCGATTGGGACAACGTCGGGTCTTCGAATTCGCAGATATGGGTTCTTGGATCTATGGGTCTTGGTGGGTTGTGGGTCGAAGGAATTTCGGGCGTCTCGCGACTCGAGCTCGGGACGACGAGCTTGGTAGGCGTCCAGGAAGACCTACGGCTGCTGGTAGTGGCGGAGGAACTTTAGCAGCGAGTGGGTCTCGCGCGGTTGGGGCTCGTGGATCTCGGCGTCACAGGGTAGCGGCTTGGTGTCGAGTCGATGAGGCGCGGCGGTAACGATGGTGAGGCGAGGCTCGGTGGTGCAGGTGGCGCTGATGGGGCTACAGGGAAGACCAAGGAAGAAGAAGAAGAAGCCAACAAAAGAAGAAGAAGACGATGGTAGAAGGGGGAGCCGAGTTTTTTTTTTCTTTCATTTTTAGGGTATTTTATAATTTAAGTTTTTTTTTTAAAAAATAACGATTGTAATGGTTGAAAATCCACGTGGCATCCACGCGTATTTGATATTTTTTTAAAAAATGACACGTGATATTAAAAAAATAATAAAAAAATGACACGTATATTATTTGGCCGGAATTGACACTTAACTAATCGTTTTTTGCCGGAATTGGCACTAAAGTGATCGCTGAAGACAAATATTGGCATTTAAGTGAGCCGACGAAAAAAATGGCACTAAAGTGAGCGCCGTACACAAATATTGGCACTTCTGCTGTCTTTCTGCCCATAATCAATCTTGAGGATATTTTCCTCAATTTGAAATATTTGTATTTATAATTCTTTCCTTGATTTGAGTGAATTTCCAAATTTGAGGAATTACTTTCGTTTTCATCTGTAACTATGTATCTATTTAAAGTCCTTATGTACGTGAATACAAAAACAAGGAAAATCAAAACTTAGAAGTTTCATTTTCATTCAAGAACGAAACATGTCGCGATTGATTTTCATTATGTCAGGGAACTAGTTGGGTGTAAGATTCTCATTGTTAAATTTATCTCCAGCAAAGATCAACTTGCAAATCTGTTCACAAAAGGTATAATTTTTAATCGCATTATATTTTTGCAGAACAAACTTAGCTTCAACTAACTGTGCCCAGCTTGTGTGGTGATGATAACATATAATCATGAAATCAATATATTTTCCTCAATTTTTTTTTGGTCGAACCTCAATTTGAAATGTTTATATTTAGAATTCTTTTCTTGATTTTACGAATAATTTTTTCACTGATTTGAGGAATTATTCTTTCCTTGATTTGAGGAATCACTTACAATGTATCTGTGAGAATTTAGTGGGACCACTTGCGTGAGAATTTAGTGGGACCACTTGCCAACTGCTCTAAAAGTTTAAGCTATTAGAAGAAGGTATGGTTTAATATTTCTATATTTCAACAGTATCTACTCAAAACTTCTTATGTATGTCAATACAAAAACAAGAAAGATCAAAATTCACAAGTTTCTTTTACTTTATTTAGAGAGGGCTAGACCACTAGTTTGGTATAGGTAATGGCACTAGCGGTTCAGTTAGAAGTGGAGGCCGCAGTAGAGGGGCGAGCATGGAGTGGTGATTTGTATAGGTAGGATTTTGTTGATAGGCGAAACCATGGGAGTCTCTTTTTTATGATAGTCGTGTGGTTGTAGATGATGGCGTTGACGAAGTACGCCGATGGTGGATCATGATGGGAGTGGATACTTTTTTATGTTGCCTCCCAGTTGTTGTTTGTTTTATCTTTTGAAATGGAAATTATAAGAATTTGGTTATTAAAATAGGCTTAATACCCAAAAACAAAAAACAACTCCAATTTTAGCATTTGTGGCAATTATATCCAATTTTTTTTGTCTCATAAAAAACACTCAACTTTTACTTTTGTCCCAATTTTATTAGCCTAGTACCAAAAAAAACCCTTAACTTTTATTTTTGTCCCAATTTTACCAAACCTCAATTTTACTTTTGTCCTAATTCTATCGAAAACTTTTACTTTTTTCCCAATTTTATGGGCCTAGTATAAAAAAACTCTCAACTTTTACTTTTGTCCCAATTTTACCACCGCTAGCTTTCCGTCTATAATTATCGTTAGTTAATCTTACGTGACATTGTCACATCATTAATGAATTACACCTCGACAAAACTGACTTGAAAAAATTTTGAAATTCTATTTTGTTTTTTGCTACCCCTATATATTGCTGAGAGATATATAGTCATTAAAGACGGTACATTTCGTATTCTTTTCGGCACTCATCATCCCAAAGAACGGCTAGACATGGAGATATTCTGATGAACTTTTTAAAATCTCGTCATCTCTTAAACCTATTGTTTTTAAATTTCAAAAATTCATTGGTAAATTCGGCAAGAAAATTTGAGTCACGTAGGATTAACTAACGGTGATTATTAACAAACGGCTGACGGTGGTAGAATAAGGATAAAAGTAAAAGTTGAGGTTTTTTTGGTACTAGGCTGATAAAATTGGGATAAAAGTAAAAGTTTTGGCTAGAATTGAAATAAAAGTAAAAGTTGAGGGTTTTCTTGGTACTAGGCCGGTAAAATTGGGACACAAGTAAAATTTTTGGATATAATTGAGACAAAAGTAAAAGTTGAGGTGTAAAATTAGTTTGTTCAAAATTTTTGAATGATGAAAACCATGCGGTAGAGATGTTTGATTTTCATGGGTGTGTCCGTATAAAATTTAATTTCATGATTTGTGAAACTGAGGACTAAATTGAAAAGAAATTATGCAATTAAGCCCTTTTGGTTGAAATTGAAGAAATTAGAGGGCAAATGGACCCAATTGTACTTCAAGGTTCTAAATACCAATGTCATATCTTATTAAAAATTTAAAATGAAAATTAAAAGATTCGAAAAGGAATTTTTATGCTCGGCTCGAGTTTACGTCTATGAAGAAACATAGTGACCCAAGTCGAATTTTCAAAATTTAAAGTGACCAACTTGAAGAGAGAATTAAAATAAAAATATTGACTATTTTGTATATTTTTCTGACCACGAATGGTATTTTTTTTCCTGATTTTTGGTATTTTTATAATTAAATAAATTCAAAAAATAATTACAAATTACGACAAATATTTTTTTATTCAAAATTGGTTCCTAAGACTAGGCCAAGGCGTATAAAGTTGATTTTGTAATTTTTATAATTGTTTTGGCTATTTGTAATTAATTTTGAAAATAAATTTGAAATAAAAATGATTGAAAATCAGGTGTCAACAATAATAGGTTAGTGAATCTGTCATAGTTTTGACAAAAAAAAAATCTATCATGGTCATACCTTTAGGCATCGTGCTTGCATTCTTCTTTCATGCACTTGTATGATGGCTTGTTTTCTATTTGAGTCTTTCATAAGAACCAAATATACTATATATAATATGAGATTAAAGCAAAGTACGTTACTTAGATCGGTAGCGAGCTTGGGATGTTACGGACATGAAAAGGAATCATAGAAAAAATCGATTGACGGCGCGTCACGGGGTCGGGGAAGGTCGGTGGGGCCTGAGCCAGTGTCGAGAAAGGTCGTGATAGCATTGACGTGGAGAAGCGAGCAAATGATGAGGCCAATGCAGCCTTCAAGGTCGAAGGCATGGTAGAGGATGTGGGAGTAGAAGCCAGCGAGAAAGATGACAGCGAACATACAAAGAGAGATGAGAGAAAGATGGAAGAAAAAGAAAAAATAAACCCAAAATGAGGGCCACGCTTGCATTTAATAATCGTTAATGAATAGGACGTGCTAAAAGGTAGGATCCATAAAGGATATTATTGTCTGTTGACACTCAAAATTACCCTAGGGATCACGTGAGACGCACGAAGGAAAGGAAGTAATCAGTTACGGAAATGTGTGTATAGTGCCGGCAAGGATCAGCTATAGTGATGACCTTGAGGGAATTTTTGTCCCGAAACACCGGATAAAAAGGGCGCGAAAGAAGGCACGATCAGGAATAGTCACAGAAATTGGCGGCAATCCCATCAAAAGAAACAGGAAAGGCGCGGTAAGCTTTGAAAAGACTTCATCCCCAAGGCTCGTCGAAGGACAACGTGCGAGAAATCTAGAAGATGACAGCTGTCCAGCGGTTACCAAAGCAAATCTTGGAGCTCAAGGCAAAAGACCCATCGACGGTTACCGGAGCACGCCTATAAATACCTAAGGATATCCAGCATCAAATCTCCCCCCCCCCCCCCACAAAACACAACACAACAAGTTTTATCTTTCAATTTAGCTTAATCCCAGCCATAGTTTTTAGATTTCCGTCGTCAATTCAATTCCGATGTGTTTCTTATCTAGAGATAGGTGTCGTCGATTAAATCCCGACTACTACTCGCCCCGTCCAGTGCCGTCGATTAAATTTCGGTGCTATATTGGTTCACTTTCCATCCATCCAGTCCCGTCGATTAAATTTCGGTACTGTGTCCTATATTTCCACCCTTCCAGTGTCGTAGATTAAATTCCGACATTGTGTCCTACAGTAAGATTCAGCATCGTTGATTGAATTCCGGTCGCTTTCATCGAAGCATTTCGACGAATTCATCGAAGTTCGCCTCCTATAGCTCTGTTGAAATCTTGTACAAAGTTGTCGAAAGGCACGTTTTTATCAATAAAACATTGCATTTGACGTTCTCTGTCCATAGCTTACCCGGAACCCTTTCCTTCTTAACGAACTGCTAACGTTTGATAAAGGAATTTTCTGCGATTACAACCCATTTTGGGCTTCAATCTCCTGGGTCGAATCCCAAGAGAACCTATTGGGCCTAACCGAGGGAGATTTTCGCGCAACAATCCTTTTTGGCACGCCTAGTGGGACACTGGTGTTAAGTTTGAGAGAGTACTATGCCGCGTACAAGAGGTCGTAGCAATCTAGACGGTGATGAACTCATGGAGGAAGTACCACGAGCAGAGTCTTCAACAGTTCGAGGAGTCCAAGATCCGCACCAAGTTGAAGAGGGCGAAGTTCAACGACAACCTGTTGAAGAACCAAGGCGAAACCCTGAAGTGACGCTAGTCATGTTGTCCTCAATAAGGCGTACGATCGAAGAAGCCCATAACGAGTTGGCAGATCACATGGTCCAACGCATAATTGAAGTCGTTAGACCATTAATCATTAATATATACCACGAATGCATGTCAGGACAACATGGAGCGTCCCCAATCATCTCACGGCCGCAACTGGGAAATCTTCCTATCCCTGCTGCGAGTGCACCTTTGTCAACAGTAAACACGAGACTCGCTGGTCAGAATGCACCGCCAGTTGCATCTGTCAGAATTTTGCCACAAGGGGAAACTCTACCAATAAATGAGCCCAACCCTCAGGCAGATAACCTAGGTTTATTCCTAGGCCATCATTTTCGACAAAACGTACCTACGGCCCAGTATGGAGCTGTTACGCAGGCAAACACTATACCTGTGAACGACCAACCTGCACCTGCGATCGTCGAAAATCACGGAGCATTGCCAACCTTCCTTAGGGGGTAGTGGCAGCCTAGAGGACAGGACCAATTCCCTCAACCCAGGGGGCATGAGTAGCCTATCCCGCTAGCAGTTCCTCAGCAGATCATACACCTAGGATATCAACAGGTGAATCCGATGTTCCAACCACAAGGAAATCAGCTTACACCACAAGCTCTTCAACCTGCCATGCAGCCAACATACCAAGTCCTGCCGCATCTCGTATATCAGATGCCATACCAACCAATATATCAAAATCAACTAGTTGTTGAGTAAAGAGCTGTGTATAATGATCCCGTAGCAGGGTACAGGGTCAACGTTTACCGAAAATCATATCCTGATCGGATGGATATGATCCCATATCCAAGGGGATTCAAGATACCATAATTCACGTTGTTCACCGGTGAAGATGACCAATCCACCTATAAACATGTCAACCGCTTCTTAGCACTCTGCGGAGATGCTACCCAGGCTGATCATTGGAAGCTAAGATTATTTCCACTCTTTTTATCCAGAACAGCTTTCACATGGTATACTGCTTTACCATCGAATTCGATGCTATCGTGGGAACAAATGGAGCACCTCTTTCATGGGCAGTTTCAACGAGCTGTGCCAAACTTGTCCGTAGCCGATTTGTCAACAATGAAGTAGATGTACAAAGAGACCGTAGACCAGTTCATCACCAGATTCAAACGAGCTAGGAACAAATGCCTGGTTCCCCTACCTGAGAAAACATTCACGGAATTTGCCTTTAACGGGCTGAAATTTGAGATACAAGATAGGATGGTAGGGTATCCGTGTGCAGATTTGTTCGAACTGTCTACTATGGCGGTCAAGCATGAGAGCCTACTTAAAGAAAAAGATAAAATGTCACGCCCCGAACCCGACGAGCACGCGAACATCCCCCAGGCCACTTTCGTTTACACAATCTTCCAGGATCCTTAGGCCTGCACCATTTAAAAATACATTCAACCAGCGAAAGCAAGAAAACACCCCATCCAAAGTAAATATACAAGATGACTTGGAACAAGAGGGGTACATCCCCTCTTTTACTTTTTTTTTAAAACACCAATTATAACTCTAACTTCAAAGCGTAACAAAATCCTTAACGTCATCAGATATCCCTTAATCCATCAACTACCACTTCCCTGAAATTCCAACCCTTGGCCAACTGATGCGTCCTAGCATCGAGTCATTATTTCACGAGAATACCAATCAGAACAACCAGGGCACACATGACCAAGCTTCCGTACTAGCTTAATGAATCATAACATCTCTTGAAGTAAAAGATATTTCAGTCACGATTTCGCGTTCACACCGCCTCCGGCGCATCATGTTTCTCAACCCTGTGTCATATAGGCACTTTAGGGCATTTCTCATTTCTCAACCCCGTGTCATATAGGCACTTCAGGGCGTTTCACAATTCTCAACCCAGTGTCATAAAGGCACCTCAGGGCGTTTCACAACACACTACTCCGCTTCATATAGGCGCATCAGGGTGCCACCGGCCTTAAACACTCATCTCATCGATACTTGCCATCATTCATGTGTTCTCACGGCTCAACAGCCCAATTCCTCCAGAAGTTCAATCAAGAATTTTCAAAGCCAATAATCAATCGCATTTCCGCAATGAGGAATTGTTAAACATTAGAACACAGTTCAAGTGCTTGCCAAAAGGAAATAAACGTGCTTATCGTAAATCACAGTTTAAAAGCAATTGAGAATCACACCGCCATATAGTCAAGTATAGCGTCTTAGTAAGCACACCACCAATTCAATCTCAAGAACACGATTCCATGACCAATTAGCTCTCACGGCTCGTTCCTCATCAAAGCCCTTCGGCTTCCAACCAATCAAGCAATAAAAATCAATTGATTATCGATTCCCAATAACAAAATCATCCATTCGCGTCTGAATGTCCTAATAGAGGGCTAGAGGTCACTCACCTCTTCAAGCAAGTCAGCACTTCCACTCACAATGCCCTCCAAGGTCAGCAACTCCATGGCCGAGCAGGGCACCCACGGCGCACCTAAGAAAAATCACATCGGAACACAGTTATTTCTCATTGCCATCGTGCTAATACTTCAATAGCATACACAACCCCTTATTCTCATGTCCCCCACAGCGTCGATTCAATGGCCCTAAGCATGCCAATCGCCATTCTATCAAGGCAAGTCATCTTAAATAACATTCCGCCCAAAACTGCCCGATTTAGGCTCCACGTCCAGCTTCATTCATTGATACCCTGACATTGATTCCATGAATTTTTGTGAAATAAACTTTCAGAATGTTAAACTTCAATGTCTTATGGACGCGTGGGTGAAAACGGAGCTCAATTCGGATATCGGACGACTTAGAACAACTCATTTTAAAATAGGTGCACAGCAGGGTCAGATTGGTCGGCCTCATGCTTTACTCCTCAAGCAACCCTTGAAACTCTTTCAATAATTATTCCACCAAGTGTACACCTTATCAACATATTGTCGCGACCCTCTCGAGGTTAGTCTGAGGCTCTCGAGGGCTAATGGGCCGTCCAGTCTGGTCGGACGCGGACCTCTCCCAAGGCCTGTTACCCAAATCGCAACGGAGGTATGCGTAGTCGACCTTCAGTGTGATCTAGTGACATGTGCTAAGTGTGCATGCCATGGAGTCGCCACTAATCATTTTTTGGAGGGTATGATTGGACCGCCCTATTGAATAGTCGGGAGTTTCTATTCAATTCTGCGATAACCAGAGAAATGGGTTCGAGGACTTAGTTACGTCAACTGTCAGAGTTGACGCCCTTTCGGTACCTAAGTTGACTGAGTTTTCTGACTTAAGATTTCATGCGGATGAGTGGGGTACAAGTCCTGAATCTAGGAGTTCGTGCAGATAGGAATGACTATCCTAGCAATTACAATCAATAATAAAATGCACAAATCAATGAATTCAAATGTACAAATAAATCACATGGCATTCCTAATAAGGTCATATTGGCCTAGAGAAGCATCAATCAGGCTTAGGAATGATTTAGACATGATTTTGCCCATCAGTGGCAAAATCGTAATTTTGAGACAAATGGGACAATTTGCCCAAAAAGGGTAAAATCATCATTTCGGAATGAATCCGGAGTAAAACAATGTCAAAAATAGGTTTGGTCACTCAATTGACTCATTTCCTATTTTTTGTAATTTTCATGATTTTCTGGAATTTTAGAAATCGATTTACCATTCGAATGGTAAAATCGTCATTTTCTAAAAGTGGGAATGAAATGTGGAAATCTTAGACATAATGTTTAGCCACCTATCTGGCCCATCGCCAAATTCTAAGCAATTTCCACAATTCATCAGAATATCAAAGACGATTTACCCTTTGAGGGGTGAAATCGTCATTTTGGATTAAATGGGAGAAAATCCCGAAAACGGCAACAAATCAATTTCTTTTGATCATTTTCAGCCTTGGGAATTTTTTATAATTTTTTAGGAATTTTTTGCAATTTTTCTCAATTTTTTATTTTTCCTTTGATTTTCCATTTTTTTTAGATTTTTCTGTTTTTTATTATTAATATTTTCTGAAAATATTTTCTTTGACAACATACCACACTTAACCAAGTAAACAAACTAACTACTAGATTGAAATAAATACATGCAAATCAAGTCTATAATGGCGATTTTTTAGAAAAATAACTCTGATATATGGATCGGGTACGTAGAATATACCGGATTGGACACCGACCTTCAATCGCCCAGCCCCAGCCTGCGACCATCTCCATGCCCGTTACCTGTCGATCGCCATTAGAATGTCAATAGCCAATTTCACAAATTAAGAATGAAATGATTTTTTTTTAAAAAAATAAAAACAAAAAAACAAAAAAAAAACAAAAAAAATCGGACACTGTTAAGACACTGTTCCGACACGCTCCGACACGCTCCGACACGTTCGACACGTCCGACACGTCCGACACGTCCGGACACGCTCCGACACGTTCGACACTCTCCGACACGCTCCGACACGCTATGACACGGCTCGACACTCTCCGACACGCCCGGACACTCCCCGACACTTTCGACACTCTCCGACACGTCCGGACACGCTCCGACACGTTCGACACTCTCCGACACGCTCCGACACGTCCGGACACGCTCCGACACGTTCGACACTCTCCGACACGCTCCGACACGTTCGACACTCTCCGACACGCTCCGACACGCTATGACACGGCTCGACACTCTCCGACACGCCCGGACACTTTCCGACACGTCCGGACACGCCTGGACGCGGGGACCGAGCGGGGCACGGCCGAAACGGGTAAATTGACGATCGGCGGACGACGGCTGACTTCGGGATCGATGACAGAGGTTTGAGGGAACGTCGGGGCGGAGGAAAACAGAGCACGGCGGCTTCAAGCCGCGTTGGCTCGCGGGTTTCTCAACTTTGCGGCTGCTCGGGTCTTCGGATCTAGCGGCGGCAGCGAGGTGGTGGTGTGGTGGTAGCTGGCTCGACGAAGGAGGCCGGATGTGTGGTGGCGGGAAGTGGTGTCGGTGAGGTGGGGAGGCTCACCAAGAAGAAGAAAAAAAAGAAAAAAAATCAAGAAGAAGAAGGAGAGACCTGGAGGAGGAGGAGGAGGAGGAGGGGGAGACGAAGAAGGAGGGGAGCGGCCGATGAGAGAGGGCCGCTCGTCCCTCTCTCTCAATTGAGTGCACTCAAGTGCACTTGAGTGCACTTGAGTGCATTCGAAAAAGAGAGAGAGAGAGGAAAGAGCCAAAAGAGAGAGGGAGAGCGTGTGAGAAAAGAGAGGGGGGATGATGAGGGGGCAGAGAGAAGAGAGCGTGAGAGAAGAGGGAAAAGAGAGGGAAAGAGAGAATTTTTTTATTTTTTTATTATTATTTTTTTGTTTTTTTATTATTTTATTATTCCCCATCATTACTCAAACTTTTCTTTTCTCTTTTACTTTTCTTTTGAATGATGATGTTTTCACTCCTTTTCCTTTTAATCATTACTAATATTTTTGCCAAATTCAATTTTATGGTGATCAGAAAACACCTAAAATCGAACCTGAATTTTACTGTTTTATGAGGTCCAAAAGTAAAGAAAATTAAAAATAAAAATACTGACTATTTTTCTATATTTTTGTGACCTCGAATACTACTTTTATTGATTTTCTTTTTATTTTTATATTTTTCGAAAATAATAATAAAAAAATATGAAAAATATGAAAATATTTTTTTTTTCCAAAATGGTCCCTTTAGCTTGGCCAAGGCTACCAAAGTTGATTTTGTAATTTTTCAGCTTTTTTTGGATTTTCTATGAATTTTTGAAAAATAAAGGAAAAAAAGTTGATCAAAATTTAGGTGTCAACAGCTGCCCCTCTTTGAGAGGAATCTCGTCAGAGGAATCCCCTCAGAGGTTTCTCTCAAAGACAAGGTGACACCTGAGTCCTGATCGACTCGACTCGTGAAACTAAAGGAAAAGGAGTCATGACATCCAGTTTTTCATGCTTGTCGATGTATGCTCTTTCTTGAAGGAGGAAACATTTATTTGACATGAGAGAGTGAGATAGTAGAGAGACATACCTGTCACTTACTTGTTCGATGTTTGTACCATTTTCAGGGTGTCTGATGGATTCAAGAGAATACCCAGGGACTCGTTACTAGAGTGTCCTAGGGAGGTTAAGCTCTGACCCGTATGGTAGGTCAAACCATAATGGGATTCCTAACTGATAGGAATCTAAGGAAGACGCGTCCCATTTGGGATTTGCCAAGGATTTTGATCCGTATGGTGGATCGGACCATTGAGTTGGCCATTTAAGTGATTTTTACTATTGGGTTGACCCTTCAGGCGGTTTCTACTGTTGTTTGACCCTTCAGGTTATTTCTACCTTGGTTTGACCCTTCAGGCGGTTTCTACCTTGGTTTGACCCTTCAGGCGGTATCTACCTTGAATTGACCCTTCAGGCGGTTTCTACCTTGGTTTGACCCTTCAGGCGGTTTCTACCTTTAGTTGACGCTTCAGGCGGTATCTACCTTGAATTGACCCTTCAGGCGGTTTCTACCTTGGTTTGACCCTTCAGGCGGTTTCTACCTTTAGTTGACCCTTCAGGCGGTATCTACCTTGAATTGACCCTTCAGGCGGTTTCTACCTTGTGTTGACCCTTCAGGCGGTATCTACCTTGGTTTGACCCTTCAGGCGGTTTCTACCTTTAGTTTCGAAAAGGGGTCTCATGACGAGGGTTCTCCACGTCCAATGAGACTGCCTGGTTTTTGAAAAGGGGTCTCATGACGAGGGTTCTCCACGTCCGATGAGACTGTCTAAATTTTGAAAAAGGATCTCATGACGAGGGTTCTCCACGTCCGATGAGACTGTCTGAATTTTGAAAATGGGTCTCATGACGAGGGTTCTCCACGTCCGATGAGACTGCCTGATTTTTGAAAAGGGGTCCCGAGACGAGGGTTCTCCACGTCTGATAGGGCTTTTTCTTTTAAAAGGGTTTTTCTTCCCCTATTTTTTAGAGATCCCGAAGTTTGTCGGGAATTCAGTTTTTGAAGCAGTGAAAGATTTTATTTTGACAAAGCCTTGCTTTAGTCTGTTGAGGCGACATTCTGGGAGCTGGGTTCTCTAGGTATCCTGCAGAAATTTGAGCCTGAAAGATTTTTCTTCACCAAGAAAACGTTAGTAATCTTTGGGAAGACCACGGCTGTCCATTTGAGGCGATTTAGGAAATTCTCGTAAATTACATATTGGTTAAGCGGAATCACCCGCGTCCCAACGTATAACACTAGCAAGGCATCCCTCGATCGTTCCTAGACCGATCTCTGCTGGCCCAAAATATTCCCCTTGACAATTCTTGTGGTCAAAGTCTCATTTCTCATTCAAAATCTCCAGGTCCACATACCCGACTCGGCGTCAGTTTTTCCCTTTTGGTCAGTTAACTCGGGAGTGGCCATCTCCGAGCGAGTTACAACTGAATCACATCGATCGATATGCTTCCATTCCATGGCCTCGAGAGGGGCTGGAATTCGGAATGTCACAACTCTTCCCCCTTAATGAAATTTCGTCCTCGAAATTCGCCATTTTCCAATTATCCAATTTCATGGGGTACAGACGCCTCATTGTATCATCACTCTCCCAGATAACTCTTCCTAACTTGACGTTCTCGATTATCTTTTCCGGCACAAGTCAACCTTTCTCAGGACTTGTTTCCTTCATTCCTCATCCGGTATTTACCTTTCTCTATTCTCCTTCGACATTCATAACATCCGTTGGTGGTACACTTTCGAGATTCGAATCCCCCTTTCGATTTGTCTCTTGATTCGAGGAAATATGCATGTCACATTGTAATCTCGCTTTTCAAATTCTCTGTCGGAGAACTTTTCTAGGTCGTCGTAGAAGGCTCAAGATCCTTTCTTGTCATGATCATTATCAATCCCTCATGAACACATACTCTTTGGTACTTCCACCTTTTTTTTTTTTTACATAACCCTTCAATCCGTATCGTCGGGAACATATGAGTTCTACTAACTTTATCTCATTTGTCCAGTTTGAACTATAACCTTCTCAACTTCTTAGGCAGTCTCATGATTAAGTCCTTAATAGTTCTTCCTCAATTACATTCGAAATCCTCCGATGATCAATTTAATCCACCAACCCCCAACGGTTATGCTTTCCCTTCAATCCTTTTAGAGCAGTCAACATTTTCAATTCTCGTAGTTCACACAATTGCAAGGTCTTTCCTTACACAAGCAATGCTCCCGTATCCGTAAGTAATTTCATCTATCGGCGTTGCTTCTCGTCAATTCCTCTCAAAGAAATTACCACTCGATATTTTTGGAGTAGATATATACTTGAAATCTTCTTCTGCTCGAATAATGTTTCCTAACCTTGTCGCGAGGACATCCACAAATCAACTCCAATCATGCTCTAAGCATTCCAACTTATATAGCCTTATTGTCAAGGCATATTCACATGATCCAATTTAATCTGCCTTGCTACGCCTCAAATTTCCTTTTCACGTTACGGTATTATGATTCTCTTTACTCTTTCGATTCCACACAGGAACACCATTAACAGCGTAGTCGCCACCTTGACTCAAGTCCTTGAGGACTTACCACATTCATTCACCCATTCACATTATTCTCGTCCTTAGTCCATCACATCCATGGAACAACTCTCATGGGGAATCCTTCCACGATCCGTCTGTAACAATTCATCAATCTCAGGAAATTTCAATTTCCAGCAACCCACATCGACTCTAGTCGGTTCATCACTTAAGTCATCCTCAAAGGATTTCGTAGGAATTTCATTTTCCAGAGATTTTACGACTGAGGAATCTTACTTTATCAGATCCACAGCTCGCGCACTTCACATTTAGCATACATCGAGTCTCTCCTTAGAGTCCATAGGATGCTCTCAAAGGTTACTAATGTTTCTCATGACTCCTTAAGTTAGTCTAATCATCGTCTCTCAAGACAGTAACCATCGATCCAACTATCCTTTGGATACTCAGTTAAACTCACATCAGTTTCTTTCTACCAAGTGTCGCATTTTCAGACTATTCCTCATACTTTTCATTTGAGAACTCAAACCTTGGCTCTCACAGGTCTCCATTAGGACCACGCTCTTGCCTCATAAAACATTAGTACTCCGACCTTTCCATTTCGCAACTTTCTAATGCGACTTGTTTCGATTTCACCCATTCGACTGAACATCAACATTATCCTGGAATTCAACGTTGTATACAGGATAATCTCTCGGACTCCACTTCTAGGAATATAGGTTCTGCGTCTTCTTTCTCAACCCAGACGCTCAATCTCAGTACCGAGGCAATTAGTTTCCTTTTCTTCTCACACTAGAGTCTCTTACTCTATGAAGGAAACTATACACTTCAGTGGCATTCTTTCACTTCGAATCCACCTTGTTCTTCCTATTCCATAGGACATCAATCTTGGAGTCTATGTCAACGGTGGTATTTTACTCCCAGATTCCCAAATGTCACCAAACTCGACATCCTTATTCCCATAATTCAGTCACTTCAAGTGACAATATCCGTCTGTCCTTGGTCTCCACCAATTCGCGTATCGAATACTCAGGTCGATTATCTTAAACCTTTCGCAATTACCCTCTAAGTGCTCTTTTCGCTCACTCATCCATTCACCAGGATTACGACAGCTAGGACTATTAAGTCCATTCACTTTCCCTTTTCCCAACGACCATCTCATGGTCTAATCGCTCTCTAGGAACGACACCCTATTCGTTAGGTGATATCTCGTAACGTTACTTCTCGTGGTTCGGTTTCAATCTCAATCATTCTCACTTCAACCGACAGGGTCCAACAGACTGACTCGTCAGCCTCTTTTATGTTCCTCATATCAACAAGAAATTTATCGCCATAAGCCTTACACCAAGGTAACGATCATTCCTTAAAGGCACATTCTATGCTCCGTAATGAATATTTCTTTGCTCGTAATCCATGAGGTTGAGTTCTCTTATTCATAAGTCTTCCGATCCTCCTCTTCTTTTACTGAGTTCAATACCATTCCTCAACACCAGGAATAACAACAAGCCATAAGGCTTTCAAGTTCCAATCCACTCAGGGATTTACTTGTCTTATCCAAGGGGTCCTTGACCATTCTTAATGCACTGAGGCGACCATGAGAACTCTGTCTCCCATTGGTCGATCATCATCTGATCTTTGTAAAACTATCAGGATCCAAACAACCCTTGCCCTCAAGCAAGCCCAGGAAAGTACTTTCCGTCGAACAACTCAACAGAGGTAACCTAGGCAGATAACATGCCATCGAGTAACCCTTCCTCTGGTGACCTTTCACCAATTACCAACAGTCTCTTAAGGCTAAAGACTACCGAGATCGCTTTCTTTCTTCAGTGCACCCAAAACCCTTAAGGTTTTCTTACAAAACCCTCAATTCAAAAGAAGGTAATTTCAAACTCACTTTCTCCGTCGAGCCTTGCTGGACCTCGACCTCGTGGTCAACCTCACAAGCTAAACGAACTCTGGTGGTTCTTTTTCACGTACCCCATTTAGAAATAGGTAACCTCAGAGTCACCTTTCCTCATGATTACCATTAGTTAGTTCAATAGCACTAGCCTTAGTCATCTCAGCGACTTAGTTGACAATGGCAGCTCTTTCTTGAGTCTGTCTACCCATCTACTTTTCCCAATTCCATCAAAAGTTCTCACGACCCATTTAGCTCTTGAGTCCCACGTAATCACCAAAATCAAGCCATACGCTCTTCTCATACTCATTTTCCAATTGTTCTCTTTACTCAATTCTCACGATCCCTTTTTCAGTTCTCGAATCTTCCATACCGTATATACTCGAGCCCAATGCTCTTCCACGACCATGCTTTGGTCATTCAACTACATCATGTTCTCACATCACTTGAACCACTATGATCCCCTCCAGGAATCAAAGACTTAGGTCACCTAAGTCTAGCAGTCTCAAGCTGCTCCTCTCATTTTCTTTTGCCATCAACCCTCAGTGGTTGCCATACAATTCTCAACTAGTTGCTCATTATACAAGAGCGGCATCCACAAAACAAGTCAGCCTTCACGAGGCAACTTCTAAATGAACAGCCATCACTAGGCAAGCCTCAACTAGGCTAAAACTTAGCTAGGTCAAAACCCAGCAAATATTCAAGGCGTTCCTTCTATGAATCAATCGTTCATAATTTTAAACATGAGACATCTACCATCCTTCACAAACACGACAGGCTTTCTCATTCTCATTAGGCATCAATTCAACGAAGTATAAACTCCCCTCGCACCGTCTAATCTCTCAGTTAGGCCCTGGCCAATCCAATCACATGATGTCAAACATAAAACACGCCTAACAGGCCCTTCACAACATCACTTTTCTCTTTCAAACGGTATCCACTGCCAAGCACAAGGCTTATAACGATGCCACTTACAGGCATCATTTCACATGTCATGCCACTTTCGAACATTCACTTCGAGAATCAATCTCGTGCCATACATCTCACTTAACCATGACCAGACCCAACCTAACATCTAGACTTTCTCTTTCAATTTATGGCCTTGGTCATTCTTGCCTCCTTGATCTCAGAAGCCTACCAAGAGCCGCTCCTTGTCTGTACCTCTCTGTACCGGCGATCACTCCCCGCCCTCATTACATCTGGTCGTTGCAGGTTGTCCCAAGTCATACATCTACGGAGGAAGCCCCGTTCCACACGTCCCATAACATGTTTCATTACGGTTTATAGGTATCCCATCAACTCGTCCCATACTAAGCGATGGTTTATTAAGTCTGACAGCGATAAGCTCATTCATGCACCCTCATCAACTTTCGTTTCAATTTCACGAACACATACACCACACATTTGTTCTCGCTACTCATCATGCTACGGTCGTTTCCCAATCGATTCTCATCCATAAAAGATTTCAAATTCTCACAAGCGATCATCACTCTTCCGAGTCAATTTCCTATGCTCAATCATTCACCTCAAGTCTAGCCACAACTCAAGACAATTCACATGCGTCTGATCATAGCTGGCCTTTAATCAAAATATTCCTTATACACTTCCTTGTATACACACCAACTCATACTTTCCAAGGTCGTCCTTAGCAATCGATATCCGAAATTCATCAAGATCTCTGGTAATTCAAGCTTGAATCCTCTAGTACTAAGTGTCTCATTATAACTCATGTTCCCCAATTTGGACCATCGACAAGCCAAAATCACAATCATATTTTTTCCCAATCAACCCTCCAGTCATAAGTGATTCTCTGGCAACTTCAATCCAAGCTCATGACTCTTCAACCGCTACTCACTTCCTTGTGAGCCTTAGTCATGAAATCACTCAAAATCATCTATTAAATCAACACTAGAACCATTAATGTCCCTCAAAGGTTCAAGCCTATAATCCCCAAGATTCCACAATCCATGCTTAATCCTAAGGGTTTCATTATCCAATCGTCCTCAAGTCATCATTCCTTATCACTCCAAGCCTCGACCAAATTGGATCGAGCCAACCTGCTCTGATACCACTTCAACGAGGATGTCACGCCCCGAACCTGACGAGCACGTGAACATCCCCCAGGCCACTTTCGTTTAGACAATCTTCCAAGATCCTTAGGCCCGCACCATTTAAAAATACATTCAACCAGCGAAAGCAAGAAAACACCACATCCAAAGTAACTATACAAGATGACTTGGAACAAGAGGGGTACATCCCCTCTTTTACTTTTTTTTTAAAACATCAATTACAACTCTAACTTCAAAGCGTAGCAAAATCCTTAACGTAATCAAATATCCCTTAATCCATCAACTACCACTTCCCTGAAATTCCAATCCTTGGCCAACTGATGCGTTCTAGCTTGGAACCTGAAAAAAAGATCCCACGATGGGGTGAGACTTACGTCTCAGCGAGTTATCCTAACCCTAATTTAGGCAATCCGTCCCACCGAACCAAACAAGCATAAACATATGCAATCCATAAACAAGAGTAAAGCATAGTAATTACTCATAGCATCGAGTCATTATTTCACGAGAATACCAATCAGAATAACCAGGGCACATATGACCAAGATTCCCCACTAGCTTAATGAATCATAACATCTCTTGAAGTAAAAGATATTTCAGTCACGATTTCGCGTTCACACCACCTCCGGCGCATCATGTTTCTCAACCCCGTGTCATATAGGCACTTCAGGACATTTCTCATTTCTCAACCCCGTGCCATATAGACACTTCAGGGCGTTTCACAATTCTCAACCCCGTGTCATATAGGCACCTCAGGGCGTTTCACAACATACTACCCCGTGTCATATAGGCGCATCAGGGTGTTTCTCAATGTGCAACCCCGCGTCATATAGGCGCATCAGGGTGCCACCTGCCTTAAACCCTCATCTCATTGATACTTGCCATCATTCATGTGTTCTCACGGCTCAACAGCCCAATTCCTCCAGAAGTTCAATCAAGAATTTTCAAAGCCAATAATTAATTGCATTTCCGCAAAGAGGAATTGTTAAACATTAGAACACAGCTCAAGTGCTTGCCAAAAGGAAATAAACGTGCTTATCGTAAATCATAGTTTAAAAGCAGTTGAGAATCACATCGCCATATAGGCAAGTAAAGCGTCTTAGTAAGCACACCACCAATTCAATCTCAAGAACACGATTCCATGACCAATTAGCTCTCACGGCTCGTTCCTCATCAAAGCCCTTCGGTTTCCAACCAATCAAGCAATAAAAATCAATTGATTATTGATTCCCAATAACAAAATCATCCAGTCGCGTCCGAATGTCCTAATAGAGGGTTAGAGGTCATTCACCTCTTCAAGCAAGTCAGTAATTCCACTCACAATGCCCCTTCAAGGTCAGCAACTCCATGGCCGAGCAGGGCACCCACGGCGCATCTAAGAAAAACCACATCGGAACACGGTCATTTCTCATTGCCATCGTGCTAATACTTCAATAGCATACACAACCCCTTGTTCTCATGTCCCCCACAGCGTCAATTCAATGGCCCTAAGCATGCAAATCACCGTTCTATCAAGGCAAGTCATCTCAAATAACATTCCGCCCAAAATTGCCCTATTTAGGCTCCACGTCCAGCTTCATTCATAGATACCCTGACATTGATTCCCCAAATTTTTATGAAATAAACTTTCCGAATGTTAAACTTCAATGTCTTATGGACGCGTGGACGAAAACGGAGCTCAATTCGGATATCGGACGACTTAGAACAACTCATTTTAAAATTGGTGCGCAGCAGGGTCAGATTGGTCGGCCTCACGCTTTACACCTCAAGAAGCCCTTGAAACTCTTTCAATAATTATTCCACCAAGTGTACACCTTATCAACATATCACTTGACATCATAAGGTGCCTTAACAAATAATTTCGAGCTCGGCAACACCCTTAACAGTCCCTAAGGTCTTGGTTTGCATAGAACCACAACCGAACAGAACCGGTTCAGCATAACCCCATACCAAACGGTCCACTATTCATCCTTAAACTCCAATTTAACATAAATTCCTCTTAATAACATCTTAATATACAAGTCACAGAACCTCACCGAAGATTTGAGAGCGAAACGATGTCCAAAAGTTCCCGAACAACTCCGGTTTCCACAAGCCTACCACCGGACAGAATCTGTTCCAGAGATTCATCACAAAAATGGCCATTGTTACACTTCCAAACCCCATCACAATCACCACTTCAACCCAGCCAACACTAGTACTATGGGTTAAGAAGTCTTTACCGAAAATTTGGAGGCAATTGAGCTCTTGTAGTGGGCGAAAATGAATTTTTCCCAAATCGGATCAAATTTTGCCCCGTCCAGACCCTTGCTCACTCAAATCGACCTAAGGGACAAAATACTTGGCCAAATCAAGTTCATAATATATCCCTGGAAAGGCAAGACGACAAGCTTTCTAATGGCGGTGTAATTACCTCAATCGGCCATCGGATGACGAAGATATGACCGGAACAGTGAAGCATTCGGGATAGGGAGCGAACTGGTCGAACGAGAGAGAGAGGGTGAAGAAGAAAAAAGAAGAGAGAGTGAGGAGAGAGAGAAAGTGGTCGTGCACCACATTGGAAGGAGGGAGAAGAAGACTATAATTGACCCATGTGGTCAATTGGCAAAGTCAAAAAGTAAATAGTTAAACCCCAATTATTGTACCAAGGAGAGCTCTTGTGGTGACAATTGTCCAAGTCTTATTAATATCTTTGCCCCAATGACTAAACTGCCCCTCTATTTTCGGCAACTATGGGGGAGTGGAAATGACTAAAATGCCCTTCTTCTTTAATGAAAGCAAGGTTATCTCTCTAGGGGCAAAATGATCCTTTTACTCCTTTCGTCCGAAATTTCATTTTTTTCGATATAAATTGCCCTTGACGAGGCGACGTCCAATTCAATTCAAATGTTGAAATTCCTCAATGTCTAATACCTAATCTCGAGATCTGATTTCATGTCGAGCTCTCGTCGACTGTAATTCCAGTTTATCTCAAACTGACAGGCGACTCTTACGGGCGCTACGCGTATCAACATTAGGGTTTCTCAAGCCGCGGCGACTTTGGTTGTCATGTGATTGCGAGGGTTTATTACTCGTTCCTGCGATCCTGATCATCGAAATTCGATTTTGAAAATTCTCGTAAATTACACATTGGTTAAGCGGAATCACCCGCGTCCCAACGTATGACACTAGAAAGGCATCCCTCGATCATTCCAAGACCAATCTCTGCTGGCCCAAAATATTTCCCTCGACAATCCTTATGGTCAAAGCCTCATTTCTCATTCAAAATCCCCAGGTCCACGTACCCGACTCCGCGTCAGTCTTTCCCTTTTGGTCAGTTAACTCGGGAGTGGCCAACTCCGAGCGAGTTACAACTGAATAACATCGATCGATATCCTTCCATTCCGTGGCCTCGAGAGGGGCTGGAATTCGGAATGTCACACAAAAGGCACGTCCGGAGAGGGGAAACAAGTTTTGTCGAAACTCATGATTTCGACGAGGAACAGACATTTCCAGTCGAAGTTGCGGTAGCTCAAATAATCATAGACAAGCCATACACATGTCAAGCACTAAAGTCGGCGAAGATGAAAGAAAAGTCAACCATTATGGCTAAAGCCAAAGAGGCAGTGTATTATTCGTTCGATGCAAATTGGGCCGAAGAAATCTTCGACATATTGTTGGTCGATGGTCAAATCAGGCTAACAGAAGGACAACATATACCATCTAAGGAAGAGTTGACCGGCAAGAAATATCGCAAATGGCACCACTCATGGAGCCATAATACGTCGGATTGTTTAGTTCTCAAATGGCACCACTCATGAACTTTTTCCAACATATGATGTCGCATTTACATTGACCTTATGCATGTCATCATTTTTTTAGAGATTGGACAGGTATGGTGTAGTCAGTCTACCCATCATTCATTCGTCTTGATACGATGAGACCTGCTTGAGAAGGTCGCGAGAGACACTTTACCGACTCATGGGTGACCTGTGGAGGTGGTCCCCAAGAGACACTTTACCGACTCATGTTGACCCGTTGAGGAGGTCACAAGAGACACTTTACCAACTCATGGTGACCTGTGGAGGTGGTCCCCAAGAGATACTTTACCGACTCATGGTGACCTGTAGAAGTGGTCCCCAAGAGACACTTTACCGACTCATGCTGACCTGTTGAGGAGGTCACAAGAGACACTTTATCGAATCATGGTGACCTGTGGAGGTGGTCCCTAAGAGACAAATGGCCAGCTCGAACCATAACTCGAGCACATTTTCAAACTCTACAGATCTTGCGCTGTTTTGCGTCAGAAAGAAACTTCTGGCAACAAACGGGCTCAGTACCTTAAAATCCTAGCATATGCAAAGAGGAAGCTTGGAGATTAAGGGAATCACCAGCATTATGAAATATTTGATAAAACAAATATCTTCATATGCGATCCATGTGCATGTTTCTTTAAAACGGTGAAAAGAGAAATTTTAGCACAAGTTATTTATAGCACCGCATTCCATGCATCATTCTACTTGCATCAGAAAATGGGATTTAAAATTCCCACACAAAAAAAAAGTCATCATCATTTGCATTTTGCAGAATTTAGGTTTCAATTTTAGTCTTTGAGCAAAATCTCTGCGAGCTTCCACTCAAAGAGGGGCAGCTGTTGACACCTAAATTTTAAATTTTAGGAAATTCATTTATTTATTTCACAAAATCAGAGTTACTTATAATTCTCGCAAAAATAAATTCTCATGCATCACATATTTATTTGTTCTATCATGCATTGACATTCAGGCGAAGGCGAGTCGATCGAGCTTAATTTAACGAGCGACGGGACCAAGATCAATTTGCAAATTTTCGATCATGAAGAGAGGGATTGTCGAAAATCATGTGGGCTCAATTCAAATCCAATTCAGTCCATTTTAATGCTTTTAAATGAAAGACTTTTAATTAATTATTCATTTAATTAATTAAAGCCCGATTAGGCCCTAAATCCACGCAGATAAGCCCATCAATTGTTAATTTTCGGCCAAAACCCTTATGCTCCTGTAGTGGCCGATTTATTCAAGGATAAGGCCCTTGATATTCATAAATTTCGATCCTATGGCTATTATCCTATCGGAAGTTTCTTAACTTGACGGTCGAGATTGAATTTTACACCCTACCCTAATTTTCTCTATATATATACCCCGTTATGCCTAGGGTTGAAGGGGGGCCATTCCATTGAAAACATACGGCATATTGAAGAGAAGCTACACGTTACTCTTATACGGGGAGGAGGGGGGCAATTCAATTTACACATACGGCTGAATTTTAGAGAGAGAGAGGAGGAAGAGGAAAAGAGAATCTGCTAGAGGGCCGCTGGCTGTTCTGGCATTTCTGGCCGATTGGACCGTTGGATCGAGCTCATTTTTTGTGTCCAAGGTCCACATAATCCCTTCTTCATCTCCACCATTCAGATCTTTGAAAGGGGTTCTCCTAGTGGTCGAACAATAGCTCAATCAGTAACCACTCCAGGCTGCGGGTACTGCATTCTCGCCGGATCTTCTGGTGTTTTCGGCTGATTGGACCGTTGGATCGAGCTCATTTTTTTGTGTCCAAGGTCCACATAATCCCTTCTTCATCTATACCGTTCGGATCTTTGAAAGGGGCTCTCCTGATGGTCGAACAACAGCTCAATCAGTAACCACTCTAGGCCGCGGGTACTGCTTTCCCGCCGGATCTTCTAGTGTTTCCGGTCGATTGGACCGTTGGATCGAGCTCATTTTTTGTGTCCAAGGTCCACATAATTCCTTCTTCATCTCCACCGTTCGGATCTTTGAAAGGAGCTCTCCTATTGATTTAATAACAGGTCAATCAGAAACAATTCTAGGCGCGAACTCTGTTCACCTGCCGGTACTTCCTGCATTTCCAGCCGATTGGACCGTTGGATCGAGCTTATTTTTTGTATCCAAGGTCATATCAAACCCTGATTCATCTTCACCGTTTGGATATTTCATAGAGGCCCTTGGCTATTCGGTCTGATTGCTTTGGAAAGTCAATTTTTCGAGGTATAGTCCTTATTTTCCCGAAAAATCTGTCTGCATAATTTGGGTGATTAATTGGTGACATTGATTTTCGGTTATGTTCATACATGGTTATTACTGATTTTGAGGATGAGACAAATGCATAAAATTTTGTACATATTTTTCGGCATTGGATATATTTGACATGTCTTGTGATTTGAATTTGAAATAATCTGAACCTCAATTGTATCCATGGATTTTGTCAAGAAAATTTCAGATATAGCTAATATGACCTATCACCGTTTAGGTCTGATTTGCTGTCTCCGAATAAAAAATCATTCCTTAATTCAAAATCTGAGATTGGATAAGTTTATTGGAAAAATTCGAAAATATGGTAGTTCAGGACGTTGGTAGTCGTGATTTTGATTGATTGTTTGATTGATGACTAACGGCTTGATTGATCGTCTAATTATTTGATTGATCGATTGACTGATTGATTGATTTTTACCATGTCTAGAAAATTAGTTGCCGAGAATAGGATAGTTTCTTTCTCTTAAAAAAAATCCAAAAAATAAAAAATAATTGTACGTCATCTTGCCATGTCATTCGTACACGTCATCCATGCATAAATGCCATGTCATCTTGCCATGTCATCTTGCCACGTTATTTAGTCATGTCATCTTGCCATTTCATTTTGCCACGTCATCTTGCCATGTCATTTTGCCACGTCATCTTGCCATGTCATTTTGCATTGCCATGTCATTTAGTCAAGTCATCTTGCCATGTCATTTAGTCAAGTCATCTTGCCATGTCATTTTGCCATGTCATCATCGTCGCCATGTCATATTATCTCACGTGTCATGTAGTTAGGTTGAATCAACATCATAAAGTAAAAATAAAAATAAAAATAAAAATAAAAGATAGGAAATTGTTCATTATATTATCATACATTTTTTTGACAATTGCTTATTCATGCATCATTATCATTTTCAAAAATCAGGCATAATATGTCATAACATTCGCATGTCCAATATTTATATGCATGTGTCTCATTCTGTTTTGTCATGTCTCTAGTACCATGTTTAGGGTTTTCATACTAGGTTAGCTTGACTGCATGATTAAATTATTTAGGTAAAAATCACATGATGCATGGGTTCTTGTGTGTATGTAGTTTGCATGTTCAATTTAATCAACTGCATGATAGTTTGCATGTTTTAATAACTAATTGCGTGATTGATTGTGTAATCATTTTGCTTGAATTAAGAATTGCATGCTACTTAGTTTAGTTATAGTTTACCGCATGTTACATGTAGTCTTTGCATATTTATTTAATTGCATGACTGTTTATACGTTGCTTTGAAAGTTGCATTGAGTTGATATTATTTTTGCATGCTTGATTTAGTCCTATAAATTCAGCATATATGTTAGTCTTGCATGTCATGTATTGCATCCACTCTAAATAAGTGAAAATACCACAAAAAAAATCACTCCATCTTTTTGAACCTTAAAGCAAATTCAGTCAAGCTTGAGTCATCGATTCAGGATATCTCATGGAATTAAGGTACCGAAAGGAAATTAGTATTAATTAACTAGTGTAACCAAGTCCCCGAATCCATAATCTCTGGTTCATAGAAGTAAAATAGTCATCCCGCTATTTTACTTAGGTTTCTAATCAACCTACCAAAAATGATTAGTGGCGACTCCAAATTCTAAATCATTCTGATTATTTTAAGTTGCGATTTGGTAGGGCTTGGGAGAGTCCGTATTAGGTTAGTCATTAAAATTAACCTGATAATCCATTAGCCTAATTTTTGTTTAGGTCGCGACAACCATTTGCAGCAAAATCATAAAATTAGCTTGCGAACATGTAAAAATAGCTACAATGCTCACTGCAACAATATGTTTGCAATCTTTAAATAGCTCCAAACAAAAAATGCTGAATAGCAAAAAAAACATAAGCCCCTCATATGCAGCAGCTGCAGCAGCATCAGCAAAGGGAGGGACAAAACAACTGCAACAAACTACATATTTTGTAGCAAAGCTTCAACTAAAACTAAACATACACTGACTACATACATAGTTACTCCAAAAAACTGACCAAAACTAAAGCAAAATCATATTGACAATACATAGCTAACTCAAAAAACTTATCAAAATCGAGCATACATTGCATCAACCGTTCATTTCAAACAAAATACTTCTGTAAGCTCCTTCATCCAAAGAAATATCATCCATTATTATTACATTATACAATACAAATACATATCGAACCCAACTTCACCTACCAAAGACTGAGAAGGTTCCTCTGATCACACACATTACAGTTAAACATTACATAGATTACACAACATAACAAAACGATAATTATGCCTCGATCACGCGTCCTTTGTCTTCGCATCGTTGACACTTGCTTCTTCAACTAATTCGCCAGAGATGTTACAGCCTTCAGCTTATCTTCCCTTGAATCAACATCATCCAATTTGTCCATGAATGTATGTAAAGGTTCACGCCGTTGTCGCGACCCGTCCGAAAGCGGACGCGGCTAATGGATTACCGATCGCGGGCCTTGGATCGGCGCGAGCCCTCCCAGGCCCATACCAAATCACGGCGGGAGTATTTTTCAGAAGGATTCGACGATAAGAGTCGATCGCTTTCGACCTTAGTGTGGTCGTGGTGGCATGTGCAACTTGTGCATGCATTTGGAGTCGCCACCGGTCTTTCTTGGAGGGTAGACCGGAAACCTTACTGATCGATTGGGAGAGATCGATCAGTTCTACGGAACCAGAGTTTTTGGGTTCGGGGACTTGGTTACGCTGGTGTCGTTACCAACGCCCTTTCGGTACCTAACGCGAGTGATTTTCCTAACTAGGATTTCATGCAGGCGCAATTTTGGGTGAGGTAAGTCTGACTTTGCACATTAACCAGTTTAACATGCTCACGTAATCATAATAAATAAATAGATGTCAATCACATAAACATCTATCCTACGTGGTGATCATGGAATTATGATTTAATGGGTCTCGAGCCAATGAGACCACATTTAATCATTTTAATATTTTAATAACGGAGAGCCGCTCTTCGCTTCTTCTTGGTTTCTTGAACTCTTCAAGAATTGGGCCCCAAAGAGCTCGCCGACTTAAAAGGCTCCTCCACGTAATCCTCGTAGCATTTACATCAACAATTGACTATGCTAAAAATAAAGATTACATGAAAAATAAAAGGAGTACGCAGCCTCCATTTAATAATTACAACCCCAAATATATAAATAATCATCATACATTCATATATACATCAATCACATTGATTAGGATTTTTCCATGATCACCACCCTTCCACGTAAGTAATAAATTCACAATTTAAAACTTAGGAAGGCACAATAAAAATTCTACGTTGAATCATATTCAGAATTTTTACGTAAAATAAGATAGCCATAAATTTTCGATTCAAAATTGATTTAGTCTCAATTTTTGCTACGTTGATTAATTTATCATATAAAATAATCAACCTCCATTAGCCATGTAAGACGAACAATTCGTTAATACATATTGGCCATAGTATAGCAAAAATTGCAAAAAATCAATTAAATGCACGAAAACACCTAAGGATTGGCTCCGATACCACTGTTGGGATCCACGTAACACGTAGCGGAAATAAATAACAACCCATACATGTATCTCCAGAGGCGTACTTCGTGCATTTCAATCGAAAAAAAATCACAAAGTCTCAAAGGGAGTAAATAGATTACCTCTCGTAGCGTGCTTGAACGGAGGTGTCGGTTCGATGTTCTTCGATCTCAGCCTCCACAAGTGTTAGGCATCTAGTTCGGACGCACCACCAATTGACGAACGGGGAGACGACTAATAACTCCACAACAATTGTGCTAGCAATATGCGGAATCAATATTCCGAACTTAGTATATTTTGCTCACTCAAGATTATGAGAATATAGAGAGTGTTTGTGTTCTTCTCTCTAAGCTCTCAAAAATTTGCACACTCTACAAAATGTCTCTCCCCTCCAACCTCAAAACTCTTGCCATCCTTTTATAGCCAAAAAATACCTTCCAATAAATTGTATTTAAAAATAGCACTAACAATTATAAATTCTATCTAAAAATAGCACTCACAAATAAATGACATTTAAAAATAGCACTAACAATAGCACTCACAATTTATAATACAAAAATGCTATTTAAAAATAGCACTAACAATAGCACTCACAATTTATAATACAAAAATGCTATTTAAAAATAGCACTAACAATTATAAATTCTATCTAATAATAGCACTCACAATTTATGATAAATAAATGACATTTAAAAATAGCACTAACAATAGCACTCACAATTTATAATACAAAAATGCTATTTAAAAATAGCACTAACAATAGCACTCACAATTTATAATACAAAAAATGCTATTTAAAAATAGCACTAGCAATAGCACTCACAATACAAAAATGCTAAAAACAAAAGGCACTAACAAAGGTGTTAAAAATAATAACCATTATTATTATTACAAGAGTTAAAGGGGTTACCAAACAGTACAAATATGCATAACGTATAAATACGTATGACGTATAAATACGTAGAGCATACGTATACATCCGTGAAACCGGGGACTAATTGAAAGAAAAATGTGCAATTAAGCCCTTTTGGTAAAAATTGATTAAATTGGAGGGCAAATTGACCTAATTGCACTTTAAGACTTTAGAATCCAATGTCATAGCTTATAAAAAGTGAGAATTGAAAACTAAAAGACTTGAAAATGATGATTTTTTTTTTAGGCTCGGTTCGGGTTTATGTTTGTGAAGGAACATAGTGACCCGAGCCGAATTTTTGAGATTTAAAGTGACACACTTGAAGAGGAAATTAAAACAAAATTATCGAATATTTTTGGGTATTTTTCTGACCACGAATGGTATTTTTCTGATTTTTTGGGTATTTTTATAATTAAATAAACTCGAAAAATATTAAAAATACCGAAAAATATTTTTTGTTCAAAATTGGTTCCTAAGGCTAAACCAAGGCTTCCAAAGTTGATTTTGTGATTTTATGACCTTTTTTGATATTTTTAATTAATTTTAAAGAATAAAAATCACAATAATAAATGGTAAAAAATCAGGTGTCAACAGCTGCCCCTCTTTGAGAGGAATCTCGTTAGAGATTTCTCTCAAAGATAAGGTGGCACCTGATTCCTAACCGACTCAACTGGGAAAATAAGAGAAGAAATGTTATGACATCGGATCCTTAAGCCTATTGATAAAAGCTCAAATCAGTCCCCGGTTTGCTCTAACAATTTGAACATGGGCCGGAGTGAGAGAGGCTTACCTGAAGCTCACCTGTCGGATGCTGCCGGTTGTGACGACTTTCAAGAAGATGCCTAGGACTCGTCATTCAGAATATCCTAGGGAGATTAAGCTCTGACCTGTATGGTAGGTCATACCATGATGGGATTCCTAACTGGTAGGAACCTAAGGAAGGCGCATCCCACGCTTTGGGATTTGCCAAGGATTTTGATCCGTATGGTGGATCAGACCTTTGTATTGATCCTTACTGCGATATTTATCAATGAGTTGACCCTTATGGCGGTTTCTACCAATGAATTGACCCTTATGGCGGTTTCTACCATATGTGACCCTTCAGGCGGTTTCTACCTTGGTTTGACCCTTCAGGCGGTTTCTACCATGAGTTGACCCTTCAGGCGGTTTCTACCTTTGATTTGACCCTTCAGGCGGTTTCTACCTTGTGTTGACCCTTCAGGCGGTATCTACCATGTGTTGACCCTTCAGGCGGTATCTACCTTGTGTTGACCCTTCAGGCGGTTTCTACCATGAGTTGATCCTTCAGGCGGTATCTACCTTGTGTTGACCCTTCAGGCGGTTTCTACCATGAGTTGATCCTTCAGGCGGTATCTACCTTGTGTTGACCTTTCAGGCGGTTTCTACCTTGTGTTGACCCTTCAGGTGGTATCTACCATACGTTGACCATTCAGGCGGTATCTACCATAAGTTGACCCTTCAGGCGGTTTCTACCTTGAGTTGACCCTTCAGGCGGTATCTACCTTTGGTTTGACCCTTCAGGCGGTTTCTACCTTTGTTTTGACCCTTCAGGCGGTTTCTACCTTTGATTTGACCCTTCAGGCGATTTCTACCTTGGTTTGACCCTTCAGGCGGTATCTACCGTTGATTTGACCCTTCAGGCGGTTTCTACCTTGGTTTGACCCTTCAGGCGGTATCTACCGTTGATTTGACTTTGAAAAGGGGTCTCATGACGAGGGTTCTCCACGTCCGATGAGACTGCCAGATTTTTGAAAAGGGGTCCCGAGACGAGGGTTCTCCACGTCATGCTAGGACTTGGGTCTGTTGAGGCGACATTCTGGGAGCTGGGTTCTCCAGGTATCCTGTAGAAAGTTCAAACCTGAAAGATTTTTCTTCACCAAGAAAATGTTAATAATCTTTGGGAAGACAATAATTGTCCAATTGACAAAATTTTATGACTTAAGTTTTAGTCATGAGATGTGCATTTTGATGCTGGAGGTTATCCAAAACATTTTCGTAACATGCAAATGTGATCACAAATCCCTTGCATGGAAAATCTGGATCCACAGTTTGAAAATTCCCAAAAAAAGTTTGCTCAAAACGTCAATTGGAATATTTCTCGACAAGGAGGCCATCTCACCTGTTTTGAGGTGATGATTTTTAGGGGATGCACTCAATTCCCTACTGACCTGTGCCTAGGTTTTAGGCTCATTCGCAGCGCATACATTTTGATCGGTCGGGAGGTCTTCCACGGGACCGTAATGTTGGGCTTGGATATTGGTTTTCAAGGGGGACCCGCTTTGGAGTCGGGGCCATCGAATGAAAATCTTCACCATCTGCTCCGGGTTTACAAGTCAAGAACCCTGCAAAATGAGAAAGAAAGAGTCTTGCTCGTACTTCTTCGAGCTAAGCTATATGTTAACCCAAGTGTCTTAGTCAGAGAAGACGGTTTCAGGGTTGTAACATTGGTAGGATTGGGGACCGAAAAAAGCTTATTTTTGGCCTAGAAATCACGAAGGATTTTACATTGGTGATCATTGCAAATTTGTCACATGTCTTTTCCATTCTGCATCTTCCATTTTTGAGGTGTGCAACCGCTTTTGAGGTGTGCACAAGTCCTTTAGAGAACGTCTCTTGTGGTATTAAGAGATTGACAATTCTGTCCGTGTTTTTGCACCACGGCTGACATCGTTTGGGGAGCAGTCTTCTTGATCTGACTCCTTTATGGGTTTTTCTCTCTTCCCAACTAGGCTTTATTGGGGATCAATCAAACAGTTTTCACGAGCATCGGCCTTGCTTTTACCAGGCACTTTGCTTTTTCTTGATGCTGGGGATTTTTTGTTGAAATCCCGCCTTTTCTTTTCCTTTGGAACTACGATGTTCAGAAAATTGTGCTAGATATACAACTTGAATCATAGCACATTTAAACGCCGATATGAGATTTTTCTATAAATCCCATCTCTTGATTTCTTCCGTTCTTGGAGTGATGCAGTTTCTATCTTGAAACATCCCATGATCACCAACAGGGGTTTATGAAATGAATTCGCAGGCTCAACTTGGCTGTGCAAAGGATATGGTGTGTGGGATAGAGAATGAATGCTTCTCGTCATCCTATGGCACTTGGATTACCATATAAACAACACACAAAGATTAATGTTAGTCCGAGCAAGAAAATTTCTAACCATTTTCTCCTGATGCTGCTGGACTTACTTCCTTTTTGCCCCGGTGTGGGGTGGTTCTTGACAGGGTTAAGAATGAAAACCGCCGTTCAAGTGGGTTGTCAACGGTCACCTATAGTGTTTATGATATGAAACGAACGCCTCCGTCGTCCCAATCCATGTAATCGCTGCGAATGGTCCCTACCTCCATAGGTCCAGATTTTACTATTTGATTCGCTCCACTCATCTCTCAAGTGTATGTAGGATGTGTTTGGATTTGAGCTTGCCTCTCTTTTGAGGAAACATCCTTTTGAGAGTTTTGAACAACTTTTGATTGGAAAAATCTCTTTCGTTTTCCCAAAAATTTTACCCGTCAAGGGGATTTTATGGTGCACAATGCATGTGCAGACAACCTCATGTTTCAAAACATGAATGCCAATGAAGTTAGAATTCCATGTCTTTTCTAGATATCAGATTTTGAAAGCTTTTTTCTTTTTCTCTCTGTGTTTTTGGTTTAACATCTTCAATGGATTGGAGGAAAGGGATACCTACCTGTCCACCGTGGCTGGAGATCCCTGAAAATGTAAAAGAAGCATATCATTGTATGTTCACGAATTTTTTGAAAATTGAAACGATACATCCTACCCTCATGTACCCTAACAGGTAGTATGTGGGATGTAAAAACTCATTCGTCTCCAAGGCGATTCCCCTCTATCAAATCCGCCTATCCATGCTTGGAGTGTTTGTAACATCAATGGTTCATCTGCCCCCAGCTGGGCAGCGTCTGTTCTGCTATTTGAACGCATGACTCATTGAGTGATTTATCCATGTTTATCATCTGAGAAGGAAAAGAAAGAATACATTACTTCGGTATTCGATTGAAGATTGTTTAGGAACGATACATCGTTTTACCAAATAGGTGGCTTCGCGGCCAAACGTATTTCGTGTTGAAGGGGTAGATCCCATTATGCTCAGCGGGTGATAATTATGGTTCATGGAACTTGCTCCACGGATTAAGTGATTAATCCACGGCCTTCGGCTTGAAGATGCTCAAAGGGTGATGTTGACACTCACGCGCAATTAGTTCTAGATATTAATGAAAGATGTTCCCGTGGGAACCTTACAGTGCGATCAACAACATATGCAATAGGAGTATTCAACCCCTTTTCTCGAAGCATTTTTCATCGAGTAGCCATGCCATGCATCAGACGTTTGATCACCGGCCTCGCGTCACCACTGCGATGGTCCTCCGGCTCCAAATTGATCGAGCCAAAGATTGAACTCATCGCCAAGGAAATTGCTCGGGTCTTCGAGCCATTGATGTTCAAGTTGGGAATCAACGATTGTTGGGGGCAGATTTCTTTCATTGCCTTCGTTGTGAGGGATTGGAGTCTTTGAGCTGGAACCTTCATCATTGCCCTGTTGGGGTTGAGACATGCATTCCCGAAGAGTATTGATCCAAGTGTCCAGCTCCTCATCAAGGAAATCACCTGTTCTTTCTAGCCCTTGGTGCCCAGATTGGGTGTCGTCGACTATAGGCGAGGGATTCCTCTCTTTGCTCTCGCCGTGAGCAATTTGACCCCTCGAATTGGAACTTCCTCCGATGACCGGCAGGTTCATATGTGCACTCTCTACCAATGCCAGATCCGCTTCAGGGACAACATTAATGACTGATTCGCGCTCAAACTGAGGAATTTCTATGTGCTGGAACTGTGGCATATACTCCTGAGGAGTATTGAGATAGCTCGGCGGAGCATTCTGATTTGGGTTAGAGGAGTCGCTGACACGACTGCTAGTCCCGTCATTGCTGAAACACGGTTGGGTGCTCTTGGCTCTCCAATCATCATGGTTGTAACTCTGCCCAGCACTTGAGCTCCAACTGGCTTTATGATGGTTTAACGCTATCCTTCCATCCCTTAGCAATCTCCTATAGTACTTGAGGTGAGACTCAACGTTAATTCTAGAGAGCCCCGGCACATTCATAATCTCGAGTATGCGCAGTGGGCTAGCCGAATCAACTCCCAGTTCTCGAATTGCATCAACAAATTTGGTGTGAAGCTCATAGGTCCAGTAAAACCTTGTTCTCTTATCACCCAAAATATCGTCAATACTTCGGTAGCTATTCTCTACGGGATCTAGTCGTTTCAAAAGTTGTCCAGAGAGGGACTCACCGACTTTGGATTGGCTGGCTGCGACAGCGAGTTCGTCATTGAGAGAATTCCCCCTGTGATGATTCATATCCCATTTCTCAGAGGATGTTGGTGTTGATCCTATGGTGTTGACTTGCTCATGCAGATCTCCGGCGGTATCTGGCTGTGTCGGAAAATGCTGTGGAGAATACGGTAACAGCTGAGCGTTATTCGTCAATAGGGATGGTTCATCGAGGAACACCTCGCCGAGGACAACAGGATTACCACAATTAAGGCAGGTGGCCTTGGTCAGAGCTTCCTTATATCTCGCGCTTTCAGCTTGAAGCTTCTCATTCTCCTCCTTCAGGACCAGTAACTCATGGTCTGCGTATTGCTGTTTCACCCGGGTTCGTTTGTTGGCGAACCAAAACTTGACCTTCGAAAGCTCCAATCCTATCTTTCGGCTCAACTCCATTTTCTGTTGTCTGCTTGGAGTGGGGCATTCATTGAAGAAAGCTTCGAGCTCTCGGATTTGGCCTGGAGTGTGGCGTTGTAGTTGCTTCCTTTTCCGGCTCCGGTCATCATTGTATACTCCTTCTTCGTAGCTGAAACCTAGAATTTCATCGCTGGATGAGTCAGTCTCTATGGCCTTCGGGCAGGATTCAGCTCCAGGATCTTCAAAGTCTCCCAGCAGTTCGTGCTCAGAAATGTCCAGGTCGGGCGTTTCTAGCAGATGGGAATAACTTTTAAACATGATGGATCGGGGTATCTCGGGCTAATCTAGTTCACTCAGCTTTCTCAATTCGCTCTTACGTGTTTGCTCACTCTAGAAATTTTCTCAAGTGATTGTGCGTGTCCTGGAACCATCCTTCAGGCTGCATATGAAGACCAGCAAGCAAGCGCTCCTCCCGAGATTCTGCAATTACTCATCGTCTGTATTCCCCTTTCTTTTTCCTCGTGATAGGATCACAAACTCTCTTGCATTGATTCGGTTTCATCGAGTATTGCGCTCGTCCCCTAGTTCAGTCTTCAAAGTGGTGGGTCTACAATCTTTCGGCGCCTTTTATGATTTGCTAGGCCCGAGAACGTGGGGAGCAGCGGTGGACCCGCAATTAATGACTCCGTTTAATTCATTTAGCTCCATGGGAATTAACGCTATGATCTTCTCTCAACCCCTTTTCATCGTTCAAACGAAGGTGACATTTTCCCTGTGCATGCTGTTACTCTTCATTTCAGCATCCCGGGCGCTTGGTGAGGAATGAGTTCGTGGCCACTCAAAATTTTAAAGACCGTCTCTAGTTTCAGACTTAATCTAACAAGGGATCGTCACAACTGAGCATGACGATGTTCGTCGATAGCGTTGGTTTTAATATAGAATTAACTATAGTCATTAAAGAAAAATGTTCCCGTAGGAACTTTACAACGGATAAAATGAGTGATCTACTCGTGAACATGTTCTTCTTCCTATGGGTGTTCGTAGTGACCGACCCATCGTGCCCCGAGCCAGGTGCTAGATCATGGCTGTCCAAGCATGCCAGCTTCCCACTGATTGAACAAGGCATCGAGCCCCTCATCGAAGAAATCGTCTGTCGTGGGTTGACCAGCGGCAGGCAGAGCACCAGCCGACTGTTGCTCGAATGGAGGAGTGCGCACTCGCTGTACTTGTGACACGCGCTCTTGAGAAGTGTTGAAATGGCCTGGGAGGACATTCTGATCAGCTTTCAGTTTGCCGGTGGTCGGGTTGCTAGCTTGATTGATGCTTAGATTTGGCCGGGTATCTCTTGATGCCTGAGCATTACAATGGCGGTCGCCCCTAGCTTTTGAGCTCGAGACGGATTCCTCCCGGTTTAGCTCCGCTCGACGTTGTTTTAATAGCTTTCTGTAGGCAGCAAGGTGATTCCTGACCAGCTCCTTACTAAGCCCCGGTACATTCATGGCCTTAAATATGCGCGTCGGAGTTGCTGAGTCGATCCCCATTTGGTGAACCACGTCTAGGAATCTGGAATGCAGTTCAGGGGGCCAAGCGAACCTCCTCTTATCGTGGCCCAAAATTGCATCGATGGCTTGACGACTGATTAACTCATCTCCAGCAGGACCCGACCCTATCGAAAATTGTTGTGCATGAGGCTGATATGCTTTGAGCTGGTCGGCGGTAACGTCCAGCTCCTTGAAACTATAACTCCAATCAAAGCGTTGCAAATCCCATCCCCCGGAGGCATTTGTATCATCTTCGTAGGATCATCCTGCTCATGCGTGACTCCGGCAAAATCTGGTTGAGCAGGAGATGCCCCGAGGGAGTAAGGTGGTAAATGAACGTCTTCAATCATCGCGTGAGGCTTATCGGGGAATATCTTACCGAGGGCGACGAGGTTATCGCAATGAGGGCAAACAGTAATATTGAGAGCTTTTTCATACCTCATGTTTTCTGTTCGCAGCTTTTGGTTTTCTTCCTTTAAAATCTCGACCACCTGACGTTTGCGTTGAGCCTTCGATTTGGATCTCCTATTTTGAAACCAAAACTGGATCCTCGACTGATTAATCCCCAACTCCCGGCTCAATTCAATTCTCCACTTCTTTTTCATGTAATGGCTTTTACTGAAAAGGGTTTCCAGCATTTGGGTTTCCTCCTGAGAGTATTGGTGAGGACGTCTTCTTTTCCCGAGTTGAACATCGTGGATGTCGTTGTCGTCGTCGCCGTGATCTTGATTTCCGTTGCCAGAAGTGTTGGGCTCCATGGTTTTGGCGTTAGACTTGATCTTGGAATCTTCGAGATCTCTCTGTAGTTCAATTTCTGAGATTTTTGAGTCAGTCGCCTCTAGCAGCTGACAATAACCTCTTAAATATGTTGGATTGAGAAATGTTTGATTGGTTCTTGCCCACTCAGAGTTCTCCACTCTCTCATGTATGCTCACTCCCTATAAAGTTTTCTTCGAGTGACTTCGTATGTTTAGGAGACGCTCTTCAAGCATCATTAGGCAAACGTTCCCCCTCAAGACTTTGAATTTCTCGCTTAGCTTTTCAACGTGATGGGACTGCCAAATCCTGTTAGGGCTCTCTTCGATAGTTGAACTTACCTCCCACCTAACTCCAATAATGATGATCCCGACAAATCTTTTACATCTTTTAATTGATGAGCCGGAAATCGCGGACCGAAACGAATCCAATGGTTCTCGTGAGGGGACCTCCTGCTTTACCCCCCTAACTGGGCTCCACCAGCATTATTACTGAGACCCTTCATCATCCTCGAGTTGCTATAAAATGAGGAATTAATGTATGGAAGGTTAACGTTCTCGCATAATCAGCTTCTTCCTTCTAATCTCTCTGTTAAACTCGTCTTATTCTCAAGCCAACCCAACGCAAATGGCCTCCTCTCCCGTACGCACTTTTTCAACTGATGTCTTGGCCCAGTGGGAAAAGCTTTACAACCTACTGGGTCGCGGTTACGCGCACATAACCGATCATTCTGCAACCGAGGATGCAATCTGTGTCCTGCTCGAGGACCTTGATACCACTTCTCTCGAAGGTACTACACTGGGGAGGGAATATAGAACTTTCCTGACTCTCTTTGCACACTCCTTAGAGGCCTATCGTGTTGCTAATCGGGAGGTTCTCGTGGCTCGCGTCTTGCGGGCTCGTTATGAGGATCGATCTGATCATTTGGTGCTGACCAACTATCTGGTTGATAGTTACAAAAAGGCCGTCGAGTTTGCTAATGAGCGGGTCGCGACGTTGCTTCGCGAGAGGAGAAATCTGGTGGATCAATTGGCCATATCCCTGACCACCGGCGAGCATGACCGCCGCAACGTCCTGTTGAGGCTTCAGAGCGACTGGCAGGAAGAACGGCTCGACAAGATAACCGAGGACATAGCTCGCGGGAATGGACTGGTTCGGGACCTGGAAGTAGTCACCGAAGAACACGAGGCCAAGGTCGCCGAAGTTAAGGGAGAATGCAAAAGTCTTCTCCTCAGGCTTGCCGACCACAACATGCGGAGCTGGGAGTATGAGCAGAGCATTAATAACATGAAGGGTCAGTTGGGATCCTTTGTGTCGTTAATTAGGGCTCACTTTGGCTTTACTTTTCCACCCCGACTTGTATGACCTGCTTCTGAAAACCCTCCGCTGAGCAAAATAAATGAAAGTTCTCGTGTGTGTGTTTTAACTTCTGTATGGTTCATTTCTTCGAGCATCCAAACATCTTCAACTTGAGTGAGCCGAACCATAATAGCAATAAGCCGAGCAAATACATCCTGATTTTATAACTCGCTCATGATCAGATGGAAGAATAGTTGCAGATTTGTCCAAGAAAAGATTTCTCTATACTACTTGTTTTTCACCTGCAAATAAAAAGACAGAATCAGAAGGAATAATTTGAAAAAGAAAGCATAGACCCCTTTCAATCTTATGCTTGCTTGTGATTAATAAGGACAAGAACTTTTACAAGGGTTTTAATCTTGTGCGAAAAGTTTTTATCAATATTCCTCGAAAGAAAGCATACTATTGAAAGGAACGTAATTCACGATAATCGCTTTTGATTAATTTCGAGAGGAATGACTTACTCAAAAGTGCAAGACATAATAACGCGTTTTAAATTCAATTGAAGATATGGCATCCAAATTAAGGTCGTTCGCTAAGAACGAAAGTAGTTTGGACATCTATCTCGTCGTTAAATTTGAAACTACGCTGATATTCTTGATCAATTATCGTGAATTACCAGTGGTGTACAACATGCATGAACCAATTCAAGTGTGTAGTTCCTTCTAGCGAAATTGGGGTTGGATTACCTCACATGACCAAAAGGTCGTGCAAGACTTCCAATTTTAATTTCCTCTAAAGGAATTATAAACTTGACTTGGGAGTATTCGGATGATTAGAAAAAATGCCACTATCACATTCCAATGACCCGTTAAAAGAAATACAACCAAGTTCCATCTGAATGTATACACCAATAGATCCCTAATACAATCGCTCTAAGGGGTGAGATAGAGAAAACCTCAGTAAAAATAAACCCTATACAAGAGGACCAGTAATGGAAAATGAAATAAAGGAATGTGATCCTAACGTTTAAGGATGCCCCAGTTTTGATCTGTGCCTTTAGGATCACTTGCCCCAACTCGTCATCTTCATTGGATGATACCTCAATAATGTCCATAGTATGCTCCTTATTGCACACTCGGTGTTCGTCGTGGGATATCACCCTCCTCGTCTTCTATCAAGGACGTTAGGGACAAACGCACATATCTATCCTCGAAATGGCATTTAATCTAATCACCAGAATGCAATAAATGAAATGCCTATATCTATATGAACAGTGATAGATTTGGGGGGATAGAGAGTCTTACCAACCCAACTCGTCGACTTATTGTGCGGTTTTAGGTGTACCAACCGCCCAGAGACATGCGCATGAAACAGGTGATGGTAAACTTCTAAAAATCAGAGGGTTTGGCACCTAAGGTTAAGGTTCCCACCTTGAGTTCTAGAAAGAGCCGATTCCATTGCACAGCTATCGTTGCATTGGGACTCGATCCATAGTTCGAAGTGAGCGGAATTGAAAAGTGGATTACCCCGTGTTTTTCCTCACGGAGATTCCATTTTCAATTCCTTCTATCGTGTTCCTAAAGGCGGCGCCCGGGGTTTTAGGCGCGGTTGTGTGTGTCCACGTGTCGTGATCATCACAATGCAAGTCACGCACAACAGTTTATCAATCAGCACTTCAAATCATCCACACAACATACATTCCTACGCCCAACCTGCATAAGACAATGTTAATCACGGACTACACCCCTTATTTCTCCAATCTGCAAAAACATATAACACCTATCGTAAGCGGACTTACCTCACCTTCAAGAGCGCCTGCATGGTTAGAAAAATCACTCAGCGTTTTAATTACGGCCTAAGTCCACTTGAGGTCTAGAACGATAGGTTCTAGAACAAAGTCCCCAGCGGAGTCGCCAGCTGTCGCGACCCGTCCGAAAGCGGACGCGGCTAATGGATTACCGATCGCGGGCCTTGGATCGGCGCGAGCCCTCCCAGGCCCATACCAAATCGCGGCGGGAGTATTTTTCAGAAGGATTCGACGATAAGAGTCGATCGCTTTCGACCTTAGTGTGGTCGTGGTGGCATGTGCAACTTGTGCATGCATTTGGAGTCGCCACCGGTCTTTCTTGGAGGGTAGACCGGAAACCTTACTGATCGATTGGGAGAGATCGATCAGTTCTACGGAACCAGAGTTTTTGGGTTCGGGGACTTGGTTACGCTGGTGTCGTTACCAACGCCCTTTCGGTACCTAACGCGAGTGATTTTCCTAACTAGGATTTCATGCAGGCGCAATTTTGGGTGAGGTAAGTCTGACTTTGCACATTAACCAGTTTAACATGCTCACGTAATCATAATAAATAAATAGATGTCAATCACATAAACATCTATCCTACGTGGTGATCATGGAATTATGATTTAATGGGTCTCGAGCCAATGAGACCACATTTAATCATTTTAATATTTTAATAACGGAGAGCCGCTCTTCGCTTCTTCTTGGTTTCTTGAACTCTTCAAGAATTGGGCCCCAAAGAGCTCGCCGACTTAAAAGGCTCCTCCACGTAATCCTCGTAGCATTTACATCAACAATTGACTATGCTAAAAATAAAGATTACATGAAAAATAAAAGGAGTACGCAGCCTCCATTTAATAATTACAACCCCAAATATATAAATAATCATCATACATTCATATATACATCAATCACATTGATTAGGATTTTTCCATGATCACCACCCTTCCACGTAAGTAATAAATTCACAATTTAAAACTTAGGAAGGCACAATAAAAATTCTACGTTGAATCATATTCAGAATTTTTACGTAAAATAAGATAGCCATAAATTTTCGATTCAAAATTGATTTAGTCTCAATTTTTGCTACGTTGATTAATTTATCATATAAAATAATCAACCTCCATTAGCCATGTAAGACGAACAATTCGTTAATACATATTGGCCATAGTATAGCAAAAATTGCAAAAAATCAATTAAATGCACGAAAACACCTAAGGATTGGCTCCGATACCACTGTTGGGATCCACGTAACACGTAGCGGAAATAAATAACAACCCATACATGTATCTCCAGAGGCGTACTTCGTGCATTTCAATCGAAAAAAAATCACAAAGTCTCAAAGGGAGTAAATAGATTACCTCTCGTAGCGTGCTTGAACGGAGGTGTCGGTTCGATGTTCTTCGATCTCAGCCTCCACAAGTGTTAGGCATCTAGTTCGGACGCACCACCAATTGACGAACGGGGAGACGACTAATAACTCCACAACAATTGTGCTAGCAATATGCGGAATCAATATTCCGAACTTAGTATATTTTGCTCACTCAAGATTATGAGAATATAGAGAGTGTTTGTGTTCTTCTCTCTAAGCTCTCAAAAATTTGCACACTCTACAAAATGTCTCTCCCCTCCAACCTCAAAACTCTTGCCATCCTTTTATAGCCAAAAAATACCTTCCAATAAATTGTATTTAAAAATAGCACTAACAATTATAAATTCTATCTAAAAATAGCACTCACAAATAAATGACATTTAAAAATAGCACTAACAATAGCACTCACAATTTATAATACAAAAATGCTATTTAAAAATAGCACTAACAATTATAAATTCTATCTAATAATAGCTCTCACAATTTATGATAAATAAATGCCATTTAAAAATAGCACTAACAATAGCACTCACAATTTATAATACAAAAATGCTATTTAAAAATAGCACTAACAATAGCACTCACAATTTATAATACAAAAAATGCTATTTAAAAATAGAACTAGCAATAGCACTCACAATACAAAAATGCTAAAAAAAAAAGGCACTAACAAAGGTGTTAAAAATAATAACCATTATTATTATTACAAGAGTTAAAGGGGTTACCAAACAGTACAAATATGCATAACGTATAAATACGTATGACGTATAAATACGTAGAGCATACGTATACATCCGTGAAACCGGGGACTAATTGAAAGAAAAATGTGCAATTAAGCCCTTTTGGTAAAAATTGATTAAATTGGAGGGCAAATTGACCTAATTGCACTTTAAGACTTTAGAATCCAATGTCATAGCTTATAAAAAGTGAGAATTGAAAACTAAAAGACTTGAAAATGATGATTTTTTTTTTAGGCTCGGTTCGGGTTTATGTTTGTGAAGGAACATAGTGACCCGAGCCGAATTTTTGAGATTTAAAGTGACACACTTGAAGAGGAAATTAAAACAAAATTATCGAATATTTTTGGGTATTTTTCTGACCACGAATGGTATTTTTCTGATTTTTTGGGTATTTTTATAATTAAATAAACTCGAAAAATATTAAAAATACCGAAAAATATTTTTTGTTCAAAATTGGTTCCTAAGGCTAAACCAAGGCTTCCAAAGTTGATTTTGTGATTTTATGACCTTTTTTGATATTTTTAATTAATTTTAAAGAATAAAAATCACAATAATAAATGGTAAAAAATCAGGTGTCAACAGCCGTCTTTCAAGAAGCTAAAATATCACGTCTGTGGCTCGATCCGAAAATTTCTGATCAACCCATTTGAAATATTTGCACTTCGACCCCTCCCTATATCTGCCGCATCCATGAAATCTTCTCCTAGGGTTCAAACGAGTCTAAGATGTTCTCGTTGGACTCAGGAACCCACAAAAACATAAAATTTCACCATTACCTTTAGTTGGCTGAACCGAATTTGAACTGCTACTGAAGCTCCTTTCCTTCATTTCGACCTAGGGCTTTTAATTTTGGGGCGAAAGCAAAACGTTGGAAGAAGATTCATTCAGCCGCTCGTTTACTCTTTGTGTTCGTGTTTCAATTTTGGGGATTAGGGTTTATGAGGCGCAATTTCATTTAAAACGATGTCGTCTTCCTCTTTACAATGCTGAGTCAACTTCTAGCGAGCCACGTCGGCCTCGGTTTGTATGTAAATAGTCCACGTCGGCGCCACACACACATTCTGGCGGCCACGCAAGCACTTAGCATTGAAGTGATCGAAGTTACAAAAACTTAGCACTAAACTGATCGATTTAAAAGTTTTGGCACTAAACTGATCATTGTACACAACTTATGGCACTCCAAGTGTACTTAAGCCGAGAGACTTATGACATTTTGTAACGTGATATTTTCAAGTTCAAAATGTTGGTAACTGCCTTAGCAGTTATCAACCAGTGGGTAGGGGGTTTGATTGCCTACATGAGCGGACCATCATAATGTTGGGATTCACGTGTCACGTACGGGCAAAATTAAAACATATAAACGCAGCGGAAATATTAAATTGCCCGTACACGTATCTCCAAAGGTGTAGTTCGTGCGTTTCAATCGAAAATCACATTAAAGGAAGAGTTAACGGGGTTACCTCTCGTAGCATGCTTGAGATCAAATCGGTCCAGATGTTCTTTGATCCGAGTCCCACAAGTGTCGGGCCTCTAGTTCAGACACACCACCAATTGCGACGACGAACGGAAGAACGAACTCGCAGGAATCACCACTCAATTGTGCTAGCAATATCGAGGATGCAATATTCCGCACTCATAATCCTTTGGTCATCGCAAGAGCAAGAGTGAGAGAGAGCATCAGAATTTTTCTGCTCACAAAAATTGCACACACACACTTCCCTCCGGATCTTATCCGAATGGGCTATCTCGTACACCCCCAAAAAATGGTCGTCGCCAACCATTTTTGTGCGCACACACACAATCAGCAAGTTGATTGTGTGTTAACGCATGCACAACAATTTTTTTTTAATTTTTTAAATAATAACAACAATTGTTATTATTATAAAATAAAAAATGTACACTACTCTCACGTGTGTAAATTGGACACATCAATATGTGTCCGAACAATACGTGTATATCATTATATGCACGTACATCAATGACCAAAAATAAAATTAAATTAAATCCCATTTAATCTAATTTCTGTCCGACTATTTCGATAGTCGTGATTGCAAACATATTTGCATAATTGTCTTTCCGTTTAACGTCGTCATATTTATTGGTTAAAGTGTGTGACATCCCTAGGTTCATCACTGAGCTGGCAGCAAGACATGTACTAACACTTTAGTACTTCCAAGAGAATTAATTGTCCCGATTAACCTCTAGGTCTCACAAGCCATGAGTGACATCTAGCAATATGTCATGGCTACCCAGACAGTGTGAATTCTTCAAGAACATAATGAACCTATCAGCTTTGGCTACAGTGTAATTCAATCCCTCTGTCTTACCATATCCCGATCGAACAAAGACCATGGAATATTTGTCAAGTCACGAATTCGATCATATGCACAAATTCAATCGGCATGCATTTATACGAGACATAAACATTTTATTCTCGATTACAACCCCGGCCGAGGATTTCAATGCATTGTCATAATTAAATCTCATAGGATATCATACCTTGCATATGGCAAGGAGACAGATTCCATTTTGCGCACACGTATGACTTCGTATGTGTATGAACTATGACCATCAAGTACAGAGACGGATCGACGAACCGTCAATATGTGTTCTCGTGAACCATAGCCATCCAACACACAAGTCAACACTGTGCCCCAGGTCTAAGGATTATTTACACAAGACCAAAGCATGAACGATTAGACATTGACCACGCTAAAAGCTTCCATGTCGCTAATCGTTCAATGCATATCACGTTAAGTGAACTTGTCTAATACAAGCACATGTGTTCTAACTCGGGCATCGCAATACCCAATGACTTGTGACTTGCCATTCCCTCAAGTATCCAATACTTAAGTGTGAAGTTAAGAACACACCGACCTCAACAGGATTATTGATATCCATTCAATGATCCATCGATCGGGAACAGTTTAAAGATTCAGTCTAACTGTGAACCCGTCACACATATTCTCAACGTCTTAAGAATAGGTCCAGTCACAACTGATCTTAAGGAATTTATTCATATAAGTAGGTAATTGGACAAATGAATAAATACGTCTGTGCCATTGATTAAATAAGAAATCAGAAGTACAACCGAAATCCCTAATATGTAACAATTACATAATTGCTTTAGGGCATATCTCTAACACATAACCCCCATGAAACTCAATAGAGAATTTTTTTTTCCTTCACATATCTTATTCTTTCGCTAAGATTATATGCATGACATTGTCGATGCTTATTTCATTATTTTCTACGAAGTAAAGAAGAATGACTGTTGTATCTTGAAGGATGGTCACTAAAGCCTATCGCACCAAATTTCATACTCCAATGAGAAAAATTATCCTCAAGGACAATACTTGCACGCCTTAGATATTTTGATCCTATTTTTGCATCTTTTTCTAGAGATTTTCAATAATTTTTATTTCTCATATTATCTAATATTTCTCCCACAATCTTAAGTATAATTAAGATATCCAATAATCTTGTGGTTTCTGTTCTAATTGAATCTTAGAATCACATATTTTATTTGCTACCTTGGTTTTGTTATCTACTTCTATGTGTCTTCTCAAGCAAAACCATGGGCGAGCTTTAGTAGTTGTTCGCACCATAATACAAATTGAAGTTGGCCATAACGTATTTAGAAAAATCTTTACACTAACATTGTGATTCTGTGTCTCAGAAAGAGAGAAAGGCAAATTGATTTTTCTTGAAAAACGTGACGTCTGGAGCATGAGTTTTGCTCATGACGGAGGTCTTTCCGAAGCACCATACACTTAAGTGCTTGAAGCGCCGTTCTTGATGCGAAGGTCTTGAAGCGCTGTCTCCTTATAGAGCGCTTGGCGAGGATTTTCCTCTGTGAGTTTAGTTCGCAGAATTACATCAAGAATTCAAGTGTCGAAGCCGATTAAATCTTGAGGTTAGATTTGTGTTTTAATTCATTTGCGAGATTGAGAGATTATTTCGCTAGGAATTGGGGGCTAAACACTGTGTGCGTTCTTGGATGTAATTGGGGTTGGGAAACACTGAGAGTGTTTGTGTAACTCATGTGATCTGTAATCTCCGTGCATCGCTTGTTCTATAATGAAATCGTTGTTGCTCTTCCCATGGACGTAGGTCTCTACGACCGAATCACGTACATTTGGTGTCCGATTTACTTTACTCGTTCTATCTATTTATTTGATTGATCGCTTGGTTCTGCTCAACAATTGGTATCAGAGCTAGGCTTGCTTGAGTTGAAGCGAATCGATGGCGACAGAGGAAGCTAAAGTGAAAATCGACAGATTTGATGGGAAGGATTTTTCTTTCTGGAAGATGTAGATAGAAGATTATTTATATCAGATGAAGCTGCACAAGCCCTTGTCTAGGAAGAAACTAGAAATGATGAAGCAACCTGATTGGGAATTGCTGGATAGACGAGCAATGGGTGTTATTCGGCTGACGTTGGCTCGTAACGTCGCGTTTAATATCGTCAAGGAGAAGACCACTACGGGTTTGATAAAAGCCTTGTAGGACATGTACGAGAAGCCATCTACGATCAACAAGGTCTATTTGATGCGACGTCTATTTAACTTGAAGATGAGCGAAGGTACATCAGTTGCTAATCATATCAATGAATTCAATGTGATCGTTAGTCAATTGAGTTCAGTTGACATTGACTTTGAAGATTAGGTATGTTCTTTGATTCTATTATCGTCATTGCCTGATAGTTGGAATACTACTGTTACTGATGTTAGTAATTTCTCTAGGTCGACAAGTTTGACGTTTGATGGGATTCGAGATTTAATTCTGAGTGAGGACATTCATAGAAGAGAATCCGACGAATCTGTTTCTGCTGCTTTAGTAGGTGAAAGAGGAAGAGCTAGTGCTCGTGTTAGCAGAAGTAGTATGAACATAAATAGACCCAGTCAGTCTAGGACTGGCGGTGATGTCTGTTAGAATTATGGCAAGAGAGAGCATCTTAGAAGAAATTGTTTTAAGCTGAAAAACGAAAGGGCTAAGGGAATTAGAGTTGAATCTGCGGATGATGTTGCAGCTGTAGCTGAAAATTCTGATGGTGTCGATTGTGTCTTGTTTGTCATTGAGGATTCGTCGTTCGACGAATGGATTATGGATTCTGGTTATTCTTTTTATGCTATACAAAACAGGAACTGGTTTACTTCTTATCAATGCATGGATAGTAGTAAAGTGCAGTTGGGAAACAACGCTGAATGCGATGTTGTGGGTATTGGTGATGTTAAAATCAGAATGCATGATGGTATTGTGAGGACATTGACTGGAGTACGGCACGTTCCAGAATTGAAAAAGAACTTAATTTCCTTGGGTGCTCTAGATTCAGCTGGATGCAAGTATTCTTCATGAGGTGGAGTCCTAAAGATTGTTCGAGGTGCCCTAGCGATAATGAAAGGAATCAAGCATGGCGGCCTATATGAACTTCAAGGTGAGACATTGATAGGTTTCGCTCATGAGATGTCGACATCTGTTCGAGAGTCTAATGGCTACTCGAGGAAGGCCTGGGTGATTGTGCCGATGCACAAGTTTGATGCTGTTGTCAGAAATATGCGGTCGAGAGCTTTGATCGGAACAGAGACTGGCAAGTTGATCAAGCATGTGTGAACAGACAGTAGCATAGAGTCCTGCTCGAAGATGGTAAATAAATTCTGCATGAAAAAGAGCATAGTGAAACACCACACTAGTGCTAGTAAACCACAACAATTTGCAGAATTGATGAGCAGAGCATTACTAAAGACGGCCCGTGAAAAGATCTCTAGTGCTGGTATGGCTAGGAGAATTCCAGCGGATGCGCTTAGTATGGCGAGCTACCTTGTCAATAGATCCCCATCGACTGCGATTGGATATCGGACTCTTGAAGAAGTGTGGTTAGGTAATGTTGCTGATGATTCTATTTTTAGAATGTTTACTTGCTCGTGTTATTATCGAGTAAGTGATGGTAAGTTCGATGTGAGGGCAAGGTGCATATTCCATGGCTATGCACGAGGTGAGTGTGGCGATCAGTTGTGGTGCCCGAATAGAAATTCACCTATTTGCAGCAGAGAAGTTATCTTTGACGAGTCTCCAATACTTCTGGCTAGGAGTGATTGTAGCAGTGTTAATACGGATCTGAACGGTGTTCAGCTTGAGGTGGAGTTGCAACCAGAAACTCCTGAGGTAGTAGATACTAGTGTGATAATCGACACATATGGTGTTTGTAGCGAGGTGGAGCCTATAGAGCCAACGGTTGCTGTAGCTGCTGATATTGACAAGGTACGTTTTCAGTTTCCTAATAGATATGAAGGCAACGACGGTTTTGCCTTATCTGTGGTTAAGGAGATTGTCTCAGATAGTCCTTGTGGAGCAGTTAAAGGTGCATGTGGAGTTGGTGTTCTTATGAGGTCTTCGGTTATGGCGAAGTTTAAGTGCGGCTTGGACTTGAATGAAGTCTGTGGCGGTTGAGCCCATCAGGGTTGTTGGGAGACTAGTGGTGAAGTTCGGATTTTAAGCGAAGCGATTGCGACTTGGCTCAAACATCGACCCAAGGTGGAGATTGTTGAAAATATGTCTCGAGTTTAAGCACAAAGCGAAAACTGTCAAGATTCCGAACCGAATATTTGCGGACATCCGAAATCAGGCAAAGGAAAATATATATACATAATCAACTTATGAATTAAAGGTGATTGTGCGTTGGTGTCTTTGCTCAAGAAATAGAAAAGTCCAAAGCAGACTTGGACTCGGTCAAAAGAAGATACGGAAGTCACTTTCGTATGAATTTGGCAAGATAACAACCGAACAAGAAATCTCTATTTGTATATTCGGTGTTGACTTCTTTGACCGAGATAAAGATCCACTTTCTTTGGCGTGGCTTATACATATAAATACTCTCAAAAGGTTTTGTCTTTCGTGCGCCTCTATAGCATGTATATTGCAGGGTGTGCCGTGATCGTTTAGAATTGGCTTCTCAACTAATTGTCGAAGTTTTCATCGAAAAAGATTTGAAAAACGTGAAGTCTGGATCATGAGTTTTGCTCGTGATGGAGGTCTTTCCGAAGCACCATACACTTGAGCGCTTGAAGCGCCATTCTTGATGCGAGGGTCTTAAATTGCCGTCTCCTTATCGAGCGCTTGGCGAGGGTTTTCCTCTGAGTTTAGTTCGCGAAATTACATCAAGAATTCAAGCGTCGAAGCCGATTAAATCTTGAGGTTAGATTTGTGTTTTAATTCCTTTGCGAGATTATTTTGCTAGGAATTGTGAGCTAAACACTGTGTGTGTTCTTGGATGTAATTGGGGTTGGGAAACACGGAGAGTGTCTGTGTAACTCAAGTGATCAGTAATCTATGTGTATCGCTCGTTCGATAGTGAAATCGTTGCTACTCTCCCCGTGGACGTAGGTCTCTACGACCGAACCACGTACATCTGGTGTCCGATTTACTTTACTCGTTCTGTCTATTTATTTGATCAATCGCTTGGTTCCGCGCAACAAAACTTTCAAAATGGTTGTGACGTGGAGCTCCCAGACCCGCTCCTTACCTGGAACTGGATGATGCACGATATAGAATGACTGATCGGTAGGAGCCCCAAATCGGGCGTACCTCTTGGACCTGAAAATATTAACCACGACGAGGTGAGATAAAATTCAGTGAGTCAACGCCTAATCTCGGCTAGGGCGTTGATTCGCTCAGAGCATCCTACCAACCAATCACATAATCATAATACATATATCTCAATCCCATGCAACCTTACTCGCCAGGAGCCATACATAATGCAATGTTTGATACGACAAGACAGCCATATCAATCAATCCATTGGTAAGGCATCACATCAACTTGCATGCACATGACACCACATATAGTCCATTTATTAACAGATACAACCATGAGGTCAGGCACACTTGTCAGTTAGTGCCCAGCACCTAATCAGTTGGTGCTCTATTGGCATGATCAGACATCGTCCTTTACTTCCGGCGATGGCGTCCGATAGTCCGTGTGATTTCGCTTGACACGGCACAGACTTACCAGGAATCCCTGTAGGGGCTTCGGTCCTTCATAAGTTGCGACCGGCAACCGTCCAATATGAAGACAAGGATTAATGTGCATCCGATCAATCCAAAGACAAGGATTATCAGGAACGCCATTAAATGATCACTTAAGCACATTCGACAAACAACCAATTCATATTCGCATATTTAGTCAAATGCTCATACAACGTTCTTAAAGACTCGACCGAAGGCCATTTTCTTGCTAAAACATGCAGCTTGGTTTCACATGTAGCCATATGAATGCATAGGTTTATTCACCAGATTTTGCATCTAAATACGGGTGATCAAGCCACATACAACCAATCACAAAATCAATCAGAGCTTCCAGTAGTCAGGCATTGATCACCGCCTCAAGCAATTGATAACATAATTAAACATACTAAGCTCGATTATCCGAACTAACCATAGTCGGCTAATACGGTGACCAACTAACCAATTGAAAAATTCATCGCTCGCTCGGCTTTAACTAATCGCTTGCTCGCAATTACACAAATACAGCCAGTCAATCAATTCAATCTAGTCATCAAATAGCCACAGTTCCCTAGCTAATTAGACTAACTTAATTAATCATGGTCATATAGCCTAAATTAAGCTTCTAACTAAAGTGACCATTTCGACAAACAACCAATTCATATTCGCATATTTAGTCAAATGCTCATACAACGTTCTTAAAGACTCGACCGAAGGCCATTTTCTTGCTAAAACATGCAGCTTGGTTTCACATGTAGCCATATGAATGCATAGGTTTATCCACCAGATTTTGCATCTAAATACGGGTGATCAAGCCTCATACAACCAATCACAAAATCAATCAGAGCATCCAGTAGTCAGGCATTGATCACCGCCTCAAGCAATTGATAACATAATTAAACATACTAAGCTCGATTATCCGAACTAACCATAGTCAGCTAATACGGTGACCAACTAACCAATTGAAAAATTCATCGCTTGCTCGGCTTTAACTAATCGCTTGCTCGCAATTACACAAATACAGTCAGTCAATCAATTCAATCTAGTCATCAAATAGCCACAGTTCCCTAGCTAATTAGACTAACTTAATTAATCATGGTCATATAGCCTAAATTAAGCTTCTAACTAAAGTGACCATTTCGACAAACAACCAATTCATATTCGCATATTTAGTCAAATGCTCATACAACGTTCTTAAAGACTCGACCGAAGGCCATTTTCTTGCTAAAACATGCAGCTTGGTTTCACATGTAGCCATATGAATGCATAGGTTTATCCACCAGATTTTGCATCTAAATACGGGTGATCAAGCCTCATACAACCAATCACAAAATCAATCAGAGCATCCAGTAGTCAGGCATTGATCACCGCCTCAAGCAATTGATGACATAATTAAACATACTAAGCTCGATTATCCGAACTAACCATAGTCAGCTAATACGGTGACCAACTAACCAATTGAAAAATTCATCGCTTGCTCGGCTTTAACTAATCGCTTGCTCGCAATTACACAAATACAATCAGTCAATCAATTCAATCTAGTCATCAAATAGCTATAGTTCCCTAGCTAATTAGACTAACTTAATTAATCATGGTCATATAGCCTAAATTAAGCTTCTAACTAAAGTGACCATAATTAATCTACCTAAACATTCTATTAAGTTAATTAAGCTAACTCTAAATGCAATTAGCGTCCTAACCGAGAGTTAGGGGCTAACTCATAAATAGCGATCCGAGGCGAATACGGCAAGGCGATAGTGGCGGGGCTCTCGGTACGCTCGGCTCCCAGCGACATAGCATGGGCATGGCGAGGTGTCGGTCCACGGAACACTGGCGGAAGCTCATGGTTTTGGTGAGGGCAACGACGGAGAAGCTCGCTTTCGGGGTGGCGGCAGCTGGCTCCGGTGGTTCAAGATTTCAAGTGGTCCACGAGAGCTTGAGGTCTTGGATAATGAGTAAGCATCATTGATGGGACGGCGAAGCTCGGTTGGGGGTGATGGTTCGGCGTCGCAAAGCAATAAGGAGGAGAGGGCGGGGTGATAGGGTTCTTAGCTGGAGGCGAGGATGGAGGGGCATCGTGCGACCTTCAGGGTTTGAACAATGGAGAAAAGGCAGCAGTGAAGAGCGACGACCACTAGCGCGGCAACGGGAGGCTGAGGATGGCGTCGGGAAGTTGTAGCGGGCGTCGGGGAAGCAGAACCAGAGCAAGGGAGTGTGTTTGGGCTACTCGGTCCAAGGTAGCTGAACACATCGATGGTAGTGGAGGGACTGAGGGGAGTGGTGCAATGCAGTGGTGGTGGTGGTGGTGGTGGGGGCTAGCAGCGGAGGATGGAAGAGATGACATCGGGGTGGGGGCTGCTCAGAGAGAGAGAGAGAGAGAAGTTTGAGTTGAGGTGAAGTGATGGGTTTGGTGGGTGGTTGTACAGTGGGGCCTACATGTCAACTCACCATTTGAATTCTTTGGACTTTTGTGCATAAAAGCAGGAACAAAAATGTCATTTAGCATTTTAGGACTGGTTGGACATTTGGGATATTGGGCGGAGAGTATTTTGGTCTTTTTCACAGCTCGGACTCGGTTAGGGTTAGACTTGGGCTTGAGGATCTCTATCATAATGCACAGCAACTAAACTATTGAAGCTCAATCGTCACTTAAGTCCTTAAAATTCAATTTCATACAACGAATTGGAATTCATATTTAATCCTTAAATTGAATTTTATTATCTTACAGACGTCGAAATTTCAGAGCGTTACATAAATGATCATTTTGAAAGTTTTGACATGAAAGTGAGCATTGTACACAAGTTTTGGCACTTGTAGTGTACTTATAGCCATTAAGTCTCAATGCTAAATGAATTTTTCTCGGACATTAATTATTCTTTATGTGGTAACAAGAATGGTTCTATTTAATAGCTGACATTAGCTTTATCAATTTGTCTTAAAGTATTGTATATTAGTGAATTGATGGTTTGAGTACTCTCGTGAATTAGATTTGTAGTCACAAGTCCAAAACACTCATGCATGTAGCATTTCTTTTTCCTTATTTTCTTTGTTCATATCCTACATCTGAATAAGTATGCTTGTTTCTATAGTAACTTAATTCTTTGTTGCGCTTTTGCCACTCCCAATTTGACTTAGATATTCCCTTTCACAGTGTACTGACCATATTACCCCTCGTTTTTTCCTCCTTTAGAATTCTATATCCGCAAAGACACAAATGTGGAGCCCATTTAGGATTTATTTTATTTGCTTCTTCTTTTTCTTCAACTTCCCTTTTTCTTCTTGGTGGTATTGTTGATTAGGGACTCCTCGATATGAGGATGATGCCACCTCTCATGGTCTAAGGATCAAGGACAAGAAAAAATCAACCAATGTGGTGAAAGAATTGTGCCGGCCCCATAACATATTGCTTTTGAATTATTCAATGATTACTGGAGATGAGAAGTCGTGTTCTTAATATGAACGAGACTATTCCTAGAATGATTTTGTTGATTTAGTTTATGATGCTTTTGTGATATGATTGTTCTTTTCTCTATATGAACAATCTCAAAGAGTTGATTAACGTAATCAAATTCTCTCTTTCTTTGTATCATTTACAACGGATGTTAATTTCTGGTAAATTCAAGCAACGAGATATTTCGCTAAACTCGAAAACATTGGTGGTAAAAGTGGCCTCTCATTCGCAACCTAAAAATCATGAGTGAATTTCGCATATCACTCCAATCGAGTAATTATGAAAGTCATCGAGATATTATAATATCAAAGAGATTCCGCCATGCATCTGATTCTTGATTGTACGACATGAAATGACTATGCTTCAACAACTACTCCACATATTCTCCTCCTTCATGGACTTGATTGTACCTATACATAATCTATGCACTCTTGAAAGCTTCCTCCATTATCTTTGGAAACCGGATGACTTCTACAATTTCTCATCTCGATCATAACAAGTATACTATAGAAAAACAAAAAAAACCAAGAAATATGAAAACATGACGAACAAAAAGTAGTGGTGAGTGGTTCTAGGGTCCATTTGGAACTTATTCATTGGTGTACATAGAGGGCTTAGAGGAGGAAGATGAAGGAGTTTACCATACGATTCAACACAAGTGAGAACAAGAAGAAGCAAAGTGGAGGAAAAAGAAGAAACAAAAAAGAAAACCAAAATGGGCCCCACATTGAGGGGTAATATAGTCAGTACATTGTGAAATGGAGTGTTTAAGCCATCCAAAGAGTGGAAATAGTGCCGTTCGCAAAAAAAAATGTGATCCTTATAAATGCATTAATAAAATAATGAAGAATTTATCAAATGTTTACAAATCCGTTATAAAGCAATTATAAAGGCGTCAGAAAGTAGTTATTCGGCTATTGCAAAACCATTACAAAATGATGGCTTTCATGGAGATCATAACTACTATCAAAACTGTTATATTCAAATATTTCAAAACAGCTGAAATATCCAATAGTCGGTCCATTATGAAGTATGCCATATCGTAGTCACCGGTTGGCCAAAACCAACATCCGGCCATTTGTTGTTGTTGTTGTTGTTGTTGTTGTTGTTGTTGTTGTTGTTGTTGTTGTTGTTGTTATCGTTGTTGTTGTTTACCCAACTTGACATTGTATAATTTTTTTCATTCAACATCCAATTGACCTAATTTTGCATTCATGAAAAGCTCGTGACACAATCTTTCTAAAAATGTGATTCAATCATAGAAAAATATAGAAATCTCTGGTTTCTGGAGAACACGCTATACAAAAATCAAAATTTAAATTCAATGACTAATTCAATGTATTTTTAATAAGTTGAAATAAATGAAACTTTTTTTAGATTTTTTTTTGAAGAATTGGTCATATGGGTTGCTTTAGTAGTAAAAGAACCCACTTGTGTGTGTGGAATAGCAACTTGGATTCCTTAGTGCAAAACGTTCTACATTTTGGATCTTCCATTCCTTAATGTGCGGCTCTTGATACATGCTAAACGGGATAAGAATACTGGCAATCTCCATGAACAATAATGTTGAACCGCTATATGTTCAAAAACATTTCTCTATGCATCTTTACATCGTATCCAACAAGTCCTGCTTTTTCTGCTAAATTATCTCATATTTGTAAATTTGTTGCTGTGAAGCATATCAGTCACTCTATTTGATTAGTGGGCTAATTCCCTAAAAAGCACTAACTTTAGGTCTAATGACGATTTTGACCCGAGCTTTTTTTTGTCTCATAAAAAAACACAAACTTTAGGTCCAATGACGCTTTTGGCCAAACTTTTTTTTTTCATTTCATGAAAAAGCACAAACTTTAACTCGAGTCTCAAATCTGGCCCCCTTAATTTGGAATCATTAGTTGTCCAATAAGGCAATGCCACGTCATCAATAAATCTACGTGTCTTGTTGACGTGGATTTAAGATACTATTCATCATTTTCTTGGCACGGAATATGAAGTTGTTCATCCGCTTCGGACAGAGGGTAAGGCTAGGTTTGTTAAAAAAAAAGCTCTAGTCGTGAGCTTGGCGGATCTCATCCATGGGTGGTAATACACAGTTTCGGATTCCAATTATACAGCTGATGCTTGCTGGTGAAGTGAAGGAAATAATGAATAGGTTAACAGTCATCTTTCAAGTCGTGCCAGAAGTGAAGCAGATGAACAACTTCAAATTTCGTGCTAGGAAGACGATGAATAGTGCCTCAAATCCACATTAGCAAGCTACGTAGATTTATTGATGACGTGAAATTGTCACGTTGCACAATTAATGGTTCCAAATTAAGGGGAGCTGGTTTTAGGACTCGAGTTAAAGTTTGTGTTTTTCATGGGATTAAAAGAAGTTTGGACCAGAATCGTCATTAGACGTAGAGTTAGATGCTTTTTTAGGGAATTAGCCATTGATTATTACTTAGATAATCAATGTCGTTTTTTTACAACCTGTAATTACTGCGAAAGATCAATGTACCTGCACGGATCAATGGAACAAATAAATTTAGAAAAGCCATTAAGGGTCCGTTTCTATTGCAAAGCATATGATATTTTTGAAAAATTATTATCCAAGAAGTCAGTTTCCAGTGTTTGGTAAAGAAATGAACTGGAAGATATTTTCCATTGTTTGATAAGAAAAATCTAATTTGATTTCTTGCATCTTCGTTTAGCCGAAAATTGCTAATGTAGACGTCGAACGTCCTACGTGGTACGGCTGGTGTTAACGTGAATAGTTTTTTTAACTTTTACAAAATAAGCTCAATTTTTTTAGTGGTTCTTGTATGTCGCGACCCTCTCGAGGTTGTCGGGCTCTCGAGGGCTAATGGGCCGTCCAGTCTGGTCGGACGCGGGCCTCTCCCAAGGCCCATTACCCAAATCGCAACGGAGGTATGCGTAGTCGACCTTCAGTGTGGTCTAGTGACATGTGCTAAGTGTGCATGCCGAGGAGTCGCCACCAATCATTTTTTGGAGGGTATGATTGGACCACCCTATTGAATAGTCAGGAGTTTCTATTCAATTCTGCGATAACCAGAGAACTGGGTTCGGGGACTTAGTTACGTCAACTGTCAGAGTTGACGCCCTTTCGGTACCTAAGTTGACTGAATTTTCTGACCAAAGATTTCATGCAGATGAGTGGGGTACGAGTTCTAAATCTAGGAGTTCATGCAGATAGGAATGACTATCATAGCAATCACAATCAATAATAAAGTGCACAAATCGATGAATTCAAGTGTACAAATAAATCACATGGCATTCCTAATAAGGCCATATTGGCCTAGAGAAGCATCAATCAGGCTTAGGAATGATTTAGACATGATTTTGCCCATCAGGGGCAAAATCGTAATTTTGAGACAAAGGGGACAATTTGCCCAAAAAGGACAAAATCATCATTTCGGAATGAATCCGGAGTCAAAACAGGTTTGGTCGCTCAATTGACCCATTTCCTATTTTTTGGCCATTTTCGTGATTTTCGGGAATTTTAGAAACCGATTTACCATTCGAAGGGTAAAATCGTCATTTTCTAAAAATGGAAATGAAATGTGGAAATCTTAGACATAAGGTTTAACCACCCATCTGGCCCATCACCAAATTCTAAGCAATTTCCACAATTCATCAGAATATCAAAGACGATTCACCCTTTGAGGGGTGAAATCGCCATTTTGGATTAAATGGGAGAAAATCCCAAAAATGAAAACAAATCAATTTTTTGTCATTTTCAGCCTTGGACAATTTTTAGAATTTTTCTGCAATTTTTCTCAATTTTTTTGTTTTTCTTTAATTTTTCCATTTTTTTGGCATTTTTGATTTATTAATATTTTTTTTATATTTTCAGAAAATATTTTAACAAAAAGCATGTCTTTGACAATAGATAACACTCAACCAGATAAATAAGCTAACCACTAGACTGAAACAAATACATACAAATCAAGTCTATAAATGCAATATTTTAGAAAAATAATCCTGATATACGGATCGGGTACGTAAAACATACCGGATTGGACACCGGCCTTCAATCGCCCAGCCCCAGCCTGCGACCATCCCCATGCCCGTTACCTGTCGATCGCCATTAGAATGTCGATAGTCAATTTCACAAATTAAGACTAAAAAATAAAAAAAATAAAAAAAATTAAAAAATTAAAAAATTGGACACTGTTCCGACACTGTTCATGCACTGTTCCGACACTGTTCATGCACTGTTCGGATTGGACACTGTTCATGCACACGTCCGACACGTTCGACACTCTCCGACACGTCCGGACACGCTATGACACGGCTCGACACTCTCCGACACGCCCGGACACTCTCCGACACGTTCGACACTCTCCGACACGCTCCGACACGTTCGACACTCTCCGACACGCTCCGACACGTTCGACACTCTCCGACACGCTCCGACACGTTCGACACTCTCCGACACGGCTCGACACTCTCCGACACGTTCGACACTCTCCGACACGTTCGACACTCTCCGACACGCTCCGACACGCCCGGACACTCTCCGACACGTTCGACACTCTCCGACACGCTCCGACACGCCCGGACACTCTCCGACACGTTCGACACTCTCCGACACGGCTCGACACTCTCCGACACGTTCGACACTCTCCGACACGTTCGACACTCTCCGACACGGCTCTCCGACACGTTCGACACTCTCCGACACGCTCCGACACGCCCGGACACTCTCCGACACGTTCGACACTCTCCGACACGCTCCGACACGTTCGACACTCTCAGACACGCTCCGACACGTTCGACACGCTCCGACACGTTCGACACTCTCCGACACGGCTCGACACTCTCCGACACGCTCCGACACGCCGACACGTTCCGACACGTCGACACGTTCCGACACGCCGACACGCCGACACGCTCCGACGACGGGGTGGTGACCCGAGGCCGTTTCTGAGCTCCACCAGCGGCGCGTAGGCTCCACAAGCTCCGAGGGAGGAGGTAGGACTCCGGGGCTGTCACCGGAGGCGATGGCGGTGACGGATTTGGCCCGATCCGAAACAAACCCGAACCAAACTCCGAAACGGGTGGAGGTCGCGGGTCTTGAGTTGTTCACGGCGGCTTTGAGGTACGACGGCGGAAGGATCGAAGGCGAAGGCAAATAATGCACGAAGGTGAGGATTCCTTTTTTTTTTTTTTTTTAAAGAAGAAGAAGAAGAAGAGCTCCTGAAGAAGAGGAAGGAGAGGAAGAAGATGAAGTCGCGGGAGGAGAAGAAGCCAGCGACGGATGAGGGGAAAGGTGAGTAAATAATAATAAAAAATAAAATAATAATAAAATAATAATAAAATAATATACTAAAAAGTAAGAATAATAATAAAATAATCAAAAGCAAAGACAAAATGATTAGTTCCCTTTTCCTTTTGAATGATTATGTTTTCACTCCTTTTCCTTTTAATCATTACTAATATTTTTGCCAATTTCAATTTTATGGTGATCAGAAAACACCCAAAATCGAACCTGAATTTTACTATTTTATGAGGTTCAAAAGTAAAGAAAATTAAAAATAAAAATACTGACTATTTTTCTATATTTTTGTGACCTCAAATACTACTTTTCTTGATTTTCATTTTATTTTTATATTTTTCGAAAATAATAATAATAAAAAATACGAAAAATATGAAAAAATATTTTTTTATCCAAAATGGTTCCTTTAGCTTGGCCAATGTTACCAAAGTTGATTTTGTAATTTTTCAGCTTTTTATGGATTTTATATGAATTTTTGAAAAATAAAGGAAACAAAAAGGTTGATCAAAATTTAGGTGTCAACAGCTGCCCCTCTTTGAGAGGAATCTCGTTAGAGGAATCTCTCAAAGATAAGGTGACACCTGAGTCCTGATCGACTCGACTTGGGAAACTAAAGGAAAAGGAGTCATGACATCCAATCTTCATGCTTGTCCATGTATGCTCTTTCTTGAAGGGGGAAACGTTCATTTGACATGAGAGAGTGAGATAGTAGAGAGACATACCTGCCACTTACCTGTTCGATGCTGCCGGTTGCGACGACTTTCAAGAGGATGCCTAGGACTCGTCATTCAGAATATCCTAGGGAGGTTAAGCTTTGACCTGTATGGTAGGTCATACCATTATGGGATTCCTAACGGCTAGGAATCTAAGGAAGGCGCATCCCACGCCCTGAGATTTGCCAAGGATTTTGATCCGTATGGTGGATCGGACATTTGTGTCGATGCTTATGGCGGTACTTACCAATGAGTTGACCCTTATGGCGGTTTCTACCATTGTTTGACCCTTCAGGCGGTATCTACCTTTGTTTTGACCCTTCAGGCGGTTTCTACCTTTGTTTGACCCTTCAGGCGGTATCTACCTTTGTTTTGACCCTTCAGGCGGTTTCTACCTTTGTTTGACCCTTCAGGCGGTATCTACCTTTGATTGACCCTTTAGGCGGTTTCTACCTTTGAGTTGACCCTTCAGGCGGTTTCTACCTTTGTTTGCTTTGAAAAGGGGTCTCATGACGAGGGTTCTCCACGTCCGATGAGACTGCCTAAATTTTGAAAAGGGGTCTCATGACGAGGGTTCTCCACGTCCGATGAGACTGCCTAAATTTTGAAAAGGGGTCTCATGACGAGGGTTCTCCACGTCCGATGAGACTGTTTGATATTTTTGAAAAGGGGGTCTCATGACAAGGGTTCTCCACGTCCGATGAGACTGTTTGATATTTTGAAAAGGATTTTTTTTTTAAGGGTTTCTCTTCCCCAAGAAAATATTGGTAATCTTTGAGAAGACAGCAATTGTCCAATTGACAAAATTTTATGACTTAAGCTTTAGTCATGAGATGTGCATTTTGATGCTGGAGGTTATCCAAAATATTTTTGCAACGTGCAAATGTGATCACGAATCCCTTGCATGGAAAATCTGGATCCACAGTTTGAAAATTCCCAAAAAGAGTTTGCTCAAAACGTCAATTGGAATATTTCTTGACAAGGAGGCCATCTCACCTGTTTTGAGGTGATGATTTTTAGGGGATGCACTCAATTCCCTACTGACCTGTGCCTAGGTTTTAGGCTCATTCGCAGCGCATACATTTTGATCGGTCGGGAGGTCTTCCACGGGACCGTAATGTTGGGCTTGGATATTGGTTTTCAAGGGGGACCCGCTTTGGAGTCGGGGCCATCGAATGAAAATCTTCACCATCTGCTCCGGGTTTACAAGTCAAGAACCCTGCAAAATGAGAAAGAAAGAGTCTTGCTCGTACTTCTTCGAGCTAAGCTATATGATAACCCAAGTGTCTTAGTCAGAGAAGACTGTTTCAGGGTTGTAACATTGGTAGGATTGGGGACCGAAAAAGGCTTGTTTTTGGCCCAGAAATCACGAAGGATTCGACATTGGTGATCATTGCAAATTTGTCACATGTCTTTTCCATTCTGCATCTTCCATTTTTGAGGTGTGCAACCGCTTTTGAGGTGTGCACAAATCCTTTAGAGAACGTCTCTTGTGGTATTAAGAGATTGACAATTCTGTCCGTGTTTTTGCACCACGGCTGACATCGTTTGGGGAGCAGTCTTCTTGATCTGACTCCTTTATGGGTTTTTCTCTCTTCCCAACTAGGCTTTATTGGGGATCAATCAAACAGTTTTCACGAGCATCGGCCTTGCTTTTACCAGGCACTTTGCTTTTTCTTGATGCTGGGGATTTTTTGTTGAAATCCCGCCTTTTCTTTTCCTTTGGAACTACGATGTTCAGAAAATTGTGCTAGATATACAACTTGAATCATAGCACACTTAAACGCCGATATGAGATTTTTCTATAAATCCCATCTCTTGATTTCTTCCGTTCTTGGAGTGATACAGTTTCTATCTTGAAACATCCCATGATCACCAACAAGGGTTTATGAAATGAATTCGCAGGCTCAACTTGGCTGTGCAAAGGATATGGTGTTTGGGATAGAGAATGAATGCTTCTCGTCATCCTATGGCACTTGGATTACCATATAAACAACACACAAAGATTAATGTTAGTCCGAGCAAGAAAATTTCTAACCATTTTCTCCTGATGCTGCTGGACTTACTTCCTTTTTGCCCCGGTGTGGGGTGGTTCTTGACAGGGTTAAGAATGAAAACCGCCGTTCAAGTGGGTTGTCAACGGTCACCTGTAGTGTTTATGATATGAAACGAACGCCTCCGTCGTCCCAATCCATGTAATCGCTGCGAATGGTCCCTACCTCCATAGGTCCAGATTTTACTATTTGATTCGCTCCACTCATCTCTCAAGTGTATGTAGGATGTGTTTGGATTTGAGCTTGCCTCTCTTTTGAGGAAACATCCTTTTGAGAGTTTTGAACAACTTTTGATTGGAAAAATCTCTTTCGTTTTCCCAAAAATTTTACCCGTCAAGGGGATTTTATGGTGCACTATGCGTGTTCAGACAACCTCATGTTTCAAAACATGAATGCCAATGAAGTTAGAATTCCATGTCTTTTCTAGACATCAGATTTTGAAAGCTTTTTCTTTTTCTCTCTGTGTTTTTTTTTTTGTTTAACATCTTCAATGGATTGGGGGAAAGGGATACCTACCTGTCCACCGTGGCTGGAGATCCCTGAAAATGTAAAAGAAGCATATCATTGTATGTTCACGAATTTTTCGAAAATCGAAACGATACATCCTACCCTCATGTACCCTAACAGGTAGTATGTGGGATGTAAAAACTTATTCGTCTCCAAGGCGATTCCCTTGTCAAGGATAAAAAATAAGTGTTAATTCATATTCCCAAATTCAAGACAAATTGGGACGATACAACTTTACTCTTGATTTTCATCCCATTCTGATGTTGCGTATTGATATGAACAACCTCTATCAAATCCGCCTATCCATGCTTGGAGTGTTTGTAACATCAATGGTTCATCTGCCCCCCAGCTGGGCAACGTTTGTTTAGCCATTTGAATGCATGGCCTTTTAGGGCCTTGTCTCTTTTTATCACCTGAGAGGAAGAAGAGAGGAAACATTATCCCCTGATCTGATTGAAGATCAACTAGGAACGATACGTCCTTTTACCAAACGGGTGGCTCCGCGGCCGAATGTATCTTGTATTGAAGGAATGGATTCCATTATGCTCTGCGGGTGATAATTATGGTTCATGGAACTTGCTCTACGGATTAAGTGATTAATCCACGGCCTTCGGCTTGAAGATGCTCAAAGGGTGATGTTGACACTCACGCGCAATTAGTTCTAGATATTAATGAAAGATGTTCCCGTGGGAACCTTACAGTGCGATCAACAACATATGCAATAGGAGTATTCAACCCCTTTTCTCGAAGCACTTTTCATCGAGTAGCCATGCCTTGCATCAGACGTTTGATCACCGGCCTCGCGTCACCACTGCGATGGTCCTCCGGCTCCAAATTGATCGAGCCAAAGATTGAACTCATCGCCAAGGAAATTGCTCGGGTCTTCGAGCCATTGATGTTCAAATTGGGTATCAACGATTGTTGGGGGCAGATTTCTTTCATTGCCTTCGTTGTGAGGGATTGGAGTCTTTGAGCTGGAACCTTCATCATTGCCCTGTTGGGGTTGAGACATACATTCCCGAAGAGTATTGATCCAAGTGTCCAGCTCCTCATCAAGGAAATCACCTGTTCTTTCTAGCCCTTGGTGCCCAGATTGGGTGTCGTCGACTGCAGGCGAGGGATTCCTCTCTTTGCTCTCGCCGTGAGCAATTTGACCCCTCGAATTGGAACTTCCTCCGATGACCGGCAGGTTCATATGTGCACTCTCTACCAATGCCAGATCCGCTTCAGGGACAGCATTAATGACTGATTCGCGCTCAAATTGAGGAATTTCTATGTGCTGGAACTGTGGCATATACTCCTGAGGAGTATTGAGATAGCTCGGCGGAGCATTCTGATTTGGGTTAGAGGAGTCGCTGACACGACTGCTAGTCCCGTCATTGCTGAAACACGGTTGGGTGCTCTTGGCTCTCCAATCATCATGGTTGTAACTCTGCCCAGCACTTGAGCTCCAACTGGCTTTATGATGGTTTAACGCTATCCTTCCATCCCTTAGCAATCTCCTATAGTACTTGAGGTGAGACTCAACGTTAATTCTAGAGAGCCCCGGCACATTCATAATCTCGAGTATGCGCAGTGGGCTAGCCGAATCAACTCCCAGTTCTCGAATTGCATCAACAAATTTGGTGTGAAGCTCATAGGTCCAGTAAAACCTTGTTCTCTTATCACCCAAAATATCGTCAATACTTCGGTAGCTATTCTTTACGGGATCTAGTCGTTTCAAAAGTTGTCCAGGGAGGGACTCACCGACTTTGGATTGGCTGGCTGCGACAGCGAGTTCGTCATTGAGAGAATTCCCCCTGTGATGATTCATATCCCATTTCTCAGAGGATGTTGGTGTTGATTCTATGGTGTTGACTTGCTCATGCAGATCTCCGGCGGTATCTGGCTGTGTCGGAAAATGCTGTGGAGAATACGGTAACAGCTGAGCGTTATTCATCAACAGGGATGGTTCATCGAGGAACACCTCGCCGAGGACAACAGGATTACCACAATTAAGGCAGGTGGCCTTGGTCAGAGCTTCCTTATATCTCGCGCTTTCAGCTTGAAGCTTCTCATTCTCCTCCTTCAGGACCAGTAACTCATGGTCTGCGTATTGCTGTTTCACCCGGGTTCGTTTGTTGGCGAACCAAAACTTGACCTTCGAAAGCTCCAATCCTATTTTTCGGCTCAACTCCATTTTCTGTCGTTTGCTTGGAGTGGGGCATTCATTGAAGAAAGCTTCGAGCTCTCGGATTTGGCCTGGAGTGTGGCGTTGTAGTTGCTTCCTTTTCCGACTCCGGTCATCATTGTATACTCCTTCTTCGTAGCTGAAACCTAGAATTTCATCGCTGGAGGAGTCAGTCTCTATGGCCTTCGAGCAGGATTCAGCTCCAGGATCTTCAAAGTCTCCTAGCAGTTCGTGCTCAGAAATGTCCAGGTCAGGCGTTTCTAGCTGTCGCGACCCGTCCGGAAGCGGACGCGGCTAATGGATTACCGATCGCGGGTCTTGGATCGGCGCGAGCCCTCCCAGGCCCATACCAAATCGCGGCGGGAGTATTCTTCGACGATAAGAGTCGATCCCTTTCGACCTTCAGTGTGGTCGTGGTGGCATGTGCAAATTGTGCATGCATTTGGAGTCGCCACCGGTCTTTCTTGGAGGGTAGACCGGAAACCTTACTAACCGATTGGGAGAGATCGATCAGTTCTGCGGAACCAGAGATTTTGGGTTCGGGGACTTGGTTACGCTGGTGTCATTACCAACGCCCTTTCGGTACCTAACGCGAGTGATTTTCCTGACTAAGAGTTCATGCAGGCGCAAGTTTGGGTGAGGTAAGTCTGACTTTGCACATTAACCAGTTTAACATGCTCACGTAATCATAATAAATAAATAGATGTCAATCACATAAACATCTATCCTACGTGGTGATCATGGAATTATGACTTAATGGGTCTCGAGCCAATGAGACCACATTTAATCATTTTAATATTTTAATAACGGAGAGCCGCTCTTCGCTTCTTCTTGGTTTCTTGAACTCTTCAAGAATTGGGCCCCAAAGAGCTCGCCGACTTAAAAGGCTCCTCCACGTAATCCTCGTAGCATTTACATCAACAATTGACTATGCTAAAAATAAAGATTACATGAAAAATAAAAGGAGTACGCAGCCTCCATTTAATAATTACAACCCCAAATATATAAATAATCATCATACATTCATATATACATCAATCACATTGATTAGGGATTTTTCCATGATCACCACCCTTTCATGTAAGTAATAAATTCACAATTTAAAACTTAGGAAGGCACAATAAAAATTCTACGTTGAATCATATTCAGAATTTTTACGTAAAATAAGATAGCCATAGATTTTCGATTCAAAATTGATTTAGTCTCAATTTTTGCTACGTTGATTAATTTATCATATAAAATAATCAATCTCCATTAGCCATGTAAGACGAACAATTCGTTAATACATATTGGCCATAGTATTGCAAAAATTGCAAAAAATCAATTAAATGCACGAAAACACCTAAGGATTGGCTCTGATACCACTGTTGGGATCCACGTAACACGTAGCAGAAATAAATAACAACCCATACATGTATCTCCAGAGGCGTACTTCGTGCATTTCAATCGAAAAAAATCACAAAGTCTCAAAGGGAGTAAATAGATTACCTCTCGTAGTGTGCTTGAACGGAGGTGTCGGTTCGATATTCTTCGATCTCAGCCTCCACAAGTGTTAGGCATCTAGTTCGGACGCACCACCAATTGACGAACGGGGAGACGACTAATAACTCCACAACAATTGTGCTAGCAATATGCGGAATCAATATTCCGAACTTAGTATATTTTGCTCACTCAAGATTGTGAGAGTATAGAGAGTGTTTGTGTTCTTCTCTCTAAGCTCTCAAAAATTTGCACACTCTACAAAATGTCTCTCTCCTTCAACCTCAAAACTCTTGCCATCCTTTTATAGCCAAAAATACCTTCCAATAAATTGTATTTAAAAATAGCACTAACAATTATAAATTCTATCTAAAAATAGCACTCACAAATAAATGATATTTAAAAATAGCACTAACAATAGCACTTCACAATTTATAATACAAAAATGCTATTTAAAAATAGCACTAACAATAGCACTCACAATTTATAATACAAAAATTATATTTAAAAATAGCACTAACAATTATAAATTCTATCTAATAATAGCACTCACAAATAAATGACATTTAAAAATAGCACTAACAATAGCACTCACAATTTATAATACAAAAATGCTATTTAAAAATAGCACTAACAATAGCACTCACAATTTATAATACAAAAATTCTATTTAAAAATAGCACTAACAATTATAAATTCTATCTAATAATAGCACTCACAATTTATGATAAATAAATGCCATTTAAAAATAGCACTAACAATAGCACTCACAATTTATGATAAATAAATGTCATTTAAAAATAGCACTAACAATAGCACTCACAATTTATAATACAAAAAATGCTATTTAAAAATAGCACTAGCAATAGCACTCACAATACAAAAATGCTAAAAAAGGCACTAACAAAGGTGTTAAAAATAATAACCATTATTATTATTACAAGAGTTAAAGAGGTTACCAAACAATACAAATATGCATAACGTATAAATACGTATGACGTATAAATACGTAGAGCATACGTATACATCCGTGAAACCGGGGACTAATTGAAAGAAAAATGTGCAATTAAGCCCTTTTGGTAAAAATTGATTAAATTGGAGGGCAAATTGACCTAATTGCACTTTAAGACTTTAGAATCCAATGTCATAGCTTATAAAAAGTGAGAATTGAAAACTAAAAGACTCGAAAATGATTTTTTTTAGGCTCGGTTCGGGTTTATGTTTGTGAAGGAACATAGTGACCCGAGCCGAATTTTTGATATTTAAAGTGACACACTTAAAGAGGAAATTAAAACAAAATTATCGAATATTTTTGGGTATTTTTCTGACCACGAATGGTATTTTTCTGATTTTTTGGGTATTTTTATAATTAAATAAACTCGAAAAATATTAAAAATACCGAAAAATATTTTTTGTTCAAAATTGGTTCCTAAGGTTAAACCAAGGCTTCCAAAGTTGATTTTGTGATTTTATGACCTTTTTTGATATTTTTAATTAATTTTAAAGAATAAAAATCACAATAATAAATGGTAAAAAAAATCAGGTGTCAACAGCTGCCCCTCTTTGAGAGGAATCTCGTTAGAGGTTTCTCTCAAAGATAAGGTGGCACCTGATTCCTAACCGACTCAACTGGGAAAATAAGAGAAGAAATGTTATGACATCGGATCCTTAAGCCTATTGATAAAAGCTCAAATCAATCCCCGGTTTGCTCTAACAATTTGAACATGGGCCGGAGTGAGAGAGGCTTACCTGAAGCTCACCTGTCGGATGCTGCCGGTTGCGACGACTTTCAAGAAGATGCCTAGGACTCGTCATTCAGAATATCCCAAGGAGATTAAGCTCTGACCTGTATGGTAGGTCATACCATGATGGGATTCCTAACTTGTAGGAACCTAAGGAAGGCGCATCCCACGCTTTGGGATTTGCCAAGAATTTTGATCTGTATGGTGGATCAGACCTTTGTGTTGATCCTTACTGCGATATTTATCAATGAGTTGACCCTTATGCGGTTTCTACCATATGTGACCCTTCAGGCGGTTTCTACCATTAATGTGATCCCTCAGGCGGTTTCTACCTTGGTTTGACCATTCAGGCGGTTTCTACCTTGAGTTGACCCTTCAGGCGGTTTCTACCTTTGATTTGACCCTTCAGGCGGTTTCTACCTTGTGTTGACCCTTCAGGCGGTATCTACCATGTGTTGACCCTTCAGGCGGTATCTACCTTGTGTTGACCCTTCAAGCGGTATCTACCTTTGATTTTGACCATTCAGGCGGTATCTACCTTTGATTTGACCCTTCAGGCGGTATCTACCATGAGTTGACCCTTCAGGCGGTTTCTACCTTGTGTTGACCCTTCAGGCGGTATCTACCATGTGTTGACCCTTCAGGCGGTATCTACCTTGTGTTGACCCTTCAAGCGGTATCTACCTTTGATTTTGACCCTTCAGGCGGTATCTACCTTTGATTTGACCCTTCAGGCGGTATCTACCATATTTTGACCCTTCAGGCGGTATCTACCTTGATTTGACCCTTCAGGCGGTATCTACCTTCATTTGACCCTTCAGGCGGTATCTACCTTTGAGCTGACCCTTCAGGCGGTATCTACCTTGTGTTGACCCTTCAGGCGGTATCTACCTTGTGTTGACCCTTCAGGCGGTATCTACCATAGTTTTGACCCTTCAGGCGGTGTCTACCATCAGTTTTGACTTTGAAAATGGGTCTCATGACGAGGGTTCTCCACGTCCGATGAGACTGCCTAAATTATGAAAAGGGGTCTCATGACGAGGGTTCTCCACGTCCGATGAGACTGCCTAAATTATGAAAAGGGGTCTCATGACGAGGGTTCTCCACGTCCGATGAGACTGTCTGATTTTTGAAAAGGGGTCTCATGACGAGGGTTCTCCACGTCCGATGAGACTGCCTAAATTATGAAAAGGGGTCTCATGACGAGGGTTCTCCACGTCCGATGAGACTGTCTGATTTTTGAAAAGGGGTCTCATGACGAGGGTTCTCCACGTCCGATGAGACTGTTTAAATTATGAAAAGGGGTCTCATGACGAGGGTTCTCCACGTCCGGTGAGACTGTCTGATTTTTGAAAAGGGGTCTCATGACGAGGGTTCTCCACGTCCGATGAGACTGCCTAAATTATGAAAAGGGGTCTCATGACGAGGGTTCTCCACGTCCGATGAGACTGTTTGATATTTTGAAAATGGGTCCTGGGACGAGGGTTCTCCACGTCTGATAGGACTTTTCTTTTAAAAGGGTTTTTCTTCCCCTCTTTTTTAGAGACCCCGAAGTTTGTCGGGAATTCAGTTTTTGAAGTAGTGAAAGATTTTATTTTGACAAAGCTTCACTTGAGTCTGTTGAGGCGACATTCTGGGAGCTGGGTTCTCCAGGTATCCTGCAGAAATTTGAGCCTGAAATATTTTTCTTCACCAAGAAAACGTTAGTAATCTTTGGGAAGACCACGGCTGTCCATTTGACAAAATCGTATGATTTAAGTTTTAATCATGAAATGTGCATTTTGATGCTGGAGGTCATCCAAAGCATTCTTGCAACATGCAAATGTGATCACAAGTCCCTTGCACGGAAAATCTGGATCAACAGTTTGAAAATTCCAAAAAGAGTTTGTTCAAAACGTCAATTGGAATATTTCTCGACAAGGAGGTCTTCTCACCTGTTTTGAGATGTGGTTTTTATAGGGGATACACTCAATTCCCTACTAACTTGTGCCTAGGTTTTAGGCTCATTCGCAGCGCATACATTTTGATCGGTCGGGAGGTCTTCCACGGGACCGTAATGTTAGGCTTGGATATTGGCTTTCAAGGGGGACTCGCTTTGGAGTCGAGGCCATTGAATGAAAGTCTTCACCATCTGCTCCGGGTTTACAAGTCAAGAACCCTGCAAAATGAGAAAGAAATAGTCTTGCTCGTACTTCTTCGAGCTAAGCTATATGTTAACCCAAGTGTCTTAGTCAGAGAAGACTGTTTCGGGGTTGTAACATTGGTAGGATTGGGGACCGAAACAAGCTTATTTTTGGCTCAGAATTTATGAGGGGATTGACATTGGTGATCATCGCAGATTTGACACCTGTCCTTTCCTTTCTGCATCTTTAGTCTTTGAGGTGCGCAACTGATTTTGAGGTGTACACCAACTCTTTAGAGAGCCCCTCTTGTTGCATTCAGAGAACGAGAACTCTCTCTGTGTCTTTGTTCTGCGCTCGGCACCATTTGGGGAGCAATCCTTTTGGATTTGGCTCCTTCAGGGATTTCTTCTTTTCCCATCCGGCTTCATTGTGGATCAATCAAACAACTTACACGAGCATCGGCCTTGCTTTTACCAGGCACTTTGCTTTTTCTCGATGCCGTGGATTTTTCTCATTCACTTTTGAAATCCCATTTTTTTTTTCATGGGATCGTGTTAGACATATAGTCTAAACATGCTTTAAATATCAGTCCGGGATTTCTCTTTCGTAATCCCTGAGTCTTGAACTCTTCCATTTTTGAAGTGGTGCAGCATCCGTCTTGGAATGATCACCAATGGGTTCATGAAACGAATTTGCAGGCTCAACTTGGCTATGCAAAGGATATAGTGTGTGGGATAGAGAAATGGATGCTTCTCGTCATCCTATGGCACTTGGATTACCATATAAACAGCACACAAAGATTGATGTTAGTCCGAGCAAGAAAATTTCTAGCCATTTACTCCTGATGCCGCTGGACTCACATCCATTTTGCCCCGATGTAGGGTGGTTCTTGACAGGGTTAAGAATGAAAACCGCCGTTCGAATGGGTTGCCAACGGTCACCTGTAGTGTTTATGATATGAAACGAACGCCTCCGTCGTCCCAATCCATGTAATCGCTGCAAATTGTCCCTACCTCCGTAGGTCCAGATTTTACTATTTGATTCGCTCCATTCATCTCTCAAGTGTATGTAGGATGTGTTTGGATTTGAGCTTGCCTCTCTTTTGAGGAAACATCCTTTTGAGAGTTTTGAACAACTTTTGATTGGAAAAATCTCTTTCGTTTTCCCAAAAATTTTACCCGTCAAGGGGATTTTATGGTGCACAATGCATGTTCAGACAACCTCGTGTTTCAAAACATGAATGCCAATGAAGTTAGAATTCCATGTCTTTTCTAGACATCAGATTTTGAAAGTTTTTCTTTTTCTCTCTGTTTTTTATTTAACATCTTCCATGGATTGGGGAAAGGGATACTTACCTGTCTCCCGCGGCTGGAGATCCCTGAAAATACGGAAGAAACATGTTATTGTATGTTCACGAATTTTTCAAAAAATTAGAACGATACATCTTACCCTTGGTCATATACTCTAACGAGTATACCAGGTTTGTAGGAAATCTGCCCGCTTTGATGACGAGTTCCTGTCAAGGATAAATAATAAGTGTCAATTCATGTTCCCAAATTCAAGATAAATTAGGACGATACAACTTTACTCTTGGTTCTCATCATGTTCTGATGTTGCGTTTTTGATATGAATAACATCTATCGAATCCGCCTATCCATGCTTGGAGTGTTTGTAACATCAATGGTTCCTCTGCCCCCAGTTAGGCAACGTCTATTCTGTTATTTGAATAGATGGCTCCTTGAGTGATTTACCCACGTTTATCACCTGAGAAGGGAAAGAAAGGAGATATTACTTTGGTATTCGGTTGAAGATCGTTTAGGAACGATACATCGTTTTACCAAATAGGAGGCTTCGTGACCAAACGTATTTCGTGCTGAATGGGGTAGATCCCACTATGCTCCGCGGGTGATAGTCATCATTCATGGAACTTGCTCCACAGATTAAGTGATTAATCCACGGCCCTTGGCTCGAAGATGTTCAAAGGGTGACACTCAGAGCGGTTAGTTTTAAGCGTTAATTAAAATGTTCCCGCGGGAACTTTACAACGAGATTCGTAACACATTCCTTCGACGTATTCGCCTCTCACTCTCCTGAGCCTTCTAATGATTTTGCATACGAGCTTAGAACCAGACGTCTGGTCGCCGGTACCGGTCACGACTGCGAAGATGCACTTGTTCCAAAATGCTTGACCCATAGGCTGAGTTGCTCATTCAGGAGATCGTCTGACTGTTCGAGTCGTTCAAGTTGAGCATCCTTAATTGCGGGTGACGGACTTCTCTCATTTTCGGCACGAACAACCCAGTTCATCGGTTTATGCGTGATCCACACGCCGAGTTGCTCACTGAGGGACTCACTTGAAATTTCAAGCCATTGACGCCCAAGTCGGGCATCCTCAACCGTTGGCGATGGATTCCTCACACTACTTTCGGCATGAACAACCTCACTTCTCGAGTTGGTACTTTCATCGTTGTCCAGTAGGTTTGTATCCAATGCTGGATTCGCCGTAGGAATAACACTAACGATCGGTTGGTACTTAAATTGGGGAGTCCATACCTGCTGAAATTGTTGTACATACTCTTGAGGAGTACCAGGGTAACTCAGGGGGGAATTCAGCCGATCGAACCAAGAATAGATGTTTTCAAGGAGATCATCTGAACCATCGAGCGACTGACACTCAGGTTGAGTATTGTCAACTATTGGAGAAGGAATCTTTTCACCATTTTCGTCATGGACCACCTGATTCTTCGAGCCGGAATCCCCGTAATTGTCTCGCAAGATTGTATGTGCATCTCCTGCCAATGTTAGATCCGCTGTAGGACTAGCATTACCGGCCAGTCGGTGCTCAGACTGGGGAGTCCCGATTTGCTGAAATTGCGGTACATACTCCTGAGGAGTACTAGGATAACCCAGGGGAGTACTCTGATTGATGCCTGAACAATCGACCGTGTGATTACCAGTCCCATCGGTGTTGAGAAGTGATTGGATGCTTCCTGCTTCATGAGGATTGCGATCACAGCCATGCTCATCGTTTAAACTTGAACCGCTTCTATCTTGGTCTAGCGCCACTCGTCCATCTCTCAGTAGTCTTCTGTAGCACCAAAGGTGGTTCCTGACTTTATTTCTATCCAGCTCCGGCATGTTCATGATCTTGAGTATGCGCGATGGGCGAGCCAAACTGATCCCTAACTGTTGAACTGCATCAACAAATTTGCTATGAAGCTCCGAGGTCCAATAAAACCTTGTTTTCTTGCTAGCCGAAGTAGTGTTGGCAACTCGGCGGCTACTCTTCGCGGAATCTGGTCGTGTTGAACCGCCTCTATCTTGGTCTAGCGACGCTCGTCCATCTCTCAGTAGTTTCTTGTAGCGCCAAAGGTGATTCTTGACCATATTTTTCGCCAATCCCGGCACGTTCATGATTTCGAGTATGCGCGATGGGCGAGCAAAATTGATCCCTAACTGTTGAACTGCATCAACAAATTTGCTATGAAACTCCGGGGTCCAACGAAATCTTATTTTCTTGCTAGCCGAAGTAGTGCCAGCCATTTGGCGGTTACTCTTCTCGGAATCTGGTCGTGTTGGAGGTTGCTCTGGAGGGGATTTAGTGGTCTCAGATCGGCTGGTCACGATGGTGAGTTCATCATTGAGCGGACCTGACTTGTCATGACGCATGTTCCCTTCCACAATGGGCGTCGACTTTGATCTTATAGCACTAGTTTCCTCTTGTAGATCCTCGGCGGTACCCGCCTGTTTCGAAAGATGTTGCGAAGGGCATTGCAACAAATGAGCATTATGAACCCCCAAATCTGGCTCTTCAGTGAATACTCCGTCCGTGGGAACAGGGTTACCGCACTCAAGACAAATAGCGATGCTTAGAGCTTTTTTGTACTGAATGTTTTTTATTCGAAGCTTTTCATTTTCCTCCCTCGCAATCGCTAACTCGTGCCGATCGCGTTGCTGCTTCAGCCGGGTTCGTTTGTTTTCAAACCAGCACTTGACCTTCCGAGGCTCCCACCCTATCTCCTGGCCCATTTTGATTCTCTGTTCCATGTCCGGATAGGGGTATTCCCTGAAAAACAATTCGAGTTTATGGACTTGACTTGAAGTGTTGCGTTGGAGACATTCCCCTTTCTGACGCTGATCGCCGTCGCGGGTATTGTTCTCGTTAACCAAGCCGCAGGTTTCATCATTAGAAGGATCGGTCTCCATGGCCCCCGTGTCAGGTTCGGTCCTGAGATCTTCAAATTCTTCCAGCAGCTCAAGCTCGGAGACCTCCAAGTCTGGCGCTTCCAGTAAATGACAGAACCCCTTGAACATTTTGATCGAAATATCACTGCTTGATTTTTCGTTAACTCAGCTTTCTTTGTTCCTCCTTGGATCCTTACTTTCTCTGCAAATTCTGAAAGGTTAAAGGGGTCGGATCACTGTTCTTTGATCAAAGGTGATGGCTACCCGACGAGCGCTCTTCTCAATGCTTCGAGATTCCCACTTCGTCTTTTGTGATGGCTACCTGACGAGCGTTCTTCTCGAGGCTTCGTAATTCCCACTTTGTCTTTTTTTGCTCTTTTCTATGTGAACGGAGCCTGAAGATCTCTTGCGTTGATTTCGTTTTGTCGAGCACTACGCTTGTCCCCCTGGCCCAGTCTCTAGAGTAACAAGCCTCCCCACCTTTCGGCGCCATTATGTTTCGTAAAACCCGAGATCACAGGACGGTGGTGGATTCGTGACTCATCGGGGATGCATTAACGAAACCCGTTTGGCTCTACTGCACATACTATTATTACCACTTCTCCCTGCTTACTCGAGCGTTTATAAGGTGATAGATTGACGTCAAGAAGATTAACACTTTAGCCTTATCAGACTCAGCCTCTCAAACACTCTTCACATTTCCACCCTCCTCTCCGTCATTCCATCGCATATGGATTCCTCCTCTGTGCCTGCTGCCTTAGCTGAAGCTTCGACCCAATGGGAGAGATTTTACCACCTCTTGGGTAGAGGTTATGGCTACATAAACAATCATCCTGAAGCTGAGGTTGAAGTTCGTACTCTGATTCCGGCCCTGGATACTGTGTGTATTGAAGGTACGAAACTGCAAAGGGAGTTTGTGATCTTCCCAACTCTCTTCAACAATTTCCTGCAGGCTTACGAAGTTGCTAGCCGGGAGGTCACTTTAGCTGGTATCGTGCGAGCCCGTTATCAGGACCGAACTGAGTCCCTGATGTTGGCCATGCTGACGGCCGATAACCATAAAAGGGCTGTTGAATACGCCCACGCCCAGGTTTCGATGCTGGTCCGTGAGAGGGACAACTTGGTGGAGCGTCTGGCTCTTTTTGACACCGCCTTTGAGCAAGACCAGCACAACTTCGTGCTAAGGTTCCAGTGTGCCTGGTTGGAGGAAAGGCTTGAAGACCTGAGCATGGATATAGCTCGCGGGAGGGTGCTGGTTCAGGACTTAGAGCTTGAGTTCGAGTACTATGAGACCAAGGTGAACGAACTTAAGGAGAAATGTCGTCTCCTTTTCTTCAAGCTTGTAGACCTCGATTCCCGGAGTGTGGGTTGTAAGCAAGGCATGGATAGCATGGAGAGTCAATTAAGCTTTTTTGTGATGCTTGTCAGAACTCATTTTGGGTTTACTGCTCCCCCTCAGTGATCCACTTGTAAACTTTCCTGCTGAATGAAATAAATGCGAGTTTGTTTATATATGCCCTTTCATTCTGCATTGTTGACTAGCCGAGAAAGGTTTTTGCTTTCGGATCTACGCGACTCCTTTTTCGCCTGTGTCAACAGCTTGACTACGCATCATTCTCACAGCCCGACGCTTTATATTTGATTGACTTGAATGCCTCGTGAGAAATAGATTTGTAGTTGCTCGAAACTTAAAGATTGCCCCTGATTTTGTGGTCACGGCGTTTGGGGCCGCTAGTAATCTTTCGCTTTCGAGCTCGATCACATTTTGCTAGTAACTCATGCTATCAATTCTGCCTTCACACGTCGGGGCTGATTTTACCTTGAACTTAATAACAAGGAATTACCGTATACACACGAGATGACGTTCGCGAAAAAACATTATGCAAAATCAACTCTAGCTATTGAAGAAACAATCGCGTGTACCGATGAGAACTTTACAATAGGAGATACATCCTTCTCGCGTACATCCCCTTCTTTCTTTGGGCATGTACAATGACCAACCAATCTGGCCTCGGCTTAGGTATGCCATTACCGACTGCAGATCATGGTTGCCAATCTTTAATAGCTTCCAACTGATCGAACCAGGTATCAAGTCCTTCATCGAAGAAATCACCTGACCCCTCGAACGATTGATGTATAGGTTGAGCTGCATCGCCCGACGGATTCTTCGAACTGGAACCCCCATCCTTATTTGGGATTATAAGAGGAGATTTGATCGGTTGACTACCACAAGCATCTCCCACTTGGGAATTAGGGAAATAAAAATGCTCCAAGCATTCTCCCATTAGGTCATCTGAAGCCACGTGCTCCGATTGGGCAAACCCTTGAGCACTGAGCGTGGTGGGCTGATCTGCGACAGGATGAACACTGACTAGCTGCTGCTCGGACGGGGGAGTGCTTACTCGCTGCACTTGTGATGCGTGTTCTTGAGGAATATTGAAATGACTCGCGAGGATATCCTGATCAAATCCCCAATAGTCGTCTAGATTCGACCGGGCCTCCTTTGACATAGGGGTGCTGGGCTCGCAGCCGAGTCTATTGCTCGGATTCAGCTCTGTATAACGCTGTCCTAACGCCCTTCTGTAGCAACCAAGGTGATTCGCGACTAATTGCTTGGTAAGTCCCGGTACCTTCATGACCCTAAGTATGCTCGTCGGACCTATGAAGTCGAGTCCTATCTGTCGAACTGCGTCTAAGAACTTGAGATGAAGCTCCGGGGGCCAAATGAATTTCTTCTTCTCGTCGTCCAGAGTGGCGCTGATAGCCTGCCGACTAATCTCTAACTCCTCTTGAACTGTATCTGATCTTACCGGAAGCTGTTGCGGAGGAGATTCATGGGCTTCGATGAGGTGACTCCGATCATAATGACACGTATCTTCTTCCTCCGAAGACACTGGTATAATTTCTGTGGGATCGATCTCCTCATGCGCGCCATTAGCAGGATCTGATTGTGCCGGAGATGGCTCAAGGGAGCAGGGGGATGAATGAGCACCTTCCATCCTCGTAGAAGGCTTACCGGGGAACAATTTACTGAGGGTGGTAGGGCCACCGCAGTCAGGGCAGGTAATAGTACTGAGGATTTTCTCATACCGCATGTTTTCCATTCGAAGGTTTTGGTTCTGCTCTTTTAGGGCCGTGATCTCCTTACGCCTGTGTTGGACACCTAGTCTGAAACGTTTATTCTGAAACCAAAAATGGATTCTCATAGGATTCATTCCCAGCTTCTGGCCCAATTCAATCTTTTGTTCCTCGTTTGGGCAAGGGCATTCATCGAAGAAAGCTTCAAGCTCCTGGATTTCTTTCCGAGCGTAGCGCTGGCGACTTTTTCTTTTCCGGGGTTGAGCGTCGTGGCCACTGCCGTCGTCACCACTGCGATCTTGATGTTCGTCACCGGCGATGTTGAGTTCCATGGCTTCGATGTCGAATTTGATTCTAGAGAATTTGAGGTCTTTCAACGAACTCGTCACTCGGGGTTCTCTGTTCTCTTTTGTATACTCGCTCTTTCGATTTGTTGCCTCCTTTTCCTCGAAAGCTAGGTCTGTTCAGCGTTCTGTTTTTGAAATGACGGAACTGTTTACCTCCTGCTCAGCTTTCCGACACGAAGGGGTAACCAAATCCTTCCGCGGCTTCTTCGATAGTAGCGCTCGCCTTTCACTTTTCCTCGATAGTCATGCATGTTCAGCACTGTCTTCTCTTTTTAAGTGGCAGAGCTGTTCACTCGCCGCCCAGCTTTATGCGTGATGGAACAACACAATCCTTTCGCGGCTTCTTCGATAGTTGCGCTCGCCTTTCACTTTTCCTCAATAGTCATGCCTGTTCAGCACTGTCTTCTCTTTTTAAGTGGCAGAGCTGTTCACTCGCCGCCCAGCTTCATGCGTGATGGAACAACACAATCCTTTCGCGGCTTCTTCGATAGTTGCGCTCGCCTTTCACTTTTCCTCAATAGTCATGCCTGTTCAGCACTGTCTTCTCTTTTTAAGTGGCAGAGCTGTTCACTCGCCGCCCAGCTTCATGCGTGATGGAACAACACAATCCTTTCGCGGCTTCTTCGATAGTTGCGCTCGCCTCCCTCCCAGCTTTAATAATGGCGAGACCGAATTTGTCAGGCCTGAAATTGCGGATCAGGACATGTCTGATGATTCACGGGAGGAGCAGCCCTCGCTTTACATTAATTAACCCGGCTCCACAAGCATTATTGCTGCAACTTTTCTCCACTCTCGAGACGCTATAAAATGCGGAGTTGGTGTTTGGGAGATTAACGCTCTCATATAATTTGCTTCCATCCTCTAATCGCTCCACTACACACATCTCCGTCGAAAATGGCTTCTTCCCAAGTTCACACTTTCTCAGCCGAAGCTTTGACTCGATGGAAAGAGTTCTATAACCTCTTGGGTCGAGGCTACGCTCACATAGCCGATCATCCCGAAACCGAGGATGAGATCAGAGTCATGTTCGGGGACCTGGACATCACCTCCCTCGAGGGTACCGCGTTGGGGAGGGAATACAGTATTTTTCCAACGCTCTTTACGAACTCCTTGGAGGTCTACCGCGCTGCTCATCGGGGAGTTACCGTGGCTCGTGTCTTGCGAGCCCGTTATGAGGATCAGTCCGACCGCCTAGCGTTGGCTGACTACCTGGCCGATAGTCACAAAAAGGCTGTTGAGTTCGCCAAAGAGCGGGTTTCGACATTGCTACGCGAGAGGAGGAATCTGGTGGAGGACTTAGCTCTATCTCTGGCTACCTATGAGCGCGATCGACGTAATGCCCTGCTAAGGAATCGGAGCGAGTGGCTGGAAGAAAGGCTCAACGGCATAAACGAGGATATAACTCGTGAGAATGGACTTGTTCGGGACTTGGAAGCAGTCGCCGAAGATCACGAGACTCAGGTTGTTGCAGTCAATGATGAACGCAAACGCCTCCACCTCAGGCTTGTGGACCATGATACGCGGAGTGGTGCGTATAAACAAAGCATCCATAACCTGGAGGGCCAGCTGGGCTCCTTTGTGTCGTTGATTAGGGCTCACTTCTGCTTTACTTTTCCACCCCAATGAATTGTATGATCTGGTTTGGGCAAGAATGAATGAAAGCCCCTGTGTTTGTTTTAGCTTTTATATGATCCATTTCTTCGAGCATCCGGACATCTTAGACTTGGATGAGCCGATCCATAATAAGTCGTGTAGATGTGTTCTGATTTTCTAACTCACTCATGGTCAGATGAAAGAATAGCCTCAGACTTATCCAAGAAAAGATTTCTCTATGCTACTTGTTTTTCACCTGCAAATGAAAAGACCGAGTCAAAAGGAATAATCTGAAAAAGAAAGCATAGACCCCTTTCAATCTTATGCTTGCTCGTAATTAATAATGACAAGAACTTTTACAAGGGTTTTAATCTTGTGCGAAAAGTTTTTATCAATATTCCTCGAAAGAAAGCATACTATTGAAAGGAATGTAATTCACGATAATTGCTTTTGACCAATATTCAGAAGAGCGAATTAGTCAAAAATGCAAGGCATAACGACGTGTTTTTAAATTTAATTGAAGATACGGCATCCAAATCAAGGCCGTTTTGTTAAGAACGAGAGCAATTTGGACATCTATCTCGTCATTAAATTCGAAATAACGTCAATACTCTTGATCAATTATCGTGGATTACTAGTGACGTATGACATGCATGGACCAATTCAAGTGTATAATTCCTTCTAGCGAAATTGGGGTTGGATTACCCTGTACGACCAAAAAGGTCGTGTAAGATTTTCAACTTTAGTTTCCTCTAAAGGAATTATAAACTTGACTTGGGAGTATTCGGATGATTAGAGAAAATGCCACTATCACATTCCCATGACCCGTCAAAAGAAATACAACCGAGTTCCATCTGAATGTATACACCAATAGATCCCTAATACAATCACTCTAAGGGGTGAGATAGAGAAAGCCTCGATAAAAATAAACCCTATACAAGAGGACTAGTAATGGAAAATGAAACCAAGGAATGTGATCCTAACGTTTAAGGATGCCCCAAGTTCGATCTGTGACTTCCGGATCACTTGCCCCAACTCGTCATCTTCATTGGACGATATCTCAATAATGTCCATAGTAGGCTCCTTTGTTGCTCACTCGGTGTTCGCCATGGGATATCATCCTCCTCGTCTTCTATCAAGGACGTTTGGGAAAAACACATGCATCTATCCTTGAAATGGCATTTAATCTAATCACCAGAATGCATTGAATGAAATGCCTATATTTATATGAACTGTAATAGTTTTGAGGGATAGAGAGTCTTACCAACCCAACTCGTCGACTTATGTGCGATTTTAGGTGTACCAACCGCCCAAAGACATGCGCATGAGACAAGTGATGGTGAACTTCTAAAAATCAGAGGGTTTGGCACCTAAGGTTAAGGTTCCCACCTCGAGTTCTAGAAAGAGCCGATTCCATTGCACAACTATCGTTGCATTGGGACTCAATCCATAGTTCGAAGCGAGCGGAATTGAGAAGTGGATTACCCCGTGTTTTTCCTCACGGAGATTCTATTTTCAATTCCTTCTATTGTGTTCCTAAAGGCGGCGCCTGGGGTTTTAGGCGCGGTTGTGTGTGTCCATGTGTCGTGATCATCACAATGCAAGTCATGCACAACAATTTATCAATCAGCACTTCAAATCATCCACACAACATACATTCCTACGCCACACCTGCGTAAAATAAAGTTAATCACAGACTACACCCCTTATTACTCCAATCTGCAAAAACATATAACACCTATCGTGAGCGGACTTACCTCACCTTCAAGAGCGCCTGTAGGGTTAGAAAAATCACTCAATTTTTATTACGGCCTAAGTCCACTTGAGGTCTAGAACCATAGTTTCTAGAACAAGTCCCCAGTGGAGTCGCCAGCTGTCGCGACCCGTCCGGAAGCGGACGCGGCTAATGGATTACCGATCGCGGGTCTTGGATCGGCGCGAGCCCTCCCAGGCCCATACCAAATCGCGGCGGGAGTATTCTTCGACGATAAGAGTCGATCCCTTTCGACCTTCAGTGTGGTCGTGGTGGCATGTGCAAATTGTGCATGCATTTGGAGTCGCCACCGGTCTTTCTTGGAGGGTAGACCGGAAACCTTACTAACCGATTGGGAGAGATCGATCAGTTCTGCGGAACCAGAGATTTTGGGTTCGGGGACTTGGTTACGCTGGTGTCATTACCAACGCCCTTTCGGTACCTAACGCGAGTGATTTTCCTGACTAAGAGTTCATGCAGGCGCAAGTTTGGGTGAGGTAAGTCTGACTTTGCACATTAACCAATTTAACATGCTCACGTAATCATAATAAATAAATAGATGTCAATCACATAAACATCTATCCTACGTGGTGATCATGGAATTATGACTTAATGGGTCTCGAGCCAATGAGACCACATTTAATCATTTTAATATTTTAATAACGGAGAGCCGCTCTTCGCTTCTTCTTGGTTTCTTGAACTCTTCAAGAATTGGGCCCCAAAGAGCTCGCCGACTTAAAAGGCTCCTCCACGTAATCCTCGTAGCATTTACATCAACAATTGACTATGCTAAAAATAAAGATTACATGAAAAATAAAAGGAGTACGCAGCCTCCATTTAATAATTACAACCCCAAATATATAAATAATCATCATACATTCATATATACATCAATCACATTGATTAGGGATTTTTCCATGATCACCACCCTTTCATGTAAGTAATAAATTCACAATTTAAAACTTAGGAAGGCACAATAAAAATTCTACGTTGAATCATATTCAGAATTTTTACGTAAAATAAGATAGCCATAGATTTTCGATTCAAAATTGATTTAGTCTCAATTTTTGCTACGTTGATTAATTTATCATATAAAATAATCAATCTCCATTAGCCATGTAAGACGAACAATTCGTTAATACATATTGGCCATAGTATTGCAAAAATTGCAAAAAATCAATTAAATGCATGAAAACACCTAAGGATTGGCTCTGATACCACTGTTGGGATCCACGTAACACGTAGCAGAAATAAATAACAACCCATACATGTATCTCCAGAGGCGTACTTCGTGCATTTCAATCGAAAAAAATCACAAAGTCTCAAAGGGAGTAAATAGATTACCTCTCGTAGTGTGCTTGAACGGAGGTGTCGGTTCGATATTCTTCGATCTCAGCCTCCACAAGTGTTAGGCATCTAGTTCGGACGCACCACCAATTGACGAACGGGGAGACGACTAATAACTCCACAACAATTGTGCTAGCAATATGCGGAATCAATATTCCGAACTTAGTATATTTTGCTCACTCAAGATTGTGAGAATATAGAGAGTGTTTGTGTTCTTCTCTCTAAGCTCTCAAAAATTTGCACACTCTACAAAATGTCTCTCTCCTTCAACCTCAAAACTCTTGCCATCCTTTTATAGCCAAAAATACCTTCCAATAAATTGTATTTAAAAATAGCACTAACAATTATAAATTCTATCTAAAAATAGCACTCACAAATAAATGACATTTAAAAATAGAACTAACAATAGCACTTCACAATTTATAATACAAAAATGCTATTTAAAAATAGCACTAACAATAGCACTCACAATTTATAATACAAAAATTATATTTAAAAATAGCACTAACAATTATAAATTCTATCTAATAATAGCACTCACAAATAAATGACAATTAAAAATAGCACTAACAATAGCACTCACAATTTATAATACAAAAATGCTATTTAAAAATAGCACTAACAATAGCACTCACAATTTATAATACAAAAATTCTATTTAAAAATAGCACTAACAATTATAAATTCTATCTAATAATAGCACTCACAATTTATGATAAATAAATGCCATTTAAAAATAGCACTAACAATAGCACTCACAATTTATGATAAATAAATGTCATTTAAAAATAGCACTAACAATAGCACTCACAATTTATAATACAAAAAATGCTATTTAAAAATAGCACTAGCAATAGCACTCACAATACAAAAATGCTAAAAAAGGCACTAACAAAGGTGTTAAAAATAATAACCATTATTATTATTACAAGAGTTAAAGAGGTTACCAAACAATACAAATATGCATAACGTATAAATACGTATGACGTATAAATACGTAGAGCATACGTATACATCCGTGAAACCGGGGACTAATTGAAAGAAAAATGTGCAATTAAGCCCTTTTGGTAAAAATTGATTAAATTGGAGGGCAAATTGACCTAATTGCACTTTAAGACTTTAGAATCCAATGTCATAGCTTATAAAAAGTGAGAATTGAAAACTAAAAGACTCGAAAATGATTTTTTTTAGGCTCGGTTCGGGTTTATGTTTGTGAAGGAACATAGTGACCCGAGCCGAATTTTTGATATTTAAAGTGACACACTTGAAGAGGAAATTAAAACAAAATTATCGAATATTTTTGGGTATTTTTCTGACCACGAATGGTATTTTTCTGATTTTTTGGGTATTTTTATAATTAAATAAACTCGAAAAATATTAAAAATACCGAAAAATATTTTTTGTTCAAAATTGGTTCCTAAGGTTAAACCAAGGCTTCCAAAGTTGATTTTGTGATTTTATGACCTTTTTTGATATTTTTAATTAATTTTAAAGAATAAAAATCACAGTAATAAATGGTAAAAAAAATCAGGTGTCAACACTAGCAGATGGGAATAACTTTTAAACATGATGGATCGGGGTATCTCGGGCTGATCTAGTTCACTCAGTTTTCTCAATTCGCTCTTACGTGTTTGCTCACTCTAGAAATTTTCTCAAGTGATTGTGCGTGTCCTGGAACCGTCCTTCAGGCTGCATATGAAGACCAGCAAGCAAGCGGTCCTCCCGAGATCCTGCAATTACTCATCGTCTGTATTCCCCTTTCTTTTTCCTCGTGATAGGATCACAAACTCTCTTGCATTGATTCAGTTTCATCGAGTATTGCGCTCGTCCCCTAATTCAGTCTTCAAAGTGGTGGGTCTACAATCTTTCGGCGCCTTTTATGATTTGCTAGGCCCGAGAACGTGGGGAGCAGCGGTGGACCCGCAATTAATGACTCCGTTTAATTCATTTAGCTCCATGGGAATTAACGCTATGATCTTCTCTCAACCCCTTTTCATCGTTCAAACGAAAGTGGCATTTTCCCTGTGCATGCTGTTACTCTTCATTTCAGCATCCCGGACGCTTGGTGAGGAATGAGTTCGTGGCCACTCAAAATTTTAAAGACCGTCTCTGGTTTCAGACTTAATCTAACAAGGGATCATCACAACTGAGCATGACGATGTTCGTCGATAGCGTTGGTTTTAATATAGAATTAACTATAGTCATTAAAGAAAAATGTTCCCGTAGGAACTTTACAACGGATAAAATGAGTGATCTACTCGTGAACATGTTCTTCTTTCTATGGGTGTTCGTAGTGACCGACCCATCGTGCCCCGAGTCAGGTGCTAGATCATGGCTGTCCAAGCATGCCAGCTTCCCACTGATTGAACAAGGCATCGAGCCCCTCATCGAAGAAATCGTCTGTCGTGGGTTGACCAGCGGCAGGCAGAGCACCAGCCGACTGCTGCTCGAATGGAGGAGTGCGCACTCGCTGTACTTGTGACACGCGCTCTTGAGAAGTGTTGAAATGGCCTGGGAGGACATTCTGATCAGCTTTCAGTTTGCCGGTGGTCGGGTTGCTAGCTTGATTGATGCTTAGATTTGGCCGGGTATCTCTTGATGCCTGAGCATTACAATGGCGGTCGCCCCTAGCTTTTGAGCTCGAGACGGATTCCTCCCGATTTAGCTCCGCTCGACGTTGTCTTAATAGCTTTCTGTAGGCAGCAAGGTGATTCCTGACCAGCTCCTTACTAAGCCCCGGTACATTCATGGCCTTAAATATGCGCGTCGGAGTTGCTGAGTCGATCCCCATTTGGTGAACCACATCTAGGAATTTGGAATGCAGTTCAGGGGGCCAAGCGAACCTCCTCTTATCGTGGCCCAAAATTGCATCGATGGCTTGACGACTGATTAACTCATCTCCAGCAGGACCCGACCCTATCGAAAATTGTTGTGCATGAGGCTGATATGCTTTGAGCTGGTCGGCGGTAACATCCAGCTCCTTGAAACTGTAACTCCAATCAAAGCGATGCAAATCCCATCCCCAGGAGGCATTTGTATCATCTTCGTAGGATCATCCTGCTCATGCGTGACTCCGGCAAAATCTGGTTGAGCAGGAGATGCCCCGAGGGAGTAGGGTGGTAAATGAACGTCTTCAATCATCGCGTGAGGCTTATCGGGGAATATCTTACCGAGGGCGACGAGGTTATCGCAATGAGGGCAAACGGTGATATTGAGAGCTTTTTCATACCTCATGTTTTCTGTTCGCAGCTTTTGGTTTTCTTCCTTTAAAATCTCGACCACCTGACGTTTGCGTTGAGCCCTCGATTTGGATCTCCTATTTTGAAACCAAAACTGGATCCTCGACTGATTAATTCCCAACTCCCGGCTCAATTCAATTCTCCACTTCTTTTTCATGTAATGGCTTTTACTGAAAAGGGTTTCCAGCATTTGGGTTTCCTCCTGAGAGTATTGGTGAGGACGTCTTCTTTTCCCGAGTTGAGCATTGTGGATGTCGTTGTCGTCGTCGCCGTGATCTTGATTTCCGTTGCCAGAAGTGTTGGGCTCCATGGTTTTGGCGTTAGACTTGATCTTGGAATCTTCGAGATCCCTCTGTGGTTCAATTTCTGAGATTTTTGAGTCAGTCGCCTCTAGCAGCTGACAGTAACCTCTTAAATATGTTGGATTGAGAAATGTTTGATTGGTTCTTGCCCACTCAGAGTTCTCCACTCTCTCCTGTATGCTCACTCCCTATAAAGTTTTCTTCGAGTGACTTTGCATGTTCAGGAGACGCTCTTCAAGCATCATTAGGCAAACGTTCCCCCTCAAGACCTTGAATTTCTCGCTTAGCTTTTCAACGTGATGGGACTGCCAAATCCTGTTAGGGCTCTCTTCGATAGTTGCGCTTACCTCCCACCTAACTCTAATAATGGTGATCCCGACAAATCTTTTACATCTTTTAATTGATGAGCCGGAAATCGCGGATCGAAACGAATCCATTGGTTCTCGTGAGGGGACCTCCTGCTTTACCCCCTAACTGGGCTCCACCAGCATTATTACTGAGACCCTTCATCATCCTTGAGTTGCTATAAAATGAGGAATTAATGTATGGAAGGTTAACGTTCTCGCATAATCAGCCTCTTCCTTCTAATCTCTCTGTTAAACTCGTCTTATTCTCAAGCCAACCCAACGCAAATGGCCTCCTCTCCCGTACGCACTTTTTCAACTGATGTCTTGGCCCAGTGGGAAAAGCTTTATAACCTACTGGGTCGCGGTTACGCGCACATAACCGATCATTCTGCAACCGAGGATGCAATCTGTGTCCTGCTCGAGGACCTTGATACCACTTCTCTCGAAGGTACTACACTGGGGAGGGAATATAGAACTTTCCCGACTCTCTTTGCACACTCCTTAGAGGCCTATCGTGTTGCTAATCGGGAGATTCTGGTGGCTCGCGTCTTGCGGGCTCGTTATGAGGATCGATCTGATCATTTGGTGCTGACCAACTATCTGGTTGATAGTTACAAAAAGGCCGTCGAGTTTGCTAATGAGCGGGTCGCGACGTTGCTTCGCGAGAGGAGAAATCTGGTGGATCAATTGGCCATATCCCTGACCACCGGCGAGCATGACCGCCGCAACGTCCTGTTGAGGCTTCAGAGCGACTGGCAGGAAGAACGGCTCGACAAGATAACCGAGGACATAGCTCGCGGGAATGGACTGGTTCGGGACCTGGAAGTAGTCACCGAAGAACACGAGGCCAAGGTCGCCGAAGTTAAGGGAGAATGCAGAAGTCTTCTCCTCAGGCTTGCCGACCACAACATGCGGAGCTGGGAGTATGAGCAGAGCATTAATAACATGGAGGGTCAGTTGGGATCCTTTGTGTCGTTAATTAGGGCTCACTTTGGCTTTACTTTTCCACCCCGACTTGTATGACCTGCTTCTGAAAACCCTCCGCCGAGCAAAATAAATGAAAGTTCTCGTGTGTGTGTTTTAACTTCTGTATGGTTCATTTCTTCGAGCATCCAAACATCTTCAACTTGGGTGAGCCGAACCATAATATCAATAAGCCGAGCAAATACGTCCTGATTTTATAACTCGCTCATGATCAGATGGAAGAATAGTTGCAGATTTGTCCAAGAGAAGATTTCTCTATACTACTTGTTTTTCACCTGCAAATGAAAAGACCGAGTCAGAAGGAATAATCTGAAAAAGAAAGCATAGACCCCTTTCAATCTTATGCTTGCTCGTGATTAATAAGGACAAGAACTTTTACAAGGGTTTTAATCTTGCGCGAAAAGTTTTTATCAATATTCCTCGAAAGAAAGCATACTATTGAAAGGAATGTAATTCACAATAATCGCTTTTGATCAATTTCGAGAGGAACGAATTACTCAAAAGTGCGAGGCATAATAACGTGTTTTAAATTTAATTGAAGATACGGCATCCAAATCAATGCCGTTTTGTTAAGAACGAGAGTAATTTGGACATCTATCTCGTCATTAAATTCAAAACAACGTCGATATTCTTGATCAATTATCGTGGATTACCAGCAACGTAAAACATGCACGAAACAATTCAAGTGTATAATTCCTTCTAGAGAAATTGAGATTGGACTACTTGTTGACACCTGATTTTTGATCAGTCTTTCATAGTTTATTTTTTAAAAATTCATAAAAAATCTATAAAAAGTTAAAAAAATTAAAAAATCATCTTTGGTAGCCTTGACCAAGCTAAAGGAACCATTTTTGATAAAAAAAAATAATTTGTCATATTTTTTAATATTTTCCAAAAATAGAAAAATACATGAAAAATGAAGAAAAATAGCGTTCGATGTCGTAAAAATATAGAATAATAGTCAATATTTTTATTTTAATTTCCTTTTCATTTTGAACTCATAAATAGTCAAAATTCAAGTTCAATTGCATGTGTTTCTTCACGACGCATAGAGTTGAATTTGGCAAAAAAATGTCATTCGAGTATTTTAATTTGTAAATTTCTACATATTTTTTAGTCTTGACGTCCAATTAGATCGACCACCATCTACAATAAATTCCCCTTGCTGAATATTTTCGTTTTTGTTTCACATGATTTCATGGTGTAAAACGCCGAGTGGATCCCCAAATATAATCGGGTCGGCATGAGCTCGATAGCTCGTCCAAGACCAAACCAGGGCACGGCGAACCCCATGTGAGTACTCTCGAACTCCTTCGATGCTTCCTAATGCTTTTCTTAGGTTAGATCGTGTGTAGAATGGCTAGGACAGCTAAATCATTCTTGAGCTGTGATTGATAAATAGGGCCTTACTAGGAATGCCATGTGATTTATTTGCATATCTAGATTCCTTGAGTTGCGCATTTTATTACTGATTGTAATTGCTAGGATAATCACTTCTATCTGCATGAATTTCTAGATTTAGGGTTCATACCTTACTCATCCGCATGAATCTCAGGCTAGAAAATTCAGTCAACTTAGGTACCGAAAGGGCGTCAACTCTGACAGTTGGTGTAACTAAGTCCCCGAAACCATTTCTCTGGTTCTCGCAGAATTGAATAGAAACTCCCAACTATTCGATTGGGTGGTCCAATCACACCCTAAAAAAATGATTGGTGGCGACTCCATGGCATGCACACTTAGCACATGTCACTAGACCACACTAAAAGTCGATCACGCATACCTCCGTTGCGATTTGGGTAATGGGCCTTGGGAGAGGCCCGCGTCCGACCAGACAGGACGACCCATTAGCCCTCGAGAGCCCGACAACCTCAAGAGGGTCGCGACACTACTCTATACGACCAAAAGGTCGTGTAAGACTTCCAATTTTAATTTCCTCTAAAGGAATTATAAACTTGACTTGGGAGTATTCGGATGATTAGAGAAAATGCCACTATCACATTCCCATGACCCGTCAAAAGAAATACAACCAAGTTCCACCTGAATGTATACACCAATAGATCCCTAATACAATCACTCTAAGGGGTGGGATAGAAAAAGCCTCGATAAAAATAAACCCTATACAAGAGGACTAGTAATGGAAAATGAAACAAAGGAATGTGATCCTAACGTTTAAGGATGCCCCAAGTTCGATCTGTGGCTTCCGGATCACTTGCCCCAACTCGTCATCTTCATTGGACGATATCTCAATAAGGTCCATAGTAGGCTCTTTTGTTGCTCACTCGGTGTTCGCCATGGGATATCATCCTCCTCGTCTTCTATCAAGGACGTTTGGGAAAAACACACACATCTATCCTTGAAATGGCATTTAATCTAATCACCAGAATGCAATTAATGAAATGCCTATATTTATATGAACTGTAATAGATTTGAGGGATAGAGAGTCTTACCAACCAAACTCGTCGACTTATGTGCGGTTTTAGGTGTACCAACCGCCCAAAGACATGCGCATGAAACAAGTGATGGTAAACTTCTAAAAATCAGAGGATTTGGCACCTAAGGTTAAGGTTCCCACCTCGAGTTCTGGAAAGAGCAGATTCCATTGCACAACTATCGTTGCATTGGGGCTCGATCCATATTTCGAAATGAGCGGAATTGAAAAGTGGATTACCCCGTGTTTTTCCTCACGGAGATTCCATTTTCAATCCCTTCTATTGTTTTCCTATAGGCGGCGCCCGGGGTTTTAGGCGCGGTTGTGTGTATTTTCGGTGTCGTGCTAAAGCGATAAACATGCATCTCATTTAGCAAACACCGCTTCAATATAAACATCCACACAATCATACATCCTAAACTCCTACCTGCATAAGACAGAGTTAACAAACACTTCACCCCTTATTTCTCCAATCTGCAAAAACATTTAACACCTCAAGGGTTAAAGTACGTACCTCACCTTGAAGAGTATCTGCATAAAACATGTTAGAAAAATCAATCTAAGTCCCCAGCGGAGTCGCCAGTCTGTCGCGACCCTCTCGAGGTTGTCGGGCTCTCGAGGGCTAATGGGCCGTCCAGTCTGGTCGGACGCGGGCCTCTCCCAAGGCCCATTACCCAAATCGCAACGGAGGTATGCGTAGTCGACCTTCAGTGTGGTCTAGTGACATGTGCTAAGTGTGCATGCCGAGGAGTCGCCACCAATCATTTTTTGGAGGGTATGATTGGACCACCCTATTGAATAGTCGGGAGTTTCTATTCAATTCTGCGATAACCAGAGAACTGGGTTCGGGGACTTAGTTACGTCAACTGTCAGAGTTGACGCCCTTTCGGTACCTAAGTTGACTGAATTTTCTGACCAAAGATTTCATGCAGATGAGTGGGGTACGAGTTCTAAATCTAGGAGTTCATGCAGATAGGTATGACTATCATAGCAATCACAATCAATAATAAAGTGCACAAATCGATGAATTCAAGTGTACAAATAAATCACATGGCATTCCTAATAAGGCCATATTGGCCTAGAGAAGCATCAATCAGGCTTAGGAATGATTTAGACATGATTTTGCCTATCAGGGGCAAAATCGTAATTTTGAGACAAAGGGGACAATTTGCCCAAAAAGGACAAAATCATCATTTCGGAATGAATCCGGAGTCAAAACAGGTTTGGTCGCTCAATTGACCCATTTCCTATTTTTTGGCAATTTTCGTGATTTTCGGGAATTTTAGAAACCGATTTACCATTCGAAGGGTAAAATCGTCATTTTCTAAAAATGGAAATGAAATGTGGAAATCTTAGACATAAGGTTTAACCACCCATCTGGCCCATCACCAAATTCTAAGCAATTTCCACAATTCATCAGAATATCAAAGACGATTCACCCTTTGAGGGGTGAAATCGCCATTTTGGATTAAATGGGAGAAAATCCCAAAAATGAAAACAAATCAATTTTTTGTCATTTTCAGCCTTGGACAATTTTTAGAATTTTTCTGCAATTTTTCTCAATTTTTTTGTTTTTCTTTAATTTTTCCATTTTTTTGGCATTTTTGATTTATTAATATTTTTTTATATTTTCAGAAAATATTTTAACAAAAAGCATGTCTTTGACAATAGATAACACTCAACCAGATAAATAAGCTAACCACTAGACTGAAACAAATACATACAAATCAAGTCTATAAATGCAATATTTTAGAAAAATAATCCTGATATACGGATCGGGTACGTAAAACATACCGGATTGGACACCGGCCTTCAATCGCCCAGCCCCAGCCTGCGACCATCCCCATGCCCGTTACCTGTCGATCGTCATTAGAATGTCGATAGTCAATTTCACAAATTAAGACTAAAAAATAAAAAAAATTAAAAAAATTAAAAAATTAAAAAATTGGACACTGTTCATGCACTATTCCGACACTGTTCATGCACTGTTCCGACACTGTTCATGCACTGTTCGGATTGGACACTGTTCATGCACACGTCCGACACGCTCCGACACGCTCCGACACGTTCGACACTCTCCGACACGTCCGGACACGCTATGACACGGCTCGACACTCTCCGACACGCCCGGACACTCTCCGACACGTTCGACACTCTCCGACACGCTCCGACACGTTCGACACTCTCCGACACGCTCCGACACGTTCGACACTCTCCGACACGGCTCGACACTCTCCGACACGTTCGACACTCTCCGACACGCTCCGACACGCCCGGACACTCTCCGACACGTTCGACACTCTCCGACACGGCTCGACACTCTCCGACACGTTCGACACTCTCCGACACGCTCCGACACGTTCGACACTCTCCGACACGCTCCGACACGCCCGGACACTCTCCGACACGTTCGACACTCTCCGACACGCTCCGACACGTTCGACACTCTCCGACACGCTCCGACACGTTCGACACGCTCCGACACGTTCGACACTCTCCGACACGGCTCGACACTCTCCGACACGCTCCGACACGCCGACACGTTCCGACACGCCGACACGCCGACACGCTCCGACACGCCGACACGCTCCGACGACGGGGTGGTGACCCGAGGCCGTTTCTGAGCTCCACCAGCGGCGCGTAGGCTCCACAAGCTCCGAGGGAGGAGGTAGGACTCCGGGGCAGTCACCGGAGGCGATGGCGGTGACGGATTTGGCCCGATCCGAAACAAACCCGAACCAAACTCCGAAACGGGTGGAGGTCGCGGGTCTTGAGTTGTTCACGGCGGCTTTGAGGTACGACGGCGGAAGGATCGAAGGCGAAGGCAAATAATGCACGAAGGTGAGGATTCCTTTTTTTTTTTAAAGAAGAAGAAGAAGACAAGAAGAAGAAGAAGAGCTCCTGAAGAAGAGGAAGGAGAGGAAGAAGATGAAGTCGCGGGAGGAGAAGAAGCCAGCGACGGATGAGGGGAAAGGTGAGTAAATAATAATAAAAAATAAAATAATAATAAAATAATAATAAAATAATATACTAAAAAGTAAGAATAATAATAAAATAATCAAAAGCAAAGACAAAATGATTAGTTCCCTTTTCCTTTTGAATGATTATGTTTTCACTCCTTTTCCTTTTAATCATTACTAATATTTTTGCCAATTTCAATTTTATGGTGATCAGAAAACACCCAAAATCGAACCTGAATTTTACTATTTTATGAGGTTCAAAAGTAAAGAAAATTAAAAATAAAAATACTGACTATTTTTCTATATTTTTGTGACCTCAAATACTACTTTTCTTGATTTTCATTTTATTTTTATATTTTTCAAAAATAATAATAATAAAAAATACGAAAAATATGAAAAAATATTTTTTTATCCAAAATGGTTCCTTTAGCTTGGCCAATGTTACCAAAGTTGATTTTGTAATTTTTCAGCTTTTTATGGATTTTCTATGAATTTTTGAAAAATAAAGGAAACAAAAAGGTTGATCAAAATTTAGGTGTCAACATTGTACAATTTTTAATTAGCTTTATTTATTTATTTTATTTTCTTTCTTTTTCTTTTTCCTTCTCCCCCTACCACAGTCAGCCCACGGCGTCCACAAGCAAGCTCTATCTCGCTAGATCTCGGCAAGGCGGGCGAACTCGAGCTCACTGGCCTGTGGCAAACCTCGAGCCTCGATCCACAGGTCGCTAGGATCTAGTTGGATCCTCGAGCTTGCTGGCCTCTGAGGAGGTATTTATTATGGGATCAGATTTTGGTCATTACTACCATTTTTACCTGATCTCCTAATTAAAGGCATTAATTATGGGATCGGATTCTATTCAATATTTATGTGCATGACGGAGCAAAGCATATCATCCACACCCTCTCATTTGTTTTCGGCCATATGTGGAAGGAAATCTAGTCTGGGCATATCCAAAAGTTAATAATTCCAGCAATAGTTAATTTTGAAGAATACACGCCAAATATTTCCATTTGTGCTGGTCGTAGCATGAAAATATTTCCGCACAAAAAATTTTCTTTGACAGAAACTTGTTACTTAAATTCGTTCTAAAAGTTTCTTCAATGAGTTCTACTGAAATGCATAATATTCACACAAAAATTCAAAAGAGAAAATGTTAACCCATCATAGGCTCTCCTTCATAGAATGATAAATTTAATTCATTCAATGATTCTTCATCCGTGTTGTAAAAGAAAATTGCATTGTCGTGAAATTTACTCTATCAATAAGTCAATAATATCAGCTCGACATCACATAAGGCATAGCTCAGCTAGTAAACGTTTGGTACATAATTTGGCTCCAGGAATGGGGGGAGTGTGCCCCCATAATTTATGGCACGTATTACCAAGCTATAAAATTTGCAAATCGAAATTGCATAGATAGCAATGCAGTAACTCTTAGATCTTGTCATTAGTAATTTAAAACAGTCGTACTTTTAACCCTTCTTCTCAAACATTTCTCTCATCACAAGAGTACTCGCCCTAATCTCTGTGTCAAGGCAAAAAGAGTCCCTCGCGCTGGCAACGACTCTGGTCAATTTCTGACCAAGGTACTTCACTCTTTGGACTGTCATCTTTAACATGTGAAATATCTGGAGCATGCAAACTTGTACATGAGTGCGCCAATAGCATGCATCTTTGAAATTCATTACGATGGTCTTGGGCTTGGTCTGATTAAGGTTTTATTATTTGTATGTGTGCGCAATTTTTTTTTTTTAGTAGGCTAATGTTGTTCTTATTCCTCAAGTAGATCTTCGAGTTCTGTTTGAAATCCTATAAATGACGGTAAAGTTTTGATTTTTTGGAGATTTATACAGTGTGCTTCGAGCTCGCGGTGACAAAACGGTGACCTTTCTTTTACTCGCAAGACTTCCGGGTGATAAAAATGGTACGGATCTTTGAAATATCAGAGATGCTTTTCTCTCACGAATTTACTCTCAAGTTTTATTAATTTGCTGCTATGATTTTTTGGCGTCGAAAGATTTCGTTGGAGATCGAAGGATTCATGCTATTGATAATCATTTACCCTTCCAGCTCAGCTATTTTATTGTGGCTAGGTATACTTAATCAACATTTTGAAGCAGGATGCTCATGATATGCAGTTAATATAGTTACGTGAAATATATCTGCATAAACGGAAAATTTGAATTAGCTTGTGACACTTACGCTTACTATGACACCGTTGCGTTGCACGACACACGTCTCGTCTATTAACAATTCTATCCGTAATTGTAATTAATGATATCGGTTGATTGCAAACATACCGGAAGTTTAGCTTACTGGGATTATCTCATTATCTGACTTGAGGGTAGGAATTGGTAATTTGGACCAAGTTGCAACTGTAAAAAGATGATCCCAGACAATCGGTTTCCCACATTTTCAGATATGAAGAGATGCTGACGACTTCTTCTGCTGCGAAACTTGATTTTAAGAGTCTTCTTGAAGGTTTATGAGATTTTATCCAGCTCATTCATCTTCTCTGTTGGATTCCGACCAAAAAAATAAAAAAACATCTGTTGTATGTCCAGGAAGAAAAGATAGTCTTATTTACATTAATATTTTTTGTGCATACTCTGCATAACTTAAGAAATGAATTTACTTAGTCAATGCAGCAATTTACAACCTATGCATGAGTTAATGTTTTTCATTCTGCTAGGTAGAGTATACTTCTCTTCCTTTTAAGATACTTAGATTCTATCCATGCCAATTAGTCATCTGTCCCGACTAACTAAAATTATTCATTTATGTTCTAGACCTTCAGGCGCGAACTTTTTCAAATGACAAAGGACGACGAATGCAGCAAATATACTAGACTGAGCTATAATACTCCCAGAGTATATGATCCGAAGTGTGTCTATCCATGGTTAACAGATGTAACTCGTACCGGACTAACGAGCAACAAGAAACGAGCAATTGAAGCTGCAATCAACAGGCCAGATTTTCCACAGTGGTGTGTTTACCCATTGAACAAACCCTCCAATTATCAGTCAACTCAAGGTGATGCCTCAGTTAACTCTCACAATCTCGGCAAAATCCTAAAGGAAAAAGTAGATCACGTTTGTGACTCTGAAATTGTTTTGTCTGCACCGATAAGCAACATTTTGAGAAAGGCCGATGACGGAAGACTGTTGAGGAGCTTTGGCTGTAACAAGTACTATAGCAGCTTCTCTTCATTGGGTAGTCCATGTCAGATTAAGGATGGGAATAACACACCGATGGATGGGATTGGAAATGAAAGATTAGACCTGAGTCTCACCTTGGGTCGCCACTATGAGAAGAAGGGAGATATAATTGTTACTGGCAGAGCTGAAGAAGGACCTAAGGAACATGCATCTGGCATGGCTGTTGCTGATAAGAAAGCCATTGTTGATAACAAGGCCATTTTAAACTATTCAAACTACGCTCATTTCTCAGGAGCAACTAGGCAAACAATCGCCGTTGAGCCGACTGCTCATCAAAATAACATACCGGTGCACATGATTTGCATCAGTCGACAAAAAGGGCATCGAACCTTAGGTTGCAATGACAAGGAAAAAGGAAATTTCGTTGTTTCTGGAGGAGTTAAGGTCACTGCCAATGATGAGGCAATGCTAAACAATCAAAACTCTGCTCAATCCTCAAGGGCAACCAGTCAAGGGGGAATAGTTGAGCCAAATGCTCATCCTTCTTCAGAAAGCAATTCAAATCCCGGAGATAATGCGAAAGAACAGAAAGCTCGCAGAAAAAAGAAGCCAAAGGCGGCTAGTGACCCTCGCGCAAATTTTTATCCGTCATCCGTCCTTCGTCTATTATCAACTGGAATATTTGATGGGGCCCTGGTGAAGTACATTCCCGAAAATCGGGATGTAAGTTCTTTCGAGCATGATTATTTTTCAAGTGTTCATCTTGATTTTTCTGACTTTTTATTTGACGCTTGACATATTCCACAGTTAATTCTTTGCGGTGTTATAAAAGGGCCAAAGATTCGTTGCAGCTGCAATGAATGCAACAACTCTGAAGTAAGCATCTGATTGTACTTCCATCTTTTTCTTTTTCTTAAGGTAACTCATCTTTTTATGTTGAACCCTGCAGTACATTGGTCTCTGCAAATTTGAACGCCATGCTGGAGGGAAGAGCAAGAGGCCAACTAGTCACATATTTTTTGAGAATGGCAAGACCCTCTACGATGTTTTTCATGAGCTGGAGGAGGCTTCGGAGGATAAGCTTTTTGATGCGATTCAGACAATCGCAGGTTCCGCTGTTAATCAGCTAAACTTCTGCATTTGGAAAGGTCGTCCTAATCTCGGACTCCTCCCCAGTGCCCCCTCCCCCAAGTAAAATGTGACACTTTAAGTCGTCGATGCCAGTTGCATATCCTTGCAAGATAAATCGGTTCATATGCATTTACCAAGTCATTTTGTTTTGTGACAGTCCAAATTATTGGTGAACTTTGTTCGAATTTGGTGAAACATGAAATCTTTCTCTGGAATGAATCATCATAAGATATGTAGAAGAAATCCTTGCCGGCTTGGACGAGGACCACCTTTTGGCTTGCTTTGTCTATCAGAAGCTTCAGGCTCACTTCATTGATCATTGTTGCTGCCATCTTTTAGGTTTCTGTTTTTCCGTCAAAAGTGCGCACGCATTTATGTGATTTACTTCGTAGAAAGAGTGTCGGAGAAGATAAAATGTAAAAAACAAAATATATGAGGCAAAACACTGTCCTCAAGAACAATTCTACCCCTCCAAGTCTGAAACTCGCTCTAGCGGCTGTCCTCCCAAGCTACAATAGATCTTCCTCTAAACTCATAGATGGTACGGGAACAAAACTATCAAACGTAATACCGAACAAATCATTTGAAAGAAAATAGAGAACCTTTTGTTTTTCTTCTCTTGAATATTTGGATTGTGATTTAGAAATTCTCTTAGTAGGCAAATAAAATCAAATCAAACGTTAAAAAGTTGTTATAAATTGATTGCACTCATAATTTCCATTATAGTCATTACAAATAAATGTCTTTGAATGTTTCAAAACTCTTGAAATATCCAATAATCCCCCATATATATCAAAAGGTTTCAAAAGAGGAAAAATATAAATGATGGGTTATCAATGTAATGCGTCAAAACTAGTGCTTGTTAGGCTAATAATTATATCTAAAAAGAATGAAATATAATTCACGAAATCATATGTGAAGTTTGAAACTTCTACTGAACAAGAATTTTTTTTGTGAATTATAATTTTCACTAGTTGCATTACACCACACAATGATTGTTTTCAACGCGGTTTTCCGTTATAGGGCATGTGTACGCCTAGTATATTCATATGTACTCAAGAGATTCTGCCATAATTCTCATAATATTTATATAGGTGATTTCATCAAGTATAATAACGCAATTTAATACACTGTAATACTGGCTATGAAATTCATTAAGATCTTAGCTCAACTTCATTTTCATTGCAGTGTCATATTATTCTCACCTTTGGAGAAACAACAATTTTTATTAGTACATCACTAGACCAACAAATGACATATTATTACCCAGATGAATCTAATTTGTGGGATCACAAATAACATAGGTTGGGTTACCATCACTATCGATTTTCGTTAACTGGCTTAAGTCTCGTTTCCCTCGGTGTATCATAAATTTTTCTCCCTACAGATGTAATTAGAGGATCTGCCAAATTCACTTCTGACTTTACATAAATGATGGACATAACTACATCTTTAAGCAGTTGCTTTGCCACATCATGTCTCAACTGGATGTGTCTATTTTTACCACTAAAATTTTTATTCTTTGCAATGGCTATTGTCACTTGACAATCATAATGCATAAACATAAACGGTTTTGGTTTCATTCCAAAATGAATATTTGCTAAATGGTTTCCAAACCACTCGGCCTCTTTGCTAGCTAGCTCTAGAGCTACAAAATCTGGATTTTACTTGGCTGATTTCCCAAGTTAGAGCATCTCCACCTGTTGGGAAATTTCGTCGGTAATGGGATGAACAATGAAATCAGACTTTGAGGCGTGTAATCACTTTCTTTAAGGATTTATTCGCCCCACAACGTTGCTAATGGTTTCCAGCAAATATCCTCCAGGATACAACAAAGTCTCAACGAGAATAACAGATAGCAATTCTGATATTTCTCCAGGGTCTCTCTAGGAAACAATCGGAAACAAAGGCCGTTTCTCTCTTGTATTGAAAGAATGGAAATTGAATAAACGAAGTTGAAGATTCTGAAAATGAACATAACACTTGAATATATAATGAGAACGAACACACATTTTCGCGTCCGAAAAGTAGTTAATTCCCATGCAACTCTTCGTGTCCAAACAGTTTATTCAATCGCACCTTTTCATATATGAATCGGTAGTTATTTTCGAAGAGACACCAACACTCCAAAGGTTGTAAGAGTGCCTTAGAAAATAACCACTAATTGAATAGACACAACTTTTCAAAGGTTGTCAGAATCTTTCGTGAACAGTCGCACTGTTTCACTACAAAACAATGATAATTGTTGATTTATGCCAAATATAGTCCACGTGCACACTCACATCTTTTCGATGTGGGACAAGGCACCTCTTAATTTGTTTTTACAAACAAATCACCAACAATCCCCCACTTTGTTTGTGAAAACAAAATTTCTCAAAAAATACAGCCAATATTTCCATGAGATTAATATACATAAGTGAAGGTCTCTTTCGAGTTAAACCTTCATTTAGTGCAAATATCTCAAGACTCTATCAAAGTGACAAATAGCTACTCTATATAATAGAATCGGACATACCGCACATATATTAACCTCTTGTTTCAGCGAGAAGTTCATATTTACTCAGCACTATTATGGCCTTGTGCTTGTATCTGTTTCATGAGCTCTCTAGAAAGCAACCCCAACTTTCATAAGAAGCGGCACCACTTCTAAGCCCATATAGGTGAAGTATTTTCGCGTGTTTCTGTTACTAATGAACACGCTACTAAAACGTATTATACTTCATTAAAAGTATAACTCAACCTCTAAACGTAACAGACGATATTGACTTCTCATGTCCGGGCTAGTGTCAGTATCAAACAATCACTATTAGTAACTTGTTTTTACCCATTAAACCTTATGACTAGTGATGTGCTAGTATTAGGTCAGGTTACCATCACTGGTGATTTTAAATAAAGGGTTTCAGCCTAATTTCTTTTGAAATCCACCTTTACCACATCTTTTGGTAAAGCCTTTATAAAGAGATCTGTCAAATTCTTACTTGACTTCATCTAGACAATTGTTATGGTACCATCGTTAATCAATTGTCTCTCACACTTATGCCTTAGCCAAATAAGTCTAGACTTTTTATTATACGCGCTACTATAAGCTCTTGTCAAAGTAGCTTTGACTGTTTCAATGAACAAAAATAAGAGGCATAAGACTAGGCAATAATTTCACATCTAATAACAAATTTCTAATCCACTCAGCCTCTTTTCTAGTTGCCGCTAAAGCAATGAACTTCTCTTCCATCGTTGAGTGAATTGCACATATTTGTTTCTTGCTTATCCAAAATACATCACATCTCCCTAATGTGAAGATCTATATATAAGTGGAATGTCTATCATCCACACTTGTAATCCAACTAACATCGGTGTATCCTTCTAATACAACCGGATAATTATTATAGAATAATCACAAATCTTTTAGTTCTCTAAACTAAAACTTTGTGACAACAAACAATATTCTATATTTGGATTACTAAAATATCTACTCAACTTACACACGAAAAATGTAATCTCAGGTCTAGTACAATGCATCGCATACATTAAAGACCTTATAGCACTGACATATTCAATTTATGCTACTACTCTACCAGTATTATAATTCAATTTCATACTGAAATCAAATGAAGTACTCATTTCTCTAAAGCCAAGATGTTTAAATTTATTTAACATCTTTTCAATATAATCACATTGGTTCAAAGGGTAACCCCCACTATTTTTAAAACTTTAATACCAAAGATAGTATCTACATTACCAAAATATTTCATATTCAATATGAAAGATAGATATTTCTCAATCACAACGATTCTAGTAATAATAATTTCAAAGATAAGCATATCTCATTAATTAGAAGACACTAACCTTCTACAGAGGCTTATCACTCTCTTTGTTCCGAAAACTTTCCACCATGCAAAGCAGTCACTTTGTAGCCTATCCTATCCAGATTTGTAGTAAATGTATCCATGTTCTTTCCTCTCCATTATAGAACTTCTTGCATAGCTTCACTCTATGCATGATTTTCTGGTCATCCTCCCAATTGCCGAAGGATGTATTGTCCTCGTTGCGCACGCCGACAAGCTTTTGCCAATTGGGCAGAACTTGCCGTGTATGTTCAACGCTATGAGGGAAATTTCAATTCTCGCCTCCGACACATGCCAATTTTGAACATTGTGCACATTCGGGATTGCGCCTCGGAGACGGAGATGGGGACTTTTGTACTGTTGGAATCTCCAAGAGCATACAATGCAGAGTCGAACATGGGTGACAAAACAACGTGTCTCGATGAACCAATTCGAGCATAACTACAATGGATACCAAGCAACACAATGGAGCCTAGCAGCCCGAATCTTCTCGTTCGAACCGCGTTTACTTTCTTGGCTTATGCTAATGCATGTAATAATCATCATTAGTCTTTCACGCCAATGAGAAAGAAAACCAACTTGCACTGGGTTCTCATGAGCATTCATCGAACTGTTCTCATGCAATGAATATTATATAGAGAAAATATTTGAACGGAGACGACCTTTCAAATAATAAGGAGTTATGTCCAAACAGACATGACATTCCACATGTTAAGAAGTTATGTCCGAATATACATAATTCAAATGCATCTCTTCAAAAGTTGTGAAAGTCATTCATGAACAGATTGTATGCATGGAAATATTTGAATATTCTCACCAAATTCGAATATTCTCGCCAAATTTGAAATCATCTCCTTTTTTCATTAAGATATAATGTGACATGTAGTAGATATTACCTTGTTAATAGATTGGAAACTACCTCGACAACGGCATCTTCGGTTATCATCGACGATCGGAGCAATGGCCCAAGGAAAGTTCTCGAGTGAGATCCAGTCGCTTCAGACTCTCGTTCGTGAAGCAAGCATAGCAGAGCATGCTCCGTGCTCTTTCAAAACTCTAGCCAACGGCGAGGATCAATGAAGGCGTTCTCCAGGAATTCGTCAAGGACCTGATTAAAAAAAACAATTCTAAAATTCATGAATCGAATGGGAGTAACACCGTCGATTTCCAGTCCCTGCCGCTTCAAAACGACTTCTTGAAGAGGAAACAACAAGCGTTTCGAATTTGGACATCAATGGAGTTGGCGCTAGGCGGTGGTTTGGCTGTGAGGGTCGTCGAAAAGTTGTCTTCGATGATTTCGATCCATTCCAAAAATTAAAGTTGAAGCGTCAGCGGATGGTGGCTTCACCGCTTGGACACTTTCTTTCTTAAACTGCACGTGCGTTTGCATAGACCGACGACAAAAAAGAAAGCGTGCATGGACTTGCTTAATGGTCCCCATTAGAAATTCTTGAGGACGTTCATCTTAGTTCTGGATGATGTCTTCACACAATCCAAAATTCATCAGACACATCTTCACACATATATTTGCTACAACCAGCAAATCCTCCAAAATCTCCTTTCCATTTAGGATGAGTTCCTGAAGACATGATATCCTCCGACATCATTCTCCATTCTGAATGTATTCTCATATGCCTCAAATAATAACTCTGACTCCATTGTTACACAAATAAATCCTTAAAATTGTTGGGAAATTTCGTTGGTAATGGGATGAACAATGAATCAGACTTTGAGGAGTGTAATCACTTTCTTTAAGGATTATTCGCCCCACAACGTTGCTCATGGTTTCTAGCAAATATCCTCCAGGATACAACAAAATCTCAACGAGAATAACAGATAGCAATTCTGATATTTCTCCAGGGTCTCTCTAGGAAACAATCGGAAACAAAGGCCGTTTCTCTCTTGTATTGAAAGAATGGAAATTGAATAAACGAAGTTGAAGATTCTGAAAATGAACATAACACTTGAATATATAATGAGAACGAACACACATTTTCGCGTCTGAAAAGTAGTTAATTCCCATGCAACTCTTCGTGTCCAAACAGTTTATTCAATCGCACCTTTTCATATATGAATCGGTAGTTATTTTCGAAGAGACACCAACACTCCAAAGGTTGTAAGAGTGCCTTAGAAAATAACCACTAATTGAATAGACACAACTTTTCAAAGGTTGTCAGAATCCTTCGTGAACAGTCGCACTGTTTCACTACAAAACAATGATAATTGTTGATTTATGCCAAATATAGTCCACGTGCACACTCACATCTTTTCGATGTGGGACACGGCACCTCTTAATTTGTTTTTACAAACAAATCACCAACACCACCAAGGGTGAACACATATGCACCAGTGGGTTTTGTCTCATCTGAATCTAATATGCAGTTAGTGTCACTCCATCCTTCTAATATAGCAAGATATCTACCTTATAAAATGCCTTAATTTATGGTTCATTTCACATATTTCATAACTTTGCTCATGGCAGTTGAATGATCACAAATAGGATTTTGTGTATATTTGCTCAGTCGACACACAAAAACAAGCTATATGAGGTCCAGTGTAGTTTATTAAATGCATCAGACTCCCAATAAAGCATACCCAAACTAAGCTATACTATCTCCTTTATTTTCACTAATTGGGTATAGCATCATAAGGAGTACTTACAGGTGTGACATCAAAATGTCAAAATTTTTAAGTAGCCTTTTCACATAATGCTCTTGAGTAAGCATTAGGCCAATATCACTTCTGAAGATTTTTACACCCAAAATGACATTATCTTCTCTTAAGTCCTTCATATCGAATTTAGAGGTCAAGAAAGATTTTGTTTAGTATAGAACATCAATGTATGAACGAAAAAATAAGCACGTCGTTAACATATAGGCAAATAACTATAGATTCACGATCAAAGATAAATCCAATGGAGGAAAATCAATTATTAACTAGAACCAGCTCAAAATTTCTCATGTCATTACTTTGGTGCTTGCATTAAGGCCTATAAAGATTTAAGGAGTTTACAAACTTTGCTTTTTTGGCGATGGAGGTTACAGCCCTATGGTTGCACCATGTAAATTTCTTCTTCAAAATCAAATTTTAGAAAAGAAGTTTTAACATCCATTTAGTGAACAACAAGTTTATAAATAGAAGTTAACGCGATTAAAGCACAAAGGGATGAATAGTTACTGGAGCAAATATATCAAAATAATTAAACATTTTATTTTGGGTCATGGTTATTCCACTCTCTCTTTGGCTACCACACTCCTTGAATTAATTAATATTTTGAGAACAGTATCCCTTGTGGGTTCCATCTTATAGCATATCATTCTCATTAAAAGATTATTAAATTCAAACGCGGGCCTCATTTTGTGTTTACTTTTCTTTTTCTTTTTCTTTTTCTACCCTATCTCACTCTTTTTGTATTGGTCGCTATGTCCTCCAACGCGCCGCAGACCCAAAGGCTCCATTGGTCGCGCCGTTCGTTCACTTCTCCACCTAGCCACCTCGTCCCGCCGTCATCTAGACCTTTTCGACTATTGTTAATTCCGTTAGGAAGAGGTGACGTTTTCACCTTGAGAGCATCGTCATCATCAGATTGACCGCCCCTCTCCCTCTCTGTCTCACACACACACACACACACACACACACACACAACTTCCTTAAGTTCATCATGTGGTTGGATCTTCGTCTCCAAAATCATTCAAACACACGGTGGGTCAACCTTCCCCTCGCCGATGTTGTGCCCATTCGTGGCGGAGTAAACGATAACGATGGTCAAGAGGTCTCGATGACGGCGGGTCAAGGCTGGAAGAGCAGCGAGATGGAAAAGCGAGCAAACAGTACGGCTAATGGAGCCTTGGGGTCGAAGGCACAGTGGAGGACGTACGTGAAGAAGGAAACGAGAAATAAAATGATGAACACGCAAAAAGAGTGAAGAGAGAGATAGGGAAGAAAAATAAAAATAAAAATAAAAGTAAACACAAAATGGGGCCACGCTTGAATTTATTAATCTGTTAATGGAATGATATGCTAAAAGGTGGGATTTACAAGGGATATTGTTGTTAAAATTCTAATTCAGGGAGTGTGGTAGCCAAAAGGGAGTGGAAAAAGCACGACCCTTTATTTTTTGAGTAAAATCTTTTGCGACCAATATTCCTTTAAATTCATCAATGGAACCATCAAGTTTAAATTTCTTTTAAAAAAAATTGAATTCCACCAATTGGTTTCACACCAAGTGGTAAATCAACCAATTCCTAAGTTTGATCTTGTAGTGTCACGCCCTGCCGTCCTTTCGAGGACGCACATCCGCTCATGCCATAAATTTAGTCCCAGGTTATTCCTCTTTAACTCCGAGAAAGTCTCAGAGCGTACTTCGATGGTGTCTTCCTCCATATCACTCTCCGAGTCAGAAATCTCAATCTCCTCGAAGCTTTCCTCTCTCGCCGGAGTCTCCTCAGGAACGTTCCTCGAACTTGCTACGGAAACCTCTACCTCGATCTCGTCGCGACTAGGGTGACAGCACGAAGGCACAGCTCATTTAGACACCTCATGAGCCTTTAGCGGACCTGTTGTAACATTTCCAGTCCTCTTGAACCACGCCTCAAAGTGACGTGGCTTCCAAGGTTCTTCCCCCTCATCGACCCAAACAATAGTACTTTTCCTAACATAGGCTGCACCCCGACCATCAGGAAATTCTTCAAAATATGCTGTCATTTCCTTCGGGTCTCTAAGACGTATCGATAGTATCTTCAAGGCTTCGGGTCTGACAAAAAAAAAAAGGATCCCACGACGGGATGAGACTTACGTCTCAGCAAGCTAGCCTAACCCTACCTAGGCCATCCGTCCCACCAGACTAAACAATCATAATAACTAACAATCAATTGGTAAAACAAGATCTGGCATTTTCTCAAAGCATCGAGTCATATATTTTCACAAGTATTTCAATCAAAGGCAACATGGCATAGAATGACCAAGCTTTCGCACTAGCTAACAATCACTTTCATCATCACGTGAAATAAATAGAAATACACGACCACTAACAAATCACCAGAGACTAGCCCGCGTTCAGACGCCTCAGGCTATCCCAATCAATAAACTCGCGTTCAAACGCATCAGGCTTAACATCTCACCACCAAGCTCATGTCGACATGTCAACTTCCCATCCCGCGTTCAGACGCATCAGGATGTACTTTCAATCACAACCCCGCGATAAAATCGCCTCAGGGTATACATAGCTCACAACCCCGCGTTCAGACGCATCAGGGTGTACTTTCAATCACAACCCCGCGATAAAATCGCCTCAGGGTGTACATAGCTCGCAACCTCGCGTTCAGACGCATCAGGGTGCCACCGGCCTCAAGCCTCATTTCAGCAATACTTGCCACCATTCATGTGTTCTCATAACTCGATAGCCCACTTCCTCAAGCAATCCCAGCACACAAATCAATTACTTGCCACAAAGAAACGGACGTGCTTTGTCACAGACACAATTTAAGGGTCGAGTATCATCCCACCACATAGGCAAGCAAGGCACACGAGCACATCATCAATTTAATCGTTCAAGCATAGCAAAGCAATCATTTCATCGATTTCTCAACGGAAACCGTCCAGTCGCGTCCAAATGTCCTCAAATAGGTTTAGGGGTCACTCACCTTCGCTTAAGCTAGCAATTCCCGCTAAAATTCCCTCGTCAAGCACGACTCAAATCGATTTCTCCGCTGTCCAAAACAAGGCAGCAAAAAAACTTAGGAACCATCTATCGTTACAATCAATTTATTCAATCTAGCCCCAATTCCCCCAATCGTGGACCTCATTAACAACTCAAAGGACATTGTAGTATGTCTTAACAACACATTTAGAGCATGGTGACACCACGAACAGCCCCTAACCGAACCGGACTACTCAGATTCAAAACAGAGCAGAAATCGGTTCTGCCCACCCTTAAGCTCCAAATTATCAACAATTCCTCTTACTAAAACCTCAATCAACATGTTATATAGTCCCACGATGAATTTCGAAGCTAAATAAAACTCCTAAGAATTTCGAACAGCCCACTTCACCTCAATCCAACCGGCGGTCAGAATCTACCCTTAAAACAACATCAATTGAACCATCGAAACCTAATCGAAACTTAACCCAATCAGCGGCCCAAGCTCAGTGAACATAGTACTACATGTCATGTAATTTCTATAAAAGTTTCGGAGCCAAATGAAGTCTCTAAGAGGCTGAATCATGGTCCTCTCTCAGTTAGCTCAGAATTTGTCCACTTTGTTTCCAAAAATCACCATAAATTAACCAGACCTCCAAAAGCCATGAAACCAATTGGAGATTGTTAAAGACATCTTGAATTAACCTGTGGTGAAAGGCGGCTGGCCAAAAGTTGCCGGAGGTAGCCGTCGTACGGACCGAACGGGGCGGGCAGAACTGGGCGAGCTGGACAGTTTTCTGTTCTTGGTGAGAAAGCTCAAAATGAAGATGATGGAGGGCTGAACCACAAAATTCTGAGGGAGTAGCTGAAGAAGATGAAGTCCATTCAACCTTGGTCAAAATTCTAGAAGGTTTAGCTTAGTGGATAATTAATGATCTTCATCCAATGATTGACACTTGTTCATATATCAATAATATCCAAATTTCCCATGACAAAATTGCCTCCCTCAATTTCGGCAGCCTTTGGGAAGAAGAAAATGTGCCAAATGACTAACATACCCTTCTCAAACCATTAAAGCAAGGTTAACTCTCCAAGGGCAAAATGGTCTTTTCACACCTTTCGTCCGAAATTTCAGTTTTCCTATTTTGAATGATCATTGGCGAGGCGACATCAAACTCTTTTTCAAAGTTGGAATTCATCATTTCCATTCTTCCAATTTTGAGATTACATTCCATATTTCAAGCCTCGAGGGGGCGAAAATTCAGAATGTCGCAATTCTTCCCCCTTAAAAGAATTTCGTCCTCGAAATTTACAACTCTCCAATCATCCCTTCTTTTGGGGTACCGACCCCTCATCGTTAACTCACTTTCAAAAGTAGCTCCTTTTGTTACTTGGCATTTCTATAACGTCATTACCAATGACAGATCCCAATATTTAGAACTCATTTCTTTTCTATTCGTAATCAGTACTCGTCATTCTCTATTCCTTTTCGACTTTCATAATATTCGTCGGTACTATACCCTCGGGTATCCAAACTATTCTTTTCAATCATCTTTTGATTTGAGGACAATATGCACGTCATATTGCAGTCTCGCTTTTCAATTTCTTTACTGAAGGCCTTACCAGAGCATCGCATTAAACTTACGCTTGTTGCTTAATACCATCATCACTAAACCATCGCATGGATGCACTCCTTGGTATCGATACCAATAGGGGTATCATTTCCTTCAATAATCCCTTCATACGATCAGGGATTCATGGCCTTAATCAACTTGCCCATCATTAGCCAAATCGAGTCACAGCCTCCTCGGCTCCTTAAACAAGTCCATAATTACTTTCTTGTCGGCATTTCTAATGCTTGATCACATGTTAGGTTAACCCAATTTTTCAGTCCATTCCATCAATAGTAATAAGGCAAATCTCGGCACCCTTTTTATGCCTTCACAATGGATACCATAATTCTTTCTTCGAATTTTTGACGAGGTCATCTCTTTAAATTCCCCTTCAATACTGGACTCATTCTCACGTCCATAGGACCTCAAGGGTTCTATTCATTCCCATAACCCCTTAAGTATCAGGGTTCGATCACGGCAATACCTTAATTCCTTTCTGGCCTTCAGGCTAGGTGCTTCTAGTAGTCGCTGTTTAGTCAATTGGCAAATTCCCAATTTAGAAGTTGAATCTCTTATTTCTTGAGGGAAGATCTGTCCCTCTATCACCAATTACACAATGCTCAATTCTCAACCTCTTATAGTTCGCATAACTTGCGAGGTCTCTCCTTACACTAGCAACGCTTCTATATTCATAACAATTTCACACATCTGTGTTGCCTCTTGTTTAATTCCCCTCAGGAATCTCTTCGTACTACCTTATTCTCTCGTGGTAGACAAAGATTCAAAGTCTCCTTCCATCCCAAACAAGGTTTCCTAGACTTTGTCGCGAGGACATTCGCAAACCAATTCCAATACATGCTCTAAGCATTCCAACTCATATGGCGTTATCATCACGATGTACAAGCAATACTCATTTTATATTGCCTTGTTACGTCTCAAATTTTCTTTCCGCGTCACATCATGAATCTATCAACTCCTTTTATTCCAAACAAGAACGCCATTATCCGCGTAGTCGTCAACTTGACTCAAGTCCTCGAAGGCTCATCACGTTCATTCACCCATCACGTTACATCTCGTCCTTAGTCCATTTCATCAATGGAACAACTCTCGTTTGGGAATCCTCTCACGGTCCGTCTATAACAATCCACAACCCCAGAAAACTTCAAGTTTCAACATCTCTCATCGACCCTAGTCGATTCGCCACGCATTCCAATCCTCAAAGGTTCCACAGGGATTTTATTTCCCATAAATCTCACTACGGATGAATCTTACCTCATCAGGCCCACAGCTCGTGCCCTTCACAATTAGCATAAAACGAGCATCTCTTTAGTGTCCACAGGGTACTCTCGAAAGTTACTCATATTTCTAATGACTCCCTAAATGAGTTTCATCATCGTCTCTTACGACGGTAACAATCAATCCAAGTATTTCTTGGATACTCAATCCGACTGTTATCCACTTCATCATTATCAGGTGTCACATCACTCCAACTATCCATGGTACTATTCACTTGAGAGCTCAAACCTTGGCCCTCTATTCTCAAGGGTCTCCACTTGGACCACACAACATTTTGTTCATTTTTGTCACTCTCTCATTAGGAAGCATTAGTGCCTTAGCCTCTGGGTTCCAAAACCAGCTAATGCAACCTTATCTCGATTTCATTCATATAACTGAATGTCAACATTATCCTAGAATTCAACATTGTTTACAGGACAATTTCTAGGACTTCACTTTCATGAATCCTTCAATTCTACGTCTTCTTTCTCAGTCCAGACGCTCAATCTTAATTCTAAGACAATTCGGATTTTCTCTTCCTTTACCACTAGGGTCTCTTACCCTAAGAATGAAACTATACACTTTAGTGGCATTCTTTTACTTCGAATCCACTTTGTCCTTCCCATTCCTTAGAATGTCAATCTTGGAGCCTGCGCCAACGGCGGTACCTCCACTCCAGGATTCAAATTTCACCATGCCTGACACTCTTCTTCCAGTGACTCAGTCACCTCAAGTGACAAAATTCCAAGGAGTCGAGGTTCTTCCTCGGTCTCCACAAATTCTCGTATCGAATACACAATTCGACTACCTCGAGTCACTTTGTAGTTACACTCTAAGCGTTCTTTTCGCTTACTCAACCATACATTAGAATTACAAACAGCCAGGACTATCAAATCCATTCACTTTCCTTTCCCTCAACGACCATCTCATGGTCCTATCGCCCTTTAATAATGACACCATGCTCTTTAGGGTTGACAACACACAATACCACTTCTCGTGGTTCCGATTCAACCTCAATCGATCTCATAAATCAACAAGGCTCGACAGACTGACACGTCAGTCTCTTTTATATTCTTCATAACAACAAGAGGTTAACCACCACAAGCCTTACGCCAAGGTAATAGCCATCTTCATAGGCACATCCCACGTTCCAAAATGAACATTTCTTTGCTTGTAATCCATAAGCAGGAGTTGTCTTATTCACATGTCTTCCGATCATTCACTTTTCTTACTGAGCCCCATTATCATTTCTCAAAGTCAGGGATAATCACTAGCCATAAGGCTTTCAAATTTCATTCCACTCGGAAACCTCACGTCTCACTCAAAGGGTCCTTGACTGTGACATTCTGAATTTTTGCCCCCTCGAGACTTGAGATATGGAATGTAATCTCAAAATTAGAAGAATGGAAATGATGAATTCCAACTTTGGAAAAGAGTTTGACGTCGCCTCGCTAATGATCATTCAAAATAGGAAAACTGAAATTTCGATCGATGAACGGTTCGACCATGAATTAGGATCTTGGAATTCGAAAATGGAAATGAGGGATTCCAATAATTGATATGGATTGGACGCCGCCTTATCGAGGATAAAAATATCGAAAAACTGAAATTTCGGACGAAAAGTGCGAAAAGATCATTTTGCCCTTGGGGGGTTAACCTTGCCTAATTGGATTGAGAGGGGCATTTTAGTCATTTGACATTTCCTTCTTCCCCAAGAGGGCTACAGAAAATTTGAGGGACAATTTAGTCATTGGGGCTTTGATATTATTGATTTGTGGACATGTGTCATTACTTGGATGATGGTCATTAAATTTCCACTAAGCCTAAGCCTCTAGAATATTGACCATAGTTGAATGAAGTCTCATTTCATCTGCCATTTTCCCCAAAATTTCGTGGACCAGCCCCTCCTCCTCTTCATTTTGTGCATTTTCCTCAAGAGTAGAAAACTGCTCAGCTCGACCAGTTCTGCCCGCCCCGTTCGGTCCGTACGATGGTCACCTCCGTTGACCTTTTCGCCGGCTGCCAACCACCACAGGTTATTTTAACCTGTCCTTAAAAATTTCCTGTGGGTTTTGTGATTTTTGGAGGTCTGGTTAATTTATGGTGATTTTTGGAAAAAAAAAAAAAAGTGGACAAATTCTGAGCTAACTGAGGGAAGGCCATGATTCAGCCTCTTAAAGACTTAATTTGGCTCCGAAATTTTTATGGAAGTTACATAACATGTAGTACTAAGTTCACTGAGTTGGGACCGTTGATTTGGTTACGTTTCGATTAAGTTTCAATAGTTTAATTGAGGTGGTTTTTAAGGTCGGTTGGTCTGAGATGAAGTGAGCTGTTCGGAGGTCTTAGGAGTGTTATTTAGCTTCAAAATTCATCGTGGGACTATATAACATGTTGATTGAGGTCTTAGCAAGAGGAATTGGTGATAATTTGGAGCTTAAGGTTGATTAGTGGGCTGTTTATGCAAGAAAAGGCAGAATCAGTTTCTGCTCTATTTTGAATTTGAGTAGCACGGTTCAGTTGGGGGCTGTTCGTAATGTCTCCATGCTCTAAATGTGTTGTTAGGACATACTAGAATATCCCTTGAGTTGTTAATGAGGTCCACGATGAGTGGAATTTGAGCTAGATTGAATGAATTGATTGAAACGTCGGATTGTCACTAAGTCGTTCTGCTGCCCTATTTTGGACAACGAAGAAATCGATTGGGAGTCAGCTTGACGAAGGATTTTTGGTGGAAACTTGCTAGTCGGACGAAGGTGAGTGACCTCTAAACCTTTATTAGGACATTTGGACGTGACTGGACGATTTCCGTTGAGGAATCGATGAATTGGTTGGTTTGTTATGCTTGAATGATTGAATTGATGACGTGCTCGTTAATGCGCCTTGCTTGCCTATGTGGTGGTATAATATTAGATTCTTAAATTGTGTTTTATGACAAGGCACGTTTGTTTCCTTTGGGAAGAAATTGATTGTGTTTTATTGCCTAAAAATTCCTCGTTGTGGAAATGTGATTAAATATTTACTATGATGATTCTTGATTGAACTTCTCGAGGAATTGAGCTTGTGAGCCATGAGAACACATGAATGGTGACGAGTATCTTGATGAGATGAGGGCTTAAGGCCGATGACACCCTGAGGCAATTTGATCGCGGGGTTGAGAAATGAGATAAACCCTAAGGCGATTTGATCGCGGGGTTGAGAAATGAGAGACTCCATGAGGCGATTTGATCGCGAGGTTGCGTGTTGAGATACACCCTGATGAGATTTGATCGCGGGGTTGTGGTTGAGGGTTGTGATTGAAAGTACACCCTGATGCGATTTGATCGCGGGGTTGTGATTGAAAGTACACCCTGATGCGATTTGATCGCGGGGTTGTCATTGAAAGTGCAGCATGATGCGTCTGAACGCGGGATGAGAAGTTGACATGTCGACATGAGCTTGGTGATAAGCTGCTAAATCTGATGCGTCTGAATGCGGGTTTATTGATCGAGATAGCCTGAGGCGTCTGAACACGGGCTAGTCTTTGGAGGTTCGAAAGAGGAAGTGGATGTCTTTTTAATTCACGTTATGAGGAAAATAATTATAAGCTAGTACGAAAGCTTGGTCACTCTATGCTATTTTTCCTTGAGTTGATGCCATATCTTGCTTTAGCAAATTATATATGTTGCTCTGATTGCTTTGGTTCGATGGGACGGATGGCCTAGTTTAGGTTTAGGGCGAGCTTGTTGAGATTTATATCTCACCCCAGTGGGGGATTAATTTTTTTTTCAGGTCCTTGAAGATGGGAGTACCGGTGAGATGAGGATGAGCTCCCGACGAAGTAATTACATGATTGGTTTCTGTATTTTGTGGCCTTAGGGATTGTACCTGAATATTGCGGATTTAGGACTTAAATTTTGGGTACTTGACTGCGATAACTTCTGAGAAGAATTTTATTTTTTAAGGAGTGTATACCCTTTGTCATGAGTCATCTCGTTGTAATTTGTATGGAGAAAGTTTTATGGCTTCCGCGATCTTGTTTCTTTGTCAAGTTGTTTTACGGATTGGCCGAGGGATGCTGGGAGATATTTGAGTATCGATGGTTCGGTGGGATGTACGTGCGCTCGACGGGTTCGGGGCGTGACATTGACCACCCTTGGCACACTTAGACGACCTTGAGAGCTCTGTCTCACACTGGTCGATCATCCTCATATCCTTGCAAGATTATTAAGATCCACACAACTATTGCTCTCTAGCAATCCCAGGAAGGTACTTTCGTTAGACAATTCAACGAAGGCGGTCCAAACATATACCATGCCTTCAAGGAAAACTCTTCCCTTGGTGACACTTCACCGATCATCAACAGCCTCTTAAGGCTAATAACTGTCAGGGTCACTTTCTTTCTTTAGTGCACCCAAAATCTCTAAGGTTTTCTCACGAAACCCTCAATTTATAAGAAGGCAGGTTCAGATTTCATCCTTGCATCAAACTCAATCACTCTCATTCTTATACATAGCTTCACAAGCTTTTCAAAACTCTCATGGTTCTTTCCACACATTCACTTTAGAATGAAGTAACTCAGAGTCGCCTTGCTCGTGACTTCCATTACTTAACTTAACAGCACTAATGTCTGTCACCATAGTGACTTAGGCAGCAATGGCAGCTCCTCCTCGAGCTTGCCTACCCATCAGTCTTTCTCATTTTCACTTAAGTTCTCATGACCCATCATTACACTTGGGTCTTGCACGATTAACAAAAATCGAGCTATATTCTCTTCCAGTACTCATACTCCAGTCGCTCATCTTTGCTCAATTCTGACGATCCATCTCAGTTCTTTGATCTTCTCATATCTCGCATATACGAGCCAAGTGCTCCTCTAGCGACCGTACTCTGGTCGTTCAGCCTTATTAGATTCTCATATCACTTGAATCACTATGATTCCCTCCAGAAATCAAAGACTTAAGTCATCTACTCAAGTTTAGCAATCTCAGGCTGCTCATCTCATCATTCATCACCATCAATCATCCAGTGATTCCCAACAACTCTCAACTAGTTGTCTATTACCCAAGGATTCCAGATCCTCATTAGTCAATGACTATTCAACAGGCCAGCCTCAACAAGGCGATTTCTTAGTTAACAGCCAATTACTAGGCAAGCCTCAACTATGCCTAAAACTCAACTAGGTCAACACCAAGCAAATACTCAAAGTGCCATTTCAATTGTTCATGCCAAAAATCCAGGGCATCTGCCACTCTAGCATAAACACATCATGATATCTCAATCTCAACAGGCATCAGTTCAATGGGTATAAACCCCGCATGCCGTCTAATCTCTCAGTTAGAGCTTGGCCAAAACAATCATAGGATGCCAATTATAAAACATGCCAACTAGGCCAATCATGAATATCAGTTTTCTTTTTCAAACGGCACTCACTGCCAAATACAAGGCTCTCAGCCATGCCTATCACAGGCGCCATTACAAATACCATGCCACATTCGAACATTCACTTTAAGAATCACTCTCTTGCCATACATCTCTTAACCACAATCAGACTCCGCCCGATATCTAGGCTTTCCCTTCAATTTATGACTTGGGTCATCCCTGCCTCCTCGCTATCTTAGAAGCCTGCTAAGAGCCGCTCCTTGTCCGGACCTCTTTGTCCCGGCAATCACTCCCCGCCTTCATCAGACCTGGTTGTTACAGGTTGTCCCAAGTCATACATCTACGAAGGAAGCCCTGTTCCACACGCTACATAACATGTTTCATTACGGTTTATAGGTATCCCATCAACTCGTCCCATACCAAGCGACAGTTTATTAAGTCTGACAGCGATAAGCTCATGCATGCACCCTCATCAACTTTCATTTCATAACCACAAGCACATGCACAACATAACTGTCATCACTACTTGTTATACCGCAATCGTCTCCACGTCAAGCCTTATTCATGGAAGACTTCTAGTTCCACCAATGACCGTCACATCACATGGATCAATTGCCTATATTCACCCATACATCTCAAGTCTAGTCGCTATTCAAGTCAAATCCAAATGCATTCGATCACAACTAGCCTTTAACTCCAATATTTCTTGTCTGCTTCCTTGTATACATCTCATTTCATATTATCCAAGGTTGTCAATAACAACCTGATAACCACAACCATCAAGATATAATATAGTTCATGTCTGAATCCACTATTACCAGTCGTCTCTTTATAACTTATTTTCCTCAAGTTGGGTCAACGACGACCACAATCACAATCATGCAATCCAATTGACCCCTCATTCATAAGCTCTTCTCTAGCAACCTCCATCCCAAGCTTATGACTCTTCAATCTCTACTCACCTCCTTGTGAGCCTTAACCATAACATCACTCATGATCGTCAATTAAAATTAACATCATGACCACAAGGATACGACAAAAATTTAATCTTAGAATCCTCAAGATTCAGTGATCATGCTTAATCCTAAAGGTCTCACTATCTAGTTGTCCCCAAGTCATCACTCCTTATCACTCTAAACCTCAATCACATTGGATCGAGCTGATCTTGCTCTAATACCACTTAAACGGGGATGTCACGCCCCGCCGTCCTTTCGAGGACGCACATCCGCTCATGTCGTAAACTTAGTCCCAGGATACTCCTCTTTAACTCCGAGAAAGTCTCAAAGTGTACTTCGATGGTGTCTTCCTCCATATCACTCCCCGAGTCAAAAATCTCAATCTCCTCGATGCTTTCCTCTCTCGCCGAAGTCTCCTCAGGAACGTTCCACGAACCTGCTACGGAAACCTCTACCTCGATCTCGTCGCAACTAGGGTGACACCACGAAGGCACAGCTCGTTTAGACACCTCATGAGCCTTCAGCAGACCTGTGGTAACATTTCTAGTCCTTTTGAACCACGCCTCAAAGTGACGTGGCTTCCAAGGTTCTTCCATTCATCGACCCAAACAACAGTACTTTTCCTAACTTAGGCTGCACCCCGACCATCAGGAAATTCTTCAAAATATGCTGTCATTTCCTTCAGGTCTCCAAGACATATCGGTAGCATCTTCAAGGCTTTGGGTCTGAAAAAAAAAAAAAAAGGGATCCCACGACGGGATGAGACTTACGTCTCACAAAGCTAGCCTAACCCTACCTAGGCCATCCGTCCCACCAGACTAAACAATCATAGTAACTAACAATCAATTGGTAAAACAAGATCTTGCATTTTCTCAAAGCATCGAGTCATATATTTTCACAAGTATTTCAATCAAAGGCAACACGGCATAGAATGGCCAAGCTTTCGCACTAGCTAACAATCACTTTCATCATCACGTGAAATAAATAGAAATACACGACCACTAGCCCGCGTTCAGACGCCTCTGGCTATCCCAATCAATTAACCCGCGTTCAGACGCATCAGGTTTAACATCTCACCACCAAGCTCATGTCGACATGTCAACTTCCCATCCCGCGTTCAGACGCATCAGGATGTACTTCAATCACAACCCCACGATAAAATCGCCTCAGGGTATACATAGCTCACAACCCCGCGTTCAGACGCATCAGGGTGTACTTTCAATCACAACCCCGCGATAAAATCACCTCAGGGTGTCCATAGCTCACAACTTCGCGTTCAGACGCATCAGGGTGCCACCGGCCTCAAGCCTCATTTCAGCAATACTTGCCACCATTCATGTGTTCTCATGACTCGATAGCCCACTTCCTCAAGCAATCCCAGTCACAAATCATAACGATAAGCATTTAATCGCATTTCCACTAAGAGGATTTTCAGGCATTAGCACACAAAGCAATTACTTGCCACAAAGAAACAGACGTGCTTTGTCACAGACACAATTTAAGGGTCGAGTATCATCCCACCACATAGGCAAGCAAGGCACATCAACGAGCACATCATCAATTTAATCGTTCAAGCATAGCAAAGTAATCATTTCATCGATTTCTCAACGGAAACCGTCCAGTCGCGTCTAAATGTCCTCAAATAGGTTTAGGGGTCACTCACCTTCGCTTAAGCTAGCAATTCCCGCTAAAATTCCCTCGTCAAGCACGGCTTCAAATCGATTTCTCCGCTGTCCAAAACAGCGCAGCAAAAAAACTTAGGAACCATCCATCGTTACAATCAATTTATTCAATCTAGCCCCAATTCCCCCAATCGTGGACCTCATTAACAACTCAAAGGACATTGTAGTATGTCTTAACAACACATTTAGAGCAGGGCGACACCACAAACAGCCCCTAACCGAACCGGACTACTCAGATTCAAAACAGAGCAGAAATCGGTTTTGCCTTTCCTTGCACAAACAGTCCACTAATAACCCTTAAGCTCCAAATTATCATCAATTCCTCTTGCTAAAATCTCAATCAACATGTTATATAGTCCCATGATGAATTTCGAAGCTAAATAAAACTCCTAAGAATTTCGAACAGCCCACTTCACTTCAATCCAACCGGCAGTCAGAATCTACCCTTAAAACAACATCAATTGAACCATCGAAACCTAATCGAAACTTAACCCAATCAGCGGCCCAATCTCAGTGAACATAGTACTACATGTCATGTAATTTCTATAAAAATTTCGGAGCCAAATGAAGTCTCTAAGAGGCTGAATCATGGCCCTCTCTCAGTTAGCTCAAAATCTGTCAACTTTTCTTCCAAAAATCACCATAAATTAATCAGACCTCCAAAAGCCATGAAACCAATTGGAGATTGTTAAGGACATCTTGAAATAACCTGTGGTGGTAGGTGGCCAGCCAAAAGCTCACCAAAGGTGGCCGTCGTACGAACCGAACAGGGCGGGCAGAACTGGGCGAGCTGGACAGTTTTCTGTTCTTGGTGAGAAAGCTCAAAATGAAGATGATGGAGGGCTGAACCACGAAATTCGGAGGGAGTAGCTGAAGAAGATGAAGTCCATTCAACCTTGGTCAAAATTCTATAAGGTTTAGCTTAGTGGATAATTAATGATCTTCATCCAATGATTGACACTTGTGTATATATCAATAATATCCAAATTTCCCATGACAAAATTGCCCCCCTCAATTTCGACAGCCTTGGGGAAGAAGAACATGTGACAAATGACTAAAATGCCCTTCTCAAACCATTAAGGCAAGGTTAACTCTCTAAGGGCAAAATGGTCTTTTCACACCTTTCGTATGAAATTTCAGTTTTCCTATTTTGAATGATCATTGGCGAGGCGACGTCAAACGCTTTTCCAAAGTACGAATTCATCATTTCTATTCTTCCAATTTTGAGATTACATTCCATTTCTCAAGCCTCAATAGGGCGAAAATTCATAATGTCACATGTAGAATAGAATCAATCTCAATTCTTGTAGCTTATTCCCAAAATATCATTTTTGGCATGACACGTATTCATTTCCAAAAAGCAGTTTATTTCCTTGATCTTTTACTCCTTCTCAATTCATCATTTAAGTTTTTATGATCATTTTTATAAAGAGGTGCAAGAGAAATAGTAATAATTATTAGCGACAAATTATGTTAAAAAAACTGCATTCTTTGTCTCAACTGTTACATTAATGCAAGAAATATATTTACAGCACTCTCTTCAGCATAATCAATAAACATGCAATCATATGTCTTAGAGCCTATTTTTATTTTCTTAAAACTAGAAGCATAAATTAGAAAGGCATCCCCCACACTTTCAAATATTTTAAGTTAGGCAATAAGCCTTCCATAATTCATAAGGCGACTTATTAGTCTTCTTATAAGGTATTCTATTATGGATATGACAGGCGGACAATTGCTTCTTCTCCCCATAAATTATCAAGATGTTTAAAACTAGCATGCATAGAATTCATCATTTCTTTTAATGTCCTTTTTTTTTCAGCTACTCCATTTGATTGTGGAGAATAAGGAGCGGTAGTTTCATGATTCCTTATTTTTTACAAAATACATTAAACATACTCACCAACTCTATCTGATTTAACTCTTTTTTATCGATTTATTCAATTGATTTTCTACCTAACCCCTCATGGTTTGTTTTAAATCACCTAAATTAGTATGAATTCAGCTCAACAATTCTGGATCTTTATTTACAGAAATACAAGGCTTTTAAGTTAATTTGGTTATAGCACATATTATACATATATTAAAATATGTTTTTTATGGCCATAAATTAAACCTCCTTATTTCATTTTCTTAATATAAGGAATGCTAACATGTCATAATATACCATATCAGAAATTAATAGATTCAACCAGCTAGGTAGAAGTAGTATTTCCATTGATAACATTCGAAACATTAGGGCTGCGTTTGCTTGTTTTGACATGGATTGGGATGGGATAGGATAAAGACGGATTAGAAATCCTATGGATTGTTCTTCGGATAATATAAAAAATCCCATCATAAGCTTGATGAATGTCCGGATATAACCTGGATATGGGAATGAGCTATCCACCACACAAGTGATGGCACCCTAGATCCAGCTTCCTCGAATGAGAACTCTTGAAGCTGAAAATATCTTCCTCATAAAAATTCCTTTTCCTTTCGCAAAATTACCATCTGCCTCCTCCCCCTGGTCTTCTTAAATCAATGGACTTGGTGAGGAGCTCGCCACCTGAGTTCTTTGAAATGTTGGACTTGGGAAATCATCTTGTCGATCAATATAAACTTTTGGGAATGTGTTCCCATACGTTCTCTCTCGTCCTTAGTTTTGGCTAGAGCTGGGCCGGTAATAGCTTCATGCTGACATGGTTCGCTTATGGCTGGTTGCTAGAGGAGATCTTTTTTCTCCACAAATCTTTTCTGGGTTGATGTGGCCAAGCAGAGTGAACTCGTGTAAGCTTCCTTCTTCGGTTACCATGTGGAGATGGTCTTTCCTCTAATGGTGAATTTTCATTCTTATCAGTGTTGATTGTCATCCTGATTATCCTTCGAAGAAAATGAAAGCTTGTGTGGGCCAATTATGGCATATTTTCTTTCATTTTTCTTATTGCTGATAACTTTTTGAGGAACTTCCTTTAGCAGTACCTCGTATTCCAATACGCACCTCTGCAAATGTAAAAGATATTTCTTTCCTTGGATTTCTATTTGTAAGACGAGAGAAGACCAATTTATGTTGGGGTTGGCACATATCAATTGTGGAAGGGTCTGGTGGTTAGTTTTGAAGGAAACGGATTCCTTGATTCTAAACGAATTACATACGAAAAACTATTGTATTATGCTCAATCTATCACTTACTTGTATCACCGATCAGAATATGATCACCCGAGGAACTGTACCCACTATCCACAGATGAAGTGTCGCCTTCGCAGTCCCGAGAGTTCCTTCGCCTTCAATGAGACTCAATATAGAAGAGGGAAGTTTCTATCGTCGTCAACTACTTACTGGAGGAGAGGGAGAGCGTCTGTATATATGACGTCTCTGAACTGACGTAACTTTTCTCGTCTTTTCAAAACTATAGATAATTGCTTATGCAGTTATCTCTAGAGGCAGGTGTGATTGCCCACATGAGCGCACACCGTAAGACCTATATTCCATCATCTCTCACTCGCCCATGTAGGGCAAACAACTCCCACGTGTCCACGGAGGACTAACATCTCTCACTCGCCCACAGAGGTTCAAACATAACTCTCTTTATATCTGCAAAGTTCATATTGACAAATAATCCGTGCGACCAACATACACTGAGAGCTCGTTATCACACATCCGTTAGGAGTATATGACAACTCAAAATGGACATAATCAAAAGTATATTTACGTATGTTGTACCCTAGATCGATTAGCCACATACATATCTCTCTCTAGATCTCATTCAAGTATGATATGTTATATTCACAGTTATGATCACAGTAAATGATCATAACTGACCGGTCTGTGAATATAATCCATGATATGACATAAAAATATAAATCGATACTCCTCCTCCATTAGACCTCTTAATCTCAATTCAGCTCGCTTTTCTAGAAGTGTCCCTTTATATCGAATCAATCTCATGACCATAGGCAACACCCTAAGATAGCGAACACTAAACAAAAATCTTGAGAATAACGAAGAGTCATGAGGGCACTAAAAATGAGGAATTCTTATCCTCGAGAGTTTCACACGGTTTAGTAAAGTTGAGATCAAAACTTTTACCAACTTTCATTGGTCGACTCATGCATACGTAATATGAAATGCGTATTACGGTATTTTCTCCTTCCCCATGGAGCGTATGTCTTTCCTTTTTAATACCATAAAGATGATCACTTAGACGTACTCAATGTCTAACCAGAATTCACGTAACAACTCCAACCAAGAGTTTCCATCAGAGCTCTCATCTGGCAATAAAGACAGATAAAGTGAAATATGTGGGAGGGTTAAAAATATGTCTTTCTATTTCAGTTCCGGACATTATAAATAATAAGTCCTCATCTTAACATTCTGTTAAGGCGGCATAAATATTTTAAGCTTCAACTCTCAATTATCACCTAGATAATAAGCTTAAAATTGCATCATCTCTATTTAACACGCAGTAAATAGAGGCGATTACCCATGTGAGTGGGCTAATCTCTCATCTGTCCGACATATCTTCTCAAAAATAATGTACTGAACATTAGTATGCATAAATGTTACACAAAATCATAGACACCAATAGTGATAACAAATATCATTATACCATTAACTGTAATATGCATCAATAATGATAACAAATACCATTAACTCATCAACTGTGAACTTTGGGGGATGTAAATTTCAGTACTTTAAGAGATTTCAATATAGAGAACAAATCTCTTTGTCAAAAAATGACCAAGTCAAAACACCTCTAGTAACCCATTTCATCATTGGATATGCTTTCAATCTATCCATAGATATGTACTGTATGTTCACATCTTTTCGTACAAACATGTCTTCCACAACATCATATTACGAGTCGATATGTTTTGGTCTTGCAATGGATCTTTAGTGTACGCTCTTACTACTTAACTATCTCATCTACATCTCCCCCTCAATCAATATCAGTATATCTTCAAGGTGCAGATCTCTATGTTGAATATCAGTAAATTGATCAACAGTACTTTCAGATACCTCAGAATTCTATTGACTGCAATTCAGTACGCTTGACCTCTATTGGATTGGTACCTACTTACCATTCCAATTGAATAACAAATATCAAGCCTTGAACATATCACAGCGTACATTGAGCTCCCAACAGCACTAGCATATGGATCACTTTTCATTTCTTTATCTCCTTATGGAGTCTCAGGACACATATTTCGGCTCAAACCTTTACGACTTGTAATAAGAGCATATCGCGACATATAATGATAAAATCACAGTTTGATTTTAGGAACTTTTGATATATTCACAATGGCCTTTTTTCAATTGTCACAAAATCATATGCCACTAACACATCATGAAAAACGTATATATCAATGTCTCAAAGACTGCTCGGGACCATATTCTTAGCCTTTATTGTGACATTCTGAATTTCGACCCTTCTCGAGGCTTAAGATATGGAAAAGGGTCTCGAAATTGGATATAGGCAAATGGAGAATTTCAACATTTGAATGAATTGGACGACATTTTATCGAGGATGAAAATATCAAAAAACTGAAATTTCGGACGAAATGTGTGAAAAAACCATTTTTCCCTTGGAGAGTTAACCTTGCCTTAATGATTCGAGAAGGGCATTTTAGTCATTTGACATTTACTTCTTCCCCAAGGAGGCTGCAGAAAATTAGAGGGGCAAATGAGTCATTGGAGCTTTGATATTATTGATTAAGGGACAAGTGTCATTACTTGGATGATGGTCATTAAATTTCCCCTAAGGCTAATCTTCTAGAACCTTGACCATGGTGGAATGAAGTCTCATTTCATCTGCTGTATCCCCCAAAATTTCGTGAGCCATCATCTTTTTCATCTTCATTTTGAGCTTTTTTTCAAGAACAGAAAACTTCTCTAGTCGACCAGTTCTGCCCACCCCGTTCGGTGCGTACGAACACCATCTCTGGTGACTTTGTGGCCGGCCACCGACCACCACAGGTTAGTTTAACCTGTCCTTAACAATTTATCGTTGGTTTTTGTGATTTTTGGAGGTCTGGTTAATTTATGGTGATTTTTGGAAGAAAAGTGGACGGATTCTGAGCTAACTGAGAGACGACTATGGTTCACCCTCTTAGAGACTTCATTTAGCTCGGAAATTTTTATGGAAGTTACATGACATGTAGTACTAAGTTCACTGAGTTGGGGCCGCTTATTTGGTTAAGTTTCGATTAAGTTTCGATAGTTTAACTGCGGTGGTTTTTAAGGGCAGATTCTGACTGCCGGTGGAACCGAGATGAAGTGAGCTGTTCGGAGGTCTTAGGAGTGTTAATTAGCTTCGAAATTCATCATGGAGCTATATAACATGTTGATTGAGGTTTTAGAATGAGGAATTGATGATAAATTGGAGCTTAAAATGGAACTCAAGGACTGTTTATGCGGAAAGGAGCAAAACCGATTTTGCCCTGTTTTGATTTTGAGTAATTCGATTTTGTTGGGGGTTGTTCGTAGTGTCGCCATGCTCTAAATGTGTTGTTAGGACATATTAGAGTGTTCCTCGAGTTGTTAATGAGGTCCACAATGAGTGGAATTAGGGCTAGATTGTATAAATTGATTGAAACGCCGGATTGTCGCTAAGTCGCTATGCTACCCTGTTTTGGAAAGCGAAGAAATCGATTGGGAGCCGAGCTTGACGAAGGATTTTGGTGGAAGCTTGCTAGCCGGAACGAAGGTGAGTGACCCTTAAACCTTTATTAGGATATTTGGACGCAACTGGATGATTTCATTGAGGAATTGATGAATTGGTTGATTTATTATGCATGATTGATTGAAAACCAAGTGGAATTGATGAGGACTAAGCCTTGTGTGCTTGTCCGTTATAAAAATTATTGTCCTCATGGTTACATTGAAATTGTGCTTGATGGAATGCTTTGCTTGCTTATGTAGTCATGTGATATCCGACTCATGAATTGTTGTTTTTGTTTCAAAGCACGTTTTTGGCAAGTAATTGATTTATGATTGTGTGACTGAAATTTCCTCATGATGAAAAGGTGATTAAATGTTTATTGTGATGATTCTTGATTTGAATTGAGTTGCTTGAGGAAATGGGCTGTTGAGCCATGAGACATACACTGAGGCGATTTGATCGCAGGGTTGAGAAATGAGAGACACCCTGAGGCGACTTGATCGCGGGGTTGCGTGATGAGACACACCCTGATGCGATTTGATCGCGGGGTTGTGGTTGAAAGTACACCCTGATGCGATTTGATCATGGGGTTGTGGTTAAAAGTACATCCTGATGCGTCTGAACGCGGGATGAGAAGTTGACATGTCGACATGAGCTTGGTGATAAGCTGCTAAACCTGATGCGTCTAAACACGGGTTTATTGATCGAGATAACCTGAGGCGTCTGAACGCGGGCTAGTCTCTGGAGGTTCGAAAGAGGAAGTGGATGTCTTTTTAATTCATGTTATGATGAAAATAATTATAAGCTGGTACGAAAGTTTGGTCGCTCTATGCTATTTTGCCTTGTGTTGATGCCATGTCCTGCTTTAACAAATTATATATGTTGCTTTGATTGCTTTGGTTCGGTGGGATGGATGGCCTAGTTTAGGTTTATGGCGAGCTTGCTGAGATGTATATCTCACCCTAGTGGGGGATTAATTTTTCAAGTCCTTGAAAACGGGAGTACCGGTGAGATGAGGATGAGCTCTCGAGGAAGTAATTACTCGATTGGTTTATATATTTTGTGGCCTTATGGATTGTACTTGAATTTTGCATATTTAGGACTTAAGTTTTGGGTACTTGACTGAGATGACTTCTGAGAAAAAATTTATTTTTAAGGAGCATATACCCTTTGTCCTGAGTCATCTCGTTGTAATTTGTATGGAGCAAGTTTTATGGCTTCCGCGATCTTGTTTCTTTGTCAAGTTATTTTACGGGTTCGCCGAGGGATCCTAGGAGATATTTGAAGATCAACGGCCTGGTGGGATGTACGTGTGCTGGACGGGTTCAGGGCTTGACATCCTTGTTTAAGTGGTATCAGAGCAATGTCAGCTCGATCTATTGTGATTGAGGTTTGGAGTGATAAGAAGTGATGGCTGGAGGACAATTAGGTAGTGAGACCTATAGGGATAGGCTTGAACTTGTATGCACTTTAATGATTCTAGAGATGATTTTGATTGATGATCATGAGTGATCTTATGAATTAGGCTCACAAAGAAGTGAGTAGAGTTTGAAGAGTCATAAGTTTGGACTTGAGGTTACTAGAGAATATCTTATGAACGAAGGGTCGATTGGATTACCTGATTGTGACTGTGGTTTGTCAATGACCCAACTTGAAGAATATGAGTTATAAAGAGACGAATGGCATTGGTGGATTCAGGCTTGAATTGCGTTGTATATTGATGGTTTAGTTATCGATTGCTATTGACAATCTTTGATGATATGAGATGAGGTGTGTACAAGGAAGCAGATAGGGAATAATTGGATTGAAGGTCAGTTATGATTGAATGTATAAGGATTTGACTTGAATAGGGACTAGACTTGAGGTATATAGTTGAAGGTAGGCAATTGATCCATATGATGTGAAGGTCATTGGTGGAATTAGGAACCTTCGATGGATAAGAATTGATTTGAAGGCGATTGAGATATGACAAATAGTGAGGACAGTCATGATGTGCATGTGCTTGTGGCTACGAAATGAAAGTTAATGAGGGTGCATGCATGAGCTTATCGCTATCAAACTTAATAAACTGTCGCTTGGTATGGGACGAGCTGATGGGATACCTATAAATCACAATGAAGCATGTTATGGGGCGTGTGGAACGGGGCTTCCTCCGTAGATGTATGACTTGGGACAACCTATAACAACCAGGTCTGATGAGGGCAGGGAGTGATCGCCGGGACAGAGAGGTCCGGACAAGGAGCGGCTCCTGGCAGGCTTCTAAGATAGCGAGGAGGCATGGATGACCCAAGTCATAATTGAAAGAGAAAGCCTAGGTATCGAGTTGAGTCTGATTGTGGTTAAGAGATGTATGGCACTAGAGTGATTCTCAAAGTGAATGTTCGAAAGTGGCATGACAGTTGTAATGGAACCTGTGATAGGCATGGCTGAGAGCCCTGTATTTGGCAGTGAGTGCCATTTGAAAAAGAAAAATGATGTTCATGATTGGCCTAGTTGGCATGTTTTGTAATTGGCATCATGTGATTGATGTGGCCGAGGTCTAACTGAGAGATTAGACGGCATGTGGGGTTTATACCCATTGAACCGATACTTGTTGAGGTTGGGGTAGCATGTTGTGTTATGCTAGAGTGGCGGATGCCCTGGGTTTATGGCATGAACGATTGAAATGGCACTTTAAGTACTTCCTTGACATTGGCTTAGTTGAGTTTTAGACTAGTGAGGCTTGCCTAGTAATTGGCTGTTATTTGAGAAGTTTCCTCGTGGAGGCTTGCTTGATGTATGGGTGCTGCGTAAGGATGAGTTGAAATCCTTGAATAATGAGCAACTAGTATAGAGTTGTTTGGGAACCACTGAATGGTTGATTGTGAAAGATGATGAGATGAGCAGCCTGATACTGCTAGACTTGAGTAGATGACTTAAGTCTTTGATTCCTGGAGGGAATCATAGTGGTTCAAGTGACATGAGAACCTGATAAGGTTAAAAGACCAGAGTACGGTCGCTAGAGAAGAAGCATTTGGCTCAAGTGTGCAAGATATGAGAAGATCCGAGAATAGAAAGGGATCGTGAGAATTGAGTAAAAATCGAGCGACCCTAGTATGAGTACTGGAAGAAAGTATGGCTTGATTTTGTTGATCGTGCGAGACCCAAGTGTAATAAGGGGTCATGAGAACTGTAAATGGAAATGAGGAAATTTGATGGGTAGGCAAGCTCGAGAAGAAGCTGCCCTTGTACCCAAGTCGCTGAGACGACTGATGCTAGTGTTGATGTATTAAGTGATGGAAGTCACGAGAAAAGTGACCTTGAAACTGCCTCCCTCCGGATTGAGGGTTTCGTGAGAAAACCTTAAAGGTTTTGGGTACACTAAAGAAAAAAAGTGACCCTGGTAATTACTAGCCTTAAGAGGCTGTCGTTGATTGGTGAAGTGTCACCAAGGGAAGAGTTTTCCTGGAAGGCATGGTATATGTTTGGACCGCCTTCATGAATTGTTCAGTGGAAGTACCTTCTTGGGATTGCTTGAAAGCAAAGGTGGTGTCGATCCCAATAATCTTGTAAGGATCTGAGGACGATCGACCAGTGTGGGACAGAGTTCTCAAGGTCGTCTAAGTGTATTAAGTGTGGTCAATGACCCTTTGAGTGAGACGTGAGGTCTCCGAGTCGAATGGAATTTGAAAGTCTTATGACTAGTGATTATCCCTGACTTTGAGGAATGGTAATGGGACTCAGTAGGAAACGCGAATGATCGGAAGACATGTGAATAAGAGAACTCCTACTCATGGATTACGAGCAAAGAGATGTTCATTATGGAACATGGAACGTGCCTGCGAGAAACGGCTTTTACCTTGGCGTAAGGCTCGTAACGAGAGATTGATGTTTTGTTTCTTTCGTCGTGAGGAAAATTTAAGGAAGAAGTTATGTCAATTGTTTGACCTTGTTAAATGAAATGGGATTGAAGGAGGATGAATCGAGACCACTAGAAGTGGTAGTGTGTGTTGTCAGCCCTAAAGAGTAGAGTGTCGCTCTTAAAGGGCGATTGGACCAAGAAATGGTCGTTGAGGGAAAGGAAAATGAATGGACTTGATAGTCCTGATTGTTCGTAATTCTAATGAATGGTTGAGTAAGTGAAAAGAGCGCTTAGAATGTAATTATAAAGTGGCTCGAGCTAGTCAAATTGAGTAATCGATACGGGAGTTTGTGGAGACCGAGGAAGAACCTCGACTCCTTGGAATTTTGTCACTTGAGGTGACTGAGTCACTGAAAGAAGAGTGTCAGACCTGGTGAAATTTGAATCCTGGAGTGGAGGTACTGTTGTTGACATAGACTCCAAGATTGACGTCCTATGGCAAAGGAAGGACAAGGTGGATTCGAAGTGAGAGAATACCACTAAAGTGTATAGTTTCCTTCGAAGGATAAGAGACCCTAGTGTAAAAGGAAGGGGAAATCTTAGTTGTTTTGATATTATGATTGAGCGTCTGGACTGAGAAAGAAGACGCAGAACTTGAATGATTCCTGGAAATTAAGTTTGAGAAATTGTCCTGTAGACAACGTTGAATTCCGGGATAATGTTGATGTTCAGCTGAATGAATGAAATTGAGACATGGTAGCGTTACATGATTGTGAAATCAAGAGGCCAATGCGCTAATGCTTCCTGAGGAAAGAGTGACAAAAATGAATAAAATGTTATGTGGTCCAAGTGGAGACCCTTGAGAGTAGAGAGCCGAGATATGAGCTCTCAAGTGAATGGTACCATGGACAATTGAAGTGATTCAACACTTGGTAGTAATGAAGTGGATAACATTCGAATTGGGTGTCCAAGAAATGATTGAGTTGGTTATCACTGTCTTGAGAGACGATGAGGGGACTCATTTAAGGAGTCATGAGAAACATGATCGATTTTGAGAATATCTTATGAACTCTAAAGAGATGCTCGGTGTATGCTAATTGTGAAGAGCACGAGCTGTGGGCCTGACGAAATAAGATTCCTCAGTCGTGAAAATTATGAGAAATGAAATCCATGTGGAGTCTTTGAGGATTGGAAAAAAAAAGTGATGAATCGACTAGGGTCGATGTGAGTTGCTGAAACTTGAAATTTCCTGGGATTGATTGATTGTTATAGATGGATTGTCGGATATTCCTCACGAAAGTTGTTCCCTTGATGAAATGGGCTCAGGAAGAGATGTAACCCAAAGGGGTGAATAAACGCGAAGAGTCCTTGAGGGCTTGAGTCAAGTTGACGATTACGATGTTAGTGGCGTTCCTGTTTGGAATCAAAAGAGTCAAGAGAATCATAATGACGTGCCGTAAGAGAGGAATTTGATTCGTTGTATGGAAAACTGGTACGAACCGCGCGAATGCGCCGTGATGATAATGCCATATGAGTTGGAATGCTTAGAGCGTGATTGGAATTAGTTTGCGAATGTTCTCGCGACAAAGTTTGGAAAACCTTGTTTGGACGGAAGAAGATATTGAGTCTTTAAACTGCCACAAGAAAATAAGACAGTAACTTCTTGAGGGGAATTGAATAAGAGGCAACGCGGATGTATGAAATGGCCTACGAATATGAGTGCGTCGCTTATATAAAGAAAGACCTCGAAGTTATGTGAACTATAAGAGGTTGAGAGCATGGTTTGTCTAAAGGGAATTGGTGGAAAGGCACGTGAAACGAAGAGATCACCCAAATGTTGTTACAACGATAGGAATGGTGGATTAACCGGCGGATGCTTACGATTAAGAATTGAGTATTGTTTATTTAGCGATGAAGGGACAGATCTTCCCTCGAGAAATGAGAGATTCAACTTCTCAATTGGGAGTTTGTATTAGTTATTGGCTACTGGAAGCACCTAGCCTGAAGGCCAGAAGGGAATTGAGGTGTTGTCATGATTGAACCCTGATACTCAAGGGATTATGGGAAAGAATAAAACCCTTGAGGTCCTATGGACTAGAGTATAAGTCCAGTATTGAAGGGGAACTTAAAGAGATGACCTCATCGGAATTTGAAGGGAGAATTATGGTGTCCCTTGAGATGGTACAAAAGTGTGCCAAGACTTGCCTTAATACTATCGATTGAATTGACTGAAAGTTTGATTAGCCTAACATGTGGTCAAGTATTAGACATGCCGACAAGAAAGATGCATGACCTTGGAGGTTGATGGAACTACAACGAGCGTGTGAGATTTTCGAATGGAATCTAGAGCAAAGTACTATGGAAGTAATCATGAACTTATTTAAGGAGTCCAAAAGGCTATAACTCAATTTGAATAATAGATGGCAAGTTTACATGGCCGTGAATCCCTGATGGTACGGGAGGACTTTGAAGGAAATGATAAGTCAAATGGTGTGAACACCAAAGAGTACATTGTGGCGATGGTTTAGTAATGACGGTGATAAGTAAAGATCTTGAGTTTAATATGACGCCCTGAGAAAGCCTTCTGTCAAGAATTAGGAAAGCTGAATCGTAGTATGACTACAAATTACCCTCGGATCAATAGACGATTGAAAAGGTGATTTGATTGCTTGAGCATATACTACCAGCGGATTTTATGAATGCCAAAAGAGAACAGAGAAAGGTGAGCGCAAATTGAGGACAAAAGGAAATAAGTTCTAAAGGATGAGAACTATTACAGGAAAGGGCGTTACGAAGATGTCAAGTGACGACGGGAGCTACTTTGGTAAATGAGATCGTAATAAGGCGTCGGTACCCCAAAAGACATGATGGTTGGAAGGTTGCAAATTTCGCGGACGAAATTTCTTTAAGGGGGGAAGAGTTGTGACATTCCGAATTTCAACCCTTCTCGAGACTTAAGATATGGAAAGAGGTCTCGAAATTGGATATAGGCCAATGGAGAATTCCAATATTTGAATGAATTGGACGCCATTTTATCGAGGATGAAAATATTGAAAAACTGAAATTTCGGACGAAAGGTGTGAAAAGACTATTTTTCCCTTGGAGAGTTAACCTTGCCTTAATGATTCGAGAAGGGCATTTTAGTCATTTGACATTTACTTCTTCCCCAAGGAGGCTGCAGAAAATTGGAGGGGCAAATGAGTCATTGGAGCTTTGATATTATTGATTAAGGGACAAGTGTCATTACTTGGATGATGGTCATTAAATTTCCACTAAGCCTAATCTTCTAGAACCTTGACCATGGTGGAATGAAGTCTCATTTCATCTACTGAATCCCCCAAAATTTCGTGAGCCATCTTCATTTTGAGCTTTTTTTCAAGAACAGAAAACTTCTCTAGTCGACCAGTTCTGCCCGCCCCGTTTGATGCGTACAAGCACCATCTCCGGTGAATTTTTGGCCGGCCACCGACCACCATAGGTTAGTTTAACCTGTCCTTAACAATTTCCCGTTGGTTTTATGATTTTTAGAGGTCTGGTTAATTTATGGTGATTTTTGGAAGAAAAGTGGATAGATTCTGAGCTAACTGAGAGATGGTTATGGTTCACCCTCTTAGAGACTACATTTAGCTCCAAAAGTTTTATGGAAGTTACATGACATGTAGTACTAAGTTCATTGAGTTGGGACCATTTATTTGGTAACGTTTCGATTAAGTTTCGATAGTTTAATTGAGGTGGTTTTTAAGGGCAGATTCTGACCGCCGGTGGAACCGAGATGAAGTGAGCTGTTCGGAGGTCTTATGAGTGTTAATTAGCTTCGAAATTCATCGTGGAGCTATATAACATGTTGATTGAGGTTTTAGCATGAGGAATTGATGATAAATTGGAGCTTAAAATGGAACTCATGGATTGTTTATGGGAAAAGGAGCAGAACCGATTTTGTCCTGTTTTGATTTTGAGTAATTCGGTTCTGTTGGGGGCTGTTCGTGGTGTCGCCATGCACTAAATGTGTTGTTAGGACATACTAGAGTGTTCCTCGAGTTGTTAATGAGGTCCACAATGAGAGGAATTGGGGCTAAATTGTATAAATTGATTGAAACGCTGGATTGTCGCTAAGTCGCTATGCTGCCTTGTTTTGGACAGCGAAGAAATCGGTTGGGAGCCGAGCTTGACGAAGGATTTTGGTGGAAACTTGCTAGCCGGAACGAAGGTGTGATCCTAAACCTTTATTAGGACATTTGGACGCGACTGGACGGTTTCATTGAGGAATTGATGAATTGGTTGATTTATTACGCATGATTGATTGAAAGCCAAGTGGAATTGATGAGGACTAAGCCTTGTGTGCTTGTCCGTTATAAAAATTGTTGTCCTCATGGTTACATTGAAATTGTGCTTGATGGAATGCTTTGCTTGCTTATATAGTCATGTGATATCCGACTCATGAATTGTTGTTTTTGTGGCAAAGCACGTTTTTGGCAAGTAATTGATTTATGATTGTGTGACTGAAATTTCCTCATGATGAAAAGGTGATTAAATGTTTATTGTGATGATTCTTGATTTGAATTGAGTTGCTTAAGGAAATGGGCTGTTGAGCCATGAGACATACCATGAGGCGATTTGATCGCGGGGTTGAGAAATGGGAGACACCCTGAGGCGACTTGTTCGCGGGGTTGCGTGATGAGACACACCCTGATGCGATTTGATCGCGGGGTTATGGTTAAAAGTACATCCTGATGCGTCTGAACGCGGATGAGAAGTTGACATGTCGACATGAGCTTGGTGATAAGCTGCTAAACCTGATGCGTCTGAACGCGAGTTTATTGATCAAGATAGCCTGATGCGTCTGAACGTGGGCTAGTCTCTGGAGGTTCGAAAGAGGAAGTGGATGTCTTTTTAATTCATGTTATGATGAAAATAATTATAAGCTAGTACGAAAGCTTGGTCGCTCTATGCTATTTTGCCTTGAGTTGATGCCATGTCCTGCTTTGGCAAATTATATATGTTGCTTTGGTTCGGTGGGACGGATGGCCTAGTTTAGGTTTAAGGCGAGCTTGCTGAGTTGTATATCTCACCCCAGTGGGGGATTAATTTTTCAGGTCCTTGAAGACGGGAGTACCGGTGAGATGAGGATGAGCTCTCGAGGAAGTAATTACACGATTGGTTTATGTATTTTGTGGCCTTAGGGATTGTACCTGAATTTTGCGTATTTAGGACTTAAGTTTTGGGTACTTGAGTGCAATGACTTCTGAGAAAAATTTTATTTTTAAGGAGCATATACCCTTTGTCCTGAGTCATCTCGTTGTAATTTGTATGGAGCAAGTTTTATGGCTTCCGTGATCTTGTTTCTTTGTCAAGTTGTTTTACGGATTCGCCGAGAGATCTTGGGAGATATTTGAAGATCAACGGCCTGGTGAGAAGTACATGTGCTCGACGGGTTCGGGGTGTGACATTTATTAAAAAATCTTGCAGGTTGTTCCACATAGTTCAATTCTTCATTGAGAATCGCAATATTTACATCATTGATGTAATTCAATATCCATACTCATCACTATTACTAGAATAAGGTAAATTGGTTATTACATTTCACCATAAGGTGAGCCTAACATTTCTCAAACAAGCCATCAGCTTTACGTTTTCTTTTGAGAACACACTTGTTCCCAATGACTTTGCATCCATTCGAAAGACCAATCAATTCCCAAAACTTCGTTTGATCTCATTAACTCCATCTCTTTTTCCATTGTTTGTATCCACTTTTCCTTATGAGGGCAAATCGGATCCTCATTTTATACTCCTTGACTTATTCTCTTCTTGTGGAGCAACCATGAAAGCTTTATATTCGTTGTCTAATCATCGACAATTTGATGGAGAAAACTTTTTGCGACTTGTTCGCCAAATTGGAGATCATACACTTAGTACATCATTTTCCATTACGCTCCCACTCGGATCAGACAAGGACGACATCTTCTTCACATCAAGTAGTTGCAATTGAGACTAATTCGAAACAAATTCCCCACTTCTCATATTGCTCCCACTTGGATAAGTGGGAGCAAGATGCCCCAGAAAAATCATTGTCATTATCCTAGAATTTAAACATATAATAGTTTTTAAGTATCTCGCCATTTTCTGAAAATTCATTCATTAAGAATGTGACATCTTGTAATTCAAATTCAGTTACATTTCCTACTTTCTTGCTCACCTATAGCACTTACCTTTCGAGTGCTCTTAGTATTTCACGAAACTACTATTTTTGCCTCTAGGGCGTAATTTTCCATACTTGTGAGAGAACACGTGTGTATAGGAAGCACACCAAGGTCTGAGAAAAAACTCAAATCTCATTTTCGACCTATCTACAACTCATATGGAGTAGAGGTAACGGATTTATAAGACACACAGTTAAGTATCTTGACAGCCATCAACAAAAATATCACCATAAAAGATTATATGCACTATAGCATGTGCCATCACTAACTTAACCATTTCTATTATGATCTGTTTCTTCTCTCTGCTACTCCATTCTGTAGAGGAATTGCTGGAATAGTCAACTATCCTTCTATTCATTTTTCATCACATAAATATCTGAACTAATCAGATAGATTTTCTCAATCTCGATCGAATTTTTTTTTTGTAAGGTCAAAATAAATTTATCAAAGAAACTTATGCCTTAAATTTATGAAAAATCATAAAACAACAAATCCAAATCGAGTGTAATCATACAAATGTGATGAAATAAACAAAATCATGTCTTGCTATCACATTCATTGAACCACATATGTCTGAATGGATTAACAGGAAAGGAAACTCAGCTCTTGTTCCTTTTCCAAATGATTTTCTCATTGTTTTTCCTACGAGGCAATGCTCATAAATAGGAGACATTTTCAATAATGTCCAACAAGCTCTATTTGGCTTATATAAATATCTACTATTGGTCAATATGACCCAATCTAGCATGCCACATCTTCTTATCATCACAAAGATGAAATGAGGAATAACATTACATTAGTGTACTCAACAATCGGCACAATGAAACCATACAGAATCATAATAACTTGTTATCAATAACAAGTCAACACTATCGTTATGAAAGTTCAAACTGAAATCAAGTTTAACCCAAATAAATACGGAAAATTAATTCCATCAAGTTTTTGGAGCATATTACATGTTATGTAGAAATAAGATGTGACCATTGCGCATTTTCAATTGGCTAATGCCAATTCTTTTAACTTTCACTAAGAAAATTGTTTCCCACATTTATTCACTTTGCTCCATGTGGAACTCGTTGAAATCCCACTAAGGTATTTATGTCCTTCCTCTACATAATTTGTGGCCTCTAAGTCTACAATCCACAAAGGATGAGATTCAGTTACAAAGACTGAACTGTAGATATAAGTAACACTCTCAAGTGCACAAATGGTCTCTAACTTCTTTAACTTACCACAATCATGAATAGAGTAACTTTTATTTCTACAGTGAAAACTCTTCATTTCTGAAATGTTTTTCTTGAAAGGAGGTTTTTCTTTCTTATGTCGGTTAAACTTCTATTTCTATCTTGAAGAATCTATTCCTCTGTTCTATCCACTTCTTGAAACCATTTTGATGGTAATGCCTGAAGCATAAAGCTCAATTTGAGCTAGCATCATCATCACGTATATTGATTTCTGGTTTAACTGTCAGAAGATGATTAGCCTTTAGCTCAAGACAACACGTAGTGTCCTTAAAAGTCTTTATTTATAATGTGGATCTAGTGAATTTTCATATGCACATAGCTATGAAATAAAGAACTGACTACTGCTTGCACTTAATATTTCTTAGTCAAAATAGGGCATGCATCTCACAGTTCACTTATTTGTTTAACACATGCCACAAAGGCCATTTAATATTATTCCCATATTGCACATATACGTTTCAAACCTTATAGTGATCTGTCTCAAATTGGAGACCAATGTCTCACCAAACTTAGTTTTGTTAATGCCTCCCACTTGACTTTAGCATTTCCAAAAATGCTTGAACTCATGCATAAAAATATTTTCCATGTCTCAGGAACATAATGCGAGTAATATAGTTCATTTATTTCTTGCAGCAAGTATCTCTTTGTACTTTTTTGACAATACAGTAATTCCATCTTCAGATTCTTCCATAACTAGGTCAAGAGCTCATAGTGCTTTTTTTTTCTCTTTCACCACATACTGGATCTTATTCCAGCCTTCATAATTTTCACCGTCTAATCTTTCATCCTCAATCAAGCTTAGCTATAATATTCTAAGAAGCTAAAGCCATTGTATGTGAACACAAAGTTCAATAGACATGTACTCACGAATTGTTGATGCCTAACATTTATACATCAATTTTACACTAACTAATTATATTAATGAATAATTTCACATAAGGTCTCAGATTCGAAAGTTCACTAAGTTCCCAATTATCGTCTGAGAATCTTCATTTGAAATTATTATTAACAAAATCATTTAAGTAAAATTGAGTTCGTTAAAGTCACTAAAACTTTATAGAACTCCCCACTCGAATAAAGATTATAATTCATACTATGATCTCTATATCTTGTAATCATAAAAGAAATAAAAGCATGGCATGATTTGATCTAACATTCAAATATCTCATGCAACAAATCATATACAGATTGCAAGATAAATATCATAAATGCCATCACCACTAAACATGCTCTGCACAATATGACTTTCTATATATAAGCCATTCGCCCCCAAATACATGCTTCACTGGCTTTCAAACGCATTTTCGTAAATTTAAAGTCCCAAATGATATATCAAATCGAATATAATTTTGAGATGAACGCAACGGTACCTCACACACCCCAAACAAAGCTCAAACGAGCTCGTACGGGCCGATCAAAATTTCTGCTTTGACTAGTCAATGCTCGGTCAACGGGGTCAAATTGCAATTACTTAAAAAAATTGAGGACCGAATCAAAATTTCGAAAAAGTACATGGGCTAAATTGAAATTTCACAAATGTTTGGGGCAAATTTGAAAATTTCAAAAAACAATTGGGCACTAAATTGCAATTCCGAAAAAAATATAGGGACCAAAATGCAATTTTTTGGAAAGTTGCTCTGGCTGGTCAACGGTTAACATCGACAGTCAACATTCAATGGCTGGGTCATACCCGACTCATGGATCGGGCTGGCTTCTTGGGTCGCGGTTCTGGATAAACCGCAAATCTGCATTGTCTTCTTTAACAACTTTACGTTTTGACCTTTATCAACTCACGTGTTGGTGGTCCAGTGGTCGAAGGGACTCACTTTGTAGCGAGGGTATGGGTTCAAATCCATGTCGGAGCAGGAGCAGGTTGTTTTTTTTTTTAAATTAACTGCCCATGGCCAGCGCTGCACAATGGGCTCATTATCCCACGGTAACAGTTGACGCACCCAACCTCTTTTTCCTTTTTTTAAGGGAAAGCAACTCCACGCTGCCCGTTGCCCGCTGTCCGTAACTGCTACCCATTTCTTCTTTCGTTAGCAAAGAATAGAAGCCTTCGAGTTCGCACGACCCCTTCTCCATTTTTCACCGCAACTTCAATCGGCCGATCCTCTTCCAACTGCCTACCTCAATACGAAATTAATAGTGGATTTTGAACACCACGTCGGCGGGACCACATAGGTTCAAGAATCAATCAAAAAGACCAAGTATTTTTCCAGGAATCGAGCGAAAATCAGAAGGACGAGGAACCCTAATCCGCGAACTTCTTTCGCGAAATTCATCTCCGGTGATCAACCAAATGCCGAGACAACTTAGGATTTTTGTTCCTCATGGCGAGACGACCCTTCAGTTCCAAAGACAGCATGTGACATGCCGAAATTTGGCCGGAATCGGCAAATTTCTCACTGGCCAGAATAGTCCCAAAATACAATGCTCCCAAAAAATTCCACGAAAATCACCAGATAATAGATAATTCGATTATTAAACATTATATGATCAGGAAACAAGATATATGGCTCTGATACCAATGAACTTTGTGTTCAGATACAATGGCTTTAGCTTCTTAGAATATTATAGCTAACTTTGATTGAGGATGAAAGATTAGACGGCGAATATTATGAAGGCTGGAATAGGATCCAGTATGTGCTGAAAGAGCAAAAAAAAGCACTATGAGCTCTTGACCTAGTTATGGAAGAATCTGAAGATAGAATTACTACATTGTCAAGAAAGTACAAAGAGATACTTGCTGCAAGAAATAAATAAACGCTATTACTCGCATTATGTTCCTGAGACATGGAAAATATTTTTATGCATGAGTTCAATCATTTTTGGAAATGCTAAAGTCAAGTGGGAGGCATTAACAAAACTAAATTTGGCGAGACATTGGTCTCCAATTTGAGACAGATCACTATAAGGTTTGATACTTATATGTGCTTTACCAGCAGAATATTAAATGGCTTTTATGGCATATGTCAAACAAATAAGTGAACTGTGAGATGCAGGCCCCATTTTGACTAAGAAATAGCAAGTGCAAGCAGTAGTCAGTTCTTTATTTCATAGCTATGTGCATATGAAAATCCACTAGATCCACATTATAAATAAAGACTTTTAAGGACGCTACGTGTTGTCTTGAGCTAAAGGCGAATCGCCTTCTGATAGTTAAACCAGAAATCAATATATGTGATGATGGTGCTAGCTCAAATTGAGCTTTGTGCTTCAGGCATTAGCGTCAAAATGGTTTCAAGAAGTGGATAGAACATAGGAATAAATTCTTCAAGATAGAAATCAAAGTTTAACCGACATGAGAAAGGAAAACGTCCTTTCAAGAAAAACATTTCGAAAATGAAGAGTTTTCACTGTAGAAATAAAAGTTTCTCTATTCATGATTGTGGTAAGTTAAAGAAGTTAGAGACCATTTGTGCACTTGAAAGTGTTACTTATATCTACAGTTCAGTCTTTGTAACTGAATCTCATCCTTTGTAGATTGTAGAGTTAAGGGCCACAGATTATGTAGAGGAAGGACAGAAATACCTTAGAGGGATTTCAACGAATTCCACATGGAGCAAAGTGAATAAATGTGTGAAATAATTTTCTTAGTGAAAGTTAAATGAATCGGCATTAGCCAATTGAAAATGCCCAATGGTCGCATCTTATTCCTACATAACGTGTAATATGCTCCAAAAACTCGATGGGATTGATTTTCCGTACTAATTTGGGTTAAACTTGATTTTAGTTTGAACTTTCATAACGATGGTGATGACTTGTTGTTGGTAACAAGTTATTATGGTTCTGAATGGTTTCATTGTGCCGATTGTTGAGTACAATAATACAAAGTTATTCCTCTTTTTATCTTTGTGTTGATAATAATGCGTGGCATGCTAGATTGGGTCATATTGGCCAATAGTAGATATTTATATAAGCCAAATAGAGCTTGTTGGACATTATTGAAAATGTCGCCTATTTATGAGCATTGCCTAGTAAGAAAAATAATGAGGAAACCATTTGGAAAGGGAATAAGAGTTGAGTTTCCTTTGCTGTTAATCCATTCAGACATATGTGATTCAATGAAAGTGATAGCAATGCATAAGGCTGTTTATTTCATCACATTTTTATGATTACACTCGTTGGGTTAAACTTGATTTCAGTTTGAACTTTCATAACGATGGTGATGACTTGTTGTTGGTAACAAGTTATTATGGTTCTGAATGGTTTCATTGTGTCGATTGTTGAGTACAATAATATAAAGTTATTCCTCCTTTTATCTTTGTAATGATAATAATGTTGGCATGCTAGATTGGGTCATATTGGCCAATAGTAGATATTTATATAAGCCAAATATGGCTTATTGGGCAATATTGAAAATGTCGCCTATTTATGAGCATTGCCTAGTAAGAAAAACAATGAGGAAACCATTTGAAAAGGGAATAAGAGCTGATTTTCCTTTGATGTTAATCTATTCAGACATATGTGGTTCAATGAATGTGATAGCAATGCATAAGGCTGTTTATTTCATCACATTTTTATGATTACACTCGATTCGGATTTGTTTTATGATATTTCATAAATTTGAGGCATAAGTTGCTTCAAAAATTTTATTTTGATATTTTATATATAATAAAAAAAAATCCAAACGAGGATGAGCAAATCTATCTGATCAGTTCGAATGTTTATGTAATGAAAGGGGAATAGAATGATAGTTGACTATTCCAGCGATACCTCTGCAGAATGGAGTTGTAGCAAGAAGAAACATGTCTTAATAGAAATGGTTAAGTCTATGATGGCACATGCTATTGTGAATATCATCTTTTGTGGTGATATTTTGTCGATGGCTATCTAGATACTTAACTATGTGCCGTATAAATCAGTCACCTCTACTCCATATGAGTTGTGGACATGTCGAAAATGAGATTTCAGTTTTCTCAGGCCTTGATGTGCTTCCTATACACACGTGTTCTCCCACAATTATAGGAAATTGGGCCCTAGAGGCAAAAAGAGTATCTTCGTGAAATACTAAGAGCACTTGAAAGGGTAAGTGTTATAGGTGAGCAAGAAAGTAGGAAGTATAACTGAATTTGAATCACGAGATGTCACATTCTTAGTGAATGAATTTTCAAAAAATGGCAAGATACTTAAAAAAAAGATTGTTCCCTATTTGAGACCTTAGATCAGGATAATGATCCAAGTGGGAGCAATGTAAGAAGTAGGAAATTGTGTACGAATCAGTCTCAATTGCAACCACTTGATGAATCGATACCGTTATCCGGTCCAAGTGGGGACATAATGGAGAATGAAGTGCCTTTAGTACAATCTTCCCCACTGCGAACAAGTCGCAAAAGCATTCCTCGACGACGTTTTGAAATTGAAGGGGAAGCTTTCATGATCGCTCCACTAGAAGAGGATGAGCCAAGAAATGTAAATGGGGCTCTATCATGCCCTGATAAGGAAAAATGGATGAAAGCAATGGAAGAAAAAATGGAGTCAATGAGATCAAACCACGTTTGGGAACTGGTTGATCTTCTAAAAGGACGCAGAGCCATTGGGAACAAATGGGTTCTCAAAATAAAGTGCAAAATTGAAGGTTCAATTGAAAGGTATATGGCTCGCCTTGTGGCAAAGGGGTATAACCAACATGAAGGAATTGACTATGAAGATACTTTTTCTCATGTGGTAAGATTTACCTCGATTCGCCTTATTCTGGCAATGTGGCTAGTTTGGGTCTTGAATTACATCAGATGGATACTAAGACTGCTTTTCTCAATGGAGAATTAGATAAAGAGATCTATATGGAACAACCTGTTGGGTTTGTTAAAAAAGGCCAAGAACAAAAGGTTTGTCGACTCCTAAGATCGATTTATGGCCTTAAGCAGTCTTCTAGACAATGGAATATACGTTTTCATAATGCCATAGTGGCATATGATTTTGATATGATCAATGAAGAAAATTGCGTGTATATCTAAAGATCTAAAAGTCACTTTGTAATTTTGTCATTATATGTTGATGATATACTGATTGCTGGAAACAGTATGGAGTTTGTCAAGACAATCAAAAGTTGGCTATCTTTTAATTTTGAAATGAAAGATATGGGTGAAGCTACATATATTCTCAGAGTTAAGATTTCAAGAGATCATTCGAAAAAGTTATTGTCTCTTTCGCAAGAGACATATGTCAATAAAGTTCTTGAACGATTTTGTGTGCAAAATTGCAAACCCATTGATACTCCTATTGCAAAAGGTGAAGGGTTGAGCCGAAGAATGTATCCTAAGACTCTACAAGAGCAAGAACGTATGAAAAACATTCCATATGCCAGTTCTATTGGAAATCTCATGTCTATGATGTGTACAAAACCTGATATTTATTACGCAGTTGGACTAGTCAGTAGATGCCAATCCAATCCAGGTCAAGCACATTGGACTGCCGTTAAGAGAATCTTGAGGTATCTGAAAGAAACTGTCGATTATTCGCTGACGTATATCAAGGAAGTGATCTGCACCTTGAGGGCTATACTGATGCTGACTGGGGAGGAGATTTGGATGAGAGGAAATCCACTTCTGGAAATATATTCTTACTTAATAATGGCGCCATATCGTGGAGCAGTAAGAAACAACAGTGTATAGCCTTATCCACCATGGAAGCTGAGTTTGTGGCATTATCAGCAACAGCACAAGAGGGTGTTTGGCTTAGAAGATTTCTGGATCATTTGGGTGTTACTAGAGATGCTGCAAACCCTGTGAAGGTTTATTGTGATAGTCAGGCAGCAATAGCTTACACTAAGGATTCTAAGTTCCATGGCAAGACCAAACACATAGACATTAAGTATAACTATGTCAAGGACATGGTGGCACGAAAGGAAGTAAACCTACAATATGTATCTACGCATAAGATGTTAGCAGATCCTATGACAAAGCCAATTCATAGAGATGTCTTTCTTGGTCATGTAAAGACTCTAGAACTGCGTAGAGGTTGATGTATTGAATATTTGTATTTTTCCCTTGAATATTTATAATTGATGATGTTATTTGCCAATATGCAAGTCTATAAGTCTATTTGATATTTATGTATGTTAGTGTTTGGTACATTATATTGAGAAGGTATTTTAAGGCGAACCATAATTTTAATTGACCTTAATGAGCCGACGTCCAATCTATCACTGTTGGAATCCTTGAATACCTGACACCCAATTTTCGAGGTCCAATTCGTGGTTAAAATCTGTCAATGGCGATTTCAGTGTATCTCAAACTAACGGGCGGCTCCTAGGAGTTACGCGTATCGACCAATGACTAATGTCACGTTTAAGAGTTATTCGAGTCATGGCGACCTTGGTTGTCATGTAATTGCGAGGGTCAATCGCTAGTTCCAAAGGACGCAATCGTCAAGAATTGGTTTAGGTTGATTCGCAAATTATACGATGGTCGAACAGAATCACCCGTGATCCAATTGTATAACACTGGCAAATCGTTCCAAGACCAATCTTAGACCGGCCTATCATGGCTCAAAATATTCCCTCGGCAATCCTTATGGTCAAGGTACCAATCCATGGTCGAGTTCTTTGGTCCACGTACTTAAGTCCTACTTAGCCTTTCCCCCATCGGTTAGTCTTCTCAAGAGTGGCCAACTCTGAGCGAGGTTTAACTGAAACGCACTGACAAGATGTCTCATGAAATCATTCTTCGAAAAGGGTCGGATTTCAGAATGTCACAGTAGCAAAGAAAATATCTACACAAAATTGATTTTAAAATTTATTTAGAACAGAAACCACCTGATTATTGGAAATCTTAATTATTCTTAAGATAGCGGGAGAAATATTAGATACTATGAAAAATATGAATCATTGAAAATCCATGGCAAAAATATTACAAAAAAATAGGATTAAAATGTCTAAAGCGTGCAAACATTATCCTTAGGCACAATTTCGCCCCTCGGAGTACTAAACTCGGTGCTTTCAAGACACAACAGATCTTCTTCTTTACTCCGCACAGAATAATAGAATGAACAACAATAACATTATGTGTATAACCTTAACAATGAAGATATATGAAGGAAAGGAAAATTATCTTTCTATTTTGGTGTCCCTTTTTAGAATTGTGACTTGAATTTTATATTCAAATGAAAGAGAGAGCCGTTAAGAAACCCATTAGTTCAATTGATAATTATAAAAAATGTGACCCATATAAATGATGAAGAGTTTATCAAACGTTACAAAACCTTTATAAAGCAATTATAAAGCCGTTATATATGGCCATTACAAAATCGTCATACAATGATGGCTTTCATGGCAATAATAACTGGTTACGATAATGCGGAAACTAAAACGAAATTGAGACAGATGAGAAGAACGGAACACCAAGATTCACGTGGAAACCCTTGCGGGAAAAATCATGGGAGAGAGGAGAAGCAAAATCCATTACGAGAATCAGGGATTACAAAAGATGCAACGTAAGCTTCTCTATCAAACAGTTTAAGCAAAGAGCAATATTTATAGTATTACCCCTCAAACCCTAATGTTGGCCCAAGGCCCATAACTTAAGCCCCTAACTATTCAAGGCATATTAACAAATCTCCACCTTGACTTGAATTCCCAAGTAGAAATAAGTATTAAGTCAATCTTCTCCTCCCACCAGCATAAAACTCAGCTGCTGCAAACATTAACCAAATCCAAGCAGTGCTTGAATTTAGTAAAGGGCAATGACTTTGTCAACATATCAGCTGGATTATTTTCTGTACCAATCTTCAATATATTAATATAGCCATCAGCAAGAATGTCTCGAATATAATGATACCGCACATCAATGTGCTTGGTTCTCTCATGATATATCTGATCTTTAGTAAGATGTATAGCACTCTGACTATCGTAATGCATAACAGTCACATCATCATCCACACTGAGCTCTCCAAATAAGCCTCTTAACTATATAGCTTCTTTGATTGCTTCTGTAATAGCCATATATTTTGCCTCTGTAGTAGACAAAGCAATTGTATGCTGCAAAGAACCTTTCCAACTGAATGCACAACCCCCAACAGTAAAGATGTACCCTGTCAAAAGACCTTCTTTTATCAAGGTCACCAGCATAATCAGAGTCAACATATCCAGTAAGAGTTTCACAAATTTTCCCAAACTCTAAACCATAATCTGAAGTACCCTTCAGATATCTCAAAATCTACTTCACTGCTTGCCAATGAATTTTACATGGGCATGATAAATATCTAATTACCACGCTAATAGCATGTGATATGTCAGGTCGAGTGCAAACCATAGCATACATAATGCTACCAACTGCACTAGAATATGGAATACCTGACATATATTTTATTTCATCATCTGTATGTGGCCATAAATCAGCTAATAATCGAAAATGAGTAGCAAGAGGAGTACTCATTGGTTTGGCATCTTTCATGCCAAAACGATCTAACACCTTCTCAATGTAGCTTTTTTGGGAAAGATACAATTTTCCTCTTTTTCGATCTCGCTAAATTTCTATGCCAAGAATTTTCTTCGCAGAACCTAAATCATTCATATCAAATTCAGCGCTCAACTGTGCCTTCAAATTCTGTATATCAAATTTATCTTTTGCTGCAATCAACATGTCATCAACGTATAACAGCAGATAAATATAAGATCCATTTGGAAGTTTGCACAAACATACACAACTGTCATATTTGCTTCTACAATAGCCAAGTTGCACCATAAAAGAATCAAATCTTTTATACCACTGTCTAGGTGATTGCTTCAAGCCATAGATAGATCTTTTCAATAAATATACATGATCTTCCTTACCTTCAAACTGAAAACTCTCAGGTTGACCCATATAGATTTTCTCTTCAAGTTCACCATGCAAGAAAGCTATTTTCACATCGAGTTGTTCCAACTCTAAATCAAGCATAGCAACTAACGCAAGAAAGACCCGAATAGAGCTGTGTTTAACGACGGGTGAAAACATATCATTAAAATCAACTCCCTCAATCTGACTATAGCCCTTAGCGACTAGACGTGCTTTAAATCTAATGTCTTCCACTCCATGAATACCTTCCTTTCTTTTGAAAACCCACTTGCAACCCACAATCTTCTTTCCTTTTGGTGGTTTGACAAGCTCCCAAGTTTGATTCTTTTCAAGAGATTCCATCTCTTCATTCATAGCAACTAACCACTTTGCTGAATCTTTGGAGGAAATAGCTTCCTTGTACGTTTTAGGCTTAGCATATTCTATCGACTCTGCAGCTGAAAGAGCATAAGCCACAAAATCTGAGTATACATACATCTGTGGCGATTTCACTGTTCTTCTAGGTCTATCTTTGGCTATGGAATAATTCTCTTCTTGAGATTCTTCAATCTTAATATTATCAGTCACTGACTGAACTGGTTGTAAAGAAGATACTTCAAACTCCACCTTCTTTGGTGCACTTTGTAGATTTTCCTGGCAAGTATCTGATGATTTCTTGACAGGATGAAGCATAGCAGATTCATCAAAAGTAACATCTCTACTAATCATAATCTTAGATGAATCAGAACACCAAAATTTATAACCTTTTACACTAGAAGCATAACCAAGAAAAATATATTTTTTCGCTCTAGGCTCTAGTTTCCCTTCACTAACATGTGCATATGCTGGACATCCAAAAATTCGAAGAGAAGAATAATCAGCAGGTTTACCTGACCATACTTCCTCAGGTGTCTTGTTCTCAATAGATATGCAAGGAGAACAATTTATTAACCAACAAGCAATATTGACTACTTCCGCCCAGAATTCCTTGCCCAAACCAACGTTAGACAATATGCACCTTGTTCTTTCTAATAGGGTTCTGTTCATAAGTTCTGCAATACCATTCTGCTGCGGTATATACACTGTAGTATGATGCCTCACGATTCCTTCGTTCTTGCAAAACTCATTAAATTCGCCTCCACAAAATTCTGGCCCATTATCTGTTCTCAGCCGCTTGATTTTCTTACCGGTCTGCTTCTCAATTAATGTTTTCCATTGCTTGAATGTAACGAAAACATCACTTTTTGCCTTGAGAAAAAATACCCAAACTTTTCTTGAAAAATCATCAATAAAAGTGAGTATATACCTGGAACCAAAGCCTTTCGATGGAACTCTAGCAGGCCCCTAGAGATCAGAATGAATGTAATCTAGAGTACCCTTTGTGCTGTGAATTTCTGTTTTGAAATTGACTCTTTTCTGTTTCCCAAAGACACAATGTTCATAGAAATCTAGTTTTCCAATTTTCTGACCACACAAGAGACCTCTTTTACTTAGCTCCTACATCCCTCTAATACTCATATGGCCTAGTCTCATATGCCATAATTTTGTATTATCCGAATCTGTCATATCAGAAGAGACCGCGGCTGAACCAGTAACAGTAGAGGCTTGCAGCTGATACAGAGTACCAATTTTAAGCCCTTTCATCAGCAAAAATGAGCCTCTCATGATTTTCAGAACCCACCCTCAGCAATAAATCTACAACCATTGGCGTCAAGTGTACCCAATGAGATTAGATTTTTCCTCAAATCAGGCACATGTCTGACATTATCTAAAGTTCTGATCATGCCATCATGCATCTTAATATTAACAATGCCAATCCCAATAGCTTTGCATCTGGCATTATTGCCCATGAGAATAACTCCACCATCATATTCTTTATACGCAGAGAACCAATCTCAATGAGGACACATATGATATGAGCAGCCTGAATCAAGAATCCAACTATCGCAGAATTTATCTTTATTATCTGCAAACAATAGCCAATCTTCATTTTCTTCTTTAGCAACATCAGTTTGAGCAGGGTTTTCGTTTCGCCTATTCTGTCTATTCTGATAGTTGCGATTGTTATGACGATTGACATTCCCATGATTTTGTTGATTCGAATTATTCTCTTTGCTCCTTTGCCTTCAGTTTTAGGCAATTTATCTTGACATGCCCTGGAGACTTACAATAGCTGCAAATCATATCTCTATGCTTAGACTTTGACCTGCTCCTGCCACTATTTCTTCTCTCAATAGATCTTCCTCGAGCGACTAAACCAACCCCATGATTATTACCACTATCAGAAGTCAATTATGTATCGAGTTTCTGCTTATTTAGCAGACTAGTCTTGACATCTTCAAAATCAATAGTTTCTTTACTAATAATCATGGTCTCTCTAAAATTCTTATAAGAGTGAGGTAATGAAACTAGCAATAAAAGAGCTTGATCCTCATCTTCAATCTTAACATCAATGCTTCTTAATTCAGCGATAAGAGCATTGAACTCAGAAATATGAGATTTGAGAAAAGTACCTTCAGCCATACGAAAAGTGAAGAGTCGTTGCTTGAGTCTCAATCGATTTGTGAGAGACTTTATCAGAAAAATACTCTCCAACTTCGCCCATAAACCTGCGGCTGTTTTTTGATCTAGTTCTTCCTGCAAAACTTCGTTCGTGAGGCACAACTGAATAGTGGACAAAGCTTTCTCATCCAATTCTTCACATACTTCATCTGTTGTTTCCAGTTTTTTCCCTTTAGTAAACAAAGTTTTTTTCAAATCCTGCTGCGTAAGAACGGCTAACATACGAACCTGCCACGGGTTGAAACTGCCGCTCCATCAAACTTTTCGATATCGAATTTCGTTGCTGAACTCGAAGCCATAACTTATTCCGAGTCGAAGAAACGCGCACGAAATCCTCGGACAACACTGGATTGATCGGCTAAATGGCTACGGGCGTGATTTGTCAACAATACGCTCGCAACTTCGTGACAAACAACAATGGCTGACAGGCTTGTTGAGGTCTCATAGCTTCTCACAATAATAGTTGAACGTTGGGACTACCAAGCAAAGTCTTTGATCCAACACAGTGACTCCACCCAATCTGGACAAGAAGAGTATCACACAAAGGACGAGCTGTGGAGCCACAAGGAAGACACGTATGGCAACAGAGACTTCCAGAAATCAACAACTTGTAGCACCAAAAAATCAGCGGCAACTAGGGATGATCGCGAGCGCACGGACCACAGCGGGAGCAGCGTCAGACGATGTTAACGGAGTAGAGGGTCTTCGAGCTGGCGTGCCTCAGGTCTGAAGCAAGAACTACGGGAAGATGAGACCACCGTGGCTGAAACGATGGAGGGAGCGAAGAGCCCCCAAAACCTCTCTCTCTTACGTGTTTACTCTCAAGTTTTTCTTAGCAGAATATCGCCGACCTTCCAAATTGACGAAATCCAAATTCCCGAAATCCAAATCGCCGAAATCCAAATTGACGAAATCTGAGTTCCCTTTCTCTCGTGTCTCTCGTTCGTCGATGGATGAACCTTAGGCTCTGATACCAGTTTATTACGACAATGCGGAAACTAAAACGAAATTAAGACAGATGAGAAGAACGGAACACCAAGATTTACGTGGAAACCCTTGCGGAAAAAACCACGGGAGAGAGGAGAAGTAAAATCCACTATGAGAATCAAGGATTACAAAAGAGACAACGTAAGCTTCTCTATCAGACAGTTTGAGTAAAGAGCAATATTTATAGTATTATCCCTCAAACCCTAATGTTGGCCCAAGGCCCATAACTTAAGCCCCTAACTATTCAAGGCATATTAACATAACTATTGGCAAAGCCGTTCCTTTCGCATATTTCAAAATTATTGAAATATCCAACAGTCGCGGTCCATTATGATGTATGCAATATCATAGTCACCAGTTGGTCAAAAACTCCATCGCCGGCCTTTGGTTTTTATTATTATTATTAATCACCCAACTTGACATCGTATAATTTTTTCATTCAACATCCGACTGACCTAATATTGTATTCATGAAAAGCTCGTGACACAATCTTTCTAAAAATGTGATTCGTAGAAATCTTTGGTTTTTGGAGAACAAGCTATACAAGCGGTAGTGGCAAAAAGTTGCAATATTTCTTCTTCTTTTTTCGCTCAAGTCCGATCGATGCCATTCTCAGGGCATTGGAGAACTTGTGGCTTTATCTTTTATGATGACATGTACTACTTGAATGTGTAAAAGCTCAAATTAGGACAACCTCAAAATTGGAAGACCGAAGTTGTTTGTTTTTTTTTTTTTTTTTGAGTCAAGGAAGACCATAGTTAAAATGTGAAATATTTTGAGGTCTAGTTATCCGATTTGGGTAAATTAGAAATTGACCGAAAGATATTAATCAATGCTATCCAACTATGCTGTTCTATTGAACTTCTATGAATTTGTAAGTTAGGAGGAACTCGCTCAAATCTTCAAAAGGTTTAGATAAAATATAAGGTGTTCAAAATTCAAAATTTACGGTCAATGATTGATCCGACATATTTTTAATAAGTTGAAATAAATGAAATTTTCTTTAGATTTGCTTTTGAAGAATTGGTCTAGTAAAGGGGTCCGCTTGTGTGTGTGGATTAAGAACTTGGATTCCTTTAGTGCAAAATGTTCTACATTTGAATCTTCCATTTGGATTTTGCCATGTGTCTTATCTGATCATCGGCATTAAAGTGTTCTCTCATGTGTTCAAAACTCATCTACTGAAAGGATTCTCCTTGTTAGAAAATTCATAATATTCAATCTTCGGAGCTATACTTTGAGGTGAGCGCACATGTTTAATTAGTGGCTCTTGATACATGCTAAACGGGCCAAGGATACTTGGCAATCTTCATGAACATTAATGTTGAACCGCTATATTAAAAATTTTAAAAAAAATTTAATTCTCTATGCATCTTTACATGGTATGTCCGGCTTTTCCTGCTTAATTATCCTACACATATAAATTTGTTGCGGTTGACTCATAACGGCGGCTCTATTTGATTAGTACTTAGATAATCAATCTGTTTGTTTTAACAACACGTAATTACGGAGACAGAGCAATGTCCCTACATGGATCAATAGAACAAATAAATTTAGCAAAGCCAATTAAGACTCCATTTGTTTCACACAAATATCACATTTTTTTAAAATATTTCTCGAGAAGTTATTTTTCAAGAAATTCCAGTGTTTGGTTAAGAAATGAATAGGAAAATATTTTCCGTCCTTTAGTGAGGAAAATCTAATTTGATTTCTTGCGTCGTTGGTTGGCTGAAAATTACTAATGTGGACGTCAATCATGGCTGATGCTAACATGAACAATTTTTGTAACTTTTAAAAGAAGAAAATCAATTTTTTAAGTAATTTTCTATATAATTTTTAATTAAATTATTTTTTTCTCTTTTCTTTTTATTTCTTTTTCTTTTTTCTCCTCCCTCCATTGCAATTGGCCACAGGCGAGCTCCAGATCGCCAAATCTCAACGAGACTAGGTGAGTTCGAGCTCGTCGGCCTGTGGCGAACCTCGAACCTCGATCCACAGCTTGTTGACCTTCGGGGAGCTCGAGCTCGTCGGGATCTAGGCGATGCTCAAGTTCACCGGCCTCTGACAAGGTATTAATTATGGGATCGGATTTTTGGTCATTATTATCATTTTTACCTGATCTCCTTTTCTTTTTTTTTGGTCAAAAGCTGATCTCCTAATTGAAGGCATTAAATATGGGATCGGATTCTGTTCAATGTCTACGTGCATGATGGAGCAAGCATATCATCTATACCCCCCCTCATTTGTTTTTGGCCATATTTGGAAGGAAATCTAGTTTGGCCTTATTCAAAAGCCAATAATTCCCTGCAATAAATAATTAGTTTGAAGAACACACGCCAAATATTTTCATTTGTGCTGGTCATAGCTTGAAAAAAAATTTTGCTTAAACAATTTCCTTTAAAAGAAATTTGTTACTGAAATTCGTTCTAGAAATTTCTTCAATGAGTTCTATTGAAATACAATAAAAATTCAAAAAGAAATTGTTGACCCAATGCTAAATTTGATTCATTCAATTATTCTTCAGTTGTGTTGTAAAAAAAAAAAAATTGCAATCGTAATCATGACTTTTTTGTGAAATTCACTCGGCCAATAAGTCAATAATATCATCTCTACGTCCTACGAGGCAAAGCTCAGCTATTACACACTTGATGTATAATTTGGCTCCACGAATGGGGAGAGTGTCCCCCATAATTAGGCACGTATTACCAAGTTATAAAATTTGGGAACCGAAATTCCATAGATGGTAATTCAATTACTCTTGGATCTCGTCATTAGTGATTTAAAACAGTTGTACTTTTAACCTTTCTTCTCAAACATTTCTCTCATCACAAAGCGTACTCGCCCTAATCTCTCTGTCAAGGCAAAAAGAGTCCCGCCTGCAACAACTCTGGTCAATTTCTGACCAAGGTACTTCACTCTTTGGACTGTGATCTTTAAGAAATGAAATATCTGGAGCATGCCAACTTGTACATTTGCGCCAATGTGCATGCATCAATAAAAGCTTTGAAATTCATTATGATGGTCTTGGGCTTGGTCTGATTAAGGTTTTGATATTTGTATATGTGCGCAGAATTTATTTATTTTTTCCTGGTGGTAGGCTATTGTTGTTCATATTCCTCAAGTAGATCTTAGAGTTCTGTTTGAAATTCCATAAATGATGGTAAAGTTTTGATTTTTTTGGTGATTGACAGTGCACTTCGAGTCGAGGTGACAAAAAGGTGACCTTGCTTTTGCGCGCAAGACTTCCGGCTTATGAAAATGGTAGTGATCTTTGAACTCTCAGTGAAACTTTTCTCTCGCGAATTTACTCTCAAGTTCTATTAATTTGCTGTTATGAGTTTTGGCATTGAGAGATACCCATGGAGATCGAAGCAAGATGCTCATGATATGCAGTTAATATAGTTACGCAAAATACTTGAATTGTCTTCTGAGACTTAACCTTACTATGATACCGTTGCGTCACATGACACGCGTCTCGTCTGTTAACAATTCCATCCGTAATTGTAATTAATGATGTCGGTTGATTGCAAACATACCGGAAGTTTAGCTTACTAGGATTATCTCATTTCCGGACTTGAGGATAGGAAATGGTAATTGAAATCCAGCCGTAACCGTAAAAAGATGATCCCGAACAATTGGTTTCCCACATTTTCAGATTGAAGAGGTGCCGAAGACTTCTTCGGCTGCGAATCTAGATTTTAAGTTTCTTCTTGAAGGCTTCTGAGATTTTATTCAGCTCATTTATCTTCTCTGTTGTATTCCGACCCAAAAAAAAAAAGTCTGCTGTTGTATGTCCAGGAAGGAAAAGAGTCTCGATTACATTAGTATCTTTCGTGCATACTCTAGGATGACTAGGGAAGACCAAAGTTCGACAAGGTTAAACACGACAATAGTTGTAGTGGGATAAACGCACTGAATTTCTTTTTCACTTAAGTTCCAGGAAAGGACTCGGATGTATAGTACTTCCAATTATAAGATAAAACCTGACTGTCTTATCTATGAATTTACATCTATCCATGAAGTATCAAGGTTGACTGTAAGCTCATTGTCAAGAGTATGCTGTTACCTTTGTTAAACAAGTTTGAAGAACACCCTTTGCGAAGCCTCGGGTTCCATCAAAAGCTAGAAACATAATGGATACTTAAAAGACTATTTTTAAGTTGAAGAATACTTGTCTATACTCAAATGCTCAAACTTCGGTAGAGTTTCGTCATGACTCAGCACTACAACTCTCTAAATTCATTTCGAAGTTGACGGTGCGCGTAAGTCATAAATATCTTTTGCTTAAAAGACGAACACGCTTCTTATTTCCACGTTGATTCTTATATATTCTGCTCAAAGCGAATAATGGATTTGGTTGATACAATGATTCTGCTATGCTATTCTTAGCCATTCTGATGTGCTGCAGCTAGTGGAATTTTTGTGCTATTGTGGTCTATATGAATACTAATTATCAGGGACTGTATGTGTCTTCATTTATGTGGACGTCCTGCTACATTGATTATACTACCATAGGCGACATTTTGTTCTGTGAAATTGCTATCGTTGTCCTTACACTATCATGAGGGCCTTATGTCAATGCAGCAATTTACAGCCTATGCATGATGTAATGTGTTTTCATTCCAATAGGTAGAGTATACATTTTTTCGCTTGCAGTATTCACTTCTCTTACTTTTAAGACACTTCGATTCTATCTATGTCAATTAGTCATCTGTCCCCACTAACTAGAATTATTCATTTATTTTCTAGACCTTCGGGCGCGAATTTTTTCAAAAGACCAAGGACAACGAACGCAGCAAATATGCTGGACTGAGCTATTATACTCCCAGAACATATGATCCGAAGCGTGTCTATCCGTGGTTAACAGATGTAACTCGTCCCGGAATGTTGAGCAACAAGAGACGAGCAGTTGAAGCTGCAATCAACAGGCCAGATTTTATGCAGTGGAATGCTTATCCATCAGACAAAGCCTCCAGTTATCCATTAATTCCAGGCCAAGTTCAAGGTGAACTTGTATCGAGGCCCTCGCAGTTTCTGTACGTGGCTGATTCGTCACTTGGTGCCAGTGGTACGAGTACGGGAAGGAAGGATTTCCAGAATGCACCTCAAGGTGATGCCTCGGCGCATTCTCACAATCTTCGCGAAACCCTAAAGGCAAAAGTCAATCACGCTCAAGATTTTAAAAATGCGGTGTCTGCACCAGTAAGCAACTCTTTGAGAAAGGCCGATGACAGAAGATTGTTGAGGAGTACTGACTGTAACAAGTACTATGGCAGCTTCTTCTCTTTGGGCCTTCCCCCTCAGATTAAAGATGGGAGTGACACACCGATGGATGTGATTCACAATGAAGGATTGGACCTGCGTCTCACCTTAGGTCGTAATTACGAGGAGAGCATTGTTCCTGGAAGAGCTGATGAAGGACCTAAACATGCACCTGGCATGTCCATTGCTGATAACGGGGCGATTGCAGACTATCCAAACTATGCTCATTTATCGAGAGTGACTACCCAGACGAGCACTATCGAGCTGAATGCTCATCAGAATAAAATACCGGTGTATGTGATTTGCAATGGTGGATGCAATCCGTATCGAACCTTAGATTGCAACTACAAGCACAAAGGAAATGCTGTTGTTTTTGGAGGAGTTAAGGTGAATGCCAACTACGAGGCAATGGTAGACTATCATAACTCTGCTCAATCTTCAGGGGCAACTAGTCGGGTCGGCACAGTCGAACCAAATGCTCATCCTTATCCAGAGAGCAATTGGAAACTGGCAGGCAATGCTAAAACACATGAAGCTTTCAGAAGAGAGATGCCAAATACGATCGGTGAGCGTCACCCTAATGCAAACCTGTCATCCTTCCAGAGTCTATTTTCGACTGGAATATTTGATGGTGCTCCGGTGAAGTACATTTTGAGAAGGCGCAATGTGAGTTCTTTCTAGTATGGTTATTTATCAAGTCTCTTTAAAGATTTGTTTCTTCTTAGCTTTTATGGCTCTTTATACGACACTTGACATACGGAGTTCCACAGATAATTCTTCATGGAGTTATCAAAGGGCCGAAGATTCTTTGCAGCTGCAAGGAATGCAACAACTCTCAAGTAAGCAACTGATTGTACTTTGATTTTTTTCTTTATCTGTTTGATCATGGATAGATGTAAGGGGGAAAAACAGAAGAGGACTAGATGAATCGATGTTGCGTAAAGTAATTCATCTTGTATGTTGGACGGCACAGTATATTACTCCCTACAAATTTGAGCTCCATGCTGGAGGGAGGACAAGGCATCCGAATGCATGCATTTACTTTGAGAATGGCAAGACCATCCACGAAGTTTTTCAGCAGTTGAGGGACACACCGGAGCATATGCTTTTTGATGCAATTCCTAGAATCGCCGGTTCCGCTGTTAGTCTGGTGCACTTTCACCTTTGGAAAGGTCATTCTAATCTTCAACTCCTCTCAGCGGTGTCAGCGCCCCCTCCCTTGATTAAAATATCAAAATTTAAGTTGTCGCTTTAATTTGCATGTCATTGCCAGATAGATCAGTTCAGATGCATTTAGCGATGATTAAGTTTTGCAACGTCCAAAAGACGCCCGTTGTTTAGTCTGATTGAATGCAGAAGTGCATCAATCATATTGTTTCAAACTGTTCACTACTTTGTTTTTTTTTTGGGACTAGTAGTATTGTATATGACAAGCTATAACGGATTTTCATTGTTCTCTCAGCATCATATTCAGCTGCCACTCTGGTCGCTTCAGCCAAACAACGCAAAGGACCAAGTTCCAACAGCTGAGAAACATAAGCAATGTACCTGAAGAAGATTCTTGAGGTAGAGAGCAGTGCTACTGCTCGAGGATGCTTGAACCTAATGCTTACTTTGTACATTATTGAAGTAAGTCTTTCCAGTTTGAAAATTTTTAGCTTGAGACAACTTATTAAGACATTTCTCCACCGTGAAGGAATAGCACCTTTCAGCTGCTGTCAGGTTGAGTCGAACTGTTTCTGTTTTAAGACTTCATTGAACAGGAGGATTCTGACAGCTAGCTTATGTTTATGCTTTGGTTGCATTTGTGAATCTGGGTTTGCTTTTGATTGTTTTAACGTGCACAATGGAGAGGATGTCATATTCTGGTGTACATTAGCCTTTGTACCCAGTTCTGGATATGGTTTCTGGAGTTCTTTGTCAATTGTGGTGATGTGGGTGCTATCTGTTCAATTTGAGTTCTTTTGCCGAGCCTCCTGAATAAAGGAAGGTTGTACTAGGATATGCCTAGGAGATTAGTGGAGAGCGGTTCCAGGTTCTGTACAGGTTCCAATTGGAACCTACTCATCGAAATAGGTTCCTTATTTTATTTTTTTTTAGAACTTGGAACCTACCCTAGGTATCCTATAATCTAGAACCTACCTTGTCACAAGTTCTAGAGCCGGTTCCATGGTCTAGACAGATTCTGCACATATTCTTAATTAAACAATTGTATTAAATCATCATATTTAATGACCATCTTTTGTTGTTACAATCTACTGACCATAACTCATTCTTTGACACGTGGATAAATACGAAACATTAACAAAATAAAAATATCAGTTATAAATAATGCAGAAAATACCGCAGAATTGCGTGAAGATATATAACAAGAAAACCAAAAAAAAAAAAAAAAACCTTGTTTCAGCTTCTAGGTTTCAGGTTCTACCTACTTGAAACCTTGAAAATTACCTGTTAGAACGGGTTCTCTAATTTTTGAAACCTAGAACCTATCATGCATACCGTGGAATGGATTCGATTCCTAGTTCTACCCTGAAACCATGCTCACTCCTATAAGAGACAAAGAACATGGACAGCTCCTGAGATTGAGATTGGAAATGTTCAGTTCTCTGAAGACAACAAATATGGGGAATAACATGGTCAAGGGTTTTATTCTCGAATTCAAAACCGGCGGCTGTGACCATAGCATAGAAGTCCCAGGCGGGCTTTTGAGCATTTCGGTAGGGACAGAAGAAGGAAAGAGTGAGTGAACGGGCATGGCAGAGTAGAAGTTAGAACCCTTTTTTGAGAGCTTCTTACTCTTTATGCTGTGTGAAAAATGGAGAAACTTTGTCCTAGCTAAGATCTTTAGCCCTTAACAGCTTATGCAGAGAAGTGTAAAGAACTGAAAGTTGCAACTGCTCTGCACAAGAAAGTGGCAAAGCACGTTTCTGTTAAAACTTTGTCCTAAGCTAAGGGCATGTACATTACCCATATCTCGTGGAATCACCTGAGTAGATTTGTCGATTTATCTGTGGGGCTTTCCAACTGAAACGGGTGCTCTATGGTATCAAAGGGCGCGCTTGCTTACCGTGCAATTACGACTTTCGACCGATGCGGATATACCAGGATAACGTCGAGCGATTTTGATCTATGGGGCTCGAGGTACGGTTCCGCAGAACCCGTCACTTTCTCGGATCCGACGATGGTTGTGACAGTCTGATTTTCCTGTCATTTCGAGATCTTTGACTGTAAGATATCTATCGAAGTATTTCAGTTATATCTCGCTCTAACCTGATCAGTCTTGAGTTAACTAACCAAAGGGGAAAGGCTAACGCGCGACGAGGTACGTGGACCTAGGAAATTCGATTCGAAAACGGCGTTTTGACCATAAGGATCGTCGATGGATATTTAGAACCGAGGCCGATCAGAAAACGATTAAGGAATCCATTGCTAATGTTATACGATTGGAACGCAGGTGATGCCGCTTAACCAAAGTATGATTTGAGAATTTTTCCTAAATCGATTTATGACGATCGCGGCCATCGGAGCTAGTAATAGACCCTTGCGATTACATGACAACCAAGATTGCCGTAGTTTGGATTTTCCTGAGTGTGATGAGAATCACAGAGTCGATACGCGTAACGTCCGCAAAAGCCGCCCGTTAGTTCGAGATAAATTGAAATTACGGACGATGAGAAATCGATCACGATTTGGGATCTCGGAAATGAAAAATAAAAATGAAGATTGGTAACAATGAGTTTGGATTAGACGACGCCTAATCGAGGATGAAAATTAGCGGAAAAATGATTTTTCGGACGAATGGTGTGAAAAGACGATTTTGCGCCTGGGGCGTTGATTTTATGTTATTAATTGGACAATGGCATTTTTGTCAATTGGATACCCCCATTGTACCAGCCGAAATTTAAGGAGCAAAAGTGGAAGAAATTTCAAATTTTTATGGAGAAAATCCAAATGTCTTAATGTGAAGGAGCCTCATTAATTAAGCTTTACACCTAAGTTCCTTCTAGAAGCCTTTTTGGGGAGATAAGCTCTATCTCCCTTTCCTTCAGCTGATGCACGACACACACAGCAGCTGCGGTTCATCTTCTTCCTTCTCATTTTCTCCTCCTCATCACGCACAGAACAGTCACTGCTCGACCAGAAATTTCGTTCACTTCAGCGTCGCCTAGCTCTTCAACCGCTGACAACCAGCTAGCGAGCCACATATCACCGCGAAGATCTCCCTGTTGCCGAAATTTTCCAACTGGTAGCGCGCCGATTGGCCACCTGTGGAGCTCCGGTCGTCCAATCTCCCGTAAGTCGACGGAAACTGACTCAATCAGAGGTAGGCTTCTGTTTGGATTTCATTGAACCCCTAAATGGACGAGTTTGGAGCTAAATTTTTGTGGAGGTCTAGTAGACATATTCACTGAGTTTCTGTCACATTTTGGCCGAAATTGGGCAACATCTTGACCTGGAATCATTGTGATGTTTAAACGATAGAATCTGTCCAATTGCAAACTCGGGGGAATTGGTGCCTTTCGAAAGTCATCCGGCGTCGCCTTGAGCCAAAATTTTCGGTGAGGCCTCTTGACATATAGAACTTTGTGTTAGCGAAGGTATTTGTGGAAAAATCGAGGAGTTGAGTTGAGGTTTGGGGCTGATTGGGCAGAATTGAAACCGAACAAGGGAGTGCCCTGTTTCGGTTCTGTTTTGGCTATTGTTGAGGGCTGTTCATGTTGGAATTGAGTTTAAATTTAGTTGTTGAGACGTACTAGGATGTATATTGATGTGTTATTGAGGTTTATGTCTCATGGTTTAATGATCGGACGAAGGAATTGACGGATTGAAGTAGATTGAGCGAAACCGGTTCTGCTCGGTTGGATTTTTGTGCAAACCGATTCTGTTTTGATTTGGTCTTGGGGGAAATGAGTTCATTATCTGCTGATTGGGGGCATGTCAAAAGGATGAAGGTGTTGCCATTGAGATGGACTAGTAGTGGGGTTGAAATTAGAATGAAAAATTGGTCGAATTGTTGGATCGCCGCTGATTATTTGCTGCCCTATTTTTGGACAGCTTTGTGTCGTACCGGAACCACGCTTGTCGAGAAGCTTGTGTTGTTAAATTGCTAATAGGAATCAAGGTAAGTGGTTCCTAAACCATTACTCAATTTCTAGGACGCGACTGGACGATTGAAATATGAAGTGCTGTGGTGTGACAAGAGTATTGTGGTTGGTAACGTACGACTTGTGTGTCTTGTATGCCCTTGCGATGTTGATTGGCTTGTATGCCCTTGCGATGTTGATTGGTTTGCATGCTCTTATGTTGTCGGACTGGCCGTGGGCCCTGGCGATGCTTAAGTGTACTTGTAAATACATCGAGGCCGTGGGCCTTCGTCGATGACTGAATGTATTGAGGTGACATCGCGGCCGTGGGCCCTGACGATGAATTGGCTATGAGCCCTGGCGATACATCCTGGCCGTAGGCCTGGTAATGGTAGAATGATTGGTCACACTGATGCTTTTGGAGAGTGACACGTTTATTTGGAGCGAAAGTGCGAAGCTTGGGTCATAAGAGGTGACATGTGTTTGATGATTGTTTATTTACGCCAAGTACTTTGACATGTGATGATAAATTGCTATATGCCTTTGCTTGACTAGTCCCTGCATTTTATGCATTGTCGTGTGGTCTAGTGGGACTAGGAGTTTAGCTTGGGTTAGGTTTCACTTGTTGAGACGTAAGTCTCACCCCTCCGTGGGACCTTTTTTTTCATATCGCAGGGCTTGAAGATGCTACCCATTCGCTTGGGAGACCTAGAAGAAGACAAGGACATCATCGGGGACAGCAGCTCGACTTAGCAAACTTATAGGACCATAGGGTCTTGAAATGTCTTTTGGGGGTGGTAGCTTTTTGCTGGACTGGGGGTTGTTTTATTTTTGGTAGTCCCCTTTTCCGTAATGTCGGTGGCGTTGTTAGTATCCCTACTTCCTTCTTGGAATGACTGATCTTTAGGTTATGTATGTAATGTTTCACTTCGTTTCTCATTCTATTTAAAAAAAAAAAATTGGAGGTCGATGTTTTCTTGAGTCTTCCGCATGCGAGTCTCATTTGCATTAGACCTTGAGAGTTGGTCCTGGGTAAGAACATTTAAAGTAGGATGTGGTGCGCACGCTGTGAAGAGCGGGGCGTGACATCCTAGTTGAAGTGGTATCAGAGCGAGGTCAGCTCGATGTAAGTCGATTGAAGATTGGAGTAATAATGAGAAATGAGATTCGGGTGACTGAATAGCGAGACCATAGGAAGGGTTCGCTAGAGTTAAGCTAAGAAATGCATGGCATATGAACTATGTTGCACCGATACTCCTCCTAGGTGAGAGTGTCGGTGTCGGACCCGTGTCGGACTCCGACACCCGTCCGACACCTCCCGACACCCGTGTCGGTCGCGTTGACCGCGTGTCGGCATTTCGACACTTGGTCAACGCGGCCGACACTTGGTTGACACCCGTGTCTGGCGTGTCGGACACCTGAAACTCCTTAAAAAATAGAAAAAATAATAATATCTCAAAGGGCACATCCAATTTTTTTTTTCCTTTTTACTTCATTATTTCTTCATTTTTATAAGTTAATTGAATCAAATTATGAAAGTATTGATGGTATGAGCTTTCTTTTTATTATAAGAATTCTTTTTGTAAATATTATTTTGAAATAAAAATATATCATGTATATATAAAAATATATATATTTAATACGACGTGTCCCCGACGTATCGAATTTTTCTATTTTTGAGAATGGCGTGTCGACGTATCGTGTCGGTATCGGTATCGGTGTCGGTGTCGGTATCCGTGCAACCTAGCATATGAATTGGCGTATGTGATTGGCATCATGAAAGTGGCATTGCTGTGATGATTTGACATGACCAAGCTTCGTACTAGCATGTGCTTTGATTGTTAATGGTTGCTTAATGAAGCATTGTGTATTCTATTTGAGCTTGTGGCACACTTCTGCACTTTAAATCGTGTGCTCTTGTGACTGTCTGGTGTATAGTGGTCTTGAAGTGGATGTTGTTCGTGGTGTAGCATATAACCATTAGACTGGAATAGTTGAGTTAAGTTTTAATTCCGTGGTGGAATTATAGTGGTGCAGGAAGTATAAGGATGAGCAATCGACCTGTAAGACGTAGAAGACCCAGTGTTAGGGCTTCTAGCTCGGGGCCACCTGCGGCAGAGAATCCTGGAATGGGAGATGTGTTGAGAGCTTTGGAACGAATATGGAATTTGATTGATAGACAGGCTCAGGATAGAGATGCTGCTATAACCCAAGCTGTGGGCGCGGCCTTGACTGCAGTGAATGCAATGACGGGTACCAATGCAGAGGGCGAAGGTAGTGGCAGCAGTGGCCAAGGCGCTGGAACTAGTAATGCGCAAGTTAATGTAAATGCTGGCCAAAATGTGGGAGTTGGCAATATGCCAGGTAATGTTATTGCACCTCGAGATATAGGTCAATTAGTGGAACAGTTTGTGAAATTGAGGCCACCTCAGTTTAATGGAACTGGTGACCCAGAGTTGGCACCCAGATGGATAGAAAATCTCGAGAAAATTTTTGGAGTCCTGAGATGTACGGATGAGGAAAAAGTACTCCTGGCGGTGTACCAACTGGATGGTACGGCAAGTGACTGGTGGAAGGCGACTAAAGACGGAGTATTCCTTGAGGGCGTTGCTTTGAATTGGACTACGTTTACGGAAATCTTTAATGATAAGTATTTCTCGGAGACTGCGCGAGAAAGCAAGTTGGTGGAATTCCAGAACTTACGTCAGGGTCAATTAACGGTTGATCAATATGAAGCAGAGTTTGCAAGGTTGTCTATGTACGCACCGCGTTACGTGGAGGATCCACTAGAGAAGATGCGGAGGTTTCGAGATGGGTTACGACCTGAACTCCGCAGTCAGATGGTGGCCATAAATTTGAGAACTTATAAGGAAGTTTATGAACGGGGCCAGATGATAGAACGAGACATGAGGGAGAGGTCAGCAGCATCAGGATCGCGATTCTCTTCATTGAGAGATAACCGGTAATTGGGCAAGAGGCCAATGATGGGTGACAGACGTTTTGTTCCCCCAATTCGAAGGAACATTGGGAAGCCACTGTCCCAATCCAATTGGAACTGTCGTATCTGTGGGCGAAGGCATGGTAGTGGACCTTGCCCTAGGCAGACAGGAGCATGTTATAGATGTGGGCAGCTGGGCCACCAGGCGAAAAATTGTCCGAGTCAAGCTACAGGGAATAGAGTCCAAGGATAGAAACCGCAAGCTGGACAGCAGGCTGTGGCTCCGCAGAACGATCAGAACCGACCACCTGCACTAGGAAGAGTGTACGCTGTGGCACGCAGAGAGGCGGAAGAAGCGCCAGGCGTGGTCACAGGTATGATCTATTTATGTGATCAAGCTGCTTATGCATTATTTGATCCATGAGCATCACATTCCTTTATATCTGCACAATTTGCGGATTTGATGGGTGTAGTGTTGAAACCGTTGAATATGATATTGTATGTTACAACACCACTGAAGGATAATGTGCTAGTATCATCAGGTTGTACAGACAGTAAGATAGTGATTGGTGGTAGTGAGGAAAGAATAGATTTGGTTGTGTTACCCATTTATGATTTTGACGTGATCGTCGGGATGGATTGGTTGAATAGACAAAGGGCTGTATTCGACTGTGGTGAAAGAGTAATTCGCTTTTATCCAGAAGGTCGTCCGAGTTATGAGTTTAAGGGAAGTCGTGGAGGGACTTCCATTCCTTTGGTTTCGTCGCTTGAAGCGACAAAGTTGCTAGATGAGGGATGCCGAGCTTACCTGGCTGCGGTAGTTGATACGACGGTCGAAGAGCCAAAATTGGAAAATATAGCCGTGGTACGCGAATTTCCTGATGTTTTTCCTCAAGAACTGTTGGGATTGCCATCCGAACGTGAGATTGAGTTTGTAATTGAGTTAGCTCCTAGGATGGAGCCTATTTCGAAGGCACCTTACAGAATGGCATTATCGGAGTTGAAAGAGTTAAAGGTGCAGTTGCAAGAATTGCTTGACAAGGGATTCATTAGGCCTAGTGCTACGCCATGGGGAGCACCAGTGTTATTTGTGAGGAAAAAGGATGGATCTTTGCGTCTGTGTATAGATTACAGACAGTTGAACCAGGTGACTGTTAAGAATAAGTATCCGTTGCCGAGGATTGATGATTTGTTCGATCAGCTGCAGGGAGCTTCAGTGTTCTCTAAAATAGACTTGAGAACTGGATACCATCAGTTGAAGATCAAGCAGGAGGATATTCCGAAAACGGCTTTCAGAACGAGATATGGACACTATGAATTTACGGTGATGCCTTTTGGTTTGACGAATGCTCCAGCTGCATTCATGGATATGATGCATCGAGTGTTTAAGGAATACCTCGATCGCTTCGTGATAGTGTTTATTGATGACATTCTAATTTACTCGAGGAGTAGCGAGGAACACGAAAGGCACTTAAGAATTGTTTTACAAACCTTGAGGGAACACTCGCTTTACGCCAAATTCAGTAAGTGCGAGTTTTGGTTGAACAAAGTAGCATTTCTTGGACATATAATATCTGGAGAGGGTATTTCGGTAGACCCTGCAAAGATAGAAGCGGTGATAAATTGGCCTAGACCAACGACAGTCACTGAGGTTCGGAGTTTTCTAGGATTGGCTGGTGATTATAGACGCTTCGTGGAAAAGTTTTCGTCTATAGTTATGCCATTGACGCAGTTAACTAAGAAGTCTACTAAGTTTGAATGGACGGATAAGTGTGAAAGGAGTTTCCATGAGCTTAAGCATCGCTTGACAACCGCGCCAGTTCTTACGATACCTTCTGGACCTGGAGGCTTTGAAATTTATAGCGATGCGTCGCTGAAAGGTTTGGGGTGTGTACTAATGCAGCAAGGAAGGGTAGTAGCGTACGCTTCGAGGCAATTGAGACCCCACGAGTTAAATTATCCGACGCATGACTTGGAACTAGCTGCGATTGTTTTTGCCCTGAAAATCTGGAGGCACTACTTATGCGGTGAAAGGTTTCAAATTTACACGGACCATCAGAGTTTGAACTATCTGTTTTCTCAGAAGGAGTTAAATATGAGGCAACGTCGGTGGATGGAATTACTTAAGGATTACGATTGCGACATCTTGTACCATCCTGGCAAGGCAAATAGAGTTGCCGATGCACTCAGCTGGAAGTCCAGTATTGCGCACTTAATGATTAAAGGGTGGTCTGTGCTTGAAGGATTGAGGGACTCGGAGTTCAAATTGGAAGTGAGCCGAATGACAAGCTTGATAGCAACGTTGAGAATCGAGCCGGAACTTCAAGAAAGGATAAAAGTTTTACAGACTACAGATCCTGAAATCCAGAAAATTGTTAGTATGGATGCGACGAAAAGGAAAGACGATTTCCAGATGACTGAGGATGGAATTTTAAAGTTTCGCGGACGTTTGTGTGTACCTAGTGATGAAGGACTTAAGGAAAGAATCTTGTCCGAAGCTCATCGGAGTAATTACAGTATCCACCCAGGTAGTACGAAGATGTATCAGAACTTGCATCAACATTATTGGTGGAACGGTATGAAAGTGGATGTAGCTAGACATGTAGCCAAGTGTTTGATGTGCCAGCGGGTGAAAGCGCAGCACTATAAGCCTGGTGGATTATTGCAACCTTTGGAGATTACGGAGTGGAAATGGGAGCACGTAACGATGGATTTTGTTATGGGATTACCGCGGAGTCAGAAAGGACATGATTCGATTTGGGTAGTCGTAGACAGGCTGACTAAGTCTGCGCACTTCATCCCTGTGAAAAAGGACTTTGTAATGGACAAGTACGCTGAATTGTATATGCGGCAAATCGTACGTTTACATGGAGTACCTATAACGATTACGTCGGATCGAGATCCTAAGTTTACGACGAATTTTTGGAAGAGTCTTCAAGACGCTATGGGTACCATATTACAGTTTAGCACGGCGTATCATCCGCAGACGGACGGACAGTCGGAAAGGACGATTCAAACGCTTGAGGGCATGTTGCGAGCTTGCGTTATAGACTTTAAAGGCGGATGGGAAGATTATTTGCATTTAGTGGAGTTCGCGTACAATAACAGTTATCAGCAAAGTATTGGAATGGCACCATTTGAGGCACTTTATGGAAGAGCGTGCAGAACTCCCTTGTGCTGGGACGAAGTGGGAGAAAGAAGTATCACGGGACCAGAATTGGTAGAACAGTCGGTTGAAGCGGTAAAAGTAATCAGAGATAGGTTGAGAACTACACAAAGTCGCCAGAAGAGTTATGCCGATAAGCGACGCAAGCCCTTGGAATTTCAAGTTGGCGATCATGTGTTTCTCAAGGTATCACCTATACGAGGCATATCTCGATTCAGAAAGAAAGGGAAGTTGAGTCCGAGATATACAGGCCCATTCGAGATTTTGGAACGGATTAGGACTTTGGCTTACCGACTTGCTTTGCCACCAAGTTTGTCCCAAGTACACAATGTCTTTGATGTGTCGATGCTAAGGAAGTACGAGCCAGACCCGACGCATGTTTTGGATTACAAGACAATAGAATTGGACGACAGAGTTTCGTATGTGGAAAAGCCTACCAGGATTGAAGAATATAAGGAGTACGTTCTGAGGAACAAGACGGTATCGTTAGTCAAAGTAGTTTGGGAGCATCATGGAACGGAAGGCGCTACGTGGGAAAACGAAGAGGTAATGAGGCATCAGTACCCCCATTTGTTTGAATAGTGGATTGTAACAAATTTCGAGAACGAAATTTTTGTAAGGGGGAAGAGTTGTGACAGTCTGATTTTCTTGTCATTTCGAGATCTTTGACTGTAAGATATCTATCGAAGTATTTCAGTTGTATCTCGCTCTGACCTGATCAGTCTTGAGTTAACTAACCAAAGGAGAAAGGCTAACGAGCGACGAGGTACGTGGACCTAGGAAATTCGATTCGAAAAAGGCGTTTTGACCATAAGGATCGTCGAGGGATATTTAGAACCGAGGCCGATCAGAAAACGATTAAGGAATCCATTGCTAATGTTATACGATTGGATCGCGGGTGATGCCGCTTAACCAACGTATGATTTGAGAATTTTTCCTAAATCGATTTATGACGATCGCGGCCGTCGGAGCTAGTAATAGACCCTTGCGATTACATGACAACCAAGATTGCCGTAGTTTGGATTTTCCTGAGTGTGATGAGAATCACAGAGTCGATACGCGTAACGTCCGCAAAAGCCGCCCGTTAGTTCGAGATAAATTGAAATTACGGACGATGAGAAATCGATCACGACTTGGGATCTCGGAAATGAAAAATGAAAATGAAGATTGGTAACAATGAGTTTGGATTGGACGACGCCTAATCGAGGATGAAAATTAGCGGAAAAATGATTTTTCGGACGAATGGTGTGAAAAGACGATTTTGCCCCTAGGGCGTTGATTTTATGTTATTAATTGGACAAGGGAATTTTTCTCAATTGGATACCCCCATTGTACCAGCCGAAATTTAAGGGGCAAAAGTGGAAGAAATTTCAGATTTTTATGGAGAAAATCCAAGTGTCTTAATGTGATGGAGCCTCATTAATTAAGCTTTACACCTAAGTTCCTTCTAGAAGCCTTTTTGGGGAGATAAGCTCTATCTCCCTTTCCTTCAGCTGATGCACGACACACACAGCAGCTGCGGTTCATCTTCTTCCTTCTCATTTTCTCCTCCTCATCACGCACAGAACAGTCACTGCTCGACCAGAAATTTCGTTCACTTCAGCGTCGTCTAGCTCTTCAACCGCTGACAACCAGCTAGTGAGCCACATATCACCGCGAAGATCTCCATGTCGTCGAACTTTTCCAACTGGTAGCGCGTCGATTGGCCACCTGTGGAGCTCCGGCCGGCCAATCTCCCGCGAGTCGACGGAAACTGACTCAATCAGAGGTAGGCTTCTGTTTGGATTTCATTGAACCCCTAAATGGACGAGTTTGGAGTTAAATTTTTGTGGAGGTCTACTAGACATATTCACTAAGTTGCTGTCAAATTTTGGGTGAAATTGGGCAACATATTGACCTAGAATCATTATGATGTTTAAAGGAAAGAATCTGTCCAATTGCAGACTCGGGGGAATTGGCACCTTTCGAAAGTCATCCGGCGTCGCCTTGAGCCAAAATTTTCGGTGAGGCCTCTTGACATGTAGAAATTTGTGTTAACGAAGGTATTTGTGGAAAAATCGAGGAGTTGAGTTGAGGTTTGGGGCTGATTGGGCAGAATTGAAACCGAACAGGGGAGTGCCCTGTTTCGGTTCTGTTTTGGCTGTGTTGTTGAGGGCTGTTCATGTTGGAATTGAGTTTAAATTTCGTTGTTGAGACATAATAGGATGTCTATTGATGTGTTATTGACGTTTATGTCTCGTGGTTTAATGATCAGACGAAGGAATTGACGGATTGAAGTAGATTGAGCGAAATCGGTTCTACTCGGTTGGATTTTTGTGCAAACCGGTTCTGTTTTGATTTGGTCTTAGGGGAAATGAGTTCATTATCTGCTGATTGGGGGCATGTCAAAAGGACGAGGGTGTTGCCATTGAGATGGACTAGTAGTGGGGTTGAAATTATAATGAAAAATTGGTCGAATTGTTGGATCGCCGCTGGTTATTTGCTGCCCTATTTTTGGACAGCTTTGTGTCGTGCCCGATCCACGCTTGTCGAGAAGCTTGTGTTGTTAAATTGCTAATAGGAATCAAGGTAAGTTGTTCCTCAACCCTTACTCAATTTCTAGGACGCGACTGGACGATTGAAATATGAAGTGCTGTGGTGTGACGAGAGTATTGTGGTTGGTAGCGTGCGACTTGTGTGGCTTGTATGCCCTTACGATGTTGATTGGCTTGTATGCCCTTGCGATGTTGATTGGTTTGCATGCTCTTATGTTGTCGGACTGGCCGTGAGCCCTGGCGATGCTTAAGTGTACTTGTAAATACATCGAGGCCGTGGGCCTTCGGCGATGACTGAACGTATTGAGGTGACATCGCGGCCGTGGGCCCTGACGATGAATTGGCTATGAGCCCTGGCAATACATCCTGGCCGTGGGCCTGGTAATGGTAGAATGATTGGTCACACTGATGCTTTTGGAGAGTGACACGTTTATTTGGAGCGAACGTGCGAAGCTTGGGTCATAAGAGGTGACATATGTTTGATGATTGTTTATTTACGCCAAGTACTTTGACATGTGATGATAAATTGCTATATGCCTTTGCTTGACTAGTCCCTGCATTTTGTGCATTGTCGTGTGGTCTAGTGGGACCAGGAGTTTAGCTTGGGTTAGGTTTCACTTGCTGAGACGTAAGTCTCACCCCTTCGTGGGACCGTTTTTTTTCAGATCGCAGGGCTTGAAGATGCTACCCATTCGCTTGGGAGACCTAGAAGAAGACAAGGACATCACTGGGGACAGCAGCTCGACTTAGCAAACTTAGTGGGACCGTTTTTTTTCAGATCGCAGGGCTTGAAGATGCTACCCATTCGCTTGGGAGACCTAGAAGAAGACAAGGACATCACTGGGGACAGCAGCTCGACTTAGCAAACTTAGAGGACCATAGGGTCTTGAAATGTCTTTTGGGGGTGGTAGTTTTTTGCTGGACTGGGGGTTTTTTTATTTTTGGTGGTCCCCTTTTCCGTAATGTCGGTGGCGTTGTTAGTATCCCTACTTCCTTCTTGAAATGACTGATCTTTGGGTTATGTATGTAATGTTTCACTTCGTTTCTCATTCTATTTAAAAAAAAATTGGAGATTCAAAGTTTTCTTGAGTCTTCCGCATGCGAGTCTCATTTGCATTAGACCTTGAGAGCTGGTCCTGGGTAAGAATATTTAAAGTAGGATGTGGTGCGCACGCTGTGAAGAGCGGGGCGTGACAATGTTGGAGAGGATTACTCTCGCTTTCTCTCATGTCGGCAAAAGATTCAGGATGTTCAACGGGAAATCTGTGCCTTCGTCCGGTACTCGGGACGTCGTGTGTTTAGCTCGACTTAATCTTACTCGTTTTCTAGTTGTCATGTGAAGTAGGGGTGAGCGATTCCAAATTCCAGATTCCAAGTTCCGTACTGATTATACTTGGAACCTACCTGTCGGAGCAGGTTTCTCATTTTTTTGGAACATAAAACCTACCATGCATATTTTGAACCTACCCTACCCTAAATTCCAAGATCAGTTCCCAAATTCCACTAGTTTTCTTAACTGAACGATTGCAGTAAATCAGCACTTTTAATGAGCATCATTTGCTACTATAATCCACTAACCCCAAGTCATATTCAAACACACTAATAACAAAGTAAAAGTCTTAGTCATAAATATCATCCGAATGAAAACTCAAATTAATGGTTCCAAATTTCACACTCATCATCGGACACAATGAAATATCGCAGGATCGTGCGTTGTACACTTGTTTGTACAATATTTTTGACAAAAATTGATCTTACATTGACATGTCGATTCACAAATAAAATGCATATTTTTTCTATTATTAGATTTAATATTTTGCATTTCCTTGGCAGACAGTGGAAAATTTCCTCGCAATAAAAATATATAAAAAAAAAGGCAAGGTGGAGTTAGAAAATGTGCAATTGCTTTTATTTTCTATTGAAAATGACAAACTGAAAACATATTTCGCAATGGCTTAATTCCCTAAAATAATCCTCAATTTCTCTTTCAATCTTAATTATGTCCCAAACTTTATAGTTGTTTTCGTTTCTTTAGTACCTTTAGTGGTTCTTATATGATATCTGTCCTATTCCTTGAATTATTTACAAATGATGTGCAAGCTCTTATTTTTGCAACTTTAACCACGGCTTATACAGGTAAATCCATGGAGGGTCATCATTAACTCGTTTTTAATATAGTCATTTTTTAGTTTATCCTAAGATAATGTATGTGCAACTCAAGATAATCTACTAGGGAAGATGAAAATATACAAATAAAATATATACACTCCACGAGATTATAGTTCAAAGGGAAGTAGGCTACTAAAAAATTTCACATTTCACTTATGCGGTAATTTATACTTCAATAAAGAATTCAAATATTGAAATAAAACGAAAAATGAGAATGAATCAATGAAATGATGCTTGGTCTTCACTAGTAACTTGAGTAAGAAGTAGATTTTGGAAAGTTTTTCGAGAATTTGAAAGTGAAAATCCCTCTTTTACTTTGGTGTAACTACTTGAGCCAAACAAAAGGAAGCTTTCATGTCCGATTTTGAAGGGGATACATGATACTATCCCATTTTTCCTTTTGCTAGGCCCATAGCTGAAAAACCTACTTTTCTTACCAAAAAAAAAGGTTTAGATAAGTTTCAAAATCGAGAAATCCATTTTTTTAAAAAAATGCATAAACTATTAGTGTGTAATTATATGTATATTGGAGTATTTCTGTAATTGTGTTTATCTATACCCTTTTTGTAATTAGTCGCTCATATAAATACATCTTACACAATCTTAGTTTAGGTTGAGCCACCATAAATACTATGTCGTTATTTCTCTCTGACTCTAAACATCAACATGGTATCAGAGCAGGAAAACGCATCACGTTCTTTAACAATTTCGTCTCAAATGAACACTTCATTTGCTCCAATTACCGCCTCAACAATGTTCGATACATCTACGAATTTTTCTTCTTCTCTACCATCTCTTTGGTCATCATCTTCTTTTTCTGCTGATCCCAATTTCCCATCATCTCTCAATAATATACCGACCCCCTTCGCCTCTTCTTCTCTTTTTCCTACTGCTCCGATCTCTTCTGCTGCTGCTCCAATTATTAACATGCAATCAACCTCGTCATCTCTTCTTCTTCCCAATATCACTAATCTTGTCTCCATCAAACTTGATGCAGATAATTATCTCTTGTGGAAATCTCAGTTTGAATCGATTCTATTTTGCAACGATCTACTGGGATATATGGATGGATCTTTTCTATGTCCGCAAAGGCTTATCAATAATTAGAATGGTACCGTGGTAGCCAATCCTTTTTATTCAATGTGGGTCAAGACGGATCAATGTGTTCGTAGTTTGATTAACTCAACCCTCACGGTTGAGATTTTTCGTGAAGTTCATGATCTTCGGACATCTCAGGAGATTTGGCTTGCTCTAGGGCGACGCTTTACTGATCAATGCGCGGCCAAAGAAATTGGATTGAAGCTTGATTTTCAGAACGCCGTCAAGAAACCAAATCAGTCAATGTCTGATTATCTTCAGCATTTGAAATCAATTGCGGATTCTCTCACCGCAATCAATTGCTCCGTCTCTAATAAGGATTTGGTGATTCAAGTCCTTAATGGGCTCCCATCATAGCATGATCCTTTTGTCACAATGGTCATCAATGGTCCTACTATTCTTTCCTTCAATGATCTGCGGTCACGTCTACTTATACAAGAAGAACGATTTCTCCGAAAATCGATTGGCTCATCTTCATCTGATATTCATCATGCTTTAATTGGACAATCCACTTCACCTAATCCACCATTTCGAGGGAGCCGTGGTGGACGTAATTTTAGGGGCCGAAGATCTGGTCGAGGACAGGGTGGACGGTTCTCGCGTGATCAATCAGTTTGGCAAGCCTCGAATGATCGATTTAATTCACAGTCATTCTATGTCCCCTATGTTGAACGATTCTCGCCTTCTTCTAGTAGACCTCGTGGTGGTTCGAGGCCCTATATTCCTCCATTCACTCAAGGAGGCATTCTTGGATCTAGGCCTCATCTTTCTTGTCAGATATGCAATGGGGTTGGGCACACTACGCTGCAATGTCGACAAAGATTTAATCATGCCTTCACAACAACGGATTTATCGGATTCCTTCTCAGCTCTCTCAGTTGGTGAGGCCTCTGATCCAACGTGGTATCTTGATAGTGGAGCGTCGGCACACATGACTAGTGACATTGGTAAAATCCTAAACCCTTTTATGATTCGACAAAAGTTTCCGTTGGTGATGGTCATTTATTGCCTATTAAGCAAGTCGGTAATGCTTTTTTACATACTAATCATCGATCTTTGCTGTTATCACCTGTATATCACGTCCCTAAACTTGCTCGTGATCTTCTTTCAGTCACTCAACTTTGCTGTAAAAATTCCTGCATTATTGATTTGAATGGGTCGTCCTTTTCTTTGAAGAACAAACGAACCGAGAAAGTTCTCCTCTAAGCTGATTCATCTCATGGTCTTTATCCGATTTCCAATTCCTTGGTGTCCTCTCACTCGCAACCTATCGTGGCTTCTTCTGCTTCACTCACTTGCTGGCATGCTCGTCTTGGTCATCCAATAAACAAGTTTTGAGTCGTGTTTGCAATTCTAGTTCTAGGTCGGTATCATGTAAGTCTTGTCTTGTGGGCAAATCACATCGATTGCCTTTTGAGTCTTTAATCATCGTACTTCTTTTCCTTTAGTTGTAATTCATTCTAATGTATGGACGAGTCCCATTTTATCAAATTCTGGTTTTAAGTATTTTGTGTTATTCGTTGATGACTGCTCTCGATTCACTTGGATTTTTTCGATGAAAAATAAATCTGAAGTGCCTACTCATTTTCATCGCTTCCGTTGTTTCATCAAAAATCTGTGCAATGCAAAAATAAAATTCCTACAAACTGATGGGGGAGGTGAATATACCAGTAATTAGTTCAAAACATATTTACGTGAAAATGGTATTCTTCAACGCATTTCTTGTCCAAATACTCCATCTCAAAATGGTCTGTCATAACGCAAAATCAAACATTTAGTTGAAATGTGTCGAACCTTATTAATCCATGCTCATATGCCTCCCTCGTATTGGGTTGATGCTCTTCTCACTGCCATTTACACTATTAATCGACTGTCGCGACCCGTCCGAAAGCGGACGCGGCTAATGGATTACCGATCGCGGGTCTCGGATCGGCGCGGGCCCTCCCAGGCCCATACCAAATCGCAGCGGGAGTATTTTTTTGAAGGATTCGACGGTAAGAGTCGATCGCTTTCGACCTTCAGTGTGGTCATGGTGGCATGTGCAACTTGTGCATACATTTGGAGTCGCCACCGGTCTTTCTTGGAGGGTAGACCGGAAACCTTACTGACCGATTGGGAGAGGTCGATCAGTTCTGCGGAACCAGAGATTTTGGGTTCGGGGACTTGGTTACGTCGGTGTCATTACCAACGCCCTTTCGGTACCTAACGCGAGTGATTTTTCTAGCTAAGAGTTCATGCAAGCGCGATTTCTGGTGAGGTAGGCTCGATTTAGGGTTTCATACAAATTGGAAGACTATTCCTATCAACCACAATCAATTTAAACAAAAGCGCAATCAAATACATAAATAAATCACACTAACGCACACCAATTCAAATCAACGGTTTCCTGGTATAGCCATAAGGGCTTAGATAAGGAATGATTTGGAACCAGGGGTAAAATGGGAAGGTTTGGGGGATGATAGGCTCGAATGGCAAAATCGTCATTTTTGGAAGATTTGGATTCCGAATTACCCAAAATATTCCATGGCCAGTTGATTGTGGTCATTTCCCATTTTTTGAAATTTTTTTTATATTTTTATATTTTTATATTTTATTTTATTTTTTTATTTTGTTATTTAATTATAGCCTAATTAAAATGGTCGGATTCGGATAGAATTTTTGGGCCCGAACCTAGATCAGGCCGTTGGGCCTGATCCAAACTAGGAAAGAAGACTTGAACCAGGTCCATTTCGTACAAGGAACCCAATAAGCCCATTTTCTTTTCTCTAAGCCTAATAGACCAATTAGCCTAAGCCCAACATTCCTTCTTCCAGCAAAAACATAAACCCAAGTCTAACTAAGCCCATGAGACTAAACTAACTATCCAACCCAGCATGAAAATAACCCTTACCGTACTATTCATCATCTTCACCTTCCAGCATGAAAAGGATAAGACCGAGCTCGCCGCCACCAGGGACCTGAGCTCCACGATCCAGACTTGCTCCGGGACCATCTCTGCGTCAAGGCCCAGCCGCTGCGTCCCGTCGCCGGCGACCAGGTCGCTCGACAATGCCGCCGCCGAGACCTGACTCATGATCTTCGAGTCCAGCGACTCCCCCTCCCCGCCGGAGGATCGTGACTTTCCATCACAAGGCCGGAGGATATCGCCTGTCTGAGGTCGCCGGAGCTAGACCTCGAGGTTGGCGGCTCCGACTGGGCGCGGACGAACCGCCTCCGCTGAGGCTTGAAGCCGTTCGTCACCGTCGACGAGTTGCACAGGCCTTGGGAACGGAGGAGATTCAGCACTAGCACCAGGTTTTCTGCTTGCTTAGTGTCATGACCTAACAGCAGCTACTAGTGACAACAGCAACAGTGTGGCTTCCGGATGGCATAACGATGGTCCCTCGTTCGGCGGATGGATGGCTGCTCATGATGCTCTCAAAGGACAGATCGTCAATGCAAGGCTAGTCGGGTGGTGGCTGACTTCGACAAACTCGTAGTGGCTATCAGTGACGGCGAAGATTCGGTGCTAGACTTGGTAATCAAAGTCTCAGTGGACTTCTCAGCGAGGCGGCTTGATCAACGTTGGGTCGTCTCGACTACTGTGATGGGCAAGGATAATTCAACAATTGACTTGTGGCGAATTGGTTGGGCAGCTTGCTTGAAGTCTCCTGCAGCCTTTAGATTCGATGGAGACTCTCTGGACAGAAGGAAGACCGGGAAGGGAGAGGTCCATCTGGCGCGAGGCCGACGAAGCAATATCATCGTAATGGTTCGAGCTCGGTTGTCGAATCACTGTGGATGCAGGGAGTCGGAGTAGAAACGTCAAGGAGCTACAAGGACGCCGAGCTGGCTGTAGAGGCGTCTGATGCGATGGTCTCCCATGCAGCTGGAGGCATCCATCCGAAAGCTTTCCTAGACTCCATCTCCTTTTGGACGTCTTCTTGCGGACATTCTTTGCCCAACGAGAAGAACAGCCTCTGATCACCCCCCTTCTCAGATTCGTCCTCGCTCCTTCTCTGCCGAGCGCCCCAATGGCCATCGTGCCTCTCACTCCAGGAGAGCCTCTCTTTTCTTTTTTTATTCTCCCTTTCCCCGATGGATCTGTCTCCACCAAGAGGGAGATACTTCCTCTTTTCTCCTTTTGTCGGCCAATTCTTCTCTATTCTTTTCATTATTTATGAGCAACGCGAATGGCTCTTCCTCTCGAACGACGCGAAGATGACGAGTAACGTGAAAGTTGCGGCCTTATTCCACTGGGTTAAACGGGTCGAGTTTACTCAATCTAGCTGACCCAGTTCAATAATTCTCTTCAGATTCGGCATTAAAATGAGCAAATCAGCACGTAATCGAACAGAATTAAAATGTGTGGCAATCCAATTGAAAGTCACGATTCTAAAATATATATATATATATATATATATATATATATATATATTTTACTTTTTTTTTTTTGGATTTTCTATGAACTTTTCAAGATAAATAAATAAATAAAAGCTGATAAAAATTTAGGTGTCAACAGCTGCCCCTCTTTGAGAGGAATTTCGTTAGAGATTTTTCTGAAAGATAAGATGGCACCTAATTCCTATCCGACTCAACTGGGAAATTGAAAGAAGAAATGCTTATGACATAAGATTCTTACGGCTTTTGATAAAAATTCAAATTAATTCTCGGTTCATTCTTGCAGTTTGAATCTGGGCTGAAGGGAGGGAGGTTTACCTGAAACTCACCTGTCGAGTGCTGCCGGTTGCGACAACTTTCAAGAAGATGCCTAGGACTCGTCATTCAGAATATCCTAAGGAGATTAAGCTCTGACCTGTATGGTAGGTCATACCATTATGGGATTCCTAACGGCTATGAATCTAAGGAAGGCGCATCCTACGCCATGGGATTTGCCAAGGATTTTGATCCGTATGGTGGATCGGACCTTTGTGTCGATACTTATGGCAGTACTTACCAATGAGTTGACCCTTATGGCGGTTTCTGCCATATTTGACCCTTCAGGCGGTATCTACCGTTGAGTTTAGTTTGATCCTTATGGCGGTTTCTACCATTGATTGACCCTTCAGGTGGTTTCTACCTCTGTTTGACCCTTCAGGCGGTATCTACCTTTGTTTTGACCCTTCAGGCGGTTTCTACCTTTGATTTGACCCTTCAGGCGGTTTCTACCTTTGTTTTGACCCTTCAGGCGGTTTCTACCTTCATTTGACCCTTCAGGCGGTATCTACCTTTGTGTTGACCCTTCAGGCGGTTTCTACCTTGATTTGACCCTTCAGGCGGTATCTACCTTTGATTTGACCCTTCAGGCGGTATCTACCTTCATTTGACCCTTCAGGCGGTATCTACCTTTGTTTTGGTTTGAAAAGGGGTCTCATGACGAGGGTTCTCCACGTCCGATGAGACTGCCTAAATTTTGAAAATGTGTCTCATGACGAGGGTTCTCCACGTCCGATGAGACTGTTTGATATTTGAAAAGAGGTCCTAGGACGAGGGTTCTCCACGTCATGCCAAGACTGTTTGATATTTTTGAAAAAGGGATCCTAGGACGAGGGTTCTCCACGTCAAGCTAGGACTGCTTGATTTTTGAAAAGGGGTCTCATGACGAGGGTTCTCCACATCCGATGAGACCGCCTAAATTTTGAAATGGGATCACATCCTCACCCCTTCTTTTGAAAGATCCCAAAATTTGTCGGGAATTCAGTTTTGAAGCAGTGAAAGATTTTATTTTGACAAAACTTCAGTTGAGTCTGTTGAGACGACATTCTAGAAGCTGGGTTCTCCAGGTATCCTGTAAAAAGTTCAAACCTGCGTGCTCCACTCCACGGAGCAAATGTTTTTCTGGGATTTGGGGTTTCCAAGAATCCTGCAGAAGTTCGAGCCTGGAAGATTTTTCTTCACCAAGAAAAAGTTAGTAATCTTTGGGAAGGCCACGGCTGTCCATTTGACAAAACCGTATGTTTTAAGTTTTAATCATGAAATGTGCATTTTGATGCTGGAGGTTTTCCAAAGCATTTTTGCAATATGCAAATGTGATCACAAATCCCTTGGACGGAAAATCTGGATCAACAGTTTGAAAATTCCAAAAAGAGTTTGTTCAAAACATCAATTGGAATATTTCTCGACAATGAGGTCTTCTCACCTGTTTTGCGATAGTGGTTTTTATAGGGGATGCACTCAATTCCCTACTAACCTGTGCCTAGGTTTTAGGCTCATTCGCAGCGCATACATTTAATCGGTCGGGAGGTCTTCCACGGGACCGTAATGTTGGGCTTGGATATTGGTTTTCAAGGGGGACCCGCTTTGGAGTCGAGGCCATTGAATGAAAGTCTTCACCATCTGCTCCGGGTTTACAAGTCAAGAACCTTGCAAAATGAGAAAGAAATAGTCTTGCTCGTACTTCTTCGAGCTAAGCTATATATTAGCCCAAGTGTCTTAGTCAGAGAAGACTATTTCAGGGTTGTAACATTGGTAGGATTGGGGACCGAAAAAGGCTTGTTTTTGGCCCAGAATTCGTGACGGGTTTGACATTGGTGATCATTGTTGATTTGCCACATGTTCTTTCTTTTCTGCATCTTTAGTTTTTGAGGTGTACAACCGATTTTGAGATGTGCACCAGCTCTTTAGAGAGCGTCTCTTGTTGCATTCAGAGACCGACTCTCTCCATGTCTTTGTTCTGTGCTTGGCGGCATTTGGGGAGCAGCTTTTTTTGATTTGGTTCCTTCAGGATTTCCTCCTTTTCCCAACTAGGCTTTATTGGGGAGCAATCAAACAGTTTTCATGAGCATCGGCCTTGCTTTTACCAGGCACTTTGCTTTTTCTTGATGCTGGGGATTTTTTTCTTCGTTGAAATCCCGCCTTTTCTTTTCCTTTGGAACTACGATGTTCAGAAAAATGTGCTGAATCATAGCACATTTAAATGCCGATATGAAATTTTTCTATAAATCCCATCTCCTGGATTCTTCCGTTCTTGGAGTGATGCAGTTTCTATCTTGAAACATGCCATGATCGCTAACAGGGGTTTATGAAATGAATTCGTGGGCTCGACTTGGCTATGCAAAGGATTCGGTGTGTGGGATAGAGAAATGAATGCTTCTCATCATCCTATGGCACTTGGATTACCATATAAACAACACACGAAGATCAATGTTAGTCCGAGCAAGAAAATTTCTTACCATTTTCTCCCGATGCTGCTGGACTTACTCTCCTTTTGCCCCGATGTGGGGTGGTTCTTGACAGGGTTAAGAATGAAAACCGTCGTTCAAAGGGGTTATCAACGGTCACCTGTAGTGTTTGGGGGATATGAAACGAATGCCTCCGTCGTCCCAACCCATGTAATCGCTGCGAATGGTCCCTACCTCCGTAGGTATAGATTTTGCTATTCGATTCACTTCCCTCGTCTCTCAAGTGTATGTAGGATGTGTTTGGACTGGGCTCGCCTCTCTTTTGAGTAAACTCCCTTTTGAATGATTTGACAAATAATCATATTTGGAAAAATTCATTTCTTTCTTTCCCAAAATTTATCCATCGAGGGGATTTGGTGATGTACCGTGCATGTTCTATTCATGCATCAGGTAACCTCCCGATTTAAATCATGAATATCGACGCATTGGAAAATCTTTATGGCGGTTGAAAGGATTCTGACATTTTTTATCTCCAGCTAACTGGGAAAAGGGATACTTACCTGTCCGTCGCAGCTGCAGATCCCTGCAAATTTAAAAGAAGCATATCATTGTATGTTCACGAATTCTCCAAAAATCGAAACGATACATCCTACCCTTGGTCGAGTAGTACATGGGATGTAAGAACTTGTTTGTCTGCAAGGCGACTCCCCTGTCAAGGGTAAGCAATAAGTGTCAATTCATATTCCCAAATTCGAAACAAGTTGGTACGATACAACTTTACTCTTGATTTTCATCACATTCTGATGTTGCGTATTGATATGAACAACATCTATCAAATCCACCTATCCATTCTTGGAGTGTTTGCAACATCAATGGTTCATCTGCCCCCAGTTAGGCAACGTCTGTTCTGCTATTCGAACGCATGGCTCCTTGAGTGCTTTATCCATGTTTATCATCTGAGAAGGAAAAGAAAGGAGACATTACTTCGGTGTTTGATTGAAGATCGTTTAGGAACGATACATCGTTTTACCAAATAGGTGGCTTCGCAGCCAAACGTATTTCGTATTGAAGGGGTAGATCCCATTACGCTCCGCGGGTGATAGTCATTGCTCGGGGAACTTGCTCCACGGATTAAGCGATTAATCCACGGCCCTCGGCTTGAAGATGCTCAAAGGGTGATGTTGACACTCACGCGCAATTAGTTCTAGGTATTAATGAAAGATGTTTCCGTAGGAACCTTACAGTGCGATCAACAACAACATATTCAATAGGAGTATTCAACCCCTTCTCTCTAAGAATTTTTCATCGAGTAGCCATGCCTTGCATCAGATGTTTGATCATCGGCCTTGCGTCACCACTGCGATGGTCCTCCGGTTCCAAATTGATCGAGCCAAAGATTGAACTCATCGCCAAGGAAATTGCTCGGGTCTTCGAGCCATTGATGTTCAAGTTGGGTATCAACAATTGTTGGGGGCAGATTTCCTTCATCGCCTTCATTATGAGGAACTGGAGTCTTTGAGCTGGAACCTTCATCATTGCCCTGTTGGGGTCGAGACATACATTCCTGAAGAGTATTGATCCAAGTGTCCAGCTCCTCCTCACGGAAATCACCTGTTCTTTCCAGCCCTTGGTGCCTAGATTGGGTGTCGTCGACTGCAGGCGAAGGATTCCTCTCTTTGCTCTTGCCGTGAGCAATTTGACCCCTCGAATTGGAACCTCCTCCAATGACCGGCAGGTTCATATGTGCACTCTCTACCAATGCCAGATCCGCTTCAGGGACAGCATTAATGACTGATTCGCGCTCAAACTGAGGAATCTCTATGTGCTGGAACTGTGGCATATACTCTTGAGGAGTATTGTGATAGTTCGGCGGAGCATTCTGATTTGGGTCAGAGGAGTCGCTGACACGGCTGCCGGTCCCGTCATTGCTGAAACACGGTTGGGTGCTCTTGGCTCTCCAATCATCATGGTTGTAACTCTGCCCAGCACTTGAGCTCCAACTGGCTTTATGATGGTTTAACGCTATCCTTCCATCCCTTAGCAATCTCCTATAGTACTTGAGGTGAGACTCAACGTTAATTCTAGAGAGCCCCGGCACATTCATAATCTCGAGTAAACGTAGTGGGCTAGCCGAATCAACTCCCAGCTCTCGAATTGCATCAACAAATTTGGTGTGAAGTTCATAGGTCCAGTAAAACCTTGTTCTCTTATCACCCAAAATATCGTCAATACTTCGGTAGCTATTCTCTACGGGATCTAGTCGTTTCAAAAGTTGTCCAGGGAGGGACTCACCGACTTTGGATTGGCTGGCTGCGACAGCGAGTTCGTCATTGAGAGAACTCCCCCTGTGATGATTCATATCCCATTTCTCAGAGGATGTTGGTGTTGATCCTATGGTGTTGACTTGCTCATGCAGATCTCCGGCGGTATCTGGCTGTGTCGGAAAATGCTGTGGAGAATACGGTAACAGCTGAGCGTTATTCGTCAACAGGGATGGTTCATCGAGGAACACCTCGCCGAGGACAACAGGATTTCCACAATTAAGGCAGGTGGCCTTGGTCAGAGCTTCCTTATATCTCGCGCTTTCAGCTTGAAGCTTCTCATTCTCCTCCTTCAGGACCAGTAACTCCTGGTCGGCGTATTGCTGTTTCACCCGGGTTCGTTTGTTGGCGAACCAAAACTTGACCTTCGAAAGCTGCAATCCTATCTTTCGGCTCAGCTCCATTTTCTGTTGTTTGCTTGGAGTGGGGCATTCATTGAAGAAAGCTTCGAGCTCTCGGATTTGGCCTGGAGTGTGGCGTTGTAGTTGCTTCCTTTTCCGACTCCGGTCATCATTGTATACTCCTTCTTCGTAGCTGAAACCTAGAATTTCATCGCTAGAGGAGTCAGTCTCCATGGCTTTCGGGCAGTATTCAGCTCCAGGATCTTCAAAGTCTCCCAGCAGTTCGTGCTCAGAAATGTCCAGGTCGGGCGTTTCTAGCAGATGGGAATAGCTTTTAAACATGATGGATCGGAGTATCTCGGGCTGATCTAGTTCACTCAGCTTTCTCTATTCGCTCTTACGTGTTTGCTCACTCTAGAAATTTTCTCAAGTGATTGTGCGTGTCCTAGAACCATCCTTCAGGCTGCATATGAAGGCCAGCAAGCAAGCGCTCCTCCCGAGACCCTGTAATTACTCATCGTCTGTATTCCCCTTTCTTTTTCCTCGTAATAGGATCACAAACTCTTTTGCATTGATTCGGTTTCATCGAGTATTGCGCTCGTCCCCTAGTTCAGTCTTCAAAGTGGTGGGTCTACAATCTTTCGGCGCCTTTTATGATTTGCTAGGCCCGAGGACGTGGGGAGCAGCGGTGGACCCGCAATTAATGACTCCGTTTAATTCATTTAGCTCCATTAACGCTATGATCTTCTCTCAACCCCTTTTCATCGTTCAAACGAAAGTGGCATTTTCCCTGTGCATGCTGTTACTCTTCATTTCAGCATCCCGGGCGCTTGGTGAGGAATGAGTTCGTGGCCACTCAAAATTTTAAAGACCGTCTCTGGTTTCAAACTTAATCTAACAAGGGATCATCACAACTGAGCGTGACGATGTTCGTCGATAGCGTTGGTTTTAATATAGAATTAACTATAGTCATTAAAGAAAAATGTTCCCGTGGGAACTTTACAACGGATAAAATGAGTGATCTACTCGTGAACATGTTCTTCTTTCTATGGGTGTTCGTGGTGACCGACCCATCGTGCCCCGAGTCAAGTGCTAGATCATGGCTGTCCAAGCATGCCAGCTTCCCACTGATTGAACAAGGCATCGAGCCCCTCATCAAAGAAATCGTCTGTCGTGGGTTGACCGGCGGCAGGCAGAGCACCAGCCGACTGCTGCTCGAATGGGGGAGTGCGCACTCGCTGCACTTGTGGCACGCGCTCTTGAGAAGTATTGAAATGGCCTGGGAGGACATTCTGATCAGCTTTCAGTTTGCCGGTGGTCGGGTTGCTAGCTTGATTGATGCTTAGATTTGGCCGGGTATCTCTTGATGCCTGAGCATTACAATGGCGGTCGCCCCTAGCTTTTGAGCTCGAGACGGATTCCTCCCGGTTTAGCTCCGCTCGACGTTGTCTTAATAGCTTTCTGTAGGCAGCAAGGTGATTCCTGACCAGCTCCTTACTAAGCCCCGGTACATTCATGGCCTTAAATATGCGTGTCGGAGTTGCTGAGTCGATCCCCATTTGGTGAACCACATCTAGGAATCTGGAATGCAGTTCAGGGGGCCAAGCGAACCTCCTCTTATCGTGGCCCAAAATTGCATCGATGGCTTGACGACTGATTAACTCATCTCCAGCAGGACCCGACCTTATCGAAAATTGTTGTGCATGAGGCTGATATGCTTTGAGCTGGTCGGCGGTAACATCCAGCTCCTTGAAACTGTAACTCCAGTCAAAGCGATGCAAATCCCATCCCCCAGGAGGCATTTGTATCATCTTCGTAGGATCATCCTGCTCATGCGTGACTCCGGCAAAATCTGGTTGAGCAGGAGATGCCCCGAGGGAGTAGGGTGGTAAATGAACGTCTTCAATCATCGCGTGAGGCTTATCGGGGAATATCTTACCGAGGGCGACGAGGTTATCGCAATGAGGGCAAACGGTGATATTGAGAGCTTTTTCATACCTCATGTTTTCTGTTCGCAGCTTTTGATTTTCTTCCTTTAAAATCTCGACCACCTGACGTTTGCGTTGAGCCCTCGATTTGGATCTCCTATTTTGAAACCAAAACTGGATCCTCGACTGATTAATCCCCAACTCCCGGCTCAATTCAATTCTCCACTTCTTTTTCATGTAATGGCTTTTACTGAAAAGGGTTTCCAGCATTTGGGTTTCCTCCTGAGAGTATTGGTGAGGACGTCTTCTTTTCCCGAGTTGAGCATTGTGGATGTCGTTGTCGTCGTCGCCGTGATCTTCATTTCCGTTGCCAGAAGTGTTGGGCTCCATGGTTTTGGCGTTAGACTTGATCTTGGAATCTTCGAGATCCCTCTGTGGTTCAATTTCTGAGATTCTTGAGTCAGTCGCCTCTAGCAGTTGATAGTAACCTCTTAAATATGTTGGATTGAGAAATGTTTGATTGGTTCTTGCCCACTCAGAGTTCTCCACTCTCTCCTGTATGCTCACTCCCTATAAAGTTTTCTTCGAGTGACTTTGCATGTTCAGGAGACGCTCTTCAAGCATCATTAGGCAAACGTTCCCCCTCAAGACCTTGAATTTCTCGCTTAGCTTTTCGACGTGATGGGACTGCCAAACCCTGTTAGGGCTCTCTTCGATAGTTGCGCTTTCCTCCCACCTAACTCTAATAATGGTGATCCCGACAAATCTTTTACATCTTTTAATTGATGAGCCGGAAAACGCGGACCGAAACGAATCCAATGGTTCTCGTGAGGGGACCTCCTGCTTTACCCCCTAACTGGGCTCCACCAGCATTATTACTGAGACTCTTCATCATCCTCGAGTTGCTATAAAATGAGGAATTAATGTATGGAAGGTTAACGTTCTCGCATAATCAGCTTCTTCCTTCTAATCTCTCTGTTAAACTCGTCTTATTCTCAAGCCAACCCAACGCAAATGGCCTCCTCTCCCGTACGCACTTTTTCAAATGATGTCTTGGCCCAGTGGGAAAAGCTTTATAACCTATTGGGTCGTGGTTACGCGCACATAACCGATCATTCTGCAACCGCGGATGAAATCCGTGTCCTGCTCGAGGACTTAGATACCACTTCCCTCGAAGGTACTACGCTGGGGAGGGAATATAGAACTTTCCCGACCCTCTTTGCACACTCCTTAGAGGCCTACCGTGTTGCTGATCGGGAGGTTCTCGTGGCTCGCGTCTTGCGGGCTCGTTACAAGGATCGGTCTGATCATTTGGTGCTGACCAACTATCTGGCCGATAGTCACAAAAAGGCCGTCGAGTTTGCCAATGAGAGGGTCGCGACGTTGCTTCGCGAGAGGAGAAAACTGGTGGATCAATTGGCCCTATCCCTGACCGCTGGCGAGCACGACCGCCACAATGTCCTATTGAGGCTGCAAAGCGACTGGCAGGAAGAACGGCTCGACAAAATAACCGCAGACATAGCTCACGGGAATGGATTAGTTCGGGACTTGGAAATAATCACCGAAGAACACGAGGTCAAGGTCACTGAGGTTAAGGGAGAATGTAGAAATCTTTTCCTCAAGCTCGCGGACCAGGACATGCGAAGTCGTGAGTACGGGCAGAGCATTAACAACATGGAGGGTCAGTTGGGCTCCTTTGTGTCGTTAATTAGGGCTCACTTTGGCTTTACTTTTCCACCCCGAGTTGTATGACCTGCTTCTGAAAACCCTCCGCTGAGCAAAATAAATGAAAGTTCTTGTGTGTGTTTTAACTTCTGCATGGTTCCTTTCTTCGAGCGTTCGAACATCTTCAACTTAGGTGAGCCGAACCATAATATCAATAAGTCGAGCAAAGATGGATTTTATAACTCGCTCATGATCAGATGAAAGAATAGCCTCAGACTTATCCAGGAAAAGATTCCTCTCTGTTACCTATTTTTTACCTGCAAATGAAAAGACAGAATCAGAAGGAATAATTTGAAAAAGAAAGCAAAAACCCCTTTCAATCTTATGCTTACCCATGATTAATAAGGACAAGAACTTTTACAAGGGTTTTAATCTTGCGCGAAAAGTTTTTTATCAATATTCTTCGAAAGAAAGCATACTATTGAAAGGAATATAATTCACAATAATTGCTTTTGATCAATTTTGAGAGGAACGAATTACTCAAAAGTACGAGGCATAATAACGTGTTTTAAATTTAATTGAAGATACGATATCCAAATCAAGGCCGTTTTAAGAACGAGAGTAATTTGGACATCTATCTCGTCATTAAATTCAAAACAACGTCGATATTCTCGGTCAATTATCGTGGATTACCAGCGGCGCACAATCATGCATGAACCAATTCAAGTGTATAATTCCTTCTAGCGAGATTGGGGTTGGATTACCCTATACGACCAAAAAGGTCATGCAAGATTTCCAATTTTAATTTCCTCTAAAGAAATTATAAACTTGACTTGGGAGTATTCGGATGATTAGAGAAAATGCCACTATCACATTCCCATGACCTGTCAAAAGAAACACAACCAAGTTCCATCTAAATGTATACACCAATAGATCCCTAATACAATCACTCTAAGGGGTGAGATAGAGAAAGCCTCGATAAAAATAAACCCTATACAAGAGGACTAGTAATGGAAGATGAAACAAAGGAATGTGATCCTAACGTTTAAGGATGCCCCAAGTTCGATCTGTGACTTCCGGATCACTTGCCCCAACTCGTCATCTTCATTGGACGATATCTCAATAATGTCCATAGTAGGCTCCTTTGTTGCTCACTCGGTGCTTGTCATGGGATATCATCCTCTTCGTCTTCTATCAAGGACGTTTGGGAAAAACACACACATCTATCCTTGAAATGGCATTTAATCTAATCACCAGAATGCAATGAATGAAATGCCTATATTTATATGAACTGTAATAGATTTGAGGGATAGAGAGTCTTACCAACCAAACTCGTCGACTTATGTGCGGTTTTAGGTGTACCAACCACCCAAAGACATGCGCATGAGACAAGTGATGGTGACCTTCTAAAAATCAGAGGGTTTGGCACCTAAGGTTAAGGTTCCCACTTCGAGCTCTAGAAAGAGCTGATTCCATTGCACAGCTATCGTTGCATTGGGACTCGATCCATAGTTCGAAGTGAGCGGAATTGAAAAGTGGATTACCCCGTGTTTTTCTTCACGGAGATTCCATTTTCAATTCCTTCTATTGTGTTCCTAAAGGCGGCGCCCAGGGTTTTAGGCGCGGTTGTGTGTGTCCATGTGTCGTGATCATCACAATGCCAGTCATGCATAACAATTTATCAATCGACGCTTCAAATCATCCATACAACATACATTCCTGCGCCAACCTACATAAGACAATGTTAATCACGGACTACACCCCTTATCTCTCCAATCAGCAAAAACATATAACACCTACCATGAGCGGACTTACCTCACCTTCGAGAGCGTCTGCAGGGTTAGAGATATCACTCAGCGTTTTAATTACGGCCTAAGTCCACTTGGGGTCTAGAACCATAGGTTCTAGAATAATGTCCCCAGCGGAGTCGCCAGCTGTCGCGACCCGTCCGAAAGCGGACGCGGCTAATGGATTACCGATCGCGGGTCTCGGATCGGCGCGGGCCCTCCCAGGCCCATACCAAATCGCAGCGGGAGTATTTTTTTGAAGGATTCGACGGTAAGAGTCGATCGCTTTCGACCTTCAGTGTGGTCATGGTGGCATGTGCAACTTGTGCATACATTTGGAGTCGCCACCGGTCTTTCTTGGAGGGTAGACCGGAAACCTTACTGACCGATTGGGAGAGGTCGATCAGTTCTGCGGAACCAGAGATTTTGGGTTCGGGGACTTGGTTACGTCGGTGTCATTACCAACGCCCTTTCGGTACCTAACGCGAGTGATTTTTCTAGCTAAGAGTTCATGCAAGCGCGATTTCTGGTGAGGTAGGCTCGATTTAGGGTTTCATACAAATTGGAAGACTATTCCTATCAACCACAATCAATTTAAACAAAAGCGCAATCAAATACATAAATAAATCACACTAACGCACACCAATTCAAATCAACGGTTTCCTGGTATAGCCATAAGGGCTTAGATAAGGAATGATTTGGAACCAGGGGTAAAATGGGAAGGTTTGGGGGATGATAGGCTCGAATGGCAAAATCGTCATTTTTGGAAGATTTGGATTCCGAATTACCCAAAATATTCCATGGCCAGTTGATTGTGGTCATTTCCCATTTTTTGAAATTTTTTTTATATTTTTATATTTTTATATTTTATTTTATTTTTTTATTTTGTTATTTAATTATAGCCTAATTAAAATGGTCGGATTCGGATAGAATTTTTGGGCCCGAACCTAGATCAGGCCGTTGGGCCTGATCCAAACTAGGAAAGAAGACTTGAACCAGGTCCATTTCGTACAAGGAACCCAATAAGCCCATTTTCTTTTCTCTAAGCCTAATAGACCAATTAGCCTAAGCCCAACATTCCTTCTTCCAGCAAAAACATAAACCCAAGTCTAACTAAGCCCATGAGACTAAACTAACTATCCAACCCAGCATGAAAATAACCCTTACCGTACTATTCATCATCTTCACCTTCCAGCATGAAAAGGATAAGACCGAGCTCGCCGCCACCAGGGACCTGAGCTCCACGATCCAGACTTGCTCCGGGACCATCTCTGCGTCAAGGCCCAGCCGCTGCGTCCCGTCGCCGGCGACCAGGTCGCTCGACAATGCCGCCGCCGAGACCTGACTCATGATCTTCGAGTCCAGCGACTCCCCCTCCCCGCCGGAGGATCGTGACTTTCCATCACAAGGCCGGAGGATATCGCCTGTCTGAGGTCGCCGGAGCTAGACCTCGAGGTTGGCGGCTCCGACTGGGCGCGGACGAACCGCCTCCGCTGAGGCTTGAAGCCGTTCGTCACCGTCGACGAGTTGCACAGGCCTTGGGAACGGAGGAGATTCAGCACTAGCACCAGGTTTTCTGCTTGCTTAGTGTCATGACCTAACAGCAGCTACTAGTGACAACAGCAACAGTGTGGCTTCCGGATGGCATAACGATGGTCCCTCGTTCGGCGGATGGATGGCTGCTCATGATGCTCTCAAAGGACAGATCGTCAATGCAAGGCTAGTCGGGTGGTGGCTGACTTCGACAAACTCGTAGTGGCTATCAGTGACGGCGAAGATTCGGTGCTAGACTTGGTAATCAAAGTCTCAGTGGACTTCTCAGCGAGGCGGCTTGATCAACGTTGGGTCGTCTCGACTACTGTGATGGGCAAGGATAATTCAACAATTGACTTGTGGCGAATTGGTTGGGCAGCTTGCTTGAAGTCTCCTGCAGCCTTTAGATTCGATGGAGACTCTCTGGACAGAAGGAAGACCGGGAAGGGAGAGGTCCATCTGGCGCGAGGCCGACGAAGCAATATCATCGTAATGGTTCGAGCTCGGTTGTCGAATCACTGTGGATGCAGGGAGTCGGAGTAGAAACGTCAAGGAGCTACAAGGACGCCGAGCTGGCTGTAGAGGCGTCTGATGCGATGGTCTCCCATGCAGCTGGAGGCATCCATCCGAAAGCTTTCCTAGACTCCATCTCCTTTTGGACGTCTTCTTGCGGACATTCTTTGCCCAACGAGAAGAACAGCCTCTGATCACCCCCCTTCTCAGATTCGTCCTCGCTCCTTCTCTGCCGAGCGCCCCAATGGCCATCGTGCCTCTCACTCCAGGAGAGCCTCTCTTTTCTTTTTTTATTCTCCCTTTCCCCGATGGATCTGTCTCCACCAAGAGGGAGATACTTCCTCTTTTCTCCTTTTGTCGGCCAATTCTTCTCTATTCTTTTCATTATTTATGAGCAACGCGAATGGCTCTTCCTCTCGAACGACGCGAAGATGACGAGTAACGTGAAAGTTGCGGCCTTATTCCACTGGGTTAAACGGGTCGAGTTTACTCAATCTAGCTGACCCAGTTCAATAATTCTCTTCAGATTCGGCATTAAAATGAGCAAATCAGCACGTAATCGAACAGAATTAAAATGTGTGGCAATCCAATTGAAAGTCACGATTCTAATATATATATATATATATATATATATATATATATATATATATATATATTTTACTTTTTTTTTTTTGGATTTTCTATGAACTTTTCAAGATAAATAAATAAATAAAAGCTGATAAAAATTTAGGTGTCAACATCGACTTCCTACTCATGTCTTATCCGATATTTCCCATTTTCATTGTCTGTTTAGGTTTAAGTTTAATTTTTCGTTCTTTCGAGTTTTTGGTTGTGTTTGTTATCATTTTCTTCCATCTCATGTCTCCCATAAACTTGCACCTCATTCTATGCCATGTGTCTTTCTTGGGTATGTGTCAAATCACAAAGGTTATCGTTGCCTTGATCGGTCAAGTGGTCGTGTTTTTATTAGTCGTCATGTTCGGTTTGATGAGGAGAATTTTCCCTTTTCACAAAGTCCTTCGACTCTTAGTTCAATAGATAATTCTTTCAATTCAATTCCTTCCCTTGTTGTTTCCTCAAATCAACCAATTCTTCCTTCTACCTCCTTTGAGCATCCATCTCCTCCTCCGCCTCTCTCGAATACTCGGAGCCAACCTCTTAATATATCTCTCTCCACTTCTCTATCTACCCAATCCGATTTCAATTCTTTTTCACCTCCACTGCTTCTCCTTTCAAACCCACTCAATGTGTCTCAATCTAACTCGGTTTCTAACCAAATTTCTTCTACATCAGATTCACAAATTCTCTCTACATCTCCACCTAGTTCATCCACTTATGTATCATCTTTTCCCATTCATCCTATGCAAACTCGTGCTAAATCTGGCATTTCTAAACCAATGAAAATTTTTAATCTCTCTAATTCTTTTCATGAAAAGACAGCGACTTGCTATTCTAAGGCTATTCTTGACCCACGTTGGAAAACGGCCATGGCAGATGAATTTAACGCCTTGGTCACTAATCACACGTGGGATCTTGTACCACCTGACCCTTCTAAATATTTAGTTGGTTGTAAATGGGTTTTTAAGATTGAGGAAAAATCCGATGAAACTATTGAACGCTTCAAAGCTCGTCTAGTTGCACAAGGATTTAAGCAACAAGCAAGATTGGATTATGATAAGACTTTTAGCCCGATCGTTAAACCTGCTACAATTCGGGTTGTTCTCTCTATTGCTATTTCATCAGGATGGGATGTTCGTCAACTTAATGTCAAGAACGCCTTCTTGCACGGCATTGTTTGTGAGGAAGTTTGCATGCGTCAACCTCCCGGTTTCTCTAATGCCGAATATTCCAATCACGTGTGCTGTCTCCGTAAAGCCATTTATGGTTTAAAGCAAGCTCTACGTGCGTGGTTTCTTCGATTCAGCAATTTTTTATTATCATTGGGTTTCATGGCAAGTAAGGCTGATCCTTCGTTATTTGTCTATGCTTCTTCTTGGGGTCGTCTATATCTTCTACTATAAGTTGATGATATCCTTGTCACCGGTGATACTCCTAATTTATTACAGTCTTTGATTACTCGCCTCTCACAAGAATTTGCTATGAAGAATCTTGGACAACTTCATTATTTTCTTGGCATCAAAGCTCATCACCGATCTACCGGTACGCTTTTATCTCAAGTTAAGTATGTTGATAGTCTTTTGCGCAAATTTGACCTTGCCAAGGTAAAGCCTGTTTCTACTCCCTTGGCATCGAAAACTCTATTATTTGTTGATGATGGTGAGCTTCTTGCTTCCCCAACGCTCTATCGACAAATGGTTGGTACTTTGCAGTATGTGTCCATGACTAGACCTGATATTAGCTTTGCTGTGAACTTGGTTAGCCAATTTATGCATCAACCTAGATTACCTCATCTGCAAGCTGTCAAGCGTATATATCGGTATTTAGCTAGCACATACACTCATGGATTACTTTTCGAGCGGTGTTCTCCCACCTCTTTGACAGCTTATGCGGATGCAGACAGGGCTGGGTGCTATGATACTCGCCGTTCTACATCATGTTTTTGTGTGTTTCTATGCACCAATCTTGTTTCATGAAGTGCTAAAAAGCAACCTACTGTGGCTCGTTCTAGTACAGAGGCTGAGTATCATGCTATTGCTAATTGTGTTGCTGAGACCATTTGGATTCGACATTTATTACGTGAGCTTGAAGTCTCACTTTCTACTCCTCTCACTGTTTATTGTGACAACATCTCTGCCACATATCTTGCTCTCAATCCTGTATTTCATACTCGCATCAAACACATTGAGTTGTATTTTCACTTTGTTTGAGAGAGGGTTGCCTCTGGTGATCTACGTGTTCGCTACGTGCCTACTGTAGATCAAGTCGCAGACATATTTATAAAAGGGTTACCTAGTCTGCGTCACGCGCTATTGAGATCCAATCTCTCAGTTGTTACACTTACCTCGGATTGAGGGGGAGTATTAATGTGTAATTATATATATTGGGGTTTTTCTGTAATTGTGTTTATCTATACCCTTATTGTAATTAGTCGCTCATATAAATACATCTTACACAACCCTAGTTTGGGTTGAGCCACCATAAACACTCTGTCGTTATTTCTCTCTAACTCTAAACATCAACATAAACTTTGTCTATAATCACAAATCTGTTTCGTGTCCAAAAATCTCCACTGCCTTCTTCAAAAGTATTCACATTGGGTTAGTTAGGGATTCATTGCCAAAACCCACATCTTAATCAATACTCTCACCTTCATATGAAACGACATCAGAAAATTAATAAAAGTCATAAATCTATTGTAATTTTGTCAATTCAGTCTTAATTTTTTTGTCAATTCAGTCATAAACTTTTTATATTTATCTATGTTCATCCATCCGACCCACTTTGATCGGACAGGGTCGATGTGGCACTTGTAATACTTATTTCAAATATTTTATTTAGATTTCTCTTTTGTCTTTCTTGTTCATTTCTCTTCTCCTTCTTCCTCCGGTCGATCGTTGACCAAAGGCAACTTTCGGAGCCCTCATCTCTGGCCGATCGCTAATCCGACGCCGACTAGAGGAAGAAAGAGAAGAAGAAAAAAATAAATAAAAATTTATAATAATAAAAAAAACGCGTCAACGCAAGCTAGCCAAAGTTATAGACAGAATTGACACAAATATAAAAGGTGTAGAACTGAATTGATATAATTGCAATATGTTTAGGATTTTTTCGGTAATTTACCCGAATAATATCAGCCTCCTGGTGCGGATAATGTGAAGAAACCCGTGTCAATATTTGGACACGAGACAGATTTAAGTTGACGACAATTTTCGAGACAAAAGAGACATTCGAAGTAAAGTTGAGATTGTGCTTAAAATTGATGAGTTATTAAGGGCGCGCATGGCAACACTTCTGCTTCAGAAATCATTTCTGAAGCTGAAGTTGATTTTTCAACTTCTCAATCAGAAGTATAAGTTGACTTTTCAACTTCTCCATCAAAAGTTGATTTCTACTTCTGAAATTTTCTACTTTTGAAATATTATTAACAAAATCTCTGGTGGAGCTAGCCGCCGCCGCCGGCTGGCGGCGGTGACGGCGGCTGGTGGCGGCAGGCGGGCGGTGGCGAGTGGCCGGCGGCTGCGACCGACGGTGGCGGGCGGCGACCGGCGGCGGTGGGCAGCAACCAGCGGCGGTGGGCGGCGGCGGGTATTTTTAACAAAATCTCCGGCTGAGCTGGCGGCCAGCGGCGACCGACGGCGGCGATCGACGATGGCCGGCGACGGTTGGGCGTTGGGCGGTGAAAGATCGGTGTAGTTAAAGAAGTGATTTCTTTTTGAGAAGTTACAATTTTTAGCTTCTCAAAATTGGCCAAAAATCACTTCTGGAAGTAGAAATCACTTCTAGATTCACTTCTGGAAGTGATTCCTTAATATTTTTACCAAACGGCTTTCAGCTTCAGAAGCACTTCTAAAGTGTTTTTACCAAACGGATTTCATCTTCAGAAGCACTTCAAAAGCAGAAATTCTGCTTCTGAAGTGTTATCATGTGCGCCCTAAATAGGCCTTAAACAAATGAATCGCACTGAACTAGCTGGGCAAAGGCCAGGCCGCCACGCGCGACCGCAATGACAAGAGAGACCAGCCCAACTCATACTTGTCAATCGAGACTGGTCCGGCAAGGGTAAAGACGTCTTTTCGACTTAGCCCCCGGAATATGCAATCATATAAGGTCACGACAGTAACACCATAAAAATCAAAATAAAAAGAAAATCCTTCTGCGATCCACCCCTCTCTCTCTCTCTCTCTCTTCCGATCCCTAGATTTCCTCTCGTTCTTCCTGTCGCTCCTCCTCGGTGCTCGATTTCCTCGGCGAGATGGTAAGAGTCTATGTACTCCTGCTGCTTCGGGTCACTTCGTCTTCTGTCTTAATTTTCTGTTTCCTCCGATTTCTTTTCGGTTTTTTTTTTGGTGTTTTTTTTTTTTTTGCGGGTTCTTTGCCGAATGAGGTGCGCGGTCGCTGGATACTGTTTTCTCCGATTTTCACGCGATGTCCATGTAGATTTTGTTTACGATCGGGGTTTTTTTTGGGTCCGATCTGAGTTCGATTTGGTGGGATTGAGGCGATCGATCTTGGTCGGTGCCCGTCCGGTGCAGCTGATTTTCCACCGCGTTGCTGGGTTTTCTTGTTTGATCTGTCGTTCTGTGAATGCTCCCGTGCTGTTTGATGATGTGTCGTTTACATGCGGAACATCCGGCACTCTGCCCTGGGGTCATATTGCTTTGTTTTTAGTGGACTTTTTTTTTTCTCTCTCTTTGGGGTCTTTGGAAGCATGAACTGAATTCAGAATCGCAAATGAGAACCCTAAAAAATGCCCATGATAGCAAAAGATTTGTTGAAAGGTAGTTAAGTGATGAAAAGTGAATGCCCTAGGACTGGCTTAACTGGAAAAAAAAATGCTCAAAATCTAAGAAAGTAAAGCAATAGCAGAACATTGGAATCGAATGATAGATGGTAAAGATTCAGTGGGGTTTAAGATTATCTTTGAGATTGTGCCATAACATTAACAGCGTATATTGTGTCTAAGAAACTGAAACTTGGCAACAGTGAGTCTGGAAAAGTCGGTCCATCTGCATGGGAAAATGAAAAATGGTGAAGCAATGGAGCTAGTTGGAATGCCTGCTTAGTCCCCCTTAAAAGCCTAATATATCTTCTTGATCCACACTCAATTTATCTGCACTTGCAAATGCTTACAACTGATCTGGTCTTTAACTATCTCGTGTGCTTTTGATATGGCCCAACAAGTGCCATGGCTTTGAGCAGTTCAATCTTTGCCTTTTTTGTGGATGAAATGCCATCTAACCTTTCCCGGGCACAGGATGATACTTGCTTTCTGATTCTTAAACCGGCTGCTGTAAATTTGGTAGCACGCACTCTTCTTTTGGTCTATAATTCATTGAAGGGAACTTTTATTTTTTAAGTGGATGATGTGTGCATCTGTTCATGTAGCATTTGGTATTTGATCCTTTTTATTCGATCATGCGACATTCTTGCAATCTAAACACTATCATAAGTTGCCGTTAAATATTCAAGATGAGGGAGTTGTTGTTAGCATAGTGGGAAGTTGACATATGTTAAAAAGGTGTGCCATAGAGAGGTCTTGGTCTTCTTTTCCTCGTGTTAAAATTGGAGGAGGAGAAAATATTTATTGTCAATTAGATCTATCATGTGTGAGTCATTCAAAAGTAGCTGAATTTTGTTACGGTATGTTTGGTTTCATAATTTGGCTACACTTGCTCAAATTGCTGTCTTATCTCTAGCTACTATATGCTTTTAGGCAAACGCAGCTTCTGGTATGGCAGTGCATGACGATTGCAAGTTGAAGTTCTTAGAGTTGAAGGCGAAAAGGACATACCGTTTCATAGTATATAAGATTGAAGAGAAGCAAAAGCAAGTGATCGTTGAAAAACTTGGAGAACCTGCAGAGAGTTATGAAGATTTCACTGCAAGCCTTCCTGCTGATGAGTGCAGATATGCTGTGTATGACTTTGATTTTATGACTGAAGAGAATGTTCCAAAGAGCAGGATTATTTTCATTGCCTGGTAATAGCTGGCGATTGCACTTGTCAAACTTCTCTTCTTCTTCTTCTCTCTCTCTCTTTTTTTTTTTTTAACTCATTTTCACTTTATGTGCAGGTCTCCTGATACTTCCAAAGTGAGAAACAAGATGATTTATGCAAGTTCTAAGGACAGATTCAAGAGGGAGTTGGATGGTATTCAGGTTGAGTTGCAGGCTACTGATCCAACCGAAATGGGCATAGATGTTATCAGAAGCCGCTCCAATTGAATGTAAAGTTTCATATGCTACCCTGGCTTTTCATATACCATTTCGGTGTCCATATGTGCCATATCGACATCCCTCGGGACACTTGGGACATAGGACTAGCAGTTATTTTACGTATTGGCTTGTCAAAGAAGTCTTCCATCGTAAGCGCTAGTTAATGCGCAGGATCATTAATATGTTGTAATGGTTGCTGTTTTCGGGATTGCGACATTCAGCGTTGTATGTTGTGGTTTATGGAGTGTATGGACTCCAGTGTTTGCCAATTGTCTCTCTTCTTCCCAAGTGGAGATGCAATCAAAGGATGCCCTCATGAGTTGTGTTTCTATGATGGATGTTCATGCTTAACCTTATAGCTTGAACCTGTGACAATCATAGGATGACTTCTGGGGTTGACCGGAGCTACTGTGTTACTTCGTAATATTCTCGGGATTCTCTATATTTGAGCTTCCGTATGTTTTCCTGTTGGGCAAACAGACGGCTTCTTTGCACTAATACATGCCACTATTCCCTTTGTGGGAAGTAAGGATTTGTCCTTGTGGCTTTTGTCGTGGACGACATTTGTCTGTCGTTCTGTCTAACCTTTTTTGTCTCTTTGAGGTGAAGGATGGGTACGCACTGGACGTTATGGAACAATTAGCTTGATCTTGAGATCTCTCTCTCTCTCTCTCTTCCCTTCCCCTCTTTTTTGGGCTGTGCCATATTTGCATCAAACTTAGGCTTTGGTTGGACTCGCGACCTCGTTGGAGGCGAATTTGATGGCTTTGTGCAGTCCTTAGTTAGAGTGGGTTTAACCGGAAGCCCGGCTAGATTTGGGTCTTATGGAGTTTAGACATCGGCTCTGTTTGGTTCAACATTTGAGATGAGCATTGGGGCTCTAAAGTCCTTTAGCCAAATATAAATATTGTTTGGTTTATTGTTTGGCTCACTTTGGATATACGTAATTGCATCTCAAATGCTTTTCAAAAGCTTTTAGGCCGGAGGTACTTTGGGAAGTTGCATCTCAAATGCAGCTAATTTTTTTTTATAACTTTGTCACATTCATCTGTCGCCTCCTACCCGCGGTCGGTCGCCGGCCACCTTCGCCGTCTCCGCCGGCCGCCACCGCCGCCGCCACCACCATTGGTCATCGGCCCTCGGTCGTCGGTCACGGGTCGTCTCCAGCAGCTGATCACTGCCGCCAGTTGTCGCTGCCGTCGACAATCACCCGCCGCAACTTTTTTTTTTAATAAAAAAAAGTAAAAATACTTTACAATATATATTTTTCACCAAACGGCATTTACGTCAAAGCTGCTTTCAAATGCGTTTTTAAAAAATATTTTGCCAAACACTACTTGCATTTTGAAAAAGGCATTTTGGCCCAAAGACATTTGCATTTTGAAAAAGGCCTTTAGCCCAAAGGTATTTGCATTTATTCAAAATTCCTTGGCTAAATGTTGAACTAAACAGGCCCATCTTTCAACCTACATAACCAAATTCTATAAGCGCTCTCTCTTTTCGCGTGCTTCGTATGCTTGCGCACATATATACGTTCGAGAGACGCCAAATTTGGACACTATCAAGAGCTTAGCGAGATGGTGGCTGGGTGGCGACGACAATTTGGAAAAGTGCAATTTTTTTTCAAATTTATTCTCCTAAAATTTTGATGATATTTCTATACTATTCATGAATAACCAAACATGTAGTGTCTTTTTTTTTTTATGTCAATACATTATAGATTAAGACAATTGGGTAAATGTGGGGGGGGGGGGGGGGGGGGGGGGGGGGAGGTGTGGTGTGGGCGGCACCCTCAAGAGTCAAGATGAGAAGACCACTTCAACGTTAAAAGAAACCCGTTTTGACCAGTCACCTGCCTTTGTCAATCGAGACCGGTCAACTGTGAGGGCAAAGAGGTCTCCTCCTAAAAACACTGCCCTCTCTTGGAGCCCTAGATTTCCTCCACCGTCTACCCCTCACTTCTGGTTCTCTCTGCTCTGTTCTCGGACGCAAAATGGTGAGTCGTTTGTGCCTCCGCCTCATCGGACTGGGACTCCCCATCTTAGTCATCGTCCCCGTCGTTTTGCTCCGACTTTTCTGATTCTCCGGTGGCATTTTTGGCATTTTCTGCTATTCTCTTGAGTAATGCTGTTGATGATCGATATATTTCTTCCTCCGAGTGGGATTCGTGTTTGAGTTGGTGAAATTGGGGCGATAGATCTTGGCATGTACTGATTTGACGGCCTTTTTGTGCCTTCGATTTGATGCGTCGGGTCTCCCGTCACGTCGGTTTCTTGTTTGGTTTCTGTCTAAATGCTTCCTGGCTGTTTGATTTACACGTGCTCCCCATGGACGGTCGTGTGGTCACTGAGGGATACGACGAGTTTGAACAGGTCTTTTCAGTGCCCACGGCAGGGGCAACTTTGAAGGAGGAGACCTCAGAAAGATCAGTTAGTATAGACCATCTTCTCTGGTACTCTAGTTTGAAAATGCTGAAAATTGTAATCCAAAGCAAGACCAAAGCATATGAAAAGCGAAAGCTTTGGTTAGTAAGATCGCCTTTAAGAGCTATACCATAGTGCAAATCCTTGATATCATATGTAGTATTCTGGTAAAACAGAAATCGCTTGAAAATTTGGTTGATTGGATAGGAAAAAAGAAAACAGATAGAATACCAATTGAGCCATTTTGATGCCAGATTAGCATTTTGTTTTTTTTTTTGTTTTTTTGTTTTTTTGTTTTGTGTTTTGGGCAAATGCTTCTTTCTGAACCCACTGAGGTTATCAGAACTTACACTTTTGGACCTTATACTAAAGACTCAGATTTCGGCCGTTTCTTGTCTTTGACTATCTCGTGTGCTTTCAGTATGCACAAGGGCCATGGCTTTGAGCAGCTCAGTTCTCTGCATTGGTTTCAGACAAAATGCAAGGTTGCTTTTTTGTGGGCTGGCTAGATCATTTCTTGCTTTCCTTCTTAGTTTATAGCTGGCTGCTTTTTGATTTCCTAGGTGCACATATATTTTAGTTGGGCATTCCTTGATGAGTGCTTTTAACCTGCAAAATGGGCTTGGATGCATCTTTTGGTGGAGCATTTGGTATTTGGTCCTTCATTTTTATATTAATCAATGATAAGCCGCCACCAAATATTCAGCATGGGGGAGCAGCTCGGAAGTCATTATTGTAGTGTAGATTCTTACTTCTTAAGAATGAGCGCAGACATATAGGAATGCATTGTCAAGTATAGCTAGTACGTGACAATCATTGAAAGTTGCTCAACTGTGATGATATTTTCTTGTGGCAACTATGTTCTTCTAGGCAAACGCAGCTTCAGGTATGGCAGTGCATGACGATTGCAAGTTGAGGTTCTTAGATCTGAAGGCAAAGAGGACCTACCGTTTCATAGTGTTTAAGATTGAGGAGAAGCAAAAGCAAGTCATTGTTGAGAAACTTGGAGAACCTACCGATAGCTATGAAGATTTCACTGCCAGCCTTCCTGCTGATGAGTGCAGATATGCTGTGTATGACTTTGATTATGTGACTGAAGAGAATTGTCAGAAGAGCAGGATTATATTCATTGCCTGGTAACAGTTGGTAACTGGACCCATCAATAATTTTTTCTCCCGTTTTTCATTTTGTTTTAACTCATTGTCATTTTGTATAAAGGTCCCCTGACACTTCTAAAGTGAGAAACAAGATGATTTATGCAAGCTCCAAAGACAGGTTCAAGAGAGAGTTGGATGGTATCCAGGTTGAGTTGCAGGCTACTGATCCAACGGAGATGGGCCTTGATGTTATTAGGAGCCGCTCCACTTAATTGAAAAGTTTTATATGCAATGCAGGTTCCTAACCCCATTTGCGTCCTACATGTGTCATATTTACATCATTTTCGGGACCTAGGACTTGCTGTTACTTTATCTATTGGCTTGTCATGTGAAATTTATCAAAGAATTCTTAATTTAAAGCATTGGATGATGCCCCAGGTCCTCATATGTGATTGTAGTGGTGACAATTTTTGTTTGGGATTGCAACACATACAGTTTATGTGATGTTTATGGTGTGTATAGAGTCCACTTGCTTGCTTGCCAATTGTTTCTATTTTATGCCCTGGTTATAGCTAGTTTACCTGACAAGGCAAAGAACATATTCATGTGGTTCTAGTAGTGGGTTGTTGTCGTTGGATGAACGGTAATAATTTATCGCTAATCTGTCCCTTGATTTTGCATGTGGAAGAAGCCTGTAGCATTTTAGCATCCTCCGGAGTTTGATTTGAACTATTTCCTTACTCTGGGATGTCATTGGAGTTAGCCTTAATGTTCATGATTTAGAATGGGCAGACCGTCGTATGTTTAAGGGAATATGCCAGTTGCCAGTGCTTCCCTCTTTGGGAAGAAAGGAAAGGACTCTGTTCTTGTAGTTCTAGTAGCAGGTGCAAGCGTCCCCATTTGCTTTGTTTCCATGGGTATGAAACTTGTATGAAGGAACAGAAAGTTTTCTGGATCTTCGGGTTCTGAATCCCATGCTTACAAGTTACTCTTTAGGGTCCTTACATGATAGAAATTTTGATCCAGAGGAGCTCCAGCATGTGACGTAGCACATGATCTTCCAAGTATAGAGCAGTCAGTCTTTAGGTGTCCAGTGATCTTATACTCTATGCACTTATCACTTCTAATTTAAATTTCCGAGTTACTCCAATATGTGTACAACAGAACCGCTGCCTGTAGTGTGATCTAGCAAGTAGCAAGGACTTCATTGATAGATTCACATTTCTAGCATTCACATTCCATGTAATAGTATCGTTCTTCAATTTGTTGGATGCCTTGAAAATTTAACATAGGAATACTTTAAATTTTGGCCTTCAAAAGAGAATACATCTCAGTGTCTGTTCTCTCTTATCTTTTTTTCTTTCTTATTTTTTTTCCTTTATCTCGTTCTTTCTTCCCCATGGTCCTCTTCTCTACCCAACTCAGCCAACATACTCAGAAGATCGGCCACCTGCCACCAATCGCCGCCCTCCCGGTTGCCACCGCAAGCCAAGAGGCTGTAGCACTTCACTCATGAAAGAATTTATCCTTTACCTCTTTCTTTCCCATAATCACAATGGCAGAAATGCTTTGAGAATGTGCGGCTCTTGTTGTCTCTCTATTTTCTCCTATCATGCAAGGAGCATTTCCTCACTTTTGCAAAAGCGTCGGTATCCCGTAGAGTGCTGTACAAAGTAGCTCTTTCACATACGTGGAAGAAGGCGTGATCTCCGTCTCCCGTGCCCATCTCTAATTTGTAGATGTTAGATGCCCATGTCTTCGTTGACGGTGACTTCACAGTAGCATACGCCCACATCAACAAATTCCATCATACCGGGAAGGACAAACTTGATTTGAGTTTGTGTGTGTGTGTGTGTGTGTGTGTGTGTGTGTGTGTGTTTGTGTGTGGTGGGGGGGTGTTGAAGAAAATAATAGAAGTGAGTTAGGCAATTTTCTTGTGTTAAAATGAGTCACGGGGCTAATTTTTTTTCTCCCCTTGTATTTTGAAGTCCATGTCATGGTCAGGATAAACAGTAAGATAAAAGTTATTCCATCTTGTGTTTGACTATTGTTCATGACTGGTTAAAATAGGATATAAAAGGGATATAGCCTGGATAAAATTATTTTATGAGAGAGATGGGAGAAAGATGGATAAGATTTCTTATGTTCATAAAAGCTTTTTTTTTTATCCTCGAATAACGAACTTCTTAAAAATAAATTAAAATAATAATTAAATATGAATTATATTTAATTTTTTAATATTAAAAATTAAATTTTATTTATTTATTTCTATATATTTGTACATTATAGTTTCTTTCTACCTTACAATATATATTCTATGCACATACTTACACAAACTTCATATCCATATCATTACGAAGGGAAAATTACCAAAAAAGTCCTAAACCTATTGTAATTGTGCCGATTTAGTCCTAAATTTTTTTTTGTCGATTCAATCCTAAACCTTTTATAATTGTGTCATTTCAGTCTATCCGGTGAATTTTGACCGGCCGACACTGTCGTGGACGCCGACTGGCGATCGAATATTTTATTATTATTTTGATTTTTTTAATAATTTTTTATGCTTTTTCTTTTTCCTTTTCTTTTTTTGCCACTCCCTCCCCCTCACCAGAACCACATATGGTCAGTCGCCACAGTCCGGCGGCCAAAGAGGCCTCGCCTGGCCGTGGCGGAGGCCGACCTCGCCGAGCGAGGCAACGACGGCAAGGTCGAGCCCCGCCATGGCCGAGCGAGCTCGACCTCGTCGGCCCAGATCTGGACTAGCGATTGAGAAGCTGCCCCAGTGCCAGGATGAGCTATCGTCGCTACTGGTTCAGCTCGTGCGCCATGGGACTAGACTAGGGGTGATCAGTTCCCGGTCCGATCTGGTTCCCCTCAAGAACCAAGAACCGGACCAGTGGTCTCGGTTTCTATTTTTCGGAACCATGGACAGGACCGGCCACCCCCGGGATCGGGAACCGGATCGAACCATTGGTCCAGTCCGGTTCCCGGGCGGTTACAAGGACCGAACATAACAAATTTGTACGAATCTTAGACTCGACAAATTTCTCCTTATTTTCTGTTCATTCCAATATCATTTCCACACTGACAAAGAAAGACTGTTGTTTATTCCCTCCTAGCCATCTGACAAACACTTTTCAACACTCAGTTTTTCCAATGGCTGACTACAACAAGTTACAAGAACAGCAAGATAAAAATTCGCTTGTTTTATGTGAACTTACCAAGAGCGCTAGGACAATCAAGAACTGAGAGCCCAAAATGAGGGTCAATCTTCCTGAGAAGAGAAGTGGGTGCAATGCGGTACTCAGCCACAGGAGCAAATGGGTGGATCACAATTTCTCCATAACTCAAACCAGAGTGGTTGGACTCTCGCACTTCGCCTACCCCAAATGTTGTCATAGCCTAACACACACAAAAAGGGCTGGAAAGGTAAGGATAACAATAAGAAAAGATTGCAAAAATAGAGAGAAAACAAATATTCAGAGTGATTGAAGACCTGATTGAGGTGAAACGGGGAGACAGAGAGACCATCTTGTTGGGAGCTCATTTTGGCTCGGAGGTAAGGATCCACGGAGAGCCAATGGAGGCGTAGCATCACATGGTCGTCTAGCACTATATCTTTGGTGATTTCCAAGGAAGGCCCAAGGTTGCACATTACTCTTGCCAATGATTAAAGTTACTTTAAAAAAAAAATTAATCGGTCCTATTCGATCATATGTCTTTGGAACTGGGAACTGGACCGCCTGCTCATCGATTCCAATTTTAGGAATCGGGAACTGGACCGTACGCCTCTAGAACTGAGAACCGGACCACCTGTCCCAGTCCAGTCCGGGCGATCTCGATCCGGTCAGTCCGATTTGCTCACCCCTAGACTGGACCTCTATCCTTGACTGCTAACACAGGACGGCACTCTCTCTCTCTCTCCTTCGATCTTGGCGATGGCGAGTCTGAGAGCTTCTTCGATGCTCTCTCTCTCCTCCGATCTCTCTATTCTTCTTTCTTTTTATGCTTTTTTTTTTGTCAAGAGCTCTTTGCGACTCTACCACCGAATCCTCCCTGCACGCGCTCTCTTCCCTATGAATTAAGCTCCATTAGAGCTCCAAGAGCTCCTATGCTCTTTTCGCCTATTCCCCAAAGCCCCTTTACTAAGCTGGCAGAGAACTTCCCCCCAGCCTCCTGTGCGATGACCGGACAAGGTCGAGCCCCGCCATGGCCGGGCTCGACCTCTCCGTCACTACCTCGCCCAGCGACGGCTAGGTCTACCCTCGCCATGGCCGGTCGCCAGACTGTGGCGACAAGCCAGAGATGTTCTGGTGAGGGGAGGGGGAGAAAAAAATTTAAAAAAAAATAGAAAATCATAAAATAAATTAAAATAAATTAAAAAATAATAAAATATTCAATCGCCGGCGTCCACGTCAGCGCCGGCCGGCCAAAAATCACCGGATGGACTGAAATGACACAATTGTAAAAAGTTTAGGACTGAATCGGCACAATTGCAATAGGTTTAGGACTTTTTTGGTAATTTCCCCCATTACGAATTGAAGGATTTTTTATTGGGTGGGTTCAAAAAAAAATTGGTAGTATAGTTTGTTATTTAATAAAAAAATTATTAATAAATTATGGAACATATTAAAAATAACGAAAAAAGGGATTTAAAATAAGTAGATGAAAATGAAATAGAAAAATCCAAATTTTAAATGAACAAATTCGAGCTAGAAAATGATCTTTGGAATTCTTGAAGAACGTTGGACAATGAAATTTCTAAAAAAAGAAACTAGAAATCTTATTTGCCTATATATCTTTGGATCATGTTGAAGTTTCACCACTTCTTTATAGGTTTTTTAGTTCATGTGAAAATTCAATAAAAATGGCGAGAGAGTTGAAATTTCTTCTCCTTCGTATGTTTCTGACTCATGTTAAAAGTCTATACAAACCGAAAGAGAGTCAAAACTCATTCTTCTCTGTAACTTTATGGTTCATGTTGAAACTTAACGAAAGTAGCGAGAAAGACAACTTTTTATAGTTGCAAATGGAAATGATCATATTTTCTCTCTTACTAAAATTGGCAGTGAATTATGAAAGATTTTTATAGTATTCGTTTGTGCATTTTCATATTCATTTACATCGATATACGAAATACCAAAAAATGAATATAACAGATATGAATATATCCGACTTTATTACTGTGATTCACCAAACAATGGATAGGATATGGCAAAATCTCTGGATTTCATTCATATCCTGTCCTGGCTAGAAATTCTAACGATCAAACGTAACCTTAAAGGGCTAGGTGAAAGTGGGTCTAAAATGGAAAAAGCTAAGCTGACCGTCCCCACCAAGTCAAACGGTGGGACGATCAACAACTTACCATAAATTTTGTTTCTTGAAATCAGATCAGTCGGTTTGATATTTACGATTTAAGTTGTGTCGTTGAGTGACGGTACTATCACCCAAGCAAAGTCCTCAAGAATTTTTTCGTAATTGTGGCAACAATATCTAATGTAATCTTTTTATTTAGCCGGAGAATAATATCTACAATTTTACAAGTTGCAACTTATTATTTGAATGTTATCAATTGGATATGTTTCATTAGAACATTGATTGTGCGGACTTTCTTATAATTTTGTCTTTTAATTTTAGGTTACAATGAAATTACATAAAAGTAAAAAAAAATAAAAAATGGGCAATTAAAGTCTTGAAATCGGATCACGAAATATGTGGTAAGTTGTTGACCATCCCACCGTCTGACTTACGGTCAGCTTAGCTTCATCCAAAATATTATACTTCAATCAGGTTTGGTCTTAAGTGGAAACTACTTCAATCAGGTTTGGTCCTAGGGGGTTTCCACAGAGGCCCATTTAATAGGGCAAAATTCACCATGTGACACATTATCTCAAGTTTATTTTTTTTATCACGCCAAAAATCTCAAATTTAAATCCGCGCCACACTTTTTTTATGACCGAAGTGTTCGGGCCCGCTTCGCTGGCTCGAATATTCCTCGGAGGGACTGGCCCAACAACCCACCAGCCGGGGCTCCTTACTTAAGTCAGCGGAACGCGCTCAGGAAATTCGAACCCTCAATATTTCATGAGAAGAAGAAGGGCACGGTCTCAACCAATTACGCCATGCGCGAGTGGCTTCGCGCCACACATTTATCTCCATTAAGATTATTATTTTTTCTTTTTTCTTTTTTCCTTTTTCCTTTCTCTTTCATCTTCATTGCCACCCTTACCAGTTACCACCGCCGCTGTCGCCAAAAGAATGAAGAAAGCAATGGAAGAAGTTAAAAACAAGGAAATAGAAAATGAGGAAAAAAAAGCACATACAATAAGTTGATATATCACCGCCATGTGAGTGCCACATCGAAATCGTTTGCTTTTTGTCATTCATGTAGGTAGTCACATAAGATTTTTAGCGATGTTCGCCGACAAACTTCTAGCCTAACTACATGTGCAAAGGTTTTGTGGTAGTTTATATGCTCTATTCTTGATAATAACATTTGGCTACTAATTTAGCTTTCTTTTTGAATACTCACTTGTTGATTTTAATAACCGGATGGTCCTTTGATCTTGGTATAAGTTTAAAATGTTTAACACAGAATTGGTAAAAAAAAAATGATAAAAATGATTTGGGATTTTTTTTTAAGACAATTTTCCCAGCATTAGCAGTACGGACTGAACTTGCGTTATCTCCATGTCCCTGCCAACTGATCAAGAAACACCCGTTGTGTTCAACACACTCACATGCGCAAGAACACCTTCATTCGTCTGCTGTCTTCATGCGAGAACCTGAGCTCTCTCCTCAAAGTCCACGCGCGCCTGATCATCGCGGGCCTCGGTCCAGACGCCTCCACCACTACCCACCTCATAAACTCCTACTCTTCGATTCAAAGATGCGACCTTGCTCGCTCCGTCCTCGATTCGGCGCCGGCACCGACCGTTGTATCGTGGAACTCCATGATAAGGGCTTACTCGAGATCAAACCAACACCAGGAGGCTCTGAATATGTACCGTTCCATGGTGGACAGAGGCTTGGAACCAGATGGGTATACTTTCACTTTTGCTTTGAAGGCTTGTACTGGTGCTCAGGATTTGCAAGAGGGTGCTTTGATCCGCCGTGAAGTTTGTCGCAGAGGGCTGGAGAGTGATGTGTTTATATGCACTGGTTTAATAGATATGTATTGTAAAGCAGGGGATTTGGAGAGTGCACGAGAAGTGTTTGATAAATTGCCTGTGAAAGATGTTGTCGCCTGGAACTCGATGGTCGCCGGACTATCACGTAGCTCAGATCCTCTTGAGGCTTTGGCACTTTTTAAGAGAATGCAGTTGACAGGAGTGGTTCCTCATTCGATCAGCCTGTTGAATTTGTTTCCAGCTGTTTCAAGATTGGCAGATGTTGACTCGTGCAGATGTATGCATGCCTACGGGATTAGGATGGATTTTGGCTCGGAAGTTTCGAATGCTTTGATTGACACATATTCCAAGTGTGGGGATGTAGAGTCGGCTCGCCTAGTTTTTGACCTCATTCATACTCGAGATGATGTTTCATGGAGTACTATGATGGCGGCTTATGCTCATAATGGAAGTTTCTCTGAGGTTTTGGGTTTATATGACAGCATGAAAGAGACAGATCTTCAGATGAATAAGGTCTCTGTCATAAGTGCTCTATTAGCTGCAGGAGAGATTAGAGATTTAGAGAAGGGAAAGGAGATACATCAGTTTGCCAAAAAACAAGCTATTGACATGGATGTTCTTGTTGCTACTCCAATTATAACCATGTACGCAAAGTGTGGAGAATTGGAGAAAGCTGAAAAATTGCTTAAGGGGCTCCCAGAAAGGGATCTTGTTGCTTGGTCTGCATTCATTGCCGTTCTTGTCCAATCTGGTCATCCTGAAAAGGCATTATCTGTACTTCAAGATATGGAGAAAGATAACATTAAACCAAATAAGGTAACTCTGATCAGTATCCTCCCAGCCTGTGCTGAACTATCTTCTCTGAGATTAGGCAAGAGCATACACTGTTATGCCATCAAGGCTGATGTTAGTTCTGACTTTTCAGTGGAAACAGCTCTACTGTCCATGTATGCTAAATGTGGACATTTTAGTTATGCACACGTTCTATTAGACACCATGCAATATAAAGATGTGGTGACATGGAATGCTTTGATAAATGGGTATTCTCAGAATGGTGAAGTGGACCGCGCAATGGAAATGTACCAGAAACTGCAGTTTTCTGGTTTGCACCCAGATGCTGGAACTATGGTGGGTTTGATACCAGCTTGTGCCCTCTTGAATGACCTCAAGCAAGGAACTTCTGTTCACGCTCTGAGTATTAAGAATGGGTTTGATTCTGATTGCCACGTTAATTGTGCACTCATTGACATGTATTCTAAGTGTGGCAATCTTCCCTCAGCATTGTACTTGTTTAACAGACTGGATTTCATTAGGGACCAGGTCTCCTGGAATATAATGATCGCCGCATTCACACGGAATGGAGATGCCAATAAAGCTTTATCTGCATTTTTTCAGATGAGATTGGAGAATCATCAGCCAAATTTAGTCACCTATGTGAGCCTCCTTCCTGCAGCAGCATACTTGGCAGCCCTGAGAGAAGGGATGAGTTATCATTCTTGTATCGTCAAACTGGGATTTTTGTCATATATTGTGGTTGGCAATAGTCTCATTGACATGTATGCTAAATGTGGCAAGATTGATTTGTCTAAGAGATGTTTCGATCAGATGGAAAACAAGGACACAGTCTCCTGGAATTCTATGCTGGCGGGATATGCAGTACATGGTCAAGGGGACCATGCTGTTGCCCTTTTCTTGCTGATGCAAAAAAACCACATAGAAGTTGATTATGTGTCCTATGTCAATGTTTTGTCTGCTTGCAGACATGCAGGTTTGATAGAAGAAGGAAAGAAAATTTTCCATACCATGCAAGAAGAAAGCAGGATTCAGCCAGATGTGGAACATTATGCATGCATGGTAGATTTGCTAGGCCGAGCTGGCTTATTTGATGAAACATTGTGTCTACTTGAGAACATGCCAATGGAACCTGACGCTGGAGTCTGGGGAGCCTTATTGGGAGCCAGCATGATGCATTCTAATGTGAAGTTGGGCGAAGTTGCTTTGAAGCATCTCACTGAAATTGAACCTGAGAACCCGACCCACTTTGTAGTTTTATCAAACATGTATGCTCAATCTGGTAGGTGGGGAGATGCAGGAAAGAGAAGGTTAAATTTGAAAGACACCGGGATGAAGAAAACCCCTGGTTGTAGCTGGTTTGAAGTGAAAAACAGGACTCACGCATTTCTAATGGGTGACTCAAATCATCTCTAGTACAAGAAAACGCAACTTTTGTGGAACAATTTACTCGAGAAAATGGAAAATTTGGGGTTTATTCCTGACAGGAGCTCTCTGGCAGAACGTGGCGGAAGAGGATAAATAACAGTTCCTTCAATCATAGTGGAAGACTAGCCATTGCTTTTGCCCTCGTAAATACAAGCTGCAAAATCATTGTGGGAGATGCCACCCATTTGCATCACTTTGGGGAGGGCATCTGCTAGTGTGGGGATTTCTGGCGACTTAGCTGCAAAATGGCAATTTGACAATCTGTAGCATAATTCTTAAAGAGAAGAACGAGTGATGACAGTGGCCACACATTAATCCATCATTACAAGAATTTTGGATTGGAGAAGCGAGAACACCAATCTATCGGCTGCATAATCTTGTTTGGGGGAGGAAGTGAAACTTACGACCTTTATAGATTCTCTCCTTGTTCTTGTCTTCAAAGCCGACAATACGCATGGTGCTAGACCTGAAGATCCCGTTGACCCACAGAATTGTCATTTTTTTTGGGGGGGATCACGTGTAATTTGCACCGAGAATGTATAGGAAAGGCATCGTGTTCTTTGCATACTCCTTTCCTCACTGCCTGTATGTATTCCTGTGCTCAGGCTGGAGCAGTCTCACCAACAAGATTCTCAATGCAATTTGATGAAACAATACAATGCGGCGGTAGAACGATGAAAAAAGGGCAACGACGAAGGAGAGGGGGTGAAGATAGAGATGAACCAAAGCTATTAATTGACTGGTGCAAGGACAATTATGCCAAAAGCATTAAAGCTAATAGATGAGCTCAAGATGCATTTAATAAGGCAAATGGAGCAAATAATTCCAATTTCTTTCTGTTGGTTGCTGACAGGAAGGAAGCCTAGAGACGATGAAGGTAGCAGCAGAGCAACAAGGAAGAAGCTGCAAGAAAGACGCCAGAGGCGGAGCACCGACAACGATGAACAGTGGTCAAGGGGGCATATCTAACGGGTTTTTTACGCGAGTCCACACTAGCCTATGTCCTAAGAAAAAATCAAAAGCTTACTCATCAGAGGTCTGTTAATAGATAGGAGCTCGCCAATTAGATACTTGATCATATGTTCATGAGTTACTCCAAGTCAAAAGTGTGAATAAATTCAACCTCGCTCATGGCCTGCTGGAATGGCGCAAACTCAAGGAGCGAAGGCATAGGCCACCAACAGGATACTCTTGTCCGTGTATCTTTTTGCCAGCGTGCAAAGCAAATCGTGTCGTCGAATCATTGCATCCGTTACTTGAATCGGGAACTGATAGAGAAGGTTGCCTACGAACAGGCTACGTAGGAATTGTTACGGTGAGAGCTAATATATCAGCGAACTTTGCTTCAAGTGAGAGCGCTTCTGAATGGCCATTTTTACGACGGAAGTGTCATTGCTGACTGCCTTACAGAAACTAAAACGGCTAAAATAAGATGAACTAATTAGAGGTACGGCACATCGTTTTAGTCAATGGAATTTCTTACACTAAAACTGACATCCTGACTGCACATAACACATCTATAAGCTTTTGATTAAGAAATTCTAAGTTTCTAACCCGTAACATGTGGATTAAAAAGCTATCTTTGGATAGGCTTTGAAGCTTCCAAGACTTACCAGCAACGTTCGAAGCTTACTGTTCTCTGAAGGGCACGGCTAAATCCACAGCATAAGTAACTCTTTTTTTTTTGGTCCAAAGCATAAGTAACTTATTCCACAGCAAATTTTGCTGACGAGAACGCATTACCCCTAGAAAACAACTGATTTCTATGGAGGTGGGAAACCGCCAAATTCGTAATGCTCTAAACAAGGACTAACTCATCTTTCAAGGAGAGACGAAGACCTTGCAACGCCAGGAGAAAGCCTCCGAATTTTGCAATTCAACCCTTGCTTTATGGAAGTAACGCTCCAAATTTTGCGCACTCTCATCCATGACATCAGTGGAGATTGTATCTTCGGCTAGTTTGACTGCAGCTATTTGGGACAATTGGAAGTTTTCTCCTGTGCGTTGCAATTTCCTAGCAATTTCTTGCTCGCCTAGCATCACCAGGCAAATTAGCAAAGATCGCAGCTCACGCATAGCACCATTGGTTAAAGACATGCCCTTCAGATGCTCTACAAGGGCCATTTCCTCGTCGGGGCTGAGATGTGAAACACATATATATAAACCCATTGTGACTAAAAAGAAGCAATAAAGAACAGAAGTGGTGACAAAACTTGAAGCAGAAATACCTTCCAGGTCTAATCTTCCCTCTGTTTCTCTGTCGCCTTGATTCTCTTGCTTTGCTACCAGCAGTAGAGCTGACGACGGAAGCAGTAGAGCCTGTCCTTGTCCTGCTAATGAGCAAATCAAGAGCTCAATAAAATGAAACACATGCAACCAGCGCATAATATTCAGAGAATGGGAAAAAACTGCTGTGGTTCACATAATGAAAATGCATATCATGCCACCAGTGTCAATTCAAACTCCCGCATTAGGAAATGGACAAGCCATGCAGAACAACATCAACATCAACATCAACGACACATTTATCCCAAACTAGTTGGGGAAGCCATGCAGACCAACATTTAAAAAAAAAAAAAAAAGTACACAGCAAAAAGTGTCCTCCCGACCCTCCATGCACATTTTATTATGGGAGAAGAAAACATCTATGTCAGGAAGTAAAGACAACCAGCTTACAAAAGCTCATTATGCAGTGGGACCATCAACGTTGTAGATAATATCACACTAAGCAGGGTATTGCAAAAGGTGAGTCACAGCAGGATATATACGCAAGATATACTAACAAAAAGTAAGCCACTGTATGCCACCATGAGGACTGATCCCAAAAGTAAAATTCGATATCTGGTCAATATTCAAAATGAACATCCCTAATGCAAGCAGAAGCAAGTACTAATGACATTTTAAAAATATAATATAAGTGGAAAAAGACCATAATATCTAAGAGAAACTTTAGTTTGTCTGGAACAAGTTATGAAAGCATGTACATAGTAAAGATCATACCCTCGGCTGTAAGCACTCATTCCACTAAAGTTACTGCTAGCTTCGGAAGCGGTATCATCGTCAAGATCGGCCACTGATCGTTCATCTGACCGGAGTTTTGCTGCGAGAAGTAATCTTCTCTGCCGAACAGCTAAGTATCGGGTTAAATACTTCCCAATTTTTTCCAAGCCTTCCTCATACTCACTTATGAGTGAGCCTCCACATTCAAGAGATGCATTCCTGATTTCAGGGATTAAATCCTCTCTCCTGTGCAGAAAAGAGATCCGTAAAGCGTCCTCCCACTCCCTTGCAGTAATTAATAAACCCACCCCAGATTTCACATCTGCACAATACTCCAAAGCAATTTTGGCAGCTTCACCTGGTTTCCCTAGTGCTTGGAGTTCTTCACAGAGCTCATGAGCCAGTTGCACAGTCTCATCTTTTCCCAATTTTAAAAGACCAGCAACCGCAAGCACACCAGACCAACTGCCAGAGGAACGGTAAGCCTTCAAAGCCTTTTCTAAGTTGGAACAGCATAAATAAGTGGTTGCAGCGTGCTCGAAACATTTCAAATCATTGAGATGATCACCCCAGGCCTCAAGCACTTGATTCCTCTTGTTAGGATCAGTAGTCAGTAGCAGTCCCAAAGGGAAAAGTTGAGGATTTTTCTTTATAAGGTTCATAAAATCAACATAATGAGCATCTCCAGCTGAAGCAATGTGCTTTAGAGCACTCTCATGCCTCCTCAACTTAAGGTCAATAGTATAATGCATCATGACAGCAGGCATGCGTTGCAGTTCTTGAAGGAAAGGAAGAAATTCCTTAGGATCTTTCTGGGAGTTCAGTGCAACCATAGCAGCAAGATTTAGATCATAAAGTCCCAGAGCAGCTTCAAAAACTGCCTCAGAATCTGATAACCAGAGCAGATGCTTTAAAGCTTCCTCAGCTGAAGGAAAAGACATTTTTCGTGGGTCATCAAAACCTGACAATTCCATCTCACGAATGACTTTTATTCTCTCAAGAGCTTCCTCAAGAGCGGGAGGATCACTTCGTGCTAAAGTGGTCAATATGCAAAGCTCCCGTGCAGGACTTTCGGCTAGTTGTCCTTGAATAGCAGTTCTTATCGCAAGGAGGACTGAAGAGACCTTGTTATCAGGATCAAAGCCCTTCAGTTCTCTGGCCTCCCCATCTTTGGTCTCATTTATGTAAGGCAAAGCTATATAATTCTTGTATAGCCTCTCTGTAACATTTTCTTTCTTTATGGCACAAATGAACTCAGTTAAGTGATTCAAATTGTTGACCTCCTCGACAAATTCTGGAGCGTGTTGGACAAATGTTTGCCAGCCACAGTAGTCAATGATAACATTGAACTCTATTCTATGCCGCCTCACCATATACAGTGCATCTCTAAAACGCTGCTCAGCCAATGCATTGACAATAGAAGCTAAAACCAACTTTCTAGGGTAAATACATTCAACATTTCCTCGAGTTGTCTGAAGTAAAACTGCAGCTTCATCTCCATGCAAGACACCGATAATCTTGGCTCCTCTCTCCCATATATTTATGTATTTCCTGTTGTCTTGATCCCGTCTCTTGTTATGAACCTGAATAAAATTGTCGTACTTTGACTCCACATCTCCATGTAATATATCGCTAGTATCAACAACAAAAAGAAGATCTTGTTTGGTAGCAAAAATCAAGTGTGTGATCACTTGGTCCCCACGATTTGAGTAAAATGAGAAACTACTGCAGTTATTGCACAAAATCTTCCCGCTAACTTGTAGCCTTCCCATGTCATCAAGTCCAAAAGGCAAAGATTCTGAAGAAATGCCACCAATAGGAACAAGACTCATCCAAAGGCAAGATGACAAAAAGTTAAAATCACACCGTTTCATAGCTCCTCCTTGTATACATGATTTCGATGTGTATTGGAATGTATTTCCACCATCAAATTGGATGACTGATGAAGACTGCTTAGCAGGATCAGAAGCAATGGAAATAACTGGTCTTTGTAAAGGAATTCCAAAAATAGTTTTTGCATGCCAGCCCGAACATGTCATTAAGCTCGGGACATGATCTTCAGAACAAACAAGCTGAATTTCTTCCAGATGGTAACCAGAGAGCTTATTTTGACCATGGTACTTACCGTTTATACTACCATAATGAGACACGCTGAGGAGAGTGTGTGAATCCAACCAGATAAGATGTAGTAAGGATCCGAATAATGTTTCAGATAAACAAGTTTCAGCACTGTATTCCTTGCCCTCTAGTTCTTCCCAAGAATCAATTTGCGGAAGCTCTAGAATACACAAACAACCATTCGACAAACCAACAGCTAACAAGTTTCTTGAACTTTTGAAATGAACAGCAACATCACGAACGGCAGACGAAAATTTAATGCTGAATAAGTACATCGGAGGTGGCAAAAGAGATATAGAAAGAGGGGTTACACATATCCTAGATCCATCTACAACAAATGCTGTCGAGTTCTCCGTGACAGCTGTATTCCAGCAAAAGTTGTAAGTAGTGCTCCTGCCACTCCGAGTCCAGCATATCAACTGCAAAGGTTTTGTTGGATGCCACATGAACTTCAATCCTTCTTGGCTCGGGTATCTAATTTCTTGTTTTAAATACCAATGGTTATTGCAGCAGTACCAGATCCTAACAAAGTCATAGTTTTCGCATCTGACAACGGTGACAAGGAGGTCTGAATCGCAATTCCACTTCAACATCACTACTGTCGCATCCATCCGATCATTAATACTAAATGAGCTTCTCTCCAACCCATTTCTTTCAAACAAAACTAACAGTGGACATTCATTTTCCTTCTTCCTGTCATAAACAGCAGCAATTTTAGCCCCACTAGGCATCCAATCCAGGACACTTCCAATAAAGGCCTTCATATCAGAAGTAGCATGTGCTTCCCCCGAGTCTCGCTCCCAAACCTTAAGCCTCTTATGAGAAGGAGGAGAATTGCATGACTCGCTCAGTGTTGCAAAGTACTTCCCATCTCCTCGCCAAGAGATTGAGCTTTTCAGCATTTGTCCAGAGGAAATGAAATGTTCAACTGAAACAAAGGGAAAGTTATCGCCTCAAATCAAGCAAGGTCCAACATATATAAAAGAAAACATTTACTCTATCGCATCAAAAGAATGATAAAATTAAAAGCAAAGTTATTGCCTCCTTTTTTTTCCTTTGTTTTTGAGGTAGGTAGGTAACAATGCATCTGCCCACATGCTCCAAGAGCAGTTATTAACTGTTTAGGACTAAGCCATTACCAGGTGCATTTTTTGCTTTCCCAAGAACAAATAAGGATACTGCTAGAAGGAATTGCACAAGACCAATATCTAGAGTATGCCCAGAACAGTTTAATAATGGACCACGGATAATGGATAAAGGTCCTTACGTACGTCAGCTCCTTCAGGATAATCCACCAATGTAGTTTCATGCAATAAATCCCAATCATGCGTCATCACTAGTAGCTGCCCAAAACCAGTGATTATTCCGAGCAGATCTCCATCGGGACTGGGTGAAATGCAAGAGACACCACCATCCACTCTACCCACAACTTCCGTTGTACTTGCGTCCACACTATGTAGAACAATTAGTCCATTCAATGTACCCAATATCAGAGCTTCTTTCTCCATCAGATAATCAAAGGAAGTAATGCGGTCCCCTGGCTCCAAATCAATTATATCGACTTCTGCCGGTAGAGAGGTACTTGTCCAAGCTTCGTCATTCTGACACAAGCACTTTAGATTAGGAGGGAAAAAAAAGAGGGAAAACAAAAGTAAAAGAGTAAACTTCATTTCTCTGTGCTGAATGTACTCATTTTGTGTTTGCCCAAACTCCCTTCGCATGAATCGACAACTATCCGAGAAAACACCAAGTCCTTACAAGAAAACATAAAAAATGGAGGCTCTATAACTTATGATTCCAAAGCTAACAACCTTATCAAAGAAAAAGTTAAGAATAAGAAACTACTTCGAATTCAGATGCAGAATAATTTAAAATTATCAAAATTCTACCTTTGGACCGTGCAATAATCTCAAAGGCTATAGACTTACGATCCCCAAAAAGAGTGCACTAAATTGAACAAAAAGAAGTGAAACCAGACAGATGCAGAAATAACATCATAACAGTGAGATTAAGATCAGAATAAACAGAAAAGCGTCGACTGTCTTCAACAAAACAAGCTCCCTCTCCAAATCCCTCGTTTCGACAAACTCAGAGACCTACAGAGCTCGGCGATTTTCACATTCCAACTCAAAAAGATGACAGAAGAACTCCGCGCCCCGCTTCTTGCCGGCCTAATTCCTCGCCATTAACCGACGAAACTTCGTAGGTACGTTTTCCCATTAGCGGACGAGAAAAACCCTTGCAACCTTACCCGAAAAGAAGCGAGGTGAGCGGTGTATACGCGATTCCCCGAGGAAGCGAAGAACAATCGGTCGCGCTCGATGTCGATGGCAGAGAACAAGATCGTTTCTCCCTCGGACTGGAGGTCGAGATTCAAAGTGACTTCTGAGTACAGCTTCAGGTTCTTCATGTTGCGCTACGAGTCGATGAAGAAGCAGAAGAAGAAGAAGAAGAAGAAGAAGAAGAAGCGGAGAGTGAAACAGAGAGACACAACCGGTGGAGTACTGAAACTCGGGGATTCCGCTTTCACGGGGTTTTGCAGGAAAATGCGCTGATAGCGTTTTGCAGGGTTCTTTATTTTCAAGAAAGAAATAGACTATTAAAATTAATTAATACAACAAACTACTCAAACCGATAGAGGGCAATTTTCCAAATTAATTTTTTTAAAAAAATATTATCAATTTAATATTAAAAAATATATATCTTTACCAAATTGGATGCCACTAGATAATTAGGCCACCGAGCGGTACCCAAAACAGGGACTTGGGCCACAATCGACAGCCCAATTGCCGATTAGGGCAATTGGGGCCTAAATTTATTTATTTTATTTTTTTTGTCAATGGATTCGTCTCGAAAAATTATGCTAAATCAAAAAAAAAAATTCGTTGCAAACGAACACCCGAACAATGAGATATGCCCTTTCAAAGTATTATTCCATCGAATTTTTAAAACTTTGCTAATTTAGGCATCCATTTAAACGAATAAATTATAAAAGTATCAATTAAATAATAAATTATATTGAAATTACGTAACTTTGAGGAAAAAAAAGCTACATAATTCATATTTCACCATTAAAATTGACTTTTAATTTGTATTTTTTATAAATCAATTTTGGGCTCCAATCGGCGGCCCAAGTGCTGATTGGGTGTCCCAATTGCCCCAATCGGCAATTGGGCCGCCGATTGGGGCCCAAGTCCTTGTTTTGGGTGTCGCTCGGCGGCCCAATTGCCGAGTAGCACCCAATTTGGTAAATATTTTTTTAATATTAAATTGATAAATTTTTTTATAAAAAAAATTAATTTGAAAAATTGCCCACCGATACACTCATCACAAACTCACCTAAAATTAAATTTTTTATCACCAAAAAATATAGACTTATTAAACATTAATTTCTGTTAAATTTTGCTGTCAAATGACTAAATTACATGACACGTGATAATTGACATACGTACTAATTTGAGATTTTTATCTTTCATTTGTGACAGATGTATTAGCTTGAAATTTTTTGTGGTATTAGCTCAGTTTAAGAAAAATTAATGGAGAGTGAATTTATCAAATGTATATCAGTTTGGGGCTTTTAGTGGTTAAAAAATTAGTTTTGATAAATTTGTTGTAAATGTATCGATTTGGGGATTTTTGTAGTCAAAAATTAATTTGAGGTAAGTTTATCACATGTATACTAGTTTAAAGTTTTTGATGATATTAACCTTATTTTTTTTAAAAAAAAAAGGAGGCTGACAACAATAAAGTTCAAATTCTGAAAAACAACAATGTGCTCTAATCTTTAATTATCTAATGAGAAGTTGGATTCCTTTTATCTAGGAATAACCACTTAATATTGAATAATATTATCCTAAACATGTATGCCATAATAATTGCAAAATGTCCCCCAATTACTTATTTTACAAATGTGAAATTCAACGGTTAATTCATAGGCTAATAACTCTATCTCTATCCAATAACGTGATATTTATATCTTTTCATATATTATTATACATTTCCTTTGTAAATATGTAAATTTGTAGATAATTACTTTCCATCATCAAATTATTCGGACATTTTTTGTAATGAGATTGTTTTGCTTACTCTTTCAAAAACAAAAAACAAAACAAAACAGCGCAGGCGTGCGTTGTAATGACTAATGAGATGCATGAGATTGAGTGGCCGTCCACAACATAGCAAAATAATTATATTAGATGAAATGCTCTAATTTTTTTTTACGTTATAAAAATAGGATTTCTTTTGGAATCACAAGTGTGTCTACACCCCCAAACTGACTTGACGAGGAATCCATTCTCGTGAACAAACACAACCTATACACACCTAGAAGCACCCCTTCCTGCATATCCATACAAGACCCGAATAGGCGGGTCAAGGTCTCTCCACTACGCTCCTAGCTTCGTCGTTTAGTGGTAACGAGTGGAGTGCATAAGCCCCTTTAGAGAGAGGGGATCTGCCCTAGAGCACCTTGTATAGGGTTCCAAACCTATCCCCCTAATAAGTGGAAAGGGGCAAGCCAAAACCTACTCCTAACAAGTTGCTGGCTTTTTAGCCGTTGCACGTTAGCGCGCTTCGGTTTTTCAGCAGGTTTATTCAAATATCCTAACAATACAATAAAATAGGGGTTATACCTAGTTGTAGCTAGCTAGCACGCTAGCTTTTTCCCTTACTAGTAAAGGGGCTGCGAGTTGTAGTGTGCAGTGTATTAGTGAATAGGAAAAGCAGATTGAGATTACTAATGACGGATGGAGGTTGGGGCAATTCAAAAGGCTTAGAGAAAGACTGCAACTACCGCGGTTCCTATCCCACGTATTGGCTTGACTCTATTCAACCGACAGCAACTCTAACTTCCACAAGATCTCTAGATGGTTAGAAAGTAGCATTAGTTGTCTGGGATGTAACATAAGTCCCACCGAGAACTCAAAATGTCTCTCCCACTGCTCTATCCATTTACACACTACTGGGGACTACAACTAGATACCCCTCTATTACCAGCACTGATCTAGAAGCCTGGGAACTCAAACAAAGAGTAACACCACAAAAAATCTCAAACTAATACATTTGTGGCAAATTTAGCCAATTTTATTTTTAAATTCCCCAAACTGGTACATCTGTGATAAGTTTATCCCAAATTTATTTTTTGACTTTCAAAAAATCTCAAACTGATCCCTATGACAAATTTACTCTCCTTTAATTTTCGTTAAATTTTACTATCAAATTACTGAGTTGGATTATAAGTGATAGTTAATGGGTGCATCAGTTTGAAATTTTTACCTTATGTTTGTCACAGGTATATTGAAATGAGATTTTTTTGTGGTATTAACTCAATTTATCAGAAACTAACGGAGGATAAATTTGTCATATGTATACAAGTTTGAAATTTTCTTTGGTCAAAACATTAGTTTAGGTAAATCTATCACAGGTGTATCAGTTTATGATTTTTGTGGTCCAAAAAATAGATTGGGACAAATTTGTTAATGGCGTACCAGTTTGGAATTTTTTTATGACAAAAAAGTAGTTTGAGATAAATTTATCATATATGTATCGAATTTTTTGGTGATATTAACTCTGTCTATTCTCTTTTTCTCGATTATTGTATGATGACGTGCATACCCCTCGAGTTGGGGATGACGCTATTCTTATTTTCAGATTCATGACTTTATTCTACACTTTTGTTTGGGAACAGAGTGTTAAAGGAAAATAAATTATCATTTCTCAAAATTCATCACTTATATTCCTCTAAAAAATGAAACAAAGATAGCATAAGTTTAACCCGACTTTGAACACCCCCATCATAGGAGTAACCGTTTTTCTCTTGAATCTATCGTGTACATAGTCAGAGCCAAATGGGGCCGGCCGTGGGAGAAAATAGAGCAATTCCATGAAGTCATATTCGGCCAAATTCCTTAAAAACTTCACAAAGTTTAATTGAGTCGCAATTCTATTTCGAACTTTGTTTTCACGTCTCGTAAAAAATCATGAACTTTAACTTCTTACCCAAATCTGATTTGGCTAACTTTTCGTTCAATTTTATCGTTGATAGTCTAACGTGACAATTCCACGAATTATATACATGATTTTTTTTTTTTTTTTTTTTTTGCTTTCGCTTCCTCCATGGATCCCTTCATCTCTAGATGTCTCAGGTCCTTGCCAACCGTTTCGAGATCTACATCGTTACAGAGTTCGACAAAGTCTTCGAGGGCCACCTCCCCAAGGACCTTGCCACCCACTGATCTACGCCGTAGGCTGCTGCCCCATCCGTGGCCTCAAGATCGAGAATGTCCTCTGACAATAGCGACTTTAAGGTGTTCGTCTTCGACCTTAACACATCACTCGAATACTTTCAGTATTTCTCAGCTCCAAGTATACCCAACCACAAGTGTTTAGCCCCACAATTACTCGTGAGATAATATCTAAATCTCACGAATGGATTCACAAATCTAACTCACAAGATTATTTGATTCGTACTCCAATTTTCTTGGATGTTTAGAGGTATTAAATAAGTTGGTCGGGTCGAATATGATCTGGCCCATATTAATCCATTTATTCCGTTTTCATGCAATACAAATCTAATGACCCATACCTGACCTGACCCATACCCAGCGCATACCTAACCTCCATATAACTTAAATACTTTTATATTTAACTAAATCATTAAATATTTGTGTCTTATAATTTATTAGAAAAACAATATTGCTAAAATACTTTTATGCAGCAGAATTATTTTTTATTTTTCTAAAACTAATTTCTTATTATTATGCAAACATTTTTGATAATTTTTTTATTATTAAAAATTAATTTTTTAGAAAATTAAAATTTTATTATTAATAAGTTATTTTTATTTTTAATATTTTCTATTTTCTTTCCCTTTTTCTCTAGCGACGGCGGTGGTCGGCGGATGGCGAAGAAAGTTTCAGTTGTCAGCGACGAGCGATGGCGACAGGCGGCAGACAAGAGCTAGCGACGACATTGCACTGTAGAACAATTTTTATTGTGCTATTTTTTATTTTTCTTTCTTTTTTTTTTTACCTTATAAAGAATGAAGATAAAATAAATAAAAAAGATAAACTAATATACTGTTGAGGCCCATTTACAAGTGGGTGCTTGGGAAGCTGCGGACTACGGGACGAAAATAGGTCGAAAATGGATCATAAATAGGTTGAAAATGAGTTTGTAAAAGATCCAAATAAAACTCATATTTATTTGGGCTTTATTTTCTTAAACTCATACGCGACCTATATTTTAATTCTAATGTGACCATTTTTGACTCATTTTCATAAATGTAGGTTAAAATAATTCGACCTTTAATCCATACCGACAGCTCTAGATGTAATTCATAAGTAAATCAACTGTGGATGTCACACGTTAACATCTGATTGCAAGTGAAACCACAACAGCCGCGGCGGAACAACACGGGCAAAAAAGAAGTATATATATTCAAAAACTTTGCTAGGCCTTTTTGTTTCTTTCCTCTCTCTCGATCCAATAGCATTCCGACACTCTTCCTGAAATCCGCTTTCCACGGCCAAAGTCCAACAAATCCTTGCGGACTTAACACATGGAAATAAGAAAGCCGGCTCTAAGTCGGACTTCTTTCGTGAGCTCAAACTCGAAAAATTTTCTAACACGAACAACATCAATTTAGCCCTTCACCATCACCTCACAAGAGAGCAAAACATAAAATGAAATGACCTGGTGAAATAGTACCTAGGCCTTGTTAAGTGGAAACCTAGGCCTCAAATGGATTAAATTGAAAATTAAAACTCAAATCTTCCTCCACTGGTCGGGAAAATCTTAACCTAAAAGACACTCGCTGCCACCTCCAGGTCTCTCTCTCTCTCTCTCTCTCGACTGAAACATCTAGTCTCCCTTGACAAGCCATATTTGATTGACAGTCATGAATGCAATGGCATTCAGCCACGCGACGAAGGTCAAAGGCTTCATGCTCGGTGCCGTCGAGTGAGAGGGTCGTGGAAGGCGAGTCACGGAATTGAGTTGATCGCAGGGCTGAGTTGAACGTTGTCCAAAACGGCAGTGAAAAGAGGAGGAAGCAAAAAGAAAAAGAAGGCAAAAATAGAATATATATGTACATATAGTTTTGCTTTGAAAAAGAAAAATGACATGGAATTTGACATGTTAGATTTTAATTGGATGGAAAGTTGGCAAAAGACAAAAATTCTGCCTTCAACTTCTTCTTCTTCTTTTTTTTTTACCTTACCAAAAAAAAAAAAAAGAAGTTGAAGGCAGAATTGAAATTCGACTTAAAAAATTGATGGTTCTTCGAAGAATTTGAGCAATTTCATAATTGGTGAAATTCTCGATTTGCATATGGAAGCCTAGTCGATATGATTTGAAAGAGATATGTAAGTGCAACACAAAAAGTATACATCATCGAATTTAATTTACAAAAGATGATAATTGCAAAGTTTTCATCTTCCAAGTGCCCAACAGCCAACAGCCAACAGCCAACAGCCACAGGATTGTTTCATCTCCTTTTCGATTTCGACCACCTTTATTATTATTATACTGCAACTTGTGAACATCTTGTACATCTAAAAAGGCCCAACGGGCCGAGCAATTTCACAAGAACACTCTCCCAACGGGCCTCAAGAGAAAGCCCAGCTACAATCTCGACCCGGCCTTATCCGCCACCTCCTCCTTGACTGTCTCATCGTATCCGACGGCCTCCAGCACCTCCCGCAGCACCACCATCCGATTCCCAGCGTACACGCGTCCCTCCCACTTCCTCGCGACCAACGCCTCCCCCAGCTCGGCCGCCGCCGCCACCGTCGCCTCCGCCCCGTCGTGGGCCGAGTCGACCACCCCGATCCTCACCCCGTCCTCCGCCGTCATCTTCGCCGCCCTCATCACGGCCTCGCGCCTGGCCCTCGGTTCGCCGATCTTGGACCTCATCAGGGCCATGAACCAGTTCGGGATCACGAGCCCGATGTCCATCTCGCTCATGTAGAGGAAGCCCCGGTCGCGCCGCATGACCACGTAGTCATGGCTTAGGGCGAGCATCATCCCGGCGGCGGAGGCGTGGCCGGTGACGGCCGCGATGGTCGGCATCGGGAGGCAGATGAGGTCGTGGACGAGGGAGCGGAGGGCGGAGGACATGAGCTGAAGGCGGGGCTCGGAGGACTGGGCCCAGTCGAGGTCGTAGCCGTTGGAGAAGAACTTGCCGTGGGCGGTGGTGATGAGGGCGGAGGAGGAGGAGGAGGCGGAGGGGTCGGATTGAAGGCGGAAGAGGGCGGATCGGAGGGAGGAGATGAGGTTGGGGTTGAGACGGTGCTCGCCGGCGCCGGTGAGGGTGAGGAAGAAGAGGTTGCCGCGCTTCTCGAGGGTGCATAGCTGCTCTTCGCCGGGCTTCTGGTCCTCCATGAGAATCGTCAGATTGCTTCTGTGTCCAGGAGAGAGAGAGAGAGAGAGAGAGAGAGAGAGATGGGTTTTAATTTTTAAACGCAACGTGCAGAGTGAAGTCAACTGATGGGCAGCGAGACGAACAATAATTATTGCTAAAATGAATGGGGCGTGGGAAAGAAATGGTATCTTGGCCATTTCAGCTTTTTGTTTTTTTCGCAACAACTGGATGGGAATCCTGAAGAGAAAAAGCAAACTATCCGGTGCAAAGCTAGTACAGACCCTAGTTCTATTGTCTTAACGCGTGATGAGAATCATATCCTCGTTTCGCTGAAGATCATCAATGTCGAGATACGGGGATTGAGATGATTTATTATCTCTAAATCTAGCGTCGACTAAGAGATAGTCCGAAATGAAAACCGGCCCAAACATGTCGGGCTCTTTCTAGAGTGCAAAGTTTCGATGGTTCTTGCGAACTCCGGTGATCCCTTAGAGTTGGATACTTCGGAAGAGCCACTTGTTTTACTGACACTGAACATTTAAAATTTACACAGCAGAAAATACAATTTCGTTTTAAATTTTTTTATTTCATTTCATCTACAATGGTGGTTGGGATTTTTCTTTTGGGGGGGGGGGGGGGGGGGGTAACTTGGAGATTCTAGAGAAATAGGGCAACCAACCGCATCTTCTTCTGCTTAACTAGGGACATATTATTAACAAAATCATATTTAGAGTAACTATAGCCATAGCAACAAAAAAAAAAAAAACTAAACCTAAATCTAAACATATAGCACACTCTAGATGTAATAAATAGTAAAATTATCTACAACGATGACAATTTTTTTTATAACCATGATAGTCAAGTCGTGTCTTATGACCCACTTTATCGCATATATATTCGTGTCGAAGCAATTCGACATGTATATGAAAATGTATATTGTATAAATTAGCCGTATTTGTGTACCCCTTATTTCAACACACCACGATCAACACGACACAACACGAATTACCAGCTCCAAGCGTGTTTCGTTCTCTCTTGCAAAAGATGAGGGGGGTGCATTTGCGGTCTGATTCGGGTATAACTACTGTTATCAAAACAATGTGCAAAGTGACGTCAAACTGAAGTGGGAGACTAATGATAATTGGTGCTAAAATTAAACAAGTTTGAAATTTCTCGACCGAAAAAAAAAGTTTCAATTTAGCATAAATCGATCCGTATCACAAACGGGTCAACCCATTCGAGACATTGACAAAATCTTACCTTACTCAAGCTGGCTCGCTTGTTACAACACGAATTGACGCGTCTTAAGTGAACTTCTCATCTTTTTATACTACACGATAAACATGTATCCCATTCTATTCAATAGCTATCATTTTTAAGAGAGCAAGGAGTTAAACAAAAACATTTGGTAGATTAACAAAACCCATAGGAGAGAAATACTAACACGCTTCAGACGTAACAAATAGTCATGTTGTTTACACATTGTTTATAACAATGATTGTCGAGTCGTGTCTCATGACCCACTTTATCATGCATGTATTCCTGTCGAAGCGATTCGACACGTATATGAAAAAGTTGTTGGAGGTTTGTTGGGAAAATTACCAAAAAAGTCTTAAACCTTTCGCAATTGTGCCAATTCAGTCTCAAACTTTTTTTTTTGCCAATTCAATCATAAAACTTTTTTTAATTGTGCCATTTTAGTCCATCCGGCGAATTTTGGTAGGTTGGCGCTGACTGGTGGCCCGGCAACCGATGACTCTATATTTTAATATTATTTTTTAAAATTTTTAAATTTTTAAATATAATTTTTAGGATTTTTTTCTTTTTTCTTTTTCATTTTCTCCTTCCACCTCCTTCTTCCTCCTTCCTCCAGACCGCCGCTCCTCTTCCTTCGGCACTGCTTCATCCTCCGCTCCATCCTCCTTCAGTCGGCCGCCCGATGATGGCCATGACACGACCTGGCGAGCTCGAGGCGGCTAGTCCGGGCGATCTCGGGTTCGCCCGAGGCCGGTGAGTGACGAGCTTGTAAGATCCATGTGAGCTCGAGCTCGACCATGGCCGGCGAGCTCGAGGCTTGCCAGATTAGCGAGCTCCGACCTCCGCAAAACCAACGAGGCAGGAGCTCGTCGGCTTCGTCCGAGCCGAGGCTTGTCGATCTGGCAAGCTCGAGATTGACTGGATCTGGTGAGCCTGAGCTCGAGCTCGCTTGGATAATAAACCATCTCAAATGGAAATTGTGATCTCTCTTGGTTCGAGTATGCATCCATTATCACGGAGGAGTGAATTGAAAGTTTCCCAAGCCCATTATTCAGATTTCTAGCGATGGAGAACGAAGGTGAAGCTCCTGGGTTTCCTCGTGCATAAAATCGCAGCCTTCCTCGTCCTCATGCTCCGCGTCATCGCTGTGGCTACGCGCTGCTCTTTCATGGCTTCGGCAGAGGTCGGAGCTCGCTAATTGGCAAGCCTCGAGCTCGCCAGCCATGGCCGAGCTCGAGCTCACCTGGATCTGTTTGAAAAATGAGATATTTTTATGGGTGAGTGAATGAGAAATTATTTCTCAAAAGAACACTCTTGAGTAACAACAGGTTAATGGCATTAAATGCGGCAGTTACAGAATTAAATACTGTAACGGCAGAGCCATTATTACTGTAACGGGCAGAGCCATTACTATTGTAACGGCAGAGCCACAATTATTGTAATGGGTAGAGCCATTACTACTTTAACAGTAGAGCCACTGTTATTTTGCTGTTACGAGATTAATGATATAACGACATATTTAATCAGCCGTTGTTGCGAGCCGATTTTCTTTTTTCATTTCGGTCGACGGGCTGATGGATTGCCGATCGGGCCCCCACTCTGAAATGTGGATCGCGGGCCTTCTCGACGCGGGTCCTCCCAAGCCCGTACCAAATTGCGACGGGAATTAATTTTTACGGATTTTTCGCCGATAAGAGTCTATCGCTTTCGACCTTGATGTGGTCGTGGTGGCATGTGCTATGTGTGCATGCATTTGAAGTCGCCACCGATCCTTCTTGGAAGGTGGATCAGAAACCTCACTAATCGATTGGGAGAGATCGATCAATTTTGCGGAACCAGAAATTTTGGGTTCGGGGACTTGGTTACGTTGGTGTCATTACCAACGCTCTTTCGGTACCTAACGCGAGTGATTTTTATAACTAAGATTTCATGCATGCGCAATTTTGGATGAAGTAAGTCTAATTTAGGGGTTTCATGCTGATTGGAAGATCAGTCCTATCAACCACAATCAATATAAAGAAAGCGCAATCAAGTGCATAAATGAACCATGTCAATGCATATCAATTCAAATCAATGGCCTCCTAGTATAGCTTTAAGGGCTTAAGGAAGGTGTGATTTAGAACCAGGGGTAAAATAGGAAGATTTGGGAACGACTCGCCCGAAAGGCGAAATTATCATTTTTGGAAGGTTCGGGTGTCGAATCAAACAAGATAGACCATGGCCAGTTGATTGTGGCCATTTGCTATCTTCTGAATTTTTTTTGAAATTTTTTGGGAGAGGATTTGTCGAAAGGGCAAAATCATCATTTTTGAAAAGATCGAAATTCGAAAGACCAAAAATAGGTCTTGACCAGTTGGTTGTGGCCATTTCCCATTTTTTGGATTCTTTTGGATTGTTTCATCAATTTTTGGGAGACGATTTGCCAAAAGGGCAAAGTCGTCATTTTTGGAAGGATTGGGGTTCGAAAGACCCAAAATAAGTCATGGCCAGTTGATTGTGGCCATTTCCTATTTTCATCAATTTTCTGGGAATTTTCATCAATTTTTGGTAGACGATTTGCCTAGAGGGAAAAATCATCATTTTGGTAGGATTGGGGTTCGAAAGACCCAAAATAGGTCATGGTCAGTTGGTTGCGGCCATTTCCTATTTTCTGTAATTTTTTTGGATTTTTCTAAATTTCTTTGATTTTTTTTTTCTGAATTTCTTTTCTTTTTAATGATTTTTCTATTTTTAATGATTTTTCTGAATTTTCGATTTTTTATTATAATTTTATGAATTTTTAATTATTTTAAAAATAATATCTGGACCGGGTCAAACCCGGCCCGACCATAAGGGTCGGGAACCGGTCTAAAAAACACCGTATTGGTTTTTCTGAAAGTATTTTTTTTTAATTTATTTTCTGGTTATCCGGAATTGCAACACATAAACTCTCCATTGGACGATCTCCTTCTTGCCACGTGGCAGTACCCTAGCCGTTGGATCAATTTTAATTTTTTATTTCTGAAAATCCATTTATTAATATAAAATTATTTATTTAATTTTGAAAATTATCGGATCGCGACACGTGGCGCCTCTACGGCCGTCCGATCTAGTTTTCTTTACACACCCGAGCCGGCCCCACCGAGCTGGTGTGGCTGCCTACGTGGCAAGCCACGTTAACCCTTTGACCCATTGACCGAGCCACCCCTGCCGGAGAAGACGACGGGCGCTTCGCCGGAACAGTCATTATTCCGGCGAAGTCGTCGAAATCTTCGTCAGAAAATGTGAATCGAGCCCAAAACTTCGTATTTTTCGCTCGTTTTTGCGCCATTCGACTCCTCAAACTCCCCACATTAACATATCGACATTTTATGGAAAAAAGCACACCGCCGAACCTCCACAGATTTGGTTTCGGCGAGGTGTTTTCCAAAAAAAAAAACGTTCCAAACTCGACTTCAGTTCACAGAGTATCCAACCAAAGTTTAGAAGCTTACCTCAGCGCGTTTAGAGCCGGATATCCACCGTGCTCCACCATGTGAGCTCTCGGTCTGGACCGAGACCGGCGAGGACCGAACCACCATTTTTAGTGCGAATCGACACAAAACAGAGAGCAAAGAGTCCTTAGAGTTGGTTCTAGATGAGGTTTAACATGGGACTTGCACAAGAAATGGTCGGGGAAGACGCAATCGAGAGATAATAACAAAATGACTGGTTTGGCTTTCGTCGAACACTTGGTAGGCATGCGAAAAATAAGCATTTAAGCTAGATCCACGAGGATTACGTGCAAAACCGAAGCAAGCAAATGTTTAAACATCACCACATGCATTGTAAAGGATGTCGTCATGCATTTGGTTTGGCTCGGTTTGGTCAAGAACCAAACCGAGCCGAACCCACATGATGCTCGAAGAAGAAGAAAAAAAAGGAGGGGGAGAGATGTGTGGGGGTTAACCGACCTTTTTCGAAGTTTGTGGCGATAGCTCCAAGTTCAGTGATGGTGAGCTCTTCTACCTGAAGCTTAGGGACAACGACTCGAGTGCGAACTATGGTCGAAAACGGCCACCACAGCCCATCCTCTTCTCGGGCGTGGATGCTCTGTTTCTGAGCACCGGAGCTCCGGCCAAAATTCCTCTCTCTCTCAAAGCCCTCTCGTGCTCTCTCCTTCCCCTCGATTGCTCTCTCGTGCTCCTTCCTCTCTCTGTGGATCTGTGGATGTAGAATTTGAGTCTCCCCCCTAAAAAAAAGGATAGCTTTCCCCCCGGTTTACCTCCATCCCTCCTTCCTGTACCTAACATTCCCCTCAACGAAATCGTCCTTTTTTGCCAGCTCACCAACCCTTGCGTCATCTCGTGCAGTAGGAGACAAACGAGGAGATTCAGGGAACGTCTCGCGAGAGGAGGGGAGAAAACGTGCGTGAAATGGTCTTCTGTTGATCCTTTGGTGCAGACCCGGATTCGCCAGGTCGGGTTGGGCCCAATCCAACGGATCTGGTTTCACAAATTTGATTAAATTGAGCCCCAATTCGATGATTTTTTACAAAATTGATGTTGAAATTGGGTTTCCCAGCATGATTTCCATGCGACATAGGTGTTTTCCTGAATTTTTGGCTTGGAATTTAATGAAAACCCCAATTTTTGCAAAAGATTCGAAATTAATTTTTTGCATAATCGAAAGTCCAAATGACCGAATTGACCCAAATCAAGGCCACCACTGGATTCAACATGATGAAATTCATAAGATAGGGGTGTTTAATTTTCATGGGTGTCCCTAGGGAGGATTTAATTTTAAGGATTGCAAAGCCGGGGACTAAATTGCAAAGAATTTGTGCAATTGAGCCTTTTTTGTCAAAATTGATCAAATTGAAGGGTAAATCGACACAATTTCACTTCAGGGTTCTTGATACCAATGCCATGGCTTATCAAAAGTGGAAATTGAAAATTAAAAGACTCAAAAAGAAATTTTTATGCTCGATTCGAGTTTATATTTGTGAAGGAACATAGTGACCCAAGTCAATTTTTTGAGATTTATAAAGACTAACTTGAATATGGAATTAAAATAAAATTATTGACTATTTTTGTGCATTTTTCTGACCACGAATAGTATTTTTTCTGATTTTTTGGGTATTTTTATATTTAAATAAATTTGAAAAAATATTAAAAATTATAAAAAATAGTTTTTGTTCAAAATTGGTTTCCAAGGCTAGGCCAAGGCTTTCAAAGTTGATTTTGCAATTTTATTTTTTTTTTGCTATTTTTAATTAATTTTAGAAATAAAATCGAAATAAAAAGATGATTAAAAATCAGGTGTCAACAGTTGCCCCTCTTTGAGAGTGAGCTTGTCAGAGGTTGCTCTCAAAGATAGAATGACACTTGAGTCTTAACCGACTCGAGCAGGACAGGAAAATGCCATGACATCGGATCCTTAGATCTTTGGATGAAAGCTCACATTAATCCTCGGTTTGCTTTGACAATTTGAACATGGGCCGGGGAGGGAGAGACTTTCCTGGAACTCACCTGTCTTTTGCATGTTGTGCATGTGGAATCTGAGGGTTCATCGTTATGCTCTTGAGGTGTCGAGATCGCAGGTTCGGCTCCCTTTTATTTATTTATTTATCTATCATTGTAGCCTCACATCCGCTATACCAGGCTCTCTTTTCCATAGCTTCTCATTCGCTATACCTGACTTTTATTTTTCCTTTTATAGCTTCCCACCCGCTATGCCAGGTTTGTGGTGACTCTGCTAGTTAGTGATCCGACCATTTGGGTTCGCTCTTATGGATTGAGGCGTGACCGTTCGGGGTTCGCTCTTATGGTTTGAGACATGACCTATCGGGTTCGCTCTTATGGTTTAAGACATGACCTATCAGGTTTGCTCTTATGGTTTAAGACCTGACCGTTTGGGGTTCGCTTTTATGGTTTGAGACATGACCTATTGGGTTTTCTCTTATGAAGCGGCAAGGGAGGTCTACCTCGAATTTTAGGTCGGCTTTTAGGCACCTACATGTTCTGCAAAGGAGTCCCATGGCATTGTCTAGCAAGGCCAGCGGGGATTCTCTCTTTGGTTTTAAAAAGGCTTTCCACGACGAGGGTTCTCCACGTCAGAAGGGGTTTTTTGTCTGATTTTAAAAGGGTTTTCCCATGACGATGACTGTTGACGTCAGCGGGGATTTTCTCTTGTTTTGAAAAGGATTTCCATAACGAGAGTTTTACACGTTAGAAAATTCTTCTCTTGTTTCGGAAAGGGGTTCCCATGACAATGGGAATCCTGTTTTAATGCTGTCACAAATTTTATTTGGTCAAAGATTTCATTTGGGTACACTAATAATGTAAGAGGTCATCCAAAACATCTTGCAATATGAAGTGGCGATCAAAACTCCTTTTAGGGAGGATTTTGAATCAAATGATCTGAGATCGTCAAAAGAGTTTGGTTAAAACGCCAATTGAAGTACGCTCATAAAAAAGGGTTCCTCACCATTCTTCGAGGGAGGGGGTTTCTTTTCATTTTCTCTCCCTTTTCTTCCCTCCTTTTTTTAGAAACACTCAAATCCTCTCTCGAACTTATGCTGCAGGTTTCGGAACTATTCGCAGTATATACCCTTTGATTGATCGGAAAAAAACTTTTAAAGGACCGTAATGTTGGGTTCGATCAATGGTTTTCAAAGGGGACTCGTGGTCGAGTCGAGGCCAATGAATTGAAAATCTTCATCATCTACTTTGGGTTTACAAGTCAAGAATCCTGCAAAAATGAGAGAGAAATAGTCTTGCTCGTACCTCTTCGAGCGATGCTTAAAATCATTTTAACTCTATGTTAACTCAAGTGCTTTAGTCGGAAAAGACTTTCAAGGTTGATAACGTAGGTGAGGATTGGGAACTGAAAAAGGCCTGTTTTTGGCTCAAAATATATGAGAGGAGTTTGATGTTGGTGATCATTGCAGATTTACCACCGATCTTGAACCTTGGAATGATCTTCAAAAAACACCCCCGTTGTTTAAGGGTTGTGTCGTTGCCACTTGAACGCGCTCCGGCTGGGGATAACTTTTATGATTTGATTCCCGTGGGGATTTTCTTCTACAAGCAGATTCCACTGGGGATTGACATCTGGATATTCTGGAATCCTTTGGATGATTTATAAATACACAAGAATTTGAATGTGCATTGGCCTTGCTTTTACCAGGAACTTTACTTTTTGATGCGTGGGATTGACTTTTGCTCTCTCTTTTTTTGGCACCCGCCTTTTCTTCTTTTCTTTTCTTTTTGAAAAGAAATTTTTAAAGACAATATTGGACATGCGTATAGATAAAATCCTAGCGCACTAGAGAGATTAAGCTTGAAATTTTCTGTGAACCCCAATCTTTTAAGCTCTCTCGATTTGAGGTGGTGCCATCTTCATCTTGAAATAGGCAATGATCACCAACGAGATTTATGAAACGAATATGCAGGCTCAATTGGGCTGTGCAAAGGATGAAAGTATATAGGATAAAGAAACGATCGCTTTTCGTCGTCCTAAAACACTTGAATTGCAGTACGAGTTTAAATGCAAAGAAACACTCGAAGATTGATGTTAGTTCGAGCAAGAAGATTTCTAACCATTTACCTCATACCACCGCTGGAATTCCTTCTGAGTAGCCCCGATGTGGGGTGGTTCTTGACAGGATTGTGGAAATGAAACCTCCGCTCAAAGGGGTTAACAATGGATAACATGTAGTGTTTGGGATAGAGAAAAGAATGACATTCGTCTTTTCAATCTAGGTAGCCACTGCGAATGATTTCTACATCCTCGAACACGGCCTCTATTCTAATTCTTACTTTACTCCTTACTCACGTGTGGGTAATGACGTGTTTGGGCATGGGTTGCTTCTCATCGTCTGAGTAACTCCTTTTGATGATTTTAAACAAAGGCTTTTCGAAGACGTCATTTCAGCTTGAATCAAGACCCTTCCCACGAGTCCTTGAATATTTGATGCATGTTTCAAAATGTTTGGATAACCAGGATGGTGAATTTTTTCGAAATTTTTTCTCTTTTTTTTTTAATATTTTTTTTAGACATTGACGCAAATACCACTCTTCAAGGATTTTTGAAAAGGTTTAGGGGTTTCTATTTTTTTTTCTCTCTTTTTTCTACTTTTGTCGACGGGGTATTCTGTTCTAGTTGACGCCAGCTCCGGCGGCCGTGGGGGAAGTGCCTGTAAAAATGAAAAGGATAATATCAATGGTCTCTCAAATTCAAAGGGTTTGGGTTACAACCGATTCTCCTCCGTGTGATCTTCTGACGTGTCTCGTCTTGTGAGATGACGATCGGAGGGGAGGGGGAACCGTCTCTCCGGCTGATCGTTTCTCCTGGAGATCTCCTGCATAGAAATGCATATGCGCATGTATGTATGTATGTATGTATGTATGTATGTATGTATGTATGTATGTATGTATGTATGTATGTATGAGATGTATGCAAGAATCTCGAGTGACTCTGGTTCTTCGAGGAAAGGGTGCCGCCGGGGGCTTCTGATTCATTCATGGATAATACTTCTTGATCGCATAGGCGTTTACAGGGTATCCCAACTCCTCTCCGTCCATGTTTATAAAAATTAAGGCCATTCTAGGTAGAACCTTCTTAACCGCGTACGGTCCTTCATAATTCGTGGTGAATTCGCCCCCTGGGTGTAACACATTCGGGAGGGTCTTCTTGACGACAGGATCGTTAGCTTCGAACATTCTCGGTTGAACTTTTCGATTGAATGACTTAGCGACTCTCTTCTGGTACGCTTGGCCATGCCAGATTGCCTTTAGACGTTTCTCGTCTATCAAGTTCAACTGTTCATGTCACTGCTGGACCCATTTGGCCTCAGTAAGCTCGACTTGGGACAAGATCCTTAGTGATGGAATTTCTATTTCGATCGGTAGGATTGCTTCCATACCGTACACTAGGGAGTAAGGCGTTGCCCTAATAGAAGTCCGAATCAATGTTTGATACGCTATCAGCGCATAGGGTAGCCTTTCATGCCAATCACGATAGTTCTCCGCTGTCTTAGCCAAGATCTTCTTGATGTTTTTGTTTGCCACTTCTACTGCTCCATTCATTTGGGGTCGGTAAGGCGATGAATTGAGATGGCGGACGTTGAAGCTATTTAAAAGATTATCTACTGTCTTGTTGTTCAGATTTGATCCATTATCAGTCACGATGGCTTGAGGGGTCCCATATCTCAAGATGATATCTCGCCTTATGAATTTAGCTACATCATTTGCAGTCACATTAGTGTAGGAAGCAACCTCTATCCACTTCGTGAAGTAGTCCATCGCCACCAGTATGAATCGGTGTCCATTCGAGGCCTTAGGGTTAATTAGCCCTATCATGTCCATGCCCCACATCGAGAACGACCAATCCTCAGACATCTGGTGCAATTCGATCGGAGGTGCGTTAATTCTATCTCCATATACCTAGCATTGGTGACACGATCTCGCGTGCTGGTTACAATCCGATTCCAAAGTCAACCAATAATACCCTAGTTGCATGATTTTCTTGGCGAGGAGATGGCCATTCATGTGTGGGCCACATTCTCCCTCATGTATTTCGCTCGTAAGTGACCTAGTTTCATTGCGTCCACGCACTTGAGAAGCACTGAGTCATAAGATCTCTTGTAGAGAGTTTGGCCACTGAGGAAAAATTTACCGGCCATCTTTGCTATGTATTTCCTATCTCCTGCTTGGGCACCCGGAGGGAATTCCCCTTTTGCCAGGTTCTTGATATCATGATACCAAGGTTGGTCATCGAATCCCTCTTCAATTACCATGCAATGCGCTGGTTTCTGGGTGATGCCAATCCTCAGCGCCCTCGATGTCCATGCCCTTCGTTACTTGAAAGACGGAGGACAAGGTAGCTAATGCATCGGCGAAGTGATTTTGCGTCCTCGGCAAATACTCGAAATCGATCACTTCGAATTCCTTGATTACTTCCTCCAGGAATTTATGGTATAGGATGAGCTTAGAATCCCTTGTTTTCCATTCGCCTTAGGTCTGCAGGATGATTAGCATCGAATTTTCATATACCTGTAGCTTTCGTACTTTCATGCTGAGGGCCAACTGTAGCCCCAGGATACAAGCTTCATACTCCGCCATATTATTGGTGCATGGGAATGTCAACTTCGCGGCTACAGGATAGTGTTGACCATATGGAGATATTAAAATTGCCCCGATGCCTGCTCCAGCTAAATTGACCGTGCCATCGAAATACATAGTCCACTTGTCATCTGAGAGTGTCGGAATATGGCCCTTGGCTTCCTCTTCTTCGTCGATGGTGTCATGACCTTGTGAACTTTCCGCTAGCATATCGGCGATGGCTCGTCCTTTCACTGACTTTTGGTTCGAGCTCCTTATGTCAAATTCAGAAAGGAGTACCTGACACTTAGCCAATTTCCCCACCAATGACGGCTTCTCTAGCAGGTATTGGTCGGATCATTCTCCGTGACTAACTGGATAGTGTGATGAACGGTGTACTGCCTTAGCTTGTGGAGTACCCAAACTAGTACAACGCACGTTTTCTCTACCTCCAGGTATTTTGCCTCTGACGCGGTAAATTTCTTGCTTAGGTAATAAACAACTCGTTCTTTGCCATCTTCGAGACTTGTCTGAGTGAGTAAAGCTCCCAAGGACTCATTGTGAATAGTGAGGTAGAGGGTCAGAGGAACGCCAAGGATCGGGGGCACCAGTATTGGTGGATTAATTAGATATTCTTTGATCCTGTCAAAAGCCTGCCGACACTCGTGGTCCCACTTGATTTTGGCATTTTTCTTCAGAAGCTTAAAGAACGACTTGGTTGCTTCTGAAAGTTGGGATATAAAGCGGGTGATGTAATTCAGTCTGCCTAAAAGGCTCCTTACCTCATTAACTGTTGAGGGGGCCCCAAGACTAAGGATGGCTTGGACCTTGGTGGAGTCAATTTCGATGCCACGGTTGCTAACTATAAACCCCAACAACTTGCCAGATTTTTCCCTAAATACATACTTTGCGGGATTCAGTCTCAGCTTATACTTCTTGAGTCGTTAGAACAATTTCCTCAACACTGCTGTGCGATCTTCACCATACCTGAATTTCGCTATCATGTCGTCCGCATACACCTCTATCTCTTTATGCATCATGTCATTAAAAAGGGTAACCATTGCTCTCTGATAAGTTGCCCCAGCATTCTTTAGGCCAAAAGGCATGACTTTGTAACAGAAGGTGCCTCAGGGTGTGATGAACGACATCTTGGCTTTATCCTCTTCCCTTATGCGAATCTGATTATAGCCAGAGAACCCATCCATAAAAGAGAAACGCTGAAATCCGGCCGTACTATCAACCAAGACATCGATATGCGGTAACAGAAAGTCGTCTTTGGCACTAGCCCTGTTCAGATCTCGATAATCCACACAGACTCGAACTTTCCCGTCCTTCTTCATGACCGAGACGATGTTAGCAATCCATTCTGGATATGCAATTACCTCAATGAACCCTACCTTGAGGAGCTTCATTATTTCTTCTTCAATTTTCTTTGCTAACTCAAGTTTCGTCCGCCTAAGTCTCTGCTTTTTAGGCAGAAAACTGGGATCGGTTGGTAGCGTGTGTTCCACAAAGTTGGGTTCTAATCCCGGCATATCTGCATATGACCAGGCGAAATATCTTGGTATTCTTTGAGGAGTTCAATTATCCTGAACGCCTCTGTCGATGATAGACTTTCACCGATCTTCACCTCCTTGACATTCTCTGAGATTCCTAGGTTTACTGAAATGGTACCATCTGTGGTGGGTGGTTTGGATTCTTCATGGCTATCCCAACTATACTTAACCTCTCCTAGATTCTGCTCCTCGTCTTCTACTTCAATTTGGAGGGTAGCTTACTCTCGAGAACCCGAGTTATTTAACAACCTGTTATGCATGCTCGGAATGGTATGTCTGAAATGTCATGAAGATGGTTAGTTGACATATGATAGGAAGAGTTTATGCATGCTGAATTTCTTTGAAAGACGTCTTAGAAAAAATTAAAACTGAAAATGTGAGATAGGAGCTAGCCCTCATATCATTGGACATTCTTGCCCCCCAAAATTTTGAAAACTAAGAGAAGTGTGGGAAATCAGGTCTTAGGAAATTTTCTTTTCTTTTCATCTCTCTTTTTTTCACCTTTTCTTTTCTCTCATTTGGATCGTCATCGACCGATTTGTGGCCCCCACATGTCCCCATTGCTTTTTAGTGAAACAGTGCAGCTGTTCACGAATAACTTTTACAACATTTGAAAGGTCGTGTCTTTTCATTTAGCGGTTATTTTCTAAGGCATTCTTAGAACCTTTGGAGTGTTCATGTCTATTCGGAAATAACTATTGATTCATACATGAAAAGGTGTGATTGAATGTACAGTTTCAAACATGAAGATGTATGTTTGAATTGTCCGTTATTGGACCCGAAGAGTTGCAACTTTTAGACAAAAAACTATTTTCAACCAATGAAAAGGTGTATGAGAATTAATACTTTTTCGGGCGCGAAAATGTGTTATCTTCTCATTATATATACATCTATTCTGTCATTGTTCAATGATATCTCTTTTAGTTTTTTGTTTCTTTCTATAAAAAAAACAGCCACTTTTTCCAATTGTTTCCTAGAGAGATCCTGGAGAAATATCAGAATTGCTATCTGCTATTCTCGTTGAGAATTTGTTGTATCCTGGAGGAAATTTGCCGGAAACCATTAGCAACGTTGTGGGGCAAATAAATCCTTAAAGAGAGTGATTACACGCCTCAAAGTCTGATTCCATTGTTCATCCCATTTACAAAGAAATTTTCCAACAAATGTATATTGTATGAATTAGCCATATTTGTGAACCCCTGTTCCAACACAACACTGTTGACACCTAAATTTTGATCAAACTTTTATTTATTTATTTATTTATTTTTATATTTTAAAAAACAATTCATAAAAATATCAAAAAAATATCATAAAATCACAAAATCAACTTTGGAAGCCTTGGCTTGGCCTTAGGAACCATTTTGACCAAAAAAAATAATTTTCATAATTTTCATTTTTTTAATATTTTCGAAAAATACAAAAAAAAAAGAAAAGAAGAAAATCAAGAAAAATAATATTTGAGGTCACAAAAATTATATAAGAATATTCGGTATTTTTATTTTTATTTTATATATTTTCTGACCTCATAAAACAGTAAAATTCAGGTTCGATTTTAGGTATTCTCTGATCACCATAAAATTGAATTTGGCAAAAATATTAGTAATAATTAAAAGGAAAAGGATTGAAAACATCATCATTTAAAAGGAAAAGATGAATAATCATTTTGTCTTCGCTTTTGATTACTTTATTATTATTATTACTTTCTAATATTTTATTATATTATTATTTTATATTTATTTTTTTTTTATTCACCTTCCCCCTCCCATCATCCGTCTCCCCTCCTTCTTCCTCTTCTTTTTCTTTTCTTCTGGACGGACGGTGCTTCCTCTTCTTCCTCCTCCTCTTCTTCTTCTTCTTTTCTTCTTCTTCTTCTTAAAAAAAAAAAAAAGGAATCCTCACCTTCGTGCACTATTTGCCTTCGCCTTCGACCCTTCCGCCGTCGTCGCTAGCCGTCGTACCTCAAAGCCGCCGTGAATAACCCAAGACCCGCGGCCTCCACCCGTTTCGAAGTTTGGTTCGGGATTATTTCGGATCGGGCCAAATCCGTCATCGCCAAAGTGCGCTATCGCCTCCGGCGACAACCCCAGAGTCCTACCTCCTCCCTCGGAGCTTATGGAGCCTATGTGCCGCTGGTGGAGCCCAGAAACAGCCTCGGGTCACCACCCCATCGTCGGAGCGTGTCCGGACGTGTCCGGGCGTGTCGGGCGTGTCGGAGCGTGTCCGGACGAGTCCGGGCGTGTCGGGCGTGTCGGAGCGTGTCCGGACGTGTCCGGGCGTGTCGGACGTGTCGGAGCGTGTCCGGACGGGTCGGACGTGTCGGAGCGTGTCGGATGTGTCGGAGCGTGTCCGAACGTGTCCGGGCGTGTCGGACGTGTCGGCGCGTGTCGGAGCGTGTCGGAGCCGTGTCCGAACAGTGTCCGAACAGTGTCGGAACAGTGCATGAACAGTGTCGGAACAGTGCATGAACAGTGCATGAACAGTGTCAATTTTTTAATTTTTTAATTTTTTTTAATTTTTTAGTCTTAATTTGTGAAATTGACTATCCACATTCTAATGGTGATCGACAGGTAACGGGCATGGGGATGGTCGCAGGCTGGGGCTGGGCGATTGAAGGCTGGTGTCCAATCCGGTATGTTTTACGTACCCGATCCGTATATCAGGATTATTTTTCTAAAATATTGCATTTATAGACTTGATTTGTATGTATTTGTTTTAGTCTAGTGGTTAGCTTATTTATCTGGTTGAGTGTTATCTATTGTCAAAGACATGCTTTTTGTTAAAATATTTTCTGAAAATATAAAAAAATATTAATAAATCAAAAATGCCAAAAAAAATGGAAAAATTAAAGAAAAACAAAAAAAAATTGAGAAAAATTGCAGAAAAATTCTAAAAATTGTCCAAGGCTGAAAATGACAAAAAATTGATTTGTTTTCATTTTTGGGATTTTCTCCCATTTAATCCAAAATGGCGATTTCACCCCTCAAAGGGTGAATCGTCTTTGATATTCTGATGAATTGTGGAAATTGCTTAGAATTTGGTGATGGGCCAGATGGGTGGTTAAACCTTATGTCTAAGATTTCCACATTTCATTTCCATTTTTAGAAAATGACGATTTTACCCTTCGAATGGTAAATCGGTTTCTAAAATTCCCGAAAATCATGAAAATTGCCAAAAAATAGGAAATGGGTCAATTGAGTGACCAAACCTGTTTTGACTCCGGATTCATTCCGAAATGATGATTTTGTCCTTTTTGGGCAAATTGTCCCCTTTGTCTCAAAATTACGATTTTGCCCCTGATGGGCAAAATCATGTCTAAATCATTCCTAAGCCTGATTGATGCTTCTCTAGGCCAATATGGCCTTATTAGGAATGCCATGTGATTTATTTGTACACTTGAATTCATCGATTTGTGCACTTTATTATTGATTGTGATTGCTATGATAGTCATTCCTATCTGCATGAACTCCTAGATTTAGAACTCGTACCCCACTCATCTGCATGAAATCTTTGGTCAGAAAATTCAGTCAACTTAGGTACCGAAAGGGCGTCAACTCTGACAGTTGACGTAACTAAGTCCCCGAACCCAGTTCTCTGGTTATCGCAGAATTGAATAGAAACTCCCGACTATTCAATAGGGTGGTCCAATCATACCCTCCAAAAAATGATTGGTGGCGACTCCTCGGCATGCACACTTAGCACATGTCACTAGACCACACTGAAGGTCGACTACGCATACCTCCGTTGCGATTTGGGTAATGGGCCTTGGGAGAGGCCCGCGTCCGACCAGACTGGACGGCCCATTAGCCCTCGAGAGCCCGACAACCTCGAGAGGGTCGCGACAGACTGGCGACTCCGCTGGGGACTTAGAGAACTTAAGCCGATTAAAAAGTTGATTGATTTTTCTAACATGTTTTATGCAGATACTCTTCAAGGTGAGGTACGTATTTTAACCCTTGAGGTGTTAAATGTTTTTGCAGATTGGAGAAATAAGGGGTGAAGTGTTTGTTAACTCTGTCTTATGCAGGTAGGAGTTTAGGATGTATGATTGTGTGGATGTTTATATTGAAGCGGTGTTTGCTAAATGAGATGCATGTTTATCGCTTTAGCACGACACCGAAAATACACACAACCGCGCCTAAAACCCCGGGCGCCGCCTATAGGAAAACAATAGAAGGGATTGAAAATGGAATCTCCGTGAGGAAAAACACGGGGTAATCCACTTTTCAATTCCGCTCATTTCGAAATATGGATCGAGCCCCAATGCAACGATAGTTGTGCAATGGAATCTGCTCTTTCCAGAACTCGAGGTGGGAACCTTAACCTTAGGTGTCAAATCCTCTGATTTTTAGAAGTTTACCATCACTTGTTTCATGCGCATGTCTTTGGGCGGTTGGTACACCTAAAACCGCACATAAGTCGACGAGTTTGGTTGGTAAGACTCTCTATCCCTCAAATCTATTACAGTTCATATAAATATAGGCATTTCATTCATTGCATTCTGGTGATTAGATTAAATGCCATTTCAAGGATAGATGTGTGTGTTTTTCCCAAACGTCCTTGATAGAAGACGAGGAGGATGATATCCCATGGCGAACACCGAGTGAGCAACAAAAGAGCCTACTATGGACCTTATTGAGATATCGTCCAATGAAGATGACGAGTTGGGGCAAGTGATCCGGAAGCCACAGATCGAACTTGGGGCATCCTTAAACGTTAGGATCACATTCCTTTGTTTCATTTTCCATTACTAGTCCTCTTGTATAGGGTTTATTTTTATCGAGGCTTTTTTTATCCCACCCCTTAGAGTGATTGTATTAGGGATCTATTGGTGTATACATTCAGATGGAACTTGGTTGTATTTCTTTTGACGGGTCATGGGAATGTGATAGTGGCATTTTCTCTAATCATCCGAATACTCCCAAGTCAAGTTTATAATTCCTTTAGAGGAAATTAAAATTGGAAGTCTTACACGACCTTTTGGTCGTATAGAGTAGTCCAATCTCAATTTCTCTAGAAGGAATTATACACTTGAATTGTTTCGTGCATGTTTTACGTTGCTGGTAATCCACGATAATTGATCGAGAATATCGACGTTGTTTTGAATTTAATGACGAGATAGATGTCCAAATTACTCTCGTTCTTAACAAAACGGCCTTGATTTGGATGCCGTATCTTCAATTAAATTTAAAACACGTTATTATGCCTCGCACTTTTGAGTAATTCGTTCCTCTCGAAATTGATCAAAAGCGATTATTGTGAATTACATTCCTTTCAATAGTATGCTTTCTTTCGAGGAATATTGATAAAAACTTTTCGCGCAAGATTAAAACCCTTGTAAAAGTTCTTGTCCTTATTAATCACGAGCAAGCATAAGATTGAAAGGGGTCTATGCTTTCTTTTTCAGATTATTCCTTCTGACTCGGTCTTTTCATTTGCAGGTGAAAAACAAGTAGTATAGAGAAATCTTCTCTTGGACAAATCTGCAACTATTCTTCCATCTGATCATGAGCGAGTTATAAAATCAGGACGTATTTGCTCGGCTTATTGATATTATGGTTCGGCTCACCCAAGTTGAAGATGTTTGGATGCTCGAAGAAATGAACCATACAGAAGTTAAAACACACACACGAGAACTTTCATTTATTTTGCTCGGCGGAGGGTTTTCAGAAGCAGGTCATACAAGTCGGGGTGGAAAAGTAAAGCCAAAGTGAGCCCTAATTAACGACACAAAGGATCCCAACTGACCCTCCATGTTATTAATGCTCTGCTCATACTCCCAGCTCCGCATGTTGTGGTCGGCAAGCCTGAGGAGAAGACTTCTGCATTCTCCCTTAACTTCGGCGACCTTGGCCTCGTGTTCTTCGGTGACTACTTCCAGGTCCCGAACCAGTCCATTCCCGCGAGCTATGTCCTCGGTTATCTTGTCGAGCCGTTCTTCCTGCCAGTCGCTCTGAAGCCTCAACAGGACGTTGCGGCGGTCATGCTCGCCGGTGGTCAGGGATATGGCCAATTGATCCACCGGATTTCTCCTCTCGCGAAGCAACGTCGCGACCCGCTCATTAGCAAACTCGACGGCCTTTTTGTAACTATCAACCAGATAGTTGGTCAGCACCAAATGATCAGATCGATCCTCATAACGAGCCCGCAAGACGCGAGCCACCAGAATCTCCCGATTAGCAACACGATAGGCCTCTAAGGAGTGTGCAAAGAGAGTCGGGAAAGTTCTATATTCCCTCCCCAGTGTAGTACCTTCGAGAGAAGTGGTATCAAGGTCCTCGAGCAGGACACAGATTGCATCCTCGGTTGCAGAATGATCGGTTATGTGCGCGTAACCGCGACCCAGTAGGTTATAAAGCTTTTCCCACTGGGCCAAGACATCAGTTGAAAAAGTGCGTACGGGAGAGGAGGCCATTTGCGTTGGGTTGGCTTGAGAATAAGACGAGTTTAACAGAGAGATTAGAAGGAAGAGGCTGATTATGCGAGAACGTTAACCTTCCATACATTAATTCCTCATTTTATAGCAACTCGAGGATGATGAAGGGTCTCAATAATAATGCTGGTGGAGCCCAGTTAGGGGGTAAAGCAGGAGGTCCCCTCACGAGAACCAATGGATTCGTTTCGATCCGCGATTTCCGGCTCATCAATTAAAAGATGTAAAAGATTTGTCGGGATCACCATTATTAGAGTTAGGTGGGAGGTAAGCGCAACTATCGAAGAGAGCCCTAACAGGATTTGGCAGTCCCATCACGTTGAAAAGCTAAGCGAGAAATTCAAGGTCTTGAGGGGGAACGTTTGCCTAATGATGCTTGAAGAGCGTCTCCTGAACATGCAAAGTCACTCGAAGAAAACTTTATAGGGAGTGAGCATACAGGAGAGAGTGGAGAACTCTGAGTGGGCAAGAACCAATCAAACATTTCTCAATCCAACATATTTAAGAGGTTACTGTCAGCTGCTAGAGGCGACTGACTCAAAAATCTCAGAAATTGAACCACAGAGGGATCTCGAAGATTCCAAGATCAAGTCTAACGCCAAAACCATGGAGCCCAACACTTCTGGCAACGGAAATCAAGATCACGGCGACGACGACAATGACATCCACAATGCTCAACTCGGGAAAAGAAGACGTCCTCACCAATACTCTCAGGAGGAAACCCAAATGCTGGAAACCCTTTTCAGTAAAAGCCATTACATGAAAAAGAAGTGGAGAATTGAATTGAGCCGGGAGTTGGGGATTAATCAGTCGAGGATCCAGTTTTGGTTTCAAAATAGGAGATCCAAATCGAGGGCTCAACGCAAACGTCAGGTGGTCGAGATTTTAAAGGAAGAAAACCAAAAGCTGCGAACAGAAAACATGAGGTATGAAAAAGCTCTCAATATCACCGTTTGCCCTCATTGCGATAACCTCGTCGCCCTCGGTAAGATATTCCCCGATAAGCCTCACGCGATGATTGAAGACGTTCATTTACCACCCTACTCCCTCGGGGCATCTCCTGCTCAACCAGATTTTGCCGGAGTCACGCATGAGCAGGATGATCCTACGAAGATGATACAAATGCCTCCTGGGGGATGGGATTTGCATCGCTTTGATTGGAGTTACAGTTTCAAGGAGCTGGATGTTACCGCCGACCAGCTCAAAGCATATCAGCCTCATGCACAACAATTTTCGATAGGGTCGGGTCCTGCTGGAGATGAGTTAATCAGTCGTCAAGCCATCGATGCAATTTTGGGCCACGATAAGAGGAGGTTCGCTTGGCCCCCTGAACTGCATTCCAAATTCCTAGATGTGGTTCACCAAATGGGGATCGACTCAGCAACTCCGACGCGCATATTTAAGGCCATGAATGTACCGGGGCTTAGTAAGGAGCTGGTCAGGAATCACCTTGCTGCCTACAGAAAGCTATTAAGACAACGTCGAGCGGAGCTAAATCGGGAGGAATCCGTCTCGAGCTCAAAAGCTAGGGGCGACCGCCATTGTAATGCTCAGGCATCAAGAGATACCCGGCCAAATCTAAGCATCAATCAAGCTAGCAACCCGACCACCGGCAAACTGAAAGCTGATCAGAATGTCCTCCCAGGCCATTTCAACACTTCTCAAGAGCGCGTGTCACAAGTACAGCGAGTGCGCACTCCTCCATTCGAGCAGCAGTCGGCTGGTGCTCTGCCTGCCGCTGGTCAACCCACGACAGACGATTTCTTCGATGAGGGGCTCGATGCCTTGTTCAATCAGTGGGAAGCTGGCATGCTTGGACAGCCATGATCTAGCACCTGACTCGGGGCACGATGGGTCGGTCACTACGAACACCCATAGAAAGAAGAGCATGTTCACGAGTAGATCACTCATTTTATCCGTTGTAAAGTTCCTACGGGAACATTTTTCTTTAATGACTATAGTTAATTCTATATTAAAACCAACGCTATCGACGAACATCGTCATGCTCAGTTGTGATGATCCATTGTTAGATTAAGTCTGAAACCAGAGACGGTCTTTAAAATTTTGAGTGGCCACGAACTCATTCCTCACCAAGCGCCCGGGATGCTGAAATGAAGAGTAACAGCATGCACAGGGAAAATGCCACTTTCGTTTGAACGATGAAAAGGGGTTGAGAGAAGATCATAGCGTTAATTCCCATGGAGCTAAATGAATTAAACGGAGTCATTAATTGCGGGTCCACCGCTGCTCCCCACGTTCTCGGGCCTAGCAAATCATAAAAGGCGCCGAAAGATTGTAGACCCACCACTTTGAAGACTGAACTAGGGGACGAGCGCAATACTCGATGAAACCGAATCAATGCAAGAGAGTTTGTGATCCTATCACGAGGAAAAAGAAAGGGGAATACAGACGATGAGTAATTGCAGGATCTCGGGAGGAGCGCTTGCTTGCTGGTCTTCATATGCAGCCTGAAGGATGGTTCCAGGACACACACAATCACTTGAGAAAATTTCTAGAGTGAGCAAACACGTAAGAGCGAATTGAGAAAGCTGAGTGAACTAGATCAGCCCGAGATACCCCGATCCATCATGTTTAAAAGTTATTCCCATCTGCTAGAAACGCCCGACCTGGACATTTATGAGCACGAACTGCTGGGAGACTTTGAAGATCCTGGAGCTGAATCCTGCTCGAAGGCCATAGAGACTGACTCCTCCAGCGATGAAATTCTAGGTTTCAGCTACGAAGAAGGAGTATACAATGATGACCGGAGTCGGAAAAGGAAGCAACTACAACGCCACACTCCAGGCCAAATCCGAGAGCTCGAAGCTTTCTTCAATGAATGCCCCACTCCAAGCAAACGACAGAAAATGGAGTTGAGCCGAAAAATAGGATTGGAGCTTTCGAAGGTCAAGTTTTGGTTCGCCAACAAACGAACCCGGGTGAAACAGCAATACGCAGACCATGAGTTACTGGTCCTGAAGGAGGAGAATGAGAAGCTTCAAGCTGAAAGCGCGAGATATAAGGAAGCTCTGACCAAGGCCACCTGCCTTAATTGTGGTAATCCTGTTGTCCTCGGCGAGGTGTTCCTCGATGAACCATCCCTGTTGACGAATAACGCTCAGCTGTTACCGTATTCTCCACAGCATTTTCCGACACAGCCAGATACCGCCGGAGATCTGCATGAGCAAGTCAACACCATAGAATCAACACCAACATCCTCTGAGAAATGGGATATGAATCATCACAGGGGGAATTCTCTCAATGACGAACTCGCTGTCGCAGCCAGCCAATCCAAAGTCGGTGAGTCCCTCCCTGGACAACTTTTGAAACGACTAGATCCCGTAGAGAATAGCTACCGAAGTATTGACGATATTTTGGGTGATAAGAGAACAAGGTTTTACTGGACCTATGAGCTTCACACCAAATTTGTTGATGCAATTCGAGAACTGGGAGTTGATTCGGCTAGCCCACTGCGCATACTCGAGATTATGAATGTGCCGGGGCTCTCTAGAATTAACGTTGAGTCTCACCTCAAGTACTATAGGAGATTGCTAAGGGATGGAAGGATAGCGTTAAACCATCATAAAGCCAGTTGGAGCTCAAGTGCTGGGCAGAGTTACAACCATGATGATTGGAGAGCCAAGAGCACCCAACCGTGTTTCAGCAATGACGGGACTAGCAGTCGTGTCAGCGACTCCTCTAACCCAAATCAGAATGCTCCGCCGAGCTATCTCAATACTCCTCAGGAGTATATGCCACAGTTCCAGCACATAGAAATTCCTCAGTTTGAGCGCGAATCAGTCATTAATGCTGTCCCTGAAGCGGATCTGGCATTGGTAGAGAGTGCACATATGAACCTGCCGGTCATCGGAGGAAGTTCCAATTCGAGGGGTCAAATTGCTCACGGCGAGAGCAAAGAGAGGAATCCCTCGCCTGCAGTCGACGACACCCAATCTGGGCACCAAGGGCTAGAAAGAACAGGTGATTTCCTTGATGAGGAGCTGGACACTTGGATCAATACTCTTCGGGAATGTATGTCTCAACCCCAACAGGGCAATGATGAAGGTTCCAGCTCAAAGACTCCAATCCCTCACAACGAAGGCAATGAAAGAAATCTGCCCCCAACAATCGTTGATACCCAACTTGAACATCAATGGCTCGAAGACCCGAGCAATTTCCTTGGCGGTGAGTTCAATCTTTGGCTCGATCAATTTGGAGCCGGAGGACCATCGCAGTGGTGACGCGAGGCCGGTGATCAAACGTCTGATGCAAGGCATGGCTACTCGATGAAAAATGCTTCGAGAAAAGGGGTTGAATACTCCTATTGCATATGTTGTTGATCGCACTGTAAGGTTCCCACGGGAACATCTTTCATTAATATCTAGAACTAATTGCGCGTGAGTGTCAACATCACCCTTTGAGCATCTTCAAGCCGAAGGCCGTGGATTAATCACTTAATCCGTAGAGCAAGTTCCATGAACCATAATTATCACCCGCAGAGCATAATGGAATCCATTCCTTCAATACAAGATACATTCGGCCGCGGAGCCACCCGTTTGGTAAAAGGACGTATCGTTCCTAGTTGATCTTCAATCAGATCAGGGGATAATGTTTCCTCTCTTCTTCCTCTCAGGTGATAAAAAGAGACAAGGCCCTAAAAGGCCATGCATTCAAATGGCTAAACAAACGTTGCCCAGCTGGGGGGCAGATGAACCATTGATGTTACAAACACTCCAAGCATGGATAGGCGGATTTGATAGAGGTTGTTCATATCAATACGCAACATCAGAATGGGATGAAAATCAAGAGTAAAGTTGTATCGTCCCAATTTGTCTTGAATTTGAGAATATGAATTAACACTTATTTTTTATCCTTGACATGGGAATCGCCTTGGAGACGAATAAGTTTTTACATCCCACATACTACCTGTTAGGGTACATGAGGGTAGGATGTATCGTTTCGATTTTCGAAAAATTCGTGAACATACAATGATATACTTCTTTTACATTTTCAGGGATCTCCAGCCACGGTGGACAGGTAGGTATCCCTTTCCCCCAATCCATTGAAGATGTTAAACAAAAAAAACACAGAGAGAAAAAGAAAAAGCTTTCAAAATCTGATGTCTAGAAAAGACATGGAATTCTAACTTCATTGGCATTCATGTTTTGAAACATGAGGTTGTCTGAACACGCATTGTGCACCATAAAATCCCCTTGACGGGTAAAATTTTTGGGAAAACGAAAGAGATTTTTCCAATCAAAAGTTGTTCAAAACTCTCAAAAGGATGTTTCCTCAAAAGAGAGGCAAGCTCAAATCCAAACACATCCTACATACACTTGAGAGATGAGTGGAGCGAATCAAATAGTAAAATCTGGACCTACGGAGGTAGGGACCATTCGCAGCGATTACATGGATTGGGACGACGGAGGCGTTCGTTTCATATCATAAACACTACAGGTGACCGTTGACAACCCACTTGAACGGCGGTTTTCATTCTTAACCCTGTCAAGAACCACCCCACACCGGGGCAAAAAGGAAGTAAGTCCAGCAGCATCAGGAGAAAATGGTTAGAAATTTTCTTGCTCGGACTAACATTAATCTTTGTGTGTTGTTTATATGGTAATCCAAGTGCCATAGGATGACGAGAAGCATTCATTCTCTATCCCACACACCATATCCTTTGCACAGCCAAGTTGAGCCTGCGAATTCATTTCATAAACCCCTGTTGGTGATCATGGGATGTTTCAAGATAGAAACTGTATCACTCCAAGAACGGAAGAAATCAAGAGATGGGATTTATAGAAAAATCTCATATCGGCGTTTAAGTGTGCTATGATTCAAGTTGTATATCTAGCACAATTTTCTGAACATCGTAGTTCCAAAGGAAAAGAAAAGGCGGGATTTCAACAAAAAATCCCCAGCATCAAGAAAAAGCAAAGTGCCTGGTAAAAGCAAGGCCGATGCTCGTGAAAACTGTTTGATTGATCCCCAATAAAGCCTAGTTGGGAAGAGAGAAAAACCCATAAAGGAGTCAGATCAAGAAGACTGCTCCCCAAACGATGTCAGCCATGGTGCAAAAACACGGACAGAATTGTCAATCTCTTAATACCACAAGAGACGTTCTCTAAAGGATTTGTGCACACCTCAAAAGCGGTTGCACACCTCAAAAATGGAAGATGCAGAATGGAAAAGACATGTAACAAATTTGCAATGATCACCAATGTCGAATCCTTCGTGATTTCTGGGCCAAAAACAAGCCTTTTTCGGTCCCCAATCCTACCAATGTTACAACCCTGAAACAGTCTTCTCTGACTAAGACACTTGGGTTAACATATAGCTTAGCTCGAAGAAGTACGAGCAAGACTCTTTCTTTCTCATTTTGCAGGGTTCTTGACTTGTAAACCCGGAGCAGATGGTGAAGATTTTCATTCGATGGCCCCGACTCCAAAGCATGTCCCCCTTGAAAACCAATATCCAAGCCCAACATTACGGTCCCGTGGAAGACTTCCCGACCGATCAAAATGTATGCGCTGCGAATGAGCCTAAAACCTAGGCACAGGTCAGTAGGGAATTGAGTGCATCCCCTAAAAATCATCACCTCAAAACAGGTGAGATGGCCTCCTTGTCGAGAAATATTCCAATTGACGTTTTGAGCAAACTCTTTTTGGGAATTTTCAAACTGTGGATCCAGATTTTCCATGCAAGGGATTCGTGATCACATTTGCACGTTGCAAAAATGTTTTGGATAACCTCCAGCATCAAAATGCACATCTCATGACTAAAGCTTAAGTCATAAAATTTTGTCAATTGGACAATTGCTGTCTTCTCAAAGATTACCAATATTTTCTTGGGGAAGAGAAACCCTTAAAAAAAATCCTTTTCAAAATATCAAACAGTCTCATCGGACGTGGAGAACCCTTGTCATGAGACCCCCTTTTCAAAAATATCAAACAGTCTCATCGGACGTGGAGAACCCTCGTCATGAGACCCCTTTTCAAAGCAAACAAAGGTAGATACCCCCTGAAGGATCAACACAAGGTAGATACCGCCTGAAGGGTCAAACCAAGGTAGAAACCGCCTGAAGGGTCAACACAAAGGTAGATACCGCCTGAAGGGTCAACTCAAGGTAGATACCGCCTGAAGGGTCAAATCAAGGTAGAAACCGCCTGAAGGGTCAACACAAAGGTAGACACCGCCTGAAGGGTCAACTCAAGGTAGACACCGCCTGAAGGGTCAACCAAAGGTAGAAACCGCCTGAAGGGTCAATCCAAAGGTAGATACCGCCATAAGGATCAATCCCATGGTCCGATCCACCATACGGATCAAAACTTTGACTAATTCTAAATGTTGGAGAAGTTATTTTCCTAGGTAAGCCTTACTGTAGGTGAACCGCTTATGGTCTGATCCACCATACGGATCAAAATCCTTGGCAAATTCCAAAGCGTGGGATGCGCCTTCCTTAGGTTCCTACCAGTCGGGAACCCCATAATGGTATGACCTACCATACAGGTCAGAGCTTAATCTCCCTAGGATATTCTGAACGAGTCATAGGTATCTTCTTGAAAGTCGTCGCAACCGGCAGCATCTGACAGGTGAGCTTCAGGTAAGCCTCTCTCACTCCGGCTCATGTTCGAATCGCAAGAGTAAACCGGTGATTAATTTGAGCATCCATCAAAAGACTTAAGGGTCCGATGTCATAGCATTTCTTTTCACGAGTCGAGTCGATCAGGACTCAGGTGTCACCTTGTCTTTGAGAGAAACCTCTGAGGGGATTCCTCTGATGAGATTCCTCTCAAAGAGGGGCAGCTGTTGACACCTAAATTTTGATCAAACTTTTATTTATTTATTTATTTATTTTTATATTTTAAAAAACAATTCATAAAAATATCAAAAAAATATCATAAAATCACAAAATCAACTTTGGAAGCCTTGGCTTGGCCTTAGGAACCATTTTGACCAAAAAAAATAATTTTCATAATTTTCATTTTTTTAATATTTTCGAAAAATACAAAAAAAAAAGAAAAGAAGAAAATCAAGAAAAATAATATTTGAGGTCACAAAAATTATATAAGAATATTCGGTATTTTTATTTTTATTTTATATATTTTCTGACCTCATAAAACAGTAAAATTCAGGTTCGATTTTAGGTATTCTCTGATCACCATAAAATTGAATTTGGCAAAAATATTAGTAATAATTAAAAGGAAAAGGATTGAAAACATCATCATTTAAAAGGAAAAGATGAATAATCATTTTGTCTTCGCTTTTGATTACTTTATTATTATTATTACTTTCTAATATTTTATTATATTATTATTTTATATTTATTTTTTTTTTATTCACCTTCCCCCTCCCATCATCCGTCTCCCCTCCTTCTTCCTCTTCTTTTTCTTTTCTTCTGGACGGACGGTGCTTCCTCTTCTTCCTCCTCCTCTTCTTCTTCTTCTTTTCTTCTTCTTCTTCTTAAAAAAAAAAAAAAGGAATCCTCACCTTCGTGCACTATTTGCCTTCGCCTTCGACCCTTCCGCCGTCGTCGCTAGCCGTCGTACCTCAAAGCCGCCGTGAATAACCCAAGACCCGCGGCCTCCACCCGTTTCGAAGTTTGGTTCGGGATTATTTCGGATCGGGCCAAATCCGTCATCGCCAAAGTGCGCTATCGCCTCCGGCGACAACCCCAGAGTCCTACCTCCTCCCTCGGAGCTTATGGAGCCTATGTGCCGCTGGTGGAGCCCAGAAACAGCCTCGGGTCACCACCCCATCGTCGGAGCGTGTCCGGACGTGTCCGGGCGTGTCGGGCGTGTCGGAGCGTGTCCGGACGAGTCCGGGCGTGTCGGGCGTGTCGGAGCGTGTCCGGACGTGTCCGGGCGTGTCGGACGTGTCGGAGCGTGTCCGGACGGGTCGGACGTGTCGGAGCGTGTCGGATGTGTCGGAGCGTGTCCGAACGTGTCCGGGCGTGTCGGACGTGTCGGCGCGTGTCGGAGCGTGTCGGAGCCGTGTCCGAACAGTGTCCGAACAGTGTCGGAACAGTGCATGAACAGTGTCGGAACAGTGCATGAACAGTGCATGAACAGTGTCAATTTTTTAATTTTTTAATTTTTTTTAATTTTTTAGTCTTAATTTGTGAAATTGACTATCCACATTCTAATGGTGATCGACAAGTAACGGGCATGGGGATGGTCGCAGGCTGGGGCTGGGCGATTGAAGGCTGGTGTCCAATCCGGTATGTTTTACGTACCCGATCCGTATATCAGGATTATTTTTCTAAAATATTGCATTTATAGACTTGATTTGTATGTATTTGTTTCAGTCTAGTGGTTAGCTTATTTATCTGGTTGAGTGTTATCTATTGTCAAAGACATGCTTTTTGTTAAAATATTTTCTGAAAATATAAAAAAATATTAATAAATCAAAAATGCCAAAAAAATGGAAAAATTAAAGAAAAACAAAAAAAAATTGAGAAAAATTGCAGAAAAATTCTAAAAATTGTCCAAGGCTGAAAATGACAAAAAATTGATTTGTTTTCATTTTTGGGATTTTCTCCCATTTAATCCAAAATGGCGATTTCACCCCTCAAAGGGTGAATCGTCTTTGATATTCTGATGAATTGTGGAAATTGCTTAGAATTTGGTGATGGGCCAGATGGGTGGTTAAACCTTATGTCTAAGATTTCCACATTTCATTTCCATTTTTAGAAAATGACGATTTTACCCTTCGAATGGTAAATCGGTTTCTAAAATTCCCGAAAATCATGAAAATTGCCAAAAAATAGGAAATGGGTCAATTGAGTGACCAAACCTGTTTTGACTCCGGATTCATTCCGAAATGATGATTTTGTCCTTTTTGGGCAAATTGTCCCCTTTGTCTCAAAATTACGATTTTGCCCCTGATGGGCAAAATCATGTCTAAATCATTCCTAAGCCTGATTGATGCTTCTCTAGGCCAATATGGCCTTATTAGGAATGCCATGTGATTTATTTGTACACTTGAATTCATCGATTTGTGCACTTTATTATTGATTGTGATTGCTATGATAGTCATTCCTATCTGCATGAACTCCTAGATTTAGAACTCGTACCCCACTCATCTGCATGAAATCTTTGGTCAGAAAATTCAGTCAACTTAGGTACCGAAAGGGCGTCAACTCTGACAGTTGACGTAACTAAGTCCCCGAACCCAGTTCTCTGGTTATCGCAGAATTGAATAGAAACTCCCGACTATTCAATAGGGTGGTCCAATCATACCCTCCAAAAAATGATTGGTGGCGACTCCTCGGCATGCACACTTAGCACATGTCACTAGACCACACTGAAGGTCGACTACGCATACCTCCGTTGCGATTTGGGTAATGGGCCTTGGGAGAGGCCCGCGTCCGACCAGACTGGACGGCCCATTAGCCCTCGAGAGCCCGACAACCTCGAGAGGGTCGCGACAGACTGGCGACTCCGCTGGGGACTTAGAGAACTTAAGCCGATTAAAAAGTTGATTGATTTTTCTAACATGTTTTATGCAGATACTCTTCAAGGTGAGGTACGTATTTTAACCCTTGAGGTGTTAAATGTTTTTGCAGATTGGAGAAATAAGGGGTGAAGTGTTTGTTAACTCTGTCTTATGCAGGTAGGAGTTTAGGATGTATGATTGTGTGGATGTTTATATTGAAGCGGTGTTTGCTAAATGAGATGCATGTTTATCGCTTTAGCACGACACCGAAAATACACACAACCGCGCCTAAAACCCCGGGCGCCGCCTATAGGAAAACAATAGAAGGGATTGAAAATGGAATCTCCGTGAGGAAAAACACGGGGTAATCCACTTTTCAATTCCGCTCATTTCGAAATATGGATCGAGCCCCAATGCAACGATAGTTGTGCAATGGAATCTGCTCTTTCCAGAACTCGAGGTGGGAACCTTAACCTTAGGTGTCAAATCCTCTGATTTTTAGAAGTTTACCATCACTTGTTTCATGCGCATGTCTTTGGGCGGTTGGTACACCTAAAACCGCACATAAGTCGACGAGTTTGGTTGGTAAGACTCTCTATCCCTCAAATCTATTACAGTTCATATAAATATAGGCATTTCATTCATTGCATTCTGGTGATTAGATTAAATGCCATTTCAAGGATAGATGTGTGTGTTTTTCCCAAACGTCCTTGATAGAAGACGAGGAGGATGATATCCCATGGCGAACACCGAGTGAGCAACAAAAGAGCCTACTATGGACCTTATTGAGATATCGTCCAATGAAGATGACGAGTTGGGGCAAGTGATCCGGAAGCCACAGATCGAACTTGGGGCATCCTTAAACGTTAGGATCACATTCCTTTGTTTCATTTTCCATTACTAGTCCTCTTGTATAGGGTTTATTTTTATCGAGGCTTTTTTTATCCCACCCCTTAGAGTGATTGTATTAGGGATCTATTGGTGTATACATTCAGATGGAACTTGGTTGTATTTCTTTTGACGGGTCATGGGAATGTGATAGTGGCATTTTCTCTAATCATCCGAATACTCCCAAGTCAAGTTTATAATTCCTTTAGAGGAAATTAAAATTGGAAGTCTTACACGACCTTTTGGTCGTATAGAGTAGTCCAATCTCAATTTCTCTAGAAGGAATTATACACTTGAATTGTTTCGTGCATGTTTTACGTTGCTGGTAATCCACGATAATTGATCGAGAATATCGACGTTGTTTTGAATTTAATGACGAGATAGATGTCCAAATTACTCTCGTTCTTAACAAAACGGCCTTGATTTGGATGCCGTATCTTCAATTAAATTTAAAACACGTTATTATGCCTCGCACTTTTGAGTAATTCGTTCCTCTCGAAATTGATCAAAAGCGATTATTGTGAATTACATTCCTTTCAATAGTATGCTTTCTTTCGAGGAATATTGATAAAAACTTTTCGCGCAAGATTAAAACCCTTGTAAAAGTTCTTGTCCTTATTAATCACGAGCAAGCATAAGATTGAAAGGGGTCTATGCTTTCTTTTTCAGATTATTCCTTCTGACTCGGTCTTTTCATTTGCAGGTGAAAAACAAGTAGTATAGAGAAATCTTCTCTTGGACAAATCTGCAACTATTCTTCCATCTGATCATGAGCGAGTTATAAAATCAGGACGTATTTGCTCGGCTTATTGATATTATGGTTCGGCTCACCCAAGTTGAAGATGTTTGGATGCTCGAAGAAATGAACCATACAGAAGTTAAAACACACACACGAGAACTTTCATTTATTTTGCTCGGCGGAGGGTTTTCAGAAGCAGGTCATACAAGTCGGGGTGGAAAAGTAAAGCCAAAGTGAGCCCTAATTAACGACACAAAGGATCCCAACTGACCCTCCATGTTATTAATGCTCTGCTCATACTCCCAGCTCCGCATGTTGTGGTCGGCAAGCCTGAGGAGAAGACTTCTGCATTCTCCCTTAACTTCGGCGACCTTGGCCTCGTGTTCTTCGGTGACTACTTCCAGGTCCCGAACCAGTCCATTCCCGCGAGCTATGTCCTCGGTTATCTTGTCGAGCCGTTCTTCCTGCCAGTCGCTCTGAAGCCTCAACAGGACGTTGCGGCGGTCATGCTCGCCGGTGGTCAGGGATATGGCCAATTGATCCACCAGATTTCTCCTCTCGCGAAGCAACGTCGCGACCCGCTCATTAGCAAACTCGACGGCCTTTTTGTAACTATCAACCAGATAGTTGGTCAGCACCAAATGATCAGATCGATCCTCATAACGAGCCCGCAAGACGCGAGCCACCAGAATCTCCCGATTAGCAACACGATAGGCCTCTAAGGAGTGTGCAAAGAGAGTCGGGAAAGTTCTATATTCCCTCCCCAGTGTAGTACCTTCGAGAGAAGTGGTATCAAGGTCCTCGAGCAGGACACAGATTGCATCCTCGGTTGCAGAATGATCGGTTATGTGCGCGTAACCGCGACCCAGTAGGTTATAAAGCTTTTCCCACTGGGCCAAGACATCAGTTGAAAAAGTGCGTACGGGAGAGGAGGCCATTTGCGTTGGGTTGGCTTGAGAATAAGACGAGTTTAACAGAGAGATTAGAAGGAAGAGGCTGATTATGCGAGAACGTTAACCTTCCATACATTAATTCCTCATTTTATAGCAACTCGAGGATGATGAAGGGTCTCAATAATAATGCTGGTGGAGCCCAGTTAGGGGGTAAAGCAGGAGGTCCCCTCACGAGAACCAATGGATTCGTTTCGATCCGCGATTTCCGGCTCATCAATTAAAAGATGTAAAAGATTTGTCGGGATCACCATTATTAGAGTTAGGTGGGAGGTAAGCGCAACTATCGAAGAGAGCCCTAACAGGATTTGGCAGTCCCATCACGTTGAAAAGCTAAGCGAGAAATTCAAGGTCTTGAGGGGGAACGTTTGCCTAATGATGCTTGAAGAGCGTCTCCTGAACATGCAAAGTCACTCGAAGAAAACTTTATAGGGAGTGAGCATACAGGAGAGAGTGGAGAACTCTGAGTGGGCAAGAACCAATCAAACATTTCTCAATCCAACATATTTAAGAGGTTACTGTCAGCTGCTAGAGGCGACTGACTCAAAAATCTCAGAAATTGAACCACAGAGGGATCTCGAAGATTCCAAGATCAAGTCTAACGCCAAAACCATGGAGCCCAACACTTCTGGCAACGGAAATCAAGATCACGGCGACGACGACAATGACATCCACAATGCTCAACTCGGGAAAAGAAGACGTCCTCACCAATACTCTCAGGAGGAAACCCAAATGCTGGAAACCCTTTTCAGTAAAAGCCATTACATGAAAAAGAAGTGGAGAATTGAATTGAGCCGGGAGTTGGGGATTAATCAGTCGAGGATCCAGTTTTGGTTTCAAAATAGGAGATCCAAATCGAGGGCTCAACGCAAACGTCAGGTGGTCGAGATTTTAAAGGAAGAAAACCAAAAGCTGCGAACAGAAAACATGAGGTATGAAAAAGCTCTCAATATCACCGTTTGCCCTCATTGCGATAACCTCGTCGCCCTCGGTAAGATATTCCCCGATAAGCCTCACGCGATGATTGAAGACGTTCATTTACCACCCTACTCCCTCGGGGCATCTCCTGCTCAACCAGATTTTGCCGGAGTCACGCATGAGCAGGATGATCCTACGAAGATGATACAAATGCCTCCTGGGGGATGGGATTTGCATCGCTTTGATTGGAGTTACAGTTTCAAGGAGCTGGATGTTACCGCCGACCAGCTCAAAGCATATCAGCCTCATGCACAACAATTTTCGATAGGGTCGGGTCCTGCTGGAGATGAGTTAATCAGTCGTCAAGCCATCGATGCAATTTTGGGCCACGATAAGAGGAGGTTCGCTTGGCCCCCTGAACTGCATTCCAAATTCCTAGATGTGGTTCACCAAATGGGGATCGACTCAGCAACTCCGACGCGCATATTTAAGGCCATGAATGTACCGGGGCTTAGTAAGGAGCTGGTCAGGAATCACCTTGCTGCCTACAGAAAGCTATTAAGACAACGTCGAGCGGAGCTAAATCGGGAGGAATCCGTCTCGAGCTCAAAAGCTAGGGGCGACCGCCATTGTAATGCTCAGGCATCAAGAGATACCCGGCCAAATCTAAGCATCAATCAAGCTAGCAACCCGACCACCGGCAAACTGAAAGCTGATCAGAATGTCCTCCCAGGCCATTTCAACACTTCTCAAGAGCGCGTGTCACAAGTACAGCGAGTGCGCACTCCTCCATTTGAGCAGCAGTCGGCTGGTGCTCTGCCTGCCGCTGGTCAACCCACGACAGACGATTTCTTCGATGAGGGGCTCGATGCCTTGTTCAATCAGTGGGAAGCTGGCATGCTTGGACAGCCATGATCTAGCACCTGACTCGGGGCACGATGGGTCGGTCACTACGAACACCCATAGAAAGAAGAGCATGTTCACGAGTAGATCACTCATTTTATCCGTTGTAAAGTTCCTACGGGAACATTTTTCTTTAATGACTATAGTTAATTCTATATTAAAACCAACGCTATCGACGAACATCGTCATGCTCAGTTGTGATGATCCATTGTTAGATTAAGTCTGAAACCAGAGACGGTCTTTAAAATTTTGAGTGGCCACGAACTCATTCCTCACCAAGCGCCCGGGATGCTGAAATGAAGAGTAACAGCATGCACAGGGAAAATGCCACTTTCGTTTGAACGATGAAAAGGGGTTGAGAGAAGATCATAGCGTTAATTCCCATGGAGCTAAATGAATTAAACGGAGTCATTAATTGCGGGTCCACCGCTGCTCCCCACGTTCTCGGGCCTAGCAAATCATAAAAGGCGCCGAAAGATTGTAGACCCACCACTTTGAAGACTGAACTAGGGGACGAGCGCAATACTCGATGAAACCGAATCAATGCAAGAGAGTTTGTGATCCTATCACGAGGAAAAAGAAAGGGGAATACAGACGATGAGTAATTGCAGGATCTCGGGAGGAGCGCTTGCTTGCTGGTCTTCATATGCAGCCTGAAGGATGGTTCCAGGACACACACAATCACTTGAGAAAATTTCTAGAGTGAGCAAACACGTAAGAGCGAATTGAGAAAGCTGAGTGAACTAGATCAGCCCGAGATACCCCGATCCATCATGTTTAAAAGTTATTCCCATCTGCTAGAAACGCCCGACCTGGACATTTATGAGCACGAACTGCTGGGAGACTTTGAAGATCCTGGAGCTGAATCCTGCTCGAAGGCCATAGAGACTGACTCCTCCAGCGATGAAATTCTAGGTTTCAGCTACGAAGAAGGAGTATACAATGATGACCGGAGTCGGAAAAGGAAGCAACTACAACGCCACACTCCAGGCCAAATCCGAGAGCTCGAAGCTTTCTTCAATGAATGCCCCACTCCAAGCAAACGACAGAAAATGGAGTTGAGCCGAAAAATAGGATTGGAGCTTTCGAAGGTCAAGTTTTGGTTCGCCAACAAACGAACCCGGGTGAAACAGCAATACGCAGACCATGAGTTACTGGTCCTGAAGGAGGAGAATGAGAAGCTTCAAGTTGAAAGCGCGAGATATAAGGAAGCTCTGACCAAGGCCACCTGCCTTAATTGTGGTAATCCTGTTGTCCTCGGCGAGGTGTTCCTCGATGAACCATCCCTGTTGACGAATAACGCTCAGCTGTTACCGTATTCTCCACAGCATTTTCCGACACAGCCAGATACCGCCGGAGATCTGCATGAGCAAGTCAACACCATAGAATCAACACCAACATCCTCTGAGAAATGGGATATGAATCATCACAGGGGGAATTCTCTCAATGACGAACTCGCTGTCGCAGCCAGCCAATCCAAAGTCGGTGAGTCCCTCCCTGGACAACTTTTGAAACGACTAGATCCCGTAGAGAATAGCTACCGAAGTATTGACGATATTTTGGGTGATAAGAGAACAAGGTTTTACTGGACCTATGAGCTTCACACCAAATTTGTTGATGCAATTCGAGAACTGGGAGTTGATTCGGCTAGCCCACTGCGCATACTCGAGATTATGAATGTGCCGGGGCTCTCTAGAATTAACGTTGAGTCTCACCTCAAGTACTATAGGAGATTGCTAAGGGATGGAAGGATAGCGTTAAACCATCATAAAGCCAGTTGGAGCTCAAGTGCTGGGCAGAGTTACAACCATGATGATTGGAGAGCCAAGAGCACCCAACCGTGTTTCAGCAATGACGGGACTAGCAGTCGTGTCAGCGACTCCTCTAACCCAAATCAGAATGCTCCGCCGAGCTATCTCAATACTCCTCAGGAGTATATGCCACAGTTCCAGCACATAGAAATTCCTCAGTTTGAGCGCGAATCAGTCATTAATGCTGTCCCTGAAGCGGATCTGGCATTGGTAGAGAGTGCACATATGAACCTGCCGGTCATCGGAGGAAGTTCCAATTCGAGGGGTCAAATTGCTCACGGCGAGAGCAAAGAGAGGAATCCCTCGCCTGCAGTCGACGACACCCAATCTGGGCACCAAGGGCTAGAAAGAACAGGTGATTTCCTTGATGAGGAGCTGGACACTTGGATCAATACTCTTCGGGAATGTATGTCTCAACCCCAACAGGGCAATGATGAAGGTTCCAGCTCAAAGACTCCAATCCCTCACAACGAAGGCAATGAAAGAAATCTGCCCCCAACAATCGTTGATACCCAACTTGAACATCAATGGCTCGAAGACCCGAGCAATTTCCTTGGCGGTGAGTTCAATCTTTGGCTCGATCAATTTGGAGCCGGAGGACCATCGCAGTGGTGACGCGAGGCCGGTGATCAAACGTCTGATGCAAGGCATGGCTACTCGATGAAAAATGCTTCGAGAAAAGGGGTTGAATACTCCTATTGCATATGTTGTTGATCGCACTGTAAGGTTCCCACGGGAACATCTTTCATTAATATCTAGAACTAATTGCGCGTGAGTGTCAACATCACCCTTTGAGCATCTTCAAGCCGAAGGCCGTGGATTAATCACTTAATCCGTAGAGCAAGTTCCATGAACCATAATTATCACCCGCAGAGCATAATGGAATCCATTCCTTCAATACAAGATACATTCGGCCGCGGAGCCACCCGTTTGGTAAAAGGACGTATCGTTCCTAGTTGATCTTCAATCAGATCAGGGGATAATGTTTCCTCTCTTCTTCCTCTCAGGTGATAAAAAGAGACAAGGCCCTAAAAGGCCATGCATTCAAATGGCTAAACAAACGTTGCCCAGCTGGGGGGCAGATGAACCATTGATGTTACAAACACTCCAAGCATGGATAGGCGGATTTGATAGAGGTTGTTCATATCAATACGCAACATCAGAATGGGATGAAAATCAAGAGTAAAGTTGTATCGTCCCAATTTGTCTTGAATTTGAGAATATGAATTAACACTTATTTTTTATCCTTGACATGGGAATCGCCTTGGAGACGAATAAGTTTTTACATCCCACATACTACCTGTTAGGGTACATGAGGGTAGGATGTATCGTTTCGATTTTCGAAAAATTCGTGAACATACAATGATATACTTCTTTTACATTTTCAGGGATCTCCAGCCACGGTGGACAGGTAGGTATCCCTTTCCCCCAATCCATTGAAGATGTTAAACAAAAAAAACACAGAGAGAAAAAGAAAAAGCTTTCAAAATCTGATGTCTAGAAAAGACATGGAATTCTAACTTCATTGGCATTCATGTTTTGAAACATGAGGTTGTCTGAACACGCATTGTGCACCATAAAATCCCCTTGACGGGTAAAATTTTTGGGAAAACGAAAGAGATTTTTCCAATCAAAAGTTGTTCAAAACTCTCAAAAGGATGTTTCCTCAAAAGAGAGGCAAGCTCAAATCCAAACACATCCTACATACACTTGAGAGATGAGTGGAGCGAATCAAATAGTAAAATCTGGACCTACGGAGGTAGGGACCATTCGCAGCGATTACATGGATTGGGACGACGGAGGCGTTCGTTTCATATCATAAACACTACAGGTGACCGTTGACAACCCACTTGAACGGCGGTTTTCATTCTTAACCCTGTCAAGAACCACCCCACACCGGGGCAAAAAGGAAGTAAGTCCAGCAGCATCAGGAGAAAATGGTTAGAAATTTTCTTGCTCGGACTAACATTAATCTTTGTGTGTTGTTTATATGGTAATCCAAGTGCCATAGGATGACGAGAAGCATTCATTCTCTATCCCACACACCATATCCTTTGCACAGCCAAGTTGAGCCTGCGAATTCATTTCATAAACCCCTGTTGGTGATCATGGGATGTTTCAAGATAGAAACTGTATCACTCCAAGAACGGAAGAAATCAAGAGATGGGATTTATAGAAAAATCTCATATCGGCGTTTAAGTGTGCTATGATTCAAGTTGTATATCTAGCACAATTTTCTGAACATCGTAGTTCCAAAGGAAAAGAAAAGGCGGGATTTCAACAAAAAATCCCCAGCATCAAGAAAAAGCAAAGTGCCTGGTAAAAGCAAGGCCGATGCTCGTGAAAACTGTTTGATTGATCCCCAATAAAGCCTAGTTGGGAAGAGAGAAAAACCCATAAAGGAGTCAGATCAAGAAGACTGCTCCCCAAACGATGTCAGCCATGGTGCAAAAACACGGACAGAATTGTCAATCTCTTAATACCACAAGAGACGTTCTCTAAAGGATTTGTGCACACCTCAAAAGCGGTTGCACACCTCAAAAATGGAAGATGCAGAATGGAAAAGACATGTAACAAATTTGCAATGATCACCAATGTCGAATCCTTCGTGATTTCTGGGCCAAAAACAAGCCTTTTTCGGTCCCCAATCCTACCAATGTTACAACCCTGAAACAGTCTTCTCTGACTAAGACACTTGGGTTAACATATAGCTTAGCTCGAAGAAGTACGAGCAAGACTCTTTCTTTCTCATTTTGCAGGGTTCTTGACTTGTAAACCCGGAGCAGATGGTGAAGATTTTCATTCGATGGCCCCGACTCCAAAGCGGGTCCCCCTTGAAAACCAATATCCAAGCCCAACATTACGGTCCCGTGGAAGACCTCCCGACCGATCAAAATGTATGCGCTGCGAATGAGCCTAAAACCTAGGCACAGGTCAGTAGGGAATTGAGTGCATCCCCTAAAAATCATCACCTCAAAACAGGTGAGATGGCCTCCTTGTCGAGAAATATTCCAATTGACGTTTTGAGCAAACTCTTTTTGGGAATTTTCAAACTGTGGATCCAGATTTTCCATGCAAGGGATTCGTGATCACATTTGCACGTTGCAAAAATGTTTTGGATAACCTCCAGCATCAAAATGCACATCTCATGACTAAAGCTTAAGTCATAAAATTTTGTCAATTGGACAATTGCTGTCTTCTCAAAGATTACCAATATTTTCTTGGGGAAGAGAAACCCTTAAAAAAAATCCTTTTCAAAATATCAAACAGTCTCATCGGACGTGGAGAACCCTTGTCATGAGACCCCCTTTTCAAAAATATCAAACAGTCTCATCGGACGTGGAGAACCCTCGTCATGAGACCCCTTTTCAAAGCAAACAAAGGTAGATACCCCCTGAAGGATCAACACAAGGTAGATACCGCCTGAAGGGTCAAACCAAGGTAGAAACCGCCTGAAGGGTCAACACAAAGGTAGATACCGCCTGAAGGGTCAACTCAAGGTAGATACCGCCTGAAGGGTCAAATCAAGGTAGAAACCGCCTGAAGGGTCAACACAAAGGTAGACACCGCCTGAAGGGTCAACTCAAGGTAGACACCGCCTGAAGGGTCAACCAAAGGTAGAAACCGCCTGAAGGGTCAATCCAAAGGTAGATACCGCCATAAGGATCAATCCCATGGTCCGATCCACCATACGGATCAAAACTTTGACTAATTCTAAATGTTGGAGAAGTTATTTTCCTAGGTAAGCCTTACTGTAGGTGAACCGCTTATGGTCTGATCCACCATACGGATCAAAATCCTTGGCAAATTCCAAAGCGTGGGATGCGCCTTCCTTAGGTTCCTACCAGTCGGGAACCCCATAATGGTATGACCTACCATACAGGTCAGAGCTTAATCTCCCTAGGATATTCTGAACGAGTCATAGGTATCTTCTTGAAAGTCGTCGCAACCGGCAGCATCTGACAGGTGAGCTTCAGGTAAGCCTCTCTCACTCCGGCTCATGTTCGAATCGCAAGAGTAAACCGGTGATTAATTTGAGCATCCATCAAAAGACTTAAGGGTCCGATGTCATAGCATTTCTTTTCACGAGTCGAGTCGATCAGGACTCAGGTGTCACCTTGTCTTTGAGAGAAACCTCTGAGGGGATTCCTCTGATGAGATTCCTCTCAAAGAGGGGCAGCTGTTGACACCTAAATTTTGATCAAACTTTTATTTATTTATTTATTTATTTTTATATTTTAAAAAACAATTCATAAAAATATCAAAAAAATATCATAAAATCACAAAATCAACTTTGGAAGCCTTGGCTTGGCCTTAGGAACCATTTTGACCAAAAAAAATAATTTTCATAATTTTCATTTTTTTAATATTTTCGAAAAATACAAAAAAAAAAAAGAAAAGAAGAAAATCAAGAAAAATAATATTTGAGGTCACAAAAATTATATAAGAATATTCGGTATTTTTATTTTTATTTTATATATTTTCTGACCTCATAAAACAGTAAAATTCAGGTTCGATTTTAGGTATTCTCTGATCACCATAAAATTGAATTTGGCAAAAATATTAGTAATAATTAAAAGGAAAAGGATTGAAAACATCATCATTTAAAAGGAAAAGATGAATAATCATTTTGTCTTCGCTTTTGATTACTTTATTATTATTATTACTTTCTAATATTTTATTATATTATTATTTTATATTTATTTTTTTTTTATTCACCTTCCCCCTCCCATCATCCGTCTCCCCTCCTTCTTCCTCTTCTTTTTCTTTTCTTCTGGACGGACGGTGCTTCCTCTTCTTCCTCCTCCTCTTCTTCTTCTTCTTTTCTTCTTCTTCTTCTTAAAAAAAAAAAAAAGGAATCCTCACCTTCGTGCACTATTTGCCTTCGCCTTCGACCCTTCCGCCGTCGTCGCTAGCCGTCGTACCTCAAAGCCGCCGTGAATAACCCAAGACCCGCGGCCTCCACCCGTTTCGAAGTTTGGTTCGGGATTATTTCGGATCGGGCCAAATCCGTCATCGCCAAAGTGCGCTATCGCCTCCGGCGACAACCCCAGAGTCCTACCTCCTCCCTCGGAGCTTATGGAGCCTATGTGCCGCTGGTGGAGCCCAGAAACAGCCTCGGGTCACCACCCCATCGTCGGAGCGTGTCCGGACGTGTCCGGGCGTGTCGGGCGTGTCGGAGCGTGTCCGGACGAGTCCGGGCGTGTCGGGCGTGTCGGAGCGTGTCCGGACGTGTCCGGGCGTGTCGGACGTGTCGGAGCGTGTCCGGACGGGTCGGACGTGTCGGAGCGTGTCGGATGTGTCGGAGCGTGTCCGAACGTGTCCGGGCGTGTCGGACGTGTCGGCGCGTGTCGGAGCGTGTCGGAGCCGTGTCCGAACAGTGTCCGAACAGTGTCGGAACAGTGCATGAACAGTGTCGGAACAGTGCATGAACAGTGCATGAACAGTGTCAATTTTTTAATTTTTTAATTTTTTTTAATTTTTTAGTCTTAATTTGTGAAATTGACTATCCACATTCTAATGGTGATCGACAGGTAACGGGCATGGGGATGGTCGCAGGCTGGGGCTGGGCGATTGAAGGCTGGTGTCCAATCCGGTATGTTTTACGTACCCGATCCGTATATCAGGATTATTTTTCTAAAATATTGCATTTATAGACTTGATTTGTATGTATTTGTTTCAGTCTAGTGGTTAGCTTATTTATCTGGTTGAGTGTTATCTATTGTCAAAGACATGCTTTTTGTTAAAATATTTTCTGAAAATATAAAAAAATATTAATAAATCAAAAATGCCAAAAAAAATGGAAAAATTAAAGAAAAACAAAAAAAAATTGAGAAAAATTGCAGAAAAATTCTAAAAATTGTCCAAGGCTGAAAATGACAAAAAATTGATTTGTTTTCATTTTTGGGATTTTCTCCCATTTAATCCAAAATGGCGATTTCACCCCTCAAAGGGTGAATCGTCTTTGATATTCTGATGAATTGTGGAAATTGCTTAGAATTTGGTGATGGGCCAGATGGGTGGTTAAACCTTATGTCTAAGATTTCCACATTTCATTTCCATTTTTAGAAAATGACGATTTTACCCTTCGAATGGTAAATCGGTTTCTAAAATTCCCGAAAATCATGAAAATTGCCAAAAAATAGGAAATGGGTCAATTGAGTGACCAAACCTGTTTTGACTCCGGATTCATTCCGAAATGATGATTTTGTCCTTTTTGGGCAAATTGTCCCCTTTGTCTCAAAATTACGATTTTGCCCCTGATGGGCAAAATCATGTCTAAATCATTCCTAAGCCTGATTGATGCTTCTCTAGGCCAATATGGCCTTATTAGGAATGCCATGTGATTTATTTGTACACTTGAATTCATCGATTTGTGCACTTTATTATTGATTGTGATTGCTATGATAGTCATTCCTATCTGCATGAACTCCTAGATTTAGAACTCGTACCCCACTCATCTGCATGAAATCTTTGGTCAGAAAATTCAGTCAACTTAGGTACCGAAAGGGCGTCAACTCTGACAGTTGACGTAACTAAGTCCCCGAACCCAGTTCTCTGGTTATCGCAGAATTGAATAGAAACTCCCGACTATTCAATAGGGTGGTCCAATCATACCCTCCAAAAAATGATTGGTGGCGACTCCTCGGCATGCACACTTAGCACATGTCACTAGACCACACTGAAGGTCGACTACGCATACCTCCGTTGCGATTTGGGTAATGGGCCTTGGGAGAGGCCCGCGTCCGACCAGACTGGACGGCCCATTAGCCCTCGAGAGCCCGACAACCTCGAGAGGGTCGCGACAAACACGAAGCACGTTTCTTCTCTCTTGGAGAGCACGCAAGCATTTTGTCACGTCCCAAACCCAGCGAGCACTCGAGCATCCCACCAAGGCATTCCTTATAGTTGACTCCTTGGATCCTTCGGCCCACAACTTACCAGAACCACACAATACAATGCACAAGCGAAAACGAGACAACGACTCATTTTCTTCATTACAAAGAGATGAATTTAGGATGTTTCAACACAAGGACATTTACTCCCAAGATAATGCATGGATTAGATTTACAACTCTAACTCCAAAACATAAAGAAATCCTCCCAGACATCGAAAGAGAAGATAAACATCCCAACTAGTCGAACTCCTCTTCGACCTCTTCGTCTTCATCGTCCTCCAGGGGTCTCCATCAAGACTTCGAGTCTGAAAATATTGATCCCACAACGGGGTGAGATAATAATCTCAATAAGTCGACCCTAACCATAAGCTAGGCTATTAGTACCTCCAGGCACTTTTGAAAATACGCTAGTTTTGAAAATAGTTCTTTTCAAACATGAAAATTTGCAAAACATGGCACGTCAAGGATCTCAGGCATATAATGACTTGTGTCATTCATAGATTTACTTTCTAATCCGAACCTCATATGCCACAGAGACACGTTAGGCAACCATTGCACTCCAGGCATATTAGCACAATGGTTAGTTCATAAATCATTTCTTGTTGACTCACTGGCCAAAACACTTCTCAAGGGCTCAATTCCGTGTTCTGACGCATCAGGATATAAATAGCCCTCGCGTTCTGACGCATCAAGGTTCGATTAGCCATTGGGATCTCAGCTCAATCAATTAAGGTTTGCCATCATATGCCCTACTTATTATAAGTTGAGGGCTCATTATTCAAGCACATTGGCTTATCATTTCAAGTGAGCCATTCATCCCTACACAAACTTCATGCCTTTACATTCAACCACATGATTACCGAATGCACAACCATGCATCGAACGTGCAATATCAATCAAATACTCCGTCGCATGCCACATTTCACACACGGCACCTCATTATCAAGCATTCACAGCTTTAAATTCAATATTTTTAGGCATGAAAACATGGTGCTCAATCAAGGACAAGTCATCAAAATCTCCATACACAAAGCTGTCCACTATTGACCTCTACGACCAGGTTTATTCCCGAATAAACTGACATTTCTATGTTAACTTTTCGAGAAATATGTTTTCAAAATCTTATCCCTCATGGTCTTACGGACGTATAGACGAAAACGAAACTCAATTTGGACATTGGACAACTTAGAACGACCCGTTTTAAAATAGGTGCACGCTGAAAACAGTTTCCTCGGCATCTCGGGTCACCAACGTATTTCATCTCAAAACAACTTTTCAAACACTTCTAATTCAATCAAAATCCACCCATTAGTAACCCAACATCCTAACAAAGGGTTAAAAATCTTCTCACCACAAAATCAAGCAAGCGAAATTCCACAATTAGTCGCTTGAAGTTCCCTAAATCAGCCGGCCAGAACAGGGCAGGGTCAGTCCGATGATTTCCAAGTCATACAACGCCTCGACGGACTTCAAATGTACCATGGTTCCTTTGCCGATCAGTGCGGATAGATTTTGTCCGAAGATGGGGTGCCAAATGAACCCTTGAAGCCGACGAAAATAAGCTTTCTCCCAAACCGGATTCCAAACTGACCCGCCTGACCTTTGCCTATTCAAACTCAATCCGATGTCGGATGAAGAAGTTATGGCCGAAACAATGGGGAAGTCGGACAGGGCAGCGACTGGCCGGACAGGGTTTCTTGCGAGGAAGAAGAAGAAGAAGAAAGTGAGGGAGAGGAGAGCTTTCTTCCACAAATTTCCTTAGTCAAACTTATTGAATGGTAGTTGAAATAGTGTCTCATTAAAGCTTAGTGGATGGCTTTATCCTTATGATGACACTTGGCACTTAGCCAATTCCTTTCAAATGTCGAAATTCCTCATTGTCCGATATCCAATATCGAGGCCCCTTTCCATGTTATTAGCCTTCAAGAGAGTCAGAATTCGGAATGTCACACATTCAAATATAATTTTGATTGAAATTATAGTTTAAAAATAAGAGGATTTTGTTAAGGAGGTTAATCATACTTGGAGAAATAGCTTTTTAAGACAAATTACATCTAACATGAGGATGAAAGAAAAAGTACTTGTTAATCATATCCTTGTAGATAAGGGAAAACATATAATGTATGCAAATGCAAGAGGGATAATCATCTAAAAGTCCTAATCTTGTTTTATACTATTCAATTTGTCAATTTAGTTGTAAATATTTTGACATTTTTTCAATGTAGTTCTTCGGTCAATCTTGATGAAGTTCGACCATCAGCGATCGGCAAAGGGAAATAGAAAAAAAAAAGAGAAATGAAAAAGGTTAGAAAAGTAAATGACAAAAAATAAAAAATTCTTAATATTTTAGAAATTTTGCAAAAATCGCACATGTCTTCCACTAAAACTAGCAAGAAGCACTACATTGGCAAATAGCAAAAATGTTTCGGACTAAATTGATCAACAAAAAATTTAGGTTTGAATTGGCCAATATTAGCATATCCATTAGCCAAATTAGACGAAGTTAACGGAAGCACTCGATTGCATCAATTTGACAAATTTATAACTTGATTTCTCTTTTTGCAAGGTTTTGGACTCAATTACATCACCTTGATAAGATTCAAGACTTCTAGAATACATTGTTAGAATATTTTATTTTAATATTCAATTGTGGGCTTTATTAATTGTTACTGTAATTATTAATTGATCTAATAAAAAAAGATATATACAGTTTTCTAATCCTAGTCAGATATGTTGCTGGATAGTGTGGGCCGAAATAACATTATCCTTGATGAGAGGGTAGGTTTCATTATCTATAAATAGAACTCAAGTCCTCCCTCTGAACCCTAATGTCCGCATAACCTCACATCTAGAATCGTCTGAAGCGATAGTGAATGGTCGTCTCATTGAAGCCAGTAATAAAGATGGTTCATAGAAGAGAAGTTCTTGAGTATCGGATCGTCGCAATTCCGCATCAAGATCGATGGATCCGAAAACAGGTGCGTCAATTCTTTTACTTTATGAATCTGTGATTCGTGAATCTATACGTGATGATCTTTGGTTGCTGCATACGGATTATAGTCGTAGCTTACATACATATCCCTAAAAAATTAGTGGTTAACCAAATAAAGCAAATAAAAATCTCCTACTAAAAACATAAAATGCAGCAAAAAGAAGAAGAAGATGAAACTCGATAGCTAAAAGTCCATAGTAGATATATGTGCGATTGTCACCGGCCTTTTGTTAATAATATATTTTTGGTAATACATTAGTGCTTACTCAAATAACACAAGTAAAAATATCTAACTAACTTAAAAAAAACACTCAAAGTCTTGGAATTTGTTAACTAAGTGTAGCATGACAACACTTCTGGAGCAAAAATGCTTTTGATAACACAACTTATGGAGCAAAAACCGGTTTAGTTGTGCAACTTTATTTTTCTACTTTTAAAGTATTTTTTACTCCAGAAAAAGCTCTGAAGCCACTTGAAAAGTATAAAAAAAAAATTACTTCTCTTCAGAAGTAGAAAAATCAACTTTTGCTCACAAGAAGAAGCAAAAATTCAATTTCTGGCAAAAAGTTAATTTCTAGAGTAGAAGCATTGCCATGTGCGCCTCAAAAGATAAAAAAAATAAAAATAAAAGCTAAGGGTCTGTTTGACAACGATTCTGATTCTCTTATTTTGTTTATTGGAACAAAAAAGATGAGAAACATGTCTGACTCTATTCCCGAGAATAGTTTTAGGGCAAAAACAAGAATAAAAAAATTTAATTCTAAAAAAAATCACTTTTAAAAATCACAAAATACACCAAAATCTTAGTTCTTTTAAAGAATTAAGTCCACGTGGGCTTCCATGTGAACTTTTGAACTTAAAAAAATTAAAATTATATTTGAAAATTTACTAACATCTAATTTACTAAATGCATTTTTCTAAATTAAATTTAAAAATAAGATTTAACATCTAACAAAAAAAGTAAAAAATTTAAAAGGAGGGATTTGAAAATTTAAGAAAATTCAAAATTTTTAAGAAAATTTTTAAAAAATGGAAAAAGTTAAAAAAACATATTAATTTTTTTAAAAAAAGATGAAATTTTTTAAAAATAATTCTCGTCAAATGCAGTCTGATTCTCTAAAAATCATTTAGGAAACAGAATCAGAAAATATGATTATAATCAAATTATTTTTTGGATCAAACAGTTGCCGAACATACCCTAAATATCTAATATTCTCAATTATCTAAGAGCAAAGACTATGTAGCTCCTATTTATATGTAATTCAAAAATTAGTTTCCGCACAAAAAAAATATAAGATATGAAAATGAAGGGTTGAATAACATCTAATTTGGTGAAATTTTTTGGTTTAAATGTAAAGAAAAAAATTGGGCAATATTGAAACATGAAGTACAAGAAGCCCATATATGTTCTGAAAAGAGTTTTGCCAGCATAACAATCGACTTTGATAGTAATTTTGAGTCACAAATTCTTGAAGGAGTTGATGCCATAATAATTTTAAATTATTTATTATTTTGTGACTCACAATAGACTTTTAATCTTATAGTGAATTAAGAATAATCATATAATCATTTCATTTTGGGAAAATTTTAATTAAGAACCCAAAGCGTCTTTATTTTCTCATATAAGGGCCTGAAGTATATCTTGTTTCAATTAGAGGTCTAAAGTGCTCAATTTTTTTTGAAAGAAGGACTTGATTGATGGGCATTTTCGTGCTTTACTTATTTGGATTTTTTTTCTTTTATTTTTTCTCTCCTCCTCAGGCCATCGCCTGGCTGACGCCGGCGAGGGCTTCCATTGGTCACGCCAACGATGGTTACCCTCGCCCGTCCAGGCATAAACTCAATCTCTCAATCTCTTGTTTCACTAACCTCCATGGATGACCTCAACCTTCAACAAAGGCCTACGCCCCCTCTATGTGGGAACGAGCCACCATGGAGGACTTCCGTTCGAAGTTATCCATGCCCAGAATGAGACCCACGACCTCTCTTGCTCCTTGTTGCGAACTCCATATTTGAGCAGAAATAGATAGGTTGCGGAATCTCCTCGCACGAGGGTTACCTACCCTCACCTGGGTCCTCAACCCTCGCCAAAGCGGACAAAGCCGCCCTTGCTCGATGTCGGCCTGAGCGAGGGTAGCTTGAAGCCGGCTCGACGAGGGCGGCTGCTGGCCCTTGCCTGAGGCCGGCTATGGCCTGGGGAAGGGGAGAGGAGAAAAAAGAAAAAGAAAAGGCAAAAAGAAAGAAATGAAAAATAGAACAAAAATTTAAAAAGTAAAGCACAAAAATATTGTTTTATTAGGTCAGTTTAACCATTTTAGACCTTTATTTGTATAAGGTCCACTTGATGCTCTTATTTGATAAAAAAAAATGAGGCATTTCGGGTCCTTTATTCAAAAAATGTCCTCTCTTTTTTGAGAAAGCCCATGAGAGAGAAAAAGTAGAATAAATCTACTATTATTTCGGGAAATGTCTTATATGTAGTTAAACAAAAGATAGTAAAAATGTTCCAAGCAATAGGTAGAAATATTGTGGCCTACATCTGTATAATGTCGATTTCTCTTTCTAAGTAGAAGAGCGCCCAATAATCTAGATAAATATAAATGGTTTTTGAATTTGTACAAGATTTTCTATTCAAATTTTTGCAATGCATGATTGAAATTAGCTGAGGATGACATGTCTATCGAAACTCGATAATAAATGCATGATATACACAGAATCTTGAAAAGCAATGTTCGTGTCAAGAAATCACATCGCTTTATGTCTCTGATTATGGTTTTTATGTTTGAGAATTTTACGGTTCTACTCTCTAATCAGAATTTTTCGAGCTCGAGTCGACAGACATATATTGGCTCTAATTAAACCGGATTTGAATTTAGAGAAGTCAAGAGTGAAAGATTTTGATTGGTGGATAGATCGCAATAGATTGCCGGGAGAGAACAGAGGAGCACCCAGGGTACTTTCCCCCTCCTCGTACGCACACACAAGCTAGTAGAATAACCTCTCACGATAAGCCTCCACTGCTCCTGTGAGAGCAAAAGGGGCTACGCCAATGGCGACGAGGATAAGCTGCAGCGTGTGGTTCGTAAACCCTTGGCATGCCATATCCTCCAAGCCTTCCATTTCGAAGCCTCGTCTCCAATTCCGCCACACCCTTTTCTCTTCTTCTTCTTCGTCGACTCGTGGAGCTATGTGCTGTGCTGGGTCGAGCAACGGCACTTCGGAGACCGACCCTTTTGTCCTCACAACACCGCTTTATTACGTCAATGCCCCTCCTCACATGGGCAGCGCCTACACTACCATTGCTGCTGATGCTATCGCTCGCTTTCAGGTTTTGTCTTCAGACATTGTTCATCTTTCGTTGACAAAATTCTTTTTTTTTTAAATCGTTTTCTGATGCTTGTGAGTTATGGGTGTCGGTAAAGGCGAAACTCATGTTCTTGATGTCATTTGGAGTAGAAATCAGTGTCAATAAGCGATTGTTTCTTTCATCAGAGTAGATGCGAATAATGAGTACCAGTTGATCGCCACTGCACTTTTGCCTTGATGAAAATGACTGAGTCTGCCTCTAGCTGGTGGGATTCCATAGACAAAGCTTTGACTTCATAATTCGTTCTTTAACATTTGTTGTTCGTGGTAATCTAATGCAATTTAATCATCAAGATGGGATTTTTCTTTTGTTTAAGCTGGGTTTTGGATTGGAAAATCGGCTCCAGAAAAAGCTTCTAATAAACATTGACTTGGTTCTAACTTCTGTTTCTTCCGATTAAAAGGCTTACACTTACGTTTCTTTTTGTTTCTCTAGTCAATAATTGCTATGTCTTGACAGTGGAGTTACTTGTTCTGTATTCTCATAAGAGTTGTGAATTTCTTGATGACACTGCTTCACTTCTCCTTTTGATGGCAGAGGCTCTTGGGGAAAAAGGTTATATTTATCACTGGCACTGATGAACACGGCGAGAAGATCGCCACAGCTGCTAGTGCCTGTGGTTCAAGCCCTAGTGAACACTGTGACGTGATTTCACAAGCTTACAAGGCTCTCTGGAAAGATGTAATTGCCACTCATCAAACCATTTTGTCTCTTATTTATGAGAGAATTTATGATAGTGCAGGCTGTAACGCTGGGTTTGCATTCTTTATGGTTCCTCTCTATTTCTGGCTGCAGTTGGACGTAGCCTATGATAAGTTCATTCGGACAACTGATGCTAAGCATGAAGCAATTGTTAAACAGTTCTATTCTAGGGTCCTTGAGAATGGTGACATATACCGAGCTGATTACGAAGGTCTATATTGTGTCAACTGTGAAGAGTACAAGGTATGACCTGTTTTTGGTCAAAAAGCTATGGATTCTTACTGATGGTGGTAGTGTTTCAGTGCAATTAGTGCTATTAGCCTCGCTAATTGTTTCCACTGAAAACAATAGAAATGATCTTTCTAGTTTATTGGAAGCCAAAGATTAATGTCGTTAGCTCTGCATTTTTCTAGGACGAGAAGGATCTGCTGGATAACAGCTGTTGTCCTATGCATCTGAAGCCCTGTGTTCCCAGAAAGGAGGACAACTACTTTTTTGCCTTATCAAAGTATCAGAAATTCTTGGAAGAAACTTTGGAACAGAATCCAGAATTTGTACAGCCACCATTTCGTTTAAATGAGGTGAGACAATTTTTAACCTCTCTATTTAAGAAAGGCAATGTGCCAGTATTGTCTTCTTTCAGCTGGATTAATATGTGAGTTGGACATTGCTTTTAGAACAGTGAGCAACACTTTATTAACAGTTGGATAACTGTGGTAACATCTGCAGACAAATGTATTCCTTCTGCAATTTTTGATTGTATAAATTGGTAGGCAAGCTTGATATGTTACTTGAGTTGACTGGAAAAGTTTCTTTTCTGCAGTGACGAAAGGAAATGAAACATATCTGGTCTCCTTCTTAACCATGATTTCTTTTCTCCAATAATAGATGATTGCTATTGAGCAGTGTGTTGGATAATTAGGAGAATATCTTCATTGACATGAAAAGGCTTTAAGACAATTATCATCTTACTAGACAGTGCCATGATATGTATTGGACCGTGTTTTGAAATGTTCATACATGAGCTGTGCTGCTTTTAGAATTCTCAAGTCGGCATTTAGGAGAGGAGATAATAAGCAAACGTAAAATCTTACCAGGGATTCAGTCATAAAAGCTGATGGTTTTGCTACAGCATAGGACTTAGTCAATTGAAATGGTTCTTCGGAGATGATCCGATTTGCAGGATCTATTATTTGATTATGTTGTTGGCCTTCATATCACAATCGGTGGAAGAGGTTTGTTAGGCATTTTGTCATGCCATCTCATTTAGGATAGAATGAAGCCGAGAGTCATATTCTACTGGGGGGTCAATAGTTCATCTGAGCCCACTATGAACAACATGGGGTTTAGATGACAAATATTAAATTATGGATGGTACAATAACATTGCTTGTTCAATTGACATGAATAAGGTGGTTCAGTTCATAATCTGTAAAGCCACCTTATTCTACTGATAAAGGTGAAATATAATTGAGCATCTGTTTCGGGGTCAAGAATCCATCAACATCAACTGTAACCATTCTAGGAACTCAAAAGTATCTCCTTTTGAGTGCAAATAAAATGTACAAGTGCTTTTTGATAGTTTTACAATTAGCTACTACTTTTTCCTTTAATGTCAATCCACTGAACCACAATTATTCCAACTTCTTTGTAGGTGCAAAGTTGGATTAGAAGTGGTTTAAAAGATTTTTCCATTTCTCGGGCATCAGTTGATTGGGGTATTCCAGTTCCTAATGACAAAAAGCAAACTATTTATGTCTGGTTTGATGCTTTACTGGGGTAAGTTGTCTTTCATCTGGTTGAATGAGTTTTTTACCTAAGAAATGTGTTTTTTCCCCATAGTAGCAAGCATAACTACTTATGTTTGTCTCATTGTCCTTGTCAGAAGTTAAGAGTACAGTTAGTGGCGTGCTGACATACTTTCCAAATGCACTCAAGCACAAGGCTATATAGACAACTGTTGGGAACCTGCTCAAATTAGCTTTATATTAAATTAGTCCGCTGTATTCTTTTGTATAAGTTCGTAAAAAACCTCAAAATTGCTACTGCAAGTAGAACAGAATAGAATCAATCAAAGAATGTGAAAACTACAACTGCTGCATAATATCGGTGTCACACGTGAAATGCATCTTAAGAATTTATTGATTATTTACTTTGCTAGGTGAGCAATTGGGCACTATTCTCACTATGTTAATCACCTCTCTTTTTTTTTTTTAAACCTTCGGACAGTTATATATCTGCATTATCAGGGGAAAATGAGCAACCAGATTTGCTAAATACTGTTTCTCGGGGCTGGCCTGCTTCACTACATCTTATAGGGAAGGTAAGCCGTACCTATTCTCTGAAGTGTGTTCCTTTTAATTTTTTTCATGTTCTCTGTTTACTGAATTTTGTCGCCAGTTTAAACATTATGAGGAAGTTCAATCTATCTTTTCTAAAACTAATGTGAAACTTTTAGATATCTAAAGTTGGTAGTTCTCTATGCTTTCATATTTTCATTTCGTGTCCTCCATATTTTAACTGAATTCATCACCACTCAATTTTTTTTTTTTTTGAAGAATTTTACTTCCTCTCCATTGAATTGCTTTTAGCTCTAACTATTGGATGCCAGATGACCTTATCTCCAGGGATTCAAAGCCAAAGATGAGAAAAATTTTCTTATGAAAATTAGTAGATTTTAATGATGCATCTCCCCTAAGCACAAAAGACTAAAGTTTTGGTGGTCCTTGTTTGCAAGCAATGTTGTTGACTTCGGGATTGTTTAATCAACCACTTCTCCTACCATGATGTCTGCACTTATGCTCGTGGTGATTAATGGCCATTTTCTCTTTAATACTTCACCCATATGCTCATTCCTATACATAAAGAATGAAAGACCTGTATCTTTCTTGTTGGCGTCTCACATTGGCGCTGTGCCTAATAATTAATATGCTATACTAGACAGCTATCGGGTGAAATATGATAGCCAATTGTAGGGTTTCAGTCTGTTAGGCCAAGAACTACACCCTCTCATTTGTCCTTCAATAAATGTCTCTTTAGCTGACCATAATGGCATTGTAGTGCTGTGCTTTTCCCTTAGCTTGATGTAGCGTTGATATTTATAGTCTTACTCCACTCAGCTAAGCCTTTAGTCTCTAAATGGGGCTACATGAATTCCTTAACAATTTTCAACTTGGAAATATTTGAGAAAAAGATACTGAAGTCTTGACTTGAATTACATTCAACTAAATGTTCTTAGTTTTGACTTCTCATGTTATTGTCTTAGATGTATTCATTTTGCTTCTATAGACTGACTGGGCGGCTTGTGCTCCTATTTTGTTGTACTAATTTGGCTGTGATGACATATATCGTTTCGTCTTGTTCTTCACAGGATATATTACGTTTCCATGCAGTTTATTGGCCAGCTATGCTGATGTCTGCTGGTTTAAGTCTTCCAAAAAAAGTATTTGGCCATGGATTCCTGACAAAGGTAGCCAAACCATAAGATTTACATCATTTTTATTTATCAATCTGGTTTATCAGTTCCTTATGCTGAAGCAGCCAGAAGTGGTCATCGCATGATTTTGCTTTTCTCACTTTTTTTTTTTAATCTTTCTTCAGCTTCATTTTAATTTTCTCTCTCTTCTTCTTTTTTCGTTTTTTGTTTTTCCGGGGGGGTGGAGTGTAGTGGTAGATGATTGCGGTGAATGTCATGTCGGTGGTTGGGTTGCATCTAATTAAGTTGTGCTGGCTTTGATGAACCTGTTTGTGGCTGTCTGCTAATTCGTCTCTTCTACCTAATTTTTTATTTCATGCAGTTTATTTTAACTTTTAGGACGGCATGAAGATGGGGAAGTCACTTGGAAATACTCTTGAGCCAAATGATTTGGTTCATAGATTTGGCTCCGATGCTGTCAGGTACTTCTTCGTCAGAGAGGTGGAGTTTGGCAGTGATGGTGACTATTCTGAGGATCGTTTTATTAGTACCGTCAATGCACATCTTGCCAATACTATTGGTAATCCCAATACTGGATTTTGTTCTATTTATTTTCTGGCATTAATGTTTAGCATACATTAATAAGTTGCCCATAGCTCCTAACTTCTGATCTGCAGGTAATCTCCTGAACCGCACGCTTGGGCTTCTGAGAAAGAACTGCAAATCGACATTGGTGGTGGATTCAGCCTTTGCTGCTGAAGGAAATGCATTCAAGGACACAGTGGAGATGCTGGTAATGCTTGTGTTTCATTTGTATTTTATGGCATTGTGAAATCGTGCCATGAGTGATGCCGAAACGGGATAGAAAGCAAGGCTAAACGGAAGAATCGAAATGATAAACGAGGAACAATCGATGTTCTCTCAGAAACGATATCAAATCGTAATATTCTCAATATTCAATAATCTGCTCACAAAACCCTAAAGACGACCTTATATATGTGTCAACCCTAATGACAAAAGATAACGCAAAAATTACAAAAATACCATTAAATTATAAAATTGCCTAAAAATAGAAAAATGCCCGAAAATCCATCTAAACGACCCCGAATTGCCAAAATCCATTGCCAACGGCACCGAGTATTGATCAGACGGTCGTTTCGCTTCAACCGACCGAATTTGAGCCCAATTCGATGTCGTTGACTGATTCTATCTGCTGGTCCTAGGTGCATCATCATCCCCTGCTAGAAAAAAGATTCGCCCTCGAATCTGCTTCGTCGTCATTGATAAGAACATCTTTTGAAATACTCTTTTCATGCGCCTATACTTCATGTTTTGCTTGTTCTCTCGGAATTCGTCTTCCTTAGGAATCTCTTGATAGGCCACAGTAAGAGGAGATTTATCTGTGAATGCAGTCAATCCTTCGACTTCTTGGCACCTGACTAGCAAGCAATCTAAAAACTTGTGTATTATAGGTGCACCAACTAACTTGAGAAACTTATACCTGAAATCTTCTAGACAAGCGGAACTATTGGTGCCACTTTCACTGGAAACCTGTGAGTCATTCATCCTTTGCCTTCTCTTGCTAGGAAGATATCCTTCCTCAGGTGACCAATCAAGACCACCCCAAATTGTGTCCTCACCCTTCGGCATCATTGACATGGTGGAGTCCCATGTGCGGCTCATCTTCATTACACGCTGTAGAGTTTGGACACGAAATATATCATTGCTCAGGACACCTGGTGCAATTGCCTTGGCAACTGCAATATCCTTTGCTTCAACGGAGAAAAGCCGAGCAACAGTCTTTGGAACTCCTAGAAATGGTCCACCAATGTTCATGATTGCTTTTATATGCTTAGAACACCAATCAGATCCACCGCCTCCACCCATTGGAGCTGGCACCTCAACCCATTTCGTGAAGTGCAGAAAGTACAAAACACCTATTGAATGAGGGATTACAACAGCTTTTTTACATCCACTAGTAGCCACCATCATTTCTATGTGATTTTTTTATCCGGCTCAGTGTTTGATCCCTCACCTTACTCCATTGGAAAACTTCACCGTCGTTATATTGCAAAGTCAAAATACCGACAGGATCAAGCTTCTCTGTCTCAACAGAGCCATGCAATTTCTTACGCCGCTTCACATATGGAAAACTCATCCTGATTGATCTCATAGAAGGGTCAATATCATTATCATCTTCAGATTCAGCAACGTAGAGGCATGCATCATCTGAAGAAGATGATATGTGCAAATCAGACGCACTACTCTTGAAAGAACTAGATGACAAATATACCTTGTCTTCATGTGACCAGAACACACCAAGAAATTTCTTCTCAAACTTGGCCACAGACAAATTCACAACCAACATAATATCTTCATAAATCTTTCTAGACGCTACGCCTCGGTCAACAAGTTTTCCACCTTGCGCATAAATGCGCCCAGTGCCTAACGCATTATGATCGACCTCATCCATAGTGACAAACTCATCGTCACCAAAATCATCAGTTTCAGGAATAGAATTACCTCGATCCTCAGTGATCCTCGAAACATCGGCCTTCTGCGCATCGTCAGGAACCAAATTGGCCATTTCCTTGAACGCGGCGAAATCCCAATCCTTCACCTCGTATGCTGGCATCAATGCCTCCGCCTGGGAGACATCGCTAGGAACACCCTCGCCGTCCTTTGCATCCGCAAAGATTGCTACCATCGCGCTTGGATCTGTATCCTCTTGTTCTCCATCAGATTCATCGTAGATTGGATTTTCATAACAAATCGAATATTTATCGAAATTCAGATCTTGATCAAAGTTTGGTTCTTGATCAAAGATTGGATCTTGATCAACGATCGGATTTTCATCAACGATCGGATATTCATCAAAAATCAAATCTTGATCAAAGATCGATTCTTGATCAAAGATCGGATTTCCATCAACGATCGGATATTCATCGACGATCGGATATTTTTCGGATTGAAAGTCCAACCCCGCTCGCGCAAGTCGTCGCTCCAATCGCTGGATTTGCCTTCTCAGCGCTCGCGCAAATTGTCTCTTCAAATCCTGCTTTCGTCGCCGTAGCTCTTCGTTTTCTATGTCTCGCGGATCTCTCAGACGCGGCTGTTCATCTGCATCAGGAACGATTCCACGCTCCCAGCCTCCACGAGCACGCTGTCTTCGACCACCTCGATTTCGTTCAGCCATTGATTTCAAGCAACCTGTGCTCTGATACCAAATGATGCCGAAACGGGATAGAAAACAAGGCTAAACGGAAGAATCGAAATGATAAACGAGGAACAATCGATGTTCTCTCAGAAACGATATCAAATCGTAATATTCTCAATATTCAATAATCTGCTCACAAAACCCTAAAGACGACCTTATATATGTGTCAACCCTAATGACAAAAGATAACGCAAAAATTACAAAAATACCATTAAATTATAAAATTGCCTAAAAATAGAAAAATACTCGAAAATCCATCTAAACGACCCTGAATTGCCAAAATCCAATGCCAACGGCACCAAGTATTGATCAGACGGCCGTTTCGCTTCAACCGACCGAATTTGAGCCCAATTCGATGTCGTTGACTGATTCTGTCTGCTGGTCCTAGGTGCATCAATGAGACTGCTAGGACAAATGTATTTGTGAACTATCACACTTTCTCGCATTGTACTGTTCTTTTTGTTTTGTTAATCAAAGACCGTTGCTTCCTCTGGTCAAGCTGAAAGTTTTATCTCATACTTCATAAATTCATAAAGGGTAAAAATTGCTCAAGATACTGGGCCATGGAATTTTAGTTTGCATGACCTTTTTTTCCCTCTTTTGTGTGACAATAATATTTTATAGTTATCTATCCATTTATTTATTCATTTGCCTGTTTGTTGATGACTGCACCATTTTGTATCTGTTTTGATCTGGGACTGAAGTTAAAAGCGGGGATCACAAAATGGTCATTTGTATATCTTCTTGTTGAAGTTGTTGCTGTTGTTGTTATCCCACATCGGTTGTAGAAGGGGCTGGTGGTCCGTTTATAAGTGTGAGGGAAAGTTTCAACCTTTGAGCTAGCTTTTGGGTTGAGATAGGCTCAAAACCACCCAACATTGGTATCAGAGTCCAGGTTACCAACAAGTCTGGACCCAATAGTCACACCCGAGAAATACGGGTGGGTTGTCGCGGCCTCCGACCCATGGTTCGATGTGTGAGGGGGAGATTGTGGAGATTGTTGTTATTGTCCCATATCGCTTGTGAATAGGTCTTGTATGCTCTTTATATTGATGTGGTCTCCCTCCACCTAATAGCTTAAGCTTTTGGATTGGACTTTCTAACACTTCTAAATGACATCTGGTCTTTTAATAAATTATAAAGAAAACTGCCCTGTTTTGGTTGCTGTATTTCATTTGCGTCATGAAAACTTGCATTATATATTTTTCTCTTCAGTGCTTACATTAGTAAAAGTCTTTCAATTTTTCTGTCGCGTTCAGCTTACATGACTTTACTATTTAACGCTACTTATGTTCTACTGTTGCTTGATATGTTTTGTAGGTTGAAAAGGCTCGAATTCATTACGAAAACCTATCACTTTCTACAGCATGTGAAGCGGTTCTAGAAATTGGAAATTCTGGGAATTCCTATATTGATGAATGTGCACCATGGTCTTTATTTAAGCAAGGGGGTGCTGCTTCAGAAGCTGCAACAAAGGTTTATCCTTTCCGGTCTCTCCTTCCCATTATAGCTGCATTAACCATGCAATTCTTTGTTCCAATACTTGAAATCCTTGGGAGAATTTGAAGTAATAACTTCTGTCCTTAACAATCGATCTCGGAAAGATGAGATTTGTGTCGAGTTGCTGGATTGAGGACATCGCCAATATGATTGATCGCTGGAAAATCTTCCCTTTTTAGGTTAAAACGATTCATGATTCACTCTATCCATTCTTGTTTAAAGCAACTTACACTGTTCACGCCTCATGCTCTAGTTAAGGTATTGATGCAACTTTTTATGAATGTAAGCTTTGACATCCTTATACCCATTCAGGATCTGGTCATCGTGCTGGAAGCAATGAGGATCATCGCTGTTGCATTATCTCCTGTTACTCCAAGGTTATGTCTCAGAATATATGAGCAACTGGGCTACTCAGCAGATCAATTCAATGCCATAACTTGGGTCTCTCTCTCTCTCTCTCTCTCTCCCCCTCTCTCTCCTCTTCTCTGACACAGCTACCCTTTTGCCTCATACATGGATTTGGTGCCCGATTATCTTCGCTTATCAAACCTTTCTTCTGTGGTCCTTTTCTTGTGTATTAGAGTGATACGAAGTGGGGCGGATTGAAGGGCGGTGAGATCATGGCGCAACCGAAACCGATTTTCGCAAGGATAGAGAACAAAATCGAAGAGGATGCGAGTGCCAAAGTTGGGGCAGGAAGTGGAGCAACATAGAGGAACCCAAATTGAGGGGTGTACGACCTTAGAGAACACGAAGCAGATGGGCATAATCTTGCTCGCGGCAGCATTTTGAATTAATCTTGCTCGCGGCAGCATTTTGAATTAGATCATTTTTCACACTCACCGTGAGATAAGTGCGGTCTGTTTTACAGTACTACTCCCTCCTAAAGGCATTTGATTGAAAGACAGTTGTTTCTTGTAATGTAAGCAACGAGGCGTGTGCAGGAAAATCTGTAGAACTGCATAAGATCTTGGCCATGCCACACAAAGCAGAGTTGAATAAGCTGCATAACTTTTTATCCTACGTGAGGGTTGGTCGTGTTATGTGACAATCTCTTTCAAGAGTCTTCGATTTGATTTCCATTCAACCCCGATAAGCGAATAGAGTGAGCAAACTTCAGATCAAAGGTTTTTCAGCTGATGTTATTTCTTCTTTTTCAGAAGCTTTCCGCCAAAAAAGAAGAGGAAAAAGAGAAATTCAAAGTGTGCGATCTTGTGATGTAAGACAACAATAGAACAGTTGTGTTATTGAATATTAAAATTGTACAAACGAATCATAAATTGAAACTTGAAACTCTTGCATGAAAGAAATTGACTTTTGCTGATGCAAATTGGAAACTTGCACAATTATAATGAACCCTAGCATTGCTAGAAGATGAGGACAAACTGGTGCAGGCAAATAATCACAAAACTTGATACAAGAAGCTCTTTTCATTTTTGCCGAACTGAAGCTAGTGCTTCACAGGACCTTTCAATTCCAACCGAAAACAAAGAGTAATATAAAGGACACCTTCCCTCATATTGTCCCTACACATAGATTAACCACCTAGCAATGATACTTGTTCTATAAAATGCATGACCAAATTAAGGGTGTTGAAGCCAGCCGGAGAATTTGTATTTTGCGTTGTCTTTCACATTTTGCCCATGAACTTCCATTATTTGTGTGAAGAGGTTCAATTCTTTCTGGCTTTACCAAGCCTCTGTCGGAAATCATCCTCCATCAGCGGAAGGCCATCTCGCAGCTTGACCTTGGGTTCCCATCCGAGCAACTCCATAGCTTTTGTGATGTCTGGCTTCCTCTGACGCGGATCATCCGGGGTGTTCTCCACCATGGTGATCTCCACATCGGGATTAATGAGCTACAGTGTCACATTGCAGTCGTGTCACTTCGTTGTTTGTGTGTATGTCTGGTTGTTTCTGATGTACTTCTTAAGTTTATATGTACATGTGTAATGATTAAACAATTACACATGGGCTGCCGCCCTTTAAAACAAAAGCACTTCCTACAATGCCATCCATAATATCTGATCAAGTGAGCTGTGCTTATGTAATTTTTCACACTAAATACCATCGTGATTCAGGGTCATATGAAGGTAGTCCTTAAAATTTAATCACTGCATCAGATGAGAAGTGAAAGTGTCAAAACCAAATACAGTTTGCAAAGTGAATCTGGAACCATATGCATCATCACAACCTAATGCTCGCACTCATGACTAACGAATGATGCATCAAGAGAGAGAGAATATACCTCCTTAACAGTCTCAGCAAGCTCGATCATCGTAAATTCACCTGAAGGTTTGAATAAAAGCCTCATTAGGACCAAGGGAAAATAATTTCCAAACTCATGCATCAGGGATCTCTAATATTAACCTGGATTCCCAATGTTAATTGGCCCAGTGTTCTCTCCTTCCATGAGCCGAATGAGGCCATCAACCTTCAGTGTTATGATGAAGAGGTACTCACTCCACAGACTCAGAATTAAAGATAATCATCCGCATCCCAAATACCCACAAAAGAAGAAGAGAGAGAAAAAAGATTTTACCATGTCAGAAACATAACAGAAGCTTCGAGTTTGTGTTCCAGGAGATTGAACAGTGAGCGGCTCACCACTGTTGATTGATTATGAAAATAGAAAATGGTCATTAGAATAATACAAAGAGCAGCTTTGCGATTGTCCAGACGAAACTCTGACATTACATTAGAAACTTACCGCACGGCTTGGGCTATGAAATTACTCACAACACGACCATCATCAATGTTCATTCGAGGGCCATAGGTATTGAAAATTCTAGCAACCCTTATCTCTGTTACAGAATAAATTGGAGTGGAGAAAATTTAGTTTAGTATGAGAAACCTTAAACAAAGTTAACATAAAACAAATACTAAGAGGATAGAGCAGAAGGCACTTTACCTATACCATGTTGCCTATGATAATCAAACATTAAGGTTTCTGCCACTCGCTTCCCCTCATCATAGCAACTTCTAACCCCTGAAGAAAATTAATGGCTGTATAAATAAGTAACAAGCAATATGATAGAAGTCTCTGCAAATACTGACTCCTGGTTCTAAAAGTGAATCGTAAAGGGTATAAATGGCCTGGCAGGCCTTCCCTTTCCACCTACATACATTCTGTTTAGAGTGCCATTACTTCCAAAAAGATTTTCAAAACTTCTCAAAAACAATCGATTTTAGCATATTTATATCAGTAGATTTCCGACTTCTCACACGGATTTCATAAAGTTCCAGAAGCCAAATATAGATGTCCAATCAGCACACACTAATCTTTCACAAATTGTATGTGCTAAGAGAGGTATTAATATGTCTACATAACCACTATATCCATCTATTTATAACAGGAACTAGTCAGTAAATCAGTTGAGTAGACTCACCAATTGGGTTGACATTTCCCCAATAGCTTTCATTTTGAGGATGCACCAGAGGATCCCCATACACCTCTGAGGTAGATGTCAGCAAAATCCTGAAGCCATAGTTATTCAATGAGTAAAGCAGCCAATTAATGGAAGATACCTCAGTAAACAAGGTATTGAAAGTACAAACCTTGCTCCAACTCGCTTGGCGAGCCCCAACATGTTCAGAGTTCCAATCACATTGGTCTTTATGGTCTGTATATCAGATGGTTAAAACCTCAGATCAGTGATACTATGGCACATTGAGAGAGAGAGAGAGATAGAGAGTTTACAATCGACAAGATATTAAACATAAAGATGAATGGAAAACTACTAACTCAAATTCCAGGAGGTTACCGATGGACAAGACAAATTTACACACCTTTACAGGATTATATTTGTAAAAAATTGGAGAGGCAGGGCAGGCAAGATGGTAAATTTGATCAACCTCAACTAGCAATGGCTCTGTCACATCTGCATTAAAACAAAGCCTGATAAAATGGATTCTTCAAATAACCTCAATTGTCAAATAGGGATCACCACAATCCACTTTCTTAAGTTGAATACTATGATGGCTAAGCCTATGCCTCAGAATTGCAATATCCAATTGCTCACTAAGGAACTTATTGCTGAGATGAAGGTAAAGAAATTGGCAAAAGTCGGTGCTTAGATTACTTTTAAGCACTAAATTTTTAAACTTATGAAAGATTTTCTTTAGCTTTTCTCATGCTATGTCATTCTCAGTCCTTCAATGCATGAGGATATTGTAAACAAGGTGATTTGAAAACAAGGAGATAGAGCAACTTGCTGGATTAAAAATGCTACTTTCCCCACCATGAACACCCCAGTTTGACTTTGAAATGACATTATATGATTTTATTATACGCTTGCAGTGGCAGCATGTCATATATGAGAGCACTTTTCTTAGTCCGAAATACAACATAGAGGACACCAACAACGAAACTACGGCCCATAGACCTCTGACATCCAGCATAAAACATACCATGACGAATAAGCTCAAATCTTGGATGACCGATCCATTTCTTAAGGTTTTCTTTGGAGCCAGTGAAGAAGTTGTCAGCCACAATAACCTGAACCATAAAAGCATGTGCATCTATCAAAAACTCAATAAGTTCAGAATAATAATTATCTTGCCATGTAAACCGATTTTCCCAAGTCCAGCCTGCTATTTTGGAGGCATCAAATCCCAAATCCAAGTACATATTCAATAATGTTGGTCCTTATAAAAGTAAGGTTGCACTTCAGTTGCTGAAAGTAATCACCTCATTCTTTTCATTTTCCATCAACTTGTCCACTAAGTGAGAGCCGATAAATCCAGCTCCTCCAGTAACCAGAATCCTCATATTGGGCTGCACACCAAAAACCCCACAGATTCAGCAAAAGATGAAATATACCATAATGACCAAAAGCATTTGGTTTATAAATAGCTAGTCTAGCCCAAAAACACATACATCTGAACACAAGTTACTAAGAGAAAGTCACAAATAGAGGAAAACTTCAGAACAAAAGCAGCCCAATATAAACAAGAGACATGGCAGACAAAAAGCCAATTACCAACTTTAAGCAACAATATCATCCTGGACGTATCGAGTAGACTGCACTGTACAGTGATTTTCAAGGTAAGCCAAAGTTAGTAAATGATGAAGACCAATTCCAGAATGCCACATTTCTACAAAGCCCCCTTGTGGATCATTCACTTTGTTCTTCAGGTAAAGCAGTTTCACCATTTCTCTAAAGGCCAAAAACAAACTCAACCACTGAGAACTATTTCAGATAAGACTAATTATGGCACCAATTCCAATATCATGAAAACTCTGAAGAACTAGAAGCCATCTCAAAATAGAAGCCAATTGACTTCAAATTGCAACTTTCAGATGCAAGAAAAGAAAGAAATTCATCCACCAAGATTCAATCTTGGCAAAGGAGGGAAAAAGGGAACCTTCCTTTTGAAAAATATGGGAGTATACTCGTGACGAATAAAAACACCAAAAAAAAAAAACAGTAACATATTTCTCCGGCACATTCCACGGCCACGAAAACCTCATGGTCAAGAGTAACGAAGAACTCAATGCAAGGAAATCCCATACTGGCCCATCACTACAATTACCTGGAAAAACTTGGAGAAACGCAGAGGAGACGGAGTCGGAGGTGGCTTTGCAGCCAAGTGGTTCTCACCGTTGGAAACTTGCTTAGCCATTCTTCAGGTTCTTCTCCTCTGCTACTTCAAGCTCTGCAGCAGCAACAAATTCAAATTCAAGGCTAAGCAACTGCAGATCAATCTCCTCACTCAAAGAAAAAGAACCACATGAAACACATCCAACAAACGAAATGCGCAATCACAAGGAAAATTATTTCTCGCAATTGAGAAGCGACAGAACCTACGACGAGGCCTCTCCAAATGGTTTACAGATCTTCAGGTTCTTGTTATCAATCCAACAGCTAAACGACTACTTTATAAGCAGATCGAAACACGAATTAGTTCGCACATCGCCGATTCACCACCAAACGACACCAAACCTTCTGTTAGCGAGGGAGTTGACAATGAACAATAGGTTTCAAAACGCACGATAAAGAAAAAGAAGAAAGAGACAGCGAACGCCGAAAGCGCCACCGCAACGATGCCGAAGCCACCAAACTCAATCATTCGAGATCTGAAACCTCGCCAAACACAAGAAATTCAGCGAGTTGCAGAGCGAATCGGCAGTCGAAATTTTCACCTTCGAGAGATCGGGGGAAGACGATGGGCGGACCGGTCGCGGTTCGGGACAGAGATTTGCGAGATTCGGGAAGAGGAGTGACGACGAGACGAGAGTGTGACTCGAGCTAATTTATACTCTGTGATCGACAGAGATTTTTTGTTTTTTTTCTCCTTTTTCTCTTTTGGGTCCTTTTCCTCTTGCGTGACGACATGGAGCGAATCGCAGCCGTGCAATGTGGGGACGCGTCTGCGAGTCTGAGGTGATCGGACGGTAAGAAATGCCGTTTCATTTGATCAAGAGAGAGCTTCGTCGATCGATGAACAGCGGACTTATATTAACCTGACACGTCATGGACCTATCCGATTTCAAGTGCTTCCCCATGCATGGCATATCATTCTTGCAAGTGTCGTCGTTAGGAAGACAATCCAAAATAAACCCCCCCAAAAAAACAACACACACAAAAAAAAAAAACTAATTAATTAATATGCCTATATTTATGGGAAAATTTCGAAAAAGTCCCCAATGGAACCTTTTCTTAAAAAAAAAAAACTTAAAATGGATCTTATTTCAAATAAAAATATATCTTTTTTATTTTGAAAAAACCTTAATAAAAGTTTTTTTTGTCTTTTTATATTTTTAATTTTTTTTTTCATTTTTCTTTGTTTTTTTTCCTTGCTTTTTCCATTTTCCATTTCCTTTTTTTTTTTCCCTCTTTCTTTGTTGCTGGTTGTCCAATAACTCCAATTCTTATTTTGAGCAACAGAGGAATTCATGGAGTCCGCCATCTCTGTATAGGCTCTCTCCTTTTCCTCCTTCTACTTCCTCCTCCTCCAACACCAACCTCGCCTCCTTCTCTCAGCAAGTCTACATGATGCAAATATTGCGTGACATTTATGCATCTTTTATTTTTAGGCAATTTTATATTTTTAGGATATTTTTGTAATTTTGTGAATCTTATTGTCATTAGGGTTAGGGCCCTATATAAGCTTGTTTCAAGGGTTTTGAGAGCAGTTTTGAACATTTGAATAATATACGATTTGATATCGTTTCTGAGAGAACAGCGATTGTTCCTCGTTTATCGTTTCGATTTTCTGTTTAGCCTTGCTTTCTATCGCGTTTCGGCATCATTTGGTATCAGAGCACAGGTTGCTTCGAACTTATGGCTGAACGGAATCGATGTGGTCTAAGACAGCGTGCTTGTGGAGGCCGGGAGCGTGGAGTCGTTCCTGATACAGATGAACATCCACGTTCGAGAGACCTGCGAGACATAGAAAAAGAAGAGCTGCGGAGACGAATTCAGGATTTGAAGCGACAACTTGTGCAGGCGCTGAGAAGGCGAATCCAGCGATTGGAGCGACGACTTGCGCGAGCGGGGTTGGACTTTCAATCCGAAAAATATCCGATCGTGGATGAAAATCCGATCGTCGATGAATATCCGATCGTTGATAAAAATCCGATCGTCGATGAATATCCGATCGTTGATGAAAATCCGATCGTTGATCAGGAACCGATCTTTGATCAAGAACCAATCTTTGATCAAGATTTGATTTTTGATAAGTATTCGATTTGTTACGAAAATCCCATCTTTGATGAAGATCTAATCTTTGATGAAGATCCAATCTTTGATGAAGATAAACTTCCAATCTATGACGAATCTGATGGAGAACAGGAGGATATGAATCTAGGGGTGACGGTAGAAGCCATCGTGTCCGCAAAGGGCGGCGAGTTCGTCCCTATCGACGTTCCCCAGGCGGAGGTGGTTGATGTGACCATCAATCCGGAGCAATTGGTGGAATTGACGCACAGTGAGCACAACAATCAGGGACTATATAGAGGTTCTAAAAACAATGAGATGAGGTTAGGCGTTTGTTCAAGGAGCAATGATGTTGTTGAACCATTAATAAAGCCCCAGTGGTACGTGGATTGTAATGGCATGGCGAAGCAAGCTCTTGATGTGGCAATGGACTCTGAGGATAGAAAGCTTGAAATCATCCCTAAACAGTATGCTGCTGATTGGAAAAGGTGGCTTGAGAATATACGTGATTGGTGCATTTCGAGGCAGCTATGGTGGGGTCACCGGATACCAGCATGGTATGTTACGCTGGAAGACGATGAACTGAAAGAACTTGGTGCATATAACGAGCACTGGATAGTTGCTAAAGAGGAGAGTGATGTTCGCAAGGGCTTTGCCGCAGCCCTCAAGCAGGCTGGCACCACCAACTTTTCAGGTTTGCAAATACTTAATATTGAAAGTGCGTCTGTTCGAGATATTTTGAATTGGGAGAATGTGACTAGGCCTGGTTCAATCGTGCAAGCGATTAGTTTATTGGATGAGTATTATTCACAGGTTCCTAATTTCGTTAAATATGTCGGCATTAATTTTCCTTATGATAAAAGGCGCAAGAAGTTGTCCGCGGAAGTTTGTATGGATACTATAAGCGTGATGCGCACATTGAGTTCTTCAAAGGTGCGTGAGCCTGAACTATTGAATATTGTTAATATTCATGAAGGTGTTATTGAATCTGGTAGGGGCTTCCACACAAATTTGTACGTTATTCATGGAATATATAGTGGTGGTGAATTACTCGATTGGATATTGTCCAAGAAAGACAGTCGTTATACTGAGAAAGTTGCAGCAGTTTTTGTACGCCAGATGCTCAAAGTCGCTTCCCATGGCGATTTGTTTAAGTCAAAAAAAGAGGAATTCTTTTTGAAAACCACATACTTTGACTTATCGGACTTCATAAAATCAGGAAAGAATTTTCAAGTTATTGTTGGTAGCGCCCATTATGTTGCTCCTGTGGTATTGAAACGCAAGTCTGGACAAGAATCAGATGTGTGGAGTATTGATGTGATAGGTGTTGCGACTGATGGAAGCAAAAATTCTGGGGAGTTCATGTATACTTGTGACAACATGAAAGGCAAGATTAGTATCGATGGTTCTCTTAGACGTTCCTTGAATATTCAAGTCATCGATAATACTGTGTTGAATGAAATCCGAGTTGAGAAAGTTATTCCTGAAGAACAAATTGCTTTTTCTTTCTTTGTGGATGAAAGTGGATCAAGCAAAGAAGGAAGTTCCCTACACTTTGAACTGTATTTGTTAATGAATAAGTTAGAAGATATGTTTTCAGGGAATTTTTTGGGGCTGAAGCTGATATATTATTTGATTCGATGGAGAGGCCGTCCCCGACGTTTTTCAGATGAGAAGGCACAACAAGATTTGAGGACAAATATTTTTCTTAGCAAGGGAGAATGATGCAAATATTGCGTGACATTTATGCATCTTTTATTTTTAGGCAATTTTATATTTTTAGGATATTTTTGTAATTTTGTGAATCTTATTGTCATTAGGGTTAGGGCCCTATATAAGCTTGTTTCAAGGGTTTTGAGAGCAGTTTTGAACATTTGAATAATATACGATTTGATATCGTTTCTGAGAGAACAGCGATTGTTCCTCATTCTATCGATTTTGTTCTTCATCGCCTTCTTTCTATTGTGTTTCGGCATCATTTGGTATCAGAGCACAGGTTGCTTGAAATCAATGGCTGAATGGAATCGATGTGGTCGAAGACAGCGTGCTCGTGGAGGCCGGGAGCGTGGAGTCGTTCCTGATGCAGATGAACAGCCGCGTCTGAGAGACCCGCGAGACATAGAAGTTGAAGAGTTGAGAAGACGAAAGCAGGATTTGCAGCAACGTCTTGCGGAGGCAGGGCTAGACGCGCAATCCGAAGAAGGAGCGAAATTTGCTGACTCATCCGATGTTGAAGAAGAGGACGACAACCCTTTCGAGGATTTGAACCATGGACGGAATCGAGGAGTACGACTTGGAAGTCAGTCCACTTTTCTTAATTTCGGGATGAAGATCGAGATTCCCGAGCTTCAAGATCCAATCTTTGACAAAGATCCGATTTTTGAGCAAGATCCGATTCTTGATCAAAATTACTCGTTCGCCGCGTTCGTGGATTTGGTCTATGAAAATCCAATCTACGATGAATCTGACGGAGAACAAGTGGATGTGGATCCGACTTGTTATAAAAATCCAATCTTTGACGAAGATCCAGAATTTGACGAAGATCCAATTTTTGATAAAGATTCAGACTATGATGAAGATAGACTTCCAATCTACGATGAATCCGATAGAGAACCAGAAGATGCGGACCCAGTAGCGATGGTAGAAGCTTTCGTGTCGGTGAAGGGCGGCGAGGTAGGCGATGGAGGCGCGAAGGAGGTCGATGAGACCGTCGACCCAAAGCAATTGATGGAATTGGCGTCCGATCAGCACAACAATCAGGTTACTTTTGTCAGGTGTTTGACCAATTTCTTTAAGAATACGGTGTTGACAATCAAGGACAGCAGTGTGAATGTTTCTGATGAATCTGGAGAAATTTATGGGACCGAGGCCAAAGAGCTTCGTCCAGCGTTTAATACTTGTGGCCAGGTTGGTTTGTACAGGGATGAGACGGAACTAGTTTTCTCGGAGAATATTGGATGTGTTGCCTATTCTATGATTTCTTTCGATAACCAATTAGAATCCCTCACAGTTAATTCTGAGATCTCATTCTCTCTTATGGATGAAAGCAAATTGCAGAAGCTTTCCACTTTATCTGTCTGCTGTGATCGACCCAATTGGCTTGAGTTATGGGCAAAAATTGAATTCAGTGACACGCTGGATAAGTTGAAAGCTGATGTTGATGATGAGAGAAATTCGACAAAGAAAGTTTGGGGAATTGATCTTATATCTTGTCCAGAAGATTTCAGGTATAAGTTTCTCAAGTTAGTTGGTGCACCTATAATACACAAGTTTTCAGATTGCTTGCTAGTCAGGTGCCAAAAAGTCGAAGGATTGACTGCATTGACAGATAAATCTCCTCTTACTGTGGCCTATCAAGAGATTCCTAAGGAAGACGAAGTCCGAGAGAACAAGCAAAACATGAAGTATAGGCGCATGAAAAGAGTCTTTCAAAAGATGTTCTTATCAATGACGACGAAGCAGATTCGAGGGCGAATCTTTTTTCTAGCAGGGGAGGATGATGCACCTAGGACCAATAGACAGAATTAGTCAACGACAATGGATTGGGCTCAAATTCGGTTGATTGAAGCGAAACGGTCGTCTGATCAATACTCAATGCCGTTGGCATTGGATTTTGGCAATTCGGGGTCGTTTAGATGGATTTCCGGGCATTTTTCTATTTTATCCCAACGATCTACCTTCGATTTTCCTTCCCTAGAACGCTGCTTTTTCACATGCTCCCACCAAATCGAAGCATGCTTTCGTAGCCTAATAGCCACTAACTTCATTTTTTGCCCCTCAGACAGATCTTTAATATCAAAGATCCGCTCTACTGTATGTAACCAGTCAATAAACTCATCAGGATGAGCCTTACCATGAAACTCAGGAATCTCCATCTTCATTCCGAAATTTTGAGAAAAATGTTGATTTCCAGGTCGTACTCCTCGATTCCGCCCCTAGTCCAGAACCCCAAAAGGGTTTTCATCTTCCTCTTCAACATCGGATGGATCAGCAGATTCCGCTCCTTCTTCAGGTTGCGCGTCAAGCCCTGCCTCTGCAAGACGTCGCTGCATACCCTGAACTTGTCTCCTCAGCTCTTCGATTTCTATGTCTCGCAGGTCTCGCATACGCGGTTGTTCATCTGCATCAGGAACGACTCCACGTCCCTGGCCTCCACGACCACGCTGTCTTCGACCACCACGATTTTGTTCAGCCATCGATTCGAAGCAACCTGTGCTCTGATACCAAATGAACAACCGCGTATGCGAGACCTGCGAGACATAGAAATCGAAGAGCTGAGGAGACAAGTTCAGGGTATGCAGCGACGTCTTGCAGAGGCAGGGCTTGACGCGCAACCTGAAGAAGGAGCGGAATCTGCTGATCCATCCGATGTTGAAGAGGAAGATGAAAACCCTTTTGGGGTTCTGGACCAGGGGCGGAATCGAGGAGTACGACCTGGAAATCAACATTTTTCTCAAAATTTCGGAATGAAGATGGAGATTCCTGAGTTTCATGGTAAGGCTCATCCTGATGAGTTTATTGACTGGTTACATACAGTAGAGCGGATCTTTGATATTAAAGATCTGTCTGAGGGGCAAAAAATGAAGTTAGTGGCTATTAGGCTACGAAAGCATGCTTCGATTTGGTGGGAGCATGTGAAAAAGCAGCGTTCTAGGGAAGGAAAATCGAAGGTAGATCGTTGGGATAAAATAGAAAAATGCCCGGAAATCCATCTAAACGGCCCCGAATTGCCAAAATCCAATGCCAACGGCATTGAGTATTGATCAGACGACCGTTTCGCTTCAATCAACCGAATTTGAGCCCAATCCATTGTCGTTGACTAATTCTGTCTATTGGTCCTAGGTGCATCACTACATCAACAACAAGCAACTCGCCTGCGACAACAGCACCAGACAACTTTAACGAGGGCTTCACCTGCAACGGCCTCCGCAACTCCTGTCGCTCTTACGTCACCTTCCGATCCAGCCCCTTCTACGCCTCCCTCGTCTCCATCTCTGACCTCCTCAACTCCCAGCCGACCACAGCCTCCATGACAGGAATAAGAAGGCCCTCCAGTTCATCGAGGATGTCACGGGCCGCCGACGATATCCAGAGGAGGGTCGTTCGTTTCGTGGAAAAAAAGAAGAAAAGCTACAATCGGTTTGAGATTCCATAATTGCGATAGAATTCTTGCGTGAACAACGAGGAAGGGTTAAGAAAGGGGATTCTCTAGAAAGACATGAGCTCCCAACTCGCTTCGCCGTTCTGGTGCGTTATCTAATCTGGTTGTATTCCACATCACATATCTACGCACCTCAATGAGCCCATGGTTACCGAGGCTCACTCATGTTCCTCCTATCGTTGTTATCTTATGAGTCAAGTTCTCTCATCACACGACATTATGTGACAATCCATCAACAAAAAACCTAACTTTAGTGAGTCAAAATAAGCCCGATCGGCGGGCAGGGCGGCAAGCTGGGCCGAATCTTTCAGGCATGGTCAGTGAGCCGGACAGCGCCTCAGCAAGGACCTCGACGACACCCCGGCACAGCCACGAGAGTAAATATATATATTTTTGTGTACTCCATTTGTAATTTTTGTTTGGGCTCCAATAGGTCCTTGCCCGAATTAGATTATCGGTCCTGACGTATTAAAGAATTTTCTCTAGGATTTTTCGATTTCATTTTTCAGGCCACTCCATGAAGAGGAAGCAATTCTCAGGAATCCTGCGGAGCAGAATGGGGAACAGTTACGCAAGGCATGACCATTTCGAATGGGCTGGAGGCATAGGACAATTAGCTGTGGAACACTTAGGGCCTGCATGGTAATCATGCTGCGGAGAATTTTCCCAGGAAAGCTTCGAGGGCATGTCTTGTGGTGTTCTACGGAACATGATTATTATCGTTCGAAAATAAATAAATATTCGTGAAAGCTTTCCAAGCAATAGAATTTTGAAAATGAGAGGGGGCAAATAATAATAATAAAAAAATTCCATCCATATGTTCTGAGTATTTCACAAACTAAGATGACCAAACTAAACACACGTAACAGATTTAAGTAATTATTCGCGTCAGATGGCGCCTGAGCAGCACGGCCTCTTGGCCTTCGATCGGCTCCCCACTCAATTTGGATCGGACTGGCCCGACGAGTCGGTCAACATGCCCATCCACGCCGGCGGAAGCATCCCCGTTTGCTCCTCCACCGTCTTGAACAGCGGCGGCAGCATCTGGTAAATCCCCGCCACGTCCTTCATCCCGTTGCCGGTACCCGTCCCGCTCCTGTCGCCCCCTTCGGATCCGTTGGTCCAGATGCTGATCTTCGGCTGCAGCCCCTGGATGGCCTGCGCGTTCACCTTCGCCATCTCTTGGAAAAGGCCGTTGTTGATCATCAAGTAATCCCTAAGGGCGGCGTAGTTGCCCCCCAGCGCCTCCAGCAGCGTCCGCAGGTACGTGCCCTGGGCCTGGGCCATTGCCACGAGCGCCTCGGCCTCTCTCTTCTTGGCATAGAACTCCGCGTCGGCGAGTTGCTGCCTGGCGTAGAAGCTGGCCTCGGCGGTAGCCTTCTGGGCCTCCGCCTCCTTCTCCTTCTGGTACAGGACCGCCTCCGCGGCTTTCTGGTTCCTGTAGAGCTCCCAGTTCGCTTCTTGTACCTGAGAGCGTTCAAGCATAACCAAAATTTCCAGTCACTCAGCTAAGAAAGAGCAGCGGGCTTTACCTTGGTTTCGTACTCTACGCTGGCTTGGCTCAGAAACTCGGCCTTGAGCTTCTCCGTCCGCGTCAGGGCGTTCATCCTCTCGACCTCCCTCTGCAGCTCGGCCTCCCTCAGCGCCACGGTCTTGGCGGCCTCCACCTGCGCCACCTCGGCCTCCTTTGTCCAGCCTGCCTTCTTCTTGGCCAGCTCCGCGTTGGCCTCCGCCACCTCGGCCTCTCTTTCGTTCTCGTAGACCTTCACTTGCGTCCTCACCTTGATCTCCTCCTTCTTCCCTTCCCCCTGTCTCTGCGTCGCGATAATCTTCGTCTCTGCGTCAATCTTCGCCGCATTTTGCAGCGTCTGCCCTTCCCTAAGCTTGGCCCCAACCTCGCCCTTCATCCTGGCCTCCGACACGTCCACCTTGGCCTGGTTCGCCGCCTCCATCTGCGTCTTCTGGCCCAAGTAAGAGAAGTACTCGTGCCCCCGGACATCCACCAGTTGCTTCACGTTCGCGTTGTAGATCAGCAGGCCAAACTGGTTGAGCTCGAGCTGGACCTTCCCGAACACCTCCTGCTTGAACTCCTTGGTGCCCCGGAACACCTCCTCCATGGTCATCGAGGCGGCGAGGACGCGGGTCTCCCCCTCGATGATCCCCTGGACGAGCTCCTTGACGTGGTTAGACAGCTTGTCGTGCGGGGAGATGAGCTTGGCGTACTTGAGGAGGCTGGCATCGTCGTCGACCCGGGGGCCGATGGTGAACACCGCGGGGAGGACGAAGGGGAGCTTCTCGGCACTCATGGCCTGGACCTCGAAGGTGTAGTTCACGGGCGAAACGTCAAAAATGGCGCAGGACTGGCCGGGGAGGACCCATCCCTTCTTCACAATCTTGATGTCGGGGATGCCGACACCGGTGATCACCAAGTACTCCGAAGCGCTCGCTACCTTATACATGGTTGAGAGGCTTAATCTCTAGGCTGTGTGAAGTGGTTGCCTTGCAGGTTAGGGAATAGGGTTTATATAGAACCTGTTCAGTGTTCACTCCACTTTGTCGATCCCTAGTAGGAGAAGGAACATCGGTTGACCTTGGAATCGTCTTAGAGATGACCTTGTTATGTCCGGCAATTTTTAAAAGGATCCGACCTCTTCCTTTTTTGGTAATTTTGATATTTCAGGGTTCAAGTTCATGTCAAGAAACAGATCATAAGTCCGTGCAAAATCCTTGAAGTGCAACTTTTGAAACACGCAATGGGTTAAATTGTGACAAAGTCTATTTCTCCTGTTTCATCTAGAAGAAACTGGTATATGTGAAATTAGCCCGGTTTGATTCAAATCTCATGGATGAAGATGCGCGAGGGTCTAAAAAGATTTTACAAGATCAATCTTAGGTAGCACGAGTCAAGGATCCAAAAAAGTTGCCACTTAAATTTATGAGTTCTCAATCATCTTTTTAAATTGGGAAGATTATCCACCCTCAAAATTTTGAAAATTTTCCATAAGTAATACGTCGGATATAGGTCGAAAAGAACAAGGAACAAATTCCTTGCAAGGACGACGAGAAAAATGCCCTCGTCAACAAATATTCCCTTCTTATTAATAAAAAGATATTAGAACATTAAGGGACTAAACCACATCACATCCCCGTCTAGAATAACCTTGCGTAAGTATCATAATGAATTCAACTCCGCCTATTACTTCTGCGTTGCGTGTTTAAGTGCACCATCGAAAGAATAGCCGTCTTTGGGATTATCGAACTCCACTTCATGTCTGCGTCAGCCATGGCGTTCCCAAGTGCTTCAGTACCTTGTTTTCCTCGATCCTAAAAAGGGAAATGAGGAGTTCAGACGGCCTCACCACCCCTAATTTTCAAGGATATCCCCACAGTGATGCTTCTGTGGATTCTTATGAACAAACGAGTTTGTTCAATCTTGGAGTGCAAAGATCGTGTTGTCTAATTCTTTTCCAACACGATCTTTCTGCAATCGAGAGAAAAGACAAGCTATTTTCGAACTCTTCAATGTGTTCATCTACGACAATCAGCACATCAATAAAGGTGCAACAACAACAATGGTCGCGATGGATAAGAAAATGGTTTATGTCATTGAACATGGTGTTGTGAAATAGGACACCTCGATCGGTGTCGCAGCGGAATCGGATCGATGAGCGTTTGCAAAGTCGACAGAGAAATCAAAGAAATAATAACAAATGACACGAGATTTACGTGGTTCGGTCCGAATGTCGGAACCTACGTCCACGGGGAGAGCAGCACAGAATCCACTATAGAAAAACAAGCGATACAACGAGATCAATCACTCGAGCACTCAAACACACTCTTGGTGTTTCCCAAACCCCAATTACACCTCAGACTCACACAGTGTTTAACCCCTCACAATTCCTAGTGAAACCTCACTCAAGGAATTATACAAATTCTACTCACGAGAATTTATCTGGCTAAAACACCCAGGTGTAATTGCAACGAGCAAAACCCTCACGAGAAGAACTCTCTCTTCTCTCGGCCACCGAATGACTTGGCTTCGGCGCACTTCTTCAATTGCATCTTCTTCTCCTTATATAGCCATATGGAAGGAGGAAGCATGCCAAATTGTGCCCAACTTATGCCTAATTTCCAAGTCAAAAGAAAGAGGTGCCAAACTTGCCAAACTCTTGTCTTTCATACTTGCCAAACTCTTAACTCCCGAGTTAATGCCAACTTGTACCTAACTCCCGAGTCAATGCCAATGTGCCTAACTCCCGAGTTTCATTCGGGACTCAAATTCGAGACATGTTTTTAACAATCTCCACCTTGGCTCGACATTTGAGCCAAGTCACAATCGCTTCAGTGGATTCATTCTTTCCTGCTACTCTCCCACAGCCCTCTTGGGCTCAACCGTCACAGAAATCATCCAAGTCCAAGCCCCGCTTGAACTTCGCCATAACCGAGGACCTCATCAGAACACCAACTGAATATGCACCTTTAACTACTCCACAAGGACTATCTGACACAAGCTCCATAATCACAGATAAAGCAAAACCTTCGTTGCATCCATATCTGTCAGGAGATTGAACACGTACCTTGTCAATATTAGCAGTTACAGCAACTGTTGGCTGTATAGACTCCACCTCGCTACAAGCACCATCTGTGTCGATTACTTCGCTAGTATCCGCTACCTCAGGAGTTTCTGGTTGCAACTCCACCTCAAGCTGAACACCGTCCAGATCCGTATAAACACTGCCACAAACACTCCTAGCTAGAAGTACTGGAGACTCGTCAAAGGTAACTTCTCTGCTGCAAACAGGTGAATCTATCGGGCACCACAACTGATCGCCACACTCACCTTGTGCATAACCATGGAATATGCACCTTGCCTCCACATCGAGCTTACCATCACTTACTCGATAATAACACGGGCAACTAAACATTCTAAAATTAGAATCATCAGCAACATTACCTGACCATACTTCTTTGGGAGTCTGATATCCAATCGCAGTCGATGGGGATCTATTCACCAGGTAGCTCGCCATACTAAGCGCATCTGCTGGAATTTTCCCAGCCATACCAGCACTAGAGATCTTTTCACGGGCCGTCTCTAGTAACTCTCTGCTCATCAATTCTGCAACCTGCTGTGGTTTACTAGCACTAGTGCGATGTTTCACTATGCCCTTTTCCATGCAGAATTTATTTACCAGCTTCGAGCAGAACTCCATGCCATTGTCAGTTCGCACATGCTTGATCAACTTACCAGTCTCCATTCCGATCAAAGTTCTCGACTGCGTATTCCTGACAACAGCATCAAACATGTGCTTTCGCACAAACACCCAGGCCTTCCTCGAGTAGCCGTTAGACTCTCGAACAGATGTCGACGTCTCATGAGCAAAATTTATCAATGTCTTACCTTGAAGTTCATACAGGCTGCCATGTTTGATTCCCTTCATTATCACCAGAGCACCTCGAACGATTTTTAGGACTCCACCTCGTGAAGAATACCTGCATCCAGCTGAATCTAGAGCACCCAAGGAAATTAAGTTCTTTTTCAATTCTGGAACATGTCTTACCCCAGTCAATGTCCTCACAATACCATCATGCATTCTGATTTTAATATCACCAACACCCACAACATCGCATTCAGCGTTGTTTCCCAACTGCACTTTACTACTATCCATGCATTGATAAGAAGTAAACCAGTTCCTGTTTGGTGTAGCATGAAAAGAACAACCAGAATCCATAATCCATCCGTCAAACGACGAATTCTCAGTGACAGACAAGACATAATCGACATCATCAGAATTTTCAGCTACAGCTGCAACATCATCTGCAGATTCAACTCCAATTTCCTTAGCTCTTTCATTTGTCAGCTTAAAACAATTTCTTCTAAGATGCCCTCTCTTGCCACAATTCCAACAGACATCACCGCCAGTCCTAGACTGACTGCATCTATTCATGTTCATACTACTTCTGCTAACACGTGTACTAGCTCTTCCTCTTTCACCTACTAAAGCAGTAGATACAGATTCGCCAGATTCTCTTCTACGAATATTCTCACTCAGAATTAAATCTCGAATCCCATCAAACGTCAAACTAGTTGACCCAGAAGAATTGCTAACAGCAGTAACAGTAGTATTCCAACTATCAGGCAATGAGGATAATAGAATCAAAGCACGTACCTCATCTTCAAAGTCAATCTCAACTGAACTCAATTGACTAACTATCACATTGAATTCATTGATATGATTAGCAACAGATGTACCTTCGCTCATCTTCAAGTTAAACAGACGTCTCATCAAATAGACCTTGTTGATCGCAGAGGGCTTCTCGTACATGTCCAACAGGGCTTTCATCAAACCCGCAGTGGTCTTCTCCTTGACAATATTAAATGCGACGTTACGAGCCAACGTCAGCCGAATAACACCCATCGCTTGTCTATCCAGCAATTCCCAATCGGGTTGCTTCATCGTTTCTGGCTTTTGCCCAGACAGGGGCTCATGCAGCTTCATCTGATATAAGTAGTCTTCTATCTGCATCTTCCAGAAACCAAAGTCCTTCCCCTCAAATCTGTCGATTTTCACTTTAGCTTCTGTCGCCATCGATTTGCTTCAACTCAAGCAAGCCTAGCTCTGATACCAATTGTTGTGAAATAGGACACCTCGATCGGTGTCGCAGCGGAATCGGATCGATGAGCGTTTGCAAAGTCGACAGAGAAATCAAAGAAATAATAACAAATGACACGAGATTTACGTGGTTCGGTCCGAATGTCGGAACCTACGTCCACGGGGAGAGCAGCACAGAATCCACTATAGAAAAACAAGCGATACAACGAGATCAATCACTCGAGCACTCAAACACACTCTTGGTGTTTCCCAAACCCCAATTACACCTCAGACTCACACAGTGTTTAACCCCTCACAATTCCTAGTGAAACCTCACTCAAGGAATTATACAAATTCTACTCACGAGAATTTATCTGGCTAAAACACCCAGGTGTAATTGCAACGAGCAAAACCCTCACGAGAAGAACTCTCTCTTCTCTCGGCCACCGAATGACTTGGCTTCGGCGCACTTCTTCAATTGCATCTTCTTCTCCTTATATAGCCATATGGAAGGAGGAAGCATGCCAAATTGTGCCCAACTTATGCCTAATTTCCAAGTCAAAAGAAAGAGGTGCCAAACTTGCCAAACTCTTGTCTTTCATACTTGCCAAACTCTTAACTCCCGAGTTAATGCCAACTTGTACCTAACTCCCGAGTCAATGCCAATGTGCCTAACTCCCGAGTTTCATTCGGGACTCAAATTCGAGACATGTTTTTAACACATGGAACAACAACTCAAAGAACAGCAAGACCTCCTGTTCAAGCAGCTGAAGAACATGGAACAACAACTGAAATATCAGCAAACATCATGTTCAAGCAGTAAAAAAAGAGCTACCACTAGCTCTTGCTTGTGACATATCTAGAGAAGATTTACGCTAACCGTTCAAAGCTATTCACTTCATACATCATCGATTTCTCATATGACATTTATGATTATTTCTTCTTGTGTGACACCTAAAGAGATTTGGAATCAACTTCAAGTCACATTTGAAGGAATCAATGGAGAAGGGAAATAAGATTTTGAAGGATCGTCTTCCAACGACAACAACAATGACGGTAAAGATAAGGATATTGCATCATTGGTTCAAGAGCTCAAGGATTCTCGAAAAGGAAAACGAAATCCAAATGCATTCGTATCATGAATCCAAAGCTCAGAAAGAGGAAGAAAATATGGAAAGAAAATTCAAGCAAATCGGAGTAAAGACCAACTGACATCAAAGATCGGCTTGCATATCACCATAAGTAAACATCAGCACTGCCAGGATGTACAAATATTTAGTCGAGTATGATCCTACCCAAACTCTATCAACAAAAGATGTCAAGTAACTCTTGACAATCACCAGTTCAAAGGTGGGGCATTCGTTAAACATTCATATTGGGTAAAAATACTAAAGATAATGATTATCCACTGACTTACCTTGCAAATCTTTAGTGGATTTATGATGACTCTTGATGATGCTTTTTGAGTTGTTGATGATTATACATGATTCATGTCTACAATATTGTCTCTTCGTTGGTATAAGGCATTACATGCATTTATTTCAAAACATGACATGAGTAATGCTCATATACGATAAACATCAACATATCCATTTGCAAATGTGCTAGTACTACATGATACGTTCTCATTGCATTTGAGATTCTTTTTGCATAAGAAAAATCCCCTAAATATTAAAAGCAACCACTGTATGCTTCTGTATATTCGGTTGCAAGTGCTATATTGTTGGAAATGATAATTAGGATGTCGGTAAGTTTGAACCAAAGGCTCATAAAGATATGTTTCTTGATTTTTCAACTTCTAGCAAACTTTTTGTGTATCTAACAAAGTTTTGCAGAAAGTGGAAGAATAAAAAAAAAAAATATCAGTTCGAAGATAGGTGGAAAGGTGCACAAGATAATCACAGTGAAGATATCATGCAAGGATTTGCACCAGCAAATGATAAATCGTCGCTTCAACAACAGGTAGCAAATCTTTTAAGAAAAATGAAGTTTCTTCTAAGCAAATGCAAATTTTCGAATCAAATGCAGATTTTAAAGAATTGGAGATCTAAATCAAGTCATCATATAGAATAAGCTATTGGAGAGACCGACAAAGGAGTGAAAATCATGGGAGCAAATGTTTGTTGAGCAACGATGCAAATACCCAAGCAAGATCAATGGCTTGTACCCACTCAAGAAAGCACCTTATAAGTCAAACGAGAAGCAAGCGCATACCATGAAAGGTTAAGTACTCCTCTAGTTCATTATGGGTTTGAGAAAGGTAAAGTCGACATTATTTTGCTCATAAGAAAAAAGATCATGTTATTCTGTTGATTCGAATTTTATGGATGATATCATCTTTGATCTACTAATTTGAGCTGTTATGAAAGGAATTGGTGAATATCATGAAGAGGAAACTAGAAATGTGGGTGATTGAAAATCCGAAGATCTTTCTTTATGTACAAGTCAAATAAGTTGAGGCCGGCACTTTAATATTCCAAAAGTTATATGCCATAAATTTGGGATGAAAATTTTCAAAAAAATATGATAGGTAAGTGGCACCATCAACCAAACTTACCAAGGATGAGAAATTTATGTTCTTGATTTACTCATTATCTTGCAAAGATCATCCTGTTTTCTACAAGAAAATGCAGGTAGCTAGAGAATCCATCCATATGAAGTTTGGCAATCTTTCAAAGAAAGAATCAGTAGCAGGAAATTTCACAAAGATCAGCAAATTTCCAAAGATCAGCAAAATTTACAAACACAGCATTGCTCATGTTTAGTCTACAAGTTGTGCTAATTTGAAAGGTTTGATGTTTCTACTCTATGCATTCTTGCTATCTCCGACAATTTTAAAAGAATCTGACCCTTTCCTTTGTCGGTAATTTTGAGAATTCATGGATGATCAAGCTCATGTCAAGAAACAAATCGCAAGTCCATGCAAAATCCTAAAGAGATTTAAGTTCAACTTTTGAAACACCCACTGGATTCAATTAAATGATGACATTATTTCATTTAAAAGAAACAAGTACATGTGAAATTAGCCCGGTTTGATTCGAATCTCATAGATGAAGATGTGCAAGGGCCTACAAGAATTTACAAGATCAATCTCAGGTAGCGCGAGTCAATTTCCGAGTTCTTAATCCTCTTGTTAATTCGGAAGATCATCCATCCTCAAAATTTTGAAAATTCTCCAAAAGTAATAAGTCAGGATTTTTTTTTTTGTCGAAAATAAAAAGAAACAAGTTCCTTGCAAGGACGACGAGGACAATGTCCTTGTCAGCAAATATTCCCTTCTTATGATTAAAAAAAAAGATGTTAGAACATTAAGATATTAAACTAAATCTTCGTCTAAAATAAAAATCATAAGTATTATAATGAATTCGACTCCCATTATTACTTCTGTAGAGTTGGAAGTGGTACCTTCTAACCCAGGCCGGGAGCACCGGCGTTGTGGGGGTTCTCGGAACTGGGCTCTGGGAGGGTATTGCCTGGGAAAAAGGATTTGCACTCAATTGGGGGCGCCAGGCGTGCGGGCACCGGCATGTTAAAATAAGGAATGCATCAGTTAAGGCGCTGGGTGTTGGTGCCCAATTCACTGGCTGAGGCCCTGGTGATTGATCTCAAGGTAACATGAGGTTGACAAGATGCATACTACATGAGTATTTAACCACTCGGTATGTGTTCTTCCCCTGGTTAAAAACGTGAGTATCCCATTATTACTTCTGTAGAGTTGGAAGTGGACGCGGTATGACTGCATTGTGTGTTAAGTGCACAATTGCCTTCGCACCTTGTTTTCGTCGATCCTAAAAAGGGAAATGAGGAGTTCAACTTCACACGGCTTCTCCACCCCTAGTTTTCAACAATATCCTCGCCTATATTTATTGCACTTTTATCAATTTTGCCCACCCAATTAATTTTGGCCAAAAATCGCTAGTACGTGAATGTCAGTCGTTGTACGTGGCACTATACGTTGATAATTTTCATAGTTCTATAATTATTTTCAAATTATTTATTTAATTTTCTTTTTCTTCATGTTTTGTTTTGCTTTTCTTTTCTTTTCCTTCCTTTTTTTTTCTCTTTACTATGGCCGATAAGGGCTCGGCAGCCCTTGCCTAGTGGCCAGTGAGGGCCGGGTGGCAACCCTCGTTGGCCACATTAAAAAAACCAAAAAAAATAAAAGAGAAGAAAAAAGAAGGAAAAATAAAACAAAGGAGTAAACACAAAATAATGAAAGATTTCAAAAAAATCAAAAATTTATTAAAAATTCTCCACATCTGTACTTGCCGTGTCACGTAAGATGACCGGCATCCATGTCGAATCTCGCGTCCTCTAAATACAAAGTGTTGGAAATAAAACGCCCATTAAGGGCTAAATTGGCTAGTTGCCATAATTCTAATATTAATTGGAATCAATTAAGCTTATTTCGTATTCTAAGGGCAAGAGAGAGATGAGTTACTCTCTTCAGCCATCAGAACGTATGTCGTTCTTTTTCTATGGCAAAAACAGACAGAAAAACTCAACTCCATGGAAGAATTGTCTCTCGTCGACGATCGATCGCCGGATCCGGATCGTGTCTCACCTGCGAAGGGGCTCTTAATCTGTGGATTCGAGGTATGTTCGTTTTACGTGATATACCTCATCGATCAGTGATTCGAGTTTGATCTCAGGGCTTGAAGATCCAATATAATCGGACGTCTACGATGGTTTGATCAACGTATGGCTGCAATCCGCGCTTCATGTTTATGGGTATGTAGATCTATTTAATTCCGCTTCGTATATAGATCTTAATTAGCAAATGTATGAAATACCCTTCATTGGTATCAGAGCATGTGTTCTTGTTTCCTGATCGTTTGCGTTTTGTACGAATTTCGAACAAAAAAAATTCAAATTTTCGGGGTTACTGTTCATCGGGTTTCTGGTCTGTTTTTGTGCGACAAAACTGTATTTCGTATACATGGTTGGAACGGGCTCGGCGATACGAGAATTTTGAGTGGTCGCCCGTCACGAGGCGACACCGGGAGCGGCCGCACGCACGGCACGCGCCGCAACGAGACCGATCCCGACACAGCAGCGCATCGGCGCATTTTCGTGTAATTTTGCTCGGTAAAAATGGCAATTGAGTATACCATTAGACTCGTATCGATGAGACGAGCATTTTGAGTGGTCGAACGTCACCAACGAAGGCCGGTAGCCGTCGCACGCGCGCCACGCGCCACCACGGATCGGGATCCCGACGCAGCGGCGTTTCGAGGCATTTTCGTGAAATTTCGTTCAACGAAAATGGGATATGAAGATATCATCAGAATCGTATCGACGAGACGAGCGTTTTGAGGGGTGGATCGCTGCCGGCGGTGGCCGGACGAAGCCGCACGCGCCACACGCGCCGGAGAGGTCCGGTGCGCGTGGGGCCCACGCGCTCACGTGTGCGGCGCGTGCTCCGTGGCCCAAACGCGCCCAAACCTGGTTTAATTTTATCCTAAACCTGGTTTATCCCTATTCCACAACCGGTTTAAGCTATCCCAGATCCGGTTCGGATAAGTTCCAACCCGGATTTGACCCGACCCGATTTCCGACCCGGTCAATGATCCGACCAGTTGACCCGGTCAACGTTGACCGTTGACCAAATTTCAAAAATTGCATTTTAGTCCCTGGACTTTCGAAAAATTGCAATTTGATCCCTAAATTTTCTGAAAATTGCAATTTAGTCCCTGAACTTTTGAAAAATTACAATTTAGTCCCCGAACTTTTGGAAAATTGCAATTTAGTCCCCGAACTTTTAAAAAAATTGCAAATTTGGTCCCCGAACTTTTTGAAAAATTGCAATTTAGTCCCCAAACTTTTGAAAATTGCAATTCGGTCCTCAAAATTTGGGAAATTACATTTTGACCCCGTTGACCGAGCGTTGACTAGTCAAAGCTGAAACTTTGACCGGCTCGTGTGGATGCATATGAGCTCCGATTGGGGCGTGCGAGGTACCGTTGCGTTCGCATCGAATTTTTCTTTGATTTGATATATTATTTGGATATGTTTGATGATTTTAAAATTCTGAAAATGCGTTTGAAGCCCATGATATATGTATTTTGGGGCATTTTTTCAAGAATTGATTGATGGCATGTATCCTGCAATCTCGTGATTTGATGTGTAAAGTATTCATGTATAGTCTAAATCATGTTATGCCATGTTATACAAGATATATGGATCATTGTATGAATTGTGATCCTTATTCGAGTGGGGATTTCTAGAAAGTTTTAGTAACTTCGGTGAACTCGATTTTACATAAATGATTATGTTAATGATAATTTCAAGCGAGGATTATTGGACGATGATTGGGAACACTGTGAACTTTTGAATCTGAGGCCTTATGTGAAATTATCTATTAATATAATTAGTTAGTGTAAAATAGGTGCGTAAATGTTAGGCATCAATGGTTCGTGAATGCATGTCTATAGAACTTCGTGTTCATAAACAACAGTTACGCGCTTAGCGAAACAAAGGAGAAATTGGATGGCAAAAATTTATGAAAACTGGAATATGGAAATCCAGTTTGTACTATGAAGAGCAAGAAGCATTTGAAGCTCTTAACCTAGTTATGGGAGAACCTGAGGATGAAAATACTGCACAGCCGACATTTGCTACAAGGAAAAAGAATGAACTCAATTGCTCACATATGTCGCTGAGTAGCATGAAAAATGGTTTTATGCATGAGTTCAGGCATTTATGAAAATGCCAGAGTCAAGTGGGAGGCATTAAACACGAAGTTTGGTTTAGATATCGGTCACCAAGTTAAGACAGATCACTATAAGTTTTGACACTTATATGATGCCTCATGGGCAGAATATGAAATGACTTTTGTAACGTGTCAAACATGATAAGTGAACTGTATGTAGTGGGCCATTTTTTGACTGATGAGTAGCAAGTGCAAGCAGTAATTTGTTCCTTACTTCGTAGCTGTGTGCTTATGAAAATCCACTTGATCCACAAAAAAAAAGTAAAGACTTTTGAGGACGCTATGCGCTGTCTTGAACTAGAGTGATGTTTCTAGATCAAATGAAGTTTCGTTCTCCAGGCATAAACACCAAGGTGGGTTCAAGAAGTGGAAAGGATAAAATAACATATCATTCAGGATGGAAATCGAAGTTTAACCGATATGGGAAAGGAAAATGTCCTTTCAAGAAAAATATCTTCAGAGTGAAATATTTTTTAATGTGGCAATGAAGGTCACTTTGCTCATGACTGTGGTGAACCGGAGAAGTTAAAAAAAAAGGGCTTTGTGCACTTGAGAGTATTACTTAAGTCTCTAGTTCAGTTTTTGTGACTGAATCTTATCCTTTGTGGATTATAGATTTACAGGCCACAGATCATGTAACGAAAGATAGAAATGCCTTAGTGGAATTTCAACGAGTTCGACATGGAGCAAAGTGGATAAATGTGGAAAATAATTCCTATGTGGAAGTTGAAGGGATTGGCACATGCCAATTGAAAATGCGTGGTGATCGCACCATATTTCTACATAGTGTTATATGCTACAAAAACTCGATGGAATTTAGTTTCCGTGTTTGTTTTGGTTAAACTTGATCTCAGTTTGAAATTTTTCATAACGGTGGTGATGACTTGTCGTTGGAAACAAGTTGATATGGTTCTGGATGGTTTCATTGTACCGATTGTTGGGTACAATAATGCGAATATTAGTTATTCACTATTTACATCTTTTGTGATGATATGAATATGTGGCATGCTAGGCTGGGTCACATTGACCAAATGACAAATATCTAGATAAGCCAAATAAGGCTTACAAGGCAATATTGAAAAGGTCAATTTGCCTATTTGTGAGTATTGTCTGATCGAAAAGACAAAGAGGAAACCATTTGGAAAATGAACAAGAGTTGAGATTCCTTAGCAGTTGATCCATTGAGACATGTGATTCAACATATGTGAGAAAAAGGCATGGACTGTTTAATTCATCACATTATAGATGATTATACTCGATTCGAATATTTTTTTATTTCTCATAAATTTGATGCACAAGTTGCTTCGAGAAATTCTATTTTCTGAACTTTAAAAAAAAATATTACTAAAAAAAATGATCCGATCGAGGTCAAAAATATCTATCTGATCAGTTCAGATATTTATATGATGAAAAAGGAATAGAAAAATAGTTAACTATTCCAGCGATTTTTCAATGTAATGGAGTCGCAGAGAGAAGAAACAGGTCCCAATGAGAATGGTTGGGTCTATGATGGCATAGGCTAATATGCCTATCACCTTTTGGGGTGAAATTTTTTTGTTTATTGCTGTCTAGATATTTAACCATGTGCCTTCTAAATCAGTTACTACCACTCCATAGAAGTTGTGGATAGGTCGAAAATGAGATTTGAGTTTTCTCATACCTTGATGTGCTTCCTATATACACGGTTTCTGCCACTAGTATGGGAATCGGGCTCTAGAGGCAAAAAGAGTATCTTTATGAGATACTAAGAGCACTCGAAAGGGAATCCGTTATAGGTGAGTAAAAAAAGTGGGAAGTGTAACTGAATATGAATCACGAGATGTCACATTCTTAGTGAATGAAATTTTTCTGAAAAAGGGTGAGACAAGTGAAGACTATTCTCCATTTAAGATCTTGGATAGTGATAACGATACTATTGAGGCATCCATCCAAGTGGGAGCAATGTGAGAAGTGGGGAATTTGTTTCAAACAAGTCTCAATTGCAACCACTTGATGTGAAGAAGATGCCATCATTATCTGATTCGAGTGGGAGCATAATGAAAAATGATGTACTAAGTGTACAATCTTCTCAATTGCAACCGCTTGACATGAATGAGATGTTGTTGTTCAATCCGAGTGGGAGTGAGATGGAGAATGATGTACTAAATGTACAATCTTCAATACGGCGAATAAGTTGCCAAGTTGGAGTGTAATGGAGCTTGTGTACTAAGTGTACAATCCTCAATTTAGCAAACAAGTCGCAAAAAACATTATCCGTCGTTTTGTCGACGTTGTAGACATTGAAGGTAAAGTTTTCATGGTCGCTCCATACGAAAAGGATGAGCCAAACAATGTAAATGAGGCTCCGACTTGCCCTGATAAGGAAAAGTGGATATAAGCAATGGAAAGAGAGATGGAGTCAATGAGATCAAACCAAGTTTGGGAACTGGTTGATCTTCTGAATGGACATAAAGCCATTGGAGCAAATGTGTTCTCAAAATTAAAGCGTAAAGCTAATGACTTGATTGAGAGATACAAGGCTCGCCTTGTGGTGAAATAGTATAATCAATTAATAGTAATTGATTGGGAAGAGGTTTGCTCTCATGTGGTGAGATTTACCTCAATTCACCTTATTCCGGCAATAGTGATTAGTATGGATCTTGAATTACATCATATGGATGTAAAGACTGCTTTTCTCAATGGAGAATAAAAAAAAAATTGTATGAAACAACCCGTTGGGTTTGTTTCAATTGGCCAAGAATAAAAAGTATGTCGACTTTTGAGATCGATATATGGCCTTAAGCAGTCTTTGAGATAATGGTATATAATTTCTTGTAATACCTTAGTGGAATATGATTTTGTAATGATTGATGAAAATCATTGCGTATATATCAAAAGATCCAAAGATCAGTATGTGATATTATCATTATATGTTGATGATATACTGATTGCTTGAAGCAATATGGAGTTTGTTAATACATTCAAGATTGGTTATGTTCCAGTTCTGAAATAAGAAGATATGGGCGAATCTACATACATTCTTGAAATTAAGATTTCAAGATATTGTTCAAAGAGATTGTGATCTCTTTCACAAAAGACTTATATGGATAAAGTTATCGAATGATTTTGTATGCAAGATTATAAACCCAAACATACTCATATTGCATGTGTGGCTTATTCGCCGGATGGTGCTATACTTATGCCAACCCAGTTTTGGCCCAAAGAGATTCATGGTATCTCTCTATCCAATGGGAATGGTTAGGCAAATGTCAAAGGATTCGTTTCTGATCCACGAAATATGTCTTGAGACTCCACAAGAAAATGCAGAAATGAAAAATATTTCATATATTGGTACTTGACTGCTTGAAGTACACTATGTTGTGTACAAAACCTAATATTTGTTATGTGGTTGGAATGGTATGTGTACCACTCTAATCCAGGTCAAGCATATTGGATTTCCATCATGAGAATCCTGATGTATCCGAAAAGTACTGCCAAGTTTTTCTGATAAGTTCAAGGTAGAGATCTGCACCTGGAAGGCTATACTAATATTGACTGAGGAAGAGGTTTAGATGAGAGAAAATCTGCCTCTGGACTTGTATTCTTACTGTGCAGTGGCACAATATCTTGGAGTAGTAAGAAGCAAAGGTGTGTAGCCTTATCCACGATGGAAATTGATCTTGTGGTGTTAAGCAAACATGCATAGCCTTATCCACGATGAAAGGTGATCTCGTAGTGTTATAAACAGCAGTACAAGAGAATGTTTGGTTTAAGAGATGTTTGGGTCAGTGAGATGTTGCTAAGGATGCTGCAGGTACAATTATTAGTTGATTGTGACAGCTAAGCAACAAGAGCTTACACTAAAGATCAATTGCCAGACCAAGCAAATAGACATGTAATATGTCTTTTGTGAAAGACATGGTTGTAAGAAAATATGTGAACATACAGTACACATACATGCACATAATGATAGCAGCTCTTCTATGAAGAGAGTACCTAGAGATGTTGCTCCTCAGTCATGTGTTGGTAAAAGGATTAGTTTCCATATATTGAAATCTCTAGAAGTGCATAAAAGTGGGAGTACTGGATACTAATATTTCCCAATGTTCACAGTTAATGGTATTTGTTATCATTATTGATGTCTATGAGTTTGTATGACATTTATGCATATTAATGCTTAGTGCATTATATCGAGAAAGTATGTCGGACAGATTAGAGATTAGCCCACTCACACGGGTAATCTCCTCTATTTACTGCGTGATAAATAGAGATGAGACAATTTAAGCTCATTATCTAGGTGATAATTGAGAGCTCGTGATTCAAATATAGTTGTCGCCTTAACTAAAGTGTTAAGATGATGCCATAATATTTATTATGTCCGAAAGTGAAATACCGAAAGTGATATATCCCACATATTTCACTTTATCTGTCTTTAATGCCGGATGTGAGTTCTGATGGATTATTTTGAAGAGAGTAGATTTGTGAACTCAAGCTAGACATTGAGTATGTCTGAGCTATCATCTGTACGGTATTAAAAGTGCGAAGACATACGCTCCATGGGAAAGGAGAGAATACCGTAATACATACTTCATATTACGTATGCATGAAACGACCAAGAAGAGTTGGCAAGAGTTTTGATCTCAACTCTATGGCCGTGTGAGACTCTTGAGGATAAAAGTTCCTCAATTTTAGTCCCCTCACGACTCTTACCTATTCTCAAGATTTCTTTTCAGTGTTCGCTATCTTAGAGTGTTGCCTATGGTCATGAGATTGATTCGATCTAATGGGACATTTCTAGAAAAGCGAACTGAACTGAGATTGAGAGGTTTGAGGGAAGAGGAAGATCAATTCTTAATGTCACATTCAATCTTTGTGTTCACAGGTCGACCAATTATGATTATATGAGTTTAATCATGATTGTGAATACAATGTATTGTATTTGAGTACTCAAAGAGATCAAGAGAGATATGATGTAAATGTGACTGATTGATCTAGGGTACTGCATACTGGATCTACTCTGAGGTTATGTGCCCATTTTGAGCTGCTATATACTCCTAACAGATGTATAGCAACGAGCTCTCATAGTATGCTGGTCGCACGGATTATTTGCCCATATGAACTAAGCAGTGAGAAGAGAAAGAGAGACATTTAGCCCTGTGTGGGCGAGTGGGAGATGTTGGAAATAAAACGCCCATTAAGGGCTAAATTGGCTAGTTGCCATAATTCTAATATTAATTGGAATCAATTAAGCTTATTTCCTATTCTAAGGGAAAGAGAGAGATGAGTTACTCTCTTCAGCCATCAGAACGTATGTCGTTCTTTTTCTATGGCAAAAACAGACAGAAAAACTCAACTCCATGGAAGAATTGTCTCTCGTCGACGATCGATCGCCGGATCCGGATCGTGTCTCACCTGCGAAGGGGCTCTTAATCTGTGGATTCGAGGTATGTTCGTTTTACGTGATATACCTCATCGATCAGTGATTCGAGTTTGATCTCAGGGCTTGAAGATCCAATATAATCGGACGTCTACGATGGTTTGATCAACGTATGGCTGCAATCCGCGCTTCATGTTTATGGGTATGTAGATCTATTTAATTCCGCTTCGTATATAGATCTTAATTAGCAAATGTATGAAATACCCTTCACAAAGGAAAGAAACAAAAAAAAAGGAGAAATTTCACTTTCATTCAAAATGGAGAGAACTAGTTTAATTTCGATATGGATGGAAACATTCCCAATTATAATTTTATTTAATTGTTGAATTAAGATCAAAGGTGATGGAGTTTTATTTAGCAGACTGTTAACAGCATGGAAGCGGATTACCCAAAAGTTCCTAGCAAATAATGAATACATACATACATATATCGGCCACGAATACTAAAGGGACTATATTGGCGAGATTGGACAATAAGCGGCCGCAGCCACGGTCTTTACTGTGTCTGGTTCATCTTGTAGAGCTGGTTAAGAACTGTCCTCCCAGCTTTAAATGTGAAATAGTTGAAGTATAGATAGGAAAAACAAATTCCAGCCAACACCCGAACCTAAAAAGAATCATGAAATATGTTGATCTACATCAAAACGTGATTCAAAGAATTCACTACAATCGCAAGCGTCATCTAGAAGTGGTCTCAAGCTCCTACAAGTATCTCAAGAATGAAAAAGATGAGATTTCTCAAAAGCTTGCGATTTTAACATCCTCGAAACTGTCATAGTTTGAATAGATTCGGAACTCGCTCTCGTCACTTCAATTCAAATTCGTCACTGACTGATACCTCGATTCCCACCCACCAATCTTTGCGTGACTACAGTGAGTGTGAGTTCCAGCCATTCCGTCACTATTGTCTGATAATTTCACCTTCTTCTTTTTTCCCATCCTAGGTATTGATTTTTTTTTTCCATTTTGGTCTAATAGGTATTGAAGTTACTTGCGGACATTTAATGAGGGGTTTTGCATGGGGGACAATCGAATTGGCTGGTTGGAGGCATTGTCACTTAGGGTGAGCAAGTCGGATTGATGAGGGGTATTTGGACTTACCATTGGATCGGTTCCATTGAACTGCCCGGAAACCGGGCCGATTGGTCCGATCAGTCAAATTTATATCAATGAGCCTGTGGTTACGGAGGCTCACTTTCATTCAAATTTATAGATCAGGAGTGATACCAAATAACAAGCTTTTTGCGATCCTAAATTCTAACATTTTATAGCGGGCGTGGGATCCTTATCAATATGCTCAATAGGATAGCACCCGATCAAGGCTTGATCGGATCAACCATCCGTAAAATCGTAGTAAACCTATGGTATGAAATCATTAACCGGACAATCCCACGTGTGCAAGCTGAAAATCAAGTAGAAATAAGAGGAACGATTATGTGATCATCTTTAATTTACTATGAGATTAACGGTCTGTTATTGATCGCAAGAAAAATAAAAATTATGGTTGATTGTTTGCTCTTTTAAGAATTTGTGACTCACAACATGCTGTTACCGTTGTGCTAGAAAAGCCCAAGAAACAATAAGCAATCTTTGGCATGGATCACTTATCAACTCTACTACAAGAAAAGATTTCCTTCATCCTTTTCATATTTTCTTTTCTTCTTCTTTTTCTGTTGTTTTTTTTTTTTTTTAGTTTTGTTCCATTTTGGCACCTTTTGAAAATTTTAGAAGTTGATTGTACTTTCATTTGATTGCATTTTTTGAAAGTTGTAGGACTCGACTGTATGTCGCGACCCGTCCGAAAGCGGACGCGGCTAATGGATTACCGATCGCGGGCTTTGGATCGGCGCGGGCCCTCCCAGGCCCATACCAAATCGCAGCGGGAGTATTTTTTTCAAAGGATTCGACGATAAGAGCCGATCGCTTTCGACCTTAGTGTGGTCGTGGTGGCATGTGCAACTTGTGCATGCATTTGGAGTCGCCACCGGTCTTTCTTGGAGGGTAGACCGGAAACCTTACTGATCGATTGGGAGAGATCGACCAGTTCTGCGGAACCAGAGATTTTGGGGTTCGGGGACTTGGTTACGCTGGTGTCATTACCAACGCCCTTTCGGTACCTAACGCGAGTGATTTTCCTAGCTAAGAGCTCATGCAGATGAGTGGAGTACGAATCCTAAATCTAGGAATTCATGCAAATAGGAATGACTATCCTAGCAATCACAATCAATAATAAAATGCGCAAATCAATGAATCCAAATATGCAAAATAGACACATCAAATCAACATGACACTCCTAATAAGGCTCTATTAGCCTAAATAAGTATCAATCAAGCTTAGAAATGATTTAGACATGATTTTACCCATAAGGGGTAAAGTCGTAATTTTGGGATCAAAAGGGACGACTTTCCCCAAAAGGGAAAAGTCGTCATTTCAGAATGAATCTGGAGTAAAACCGTGTCGAAAAAAGGTTTGGTCACTCAATTGACCCGTTTCCTATTTTTCGACAATTTTCAGAATTATTTTGAAATTTTAGAAACCGATTTACCTCTCGAAGGGTAAAATCGTCATTTTCTAAAAAGGAAATGAAATGTGGAAATCTTAGACATAAGGTTTGGCCAGCCATTTGACCCATCGCCAAATTCTAAGAAATTTTCACAATTCATCGGAATATTAAAGACGATTTACCCTTTGAGGGGTAAAATCGTCATTTTGGATTAAATGGGAGAAAAATCCAAAAAAATGAAAAAAAAACTCAATTTTTTGTCATTTCCAGCCTTGGAAAATTTTAGATTTTTTCTTCAATTTTTCTCAAATTTTTGTTTTTTCTTTAATTTTTCCATTTTTTTTGGCATTTTTGATTTATTAATATTTTTTATATTTTCAGAAAATATTTTAACAAAAAGCATATCATTGGCAATAGATAACACTCAACCAGATAAGTAAGCTAACCACTGAACTGAGATAAATACGTGCAAATCAAGTCTATAATGGTATTATTCTAGAAAATTAACTTTGATATACGAATCGGGTATGTAGAATATACTTGATTGGACATCGGTCTTCAATCGCCCAGCCACAGCGTGCGACTGTCTCCATGCGCATCACCTGTCGATCACCATATCAGAATGTCAACAATCAATTTTATAAGTTTTAAAATTGGCAATAAATAATAATAATAATTTAAAAAAAAATCCGGGCCCGGATACGGGCCAACTCGCTCGGCCATGGCCCAAGCTCACGGCCATTCGGCCCACGTTACTCGGCCCAGGGACTCGGCCATGGCCCAGATGCACGGCCTCGGCCATTCGGCCCACGGCCTCGGTCGTGGCCGAGGCACACGGCCACTCGGCCCACGGCCATGGCCGAGGCGCACGGCCATCGGCCCACGGACTTGGCCGAGGCGCACGGCCACCGGCCCACGGCCTTTGCCCGCTGACTTGGCTATGGGCTCGGCCATGGCCCAGGATCACGGTGGTAGCTGGCTCGACGAAGGCGGCCGGACGTGTGGTGGCGGGTAGTGATGTACGATGAGATGGGGAGGTTCACAAAAAAGAAGAAGAAGAAGAAGAAGAAGAAGAAGAAGGAGGTTGCCGAAGAAGAAGGAGGGGGAGCGGCGGATGCAGAGGAAGAAAAAGGGGGAGGCGGATGAAGGAGGAGGGATCTCTCCTCCCTCTCTCTCAATTGAGTGCACTCAAGTGCACTTGAGTGCACTTGAGTGCATTCAAAAAAGAGAGAGAGAAAGAGAGGAAATATCAAAAGAGAGAGATGGAGACCGTGTGAGAAAGAGAGGGAGCGGGCGAGAGAGAGAGAGAGAAAAAGAAAGGGAAAGAAAAGAGGGAGTGGGGGAGAGAGAAAGAAAAAAGAAAAAAGAAAAAATATTAATAATAAAATATTAATAAAATAAAATATTAGAAAATAATAATAATAATAAAATAATCAAAAGTGAAGACAAAACTTTTCCTTTTAAATGATGATGTTTCTAATCCTTTTCCTTTTAATCATTACTAATATTTTTGCCAAATTCAATTTTATGGTGATCAGAGAACACCTAAACTCGAACCTGAATTTTACTGTTTTATGAGGTCAGAAAATAGATAAAATAAAAATAAAAATACCGACTATTTTTATATAACTTTTGTGACCTCAAATATTATTTTTCTTGATTTTCTTTTTTTTTGTATTTTTCGAAAATATTAAAAAAATGTTAATTATGAAAATTATTTTTTTGGTCAAAATGGTTCATTTAGCTTGGCCAAGGTCACCAAAATTGATTTTTCAATTTTTCAACTTTTTATAGAATTTCTATGAATTTTTATGATCAAAATTTAGGTGTCAACAGCTGCCCCTCTTTGAAAGGAATCTCGTTAGAGGTTTCTCTCAAAGATAAGGTGACACCTGAGTCCTGATCGACTCGACTCGAGAAACTAAAGGAAAATGAGTCATGACATCCAATCTTCTTGCTTGTCCATGTATGCTCTTTCTTGAAGGGGGAAACGTTCATTTGACATGAGATAGTGAGATAGTAGAGAGACATACCTGCCCCTTACCTGTTCAATGTTTGTGCGATTTTCGCGGGGTTTGATGGATTCAAGAGAATTTCTAGGAACTCGTTACTAGAGTATCCTAGAGAGGTTAAGCTCTGACCCGTATGGTAGGTCAAACCATAATGGGATTCCTAACTGATAGGAATCTAAGGAAGACGCGTCTCATTTGGGATTTGCCAAGGATTTTGATCCGTCTGGTGGATCGGACCATTGAGTTGACCATTTAAGTGATTTTTACTATTGGGTTGACCCTTCAGGCGGTTTCTACCATTGTGTTGACCCTTCAGGCGGTTTCTACCATTGTTTGACCCTTCAGGCGGTTTCTACCATTGTGTTGACCCTTCAGGCGGTTTCTACCATGTGTTGACCTTGAAAAGGGGTCTCCTGACGAGGGTTCTCCCCGTCCGATGAGACAGCCTGGTTTTTAAAAAGGGGTCTCATGACGAGGGTTCTCCACGTCCGATGAGACTGCCTAGTTTTTGAAAAGGGGTCTCATGACGAGGGTTCTCCACGTCCGATGAGACTGCCTGAATTTTGAAAAGGGTCCCGAGACGAGGGTTCTCCACGTCTGATAGGGATTGCTTGATTTTTTGAAAAAGGTTCTATCCTCACTCCTTCTTTTGAAAAATCCCGAAATTTGTCGGGAATTCAGTTTTGAAGCAGAGAGAGATTTTATTTTGACAAAGCTTCATTTGATTCTGTTGAGGCGACATTCTGGGAGGTGGGTTCTCCAGGTATCCTGCAGAAAGTTCAAACCTGAAAGATTTCTCTTCACCAAGAAAATGTTAATAATCTTTGGGAAGACAATAATTGTCCAATTGACAAAATTTTATGACTTAAGTTTTAGTCATGAAATGTGCATTTTGATGCTGGAGGTTATCCAAAGCATTCTTGCAACATGCAGATGTGATCACAAATTCCTTGCATGGAAAATCCGGATCAACAGTTTGAAAATTCCAAAGAGAGTTTTGTTCAAAACATCAATTGGAATATTTCTCGACAAGGAGGTCTTATCACCTGTTTTGAGATAGTGGTTTTTATAGGGGATGCACTCAATTCTCTACTAACCTGTGCCTAGGTTTTAGGCTCGCTTGTAGCGCATACATTTTGATCGGTCGGGAGGTCTTCCACGGGACCGTAATGTTGGGCTTGGTTATTGATCTTCAAGGGGGACTCACTTTTGAGTCAAGGTCATTGAATGAATATTTTCACCATCTGCTTCGGGTTTACAAGTCAAGAACCCTGTAAAATGAGAAAGAAATAGTCTTGCTCGTACTTCTTCGAGCTAAGCTATATGTTAACCCAAGTGTCTTAGTCAGAGAAGACTGTTTCAGGGTTATGATGTTGGTAGGATTGGGGACCGAAACAGGCTTGTTTTTGGCCCAGAATTCATGAGGGGATTGACGTTGGTGATCATTGCAAACTTGTCACCTGTCTTTTCCATTCTGCATCTTCAATTTTTTGAGGTGTGCAACCGCTTTTGAGGTGTGCACAAATTCTTTAGGGAGAATCTCTGGCTGCATTGACAATTCTGTCTGCGTCTTTCCTCCACGCTTGACATCATTTGGAGGAGCGACCTTTTGATCTGACTCCTTTAGGGGCCTTTCTCTCTTCCCAACTAGGCTTCATTGGGGATCAAGCAAACAGCTTGTACGAGCATCAGCCTTGCTTTTACCAGGCACTTTGCTTTTTCTTGATGCCGGGGATTTTTATCTTTTGTTGAAATCCCGCCTTTTCTTTTCCTTTGGAACTACGATGTTCAGAAAATTGTGCTAGATATACAACTTGAATCATAGCACACTTGAACGCCGATATGAAATCTTTCTATAAATCCCATCTCTTGGATTCTTCCGTTCTTGGAGTGATGCAGTTTCCATCTTGAAACATGCCATGATCACCAACAGGGGTTTATGAAATGAATTTGCAGGCTCAACTTGGCCGTGCAAAGGATATGGTGTGTGGGATAGAGAAATGAATGCTTCTCGTCATCCTATGGCACTTGGATTACCATATAAACAACACACAAAGATTAATGTTAGTCCGAGCAAGAAAATTTCTAACCATTTTCTCCTGATGCTGCTGGACCCACCTCCATTTTGCCCCGATGTGGGGTGGTTCTTGACAGGGTTAAGAATGAAAACCGTCGTTCAAAGGGGTTATCAACGGTCACCTGTAGTGTTTGGGGGATATGAAACGAATGCCTCCGTCGTCCCAACCCATGTAATCGCCGCGAATGGTCCCTACCTCCGTAGGTACAGATTTTGCTATCCGATTCACTTCCCTCGTCTCTCAAGTGTATGTAGGATGTGTTTGGACTGGGCTCGCCTCTCTTTTGAGTAAACTCCCTTTTGAATGATTTGACAAATAATCATATTTGGAAAAATTCATTTCTTTCTTTCCCAAAATTTATCCATCGAGGGGATTTGGTGATGTACCGTGCATGTTCTATTCATGCTTCAGGTAACCTCCCGATTTAAATCATGAATATCGACGCATTGGAAAATCTTTATGCCGGCTGAAAGGATTCTGACATTTTTTTATCTCCAGCTAACTGGGAAAAGGGATACTTACCTGTCCGTCGCAGCTGCGGATCCCTGCAAATGTAAAAGAAGCATATCATTGTATGCTCACGAATTTTCCAAAAATCGAAACGATACATCCTACCCCTGGTCATGTACTCTAACGAGTAGTACATGGGATGTAAGAACTTGTTCGTCTGCAAGGCGACTCCCCTGTCAAGGATGAACAATAAGTGTCAATTCATATTCCCAAATTCAAGACAAATTGGGACGATACAACTTTACTCTTGATTTTCATCCCATTCTGATGTTGCGTATTGATATGAACCACGTCTATCAAATCCGCCTATCCATGCTTGGAGTGTTTGTAACATCAATGGTTCATCTGCCCCCAGTTAGGCAACGTCTGTTCTGTTATTTGAACGCCTGGCTCCTTGAGTACTTTATCCATGTTTATCCTCTGAGAAGGAAAAGAAAGAAGACATCACTTCGGTATCCGATTGGAGATCGTTTAGGAACGATACATCGTTTTACCAAATGGGTGGCTTCGCGGCCAGATGCATTTTGCATTGAAGGGATGGATTCCATTATGTTCTGCGAACGATGATCATTGCTTGGGGAGCTCGCCCCTGAGCTTAAAGATGCTCAAAAGGTAAGGCGGATCCTCGTACGACTAGTTTTAAGCGTAAATGAGAAATGATCCCATGGGAGCTTTACAATGGGATTGCCAATACATTCATTCAGGGTATTCAACCATTTTTCCCCGAGCATTTTTTTACAATCGCGCCTTGAATCAAACATCTGATCGTCGGCTTTGTATCACTATTGCAAGAGTCCGCCAGCTTCAGACTGATCGAGCCAAAAATTGAGTTCCTCTCCAAGGAAATCGCTCGAATCTCCGAGCCATTGATGCTCAAGTCGAGTATCACCGACCGCTGGCGATAAATCACTTTCGCCTTGGATGATTTGATTCCTCAAGCCGGGAGCTCCCTTGTTGACCGGTAAATCTGTAGACATGTCCCATGTAAATGTTGGATTTGCCATGGGAAGAGCACTAGCAACAGGTTGGTACTCAAATCGGGGAGTTCCTATTTGCGGGAACTGCGGTATATACACTTGAGGGGTATTGAGACTGCTTGGTGGAGCGTCCTGATTTGGGTTAGAGGAGTCGGTGACACGGTTGCTGGTCTCGTCAACACTGAAACATGGTTGGGTGTTCCTGGCTCTACAATCATCGTGGTCGTAGTCATGACCAACATTCAAGTTCGAACCAGCCCCATCCGAGCTTAGTGTCACCCGTCCCTCTTTTAGGAACCTCTTGAAATATCCAAGGTGGCTCGCGACGTTAACTTTAGAGAGTCCCGGCACGTTCATGATTTCGTGTATTCGCGTTGATCGTGCCGTGTCGATCCCCAACTGTCGAACTGTATCAACAAATTTGCGATGGAGTTCAGCAGTCCAAGAAAATCGCGCTTTCTTGCCAACAAAAACAGCTTGCCGACTAATCTCTATGAGATCTGATTGTGTTGGAAACTGCTCTTGTAAGCCTTCGACGGTATCTGACTGCACCGGAAGACATTGCGAAAGGCATTGTAACATATGAGCACTACCAATCTCTAGAAGTGGCTCTTCGGAGAATATTTCACTGATGAGAATATGGTTACTGCAATCAAGGCAAGTGGCACTGCACAGCGCTTCCTCATACCTAGCGCTTTCTGTTCGAAGCTTTTCATTTTCTTCCTTCAGAATCGTTAACTCTTGCTGTCTACGTAGATTCCTCAGCCGGGCTCGCTTGTTACGAAACCAATTATTGACCTCCCCAGGCTCCCACCCTAACTCTTGACCTAGCTCAGCCCTCTGCTTCTCATCTGGATGGGAGCATTCCTCGAAGAAAAAATCAAGCTCCCGGTCTCGACTTGAAGTACGGTGAAGGGGATGTTCTCCTTTCTGACACTGATCACTGCTATGGGCATTGTTTTCATTACCACAACCTTGAGTTTCATCGTTGGAAGTGTCAATCTCCATGACCATTATGCCGGATTCAGTCCCGTGATCTTCAAATTCTTCCAACAGTTCGAGCTCGGAGACTTCTAAGTCGGGCGTTTCCAACAAATGACGGTATCCTTGGAACATTTTGGATCGAAGTATCACTGACTGATCATCGCAGAAGTCATCTGACCCTTCGAAATATTGATGTATGGGTTGGGTAGTATCGCCCGACTGGTTCTTCGAACTGGAACCTCCATCCCTTCTCGAGAACATGAGAGGGGAGTTGACCGATTGACCCCCATAAGCATCTTCTACTTGGGAATTAGGGAAACAAAAATGCTCAACGCATTCCTTTGTTAGATCCTTTGAAACCACATGCCCTAGTTCGGCAAGTCCTTGAGCACTAAGCGTAGAAAGCTCATTAGTAAGCGGAAAAACAGCGACGGATGGGTGCTGCACCTGCTGCATCTGTGGCACACACTCTTGAAGAAAATTGGGATGACTCAGATGGATATTCTGATCAATTTCCCAATAAGTGTTGGATTTGCAACCGAGGTTAGTATGACGCTGTCTTAGCGCTCTTCTGTAACAACCGAGGTGATTTGAGACCATAGCCTTGGTAAGTTCTGGTGCATTCAGGGCCTCCATTACTTTCTTCGGGCGTGCACAGTCGACCCCTATTCGCCGAACCACGTCTAAGAACTTGCGGTGAAGCTCAAGGGGCCACGCGAAAATCTTCTTCTCTTGGTTCAGAATAGCGTTGACAGCTTGACGGCTGATCTTTAACCCTTCTCGAGCAGGATCTGATCCTGCCAGAAGCCGTTGTGGAGAAGACTCTTGGGTTCTGACGTGGTGACTCTCATCATAGTGGCATATATTCCCTCCTTCAGAAGGCACTGGCACTATCTTTGTGGGATTGATTTGTTCATGCACATCACCAGTATTTTCGATCCTAGCAGAAGGCTTAACGGGAAACAATCTACTGAGAGTGGTAGGGCCACCGCAATTAGGGCAGACAATAGTGCTAAGAACTTCTTCATACCTCACGTTCTTTGTTCGAAGCTTCTCGTTCTGTTCCTTTAGAAATGCGGTCTCCCGTCGTTTGTACTGCTTACTCAGCTTGGTTCGTTTATTTTGAAACCAATTCAAGATCCTCAAAGGGCTCGTCCCTAGTTTTTGACCCAACTTCTTCCTCTGTTCTGTGTCCGGGAAAGGGCATCCCCTGAAGATAGCTTCAAGTACCTGGACCTCATCCGGAGTGTAGAACTGGCGACGCTTTCTTTTCTGGCGCGGATCATCGTCGCTGGCGCCTTGGTCGCTGAGGGCTTGAGTCTCCTGGATGGTCGAGTCGATTTCCATATCCTTCATGACGAATTTGTTTCCGAGGTCTTCAAATTCCTCTAGCCGTTCAAGTTCGGAAACATTTAGGTCAGGCGTTTCCAACAAATAACGGTACCCCCTGAACATTTTGGGTCGAAATGTCTTTTCCTGGTCTTCGTTCGCTCGATCTTCTCCACCATTTCTCAGATGTTCGCCCTTTCTGTAATTATCAGAGATTAGGCGTGTTCCAAGAAGCGTCCCTTTGAAATCGAGTAACGAGCGTCTGACGGGCGTTCCTTTCGAGACTTCGTGATTCCCCCCGTCCGTTCTTACTCTCTCTTGCCTGAGTGGAGCGTGCAGATTTCCCGTGTCGACTTTTGCTTTATCGAGCATTACGCCTGTCCCCCTAGCTCGGTCTCCAAAGTAATAGGTCCGCCGGCCTTTAGGTGTTGTTACCTTTTCTAAGCCCGAAATCATGGGATAGAGGTGGATCTGTGACTCACCAGGGATGTATTAATGAGGCTTGATTAGCCCTGCTGCGTATAGAAAAATTATTGCAGCTTTCCCTTTCTCGTTCGAGCGTTAAAGGGCGAGAGGTTGACATCGAGGAGATTAACATTTCGATCTAACCTCTCAAACACTCCTCCATCATTCCTTCTTTTCTCTGTCGTTGAATCGCAGATGGCTTCCTCTCCTGTACCCGCTGCCTCAGCCGAAGCTTCAACCCAATGGGAGAGGTTTTATCACCTCTTGGGTAGAGGTTATGGCTACATAAACAGTCATCCTGAAGCTGAGGTTGAAGTTCGTACTCTGATTCCGGCCCTGGATACTGTGTGTATTGAAGGTACGAAACTGCAGAGGGAGTTTGTGATCTTCCCAACTCTCTTCAACAATTTCCTGCAGGCTTACGAAGTTGCTAGCCGGGAGGTCACTTTGGCTGGTATCGTGCGAGCCCGTTATCAGGACCGAACTGAGTCCCTGATGTTGGCCATGCTGACGGCCGATAACCATAAAAGGGCTGTTGAATACGCCCACGCCCAGGTTTCGATGTTGGTCCGTGAGAGGGACAACTTGGTGGAGCGTCTGGCTCTTTTTGACACCGCTTTTGAGCAAGACCAGCACAACTTCGTGCTGAGGTTCCAGTGTGCCTGGTTGGAGGAAAGGCTTGAAGACCTGAGCATGGATATAGCTCGCGGGAGGGTGCTGGCTCATGACTTAGAGCTTGAGTTCGAGTACTATGAGACCAAGGTGAACGAACTTAAGGAGAAATGTCGTCTCCTTTTCTTCAAGCTTGTAGACCTCGATTCCCAGAGTGTGGGTTGTAAGCAAGGCATGGATAGCATGGAGAATCAATTGAGCTCATTTGTGACGCTCATTAGAACTCGCTTTGGATTTACGGTTCCTCCTCAGTAGTCTGTTTGTAAAGTCTCCTGTTAAGTACAATAAATGAGAGTGTATGTACATTTCCCCTTATCCTTCGCAAGATTCAATATTGCCCTTGGTTTCGCAATCATAGTGTTTGAGGCAACTGACGATCTTTCCGCTTTCGAACCCGCTCACGTTGTGTTTGTAACATATGCTGTCACGTTTGCCTTCGTGCGTTTGGTCGATTTACCTCTGTTGACACCTGATTTTTGACCATCTTTTATCTTAGTTTTTATTTCTAAAATTAATTAAAAATATCAAAAAAGGTCAAAAAATTACAAAATCAACTTTGGAAGCCTTAGCCTAGCCTTAGGAACCAATTTTGAACAAAAAATATTTTTTGTATTTTTTAATATTTTTTGGAATTTATTTAATTATAAAAATACCCAAAAAATCAGAAAAATACCATCCGTGGTCAGAAAATTACAAAAAATATTCAGAAATTTTATTTTAATTCTCTCTTTAATATTTTCACTTTTTATTAGGGAAATTTGGCTTGGTTCATGGGGTTCCTTCACAAACCTAATCCCGAACCGGGCCTAAAAAATCCTCTTCGAGTCTTTTAATTTTCAATTCTCGGTTTTTATAAGCTATGACATTGGACTCTAAAGTATTGAAATGCAATTGGGTCAATTTGCCCTCCAATTTGATCAATTTGAGCCAAAAGGGCTTAATTGCATAAAAATCTTTCAATTTAGTCCCCGGTTTTACAATTTGTGAAATTAAATTTCACACGGGCACACCCATTAAAATTAAACACCTCTACCCAACAGTTTTCATCATGCTGAATCCATTGGTGGGCTCAATTTTGGCTAATTCGATCGTTTAGGCCTTCGATTGGGCGAAATTAAATTTCGGATCCTAGGGACAATTTGGGGTTTTCACAGAATTTCAATAAATTGATTCACGAAAATACCCATATTTGATGGAAAACATGTCAAGGAATCCGATTTTGCCATCAATTTCATGAAAAGAGGTCATTTGGGGGGTCAATTTGGCGATTTGGCCGAACCGGGTCGGTCGGGCCCGACCCGACCCGACCCGGGTCTGCAAATGCACAGAATGTGCAGCAAGATGGGCAGAACGTGCAGAAAACAGGGGCGGCGTGGGCGCGCGATTTTTCGAAGAAAAAAGACGAACGGCGTGGGGGACATTTTCGGGCAGTGTCCTGTCGGTATTCTGGCGAAGGAGCGGGCGTCGAGGCGAGCCGGTCGGCCATGAAACCGGCGAGAATCTCGGTTTTAAACCGAGCTCGGCCATGGGAGAGAGGGGGATTTTTTTGCGCGAGTTTGGGAGAAACCGGAGGTCGACGAAGCTTCCCCGGATACCACGGGACCTCACCAGAGCTTCAGCCATCGCCGTCGAGCCCGGAGCAGGTCGGTATCTTCCCCGACCTCCATTTTTCTCTGCGCACACCATGTGTTTGATGAAATGCCCGATGGAGTCCCGAACGTTTTGACTCTCGGTCGAGCTCGACCCGAGCTCTATTTGTGCGGTTCTAATCTTTAAACTACACTAGAGTTATCCCTAACCTCGTGTTGACCTTCGTTTTGCATTAAAACTCGACAAAAACCGAGGGCCGGAGCTTCGCCGGCCATGGTTCGGACGGGAGCTCGACGAGGGATTTTCGGCGGCCGCCGACCATCAAGGAACCCCAAGTAAGCTTCTAAACCACCATTGGATGCCATGTGATGGAATGAAACCAAGCTTTGAGCAAAAAAAAATTCTGCAAATTCTCTCGCCGGAGTCGGGTTCGGGGAGGTCCGGTTCACCGGTTTTTTAGCGTGTTCATGATTATTATTTAGGTTGTATGTTGATGTGGGTGGTCCAAGGAGTCGAATGCCGCAAGAACGGGCGAAAAATACCAAGTTTCGGGCCCGTTTCGCAATTTTCCGGCGACCTCGCCGGAATTTTTACTATTCCCGCCGGATTTTTCACTGTTCATTGTCTTCTCCGGCGACCCTCCGGCCGGTCAACGGTCAACTGCCGACGTGGCGTGCCACGTAGGCAGCCACGTCAGCCGGGTGGGGTCCGGTCCGCTTATTTTCAAATAAAACAAACGGACGGCCACGATCGCGACACGTGTCGCGATCCTGGATTTTTGGAAAATTAAATAAATGATTTTCGAATAATCGATCCGGCGGACGAGAATGTGCCACGTGGCTCGCTGAGAGACGTCCGATCTTGTACAAGATCGGACGCACCAGAGGAGGCCACGTGGCACGTTCTAGAGCGTTCGATCCGAAGGTTTTTCTAAAAAAGGAAAATAATTGATTTTTGATCCGATGGCTACGATTTGGCCACGTGGCTCACTGAGGGACGTCCGATCTAGTGGAAGATCGGACGCACAGGATGAGGCCACGTGGCGCGATGAGAACCGTCGGATCCGGGGAATTTTCGGATAATTAAATAAAATAGATAAAAAATCAAAAAAATTGTAAAAAAATAAGAAAAAATATTTAAAAAATCAAAACGGTGTCGTTTTAGGCCGGTGTCGACCCCTAGGGTCGGGCCGGGCGCCCGAGAGGCGCGGGCCGGGTCTGACCCGGCCCGGAAAATATTTTTAAATATTAAAAAATTCAAAAATAATGATAAATAATCAAAAAATCAATAAAAAATAGAAAATCATAAAAAATTCAAAAAAATTCGGAAAATTCAGAAAAATTCTAAAAAATTCTAGAAAATAGGAAATGGCCACATTCAACTGGCCATGACTTGTTCCGGGTCGTTCGACCCCCGATCTTTTTTGAAATGACGGTTTTGCCCTTTCGGCAAACTGTCTTCCAAAAAAATTCTAAAAAATCCAGGAAAATCCCAAAAAATAGGAAATGGCCACAAACAACTGGCCAAGGCTCATCCCGGGTGTTTTGAACCCCGAACCCTCTTAAAATGACGATTTCGCCCTTTGGGCGAATCGTCTTCCAAAAATTGAAGAAAAAAATCAAGAAATTCCAAAAAATTCTCAAAAATGGGAAATGGCCACAATCAACTGGCCATGGAATATTTTGGGTAATTCGGTATCCAAACCTTCCAAAAATGACAATTCTGTCCTTCGGACTAATTGTCCCCGAATCTTCCCATTTTACCCCTAGCCCTAAATCACATCTTCGCTAAGCCCTTATGGCTATACTAGGAAGCCATTTGATGTGAATTGATATGTATTGACATGATTCATTTATGCAATTGACTGCGCTTTCGTTAAATTGATTGTGATTGATAGGACTAGTATTCCAATCTGCATGAAACCTGAACAACCCCTATCTCACCCAAAATTGCGTCTGCATGAACTCTTAGTCAGGAAAATCACTCGCGTTAGGTACCGAAAGGGCGTTGGTAATGACACCGACGTAACCAAGTCCCCGAACCCAAAATCTCTGGTTCCGTAGAATTGATTGATCTCTCCCAATCGATCAGTAAGGTTTCCGGTCTACCCTCCAAGAAAGACCGGTGGCGACTCCAAATGCATGCACAAGTTGCACATGCCACCCCGACCACACTAAGGTCGAAAGCGATCGACTCTTATCGTCGAATCCCTCAAAAGAAACTCCCGCCGCGATTTGGTATGGGCCTGGGAGGGCCCGCGCCAATCCAAAGCCCGCGATCGGTAATCCATTAGCCGCGTCCGTTGATTTTCGGACGGGTCGCGACAGCTGGCGACTCCGCTGGGGAAATTGTTCTAGAACACTTGGTTCTGGACCTCAAGTGGACTTAGGCCGTAATTAAAACGTTGAGTGATTTTTCTAACCCTGTAGGCGCTCTTGAAGGTGAGGTAAGTCCGCTCACGATAGGTGTTATATGTTTTTTGCAGATTGGAGTGATAAGGGGTGTAGTCTGTGATTAACACTGTCTTATGCAGGATGGGCGTAGGAATGTATGTTATATGGATGATTTGAAGCGCTGATTGATATATAAATTGTTGCGCATGGTTCACTGCATATTTGAGGATCACGACACTTTGCACAAAGCGCCCAAACCCAGGCCGCGAAATCACCTTTTCAGGTAGCCATAGATCAGGGATCGATATGCAACGCTCTAGCGTGGATTGCGCTGGGGTTGACCATATTCGATCCCACTCACTATCCAAGTCGAGACTTTTATCCATTTGTTGTGGATTGCGCTCATGGACGAATTTATCGACTCGGATAGAGAGAGGCCTCTAGGTTCCTCACCTAAGCCATTTTGATTTCTAGAGTCAAGCCTCACTTGTCTCATGCGCATGTATATGGATGGTTGGTATACCTAAAACCAAAAATCATTGGGTACCTCTCTTGGTAAGGTCCTGCCATTTCTATTTGAATTCACTTGCAACTCTTTTTTATATTGCACAACATGCTGCATTCATCAAATCCGAGGGTTGAGTTCAATTCCATTATAGAGTATGGATAGAGTAGAGATGATCTCTCCAAGTCGGTCCCACATCCCGGACGTATTCAAGTATGAGCGACGTGTCACCCGCCATCGGACTGTCGGGACATTCAACGGAGTTCACCCTTTTCAAGTTGTCCAAGGGATGGTCCGGTAACCATACCGGAAGTTGAAGGACAGGTGATAACAGCAAATTCGAGACACCTACCGGACATTATCAGAAGGGCATCTGATGAAAATGAAAACCCGAAATAGCCGAACCGAAGACACCAAGTGCCGTCCTCGGAAGACCCAACTTGGGGCATCTCTTTAGGTTCATAAGGGCCACGTTCCAATCGTCCCTTTCCTTTTATCAAGATCATCGAGTCTGTAAGGAGAACCCGTCTGTGGGTCTCCCATCTATCTTTTACACCTCGATCCCTAAGTCTTGTCTAAGTGTCTTGACATTGGAATGCGGCACTGGAACTTCTCTCAACCATTCGAATTGTTCGGTTCAATTGCATGTCTTACCCAGATGAAATTTTCGTTAGAACTCACACTTGGCATGTCTAACCCAAGTACAAGAATCTAACATTCATTTCATGGTACGCCGGACATGGAATTGAATCGGTTTATAGCATGCATCATTGGTAATCCTTGGTAATTAACTAAAGTCGTTCATGTTTCCTGAATTCAAGAGGAGACCTGATATCCAAATTACCTTCGGGAAATCATCCCAATTTGGATGTCCTATCTCCCACCGAATTTAGGACACATTGGAATTGCATTTTTATCTTCTTGGACATTCCACAGATTTTCTGGGAATTCGCCAAAAGTAATGACCATGGATTACACTCCTTTTAGTTTATGTTTTCTCTTGAAAAACATCGATAAGAATTTTTCACACGAGGCTAAGGCTTGTGTAAAAGTTTTTATCCTCGTTAATCACAAGAAAGCATAAAATTGAAAGGATTTATGCTTTACTCCCCTTTCTAACATAGTCCTGTCATTCGAAACAGGTGTTTTCCGGAATCCAAAGCCAAGAACTTGTGTGAAGCTTCAGTCACAGGTTAAAATGGATCAGATTGGCCTGGAGAAGCGCTTGGCCGCACTGGAGAGTCAGATGACTCAGATATTGGCAATGATGAAGACATTCCTCCTCACTACACAAGAGGCGTCCCCGACGACCTTCAATCCTGATCTGACCACCCGACCAGGTTCAACCGGCGTGCCAGATGTTGATCGAGCCCTGGAAGTAGAAGACTTCTCCGAAGGCACACCCATGATGAGTAACCTGGAAGAACAGCATAAAGAAAAGTATGGTGCTATGGAGGAAAATGAGATGACTGGAGAGGATCTGTTCGTCACACACCTGATTCGGGAGAAAAACTATAGTCACCAGCAGGATGTTGGAGGTCGTGCGAACCCGATCCCCGCTGAAACCCGTCCATACAATGTCTCTTCTACATGCCCCAAAGGGAAGACGCTTGAGATTCCCCAATGGCCGGGACTTGCTAGGAGATATGGTGGTATCGGTTGCCCAAGAACTCATATCCAATACTATTTGGAGGCGATGATCGATTTCGATCGTGACGATTTGCTTCTTGTCCAAAATTTTCGGCATAGCCTGGTCGGTCCCGCGTTAGAATGGTTCACGAGGCTTGATGTCGAGGGCATCCGAGAATGGAGTGATTTGGCTAATCAGTTTCTCCAGCAATACGATTTCAACAGGAATGCCATCCCTACCAGAATGGATCTGATGCACATGAAGCAAAGGAGAAATGAAAGCTTTAGATCATTCACACAAAGGTGGAGAGTAAAAGCAGCCCAAGTCCAACCTCCGCTGGACGAAGATGAGTTAATAGAGCACTGTCTGAAAGCTCTTCCCTATGATTCCTTTAATCGATTGGGTACGGCTCATTACCAATCATTTTCACAACTTGTGCATGCCGGTGAAAGGATGGAATGGGCTAAGCGCGATAGCATGATCAGAAACAAAGAAAGCCGCAGAGAGCTTTCTCAAAGGAGTAAAGAACCGGTCAGGGAAACGACGACCGACTATCGAAGGATGACGCTCACGAGTCAAAATTCCGTACACGTGGCAAGACATCAGCCGCCTGATTTCATTCCTCACCAGAGACAACCAGCACCTAAGATAGAGAAATCTGGCCAGTCAAGCAAGAGAAGTCCCCCATTATTCACACCGCTCCCACTTCCTATGTCAGAACTGCTCCATCGGCTTTTGGAGGAAAGGTTGGTAGCCAAGAGGCCACCAAGGGTGAAACCGCCAAGATTCCAGGGGTTCGACCTGAATCAGACCTGTGCATACCATATGGGGGAGAAGGGACATAATGTCGACAATTGCCGAACTCTACAATATGATGTGCAGGCTCTCATCGACTGTGATATACTAGTGTTCGATAGGACAGGACTCAACGTCCGGCCTGACCTTTTGTCGGATCGCAAAATCAGTGACGTATCCGAGGTTGGACCGGAAAGCGATCTAAGGCTTATCACCAACGTACCCGAATCACGTGAGGTACCGACTACATCTTCTCAAAATCCGGAGAAGCATACCACCTCGATGGGGCGGAAAGAGCCATGCTTAACCGAGATGGGTAGTATGGGCATCATCGGTAGGGTTGAAGACCCCGCTTTTACAACTTCCTTCGCAAAGTTGAGCTTAACCTCTGAAGGATATGCGATAGAGGCTATGAGGGAAGAGTCATGGGAGAACATGCGGCAAAACCAACAAGCGGACAGGGTGTACGAAGACAACCCCATCAATGACCGCGCCGACCCGGCTGATCGGACAATTGATGATGGCAAACTACATGGATGAGGGAGTCACTTCCTCCTTTCCATCATCACTTTTTAGTCTATTTGCATTTTAGTCCATATATAGTCTCGAGTGCAGTCTCCCTAAAAAAAAAAAAAAAAAAAAATCAAAAATCAAAAATCAAAAATCAAAAAATGGGGACATGGGGGAGCACCACAAATCGGTCAATGACGACAAAAAAAAAACAAAAAACAAAAAAAAAACAAAAAAAAAAACGAAAAAAAAACAACAAGAAAAACAACAAAAAAAGAGAAAAATTCCTGAGACCTGATTTCCCACATGTCTCCTGGTTTTCAAAACCTTTCGGGGTAGCGAAGATATCCGATGATAAGAGGATTATCCCCCGTTCCCCACCTTCTAATCAAATCTTTCAAAATGTGTTTCTAAGAAACATTCGTCATGTATGGACTCTCTTTTCCATATTTGGGCTAACTGGCTTCATGGCATCTCAGGTGTGCCGCCCAAAGCATGGAACGCCCAAGAGAAACGGAGTGGTGCTTCAAGAAGATTGAAGCTGGTCGATAACTCGAGCCACCGGGATGGACATTTGAAGGCAGACAAATGAGTCGACTTCTCACAAAAAAGCATACCGGTGCAAAGGCCCATCGAGACGAAAAGGGGGACGAGAAACTACAAATGGCATATATCCCCAAATTAAAAAAGAACTGCAAAAATAATGAAGGAGGTCAAAGCAGTCAACTGGGGCAAACCCCACTTAGCCAGGGCAAACGCCACCTGACCGGGGCAATCGGATCGAGGATAAGGACGTGTCGTTCCTAATTGATTTTCAATCAGATATTGGCGTAATATTTCCTATCTCTTCCTCTCAGGTGAAAAACAGGTCGAGAAGAAAAATCCATCTGCGGATAGACAGGAGGGACATGTTTTACATGGCAGACATTTGCCGAAAATGCCCTCATCTGACTACATGCAAGATGATGGTGGAACGATGGGTAAGATGGTTGAAGACCAACAAATAGAAACTTGCATTCCCTACAAGAGGAAGAGGAAGGTGCCTTCATCAGATGTCACCCCCATTGGGTTGGTAAAAACAAGATGGATCAAATCAGGTGATGATAAAAGTGAATGGGACCACCGAAGAATCTCCATCGTCTTGGATGCCCGAAGATGAAATAAAAGACTATTAAAGCGTAAGGCGAATGCGACAGGACACAATGAAGGAAACCATGGCCTGTGAAGTAACACTTCAAGATGTTAAAGTATTCAACCACATGTACACCCGTGCTTGCTGATGTCAAATAGCAAGAAGCTCGAGGGATGTCATGAAACGATGACAAGGCAGAAGGTGCATGAAGAAATCAAAACGCACTGATGAGACTAAGAAGTGTCGGAACATCAAATGCTGAAATCTTCGAAGGATTGTATGAGCATATCATCTGGTATCCCAAAAGAGAATACAGAGTAGATACCAGGCGTCAGAGAATTTGAAAGGTGCGGGATGCCAAAATCACCTGACACGGAGTGGATCGACTCCGACTAAGTGGGAATGCATCGACACGGCATGATCAAACTACCCATAAATAAATCAGTCAGCCCCAGACAACGCATCCAGTTGCTGGGGGCAAATCACTCTCTACCCAGAAAGGGTACCGAATGTAGGATATGCCGAATTCACCATGGGGGTACGTAGGGGAAGTCCCTGAAGCAGTTATCACCCATGAATCATGATGAAGTGTAATAATCAATCAAAGACAAAACACATCAAACCCTTCTAAATGAGAAGGAGAACAATACGGAGCCATCGATTCTGGTAAAAGGACGTATCGTTCCAAAATGATTATTTTCTTGATATGAGAATAATGTTTCATTTCTTTTTCCTTTCAGGTTGGGAACAGAAGCAGAGGGCCCAAGAAGCAATGCCTTCAAATGACAAACAGGGAGTACCCCTTTTCATGGCATCTCAAACATGCACTTTGGCTAAATATTTTTAAGAGCATTCTAATAGCTCAATTTGTGAACAAAACCTTTGAGAAAACTTGAAGAAGTTTATCATCATTTATAAATCTCTGTGAAAAGAGCGCTTGAAAAGAAAATTTCAAGTTTTCCAGATTGACATATCTGATAAAAATGCTTTCTCTGAATAGAGTGAAAAGCACGAACTCATGTTTCGTTGCTGGAACACCTAACATGCATCATGCATATCATGCACATATCCTGCATACAGAGAACCCAAAGGGAGAAATGCCGGTTCCCGCAAGATAAATTTCAAGGGTAAATTGTATCGACTCCAACAGTCAATTATACATGCCCTTTACTCATGAGATTTCTTCTTTTCAATAGGGGAACATCGAACATCTCAAATGGCGGCTGTGATCGAGAGAATCACCAAACCGCCACATGACAAATCCCCAGATTGTCAGGCTGTCTAGGGACAAAAAAAATAATAATAATCGAAGAATCTGGCAATCGAGATAGATGACCAGAATCGACAAAAATTCACGAGAGCGGGCTCCCCCACCTGCTTCGAGGAGCCAAGCCGGGGGCAAATTCTCACGATCCCCCATGAAAGTGCATCGAACCAGGGTTATCAAACCCAGAGATGACGAACACCGAGACAAGCCTCACTGGGGCAAAATACTTGGAAAACACTGCTCCTTCAAATGTTGGAAGGACGAAGTCTCGAAGGGAGTACCTCCTTCCTGAAATTTCAAATGAAGCCAGATAAATCCCCACACCTGTCTCTTCATATGCAGGTGCATGAATGTCTTCAAATCGGATTGAAAATCTCCAGGAGCATGGGAATGCCAAGGCATGCTGCCAAGATGAACACCGCCCAACTGGGGCAAAGCAGTTGTCGACGTGATTGAGGATCGTCTCACGAACAACACCCACAAATACAGACGAGATGAAGCAGCATCCATCACCCACATCAAATGAGAAGCGTCAATAATCGACGAAGGAAAGGAATACGTCAGTAAGGCGTCATCAGGAATCCCAAGAGGGAAGACATCCCCAAAGAGGATGGAGATTATAGCAAAACGCAGGAATGAATTTAGCTGGGGCAGGCATCACCTAGCCATGATGAACCACGTCTAACCGGGGCAAGTGAATCATTTGTGCGCCGGACAAAGGAAGGACATTTCTTCTCTGGCAAAATCCATGGACGCAATGACAGAGTCGTCCTCATCGAAAAAATTGGTGGCACCAAAAAGCCACAAAAGAAAGGATCTCGCCCAACGTGGAAGCGAAAAGAAATATCCGTTGTAGGGGGCAAGCTACCAGGAAATGGAACCCCGCAAAATGGCGTTAGAATACGTCCAAAAGCACAAATTGATCTCATCCGGTTCAAATCCTAGAGAAGGATTCGTTGCCAAACAGATGGATAGATCATGGCCACGAGCTAGATGGCCGACTTCAACAAGCCTCACATTTGCGTTCAAATGAAAGCGCGAAGCGAGAGTAAAGCAGTATCGTTTCGATTTGTCCTGAATTTCGAAACACGAACTTACACTTAATGTTTATTGTTGACAGGGATTCACCGTCAAGATGGATAGAAAATTGTTGGCACCAGAAAGCTGCAAAATAAAAGAACTCGCCGACAAGGAGGCAAATAGAATTATCGACCTTAGAAGTCAGGACTCCAAGAAATGGTCTTTGATTATAAGACTGAGTGGAGGGTAAAAAGTATCGCTCCCATATTACATGCTTTGACATGAATTCTGATAAAAATTTCCTTTTTCCCTGAATAAAAGGAACTCCGAAGATTGGCGTGGGAATGCATCCAAAAGCATGAATGAATCTCCTATAGTGCAAATCCTAGAGAAGGTTCCATTGCCAACCAGATGGAGAGATCATGGCCACAAGATAGAGGGCCAAATTCTGCAAGCCGCGCGTTTGTGTTCAAACGGAAACACAAAGCAAGAACAAGGCGGTATCGTTCCAATTTGTCTTGAATTTTGGAACGCAAACTGACACATAATTCCCGTCTTTGACAGGGGATCGCCATCAAGGCGAAACAGGTTTTCACATCCCATGTATTACCCATGGGAACACATGACCAAGGGTGAGATGTATCGTTCTAATTCTTTGAAAAATTCATGAACATACAATAACATGTTTCTTCTGCATTTTCAGGGATCTCCAGCCGCGAGGGACAGGTAAGTATCCCTCTCCCCAATCCATTGAAGATGTTAAACAAAAAAGAGAAAAAAGAGAAAAAGAAAAGTTTTCAGAATCTAATGTCTAGAAAAGACATAGAGTTCTAACTCCATTAACAATCATGTTTTGAAAACAGGAGGTTGTCTAAACATGATTAGAACATGCATGGTGCATCATAAAATCCTCTTTGATGGGTAAAATTTTTGGAGAAAATGAAAGAGATTTTTCCAATCAAAGGTTGTTCAAAACCTTCAAAAGGACGTTTTCTCAAAAGACGAGAGGCAAAGCCTAATCTAAACACGTCCTACACACACTTGAGAGAAGAGTGGAGCGAATCAGGTAGCAAAATCTGGACCTACGGAAGTAGGGATCATTCGCAGCAATTACATGGATCGAGACGACGGAGGCATTCGTTTCATATCCCCAAACACAACAAGTGACTATTGACAACCCCTTTGAACGGCGGTTTCCATTCTCAACCCTGTCAAGAAACACCCCACATCGGGGCAAGAACGAAAGTGAGTCCAGCAGCATCAGGAGAAAATGGTTAGAGATTTTCTTGCTCGGACTAACATTAATCTTTGTGTGTTGTTTATATGGTAATCCAAGTGCCATAGGATGACGAGAAGCATTCATTTCTCTATCCCACACACCATATCCTTTGCACAGCCAAGTTGAGCCTGCAAATTCATTTCAAGAACCCGTTGGTGGTCATTGCAAGTCCCAAGACGGATGCATCATCACTTCAGAAACGGAAGAGTTCAAGACTTAGGGTTTGCAAAGAAATCCCTAAGATAATGCTTAAAGTTGTTAGACCTTTGGTCACATGTCTAACACGATCTCCCGAAGTTGAGAAAAAGCGGGATTTCAAAAGAAAAAGGAAAAGGAAAAGATGAGGAAAAAGCCCCCAGCATCAAGAAAAAGCAAAGTGCCTGGTAAAAGCAAGGCCGATGCTTGGGTGAACAATTTGTATCAATCCCCCAGTGAAACCTGTTTGAAAAGGGGAGGGAAAAATCTAAAAGGAGTCAGATTCAAAAGACTACTCCTCAAACAGTGTCAAGCGCGGAGCAAAGACGCAAACAGAGTTGTCAGCCTCTTAATGCAGCCAGAGACGCTCTCATAGGAATTTGTGCACACCTCAAAAGTGGTCGTGCACCTCGAAAATTGAAGATGCAGAATGGAAAAGACAGGTGGCAAATTTGCAATGATCACCAATATCAATCCCTTCACAAATTCTGGGCCAAAAACAAGCCTTTTCTCGGTCCCCAATCCCACCAAAGTTACAACCCTGAAACAGTCTTCTCTGATTAAGACACTTGGGTTAACATATAGCTTAGCTCGAAGAGGTACGAGCAAGACTATTTCTTTCTCATTTTGCAGGGTTCTTGACTTGTAAATCCGGAGCAGATGATGAAAGCTTTCGTTCAATGGCCTTGACTCAAAAAAAAGAGTCCCCCTTGCAGACCAATATCCAAGCCCAACATTACGGTCCCGTGGAAGACCTCCCGACCGATCAAAATGTATGCGCTGCGAATGAGCCTAAAACCTAGGCACAGGTTAGTAGGGAACTGAGTGCGTCCCTTATAAAAAACCACTATCGCAAAACAGGTGAGAAGACCTCCTCGTCGAGAAATATTCCAATTGATGTTTTGAACAAACTCTTCCTGGAATTTTCAAATTATTTGATCCAGATTTTCCGTGCAAGGGATTTGTGATCACATTTGCATGTTGCAAGAATGCTTTGGAAGACCTCCAGCATCAAAATGCACATTTCATGATTAAACTAAAGTCATACGGCTTCGGCAAGTGGCCAGCCATCGTCTTCCCAGAGATTACTAACATTTTCCTGGTGAAGAAAGATATTTCAGGCTCAAATTTCTGCAGGATACCTGGAGAACCCAGCTCCCAGAATGTCGCCTCAACAGACTCAATGGTAGAAACCGCCTGAAGGGTCAACTGAAGGTAGAAACCGCCTGAAGGGTCAACCAAAGGTAGAAACCGCCTGAAGGGTCAATCAATGGTAGAAACCGCCTGAAGGGTCAATCAATGGTAGAAACCGCCTGAAGGGTCAATCAATGGTAGAAACCGCCTGAAGGGTCAAATGAAGGTAGAAACCGCCTTAAGGGTCAAATGATGGTAGAAACCGCCTGAAGGGTCAAATGAAGGTAGAAACCGCCTTAAGGGTCAAATGAAGGTAGAAACCGCCTGAAGGGTCAACTCAATGGTAGAAACCACGCCATGGGTATCTTTTTCAAAAAAGGGAAGGAAGAACTCATCTTTCAAAAGAATCAAACAATCCCAACGGACGTGGAAAACCTCCGTCTTGGGAATCTTTTTCAAAAATAAACAATCCCGTCGGACGTGGAAAACCTCCGGCTCGGGACTCTTTTTCAAAAAAAGATCAAACTGTCTCGTCGGACGTAGAAAACCTCCGACTCGAGACTCCTTTTCAAAAACAAACAATCCCATTGGACGTGGAAAACCTCCAATTCGGGAACCCATTTCAAAAATCAGGAAATCCCACCGGACGTAGAAAACCTCCGACTTGGGAACCATTTGAAGGACCGAGCCATCCCATCGGACGTAGAAAACCTCCGTGTTGGGAACACCATTTGAAGAAACAAACCATCCCAACGGACGTGGAAAACCTCTGACTTGGGACCCCTTTTCAAGAAAACCAAACCATCCCACCGGACGTAGAAAACCTCCGACTTGGGAACCATTTGAAGGACCGAGCCATCCCATCGGACGTAGAAAACCTCCGTGTTGGGAACACCATTTGAAGAAACAAACCATCCCAACGGACGTGGAAAACCTCCGACTTGGGACCCCTTTTCAAGAAAACCAAACCATCCCACCGGACGTAGAAAACCTCCGACTTGGGAACCATTTGAAGAAACAAACCATCCCAACGGACGTGGAAAACCTCCGACTTGGGACCCCCTTTTCAAGAAAACCAAACCATCCCACCGGACGTAGAAAACCTCCGACTTGGGAACCATTTGAAGAAACAAACCATCCCAACGGACGTGGAAAACCTCCGACTTGGGACCCCTTTTCAAGAAAACCAAACCATCCCACCGGACGTAGAAAACCTCCGACTTGGGCACCATTTGAAGAACCGAGCCATCCCATCGGACGTAGAAAACCTCCGTGTTGGGAACACCATTTGAAGAAACAAACCATCCCAACGGACGTGGAAAACCTCCGACTTGGGCACCATTTGAAGAACCGAGCCATCCCATCGGACGTAGAAAACCTCCGTGTTGGGAACACCATTTGAAGAACCCATTTCAAAAATAGGCAATCCTATTGGACGTGGAAAACCTCCAATTCGGGAACCCATTTCAAAAATCAGGAAATCCCACCGGACGTAGAAAACCTCCGACCTGGGACTCCTTTTCAAGAGAACCAAACCATCCCAGCGGACGTGGAAAACCTCCGACTTGGGACCCCTTTCCAAGGAAATCAAACAATCCCGTCGGACGTGGAAAACCTCCGTCTTGGGAATATTTTTCAAAAATAGGCAATCCCATTGGACGTGGAAAACCTCCAATTCGGGAACCCATTTCAAAAATTAGGAAATCCCACCGGACGTGGAAAACCTCCGACTTGGGACCCCCTTTCAAGAGAACCAAACCATCCCAGCGGACGTAGAAAACCTCCGTCTTGGGAATCTCTTTCACAAATAGGCAATCACATTGGACGTGGAAAACCTCCAATTCGGGAACCCATTTCAAAAATCAGGAAATCCCACCGGACGTAGAAAACCTCCAACTTGGGAACCATTTGAAGAACCTAGCAATCCCATCGGACGTAGAAAACCTCTGTGTTGGGAACTCCTTTTGAGAAACAAACCATCCCAGCGGACGTGGAAAACCTCCGACTTGGGACCCCTTTTCAAAAACAAACAATCCCGTCGGACGTGGAAAACCTCCGTATTGGGAACCCTCTTCAAAACTTGAAAAATCCCCTCTGGCCCCGCTAGTCAGCGTCATGGGATCCTCTAAAGAAAATAGGTGCCTAGAAGTCGACCCAAGACTGAAGCCCAAAAGGCTCGCTTGCCGCTTCGAAAGCACGATGACCAGATAAATCTCTCTGTAAGTGTTCACAGGTTGGTAGCCGCGGATCTGTCATCTTCCGGACCGGATCGCCAATTTTCAGCTTCAGAAGATTTCTTTCCCCAAAGTCCCACTACACAGGGATTCACGACAGAGGTGTCTCAAAGCACAGTTCAAGATCGGAGCCCATAACGCTCGCGACTTGCCGCCTAGAGATACGGTGACCGCCTTTTCCACGAAGCACGCGCCGGATAGCCACGCCTCGAAGCTCTCACCCTTCGGAATGGATTGCAGCCGGTAGCCGTGGGAAAGATATTTATTCCACCCAAAATCCCACCATACAGGGATTCACGACAGAGGTGTCTCAAAGCACAGTTCAAGATCGGAGCCCATAACGCTCACGACTTGCCGCCTAGAGATACGGTGACCGCCTTTTCCACGAAGCACGCGCCGGATAGCCACGCCTCGAAGCTCTCACCCTTCGGAATGGATTGCAACCGGTAGCCGTGGAAAAGAATTTCAAGACCCCAAAGTAGCAAATCAGGAGCCACGGAGGGAGTAATAAAAACCCAGCATGGCGAACTAGACGCCACGAAAAAAAAAAAAAAAAAAAAAACCTCCTCAAACTCCGCGGCGCAGCATTCAACAGGCAGGTAAACGTCAGGTAAGCCTCTCTCGCTCCGGCCCATGTTCAAATTACAAGAGCAAATCGGGGATTAATTTGAACATTCATCAAAGGACTTAAGGGTTCGATGTCATAGCATTTCTTTTCCCCAGTCGAGTCGGTTAGGATTCAGGTGTCATTTTATCTTTGAAAGCAACCTCTGACGAGCTCACTCTCAAAGAGGGGCAGCTGTTGACACCTGATTTTTGACCATCTTTTATCTTAGTTTTTATTTCTAAAATTAATTAAAAATATCAAAAAAGGTCAAAAAAATTACAAAATCAACTTTGGAAGCCTTAGCCTAGCCTTAGGAACCAATTTTGAACAAAAAATATTTTTTGTATTTTTTAATATTTTTTGGAATTTATTTAATTATAAAAATACCCAAAAAATCAGAAAAATACCATCCGTGGTCAGAAAATTACAAAAAATATTCAGAAATTTTATTTTAATTCTCTCTTTAATATTTTCACTTTTTATTAGGGAAATTTGGCTTGGTTCATGGGGTTCCTTCACAAACCTAATCCCGAACCGGGCCTAAAAAATCCTCTTCGAGTCTTTTAATTTTCAATTCTCGGTTTTTATAAGCTATGACATTGGACTCTAAAGTATTGAAATGCAATTGGGTCAATTTGCCCTCCAATTTGATCAATTTTAGCCAAAAGGGCTTAATTGCATAAAAATCTTTCAATTTAGTCCCCGGTTTTACAATTTGTGAAATTAAATTTCACACGGGCACACCCATTAAAATTAAACACCTCTACCCAACAGTTTTCATCATGCTGAATCCATTGGTGGGCTCAATTTTGGCTAATTCGATCGTTTAGGCCTTCGATTGGGCGAAATTAAATTTCGGATCCTAGGGACAATTTGGGGTTTTCACAGAATTTCAATAAATTGATTCACGAAAATACCCATATTTGCTGGAAAACATGTCAAGGAATCCGATTTTGCCATCAATTTCATGAAAAGAGGTCATTTGGGGGGTCAATTTGGCGATTTGGGCGAACCGGGTCGGTCGGGCCCGACCCGACCCGACCCGGCCCGACCCGGGTCTGCAAATGCACAGAATGTGCAGCAAGATGGGCAGAACGTGCAGAAAACAAGGGCGGCGTGGGCGCGCGATTTTTCGAAGAAAAAGGACGAACGGCGTGGGGGACATTTTCGGGCAGTGTCCTGTCGGTATTCTGGCGAAGGAGCGGGCGTCGAGGCGAGCCGGTCGGCCATGAAACCGGCGAGAATCTCGGTTTTAAACCGAGCTCGGCCATGGGAGAGAGGGGGATTTTTTTGCGCGAGTTTGGGAGAAACCGGAGGTCGACGAAGCTTCCCCGGATACCACGGGACCTCACCAGAGCTTCAGCCATCGCCGTCGAGCCCGGAGCAGGTCGGTATCTTCCCCGACCTCCATTTTTCTCTGCGCACACCATGTGTTTGATGAAATGCCCGATGGAGTCCCGAACGTTTTGACTCTCGGTCGAGCTCGACCCGAGCTCTATTTGTGCGGTTCTAATCTTTAAACTACACTAGAGTTATCCCTAACCTCGTGTTGACCTTCGTTTTGCATTAAAACTCGACAAAAACCGAGGGCCGGAGCTTCGCCGGCCATGGTTCGGACGGGAGCTCGACGAGGGATTTCCGGCGGCCGCCGACCATCAAGGAACCCCAAGTAAGCTTCTAAACCACCATTGGATGCCATGTGATGGAATGAAACCAAGCTTTGAGCAAAAAAAAATTCTGCAAATTCTCTCGCCGGAGTCGGGTTCGGGGAGGTCCGGTTCACCGGTTTTTTAGCGTGTTCATGATTATTATTTAGGTTGTATGTTGATGTGGGTGGTCCAAGGAGTCGAATGCCGCAAGAACGGGCGAAAAATACCAAGTTTCAGGCCCGTTTCGCAATTTTCCGGCGACCTCGCCGGAATTTTTACTATTCCCGCCGGATTTTTCACTGTTCATCGTCTTCTCCGGCGACCCTCCGGCCGGTCAACGGTCAACGGCCGACGTGGCGTGCCACGTAGGCAGCCACGTCAGCCGGGTGGGGTCCGGTCCGCTTATTTTCAAATAAAACAAACGGACGGCCACGATCGCGACACGTGTCGCGATCCTGGATTTTTGGAAAATTAAATAAATGATTTTCGAATAATCGATCCGGCGGACGAGAATGTGCCACGTGGCTCGCTGAGAGACGTCCGATCTTGTACAAGATCGGACGCACCAGAGGAGGCCACGTGGCACGTTCTAGAGCGTTCGATCCGAAGGTTTTTCTAAAAAAGGAAAATAATTGATTTTTGATCCGATGGCTACGATTTGGCCACGTGGCTCACTGAGGGACGTCCGATCTAGTGGAAGATCGGACGCACAGGATGAGGCCACGTGGCGCGATGAGAACCGTCGGATCCGGGGAATTTTCGGATAATTAAATAAAATAGATAAAAAATCAAAAAAATTGTAAAAAATAGAAAAATGTTTAAAAAAAATAAAACGGTGTCGTTTTAGGCCGGTGTCGACCCCTAGGGTCGGGCCGGGCGCCCGAGAGGCGCGGGCCGGGTCTGACCCGGCCCGGAAAATATTTTTAAATATTAAAAAATTCAAAAATAATGATAAATAATCAAAAAATCAATAAAAAATAGAAAATCATAAAAAATTCAAAAAAATTCGGAAAATTCAGAAAAATTCTAAAAAATTCCCGAAAATAGGAAATGGCCACATTCAACTGGCCATGACTTGTTCCGGGTCGTTCGACCCCCGATCTTTTTCGAAATGACGGTTTTGCCCTTTCGGCAAACTGTCTTCCAAAAAAATTCTAAAAAATCCAGGAAAATCCCAAAAAATAGGAAATGGCCACAAACAACTGGCCAAGGCTCATCCCGGGTGTTTTGAACCCCGAACCCTCTTAAAATGACGATTTCGCCCTTTGGGCGAATCGTCTTCCAAAAATTGAAGAAAAAATCAAGAAATTCCAAAAAATTCTCAAAAATGGGAAATGGCCACAATCAACTGGCCATGGAATATTTTGGGTAATTCGGTATCCAAACCTTCCAAAAATGACAATTCTGCCATTCGGACTAATTGTCCCCGAATCTTCCCATTTTACCCCTAGCCCTAAATCACATCTTCGCTAAGCCCTTATGGCTATACTAGGAAGCCATTTGATGTGAATTGATATGTATTGACATGATTCATTTATGCAATTGACTGCGCTTTCGTTAAATTGATTGTGAATGATAGGACTAGTATTCCAATCTGCATGAAACCTGAACCACCCCTATCTCACCCAAAATTGCGTCTGCATGAACTCTTAGTCAGGAAAATCACTCGCGTTAGGTACCGAAAGGGCGTTGGTAATGACACCGACGTAACCAAGTCCCCGAACCCAAAATCTCTGGTTCCGTAGAATTGATTGATCTCTCCCAATCGATCAGTAAGGTTTCCGGTCTACCCTCCAAGAAAGACCGGTGGCGACTCCAAATGCATGCACAAGTTGCACATGCCACCCCGACCACACTAAGGTCGAAAGCGATCGACTCTTATCGTCGAATCCCTCAAAAGAAACTCCCGCCGCGATTTGGTATGGGCATGGGAGGGCCCGCGCCGATCCAAAGCCCGCGATCGGTAATCCATTAGCCGCGTCCGTTGATTTTCGGACGGGTCGCGACATCTTTGAGCAAAAAAAAATTCTGCAAATTCTCTCGCCGGAGTCGGGTTCGGGGAGGTCCGGTTCACCGGTTTTTTAGCGTGTTCATGATTATTATTTAGGTTGTATGTTGATGTGGGTGGTCCAAGGAGTCGAATGCCGCAAGAACGGGCGAAAAATACCAAGTTTCGGGCCCGTTTCGCAATTTTCTGGCGACCTCGCCGGAATTTTTACTATTCGCGCCGGATTTTTCACTGTTCATCGTCTTCTCCGGCGACCCTCCGGCCGGTCAACGGTCAACTGCCGACGTGGCGTGCCACGTAGGAAGCCACGTCAGCCGGGTGGGGTCCGGTCCGCTTATTTTCAAATAAAACAAACGGACGGCCACGATCGCGACACGTGTCGCGATCCTGGATTTTTGGAAAATTAAATAAATGATTTTCGAATAATCGATCCGGCGGACGAGAATGTGCCACGTGGCTCGCTGAGAGACGTCCGATCTTGTACAAGATCGGACGCACCAGAGGAGGCCACGTGGCACGTTCTAGAGCGTTCGATCCGAAGGTTTTTCTAAAAAAGGAAAATAATTGATTTTTGATCCGATGGCTACGATTTAGCCACGTGGCTCACTGAGGGACGTCCGATCTAGTGGAAGATCGGACGCACAGGATGAGGCCACGTGGCGCGATGAGAACCGTCGGATCCGGGGAATTTTCGGATAATTAAATAAAATAGATAAAAAATCAAAAAAATTGTAAAAAAATAGAAAAATGTTTAAAAAAAATAAAACGGTGTCGTTTTAGGCCGGTGTCGACCCCTAGGGTCGGGCCGGGCGCCCGAGAGGCGCGGGCCGGGTCTGACCCGGCCCGGAAAATATTTTTAAATATTAAAAAATTCAAAAATAATGATAAATAATCAAAAAATCAATAAAAAATAGAAAATCATAAAAAATTCAAAAAAATTCGGAAAATTCAGAAAAATTCTAAAAAATTCCAGAAAATAGGAAATGGCCACATTCAACTGGCCATGACTTGTTCCGGGTCGTTCGACCCCCGATCTTTTTCGAAATGACGGATTTGCCCTTTCGGCAAATTGTCTTCCAAAAAAATTCTAAAAAATCCAGGAAAATCCCAAAAAATAGGAAATGGCCACAAACAACTGGCCAAGGATCATCCCGGGTGTTTTGAACCCCGAACCCTCTTAAAATGACGATTTCTCCCTTTGGGCGAATCGTCCTCCAAAAATTGAAGAAAAAATCAAGAAATTCCAAAAAATTCTCAAAAATGGGAAATGGCCACAATCAACTGGCCATGGAATATTTTGGGTAATTCGGTATCCAAACCTTCCAAAAATGACAATTCTGCCCTTCGGACTAATTGTCCCCGAATCTTCCCATTTTACCCCTAACCCTAAATCACATCTTCGCTAAGCCCTTATGGCTATACTAGGAAGCCATTTGATGTGAATTGATATGTATTGACATGATTCATTTATGCAATTGACTGCGCTTTCGTTAAATTGATTGTGATTGATAGGACTAGTATTCCAATCTGCATGAAACCTGAACCACCCCTATCTCACCCAAAATTGCGTCTGCATGAACTCTTAGTCAGGAAAATCACTCGCGTTAGGTACCGAAAGGGCGTTGGTAATGACACCGACGTAACCAAGTCCCCGAACCCAAAATCTCTGGTTCCGTAGAATTGATTGATCTCTCCCAATCGATCAGTAAGGTTTCCGGTCTACCCTCCAAGAAAGACCGGTGGCGACTCCAAATGCATGCACAAGTTGCACATGCCACCCCGACCACACTAAGGTCGAAAGCGATCGACTCTTATCGTCGAATCCCTCAAAAGAAACTCCCGCCGCGATTTGGTATGGGCCTGGGAGGGCCCGCGCCGATCCAAAGCCCGCGATCGGTAATCCATTAGCCGCGTCCGTTGATTTTCGGACGGGTCGCGACAGCTGGCGACTCCGCTGGGGAAATTATTCTAGAACACTTGGTTCTGGACCTCAAGTGGACTTAGGCCGTAATTAAAACGTTGAGTGATTTTTCTAACCCTGTAGGCGCTCTTGAAGGTGAGGTAAGTCCGCTCACGATAGGTGTTATATGTTTTTTGCAGATTGGAGTGATAAGGGGTGTAGTCTGTGATTAACACTGTCTTATGCAGGATGGGCGTAGGAATGTATGTTATATGGATGATTTGAAGCGCTGATTGATATATAAATTATTGCGCATGGTTCACTGCATATTTGAGGATCACGACACTTTGCACAAAGCGCCCAAACCCAGGCCGCGAAATCACCTTTTCAGGTAGCCATAGATCAGGGATCGATATGCAACGCTCTAGCGTGGATTGCGCTGGGGTTGACCATATTCGATCCCACTCACTATCCAAGTCGGGACTTTTATCCATTTGTTGTGGATTGCGCTCATGGACGAATTTATCGACTCGGATAGAGAGAGGCCTCTAGGTTCCTCACCTAAGCCATTTTGATTTCTAGAGTCAAGCCTCACTTGTCTCATGCGCATGTATATGGATGGTTGGTATACCTAAAACCAAAAATCATTGGGTACCTCTCTTGGTAAGGTCCTGCCATTTCTATTTGAATTCACTTGCAGCTCTTTTTTATATTGCACAACATGCTGCATTCATCAAATCCGAGGGTTGAGTTCAATTCCATTATAGAGTATGGATAGAGTAGAGATGATCTCTCCAAGTCGGTCCCACATCCCGGACGTATTCAAGTATGAGCGACGTGTCACCCGCCATCGGACTGTCGGGACATTCAACGGAGTTCACCCTTTTCAAGTTGTCCAAGGGATGGTCCGGTAACCATACCGGAAGTTGAAGGACAGGTGATAACAGCAAATTCGAGACACCTACCGGACATTATCAGAAGGGCATCTGATGAAAATGAAAACCCGAAATAGCCGAACCGAAGACACCAAGTGCCGTCCTCGGAAGACCCAACTTGGGGCATCTCTTTAGGTTCATAAGGGCCACGTTCCAATCGTCCCTTTCCTTTTATCAAGATCATCGAGTCTGTAAGGAGAACCCGTCTGTGGGTCTCCCATCTATCTTTTACACCTCGATCCCTAAGTCTTGTCTAAGTGTCTTGACATTGGAATGCGGCACTGGAACTTCTCTCAACCATTCGAATTGTTCGGTTCAATTGCATGTCTTACCTAGATGAAATTTTCGTTAGAACTCACACTTGGCATGTCTAACCCAAGTACGAGAATCTAACATTCATTTCATGGTACGCCGGACATGGAATTGAATCGGTTTATAGCATGCATCATTGGTAATCCTTGGTAATTAACTAAAGTCGTTCATGTTTCCTGAATTCAAGAGGAGACCTGATATCCAAATTACCTTCGGGAAATCATCCCAATTTGGATGTCCTATCTCCCACCGAATTTAGGACACATTGGAATTGCATTTTTATCTTCTTGGACATTCCACAGATTTTCTGGGAATTCGCCAAAAGTAATGACCATGGATTACACTCCTTTTAGTTTTATGTTTTCTCTTGAAAAACATCGATAAGAATTTTTCACACGAGGCTAAGGCTTGTGTAAAAGTTTTTATCCTCGTTAATCACAAGAAAGCATAAAATTGAAAGGATTTATGCTTTACTCCCCTTTCTAACATAGTCCTGTCATTCGAAACAGGTGTTTTCCGGAATCCAAAGCCAAGAACTTGTGTGAAGCTTCAGTCACAGGTTAAAATGGATCAGATTGGCCTGGAGAAGCGCTTGGCCACACTGGAGAGTCAGATGACTCAGATATTGGCAATGATGAAGACATTCCTCCTCACTACACAAGAGGCGTCCCCGACGACCTTCAATCCTGATCTGACCACCCGACCAGGTTCAACCGGCGTGCCAGATGTTGATCGAGCCCTGGAAGTAGAAGACTTCTCCGAAGGCACACCCATGATGAGTAACCTGGAAGAACAGCATAAAGAAAAGTATGGTGCTATGGAGGAAAATGAGATGACTGGAGAGGATCTGTTCGTCACACACCTGATTCGGGAGAAAAACTATAGTCACCAGCAGGATGTTGGAGGTCGTGCGAACCCGATCCCCGCTGAAACCCGTCCATACAATGTCTCTTCTACATGCCCCAAAGGGAAGACGCTTGAGATTCCCCAATGGCCGGGACTTGCTAGGAGATATGGTGGTATCGGTTGCCCAAGAACTCATATCCAATACTATTTGGAGGCGATGATCGATTTCGATCGTGACGATTTGCTTCTTGTCCAAAATTTTCGGCATAGCCTGGTCGGTCCCGCGTTAGAATGGTTCACGAGGCTTGATGTCGAGGGCATCCGAGAATGGAGTGATTTGGCTAATCAGTTTCTCCAGCAATATGATTTCAACAGGAATGCCACCCCTACCAGAATGGATCTGATGCACATGAAGCAAAGGAGAAATGAAAGCTTTAGATCATTCACACAAAGGTGGAGAGTAAAAGCAGCCCAAGTCCAACCTCCGCTGGACGAAGATGAGTTAATAGAGCACTGTCTGAAAGCTCTTCCCTATGATTCCTTTAATCGATTGGGTACGGCTCATTACCAATCATTTTCACAACTTGTGCATGCCGGTGAAAGGATGGAATGGGCTAAGCGCGATAGCATGATCAGAAACAAAGAAAGCCGCAGAGAGCTTTCTCAAAGGAGTAAAGAACCGGTCAGGGAAACGACGACCGACTATCGAAGGATGACGCTCACGAGTCAAAATTCCGTACACGTGGCAAGACATCAGCCGCCTGATTTCATTCCTCACCAGAGACAACCAGCACCTAAGATAGAGAAATCTGGCCAGTCAAGCAAGAGAAGTCCCCCATTATTCACACCGCTCCCACTTCCTATGTCAGAACTGCTCCATCGGCTTTTGGAGGAAAGGTTGGTAGCCAAGAGGCCACCAAGGGTGAAACCGCCAAGATTCCAGGGGTTCGACCTGAATCAGACCTGTGCATACCATATGGGGGAGAAGGGACATAATGTCGACAATTGCCGAACTCTACAATATGATGTGCAGGCTCTCATCGACTGTGATATACTAGTGTTCGATAGGACAGGACTCAACGTCCGGCCTGACCTTTTGTCGGATCGCAAAATCAGTAACGTATCCGAGGTTGGACCGGAAAGCGATCTAAGGCTTATCACCAACGTACCCGAATCACGTGAGGTACCGACTACATCTTCTCAAAATCCGGAGAAGCATACCACCTCGATGGGGCGGAAAGAGCCATGCTTAACCGAGATGGGTAGTATGGGCATCATCGGTAGGGTTGAAGACCCCGCTTTTACAACTTCCTTCGCAAAGTTGAGCTTAACCTCTGAAGGATATGCGATAGAGGCTATGAGGGAAGAGTCATGGGAGAACATGCGGCAAAACCAACAAGCGGACAGGGTGTACGAAGACAACCCCATCAATGACCGCGCCGACCCGGCTGATCGGACAATTGATGATGGCAAACTACATGGATGAGGGAGTCACTTCCTCCTTTCCATCATCACTTTTTAGTCTATTTGCATTTTAGTCCATATATAGTCTCGAGTGCAATCTCTCTAAAAAAAAAAAAAAAAAAAATCAAAAATCAAAAATCAAAAATCAAAAAATGGGGACATGGGGGAGCACCACAAATCGGTCAATGACGACAAAAAAAAACAAAAAACAAAAAAAAAACAAAAAAAAAATGAAAAAAAAACAACAAGAAAAACAACAAAAAAAGAGAAAAATTCCTGAGACCTGATTTCCCACATGTCTCCTGGTTTTCAAAACCTTTCGGGGTAGCGAAGATATCCGATGATAAGAGGATTAGCCCCCGTTCCCCACCTTCTAATCAAATCTTTCAAAATGTGTTTCTAAGAAACATTCGTCATGTATGGACTCTCTTTTCCATATTTGGGCTAACTGGCTTCATGGCATCTCAGGTGTGCCGCCCAAAGCATGGAACGCCCAAGAGAAACGGAGTGGTGCTTCAAGAAGATTGAAGCTGGTCGATAACTCGAGCCACCGGGATGGACATTTGAAGGCAGACAAATGAGTCGACTTCTCACAAAAAAGCATACCGGAGCAAAGGCCCATCGAGACGAAAAGGGGGACGAGAAACTACAAATGGCATATATCCCCAAATTAAAAAAGAACTGCAAAAATAATGAAGGAGGTCAAAGCAGTCAACTGGGGCAAACCCCACTTAGCCAGGGCAAACGCCACCTGACCGGGGCAATCGGATCGAGGATAAGGACGTGTCGTTCCTAATTGATTTTCAATCAGATATTGGCGTAATATTTCCTATCTCTTCCTCTCAAGTGAAAAACAGGTCGAGAAGAAAAATCCATCTGCGGATAGACAGGAGGGACATGTTTTACATGGCAGACATTTGCCGAAAATGCCCTCATCTGACTACATGCAAGATGATGGTGGAACGATGGGTAAGATGGTTGAAGACCAACAAATAGAAACTTGCATTCCCTACAAGAGGAAGAGGAAGGTGCCTTCATCAGATGTCACCCCCATTGGGTTGGTAAAAACAAGATGGATCAAATCAGGTGATGATAAAAGTGAATGGGACCACCGAAGAATCTCCATCGTCTTGGATGCCCGAAGATGAAATAAAAGACTATTAAAGCGTAAGGCGAATGCGACAGGACACAATGAAGGAAACCATGGCCTGTGAAGTAACACTTCAAGATGTTAAAGTATTCAACCACATGTACACCCGTGCTTGCTGATGTCAAATAGCAAGAAGCTCGAGGGATGTCATGAAACGATGACAAGGCAGAAGGTGCATGAAGAAATCAAAACGCACTGATGAGACTAAGAAGTGTCGGAACATCAAATGCTGAAATCTTCGAAGGATTGTATGAGCATATCATCTGGTATCCCAAAAGAGAATACAGAGTAGATACCAGGCGTCAGAGAATTTGAAAGGTGCGGGATGCCAAAATCACCTGACACGGAGTGGATCGGCTCCGACTAAGTGGGAATGCATCGACACGGCATGATCAAACTACCCATAAATAAATCAGTCAGCCCCAGACAACGCATCCAGTTGCTGGGGGCAAATCACTCTCTACCCAGAAAGGGTACCGAATGTAGGATATGCCGAATTCACCATGGGGGTACGTAGGGGAAGTCCCTGAAGCAGTTATCACCCATGAATCATGATGAAGTGGAATAATCAATCAAAGACAAAACACATCAAACTCTTCTAAATGAGAAGGAGAACAATACGGAGCCATCGATTCTGGTAAAAGGACGTATCGTTCCAAAATGATTATTTTCTTGATATGAGAATAATGTTTCATTTCTTTTTCCTTTCAGGTTGGGAACAGAAGCAGAGGGCCCAAGAAGCAATGCCTTCAAATGACAAACAGGGAGTACCCCTTTTCATGGCATCTCAAACATGCACTTTGGCTAAATATTTTTAAGAGCATTCTAATAGCTCAATTTGTGAACAAAACCTTTGAGAAAACTTGAAGAAGTTTATCATCATTTATAAATCTCTGTGAAAAGAGCGCTTGAAAAGAAAATTTCAAGTTTTCCAGATTGACATATCTGATAAAAATGCTTTCTCTGAATAGAGTGAAAAGCACGAACTCATGTTTCGTTGCTGGCACACCTAACATGCATCATGCATATCATGCACATATCCTGCATACAGAGAACCCAAAGGGAGAAATGCCGGTTCCCGCAAGATAAATTTCAAGGGTAAATTGTATCGACTCCAACAGTCAATTATACATGCCCTTTACTCATGAGATTTCTTCTTTTCAATAGGGGAACATCGAACATCTCAAATGGCGGCTGTGATCGAGAGAATCACCAAACCGCCACATGACAAATCCCCAGATTGTCAGGCTGTCTAGGGACAAAAAAAAATAATAATAATCGAAGAATCTGGCAATCGAGATAGATGACCAGAATCGACAAAAATTCACGAGAGCGGGCTCCCCCACCTGCTTCGAGGAGCCAAGCCGGGGGCAAATTCTCACGATCCCCCATGAAAGTGCATCGAACCAGGGTTATCAAACCCAGAGATGACGAACACCGAGACAAGCCTCACTGGGGCAAAATACTTGGAAAACACTGCTCCTTCAAATGTTGGAAGGACGAAGTCTCGAAGGGAGTACCTCCTTCCTGAAATTTCAAATGAAGCCAGATAAATCCCCACACCTGTCTCTTCATATGCAGGTGCATGAATGTCTTCAAATCGGATTGAAAATCGTCAAGGAGCATGGGAATGCCAAGGCATGCTGCCAAGATGGACACCGCCCAACTGGGGCAAAGCAGTTGTCGACGTGATTGAGGATCGTCTCACGAACAACACCCACAAATACAGACGAGATGAAGCAGCATCCATCACCCACATCAAATGAGAAGCGTCAATAATCGACGAAGGAAAGGAATACGTCAGTAAGGCGTCATCAGGAATCCCAAGAGGGAAGACATCCCCAAAGAGGATGGAGATTATAGCAAAACGCAGGAATGAATTTAGCTGGGGCAGGCATCACCTAGCCATGATGAACCACGTCTAACCGGGGCAAGTGAATCATTTGTGCGCCGGACAAAGGAAGGACATTTCTTCTCTGGCAAAATCCATGGACGCAATGACAGAGTCGTCCTCATCGAAAAAATTGGTGGCACCAAAAAGCCACAAAAGAAAGGATCTCGCCCAACGTGGAAGCGAAAAGAAATATCCGTTGTAGGGGGCAAGCTACCAGGAAATGGAACCCCGCAAAATGGCGTTAGAATACGTCCAAAAGCACAAATTGATCTCATCCGGTTCAAATCCTAGAGAAGGATTCGTTGCCAAACAGATGGATAGATCATGGCCACGAGCTAGATGGCCGACTTCAACAAGCCTCACATTTGCGTTCAAATGAAAGCGCGAAGCGAGAGTAAAGCAGTATCGTTTCGATTTGTCCTGAATTTCGAAACACGAACTTACATTTAATGTTTATTGTTGACAGGGATTCACCGTCAAGATGGATAGAAAATTGTTGGCACCAGAAAGCTGCAAAATAAAAGAACTCGCCGACAAGGAGGCAAATAGAATTATCGACCTTAGAAGTCAGGACTCCAAGAAATGGTCTTTGATTATAAGACTGAGTGGAGGGTAAAAAGTATCGCTCCCATATTACATGCTTTGACATGAATTCTGATAAAAATTTCCTTTTTCCCTGAATAAAAGGAACTCCGAAGATTGGCGTGGGAATGCATCCAAAAGCATGAATGAATCTCCTATAGTGCAAATCCTAAAGAAGGTTCCATTGCCAACCAGATGGAGAGATCATGGCCACAAGATAGAGGACCAAATTCTGCAAGCCGCGCGTTTGTGTTCAAACGGAAACACAAAGCAAGAACACGGCGGTATCGTTCCAATTTGTCTTGAATTTTGGAACGCAAACTGACACATAATTCCCGTCTTTGACAGGGGATCGCCATCAAGGCGAAACAGGTTTTCACATCCCATGTATTACCCATGGGAACACATGACCAAGGGTGAGATGTATCGTTCTAATTCTTTGAAAAATTCATGAACATACAATAACATGTTTCTTCCGCATTTTCAGGGATCTCCAGCCGCGAGGGACAGGTAAGTATCCATCTCCCCAATCCATTGAAGATGTTAAACAAAAAAGAGAAAAAAGAGAAAAAGAAAAGTTTTCAGAATCTAATGTCTAGAAAAGACATAGAGTTCTAACTCCATTAACAATCATGTTTTGAAAACAGGAGGTTGTCTAAACATGATTAGAACATGCATGGTGCATCATAAAATCCTCTTTGATGGGTAAAATTTTTGGAGAAAATGAAAGAGATTTTTCCAATCAAAGGTTGTTCAAAACCTTCAAAAGGACATTTTCTCAAAAGACGAGAGGCAAAGCCTAATCTAAACACGTCCTACACACACTTGAGAGAAGAGTGGAGCGAATCAGGTAGCAAAATCTGGACCTACGGAAGTAGGGATCATTCGCAGCAATTACATGGATCGGGACGACGGAGGCATTCGTTTCATATCCCCAAACACAACAGGTGACTATTGACAACCCCTTTGAACGGCGGTTTCCATTCTCAACCCTGTCAAGAAACACCCCACATCGGGGCAAGAACGAAAGTGAGTCCAGCAGCATCAGGAGAAAATGGTTAGAAATTTCTTGCTCGGACTAACATTAATCTTTGTGTGTTGTTTATATGGTAATCCAAGTGCCATAGGATGACGAGAAGCATTCATTTCTCTATCCCACACACCATATCCTTTGCACAGCCAAGTTGAGCCTGCAAATTCATTTCAAGAACCCGTTGGTGGTCATTGCAAGTCCCAAGACGGATGCATCATCACTTCAGAAACGGAAGAGTTCAAGACTTAGGGTTTGCAAAGAAATCCCTAAGATAATGCTTAAAGTTGTTAGACCTTTGGTCACATGTCTAACACGATCTCCCGAAGTTGAGAAAAAGCGGGATTTCAAAAGAAAAAGGAAAAGGAAAAGATGAGGAAAAAGCCCCCAGCATCAAGAAAAAGCAAAGTGCCTGGTAAAAGCAAGGCCGATGCTTGGGTGAACAATTTGTATCAATCCCCCAGTGAAACCTGTTTGAAAAGGGGAGGAAAAAATCTAAAAGGAGTCAGATTCAAAAGACTACTCCTCAAACAGTGTCAAGCGCGGAGCAAAGACGCAAACAGAGTTGTCAGCCTCTTAATGCAGCCAGAGACGCTCTCATAGGAATTTGTGCACACCTCAAAAGTGGTCGTGCACCTCGAAAATTGAAGATGCAGAATGGAAAAGACAGGTGGCAAATTTGCAATGATCACCAATATCAATCCCTTCACAAATTCTGGGCCAAAAAAAAGCCTTTTCTCGGTCCCCAATCCCACCAAAGTTACAACCCTGAAACAGTCTTCTCTGATTAAGACACTTGGGTTAACATATAGCTTAGCTCGAAGAGGTACGAGCAAGACTATTTCTTTCTCATTTTGCAGGGTTCTTGACTTGTAAATCCGGAGCAGATGATGAAAGCTTTCGTTCAATGGCCTTGACTCAAAAAAAAGAGTCCCCCTTGCAGACCAATATCCAAGCCCAACATTACGGTCCCGTGGAAGACCTCCCGACCGATCAAAATGTATGCGCTGCGAATGAGCCTAAAACCTAGGCACAGGTTAGTAGGGAACTGAGTGCGTCCCTTATAAAAAACCACTATCGCAAAACAGGTGAGAAGACCTCCTCGTCGAGAAATATTCCAATTGATGTTTTGAACAAACTCTTCCTGGAATTTTCAAATTATTTGATCCAGATTTTCCGTGCAAGGGATTTGTGATCACATTTGCATGTTGCAAGAATGCTTTGGAAGACCTCCAGCATCAAAATGCACATTTCATGATTAAACTAAAGTCATACGGCTTCGGCAAGTGGCCAGCCATCGTCTTCCCAGAGATTACTAACATTTTCCTGGTGAAGAAAGATATTTCAGGCTCAAATTTCTGCAGGATACCTGGAGAACCCAGCTCCCAGAATGTCGCCTCAACAGACTCAATGGTAGAAACCGCCTGAAGGGTCAACTGAAGGTAGAAACCGCCTGAAGGGTCAACCAAAGGTAGAAACCGCCTGAAGGGTCAATCAATGGTAGAAACCGCCTGAAGGGTCAATCAATGGTAGAAACCGCCTGAAGGGTCAAATGAAGGTAGAAACCGCCTTAAGGGTCAAATGATGGTAGAAACCGCCTGAAGGGTCAAATGAAGGTAGAAACCGCCTTAAGGGTCAAATGAAGGTAGAAACCGCCTGAAGGGTCAACTCAATGGTAGAAACCACGCCATGTGTATCTTTTTCAAAAAAGGGAAGGAAGAACTCATCTTTCAAAAGAATCAAACAATCCCAACGGACGTGGAAAACCTCCGTCTTGGGAATTTTTTTCAAAAATAAACAATCCCGTCGGACGTGGAAAACCTCCGGCTCGGGACTCTTTTTCAAAAAAAGATCAAACTGTCTCGCCGGACGTAGAAAACCTCCGACTCGAGACTCCTTTTCAAAAACAAACAATCCCATTGGACGTGGAAAACCTCCAATTCGGGAACCCATTTCAAAAATCAGGAAATCCCACCGGACGTAGAAAACCTCCGACTTGGGAACCATTTGAAGGACCGAGCCATCCCATCGGACGTAGAAAACCTCCGTGTTGGGAACACCATTTGAAGAAACAAACCATCCCAACGGACGTGGAAAACCTCTGACTTGGGACCCCTTTTCAAGAAATCCAAACCATCCCACCGGACGTAGAAAACCTCCGACTTGGGAACCATTTGAAGGACCGAGCCATCCCATCGGACGTAGAAAACCTCCGTGTTGGGAACACCATTTGAAGAAACAAACCATCTCAACGGACGTGGAAAACCTCCGACTTGGGACCCCTTTTCAAGAAAACCAAACCATCCCACCGGACGTAGAAAACCTCCGACTTGGGAACCATTTGAAGAAACAAACCATCCCAACGGACGTGGAAAACCTCCGACTTGGGACCCCTTTTCAAGAAAACCAAACCATCCCACCGGACGTAGAAAACCTCCGACTTGGGAACCATTTGAAGAAACAAACCATCCCAACGGACGTGGAAAACCTCCGACTTGGGACCCCTTTTCAAGAAAACCAAACCATCCCACCGGACGTAGAAAACCTCCGACTTGGGCACCATTTGAAGAACCGAGCCATCCCATCGGACGTAGAAAACCTCCGTGTTGGGAACACCATTTGAAGAAACAAACCATCCCAACGGACGTGGAAAACCTCCGACTTGGGCACCATTTGAAGAACCGAGCCATCCCATCGGACGTAGAAAACCTCCGTGTTGGGAACACCATTTGAAGAACCCATTTCAAAAATAGGCAATCCTATTGGACGTGGAAAACCTCCAATTCGGGAACCCATTTCAAAAATCAGGAAATCCCACCGGACGTAGAAAACCTCCGACCTGGGACTCCTTTTCAAGAGAGCCAAACCATCCCAGCGGACGTGGAAAACCTCCGACTTGGGACCCCTTTCCAAGGAAATCAAACAATCCCGTCGGACGTGGAAAACCTCCGTCTTGGGAATATTTTTCAAAAATAGGCAATCCCATTGGACGTGGAAAACCTCCAATTCGGGAACCCATTTCAAAAATTAGGAAATCCCACCGGACGTGGAAAACCTCCGACTTGGGACCCCCTTTCAAGAGAACCAAACCATCCCAGCGGACGTAGAAAACCTCCGTCTTGGGAATCTCTTTCACAAATAGGCAATCACTTTGGACGTGGAAAACCTCCAATTCGGGAACCCATTTCAAAAATCAGGAAATCCCACCGGACGTAGAAAACCTCCAACTTGGGAACCATTTGAAGAACCTAGCAATCCCATCGGACGTAGAAAACCTCCGTGTTGGGAACTCCTTTTGAGAAACAAACCATCCCAACGGACGTGGAAAACCTCCGACTTGGGACCCCTTTTCAAAAACAAACAATCCCGTCGGACGTGGAAAACCTCCGTATTGGGAACCCTCTTCAAAACTTGAAAAATCCCCTCTGGCCCCGCTAGTCAGCGTCATGGGATCCTCTAAAGCAAATAGGTGCCTAGAAGTCGACCCAAGACTGAAGCCCAAAAGGCTCGCTTGCCGCTTCGAAAGCACGATGACCAGATAAATCTCTCTGTAAGTGTTCACAGGTTGGTAGCCGCGGATCTGTCATCTTCCGGACCGGATCGCCAATTTTCAGCTTCAGAAGATTTCTTTCCCCAAAGTCCCACTACACAGGGATTCACGACAGAGGTGTCTCAAAGCACAGTTCAAGATCGGAGCCCATAACGCTCGCGACTTGCCGCCTAGAGATACGGTGACCGCCTTTTCCACGAAGCACGCGCCGGATAGCCACGCCTCGAAGCTCTCACCCTTCGGAATGGATTGCAGCCGGTAGCCGTGGGAAAGATATTTATTCCACCCAAAATCCCACCATACAGGGATTCACGACAGAGGTGTCTCAAAGCACAGTTCAAGATCGGAGCCCATAACGCTCACGACTTGCCGCCTAGAGATACGGTGACCGCCTTTTCCACGAAGCACGCGCCGGATAGCCACGCCTCGAAGCTCTCACCCTTCGGAATGGATTGCAACCGGTAGCCGTGGAAAAGAATTTCAAGACCCCAAAGTAGCAAATCAGGAGCCACGGAGGGAGTAATAAAAACCCAGCATGGCGAACTAGACGCCACGAAAAAAAAAAAAAAAAAAAGAGGTCATTTGGGGGGTCAATTTGGCGATTTGGGCGATTTGGGCGAACCGGGTCGGTCGGGCCCGACCCGACCCGACCCGGCCCGACCCGGGTCTGCAAATGCACAGAATGTGCAGCAAGATGGGCAGAACGTGCAGAAAACAAGGGCGGCGTGGGCGCGCGATTTTTCGAAGAAAAAGGACGAACGGCGTGGGGGACATTTTCGGGCAGTGTCCTGTCGGTATTCTGGCGAAGGAGCGGGCGTCGAGGCGAGCCGGTCAGCCATGAAACCGGCGAGAATCTCGGTTTTAAACCGAGCTCGGCCATGGGAGAGAGGGGGATTTTTCTGCGCGAGTTTGGGAGAAACCGGAGGTCGACGAAGCTTCCCCGGATACCACGGGACCTCACCAGAGCTTCAGCCATCGCCGTCGAGCCCGGAGCAGGTCGGTATCTTCCCCGACCTCCATTTTTCTCTGCGCACACCATGTGTTTGATGAAATGCCCGATGGAGTCCCGAACGTTTTGACTCTCGGTCGAGCTCGACCCGAGCTCTATTTGTGCGGTTCTAATCTTTAAACTACACTAGAGTTATCCCTAACCTCGTGTTGACCTTCGTTTTGCATTAAAACTCGACAAAAACCGAGGGCCGGAGCTTCGCCGGCCATGGTTCGGACGGGAGCTCGACGAGGGATTTCCGGCGGCCGCCGACCATCAAGGAACCCCAAGTAAGCTTCTAAACCACCATTGGATGCCATGTGATGGAATGAAACCAAGCTTTGAGCAAAAAACAATTCTGCAAATTCTCTCGCCGGAGTCGGGTTCGGGGAGGTCCGGTTCACCGGTTTTTTAGCGTGTTCATGATTATTATTTAGGTTGTATGTTGATGTGGGTGGTCCAAGGAGTCGAATGCCGCAAGAACGGGCGAAAAATACCAAGTTTCGGGCCCGTTTCGCAATTTTCTGGCGACCTCGCCGGAATTTTTACTATTCCCGCCGGAGTTTTCACTGTTCATCATCTTCTCCGGCGACCCTCCGGCCGGTCAACGGTCAACGGCCGACGTGGCGTGCCACGTAGGCAGCCACGTCAGCCGGGTGGGGTCCGGTCCGCTTATTTTCAAATAAAACAAACGGACGGCCACGATCGCGACACGTGTCGCGATCCTGGATTTTTGGAAAATTAAATAAATGATTTTCGAATAATCGATCCGGCGGACGAGAATGTGCCACGTGGCTCGCTGAGAGACGTCCGATCTTGTACAAGATCGGACGCACCATAGGAGGCCACGTGGCACGTTCTAGAGCGTTCGATCCGAAGGTTTTTCTAAAAAAGGAAAATAATTGATTTTTGATCCGATGGCTACGATTTGGCCACGTGGCTCACTGAGGGACGTCCGATCTAGTGGAAGATCGGACGCACAGGATGAGGCCACGTGGCGCGATGAGAACCGTCGGATCCGGGGAATTTTCGGATAATTAAATAAAATAGATAAAAAATCAAAAAAATTGTAAAAAAATAAGAAAAAATATTTAAAAAATCAAAACGGTGTCGTTTTAGGCCGGTGTCGACCCCTAGGGTCGGGCCGGGCGCCCGAGAGGCGCGGGCCGGGTTTGACCCGGCCCGGAAAATATTTTTAAATATTTTAAAAAAAATTCAGAAAATAATAAAATAATCAATAAATCAATAAAAAATGAAAAATCATGAAAAATTCAAAAAAATTCGAAAAATTCATAAAAATTCTAAAAAAATTCCAGAAAATAGGAAATGGCCACATTCAACTGGCCATGACCTGTTCCGGGTCTTTCGACCCCCGGTCTTTCCAGAAATGACGGTTTTGCCCTTTCGGCAAACCGTCTTCCAAAACAAATACTAAAAAATCCAGGAAAATCCCAAAAAATAGGAAATGTCCACAAACAACTGGCCAAGGCTCATCCCGGGTGTTTTGAACCCCGAACCTTCTTGAAAATGACGATTTCGCCCTTTGGGCGAGTCGTCTTTCAAAAATTGAAGAAAAATCAAGAAATTCCAAAAAATTCTCAAAAATGGGAAATGGCCACAATCAACTGGCCAGGGAATATTTTGGGTAATTCGGTATCCAAACCTTCCAAAAATGACAATTTTTCCCTTCGGGCTAATTGTCCCCGAATCTTCCCATTTTACCCCCTAGCCCTAAATCACGTCTTCCCTAAGCCCTTATGGCTATACTAGGAGGCCAATGATTGAAATTGATGTGCATTGACATGATTTATTTATGCACTTGACTTGCGCTTTCATTTAAATTGATTGTGATTGATAGGACTAGTATTCCAATCTGCATGAAACCCGAACCATACCTATCTCACCCAAAATCGCGCCTGCATGAACTCTTAGCCAGGAAAATCTCTCGCGTTAGGTACCGAAAGGGCGTTGGTAATGACACCAGCGTAACCAAGTCCCCGAACCCAAAATCTCTGGTTCCGCAGAACTGATCGATCTCTCCCAATCGGTCAGTAAGGTTTCCGGTCTACCCTCCAAGAAAGACCGGTGGCGACTCCAAATGCATGCACAATTTGCACATGCCACCACGACCACACTGAAGGTCGAAAGCGATCGACTCTTATCGTCGAATCCCTCAAAGGACACTCCCGCCGCGATTTGGTATGGGCCTGGGAGGGCCCGCGCCGATCCAAAGCCCGCGATCGGTAATCCATTAGACGCGCCCGTTTTGATTTTCGGACGGGTCGCGACAACCTCGAACCCATTATGACAACAGCTTGTTGTAGCTAAACATGATGATGTTAGCAAGCATCATTGTGTGAAATCAACCCTAGGCCTTAAAGAAAAAAGGAACTGCTCCGATTGAAACTTTACAATGCGCAGATAAGAAATAAGTTCTACTTGTGTACAAGCCCCCCCTTTCTCTGGGTATGTTCGATCACCAACCCATCATGTCTGGGTTCAGGTGCGCGGTCATCGACTCCAGATCATGGCCGTGAAGGTTTGCTAGCCTCCTCCTGATGGATTCTTCGAACTGTGACCACCATCTTTGTTTGAGAAGAAAAGAGGAGGGTCGACCTCTTTCCTATCAAAAGCGTGTCTCACTCAGAGATCAAGGAAGCAAAATTGTTCGAAGTGTTCCCCCATTGGATCATCTGAGATCATATGCCCTAGTTGGGCGGACTCCTGAACATTAGACATCGTGGGTAGATCAGCAGCAGGAAGAGCGCCGGTGGACGGCTGCTGCTCGAGCGGAGAAGTGTATATTTGTTGCACCGGTGGCACGTATTCTGGAGGAACATTAAGATGACTGATAGGGCTATCTTGACCAATTCTCCAACAGTTGGTGGTAGAGCTACCGGCTTGGTTGGTATCGAGACTCGGCAGGGCTCTTCTTGAGGCATGGCTGTTGTGTTCGTGGCCGTACCTAATGTTCAAGTTCGAGTCGGGCTCTTCTAGGCGCCGTGCGGCATGACGCCGTCTTAGCGTCCTTCGGTAACCATTAAGGTGGTTTGCGACTAACCTTCTAGCGAGCCCCGGTTCATTCATGACCTCATGTACGCGTGTTGGACATAATGAGTCATTCCCTATTTGGTGAACCGCATCAATGAATTTTCTGTGAAGCTCTGGAGACCATATGAACTTCTTTTGGTGACTCCGGATAGCATTCGTGACTCGGCGATCTTTCCTCGATTCACTCTCGGCAGGGTCTGGTTGTGCCAGAGGTTGTTGCAGGGGAAGCTGGCTGACTTCGAACTGGTCTGTGGTGATAGTAAGCCCATTGTCAGGGAAATTGTAGTGACGCGCCTCCCCTCTTTCAAAAGATGGTTTGAGGGAGTGGGGTGGTGGACGACCATCTGCGATTCTCATAGAAAACTTATCACGGAACATTTCGCGAGTGTCGATAGAACCACCGCAGTTAAGGCAAGCGGTGTTGATGAGGACTTCCTTATACCACATGTTTTCTGCTCGAACCTTGGCGTATTCTTCTTTTAGAGTTTCGAGCTCTTGACACTTTCCCCGAACCACTGATCTGGCCCGTCTGTTTTGAAACCAGTGCTTGACCCTTAAGGGTTCCATCTTTAATTTCCGGGCTAATTTTCTTCTTCGCCTCGTATTCGGGTAACGGCACTTATTGAAGGCGGCTTCGAGTATCTGGATTTCCTTCTCAGTATAGGGCCGGCGACGTCTTCTTCCACAAGATGGGACATCGACGCTGCCGTCGTTGTTGCTGCTATTGTCGTCGTCGCCACCACTGTCATCGTCGCTGCCCTGATCCTGAACCTCGTTGCCAGCAGGGTTGGGTAGCATGGTTTCGACATCTGGCTCGATCCCAAAGACTTCGAGGTCTCCCAACTGCACATTACCTAGGACATTTGGGTCAGTCATCTCCAACAAATGACTATGACTGTTAAACATACTGGATCAAGAAGAGGTTTGTTCGTCTCTTTTTTTTATTCACTCAAGGTCTTGTAATCCTCTTCGTATGTTTACTCTCTCTAAACTTTCTTTTGAGTGACTTTGCGTACTCAGGAGTCGCTCTTCTAGCATGGAAGACGATCACCAGGCGAGCGCTTTTCTAGAGATTTTGAGTTTCTCATCTTGTCGTCTTCCTTCCTTTTCATGGTGGAGAGATCCCAGATCGCTTTTCTTTCCTCGATAGCCGAACCTGTCCCCCACTATCTCTCAAAAGACTAAATTGCGTCCACCACCCGCTCAGCTTTTCATCATGACAAAACTATCAATTCTATCGCGGCTCCTTCGATATTTGCGCTCGACTCCCGCTCCATCTCAATAATGGTGAAATAGACAACTCTTTTGCAACTTTTCAAACTCATCAGGCCTGAAATCGCGGATCAAGACAGGTCTGATGATTCACGGGAGGAGCAGCCCCTGCTTTACATTAACTACCCCGGCTCCACAAGCATCATTGCTGTAAATTTTCTCCATCTTTGAGCTACTATGAAACGAGGAGAAGGTTAGTGCTCTCTTTTGCCCAGCTTTCACTTTCATTCATTCCATCGCACTCGTCTTCCTCTACATCCTTCCAACAAGAAATGGCTTCATCTTCTGCTTCTTCCTCTGACTCTTCCCATGCCTGCGTCTTTTCAATCGCAGTCCCGGCCCGATGGGAAAAACTCTATAATCTCTTGGGTCGGGGCTATGCTTACATAGCCGATCATCCGGAGATCGAGGCTGAGATCCGCGTTCTATTCGCGGCCACAGACAATACTTCCATCGAGGGTACTGAGTTGGAGAAGGAGTATAAAATCTTCCAGGCCCTCTTTACAAACTTTCTAGAGGCTTACCGCGTTGCTCACCGAGAAGTCACCGTGGCTCGTGTTTTGCGAGCCTACTACGAGGACCGATGCGAGCACTTGGTACTGATTAATTTCGTGGCTGACAACCACAACAAACTTATAGAGTCAGCCAACGAGCGGGTCTCAACATTGCTACGTGAGCGAGGAAATCTGGTGGAGCGACTGGCCATGTGTTTGATCACCTATGAACATGACCGTGGTAATATCATGTTGAAGTTTCAAAGTGAGTGGCTGGAAGAGAGGCTCGATCGTGCTACCGAGGACGTATCCCGTGGAAGGGAGCTAGTTCGGGATCTGGAACTCGCCGCTGAAGATCACAGAGCCAAGGTTGCTGAGCTTAAGAATGAGTGCAAGCGTCTTCTTATCCAGCTTGCGGACCTTGATACGCGGAGCAGTGAGTGCAGGCAGAGGATCAATAATATGGAGGGTCAGCTGAGCTCCTTCGTGTCGCTGATTAGGGCCCACTTCGGCTTTACTTTTCCACCTCGCTAATCTGTATTAATCTGCTTTGGAAGTCTTTCAATTGAGCAAGAATGAATGAAAGCTCCTGTGTGTGTGTTTTAGCTTTTATATGGTCCATTTCTTCGAGCATCCGAACATCTTCAACTTGGGTGAGCTGAACCATAATATCAATAAGTTGAGCAAATATGTCCTGATTTTCTAACTTGCTCATGATCAGATGAAAGAATAGCCTCAGATTCATCCAGGAGAAGATTTCTCTCTATTACCTATTTTTCACCTGCAAATGAAACGACTGAATCAGAAGAAATAATTTGAAAAAGAAAGCATAAACTCCTTTCAATCTTATGCTTGCTCGTGATTAATAAGGAAAAAAAAAACTTTTACAAGGGTTTTAATCTTGCGCAAAAAGTTTTTTATCAGTATTCTTCGAAGGAAAGCATATTACTGAAAGGAATGTAATTCACGATAATCGCTTTTGATCAATTTTCGAGAAGAACGAACTAGTCAAAAGTACAAGGCATAACGACGTGTTTTAAATTTAATTGAAGATACGGCATCCAAATCAAGGCCGTTTTGTTAAGAACGAGAGTAATTTGGACATCCATCTCGTCATTAAATTCAAAACAACGCCGATATTTTCGGTCAATTATCGTATCTAGCGAAATTGGGGTTGGATTACCCTATACGACCGAAAAGGTCATGCAAGATTTCCAATTTTGATTTCCTCTAAAGGAATTATAAACTTGACTTGGGAGTATTCGGATGATTAGAGAAAATGCCACTATCACATTCCCATGTCCCGTCAAAAGAAATACAACCAAGTTCCATCTGAATGTATACACCAATAGGTCCCTAATACAATCACTCTAAGGGGTGAGATAGAGAAAGCCTCGATAAAAATAAACCCTATACAAGAGGACTAGTAATGGAAAATGAAACAAAGGAATGTGATCCTAACGTTTAAGGATGCCCCAAGTTCGATCTGTGACCTCCGGATCACTTGCCCCAACCCGTCATCTTCATTGGACGATATCTTAATAATGTCCATAGTAGGCTCCTTTGTTGCTCACTCGGTGCTTGTCATGGGATATCATCCTCTTCGTCTTCTATCAAGGACGTTTGGGAAAAACACACACATCTATCCTTGAAATGGCATTTAATCTAATCACCAAAATGCAACGAATGAAATGCCTATATTTATATGAACTGTAATAGATCTGAGGGATAGAGAGTCTTACCAACCAAACTCGTCGACTTATGTGCGGTTTTAGGTGTACCAACCGCCCGAAGACATGCGCATGAGACAAGTGATGGTGAACTTCTAAAAATCAGAGGGTTTGGCACCTAAGGTCAAGGTTCCCACTTCGAGTTCTAGAAAGAGCCGATTCCATTGCACAGCTATCGTTGCATTGGGACTCGATCCATAGTTCGAAGCGAGCGGAATTGAAAAGTGGATTACCCCGCGTTTTTCCTCACGGAGATTCCATTTTCAATTCCTTCTATTGTGTTCCTATAGGCGACGCCCGGGGTTTTAGGCGCGGTTGTGTGTGTCCACGTGTTGTGATCATCACAATGCAATTCATGCATAGCAGTTTATCAATCAGCACTTCAAATCATCCACACAACATACATTCCTACGTCCAACCTGCATAAGACAATGTTAATCACGGACTACACCCCTTATTTCTCCAATCTGCAAAAACATATAACCCCTATCATGAGCGGACTTACCTCACCTTCAAGAGCGCCTGCAAGGTTAGAAAAATCACTCAACGTTTTAATTACGGCCTAAGTCCACTTGAGGTCTAGAACCATAGGTTCTAGAACAAAGTCCCCAGTGGAGTCGCCAGCTGTCGCGACCCGTCCGAAAGCGGACGCGGCTAATGGATTACCGATCGCGGGCTTTGGATCGGCGCGGGCCCTCCCAGGCCCATACCAAATCGCGGCGGGAGTATTTTTTCAAAGGATTCGACGATAAGAGCCGATCGCTTTCGACCTTAGTGTGGTCGTGGTGGCATGTGCAACTTGTGCATGCATTTGGAGTCGCCACCGGTCTTTCTTGGAGGGTAGACCGGAAACCTTACTGATCGATTGGGAGAGATCGACCAGTTCTGCGGAACCAGAGATTTTGGGGTTCGGGGACTTGGTTACGCTGGTGTCATTACCAACGCCCTTTCGGTACCTAACGCGAGTGATTTTCCTAGCTAAGAGCTCATGCAGATGAGTGGAGTACGAATCCTAAATCTAGGAATTCATGCAAATAGGAATGACTATCCTAGCAATCACAATCAATAATAAAATGCGCAAATCAATGAATCCAAATATGCAAAATAGACACATCAAATCAACATGACACTCCTAATAAGGCTCTATTAGCCTAAATAAGTATCAATCAAGCTTAGGAATGATTTAGACATGATTTTACCCATAAGGGGTAAAGTCGTAATTTTGGGATCAAAAGGGACGACTTTCCCCAAAAGGGAAAAGTCGTCATTTCAGAATGAATCTGGAGTAAAACCGTGTCGAAAAAAGGTTTGGTCACTCAATTGACCCGTTTCCTATTTTTCGACAATTTTCAGAATTTTTTTGAAATTTTAGAAACCGATTTACCTCTCGAAGGGTAAAATCGTCATTTTCTAAAAAGGAAATGAAATGTGGAAATCTTAGACATAAGGTTTGGCCAGCCATTTGACCCATCGCCAAATTCTAAGAAATTTTCACAATTCATCGGAATATTAAAGACGATTTACCCTTTGATGGGTAAAATCGTCATTTTGGATTAAATGGGAGAAAAATCCAAAAAAATGAAAAAAAACTCAATTTTTTGTCATTTCCAGCCTTGGAAAATTTTAGATTTTTTCTTCAATTTTTCTCAATTTTTTGTTTTTTCTTTAATTTTTCCATTTTTTTTGGCATTTTTGATTTATTAATATTTTTTATATTTTCAGAAAATATTTTAACAAAAAGCATATCATTGGCAATAGATAACACTCAACCAGATAAGTAAGCTAACCACTGAACTGAGATAAATACGTGCAAATCAAGTCTATAATGGTATTATTCTAGAAAATTAACTTTGATATACGAATCGGGTATGTAGAATATACTTGATTGGACATCGGTCTTCAATCGCCCAGCCACAGCGTGCGACTGTCTCCATGCGCATCACCTGTCGATCACCACATCAGAATGTCAACAATCAATTTTATAAGTTTTAAAATTGGCAATAAATAATAATAATAATTTAAAAAAAAATCCGGGCCCGGATACGGGCCAACTCGCTCGGCCATGGCCCAAGCTCACGGCCATTCGGCCCACGTTACTCGGCCCAGGGACTCGGCCATGGCCCAGATGCACGGCCTCGGCCATTCGACCCACGGCCTCGGTCGTGGCCGAGGCACACGGCCACTCGGCCCACGGCCATGGCCGAGGCGCACGGCCATCGGCCCACGGACTTGGCCGAGGCGCACGGCCACCGGCCCACGGCCTTTGCCCGCTGACTTGGCTATGGGCTCGGCCATAGCCCAGGATCACGGTGGTAGCTGGCTCGACGAAGGCGGCCGGACGTGTGGTGGCGGGTAGTGATGTACGATGAGATGGGGAGGTTCACAAAAAAAAAGAAGAAGAAGAAGAAGGAGGTTGCCGAAGAAGAAGGAGGGGGAGCGGCGGATGCAGAGGAAGAAAAAGGGGGAGGCGGATGAAGGAGGAGGGATCTCTCCTCCCTCTCTCTCAATTGAGTGCACTCAAGTGCACTTGAGTGCACTTGAGTGCATTCAAAAAAGAGAGAGAGAAAGAGAGGAAATATCAAAAGAGAGAGATGGAGACCGTGTGAGAAAGAGAGGGAGCGGGCGAGAGAGAGAGAGAGAGAAAAAGAAAGGGAAAGAAAAGAGGGAGTGGGGGAGAGAGAAAGAAAAAAGAAAAAAGAAAAAATATTAATAATAAAATATTAATAAAATAAAATATTAGAAAATAATAATAATAATAAAATAATCAAAAGTGAAGACAAAACTTTTCCTTTTAAATGATGATGTTTCTAATCCTTTTCCTTTTAATCATTACTAATATTTTTGCCAAATTCAATTTTATGGTGATCAGAGAACACCTAAACTCGAACCTGAATTTTACTGTTTTATGAGGTCAGAAAATAGATAAAATAAAAATAAAAATACCGACTATTTTTATATAACTTTTGTGACCTCAAATATTATTTTTCTTGATTTTCTTTTTTTTTTTGTATTTTTCGAAAATATTAAAAAAAATGTTAATTATGAAAATTATTTTTTTGGTCAAAATGGTTCATTTAGCTTGGCCAAGGTCACCAAAATTGATTTTTCAATTTTTCAACTTTTTATAGAATTTCTATGAATTTTTATGATCAAAATTTAGGTGTCAACACTGTACTTTTGTGATAAGTTTAGATTTAATGCAAATTAGGTATCCCAAGAACACATGAAATCTCGTGAGGGCGTACGCAAAGAATGCGTGAGAGCTTCTCTAGTGATTGATGCAGGCAAGCCACAATCAATTTTCCAAACCAACCCCCAAACCAAGCCCCAACTCCCTTTTGCTTTGGGACTCTCTGGCTTCAGATCAAAAAAGCCACATTGCTCTATTGTACTTGTCAAGAAATGACAGGACTGCAAGTTATGACTATAATCCGTATGCAGCGACCCAAGAATTACACGTATAGATACACGAATCACCAATCCATTGAGTAAAAGAATTCATGCACCTTATTTCGGATCCATCGTTCTTGATGCGGAATTGCGACGATCCGATACCCAAGAGCTTCTCCTCTATGAACCCCATTTATCGCTGGCTTCAATGAGACGGCCCCCTCACGCGTTGCTGCTAACTGCTCTTTATGTGAGGTTATGAGGACATCAGGGTTTAGAGGATGGACTTGAGCTCTATTTATAGAGAATGGAACATATCCCCTCATCAAAGATTAGGTTTATCTCAGCCCATACTATCTAGCATCATATTCGACTAAAATTAGGAAACTGTATATATCTTATCTTTATTAGACCAAAAAATATTTACAATAACAATTAATAAAGCCCACAATTGAATATTAAAAATATATTCTAACATTCTCCCACTTGAGCTAAATTAATTGAAAATGTACTGTATATGCGCATCTTTATATTGGTCTAGAGATATTTCCCAATAGTCAATCCGATCCCATAAAGTCTTAAGCACCGAACCATGCCAGTAACTGCATTAGAAGACACGGAGCCATCCACGATAATAAATGCTCTTAACTCTACTTATGTGAATTTGATATGGTAGTATAACAAACGGATAACATCTCAAATAACAGAGACACCTTATATGTTATCCTCATTGTCAGTCACCATTTTCTCACCTTATGTATCACGAAACCGGATGTGTCACGAGAGAACATCTTTACGGTTCCAACGAACCAACATATGTCTTACATTTATAGTTAACTATACTTCACGTGTAACAAGACATATGCTTTTGGCGAAAAGAAATGCATCAGCCATCACTCAAGGTTTACACGATGTTTTGAGATTTTCAACTGATATATGTATTCAACTCCCCTTAATCATTATAACTTTATTGCATGCGATGGAGTTGATACATATTTAGATGTTATAAAATGTAACAAGCACAGATGTGAACTTTATTAAAGCAAACACTGAAAATAGCTCCCACTAAACAACGGCATCTCATGATGCTACTTAGCCCATCAATTAACATGTCATATCAGCATCCCACGATGCTTTTATGTCTGCTACATGTCATCCAAATGTAAATGGGCAAAGATCTTAAGTTAGTGAGTCTGTAGTCTCATCATCTGTGTAATAAGCTCTACTATAATTGTGGCGTCCCAGACCGCCACCCTACGGTCATAGGTCTCTAATAGCGATAATTGGAGATTACTTATAATAATGAATATCCACAGGCCACAAAATGATATAACAACTTAGCGAACCAACAAGGCAAACAGACATAGGAACTAGAACTTCATATAAATATAAGCGTCAAACACGACCATATGAGTTCATACATATATATATATAAAACAAAATATGACTCAGTCGTGATAACCATAGGCATAATCTGGGATGGCCAAAATAAAACTACTCCATCCTACAACAGTCGCCTACTCCAAAAAGTCGCCAAGACTAACTCCAAATCATCAGTCCTCCTCGGATAGGTCGGAGGGAAACATCTCCTCATCCTCGGACTCCTCAAGTGGCTCGGGTGGAGGAACAAACACAGCTGGCTCGGGTGCTGGAGCAGGAATAGGAGCAGCGACAACTGGGACAGCAGGGACAACAGGTGGAGGCGGCGCAGGAGCAGCAGGAGCTACAGGCTCAACAGGAGCTACTGGTACAGCGGGAACGGGAGGTGCATCAAAAGTGCTCTTAGAAAACGGACAAATGAGCCTATTACCCTCGCGAATATAAATGGCATACCAACGATAAATAGTCAACGCGGGCTCAACCTCGTCAACCCACATAGTATGTATATGAGCTACTAACTTCAGGTGCGGAACATCTAAATGTATCATATCTCGATAGTAAGAGTCATAGTCAACAGGAACTCCAAAGCGCCTGTGAATGGTCACCATGATGCTAATCTAAAAAATATGTCCACAAACGTGGGTTAGCACGACGGCTAGCAAGAAAACATTCAATCCCACCATAGGGGTCCTACGACTCCCTAGGACAAACTATAGGGCAATCCTATAACAAGAAAGCACTATAACAATTCACAATTCCAAACAAAAGTCATAAAATGCAAAATGTCGTGATGAAATGCAATGACGTGCTCTTCGCTCACACAACCATCGCCAAGCCCATTGGCTTCCAGCGACCCCTTACTCCAGGGCGTCCTCAACGCATGGTACGGCTCTACCCAGCACACAGCACAGGATCGTCAAGCACGTACAAATCCCCGCACACAGCCCAGGGGCGTCATCTCAATTCAGTGCACTGAAGAGCAATTACTCCACATATCTCATCATATATCGCTCGGCACCATGTGCCAATGCATGCTCAGCCATGAATCACAAGATTCTCACTATCAATTCTGCAATTGATATAACAATGCCAGGCCAACAAAATGAGCATGCCAATTCACAAAAACATGATCATGAGATATGATGCAATAATCAGTCGAGCAAGGCACCACGTCGAGAATCTCGTTTATTACGAAAAGCCAAACTATTTGGATGATAATTTCGAGCAAGCAATCCACCCGAGGCTCATATCACAGGATCAATAAGAGGTCTCGATCATTTCCTCATCAGCTCATGCCACATAATCATTCGGATTTTCCCCTGCACATACACGGCTTTGAGTCCCAAAACGAACCTATCATCTTTCAAATAGCCTCTTCCTTATAGCCCTACATTATAGAAGCTAGCTATAAAATAATTACAATACTATGGTCTCACGCAAGCCAATTTCCACTTCGGGGACAGCTTCAAGGAAAACCAATCAGTCCTATTTTACATGCCGAGACCTGTTTTAATCACAAACCTGCGATTTAAACCTTAATTCCTCATAGTTCAACTAATCGTTCGCCCGTCCTCATACTCCAACTTCACTCAGCAGCTCTTTCAACTCAAAACCGCATAGGGTAGCCTGACTTAATCCTGAACCAACTTTAAACAAAAAAAAAATTAACAACCGATCTCGATTTCAGTGAAATTTCGGATCCCAACTCCAAATCAGTCCCTAATTCTATTAAATTGAACCGCCAATTTCGTAATCACCATATTCTAGTCTAGCTCTTTAGTACTTCATTAAAGAAGCTACTTTGTGATTCAACCTACGTCCATTTACACGCCTATGACATAAAAGAACCACGAGGTAGCCCTATTTAGTTTCGATCCTAGACACGCAATCTACTCTCATTTCATTCGACCATGGAAGCAACTCGGCCCCTAATTCCCCATTTTGAATCCTTGACAAGGCAATCATGCAATGTACTCTAACCTATGACGAGATTGAAAGAATTCTTGCCTTGCTTGCTCGAGCTCGACGTTCGTCCTTGGTTTCCTTGACAAATGCCGAGCCGCTCTTCTTCTTCGGTCGCTTGGTCGCACACGAGCTCTCCTCCCTTCCTTCGAGCTCTCGGTCGCTCACTCTCTCCCTCACTCTCTCGCAATCTCTCTCTCTCTCTCTCTCTCTCTCTCTCTCTCTCTCTCTCTACTAGCTTCGGCCGAAAGAATGGGAAGGGGAGAGGGAGATGAAAGGTTTTCCTCCTTGTTGCATATCCAAGAAAGCTCTCATGTGACACTTGTTTCACATGCACCATTTCCTAGTCTCCAATTGCCACTTGGCAATACCTTAAGTGGCTACTAATCATGTCACAAAAGTGGAGATGATTTCCCACCAATAGAAATTCTTGCCACTTTCCCATGATACTCGCCCAATGGGAATCCATGGAATGAAGAGTCCTTGCGCCACTTGGCGCTACCCTTATTGTTCCAATATCCTAGCAATATTTTGATATGACACAAAGCCAATGATGGATCTTGCTTCTCGCCGACTCCTAGGTCTTCAATGGCCAATGGAAAAATTTCATGTGCCACAAGTTTATCCATCTCTTGGCCGAATACCACTATGGAAATTGGTGTCTAAAAATTCCATCCCTTGTTATTTCTTTAGTCATGGCCGAATATCATACATTCATCAAGCTTGGGAAATTTCGAACATAGTCCCATGCATCACTCATTCTTTACCAATTTTATTAGTCGATCGCCCTCGCACATCCCAATTCACGTCCACACCTTTAACAATGGTGGATTTTCTAGTCTCGGCCATGACTTCCCAATGGCATAAATTATTCATTGCCACAATTACTTATTAGGAACTTTGACTCATGTTTCTAATTCCCTTTTGTCCTTTAGGTCACCTAAAGAAATTCTTATTTTCCCTCTGTCTTCTAATTTCCAGTTCCTTGCGCCAAAAGTCAGCTTCAAAACCCATTTGACCAATCTTGGTCATTAGGAATCTAATAAATGAGGGGTGCCACAATAGTGTCACCCTTTCATCTGTTACCTTTATGGCTAAAAACTTGACCGCCAGATGCTCAGACCCCTTAGAACCTTTGCTGTTGCTAATGAACAATATTGCAGAATTATAGTCACAATATAACTGTATGGGTCTATCCTTAAAATTAAATACGGTCAACTCTTTAATGAGATTCCGGAACCAAATAACCTGAATGGCAGCTGAAAAGCACACCACAAACTCCGCTTTCTTGATCGAGGATTATTTAGATTTCTGTTTACATTTTTCTGTAATACTGCACTTTTCTTTGGACATATAAATGTCTGTAGTTGTCAACTTCACATTATTCTGACAGCTAATGAAGCATGAATCTGAATGTCTTACTAGTTGCAGGCCCTGAATATGTCTATAAATTAGCATATAGTTTTTTGTCCTTTTAAGTACCTCAAAACTTTCTTAGCAGTAAATCAAGAAAACCACTTTCAAGCAAGACATCGTCTGTATAAGATATAAGGAAAATAAACTTCTCCCATTGATCTTGTAATATGTCTACCAATTTACTTCGTTCTTGACAGAATAGGATAAAGCAACAATATTATGAAACTTAAAACCACAATTGTCTAAAAGCTTACTTGATCCCATAAAATAGACTTTTCAGTTTAGAATACCCATGAACATGAACATTTACATTTATTCCATGGCATTTATATGGGATTCCTCTTTCTTTACGCACAAGTTTATCTGAATCATCTGCTGCAAAACCTTCTGGTTACATAAAAGACTTTCATATTAAGAACTCCAATAAAAGAAGTTTCAATATCTATATGGTAAAGCTCCTTATTATAATGAGCTATTAATACTTTAATCATTCCAAAAAAAACGTTATGAGAGACTGAAAAGAAAACTTATTTTAAGTCTGCTCATTCTTTATGAGTGAAAAATTTCACCACCAGTCTGTCTTTAAACTTCTTAAATAAAAACACTTATCAAAATATAATTTGATATAATAAAGTAGACAAAAAACTTTCATTTGGAGTCCCCTTAAGTTATACACACCCAATTGCAGCAGATGGACTTGTGACCTTGAAGCATACTAATAAGCTTTCAAACACCGCATGTTTCATAGTCTGTATCTCATCTACCATGCATCCAACCACAGTTATAATTAAGAACAAGAAATAGCAACTGCGTAAATTACCATATCAATTATATAGTCGATTTTGTAGTGATGCTCTTTTGGATAGACTTTACAGTATGACTTGATATAACTGATCGTCTCTGCCTGATAGATCTTTTAAGAGGAGCTACTTTAACCTTTATTCTGCGCTTGTGGGGTTTGATAAACTTCATCAGGAATTGTCTTAATAACAAGATCCTGAACCCCAACAGAATCAAATCATAACTTAGAATGCTCAATGATCATCTGTATAGGCAGGAAGAACGACACAGTGGTGCCTACCACACCAGTACATTTAATAGTCTGAAATATATTGAACTTGTCACATTATGCTAATTGAACATTTTTTAATTTTATTGACTATAGTCAGAAATATATTGAACTTGTCACAGAAATGAAACTTTTCTTTAATCAAGTATAAAAACATATAGAGAAAAATCAACATTTAAATGTGATGAAATAAAAACTCTACATAATATTGTCATATATTATCCACTTATACCAGTACAAATGACCTTCAATACGTCATAAATATCGACTACAGTTTCATCATTTATTTTAGTTATCTTACCCATGCTTCAATCTACGCATGTGTCAAAGTCACTTTTAAGAGTGAGCAGAATGTTTGCCTTTATCTGTCTTTCCACTCTTTCTTTACTAATGTGACCAAGAAATTTATTCCATAATGCGCATGATTGTTCCTTATGCAGAGACCTTTTGCAAACAACGTTTCAGCTGTATAAGTGACATATAATTTATTGGGGGATAAACATAAGCTGTAAAATCCTTTGGACATAGAGTAGTACCTAACTTTATTTTAATTAAAATAAATAGTAATTGTTTTATTTGAAATCTCAAAAGAGTAACTACACATGTCCAAACTTGATACGGAAAATAAATGACGTCTTTAAGGAGAGTACATAAAATATGTTTCTTAATATCACAATAAAACCAGAATTCGGAATGAGATTCCTATCAATTCAACGTCAACTTTATAGTTGTTTCTATAATAAGATTGATTCAACCTGATTTGGTACCTTTCAATTTATGAATTCCTATATGGTAAACGCAACATTATATGTCGCACCGCTATCTAGCCATCACAAACCAGATGAGGCCTTAGATAGAATGAATTCACATACCAACATCAAAGAATCCTTACTTTATGCTCATACTTAGATAACCAAGTCTTTGTATTAACCGTAGCCGTTCTTTATGTTACTATTTTTTTTTTTATAAAAGAAGTAGCAATCATCATTCTTCTCAAATGATGCTTTTCATGGATCCAAATCTTCAGAATAACCGATGATTTACTATAATACTTTATGAGTATGATTTTATAACCGCTTAAAATGCAATTCCACCAACTTTAAGACGTAATCTTTAATCTTAATAGAACCATTACACCTGATGTTGAGGAGTCATTGCAGATATTTACCACTCTTAGTAATAGACGAGATATAATTTCAAAACACCCAATGCTTCCTTTATTTATTTAACAATGCAGTTAACTGACAAAAACACTTTTCAAGTGTTCTTTAGTGGATCGCTTTATATCAAATAAGAGAATCCGATTGCTCTTTACCGAATAAGCACATAATGCTTTTGAAAGTTCTCACTAATGAAAGTGAGATCTACGGGACCTCTCTTGACAAGAGTAATACAAATATTTGCCAGTTCTTTGTAAACAGATAATCCTCATTCAGTTTTTAATAAGTTTTAATTCTAACAGAGTTGCCGTTCACAGAAACGGTGACTGGAAAAACAATCAATGTTTTCAATTAGCATAATATGAAATTTCATCTTGAGAGATACATACATCATCATATAATCACCTTTGGGCAGAAAACACGACATGCAGTTGTATACTCCCGACATTACAGTAGCCATGAGAATTTATTTCAATCTTCGTTAATCACCACATTTGGGTGTATGACAACACTTAGACTAATCAATTCTCAACCATATGTTGTACATGTAACCCTTCATGCACCAATACGCAATTACCTCCTTTGGGAGTATAACTACACATTAAAACAGGAGAAATCCCAATACATTGTATACTGTTCTTTATTAAACTCAACTAAGTGTGCCACTTTGGCGGTCACAACCCATTTGAATTTACCTGAGATTGAGATATCAACTTTATATTTCACATTTACCGTATGCATGCAATTTCAGAGATTAGGGGCAATCATCCTCAAAATTACACACCTTGCTAATTTTCACTGATACTTGGAACAATACATGCTCTACATATCCATGTGGTACTTACATATTAGCTTACACCTGTATTTCATAAAATCATAGAGAAATACCTGGTATGGCATGAGCATACGAGCACGTCGATACCTGAAATTTGCCGATCCGAGCTGTCACGCGCCCTCATGCGCGCCTTATTCTCTCTACGCATGGTCCCCATGCGCTGACACGTGCATCGTACGTGTTCGGTCTCAGCCGGTACTGAAAATCAATCCGACTGGCTTATCCGACCCAACCGTTACCCCCTTAGCCGACCAACGAACTAGGTCATGTGATCCGGCCGTAATGATCAACGACCGTTTCGACCGGATGGCCCGAGTCAATAGTCAACTAGTCGAGTCGAGTCACCCGAGCTTAAGTGACATCAGATGATGTCAACCTGCACATGCCAAGCATGTGCGGACCCAAGTCTAGCTTGCGTGAGACAACTAGCGTGTAGCCTCCACATGAATTACAACATGGCCGCACTATTCAAATTCCCTGTAACCTTTCAGATCAATAGCATATATATATATATTGGAGATAAACCTTGAGAGGAGACTCCATGTGATAGGATTGGTGGACGAAAGTGAAAGTCCCCAATGGACTTTTCTCTACAACCCATCCTCAGCAAGCAACAAGAAACTGATTTCCACAATTTCCATTTTTTTAAGCTATAGCATGCGCGCTCAACAAGACCACGTCCACACGAGCAACAAGCCTCCGACTCACGTTTCTTGAATTTGCCCACATCAATGACGGGATTTTTTATTTTTTATTTTTTAATCGAAGAATCTGTTTGGGGGTAAACGCCCGTGCATGGTGGTGATCTTTATATGGTTTTCCTCCGAATACGGGTTCAAAGTTCACTTCCATTGAAAATAAAATTTCGAAAAAATACCAAAAACGTAATTCGAGATCTAATACGCATAGGCTCTGATACCACATGCAAGCTATGACTATAATCCGTATGCAGCGACCCAAGAATTACACGTATAGATACACAAATCACCAATCAATTGAGTAAAAGAATTAATGCACCTTATTTCGGATCTATCGTTCTTGATGTGGAATTGCGACGATCCGATACCCAAGAGCTTCTCTTCTATGAACCCCCTTTATCGCTGGCTTCAATGAGATGGTCCCCTCACGCGTTGCTTCTGACGGTTCCTTATGTGAGGTTATACGGATACCAGGGTTTAGAAGAGGGACTTGAGCTCTATTTATAGAGAATGGAACCTATCCCCTCATCAAAGATTAGGTTTATCTCGGCCCATACTATCCAGCCCCATATCCGAATAAAATTAGGAAACTGTATATATCTTATCTCTATTAGACCAAATAATATTTACAATAACAATTAATAAAGCCCACAATTGAATATTAAAAATATATTCTAACAAGGACTCGTCGCTTGGGAGCCAGCTCGCGGGTGCTTCATGGAAGACCCATGATCGTTGCAGGAGCTACAAACCAGCTTCAATCTCATCCTGCCGCACCAGAAAGAAGGAAACAGAAATAAGAAACTCCGTCCCGAGAGCAAATGCATTAACAGTAGCACATCGAATTATGAATCGGCTGCGACCCGAAATTCTTCCCTCCCAAGAAAGGAGCCTGAAGTTTTCAAGCGACAAAGCTCGAGGTCGCCGAACATTTCGAGGGGCCGTCTCGCCCGCGGCAAGCAACTCTCTTGGCGATAAAGATTGCATTTCCACTCAGATCCTGCCTTATTCAACCTCAAAAATAGGAACTTGAAACTAGCGAAGAAGCCTTGTAACTTGTAAGTATGTGCACACATGCTTCAACCAAAACCCAGAGCAACCTAGTCCATCCATGACAACGGAGAGACTATCAGCATCTCCCAAAAAGATTGGGCGAATGAGTAAGGAGGGGCGCATTTTAGCAAGAAGGGTTGCACTACTCTTTCGAGTGATGGTGCAGTAGGGAAAAAAAAGGTACATTACATCGGCGAGTGCACATGGTACCGAGTAGGATGAGATTCATAGCACGCGGACAATGGCGATTGGCCTGTGGTGTTCTTGTCGCATGGGATACTTCTCGTGGCAACGAGGACTACCTTGACAAACAAACACGCACTCTGGTTATAGGGGGGGGGCGAAAAGGTTAAAAATCTCAGGTTAAATGCTGTTTATCACGCAGCCTGATTTCAGGGGGGGATTATTCAGACAAAGGCAGAGAGCAGCATGACTCTACTGCCTAGTACAACAATCAAAAATACACCCCATCGACGGGAAGGGCAGCAAGCCGGCTGAATTAATTTTTAGGCCCGGTTAGCGGGCAGGACCGTGCCTCGGCAAGGGCCTCGCCGCCCGGCTTGGCCACCGAGGGTATTTTTCTTTTTATATTGCATTTGTAATTTTTGGTTAGGCCCCAATAGGTCCCCCCTACTTCCCTTTTTATTGTTTTTCCAGAATTAGATTTCTGGTCCAGACGTGTTAAAGGATTTCCGCTAGGATTTTCCGATTTTCAGTCCATGAAAAGGAATCAATTCTCAGGAATCCTGTGGAACAGAATGAGGTGCAAACAGAATGAGGAACAGTTGCACAAGGCATGACCTTTTGAATTGGATGGAGGCATCGGACAATTAGCTGTGGACAATTTTCCTAGGAAGGCTTCCGAGGGTATCTCTTATGTTCTACAGAATGTGATCATTGTCGGTCAAAAAATAAATTTGTGAAAGCGTTTTAAGCAATAGAATTTTGAAAATGATAGTGGGCAAATAATAATAAATCAAAAAAATTCCATCCATATGTTCTGAGTATTTCACAAACTAGGATGATCAAACTAAACACCCATAACAAATTTAAGTAATAATTCGCGTCAGATGGCGCCTAAGCGGCACGGCCTCTTTGGCCTTCGATTGGCTCCCACTTAATTTGGATCGGACCGGCCCGACGAGTCCGTCAACATGCCCATCCACGCCGGCGGGAGCATCCCAGTCTGCTCCTCCACAGTCTTGAACAGCGGCGGCAGCATCCGGTAAACCCCGGCCACGTCCTTCATCGCATCGCCAGTCCCGGTTCCGCTCTTGTCGCCCCCTTCGCATCCGTTGGTCCAGATGCTGATCTTCGGCTGCAGCCCCTGGATGGCCTGCGCGTTCACCTTGGCCATCTCCTGGAAAAGGCCGTTGTTGATCATCAAGTAATCCCTGAGGGCGGCGTAGTTGCCCCCCAGCGCCTCCAGCAGCGTCCGCAGGTACGTGCCCTGGGCCTGGGCCATTGCCACGAGCGCCTCGGCCTCTCTCTTCTTGGCATAGAACTCCGCGTCGGCGAGCTGCTGCCTGGCGTAGAAGCTGGCCTCGGCGGTCGCCTTCTGGGCCTCCGCCTCCTTCTCCTTCTGGTACAGGACCGCCTCCGCGGCTTTCTGGTTCCTGTAGAGCTCCCAGTTCGCTTCTTGCACCTGAGATTTAGATCCAGAAAGTTAAGTATCTTCGGAGAGAGTAACTGAAAAAGGGGTCGGGTTATCGGGTTAATCCGGGTCAATTGTTTTACCTTGGTTTCGTATTCCACGCTGGCTTGGCTCAGAAACTCGGCCTTGAGCTTCTCCGTCCGCGTCAGGGCGTTCATCCTCTCGACCTCCATCTGCAGCTCGGCCTCCCTCAGCGCCACAGACTTGGCGGCCTCCACCTGCGCCACCTCCGCCTCCTTCATCCAACCCGCCTTCTTCTTGGCCAACTCCGCGTTGGCCTCCGCCACCTCGGCCTCCCTTTCGTTCTCGTAGACCTTGACTTGCGTCCTCACCTTGATCTCCTCCTTCTTCCCCTCCCCTTGCCTCTGCGTCGAGATGATCTTGGTCTCCGCGTCAATCTTCGCCGCGTTCTGCAGCGTCTGCCCTTCCCTAAGCTTGGCCCCGACCTCGCCCTTCATCCTGGCCTCCGACACGTCCACCTTCGCCTGGTTCGCAGCCTCCATCTGCGTCTTCTGGCCCAAGTAAGAGAAGTACTCGTGCCCCGGCACATCCACCAGTTGCTTCACGTTCGCGTTGTAGATCAGCAGGCCAAACTGGTTGAGCTCGAGCTGGACCTTCTCGAACACCTCCTGCTTGAACTCCTTGGTGCCCCGGAACACCTCCTCCATGGTCATCGAGGCGGCGAGGACGCGGGTCTCCCCCTCGATGATCCCCTGGACGAGCTCCTTGACGTGGTTAGACAGCTTGTCGTGCGGGGAGATGAGCTTGGCGTACTTGAGGAGGCTTGCGTCGTCGTCGACCCGGGGGCCGATGGTGAACACCGCGGGGAGGACGAAGGGGAGCTTCTCGGCACTCATGGCCTGGACCTCGAAGGTGTAGTTCACGGGCGAAACGTCGAAGACTTTGCAGGACTGGCCGGGGAGGACCCATCCCTTCTTGGCAATCTTGATGTCGGAGATGCCGACGCCGGTGATCACCAAGTACTCCGAAGCGCTCGCTACCTTATACATGGTTGAGAGGCTTAATCTCTAATAACTGAGGATTAATCGCAGGATGTCTGAAGTGGTTCGAGGTTCTTACTGGTTGGGTTTATTTATATATAGGGAACGGATGAGCAGGAAGACGACGAGATTTGATTCACTCCACTTTGTTGATCAGAGCTAGGAAAGGAATGAAATATCAAGGTTCGACGTTGGTTCCGCCTTCCTCATCCTTGCGAAGGGATTTCCATCGATATCTTCTGCAAAATCTCAAAAAAGAATCTGACCCTTTCCTCTTAATTTAGGTAATTATTCAAATTTCGAGGATGGATTTGCGCAAAATTAGCTGGCAATTTCATAAGAAGGGAGTCCTTAATTTTTTCAAAATTTCAAACACGCAACGGATATTGCCAATTAAACAAATATCATCATCTAGCTTGATAAGATGTATATTTTCCCTATCTTATCTGGAGTAAACAAATCTAAGTGAAATTAGCCCCGTCCATTCGATACGAAGATGTGCAAGGACTGCATTATCCACTGTCTTAAAAGTTAAGGTTGAATAATTCACAAATCTCTTATTATTTGGATATATATCCGAATCTCCTGAACTAATGGGATCAGGGGAGGGGATGCCCTGATTCATCTGGATCGTCCATTTTTGAATGGACGGCCAACATCCTTGAAATAGGTGGGATTTTTTTTTTTTGGGTTTTAAAAAAAAAATGGTATGGACCCTCCATTTTTTGAATGGACGGCCCAGATCATTAGGGCAGGGGATCCGTTTCCACTCAATTGAATCCGTTTCTTTAAATAGATTAAAGAAAAAAAATAAAGGAGAGAGAGAGGAAAGAACGAATTTTGTGTTGCCTGAATATTACGACGACTTATGATTTGTTTCCGTTGCATAAACTAGGGAAAGATAAGGATCCGACTCCCCGCTTGGCCCACCTCTTACAATATTAAAAATTTACGGTCAAAATAGCACCATTACAAATTCTAGCTAAGTCCATGCTTTTTTTTTTTTTGAAAATTGTCTGAAAAGAATAAGTCAAATTATTATTATTTTTTAAAATGTCGAAAATGACGAGGAAATTCCCTTCTTTAGAATATCAAGGAATTAAACCACGTCTTCGTTTAAAATAAATATTGTGAGTATTGAGATGAATTCAACTCCGTCTTTTATATCTGCAGTGTTGAAAGTGAGAGTTGGTGCAACTGCATTAGCTCGTGGCGCCTTAATTGCACCACTGATTTCTCGATCCTAAAAGGGGAAATGAGGAGTTCGCACGGCTTCTCTACCCCTAGTTTGCAAGGATACCCCTAATTTGATTAAAATTGTCAAAAAAAAAAATTAAACGTATTGTTAAAAATTAATTTGATAAAGAAGGAAAAAGGAAGAATAGAAAGAAAAAGGAAAGAAAAAATACAAAGTAAAATTTAATTCAAAAAATTATTAAAAATTCACCACATTAACACCGGTCGTGCCGCGTATAATGATTGACATTCGTGTCAATGATTCCAGCCAAAATTAGCCGGATAGACTCGATTCGCAAAACGCAAAAAGGCTAAGAACTAGATCAGCACAATAAAAAAAAAACTTAAATTTGAATAGGTAAAAGTGCAACGAGCTTAGAAATTTTTAGAGAAATTTAAATCGGAATTGGAAACTCCCTCTTGGAATCTCACGTCCTTTACATTCAAAAGGAAGGAAACAAGAAGAGAAATTTCACTTCAGTAGCCTGGAATCAACACGATTCATGTATTGACTCAAGGAAATTGCAAGGAAAGCTCCTATCCCTATCCTATGGGCATCATTCAAATTTCAAATACGCGTGCGCAGTCAATTTTATGTCTATTATAGGAGGGAATGAGAATATTATATATTATAATGGTACGCCACCACCGGACAGACAAGACTTTTCATACACCCGTAAATAACCGGGAAAAGTGTCAAAAAAGTCCTAAACCTATTGCACTAGTGCTAATTTAGTCCTAAACCTTTTTTTGGTGCCAATTCAGTCCTAAACCTTTTGCATTGGTGCCAATTTAGTCCTAAACCTTTTTTTGGTGCCAATTCAGTCCTAAACATTTTGCATTAGTGCTAATTTAGTCCTAAATATTTTGTATTTATGCAAATTAAGTCAATTCGATCAATTTTGGCCGAAAATCATTGGCACAAATATCAATTGTCCTACGTGGTACGGTTTGCACTAACGTGGATATTTTTTTAATATTTTTTGATATTTTAAATAATTTTTAAAAATATTTTAAAAAAAACAAAAGAAAATGCTTAAAAATTATTTAAAATTATAGAATAATATTAAAAAAATATCCACATTAGTGCAAACCGTGCCACGTAGGACAATTGATATTTGTGCCAATGATTTTTGGCCAAAATTGATCGAATTGATTCAATTTGCATAAATACAAAATATTTAGGACTAAATTGGCACTAATGCAAAAGGTTTAGGACTGAATTGGCACCAAAAAAAGGTTTAGGACTAAATTGGCACCAATGCAAAAGGTTTAGGACTGAATTGACACCAAAAAAAGGTTTAGGACTAAATTGGCACTAGTGCAATAGGTTTAGGACTTTTTTGACACTTCTCCCGTAAAGAACCTGCTGACTACTGTACACAAGAAAAAAGGCTTAGCATTTGTTTCAATTATATCCATTTTTTTTGTGTCATAAAAAACCCACAACTTTTACTTTTGTCCCAATTCTACCAAAAACTTTTACTTTTGTCCCAATTTTACCGACCTAGTACCAAAAAAACCTTCAAATTTTACTTTTATTCCAATTCTTCCACCGTCAACCTTTTATTCATAATCACCGTTAGGTAATCCTACGTGACTCGAATTTTTTTGTCGAATTTATCAATGAACTTTCGAAATGAGACCACGAAATTTTAAAAAATCAGTCAGAATATCTCCATGTCTAGCCGTTCTTTGGGCTGTTGAGTGCCGAAAAGAATACGAAATGAGCCGTATTTAGTAACTATATATCTCTCAGCAATATATAGGGATAGCAAAAGATAAAAGAGAATTTCAAAAAAATTTCATGTCATCTTTACCGATGCGTAATTCATTAATGTAAAATTAATTAATGATGATTATATACAAAAGGCTAATGATGGTAAAATTAAGACAAAAGTAAAAATTTATAATTTTTTTGGTACTAGGCCGAAAAAATTGAGACCAAAGTAAAAAAATTTATTGAATTGAGACAAAAATACAAATTTGAGATTTTTTATGAGATAAAAAAAGATTTTGAATATAATTGTCACAAATACAAAACTTGAAAGTTTTTTTGATATTGGGCCCAAGAAAAAACAAAAGAGGCCACGAGCGAGTCTCGGACTTCAAAGCTATCCACAAATTGTAATTCCCATGGAAAGTGGTGTCCGCCATCGGACTTCAAGACTCCAAAATAGACCACGTTCAATCATTATGCTCGGAATTCCATTGTAACTGGGGCCATCCGGAAAGAATTAACAACCACCAAGGCAAAACTTAATTGATTACGAAATGTTTCCAAAAAAGATCACAGCGAAACCCCACACAACAAAGCAAACACACGATCAGACAAACACGAATTCTGCAGTCATAAAATATGCAGGTTCAGCCAAAAGTAAACCAAAAATCGATAATTAAGGAAGAGGTAGACCGTCATACAAAAATTTTATACTCAACTAAAGATTGAACCACAGTAAATTCCAATAGAGCGAATCTAGTATCTTCTCTCAACATGTAAAACCAAAATGTGAAAACTGACTCAATTACAGTCCAGTGAAGGCCTTCTTCCCGCCGCCGCCTGATGATCCCGCTGGAATCACCTTCAACACATTAAACCTCACAGTCTTCGACAAGGGCCTGACATAGAAATATGCAGTTATAGAAAGGGCCCTCTGCTTAAATGTTAGCAGAACATATTAATTGCACAAAGAAAGAAACCTGCACTGGCCAATAGTAACATGATCGCCCTCCTTCACACGGAAACATGGAGATATGTGAGCTGGAATGTTTGAGTGCCTCTTCTCATATCTACACAACAACAGAATAAACCCCATCATCAATCAATCAACAAGTTAGTTACATTGTTTTATACTATCAACACAAGCATGCAAACACAAAGAATGAAAATACTGGGATTTCTTAGACAGCCTCTTCTCAGGCCCCTAGACAAGATTAAAAAAATTGGATAAAAAATAGCAGTCGGTTCCTACCTCTGATACTTCTTAACAAAATGAAGGTAATTTCTGCGGACAATTATTGTCCTCATCATCTTGGCACTGTGGCAAGTACCAGCCAGTATACGACCCCTTATTGAAACATTGCCAGTGAATGGGCATTTCTTGTCAATGTAGGCACCTACAACCACGTAAAGCCAATACGGCAAACAGACAGCTTTAACCAACTCAAATCAAGGAAGAAAAGTAAGGTGCAGGAGAATTGGCTGATGGAGAAGCATGAGAAGCGCATACAAAGTCGTTAAAAGAATTTGTTACGTTAGACTTTCGCCAGCAATATAAACCAAAACTAAATTCAAAAATAACATAGAAATGACACAAATAAGCAGTATTACAATCGAAAAGAAATTAGCAAGTGCACAGTCAATAATGCCACATGCAGCAAGGGTATTAGAAACTATAAAAGCTTCACAATTGTCCAGCTAAAGTTCCATTTTACACCTGTAACAAGGGATTCCATGAACCAAACATCCAATAGACTACTCAACATCTTAGAATTTGCATCCTTCATTATCGTCCACTTATTACCCATTTTGTATAAAGTGCTGCATCACAGACTGAAAGACTGAAATAACCATGTACTCCTAAAGACCGACAATTTTGATCAAACTCATTTCTTCATTCCTCTCGACTTGTTAACTCACTCTTCACACAGTCCCTCTGTTCCACAACCTTCTCTCTCCTACACACACCTTCAAAGTGTTGGTGAAAATGATATGGCAGGCAGAAAATAAGCAGTCCAATAAAAAGCATTCTGGACATCGTAAACAATTTTTACAAAAAAACATGTGAATAGGAAGTAAAAATTCTATCATGGAACCTAACTATGGAGATCACCACGACTCTCGCAGTAAAGGAGACACAATAGATGGCTTAAAACAAATGTCAGTAACAAGTATATAACACCAAAACGACAAAACAAAACCAAGTAGATTCTTCCATAGTCAAGTGTATGACATGATTCGTGTATAAGATCAAGTTCAGACTAGCAGAAGAACATGCACTGATCTGGGAATCAATATTTTCAACAAAACCAAAGCTGTAAAAGCTGATTCAGTTGAATACTTTTGACCGTGGTGGTTTTGTAACCAGCAAACCAGGTGCAACAAGCATGTCCATCCAAAAAACATGCATACTTAGCAACTAGAAATTCACCCCTGATGTTTCTAGATCATGAACAAAGTGCCTAGGTTCACCAATTCAGTTGTCTTCAATATCCTTTATGCACGAAAGAGTAAAGAAAGACCATCCAAACGAATCCCATTTACGGAGATAATTATACCTTCAATTGCCTCTCTAGGTGTCTTGAATCCCAACCCAACGCTCTTGTAATAACGATTTCCACCCTTTCCAGGCCTCTTACCCTTGCCTGACTTCTTTGAGCTACAAAATTCCCATAAAACAAGTTAACAGATAACTGCCACTAACTTAAACAACAGTACTCGCAGACATTTGGTTGCCACAAACAGTTCAATGCTCCATTTGATTTGAAACGACCCCATAAAATGATCAACCAATTAAGACAATTTGAGCTAACTAATCGGCAAGCCCCTCCTGATCTATGATTTTCATTCAACCTTGTGAACTGTACGCATCTACAGAAAAGCAAAAGCAGCCCTCCCTTTTCTCAACTACAAGAAACAAAGCACCCGAGAAACCGTCCATACAATGTGGCACCAGTTTTTCTATCGAAACCCTTGTTCCTGAGCTTCAACCTACCCACCCCTCTTCGCCTCCGTAAACAAAAGATCAGCAATTCACTCTCTAGGGACTAGTAATGGAGCCTTACTTACCAGAGGAACACCTTCGGCTGCTTCAGAAACGCCTTCTCCGTCTGTAAAGGAGTGAAATGGAAAGGGTTTCAATTCACCAATGCAAACTCCAGACAATCAGAATAACTTGCAACTGTGCAAGTTAGTGAACTAAAACAAGCGACCACATGAGCGCACATAATGATCAAGTGTATCCCCACGAGTTACCCAAGAAAGAGAGAGAGAGAGGGAGAGGACCTGTGCATCCATTTTCAAGGCTTGCGAGCTCGAGCAGGCGGAGGAAGGACGCGCGACGGCCGAGGTAGAAGAAGCCGAAACCCTAATTCACTGCGGACTGACGCGGTGGAGCTTTTTATAATTTGCGCGATGAGCCAGGATGTTGCTTTGCTGCAACCATACTCGATCGTGGCCTCCGGTCCAACCGGCCTTACAGGCCCGGTTCATCAGAAGATGGGCCTGGCCATGTTTGGGCCTCCCAATCAATAAGAGAGGAATAAAAAGAGAAATTTCACAAAATTTTATTTTGGTCCTCAAGTTGAAAGGTGACAACTTGAAAAAAGACCGGTGAGAGTACTGTAGAATCCAAAAGATTAACAATCCAACTCTTCAAAAGCATGTCTTAGGAAATTTCACACATCATCATCATTTCAATAAATCTAATTTTAGAAGATAATGGTTTTAAATGGTTTAAATACACCATTAACAATTTGAATGCTCTTTTCAAACTATAGAGTAAATCAATAAGCGAAACAGGTTCACGAACACAATTCTGGCAATTAAGGGCTGTCGTGTTGAAATCTCGAAAGAGGTTACGAACGTGATTCCGGCATATGGGGTCATTTGGATATAAAATAAAGATGGGTGCAATCGTTAATTATCCGTCAACAATAAACAGCAAGATGGAGCTGAGTTGTAATAGAATGTTTTATCTGAGTAGAAGGGATTTGATGCTGATCAAATCTATTCGATTTGGACGCTTTCCTTAACTTCTTTGGGGGGCCTGTCGAATGAGTTGTTTGTATAAGCTTCACGGGTGAGAAAGAGGAAGGTATAGCGTGGATTTATAAGTGGAAGAGACATGAAATCATAACGAAGGAAACCCCGAAAAACGTTTTACAAATGTCCGCTTTGTAGAAATTACTTTTTTAAGTTGGATGCTTGGGGGTGTAGTTATACCTCATTAATTTTGTAAGTATTGCCGTAAATAGACTTGATCGTTATATTGAAGAAGACGTGGAGATCGTCTTCAGCCAAAAATTTAAATAAAACGAAAGTAGAAGGTTTTGTGTTTCTTATTGCTTTTTATACTTTAATTTTGATTTGTATGCTAACTTTCTATCCTACGTAGACATTTGTGGGCTTATTTTTATTTTAATATCGTGTGTTCCGATGTAAAAAATAAGATTATTGGTAGAACATAAATCATGAATTTTTCAATGAACTTCCCGAGCAGACCTCATGGCGCCCTAGGCTGGCCTAGCGAGCCTAAGAAATTTAGGATATGTTCGGTAACGATTCCGATTCTTTAATTCTATTCCTCGAAACGAAAAAGGGTGAGAAACTTGTTTGGTGACGTAAATGATTTTGATATAAGAAAAGGCAACATTTTTTTAAAAAAAATGAATAAAATAAAACAAATTATCTAGATTTTTATTTTATTCTTTAAAAATTATAAGAAACAATATGCCATGATTTAATTGGTTAAATACATAATCGTTTAAGTAATACGGGGTCGGGTCGGGTATGGGTTTGGTTAAATAATAAGTGTTTAAATGCAAATTTATGGCAAAAATTCAAGTGCAAATTGTCTATTGAGCTTATGTTCTTTTTAAGGATCTTACAAATGTCTTTATGCTCCGCTAAATAAATAGACCGATTATTGATTATGAATTATCTGTATTTATTTCATCGAGGGGAGAGAAGAAAAAAGCCGTTTCAATTGAAACTCCAAAGGACCTTTCTTGAGTGCAATAATAGAACATTTTTAAGGTTATATGGGAAATGCACACGAGAGCATTCTAGAGCAATGGGGGTAAAATGAGAAATGCAAGATTTGTCATCATCGATCCGAGCCATGAGGTTAGGTTAGGATCAACGATTGTAATCCTCTGGTTTTTGTATAAATAGGGGGTCCCCCTCCCCTCATTCCTACTCACTTAGAAATACAATTACAAATTCAGAGCTTCTCTCTCTAGAATTTTTGTGTTTTTATGTGTCGTGATTAAAGCTGACTTGGGGTAAATTAACTTCCTAAAGTCACATGAACGAGAGAACCCTGATACAACCATTTCATGTTCGACTTTTTGGGAACGAGGAGAGTGAGTTTCAGTCGTAATTCCGAATGGAATGAACTCGAAATGCTGACCCGAAGCGTCCACGCCTTCGAGGGGGACCCGAAAACAAGGAAGAGAGATCATATCAATTTAACATGTTTAGTTGGGTCAATTCGTTTGACTGAATTGGGTCTCGTTGGGAGCCTTGTGCCTTTATACATGAGTTCCATGTGTGTAGAGTTTTAATGAGCAGATCATCGTACCTGAATGATTCGTCAAGAACCTCTCGGGGCAAGAATTTCTCCGGGTGGGACCAGACCCGATCGAGGATCTCTGTGCAGCTTCCGCACGTTGACGAATGTCCGAGTGCCTTTCGGAACGAGATAGCCCGTCACGGTGCAGTCCTCTCTCGCTTCGTGCGGCACCGACAGGGGACCTGATGCAAGAAATGACCATTCAGATTCACACAGGACGTCGTTAGTATCGGGTCGCGCCAAATCTTACGAATTATGCGAAGAGATAAGGTACCTGGTGGGTATAGGCGTAGGGTTTCCTTGACGATGGCTTGGAGGTAAGGCAAGCGCTCCATGTCGGAGTCTTGCACCCACTTGTCCTTGCCCACTTCGAGGTCCATCGATCTCTTCTTGAGCTCTCTTCATAGGACATGCTAGCTTGTTGTTGAGCAACAGATCGAGACACGACCCACGTCAAAGTTCAGAGACGTCGTGTCCGACCCGGCCACTATAATGTTCTTCAGCATGCAAATCGGCCAGACGAAAAATTTGCAGAGGAACCAAGGAATCTGTATCAGTACATACAGGGGTCGCAGCTCGACATGCAAAATAAAGTTTAGACCATACACCAATTCGAGAAAGGAGGAGACACGATTGGAGGGGTTTGAATATGAAGACGATGAGCTAGATCCGGCCCACTTCTAATGTTCTTTTCTATTATCTTATTACAGCTATAAGCCCAAAAAACAAAACAAAAAAACTGTGTGGACCCTTTTACCCTTTTGTGGATCAATTCGGAAAAACTTTATCTTTTCTATTATCTTATTACAGCCATGCGCTCTACCGGTTGAGCTAAGATGACCACATGATTAAAAGCCATGCGCCCTACCGAATGAGCTAAGACCGCTCTAAAAAAATAAAGTTCTCATTCATTATAGTTTCTATGTCGATCTCTGCCTTTCGGATATTGAAAAAACTCCTTATGATTTATACTTTTCTTTTGCTTTTTCATGAAACTCGTGGCATTGAATTGGTCGTAGTATAACTCCCTAGTTGGAAGCAAATCGCATCGAGAATGTGAGAAAAGAAAGCCATTTTCACGTATTGGCAATGTTAGGAGAATGATTTCGCATTTTCAATAAGTCTATGAAAGAGGTGGCAATATGGGTCACAAACCCATATTTGATCCATATTTTACAAATATGGGTCAAATATGGGTCATTAACTTTTAAAAGGTTCACTAAAAATGAGTTAACAATGTATCACACTTGAATCAATTTTCGACCCACATTGACCCACTTTCGACCCATATTGACTCACTTTCGACTAACATCATTCCACAAGTTACAAATGATCTCGGGACCGTGACCCGGTCCCGGGGCCTGGTCCAGAGGTCGGGTTCAAGGGCCAGGGCGGGTTCAGGGACCGGGTGCTGGGGCTGGGTCCGGGGGCCGACTCCGGGGGTGGGTCTGGGGCCGGGGCCGTGGCCGAGACAGAGTCCCGGGGGCCGGGTCGGGGGACGGGTCCCAGGTCAGGGGCCGGGGCCGGGTCCCGGGTCCGGGACCGGGTTTCGGGGCCGGGGCCGGGTCCCGGGCCGGGGCAGAGGCCGGGGCCGGGGCCTGGTCCGGGGCCGAGGCCGGGTCCCTGGTCCGGGGCAGGGGGCCGGGTGAGGGTTCCGGGGCCGGGTCCCGGGGTCGGGTCGGGGGCCGGGGCTCCGGTCAGGTCCCGGGGCGGGTCCCGGGGCCGGGTCCGGGGCCGAGTCCGGGTCTCGGGACTGGGTCCGGGTTCGGGGCAGGGGGCCGGGTGAGGGTTCCGGGCCGGGGTCGGGTCCCGAGGCCGGGGCCGGGTCCTGGGATTTGGTTGGGGACCGGGGCCGGGTCCTGGGATTTGGTTGGGGACCGGGGCCGGGTCCGGGTCCCGAGGCCGGGGCCGGGTTCGGGGCCAGGGCCGGGTCCTGGGGCCGGGGCTGAGGGTCGGGTCCCGGGATCGGGTCGGGGGCCGGGTATTGGGGCCCGGGCAGGATCCGGGTCCGGGGCAGGGTCCGCGGCCGGGTCCAGGTCCGGGTCCGGGGCCGGGTCCCAGGTCGGGGGCAGGGGGGCCGGGTGAGGGTTCGGGGCCGAGGCCGGGTCCCGAGTGTCGCGACCCGTCCGAAAGCGGACGCGGCTAATGGATTATCGATCGCGGGCTTTGGATCGGCGCGGGCCCTCCCAGGCCCATACCAAATCGCGGCGGGAGTATTTTTTGAGGGATTCGACGATAAGAGTCGATCGCTTTCAACCTTCAGTGTGGTCGTAGTGGCATGTGCAAATTGTGCATGCATTTGGAGTCGCCACCGGTCTTTCTTGAAGGGTAGACCGGAAACCTTACTGATCGATTGGGAGGGATCGATCAGTTCTGCGGAACCAGAGATTTTGGGTTCGGGGACTTGGTTACGCTGGTGTCATTACCAACGCCCTTTCGGTACCTAACGCGAGTGATTTTCCTGACTAAGAGTTCATGCAGGCGCAAGTTTGGGTGAGGTAGGTTTGATTCAAGGTTTCATGCAGATTGGAAGACTGTTCCTATCAATCACAATCAATTTAAATGAAAGCGCAATCAAGTACATAAATAAATCACTTCAATGCACATCAATTCAAATCAATGGCTTCCTAGTATAACCATAAAGGCTTAAGGAAGGTGTGACTTCGGACCAGGGGTAAAATGGGAAGATTTGGAGGCGATTAGCCCGAAGGGCAAAATCGTCAATTTTTGGAAGGTTTGGATACCGAATTACTCAAAATATTTCATAGCCAGTTGTTTGTGGCCATTTCCCATCTTTGAGAATTTTTTGGAATTTCTTGATTTTTCTCCAATTTTCGGGAGACGATTCGCCCAAAGGGCGAAATCGTCATTTTAAGAAGGGTCGGGGTTCAAAACACCCGGAATGAGTCTTGGCCAGTTGTTTGTGGCCATTTCCTATTTTTTGGGATTTTCCTGGATTTTTTTAGAATTTTTTTGGAAGACGGTTCGCCGGAAGGGCAAAACCGTCATTTCGGAAAAGATCGGGGGGTCGAAAGACCCGGAACAGGTCATGGCCAGTTGAATGTGGCCATTTCCTATTTTTTTGGAATTTTTTAGAATTTTTCTGAATTTTCCGAATTTTTTTTGAGTTTTTTATGATTTTCTATTTTTTTTTATTGATTTTTGAATTTTTTATTATTCCCGAAAATCCCAGATCGGACGGTCCACAACGCGCCACGCGGCCGAACCACGGCCATTCGATCAGGACAATTTTATTCTATAAATTCGAAAATTAAACCCTCCGACGGACGAGATCGTGCCACGTGGCGGATTCTGGAACATCCGATCTTTGAGCACGATCGGACGACTCTCAGAGCGCCACTTGGTGCATTCCTAGCCATCGGATCTATATTTTTTATTTATTCGAAAATCAATTATTTAATCTGAAAATCTTTTTTTTATTTTTAGAAAATCCCAGATCGCGACACGTGGCTGAACCACGGCCGTCCGATCTGGGTTTTGTTTTAAACGGCCGTGGACCCCCTACGCTGACGTGGCTGCTGACGTGGCAAGCCACGTCAGCGGTTGACCCGTTGACCAACCGGCGAAGTCGCCGGAGAAGACAATGAACAGTGAAAATTCCGGCGACTTCGCCGGAATTCTCGCCGGAGACCCCGAAACCGAGCCAAATCTTGGTGTTTTCCGCCCGTTCTTGCGCCATTAGACTCTTTAACAACCCAGCATCAGCATACAACGAAAATATGGCAAGAGTGACGTCGGAAAACGGCCGAACCGGACCCCCACAGTCCCGGTTCCGGCGAAGGGATTTGCAGAAAATTTTTTAACGTTCAAACTCGATTTCAATCATTCCAAGAGCATCTAAAGGAGGTCTGGGGACTTACCTGAGCTTGTTTCGAGCTCGCCGTCCACCATGCTCGTCGGTGTGAGCTCTCGGTCCGAACCGGAGCCGGCGAGGTCCCGAGCCCGATTTTCATCGCATTTCGATGCAAAATAAAGACCAAGCCGGGATTAGAGTCGGTTCTAGAGACTGTTTCAGGCAAGACTTACACAAAATAGGGTCGGGGAAGGCACGGCCGAGAGCCGTAAATTCAAACTTTCATTGAGGCATTTCGTCGAGCAGTTTGCATACATGCGAGAAGTAAAGATCGGGAGAGGATACCGACCTGGTTTGGGCTTGTCGACGGTGGCTGGAGCTCCGGCGATGATTGGTGTCCAGTCCTGAAGTCGAGGGTGGTCCTCCTTTCCCCACACTCTCTCTCGAACTCCCTCGGCCAAGCTCTCTCTCCCCTTGGCCGAACCACCACTCTTTCATTTTTCTCACCGAGAATCTCCCCTTTTCATCCGTGGCTGACTGTCCTTTTTCAGTGGTGTCCGTCCACTCACTCCTAAAAAAATTGCCGTGGCTCCACCCCCTGCTTTCCCTCCTTTTCTTTTCGTTTTTGCGCCGGCCATGGTGGGTCTGCAACTAAGTTGCAGACCCGGTCGAACCGGGTCGGGTCGGGTCCGACCCGACCGGCCCGGCTCGACAAAATTGGTCCAATTAGGCCCCAAATTGGCCTATTTTCATGAAATTGGTGGCAAAATCAGACTCCTTGACATGTTTTCTATCAAATAGGGGTATTTTTATGAATCAATTGATTGAAATTTAGTGAAAACCCCAAATTGTCCCTAGGATCCGAAAGTTAATTTCGCCAAATCGAGGGCCTAAACGATCAAATTATTCAAAATTGAGGCCACCAATGTATTCAGAATGATGAAAACTATTGGGTAGAGGTGTATAATTTTAATGGGTGTGCCCGTGTGAAATTTAATTTCACAAATTGTAAAACTGGGGACTAAATTGAAAGATTTTTATGCAATTAAGCCCTTTTGGCTAAAATTGATCAAATTGGAGGGCAAATTGACCCAATTACATTTCAATACTTTAGAGTCCAATGTCATCGCTTATAAAAACCAAGAATTGAAAATTAAAAGACTCGAAAAGGATTTTTTTAGGCTCGTTTCGGGATTATGTTTGTGAAGGAACCCCATGCATCGAGCCAAATTTCCCTGATAAAAAGTGAAAATATTAAAGAGGGAATTAAAATAAAATTTCTGAATATTTTTTTGTAATTTTCTGACCACGGATGGTATTTTTTCTGATTTTTTGGGTATTTTAATAATTAAATAAATAACAAAAAATATTAAAAAAATACAAAAAAATATTTTTTGTTCAAAATTGGTTCCCAAGGCTAGGCTAAGGCTTCCAAAGTTGATTTTGTAATTTTTTGACCTTTTTTGCTATTTTTAATTAATTTTAGAAATACAAACTATAATAACGGATAGTCAAAAATCAGGTGTCAACACCGAGGTCGGGGTCGGGTCCAGGGCCGGGGGCCGGGTCCGGGGCCGGGTCCCCGAATTTGGTAGGGGTCCGGGGCCGGGGGCCGGGTCCCCGAATTTGGTAGGGGGCCAGGCCGGGGCTGGGGTCGTGATGTGAATCGCTGCGGAAACTGATCGTTCTACGAAGATCCAAGGGTTGCGAATTGCTAACCTTAACCCCCAATCGAACCTGTGATTGGTAACCTCGGTATGAGCGTGACCTGTTGACAAACATGTGTCAACCAATCCACGCTATAGACGCCACGAACAAGAAAATTCGCGATCTTGCTCGATAAGTCGATCGATCTCCACAAGGAAGCCTTGATAAGATCTTGTCTTCAAGAGAACTTGAAGAAGAGAATACCTCTCTGTATAAAATTCTGAATTAATGTTATGTTTTCAGAAACTCATAAGCACCCTTATATATGGTGCTAACCCTAAAAGGCAAAAATTACAAAAATACCCTTAATTAATAAAAATTCGCCTAAAAATAGAAAAAGGCCTAAAAGTCCATCTAAATGATGCTGAATGGTTGAAATTCATCGCAGTTCATGGCCAAAGGCAATGAGTATTGATCAGGATGCCGTTTCTCTTCAGCTGACCAAATTTGAGCTCATTCGGAGCTCGTTAGCCCTAAATCCGTTCAGAATTCGTGAGGTTAAATGTAATCATCTTGCACCAAGGAGTTTCAGAATCTTCAATTCTCGAATCAAGATCACCTCCATTCCAAAGATCTTGAACCATGATGCCGATAGCTTGCTTGAATTCCCTCGCTCTCGCTCGAGTAATTGGACCAAGCGGATAGAGCAACGAGTCCCTAGCACCTCCTCCTCGATATGGTTCGATGTCCACATCATTCCCTCCGCCATGCAAAGGATTTGCCCTCAAATCGTCACCTGCATCAAAAAGAGTCAAGTCAGTAACATTAAAAGTAGCACTAATGCCATACTCACCTGGAAGATCAAGCTTGTAGGCATTGTCGTTGACCCTCTCCAACACCATGAATGGTCCATCCCCGCGCGGTAATAACTTAGAACGTCGTTGCTCGGAAAAACGTTCCGTGTGCATATGAACCCAAACCCAATCGCCGGGTTCAAACACTACTTTCTTACGCCCTTTGTTGGCTTGCTTTGCATATTGTTCTGTCTTGTGTTCAATATTCAGCCGTGTCTTTTCATGCAATGTCTTCACAAACTCGGCCTTCTTAGCACCATTTAAATCCACACGCTCTTCAACAGGCAAATGAGTTAAATCTAACGGAGTTAATGGATTAAAACCATAGACAACCTCAAACGGTGTGAATTTAGTAGCAGAATGCACGCTCCGATTATATGCAAACTCAACATGCGGTAAACAATCTTCCCAAGACTTAATGTTCTTCTTAATGATAGCACGTAACAATGTCCCTAAAGTCCTATTAACTACTTCAGTTTGACCATCAGTTTGTGGATGACAAGTAGTAGAGAATAAAAGTTGTGTACCTAATTTCTTCCACAATGTCTTCCAAAAGTAGCTAAGAAATTTAGTATCTCGATCAGAAACAATGGACCTAGGCATGCCATGCAAACGCACAACCTCACAAAAGAACAAGTCAGCAACATGTGATGCATCATCGGATTTATGACATGGTATAAAATGAGCCATTTTTGAAAACCGATCTACAACCACATAAATAGAATCCTTACCATGCTTAGACCTAGGCAATCCTAACACAAAATTCATAGAAATATCAACACAAGGATGCGTCGGGATAGGCAAAGGCGTATACAAGCCATGTGGTTTAGTTGTAGATTTAGCCTGTTTACATGCAATGCACCTTTCACAAACACGTGTGACATCTCGTTTCATATGTGGCCAATAAAAATGTTCATGCAGCACTTCATAAGTTTTATTGATTCCAAAGTGCCCCATTAAACCACCACTATGCGCCTCTCGCACCAACAACTCTCGCAAAGAGCATCTAGGCAAACATAACTTGTTTTCACGAAAGAGATAGCCATCATGCCTATAGAATTTTTCAAACGCAGCATGCTCACAAGCTTCAAACACTCTTCCAAAGTCATCATCATCAGTATATATCTCTTTGATATGCTCAAAACCTAGGCACTTTGCTCCTAAAGTAGTTAGAATTGCGTACCTTCGAGAAAGTGCATCGGCTACCACATTTTCGTTACCTTTCTTGTACTTGATTACATATGGAAAAGTCTCGATGAACTCCATCCGTTTAGCATGTCTTTTGTTCAACTTTTGCTGTCCCCTCAAGTACTTTAATGTCTCGTGGTCGGTGTGGATCACGAACTCTTTTGGCCACAAGTAATGTTGCCAAGTCTCCAAAGCTCGCACCAAAGCATACATCTCCTTATCGTAAGTTGGATAATTCAATGTGGCTCCGCTTAACTTCTCGCTGAAATAAGCTATGGGACGTCCTCCTTGCATCAACACAGCTCCAATTCCTGTACCAGAAGCATCGTATTCTATTTCAAAAGTAGCACTGAAATTTGGTAAAGATAACAAAGGAGCATTAGTTAGCTTATCCTTCAACAGATTGAATGCTCTCTCTTGCTCTTCTCCCCACGTGAAACCCACATGCTTCTTGATGACCTCGGTTAAAGGTGCGGCGATGGTGCTGAAATCCTTCACAAATCTGCGATAGAAACTGGCTAAGCCATGAAAGCTGCGCACCTGTCCTACAATCTTAGGTGTTGGCCATTCTTGGATCGCTTTCACCTTCTCTTCATCAACCTTTATTCCATCAGCTCCAACAACAAACCCTAGAAATACTAATTTGTTAGTCACAAAAGAGCACTTCTTCATATTAGCATATAGTTGCTCGGCCCTTAAAACCTGTAAAACAGCTCGCACATGTTCAATATGGTCATCAAGGCTTCGACTATATATCAAAATATCATCAAAATAGACAACCACAAATCGACCAATAAAAGCACGCAGAACATGATTCATAAGTCGCATGAAAGTACTAGGTGCATTAGTTAAACCAAATGGCATGACTAACCACTCATACAACCCATACTTGGTCTTAAATGCAGTCTTCCATTCATCCCCTTCTTTCATTCTAATCTGATGATAACCACTTTTCAGATCAATTTTAGTAAATATGCAAGCTTCATGTAACTCATCTAACATGTCATCTAATCTAGGAATAGGATGTCGATACTTTACCGTAATATTGTTGATTGCTCGGCAATCGACACACATTCGCCAAGTCACATCCTTCTTTGGCACTAACAAAACAGGAACAGCACACGGGCTAAGACTTTCTCGCACATATCCTCGTTCCAATAATTCACTAACTTGCCGCTGAAGTTCCTTTGTCTCTTCAGGATTACTTCGATATGCGGGTCGATTAGGTAATGGCGCACCAGGTATCAAGTCGATTTGATGCTCTATGCCTCGAATCGGTGGTAGACCTCCAGGAACCTCATCAGGAAAGACATCATCAAATTCCTGCAATAAAGACACAACAGAACTAGGCAAAATCGGGTCAAGATCGTTAGTAATAAACAATGCCTCCTTGTTGTCGCGATCCGTCCGAAAGCGGACGCGGCTAATGGATTGCCGATCGCAGGTCTTGGATCGGCGCGGGCCCTCCCAGGCCCATACCAAATCGCGGCGAGAGTATTTTTCAAAGGATTCGACGATAAGAGTCGATCGCTTTCGACCTTCAGTGTGGTCGTGGTGGCATGTGCAAATTGTGCATGCATTTGGAGTCGCCACCGGTCTTTCTTGGAGGGTAGACCGGAAACCTTACTGATCGATTGGGAGAGATTGATCAGTTCTGCAGAACCAGAGATTTTGGGTTCGGGGACTTGGTTACGCTGGTGTCATTACCAACGCCCTTTCGGTACCTAACGCGAGTGATTTTCCTAATTAAGACTTCTTGCAGGCGCAATTTTAGGTGAGGTGGGCTTGATTCAGGGTTCCATGCAGATTGGAAAAACTATTCCTATCAATCACAATCCATTTTAATGAAAGCGCAATCAAATGCATAAATAAATCACATCGATGCATATCAATTCAAATCAATGGCTTCCTAGTATAGCCATAAGGGCTTAGGGAAGGTGTGATTTATGACCGGGGTAAAATGAGAAGATTTGGAGGCGATTTAGCCCGAAGGGCAAAATCGTCAATTTTTGGAAGACTTGGATACCGAATTACCCAAAATATTCCATGGCCAGTTGATTGTGGCCATTTCCCATTTTTGAGAATTTTTTAGAATTTTTTAGAATTTTTTATGATTTTCTATTTTTTATTGATTTTTTAATTATTTTTTATTATTTTCTGAATTTTTTTATTTAAAAATATAATTTTTCGGACCGGGTCAGACCCGGCCCACGACCCGGACCCACGACCCAGGCCCGGCCCGCCCACGACCAAAACGGCGTCGTTTCGTGAATAGGGAAAGAACGTCCCAGATTGAGCCACGTGGCGTATCCGGGACCGTCAGATTATTATTTTTTTTTTTATTATTTGAAAATATTTTTATTAATTCTGAAAATATATTTTTTTTATTTTTCGAAAAAATCCAGATCGCGACACGTGGCACGTTCTCCACCGTCTGATCTGGTTTTATTTTTACTCACGGACGGGGCCCACCGCACTGACGTGGCTGCCTACGTGGCACGCCACGTCAGCTTTGACCGTTGACCGCTGACCGTTGACCGCTGACCGTTGACCGCCGGCCAAAGTCGCCGGAGAACCCAAACCGACGTAAAAACGACCGTTTTAGAGCCCGAATTCGACACCATTCAACCCCCCACGAATTTTACGTCGATATTCAGCAAAAACATGTCGAAGGCGACGTCGGAAACAAACCGGAGAGGCGCCCACAGATCCGGCGCCGGCGACTATTTGCAGATTTTTTTTATTTTCATTCAAGCTCGATTTTAATCGCTCAAAGGACATCATAAGGATGCTAGGAAGCTTACGTGTGAGGTCTCGGCCGAACCAAGCTTGGTGGGGGCTCCGGCCATCGTTCCCGGCGTGGTTTCGATGCAAAATAGACATCGAGCCGGGGTTAGAGTCGATTCTAGAGATTGTTTAAGGCAATACTTACACAAAATGGGGTCGGGGAAGGCACGGCCGAGTATCAAAAATTAAAGGGTCCATTCGCGCATTTCCTCGAACATGTGATATGCGTACGAAGAATGAAGGTCCGTGGAATGCACCGACCTGGTTCGGGCTCCTCGAAGGCGGCTGAGGCTCCGGTGAAGGCTGAGGGGATGTGGGGCAAGCTCCTGGGCGATTGCTCTCCTCCGGTTTCTGCGAAAATCCTCCCCCGATCTCCCTCTGCCGAGCTCCCTCGTGCATTGAAATATTAGTTGTGCGTGATGGACCCGTGGGTCAATGCTTGACCGAATGATCAAGCTTCATTCAAAAGGAAGACAACAGAGATTTGATTCCCCATCTTTTTGTAATGGCCAACTCATCCTCTTATTTTTCTTTTTTTCATCGTGGAATGAAGGTGCGTTGGTGTGTCCTTCGAGTGGCTTTTCCATTGGATGGTGGTCCCCTTGGCTTTAGTGGAATCCTTTTTTAGGGAAGAAGAACATGCCTTGTTCTTCTCTTTGTTTCCCACCATTTTCCCTTTCTTTGTGCTTTGTCGGCCACCGAATTGAAGAAAGCTCCCCAGCTCTTCTTGTCGCAAATTGGTCACATCATTCTTCAATATTTAAGTTCCATTCAGCAACCATGCGGCACAAAAATACAAGTCAAAAGTCTAAAGAGAGTGTCAATTCTATCTTCGAGACTGCCTCAACCTCTCGTTTGTTCTCGATCGGACTCATGTCTCGTGCTAATGAAGGTGTTGATGATTAAGAAGCTGGTTGATCTCGGCCCGAATGCCTTCGTCTTCGCCACCGATGCAACTCAATTATGTAAATGTGATGCATGATATGCTACGCATGAAAATTAATTATTATTATTATTTTTTTTGTGAGAACTAAAACTAATTCTCATTTTATGCAAAATGGATGACTTAAAGAAAAGAGTCAAAATTTAGGTGTCAACAGCTGCCCCTCTTTGAGAGTGAGCTCGTCAGAGGTTGCTTTCAAAGATAAAATGACACCTGAATCTTGACCGACTTGACTGGGGAAAAGAAAGGCTATGACATTGGACACTTAAGCCTTTTGATGAATGTTCAAATTAATCATCGGTTTGTTCTTGCAATTTGATCCTGGGCTGAGTGGATGGAGGTTTACCCGAAGCTCACCTGTCGGATGATGCCGGTTGCGACGACTTTCAAGAAGATACCTAGGACTCGTTCAGAATATCTTAGGGAGATTAAGTTCTGACCTGTATGGTAGGTCATACCATTATGGGATTCCTAACTTGTAGGAACCTAAGGAAGGCGCATCCCATGCTTTGGGATTTGCCAAGGATTTTGATCCGTATGGTGGATCGGACCTTTGTATTGATCCTTTAGGCGGTTTCTACCTTTGGTTGAGTTTAGTTTGATCCTTATGGCGGTTTCTACCAATGAGCTGACCCTTATGGCGGTATCTACCATCAATTTGACCCTTTAGGCGGTTTCTACCTTTGTTTGACCCTTTAGGCGGTTTCTACCTTTGTTTTGACCCTTTAGGCGGTTTCTACCTTTGTTTGTTTTGAAAAGGGGTCTCATGACGAGGGTTCTCCACGTCCGATGAGACTGCTTGATTTTGTTTAAAAGGGGTCCCGAGACGAGGGTTCTCCACGTCCGATAGGGCTGTTTGATATTTTTGAAAAGGGATCCTAGGACGAGGGTTCTCCACGTCAAGCTAGGACTGCTTGATTTTTGAAAAGAGGTCTCATGACGAGGGTTCTCCACGTCCGATGAGACTGCCTAAATTTTGAAAAGGGGTCTCATGACGAGGGTTCTCCACGTCCGATGAGATTGTTTGATATTTTGAAAATGGGTCCTAGGACGAGGGTTCTCCACGTCAAGCTAGGACTGCTTGATCTTGAAAAAGGGTCCCGGAACGAGGGTTCTCCACGTCTGCTGGGACAGTTAGCTGACTTTTTTTTTTTTTTTGAAAAAGGGTTCAATCCTCATCCCTTCTTTTGAAAGATCCCGAAATTTGTCGGGAATTCAGTTTTGAGGCAGTGAAAGATTTTATTTGACAAAACTTCACTTGAGTCTGTTGAGGCGACATTCTGGGAGCTGGGTTCTCCAGGTATCCTGCAGAAGTTTGCGCCTGAAAGATTTTTCTTCACCAAGAAAACGTTAGTAATTTTTGGGAAGACCACGGCTGTCCATTTGACAAAAACCATATGACTTAAGTTTTAATTGTGAAATGTGCATTTTGATGCTGGAGGCTATCCAAGCATTCTTGCAATACGCGAATGTGACCACAAATCCCTTGCACGGAAAATTTGGATCAACAGTTTGAAAATTCCAAAAAGAGTTTGTTCAAAACATCAATTGGAATATTTCTCGACAATGAGGTCTTCTCACCTGTTTTGCGATAGCGGTTTTTTTATAGGGGACGCACTCAATTCCCTACTAACCTGTGCCTAGGTTTTAGGCTCATTCGCAGCGCATACATTTTGATCGGTCGGGAGGTCTTCCACGGGACCGTAATGTTGGGCTTGGATATTGGTTTTCAAGGGGGACCCGCTTTGGAGTCAAGGCCATTGTATGAAAGTCTTCACCATCTGCTCCGGGTTTACAAGTCGAGAACCCTGCAAAATGAGAAAGAAATAGTCTTGCTCGTACTTCTTCGAGCTAAGCTATATGTTAACCCAAGCGTCTTAGTCAGAGAAGACTGTTTCGGGGTTGTAACATTGGTAGGATTGGGGACCGAAAAAAGCTTGTTTTTGGCCCAGAATTCATGAGGGGTTTGACATTGGTGATCATTGCAAATTTACCACCTGCCCTTTCCTCTATGTATCTTCGATTTTTGAGGCGTGCAACAGCTTTTGAGGTGTGCACGAATTCTTTAGAGAGCGTCTCTGGCTGCATTAAGGGATTGACAACTCTGTCTGCGTCTTTCTTCCACGCTTGACATCATTTGGAGGAGCGGTCTTTTTGATCTGACTCCTTTAGAAATTTTCTCTTCCCAACTAGGTTTCATTGGGGATCACTCAAACAGTTTATGTGAGCATCGGCCTTGCTTTTACCAGGCACTTTGCTTTTTCTTTTTTGATGCTGGGATTTTTTTCATTCATTTTTGAAATCCCACTTTTTCTCATCTTCATGGGATCATGTTAGACATATAGTTTAAACATGTTTTAAATATCAGTCCGGGAATTCTCTTCGTAATCCCTGAGTCTTGAACTCTTCTGTTTCTGAAGTGATGCTGCATCCATCTTGAAATGTGCAATGATCACCAACGGGTTCATGAAACGAATTTGCAGGCTCAACTTGGCTGTGCAAAGGATATGGTGTGTGGGATAGAGAAATGAATGCTTCTCGTCATCCTATGGCATTTGGATTACCATATAAGCAACACACAAAGATTAATGTTAGTCCGAGCAAGAAAATTTCTAACCATTTTCTTCTGATGTTGCTGGACTCACCTCCATTTTGCCCCGATGTGGGGTGGTTCTTGACAGGGTTAAGAATGAAAACCGCCGTTCAAAGGGGTTATCAACGGTCACCTGTAGTGTTTGAGGGATATGAAACGAATGCCTCCGTCGTCCCAACCCATGTAATCACTGCGAATGGTCCCTACTTTCGTAGGTCCAGATTTTGCTGTTTTATCCGCTCCACTTCTCTCTTAAGTGTGTATAGGACGTGTTTGGACTAGGCTTTGCCTCTCGTCTTTGAGAAAACGTCCTTTTGAAAGTTTTAAACAACTTTTGATTGAAAAAATATTTTTTTGTTTTCTCCAAAAATTTTACCCGTCAAGGGGATTTTATGATGCACCATGCATGTTCTTATTCATGTTCAGATAACCTCCTATTTCAAGACATGAATGCCCATGAAGTTAGAATTCTATGTCTTTTCCAGACATTAGATTCTGAAAGCTTTTCTTTTCTTCTCAGTTTTTATTCAACATCTTCAATGGATTGGGGAAAGGGATACTTACCTGTCCCCCGCGGCTGGAGATCCCTGAAAATGCGGAAGAAACATGTTATTGTACGTTCACGAATTTTTCAAAAAATTAGAACGATACAATTTACCCTTGGTCATGTATTCCAACGGGTAATACATGGGATGTGAAAACCTGTTTCGCCTTGATGGCGAGCCCCTGTCAAAGACGAGAATTAGGTGTCAGTTTGCGTTCCAAAATTCAAGGCGAATTGGAACGATACAGCCTTGTTCTTGCTTTGTGTTTCCATTCGAACACAAACGCGCGGCTTGCAGAAATTGGCCATCTATATTGTGGCCACGATCCCTCCGTTTGGTTGGCGATGAATCATTCTCGAGGATTTGCCCCAGAGGAGATCCATTTGTGTTTTTGGGCGTATTCCAGCGCCACTCATCATAGTTCCTTTTATTCAAGAAAAATGAAATTTTTATCAGAATGCATGTCAAAGCATGAAGTGTGGAAGCGATACTTTTTACCATCCACTAGGTCTTATGATCAAAGACCATCTCCTGGAATCCTGACTTCTAAGGCCACTGATTCAATTCGCCTCCCTGTTAGCGCGCTCTTTTCATTTGGGGCTTTCAGCGCCAACGACTTCCTGCAAAATGAGTAAAAATTCATGTTAGGCATGTGGTCTTCGAAGACCAAATTGGAACGATACAAGGTTACCGTTCACCCAAATTCGTATCTTGGGGTTTGATTCTGATGCGGACGACTCTGTTATTGCGTCCATTGACTTTGCCAGAGGAGAAACGTCCGGCGTACAAATGATTCACTTGCCCCAGTTAGGCATGGTTTTGCTGTTTGTCATCTCTGGATTCGATGACCCTGGTTTGATGCGCTTTCATGGGGGATCATGAGAGTTTGCCCCCGGTTTGGCTCCTCAAAGTAAATGGGGGGGGAACCTGCTCCCATTGACTTTTGCAGATTCTGATCATCCGTCTCGATTGTCAGAGTCCTTGATCAATTTTATCTGTCTCAAGACAGCCTGATATTCTTGGGATTCGTCATGTAGCGGTTTGGTGATTCTCTCGATCACAGTTGCCATTTGAGGTATTTGATGTTCCCTGTTTGTTATTTGAAAGCATCACATCCTGCGTCCCCTGCTCTTTGATCATCATCTGAGAGGAAAAAGAAAAGAAGCATTATTCACATATCAAGAAAGTAATCATTTTGGAACGATACGTCCTTTTATACTTGATTTGCATTCCGTTTTGATGTTGCATATTGATATGAACAACATCTATCGAATTCCTTCATCTGTGCTTGAAGGTATTTGCAATGCCTACGGTTCATTTGCCCCAGCTGGGCGACGTCTGTTTTGTCATTTGAATGCATGAGCTTCTGGGTGCATTGTCTCTTTTATCACCTGAGATAAAAAAAAATGGAGAAAAACTTATCCTCAGATCTGATTAAAAAATCAATTAGGAACGATACGTCCTTTCACCAAATGAGTGGCTCTGCGGCCAAATGCATTTTGCACTGAAGGGACGAATTCCACTATGCTCCACGGGTTTGGGGAATTTGCCCCTATTTTCGAGATGTATACAATACAAATAGATCCCTAATACAATCAATCTAAGGGACGAGATAGAGAGGACCTCAGCAAAATTAGTCTTATTCAAGAGAACTAAAAATGCCAAACCAATCAAAGGAATGTGGTCCGAACACTTGGAGATGCCCCAGTTCCAGTCTTCGAGATGTGACTCCAGGATCACCGATTTTTTTTTAGTTGGTTTTAGATATATCAGCCATCCAAAGACATGCACATGAGACAAGTGAGGATAAAACTTCTAAAAATCAAAGGATTTGGCACCTAAGGTCAAGGTTCCCACCTCGAGTTCTAGAAAGAGCAGATTCCATTGCATAACTATCGTTGCATTGGGGCTCGATCCATAGCTCAAAATGAGCGGAATTGAAAAGTGGATTACCCCGTGTTTTTCCTCACGGAGATTCCATTTTCAATCCCTTCTATTGTTTTCCTATAGACGGCGCCCGGGGTTTTAGGCGCGGTTGTGTGTGTTTTCGGTGTGGTGCTAAAGCGATAAACATGCATCTTATTTTACAATCACCGCTTCAATATAAAACACACACACAATCATTCATTCCTACGCCCAACTTGCATAAAACAATGTTAATCACAGACTAACCCCCCTTATCACTCCAATCTGCAAAAACATATAACACATGTCATGAGCGGACTCACCTCACCTTCAAGATGCGCCTGCAGGGTTAGAAATATCACTCAGCGTTTTAATTACGGCCTAAGTCCACTTGAGGTCTAGAACCATTGGTTCTAGAACAAAGGCGTCCCCAGCGGAGTCGCCAGCTGTCGCGATCCGTCCGAAAGCGGACGCGGCTAATGGATTGCCGATCGCAGGTCTTGGATCGGCGCGGGCCCTCCCAGGCCCATACCAAATCGCGGCGAGAGTATTTTTCAAAGGATTCGACGATAAGAGTCGATCGCTTTCGACCTTCAGTGTGGTCGTGGTGGCATGTGCAAATTGTGCATGCATTTGGAGTCGCCACCGGTCTTTCTTGGAGGGTAGACCGGAAACCTTACTGATCGATTGGGAGAGATTGATCAGTTCTGCAGAACCAGAGATTTTGGGTTCGGGGACTTGGTTACGCTGGTGTCATTACCAACGCCCTTTCGGTACCTAACGCGAGTGATTTTCCTAATTAAGACTTCTTGCAGGCGCAATTTTAGGTGAGGTGGGCTTGATTCAGGGTTCCATGCAAATTGGAAAAACTATTCCTATCAATCACAATCCATTTTAATGAAAGCGCAATCAAATGCATAAATAAATCACATCGATGCATATCAATTCAAATCAATGGCTTCCTAGTATAGCCATAAGGGCTTAGGGAAGGTGTGATTTATGACCGGGGTAAAATGAGAAGATTTGGAGGCGATTTAGCCCGAAGGGCAAAATCGTCAATTTTTGGAAGACTTGGATACCGAATTACCCAAAATATTCCATGGCCAGTTGATTGTGGCCATTTCCCATTTTTGAGAATTTTTGAGAATTTTTTAGAATTTTTTATGATTTTCTATTTTTTATTGATTTTTTAATTATTTTTTATTATTTTCTGAATTTTTTTATTTAAAAATATAATTTTTCGGACCGGGTCAGACCCGGCCCACGACCCGGACCCACGACCCAGGCCCGGCCCGCCCACGACCAAAACGGCGCCGTTTCGTGAATAGGGAAAGAACGTCCCAGATTGAGCCACGTGGCGTATCCGGGACCGTCAGATTATTATTTTTTTTTTTATTATTTGAAAATATTTTTATTAATTCTGAAAATATATTTTTTTTATTTTTCGAAAAAATCCAGATCGCGACACGTGGCACGTTCTCCACCGTCTGATCTGGTTTTATTTTTACTCACGGACGGGGCCCACCGCACTGACGTGGCTGCCTACGTGGCACGCCACGTCAGCTTTGACCGTTGACCGCTGACCGTTGACCGCTGACCGTTGACCGCCGGCCAAAGTCGCCGGAGAACCCAAACCGACGTAAAAACGACCGTTTTAGAGCCCGAATTCGACACCATTCAACCCCCCACGAATTTTACGTCGATATTCAGCAAAAACATGTCGAAGGCGACGTCGGAAACAAACCGGAGAGGCGCCCACAGATCCGGCGCCGGCGACTATTTGCAGATTTTTTTTATTTTCATTCAAGCTCGATTTTAATCGCTCAAAGGACATCATAAGGATGCTAGGAAGCTTACGTGTGAGGTCTCGGCCGAACCAAGCTTGGTGGGGGCTCCGGCCATCGTTCCCGGCGTGGTTTCGATGCAAAATAGACATCGAGCCGGGGTTAGAGTCGATTCTAGAGATTGTTTAAGGCAATACTTACACAAAATGGGGTCGGGGAAGGCACGGCCGAGTATCAAAAATTAAAGGGTCCATTCGCGCATTTCCTCGAACATGTGATATGCGTACGAAGAATGAAGGTCCGTGGAATGCACCGACCTGGTTCGGGCTCCTCGAAGGCGGCTGAGGCTCCGGTGAAGGCTGAGGGGATGTGGGGCAAGCTCCTGGGCGATTGCTCTCCTCCGGTTTCTGCGAAAATCCTCCCCCGATCTCCCTCTGCCGAGCTCCCTCGTGCATTGAAATATTAGTTGTGCGTGATGGACCCGTGGGTCAATGCTTGACCGAATGATCAAGCTTCATTCAAAAGGAAGACAACAGAGATTTGATTCCCCATCTTTTTGTAATGGCCAACTCATCCTCTTATTTTTCTTTTTTTCATCGTGGAATGAAGGTGCGTTGGTGTGTCCTTCGAGTGGCTTTTCCATTGGATGGTGGTCCCCTTGGCTTTAGTGGAATCCTTTTTTAGGGAAGAAGAACATGCCTTGTTCTTCTCTTTGTTTCCCACCATTTTCCCTTTCTTTGTGCTTTGTCGGCCACCGAATTGAAGAAAGCTCCCCAGCTCTTCTTGTCGCAAATTGGTCACATCATTCTTCAATATTTAAGTTCCATTCAGCAACCATGCGGCACAAAAATACAAGTCAAAAGTCTAAAGAGAGTGTCAATTCTATCTTCGAGACTGCCTCAACCTCTCGTTTGTTCTCGATCGGACTCATGTCTCGTGCTAATGAAGGTGTTGATGATTAAGAAGCTGGTTGATCTCGGCCCGAATGCCTTCGTCTTCGCCACCGATGCAACTCAATTATGTAAATGTGATGCATGATATGCTACGCATGAAAATTAATTATTATTATTATTTTTTTTGTGAGAACTAAAACTAATTCTCATTTTATGCAAAATGGATGACTTAAAGAAAAGAGTCAAAATTTAGGTGTCAACACTTGTACAAAAATACAAGCATCGGTCGGTCCAGAACCAAAGCTCTCCTCACTTCGCTCGATCTTGCATAGAAATTCTTTTCTCTCTGCTTTTCCCTCGGCTTTTACCACTCTGTTTTTCTCTATCTCTCCTTTTCCTTGCGTCTCAGACTCTCTACGCAAGCTCTCAGTTTTCTCACTTTTTCTCTCTTTCTCAGCCTCACGTTGTAGTTTCAATTGATCTTCATACACCTCAATAGGTGTCATTGGCACCAAAGTGTAAGTCTTCTGATTCATCACCAATGAATATCGGTTAGTGTATCCATCATGATGTACCCTCCGATCATACTGCCATGGTCTACCAAGTAAAATATGTCCCGCTTGCATAGGTACAACATCACACACCACCTCATCTTTATATCGCCCTATCTCAAATGGAACTATGACTTATTTCGAAACTTTCACTTCACCACTATCATTCAACTACTGAAGTCTATATGGTCTAGGGTGCTTTGTAGTTTTCAATCCTAGTTTCTCCACCATAGTACAACTTGCCACATTTGTACAACTACCTCCATCAACAATTAAACTACAAATCTTACCATTCACCAAGCATCTTGTATGGAACAAGTTATCACGTTGCTGGTGATGCTCCTCCTCCTTGACTTGCACACTAAGAGAACGTCTAACCACCATCAATTCACCCTTGACTGGCATCTCGACATCGCTACAGTCCTCCAATGGCGGCATGACATCATCATCTTCCTCCCTGTCACTTTCAGAATGAACATCTCCAGGCTCAGTCATTATCATCACCCTCCTATTAGGGCATTGATTTGCCATATGACCCATACCTAAACACTTGAAACATTTAATTTCACGAGTTCTAGTGTTAGGATTTTCAGTTTTACCTGAAATCGGATTCGAACCAACTCTGCCATTTTTCTCCTTCTCCCTTGAAGTTTCAACCTTGGTGTTGTTTCCCTTCCAGTTCGGCTTCTCGTCTCTCTTCCAATTGGGTTTCCAATTCGAGCTTGAACCTCCACCACTCTTGTAATTTCGGTCCAACTTCAATTGCTTCTCTACTTTGATAGCTTTGTCCACCAATTCTTCCAATTCGACATAATGTTGCAGCTCTACCACTCTTGTTATATCTCGGCTCAAACCACATAAGAATCGTGACATAGTAGCTTCGCGGTCCTCTACCACATTAGCACGGATCATGGAAATCTCCATCTCTTTATGGTACTCTTTCACGCTCTTGTTACCTTGTGTGAGATTTTGCAGTTTATGAAACAAGCCTCTATGGTAATGACTTGGTATGAAGCGCTTCCTCATCACCGCTTTCATCTCATCCCACGTTTCTACCGATCTCTCACCATTGCGTCTCCTGCTATTCACAAGTTGATCCCACCAAATTATAGCATAATCAGTGAATTCAACAGCTGCAATTTTTACCTTCTTGAGCTCCGAATATCGTTGGCAGTCAAATACCATCTCCATTCGTTTCTCTCATTCTAGGTATGCATCAGGATCATTCTTTCCTTGGAAAGATGGAATCTTCATCTTGATATTGCTAAGCTCATCATCTTCTCGATGTCTGAACTCTCGGCGTCTGTTTCTCCTCCCAAATCTGCCATCTCGGTCATCTTCTGTATCAGACACATATTCATCGTCAAATTGTCGCTGCCATCTGGGTTGCGCTCTAGGCTCATCTCGCTGATTTTGTGGCCTCCCTCGTGGTGGCTCTTGTTAACCATCAAGCCTCGTCTCACACTTCACAACTCGGTTGCTAAGGGCTTCAAGTTGTAAGCTCAACTGCTGAATGCCTGCTAAAATCGCATTATCCCTTGGATTGGTGCCATCCTCCCTTTGATTTACGCTTTCTTGGTCTGCCATGATTTTTTTTTTAACCTGCAAGAAAATGTTAGAAATAAAAGAAATCTCACCACACTCCCTCACGTGTTTCGCTCAAGATGTTTGTCACTCCCCTCGTGTTTAACTCAATCTAGGCTTTTTCTTCCCTCAATTAAACTTACACACTCTTGCCTTTTTCCTCTCGTTTCTCTTCTTTCAAGCTCTTTATTAGACTAGAATTCCATTCTCACAAGCTCCTCATAACAGTCGACTAAACCACCAAGCAAGATCAATTCAGCAATATACTGCTCAATTCAATAATTCAGCAACTTTTGCCAGATTTGAATTCAGGTTAATGTTTGCTGCTATTTTTTTTATTCGGTCCAACTAACCATAATAATAATAAAAAGAAACGAGTCGTCCTCTTGATTTTTTTTTTCAGCCTCTTTTTTTTCGATTTTTTTATCGGTTTTTTTTTCACCGATACTCTTTTTTTTTCACTGATTTTTTGGCTGATTTTTTTTTTTACGAACTCAATACAATCAAAAACAACTAGGACCGAAAACCTTAATTTTATAAACCCTAGATCCCTAATTCAGAATCCTAATTCGATTAGTAACAGATCCCCAATTCTATAAACCCTAATTTTATAAACCCTAGATTGCTGAATTAAAATCAACAAAAGTAAGATAATAACTAAATCTTGTATAACCAGCTCTGATACCAGATGATGTGAATCGCTGCGGAAACTGATCGTTCTACGAAGATCCAAGGGTTGCGAATTGCTAACCTTAACCCCCAATCGAACCTGTGATTGGTAACCTCGGTATGAGCGTGACCTGTTGACGAACCTGTGTCAACCAATCCACGCTATAGACGCCACGAACAAGAAAATTCGCGATCTTGCTCGATAAGTCGATCGATCTCCACAAGGAAGCCTTGATAAGATCTTGTCTTCAAGAGAACTTGAAGAAGAGAAAACCTCTCTGTATAAAATTCTGAATTAATGTTATGTTTTCAGAAACTCATAAGCACCCTTATATATGGTGCTAACCCTAAAAGGCAAAAATTACAAAAATACCCTTAATTAATAAAAATTCGCCTAAAAATAGAAAAAGGCCTAAAAGTCCATCTAAATGATGCCGAATGGTTGAAATTCATCGCAGTTCATGGCCAAAGGCCATGAGTATTGATTAGGATGCCGTTTCTCTTCAGCTGACCAAATTTGAGCTCATTCGGAGCTCGTTAACCCTAAATCCGTTCAGAATTCGTGAGGTTAAATGTAATCATCTTGCACCAAGGAGCTTCAGAATCTTCAATTCTCGAATCAAGATCACCTCCATTCCAAAGATCTTGAACCATGATGCCGATAGCTTGCTTGAATTCCCTCGCTCTCGCTCGAGTAATTGAACAAAGCGGATAGAGCAACGAGTCCCTAGCACCTCCTCCTCGATATGGTTCGATGTCCACATCAGGTCGGGTCCCGGGTTCGGGACCGAGGTCGGGTCCGGGGTCCGGGGCCGGGTTCGGGTCCCCGAGCCGGGGCCGGGTCCTAGGTCCGGGGCCAAGACCGGGGCCTGGGCCGGGGTCCCGGGTCTCGGGCGGGTCTCGGGCCGGGTCTTGGGGCCGGGTTCGGGTCCAGGGTCGGGGGCCTGGTTCGGGTCCGGGTCCCTGGGCCGGGGCCGAGTCCGGGTCCCGGAATAGGGCCGAGTCCCGGGCCGGGGGCCGGATCCCGGGCCGGGGGCCGAGTCCCGGGTCCGGGACCAAGTCCGGGGCCGGGGCCGGGTCTCGGGTCCCGGGGTCGGGTCTCGAGTCCCGGGCCGGGTCTCGGGTCCCGGGGTCGGGTCTCGGGTCCCGGTCCGGGTCTCGGGGCCGGGTCCCGGGACAGGGTCGGGGGCCGGGGCCGTGGCAGGGTCCGGGTCCCGGTCCCGAGGCCGGGGCAGGGAGAGGGGGCGGGGGTTGGGTCCTGGGTCCCGGGTCCGGGGGCCGGGAGCCGGGTCAGGGTCTCGGGACCGGGTCCGGGGCCGGGTCTCGGGACCGGGTCCGGGGCCGGGTCCGGGTCTCGAGGCCGGGGCAGGGAGCGGGGGCGTGGGCCGGGGTTGGGTCTCGGGACCGGGGCCGGGGTTGGGTCTCGGGACCGGGGCCGGTGCTGGGGCGGGAGCCTGGTTCGGGTCCCGGGGCCGTGTCCGGGGTCGGGGCCGTGACCGGTGCCGGGGCCGTGATCGGGACTGGGACCGGGGCTGGGGACGGGACCGAGGACGGAAACTATTTTAGTAATATTATTTTTAAAAAAAAAAATTGTTGTGTTTTGGTAATATGGGTCAAAACGGGTTGGGTCGGGTATGTGTCAATCGCGGGTCGGGTCGGGTTTGGGTCATTTAATATGGGTCAATATGGGTCGGACCATATTCGACCCGACCCAAACCCGACCCGACCCACCCATTTGCCACCTCTACTATGAAGTAAATGCATTCGAGCATGCAAAATTTTCCTGTTAGTTTATTCAGACTATAAATAATTAAAATGCTTGGCCGGAACGAAGTTCGAAATGAAATGTTATAGATGGATGAAAACATTCGCTAATTGGTGGTATGAGGGATTTAATATTAAATAACAATATTATTATTATTGACATGGGAAACCAACGCGGTGGCTGTAGTTTAGTGGTGAGAATTCCACGTTGTGGCCGTGGAGACCTGGGCTCGAATCCCAGCAGCCACATCTTTTTCATTTTTCGTATTTCTTCCTTTAATTTTTTTTTTTTAGTTACCTTTTCTCAATAAAAATAAATCATACGAAAGCACCTTTCTTTTAAATGATTATGAATAAAATCTGTCCTTTTTAAAATCAGAATTATTTTTTCTTTTTCTTTTTCATAATAGAAACAAAGAGCGTTTTGTCTAATCTACCATTTTAGACTAAAGGCGAGGAAATTCTGGTGTCGAAAGAGGACGAACTTTGCGACCTAATTGGCCAAGATTCTTAACACGACTTTCAAAATCACACGCGATTTAAAGCTCGCCTCGTAAGTGAATTCGTACGGGATGAGTAAGGCTGCGTATGGATGGTGGCTGGGGAAACTGTTTCTGTTCCAAAAGTGTTCCGGGAACACTTTTGGAGCAGAAACGCGTATGGTTAAAAAATGTTCCGAAAGTGTTCCGCGGAACACTTTTGTGCCAGGGAACACTTTTGAAGGAACAAAAAAAACTTGCTTCTGGGATTTTGGAACACTTTTTGGAACACATTTGAAACCATTATCCATCGTCGCCGATGCGATTACTACTCGCCGCCTCGCTAAAAGCTGGCCGCCGCCGCCGCCTGCCGCCGCCCGTCGCCGGTCGCCCGCCTGCCGCCGCCGGCCACCGCCGCCGGTCTCCGGCTGCCGGTCGCCGCCGCCGGTCGCCGTCAGCCGCCGATCGTCGTCCGCCGCCGCCGATCGCCGATCGTCGTCCGCCGCCGCCGATCGCCGTTCGCCGCCGCCGGTCGCCGCCATCGGTCGCCGCCGCAGGCCGTCGCCCACCTCCGGTCGCCGGCCGCCGCCGATCGCCGGTCGGCGACTGAAAAAAGTGTTTTTTTTTTTAAATTACCAAACGCGTTTTTTTTCCAAAAATCATAATTTTGAACAGAAACACAAAAAAATGTTTCTGTTCAAAAAATGCTCCCTGGAACAGAAACGCTACCATACGCAGCCTAACATGTACGTTGTATATTCATCGCACTTATCATATTTGAATTACAAATATTAAATGGATTTCTTTTCGTTGTTTTTACCGGTTGACACATAATTTAACTGTTCAGTTTGCGAGAGAAAAGTATTAAGGAATGATAAAAATAGAACATATAACTAACGTTTAGACATCATAAACGTCGTTTGATGAAAAATGATGTTGTGTAAATATTTATTATTAGGCTTTTACCAAACGTTGTGTCATGTACATTCCGATGGTGTAAAATTCATTGCGCGGAAAGATATGAGGCTTTGCGAGCTCCGGCATTTTCAAGTTTGGTCGGAAAATTTACACGCACTTTATGTACATTAATTTCGTTGGTGCGATAATAGCATAAATGATCCTTGAACTTTGGTTCAATGTGTAGCGTCGTCCTTGAATTTTTAATTTGTACAACGTAGTCTATGGACTTTGGCCCGATATGCATTATCATCTCTAGATTTTTAATTTGTTCAGTATGTGGTAAATGTTCAGTGTAATCCCTAGACTATATGAAAATGTTTAAAAGTTCAGGAACCACGTGACTTTGTCTATTGGACCAAAATTCAGGGACTACGTTAAAACAAATTAAAAGTAATTGCACGTTGAATCGAAATTCATAGATCATCTATGTCGCTTTCCCTTCTCTCAGCGTGTTGTTCTCATCAAGAGAAAATTTCTACGTTTATCATGTCTAACCATTATGGGCGGTGCAAGTTCGAAACCCAAACACGATGAATGTGGGAGGCAACGCAAGAGAGAATGCCAAGACTCGACAGATGTCGTCACTCGCGCTCGCTCCTGACCAATTGGTTCGACCGTTCGAAACATGCGAGCTCCGATAACCATAGCCCCACCGAGATGTAAGAGATCTAAAACCTCTTCACCAAAGGTAGTTATGCACCTGCTGTTACAGAGAGCGAGTCCGATCTTGAGACTTCGCACTCAAGAGTATCAACCAATTCCACTTGGTCACTATTATTGGCAATTCACGCTCGCATTTACAAAAGTGATATAGAAGTATTGATTTCTGGCTATGTAGCATTTTCCTAAAATGATCGCTTGAAATAATTTTATAATGATAATCTTTTATTATCGATAATAATAGTTGCCTAAACATTTATGTGGACAATAAAAATATATTTCGTTTAGTTATTTCATTCCTAAGCATTTTCCTGAAATTTAATTTGGATATCTTTATAAGTGGGCTTTTTTTAAGAAGTGAAGACTGTGATGACTCGGCCTTGGGCCGGCCCATGGTATTGAACATATATATAAGGTCGTTCGGTCGGACAGATGCGGATCCAACCTCTCCCGATCGCATCGCAGAGCAACGACGAGAAATCTCGCCTTCGTCAACCTCCGACGGAGATCTGACGCCTCTCTTCCGTCGGCGATTCCTCATCTGATCAACACTACCAAGGTAACTCTCTCTCTCTCTCTCTCTAGAAAGAGATGGCTCCATGGTTAATTCTTCGTTTGAGGTCTTAATCTCTGATGCTACTTCCTGTTTCTCGAAGCACCGGAGGATTGTCGCCTGAATATGACACCGTGACGGTAATGTAGTAAAATGCATGGATAGAGTATGCTGGAAAGGTTAAGGTGGAAATAGCACCTCTCTAGATAGTTTGCGGTATTAGGGATCAGAATTCTGGAGTATGAATCTGCGGTGTCTTACGATTCTTCTGCATTTGATGTCGTTCGAACGCAACGATGCGGGCTGAGCGTGCTTGTGCCGGCAAGGGCGCGCCCGAGGATGGAAGGCCGGTTAGTGGAGTCAATTCATCTAATTAGAAGTCAGCTAGTAACCAGGTTTTGAATTGTGAACTGTCTAAGGAGTCAGGACAGTCACTGGGGGCAAGGATTTGTTCGTGTTGATGCATTTTGAGAGCAGCTGTAGTATCATGTGATGGGAAAATGCGCACCTCGATTTGCATTAGCAATTTCAATGTATTAGACTTGGCAGGAGCTGGATTTTTCTCCTTTGATTTGAGAAGTATCCCGGTTGGCTGCTTCATCAGCATTCCTCCTTGTTACGAGAAATTTAGCGCAAAAGAAATCAACTACTGTTGAGTTTGTTTTAACTACAGTTCTTCTCCCAGCCTTTTTCTTCATCCATTAGAATAGTCTTTCTTGCTACTAGGGCTTTTGCAACGTCAACACAATCTCCCATTACTGATAAGATTCCCCCTGCAATCCATTGTTCCTGTCAATTGGAGCTATCCCTGCTTTTATTGTGTTGACATCAAAATCCAATTATATTTTCTTCCTGAAGGAGATGATTGATTATTGGAGTTCTTTGGGACAATTTTAGCTTTTTCACATATCACTGTCCATTCATTATGTGTCAGTATCTAAGAACCTTAAGAAGTATTTATGCGAACTCTGGACTAACTATAAGATAGATGTGGGATGCAGCTCCATTGGTAATGGTTTCAATCTTATTTCCCTTTCTAAAGCTATTCAATTTCTACTATTTAGTACAGCTTCAACAGCTGTTGATAAGAAAACTTTAGGAGCTTTACTGGGTTTACAGGATAAGGGGTATCTCCATAATTCCATGCATCATGTTTGTCAGTTCCATCGGCCAGTGGTTAGTATGCATGCATATAGACAAAGAAATACTCGGGTTTAACTTTCCTTAAATGAGAGCATGTTCATATATTACCTTTTCAACAATAGAACCTTGAAATCGGCAGAGCTACACACCCCCAACCAGCCCAGCCCTGCTGATTCGCTGACAACTACCACAATCAATCATCAACAAGGACCATTGGCACTCAACTAACCACTTGAATATAGCATACTAATGCCAGCTAACATGAAACAACAAGGATGGAAATCTCCCACTAGAATTAGAGTGCAGAATTCTCTATGACCAGAAAATGAAATCTCCTACTAGAATTATTAACGACTTCACATCTTATCTTGACACAAAACTTCACCCATTGAACAACTCTTTCTACTCATGTACAGACCTCTTCTTGGACTTGATTTGGAGATTTCCACAAGAAGTAAAGTGTAGAACTTCAAGCTAATTCCAATAGTTTCTTGAAGAAATTCCTTGGGTGTAGCTCTGGATTACCCAAGAAGACACAAAACTCCAATTACCAATTGTTCTTTAGATGCCACAACAACGAGATAGTTCCATTCCAAACTTGTTCAGAGAAAAGTAAGAAGGAAAGAACAGATATCTTGACTCAGCCTCCTCTTTTCATTCGAATCTGTTAATAATTGATGAAGGAAAATTTGCATTCCTTGAATTTCTTCCGGGTGATATGTACATGATGCCATGTTGACCTCTGAAAAGAAACTTGACAATCTCAATGTTCCCCCTTTTCAAAGAAATTTGAACTCTATATAACATTAAATTTGGTCCATGTGTCATAAGTACATCTGCACGCATAACATGAAGATCTCTGTGTGTGTCATGAGTTTTCTGATTTGTTGGGAAAATATTGGTTGTCACCATTTGTGCTATTTGCTATTTCGCATACTAATCTTTACGTTCTTCATCTTGTGAATTTTCATAACATGGCCGAATTGACATTTAAGTCTATGAAAACTTTAAGTGATACTGAAGCTCAGTCACAACATACTGGAATTTTTAATTAATGAGCATAAGGTACTAGGAAACAAACTATTATTAGCAACATAGTTCTGTATCTTTCGATATTGACTCAGCAACTTGAGGATCGATTTATCCCATATGTAGAAAACAGCTGAAATCTCTCCATATAGGAATTGATTTTTGGATTGTGAATCAGAAGTTCAATTGTATTTAATATACCAAATTGTCTTGCAGCGGTTATATTTGCAAATATTCACATTGATTTTGTTTACTATAAATTTCGGTCATGTGTAAATTGGTAGTGGATGGTCCTGTTTATGTTGATGAGTGCTTGGATGAATTAAGAAAAGAGTGTTAAGTTGTGCTGTAGCTATCAGGAAAGAAAGGTATCTCAACTTGATTTTTTCATCCTTATGATGGAGAAGATAATTAGCCTGCATCAGTATACTCACTTCTAGATGCTATGGGAAGGATTATAGGTTGAGTGGTGAAGGTTTCTTCTCTTAGCATTACATAGTTTCAGAAATTACGAGTTATTTGATCTTTATCGGTCCAAATAGTCAATATATGTCCAGGTTTTCGTGATGTGATTCATGTTGAGTAGTCTAGTAGGTTTAAATTGATGCCAATTTGTATTTTTGCACTTGTAGCCTGTAATGAAGATTTCTTGCCACAGCCAGCTATTGGCTTCTATGGATTTAGCGCTCATAATCTTTTTCACAGTAGTCTAACTTTTTAATTTCCCGCCAATATTTTAATAGTACTAATTAAATTTAAGGAATTGTGAGTATATGTGGATCTACAAGTTAATATATGACCATTTTCAAAGCTATTAAATATTACACATTAAAAAAAGTCACAGTGCGCACTCATAAGAAGATGACAGCAGCAAAAGTTGCCCCAAACAGACACTGACCTCAAATATCTCAGAGAGGTTGATCGCAGGTTGAGTAAAAGCGATTCATTTGGTCCCTTGAAAATATGTAATCTTGGCGTGATAGAGGACTAATGTTCTTGGTTCTCCTTTTTTCCCTCCCTATTATGTTGTGTTGTGTTGAGCAATAGACCAAGATGGAAAAGTGTGTTTTGGACGGATTTTTTTTTTTTAATTCTCCTTAAAATGTCCCTTGTTTTGGCCTGTGGTATTAGTTTTTTCCATGTGGAACTAATGTGTTATTCTACATGACTATTGCAGATGATTGATGATCAGGACCTTGGCTTTTTCGCCAACTTTCTTGGTATTTTCATCTTTCTCCTGGTAATTGGGTACCATTTTGTGATGGCTGACCCAAAATATGAAGGCAACTGAAACATTTCTAGACTTTCACAGTTTATCCCGAGTACTCTTTTTCAGTTGCTTAATAGGATATGATTGGACAGGTTTGTTGTCACAGTACTAGCATAGAGTGAAGAACGTTTCTTTATAATGATTGGTTGCCTGTTCTGTCGTCTTTGATGGTTGATACCATTTTTTAAAAGCTTTTCTGCATTCGTGGCCTAGTGCGAAATGTGTGATGATATGTATCAAGCAAAGGAAAAACAGAGTCTAGAGATGAGTGCGTCTCTCAGAAGGGTTGTCACATGGAGGTGGTCTTGGTTTGAAGCATTGAACCCTTCAGATGCCAAAGGCATCCTTGTGGCATCAAAGCATAAGAAAGGTGACACTTGAGGGTGGTGCAGGGGGTGCGATGTGATCCATACATCTTTCCCCCTTGTAAAGTATTGGCCAATCTAGACAGGTACACTAGCGGAAGCAATTATGGAAATGCCACTCAATCCCTCGGTTGTTCGAAGGCTCTTTGTGCTTTGTGTGTGCCACTTGCTTGTTCCGTGTGATATTTCGAGCATGACTTTCCGAAACTTTTGACACCATTAAGAGTCCAGCGAGCTAGCTGTCTCGTGTGATATTCTGGCATAACTTGCCAAAACTTCTCCACCATTAAGATTCCAGTGAGTGAACTCATGGGGTCATTGTTCGATGAGGTGAATGTCGTCTATGTGAAGGGTAAATCAGGCTTTCGAATCACATGTTTCTCGCCGCAATCAGTTTATTATTGATGTGTTGATGCAACGTCGTCCTTGGAGAATCGGGTTCTGGAGAACCCAATCTGTGTTTTATGCACCATGTCGGTTCTATTTCTCGGTATAAAGTTGGTGTTTGGGTAAGTACACCTAAGATGGGGACAGCTTTTAGGAATCAAAATGTGATTGTCGAGGGTTGGGTTTGATGTTCATTCATGGTACCGCAGAGAATTTCCCGAAGAAAGGACCGTTTGAATTACAAGTTCAAGCACAATCTGTGGGTCCAGTTGTTTCGAAAATCACAAACTATTTACGACATCCGACGGTTAGGTTGTCGAGTTCCTCAATTGGGAAAGAGATGACTGAAGTCGATCCTAAACAAATCCGATCGAAATTTAATTAAGCTAGCCATTGGATTTTACCAGTCTGGGATATAGTAACTCCTTCTCGACAGAGAATTTTAGGACGGTCAGAAGCATAAAGGAGAGGCACTGATTTTGGTAACCATGAAAGGCCTAAGCTGATTAAATAAGCCTAGTTTTAAAAAATATGCTAATGTAAATCTGAAAGGGGCAGATGGGAATTTCATAAAAATTGTACTAATTCACTGATCATGAAATTTCAACCCCCTCTCCCAAAACCCTAGCTGCCCAAAACCTTCCTCAGGGTTTGAGCTAGATCTGTCACTCCCATCCTCTCTTACTTAACTGACTTAGCTCTTTGTTTTTTTTTTTTTTCTATTGCTTTCTTTCCATTGGTGGAGCTATTTTTCTTCCGATCTGATTTAGAATTAGATTGCGTTTGGTAATGTTTATGTTCTTAGGAACATATTGGGAACATATTTTTTTTTTTTTGTGTTTCTATTCCCGATTACGATTTTTGGGAACATAAACGCTTTTGGTAAGTTAAAAAAAATATTTTTTCGCCAAAAGAAAGGATCCGTAGCAATAGGTGACGGCGGCGGCGGCGGCGGCGGCGGCTGTGACGACTTGCACGAGCTCGCCCTCGAGTTGTTTCTAAAAAATGTTCCAAAATTCATAAACAAGTTTTTTTTTCTTTTTTTGGCTTTGAAACACTTTTGGAATATTTTTTTACCATACGCGTTTTTGTTCCGAAAGTGTTCCGGAAACACTTTTGAAATAGAAAATACTTTCTAGGGAATGCTACCAAACGCAGCCTTAGAAAATTCTATCTTTTGTTTCGGGGAGTTTTTTTAGTATATGTTTTCAGGATTTCGTTTTCCTCGGATTTCGTTGCCAAACATAAGTAGATATCGCCGAAAAGCAAAGCCATAGCAATCTCGATGTGTGCTCATTACTAAAGGCAAATTCAGTGATCATCAGTCGATTTTGGTTTGAGGAAGTCATAAATTTATTTTTTGAAATTTTGACCCCTATCTTTATTGTATAATTTATTTTGTGATTTGGAATTTGTATTGTTTTGAAGTTGTAATAGTTGAATTGCAATGTTTTACTCTTTTTTTTCGGATATGAATAAAATGTTATTTGACAGAAAAAAAAACAAATCATGAAATTTCATCTACTCAATATATAATGTAATATAGAAAAAATATGATGTAAATCAAAGGGAAAAATCGCACGCTCCCACAACCACCTTTCTCAGTCTCTACCGGGGAAAACGAGAGCCGCTGATGAGGAAACAGACGACGCGGAAGCCGGAGAGGAGCGAGGAGAAGGCGAGAAAGAGGAAGGCCGCGAATCCAAGGGCGATGGCGATGTCCGATTGGATGCAGAAGGCGCTCGACGCCGTACACGTGCCAGACCCCTTCAGCGTCCTCGCCAGTGCCGTCCCAGCCGATTCCGCCGACATTAGTATGTACGCGAACACCTGCAAATGCACGAAGGGGAAAAAAAAAATAGAACCATGATTTTGGATATTCATTTCTTTTCTTTATTTCCAGCTTATTGCATTTTTAGGTTCGAAATTTGAGAGGAAAATCGGAATTTTTTTTTAGAAATTTCGTAAATAGGGGGGGAGAGGGGAATTTTAGAAATGGCCGGGACGGGTTTCATTAACAGGTACGTAAACCGTCAGATGCTTAAACGGATCAATTAACTTAGATAATCGCTTACTAAATAGATTTAGTAAACTAAAATTTACTATCTCTGAAGTTATCCATTTATATGGATATGCGGAGTTTCGAGTTATCTAGTACCAAATAAAATTCCTTCAATTTGCTAAACCTTAAAAAGAAAAAAGAAAAATCGAGTCCTTTATATGCATATTCCTAATGCGTCGAATCAAGAACCTACGAATCTATAGTCATATATGTCCAACTAAGTTCCTATGTTATCTAGGTAATCTCTGTCCGACCACATCTCATTTGCCTAACAATTGGCCCGAGTAACAAATTTCGTGGCAACAATTTAGCTTTCAAACAATCGCTATACTTAAAAACGTTGGGTCCATTGAGATGTGAAGTATATAGCGTATTCATTGCTTATTTATTCTTTCGCGAAAAAATAAATAATTTGAAAGATATTTTTTTGAAAGTGACACTTTGCACCTTTTTTTTTTAAGTTATTTTTGTCGTGAATAGATATACTTAGATGTAAATTATAATTGACAAGAAAAATACTTTTTATGGATCAATTATTTCATTATACGATCTGTTATTTTTCAATATATATATATATATATAGGCAGCGCCATTTTCTTGAGGAAGAAGATGAAGTGAGGTTCGGAGGAGGTAACCCTAACCTGGTCGTGGCTAAAATCGAACCAGAGCTGGAACGTTTCCGGGAACAATGTCGCGTTCTTCAGTATCTCCCACACCGAAGCTCCCGACTCCAGCAGCGAGTACACCGCCACCATCGCGTTCGCCGCGAACACGTATCTGCAAAACAGAAACCCCCAAATTCCCGAATTTCAGCAGATTCATGATGAGATCGATTCGATTTCGCTGCGCTCCATCGTCGATCGAGCTCGAGAGGATGCGAAAATGGCGAGCGCTTGCGGACTTTCGTTTTCAAACCCTTCCTTCTCTCTTTCTAGAAAATTCCGCGGGCAAAAAAAGCTGCTTTCTTTTCCGTTTTGGAAAAAGGAAAAGGAAGGCGAGAAAAGGGAGTGGGAAAGGTGGGGAAGAGTACCTGAGAGCCTCGAAGTCGTACCAATGGGGGGAGGAAGGGCCGCGGGAGTTGGTGACGGTGAAGATGGAGGAGGCAAGGGCGAAGCAGAAGGCGGCGAGCCGCAGCACCAGGATCAGCCAGTTGAACCGCCGGAGCTTCTGCACGGACACCGGGGACTGGTACTGCCGGTGGTGGTGGTGGTGGTGGTGGTGCGGCGACGTGGCGTCGCCGTTGCGAGGGGAGTGGTGCGGCGGGGGCGGAGATCGCATGTTGCTGCTGTTTGCCGACGATGTTGAGTCATGAGAGAGGGAGAGATTAGTAGGGAGTGGGTGTTATGGGGAAGAGATGGAAAAGGGATCCGGACCCGTTGCGGTCACGAGACATGGCGAGTCTTCCATGAGAGAGAGAGAGAGAAAGAGGAGAGAGAAAGAAGAGAGAGAAGGCTCAGGGAATGGAGAAAAAGGTAAGGCAGTGAGAGGGGTCAGACAGAGGATGTAGAGAGAGACGTTATAGCCAGAAATGTCTGTACTTTGAGAGAGAGAGAGAGAGAGAGAGAGAGAGAGAGTGTGTCGTTCAAATGCAGGTTCTACTTTCTATTTTTATTTTTTTTGTATATCCTAAATTTTATAATATGGTATATATTAAATCTAAAATTACACAAATTACATTTTTTTAATCATAATTTCATAATTACATATTGACATGTAGAGTTATTTTATTTTTCGTAATTTTTTTATATCATATAATTTCAATGGGAAAACAAACTTTTGATAAGACAAGAGAAACAGTCCCATGTACAAAACTAAGAATAATGTGGATTTTCATTTGGTTCACCGTCGACATGTGAGAAAACTCCACTTTCATAATTTTGAAAATATCCCCACCTCGCGCGATATCATCGACGAGGGTTTAGGCTGCCGACGATGCCGATTCTGCCTATCGATAAGCTCGTCTGGCATCGGCCAGCCCAGCCTAAGGTTGCTCGTATCTCGCGATTCCAAGCGACTGTTGCCTGAAGTCGGGCAACCTCAGGTGTCCCATGGGTTGCACGACCTAAGCGATGTCTAAGGTCACGTGACCTCAGGCAAGATTGACCGGCGACTAGAGCTGGCCCCCCAAAAGCACATAACAAAGCATAGTTTTTTTTTTCCAACCAGTATTAAAGTCAAAGTTGTTCCCTAATGCTTTAAAAAAAAAATACTTCATCATGTCCTATTTGCATTTTTTTAAAAAAAAATTCCTCCAAAATTTCTTTGCATTTCTTCAAAACGTGGGCTTGCCTGAGCTTTGCATTTAAGTGCATTAAAAATCTTGATGAGTGAAAAAGTCATGGATGGAAAAGCTATATTGACAAAACATGAAAAAGAATAATAATTTTAAAAAAAAGCACTGTTGACAAAATAAAATGAAAAACGAACCGACGCTCGATTTCTAGGCCTAATATTTAAAGATAGAATAGAGTTTGGGCATGGAATATTGAAAAGAATTCAGGATCGATGATCATAAAAGTCTCAGATCAACCTAAAAATACAAAATGAGATGTGAAACGGTGGCTGTTGCTTATAAATGTCTGATCATACTAGAATATGTTGAGATTATAAGGACAACAAATGCCGTTTTAACCCAAAATCCGGCATTAGAGTTTGGCAGTCAAGATAATTGGAAGATCCAACTAATACTAATCATAGAATTGGATAGCTCTCAAACCAAAAAAGTCCTAAATCTATTGTAATTGTGCCAATTCAATCATAAACTTTTTTTGGTCAATTCAGTCAACCTTTTATAATTATGCCAATTCAGTCAATTTATCCCGTCGACGCTGATATGATAAATTTTCAATAATATTTTTATACTTTTAAAAAAAAATTAACTTTTTGTTAACAATTTTTTGTCTTTTTTTTTTCTTGAGTTTGGGCTGATAACCTTCCGCCAACCCTTGGCAGGAGTCCTGTAATCCCACTGCTTAGGGGGAGTCTTGGGGCTAGCTTATAAGACTTGGGGGGCCCTTAGACTTGCATGAGGTATTTTTCGGGCTGAGTGCTTGGAAAGCAAAATCGTGCGGGTTGCAAAATTCAAAGCGGACAATATCGTGCAAGTGGGACCCCGGTCGTTATAAACGGTATCAGAGCGGGCCAAACCTTGAGGCGGGCAGTGTGGTCGGGATGGCAGGGGTGCTGTACCAGCTGGCGCCTGTGACCCAAAAGTGGGTGAAGTATGGGCACAACAAGGATGTTGTGTCCGAAGGGGGGGAGAATATAACATCTCCACCCCTAGTCCCACATTGCTTAGGGGAGAGTCTTAGCCCTAACTTATAAGGCTTGGGGGCCTCTTAGATTTGTATGAGGCCTTTTCCGGGCTGAGTGCTCGGAAAATAAAATCTTGCGGGTTGCAAAGCCCAAAGCGGATAATATCGTGCAAGTGAGACCCCGGTCGTTATAAGTCCACTGGCCCAAACCCCCAAAAGAAAAGAAAAGATAGAAAAAAATTACTCAAAATTTGTCACGTCGGCATCGGCCGACCAAACATATTGAATCGACACAATCACAATAAATTTAGGACTTTTTTGATATTTTTCCCTCCAAAAGGTAAGCAAGGTTGATGGGTTTTTCTCAATTCCTTCTCTACCTCTTTGCGAATGAACCGATTCAAGATGCGCGGTTAGCGAGTCCTCCCTCATTCACGATACGACAAGATTTATTTACAAGTATCTCCACATGTGTCGATATATTTCACATTCAATTGTGGTTAGCCTCCCCTAATTGCACCATTAATTGGAAATAATCGCTAGATTAGAGAAACTAAATCGTATAGGGACACCATGTTCGAGGCTGGAAGTAATGGGAAAAGGGGAAAGGCGGTCGTTGACCGCCAAGATTGACCCAATAACAGTGAATGTGAAGACTAGGATGATTAATTGCTTGCTGATGGGGTCCGCTATGGTCTCATGATTTGCCCTAACCACTCTCCTTTTCCGTGTGGGTTTTTCCTCTTCTTTTAGCTTTTCGAAAAGAGGCGTCCTTTTCATGTTTCGATCGCACAGGCTATGAGTTTCAGTCTCATGCTGTCCAGTCAGCCTACAGATTCACACTAATTATGATTCTTAACTAATGCCAACGTTGTTGTTCCATCATTCAGACGTCAGCTTGTGTCTCTAGAATTAAAATGCCAACTTTGATTGTGGGCGCCTGGATTTATAACCGCCTGTGTCATGCCACACAAGCTAATCAACATTTATATTAACGATTTTCGATTAAAATTGATCAAAATGTCAAAAATCGTATGATAGGTTTATAATTTTTTTTGAGAATTTTCCCTATTTAGTGGACCTAGAGGTATTTACTATTAAACATTCAATATCTCCCTAAAATGAGGTATGAAAAGCCCAGAAAAGGGCAATGACATGCTGAACACACCTTTCCTTTCCAATTCACTAAATCGAAAATAATACTATATATCATAATCAATTCACTAACCGCACAGACCCAAATTCTCAGTCAACACAACTATTTTTTAAGCCATCTTTTCAAGTGTTGTTCTCATGAAGTTGCTTGTCGGTGGGAGTAAGTGAACAAATTGGAATCATAATTACATTACGTTGAAACACGGAGTTCCTACTCCGTTTTCTATTATTTGTCGGAGATTGACATTTGACTAATGATGTGATCTTGAGCCAACAAGTGCTCAATCTTATCATTTCTGTAATTGCAGATCTAATTGACTTATTAGTTCATACAACTATTGATACATGTTAATAGGAATAGACAAATGAGGAGACGCCACGTGGAATACAGGAGTTAAATCAACAAAAAAAACAAAAAAAATCAATCCTGTCCAACTGCTTGATCCAATTCAAATGATGGAAACCACCAGAAAAATTGCAACCATGAGACAACATATTCAAAAATGAACTTTGAAAATGGAAAATAACAGTGTCTTCAGTTTTCCAAATTAAGTGACTGGACGAGAAGGGCAAAGACCTGATAAGTGCAAACAACATAAGTTCGAAAAACCACTACATAAAACTAGGGTTATCAAGAAGACCCGGAAGACCCGAAATACCGACTCCAAACGTAGTTCTCAGTTCGGGTTGCATAGCAAGCAAGAAGCAACTTAAGCGTGTCAGATTTGGTTTAGGTGTTAAGCCTAAATCTTTGACCTGTATGAAAAGAAAGTTTGACACCGAGAGTTTCACCAAAAATTAAACTGATTTTTAATTCACAGAAATTTGAATGTCATGAGTCTTGACTTGACTTGAGAGTTTGATGAATCACCGATTCGCAACATATCAGAGATCGACGCCGACCCTGAGCATCGTCGAACCCCAAATCAAGCAGAAGCTGGTTTGCACCTTCATGGGATGATCTCACCAACCAGAGGTACAAGGTAATAAGATCATTGATCTTGAGCAAGTGGTCGGTGGCGATGCATGTCATCTGGGCTCAGCCGAGCTCCACTGCCACTGTGGCACTGTGTTGTCAACCATGGCCAGTGCACAAGTTGAGATGACTGATCGGAGATAAGAGTGCCGTTTCCGTGAGTAGCTAGTATGATTACGGATCGTTTGTTGTCTTCAGCTTAAATTATGCAATTTGTTTTCTCAGCTTTTTGGTTGTTTTTCCCCATGAAACAATGTTCACGGACGTCGGTACTTTTAACCCAAGCCGTACAATTATGTTCGGGTCAAAAACAGTTCAGATGAAGGATCAGGTCACCATGATGGAATCACCAAAATGGGTCGGACCATTTTCTGAAAACGCGAAGAAAACCAACCCATTGACACTCCAAAAGCACTTAAGTGAGCGTACATACATGTGGCGCATTTGGGTACTGAAAAGAAAACTAGGAAGACGAGTATGTCGGGTCTGACATCGACATTTTGTGTTTAGACCTAACCAAGCGAAGCATCACTTTACTCAATTTATCAAAAAGGTGAAGAGAAAACAAAATCCTCTGGGAGGAGGGGGGGAAGGAAAAAAGGGGGCAAGGGCCAAAAGCTGAGCAAAGGAAAAGCTGATGCCCTAAAGTGAATCATCTTGAAAGGCCCGAATGGAGAGCTTTCTACAATCATCCTCTTTTCTTTTCTGTCCACAATCCGTACCTACAACTTTATTTGAGAGAGAATCTATCCCCATGTCGAATTTTGCCCCTTGGTCCATGCCAATGGACCTACCTCTTAGTACAGAGGATACATATTTTGCAATTGCTTCAGAACTCAAAAAGTTGCAAAGATTACAATGAAGCAGAAGGAGGGAAAGCACAGATCCAGCGGCCAATGGCAAAAGACATCTGTCACAATTAACCTAGTAATTTCTCAAACTCACCCAGATTCACGGAAAACGAAAACCACATATAGAAATCATGGCGGTTGCACTAGTTCGAGCAACAGACCGGGGGAAGTACTATAGGTAAGCATCACTTAAGTGACGATTACTTGACATGAAAAGCATCAGAGACCTGAATGCACATACATTGAATGAAAAATTCTACAGGCTTATAAATTGGGCAGCAACCAGGAAATCCCTCCCTCCCAGATAGAAGTCTTAAGTTACAGGAAGACAAAACTTAAGCAACACCAAGAAGAAGTAGCAATAATGGGTCACAACATTTCTTGAGACCGTCTCACACAGCGAGCGACTTTCTTCCTGAATTCATTCCTATTCTCTCTCCATTCTTTCTGCAGTGCAAGTTTAAAAGGACGCTAAAGTAAGACTTCCAATAAGTGCAAAGTAGAGACTGCCACATGCCCGCCAACATCACTTATAAAAAATAAAAATAAAAATAAAAAATGCATATCCAGATCTACCATATTAGCCTCAAAAACAGAAATTTAAATCTAGCAAAAGCTTTTTAAATATGTCCACAAAGGCTTCAGCCACAGCATATAGCAACCCAGTCCATCAGGATATCAGACTTGGGCCACACAATCCAAGGTTTTGCCAACCAGGACACATGAACCTTCCAGTTAGGGGGACAAAAGGTTTTGATAAGATAACATTAATCACTTTTCATTCAATGCAAAGAGCATAACTTCAGCAATTCAGACAAAGGCGGAGAAACAGGCTTATACTGCTACTACAAAATAAGAAAATATAGCTTCCAACATCTTCCTCCTACCACTTATAACTAGATTTCTGGTTGATATCTTTGACAAAAATGACTATCAAGAACGCAACAATCCTTTTTTTGAAACCCTCCTTTTTCCAGAAAGCATAGGAACGAACAAAAAAATGATCTTTTTTTTCTTTCCTATATACATAGGGATAACGTTGGCATTATTCTGGAACTAATGTATATATATTTTTTCATAATAAAAAGAATGGGTTGAAATATCTATTGATATTTTTACAAAGAGAATTATATTGAAGGATTAAATTATTACTGAACAAAGAAAAATTAAAATTATAGCAGACAATTCTATTGGTCTAATTCAGGATCTTCCGATAGGTTTTGACTCTATCTATACAGAATATATATCTAATTTTGAAGAGATACATAGCATTATACTACAATCATATCAATATAAATAATATCAAATCGATCCTTAGATTTTTTTGATGGCCCTCGAGGAGCCGTATGAGGTGGAAAAATCTCACACCTATCTATCTAACAGTATGTAGTAGTCTTTAACAGATTGAATAAGCAAAGCGGGAAATAAAAAACCTACCGCAGCTTCAACATTTGCTGGAGACTCGTCATTGGGACTGGAAAGCATTGATATGATACTCAAAACTATGCTCTCAACCTGCCAAATAGCGGGGACATCAGTCACCACATGTCAGAATGAAAACAAGAAAATCCCTGTATAGCAACCAATTAAATGTTTTGTGATTCTAAGCAAGTAGGGGAATTTGAATAAAGCATGAATGAACAGTTGAAACCCTCAGTGTGTCCAAGTTAGATAGCCAAACGAGGATTGTTACACAACTCTTGAGGATAGTCCTAGCCTCCTAGCCTGAACTGTAACGAACTATTATGAGTTATTTGCTGAAACCACTGAATTCACGATCATTTGCTCTTGCAATAGAAAGACAGACCTCAACTATTAACTGTGAAATTATTGATGTCTTCTCCAATCGAAAAAAGGGAAAATGACACAAATAATCCCTGAACTTTGGCTCAATGTGCAATGTGGTCCCTAAACTTTTAATTTGTTTGACGTAGCCCCTTAACTTTAGCTCAATGTGCAATTTGATCCATGAACTTTTAGCTTGTTCAATGTGACCCTAAACTTTTGCTACATGTTCAATATAGTCCATGGACCATATGAAAATGTTCATTATTATCTCTGATCTTAAATTAATGGAAGGACTACATTTTCATATGGTCCAAGGACTAAATTGAACATGTAGCAAAAGTCTAGGGTCCACATTAAACAAGCTAAAAGTTCAAGGACCATATTAAACATTAGACTAAAGTTCAAGGACCATATTGAACAAATTTAAAGTTCATGGACCATAATGCACATTAGGTCAAAATTCAGGGACCACTTACGTCATTATGCCATTGAAAAAACTAGGTCACCAGATTACAGGTCAAATCCTTCTATGCAAACTCGAGATCTTTTTTCCTCCAATGGAAAATTAAAAAAATTCCCCAAAGCCGCAGAAAAACACACTTCTGACATCCCCTCATTTGCTCTAGATGCCCTTTCTGCTAAATTTCTCCATTAAAAGAAAATGCAACAGGTGCCAAATTGTACCAATGAACACGACTTTCATCTGTCATGATCCAATTTTACGTGATTCACAATATGGCAACAGTATGGTGCTTTTTAATGAACCAATAATGATAGTATGGTGTCCCATGTTCTTTAGTACTTTTGAGAGCACAGCATATTTCCCAAGCACCCATGAGAAGAGTTAGCTACAGTGCCCAGGTTTGTATAATACACTTCTCCATGGATAAAAAAATCCACCGCTGCCACCATCTGCAAGTCTGTAAGGGGGTCCCCCTCCACTCAATAGCCCCGCTACCTTTTCTATGCGAGAGTCAATGCGCCCTCCCATTCCTTCCAAATCTATAAGGATCGAAGAGTTGAGCAACCCATCGCGGTTTGTCTCTTAAAAAACCTTTCCCCAGAGAGATATTCTGTTGAATCTAATGTACAAACATGTAAGCATCTTATGTCCAATACTCACGCTTTTATTAAAAGAACAGACAGAGAAGTGTCAGACACCTAATTTATAGGATGCATGCCAAGGACTGAAAGCACCAGTCCATCAGCCTCTATAGCACATGTTTCTCAGTAGACCGCATTCATTACAAGATGACCAATGCACTTCAGCATTGGTGTGTCAACAATATCACCAACGTCTATTTTTAATACAAACTAGAAAGATCAGCAGTGAAAGGCAGCTGATAAAAGAAAAAGGAAAAATCCTCTTTGGCTCCATTTTTATCCTAAACGTCGAATCATAGCAGCACGTGCTAGGTATATCTCAAGCAATACGCTATAGGCTTAGTTAACCAAAAAACCCTACACTTTACGGACTTCTTCAATTTTCGTCCAAACTTCAAATTTCCAATTCTACTCCCCGACTTTTTGATCCTAAAACACAATGAGGCTGCGTTTGGTTCAGCTTTTGAGGAAATACAAAGACTTTAGGTTAAAGGGGATCTTTCAAAATGCAAATAGTGTTTGGTAAAGCGTAATTGAGAAGTACCTTGGGAATTGACCTTGGCTTAGATGCTATTTAGAAAAAACTACTTGTAAAGGACTTTAGGTGTACATCTCTTATATTAATTAATAGATAAAACTATAATTTACTTGCGAGCATCGGCGAACCAAATCTGACACTAGCGGCTGTTGTCTGAGGTTGCATGACCTCAGGCGACTCCTGGTAACCGCAAGCAGAAGCTCATTGGTAGTTAAATCTAGGCTCACCGGTAACATTGCACGAGAAGAAAATAGGGAGGGTAAAACTGGAATTTCAAAAGTTCAGCGAGGGCAAAGTTGGAAGGGGAAAAAATGCATTATCATTCTGCAAATGCTAAAGCCCAAAGTTGGGTAGGACTTGTATTGGGCTGAGGGACTTTACAGGACTTTGGAAATGGAATGCATCTCCCCAAAGCTAAATTGCCAAACACCCTGACATTTGCCCTAGAGCTTTTGGAGGCCTAAAGGCCTTTGGGAAAGTGGTTCCCACACGCAGCCTGAGTTATTGGTTAATGCAACCCTTATTTGCTCATGTCATGGCCAAGAAGGCGCCATCCTGACTCTAATGTGACACAAACCTTCAGAATACTATATATGGTGTAATAGACATATATAAAAGATGTCACAGTAACTTGAAATAAAGAGCTAAAGCAGGAACTGAAGAACCCCAAACACCCCCACTGTTTGGAAGACGGAGCGAAAACAAAAATAATGCAAGTGATACCAACTCCATCTGCATAGTTTTCACCGCCTGTCTTTACTAACTACCAAAATCAGAGAAGATCTATTCAAGCGTCCCAGGTTCAACCGAACTGCTTCAGGCATATGGCATCTAGTAAATATGGCTGCGTGTGCACTAGGGATGGAATAAAGTTGAAATGGACATTATATTGATGTAAAATTGGAAGTTTTTAGAGTTTGAGGGATAAATAAGTATCTGATCCAAAGAATTCATTGCATATGAGCAGCAGCTCTGACCTGACTAACTAAATAACCAGACGTTAATTCCCAATGGCAGGCACCTAGGGTAGATAGGAAAAACTGTTAAAGTACAAGGTTTCTGAAAGCAAGAATGAACGTAAGTGATACCAACTGCAGCTTGATAGTTTTCGAACGCCTATTTAGTCACGAGCTATCAAAACCTATGAAAATCTATTCATAGGTCCCAGATCCGACTAAACTAATTCAGGCATATGGCATCTAGGAAAACAAGTTTGTGTCCTAGAAATGAAGTGAAATTACAACAGACACCGTAATTCACGGAAAAATTGTAAGTTTTTAATGTTTGATGTTAAATTGAGAAACCTGCTGAAGGACAATGCTTTTGAGGCAATTAAGCCTTCTTAGTATGGCAGAAAAAAAGACTTTATCCCATCGAAAGCTTGAGTCGTGTTCCAGGGCCCTATGACAGTTTCAGTTTGTTATGGCTTAAAGGATAAGTCCTTAAGAGCTTACTAGTCTTTCAAATAAGAAACCACATTAGCTTGCCCAGTCAATGGGAGGTCTCTATAAGCACAGAAAAAAAGCACTTATATTAGTCTCCAGCAACTTGCTATTTTGTTTTCCCACAAGAAAGTAAGCAGCGCAGAATCCAGCTTTTGAGGGTAGATATCCCTCAATGAAGAGGATCTATAATGTGCTATAAAAGCTCACTACATCGAGATTCTCAACCAAGTTGTGCATTCACTCTTAATGATTCTCAATCAAACATTGGACGGTAGTTATGAATATATGTAAGTAATAAAAGGCAAAAGTTCTGAAAATGTAGGCTATGGAAAGAGCATGTTATCACATAAAAACATACTGTGTGTACAGGAGACCAGCGTTCACTTGCCAGCTCGTATCCATTTGGATCGTCACCAGGTGGATGGAGAATCGAAATGCAAACTTTCCCATCAGGATAAACTAAAGTTACAGATGGCAATGTTAAGGCAGTTAGAATAGCTAATGAAAGAGAAACTAAAAGCAGCAATGCCAAGGTCTGACGGTAGAAGATGGCTCTCACCATTTGGATGCCACACCTCTGATGTAAATCTCACTGTTGGGGGACTGACAGGATAGTTGGGTGGAAAGCTCATTATTGCACAAAAAAAACCTCCTTCACTGCCATAACAATATTGTGCATGAATAGTAGAAAAATGCTAAGTTTTCAATTTCAGTACATAACACAGTCCAGACAGTGAAGATGCTAGGTAAATGTGCCAATGCCCGACGTCAGCTGAGGAAGCGAGAAGACAGCAGATAACAGGCTCACTAAACAGTTTAAGGAGTAAACGATATAAAAGTAGTTCTCCTATCTCACATCAATATAGAGCAACCAAATTGACGACAACATCAATTACATCAGTTGTCTCGTTTCTAAAAGCCACACATCAATCTCAAGCCATATGTTGGTGTTTTGGACACTTGAAACAATAATGTGAGCCGAATAAATATGAATTTGAAGACTAAGACCCAGAATAGACAATTAGAGGTATTTTATTCACATAAAAACATCTCACAAAATGGCCCCTGTTCATATGGACTTAATCCTCATGAAAATCTCATGCTCATACCAAAGTATAAACAAACAAGCGGAGGTCCTCAAAGAACAACATAACTAGGATTAAAAGGGACATACTAACAGGACATGGCAAATGACATCACCTATGAGGCCTCTGTGAATTGTCCCTACAGAAAGCTCATAGTCTAACTTAGTAAATGCCGAATACATCAAAAACCAAAAGGAAACTACAATAGTAACAATTCTAATTGCAATAATAATAATAATAATCTCAATCTCTCCCAAGATATGAATCCCAAATTGTTGCAAGAATCCAGCACATTCATTACAAAAAAAATCACTGACCCAAATATATGGGATTGTTGAAACTCAGCAGTATCTTTTGTGGTACAAATCATATATCTAGTCAAAGTAATGGCCCATCAAAGCTAAGAGAAGTATGCAAGAAAATTCATGTAACCCCATCACCACGTGCAGTCTAAGTAATATATCAAGTAATATCCATCAATCAAACCATTAGTGAAGTATGCGGTATCCAAGTCATACACTTCTTTTCCACGGTTTAATGCAACGCCCACCCCTAAGTTTCGTCCTACGAACAACTAGAGAACATACATCTCCTCAGCCAGCGGCCAAATTGTGATTCAAGAACACACATAGAGAAGTCGGGCTCGAAGCATCACAACAATCAAGACGAATTCCAGCTCCAAGTAAACAGATTCCCAATTGAAACACCATCTTTCTTCTGTCACTAAACCAAATTATCCAATCTTTTGAGACCAATTTGAAACACAAACACCACGAAAAATAAGCACCTTTTTCAGAACAAAACCAACCGCTCACGCTGCCACATGAAAAAACATTGATACATGAAAGGAAAAAGTTCATCGGCAGCACAAAAAAGAACAAAACTTCGAGTTCGATAAATCACGAAGCGATTCCACTCACTATAAGGTATCGGGAGGGCCAATTATGGAGACGCTCCACTCGAACACGTTGGTCTCGTCCACCAACCCGGCGGAGAACCCATCCACCGGGTTCCTGCAAAGATCTGCAACGATCAAGAGCACCCACGCGATCATCGACTGCGAGAAAGGAAACCGGAAAACCCTAAAAGAAAGACGGAAATCAGGAGGGATTAGGAATCGGACCTCGGAGCTGCTTCTGGAGGAGAAGACTAGCTTGATTCGAAGCCATCACCCGCCGATTATTAAGGGAGGGAAGCAAAATCGGAGGGAGTCTTCGTCGAGTGAGAGGGACGAAGTCGATTTTGGCGACGAGACCTAAATAGCTTATTGGGAAGCTTGAAAAGAGAAAAATATAGGGAAAATTTCGTTTAAGGGTGCCCTGAAATTTTCAAATAAGCACTCGAAATTGAACTTATTTCAAATAAACACCTAAAATATCCTCATCATTTCAAAAAAGGATGTAAAATAGATATTATTTCAAATAAAAGTACGAAGTAACCTTATCATCTCAAAAAAGGACTTGAGCTCACCTATTCATAAGGACATTTTTGTAATTTAATTCTTTTTTATTTTTTATTTGGTTTTTTTTTTTGTTTTCAAAAATTTAAAAAAACTAAAAGCAAAAAAAGACCAAAACCCAGGCTCCTAATGGAGCAAGGCAAGCACTCGTCATCGTCTTCAAGTTCTTGCCCCTTGAAAAACCTAGTAGCTCCATTCTCGCTTCAAGGAGATCGAGGCCGGATTCAAGGACCGGCTTTCCAAGTAGTCCCTCCCTATCAAGGCTGCCATCGTAATCGCCACCAGCTCCGCCTAGAGGCGCGACCACGATCGCAAACTTCTGCGAGCTCGTGGAGTTCGCCTCTTCTTCCCTGGCTTGCCCCCTGAAATCCTCTCCGCCACGTCGTTCAACCTAGCAGCTGCACCAACCAATCTGGGTCTGCCACATTCCCGGTTTCGCGACTATCGCCTTGGTCCGGGGGAAGGGCCGCGGCCCTCCTTGGACTTGCGTGAGGGCCGACGACCCTCGCCCAGATTTGGGGGAGGGTCGCGGCCTCTCCCTGCTCTGGCAAGGGCCGGTGGTCCTTGCCCCTAGTTGGCGCGGTTGCCGGCGCCAGCCCTCGCCGAGGCACCGGCGACCCAGCCGGCCATCGCCATTGCCCCACTGGCAGTGGGGCGGTGGCCACTGGCGGGAGGTAGCCCCTCTCGCATGTATACCATTCTTTTTTTTTTAGGACATTGAGTTTTTTTAATTTAATTAAATTAAAAATTAAGTTAAAATTGTAAATTGACAAAAAAATCCTTGATCGGCCGGTGTATTTGGCCGATTGACTAGCCGGTGAGATCAGTCCATTGTATGAACAAGCCATGACTACTTCAGGCCCTTGTTCGAAATAAGTTCAACTTTGGGCTCTTATTTGAAAATTTCAGAGTACTTGAGGACCTTAATCGAAATTTCCCAAAAATATATAAGGGCAAAAAATATAAAAAATATTTTTTTTATAATTTGAGTGCAGAAGGATTATGGGGTAAAAAAGAAAACACCGTCATCGTATCTAATTTATTTTTCTTACGCACAATATCTTAAACTAGATAGTACACGACAAGTCGATTTAAGGCACTGTGCCAAGCACAAGTCAACGATGCACGAGCCGAAGGTCCGATGATTCACTCTAGATACGGGATGCTACTCTACGACCCTACCCGACTGTAGACATTCGAAGATGACATAGTGTTCACTCATTTTGTAACAAGAGAAATCTTTCACCGAAATTTGTTCTTCGATTTTTATTAAGAAGGTCCTGTGGCGATTCCGGACAGGAAATTTCCAGGTGATTATAAAATTCAATGTGGAATTGTACAAGCATAAACCGAACTGGAGTTCGACTCGACGGAAAAGTTTAGGAAATATCATGGAAACAAACTTCGACGGAGTTTGACTCGACGACGAAGCTTGAAAATACGGCAGTACTACGCCGAAGTTTGACACGATGACGAAGCACCAAGGATAAAGATCCATATCGGAGTTTGACTCGACGACAAGAATCTGGAAATTGCAACTAGAAATTTAAAATGCAATGAAGATAAAGATAAATGAAATTGCAACTATATCTAAGGAAATCTAAAATACAGTGAAAATAAAGATAAATGAAAGACAAACTGATAAAGAACGTGAGTTCTGTTTTTGATTGGGGCCTTACGAAAAACACACTTGGGGTATTTATAATCCCATACAGTAGGGCTGTCAATTATACCCGACCCTACCCGAACCTACCCTACCCGATCCTACCCGACCCTATTTTTGGGGTATTTTAGGGTGGGGTAATGAATAGGTTCGGATCACATAGGGTATCTGTGTGGTTTTGGATAGGGTAGGGTAGGGTAGGGTCATAACCCTCCCCGGCACGGGTACCCATTCGTTACCCTGTTATTTCCTCTATCTCGCCCATTTATTCTCAACACTGCCCACACCGTGGGCCCCACGCTGCCGCTCCATCTTCCCATCTCTTCGCTTCTCGTTCTCCTCTGCTTCCTCTCACCGCCATGCTCCTCTGCTCTAACCTCCGACGGCCTCTCCCTCATCGCCCTCAAGGCCGCCGTCGCTCGCGGCCGGGTCGCCTCCCTCTTTCCCGCTGGCAAGAACCTGCTACATCCTCTCCGAGGTCGGCCTCCCAAGCTTTCCAGTTCCATCCTCTTCCACGAACCCTAGACTGATCCATGCCTCGATACCTCCCTCCGACGTCCACAGGTTCCCCTCACCTTCATCGCCTTCTCTCCTCTTTCTAACGACGCTTTACTCTCCGATTTCGATGCGCTTGGCACTAAATCAAAGGTTTTGTCTATCGATCTTTAGAGTTCGGCGATTTCTCCTGAAACCCTGAGGAATCGCGATCTATCTCGTAACTGTAAGGTCTCTTCGCTTCCCCCTTTCGTTTTACCTTCGCTCTCGAGCATGTTCTTGCTACAAAAGTTCCGGCGTTCTTGTGTCTCGCTAGTCAGTCGTGCGGCTTCTGCACGCTTTTTCGCCCATTAATGATCATGCATTTAGATGCTGTGCTAGTGCAATGGTGGTATTTACTTGGTGTCCATGGACAGCCCTGCTTGCAAGTAGCTAATCCAACGAAATGAATCGAGGTTTGATTCCGGATCCTGGCATTTCTTAAATTGTATAACGTAGAGAAGAAGATCTCGCGTGGCCTTTTTTTTTTTTATTGTCACCTGAGTTTATAGCCATGATCTTGCAATAGTAAGTTTTTTGTTTCATTATGTCTTTTTGTGTCCTGATCTTGGATAAATTATTGTCTTGGAGTTTTTTTTGTGATTTATGCAACAAATATTTCATTTAATTTGGGACTGTTGTAGATGGGAAGACCTTCAAGAAGCCGCATCGCCCTTATGAAAAGGAGCGGCTCGATGCAGAGCTGAAGCCTGTGGGAGAGTATGGTCTCCGATGTAAGAGGGAGTTGTGGAGGGTGCAGTATGTGTTGAGCCGTATCCGCAACAATGCGAGAATGCTTCTCACCCTTGATGAGAAAAATCCGCGCAGGATTTTCAAAGGCGAGGCACTTTTGCGCAGGATGAACCGGTACAGGCTTCTGGAGGAGAACCAGAACACGCTCAATTATGTTATGGCTCTGACCGTGGAGAACTTCCTCGAGCGCCGGCTTCAGACACTTGTGTTCAAGTATGGAATGGTAAAGTCGATTCATCATGCTCGTGTCCTCATAAGACAGAGGCATATAAGGTATATATCTTGTTCAATTCAGTCTATAAATAGCGCATTTTTCCCTTGCTTTCCCTTTTTCCACTTGTTTTGGCATTTTGTAACTGTTAATTGGACTATACGAGTAGATTAACATATGCTTTGGGCCTATTGCCATGTAAAACTTCCCATTTTGATAGCTGAGCAGTGGCTATTTGATGAGATATTCTATCTGTATCTGGGACATTTTGTTTGCCCGTGACTCACTTGGTACATTTATTTGGAGCAAGGTGCATGTTGTTACTATTGGCTCTGTCCTCTACACTAGTTGCTTCCGTGAGTGCCCAACTACACAACAGAAAACCTTCTAGGGCATTTAGAAGAATGCTTACTCTAATGTAAATCCCGAATTGGCTTCAAGGAGTCATATATTTTCTCTCGATTCTTATTATGATTTATCAGCACGATGTACTCCAGGATTTCATAAGTTTTCACATACCTCGATGGTTGTAATTTCCTATTAGTGTTGATATTGATGTTGATTTCTCAATGCATACTGGAGATGCAACTTTTTTTAAGATATATCGGTAGTTTATGATTTATCAGACTTCGCATGCTGCTTGCATTATGGAGCTGGCTTATGTTAATGGCCTGTGTGATTTATATTATATGTTAGGAACTTAAAGGTCTCACTTCAGTTAATATCGCCTTGTTTCATTTGAAAGGGTCGGGAGGCGGGTGGTCAACATTCCATCTTTCATATTAGGTCCTCCCAGAAGCATATCGATTTCTCCCTAACGAGCCCGTTTGGAGGTGGACGCCCAGGCAGAGTGAAGAGAAAGAACACGAGGGCAGCTGCGAAGAAGGCATCTGGTGGAGATGGAGACGAAGAGGAGGAAGATTGAACCTTAGGCTACGAAATCTTTTAATCATCTTGTGTATGGATCATCATAGGAGGAAGAATTGCGACAGGACGCGATAGCCCTCTTCACCATCCAACAGGCCCTCTCCTACGAAATCTTCCCGAAAATCTACGAGGCGACGAGTGCGAAGTTGGCATGGGACATCTTGCAGTAGAAGTTCCGAGAGGCCCAAGAGGCGCACTGACTGATATAAAGGAAATTGTCGGCGAGGATGTGGATCTAGTTGCAACTACTTTGTCAGTTTTAGACGTGTGGTAGTAATTCGCTGTAGTTCTTGGTTTGTCTTTTTTATTTGGTAGTATATGTTAATATGCTGTTGTTTCTGAAGCATTTGCCTTTTCGAGATTTCATTTGGAAACTCCATGTAGTGTATAGATGACAATTTTTGGATTCTCCACATAATCTGTTAAATATTCTAGCATCCTTGTACTGCATCAAGGATGTGAAAATCGGCACGTTTTTTAGATTCATTCATTGCAATACAATATGAACAGAGAGAGGGAAGTGAGGCAGGGAACACCTATGTTTGGAAATGGAATGAATCTCTCAAAAATTAAAATGCACGAAGTTATAAACCTTAACAAGGGCTTTTACTGTCCATTTGCATGATAAAAGAGATTGGCCCTAAAAAACGAAAAAAAAAAAAACAAACAAACCCTAGACCCGACCCGACCCACTCTTTTGTTCACATAATATTCGGTTCGGGTTAGGGTCGGGGCGGGGTAACAGACAAAACGCTTAAGGGTAGGGTCGGGTAGGGTAGTATGGAAACCCTACCCTACCCTACCCATTGACACCCCTACCCTACAGGTGGTTACAACTTTAAAATTTAAATAAAAATAACTTCCTCATAGTAGTTATTGTCATTCATGCCCTCTATTTTCTAGGCACTATCCACGTTCAAGTAACCACCTTTATTTGTAATCAGTTTTGTTGCTAACGCCAATGCTCATCAACTATCGGTAAGTTACCTACGCCAATGCTCACCAACTATTGGTAAGTTGCCGACGCTAATGCTGATGGACGCCTATTCCCGTGGCTTTCATCCGTGAGTCAATTTTGAGTGTCAACATATGCCCTTTTAAAAGAATTGAATGATTTACCAATGATTCGATTCTTTTAATTCAAAAAACCAAGAGTTCTTCGGCGTCCCCTTGTCATCGCCAAATTCGATTCGCTATTCTGCTGAAGATGTTCACTAGATATTACTTGAACGGGTTGTCCTCCAAGCAACTTACTGATCACCATATTTGGTCGTTTGAAGGGAGTTCACTGAGTCAGGCATTGCCACAACTTCTGCCACAAGTCGTTGACCATCCCTCCCTTTACTCTTCTCGTATATGTCCTTGAATTCATGAATGAATAAGGTGTGGACGTTGATTGAACATCATCTGCTGTTGCATTTTGTGGAGCCTCATTTGTTGGTTGGGCTAATTCTATATCTTATTCTTGAGGCTTTTCGCATCGGTCAATCAGATCAACCTTCTTCGACACCCAATTGACGGTTTCGAACATCCTCCTTATAACAGCCACTTCCATTGCTTTCTCTACTCGTTGGTAGTTGCTTTAGGATGCGGACACCTCCTTCTCGTTCTTGTTCCCACCCGTTGTGCAATCGATGACTCAGAACACCACTAGGATTGTCAGATCAAGTTGATTTCTAGTAAGTACCATCGTATTTCCCTTAGATCAGCCACACTAGTCCCACTGGGTGTGCCAAAAAAGATGTACGCCCGTGTTACAACAAGAAAAATCTTTCACTGAAATTCGTTCTTCGATTTTTATTAAGAAGGTCCTATGGCGATTCCGGACAGGAATTATCCAGGCGATTATAAAAATTAATGTGGAATTGTATAAGCATAAACCAAACCGGAGTTTGACTTGACGGAAAAGTTTATGAAGTACGATGGAAACAAACTTTGACGGAGTTTGACTCGACGACGAAGCTTGAAAATGCGGCGGTACTACACCGAAGTTTGACTTGACGACAAAGCACCAAGGATAAAGATCGGCAGAAGTACAACAGAAGTGCCAATATTTGTGTACGGAGATCACTTTGGTGCCAATATCAACGATCACTTTAGTGCCAATTCCGGCGAAAAAAGATCACTTTAGGCGACTTGGCACTTAAGTGATCGTTTTTTTTTTCTCGATTTGGCACTTAAGTGATAAAAAAAAATATTGGCACTAAAGTGATTTCCATACACAAATATTGGCACTTGTGTTGTACTTTTTTCGATAAAGATCCATATCGGAGTTTCACTCGACGACAAGAATTTGGGAATTGCAACTAGAAATCTAAAATGCAGTGAAAATAAATCTGAATGAATTGCAACTACATCTAAGGAAATCTAAAATGCAGTGAAAATAAAGATAAATGAAAGACAACCTGATAAAGAACGTAAGTTTTGTTGTTGATTGGGGGGCCTAACAAAAAACACACTTGGGGTATTTATAATCCTCTGCAGGCGGTTACAACTTTAAAATTTAAATAAAAATAACTTCTTCATAGCAGTTATTATCATTCATGCCCCCTCTTTTCTAGCACTATCCACGTTTAAGTAACCACCCTTATCTATAAGCATTTTTGCTGTTGACGCCAATGCTCATCAACTATCGATAAGTTGCCAACACCAATGCTCATCAACTATCATTAAGTTTTCAACTATCGGTAAGTTGCCAATGCCAATACTTACCAACTATTGGTAAGTTGCTAACGCTAATGCTCATGGAAGCCTATTCTAGTGGTTTTCATCTGTAAGTCAATTTTGAGTGTCAACACATAGAATCTACCTTATCCACCATCACCTCTTAATTTGAGAGAAAATATTTTTCTTCCTTTCATCCCAAGAAATATTTTCGAATTTAACGTTCTAAAGTTCAAACAGAGCAGTTTAAAGACTTTACTTATGTCTAGAGGCATCCTATCATCGTATCTAATTTATTTTTCTTTCCATTATTCCTTTTTTGTCTTGCCAATGGCCGGCAAAGGCTGGCAAGACTGTTCTAGCCTGCGCGAGGGTAACGGTCGGTCTCACCGTTGCTCGCCCTTGCTGGCCATCGGTGAAAAGGAGGAAAAATAAAAAGAAAAATATTAAAAAATTAATCATAATTATTTGCATCACATAGGACGGTTGACGTCTATTTCAATAATTTTCAATCAAACTACATTGGTAAATCGCCAAGAGATGATAGTGGCCAGATCAAGAGTCGCGACCTATGATACGCTATCGGTACTCAGCTCAAGCGTGGACCGAGCGAAAAACATGTCATGTTTTTGAAGGAACCCTTGCCTCGTTGATTAGTGGGATCATGCAATTGAGCTCATGGTTGGAGCCAAACGTCTTGCTCAATTGCCTTACAGGATGACCCCCTTCAATTTGTTTCGCGGGAAAAATGAATGTTTTGAAAAATATTTTTTGAAAAATGGCCGCTTGAATCGCTTGAAATAAGTAGTCAACAGAAAATATTTTCATTGTCGATAACAATTCATGTCTTAAATTTTTTTGAACGATGAAAATATTTTTGTTCATTCATTTCTATAAGAGATACGGAGCGATCATTTTTTGAAAAATATTTTTCAAATCATCCATATTTCGCGAAATAAAGGGAGGGTAAAGAAGCAACTAAATGCATTGCCGGAGGCAGGTTTCATCCATCCATCGAAAAGCCCCTTAGGCTACTTTTTGTAGTCAAGATATGATAAAATTTATCCTATCTTGTGTTTGGTACCTATCCAAAATAGGATAAAGTTTGATATAAGAGAGATATAACATGAATAAAACTATCCCACATGGGAGGTGTTATGTATAGGGATTGTGACAAAATTGAATTGAAGAACTAAGTTGGTTCGATTCAAAGAGTTCCATAACCAAATTGAATTTAAGCAGAGTTTTGAGAACTAAATTGGATGTCGACAAATAATGCAAGGACTATTCTTGACATTACTTATGATAATAAAAATCAACTTTTTGTTAAGATAGGACAAAAAAGAACCAACAATCTCGACGAAAAATCATTTTAATATGGTGTTTAGGACATTCGGCTGGGTCAGTGAAGATTGCAAGTTAGAATGCAGAGTGTGGTCATGTTGATATGATTCGATGCTCGAACTCAATCAGAATCGACTTGAGAATTGAAGATTCCACGTTAATCTCATTCAACTCACAAGTTTTATTTCTTAAGCTCGGAGCAAGATTCACCATTCCAACTTTTCCCATGAACTCAAGCTCTAGTTTAAGCATTTATCTTAAAACAAATGTCATATTTATTAATTTTTTATGGTATGTATATGTATAAAAGCTCAACATCATTTAAAAGTGGGATTGATTTGAATTTGATTTTTTTAATACCGGAGACATTTCGAAGATGAATTGAAATGAGGTGGAAATGGAATGCTGATAAGAATGAGTGGAAAGCGAAAAAGACAGATGGGTAGTTACGGCTTAAGTACACCCCAAGTGCCATAAGTTGTGTACGACACTCACTTTAGTGTTTGTTGACGTTGAAATCCCTTGATTGGGCCCAGATAGACTTATGAGAATTAGCCCAGAAGATTAAAGCCCAAAGAGAAGTTGTTGACGTGAAAATCTTTTATTGAACTTAAGCAGTTCGATTTTCAATATGGAGTTCCGGGTCAATTTTGGACAGAGAGTGTTAAATGCAAATATTTCGATAAAAATGTAGGCAGCACCTTACAAACTATCGACCAATCGGAAGTTAATTCTTTCGATGACCAAAACTTAATCGATGATGTTGGACAAGGACTTGAAATATAGTTCATTTTTCAATAAGGAGTTCCGGGTCAATTTTGGACAGAAAGTGTCAAATGCAAATATTTTGATCAAAATGTAGGCGGCATCTTACAAACTATCGACCAATCGAAAGTTAATTCCTTTGATGACCAGAACTTAATCGATGATGTTGGACAGGGACTTGAAATATAGGACACAATGCAAGAATTTAATCGACGACCCTGGACATGATATGAGACATAATGCCGAAATTTAATCGACAACATTGGACATGATATGGGACATAATGTCGAAATTTAATCGACGACAATGGATAGGCTTCTCGACACAACATCGTAATTCAATTAACGGCCTTGGACGAAGGGGATATGTCGGAATCTAATCGACGGCACTGACCCAGGATATGAAACTTGTAGGGATTGAATCGATAACGGAAATCTGAAAGTTATAGCTAAGCTAGGCTAAGATAATGAAAGATGAAGAATTGGTTTGTTGATTGTGTGTGTGTGTTGTTGTTTGGATGACTTCGAGGTATTTATAGCGAAACTCAGGTAACCGTTGAACGGTTACTGCTCTAAGTTATCCACTTCTTGTTTCTTCTTCAGCACGCTTTCTTGTTTCGATGCTTTTTGCTGACGTCACCATAGACAATTCTTATTTTGCACGCCATTTTCTTCTTACTCTCAGAGTTTGCCGCCCATCTCTATAACTGTTCTGATCGTGGCTTCTTTTCGAGCTCTTTCCCCTTTTCCTTTGGGAGAAAATGCCGCCAACTTCTCCTAGATAGGTGGCATTTAGACGGTTGATTCATAGCTGATTTTGGTACACTTGATCGTAGCCAATTGTGTCTTCTTCACATGCTTGGCACGCGGTCCTTCGGGGTGACTTTTGGGTGTCAACAAATGTCCATTTTAAAAGAAATAAATAAAAAATTTATCTATTTTAAAAGATATTCTTTGATTTGATAGCTATCAGCAGCGATTTAATGATTACGCCTTTCTGTTTATGATTTCTTTTCCCGAAGTGCACTCATTCCATATCCCCTAGGACGCCTTTGGCTTTTGATCTGGATCCTATTTTTTCTTGGACGAAAGCTTTCAGTCATTGTCTTCTTCTCCTTTGGGACTTAAACCCTAAACCTTTTTAGAGCTTTCTTTAACCTTCTTTCATGGCAACCCAAACTTCTGATTTCTCTCCTAGGCGGCTAGTTGACCGTTTCGACAAGCTGGTCAACAGTGATGATGCCGACAATTGTTTCTTCAAGCTGTTGAACACTATGAGAGAACACGCCGGGTATATTCTTGGCCCTAGCATTCGAGATCATAATCGTGTGCTAGTATATCCTCAATCTTGTTTCTCAATGCGACGAGACAAGAAACTTCCTATTCAAGTTTCTTCTTAAGATTCAAAAGCTTTTCATCATATGACGACACATTCTACACTTGGTGCTGTCGACTTAAAACTGACCCGATAACCATTGGTTCCTAGGCATCGGCAACTATAAGGGCAGCCCTTGAGGTTAGTTTATTGTCCCATGATCTGAATAGAGGTCTGCTCGGCTCCATTATAAGCTTTTGGTCTTCATCAATCAACTGTTTCTTTTTCCCATGGGGCCCCATGTTAATGACTCTTATGGATGTTTCTATCATTGCTGGCCTTACCCCTCATGGGACCCCTGCTAGTAGTCTCGATGTCATAAATGATTGCCTTATTTCTGAGGCTACCCTTGCTTATGAAAGTTTTTTAGGAACTCACTGTAAAACCTCCGGTACTGTCACGCTTATAGAACACACGGCTTTTCTCCTCTACTGGTTACCGAAGTACTTGTTCTTTAGTTTAACTGTGAAGGTTTCCAAGGATTATCTCGTCCTTGCCTCTAATCTAGCTTAGGGAAGGAATGTAGCTCTCGGCCCTCTTGTTCTGGCAATCTTGTACAAAAGCCTTACTTATGCCTCTCCGTCGATGACGAACCCTACAGAGGATGGTGTATTGTCTAGCCCGTTCTGGATTCTTCAAGCTTCGTTGGCACTTTATTTCCCTTTTATGTTCGCCAATGTGCCTGATTACCAAAAATCAGCATGTCTTCCAACTTGGGCTCACGACTACTTAGGGCTACTCATCTGAATGTCCTTGTCAACATTCAACTTTTGAATTTCTTCGTTTGACAGATTGTCTTTCGACGTGGCAAAGGTGGAAATATTCTCTTATAGCTCCACTGAATTCAACTTCATATTTGACTCCGAGACTTATAAGCCATACAACTTTCGTGATTTCTGAATCTCTGTTCTCTCTCCTGAAGACCTTCCCATTCGACTATGTTTAAAAGGAAAGTTTCAACCAGGCTTCGAACCTTAATTTCCCCAATACTGCTCGAGGCAATTCGGTCTTCGACAAGCTGTCCCTATGCCTATTCCATATTGCATGGACTTTCCTTGGATGAATAAGAAGTCCTATGACATCAAGGACGACGCGCCTTTCTATTGCTGTGCTCAAGTCACTGCCACGATGTATCAAAGATTTTCTGGGGATATTCCTGCAATTCTCCGACCTAGTCCTAGGGTTATGTCAGGGTATACAACCTGGTGGATGTCTTTTGCTTTCGAGAGTCCTTATGAAGAGGCTACTTCATTGCTTCTCAAAGGGAAAAAGATAAAACTCTCTAGCTCTATGTCGAGGAAGTTATGGAGGAAGAACCAAGCTGGAACTGTTGGATCTGGTAGTCCTAGGCATTCGATGACCTTTACTGCAAGTAAACTCAGGCACTCCTCATGCTCTAATGAGTTTGTCAATTGTTTAAGTGAACTTACCTCCTTTTTCTTATTGGTTAGATGAGGATTCGAATGACGAAACTGCCGGAGAAACAATTGCCTCGCTTGTTCGGCGGAAGTAGCCTTCTCTTTGTCTGAAGAAGAAGAAAAGAGGAGAATGATATGAATGAATCGTCTAACCCTCTAGGTTAACATGCTCTCATATTTATAATAATAAAGAGGGTACATAGTAATACGGTGGGTATTCCCACACATGATAATGAATAATAAAATAACTAATAAAATAACTCATAACACACTCCCTCAAGCTGAGGCATAGATATAGACCATGCCCAGCTTGTTACATATAAAGAGAACTCGTTGCCCAGCTAAAGGTTTAGTAAACACATCTGCTAGCTAATCTCCAGTGCGAATGTGTGAGAGAGTGAGACTACCACGTGTAAGCTCTTGTCGAACAAAATGACAATGAATCTCGATATGCTTTGTTCTCTCATGAAAGACGAGATTTAAAGCAATGTGAATTGCTGAAATACTATCACACCATAATGAAGTGGGACCACTCAATCCATATCCAATCTCATTCAGAAGATGTCTAGTCCACATAATCTCTGCAGTAGCTGTAGCAATGGCTCGATACTCTGCTTCAGCACTACTTCTCGCTACAATATCCTGTTTCTTACTTTTCGAAGAAACTAAATTACCCCCAACATACAAAGCATATCCAGAGGTAGACCGCCTATCAATAAGGCAACCAGCCCAATCAGCATTAGTATAACACTCCATGAGAGCATGACCATGAGCAGCAAAAATAATTCCCTTGCCAAGACTACCTCGAAGATATCTTAGAATCCTCAAAACAACATCCCAATGCGGTTGTCCAGGTGCTGCCATAAACTGACTAACCATACTAACTGAATATGCAAGATCAGGCCTAGTTATCGTAGTGAGATAGTTTAGTTTACCAACAACACGCCGGTATCTTTCAGGATGTTCAAACAAGTTACCTTGATCAAGAAGAAGCTTTAATCCTAGTTCCATAGGTGACTCTGCAGGCCGAGATTGCTGCATGTTAAATTCAGTTAAGATATCCATAACATACTTACGCTGTGACAAAGAGATACTTTCTTTCTTCCGGGCCACCTTGTCCTAAGAAAGTGTCTCAAATCGCCGAGGTCCTTCGTCTCAAAATGAGTATACAAATATCTTTTCAATTAAGCAATACCATGCTCGTCATCCCCTGTCAAGACAGTGTCATCCACATATAAAACTAGAAAGATACACCCAGTAGTAGCACGTCGATAGAATACTGCATGATCCTTTTGAGACTGAAGCAAACCAAAACACCGAACAGCTGAGCTGAATTTATCAAACCATGCTCGAGGAGATTGCTTCAAACCATACAAAGAACGACGAAGCTTATAGACTTTCCCTCCCTGAGTAGCAAACCCTGGGGGCTACTCCGTGTAAACATCCTCGGCAAGATCACCGTGAAGGAAAGCATTCTTGATATCTAACTGATGGAGAGACCAAGAATGCATAGCTGCAAGGGATAAGAAGAGGCAAATGGAGACCATTTTTGTAACCGGAGAAAATGTCTCAAAGTAATCAAGACCATGAGTTTGAGCATAACCCTTAGCAACCAACCAAGCTTTCAGACGAGCAACAGTTCCATCAGGATTGACCTTCACAGCAAACACCCAACGACAGCCAATAACCTGAGCACAGAAGGAAGATTAACCAAGGACCAAGTTTGATTGCGTTGGAGAACGCTCATTTCCTCCTCCATGGCTAAGTGCCAACCTGCATGCTGAAGAGCCTCGGAATCCGAAGAAGGTAGAGAAATAGCATCGATATTGGCCACAAAAGTCGACAAATTTACTGATAAACCTTTATAGGAATCTGTATAAAGAGGGCGATCCCTGCAGGCACGGTAGCTCTTACGAAGAGCAATAGGTTGTTCAGTAGTATTAGTCTCAAATGGGTCAGCAACATGAGAGACTATCTCAGCAGGAGGATCCTCCATGGGAGAGACTGGCATAGAAAGAGAATTGTCAATGGGGGGCATTTTCTAGTGAAGATGCTGGAGAGATAACTGGATGAGAGACCGTTGGTGGAGAATAAACAAGGACATGGTCAGAAGATGTGGATTCAGACAATTGCGGGATTGGATAAGATGAACTAGAGCCACATGCAGAAAAGAAAGGTTGAGACTCTGTAAAGGTAACATGACGAGAGGTGAACATTCTTCCTAAGGTAGGAGAATAGCAACAATAACCCTTTGACACTCGTGAGTAACCAAGAAAAACACATTTGAGTGCACGAGGATTTAGTTTTGATACACTTGGACGATTATCATGGACAAAACAAGTACACCTAAACATTTTAGGAGAAAGAGAAAAGGGACTGCGTTCAGGAAAGATGAGCCCATGAGGTGTATTGCTCCCAAGAGAAGAAAGAGGCATGCGATTAGTGAGATAGCATGCTGTAAGGACAGCATCCCCCCAAAACTTCTGTGAAACATGCATATGTATAAGAAGAGCACGAGCAGTATCCATAAGATGGCGATTCTTCCGCTCAGCAACACCATGCTATTGAGGTGTGCAAGCACATGAAAGACGATGGTGAATGCCATGAGAACGAATGTCACGCCCCGAACCCGCCGAGCTTGCGAGCATCCCACCTTTGCCGTTATCTTTGATGATCTCCCAGGAACCAACAGCCAATTCTTAAAGGTCTCTATGAAACATGCACGCGAAAGCGATGACAGCTCCATTAAAAAAAATAATAACCTCACTAGATGACTTAAGACAAAAGAAAGGGTACACTTCTCATTAATGCCAATGTCGGGTACAATTCTAACTCCAAAATAATTTACAGTCTCTAAGGTCTCAATTCAAAATAAACCTTCATTTTTCTCCAATGACTTCATCCAAATGCCAATCCATGGCAAGCTCAGGTCTCCATTGTCTAGAACCTGAAAATGTTGTCCCACGACGGGGTGAGATATATAATCCCAGTAAGTCAAACCTAATCCTAAACTAAGCCGCCAATACCTCCAGACGCTTTTGAAAAAATAAGGTATTTTGGAATTAAAAACTTTGGCATGGCAAAAACATGATTCCTTCAAAATATGGCCTTTCTAGTATTTTCGAATCAATTCGACTTAGTCACAAATCATGGCAAAAATCTGAGCTTCGTACAGTGGCGGGGTTTTTAATCAAAGTAAGCACTCGACGCCATCTCAAAGCATGAGGCGGCTTTCATTTCTTTCTCAAAAGTATCATTCCGTGAAAATTTCCAGAAAACACATTCTTTTCTCTCACGCCCCTCTCTGGGCCAATTTCAATTCATGAGGCAATTTAAAACTCGTGAGGCAAACCTCCATACTTGAGGTAAATCATCAAAATATGAGGCATATTCAATTTCTCAAAATCATTCTCGACTTTTCCGGAAAATAGATCTTTCCATATCCGCCCATCCTGGGCCGCCCGCCATGGGACTGCGAGATGATTCGGTCTCCATATGACCCGTCGGTACATATGAGACTCTCGCGTCCGGACCTAGAGATGATTCGGTCACCATACGACTCTCGACGCCCATTTTCAATCGAGATGAATCGTGTCAGTATGGGACTCTCTAGCCGCACGACCTCGTCAGGTCAAATGGGAGTAACTCCCTCCCATTACGTTGGCCAAATTATAATCCTTGGCGATCCCACACACTAGTGCACTTATAATTTTTCCCCGACGATCCCACACGCCATCGGCGATCCCACACGCCAGTGCACTTATAATTTCCTCGGCGATCCCACATGCCATTTTATTCATAAAATTTCCAGTTATAAAGGTAGATCTCAGTTTTCACTTGAAAACAAGTTCACGCCTCAATTTTTAGTGAAAAACAATCTCATGCCTAAAAAACTCCTCATTTAAGAACAAGTCATGGGATTCATTGCCAAAACATGACATTCATATCCAACTTTAAACATCATGGCCAAAAGATCATTCGTGGCATATTAGGAAATTCATGGCCATAACATAAAACTCAGCTCTGGCGTTCTTTTCAATTAAACCTTGGGCTTTTCAAACGCAAAGGTCCATTGAGTCATAAAAAAAATTGTACGTTCAAGCAATTAAGCCCATAAAACCAAGCCAACACAACTAACAACGCCCATGCCCTTATCAGTACTCACATAGCATATAACCATAGCTTTGAGTTAGCACAATTTAGCAAAATGATGTGTTTTCCGATCAAGAACAAGCCAAAGGACATCACCTTCAAAACTGGTCAGATTTGGTTCTCATGGCATTCTCTCACAAAATCAACCCATAAACCATTCAATTCAATTCAACTCAAAACTCCGTCCTTTAGTAACCTAACATCCTAATAGAGGGTTAGGAGCAACTTACCATGTAAATAAGCTAGATAAAATCCCCAAAGCCTCCTTGGAGCTCACGGCCAGAATTAATCTCCAATGGACAGATTTGTCCTCTCTAAAATCTAAGCAATAAACAACCATTAAACTCCATCAATTTCACCCCAAACTCCAACCAATAGCTCATTAACATGCTAAGCTAAGATTTAGGGACATCCACTCTTTAGTTCCAAGCAAAATCAGTCCATAAATCACTCCTAAGTTCACGGTTCAGCCCATGTACACCAATCTGTTCGGTTCAAGCAAATACGTCACAAACGGCCATTTAATCCTAACAAATTCTCACTAATCCTCAACCATTCTTCTCTTAACATGTTAACCTAAGTTTAAGAAGTCTCTTACCTTGAGAACTTAGCAAGGAAACTCCCGGTTAAGGCAGCAAGTTCACAGCTTTCCCCCGAACAGATCGGCCCAGATTTTTGTCCACAAAACAACAAGCCATCAACCCTTAAATCCCATTATAATTCATCCCCAACCTTAAGTATATGTTGCCATATGTCTTAACTAAGTTCAAGGAGAGCCTTACCGAAGATGGGAGTGAAATAAGCTCGAAAATCCCACTGAGAGCTCTCGGGGTGCAAATTTGACCAGTCTGACCTTTCCTCCTTCAAACGGCTCTACGGGACGAACGGCTGGGCCAAATTGGACTCATGATATGTCGTTAGAACGGCAAGAGAATAATCTTTCTAATGATAGGTGGATCGTCTCCATAAGATAACGGACGAAGAAGTTATGACCAAAAGAATGGACGGTTTCGTGGTTGGGCAACGAGCTGGGCGAGAGAGAGGAGAGGGAATCCGAGGGAGTTTGAGAGAGAGAAGTGTTTGCTCAGCCAAAAATGAGAACAAGTTAAATGAAGAGAGAGAGGATAAGACTTGAGGTGATGGGTTTAGGCTAGGGCTTAGGCTAGGTAGGTGAGATTTGACTTGAGCATTAATGGCTTTGTCTTTATCCCCATAATATCTTAGTATCAAATGACCATAAAGCCCCTCAATTTCGGCCATGTGGAGAAGACTAAATGACTAATTTGCCCTTGACTTATTCTTAAGAAAGGAGTATCGTCCTGGGGGCAAAAAGGAATTTTTTTTTTCACTTGTAGTTCAAAACCTCACTTTTCCTAATTCTCATGAGACGAACCATGGTCTTACTTATCCTTGATGAGGCGGCATCCAATTATTCCAAATGTTGGAATTCTTCTATGTCCAATACCAAAATCTCGAGGTCAAATTTCATGTCGAGCTCTCGTCGACTGTAATTCCAGTTTTTCTCAAGCTGACGGGCGACTCTTGCAGGCGCTACGCGTATCGACCTTAGGATTTCTCAAGTCGTAGCGACTTTGGTTGTCATGTGATTGCGAGGGTTTATCGCTAGTTTCTGTAGTCCTGATCATCGGAATCTGATTTAGGAAATTCTTGCAAATTACACATTGGTTAAGCGGAATCACCCACGTCCCAACGTATAACGCTAGCAAGGCGTTCCATGATCGTTCCTAGATTGATCTCTGCTGGCCCAAAATATCCCCCTCGACAATCCTTATGGTCAAAGTACCGTTTCTTTTTCGAATTTTCCAAGTCCACGTACTCGACTCTGCGTTAGTCTTTCCCTTTCGGTCAGTTAACTCGAGAGTGGCCTGCTCAGAGCGAGATACAACTAAAATACCTCGATCGATATCCTTCCATTCAATAGCCTCGAGAGGGGTCGGAATTCAGAATGTCACAACGAAGAAATTGATGGAGTTGATCCGACATATATTCCCCTCCATGATAAGATTGTAAGGCTTGGATATTAAGATGGAATTGAGTAGAAACAGAAGAATAAAACTCACGAAACATAGAAAATAACTCAGAACGTTCTTTTATTAAGTAAACAAATGACATTCTTGTGAAATCATCGATAAAGAGAACGTAGTAACGATAACCAAAAGTTGACACAATAGGACTAGGTCCCCACACATCAGAATGGACCAAGGCAAATGGAGCAGTTGCTCGTTGAGATACACTTAGTGGTAAAGAAATACGACTATACCTTGCAAGCTGACATGACTCACAATTTATTGTAGACATCGAATGAAAACGAGGAAATAATGACTGCAACATAGACAAAGAGGGATGGCCTAGACGATAGTGAATGTATAAAACATCAGTCTCTTTCACTAGTGCAGCTGGAATGGAAGTACCATCCAGCTGGTAGATCCCACCATTGACGCTTCCCTTACTGATAGTCTTCCGCATCGAGAGATCCTGCAGAACACAATAATCAGGATAGAAAGTAATGGAGCAATTCAAATCCCTTGTGATACGACCAACATATAACAAATTAAATGGCATGCTAGGAGTATATAAAACAGAAGATAAGGAGATCTCTTTGGAAGGTCGTCCAGCTCCGTGTCCCTGAATTGTCACGGATGATCCATTCGCAATAGTAATATGGCGTAACGGAGACGAGGACTTATATGCAGTAATAATATCTCTATTACCCGTCATGTGAGCACTTGCACCGGAATCAATAATCTAATCAGCGGAAGGAAGAGCTGCACATGCTGAGGTAGATGAATAATCAGATGACTGATGTAGTTTCGCAATAGAGGCAGATGTAGTTCCACTCCTTGAGGTCTGAAACTCCAAGTAGCGAGTATACTCCTCTAGACTCATTGTGATAACTTTTTGGTCCATAGGCACAATCTCAGATGCAACATGAACAGGTGTGGTCCGTGAACCAGAAGCTGCTTGTCAGCTTGTAACTTCCAGCAATAGCTGCGAAGATGTCCAATAATACCACAGTAATTGCAAGTACGAGTCTCCCGACCACGACCAACAATGCTACCACGACCTCCCTCTCGGTCACGGCCTCCGCCACCACGGCCACCTCCTCTATTCATATATAGAGCAGTAGCCTATTCACCAACTTCTGAAGGGGCATATCTAACTTCCTCACGACTTTCGGTACGAAGAACACGGCGATGAACTTCTCCAAGAGAAGGTACTCGAGCATCTGAAAGAATTTATGAACGAGCAGTATCAAACTGAGCTCCCAGTCCATTAAGATAGCAGGTGACCAGAAACTGATTTCGTTGTTCTTGAAAAGTAACCCGATTAGATGTAAACGGGACTAACCTATTAAACTCATCAGCAAAGAATTTAAATTCCTCGTAATATCCGTTCAGAGGCTGACTTGCAGGAGCCGGCTTCAATAACCCACAAATGACATCATAAAGTCGCGAAAAATCATTCAGAGAGGAGTATAAAGACTTGGGACATGGCCGTCCAAGCTGGCCGAGAGCCTTGGGACGTGGCCGGCCAAGATGGCCGAAAGACCTAGGATGTGGCCGGTCAATCTGGCCGAGAGACCTGGGATGTGGCCGGCCAATCTGGCCGAGAGCCTAGGACGTAGCCGCGAGAGAGAGAGAGAGAGAGAGAGAGAGAGAGAGAGAGAGAAGCAATTGCTAGATGGTGGTGGTGGTGATGGTGATGGCGCTGAGGTGGGTATTAGATAGGGTTTAGGTTGGAGCGGCTAGGGTTGGCTCTGATACCATGTCTGAAGAAGAAGAAAAGAGGAGAATGATATGAATGAATCGTCTAACCTTCTAGGTTAGCATGCTCTCATATTTATAATAATAAAGATGGTTCATAGTAATACGGTGGGTATTCCCACACATGATAATGAATAATAAAATAACTAATAAAATAACTCATAACACTCTTCTACCAAGGAAATGACTCAAGCTTTCAACTAATTTTCCAAGTGTTGAAGTTTCTCAGATTGTTTCTTCTCAAAACCTACTAGAAGATAATCCTCGAATCACCGATGATACTACCGACAATTTGCCTGCCCCCACCACTTTGATTGTATCTTCGCCTTCATCACTCTTGGAGATCCATAACGTACACTCTTTTGCTCCTGTTGGTCATCACGAAGTGCTACCTGGTAATCTGTCGAGGGTCGAGACAGTTCATGATAAGTCCACTTCTTCAGCACTTATGCTCTTCCAGGCACTATCAACTCATCATCTTTCACCTGTCGAAATTGCTCGAGATCCTCCTACTGCTCATGTCTTTTTGACATCTCTGGAGGACGTGCAAATCTATTTTGCCGAGCCATCTCACTTATCTAATATTCCAAACGCGCCTTAAGAAAATTTTCTTTGTACGTCAGAGATTCTCAGTAGGTTGGAAGTCATGTTATCCTGCTCCTTGGACTTTCTCTACTTAGGGGTCGCTTCCTTCGTTGATGATCCATCGGCCATTAAGAGAATCATGTCCGTGATGGATGAATTGGCTAAGGAAGAGGTTAGTGCGTTAGTCCCTCGACATGTGATTGAGAGGCTTAAATATTCTTGGAGTATTTCCCGGCCCTATTTATTCACTTTCGACAATACCGGGACAAGGCGATCACTCTAGCCAACTTTGCTGACTGACCCTTTAATCCTAGTGCTGAGACTTATGAGATAGAACAATTGATGAACTGAAGGCAATAGTCTTTGCAATCTATTGCTAAAGAGATAATTGAGCTGGATGAGAAGGAGCTTGCCCTTGAACAATAAAGACTGGCAATAGAGAGGGAGATAGAAGAGACTTGGCGCCAGCGGCCAGATGCCCTTTCTCGATGAGTCAGTCTGAAGATTTGCTGAAAGCATATGCAGCCTCCTTGGAAGAGAATAAACAAGCAGATTTCGCTCGGATTGCTCGAGTAGAAGCAGAACGTCGACAAGCCAGAAGTACTAGCATAGCTCTCAATAACAACTTCGAGAACATGCTCTTTATCTTACTTCGTGATGCGAAGAATGCCTCGTATCTTGAAAAGCCTCAATGAACTTGTATTTAATTTCTTTTTGTTTCGCACCAAAATTTGCCACGATCCTCTTGATGGCACGTTCTATCCTACATTCACGCAACTGCCTCCATCCAACTAGCTGAGCTTCTCCTATATAATGGTTATCTCTGAATGCCATTTCGCATTCGTTTGCCATGGCAAACCATCACCAGACCTCTGCTAGTACTTACACGTTTTCTCACTTGTTGCGTTTCGATGCCCTTTCGCGTTACGAGGATAAGGGAGAAATGTCCTTATCATTCATGGACCACCAGCCAAAGAATGGCTACATCTTTTTAGGTCTATATGTCAAACGCTTACCTCCTCCTTTGATGTTGGCAGAGTGCTTTCCTTGTTATTGTAAAGAGGCTTTATCGATTGAGCAATCAACCATCTGCGCTTCTACTTGGCTGACTTGCAACTAGCAATTCTCCTCATATCCGTCTTTCGATGGCCAATTCTTTAATTGGTATAGACGTCTGCAAGGAAAATTACCTAGCATATGGGAGCAAGCTAGAATTTGCGAATCATTGGTGCTCTGTGGTATGTCCATCGATCCTTCGAAATATAGTCTTGTTGGCAGCTTGTGTTGTTTCTGGCCACCCTCGTCAAATTGCTTCTTCTTTCTTACCGGCCCACAACTGTTACTCTTTTTTATATTTGGTCCCTGACCGGTCTTTCTCCTTTCGTGGAGTACAATGACGAGCCAATGGATGGCCAATCTTCGCTCAAAATACTTCACCACCTAAACATCCTTTACGATGAATTCATGGATCATCATGCCAAAACTTTAGGATCCATTTCCTAGAAGAGCATATTGCTTTTCTTTTGTGTTGGCTCTGTCGATATGTCTCCTGTCTTCCCACACTACGAGTATCTCCAGAATTTCTTGATATGGCATGTGCAATTGCTCGTGATATTGACATCGGATTAGGTTGGATGACCCTTGCCGCACTATATCGTGGTTTGACTGATGCACAAACTTCTTTGACTAGGGGACATCCAGACCCTTTCTCTGGTCCATTGTGGGTCTTGCATGGATGGCTACGAATTTACTTTCCTTGGCTGTTCCATGAGGATGCGTCTACTTCCATGGCTAGGGTGAATGGGCTAACCACCAGGGATGACTTCGGTCTTAAAATGTTCAATCAAAAGCTTCCTCGTTTCCCTGAGGACTTTACCACATTCGCCGTTTCCCTTAGCAGCTTCAAATTTTGCAGGCTGCTTGTCGATGAAGGTTTCCACAATCCATTAAGCGAGTGTCCTAACACGCACCTGTTTTGGACGAGTGTCTTGGTTCCGTTTGATTTAGCTCTGAATCTATCCAGCGACGGTAAATTCCCGTCAGGTTTTGAAGTCTACAATCCTCACTACTGTGCTCGTCAGTTTGGACTTACCTAGGGCATTCCAACGCCGGCAGTATATTTGATGAATTTTTCCTTCTCTAGCAATCGAAAGGTGAAGACAGACATGGTTGCTATATCGAGATTGCACATGCTGTCCTCGAACGCCTCTTTTTCATCAATTTCTCAGGTTATTCGTGCAGTTCTTCACTCTTTGACAGGTGGTGGGATTACTATCGTCTTTCTTTTTTTCCTGGCAATGTGAATGACGTTCTTTCGAAGGTCCAATGAATCCCATTGGTTTATCATACCCATTTAAGAAACAGGGTCTACTATCCACGTTGATCGTTAACTTCGAGCCATCAATCGATGAAGCTATCTTACCTTTCATTCTTGTCGCTTGTGCCCAAACAGAGCTTCATTTATTTATTAATTGATGCAGATGACTCGCTTGCCTCGGATGGTCGTACTGAAAGGTTTCCTGACGGTCGATGGATTGTTTAATCCAATTTTATCAACGCCTCAATTAGTCATTCGATCGCACCTTATGATAACTATCACCTTATTCGCTCCAAATGGTCCCGCTTGCATGATTTACTGAAAGAAGGATATGTTGCCATATGTAATGATGTAGCCATCGAGAATGAGACCAAGTCCTCCCTTGCTTTCTTGGCTCATCTGCCCTATCCTATTCAATGTCGAGCTCTTGAACTTGCCATTAACGAGTTCTTTCTCTCATTTAGCTTAACCTGAACTCATATAGGGCGACAAACGAGATCTGAAAGTAATCAGCAAGCTGGAAGAAAATGTTCTTTCTGCTGATGAGGCACTATCTTGTCAACGTGACACCCTTGATGATTTGGAGAAAGACGAACGCACCTCTTTACAAGCCCTATCGATTCAGCTAAAGATGATTAAGGAGCAGGAGGCAGTTTATGAATCTCTGCACTTTGAACTGTTAAAGGCCTAATACCAAAAGGAGGTAATTATTGACGCTAATTGCATTAGTGATATGCAGCTTCATGGTTTTGTCTTGAATGTCGAGCAACACGCGCTATAATTCACTATTATCCATCTCATACGAATATAATCCCTATTTATTTGGTCGTATTTTTCTCCGTTTATTCAAGCAGAGTATCCTTTTGGTCCTAACATCGAATCTGCATGGCTCATCATGAAATGATCCCAAAAGATCGTGTTTCCCCTTGCAGCATTTAATGACAGACGCCACTTCGGGCCTCATCCTCAGATTCAAACAGTTGCGACGCTTTGATGATAGTGAGAGTCATCAAGGGAAACCGCTGTTCGCATCACTATACTTGCCCACTTCCCATGACGTACTTGATTACCTCGTAACTTGGCATTCACTTCCCGACTTTATTGCCTTGGTTATGGGAAGGTCGTGGCTAGTTACGGAGCATCGTGGGTTAACCACTCTTGATCTTTGCCTATAAATAACACTACTCGTACTGAGTGGGTTTCCATCGCCAAATCCCTTGTTTCTTTCAAACCAACTTTCTTGCAAGATGAAGCCCTCTTCTTCTCCCTCTGTCTTTACCTGTGAGTTCACGGCCCTTTGGAAAGAGATAATCTCCTGCTTGGGTACACCAATACCATGTTGATGATGCGTCCCAAAACCCTCGAAAAGTCGGTCACCTTAGTTCATCGCACTACACCCCAAAACCTGCCTGTCGATCACCCTTTCCAGATCGACTATGACGAGTTTGTGACAACCTTCGAGTATGGGCTTGAAAAGCTCCGTCAGAACTCAGAAGCCATCTCCAAGACGACCTTACTGAACACGAGTTCTTGTGTAAGATTGAGAAGGTCGAGAATGGAGTGGTGTCATACAAGGTAGGGGTGTGCAATCGAATCGGGTTGACTCGGAACCCGGATTGGCGCACCCAAAAAATAAGGTCAGGAATCGGTTTCGGTTCAAACTGATCTGGGTACTGGTTCTAAATTTTGGGAACCGATTGAAACCAGTCCGGTCTCTTTCTTCTTTTTCATATCTCGCCATCATCGACGCCGCGGCGGCGCCAGGAGGAGCGCGGGGGAGGAAGTTGAGGACGAGCCTTCTAGCCTCTTCTTCGATCTCCGGATGCTCCAGGTCGCCACTAACTTCTTCTCCAAATTGAACAAGTTCGATCACCGTGGTTTCGGTCTAGTTTACAAGGTAGGAAGAGCTCTCCACCTCAGTTTTCGATAATCTGCTTCGATTTAGGTATTTTGTGGTGATTTTTTTTTTTTTTTGCGTTCACGGTCTTAATGAACCTATAATCTAGTCAATCGGTTCGTCATCCCGATTTCATCCTCTCTAGGGTTTTGCTCCCTTGCTATAGGGGATTCGGCGTCTTAAGGTTCCTGTTTTGTTCACGACAGTGCTCCCATCATTCAATCTGTCTCCCATTATCGAAGATTTGATTTCCCCCCATATGGATGTGAATTTTTCCCAATTTTCTCCATCTTCTCCTGCTTGAAGGATTTTCGAGAAAGTCATGTGGAATGTCGTTTGCTTCTGCTTGTTTTGTGGATCCTCTCTATAATATCTTGTTATGGCTGTCTGCACTGGTGCCTGGTGGTATTGCGTGTGACTTCTTCACTATGAATAGAGTTTTATGAATGTAGCACCAGCTTAGGCATACGTAGACTGTTTATTATTTGTCAACCAGTAAAGTGTCTCCCTTCATGACAATGGAAAGTAGGTTCTCGGGTAAACCCTGAAACCGAACTGAAAAATAGGGTCGGTTTCAAACATGTTCCAAGACAAACAAGGTCTGTTCTCGGTTCCAAATACTGGGAACCGATTATAACAAAGTCAGTTTCAGGGTCTAGGTCTAGAACCGACTCACCTGGCCCATGCTCACACCTAATACAAGGAGGTTTGCAACGCCCATGAAGCTCTTCATGCCTCACACTTTGTTATCCTCCAACTTCGGGACACTGTCTCGGTCGCTTGAGGACCAGCAAAGGACATCTGAGGAGGCATCTAAAGGAATTTGATAGGCAAGAACATGAACTGACCGAGGGTTGCGAGGTCCGATCCTTGGCTTCTACCAAAGCTAATGCTGAGGCCTTGAAGGAGATGCTAGGCACCAATGGTGAATGCGTGGAAATCCAATTGGCGCATCTTCGACAATTGGAGCGTAAACGAGACAATCTGAAGGCTTTGATGGATGAGTTGGCTCAGGTTAAACATCGTATTGTGGAGGAGAATATCAAGGTGAAAGATCGTCTACGCCATTTTTTGTCCGCTTCAAGGAGCACATTGAGCAAAAGTGAAGGTGGGATAGGTCGGGTAGGAAGAAGGAAGGGAAGGAGGAGGGAAGAGAGAGAGAGAGAGAGAGAGAGAGAGAAGAAAAGAGAGGGAAAGAGAGGGAGGGAGTGTACTTGTAATGTTTGGATGAATGAAATTTCCTCAATTTGTGCCCCTTGGTTCTTCTTGCATCTCCCACATGGATGGATAAAACCTCTTTAAGTATTTTCCATTAATTGATCTATGCAGCTCCTTTCCATCGATTTCCTTCATTCGATATGCGTTACCAGTAAGAACATCGGTAATTTGATAAGATCCTTCCCATTTCGATGACCACTTGCCAAACTTTTCATTGTCCAGACTTGTAGGTAGGATAGTCTTCTACACCAAGTCGCCAATGTCAAAATATATGGCTCTCACATGCTTATTATAAGCCTTGGCGACTCTCCATTTCTAAGCCATTAACTTTTTCAGTGCCAAGGCTCGACTTTCTCCCAATTCATCGATGTTTACGTACATCATTTCGTCATACCATTCCTTCGTCGTGCTCTCTTGGAGTTTTATCCTTAATGACTACACGATGATTTCAAGTGGCAACACAGCTTCTTGTCCATACATCAACATGTAAGGACTGACCCTAGTGCTTGATCTTTTAGATGTTCGATAAGCCTAAAACACTGTCGAGAGTAACGAATCTCATTCTCTCGAGTTATCTTCTACATGCTTTTTAATCAAACCGATAACTACCTTATTAGAAGCCTTATCCTGACCATTTGCTTGGGCATAATAAGACGTCGAAATGGATCATTTAAATTCCTCTTGACTTTGTAAAATCCAGTGTTTCTCACCCTGTGAAAACCGTCCCTTGATCGGCAGTTATAGTCTATGGGATTCCGAATCGGTGAATGATCCGTTCCTCAATGAACTCTTTCACAGTTTTCTGAGTCACATTCTTATATGAAGCTCCCTAACCTCCTTTGTAAAATAGTCCATAACCACCAAGATGAAACTGTGTTAATTTTCCCTATTATATCCATCGGCCATCCTTGAAAAAGCCATGGTTTGATGATTGGATTCATCAATGTGGCAGGGACATGCTGAACTGGTCCGTGTTTCTAGCATGATTGGCAACCCTTAGCATAATCGATGCAATCTTTGGTGATCGCTGGCCAAAAAAACCCTTGTCGCCTTAGTAACCATTTCATCTTTAAACCGGCGTAATGCGCCCCGTAAATCCCTTCATGGACTTCTGTCATGGCTAGCATGGCTTCTTCTTATCCCAAGCATTTTAAAAGTAACCCGTCGACTATTTTACGATATAACTCATCGTCAATCAAGAGATACTTCAGGGGTTGTCTCTTAAAATCCTTGCTACGAAGGCCTGGACTCAGTAAATAGATTATCAAAAGAGTTCTCCAATCTCGTCGATCAGGTATTTGGCTCGAGCTTTCGATTGTCCCTTCCTGAACCATCATTACCCAAGTCTCTATCGAAGGCAAGATTCTCGTCTGGGTAATAATATGATCTGTCAATTCTTTCGATATTTTGTACCCGGATTCCATTTGAGCCAACTCATTGGCTTTCGTGTTTTCACCTCTCCTGACGTGGATCAGTTCATATTCAATGAAGTTCGTCAGCAATTTTTTTGCCAAACTGTAGTGTAGTATGATGTTCTCATTAAGACATTGGCACTCTCCATTGAGTTGTCTTATTACCAGCTGGGAATCGCCTTTAATTTTGACCTCCCTGACTTTCATGTTGATCAAAACATTCAACCCCACAATTAAAGCTTCATACTCAGCTTGATTATTTGAACATCCGAAATCAAATTTGAACATGATCTTAGTTTTTTGTTGGTAGGGTGATATGATCATGATCCTAGCACCTGACGATCCGGATGCTACTGATCCATCGAAATATAGTACTCAAGGTGCAACACAAAGATAATTTTCATTTTCTTCTATTTTCAGACCCAATGGTTATTCGGTAATGAAGTCAGATACTGCCTGCCCTTTTACTACTTTGAGCGGCAAGTAAATCAAATTGATTTCTATCAAAGTAATTGTCCATTCTACAATCTGACCTCTTATAATTGGCCTGGACAACATGTACTTAATTACATCTGTTTTGCAAATTACATGCATTGTAGTCGGCAACATATAATGTCATAACTTTATATAGGCATGATATAATGTAGACAAAACTTTTCGATGGGAGTATATCTTGTGTTGGCATCGTTCAGCATCCTACTCAAGTAGTACACGGCATGTTCTTTGCCTTCGTCGTTTTCTTGGGCTAGCATACTCCCAATCGTGGTATCGATCGCGGACAAGTATAATTTCCACGACCTTCCTGCTTTAGGTGGCATTAAAATCGGTGGCTTGATCAGATATTCTTTTAATCGATCAAAAGCCATCTGATGCTTTTCCTCTCATATGAACTCTCGTTCATTCTTGAGTTTAAGCAACAGGGAAAGCACCTCGATTTTTCCTGACATGTTAACTATAAAACGCCATAGGAAATTCAATTTTCCAATCAACATTTGAAGTTGCTTTTTGTTGACAGGTGGTGGTAATTCTATAATAACCTTAGCTTTGTTCTTATTTATTTCTATTCCTCTTTGATGAACCAAAAAGCCTAGGAAATTACCAGCTCTTATTTCAAAAGCACATTTCAAAGGATTCATTTTCAATTTAAACTTGTGCATTCTTACAAAAGCCTATTCTAATTGGTTTAGGTGGTTTACCTGGTTGGTCTTAATGATAACATCGTCTATGTAAACCTCTATAAATTCCCCGATCATATTGTGAAATATGAAGTTCATCGCCTTTTGATAAGTAGCACAGATGTTTTTCAAGTTGAAAGGCATGATGACCCATTTGAACGTGCCAATGGCACCAGGGCACTTGAAAGCTGTTTTATGAACGTCATCTGCCGCTATGAATATCTGATTTTATCTTGAATACCTATCCATGAGAGACATAATTTCGTTGTTTGAGGCTGAGTTGTCGCGACCCTCTTGAGGTTGTCGAGCTCTCGAGGGCTAATGGGCCGTCCTGTCTGGTCGGACGCGGGCCTCTCCCAAGGCCCATTACCCAAATCGCAACGGAGGTATGCGTGATCGACTTTCAGTGTGGTCTAGTGACATGTGCTAAGTGTGCATGCCATGGAGTCGCCACCAATCATTTTTTTAGGGTATGATTGGACCACCCAATCGAATAGTTGGGAGTTTCTATTCAATTCTGCGAGAACCAGAGAAATGGTTTCGGGGACTTAGTTACACCAACTGTCAGAGTTGACGCCCTTTCGGTACCTAAGTTGACTAAATTTTCTAGCCTGAGATTCATGCGGATGAGTAAGGTATGAAACCTAAATCTAGAAATTCATGTAGATAAGAGTGATTATCCTAGCAATCACAATCAGTAATAAAATGCCCAACTCAAGGAATCTAGATATGCAAATAAATCACATGGCATTCCTAGTAAGGTCCTATTTATCAATCACAGCTCAAGAATGATTTAGCTGTCCTAGCCATTCTACACACGATCTAACCTAAGAAAAGCATTAGGAAGCATCGAAGGAGTTCGAGAGTACTCACATGGGGTTCGCCGTGCCCTGGTTTGGTCTTGGACGAGCTATCGAGCTCATGCCGACCCGATTATATTTGGGGATCCACTCGGCGTTTTACACCATGAAATCATGTGAAACAAAAACGAAAATATTCAGCAAGGGGCATTTATTGTAGATGGTGGTCGATCTAATTGGACGTCAAGACTAAAAAAGATGTAGAAATTTACAAATTAAAATACTCGAATGACATTTTTTTGCCAAATTCAACTCTATGCGTCGTGAAGAAACACATGCAATTGAACTTAAATTTTGACTATTTATGAGTTCAAAATGTAAAAGAAATTAAAATAAAAATATTGACTATTTTTCTATATTTTTACGACATCGAACGCTATTTTTCTTCATTTTTCATGTATTTTTCTATTTTTGGAAAATATTAAAAAATATTAAAAAATATGAAAAATTATTTTTTTTTATCAAAAATGGTTCCTTTAGCTTGGTCAAGGCTACCAAAGATGATTTTTTAATTTTTTTAACTTTTTATATATTTTTTATGAATTTTTTAAAAATAAACTATGAAAGACTGATCAAAAATCAGGTGTCAACAGCTGCCCCTCTTTGAGAGGAATTTCGTCAGAGGTTTCTCTCAAAGACAAGGTGACACCTGTGTTCCGATCAACTCGACTGGGAAAAGAAAAGAAATCATGACATCCAATTTTCATGCCCATCAATGTGTGCTTTTCCTTAAAAAGAGATGTGCTCATTCAATTCCCTGATATGATGTAAGAAAGTTAAGGAGTAGATAGACTTCCCTGCCCCTTACCTGCCGAATGCTTGCGGCATTTGCTGTGTCTGATGGGTTCAAGTAGATTCCTAAGGACTTGTCATCGGAGTGTCCTGGGGATGTTAAGCTCTGACCTGTATGGTAGGTCAAACCATAATGGGATTCCTAACTGATAGGAACCTAAGGAAGACGCATCCCACATTTGGGAATTTGCCAAGGGTTTTGATCCGTGTGGTGGACTAAACTAGAAATGGCTTGCCTAATGTAAGGCTTATTAGGGAAAACGACTCCTCCCGCGTTCGGGATTCATCAAGGTTTTGATCCGTATGGTGGATCGGACCATTGGGTTGATCCTTCAGGCGGTCTCTACCAGTCCTTTGACCCTTCAGGCGGTTTCTACCATTCATTGACCCTTCATGCGGTTTCTACCATTGAGTTGACCCTTCAGGCGGTTTCTACCATTGGTTGACCCTTCAGGCGGTTTCTACCATACATTGACCCTTCAGGCGGTTTCTACCATTGTTTTGACCCTTCAGGCGGTTTCTACCATTGGTTGACCCTTCAGGCGGTTTCTACCATACATTGACCCTTCAGGCGGTTTCTACCATTGTGTTGACCCTTCAGGCGGTTTCTACCATTGATTGACCCTTCAGGCGGTTTCTACCATTGAGTTGACCCTTCAGGCGGTTTCTACCATTTATGAGATTCCAAATTGATATGAATCAAAGGATGACGTACCCGCTCTTCGGGGCTAGTCGGAGACTCGATCATTCTGTGGATCGGTCTTAGAAAAGATTTGCCTACTAAAAGGCTTCACCTAAGGATGACGCACCCAGTCTTTGGGGTGGCCAAAAGTCCTGCAGAAATCTTAGACCTGAAAAAATTTTCCTCGCCAAGAAGATATTAGTAATCTTTGGGAAGACAATAATTGTCTAACTGACAAAATTCTACGACTTAAGTTTTAGTCATGAAATGTGCATTTTGATTGTTGGAGGTTATCCAAAACATTCCTGCCATATACAGATGTGATCATAAATTCCTTGCACGGAAACTCTAGATCAAACAATTTGAAAATTTCAAAAAGAGTTTGCTCAAAACATCCATTGGAGTATTTCTCACCCAAGAAGGCTCCTCACTGCTCTGTGATAATGATCTTTAATAGGGAAAGTGCTCAATTTCCTACCGACCTGTGCCTGGGTTTCAGGATCATTCGCAACGCATACATTTCGACCGATCAGGAGGTCTTTCACGGGACCGTAGTGTTAGGCTTGGATATCGGTTTCCAAGGGGGACTCACTTTTGAGTCAAGGCCGTTGAACGAAATTTTTCACTATCTGATCCGGGTTTACAAGTCAAGAACCCTGCAAAATGAGAAAGAAATAGTCTTGCTCGTACTTCTTTGAGCTAAGTTATACATTAACCCAAGTGTCTTAGTCAGATAAGACTACTTCAGGGTTGTAACATTGGAAGGATTGGGGACCGAAAAAGGCTTATTTTTTGCCCAGAAATTGTGAAGGGTTTGACATTGGTGATCATTGCAAATTTGCCACATGTCCTTCGAAGAACATCTCCATTTCTTGAAGTGTACACTCCTCTTTTAGAGCGCACAAGGATGTTTAAAAGCGTCTCTTGTTACATTAAGAGACCGTCTGTTTGTGTGTTTGCAATTTGAGCATGACAACATTTGGAGAGTAGTCATCTTGATCTAACTCCTTTGCAGGGTCTTTTCATCGTCTCTCTAGACTTTACTGGGGATATTTTGAATAGACATCAGCCTTGCTTTTTACCAGGCACTTTGCTTTTTCTTGATGTCTAGGGATTTTTCTTTTCCCCCTTTTTTTAATCCCGTGTTTTTCTTTTCTTTTGGAGCTAGGATTTTCGGCAATCATGCTAGATATGCAACTTAAACTTTGGCACGCTTCCATTCCTAGAGTGATGTTGCCTTTGCTTTGGAATATGCAATGATCACCAATAGGTTGATGAAATGAATTTGCTGGCTCAACTTGGTTGTGCAAAGGATAACAATGTGTAGGATAGAGAAATGAATCATTCCCGTCATCCTATGACACTTGGATTATCATATAAACAACACACAAAGATTTATGTTAGTCCGAGCAAGAAAATTTCTAACCGTTTACTTTCTGATACTGTTGGACTAACCTTCATTTGCCCCAATGTGGGGTGGTTCTTGACAGGGTTGAGAATGAAAATCGCCGTTCAATGGGGTTCTCAATGGGCATCTGTAGTGTTTGGAATGAAGAAATAAATGCCTCTGTCATCTCGATCCATGTAATCGTTGCGAATGACCCTTATATCCATAGGTTAAGGTTTCGCTATCATTTCCAATCTCCTCATCTCTCAAGTGTGTATGGGACGTGTTTGGATTAGGCTCGCTTCTCTTATGAGAAAATACCCTTTTGAACAGTTCAAACGACTCTTATTGGAAAAATTCATTTCATTTCATCAAGATTTATCCTTCAAAGGGATTTTATGATGCACCATACATGTGTAATTCATGTTCAGACAATCTCATGTTTTAAAACATGAATGTCAATGAAGTAAGAATTCTATGTCTTTTTAGATGTGAGAATCGAATTAATTCTGAAAGTTTTTAATCTCCAATGAATTGGGAAAAGGGATACTTACCTGCCCATCGAGGCTGGAGATCCTGGAGATATAAAAGGGATATGTCATTGTATATTCTAAAACTTTACAAAAATTGGAACGATACATCTTACCCTTGGTCATATGCTCCAACGAGTGTACAAGGGTTGTGAAAATCTGCACTTCACATAGTAACACAAGATTGTTGGGTGTTCTAAAGTTCTTTCGACTTCTTGGTTTTTGGAGAAAAATGAAACTTACATGTGTGCCCTGATGGCGAGCTCCTGCCAAGGATAAATATTAAGCATTATTTTGGGTTTCCAAATTCAAAACAAATTGGGACGATACTACTTTACTCTTGATTTGAATTCCATTCTGCATGCCAATGTGCGGATTGTAGAAGCCGGCCCTCAAGCTTGTGGCCATGATTTCTTCGTCTGGTTGGGCAACGAATCCACCTCGAGGATTTACGTCGGAGGAGATTCATTCATCTTTTTGGGCGTGTTTCATGCACTGTTTTGTTATTTGAATGCATGGCTTCTTGGGTGCCTCATCTCTGTTCATCACCTGAGAGGAAAATAAGAGAACATTATCCCCGCATCTGATTGAAAATCATTTAGGAACGATACGTTCTTTTTACCAAATGGGTGGCTCCGCGGCCAAATGTGTTTTACATTGAAAGGATGGATTCCATTACGCTCTGCGGATGATAACTATTGCTTCGGGGACTTGCCCCATGGATCAAACGATGAATTTGATGTCTTCGGCTTCGACATGCTTTCCAGATGTAGGAATGGTTTGCCCCCATTTTCAGTGGAGATGGGTTTTGTCGAGTGGGCAAGATCAAAAACTCATCCTAGATTTGGCTTTAGTCGAAGGTTGAAATCCCGACCTTGGATAAGCGAATCATGATTCATCTCCTTCTGCTTCGGATTTGTCATTTGCGTGCTTCACATTTTACAATACCAACTTCGCCGCTTGATGAAAATGAATCGATGATTTTCGAATTGCCCCAAGTTCTATAGTCATCTGCGTCGAATCTCTTTGAACTTCATCGGGTGATAGACAAACTGATAAAATGATTTTTCAATCCTGAGATCGAACTCCTGACGTTTCGTACCACTTCCAGTTCACTGACTACCAGGACAAAGCACTATTGGCGTCCCTAACTGGTTCGTTTTTTGTTATAAAATTCTTGAAGCAGTTAGCGACCCCCATCGAGAATGAAACAAGCTCAATTTAGAGTTCATAACGACTAAAGGTCCCTTAGAACGATACAGAGCTAACCGTCTTTGAGCTCGCTCGGGCTTTTGCTCGCATTTTCCTATGTGAAGCCTTTAAATGTTTTTCTTCGTGGCGTTCAATTGATTCGCCTCGACTCTAATCTAACAAGGGATTGTCGTACTCAAGCATGATGATGCTCGCAGGTAGTACTGATCGCTGCCCCAGATTAACTCTAGGCATTAAGGAAGATTATCTTGCATGGAAGACTTTATGACAGAAAGATTAATGATACATCCATTCACATGTGCCTAGTTCCCTTGAGGATTCTCGGTGATCAGCCAGCTACACCATGAATCAGACATATAATCGTCATTTTGGATCATAACTTCATAAGTCCATCAGTTTTAAACTGATCGATCCAGATATGGAGCTCCTCATCAAGGAAATCTTTTGATTCTTCGAGCAACTGATATTCGGGTTGACCATCATCGCTTGGCGTTGAAGGATTCCTGTTTCTGTTGTGAGCGATCTGATTCTTCGAGCTAGAACCTTCGTCGTTGCTCGAGATTATAAGAGGATGATTGATCGGTTCACTATCAAAAGCACATTCCATTTGGGAATGGGAGAAACAAAAATCCTCAAAGCATCCGCCCGCTTGATCTTCCGAAATCATATGCCCAAGCCGGGCAGATCTTTGAACACTAGGCGCAATATGTTGATCGGGGATAGGAAGAGCACTAGCGAAAAGTTGCTGCTCAAACCAAGGAGTTCGTACCTGCTGCACTTGTGGCATATACTCTTGAGGGGTGCTGAGATGATTCGGGGGAATATTCTGATTAGCGCCCAAGTAGTCGATGGTGCTGCTACCAGCTTGGTCGGTGCCTAGATTCGGCAGGGTATTTCTTACTTCAGGGGCATTGTAGTTATAGCCATGCCTAGTGTTTAGGCACAAGTTGAGTTCTTTCAGGTTCAGTGCTGTGTGGCGCTGTCTTAGCGCCCTTCTGTAGCTCTTGAGGTGACTCGCGACTCCATCTTTAGTGAGTCCTGGTATGTTCATGATCTCAAGTATGCGTGTTGGATATGCTGAGTTGATCCCTAGTTGCTGAACCGCACTAAGGAACTTGAGATGAAGCTCGGGGGACCAATTGACCCTCGTCTTCTTGCGACCCGGAACAGTGTTGACAACTTGGCTATTGCTCTCTGGCCTATTTCCAGTAGAATTTGATCGAGCCGGAAATTGTTGTGGAGGGAATTCATCAGCTTTGGATTGGTCGGTCGTGATAGTAAGCTCATCGTTAAGGAAACTCCAATCATGGTGACGCATATCACATCCTTTAGAAGGCATCGATATTGACTTCGTAGAATTGATTTGTTCATGCATATCTCCAACAAAATCCGATTGTATCGAAGATGGTTCGAGGGAGTGGGGTGGTGAATGAGCATTTTCAATCCTCATATAAGGCTTATCAAGGAATATTTCGCCGAGAGTGATAAGGCCACCGCAATTAAGGCGAGCGATAGTGCTGGGAGCTTTCTTATACCTCATGTTCTCCGCTCGAAGCTTTTCATTTTCCTCCTTTAGAATCGCAAGTTCTTGACGTCTGTGTTGAGCCCTCAATTTGGCTCGCTTATTTTGAAACCAAAACTTGACCCTCAAAGGTTTCATCCCTAGCTTCTGGCCCAATTCATTTCTTTGTTTCATGTTCGGGAGAGGGCATTCACTAAAGAAAGCTTCAAGCTCTTGGATTTCATTCTGAGTGTGGCACTGGCGAAGTTTCCTTTTCCGAGATTGACCATCGCTGCTGCTGTTGTCGTCGCTGCTGAGATCCTGAACTTCGTTGCCGAAAGGGTTGGGTTCTGTGGTTCTGGTACCAGACGCCATCCTGGAATCTTCGAGATCTCTCAGTAGTTCATTTTCTGAGATTTTTGGATCAGTCGCCTCTAGCAACTGATGGTAACCCTCAAACATGTTGGATCGAAAAATGTTCGATCAATTTTTGCTCACTCAGGGTTCTCTACTCTCTCATGTATGCTCACTCTCTCTAAATTTTCTTTTGAGTGGTTCTGTATGCCCATGAAACGTTCTTTAAACATGGATGAAGATCGTCAAGCAAGCGTTGCTCCCAAGATTTCGTATTTCCCGCTTTGTCGTCTTCTTTCTTCTTTTCAACGTGGAGGGACACCAAATCGATTTCCTTTTCTCGATATCCATGTCTGTCTCCCACTTATTTTCAAAAAGGTGGAACTACGCTCGCCTCCTGCTCAATTTTTTAATATGATGGGACCGCCAAATCCTTTCGCAACTTTTTTCGATAGTTGCGCTTAACTCCCGCTCAATTTTAATATGGTGACACCGACATATCTTTTTACAACTTTTTTAGGTTTATCAAGCCTGAAATCGCGGACTGGGACAGATCTGATGGTTCACCGAAAGAGCCACCACAGCTTTACCCAATTAACTTGGCTCCACGAGCATTATTGCTGTGCCTTTCTTCATTCTCGAGTTGCTATAAAAGGAGGAGTTAATGCAGAGAAGATTAACACTCTTACATAATTGCCTTTTCTTATTTTAATCACTCTACCACACTCATCTTCTTCTCCCTCACTCCAACGAAAATGACCTCCTCTCCTATTCGCGCTTTCTCGGCCGAAATTTTGGCCCAGTGGGAAAAACTCTATAACCTCCTCGGTCGAGGCTATGCTCATATAGCCGATCACCCAGAAACTGAAGATGAAATCCGCATTTTGCTCGTGGAAATAGACACCACCTCCATCGAGGGCACTAATTTAGAGAGGGAATATAGAATCTTCCCAACCCTCTTTATAAACTTTTTAGAGACTTACCGTGTCGCTCTTCGAAAAGCTACCGTGGCTCACGTTTTGCGAGCTCGCTATGACGATCGGTCCAACTGCTTGGTGTTGGCCAACCTTGTGGCCGATAGTCACAGAAAGGCTGTTGAGTTCGCCAACAAGCGAGTCTCGATGTTGCTTCGCGAGAGGGGAAATTTGGTGGAGCGCTTGGCCTTATCCCTGACCACCTATGAGCACGACCGTCGTAATGTCGTGTTGAAGTTTCAATGTGAGTGGCAGGAAGAAAGGCTTGACAGCATTACCGCGGATATAGCCCATGGGAGAGGACTAGTTCGGGACCTGGAAATAGCCGCCGAAGATCACGGGACCAAGGTTGCCGAGCTTAAAGGGGAATGTAAACGCATTCTTCTTAAGCTTGCAGATCTCGAGTCTCGAGGTGGTGAGTATAAGCAAAGCATCAATAATATGGAGGGCCAACTTGGTTCCTTTGTGATGCTAATTAGGGCTCATTGCGGTTTTATGTTTCCACCCCGATGATTTGTATGATCTGCTTTTAAGGTCCCTCGATTGAGCGAAATGAATGAAAGCTCTAATGTGTGTGTCTCAACTTCTGTATGGCTGACTTTCTCGAACACCTGACCACTCTCAACCTAGGCAAGCTGCGCTTTGACATTGATGATTCGAGCGTGTACATCTTGATTTTTTAATCTTGCTTATGATCGGATAAAGGAACCTCCCACCGCGATTATCCACAAAAAGACTTCTCTTCTCTACTTGTTTTTAACCTGTTTCAAATGAAAAGGCATAATCAGAAGAAAGAATTTGAAAAATAAAGCATAAATCCTTTCAATTTTATGCTTACTTGTGATTAATAGGGATAAGAGCTTTTACAAGGGTTTTGGCCTTGTGCAAAAGCTTTTATCAATATTCCTCAAAGGAAAGCATATCATTGAAAGGAATGTAATTCACGATAATCGCCTTTGATCAATTCCAAGAAAATCAATGGAATGTTCAAAAGTACACAATTACGATGTGTTTTAAATTCAATTGAAGATACGGTATCCAAATTAAAGCCGTTTGCTAAGAACGAGAGTAATTTGGATATCTATCTTTTCATTAAATTTGAAAAACACGAATACTCTTGATCAATTATTGTGGATTACCAATGATGCAAAACATGCATGAACCAATTCAAGTTTATAGTTCCTTCTGGCGAAATTGGGATTGTATTGCCCTATACGGCCAAAAGGTTGTATAAGACTTCCAATTTCAATTTCATCCAAAGGAATTATAAAATTGATTTTGGAGTATTCGAGTGATTAGAAGAAATGTCACTATCACATTCCAATGACAAGTCAATAGAAATACAACAAATTTCAATCTGAATGTATATAAACACAAATAGATCCCTAATACAATCAATATAAGGGATCGGATAGAGAGGATCTCAGCAAAATAAATCCTATACAAGAAGGCTAGAAATGAAAATTAAAACAAAGGAATGTAATCTTAATACTTAGAGATGCCCCAGTTTCGATCTTTGAGACGTGACTTCAGGATCACCTATTCCAAATCGTCATCTTCATTAGATGATACCTCAATGATGTCCATAGCAGGCTCTTCTTGTCCACTTGGCGCTCGTAATGGGATGACACCATCTTCATCTTCCATCAAGAACATTGGGAGGAAAACACACCTATCTATCCTCAAAATGGCATTTAATCCAATCACTGGAATTATGCAATGAATATAATGATTAAGAGCTGTAACAAGTTCGAGGGATAGAAAAGTCTTACCAACCAAACTTAAGAGAAAATCAAGCTTCTCTGTATTTTTAGCAGTGTTAGGTATACTAACCTTCCATAGACAAACGCATGAGACAAGTGAGGGAAAACTCCTAAAAATCAAAAGATAGGGCTTGGTACCTAAAGCCAAGGTTCTCACCTCGAATTCTGGGAAGAGCCGATTCCATTGCACAACTATCGTTGCATTGGGACTCAATCCATAGTTCGAAGTGAGCGGAATTGAAAAGTGGATTACCCCATGTTTTTCCTCACGGAGATTCCATTTTCAATTCCTTCTATTGTGTTCCTAAAGAGGGCGCCTGGGGTTTTAGGCGCAATTGTGTGTATTCATTGTGTCGTGCTAAAGCAAAAGACATGCATTTTATTTAACAATCACCGCTTCAATATAAACATCCACACAATCATACATCCAAAACTCTTGCCTGCATAAAACAAAGTTAACAAGCACTTCACCCCTTATTTCTCCCGTCTACAAAAACATCTAACACATTCGTTAGCATATACACCTCACTTTCGAGAGCATCTGCATAAAATTAGGTTAGAAGAATCAATCAACTTTTTAATCGGCTCAAGTCCACTAAATGGTTAAGAACCAGTCCCCAGCAGAGTTGCCAGTCTGTCGCGACCCTCTTGAGGTTGTCGAGCTCTCGAGGGCTAATGGGCCGTCCTGTCTGGTCGGACGCGGGCCTCTCCCAAGGCCCATTACCCAAATCGCAACGGAGGTATGCGTGATCGACTTTCAGTGTGGTCTAGTGACATGTGCTAAGTGTGCATGCCATGGAGTCGCCACCAATCATTTTTTTAGGGTATGATTGGACCACCCAATCGAATAGTTGGGAGTTTCTATTCAATTCTGCGAGAACCAGAGAAATGGTTTCGGGGACTTAGTTACACCAACTGTCAGAGTTGACGCCCTTTCGGTACCTAAGTTGACTAAATTTTCTAGCCTGAGATTCATGCGGATGAGTAAGGTATGAAACCTAAATCTAGAAATTCATGTAGATAAGAGTGATTATCCTAGCAATCACAATCAGTAATAAAATGCCCAACTCAAGGAATCTAGATATGCAAATAAATCACATGGCATTCCTAGTAAGGTCCTATTTATCAATCACAGCTCAAGAATGATTTAGCTGTCCTAGCCATTCTACACACGATCTAACCTAAGAAAAGCATTAGGAAGCATCGAAGGAGTTCGAGAGTACTCACATGGGGTTCGCCGTGCCCTGGTTTGGTCTTGGACGAGCTATCGAGCTCATGCCGACCCGATTATATTTGGGGATCCACTCGGCGTTTTACACCATGAAATCATGTGAAACAAAAACGAAAATATTCAGCAAGGGGCATTTATTGTAGATGGTGGTCGATCTAATTGGACGTCAAGACTAAAAAAGATGTAGAAATTTACAAATTAAAATACTCGAATGACATTTTTTTGCCAAATTCAACTCTATGCGTCGTGAAGAAACACATGCAATTGAACTTAAATTTTGACTATTTATGAGTTCAAAATGTAAAAGAAATTAAAATAAAAATATTGACTATTTTTCTATATTTTTACGACATCGAACGCTATTTTTCTTCATTTTTCATGTATTTTTCTATTTTTGGAAAATATTAAAAAATATTAAAAAATATGAAAAATTATTTTTTTTAATCAAAAATGGTTCCTTTAGCTTGGTCAAGGCTACCAAAGATGATTTTTTAATTTTTTTAACTTTTTATATATTTTTTATGAATTTTTTAAAAATAAACTATGAAAGACTGATCAAAAATCAGGTGTCAACATGAGTCAATTAGCATATTGGCCATGGACATTTGATATTCATCTTTAGGTGTAGCGACATTAAGATCGTGGAAATCGATGCATACTCTGAGCTTGTCGTTCTTCTTTTTTATCAACACGATGTTCCATAACCACTCGACATACCTTGCCATCCTTATAAACCCAACAGAAAGAAGCCGCTCAATTTCCTCTTTGATCTTAAGGATCACCTCTGGGGTGAACCTTCTTGTGGCCTGTTGGTACAGTTGAAACCCTATTTTAATTGGCAATCGATGTTTGACCACATTGCTTGCGAGACCAGGCATCTCGTGATAATTCCAAGCAAAGAAATCTTTGTATTTTTTCAATAAATTCACCAACTGGGTCTTATATTACTGATCAAGTAACTTGCTGTCAGTAGTGGGCAAGTCTCATCCCTAAGATTCACCTCTTCCAATGGGTCTTGGGCTTGAATCACCTTGTCGTCTTTCTTTATCGGTGATTCTTCGAAGTTTAGAATACCATCGATCACCTCATTGGCTTGCTCAGCCTGCTGGGCCCTATAGGCCGCATACCTCCTAATGAGGTCTTGAGACAATCGCTGATCTTCCATCAGTAAACTCATCGAGTTGATCTCCTAGCTTCTTCCTAGGGACCCATTCGGTGTTTCCCTTTCGAAGTGGCAGAATGCAATATCTCTTGGATCAACCTCGGGAGGTTTGGAGATGCATAAGCAATCATCTGGTATGACTTTGTTTCGACCCGATATTCGAGTCCAAGTGACACAAGTCTGAGGGTTAGCTTTCACGCATTCTACTTTATCTCCATTCTAAAATGCCAGAATTTGGTGAAACGTCGAAGGAACACATTGGTTTCCATGTATCAAATCTCTTCCCAACAATAAATTATATGACCCATCAGCATTTACAACACAAAAGGATGTCCTTGATGTTTTCGATCCCACGGTCAAATTTGCTACATATATGCCTTTTACTTCAGTGATTTCACCAGTAAAATCTAACAATTGAATATTTGATGGAATAATCTCATTGTTATTTCTTCCTATTTTCTTAAAGAATCTATTTGGGATAAGATTCAATGTTGAACCGCCATCGACTAACACCTTCATCACTGATCGCTCGTTTATTTTAACATTAATATTGAGTGACCTTAAATGAGTCGAGACATCATCAAGAGGTTTCTTGAATTCCACCATCTCTTCATTGTCGAAACGAAACTGAGCACCCTCCTTCTCTTGTATTGTAGCCTCATCATCGTGACTAATCGAGGACGATTCTAGCCGGAATTCATTGAGAAACTTAACTTGGACCATACAAGAGCTTATAGGTGATACTAACCCACTTATAGGAGTTCTGAACCGAGATTTTGATGCCGTCGATTCTTAAAACTCCGGCTGCATGGGATCCCCTTTTTGAGCAAATGGTATTTCCTCTGGTTTGTACCTCTAAAGAAAACTTTCAGCTCGTCGAAATCTAGGGCGATTTGTAGCCATCATCGTTGGTTCAAGTCCAACTTGTTGTTGCAACAAGCGAGTTCTTCTTTTCCCATGCACTAATCTATTCTTGGTACGAGTCATAACCTCTTCTTTCTTTTGGGCCTCTGTTACTTCGTACCAAGATCCTTCTAAGGAGTTACTTGGTATCTTAAGAGTTTGTGGACGATGCGGTCTACTTTGAGATAGTAATCCCGGCTGTTGTCCTTGTCGAACTCTTTTCCCCATCCATATGGGGCCCTTTCATGAGTATGAATGGGTGGAAAGCAGTAGCTCACATAATAGTCAAATTTTCCACTAGGCTCTTCTAACGTGCCGATAGAAGGATGCCCATCCTCATACCTTTGCTTAAATGATTTATAATCCTTCTGTTGAGGAGGAAGTTTCTTGGACACTGCATTTCTGGTCTGGGGTTGCTTTTGACCTTTCCGACGAATTTAATTGTCCCTTCGGTAATCTTCTTCGTGTAGATCTATATTTGAAGCGGAAACAAGCCTGAACTCGATGAGCAGGTATGCTATTCCCAAATACATGGCGTTCTTGGCCTTAAACAATTGACTACTTTTTAGCTCACTCAAGCTCATTCTTGAGGCTCAACCCTTAAGGTGCTAGAAATTTTTGATTCACAGGTTCCACATAGTGGCAAGTGAAGAGCATACTGGACCAAACCAATCGTACTACTGAATCAACAAGAGGATTCTGATATGTGAAGAACCATGCCTATAGGAAAGAAGAAGAAATGGAACTTAGAAACTCATGGTTTAGAAAACACACCGATGTCTCATAGGAGGCAAAGTTCTGCCTTTTTCACGACTTCGGGCTGCCTTTTATAGGCATTACAAACAAACTGAGACATAAAGACAATGGATATGCAGATCCAATGAAAAAGATAAAAAAAGTCTTCGAGTGAACAATACTGCTACAGTGCCAAACATGCTACAGTACCTGATACAGTACTAAACAGTAAACTGCTACAGTGCCAAACAGTGATGAATATTGTTGGAGAACAGTAATTTTTGGAAAAAGTCGTCCGAAGTTTGCAGGAATGTTGGCAGTTTTACCTGCTTTATTTAAGGCAAAGATTTTAACTAAGACTTTGACATACAACTAATACATACGTGAAGTCTGAGCGGTTCAAAGCTGACGGCGATCTAGGTCTGGATGATAATTGGCATCGTCAGAGTCGGAACTGTCTGGGCCGTCTTTATCTCTTTTGTATTTGTTCCAATACCACTGTTCTTCAAGCTAGGACAGTCTGATATCTGGATCATCAAATAGTGGGGGACTATCTACTTGTTCTACCCCGTATCTTTCTGCTGACAGAATATCTTCCATGGTGACCGGGTCTTGCAGATCTTGTTGAGGGTCTTAATCAGAGCTGGATGGCATTTGAGGCTGGGGCCTGTCGCGACCCGTCCGAAATCGGACGCGGCTAATGGATTACCGATCGCTGGCTTTGGATCGGCGCGGGCCCTCCCAGGCCCATACCAAATCGCGGCGGGTAGCATTTTTCAAAGGATTCGACGATAAGAGTCGATCGCTTTCGACCTTAGTGTGGTCGTGGTGGCATGTGCAACTTGTGCATAGCTTATAAAAACCAAGAATTGAAAATTAAAAGACTCGAGAAGGATTTTTTTAGGCTCGTTTCGGTTTTAGGTTTGTGAAGGAACCCCATGAATCGAGCCAAATTTCCCTGATAAAAAATGAAAATATTAAAGAGGGAATTAAAATAAAATTTCTGAATATTTTTGTGTAATTTTATGGTATTTTTTCTAATTTTTTGGGTATTTTTATAATTAAATAAATTCCAAAAAAATATTAAAAAATACAAAAAATATTTTTTGTTCAAAATTGGCTCCTAAGGCTAGGCTAAGGCTTCCAAAGTTGATTTTGTAATTTTTTGATCTTTTTTGATATTTTTAATTAATTTTAGAAATAAAAACTAAAATAAAAGATAGTCAAAAATCAGGTGTCAACAGCTGCCCCTCTTTGAGGTTGAGCTCGTTAGAGGTTGCTTTCAAAGACAAAATGACACCTGGATCTTGACTGACTCGACTGGGGAAAAGAAATGCTATGACATTGGATTCTTAAGCCTTTTGATGAATGCTCAAATTAATCACCGGTTTACTCTCGCAATTCGAACATGGGCCGGAGTGAGAGAGGCTTACCTGAAGCTCGCCTGTCAGATGCTGCCGGTTGCGACGACTTTCAAGAAGATACCTAGGGCTTGCCAGGACACCCTAGGAAAATTAAGCTCTGACCTGTATGGTAGGTTATACCATTATGGGGTTCTTTAATGGTAGGAACCTAAGGAAGGCGCATCCCATGCTTTGGGATTTGCCAAGGATTTTGATTCGTATGGTGGATCGGACCTTTGTATTGATCCTTCAGGCGGTTTCTACCTTTGGTTGAGTTTGACCCTTATGGCGGTTTCTACCTTTGATTGACCCTTCAGGCGGTTTCTACCATCAAGTTGACCCTTCAGGCGGTTTCTACCTTTGGTTGACCCTTCAGGCGGTTTCTACCTTGAGTTGACCCTTATGGCGGTTTCTACCATTTTTGACCATTCAGGCGGTTTCTACCTTTGAGTTGACCCTTATGGCGGTTTCTACCTTTGAGTTGACCCTTCAGGCGGTATCTACCATCAAGTTGACCCTTCAGGCGGTATCTACCATTGATTGACCCTTCAGGCGGTTTCTACCATCAAGTTGACCCTTCAGGCGGTTTCTACCTTTGGTTGACCCCTTAGGCGGTTTCTACCTTGAGTTGACCCTTATGGCGGTTTCTACCATTTTTGACCCTTCAGGCGGTTTCTACCTTTGAGTTGACCCTTATGGCGGTTTCTACCTTTGAGTTGACCCTTCAGGCGGTATCTACCATCAAGTTGACCCTTCAGGCGGTATCTACCATCAAGTTGACCCTTATGGCGGTTTCTACCATCAAGTTGACACTTATGGAGGTTTCTACCATGCAGTTGACCCTTATGGCGGTTTCTACCATCAAGTTGACCCTTATGGCGGTTTCTACCATGCAGTTGACCCTTATGGCGGTTTCTACCATCAAGTGAGACTCCAGACTGATAGGAATCTAAGGATGACGCGCCCGTTCTGTAGGGTTTGTCGGAGACTCGATCGTTCTGTAGATCGGTCTTGAAAAAGGTTTGCCTACTAAAAGGCTTTGCCTAAAGATTGACATATCCCGTCTTGTTGGGACTAGTCGAAGACTCGATCGTTCGTCCGTAGATCGGTCTTGGAAAAGGTTTGCCTACTAAAAGGCTTCGCCTATGAAATGACATATCCCGTCTTGTTGGGACTAGTCGAAGACTCGATCGTTCGTCCGTAGATCGGTCTTGGAAAAGGTTTGCCTACTAAAAGGCTTCTCCTATGAAATGACATATCCCGTCTTGTTAGGACTAGTCGAAGACTCGATCGTTCGTCCGTAGTTCGGTCTTGGAAAAGGTTTGCCTACTAAAAGGCTTCGCCTATGAAATGACATATCCCGTCTTGTTGGGACTAGTCGAAGACTCGATCGTTCGTCCGCAGATCGGTCTTGGAAAAGGTTTGCCTACTAAAAGGCTTTGCCTAAAGATTGACATATCCCGTCTTGTTGGGACTAGTCGAAGACTCGATCGTTCTTCCGTAGATCGGTCTTGGAAAAGGTTTGCCTACTAAAAGGCTTCGCCTATGAAATGACATATCCCGTCTTGTTGGGACTAGTCGAAGACTCGATCGTTCGTCCGTAGATCGGTCTTGGAAAAGGTTTGCCTACTAAAAGGCTTTGCCTAAAGATTGACATATCCCGTCTTGTTGGGACTAGTCGAAGACTCGATCGTTCGTCCGTAGATCGGTCTTGGAAAAGGTTTGCCTACTAAAAGGCTTCGCCTATGAAATGACATATCCCGTCTTGTTGGGACTAGTCAAAGACTCGATCGTTCGTCCGTAGGTCGGTCTTGGAAAAGGTTTGCCTACTAAAAGGCTTCGCCTATGAAATGACATATCCCGTCTTGTTGGGACTAGTCGAAGACTCGATCGTTCGTCCGTAGATCGGTCTTGGAAAAGTTTTGCGTACTAAAAGGCTTCGCCTATGAAATGACATATCCCGTCTTGTTGGGACTAGTCGAAGACTCGATCGTTCGTCCGTAGATCGGTCTTGGAAAAGGTTCGCCTACTAAAAGGCTTTGCCTAAAGATTGACATATCCCGTCTTGTTGGGACTAGTCGAAGACTCGATCGTTCGTCCGTAGATCGGTCTTGGAAAAGGTTTGCCTACTAAAAGGCTTCTCCTATGAAATGACATATCCCGTCTTGTTGGGACTAGTCGAAGACTCGATCGTTCGTCCGTAGGTCGGTCTTGGAAAAGGTTTGCCTACTAAAAGGCTTTGCCTATGAAATGACATATCCCGTCTTGTTGGGACTAGTCGAAGACTCGATCGTTCGTCCGTAGATCGGTCTTGGAAAAGGTTTGCCTACTAAAAGGCTTCGCCTATGAAATGACATATCCCGTCTTGTTGGGACTAGTCGAAGACTCGATCGTTCGTCCGTAGATCGGTCTTGGAAAAGGTTTTCCTACTAAAAGGCTTCGCCTAAAGATTGACATCATTGAAGTCTCTTTTGGAAGGTTCACCTAACTTTAGGTTAACCTGATTGCTATTCTGGGATTTAGGGGTTACCTGAAATCTTGCAGAAGGCTGAATTGTCCTTTCGACATGCGAGGTACCTTTCTGGGATATGGGGACTCCAATTATCCTGCAGAAAGCTGAAACCTGCAAACGTTTCATTAAAAAGGTATCAGTTTGGGACCTGGGTTCTCCAGGGATCCTGCAAAACATGTCCCTATGATCTTTTCGACGGAGCAAGGCATCCTTCCGGGATTATGGGTTCTCCACGAAATCCAATAGAAGCTTAAGCCTGCGCACTCCACTTCACGGCGCAGAATATCCATCTGGGATCTGGGGTTACCAAAATCCTGCTGAGATATCAAATATAGGCACCGCCTTTCACTGGGCATAGGTTCTTTTGGGATTTGGGGTTTCCAAGGATCCTGCAAAAGTTCGAACCTGAAAGATTTCTCTTCACCATGAAAATGTTAGTAATCTTTGGGAAGACCACGGCTGTCCATTTGACAAAAATCGTGTGACTTGAGTTTTAATCATGAAATGTGCATTTTGATGCTGGAGGTTATCCAAAGCATTCTTGCATAATGCAAATGTTATCACAAATTCCTTGCATGGAAAATCTGGATCAACAGTTCAAAAATTCCAAAAAGAGTTTGCTCAACACATCAATTGGAATATTTCTCGTTCAAGAGGTCTTCTCGCCTGTTTTGAGATAGTGGTTTTTATAGGGGATGCACTCAATTCCCTACTAACCTGTGCCTAGGTTTTAGGCTCATTCGCAGCGCATACATTTTGATCGGTCGGGAGGTCTTCCACGGGACCGTAATGTTGGGCTTGGATATTGGTTTTCAAGGGGGACCCGCTTTGGAGTCGAGGCCATTGAATGAAAGTCTTCACCATCTGCTCCAGGTTTACAAGTCGAGAACCCTGCAAAATGAGAAAGAAATAGTCTTGCTCGTACCTCTTCGAGCTAAGCTATATGTTAACCCAAGTGTCTTAGTCAGAGAAGACTGTTTCAGGGTTATGATGTTGGTAGGATTGGGGACCGGAAAAGGCTTGTTTTTGGCCCAGAATTCATGAGGGGATTGACGTTGGTGATCATTGCAAACTTGTCACCTGTCTTTTCCATTCTGCATCTTCAATTTTTGAGGTGTGCAACCGCTTTTGAGGTGTGCACAAGTCCTTTAGAGAGTGTCTCTTGTGGTATTAAGAGATGGACAACTCTACCTGTGTCTTTGCTCCGTGTCTGACACCATTTGGAGGAGCGGCCTCTTTGATCTGACTCCTTTAGGGGTCTTTCTCTCTTCCCAACTAGTTTTCATTGGGGAATCAAACAAACAGTTTTCATGAGCATCAGCCTTGCTTTTACGAGGCACTTTGCTTTTTCTTGGTGCTGGGGATTTTTTCATTTTTTCATCATCATCATTTTTTTTTAAAAAAAAAGCACCCCATTTTTCTCATCTTCAGGGGATCGTGTTAGACACGTGACCAAAGTCTAACAAGCTTAAGCATTAGCTTAGGAATTTCTTCGCAAACTCCAAGTCTTGAACTCTTCCGTTTTTGAAGTGACGATGCATTTGTCTTGGAAAGTGCAATGATCACCAACGGGTCTATGAAATGAATTTGCAGGCTCAATGTGGCTATGCAAAGGATGAATGTGTATGGGATAGGGAGATGAATGCTTCTCGTCATCCTATGGCACTTGGATTACCATATAAACAATACACAAAGATTGATGTTAGTCCGAGCAAGAAAAATTTCTAACCATTTTCTCCTGATGCTGCTGGACTTACTTCCTTTCTTGCCCCGATGTGGGGTGGTTCTTGACAGAGTTAAGAATGAAAACCGTCGTTCAAATGGGTTGTCAATGGTCACCTGTAGTGTTTAGGGATAGGAAACGAATGCATCTGTCGTCCCAATCCATGTAATCGCTGCGAATGGTCCCTACTTCCGTAGGTCCAGATTTCTCTCTCTCAAGTGTGCATAGGACGTGTTTGGATTAGGCTTTGCCTCTCGTCTTTTGAGAAAACGTCATTTTGAAAGTTTTGAACAACTTTTGATTGGAAAAATCTCTTTCGTTTTCTCCAAAAATTTTACCCGTCAAAGGGATTTTATGATGCACCATGCATGTTCTTATTCATGTTCAGACAACCTCCTATTTCAAAACATGAATGCCAATGAAGTTAGAATTCTGTCTTTTCCAGACATCAGATTCTGAAAACTTTTCTCTGTTTTATTTGTCCAGCGCACAAATGATTCACTTGCCCCAGTTGCGCGTGATTTGTCATAGCTAGGTGACACTTGTCCCAGCTAACTTCATTCTGCATTTTGCTGCAATCATCATCCTCTTTAGGGATGTCTTCTCTCCCGGGATCTATGGTGGCGTCTTACTGACGTATTCATCTCTTTCGTTGATAATTGACGCGCCACATTTGATGGGGGGTCGTTTCAATATCGTATACTGATGTGGACGATGAATGTTGCTTCATCTTGTCTGCACTTGTGGGTGTGAGATGATCCTCGATCAAGTCAACAACTGTTTTGCCTCAGTTGGGCGGTGTTCGTCTTGACAACACGCCCTAGCACTTTCCGTGTTTGTTGGAAATTTTCAATTCAATTTTGGCAACGTCCATGCACCTGCACATGAAGAAACAGGTGTAGGTCCTTATTTGACTTCATTTGGAATTTTAGGAAGGAGATACTCCCTTTGAGGCTTTGTCCTTCCGACATTTGAAGGAACGGTGTTTTTCAAGTAGTTCGCCCCAGGCAAGCTTGTCTGGGTGTTTGTCATCTCTGGGTTTAATGACCCTGGTCTGATGCGCTTTCATGGGGGATCATGAGAGTTTGCCCCCGGCTTGGCTCCTCGAAGCAAATGGGGGAGCCCGCTCCCATGAATTTTGTCGATTCTGGTCATCTATCTCAATTGCCAGAGTTTTCGATTATTTTTTCTCTATCCCTAGACAGCTTGATAGTCTGGGGATTTGTCGTGTGGAGATTTGGTAATTCTCTCGATCACAGTCGCCATTTGAGGTATTCGATGTTCCTGTTGAAAAGAAGAAATCTCATGAGTAAAGGGCATGTACAATTGACTATTGGAGTCGATACAATTTACCCTTGAAAATTATCCTGCGGGAACCGGCATTTCTTCCTTTGGGTTCTCTGTATGCAGGATATGTGCACGATGTACATGATGCATGTTAGGTATGCTCGCAACGAAAAATGAGTTCGTGCTTTTCACTCTATTCAGAGAAAGCATTTTTATCAGATGTGTCAATCTGCAAAACTTGAAATTTTCTTTTCAAGTGGTCTTTTCACAGAGATTTCTAAATGATGAGAAACTTCTTCAGGTTTTCTCAAAGGTTTTGTTCATAAATTGAGCCATTAGAACGCTCTTGAAAATATTTAGCCACAGTGCATGTCTGAGATGCCATGAAAAGGGGTACTCCCTGTTTTTCATTCGAAAGCACTGCAGCCTGAGTCCTCTGCTTTTGATCATCATCTGAGAGGAAAAGGAAGGGGAGCATTACTCTCATATCAAGAAAATAATTATTTTGGAACAATACGTCCTTTTACCGAATGGATGGTTCCGCATTGCTCTTCTTCTCATTTAGAAGGGCTTGATGCATTTTGCTTTTGATTGATTACTCCATTTCATCCCGCTTCATGGGTGATAACTATTACTTTAGGAACTTTCCCCGTACATCCCCATAGTGAATTTGGCATATCCGACATTCGGTACCCTTTCTAGGTAGAGAGTGATTTGCCCCCGGCAACTGAGTGATTCGTCTGGGCTGGCTAACTTAGTCGCAGGCAGTTTGAACATGCCGCGTTGATGCATTCATGCTCAGTTGGAGTCGGTCCACCCCCTGCCAGGTGATTTTGGCACTTCGCACCTTTCGAATTCTCTAACGTCTGGTATCTACTATGTATTTTCGTTTGTGACACCAGATGATATGATCTTACGATCTTCCGAATATCTTAGCATTTGATGTTCCGCAACGTTTTGGCTCTTCTTGATCTCATCAATACGTTTTGATTTCTTCATGCATCTTTTGCCTTGTCATCATTTCATGACGTCCCTCGAGCATCTTGTTATTTGACATCAGCAAGCATGGGTTTACTTGTGGCTGAGTACTTCAACATCCTGAAGTGTTACTTCACAGGCAACAATTTCCTTCATTGTGTCCTATCGTATTCACCTTACGCTTTAACAATCTTTTATTCCACCTATGCGATGAAATGAATGAATGAGTCGATTGTTGCATAAGGAGCTTTAATTGAAACGACTACGGATTTACTATCCCCGCTCTAGTCACTTATGGCCTCCAAGATGCTGGAAATTTCTCAGTGGGCCCGTTCATTCTCGTCATCACCTGCAAGAATGGGAAACCATATCAGCTCGTGAACCAGTCAGTCCGATTTGGAACGGATACAACTTTTTCGACTTAGGGGGAGCCAATCCTAATTAGGTTGCTCCTTCTTCATAATTTGATTCATTTTGTCATTGGAATCCCAATGGGTGACATCTGCTGAAGGCGCATTTCTTTTCATCTTATAGGGAAGACAAATTTTCCTTCGTTTGGCTTTGACCATCTTATCCTGTAGACAAAAGACTTAAAGGTCCCCGTCAGGTATAACATTCGACAGGCTTATTGGAACGATTACAGTTTCACCATCGTTTTATGATCATCTTGCATGTGATCGGATGAGGGCATTTTCGACAAATATATGCCATGTAAAACATGTCCCTTGTGTCTATCCACAAATGGATTTTCCTTCTCTACCTGTTTTTCACCTGAGAGGAAAAGATAGAAAATATTATGCCGGTATTTGATTGAAAATCAATTAGGAACGACATGTCTTTGCACTTGATCCGGCTGCCCCGGTCAGGTGGCGTTTGCCCTAGTCGACTGCTTTGATCTTTTTCACAATTTTTACGGTTCCCTTTTCAATTAGGGGATATCTTCCGTTTGGAGCTTCCTGTCTCTTTTCATCTTGGCGGGCTTTGCCCCCAGTATGCCGTCTTAGTGAGAAGTTGACTCCTTTGTCTGTCTTCAAACACCTATCCTAGTGGCTCGAGTTGTCGGCCAGTTTCAATCTTCTTGAAGCACCACTCTTGAGGATCAATAAAACATAGTCAGCAAATTTTCAAAATTAGATTACAACTAATTCTTTTCCGCACGTGGCTCCTTTGATTGCATGCTGTTCCACGCCTCGAAAGATGGCAATAGGAAATACGCCCTTTTTCAGCTGACTGTTTTTCTTGATGATTCCCTGGTCGGACAGTCAGGTTAGAATTTAAGGTTGTCGGGGTACCCCCTGTGTGGTGAGGATGAGTGTCTTCATTTCTGTCATCATTGCGAGCACCTGAGCCAACTGACTCTCCAGGGTGGTCAAGCGCTTTTCTATGCCATCCTGGTCCATTTTAACTTGCGACTGATTCTTCACACAAGTCCCCGAATTTTGATTCTGGAAATTACCTGTTCGAATGACAGGAATATGTCAGAAAGGGAAGTAAAGCATAAATCCTTTCAATTTTATGCTTTCTTGTAATTAACGAAGATAAGGACTTTTACACAAGCCTTAACCTCATGTGAAAAATTCTTATCGATGTTTTTCAAGGGAAAACATAAAACTAAAAGGAGCGTAATCCTTGGTTATCACTTTTGGTAAATCCCTAGAAAATCTGTGGAATTTCCAAGAAGATAAAAATGCAATTCCAATGTGTCCTAAATTCGATTAGAGATAGGACATCCAAATTGAAATGATTTCACGAAGGTAATTTGGGTATCATGTCTCTTCTTGAATTTAGGAAACATGGACGACTTTAGTTAATTACCAAGGATTACCAATGATGCATGCTACAGACCGCTTCAATTCCATGTCCGGCGTACCATGAAATGAATGTTAGATTCTCGTACTTGGGTTAAACATGCCAAGTGTGAGTTCTAATGAAAATTTCATCTGGGTAAGACACGCAATTGAATCGGAAAATCTGAATGGTTGAGAGAAATTCCAGTGTCACATTCCAATGTCAAGACACTTAGACAAGACTTAGGAATCGAGGTGTAAAAGATAGATGGGAGACCCACAGACGGGTGCTCCTTACAGACTCGATGATCCTGATAAAGAAAGGGGACAATTGGAATGTAGCCCTTAAGAACCTAAAGAGATGCCCCAAGTCGGGTCTTCAAGGGACGACGCTGGGTGTCTTTGGTTCGGCCCTTCGGATCTTTATTTTTCGTCAGATGCCCTTTTGATGATGCCCGGCAGGTGTCTCAGATTTGCTGTTATTGCATGTCCTTCAATTTCCGGTAAGGTTACTGGATCATTCCTTGGACAGCTCGAAGATGGTAAACTCCGTTGAATGTCCCGACAGTCTGATGGCGGATTAAGCGTCGCTCATACTTGAATACGTCCGGGATGTGGGACCGACTTGGAGAGATCATCTCTTTTATCTATACTTTAAAATGGAATTGAACTCAACCATCGGACTCGATGAATGCAACATGTTGTGCAAAATGAAAGGCTGCAAGTGAATTTAAATAGAAATGGCATGACCTTACCATGAGAGGTACCCAATGATTTTTTTTGGTTTTAGGTATACCAACCATCCATATACATGCGCATGAGACAAGTGAGGCTTGACTCTAGAAATCAAAATGGCTTAGGTGAGGAACCTAGAGGCTTCCCTCTATCCGAGTCGATAAATTCGTCCATGAGCGCAATCCACAACAAATGGATAAAAGTCTCGACTTGGATAGTGAGTGGGATCGAATATGGTCGACCCCAGCGCAATCCACGCTAGAGCGTTGCATATCGATCCCTGATCTATGGCTACCTAAAAAGGTGATTTCGCGGCCTGGGTTTGGGCGCTTTGTGCAAAGTGTCGTGATCCTCAAATATGCAGTGAATCATGCGCAACAATTTATATATCAATCGGCGCTTCAAATCATCCATATAACATACATTCCTACGCCCATCCTGCATAAGACAATGTTAATCACAGACTACACCCCTTATCACTCCAATCTGCAAAAATATATAACACCTATCGTGAGCGGACTTACCTCACCTTCAAGATATATAAAAGGGTTAGAAAAATCACTCGACGTTTTAATTACAGCCTAAGTCCACTTGAGGTCCAGAACCAAGTGTTCTAGAACAAACTCCCCAATGGAGTCGCCAGCTGTCGCGACCCGTCCGAAATCGGACGCGGCTAATGGATTACCGATCGCTGGCTTTGGATCGGCGCGGGCCCTCCCAGGCCCATACCAATCGCGGCGGGTAGTATTTTTCAAAGGATTCGACGATAAGAGTCGATCGCTTTCGACCTTAGTGTGGTCGTGGTGGCATGTGCAACTTGTGCATGCATTTGGAGTCGCCACCGGTCTTTCTTGGAGGGTAGACCGGAAACCTTACTGACCGATTGGGAGAGATCGATCAATTCTGCGGAACCAGAGATTTTGGGTTCGGGGACTTGGTTACGTCGGTGTCATTACCAACGCCCTTTCGGTACCTAACGCGAGTGATTTTCCTGACTAAGAGTTCATGCAGGCGCAATTTTGGGTGAGATAGGTATGAGTCAGGGTTTCATGCAGATTGGAAGACTGGTCCTATCAAATCACAGTCAATATAATGAAAGCGCAAGTCAAGTGCATAAATAAATCATGTGAATGCACATCAATTTCAATCATTGGCCTCCTAGTATAGCCATAAGGGCTTAGGGAAGATGTGATTTAGGGCTAGGGGTAAAATGGGAAGATTCGGGGACAATTAGCCCAAAGGGCAAAATTGTCATTTTTGGAAGGTTTGGATATGAATTACCCAAAATATTCCATGGCCAGTTGATTGTGGCCATTTCCTATTTTTGAGAATTTTTTGGAATTTCTGAATTTTTTGAATATTTTATGATTTTCTATTTTTTTATTGATTTTTTGAATTTTTATTATTTTTTGTTATTTTCTGAATTTTTTAATATTTAAAAATATTTTCTGGGCCGGGTCAGACCCTGCCCGCGCCTCTCGGGCGCCCGGCCCGACCCTAGGGGTCGACACCGGCCTAAAACGACACCGTTTTATATTTTAAAATATTTTTTCCTATTTTTTTAACAATTTTTTAATTTTTTTATCTATTTTATTTAATTATCCGAAAATTCCCTGGATCGGGCGGCTCTCATTGCGCCACGTGGCCTCATCCTGTGCGTCCGATCTTCCACTAGATCGGACGCTCCAGAGAGAGCCACGTGGCTCGATCATAACCGTCGGATCAAAAATCAATTTATTTTCTTTTTTTAGAAAAACCTACAAATCGGACGCTCCAGATTGTGCCACGTGGCTACTCCTGGTGCGTCCGATCTTGGACAAGATCAGACGATCCTCAGAAAGCCACTTGGCACATTCTCGACCGTCGGATCGATTTTTAATTAATTATCCGAAAATCATTTATTTTATTCCGAAAATCATTTTTTAAATTTTCCAAAATTCCAGGATCGCGACACGTGTCGCGATCCAGGCCGTCCATTTCGTTTTGTTTGCAAATAAACGGACCGGTCCCACCCGGCTGACGTGGCGCCTACGTGGCCGGCCACGTCAGTCGTTGACCGGTTGACCGAGACACAGTCGCCGGAGAAGACGACCGGCGACTCGCCGGAACAGTGATTATTCCGGCGAAGTCACCGGAATGGGCAAACCGGGTCCAAAACTTCATATTTTTCGCTCGTTTTTACACCATTCGACTCCCCTCAAGCCCACAGTCAACATACAAACAAAATATGGCGCCGTGCACGTCCGGAAACCGGCGAACCGAACTCCTCCGAACCCGACTCCGGCGATGTATGTGCAGAAAATTTTTTTACCCTTCAAACTCGGTTCCAACCGTTCACATAGCATCCAAGGGAGGTTTGAGGTCTTACCTGGGGTCCCTTGATGGTCTGCGGCCGTCGGAAGTCCCTCGCCAAGCTCCCGTCCGAACCGTGGCCGACGGTACCCCCGAGCTCGGTTTTCATCGCACCACAATGCAAAAACAAGGGCAAGTCGAACGTGAGGAGGATTCTAGAGAAGTTTAGGGACAAAATGTGCACCAAATAAAGGTCGGGGAGCCCCGGCCGAGACTAAAAAAATGCAAAGCCCATTCGGGCATTTCGTCGAACAGTCGGCGTGCAATCAAGAAATGGTGGTCGGAGGAGAATACCGACCTGTCTCCGGCCTGTCGACGGCGGTCCACGTTTCGGTGAAGCTTAGTGTGGTATCTTGAAGGTTGAGGACGCCCGCTCTTCCTCGGTTTTTCGCAAAAAGTCCCCCTCTCTCTCTTGGCCGATTCTCGGTTTTAACCGAGAATCTTGCCGGTTTTCGTGGCCGACCGGCGACCTCGACGCCCGCTCCATGTCCAGAACACGAGCATGGGTCTCCACTGATGTCCCCCACGTTCGTTCCCCTTTTGTTTCTCCCGAAAATCGCACACCCCATCTCCCCCTGTTTTTTTTTGTTCCTCCCACGCTCGGCCAAGTGGTCTGCAACAATGTTGCAGACCCGGTCGGACCGGGTCGGGTCGGGTCTGACCCGACCGACCCGGTTCGAACAATTCTCCCTAATTGGGTCCCAAATTGACCTATTTTCGTGAAGTTGATGGCATAATCAGACTCCTTGACATATTTTCTATCAAATAAGGGCATTTTCACGAATCAATTGATTGGAATTTTGTGAAAACCACAAATTGTCCCTAGGATCCGAAAATGAATTTTGCCAAATCGACGGTCCAAAAGACCGAATTAGCCCGAATTGAGGCCACCAGTGGATTCAGAATGATGAACACTATAGGCTAGAGATGTTTAATTTTGATGGGTGTGCCCGTGTGAAATTTAATTTCAAAAATTGTGAAACCAGGGACTAAATTGAAAGATTTTTATGCAATTAAGCCCTTTTGGTTAAAATTGGTCAAATTGGAGGTCAAATTGACCCAATTGCATTTCAATACTTTAGAGTCCAATGTCATAGCTTATAAAAACCAAGAATTGAAAATTAAAAGACTCGAGAAGGATTTGTTTAGGCTCGTTTCTGTTTTAGGTTTGTGAAGGAACCCCATGAATCGAGCCAAATTTCCTTGATAAAAAGTGAAAATATTAAAGAGGGAATTAAAATAAAATTTCTGAATATTTTTGTGTAATTTTATGACCACGGATGGTATTTTTTCTAATTTTTTGGGTATTTTTATAATTAAATAAATTCCAAAAAAATATTAAAAAATACAAAAAATATTTTTTGTTCAAAATTGGCTCCTAAGGCTAGGCTAAGGCTTCCAAAGTTGATTTTGTAATTTTTTGACCTTTTTTGATATTTTTAATTAATTTTAGAAATAAAAACTAAAATAAAAGATAGTCAAAAATCAGGTGTCAACAGGGCCACATCTAAAGTTGAGGCCACATAGAGTTGGATGGATCGTCTTGGGTGGTTGATGCAATATCCTGAGTAGGATAAGAATTTTGAGATAATGGTACTCCCCGAGGGTCTAGAGTGTCGGTGTCCATAGAAGAGCCTGACTGGCTTCTTCTATATTCTTCTAGAGCTTGGATGGTCCGAGGGTGAATTTTGGGCCTATCCCACGAGAGGTTCGTGTGCTGGTATGGCCAAATCTCGAGGGGAGCTTCTTGATTTTCTTCACATAAAACTCGCTGGAGTTCTCTGTACTCATGCTGCATTAGTGTGATGGATTTGGGAAGTGTTGTGTGGAACCGAAAAATCTGTCTATAGACGTTGGGTTTGAAGGTAGTACTGCCATAGGACAATACTTTGTCTCATACATCTCCTGTTGGACTAAAGAAAGCCCAAGGTCTATGGAAAATGACTGTGGTGTGTCTTTCTGGTTCAGCTCTTCCAAAACGCCTTTGGAAAATGAAGTTGTTCTTCCATGCTAAAGGTTGGAACCAAGTGAGCATCTCTGTCAAGCCTTTCTGGTTTGAGAAATCTCCCGTGAGTGCTCTGAATAGGACTCGAACAATCTTGTATGTGGGAAATTCAATAGCAACAACATACACATTGAGAAAATACCAAAAGAACCATTTGAGATCTTTAGGGAAATCATGATCAGGAGACCATCGCAAAATATGAATGAATGGATAATCTGGATCAAGACCATACGGTCCTAACATCAATTCGCCATAGGTGCTGAATACGCGGAAATGGTACATATGCATGTAATACTTCAAATTCTCAGAGAAATTACTTTCTGCAATTTCTCTTGAAACTTCTGGAGGATAACTAAGAGAATTCCATGGTGTATCTCGCATAAGTGTAATGTGAAATGTTCCTGCGTTCAATGGATTTCTACGAATATACATGTTGATGGATTCAACCGGCTGCTTTGGTTTGGATAGGAAATCTGCAAGGACATTCTTCTTGCCTGAAATGTGTCTAGAATCAAAAGAATATTTTGAGAACCATTCAGCCCACCTTAACAGCTGAGGGTGAGGGATCTGTTTCTGCTTAAATTTGAGCATATGGAAAAATGAAGACATATCCATTTCTACCATAAAGTAATGGCCAATAAGGTGGTATTCAAACTTCTTGATGTCGTATTTCACTGCGAGAATCTCCTTAAAAGTGGAGTGGTAATGCATTTCTATAGGGGTGAATCTTTCACTTTCGTAAGCACAGATGAAGTGCTTACCTTTGATTTCTTCAAGGAGAATGGCTGCCCAATATTTATCGCTAGCATCTGTTTGCAAAATTCTTTGACCTATAGAAGGAATTTGCAAAGGAGGAAGATGCTGCAAAATTTCTTTGAAATGAGCTACTGCTTGTGTATGCTTTTGGCCCCAAGGGGGAACATATTTCTTCAACATCCTCTGAAGAGAATAGATCACTTTGGAGATCTTTGGAACAAAGTCTCGGATATAATTGACAATTCCAAAAAAAGTTTGGACTTGGTTAATGTCAAATTCTCAAGGGAAATTTTTTGAAGTTCTTCTACAAGGTGAGGTCCTGGACAATAGGTACATTTTTTCAAATGCATGCCTAAGAACTCGATCTCTTTTTGAGGAAGAATCATTTTCTTTTGTGAAAGCATGATCCCATGTTTTTGGACAATGTCAACAAACTGAAAAAGCGATTTACAATGAGATTCTTCATCAGGACTGTAAAGGAGAATATCATCAATATAAATCTGAGCATGTGATAGAATATGTTGAAAAATTCTACACATGACTTTTTGAAAACCGGATGGGGCTGTTTTAAGGCCAAAGGGAACAACTGTTCATTGAAAATGCTGGTTTGGGATACAAAAATTAGTTTACGGACGATCATTGGAATGGATTCCAATTTGCCAAAAATCCGTTTTCAGATCGAACTTTGAATAGATTTTAGCCTGGGCTAGGCTACGGAACAAAGAGTTTTTTTGAGGCAAAGGAAATTTATCATCTTGAAGGAACTGATTCAAAGGCTGGTAATTGATCACCAATTTGAGCTTACCATGATTCTGTTCTACTCTCTTGTTCACATAGAAGGCTTCGCAAGCCCATTGTGAATTAGAGGGTTTAATGAGACCTTGAGAGAGGAGCTCAGCACATTCCTTCTAAGTTAAAGCAAGATGTTAAGGATTCATACCAGAATGACTGGCTTTTGTAGTATTGAAACCTTCACTTTTCTTGAAAGGAAGTTTGACAAAAAAGTTAGGATTTTTTCAAAGTGGGTTTGAACAAGTTTGGACAAACTAGGAATGAGACTCAAAACAGCAGGATAAGAGACTTTGAGTGATTGGATCAAGAATTTCTGAGCAAATTATGAAAAGTCTATGAATATCCACATACTCACGAAACTGGTCACCAAACTGTAAACCAGTGGGTTTGATCCTTAGTTGAGAAAGTTGGGCAAGAATATCCCACCCAATGATAAGGTCTTTATCTGGGGAATTACAACCAAAGATTTTAGTGGATATGGAACATCTTGGAAAGATATGAAGTGTGATGGTTTTTCTGCGAAATTTTATGGTAAAAGTATCACCAGAAGTAGAATGAAAATACCGTGTATAAGGCATCCAGAATTTCTCTAGGAGTACTTTTACATCTATGAGGGATGCAGCTGCGCCGGTATCAGTGAGATCGATGACTTGAATGGGTTTATCATCTTCTGAGGTATGGATATGGATGGAGATATATGGAGAGTGGAAAACAGGTTGGACATGAAAAGAGATAGAGATAGTATTATGGAAAACTGCAAAGATATCATCAGGGGATTCATCAGAGTTTGAAGAATATGTCTGAAGACCAAAGAGCATATCGGGTGAAGGTTCATCTTCAACAGAGAATATAGACTTGATATCTTCATCATCCAAAGGGATTCATGTGGTTGCCGAAATTTTTTGGATCATATAGCTTCCTTGGCGTTTTGCTGGGGGACAATCCTTTGCAAAATGCCCTTTCTTGCAACATATGTAGCACTTGTCAGATTTCTTCTTCTTCTTAAATCCAGAAGAATGATGTCTTTTTTTCTTGTGAAGGAACTTCCACTTGCCTTTCTTGTGCCTTCGTTTGCCAAAGAAAAACTTATTAAAGGAGAATTTCTTGAAGTGCTTTCGTTTCTTGTGGCCTACACAAGAGGGGTCACTGCAGTCTTTTGAGCATTTAATCTTCAAATGGGGATCGCCACAATTCTTTTCGAGAGAACGATTCTCTCGAAGATAACTCTTGAAGACTTCTCTTCTCTAGCACATTTCTTCAATGGCAAAGTGGACAGACTGTTGGATTTCTCCAAAAGTAGCATATGTAATGGTCTTGTTTTTGAACTTTTGGACTTTCTCAACAACTTGGCTAATCTCTTTGGGAATGGAAGACATGAAAACTGACTTGAGATTAAGATCAGAACCAAGCTGATAAAAGAACTTGATCATTTCTCAAAAATGTCGATCTAGGTCTTTTCTGGCTAAGGAACAGCATTTTCTTTCAAAGAATTTTTTTTCTTTTGAGCTCTTTTGAATCTTGAGGTTGGCCAATAAAGAAGAGATGAATAAGCTGAATGGCATCATCAAAGGACATGATTAATAACTGTATTTGGTCTCTTTTTGGGGCTAACTTCCATCAAATTTTCAAAGAACCAGTGAACCGAGTGACAAACTCAAGAAGCACGTCATAAGTACTGTGTTCTTTAAGGTTCATGGTAATCAACCAAACATGAAACTCTTGGAGTCTTTTAGGCCATTTATGATAAAATGATATCATCCAAAGTGAAGAAATTGGACAAATAGATTTTTTTGGGCTGAGGACAATGGATCATGGTAGGGTTGTGATGGTGGAGGTGGACGTTCTATATCAGGCTGATCTTCCATTTCTTCTTCAATGATTGGCTCTGCAGGAGCTGCCATCATGATGTCTGCAACAACAGACTGGGAATTGGAGTGATAAGACTCAATATCCGGAAGGGAAGAAGATTTGCTCATAAAAACATCTGGAGTGGCTGGTGGTGAAGGATTTACGGGATCACAGTAGAGATGGTAGGAACTTGGTTTCTAAGGAAACTTTCCAAGGGATTAGAAACCATATACGAATGTGAAGGTTTATGAGGTGGAGATGGAAGTGGAGATCTTTTTGGTGGACCTGAGGGAGTGGAGAGAGAGGTATGTTTGTCTCTTTCTTTTTTCTCTTTTTCTAGCTTTGTAAGACGATCCTGAAGGGCAAGAATATTCGTCTTTGGAGGAGGTGGTGTTGTGCTATGTACAGCTGCAAAAGAGTTAGAATCTGAAGAACTTGGTGTAAAGAAGGATGTTGACTTTGGTGTTGCTGATGGGAATAAGAATGGATCCATGGTATACAGATTCCTTTATTCGGAGAGAGTCGCCTGTTGTTCTTGCGGTATTTGGACTTGTCGTCTGAGCTTTTCAATCTTAGGAGTCTGGTCTTCCAAATAATGGCTGGGAGGGATATGTTTTGTTTCCATTAAGTAGAGCCTCTTTTGGAAATCTTCCAACATTTTCTTTGAGAGAGATATAGCATAGTCTACCCGATCAAGACGAGTAGCAACTGAGCTTATGGCTACATTCTGGGCTAGAGCGTTCTCTATCTGCTAGTTCAAAATAGCTTCAACTGGAGTAGAGCCTTTCCGTCTTCTTTGAATATCAACATAATTAGGAGTTTGGATCTTCGGAGAATGAAAGTATTTCTATTGCTGATTAGAAAAAATTTCTACAAGAGGAAGTCTGAAGGGGCTGTGCTTTCTTCAGATGGAGAAGGCTGTAATGGGGGAAAATCATCTGGTCTGAACATACAAATGTTGGGTAAAACAACGGGTGGTTCAAGTTTAGGATGGCAAGTGTATGGCTTAGGGAGTTTGATGGGGCAAGGATTTTTCTTTACCCATTTGAGAATAGGTTTGTAAAATGGTGAGGTGATGTGTTTCTTTGGTGATGGCGGTGGAGGAGATGGCTTTGGTTTGTCTGGAGGACAAGCAGGTGGAGGTGCAGCAATTTGAGGAGGTTCAAGAGAACCATACTCAACCATGTATTGCTAATGGCCATCGTCTTCGCCAAGAGGTCCTACGGTCGGATCACCGTCTAGGTACTTTTGGTAAAGGGAATCTTTCTTCTTTTTCTTTTTCTTGGAGGAAGGCCTGTCATCCTCATTGTCTGGGTTTAAACAGGAGTAACAGGAATAGTCAACGTTCCAAAAATAATTTCTGGAGAGATCTTTGAAATAATGAATGGGTCGTCCATGGTTATCAAAGGATTGGACATGAATTTTAGGATCAGGGTCTTCTATACTGACTTGACTTAGTTGGACATGGTGTAAAGCACAATATGGTAGGAAATGAGGGGAAAATACAGGAAGAAGTGACTTTCTTGTCTTTGGTGAATTTGATGGTAACAGTACCATCTTTTTTCTTGGTGTATTGTGGCTCAAATGATTGGACAGGTCTAGAGTTTTTGTGAAGTTTTTCGTAGTTGGTCATCTAACTGTCTGGAAGAAGTTTAACAAGCTGATCTCTTAGAAGTTGACGAGGGATATGGATGCATGAAGTCTGGTCATTGTCAACAGAGATAAGCAAAGCATCTTCTGCACTGGGAAGGTTAAGATTAATGTACCATCTGGTAATGAAGAGTAGCAATTATGGCTAATATGGTTTGAGGAGCACCAGTGATCTGTAACTGAACCTTCAAAGAAGAAAGAAGGTTGTGATTTGCCAGGGCCATGTTAAATTTTGGGAAAAGGTAACAAAGACTATGCCTGCGTTTAGAGTGGTCTGAACCATGCCAATGCAAGCATGCTGGTATTCCAAGAAGCGAGTGTCAAGAAGAGCAACTCGAGCAACGACTGGTAAGCCTTTTCGTCCATGTAAGGATAAGGCCAAGCGGATGGCTCCGAAGTGGAGATGAATATAACCCTATTGAGCCCACTAAGCAGGAAACTCAGGTGGAATCTGAAAAGTTACAAATTGCTCTTGTTGTGTGGACATGATAGGGTGCTGATAAAATTTAGTGGACTGAACATTTTCTTTGACAGAACGAGGGGTGTGTTTGATGGATCTGATGGGAGAGAAGGATAGTGGTTTGTAAAAACCAGAGTAAGGGTTCATGAGGGGTAGCTATGTTTCAGAGATTTTTCGATTCTCATTCATATAGGATACCTCATAAAGGTAATCCAATTTAGAGGAAGTGATTTTTCTGAGTTCAGGTGGTGAAGAAAGTGAAACTGGGGTTCATGAGGGGTAGCTATGTTTAAGAGATTTTTCGATTCTCATTCATATAGGATACCTCATAAAGGTAATCCAATTTAGAGGAAGTGATTTTTCTGAGTTCAGGTGGTGAAGAAAGTGAAACTGGGGTTTCTAATTGGACATGAGTTGCAATATTTGTGGAGGATTCCATGAGAGTATGAATTTCTTCTTTTCTTTCAGCAGGTCTCGAATATCAGAATACTAATCTTAACTCAGTTTCGATGATGTATGGCTCTGATACCATTAAAGGAAGCGAAAACTGAGTTAAGATTAGTATTCTGATATTCGAGACCTGCTGAAAGGAAAGAAGAAATTCATACTCTCATGGAACCCTCCACAGATATTGCAACTCCTGTCCAGTTAGAAACCCCAGTTTCACTTTCTCCACCACTTGAACTCAGAAAAACCACTTGTTACAGCGAGTGCATAAATTCGATGGCTTATACCCCTTACTTGATTGCTTCAGGGAAACCATTTCAGTCATCACCGGGAAAAGATCAGTATCTATATCCATGTGAGATTTACCCTTGTCATCAGTAATTTTGATCTTTCTTTGTCGAATTGCTCCTTGGATGTTCTTTTTGAGAACCAAGTAATACGAAGTGCTATGGCTCCACGAGCGGTGCCATTTACAATACTTTTTTCCAACTAATTCCTGTTTATTTGATATCGTCTTACCCTCTATTAGTTTGATTTGTCCATCAGCTAACAACATATCAAAAATCTCTTCCGTCCGATTTGCGTCGAAAGAGTAATACACAACCTCCTTGGCTTTGGCTATGATGGTTGACTTTTCTATCATCTTTGTTGGCCTCAACGCTTGACAGGTGTATGGTTCATCTATGATCAGTTGGGCTACGGCTATCTCAACAGAGTCCACCTATTCTTCATCGAAGTCAGGTGGTTCGACAAAATTCATCACCCCTTCGGGTGTTCCTTTTATCTCTTTCTCTGAGTAGGCTCTCATGCTTGACGAGCATTGTAGATAGCTCAAATAAATCTGCACATGGATGACTCACCATCCTATCTCGTATTTCAAACTTCAATCCGTTGAAAGCGAACTTCGCGAACGTTTTCTCAAGCAAGAGAACCAAACACTTGTTCTTAACTTGTTTGAATCTTGAAATGAATTGATCGACAGTTTCATTCACCATCTGCTTCATTGTCGATAGATCAGCAACTGACAAGTTTAGCGCGGCTCGTTAAAACTGGCCATGAAAAAATTGCTCAATTTGTTCCCATGTCAACACCGAATTTGGTAATGCAGTGTACCACGAAAAAGCCGTTCTCGATAGGGATAGTGGAAATAGCCTCAGTTTCCAATGATCAGCGTGAATGGCATCTCCTCATAACGCTTAGAAGCGATTTACGTGCTCGTATGTGGATTGATCATCTTCGTCAGTAAACAACGTAAATTTTGATATCTTAAATCCTCTCGAGTACAGAATCGTATCTATCCAATCAGGATATTACATTCAATAGACGTTAATCATGTTCATACCACTAGTCATTGTACTCAATCACCTTATCGATAATTGGCTGATTGGGGCCGCACAGCGACCCGCTTGGTATATGGGCCGCCGAGTGAGGCCCAATCGGCCGAATGGGTGCCGCTCAACGACCTATATGCCAAGCGGCATCCAATTGGATTTTTTTAATGCTATTTTAGTAATTTTTTTAAAATTCTAAATTGAAAAATTGCCCAAAAAACATATCTATGATGACATGGTTGAATGACCTCTGTAGGTCACAAAAGCCGCCATTTCTGTGTTTCTCTACAAATTGCTTTATGCTGGTGAAAGCGTTAGTAACATTAGGATGGAGTGACAAAAATTACCTATAAACTGGCTAGTGGTACTTCACGAAATTTCAGCTATTCCCATCGTAGATCCCAAACGACCATAGCAGCAAGGGGAAAAAAGAATCCAGCCCTCTAGGTAGGCGAAAGTCGTTACAAGCATACGTTAGGAAAGGGCAATGCAATGCAATTACTTAGGCCCTATTTGGCTCAGCATTTGAGATGAACATTGGGACTCTAAAATCCCTTGGCCAAATACATAAGCTGTTTGGATCATTTTTTGGCTCACTTTGGACATATGCAATTGCCTCTCAAATGCTCTCCAAATGTCTTTAGGCCAAAGTACCTCTAGAGGTACTTTGAAAAATTGCATCTCAAATGCAACTAATTTTTTTTTTTTTTTTAACTTTGTCACATTCACCTGCCGCCTCCCGCTCATGGCCGATTGCCGCCGCTCATTGTCGGTTGCCACCGCTCGTCGCTGGCCGCAACCGATCATTGCTGTCAATAGCTAGATGCCGCCGCCGATCGCCGTTGTCATCAGGTCATTGCCGATTGCCGGTCGCCGACGCCATTTTTTTATTATAAAAAAAATAAAAATACTTTACAAAGTATATTTTTCACCAAACTATATTTACGCCAAAATTGCTTTCAAATGCGTTTATAAAACATACTTTGCCAAACACTACTTGCATTTTGTAAAAGAACTTTAACCTAAAGATATTTGCATTTCCTCAAAATCCTTTGGTCAAATGCCGAACCAAACAGGCTCTTAAATTCCCAAGCATTGGTTTTTTACTTCAAAACACCAATATGGAGACAACAAACAATGGAGGCCTCCCCGACATATGTTGCAACGTCTTCAATAGCATGCTCTTACTTCGTTTCACAGGATTAGGCAGCGAATATACTGGGATATTAGGATTAGATACTCAACTGAGCAAATGTCCTAAAAAGATGAAACAACATTATATACCCAAAAACAAAAATCACGGAGCCCTTGACACAATCACAATTAGAATACCAAGAGAGGCAACCATTGCACATGTTGGCCGCCCCCCCTCAACAGGTCTTCTTGGCCAATGACAAAACACCTGGGACATAACGAACCTAGCAGTTTCCCGAGCTCAATCCAGATTGTAGGAAACGAAAACCATATAGAGGGAAATCATGCACAATTGCACAATTTGAGCAACAGACCAGCAGGAGTACCATAAGCTATCATCAGTGCATGTGATGATTGCTCAACATGTAAGTGAACCGCATGAATGCACATGCATTGAATGAAGAATTCTACACAGGCTTATGAATTGGCTGCAACCAGAAAGTCCTCCCTCCCTGGAAGAAGTCTTACGTTACAGGAGAAAAAATTAAAACAACTCGAAGGAGAAGAAGAGTAAGAGGTCAAAACATTTCTTGAGACCGTCTCACACAGCGAGCAACTTTCTTCCTGAACTCATTCCGGTTCTCCCTCCACTCCTTCTGCAGTACAAGTTTAGAATGACGTAAAAATAAGTCCTGAATAATTGGCAAGTAGAGCTACCACAAGCCCCCAAACATCACCCAAAAATCTTTAAAAATGCATTTCTCAATCCACCATATTAGCCTCAAGGATAGAAAAATCTAGCAGAAAGCCTTTTGAATATGACGCAAAAAAGCTCCAACCAAAACATAGAGCAGCCTAGTCCCATCCTCGATTTGGGCCCCACCACACAAGAAGTTTTACCAACCACAGACATGCACAGGTACATATTTCCTTCCCAGTCGAGGGATTAAAAGGCTTCTATCAAACAGAGATAATCAATGCCTCCAATTATGTGCACCGCATACAATATTTTCTAACTTCAAGGAGGATATATTCAGCTATTCATACGAAAAGCAGAGAAAACAGGATTTTACTGCTACTACAACAGTCAGATGATATGGCTCCCAAAATGTTCCTCCTACCAATACTATATACACACTTCTCCTTATGGCCTTCACCTCCCACATCCTTGTTCCTACATGCAGGTCAATATCTACCAAACTGGCATAGTTGTCTTAACGGGTTGAATAAGAAAAAGAGGATGTCAAAAAACTACCGCAGCTTCAACATTTGCTGGAGATTCGTCATTGGGACTGGAAAGCATTGATATAATACTTAAAACTATGCTCTCAACCTGCCAAATGGAAAGACATCAGTCACTACATGGAATTATGAGAACATGAACAATGTACAGCAATTGAGTATTTTCTGATCCAAAGCAAGGAGAATGAGGAAAAAGGCCATAACAAAAGCAGTCAAACCCTAACTTTGGTGTGTCAAAGTCAAACAGGGAAACAGGAAAACAAGGCTACAAATTTTTTGAAAGTATTATTAGGCCTGAACCGTGATGAACATTATAGAAAATTACTATCAATGGTGAACAAGCAAGGATATACCGACTCCAGCTTAGTATCAATAGTGACATTGATATACCGACTCCAGCTTAGTAATTTCTACTGCCAGTCTTAGTAACTACCAATGCGGATTTATTCACAGGCCCCAGATCAGACTAAACCACCTCAGGCAAAAGGCTAGTAAAACATGTTCCGATGTGTACTTAAATGGAGCAAAACTTGCAAAAGGATCATACTTCATTATACAAAAGTTGAGGTAAATTTGGGACAAAACATTTAAGTATTTAGGGGCAATTAAGTCATCTCAATATCAGTGTAAAGGCATGAATTTAACAATGAATTCCCATCAAAAGCTTCGGGTGTTGGCCTACTCAACTAGAGATTCTGATCAAGGACAGATAAAAAGCACTTGGATTTGTCTCCAATGACCAGCTATTTTCCTTTCTAACAAAAAAAAAAGTAAGCAGCAACACCAGCAAGGTGCTCTATAAGAATTGCAGCATTTGATGGTGGATATCCCTAATCAAAGAGGATCCTTGAATACACCACAAGAAAAACAGACAAAAAGCTCACTCAATGAGATTCGCGACTCAGTCATACATTCAGAGTCAATGCCTCTCAATCGGGCAATAACAAGGAAGGTGGTTAACAGATTATGATTACGAACAGGCGAATTTACTCAGAATGAAGGTTATGAAGCACAAAGAGAACATGTTAAATCTAAAGACATACTGTGTGAACAGGAGACCAACGTTCGCTTGCCAGCTCATATCCATTTGGATCGTCACCAGGTGGATGGAGAATCGAAATGCAAACTTTTCCATCAGGATAAACTAAAGTTACAGATGGCAATGTTTAGGCAGTTAGAATAGCTAATGAAAGGATAACTAAAAGAAGTAATGCCACGGTCTCGTTGGTAGAAGATGGCTCTCACCATTTGGATGCCACACCTCTGATGTAAACCTCACTGTTGGAGGACTGACGGGGTAGTTGGGTGGAAAACTCATTATTGCGCTAAAGAAACCTCCTTCACTGCCATAAGATTGTGAATAGCAGAAAAATATCAAAATTTTTCTTCAGTACATAATAGACTCCGGATAACAAAAGATGCTAGATAAGTGTGCCAGTGGCCTAAGTCAGCAGAGGACGGAGAAGGCGCAAAATAACAGGGTGACAAAATTGATAAATACAAGAGCAGATTAGTAGCCTCCTTCGAAAAGCCACACATTGATCTCAAGCTATAGGCTGGTGTCACCCAAAACCACAATATCAATTGACAAAACACAAATTTGAAGACTAAGACCCAAGACTGAACAGGCACTATGAGATATTTAATCTCACATAAATGTTTAAAGAACTGCCCCCATGCGTACGACTTAATCCTCGTGAAAACCTTGTCTCATACTAGAGTACAAACAAACAAGTAAAGTAGTACCGTACCCAAAAGAATGACAAAAACAAGAATAGAAGATTGTTGAAACACGACCGCTACCTTATGTGGTACAAATCATATATCTAAGTCAAGGTAATGCCCCATCAAAGTTGGGAAAGTATGCAAGGAAATTGATCTAATCCCATCACCTCATGCAGTCAAAGTAATATATCAACTAATATCTGTCAATTAAACCATTAGATGAGCATGTGGTATCCAAGTCATACCCTTCTCTTCCATGGTCATACCCACCACCAAGTTTTAGTCTTTCAAACAACTAATACATCTCCTCGGTCAGCTGCCAAATTTTGATTCAAGAAGGCACATACAGAACAATACTTGGAGCAGAAGCATCATGACAATCAAGACAGAATCCAGCTCCAAATAAACAGATACCCAATGGAACACCTCCTTCCACGGTAGATATAGAAAACGATCCCCCTTTTTTAGAAAAACCATTCCGAAACACGTACCCAAAAGCAAGCACCTTTTCAGAACAAAACCAACCATCGACTCCACCACATCAACTGATTAAAACGCGAGCAAAATTCAAAATTCATCACGATCATCACTTCGAGCTCCACAAATCAAAAAACCGATTCTCACTCACTATAGGGTGTCAGGAGGGCCGATTATGGAGACGCTCCACTCGAACACGTTGGTCTCGTCCACCAACCCCGCGGAGAATCCATCCACCGGGTTCCTGCAAAGATCTGCAGCGATCACAGACACGGACGCGATCGTCACAACCCCCCCACAAAAAAAAAAAAAAAGGAAAAGAAAGAGGATAAACCCTAAAAGAACGATGACGAAATCAGGAAGGGATTCAGAATCGGACCTCGGAGCTGCTTCTGGAGGAGAAGACTGGCTTGATTCGAAGCCATTCACCGCCGATTATTAAGGGAGGGACGAAGCACGACGACGGGGAGTCTTCGCTGCGAGAGAGAGTCGGTCGGTTATGTAGACGAGACCCAAAAAGCTTATTGAGAAGCTTCAGGTGGAGAAAAAAAAATATTAGTAGTGCAAAAAGGAAACAAAAATAATAATAAAATAATTATTTTTAGGTAATTTCTTTTCAACGATGAAGGATTACGGGGGTCAAAAAGCAAACGTCATGGGGGAAATCAAATTCGATTTGTCCCTTGCGAGTTGTTAGTTAGGAAAGATGAATATTCGCCACGCTTACATAAAGTAATCAGAATAGGTTCAGCTATAATCTTATTCTTTCCGTATCAAACTGGTGCGCAAATAAATTGCGCTGTTTTATAGCATATTTAAAGGTATTGTAATTCGATGATTGAAAAGTAATTCCGGACAACGGGGTCAAAAAGCGAACCATTTGGGAAATCAGATCGTCGGATTATCAAGTTCGATTTGTCACTCGCTAGTTGTTAGATAGGAAAGATGAATGCTCTTTGTGTGTTTAAATAAAGAAATTAGGATGGATTCAACTTTAATCTTTTTCTTTTCGTATGGAATTGATGCACAAATAAATTACCAGATTTAAAAATAAATTTAGATATATTTTTTTTAGATTATTTGTGAGAAAATTCAAGATTACGTGGGATTTCTTCTTCTTCTTTTTCTTCTACTTTTTCCCCCTGGCGAAAGTGGAATATTCCAAAAGTTAGACGTGTATGTAAAATTCAACACGGAGACGTATTATTCTTAAAGATAAGAAGTGGATTCCCTTTGCAATTTCGGATGATGGAGTAGATATACTAAAATGATTTGGACAAGCGAAGTTGATCAATTGAAATTTCGTCGTACGCCATGCATGCTACTACAATTTGCACATGTATGATAGGTATAACCATTCTTAAGTAAGAATTCAATGTTGAAGTTATGACCTTAGCTTTCCTCTCTGTTCATAACATAGACGTGGACTCGAAAAAGCTTTTGCTTTTTGCACAGCGAATTAGCCTTCAGTTAGCCTGGTCCCCCCCAGATTAAGAATCAATCTATTTATGAAATTAGGAATATCTATTCAGTAGAATTCAAAAGAGATGCTATTTTAACCATATAGAGATCTTCGACAAAAAAGAAAAAGAAAAAGAAAAAAACATATAGAGATCATTAACTAAAGTACGATTAGATGGCACTTTTGTAATATCTAAGAATTAAGCCTATACGTTGAAAGGTTAGGAATTCAAAATGAACGAAAATTAAAAGATTTCTATAAATTCGAAGACTTGTGATATCTACAAATTGGGGAAGACTTGATGTTAAAGTCTTGTTGTAGAAGGGCTTGAGCAGATAAATTAATGTGGACTGGACGGGTCACTAAATAGTAAAAAGTCTTCTGGTGGAGTTTCGCCAGTTCTCCTTCCAGGAAAGGGGTCAGTAACCATCTTATTTCAATTGCATAGAAAAAAAGGATTAACGTCACGGAAATTCCTAAACTGGTACATCCGTGATAAATTTACCTTAAATTATTTTTTTATCACAAAAAATTATAAACTGGTACACATATAACAAATTTTCCCCAAATCAGTACACCGATGACAAATTTACCATCCATTAATTTTCGTTAAATTTTAACCGCCAAATTACTGAGTTAGATAGCATGTGACAGTTCATGAGTATACCAATTTAGGGCGTTTACCCTTTGTTTGTCACAAATGTATCAATTTGAGATTTTTCGTGGTATTAATCCATTTAACTAAGAGTAAATTTGTCACAGGTGTACCAGTTTGAGATTTTTCGTGGTAAAAAAAATTAGTTCAGGATAAATTTATTACAGGTGTAACAGTTTAGGATTTTTTTTTTGTCAAAAGAATAGTTCACATGTGTACCAATTTAAAGTTTTTTGTGGTTAAAAATATAATTTAGGTTAAATTTTTCATAAGTGTACCAATTTGGGGTTTTTCATGGTATTAGCCCTAAAAACAGTTACCCAACCAAGTTAAACTTATTGAACCAATATCAATTTAATCATAAACTTTTCATTGTTTAAATTTACTCCTTAACTTCTATGCCAAAATTCCTTTGTAGTCCATCCAACAAATTTTCGACATAAATTGCTAACATGATGATATGGTCATTGTCGTTCGTCCTATGTATTTACACTGTCTGGTTAGCGATTTCCAACGAAAATTAATAACAAGGATTACACTAGAATTTTGCGTCAATGTTTATGATTAAATTGGCCAATTTCCATTACATAGGAAAAGTTATCCATCCACATCAAACTTATTATATGGTTGTCAATTTCCAATTTTGTCAATTTAATCCTAAACCTCTACACGAAATTCTTCTGCAGGTCTTCTGACTAATTTTGGCTAAAATCCTTGACATGATGGTGTAGTTAACGTCGGTCATCCTATGTGGTACATTGTCGGGCCAGCGATTTTCAACGAACAGTAGATTTATGACTGGTTAAACAATTTCTCCTCATTATGCATGCTATGAATCTCGTCCTACTTAGTGCTTAGCCCCACATGCGTGCACATCTCATTTTTCATCGATTGGTTACACTCGCGTGACATGTCCATCCCACTGAATACTTTCTCGGTGGCGTAGGGCCTTGCAACGAGATACAACGAATACATGTGCTGATGCAACCAATCTAAATCAACAGGCCATGCACAAAGGCAATAGAAGAAGTCCAACTTTCCCACTAAAAAAGAATCTTTCATCTCCAATCACAAATAATGTCATAATTTCCAAATCCCTTAATATTTAACTATATTTATAAAAAATAAAAAAACGTTTTCAATAATCACTTATGCGCTTCTAAAATAAATCAAAGAACAATAATTTTATAATCCATAAAAAATATTTAAACATAAATGATTGATGCTAAAAAGGTTTTGGTTTACAAAAATATTTAGACAAAAATTCGTATCAATAAAGAAATTTGTTTTATGTATTTAAGTTTAAAGGTTATATATGATTATTTTAATAAAAAAAATATTTGTTACATTATTTGAAAAGAATGTTACATGTTTTCCGTAGCTCATGTGATATCATGTGCTGCCGACGTGTGAAGAGATTGTGGACCCTAAAGGGAAAGAAAGTCTGTGCGTTTGGAGCACATTCCTAGATCTCTTTGGGCACAAGCCGTTATGCAGATGGTGTATCAATAATACGTCAGAAGGTTATTAGTTATCTATCAATGGTGAACAAAGCATTGGGCGTAGAGGCATCTACAAGTTGGAGATACCTAAATAGAAGGTGAACAAGCCTAGAGCAGGAAGTTCGGTAAAACTTGGAAGAACCTTGGATAGGTGAACAACGAGGTAGAGCCGCAATTGCCAATATGCTTGGAGGGACCAAAAGATGGAGCTCAAGATATTGCATCTAAGTTATGCATTCTGAAGACTGTTAAGACACAACGAACTATTCAGATGTAAAATGTTGTTCTGCTTCTAAAGTCTATTTTTGAAGATTGTTAATAAGCTGCGAGTTATATTGATTCGAGATTCTGAAGATTCACGGCTGACATATATCCGTTGTTACTAAGGTATTTATGGAAGTTTGTATTCTTTAATTGATAGGATTATTTTATAACATGATTGATATAATATCCTTGATTGAAAATTACCTTCTATGGGACAAGAAACCTTCCATATTTGAAGAACCCCACTTATGAAAACTGAAGATTCAGTTGTATGGGCGACTGAATCTCACTAAAAAAAACACGTTTTTTTGTGACGAATTTTTGCGACGAAAATTTTGCCAAAATTCGTCGCTAATGTGTTTTGCGATGAAATAAAATTTCGTCTCTAATACGGCGTCGCAAATTTTGCTACGAAAATTCGGTGATTCGTCGCAAGACCCTCATTTGCGACAAACTTCTCTTTTGTCGTTAATTAGTGACTGATATACAAATTTTTCTTTATTTTTTAGCGACGAAAGTTTTTAATTTTTTATTCTTCTCCAGCGATAAATTTTGCGATCGTATGATAAAATAATTTATTTTATTTTTTGATTTTAAATCTAATTAAAAGAAAAATTAATTTCTAAAATTATAGTTATCATTGATTAAGCAAGTAATAAGATCTAAATATTATAATATTTATTGACAAATTTTGAGCAATTTTCAGGACTCGATTGGAATAAGGACGACGATTTACCCTTTGAGAGGTAAAATCGTCATTTTGTTTTGAAAAAGAACGAGATTCGAAAATCCAAGTAGAAGAATTGATCACCTAACTGACCCTAATCCTTATCTTGTCATTCTCGACCTATCTCGTGTACAAAGCTGAGACGGTTTCCCCCTAAAGGGTAAAATCATCAATTTCCAGAAGAACGGATGAGAAATCCAAAAATTAGGATTGACCAGTTGTCTGTGGTCATTCCTTAATTTTTGAGAATTTTTGAAATGTCTAGGAATTTTTCACAATTTTTCTACATTTTTTTTGGATTTTCTAGGATTTTCTAACTTTTTTTTAGAATTTTCTAGAATTTTTTTGATATTTTTTTAAAAAATTATTTTCGAATTTTTTAATAAAAAATATGATTCGGACCGAGTCGACCCGACCCACTCGGGCCGGAACTCGACCCAGACCCGGACCCGCACCCGCACGCCCAATTCCACCAAAACGCCGTCGTTCCACCTTTTTTTTTTTTTTTTTTAAATGTTATTCGGATTTAATCCAGCGGCTCCCATTGGACCATGTGGCTAGCCCACGGTCTCAGGATTGACTTACTAAATCCTACGGCTCAGATAAAAAATCGACTACGCCTCAACCGTTAGATATGATTACTTAGATTTACGGCCCAGATTGAACGACTCGGCTAATCCTCGACCGTCCGATCAAACTATTTATTTATTTATTTTTATTTTTTTGAAAATTTGATTTTTATTAATAGAATTTATAAAACTGATCGAACAGTCACCAAGCCAACACGTGGCACAACCTAGACCGTGCGATCATCTAATAGAAATATACCAGACCCTAACGACCTAGCTGACGTGGCTGCCGCGTGGCATGCCACGTCAGCACACTAACCACTTTGACTGCCACGTCATCGTCTTTTTCGCGGAACGCTTCTTCACCTGCAATGAATGGCCAACAGTCTCCGGCAACAATCCGATGGTGAAATCTCGACGGAATTGAGCAAGACTGGCGCCAATCGACTCGTCTCGACGTCGCGCGTAACATATCTCAGAATCAAACGTGGTTATCCAAGATAACGAGACTAGTCGAGCTATAACCAGTTCAGCCATAGCTACGCAAATCAAACAACAGAGAGCATATCGAGCTAATTCGTTCACAAGATCGCTTCCTTAGGAGTTTTGAACACTTACCTGCAGGTCAGATTGACCTGGTATGGTCTAGGATGACCTAGACAGGCTTCGACTGAATCAGCAATGGCGACGGGGTTCAAACGCAAGGTTTGACTCGATTTCGATGCAATCAAAACACATAAACATGCTTAGTGATGTCTTGGAGATGTTTTGCACACATCAATTGCAAGGATTGAAATCGAAATGAAGATTCGCCATTGAAGATCAAAGATGGAGCTCGAAGGTTGACTTACCTGTTTTGCAATTTCAGACGGTGCGACCGGCGGTGATCGCTTCCTTGGAGCTCAGGCAACCTCCTGGCAACACTCTACAGCTTCGGTTTGGCCTGAATTGGCCCAACCAGTGCCGCACAGTTCGAGCTTGAGCCTTCGACAATGGCGGTTGGAAGGCAAGCTTTCTCTCGTTTTTTTTTCTCTCTCTCGAATTAGTTCTTTTCCTTTCAACAGAATCCTCCCCTTCTTTTTGAGAATGAGTCTGTTTTTGTTATATTTACCCTCCTAAAAAATTTGGCCATTCGAGAGCGGGTGAGTCGGTGACCTTCGCACATGCAATCACGTGCGAAATGGTCACCGACGATAGGTGATCGCCGGGAACGAAGTGGCCAATCTTTTTAGGCCTTTCGGTGATTGAATTTCAGATGAATTTGGTCTTGGTTTGGCTCTGCATTTGAGCAAAGTTGGCCGTGGCACATTACCGCCTCGTCGACGCGACTCCGGTGAACCCGTGCTGTCAGATTGGTCATGATCGACGCTAAACTTCATGGCCAACAAAACACATGCATCAATTTTACCAATTGAAGCCAATTGATAGTCCAATTTTGCGATCAAAATCCACCTGCTTGAATTGTTAAAATGGCGTGAATGGGAGGAAGAAGATGCATTGTAGCAGACTGGTTCGACCGGGCGGTTTGACCGGTCCGAACCGGTTCCAACTTGCAATTTCCAAAATTAATCGAAATCGATGGGGAATTTTCACAATTAAATCTCAGAATCGAACTTAGGACATGAATATTATCTAAAAATATGATTTTTCCCAAAAGTTCATGTCAATTTCTACAAAAGCCCCAAATTTGTCCTTAATTGTAATTCGAGAAATTATGAAATTGAAGGCTCAAATGATCAAATTGGACCAAACCACCTATGCCAATCGACTTAGAATGATGGAAAACATTGGTTAGTGGCTTCAATTGGTAAAGGTAGCCCTTGAATTGAAAGTAATTTCAATTATGCCCAAATTCAAGGACTAAATTTACAATTAAGTATGCAATTTTGCCCAATCATGCAATTGAGCAATTTGTGCAAATAATTGGGCTAAATTACAATGAAAGACAATCAGATTGAATGTCAAGATCCTAAAAATGCCAAAATTACAAATTAAAAGACTCAATTGACATTTTGTTTACCAAATTGAATCATATGTTTAAAAAAAGTACTCATAAAATTGAATTTGAATTTTGACTTTTTAGGAGGTCAAGAAGACAAAGGAATTAAAAGAAAAATATTGACTATTTTTTCATATTTTTGCGACATCGAATGCTATTTTTCCTGAATTTTCGAGTATTTTCCTATTTTCTAAAAATATTAAAAATGTGAAAAATATGAAAAATTATTTTTTGGTACAAAATGGTTCCTTGGGCTTGGCCAAGGCCACCAAAGTTGATTTTGCAATTTTTCAATCTTTTATGATTTTTTTTTTATGAATTTTTCACAAATAAACTAAAAAAGACTAATAAAAATTTAGGTGTCAACAAACAGTAATAATCAAACTAGATGAGATCGATAGTCTAAGCTAGGAAGAAGATTGCCCAGTGAAACCCGTCATAATTTGTTTACCAAATGACGAAACAGATGGGGAAACAGAAGCAAAGGCATCTGGCCTGACGACGGTCACCATAAAAGTTCCCCCTATGGAGGAGTACGATCCTAACGCAGTCCCTTGGAACTATGGGACGAGCGAAATTGGAGCTGTAATGAGGTCTGGACGATTCTATGCCCCGAGGGAGGGTGAATCGGAAAAGAAGGAAGTTTCGAAAGAAGATGCGAAAAAGCTCATATCTATCGTTAAAATCAGCGAGTTCGAGGTGATAGAGCAGTTAAGGAAGATGCCGGCACAAATATCTCTATTAAATTTGTTCATCAATTCAAAGAAGAACAAGAATGCGCTGTTAAAGATACTGAATGAAGTATATGTCTCTGAAACTGTCAACGATGTACAGCTAGGAGACTTTGTAAGGGAAATCCTTCTGAAAGACCAATTGAGTTTCTTAGACGAAGACTTCCCCATAGAAGGAAGAGGGCACAGCAATGCCTTATACACTACTGTACACTGTAATGGGAAAAGAGTAGCACATGTGTTAATCGACAACGAATCTGCTTTAACATCTGCCCTTTTGCTACACTGAGAAGTTTGGGCATTGAAGAAGAAATGATTCGAACCTCCAAAGCAGCTGTTAGAGCTTTTGATAGGATGAGAAAGACGGTGATGGGAGAAATTGAGCTGGATGTCCTCATTGGCCCGACCAAATTTTCTATAAATTTTCAGGTAATGGACTTACCAAGCGCGTTCGGACTTCTGTTAGGGAGACCCTGGATTCACATTGCTGGAGCCGTACCCTCAAGCCTGCATCAAAAGGTGCGATTCGTAGTTGATAGGAAGGTGGTTACTTGTCGCGACCCTCTCGAGGCGAGGCCGCTCTACGCTCTCGAGGGCTAATGGGCCGCCTGATATTGCCTGATTGGACGCGGGCCTCTCCCAAGGTCCATTACCCAAATCGCAACGGCTGGATATACGTGGTTGACCTTCGGTGTGGTCTGGTGACATGTGATACGTGTACATGCTAAGGAGTCGCCACCAATTGTTTCATGGAGGGTACGATCGGAAACCCTATCGAATAGTCGGGAGCATTCTATTCGATTCTGCGAAAACCAGAGAAATGAGATCGGGGACTTTGTTACGCCAACTGTCAGAGTTGATGCCCTTTCGATACCTAAGTTGAACGATTTATCTAATCCTCAAATTTTATACAGATGAGTGGGGGGTACGAACCTAAATCTAGGAGTTCGTGTAGATAGGAATGACTATCCTAGCAAATACAGCCAATAAAATGACTGCGCAAATCAAGGATCCAAAACATGCGGATAAATCACATGAAAGCAACATGGCATCCTAATAAGGCCCTATCAGCCTAGAGAAGTATCAATCAATGCTTAGGAGCGATTTTGACATGATTCGCCCATGAGGGGCAAAATCGTAATTTTGAGAAATTTGGGGACAATTTGCTCCAGAAGGGAAAAATTGTCATTTCAGATGAAATGAGTAGTCAAAAGATGATGGAAATGAGATTGGCGATCAAACCCTTCCATTTCCTATTTTTTGGGAATTTCCAGAATATTTCTGGAATTTAGAAGTGATTTTACCTTTAGAGGGGGTAAAATTGTCATTTTCGGGCGAAAATGAGAATTGAAAATCTCAAACATTAGGATTGATCGACCACCTGACCCAAATCCTAATTTTAAGCAATTTTCAAGACTCGATTGGAATAGGGACGACGATTTACCCATTAAGAGGTAAAGTCGTCATTTTGAAGAAAAGACGAGATTCGAGAACCCAAGCAGAAGGATTGGTCACCTAACTCACCCTAATCCTTATCTTGGCGTCCTCGACCTATCTTGTATACAAGGCTGAGACAATTTACCCCTAAAAGGTAGGATCGTTCATTTCCGAAAGAACGGATGAGAAATCCCAAAAATAGGATTGACCAGTTGTCTATGGTCAATCCTCAAATTTTAGGGGTTTCTGGAGTGTCTAGGATTTTCCTACATTTTTTTTTGGGATTTTCTAGGATTTCTAGCTTTTTTTAGAATTTTCTAGGATTTTTTTTGATTTTTTTAAAATCATTTTCATGAATTTTTTATTATTAAAAAAAAGGAATTATTCGGACTGGGTCGGGTGACCCGGCCCACGACCCACGGGCGGGCAGCCCGACCCGCTCGAAACCAACCCGCACCGAAACGGCTTCACTTTGACCTCTCCCGCTCAAATTTTGAATTCTCGCCCAAACTCAAACCTAAGGCCTAGATTGCGCTACGTGTCGACTCATGGACGGCCTGATCTAAGGCAAGAAATCGACGGTCCAGATTGAAACACTAAATCGAATCGTAACTGTCCAATCTAAGGAATTTTTTATTTCTAAAAATGAGATCGTGACACGTGGCACACCTACCACCGTCGGATCAACCTTTTTTATTTGGTTATAACAACCGATGCTGTCGTGGCTTCCACGTGGCCTCCACGTGGTCGTTGACCTGGTCAACTTTCGTTGACCGATCAACACCTCGCCGAAGAAGATGATCGGCGCCGGCGCTCTCTCGCCGACGCCTCATCGGAAGGCGATTTCTCAGCCTTCCGACGTTGGATTGACGGGAAACCGACGGCAAATGACTCGTCTTGACCTCCTCTACAACATATATCACACTAAACACAGCAGAATCAGGTTTGATTAACCTACAAATCAAGGCCGAAGCTAATCTCCGGCGGGTTAACATCCTAGCCGTTTCTAGTGATATCAAGGCCTATCAATCAATCAAGAAGCATCATGAAGGGCCGAGAAGACTTACCTGGCCATCAGGAAGGCTAGGTTTGGTCTAGAACGAGCCATGGAGCTCGCGACCGATTAGTCATGGTAGGGAATAGACTCGACGATTTAGGCGACGAAATAACATGCGATCAAAAGCAAAAATGCTCAGTGAAGCGAGATAAAACGATTGCAACAAAAATCGCAGCAAATGAGTGACTCTTGCTTAAGTTGCCATTAAAGGCCGAGTTCGAGCTCGAAGCGGAGTCCCACCTGATTTTGCAATGAAATGAGACGCCGCTTGGTTCTGGGGGTTCCTTGGGGTGTCATGAAGCTCGGGGGATGTATCTGAAGCTTCGGTTTTGCGCCGCTCGTCGTGGTCGAGCCTTCGAAGCTCGCGGCTTCTCCCTCCCACGGCACCGGCTATCGCGCGCGCGCGCTCTCTCTCTCTCTCTCTCTCTCTTTGGCTCTGTTTCTCTCCCCCCTCTCTCTTCTGTTCGTTCCTTCATAAAACCGATTGGAACCTCCTTCAACCGACTCCCCTCAACTGATTTGTTTTAGTTTCTTCCTCCCCGTTTTTGTTTTGCGCATGGGTACTCTTGGGGAGGTGATGAATAGTGACCGGGTATCTGGGTTGGACCCGCCCGACCCGTCAGACCCGACTATGGAGAACAGCCCAAATTTCACTACAATTCGACCTTATTCGGTGCAATTGATTTTGAAATCGGATTTACCATCATCAATTCCTTCTATAAGTGTAATTTTGATGACAAATACCTCTTGAATTGATTGAAAACCCCAAATATAGAGTATGATTCGAAATCGATTTTTGCCAAATTGATGTTCTTAATGAAGGAATTGGCACCAATTGAGCCCACCGTAAGATTTAGGAGGTCAAAACCTATAGGGAGGAAGCATTGGGGTTCTATGGGTGTCTCTCAGAAAAATTTAATTTTGGATTTGGCATTTTAGGGATTAAAATGAAAAGATTTTCATGCAATTAGGTCCCTAAAGCCAAAATTGATCAAATCAGCGCACAATTGAACCAAATTGAAATGTGGGGCAATCAAGTGGAATGTCAAGATTCTGAAAATGCAAAATATTGCCAATAAAAAGACTTAAAACATATTTTTTGACAAATTCAACCATGTGCGTTACAAAGAAACACACAAAATTAAACTTGAATTTTGACTCTTGATGAGGTCAAAATGACAAGGGATTTAAAATAAAGATGTAGGATATTTTTCCATATTTTTGTGACCTCAAATGCTATTTTTGTTGATTTTTCTAGTATTTTTCTATTTTTAAAAAATACTAAAAAATGTGAAAAATATGAAAAATTATTTTTTGGTCAAAAATGGTTCCTTAGGCTTGGCTAAGGTCACCAAAGTTGATTCTGTAATTTTTTTTTTAACTTTTTATGAATTTTTTGTGATTTTTCAAAATAAGGCTAAAAAAGACTTGGTCAAAAATCAGGTGTCAACAGCTGCCCCTCTTTGAAAGGAATCTCGTGATAGGTTTCACTCAAAGACAAGTGACACCTGAGTCTAGATCGACTCGATTGGGGAAAAGAAAAACGAATCTTGACATTCACTCGCTCTTGCCTTGCTGGTGAACAGAGTCATTCTGTTTTAGTTGATGTGAGAGAAAGTAGAGAGACCCACATGCTATTTACCTGTTGCTCACCTGCCTAATGCTCGTGTGGCATACGCGGTGTATGGTGAATTCAAGTGAATACCTAGGGACTCGTCTCTTGAGCATCCTAGAGCGGTTAAGTTCTAGCCTGTATGGTAGGCCAAACCAGAATGCGATTCCTGTCTTGACAAGAACCTAAGGATGACGCACCCGTTCTTTAGGGATTGTCAAAGGTTTCGATCCGTATGGTGGATCAGACCATGAATAGGACTCTTATCTATCAGGATCCTATTGATGACGCACCCGTTCTTTAGGGATTGTCAAAAGTTTTGATCCGTATGGTGGATCAGACCATGAATAGGACTCCTATCTATCAGGAACTTATGGATAACGTGCTAGTTCTTTAGGGATTGTCAAAATTTTTGATCCGTATGGTGGATCAGACCATGAACAGGAATCCTATCTATTAGGAATCTATGGATGACGCATCCGTTCTTTAGGGATTGTCAAAAGTTTTGATCCGTTTGGTGGATCGAACCATGAATAGGACTCCTATCTGTCAGGAACATATAAGGTGACGTACCCGTTCTTTAGGGTTTGTCGAAAACTAAGCTGATCCTACACCTTGAGGGATCAACGAGGGTCTATACAATTGAGGTATACCTAACTCTTAGGTTTACCAAATGAGCTATTCTGGGTTTAGAGATTACCTAGAACCTTATAGAAAGCTGATTTTGAAGATTGTCCTTTCGACATGTGAGGTACCATTCTAGGATCTGGGGACTCCAGGTATCCTGCTGAAAGCTTAAATCTACCAAAACTTTGATAAGATTTTTCTGGGATTTAGGGGTTACCTGAAATCTCGTAGAAAGATGATTATGAAGATTGTCCTTTTGACATGTTAGGTGACATTCTGGGATCTGGGGACTCCAGGTATCTTGCAGAAAGCTTAAACCTACAAAAACTTTGATAAGATTTTTCTGGGATTTAGGGGTTACTTGAAATCTCGTAGAAAGACGATTCTGAAAATTGTCCTTTCGACATGGTAGGTGATATTATGGGATTTGGGGATTCCAGGTATCTTGTAGAAAGCTCAAACCTACAAAAATTTTGATAAGAATTTTCTGGGATTGAGGGTTACCTGAAATCTCGCAGAAAAAACGATTCTGAAGATTGTCCTTTCGACATGTTAGGTGACATTCTGGGATCCGGGGACTCCAAGCATCCTGCAGAAAGCTCAAACCTACAAAAATTTCGATAAGATTTTTTTCGGGATTTAGGGGTTACCTGAAATCTCGCAGAAAGACGATTTTGAAGATTGTCCTTTCGACATGTTAGGTGACATTCTAGGATCTGGGGACTTCAGGTATCCTGCGGAAAGCTCAAACTTACAGACATTTTGATAAGAATTTTCTGGGATTTAGGGGTTACTTGAAATCTCGCAGAAAGACGATTCTAAAGATTGTCCTTTTAACATGTTAGGTGATATTCTGGGATCTGGGGACTCCAAGCATCCTGCAGAAAGCTCAAACCTACAAAAACTTTGATAAGATTGTATTTTCCTGAGATATGGGGTTACCAAGGATCCTACAGAAAAATAAACTTGAAAGCTCTTCTTCATATAGCAAGGCATCCTTCTGGAATCTGGGGTTACCATAAGTCCTATAGAAGTTTGAACCAAGAAAGATAGCATTATGGGATTTGGGGTTACTTGGAATCTATCAGAAGCTTAGTCATACAAATTCTTCTTCATAGAGAAAGGTGTCCTTTTGGGACCTGGGGTTACCACGAGTCCTGCAGAAGTTTAAACCAAGAGAGATAACATTCTGGGATTTGGGGTTACCAAGAATCCGTCAGAAGCTTAGTCATATAAACTCTTCTTCTCAGAGAAATGTGTCATTCTGGGACCTGGGGTTGCCACGAGTCCTGCAGAAGTTTAAACCATGAGATATAGCATTCTGGGATTTGGGGTTACCAGGAATCCATCAGAAGCTTAGTCATACAAATTCTTCTTCATAGAGAAAGGTGTCCTTCTGGGACCTGTGGTTACCACGAGTTCTGCAGAAGTTTAAACCAAGAGAGATAGCATTCTGGGATTTGGGGTTACCAGGAATCCGTCAGAAGCTTAGTCATATAAACTCTTCTTCTCAGAGAAAGGTGTCATTCTGGGACCTAGGGTTGCCACGAGTCCTGCAGAAGTTTAAACCAAGAGAGATAGCATTCTGGGATTTGGGGTTACCAGGAATCCATCAGAAGCTTAATCATACAAATTCTTCTTCATAGAGAAAGGTGTCCTTTTGGGACCTGGGGTTACCACGAGTCCTGCAGAAGTTTAAACCAAGAAAGATAGCTTTCTAGGACCTGGGGTTACCAAGAATCCGTTTGAAGCTTAATTATATAAACTCTTCTTCTCAGAGAAAGGCGTCCTTCTGGGATCTGGGGTTACAATGAGTCCTGCAGAAGTTTAAACCAAGAGAGATAGCATTCTAGGATTTGGGGTTACCAAGAATCTAGCAGAAGCTCTGACTATAAGGAAGGTTATGTCCTTCTAAGATTTGGGGTCATCAAAGATCCAAGAGAGCTTGTGTTTTTTTGAGATCTGGGATTGCTAGGAATCCTGCAGAAGCTTAAACAAGTAAATTTTCTTTACCAAGAAATATGTCCTTCTGGGATCTAGGGTTGTAAGAAATCCAGCAGAAACTCAAACTTGAAAGTTATTTTTCATAAAAGAAGTAGCATTCTGAGGTCTGGGGATACCAGGAATCCTACAGAAGCTTGAACATGTAAATTCTTTCTTACCAAGAGAGGTTGTATTCTTTTGAGATATGGGATTACCAGGAATTCTGCAGAAGCAAGAGATGTAGTGTTCTTTTGGGATTTGGGGTTGCCTGAAATCCTGCAGAAGTTCAGACATGTAAATTGTTTCTTACCAAGAGAGCTACTAGCCATTCTGCGAGCCGAAGTCATCAAGAATCTTGCAGAAGCTCCAATCTGAAAATTTTCTCACCAAGGGCACATCAATGGTCTTTAAGTGATATCTAATGTCAAGCTATCATCACTTTATGACTTATATCATAGTCATGAAAAATTTCAATAAATGCATTACGATGCTGGAGGTTATCCAAAATACCTTGCAACAAACGGAAGTGATCAAAAATTCCTTGTGGGGAAAATTTGAATCAAACAATATGAAATTACCAAAAGAGTTTGGTTAAAACGTCCATTGGAGTATTTTCATAAAAAAAGACTTCTCACCATTTTTGAGATAATGGTCTTTTATCAAGAATGCACTCGAATTTCCTATCAAACCTGTGCCTAGGGTTCATGATCATTCGCAGTGAATACACCTCGATCGATCAGGAGGACTTACAAGGGACCGTAATGTTGGGCTTGGTCAACGGTTTTCAAGGGGGACTTGCAAGCAAGTCAAGGCTTTTGAAGAGAAGTCTTCAACGTCTGATCCAGGTTTACAAGTCAAGAAACCTGCAAAATGAGAAAGAAATAATTTTGCTCGAACTTCTTCGGGCTAAGCTTAGACATGAAACCCTATGTCATCCAAGTGCCCTAATCAGAAAAGGCTTTTCAAGGTTGTAACATAGGTAGGATTGGGGACCGAAAAAGGCTTGTTTTTGGTTTAGAATACGCGAAGGGTTTAACATTGGTGATCACTGCAGATTTGCCGCCGATCTCGTCCCTTCCGGTTCAAAGAGCGTCTTCAGTCTTCGTAGTGCATTGATAGTCTTTGGAGAGCATCGTCAGTCTTTTGAGAACACTATTTGTGTTTGGAGAGCATTATTGATCTTCGGAGAGCATCATCAGTCTTCGAGGCGCACATTGATCTTTAGAGAACATCACTTTCATGTTAAGACGGCGTCCACATCTTGTCTATGCTTTCGTCATCTGAATGTGACATAACTTGGGAGTATCTTTCGCAGTCTAGCTCCCATGGCATTTTCTTTTACAACCAGATCTCACTAGTGACTTATACAAAGGTATCATGCCATCTTTTGGTATTTACAAGATCAAACACATGATTCACAAGTGTATAGGTACTTGGATAGGCATTGGCCTTGCTTTTACCTGGTACTTTGCTTTTTCTTGATGCCCATAATTGAATTTTTCTCTCTTTTTTCTTTTCCTCATCTTTTGTTGAAATCCCATCTTTTCCTTTCTTTTGGGAATCGGGATTTTCAAATGAGTGTGCTAGATGTACAACTTGAATCTCAGCACTCAAACATTAGTCCAGGAATTGTTATAAATCCTATATTTTGAACTCTTCCGCTCTTGAAGTGACGTTGCTTCCATCTTGGAATATGCAATGATCACCAACGGGTTTGTGAAACGAACATATAGGCTCAACTGAGCTGTGAAAAGAGTAAAAGTGTATAGGATAGAGAAACAAATGCTTTTCGTCATCCTAAAGCACCTGAATTACCATAGAAGTTAAAATGACAAGCAACACACGAAGATTGATGCAAGTCTAAGTAAGAGAATTTCTAACTATTTACCTCATGATACTGATGGACCTACCTCCATTTGGCCCCAATGTGGGGTGGTTCTTGACAGGGGTAAAGAATGAAACCGCCATTCAAAGGGTTATCAATGGTCACATGTAGTGTTTAGGATAGAGAAATGGATGCATCCGTCTTCCCAATCCATGTAATCACTGTGAATAACCCCTACGTCCGTAGGTCCAGGTCTCGTTATCCTTACCACTCCACTCATCTCTCGAGTGTATATAGGACATGTTTAGATCAGGTTTGCCTCTTGCTTGAGGAAACATCCTTTTGAATAGTTTAAACAACTCTTGTTGGGAAAGTTCATTTCGCTTTCTCCAAAACTTACCCTCCAAGAGGATTTATGATGCACAATGCATATTTCAATCATGTTCAGATAACCTCCAAGTTTAAACATGAATGCCAATGACATGACTATGAGAATTCTGCGTCTTTCTAGACATGAGAATTGAATGTATGCTAGATTCCAAGAAGCCTTCAAATTCTAGTAATAAGGATTCTGAAAGTTTTAAAACCTAAGAGATTGGGAAATGAATACTTACCTGCCCAGCGTGTCTAGGGATCCCTGAAAATATAAAAGGAATATGTCAGTGTATGCTCTTGAATTTCAGGAAATTAGAATGATACACCTTACCCTTGATCATGCACTCCAATGGAAGTGCATAGATTCATGAAAATCTGCATTTTTCTTAACAACACAAGATGGTTAAGTGTTCTAAAATTTCTTGAAATTCTTAGTCTTTGGAGAAAAATGACATGTACCTGGCCACCACGACAGTAGGTCCTCTTAATCATGCATTCTAATCTAAATACTGATGCGCAGATTATAGAAATCGGCCATTTTGACCTACGACGATGATCCCTTTGTCTGATTGGGCAATGAATCCTACTTGATGACTCCATTCATCCTTTTGGGTTTGTTCCATGCCACTCTTCGAAGTTCCTTATTTAAGGAAAAATGAATTCTTATCAAAAGGTATGCTAAAGCATGTGGTGTGGAAGAGATACTTTTTACCCTCCACTCGATCTTATAGCCAAAAATCATTTCTTGAATACTTGACTTCCGAAGCTGTTATCTCCAAAGATCATTTCGCCTTGAATTCGAGTCGGCGAGTTCTTTCCTTTTGAGTGCCAATAATTTTCTGTTGAAATTATGGAAAATTCATATTAGGAGAAAGATCATTATGGATCAAATTAGAATGACACCAAGTTACCCTTCACTCAAGTTTGTATCCTGAGGTTTGACTCTGATGTGAATGACTCTTCTATCATGTTCATTGATCTTGCTGGGAATGAAATGCCACTTTTTCATCCAGTTGCGTAGATGATTCGCTTGCCCCAGTTAAGCGTGACTTGTCATGGCTAGGTAATGCTTGCCTCAGCTAAATGGCTCTATTCATTTTTGCATTTTCATGCAATACCCTGTCCAATTTGGGATATCTCTTACTTGAATCTTTACTTTACTTTTCACCTTTGAGGTGTCATCCTTCCAATGTTTGAGAAAATCGTTTGCTTTAGGCGTCTTGTCACTTGTGCCCATCCTTGTGATGTTCTCCTCTTATTGGACCTATGATAATGTCTTATCGGCGTATTCTGCCACAGAAAGAAATGGTTTTGCATTAGCAAATGCGAGAAAAAGAGGTAAATTGGATACAACACCCAACTACCCTTCTCTTGTCAATTGTTGACATTTCTCTTTTGATTGAGTCCATTCCAATATTGTATACTGATATGGACAACATTTATCGAATCCCTCCATCCATGCTTGAAGGTGTTGGTAACATCAACAATCCATTTGCCCCAGTTGGGCGACGTCTACCTTGGCCAAATGCCTCAGCATTTTTCATATCCTTTGACAATTTTCAATCCCATTCGAAGAGGTCTTTGTACCTGTACATGAAGTAATGAGTATTCACCCATGTTTGACTTTATTTGAATCACTTAAGAACATGATACTCCCTTTGAGGTACCGCATTTCCGTTGATCAAGGAAATCGTCTCTTTTGGTTGCTTTGCCCCAGTAGGGCATGTCTTGATGTTTGTCGTCTTTGGGCTTGATAACTTGCTCCAATATGCTATCTTGGGGGCACATGAGAATCTTGCCCTCAACTTGGTTCCTTGACAAGAAAAGAGGGGTTTGCCCCAATGAATTTTCTTTGTTGACTTTACTCATCTATCTTGACTACCAGAATCTTCGATCGTTTTCGTTTGTCTCTTGGTAGCTTGACAACTTTGGAATCTTTCACATAGCAACTTGGCGACTCTCTCAATCACAGTCGCCCTCGAAGTGTCAGATGTTTCCCTATCAAATGAAATAAGGGTCATGTTTAAATTGCATATAAAATGGACCATTAGAGTTGATACAATTTACCCTTCACATTCGTCTTTTGGGTCTTGGCATTTTCCTTTCATTTGGATTCTTTTGCCTTGACCTGTCAACATCTTTCAAGGAAGAATATGCATATAAATGATGCATGCATGATATGTATGATGCAAGTGATCTAAGATGATTCGTGTTTACAACGAAAAATGGATTTGTGCCTTTCACTCTATTCACAGAAATCATCTCTTTATCAAGTATGCCAATCTGTAAAGTTTGAATTCTTTCTTTTCGAATGCTCTTTTCAAAGGGACTTCTAATTGTTAAGAAACTTTTTCAAGTTTTCTCGAGAAGTTTGTTCACAAATTGAGCTATTATGACGCTCTAATGCATGTATGAGATGACATGAAAATGGATACTACTTGTTCTGTCATTTGAAGTCGTTGCTTCTTGGGTGTCTTGACTCTGTTCATCACTTGAGAGGAAAAAGATAGGAAATATTATTCCCACATCTGATTGAAACTTATTTAGGAACGATACGTCCTTTTTTATCAAGAGGGATGGCTCGGCATTGTTCTTCTTGGAAGCGTTGTTGCTATGGCGAAATGCTTTTTGTGTTCAATGGATGGATTTCATTCCATTACGTTTCATGAGTGATAACCATCGTTTCAGGGACTTGCCCAAAGTATCACCATGGCAAATCTGATGTCTTCGACTTCGGCATGCTTTCTAGATAAGGGAATGATTTGCCCCCAGCAATTGAGTATTCCACCTTGAGTTAGCTGATTTAGCCATATGAAGCTCCATTGTATCATGCTAAAGCATTCCCTGTTGGTTGAGTCAATCACTTCCATGTTAGGTGATTTTGACTTTACACCCTTAATCTACTCTGACACCTGTCTTAAACTAACAATCTCTATATATGAAAGAGAAACATCTTAGTCATTTGTATGGAATGAAATCAGCAAAAGGGACAATTTACTCCCTTTTGTGACATCAGAGGATAAAACTTCATTGTAATTTTCCGAAGGTCTCGACATTTGATGTTCCACGATGTTCGACACTACTTGGGTTCTATCACTCCCCTTCTTGAGGTTGGGTGATCTTTCGCCACTTTCGCTCTTATTGATGTATTTCAATCTGCTTAGAGTGAAAGAAAAAATGTTTGATATTTGATTGTGAAAATCAATTACTAAAACAAGTACTCCCTCTTGATTCAAAGATGGGCAACGATCATCTCTTCATGGTCTTTTCGATTTGTCATGACTTCATGACGCTCCTCAAGCATCCTACTACTCGAGATCCAAAAGTGTAGATTTATCTCTATTTGTGTACATTTACACCTTGAAGTGTTGCTTCGCGAATAAGCATTTAGTTTTCTTCATCCCTACATATAGAAAAAGAGAGAATCATTTCATATCTTGAGAGGATTGAAATGAGGAACGATATACACCCTTTTGTGCTTGAATGTTCATCAATCTTATGGCGAGAAACACGAGTACTTGTACTCTTGAGAGGTGCTTCAATTGGCACATTGGCCTCCAGTTTTGAGGGTTCACAATTGAGTCTGTTTTTAAAGAGACGAATGTCGACTTCACACAATCCTTTTATTTCACCTACATGATAGAATGAATGAATAGGTCAATTGTTGCACAAAAAGCTCTAATTGAAACGATCACAGATTTACTATCCCCAGAGTATATTTTCTCAACTCCCATCATTTTGAGCATCAAAGATGAATGAATGTTCCTTAACGATCCCCATTCATTTTTTATAATCACCTGCAAGTGTGAGTAACCATATCATCCTATAAACAAATCAATTTAATTTGGAACGAATACATCCTTTTCGACTTAGAGGGAGAGTCGATCCAAACTAGGTTGCCCCTTTTTCATGTTGTCTGTTTTGGACTTATCATAGTTGATTCATCTTATTTTGGAAACCCAATGGGTGGCACCTGATGAAGGCGCATTTCCTTTCATCTTACAGGGGAAACAAGTCTCGCATCATTGGCCTTCAACCATTTTGACCTGTTGGCAAAAGAAATGTGACATTCCGAATTTACGCCCCTCGAGGCTTGAGATATGAAAGAATGCTCGAATTGGCAATTGGAAATGAAGAATTTCAAAATTGGAAAAGGGTTTGACGTCGTCTCACCAATGTTCATTCGGAATAGAGAAAACGAAGTTTCGGACGAAAAATGACAAATGACCGTTTTTCCCCTCGCCCATTTGCCTTTGCCTTAAGGATCTTCGAAGGTCGAAATGGTCATTTCTCCCACACCTTGAGGCTGTCGAAAATGCTTGGAGAAGAAGGCAAAGAAAGTCAATGGAAGTCAAAGTCAATGAAGCAACCAATGAGAGGTTGCCAAGTGTCATCCTATGGTTAAACCAAGCATTAATTGCCATTAATTGGCCCCAATTATTTGAGGACATCTCCCCTAGCTACTGAAAAATTCGTGCACCCCTTCCCCTCCTCTATTTCCTTCAAAATTTCATTCTTTTCCTCTCTAGCCAAAACTGCTCCAGAAGACAGTTTCTGAGCCTTGTGTTCGGCCTGCTCGAGGGGTCCATCCTGTCACCATTTTGCTGTGTTTAGACTACCACATGTTATTTCAAGATATCCTTGACATTTTTCCGTTGGTTTCATGATTTTTGGAGATTTGGTTAATTTATGGTGATTTTTGGAAGAAAAGCGGACAGATTCTGAGCTAGCTGAGGAGAAGTGTTGGTTCTAGCTCTTAGAAATTCCAAATGACCTCAAATTTTTTAGAAGAGCTTCATAACATCTAGTACTATGTTCAGATGGTCTATGGCTGTAAATAGATGGTTTTAAAATTAGTTTTCATGGCTGATTGTGGGTGGTTAAAATCGAACATATTCTGATCGTGGAAGGATTGTGAGGAAACCGGGTTGCTCAAAGCTTTGTGGTGTGATTTTACTTAAAATATTTTCGGTGAGACCCCTAAACTTGATGTTTGATGTATTGGCAAGTTGGTTTTGATAGGAATTTGGGTTAAGAGGTGATTAAGGAACTGTTTGAAGTGAAAAAGTGGGACGCCGTCCAATCTGGCCCCAGTGCGCACTGATTTTGAATTGGGTCGTTCTAAGTCGTCCGGTATCCGAATTGAGCTCTGTTTTCGCCCACGCATCTGTAAGATATTAAAGTTTAAGACCATGGAATTTTTTTCCCAAAAAGGCAGTATAAAAATTGCAATTTTCGTGAGAATGAACCTGGTTGTGGGGGCTCAAATTGGGTAATTTTGGTAAATTGAGACTTTGGATGACTTGCCTTGATAGAACGACAATTGACATGCTTAGGAGCATCAAATTAACACTATGATGACCTAAGAATAAGGTTTTATCGATGTTGTTAAGGAATTGACGCGATGGGATTGAGAAATAATCGAGTTTCGATGTGGTTTTCCCAAGCACGCCGTGAGAGCCATATTTGGCCATGAGTTTGCTGAGCTAGGTAGCTCATTGGGATGGAATGTTCTAGCTTGCTTAATGAGGTAAGTGTCTCTTAAACCTCTACTAGGACGTTAGGACGCTACTGGATGCGTTTGATTGATGATTTGATTAATGAGTGGATTGACTGAACTTTGATTTATGATGACCGAATATGAGTGTGTGAAATGATTTGGCTAGAATTCCCATGTCAAGTGATTTGGCTAGAATGCCCATGTGAAATGATTTGGCTAGAATGCCTATATGATTTCGGTTGTGATGAGGATTGACTTGGTTGTGTGATGTTTGCAATATAATTGCCTTTATTTTATGAATGGGCTATAGTGCCCCAGCAATCAATTGGCTTGGTGCCCCGGAGATCGCATTGACTTGATGCCCTGAGTATCAATTGGCTTGAATGCCTTATGTGAATGCATCGTAATTGGCCAGAGTGCCCTGATGCTGATGAATTGGCCAGAGAGCCCTTATGCATCGTAATTGGCCAGAGTGCCATGATGCTGATGAATTGGTCAGAGATCCCTTGTAAACTTGAAATGGCCAGAGAGCCCTTGTGCATCGTAATTGGCCAGAGTGCCCTGATGCTAATGAATTGGCCAGAGAACCCTTGTAAACTTGAAATGGCCAGAGAGCCCTTGTGCATCATAATTGGCCAGAGAGGCCTGATGCAAATAATTGGCCAGAGTGCCCCTGAGAAATACACCGCGGCCCGGGAACCCTTGGCGATGAGTGCATGAGATGACTTCTGAAGTTGTGCGTTTAATCATATGCTAAGGTGTGGTGCTTGAATCCATAAGTGGGGATATGTGAAATTTGAATGCCATGTGCATTGTTTTGTTGAGATTATGCATTTACTTCATGGTGTGATCTGGTGGGACTAGCGGTCTGGTCTAGGTTTAGGGTTTACTTGATGAGATTTATATCTCACCTCAGTGGAGGCTTAACTTTTTCAGGTCCCAAGCGATGAGACGGGAAGTTTGTCGAGGTTAAGTATTCGAAGGTGGAATTACAGGATATGAAATCACATTTTGGTTTTTAGGGATTGTATTTATGAGTTGTGGATATAGGAACTGAATCTCTAGCATTTGACCATGATTAACTGAGTGAAAGGTGTATTTTATAGAAGAAGAGAAGTGTACCCTTTTGTCCCGAGTCATCTCGTTATTTATATGAATGGAGCTATTGTACTGCTTCCGTGATCTTGTTTCTTCTTGATGTTAAGACTGATTGGCCGAAGAATCCTGGGAGAATAAATATATGAACGACCTAGGTGATGTTCGCGTGCTCGTCAGGTTCGGGGCGTGACATCCCCGTTTAAGTGGTATCAGAGCAAGGTCAGCTCGATCCAGTGTGATTGAGGTTTGGAGTGATAAGGAGTGATAACTTGAGGACAATTAGATAGTGAGACCTACAGGATTAGGCTTTGATTGCTGAATCTTGAGGATTCTAGGCTTGAATTCTTGTTGTGTCTTCATGGTCATAGTGTTGATTTTGATCGATGATCTTGGGTGGTGATATTATCGAGGTTTAAGTGGAAACAAGAAGAAACTAAAGAGACATATGCATGGATTTTGAGGTAGTAATTATGCTTGAGGTTAGTAGAGAATTGTTTATGAATGATGGGTCAATTGGATTACCTGATTGTGATTGTGATTGTGGTTTGTCAATGACCTAACTTGAGGAATGTGAGTTATAAGGAGACGATTGGTATTAGTGGAGTCAGGCTTGATTTGTGTTCTATCTTGATGGTTTTGGTTATCGGTGGTTATTGACAACCATGGATAATATGAGATGAGATGTAACGAGGAAGCAGACAAGGAATATTTGGTATTAAAGGTCAGTTGTGACCAAATGAATAAGGATTTGACTTGAATAGAGACTAGACTTGAGGTATATGATGGAATATAGGCCTTTGATCCATGTGATGTGACGGTCATTGGTGGAATTATCAACCTTCGATGGATAGAATTGATCTGAAGGTGATTATGGTATGACTAGTAGTGAGGACAGTCATGATGTGTACGTGTTTATGGCATTAAAATAAAAGTTGATGTGGGTGCATGCATGAGCTTATCACTATCAGACTTAATAAACTGTCGCTTGGTATGTGACGAGTTGATGGGATACCTATAAACCGTAATGAAGCATGTTATGGGGCGTGTGGAACGGGGCTTCCTCCGTAGATGTATGACTTGGGACAACCTGTAACAACCAGGTCTGATGAGGGCGGGGAGGGATCGCCGGGACAGAGAGGTCCGGACAAGGGGCGGCTCCTGGCGGGCTTCTAAGATAGCGAGGAGGCAAGGATGACCCAAGTCATAAATTGAAAGGGAAAGCCTAGGTATCAGGGTTGAGTCTGATTGTGATTAAGAGATGTATGGCACATGATTGATTCTTACAATGAATGTTCAAAAGTGGCATGGCATTTGTAATGGCGCTTGTGATAGGCATGGCTAAGAGCCCTGTATTTGACAGTGAGTGCCGTTTGAAAAAGAAAATTGATGTTGTGATTGACCTAGTTGGTATATGTTGTAATTGGCATCATGTAATTGTTGTGGCCGAGGTCTAACTGAGAGATTAGATGGCATGTGAGGTTTATACTTATTGAACTGATGCCTGTTGAGATTAAGATAGCATGTTGTGTTTATGCTATAGTGGCAGATGCCCTGGATTTATGGCATGAACGATTGAAATGGCACTTTGAGTACTTGCTTGACGATGACTTAGTTGAGTTTTAGCCTAGTGAGGCTTGCCTAGTAACTGGCTGTTATTTGAGAAGTTGCCTCGTGGAGGCTTGCTTGTTATGTGGTTGCTGCTTAAGAATGATTTGGAATTCTTGGATGGTGAACAACTAGCTGAAAGTAGTGGGGAACCACTGGATGGCTGATGGTGAACGATGATGAGATGAGTAGTCTGAGACTGCTAGGCTTTAGTAGATGACTTAAGTCTTTGATTCATAGATCGACTGAATTTGATGAAAGATTGACTGAATTTGATGAAAGGATGAAATTTGAAACTGTCTTCTTTTTAAATTGAGGGTTTCATGAGAAAACCTTAGAGATTTTGGGTGCACTAAAGAAAGAAAGTGACCTTGGCAGTTATTAGCCTTAAGAGGCTGTTGGTGATTGGTGAAAGGTTACCAGGGGAAAGATTTTCCTTGAAGGCATGGTATTGTCGGAATCGCCTTTATTGAGTCGTTTAATGAAAGTACTTTCCTGGTATTGCTTGAGAGCAAAGGTTGTTGGGATCCTAATAATCTTGTAAGGATTTGAGAACGATCGACCAGTATGAGACAGAGTTTTCAAGGTGGTCTAAGGGTATTAAGGGTGGTCAAAGACCCTTTGAGTGAGATGTGAGGTTTTCGAGTGGAATGGAATTTGAAAGCCTTATGGCTAGTGATTATTCCTAACTTTGAGGAATGATAATGGGACTCAATAAGAGAAGTGAATGATCGGAGGACATGTGAATAAGAGAACTTCTGCTCACGGATTACAAGCAAAGAAATGTTCATTTTGGAACATGGGATATGCCTGTGCAAATGGTTATTACCTTGGCGTAAGGCTTGTGGTGGTTAACCTATTGTTGTTATGAAAAATATAAAAGAGATTGACGTGTCAGTCTGTCGAGCCATGTCGATTTATGAGATCGATTGAGGTTGAATCGAAACCACTAGAAGTGGTATTGTGTGTTGTCAACCCTATAGAGTATGGTGTCATTATTAAAAGGCGATAGGACCATGAGATGGTCGTTGAGGGAAAGGAAAGTGAATGGACTTGATAGTCCTGACGGTTTGCAATTCTGATGCATGGTTGAGTAAGCGGAAAAGAGCTCTTAGAGTGTAATTATAAAGTGACTCAAGGTAGTCGAATTGAGTATTGATATGGAAATTTGTGGAGACCAAGGAAGAATCTCGACTTGTTGGAATTTTGTCACTTGAGGTGACTGAGTCACTAGAAGAAGAGTGCCAGATATGGTGAAATTTGAATCTTGGAATGGAAGTACTGCCGTTGGCGCATACTTCAAAATTGACACCCTAAGGAATGAAAAGGACAAGGTGGATTCGAAGTAAAAGAATGCCACTGGAGTGTATAGTTTCCTTCGTAGGGTAAGAGACCCTAGTGTGAAAGGAAGAGAACATCCGAATTGTATCGGTAGTGAGATTGAGCGTCTGGACTGAGAAAGAAGACGCAGAGCTTGAATGATTCCTGGAAGTGAAATCCGAGAAACTGTCCTGTAGACAGCGTTGAATTCCAGGATAATGTTGACGTTCAGTCAAATGAATGAAATTGAGGCATGGTAGCGTTATCTGGTTGTGAAACCAAGAGGCCAGGGCACTAATGCTTCTTAGGGAAAGAGTGACAAAAAAAATGAATAAAATGTTATGTGGTCCAAGTGGAGACCCTTGAGAGCAGAGAGCCAAGATATGAACTCTCAAGTGAATGGTACCATGGACAGTTGAAGTGATTCAACACTTGGTAGTAATGAAGTGGATAACAGTCGGATGGAGTATCCAAGAAGTACTTGGATTGATTGTTACTATCTTTAGAGACATGAGTGGACTTATTTACGGAGTCATGAGAAACATGAACGATTTTGAGAGTATCATATGAGCTCAAAGAAGATGCTCGTTGTATGCTAATTGCGAAGAACGTGAGCTATGAGTCTGATGAGGTAAGATTCCTCAGTCGTGAAATTTATGAGAAATGAAATCCCTATGGAGCACTTAAGAAATGAAATAAGTGATGAATTGACTAGAGTCGATGTGGGTTGTGGGAAGTTGAAATTTCCTAAGATTGGTGAATTGTTACAGACGGATCGTGGGAAGATTCCCCACCAGAATTGTTCCATTGATGAAATGGACTAAGGGTAAGATGTAACGTGAATGGGTGAATGAACATGATGAGTCTTCGAGGACTTAAATAAAGTTGATGACTACGTTGGTAATGGCGTTCCTGTTTGGAATCAAAAGAGTTAGGAGAAGCATAATGACGTGGCGTAAGAGAGGAATATGAGTCGTTGTGTGGCAAGTTGATACGAACTGCGCGAATGCGCCGTGACGATAATGCCATATGAGTTGGAATGCTTAGAGTATGATTGGAATTGGTTTGCGAATGTCCTCGCGACAAAGTTTGAAAAACCTTGTTTGAGTGGAAGAAGATATTGAGTCTGTATCTACCACGAGAGAATAAGGTAGTATGAAGAGATTCTCGAGGGGAATTGAGCATGATGCAACATGAATAAGTAAAATTGCTTATGAGTATAAAAGCGTTGCTTGTATAAAGAGAGGCCTCGCAAGTTATGTGAATTATAAGAGGTTAAGAGTGGAGCATTGTGTAATTGGTGATAGAGGGACAGATCTTCCCATGAGAAGTAAGAGATTCAATCTCTAAATTGGAAGTTCGCCAATTGACTAGGATGATGACTACTGGAATAATCAGGCCTGAAAGTCAGAAAGGAATTAAGGAGATTGCGAGGAGTAGACCTTGAGATCCAAAGAATTATGAGAGTGAACATAGCAGAAAAGAAACCCAGACTTCCAAGTACTTGGGAAAGAAAGTATGGAAGTTGAGAATAGAAACATTGACGTTCCATGGACGAGGGTATGAGTCCAGTATTGAAAGGGGAATTTAAAGAGATGGCATCATCGGAAATTTGAAGGGAGAATTATGGTGTCCCTTGAGATGGCACAAGGATGTGCCAAGATTTTTCTTAATACTATTGGTGATATGGACAGAGAGTTGGATTAGTTTATCAAGTGATCGAGCATTAGACATGCCGATAAGAGATGAACATGACCATGAAAGTTAATGGATTATTTTGATCCAAGGGAATTTTCGAATGGAGTCAAGAATGGATTACTGCGGTAGTAACCGTGAAATGGTTTAAGAAATCGAGAGGGCCATAGCTCGATTTGGATAATTGAGGGCAAGTTGATTAAGCCCTTGAATCTCAATTGGTACAAACGGACATTTGAAGAGAATGATTGTCACGCTCCGAACCCGGCGAACACGCGAGCATCCCACCTCCGCCGTTACCTTTGATGATCTCCCAGGAACCAACGGCCAATGCTTAAAGATATATATGAAACATGCATGCGAAAGCGAGGACAACTCCATACAAATAAAACACAAGATGGCTTAGGACAAAAGGGTACACCTTATATAAGAGTCAATCATACATCAGAGGTTATAATGCTAAATCCCCAAATACTTCATTTCAACCCTATGGTCACAAAAGGATTCATGATCATTTCTTCCATTGACTTCATCGAATGCCAATCCATGGCGAGCACTGGTTTCCTTTGCTTGGGACCTAAAAAATGTTATCCCATGACGGGGTGAGATATATAATCCCAGTAAGTCGAACCTAACCCTAAACTAAGCTGCCAGTACCTCCAGACACTTTTGGAAAACATGGCATTTTGGTAATAAAAACTTTGGTATGGCAAAACGGGGTACTTTCCAAAACATGGCATTTAGTACTTTCAAAACAGTTTGACCCAAAGGTTCGTACAATGGCAAAGTTTTCAATCAGAAACAAACGCATGACGCCACCTCAAAAACAAGAGGAAATTTTCACTTCTTTCTCAAAAGAATCATTCGTTGAAATATCCAGAAAATACGTTCTTTTCTTTCACGCACCTCTCTGTGCCAATTTCCTTTCACGCCCCTCTCTAGGCCAATTTCAAATCATGAGGCAAATTTTCAAACATGAGGCATTTTCGATTTCTCAAAACCCATTCTTTGAATTTCTCATAAAACAAGTCTTTCCATTTCCGCCCATCTTGGGCTGCCCACTTTAGGGCTGCGAGATGATTCGGTCTCCATATGACCCGTCGGTACATATGAGACTCTCGCGTCCGGACCTAGAGATGATTCGGTCACCATACGACTCTCGACGCCCATTATCAATCGAGATGAATCGTGTCAGTATGGGACTCTCTAGCCGCACGACCTCGTCAGGTCCAATGGGAGTAACTCCCTCCCAACACATTGGCCAAATTATAAATTCTCGGCGATCCCACACGCCATTGGCGATCCCACACGCCAGTGCACACATAATTTCCTCAGCGATCCCACACGCCATTTTATCCATAAAAATTTCAGTCATAGAAAGCCTCAGCTTTTTCATTTCAAGAAAACAATTCATGCCTCAAAATTCATCATTCAAAAACAACACAGGAGATTCATCGCCAAAACAAGGCATTCGTTTCAAATGTCCCTCAACTGGACAAAACATATTCCCCATCATAAAATGAAATCAAGCAGTTCATCGCCTACTCGAGGCATTTATTTCAAACGTCCGTCACTGGACAAAACATGTTTCAAGTCATAAATTTCTCAGTCAAGCACATGCATCACACGAATTAATTCAAACAAGGCCTCGGACAATTTAACAAATACGGCCAATTCATAGTTTCAAAGCTTGGCTCAAAATCACATTTTTCGGCACTTTCAATCTTGGCTTTCCTTTCAATCAAAACTTTCGACTTCTCATCTCACATGCTCAAATAGCCATTAAAACACACATTCATGGTCAATTAGGGCTCCCCAAATAATTGATTTTCAATCAAACATGCCAAGGAATGCTAACTCACAAAACCAGACAGATTTGGACTCCCTCGCGCCTCTCACAAAATCCAGGCCATGAAATCATTCAATCCAACTCAAAACTCTGTCATTTAGTAACCTAACCTCCTAATAAAGGTTTAGACATAACTTACCTCAAGCAATTAGCAAAAATCCACTTCAATCAATCCTCATCAACCCCACAAATGTTTGGCAACCCAAGGTTCTCGTACCGTCCTAGGAAATTCATCAATGTCGAGTCAAAATCCACTCAATTCTCACTTCCTTGATACCAATCCCTCAATCATTAATCAAATGGCAACTCAAGATGCCTCATCAAATGATCGAATACACCACAATACTTCCACAAACCCTTAATATATTCTGTTTAAATAGTAAAATGTATAGCAGAATATAACTTGGTGTTTCCTGCTCCAAATAGCCCTTAAATCACTTCTAAATCCCAAACCACTTCATATACTTTCCACTAACACCTTAATCAACATTACAGATAGTCCCATGAATCAATTTGAAGTCGAAACACTCTTATATCAGCCCCCAACAGAATCGGTACACAAAGAACATCATCCAAAACAGAACCGGTTTTGTGTTCCAACCGCTCAATCGAGCCATGAATCAATTCTAATCCCCAATCCTTCAATAATCAACTTTATAAGACCTTCCTTTATGGGTTTAGGAAGCTCACCGTGAGATTTGAAGTGGATTGATACTCCAAAGACGTCGAAATAGCCCGATCTCTTCAAAGTCAGAATCTGTCCATTTTTGTACCACCCATAATCAGCCATAAAACTCATTCTAAAACCATCTATTTGCAGCTATAAACCATCTGAACATAGTACTCGATTTTATGAAGCTCTCCTAAAAATTTTGAGGTCATTTGGAATTTCTAAGAGCTAGAACCAACACTTCTCCTCAGCTAGCTCAGAATCCGTCCGCTTTTCTTCCAAAAATCACCATAAATTAACCAGACCTCCAAAAATCATGAAACCAACGGACAATTTCAAGGACATCTTGAACTAACCTGTGGTAAAAGGGCTTGACCAAACGACACCAGGAAGAGTCGCTAGATTGCACCGAACAGAAGGGTCAGAAACTATTTTTCTGGGCAGTTTTCTGTTTGGTGAAGATGAAGAGGAAAATGAAGGAATTGGCAAGGAGGAGTGAGGGTGGTCGACCAGCTGAAGATAAGGAGGTTGTCCATCAAATAATTGGTGCCATTTTGTCAAGATCACAATTAATGCCATTTAATGCTTGGTCCAATCAAAAGATGACACATGGCAACCTCCCATTGGTTGCTTCCTTGACTTTGACCTTCTTTGACCACTTAATCTTATCCTTTTCGGCAGCATAGGGAGGAGGGGAAATGACCAAAATGACCTTCTGAATTTCTTTAGGCAAGACCAAAGGTCGAGGGGCAAAATGGTCATTTGGCATTTTTCGTCCGAAAGTTCATTTTTCCAGTGTAAACCACCCTCGATGAGGCGACGTCCATATCAATTCAAATATTGGAATTCCTCATTGTCCAATACCCAATCTCGAGGTCTAATTTCATGTCGAACTCTCGTCGACTGTAATTCCAGTTTATCTCAAACTGATGGGCGACTCTTGCAGGTGCTACGCGTATCGACCTTGGGATTTTTCTTAAGCCATGGAGACTTTGGTTGTCATGTAATTGCGAGGGTTTATCACTAGTTCCTGCGGTTCTGATCGTCGGAATTCGATTTAGGAAATTCTCGCAAATTACACATTGGTTAAGCGGAATCACCCACGTCCCAACGTATAACGCTAGCAAGGCATTCCATGATCGTTCCTAGATTGATCTCTGCTGGCCCAAAATATTCCATCGACAATCCTTATGGTCAAAGCGCCATTTCTTATTTAAAATCCTTAGGTCCACGTACCCGACCTTGCGTTAGTCTTTCCCTTTCGGTCAGTTAACTCGAGAGTGGCCTGCTTCGAGCGAGATACCACTGAAACACACTGATCGATATCCTTCCATTCCATAGCCTTGAGAGGGGCTGGAATTCGGAATGTCACAATTCTTCCCCCCTTAAAGAAATTTCGTCCTCGAAATTTGCCACTTTTCAATTATCCAATCTATCGGGGTATTGATGCCTCATCACATTCTTACTCTCCAAAGTAGTTCATCCCATTACCTGACATTCTCACTTGTCTTCTCTGATAAAAGTTATCTTTCTCCAGGATTTGTTTCTCTCAATCCTTAACCTGTACTTGCCTTTTCTCTATTCTCTTCAGACATTCATGATATCTGTCGGTGATACACCTTCGAGCACTCGGATCCTTCGTTCAATTTGCCTATTAATCCGAGGATAACACGTGCATCACACTGCAGCTTTGCTTTTGAAATTCCCAGCCGAAAGGCTTTTCTAAAACGTCACCTTAAATTCATGTTCTTTACTTCTCACAATCATTACCAGATCGTCATGAAAACGTACTCGTTAGCGTCTTTACCATTTGGCATAATCATCCAATTCCAACATCTTTTCGTATCGTCAAGGACGCACAATTTCTATTAGCTTATCCTCGATCGTCCAAATCAAACCGTAACCTTCTCGACTTCTCTAGCAAACTCATGATTAAGTCCTTAATAGCTCTTCCTCGATTACATTCGAGATCCTTCAATGACCAATTTAATCCATCAACTCGTAAAGGTTATGCCTTCCCCTCAATTCCCTTAGAGCAATCAACATTTCCAACTCTTGCATTTCACCCAGTTACGAGGTCTTTCTTTACACGAGCAACGCTCCCGTATCCGTAAATAAATTCATCCGTCGGTGTTGCTTCTCATCAATTCCTTTCGGGAAACCACTACCTTATTCTTTTGTGGTAGATATAAACTTGAAATCTTCTTCCATCCAAACAATGTTTCCCAAACTTTGTCACGAGGACATTCGCAAATCGACTCCAATCACACAGTAGAAGTTCCAACTCATATGGCCCTACTGTCTCGGCGTACATACAATGCTTACTTTAGATCGTCTTGTTATGCCTCAAATTCCCTTCTTATGCCACGTCATTATGATTCTCTCGACTCTTTCGATTCCCAATAGGAACGTCAATCACAACGTAGTCGTCAACTTGATTTTAAGTCCTCGAAAACTTATCACGTTCATTCACACATTCACGTTACATCTCGTCCCTAGTCCCTTTCATCAATGGAACAATTCTTGTGGGGATTCTTTTCGCGATCCATCTGTAACAATTCACCAATCTCACGAAATCTCAACTTCCATCAACCCACATCGACTCTAGTCGATTCATCACTTATTTCATTTCTTAAATGCTCCACAGGGACTTCGTTTCTCATAAATTTCACAACTGAGGAATCTTACCTCATCAGACCCAAACTCGTTTTCTTCGCAATTAGCATATAACGAGCATCTCTTTAGAGTCCATAGGTTACTCTCGAAGGTCATTCACATTTCTCATGACTCCTTAAATGAATCCACTCATCGTCTCTTTAGACGGTAACAATCAATCCAAGAACTTCTTAGATACTCCATCCGACGGTTATCCATTTCATTCATTTAACCGAACGTCGACATTATCCCGGAATTCAACGATGTCCACAAGACAGTTTCTCGGACTTCACTTCCGAGAATCATTCAAATTCTATGTCTTCTTCCTCAATCCAGACGCTCAATCTTAATATCCAGACAATTCGGATGTTCTCTACCTTTCACACTAGGGCCTCTGACCCTATGAAGGAAACTATACACTTCAGTGGCATTCTTTTACTTCGAATCCACCTTGTCCTTCCTATTCCATATGACATCAATCTTGGAATCTATATCAACAGCGATACCTTCATTCCAGGATTCATCTGTCCCTATGACTGACATTCTCCTTCCAGTGACTCAGTCACCTCAAGTGACAAAATTCCAAAGAGTCGAGGTTCTTCCTCGGTCTCCACAAATTCTCGTATCGAACACTCAATTCGACCACTTCGAGTCACTTTGCAGTTACACTCTAAGTGCTCTTTTCGCTTAATCAACCATTCATTCGCATTATGAACAACCAGGACTATCAAGTCCATTCACTTTCCTTTCCCTCAACGATCATCTCCTGCTCCAATCGTCCTTTCAAAACGACACCCTACTCTTAAGGGGTGATAGCACACAATACCACTTCTTGTGGTCTCGATTCGTCCTCAATCAATCTTATAGAATCATCAATGTCAAACAACTAACATAACTCTTTTCTCAACTTTCCCCAAGACGGAAGGAATGACATGCCAGTCTCTCATTACAAGACTCACGCCAAGGTAAAAGACGTTTCTTGCAAGCACTTCCATGTTCCATAATGAACATCCCTTTGCTCGTAATCCATGAGTAGGAATTCTTTTATTCACATATCTTCCGATCATTCACTTTTATTACTGAGTCCCATTACCATTCTTCAAAGTCAGGAATAATCACTAGCCATAAAGCTTTTAAAGTCCATTCCTTCATCAGACTCAATCAATCTCAACTTTATACATAGCCTCACAAGCTTTTCAAAATTCTCGCTATTCATGTCCACGTTTCCACTTTGGAAATGAGTAGTCTCAGGATTACCTTTGTCATGACTTCCATCACTTAACTCATCAACACTAGCATCAGTCTTCTCCGCGACTTAAGTACAAGGGTAGCTTCCTCTCGAACTTGTCTACCCATCAAATTTCCCCATCTCTATTTAAAGTTCTCATGACCCCCTTATTATACTTGGGTCTCGCACAATCAACAAAATCGAGCCATACTTTCTTCCAGTACTCATACTACGGTCGGTCGATTTTACTCAACTCTCATGATCCATCTCAATGCTGGGATCTTCTCGAATCTCGCATATACGAGCCAAGTGCTCCTCTAGCTACCGTACTCTAGTCTTTCAACCTTATTAGGTTCTCATATCACTTGAACCACTATGATTCCCTCCATGAATCTAATACTTAAGCCATATACTCAAGTCTAGCAGTCTTCAGTTGCTCATCTCATCATTCATCACCAGTAATCAACTATCCAGTGGTTCCTAAACAACTCTCAACTGGTTGTCTATTATCCAAGGATTCCAAATCATCCTTAAGCAACAATCACACATTAAGCAAGCCTCTACGGGGCAGATTCTCAAATAACGGCCAATAACTAGGCAAGCCTCAACTAGGCCAAAACTCAACCAATCACCATTTGCTAGACAAACTCTCAAGTCGCAATTCATTGGGTCAAGTGCTTACACTTTAAGTCCAGACGTATCCGCGACTTAACAATAACTCACTAGGCTATCTCAATTTCACAAGATACTAGTCAAACGGCAATCAATGCTAAAACTCGCCATACAGGCCAAACACACGCGTCAATTTTCTTTTTCAAACAACACCCACTGTCATGTACGAAGCTTCTAACCATGCCAATCACACGCGCATTACAAATGCCATGCGATTTGAAAATTCACTGTGAGGATCACTTTGGTGCAATACATCTCTTAACCAAAATTAGACTCAATCTGATACCTAGACTTTCTCTTTCAATTTATGACTTGGGTCATTCCTACCTCTTTGCTATCTTAGAAGCCTGCCAGGAGCCGCTCCTTGTCCGAACCTCTCTGTCCCGGCGTACACTCCCCGCCCTCGTCAGACCTGGTCGTTGCAGGTTGTCCCAAGACATACATCTACGAAGAGAGTCCCGTTCCACACATCACATAACATGCTTCATTACAGTTTGTAGGTATCCCATCAACTCGTCCCATACCAAGCGACAGTTTGTCAAGTCTAATAATGATAAGCTCATGCATTCACCTTCCTCAACTGTCATTTTAATGCCATAAACGTATGCAATGAATGATCATCCTCAACACTCTCCATATCACATTCATTCTCAAGTCAATTCCCTATCCATGGAGGGTTTCTAATTCCACAAATGACCATCCTCAACACTCTCCACATCACATTCGCTCTCGGATCAACTCTTAGTAGTAGAAAATTTCTATTACCGGAAAGGACCATTCATCTCACAGATCAATTGCCTAGGACCAACCACATACCTCAAAGTCACAATCACGATCATAAAATCAAATCGACCCTTTACTCATAAGCAATCATCTATTAACCTCAAATGCAATTACAACCTCAAAATCATGCTTATAGCTCCTCAATTTCTGGTTACTCCCTTATGAACCTCAATCATATTTCCACCCAAAATCATCAACCGAGATCGATACTATAACCATTAAAATATAACTCAAGTTCAAGCCTATAACCCCATGATTCAATGATCAATGCTTAGTCCTAAATGTCTCACTATCTAATTGTCCTCAAGTCATCACTCCTTATCACTCCAAACCTCAATCACACTGGATCGAGCTAACCTTGCTCTGATACAACTCAAACGGGGATGTCACGCCCCGAACCCGGCGAGCACGCGAGCATCCCACCTCCGCCGTTACCTTTGATGATCTCCTAGGAACCAACGGCCAATGCTTAAAGATCTATATGAAACATGCATGCGAAAGCGAGGACAACTCCATACAAATAAAACACAAGATGGCTTAGGACAAAAGGGTACACCTTATATAAGGGTCAATCATACATCAGAGGTTATAATGCTAAATCCTCAAATACTTCATTTCAACCCTATGGTCACAAAAGGATTCATGATCATTTCTTCCATTGACTTCATCGAATGCCAATCCATGGCGAGCACTGGTTTCCTTTGTTTGGGACCTGAAAAATGTTGTCCCACGACGGGGTGAGATATATAATCCCAGTAAGTCGAAACTAACCCTAAACTAGGCTGCCAGTACCTCCAGACACTTTTGGAAAACATGGTATTTTGGTAATAAAAACTTTGGTATGGCAAAACGGGGTACTTTCCAAAACATGGCATTTAGTACTTTCAAAACAGTTTGACCCAGTCAAGAAAATCATGACAACTCAAAGGTTCGTACAATGGCAGAGTTTTCAATCAGAAACAAACGCATGGCTCCATCTCAAAAACAAGAGGAAATTTTCACTTCTTTCTTAAAAGAATCATTCCTTGAAATATCCAGAAAATACGTTTTTTTCTTTCACGCCCCTCTCTGGGCCAATTTCCTTTCACGCCCCTCTTTGGGCCAATTTCAAATCATGAGGCAAATTTTCAAACATGAGGCATTTTCGATTTCTCAAAACCCATTCTTTGAATTTCTCATAAAACAAGTCTTTCCATTTCCGCCCATCTTGGGCCGCCCACTTTAGTGCTGCGAGATGATTCGGTCTCCATATGACCCGTCGGTACATATGAGACTCTCGCGTCCGGACCTAGAGATGATTCGGTTACCATACGACTCTCGACGCCCATTATCAATCGAGATGAATCGTGTCAGTATGGGACTCTCTAGCCGCACGATCTCGTCAGGTCCAATGGGAGTAACTCCCTCCCAACACATTGGCCAAATTATAAATTCTCGGCGATCCCACACGCCCGTGCACTTATAATTTTTCCCGGCGATCCCACACGCCATTGGCGATCCCACACGCCAGTGCACACATAATTTCCTCGGCGATCCCACACGCCATTTTATTCATAAAAATTTCAGTCATAGAAAGCCTTAGCTTTTTCATTTCAAGAAAACAATTCATGCCTCAAAATTCATCATTCAAAAACAACACAGGAGATTCATTTGTATGGAATGAAATCAGCATAAGGGACAATTTACTCCCTTTTGTGACATCCGAGGATTAAACTTCATTGTAATTTTCCGAATGTTTCGGCATTTGATGTTCCACGATGTTCGACACTACTTGGGTTCTATCACTCTCCTTCTTGAGGTTGGGTGATCTTTCGCCACTTTCGCTCTTATTGATGCATTTCAATCTGCTTAGAGTGAAAATAAAATGTTTGACATTTGATTATGAAAATCAATTACTAAAACAAGTACTCCCTCTTGATTCAAAGATGGGCAACGATCATCTCTTCACGGTCTTTTCGATTTGTCATGACTTCATGACGCTCCTCAAGCATCCTACTACTCGAGATCCACAAGTGTAGATTTATCTCTATTTGTGTACATTTACACCTTGAAGTGTTGCTTCGCGAATAAGCATTTAGTTTTCTTCATCCCTACATATAGAAAAAGAGAGAATCATTTCATATCTTGAGAGGATTGAAATGAGGAACGATATACACCCTTTTGTGCTTGAATGTTCATCAATCTCATGGCGAGAAACACGAGTACTTGTACTCTTGAGAGGTGCTTCAATTGGCGCATTGGCCTCCAGTTTTGAGGGTTCACAATTGAGTCTTCTTTTAAAGAGACGAATGTCGACTTCACACAATCCTTTTATTTCACCTACATGACAGAATGAATGAATAAGTCAATTGTTGCTCAAAAAGCTCTAATTGAAACGATCACATATTTACTATCCCCAGAGTATATTTTCTCAACTCCCATCATTTTGAGCATCAAAGATGAATGAATGTTCCTTAACGATCCCCTTTCATTTTTTATAATCACCTGCAAGTGTGAGTAACCATATCATCCTATAAACAAATCAATTTAATTTGGAATGAATACATCCTTTTCGACTTAGAGGGAGAGTCGATCCAAACTAGGTTGCCCCTTTTTCATGTTGTCTGTTTTGGACTTATCATAGTTGATTCATCTTATTTTTGAAACCTAATGGGTGGCACCTAATGAAGGCACATTTCCTTTCATCTTATAGGGAAAACAAGTCTCGCATCATTGGCCTTCAACCATTTTGACCTGTTGGCAAAAGAAATGTGACATTCCGAATTTACACCCCTCGAGGCTTGAGATATGAAAGAAAGCTCGAATTGGCAATTGAAAATGAAGAATTTCAAAATTGGAAAACGGTTTGACATCGTCTCACCAATGGTCATTCAGAATAGAGAAAACGAAGTTTCGGACGAAAAATGACAAATGACCGTTTTTCCCCTCGCCCATTTGCCTTTGCCTTAAGGATCTTCGAAGGTCGAAATGGTCATTTCTCCCATACCTTGAGGCTGTCGAAAATGCTTGGAGAAGAAGGCAAAGAAAGTCAATGGAAGTCAAAGTCAATGAAGCAACCAATGAGAGGTTGCCAAATGTCATCTTATGGTTAAACCAAGCATTAATTGCCATTAATTGTGATTTTGACAAATTGGCCCCAATTATTTGAGGACATCTCCCCTAGCTACTGAAAAATTCGTGCACCCCTTCCCCTCCTCCATTTCCTTCAAAATTTCATTCTTTTCCTCTCTAGCCAAAACTGCTCCAGAAGATAGTTTCTGAGCCTTGTGTTCGGCCTGCTCGAGGGGTCCATCCTGTCACCATTTTGCTGTGTTTAGACTACCACAGGTTATTTCAAGATATCATTGACATTTTTTCGTTGGTTTCGTGATTTTTGGAGGTTTGGTTAATTTATGGTGATTTTTGGAAGAAAAGCGGACAGATTCTGAGCTAGCTGAGGAGAAGTGTTGGTTCTAGCTCTTAGAAATTCCAAATGACCTCAAATTTTTTAGGAGAGCTTCATAACATCTAGTACTATGTTTAGGTGGTCTATGGCTACAAATAGATGGTTTTAAAATTAGTTTTCATGGCTGATTGTGGGTTGTTAAAATCGGATAGATTCTGATCATGGAAGGATTGTGAGGAAACCGGGCTGCTCAAAGTTTTGTGGTGTGATTTTAAGAAAAAACTTTTCGGTGAGACCCCTAAACTTGATTTTTGATGTATTAGCAAGTTGGTTTTGAGAGGAATTTGGGTTAAGAGGTGAAGAAGGAATTGTTTGAAGTGAAAAGGTGGGACGCCGTCCAATCTGCCCCCAGTGCGCACTGATTTTGAATTGGGTCGTTCTTAGTCGTCCGGTATCCAAATTGAGCTCCGTTTTCGCCCACACATCCATAATATCTTGACGTTTGAGACCATGGAATTTTTTTCCTAAACATCAGTATAAAAATTACAGTCTTCGTGAGAATGAACCTAGTTGTGGGGGCTCAAATTGGGTATTTTTGGTAAATTGAGACTTTGGAGGACTTGCTTTGATAGAACGATAATTGACATGCTTAAGAGCATCATGATGACCTAATAATAAGGTGTTATCGTTATTGTTAAGGAATTGGAGAGATGGGATTGAGAAATAATCGAGTTTCGATGTGGTTTTCCCAGGCACGCCGTGAGAGCCATGTTTTGCCGTGAGTTTGCTGGGCTAGGTAGTTCATTGGGATAGAATGTGCTAGCTTGCTTAATGAGGTAAGTGTCCCTTAAACCTCTACTAGGACGTTAGGACGCAACTGGATACGTTTGATTGATGATTTGATCAATGAGTGGATTGACTAAACTTTGATTTATGATGACCGAATATGAGTGTGTGAAATGATTTGGCTAGAATGCCCATGTGAAGTGATTTGGCTAGAATGCCCATGTGAAATGATTTGGCTAGAATGCCTACGTGAAATGATTTGGCTAGAATGCCTATATGATTTCGGTTGTGATGAGGATTGGCTTGGTTGTGTGATGTTTGCAATATAATTGACTTTGTTTTATGAATGAGCTATAGTGCCCCAACGATCAATTGGCTTGGTGCCCCGGAGATCGCATTGACTTGATGCCCTGAGATATCAATTGGCTTGAATGCCCTGTGTGAATGCATCGTAATTGGCCAGAGTACCCCGATGCTGATGAATTGGCCAGAGAGCCCTTGTGAATTTGAAATGGCCAGAGAGCCCTTATGCATCGTAATTGGCCAGAGAGCCCTTGTAAACTTGAAATGGCCAGAGAGCCCTCGTGCATCGTAATTGGCCAGAGTTCCTTGATGCTGACGAATTGGCCAAAGAGCCCTTGTAAACTTGAAATGGCCAGAAAGCCCTTGTGCATTGTAATTGTCCAGAGAGCCATGATGCAAATAATTGGCCAGAGTGCCCCTGAGAAATACATCACGGCCCGGGAGCCCTTGGCGATGAGTGCATGAGATGACTTCTGAAGTTGTACGTTTAATCATATGCTAAGGTGTGGTGCTTGATTCCATAAAGTGGTGATATGTGAAATTTGAATGCCATGTGCAATGCTTTGTTGAGATTCTGCATTTACTTCATGGTGTGATCTGGTGGGACTAGCGGTCTGGTCTAGGTTTAGGGTTTACTTGCTGAGATTTATATCTCATCCTAGTGGAGGCTTAATTTTTTCAGGTCCCAGGCGATGAGACGGGAAGTTTGTCGAGGTTAAGTATTCGAAGATGGAATTACAGGATATGATCACATTTTGGATTTTAGGGATTGTATTTATGAGTTGTGGATATAGGAACTGAATCTCTAGCATTTGACCATGATTAACTGAGGTTTAGGGTTTACTTGCTAAGATTTATATCTCACCCCAGTGGAGGCTTAACTTTTTCAGGTCCCAGGTGATGAGACAGGAAGTTTATCGGGGTTAAGTATTCGAAAATGGAATTACAGGATATGAAATCACATTTTGAATTTTAGGGATTGTATTTATGAGTTGTGGCTATAGGAACTGAATCTCTAGCATTTGACCATGATTAACTGAGAGAAAGGTGTATTTTATAGAAGAAGAGAAGTGTACCCTTTTGTCCTGAGTCATCTCGTTATTTATATGAATGGAGCTATTGTACTGCTTCGGTGACCTTGTTTCTTCTTGATGTTAAGACTGATTGGCCGAAGAATCCTCGGAGAATAAATATATGAACGGCCTGGGTCATGTTCGCATGCTCGTCAGGTTCGGGGCGTGACAAGAAATAACCGAGCAAGTCAAGTATAACACTCGAAGTTTTTACTAGAACGATTATAGTTTTACCATTGTTCCATCACGTCTTGCATGTGATTAGATGAAGAAATCTTCAGTGAATGTTTGTCATGTGTAACCTGTCAGAAAGGAGACATACTTAGCATTTTACATAGCAAAGACATCTCTCAATGAGGTCGCCTCTTATAATGAAAGCAAGGTGACAATACATATCCCATAATCCCTATTTACAGGCTTCTGATGTCCGCCAAGATTTTCAAGATAAGAGGAGACATCATTAAAAGATCGATTCATGGTCATCAGTCGGACGCTCACTCAATTTCAAAGATTTTACATACAAATGGGGGCATTAATCTTGAAAGATTACTTTGTGACATTTTTCTTGTAAAAATCATGTGATCCTTGTTTTAAGAAATCACTACACAAAATGTGATTACAAACATGGCTTTAACTTTATGCCCCCAAAATCTTGAATTGGAAGAATTTTAGACATAAAAAATGTCATCTTAATCTATGATTGGAAATTTGGATGAACCATCTATTCCGTAGGGACGTCTTAGAAGTGTTTCAACTTTGTATCTAAAATTCATTGTCAAAAATTTTCATTTGTAAAACTCAAACACCCAGGCATTCGGTTGATTTTCATGAATTTCCTATCATGAAATTTCACTAGGAAATGAACAAGTAGATGGAGAAATCATACTTACAGTGATCTGCGAGATTTTTTTTTTTAGTTTTAGGTATACCAACCTTCCATAGACATGCGCATGAGACATGTGAGTATACTCTAAAAATTGAAAATCAGGTGAGGAACCTATGGCTCAGGCTCTCATGATCCAAATAAGGCAGATTCCTCCCAAAGAGTACCCACCCAAGAGGGATAGATATCACCAATTTGGATTGTGAGCGGGAACGAACACGAAAGTCTCAAGTGCCATCAAACACAAGATCCTTTCGTACCCTTTCCCTATCTAAGGTATCCTAGAGGTGGTTGCAGTCGGGGTTTGACCGCCAGTGTGTGCGATGTGTCGTGATCATCACAATGCAAGTCATACACAGCAGTTTGTATCAAAACACTGCTTCAATATGTGCTAAAAATAAACATATAATCCCAACTCCAACCTATAGGAAAAATGTCAGCAAACACTACACCCCTTATTTCTCCAATCTGCAAAAAGATCTAACACAATGGTTAGGATATGTATCTCACCTTCGAGAGCATCTGCAGAAAAGAATGTCAGATAAACCAATCAACTTTTTAATCGGCTCAAGTCCTCTAAAATTCATAACAAGAGATTTTGGCTTGGAACAATTCCCCAATGGAGTTGCCAGTCTGTCGCGACCCTCTCGAGGCGAGGCTGCTCTGCGCTCTCGAGGGCTAATGGGCCGCCCGATAACGCTTGATCGGACGCGGGCCTCTCCCAAGGTCCATGACCCAAATCGCAACGGCTGGATATACGTGATCGACCTTCGGTGTGGTCTGGTGACATGTGATACGTGTACATGCCAAGGAGTTGCCACTAATCGTTTTGTGGGGGGTACGATCGGAAATCCTATCGAATAGTCGGGAGCATTCTATTCGATTTTGTGAAAACCAGAGAAATGAGATCGTGGACTTTGTTACGCCAACTGTCAGAGTTGACGCCCTTTCGGTACCTAAGTTGAACGGTTTATCTAATCCTCAAATTTTATACAGATGAGTGGGGGGTATGAACCTAAATCTAGGAGTTCATGCAGATAGGAATGACTATCTTAGCAAATACAACCAATAAAATGATTGCGCAAATCAAGGATCCAAAACATGCGGATAAATCACATGAAAGCAACATGGCATCCCTAATAAGGCCCTATCAGCCTAGAGAAGTATCAATCAAGGCTTATGAGTGATTTTGACATGATTCGACCATGAGGGGTAAAATCGTAATTTTGAGAAATTTGGGGACAATTTGCTCCAGAAGGGAAAAATTATCATTTCAGATGAAATGAGTAGTCAAAAGATGATGGAAATGGGATTGGCGATCAAACCATTCAATTTCCTATTTTTCAAGAATTTCCAGAATTTTTCTGGAATTTAGAAGTGATTTTACCTTTAGAGGGGGTAAAATTGTCATTTTCAGGCGAAAACGAGAATTAAAAATCTCAAACATTAGGATTGATCGACCACCTGACCAAAATCTTAATTTTAAGCAATTTTCAAGACTCGATTGGAATATGGACGATGATTTACCCTTTAAGGGGTAAAATCGTCATTTTAAAGAAAAGACGAGATTCGAGAACCCAAGCAGAAAGATTGGTTACCTAACTGACCCTAATCCTTATCTTGGCGTCCTCGACCTATCTTGTATACAAGGCTGAGACGATTTACCCCTAAAGGGTAGGATTGTTCATTTCCGAAAGAACGGATGAGAAATCCCAAAAATAGGATTGACCAGTTGTCTCTGGTCAATCATCAATTTTTGGAGGTTTCTGGAGGGTCTAGGAATTTGCTACATTTTTCCTACATTTTTTTTTGGGATTTCTAGGATTTTCTAGTATTTTTTAGAATTTTCTAGGATTTTTTGATTTTTTTTAAAAATCATTTTCTCGAATTTTTTATTATTAAACAAAAGGAATTATTCGGACCGGGTCGGGTGACCCGGCCCACGACCCACGGGCGGGAAGCCCGACCCGCTCGGAACCAACCCGCATCGAAACGGTGTCACTTTGGCCTCCCCGCTCAAATTTTGAATTCCCGCCCAAACTCAAACCTAAGGCCTAGATTGCGCCACGTGTCGACTCATGGACGGCCTGATCTAAGGCAAGAAACTGACGGTCCAGATTGAAACACTAAATTGAATCGTAACCGTTTGATCTAAGGAATGTTTTATTTCTAAAAACGAGATCGCGACACGTGGCACACCTACCACCGTCGGATCAACCTTTTTTATTCGGTTATAACAACCGACGTTGACGTGGCTTCCACGTGGCCGCCACGTGGTCGTTGACCTGGTCAACTTTCGTTGACCGGTCAACACCTCGCCGAAGAAGATGATCGGCGCGGGTGCTCTCTTACCGGCGCCTCATCGGAATGCGATTTCTTAGCCTTCCGACGTTGGATTGACGCGAAACCGACGGCAAATGAGTCGTCTTGACCTCCTCTACAACTTATATCACACTAAACACAGCAGAATTAGGTTTGATTAACCTGCAAATCAAGGCCGAAGCTAATCTCCGGTGGGCTAACATCCTAGCCGTTTCTAGCGATATCAAGGCCTATCAATCAATCAAGAAGCATCATGAAGGGCCGAGAAGACTTACCTGGCCATCAGGAAGGCTCGGTTTGGTCTAGAACGAGCCATGGAGCTCGCCATCGATCGGTCATGGTAGGGGATAGACTCGACGATTTAGGCGATTAAATAACATGCGATCAAAAGCAAAAATGCTCAGTGAAGCGGAGTCCCACCTGATTGCAACAAAAATCACAGCAAATGAGTGACTCTAGCCTAAGTTGCCATTAAAGGCCGAGTTCAAGCTCGAAGTGGAGTCCCACCTGATTTTGTGATGAAATGAGACGCCGCTTGGTTTTGGGGGTTCCTTGGGGGTGTCACGAAGCTCGGGGGATGTATCTGAAGCTTCGGTTTCGCGTCGCACGTCGTGGTCGAGCCTTCGAAGCTCGCGGCTTCTCCCTCCCACGGCACCGGTTATCGCCGTCCGGAGCGCTCTCTCTCTCTCTCTCTCTCTCTCTCTCTTTTTGGCTCTGTTTCTCTCCCCCATCTCTCTTCTGTTCGTTCCTTCATAAAATCGATTGGAACCTCCTTCAACCGACTCCCCTCAGCTGATTTTTTTAGTTTCTTCCTCCCCCTTTTCTGTTTTGCGCATGGGTACTCTTGAGGAGGTGATGAACAGTGATCGGGTTTTTGGGTCGGACCCGCTCGACCCGTCAGACCCGACTATGGAGAACCGCCCAAATTTCAATACAATTTGACCTTATTCGGTGCAATTGATTTTGAAATTGAATTTACCATCATCAATTCCTTCTATAAGTGTGATTTTCATGACAAATACCTCTTGAATTGATTGAAAACCCCAAATATAGAGTGTGATCCGAAATCGATTTTTGCCAAATTGATGTTCTTAATGAAGGAATTGGCACCAATTGAGCTCATCGTAAGATTTAGAAGGTCAAAACCTATAGGGAGGAATCATTGTGGTTCTATGGGTGTCTCTCAGAAAAGTTTAATTTTGGATTTGGCATTTTAGGGACTAAAATGAAAAGATTTTCATGCAATTAGGTCCATAAAGCCAAAATTGATCAAATCAGTGCACAATTGAACCAAATTGAAATGTGGGGCAATCAAGTCGAATGTCAAGATTCTGAAAATGCAAAATATTGCAAATAAAAAGACTTAAAACATATTTTTTGACAGATTCAACCATGTACGTTACAAAGAAACACACAAAATTAAACTTGAATTTCGACTCTTGATGAGGTCAAAATGACAAGGGATTTAAAATAAAGATGTAGGACATTTTTTCATATTTTGTGACCTCAAATGCTATTTTTGTTGATTTTTCTAGTATTTTTCTATTTGCTAAAAATAATAAAAAATGTGAAAAATATGAAAACTTATTTTTCAGTCAAAAATAGTTCCTTAGGCTTGGCCAATGCCACCAAAGTTGATTCTATTATTGTTTGACTTTTTATAATTTTTTGTGATTTTTCAAAATAAGGCTGAAAAAGACTTGGTCAAAAATCAGGTGTCAATGTTACTGTTCATGGAGAAGTTGATCTCATCACTTATCAGAATAGTACTATCCCCTATATTGAGCCGAAAAATAAAGAGGAAGCGTGCTACCATTCCCTAGATCTAGTGGTAGTGGTCCACACTCCTATGGGAGTAAAGCTGAGAGTCTCTTTCATCTCTAAAGCTAACCTTTTATCAGCTAAGATGCTACTAGCATATGGATTCAGTCCAGGAGATGGTCTGGGCAAGCATGGCCAAGTGATTCGCGCCTAACTTCAGTTAAAAACTAACGAGCATAAGATAGTCTTGGGTTATTGGGGGAGGTCGCATCAGTGACTCTATCTCCAAAACACCAGGCCGAGGCCGAGGCAAGAGCTGTGGACAGCATGGACGCCAGAAAAACCAGAAAGATTCCTTTATCGGTTCTCCAGCCTGGAAAGGCAAGGCTAAGATGTTCAATAGCCCTCTGAACGACTATTTCAGTAAAAACTCCAAGTGGTTGTCAGAAGAAGGGGTAGCCCCGTCAGCAGACCCAGATCTAACGAACCCTTTTCTTGAATATAGTTCCGTGAACGTTATTATTGAATGGCTTGATGATGACGCCGTCACTTCTGAGTAAAGAAACATTTTCCTTGTTTTTAATAATGCGCTTAAATTCCTACATTTCTCTGCACTTTTCAATTATGTTATTTGAGGTAGGTATAGGAAAACGCCTTTGGATCTTTGACCGCTGGTCCAAACAGCATAGCTTGTAATGCGATCTATTTTGCATTCAATAAAAAGCCACAAATTTTATTAAGGACATATGGAACCACAAATCAGTCCAATGATGATGTTAGCCTTTCATATGGGAAGCTTAAGGCCTGATTTGCTATATGATTCCTGATTTTCAAATGATTTTTTAGGAACAAGGATGTCTGAGGATATGAGGGCTAGTTTCGTTTATGATTGTACTCATTTTGAAATCTCTTTCGAAAAGATCTTTCACACCCATGCATTGCATTCCTATATGAAATAGAGACTAACCATTCTCATGACATTTCAGGCATATCATCTCAAACATACATAATAGATTATTGTGCGATTCGGATCACCAGGGTGATTATTCTTGCGACATTGAAGAAGATGAGGATGATGGTTATGCGGCTGTTCGTAGAGAGTGGAATGCCTTTGAAGAGTTGGTACCTCCCACTTCAGAGGAGGCAATTGTCATTAACTTGGGAGATGCTGCAGACATCAAAGAAGTAAAAATTGGTGGGCATTTATCCCAAGCGGAAAAGCTCAAATTCACAGAATTGCTTAAGGAATATCATGATATTTTTGTGTGGCCGTACGCTGATATGCCGGGTTTGATCCCAAAATCGTTGAACACGCGTTACCCACCGATCCTAGTATTAAACCGGTGAGGCAAGGAAGCAAAAGGATGAAAACCTAATTAGAAGATAGAATTAAAGAAGATGTGATGAAACTTCTTAGAGTGGGCTTTATTGAAACTATCCCATATTCAGATTGGATTGCGAACATACTCCCAGTTATGAAAAAAAATGGCAGAGTCCGGATTTGTGTGGATTATCGAGACTTAAATAGAGCAAGTCCAAAAGATGGTTTTCCACTTCCACACATTGATGTGTTGGTGGATAGTACGGCAGGGTACGAATTATTCTCATTCATGGATGGATTCTCCGGATATAATCAGATCCTCATGAAAAAGGAGGACAAGCCGAAAACTGCATTCACCACCCTTTGGGGAATTTTTGTTATAAGGTCATGCCTTTTGGATTAAAGAACATTGGGGTAACTTATTAGAAGGTAATGATCACCCTATTTCATGGCATGATCCATAAGGAGATCGAGGTATATGTCGATGACATGATCGCCAAGTCCAAGAAAGGACAAGATCACATTCGAGTGCTAAGAAAGCTGTTTGAGCGACTGTGAAAGTACAAGTTAAGGATGAACCCTAACAAATGTGTATTTGAGGCAAGATCTGGGAAACTTCTCGGATTCATGGTTAGTAACAGGGGTGTCGAAATTGCCCATTCGAAAATTCAAGCTATTCATGGCCTAGCAACTCCCTCGATAGTGAAAGAAGTAAGAAGTCTTCTAGGGAGATTGAACTATATTACCAAGGTTATCAATCAACTATCAGATGTGGCTAAGCCAATTTTCAAACTGCACAAGAAAGAAGCAAAAGTGACTTGGGATGCAGAATGCAGTCAGGCCTTCCAAAAGATCAAGGATTATCTGGTCACTCCACCAGTACTTGTGCCACCAATCCCAGGTCACCCCTTGACTTTGTCTTTGACCATACACCAAGAATCTTTGAGAGCCTTGCTTGCTCAAACAAGCCCTATGGATGGGAATGAGAGGGCCATTTACTATTTGAGCAAGAAGTTCATCACGTTTGAAATAAATTACGTGCCTGTCGAGAGGGCTTGCGTAGCAATAGTATGGGTACTTCGCAGATTGAGGCAATACACCATACACCACCATATTCAACTGGTGACAGAAAACGATCCAATCAAATATCTCCTAGAGAAGCCCGCTCTAATTGGGAGGTTAACCAAATGGCAAGTGATGTTATCTGAATTTGACATCAAAAGTTCTCCTCAAAAGTCCGTGAAAGGGAGAGCAATAGCTGATATGTTGGCATAAAATTCCCAAAATTGCACATCCTTTGGAGAGACAAAAGCAGAAGATCAAGTTTTGAATCCGACAGAAAGCAAAAGGGTCATGTATTTCGACGGTGCCGTCAACCTGTCAAGAGCTGGCACATAGGCAGTACTAATATTCCCTAAATGTCAACATTATCCGGTTACAGCGAAGCTGGCTTTCCCCTGTACCAATAATATTTCAGAATATGAGGCGTGCATTCTAGGCCTGCAGTTAGCCGTCTCCATGAAGGTACCTAAACTGCAAGTTTATGGAGATTCCATGCTCATTATTTTCCAGACACATGGAGAATAAAAATAAAAGACGCAAAGCTCATCCCTTATCATGAGTGCCTTGAAGAGTTGACACTTATGTTTGAAGATGTGTCATTCGAATACTTGCCAAGAATGCAGAACCAGTTTGCAGACGCGTTGCCTACTTGGCTTCAATGTTACAAATAACCGATGGATTGGAAATGGAGCCACTAAGGATTGGCATAATTAGGGAACCAGCCTATTGCATGTTGGTCGAGGAAGAATTCGACGGAGAACCGTGATATAACGATATCAAGAATTATCTCTTGAAAGGAGAGTTTCTTGAAGGATGTCAAACCGGAGACCGAAGATATATAGCCAAAATGGCTACCAAATTCTTCCTTAGTGGATAAACTTTGTATAAAAGATCATTTGACTCCTTCCTGTTAAGGTGCATAGATGCTAAAGAAGCAAATACTCTCATGAAAGAGATCCATGAAGGTGTATGCGGGCCACATATGAATGGTCATCTCTTCGCTAGAAAGATCATGCGACTTGGTTATTATTGGATGACCATCGAATCGGATTGAAGTCAACATATTAGATCATGCCAACAATGCCAAGTATACGGCGATAAGATTAATGCACCTCCAAACGAGCTCCACCAGATGTCTGAAGCCTGGCCTTTTTCTACGTGGGGGATCGACATGATAGGACCGATCAACCCAGCAGCTTCGAATGGTCATCGCTTCATCCTAGTTGCAATTGATTACTTTACGAGGTGGATAGAGGCCAATTCGTGCACAAATGTCACTGCAAGAAGTGTAGCAAGGTTTATCAAGAGAGACATAATTTCTCGATATGGTACCCCTCAGGCAATTATCATGGACAATGTGTCCAATTTAAATAATAAGGTTGTCGATGATCTGCTGGATCACTTTGGTATCCGATATCTTAATTCTTCCCCTTACCGCCTATAGATGAATAGAGCAGTAGAAGTAGCAAATAAGAATATCAAGAAGATTTTGGCTAAGACTGCCGAGAATTATAGAGATTGGCATGAGAGGCTACCCTTTGCCTTAATAGCATATCGGACTTCGATCAGGACTTCACAAGGGCAACCCCTTATGCTCTGGTATATGGGATGGAAGCCGTACTGCCTGTAGAAATTGAGATTCCATCTTTGAGAATATTGTCAGAAGTTAAGCTCTCTAAGGTAGAGTGGATCAATCACAGATATAAACAGCTGAATTTGATAGATGAAAAGCGTTTTAGAGCAATTTGTTATGGTCAGAGTTACTAGAGAAGGCTAGCCAAGTCATTTAGCTGGAAAGTCAAACCCAGAAATTTCGAGGTGGATGACCTAGTGATAAAGAAGACTCTGCCGTATGCTGCTCATCCGGGAGACAAGTTTACCCCAAATTACGAAGGCCCTTATGTTGTCAAGAAAGTCCTTATGGGTGGGGCATTAAATCTTGTAAATTCTGAAGGAGAGGAATTGTGATATCCTGTAAATTCAGATGCCGTGAAGAACTATTATCCTTAAAAATAAAATCAGATGATGATCACTTGGTTTTCTCCGAAATGATCCGAGTCACCATAGCGGTCATTACATAACATATCATGCATCCACGTATACATGACATGTGTTATGTTTTGTAGGATTCTAGGAAATGAACATAGAGTCAAACTAGTTCAAATGGAACCAAGAACAGAATGGTCCCTGAAGCATAGAACCGGGTGATATGTATTTGTTCCATCAATTGTTAAAACACTCTTCACTCACTAGAATTTTTATTCTCTTCATACAGGAATGCCTGATGAAGACAAGAGACATCAACGGAGAAGTACTATAAAATTTCTCACCCTCTTGTAAGAGAGAATGAATCAAAGATGAGCACTCATGTGATTAAATTCAGGAATGAACCATGTTGTCAAAAGATGAATTCCTCATTGATAACACTCATTGCATATATCTTAGGATCAGAGGTTATCCAAGCATGATTGAAACATACATGATGCATCATTAAATTCCCAGTGGAGTAAAATGTCTAGAGAAAGACGAAATGATTTTTTCAAAACAGAGTTGTTTAAGTTATCTAGCAGAAATATTTCTTCAGATAAGAGGCAAGCCTAATCCAAACACGTCCCATACACACCGAATAGATAAGATGGGTGTAAGGATAGAAGAGCTTGAACCCAGGGATGTAAGGGCTATTCACATCGATTACATGGATTGAGACGACGGAGGCGTTCGTTCCTTTATCATAAACACTACATGTGATCATTGACAAGCTCTTTGAATGGTGGTTTTCATTTCTCAACCCTGTCAAGAACCACCCCACATCGGGGTCATATAGAAGCAAATCCAGCAATATTGGAAGGTAAATGGTTAAAAATCTTTTTGCTCGGACTAATATCAATCTTCGTGTGTTGATATGCATTGATCCAGGCGCCATAGGATGACGAAAAGACATTCATTTCTCTATCCTATACACTTATACCCATTGCATAGCCAATTTGAGCCTACATATTCGTTTCATGTACCTCCGTTGCTGGTATCAGAGCCAAACATCGTCGAAACTGAGTTAAGATTAGTATTCTAATATTCGAGACCTGCTGAAAGGAAAAAAGAAATCCATACTCTCATGGAACCCTCTATAGATATTTCAGCACCTGTCCAGTTGGAAACCCCCATTTCCCTACCTCCGCCACTTGAACTCCGCAAAACCACTTCATCCAAATCTATGTGAATGATGATCGCAAAATCTCAGAAACACAACTCCCACTCATGAACCCCTACTCAACTTTTTGCAAACCACCATCATTCTCTCCCATCCACTCCATTAAACACCTAATCAAACACACCCCTCGTTTTGTCAAAGAATACGTCCAGTCTACCAAATTTGATCAGCACCCTATCCTGTCTACTCAACAAGAGCAGTTTGTAACCCTCCAGATTCCACCTGTGTTCCCAGCTTAGTGGGCTCAACAAGGTTACACTCACCTTCATTTCGGCGCCATTCGTTTGGCCCTATCCTTGCATGGACGAAAAGACTTGCCTGTAGTTGCTCGGGTTGCTCTCCTTGATACACGTTTCTTGGAATACCAGCATGTTTATATCGGCACAGTTCAGACTACTCTGAACGCAGGCACAATATTTGTCACTCTCTTCCCAAATTTCAACATGGCCTTGGCAGATCCCAACTTACTCTTTGCTTTGAAGGTCTAGTTACAGATCATTAGTGCTCCCCAAACCACATCTGCTGTCATTGCTACTCTTCACTACCAAATGGTGTATAGAGTACAAAACCATGCCTTTGACCTTAACCTTCCTAGTCCCGAAGATGCTTTGCTTATCTCTGTTGACAATGATCAGACCTCATGTATCCACGTCCCTCGTCAACTTCCAAGAGATCAACTTGTCAAACTCCTTCCTGACAGTTGGGTGACCAACTATGAAAAGTTTCACCAGAATTCCAGACCTGTTCAATCTTCCGAGCCACAGTACACCAAGAAACAGGATGGTACTGTCACTATCAAATTCACCAAAGAAAAAGAAGACACTTCTTCCTCTTTTTTCCCATCATTCCCCACCATCCTGTGTTTCACCCCGTGTCCAACTAAGTCAATTAGTATAGAAGAACCTGATCCTAAAGCTCATGTCTAATCCTTTGATGACTATGGATGACCCATCCATTATTTCAAGGATCCTTCTGGATATTATTTTTGGGATGTTGATTGTTCCTGTTCCTCCTACTTAAACCCAGACGATGAGGATGATAGACCGTCCTCCAGAAAAAATAAAAAAGAAGAAAGATTCCCTTTACCAAAGGTACCTAGACGGTGATCCGACCGTAGGACCTCTTGGTGAAGACGGTGGCCGTTGGCAATACATGGTTGAGTATAGTTCTCCCAAACCTCCTCAAATTATTGCACCTTCACCAGCCTGTCCCCCAGATGAACCAAAGCCGCCACCTCCACCACCAAAGAAACCCATCACTTCACCATTCTACAAACCCATCCTTAAATGGGTAAAGAAAAATTCTTGTCCCATCAAACTACCCGAGCCATACACTTGCAATCCTAAACCCGAATCACCTCTTGTTATACCCAGCATACCCAGTATTTGTATATTCAGACCAGAGGACTTTCCTCCTTTGCAGCCTCCTGAAGAAAGTGTAGCACCCTTCATGTTTCCTCCTGCTGAAAGTTTCTCTGACTAGTAACAAAAATATTTCCATTCTCCGAAGATCCTTGCTCCTAATGATGTTGATCTTCAAGGGAGACGGAAAGGCCCTACACCAGTTAAAGCTATTTTAAACTGGCAGACAGATAATGCTCTAGCCCAGAATGTAGCCATCAACTCGGTTGATACTAGGCTTGATCGGGTAGACCATGCTACATCTGTCTCAAAGAAGATGTTAGAAGATTTCCAGAAAAATGCTCTATTTGATGGAAACAAAATAGATTCATACCAGCCATTATCTGGAAGACCAGACCCCTGAGATTGAGAAGCTCAGACACTAAGTATAGATAATGCAAGAACAATAGGCTCTACTAGAGCAAAGAAATTTGCAAGCTCTAGATCCGTTCTTTTTCCCAACAGCATCATCAAAACCCACAGTTTCCTTCTTCTCGTCAAGCTCTTCAGATCCTAGCTCTTTTACAGCTATACTTAGCATAGCACCACCTCCTCCAAAGACGATTTTCCTCTCCCTTCAGGATCGTCTTAAGAAGCTAGATCATGAGAAAAAAGAAAAAAGCAAACAAATCTCACTACCACCTCCTTCAGCTCCACCATCTCCACTTCATAAACCTTCCCACTCTTATATGGTTTCTAATCCTTTGGGAAATTTCCTTAGAAGCCAAATTCCAACTATCTCCACAGTGGAACCTATGAATCCTTTACCCCCAGCCACTCCTGAAGCCTCTATTAGCGACTCTTCTTCCATTCCTGATACTGAGTCTTATGACCCCAGATCTCTGTCTGTTGTAGAAGACATCATGATGGCAGACTCTGCCGAGCCAATCATTGAGGAAGAAATGAAAGACCAACCTGAGGTAGAACATCCACCTCCGCCCTCACAACCCTACCATGATTCATTATCCTAAAAAATCTATTCGTCCAATTTCTTTACTTTGGATGATACCCCTTACCACAAATGGGCCGAAAGGCTCCAAGAGTTTCATGCTTGGTTGATTACCAGGAACCTAAAAGAACATATTACATATGATGTCCTCTTTGAGTTTGTCACTCGAATCACTGGTTCCATGAAAGATTGGTGGAAGTTAGCCCCAGAAAGAGACCAACTCCAGTTCCTAACCATGTCCTTTGATGAAGCCATTCAGCTCATTCACCTCTTCTTTATTGGCCAACCCCAAGATTCAAAAGAACTCAAAAGAAAAGAATTCTTTGAAAGAAAATGCTGTTCTCTGGCAAAAAAAGATCTAGATCGACACTTCTGGGAAATGATCAAGCTTTTTTACCAGCTTGGTTCTGATCCTAACCTCAAATCAGTTTTCCTGGCTTCCATTCCCAAAGAGATTAGCCAAGTCGTTGAGAAAGCCCTAAAGCTTAAAAACAAGACCATCATAGATGCCACTTTTGAAGAAATTCAACAGTCTGTCCACCTTGCCATTGAAGAAATGTGCCACAGAAGAGAAGTCTTTAAGAGTTATCTCCGGGAGAATCATTCTCTCGAGAAGAATTGTGAGAATCCACATTGGAAGATCAAGTGCTCAAGAGACTGCAGTGATCCCTCTTGTGCTGGTAATAAGAAACGCGAACACTTCAAGAAGTTCTCATTTGAGAATTTCTCTTTTGGAAAACGAAAATCCAAGAAAGGCAAGTGGAAGTTCCTTCGAAGGAAGAAGCGGCATCATCCTCTACTTCTGGTTTCAAGAAAAAGAAGAAATCTGACCGATGCTACATCTGTAGCAAGAAAGGGCACTTTGCAAAAAATTATCCCCAGGCAAAGCGCCAAGGAAGCTACATGATCCAAAAGATTTCCTCTACCACAGGTATCTCATTGGATGATGAAGATATCGAGTCTATCTTCTCTGTTGAAGATGAACCTTCACCCGACACTTTTTGCCCTTCAAACATATTCCTTAGACTCTGATGAATCCCCTGGTGATATCTTTACATTTTTCCCTAATACTATCTCCGATTCTTTCCATGTCCAACCTGGTTTTCACTCTCCATATATCCCCATCCAAATCCACACATCAGAAAATGATAAACCCATCCAAATCATTGCCCTCATTGATACCAGTGCGGCTGCATCTCTCATGGATGTAAAAGTACTCCCGAAAAGATTCTGAATGCCTTATAGAAGGTATTTTCATTCTGCTTCCGATGATACTTTTACCACAAAATTCCGCAGCAAAACTATCACACTCCAAATCTTCCCAGGTTGTTCCTTATCCACAAAAATCCTTGATTGTAATTCCCTAGATAAAGACCTTATCATTGGTTGGGATGTTCTTGCCCAGCTTTCCCAGCTAAGAATCGAACCCACTGGTTTACAATTTGGTGACCAGTTTCGTGAGTATGTAGATATCCAGAGACTTTTCATTATTCAGCCATAAATTCTTAATCCAATTATCCAAAGTTTCTTATTATGTTGTTCTGAATCTCAGTCCCAATTTATCCAAACTTGTTCAAACCCTATTTGGAAAAATCCCGACTTCTTTGTCAAACTCACATTAAAAAAAAACGAAGATGTTAATCCCACAAAAGCCAGTCATTCTGGTATGAATCCTGAACATCTTGCTTTGGCTTAGAAGGAATGTGCTGAGCTCCTCTCTCAAGGTCTGATTGAACCTTCTAATTCACAATGGGCTTGTGAAGCCTTCTATGTGAACAAGCGAGCTGAACAGAATCGTGGTAAGCTCAGATTGGATCTTAATTACCAGCCCTTGAACATATTCCTTCAGTATGACAAATTCCATTTGCCTCACAAAAAACTCTTTATTTGGTAGCCTAGCCCAAGCTAAGATCTATTCAAAATTCGACCTGAAAGCAGGTTTTTGGCAAATTGAAATCCATCCTGATGACCGTCCTAAAATTGATTTTTGCATTCCAAACCAGTATTTTCAATGGACAGTTGCCCCTTTTGGACTTAAAACAGCCCCATCCATTTTTCAGAAAGCCATGTGTAGAATTTTCCAGCCCATTCTCATACATGCCCAAATTTATATTGATGACATTCTCCTCTACAGTCCTGATAAAGAATCCCATTGCAAATTGCTTTCCCAGTTTGTTGATATTGTCCAAAAACATGGAATCATGCTTTCCCAAAAGAAGATTATTCTTGCTAAAAAAGAAATTGAGTTCTTAAGCATGCATTTGAAAGAAGGTACCTATTGCCCAAGTCCTCACCTTGCAGAAGAACTTCAAAAACTTTCCCTTGAGAATTTGATAGTTAGCCAAGTTCAGGCTTTTCTTGGAATTGTCAATTATCTCCGAGACTTTTTGCCCAAGATCTCTAAAGCACTCTATCCTCTTCAGAGGATGCTGAAGAAAGATGCCCCCATGGCGACCAAAGCAGACACAGGTTGTAGCCCATCTCAAAGAAGTTTTGCAGCATCTCCCTCCTTTGCAAATTCCTTCTACTGGTCAGTGAATTTTGCAAACAGATGCTAGTGACAATTATTGGGCAGCTATTCTCCTTGAAGAAATCAAAGGTAAGTGCTTCATCTATGCTTGCAAAAGTGAAAGATTCACCCCTGCAGAAATGCATTACCACTCCACTTTTAAGGAGATTCTCACAGTTAAATATGGCATCAAGAAGTTTAAATATCACCTTATTGGGCATCACTTTTTGGTCGAAATGGATATGTCTTCATTTCCCCAAATGCTCAAATTCAAGCAGAAACAGATTCCCCACCCACAGCTGTTAAGGTGGGCCGAATGATTCTCAAAATATTCTTTTGATGCTAAACACATAGTAGGCAAAAAGAATGTCCTTGCAGATTTTCTATCCAGACCCAAGCAGCCGGTTGAATCCATCAACATGTATGTGCGCATAAATCCATTGAACGCGGGAACATTTTGCACTACACCTATGCGAGATACACCATGTAATTCTTATAGTTATCATCCAGAAGTCCCAAGAGAAGTTGCAGAAAATAATTTCTATGAGAATTTGAAATGTTACATGAATGAGTATCAAAACCGCATAGTTAGTACTTATGGTGGATTAATGTTAGGACCACACGGTCTTAATCTTGATTATGCATTCATCCATGTTCTGCGGTGGTCTCTTGATCATGATTTCCCTGAATATCTTAAATGGTTCTTTTGGTATCTTCTCAATGTATATGCTGTTGCCATTGAATTTTCCACAGACAAGATTGTCCGAGTCCTGTCCAAAGCACTCATGAGAGATTTCTCAAACCAAAAGGCTTTGACAGAAATACTCACTTGGTTCCAGCCTTTAGCAGCATGGAAAAATCACTTCATTTTTTGGAGACGCAGTGGAATAGATGATCCAGAAAGGCACTCTACAGTCATTTTCCACAGGCCTTGGGCTTTTTTCAGCTCAACGAGAGATGTTCGAAACAAAGCCCTGTCCTATGGCATCAATACCTATAAGCCCAATATCCATCGACAAATTTTTCGGTTCCACATAACACTTCCCAGGTCCATCACACTGATGCAGTATGAGTATAGAGAACTCCAGCGAGTTCTATGTGAAGAAAATCAATAAGTTCTTCTTGAAATTTGGCCATACCACCACACGAACCTCTCATGGGATAGGCCCAATATGCACCCTCAGAGAATCCGAGCTCTCGAAGAATATAGAAGCAACCAGCCAGGTTCTTCTATGGACACTGACACCCATGACACTCAAGACCCGTGGGGAGGACCATTGTCATAAAATCCTTATCCTACACATGATATTGCATCCAGCACCCAGGACCAGCCATCCAGCTCATACACGTGGCCTCAGCTCCAAGTATGGCCTCAGCCTCAAATGCCATCTAGCTCTAATCAAGACCCTTGACAAAATCCACAGAACCTAGTCACCATGGAAGATATCTTGTCAGGAGAAAGGCACATGGCAGAACAAGAAGATAGTCCCCCACTATCTGAAGACCTAAATATCAGACTGTCCTAGCTCGAAGAACAGTGATATTGGAATAAATACAAGAAAGAAAAAGACGGCCCAGACAGTTTTGACTCTTATGATGCCAATTACCATTCAGACCCAGACTGTCGACGGCTTTAAACCACTCAGTCACGTGTGTGTTGAATATGAAAAATTTTGTGTGTCAAAGTCCTCGTTCAAATGTCGTTGTTTAGTGTGTTAAAGTCATATAAAATAAATGTGTGTGTAAGACTACGTTCTGCAGGCTTTTAGAAGACTTTTCGGGAAAAAGTATTGTTCATATACTGTAGCAAGTTACTGTAGTAGTGACACTATAGCAGTATTGTTCATTCGAAGACTTTTTCAATTTTTTCTCGTGAATTTGTGTGTCTGTTGTCAGAAGTCCTGTTGAAGTGTTATATGCCTATAAAAGGCCTCCGAATGCGTTGTAATCGGCAGAAGCTGCCTTATGTGAAATATCAGTGTGTTTTGTAAAAATCATGAGTGTCTACGTTCCCTTTCTTCTTCTTTCCTATAAGTATGGTTCTTTGAAGATCAGAATCCTCTTATTGATTCAGTAGTACGATTGGTTTGGTCTAGTATGCTCTTCACTTGCCACTATGTGGAACTTGTGAAATAAAAATATCTGGAACCTTAAGGGTTGAGCTTCAAGAATGGGCTTGAGTGAGCAAAAAGGCATCCCCTTTTAAGGCCAGAAGCACCGTGTTTGTGGGGATAATATACCTACTTATCTCGCTCAGGCTTGTCTCCGCTTCCTTTACTGGTAGGCGAAGGCGGCAAAGACACTCGTGAATAGGAAAATTCAAGAAGAGGGAGTTGCATGAGAATCCCAAAGTAAAATGTTCAGACAAGATGAGACTCAAGTCACATACCTTACATGATCATCAAAGATCCTGGTTCCTAAAAAGAAAAGAAAAGGGCGGGATTGAAAGAGAGAAAAAGCCGAGTCCCTATGCATTAGAAAGAGACAAGATGCCCGACAAGAACATGGCTGACCTTCACCAAGATGCTGAAAAATCATAAGAATGATTTTGAGGGCACCGAGAGATTACTGAATTTCTCAGCCCCCGACGAATTCTGAAATAAAGAAGATTCCTCGAGAATTATGCAGCAAAAGGCTGCTCCTCAAATGGAATCGTAGCCAACTACCTAAAGGACAAATAATGTCCTTCAAAGATTAGATCCGTTCTCAAGACGCGTGGCATTCTCTGAAGACTCAAGATGTTCTTTGAAGAATCCTCAACAAGGGACAAAATAGATGACTGATTGGCAATGATCACCAATGTTAAACCCTTCGCGATTTCGGGCAAAAAACAAGCATTTTTCGGTTTCCAATCTTACCAACGTTACAACCCTTCGTAGTCTTTTCCGACTAAGACGCCTAGGTTAATGTGTCCCTTAGCTCAAAGAGGTACAAGCAAGATTATTTCTTTATCATTTTGCAGGGTTCTTGACTTGTAAATCTGGAGCAAATGAAAAAAAATTTCATTCAAAAGACCTGACTCAGAGAGTGAGTCCCCCTTTGTTTGGAACCATGTCCAAGCCTAACATTATGGTCCCATAAAGACCTCCCGATTGATCGAAATGTATGCGCTGCAAATGGCCCCGAAAATCCAAGTGCAGGTTATTAGGAAAATTCGAGTGCTTTCTTTATAAAAGACCAAAGTCGAAGAATCGGTGAGAAGCCCTCTTTGACGAAGATATTCCAATAGAATGCTTTAAACAAGCTTTGTTGGAAATTTCAAATTGTTTGATTCAGATTTTCCCTATAGGGATTTCTGATCATCTTTGCATGCTTGAAGATGTTTCGGATAACCTCCAGCATCATAAGTCATTTTGCTAAATTGCATAGCCTAAAGTAAAGCTTTACCTGTGTCATAACGGTCATCGCCTCGAGATTACTAATATCTTTTCGATGAGGAATGAACTCTCAGGTTTAAACTTCTGTAAAGACTCATGGTGGCCCTGGGTCCGAGAAGAAGACCTTGCTCAACAAGGAAGAGTTTCCAAGCTTATCTTATGTTAGATTTCAAGTAACCTCTAAATCCCAGAAAAATGTTATAAAAGTTTTTGTGGGTTTGAGCTTTTTGCAGGATACCTAGAGCCCCCAGATCCCAAAATGGCATCTCACATGTCAAAATGACAATCTTCAAAATCGTCTTTCTGTTAGATTTCAAGTAACCCCTAAATCCCAGAAAAATATTATAAAAGTTTTTGTAGGTTTGAGCTTTCTGCAGGATACTAAGAGTCCCTAAATCCCAAAATGGTACCTCACATGTCGAAAGGATAATTTTCAGAACCGACTTTCTGTAAGGTTCTAGGTAACCCATAAACCCCAGAATAGTCTCTTTGGTAAACCTAGGAGTTAGGTATACCTCCTTTGTATAGACCCCCGTTGATTCCTCAAGGTATAGGATCAACCATTCCGTAGGTAAACTAAGTGCTAGGTTAACCTCTTGGAAATTTTCAGACGAGTCCCGAGAAGTGGGACAAGTCATCTTGGGATACAGTGTTCCCATCCATATCTTCGGATAGGTAATCCTTTTGTTAGGTGACCCTTTCTCGAATCCATGGTTAGTCTGCAAGGGTGAGACGAACCATTTCCCCAGGTAAGCCTTATAGAAGGCAAGCCTATGATCAACCCCAAAGAATGGGTGTGTCACCTTTAGGTTCCTGACAGATAGGAAGCCTAGTCTCTGACAAACCCCAAAGAACGGGTGCGTCACCTTTAGGTTCCTGGCATATAGGAAGCCTAGTCTCCGACAAACCCAAAAGAACGGGTGCGTCACCTTTAGGTTCCTAACAGATAGGAAGCCTAGTTCTCGACGGACCCCAAAGAACGGGTGCTTCATCCTTAAATTCCTGTCAGATAAGAATTCCATTCTAGTTTGGCCTACCATATGGGCTAAATCTTAACTTCCCTATGATGCTCAAGAAACGAGTCCCTAGGTATTCACTTGAATCCGCCATACACCGCGTATGCCACACGAGCATTAGGCAGGTGAGCAACAGGTAAATAGCAGATGGGCCTCTCTACTCTTCTTCTTTCATGTTATTTGGAGCAAAATGAGAATAGCGTACACTGGTAGGACAGGAAAGATTGGGTGTCAAGATTCATTTTTCTCTTCCCTAGTTCAGTCAATCTGGACTCAGGTGTCACCTGTCTTTGAGAGGAATCTCTCACGAGATTCCTCTCAAAGAGGGGCAACTGTTGACACCTGATTTTGCATCAGTCTTTTTTCAGTTTATTTTTAGAAAATTCATAAAAAAAAATTCATAAAAAGTCGAAAAATTACAAAATAAACTTTGGTGGCCTTGGCCAAGCCTAAAGAACCATTTTGACCAAAAAATAATTTGTCATATTTTTCACATTTTTTAGTATTTTTAGAAAATAGGAAAATACATTAAAATTCAAGAAAAATAGCATTGGAGGTCATAAAAATATGGAAGAATAGGAAATATTTTTATTTAAAATCCCATGTCTTTTTGACCTCATAAAAAGTCAAAATTCAAGTTCAATTGTATATGTTCCTTTGTTACATATATGATGGAATTTGGAAAAAAAAATGTCAATTGAGTCTTTTAATTTGTAATTTTTGGCATTTTAAGAGTCTTGTCATCCAATCTGATTGCCCTTATTTGCAATTTGGTCCATGATTGCACAAACTACTTAATTGAATGATTTGGATAAAATTGCACATTTTGTTGCAATTTAGTCATCGAATTTGGGCATAGTTGAAATTACTTTTAATTCAAGGGCCACATTTACAAATTGAAGTCACTACCTAATGTTTTTCATCATTCTGAATCGATTGGCAGGGGTGGTTTGGTCCAATTTGACGATTTAAGCCCTTAATTTCATAAATTTCCGAATTGCGAATAAATGAAAATTTGGGATTTTCATATAAATTGGCCAGAACTTTTGGGCAAAAACACATTTTTAGATAATATTCATATCCTAAGGTCGATTATGAGGTTTAATCGCAAAAATTCCCCATCAAATTGTGATTAATTTTGAAAATCAAGTCAGAACCGGTTCTGATCGATCAGACTGCCCGATCAAACCGATTGGCTACAGTGTCTTCTTCTTCCTTAAGCTCCCGCACGAATGAACAGTTCTCAGGCCAATTTTGGCAGTCAAATTGAAGGGCAATTCGCGAATAATTGGAAGGGAAATGAGAGGCGTTTTGTTCCTCTCGTCGTCCCCTGTCAATCGACACCGGCGACAGCACCTGACGTTGCCGGAACAAGGAGTAATTGATCGATCAAGGTCGCGGTACCTGTAAAAGTCAACAACAGCAAACTTAGATGAAATTTGTCCAAAATTCACACCAAATGGGGAACGCCGGAGATCCAAACAGACATGGACGGAAACTCAATGGATTTCGTCACCGTCCGATGACCAAATGGCGCATGGGAGGTACGTGACAGGGGGCAAGTGGGAGTTCCCCGTTTGGCCCCAAGATTTCAAAATGGGTATAAGAGCTAACTGATCTTTCTAGAAAGGGAGGTTGGTTAATTCAGTTTCTAAGAGAGAGAGAGAGAGAGAGAGAGAGAGAGAGAGAGAGAGAGAGAGAGAGAGAGAGAGCTCGGCTTCCATCGCCATTGTCGAGGGCTTGAGCTCGAACGATCGAAGCACTGGTTGGGCTCTTCTGAGCCAAACCAAAGCTTCTGAGTATCACCAGGAGGTTGCCTGAGCTCCAAGGAAGCAATCGCCACCGGCCGCGCCGTCTGAAACCGCGAAAATAGGTGAGACGCAGCTTCGAGCTTCTCAATGTGCATCAATGGGGACTCGCCTATCTCATGCTCATTTTTGCATTTAGTGTGTGCGTTTTGTTCCTTGAGCATCACTAACCATCTTTGCTTCTTCATTTTGCATCGGTTTTTCTTTAACACATCGAATCGAGTCTCCAAACCTTCCGCCATAAGCCGAGTACTGTTCAATCTTGCCTAGCCAAATCTAGGCCGTGCGGTCTCAATCGGAGTTCGAGGTAAGTGTTCTAAACCTCTTATGATGCTTATGTGTTGATGAATTGACTGGAAATGCCATGAATTGCATGATTAGAGTAGTCATGCCCGTACTGGTTTGAGCTTGTTTGTGCTTGATTCCATGGATGAAATGCTCTAATTCTGACATATATGAAACTAGAGAATTAGGCGAGTCGAACAGCACTGGGTTTATGCTAATCGGTTTAGGTTTAGTCGTCCATCGGTGCCGGAGAAGTCTCGGCCATCCATTCCGTCGGGTCGAGAGGTTGAAGAAGAAGCTGACGTGGCAGAGTCAACGAGTCAAAGGTCTAGGTGGCAGCACGTGATTGGTCCACGTAGGTGTTGAGTTGGCTCGACCGTTAGTCTGTTTTGGCTGGGTCAATTTAGATCGGACGGTCTAGGTAAATCGAGTGCGATAATTGATGGCCGTCCAATTAATAATTAGGAATATCCGTAAATGGTTTTATAATTAGAAAATCGAAATAGAATGAAACGGTGCCGTTTAGGTTAGTGGTCGAGCAGCGTCGTTTAGGTTAGTGAGGATAGACGGTCCAAATTGAATTTTGGCTTTTAATTGTGGCCGTAGATTTAAGTAATCAGATCTGACGGTTGAAGAGTAGTCGGCTTTTGATCTGAGCCGTATGTTTCAGTCAGCCAATCCTAAGGCTGTAGAGTAGCCACGTGGTTCAATAGAAGCCGTCAGATTAAGTCCGAATAATCGAAAAAAAAATACGGAATGACGTCGGTTTGGGGGTCGATTCACACGGGTTCGGGTCTGGGCCGGGTTCCGGTCTGAGTGGATCGGGTCGACCCGGTCCGAATCATTTTTTAAAATAAAAAATCTGAAAATGATTTAAAAAATAAAACAAAAATCGAAATTTTTTTAGAAAATTCTAAAAAATGCTAGAAAATCCTAAAAAATTCCAAAAAAATATAGGAAAATTGTAGAAAATTTCTAGACGCTCCAGAAATTCCCAAAAATAGAGGAATAGTCACAGACAACTGGTCAATCCTATTTTTGAGATTTTTTATCCATTCTTCTGGAAATTAACGATGTTACCTTTTATGGGTAAATCGCTTCTGCTTAGTACATGAGATAGGTCGAAAATACCGAGATAAGATTAGGATTAGTTAGGTGATCAATTCTTCTGCTTGGGTTTTCGAATCTCATCCTTTTCTCGAAAATGACGATTTTACCCCTCAAAGGGTAAATCGTCTTTCCTACTCTAATTGAGTCGTCTAAATTGCTTAAAATTAGGATTTTGGGTCTGATGGTTGACCAATCCTTCTGTTTGGGATTTTCACTTCCCGTCTTCTCTTGAGATGATGATTTTACCCCTCAAAGGGTAAATCGCTTCCAAAATTCTAGAAAAAAAATTCTGAAAATTTTCAAAAAAATAGGAAATGTATTGGTTTGATGACTAATACTATTTCCAACCTTTTTCGATTCCAGATTTCATCGAAAATGACTATTTTCCCCTTTTGGGGGCAAATTGTTCTAAATTTCTTCAAAATTACGATTTTGCCCCTCATGGGCAAATCATGTCTAAAACACTCATGAGCCTTGATTGACACTTCTCTAGGCTAATAGGGCCTTACTAGGGATGTCACGTTGTGTTCATGTGATTTATCCACACGTCTTGGATCCTTGATTTGTGCACTTCTTTTATTGATTGTGATTGTTAGGATAGTCACTTCTATCTGCATGAATTCCTAGATTTAGGGTTCGCGCCTCACTCATCTGCATGAAATTTTAGGTCAGATAAATCAGTCAACTTAGGTACCGAAAGGGCATCAATTCTGATAATTAGTGTAACTAAGTCCCGATCCCACTTCTCTGGTTTTCGCAGAATCAAATAGAAGCGCCCAACTATTCGATAGGGTTTCTAATCGTACCTTCCATGAAATGATTGGTGACGACTTATTAGCATGTACACGTGTTACATGTCACTAGACCACACTGAAGGTCGACCACGTGTACCTCCGTTACGATTTGTGTAATGGACCTTGGGAGAAGCCCGCATCCAATTAGGCATTGGACGGCCCATTATCCCTCGAGACACTAAGAGCCATCCACACTCGAGAGGATCGCGACAGTAAGATGTCGAAGGATTGTTAGGGGGCATGAGCCGAGGGGGGCTGTGGGGTTACAGATTGTGACGAGTTGTGGGGGTTGACTAGATTAGTTAGGTGTGGTGGAAGGCTATGACAAGCGAGACATCGAAGGTCCGATCCCGATGTCAAACAAAGGAGTAGAGAGCCGAATATATATGTCGTGGTTATAATGACCACAAGGCAAAGTTGCATTGGGGATTAACGAGAAGGTGAAGTGGTGCTGGTTGAGAAAAATTAATGAAAGTGGAAACTCAGTTGGTGTACAATTTGAGAACATGGGTAAATTACGTGTGGCTAAGAGATGGGCAATGGTTGAGAATCATACGGTTTAGCAGGTTCTAATGGTGAGGTTTCTTGGTGAAAATATCTCTTGATTAGTTGGTACCAGGTTTGCGACCTGTAGTGAAGTTCGTCGAATGGTAGTTGATGCTAACATGGCTAAATTGGAATATTCCAAATAACGTGCCCTGATTATCTGAACTTCGCATGACATAAACATACATCCTCAAAATTACATTGAGTGGAAATGAGATGAATGGGCCTTGTGCCTGATGAGTGATATCCCATGGAGTTTATGAGAAGGCCATGCTGTGTGATCTGGGCGGTTTTGTTACGTGTGCTGGACCAGTCTCTATGGTGGAAGAGACGTTAATGTGAGCATATGAGTACTCGGCATGCATTAATGTCATTCGTTGAAGGATATGAGAATTGTTTGTGTGAGGAACATGATAGACATGCTGAGTGGTTATACTTGGTTAATTCCTATTACTTGTTCTTCTCATTATTCATTTTAGTTTGTGATTTAGAATATGATATGTTGAGTTTACTCACCCTGTTATTTATTCATTTATTTTTTAGGTAACAATGGATAGTTCATCGAGATCCTTTTATGGAATATTCGTTGATGTGACTGTAAATATGGAGCCTTATATATGTACCGGGACCCCTGACCTGCCAATGGTTCAAATGACCGTTTCCTTCAGGGTCAATGGTGGCTTGGATAGAGAAGACTTCTCCCATGTGTATACGGCCATATATGGTGTCATAGAAGAAAGAACACATGGGTTTTGTGGGTCCACTACCTCCAGACTATGTGTTACCTAAGTGTTAGTCGGCGTGGGCAACAGGCCAACTATGTACAGTTTTAGTTAAGCTTTGTGGTTGTGAAAGTCGGGTTTGTACGACAGATTTTGTTGGGTTTAAATTGTCCTTTATGTGGTACCAGGCAGGGCAGTAGACTACTTTTTGAATTGCCACCCGATGAGTTGCCTCCCAGTTGTAACTAAAATGAACCCGACTTTAACAGGCTTGGTATATGTATATATTAATAAATGGCAGTTCCATGTTTTGTTCACTTGTTTGCATTTTATTTTTAATTTAGGATTAATTACTAGGCGCGCCTGGGACGCCACGGGTTATGACACATTGATATCGACACGCCTTCGCATTCACCATGTTTTCTTCAAAACCAAAGATCCGATTAGTTGATTAAGCTCTAGCACCTTCCAGAACCGAACATCTGCACGATCCCTTACCCATAATCAGGACGTCCAGATCTTTACTGGTCTGTTGATAATGCTCGCCCGATTTTTCCCCGATCTAAAAAGGAAGCTCACCTTGCCAAAAGATCTGCTGCTCCGATAACAATCCGGTGCACCCGATCTTTCTTCTAGTTCTTCAAAGCATATTGGCAACTTCGACTCCACCAAGATGTTAATTTTCATGGTCCTTCCAAGCTTTATCAAACATCACAGTTCTAGGTTTGTTCACCATTTCAAGTCCTTCCACTGTTCACTTGCTCTTTGTCCATCCACGCCATCACGAACATCCATGTTCTTCTCTATTTGTTCACCTCGATCTAGGTCTATCTAAGTGTTCACCGCTCCGAAGATCGTTCCAGCGTGTAGACATCTTCATCACCCAATCTCTCGTTCACCTCAAAAGATTAGCTACCAATCCCAAAAAGATCGGAAGAGCACTCCAAACATTGGCTGAGTAGATCTTTATCTGAGGAACAACTGATGCTCTTTATCTCATCATCTGCATTACGGCTTGTGCATATATAACCTGATATACTCAGCAAGTGCACAAATTAGTAGCCTTTGATTGTTTTTGTTATCATCAAAACAAGATTAGGGATTTTTCAATAATCACCACATTGATGATATTCCCAACAGTATATTTATTTTACATGTTTGATACTTTTTGGATGAAAAATACCTATGAAACTCCAAGTACGCATATATTTGGGGTATTTTTGATGTATTTTCTCATATTTTTATATGATTTCTTGAAATACAGGTACAAGCTTACATGTAAGTACCACATATAGATACGTGGAGCATGATTTATCAATTTCATATATATGATTTGACATGTATTTTTGAGTGTATCAATGTAAATTAGCGATGTGTAATTTTGCGGATGATTACCCCTAATTTCTGAAATTACATACATATGGTAAATGTGAAATATAAAGTTATATCCCAATTTCAGTAAAATTCAATTGAGTTGTGACCGCCAAAGTGGAACACTTGATTGAGTTTAATAAATAACAGTTTATAAATATTGGAATGTCTCCTGCTTTAAAGCGTAGTTTTACTCCCAAAGGAGTTAATTGCGTATTGTTGCATGAGGGGTTGAATGTACAGAATATGGTTGAGAATTGATTAGTCTAAGTGCTTTCATACACCCAAATGTGGTGATTAACGAAGATTAATGTAAATTATCATGGTCGCTGCAATATAGAGAGTATGCAACTGCATTTCATGTTTTCTATCCAAAGGTGATTATATGATGATGTATGTAACTCTTAAGATAAATTTTCACATTATGCTAATTATAAACATTGACTATTTTTAATCACCGTTTCTGTGAACGGCAACTCTGTTAAAATTGAGGTTTATCTTGGTTCAAGTTTTAAGAATTGAATGGGGATTTCTATTTACAATGGATTGAAAAATATTATTGAATATCTCACTCTCATTAGGAGGAATCCTGGAAGCACTATATGTTGCTAGGAAAAGAGCAATAGCAATTCCTTATTTTTAGGTATAAAGCGATCCATTAAGGAACACATGAAAATTATTATTTTTTTGCCAGTTGACTGCACTATTAAATAAAATATGAAATCCTCGGAGGCTTTGAACTATTTGCAATGGCTCTTTAAACATCAAGTGTGATTGTTCTAGTAAAATTAAAAGTTACGTCTTAAAGATGGTAGAATTGCATATTAAAAGGTTTAGAAATCATATTCATATAGGAACACACGAAATCACCAGCCAGCATGAATGTTATGATTCTTTGGCATTGGTTTGTGAATCTAATATATCAAAAGCCCCTTCTTGTTTATGGTGGCTAGATAGTGGTGCAACAAATCATGTTGCGTTTACCATAATAGAGATTCATAAATTGAAAGATACCAAATCAGCATGAATTAAACTCACTGTAGAAATAACTGTAAAGTGGCATTGAATTCATGGGGATATCATTCTAGATTCTGATTTTAATTTGACATTAAGAAACATATTTTTTGTAATATTCTTAAAGACAAAATTTAATTTCTGTATCAAGTTTAGACATGTGCAGTTACTCTTTTGAGGTCTTAAATAGTGCAATTTCTATTTCTTTTAATTCAAATAAAAATTAGGTACTGCACTATGTCCAATGGATTGTACAGATTATGTTTATCTCCCAATGAATTATACATTGCTTATAGATAACTAAGATAAAGAATAAAACTATGGTCGACATTTATGACTTATTAGAGGTCATTCATACTGACATGAGTAGATCATATATGGCAATATTGTGTAGAAATTTTTATTTTAACATATTTATTGATGATTATCCCCTATATGGTTATATGTGCATGATTAAGGAAAAGTATTTCGAACTAAAATCAAGAAATAATTGGGAAAACACATGAAGGTTATCAATTTTGGTCAAGGTTGAGAATATCATGGTCAACATGGCGATGTTGAATAGCTTAAAGGGCCATTTGCTAAGTACTTGAAAGGATTCTGCGATAGTAACTCAATTTACTATTCATAGGAGACTTGAATTAAAAGGTGTGGCCGAAAGATGCAAGCACACCTTGATAGATATGAAGAAGAGTATGATTTATAAAACCAACTTATATGATTTTCTGTGGGGTGCAACTTTAAAAATAGCCCTTTACATTGCAAATTGTGTTTCTACCAAAAATGTTCTATTGACTTCTTTTGAGTCACAGACTAGACGTTAATCTAGTTTGAATCATATTAAGGTTTAAAATGTTCATACAGATATAAAGTAACATAGTCCAACATTAGATAAGTTATACTCCAGAACTGCTCAGTTTTACTTTATACATTACCCAGATCATCCAAATGGTATTAATTTTTGATCCCAAATGAGGAACACAAATTGTGAAATTATAGATAGCTAAATTGTTGAGTTTTATATAGCCGAATAAAGATAACTGCTTACTGACTATTAAGGATAACAGCATGGTGGAGGTTATTGTGTCATTTTTTCTCTACATATACAGGGGATCATGGAGCCTCCCAAACCATGAACTAATTTTGTTGGGGTTCAAGATTTTGTTATTAAAACAGTTCTTAATGAAGTTCATCAAATCCACAAATGAATGATAAGGTTGAAGTAGTTTCACTAGAAGATCTATCAGGCAGAGACGATCCCACCACAATATATAGTTTATCTAGAAGAGCATGGCTATAATATAAGCTATATAATTGATCTAGTAATTTATATAGATGCTATTTCTTGTTCTTAATTAGAACTGTGGTTGGGTACATTGGTAGACGAGATACAGACTATGAAACATAAGGTGTTTGAAAGCTTATTGGCATGTCTCAAGGTCACAAGTCCATCTGTTGCAATTGGGTATATAAAATTAAAAGAGATTTCAAATGAAAGATAGAGAAGTTTACAGTCAGATTGGTAGTCAAATTTTTCATAAAAAAATGCGTAAACTTAAAATAATTTTTTCGTTGAGTCTCTTCTAAAGGTTTTTTTTTTCAAAGTGATTATGACATTAATAGCTCATTAAGATAAGGAGTTTTACCATATGAATGTTAAAAACTTCCTTTCTGAATGGAAACTTTGATAAGAAAATCTATATTATGTAACCTGAAGATTTTGCAGCAGATGATTCGGATAAGCTTGTATATAAAGAAAGAGAAATCTCATATAAATACTATGGAATAAAGTTTGATCATATTCATGGTATTCTAGACTGAAAAGTTCTTTTATGGGATTAAATAAACTTTTAGATAATTGTTGTTTGAAGTTTTATAGTATTATTGCTTTATATATACTACAGGATCAGTGAGAAGCTTTTATTTTCCTCGTGTTTTATGTAGACAATATCTTGCTTGAAATTAGTTTTCTCAAATTACTGCATAAGGTGAAGTAGATATTGTCAAAGCATTTTGACATGATTGATCTTAGTAAGGAGTATTTTGTCCCAGGCATTGAGATCCATATGGATAATTCTTGCCATAAATTGAGTTAATTCTAGAGGACACATATTGATGATATTCAGCATAAAATATTGCAATTCAAGAATTGCACATGTCATTAAGAGCAATAAATGAATCTATCATAATATCCTTATACAGATATTAAGATAAACCCAAATAAGAATGTATCATATACTGGTGCACTTAGAAGCATCATGTATGCTCAAATTTGCACTTGATCAGATGTTGCTTTTACAACGAGACTTCTTGGCAGATACTGGGTAAATTCAGGACTAGATCACTAGATTACTGCTAAGAAAGTTTTGAGATACTTAAAGGGGACAAAAGACTATATGCTAATTTACAGACATATTTAGAACCTGTATCTAGTGGGCATTCGGGTTCAGACTTTGCTAGAAGTCAGGATGATGTGAAATTGACAACTACATATATTTGTATGCCTAAAGAGAAGTGCATTATTATAGAAAAGAGAAAACATAAATTTATGTCATCATCTATCAAGAAAGCAAAGTTTGTAACATGCGTTTCAGCTGCTATTTAGGTTGTTTAGCTCCGAAATCTCATTAGAGAGTTGGCCATATTTAATTTTGTTGATAGACCCATACAGTTGTATTGTGACTATAACTCTGCAGCATTATTTATTAACAATAGCAGAGGTCCCAAGGGGATTAAGTATTTGGCGGTCAAGTTTTTGACCATAAAGATAACAAATGAAAATGGTGACACTACCATAGAGCTTATTACACAGATGATATGGTTGTAGACTCACCAATTAAAGGTCTTTGCCCTTATATATTTGAATGACATGTTACAAACTTAAAAGCATCATGGGATGATGTTATAACATGTTAATTGATGGGTTAAGTAGCATCATGAAATGCTTTGTTCAGTGGGAGCTGTTTTAGCTTTGCTTTAATAAAATTACATGTGTTCTATTACAATTAATAACAGCTTTGATAAGTAATTACTGTTTTGCATTCAATAAAGTATTTCTAAATGTATTATCTTTAAGGCATTGTGTAAATCTTAAGTGATGGCTGCGACATTTATTTTTTGCCCAAAGCGTATGTCTTGTTACACATAAAGTATAGTTAACTATAAAGGTAAGACATATGTTGGTTCATTAGAACCATAAGGATATTTTCTTGTTACACATCAGGTTTCGTGACACTGAAAGTAAGAGAATGATGACTGACAAGGATGATAACATATAAGGTGTCTCTATTATTTGATATGCTATCCGTTTGCCACACTATCATATTAAATTCATATCAGTAAAGTTAAGAGCATTTGTGACCACATATGACTCTGTGTCTTTTGATGTAGTTACTAGCATGATTCGATACTTAAGACTTTATGGGATCGGATTGACTATTAGGATTTATCTCTAGACCAATATAAAGATGCGCATATAAAGTACAATTTTAATTAATATAGCCAAAGTAGGAGAATGTTAGAATATATTTTTGTTATTTGAAGTAGGTTTTATTAATTGTTATTATCAATATTAATTGGTCTAATAAAGAAAAGATATATACAGTTTCCTATTTAGTCTTTGTTGGATAGTGTGAGCCGAGATAAATCTTATCTTTAATGAGGGATATGTTTCAATCTCTCTAAATAGAGTTCAAATCCATCCTCTAAATCCTAATGTCTGCATAATCTCACAAAAGGAGTTGCCAAAAACGATATGTAAGGGCTGTCTCATTGAAGCCAGCGTTAAAGAGGTTTATAGAGGAGAAGATCTTGAGTATTGGATCGTCGCAATTCCACATCAAGAACAATGGATCCAAAACAAGGTGCGTCAATTTTTTAACTTTATGGATATGTGATTTATGTATTTAAACGTGATGATCTTGGGTCGCTGCATAAAGATTACAATCGCAGCTTACGTTTTCTTTCTGTGAAGCCTTCAAGAGAAAAAGAGTTTTATTATAGAGATGGTGCGATTTGATTACCTATTACAGAGATGGCCCAACAACTTCAAGAAAAAAAGAGGCATTTACCTATTCCGACAACTTCTGTTGAGATATTTCTTAAATATCTTTTTCACGAACTTCATGTGTCTTTTTCGTTGGGAAGCCTCATCTACCGTGTCATTAGATTAGCCTAGGTAGTAAACGCGTGGCAGATTGGCTTCAAAATCTGTCAAGGCTGTATAAGAGTAAGCATGGGGAAGATAGGTCACTTCCTCTTTAACACCTTGTGGAATCCGCCAAAGAAGAGGAGAGGAGTTGGAGATTTTCTCTCGGGCAAGTTCTCAACCAGCTTCCTCGTCGACACCATCGATTGCCAACCTTCGCTGGAAATCAAGCCATCGTTTCTCTTCGCCACCAACGAAAGGGTCGAGTTAAAGTTGGTCTCTTTCTCACTCTCACTTGTTTCTTTATATGTTCATCCATAGTAGGTTGCTCGAAGAGGCGAGTGAATCTCTAACCTATTTTGCTTCTAGACCTCGAACTTGAATTTCCATGCTTACAAATATTTAACGAGGTAGACGATAGTAAATATGGTAGAAGATATTTAACTAGGAAATGATCCCGAGGTTTTTAAGGTTTAATGTGCGAGGAAATGATCCTAGGGAACAGAATACGCTTTGAACTCCTACTTGAAAATGAATATTTCTATTTAAAATATTTAACGAGGTAGACGATAGTAAATATGGTAGAAGATAGTTGAGAAGAGTAGATCTCCATATGTATAAACATAATCATCTCAATAAATAAGCAATAGAAGTATATTCTCTCGTAAAGCTTTTCTCCTAGACACTTTCTCTCTCTACGATCTAAGCGTATTGGTGAGTAATCTATCTTTGGGAAAAATGTTTAGTTTAGGTGATCCAACAAACCTAAGGAAGCTTAAGTTGCCACACGGTGTTGATGTCAAGTTTCAGCCCGTGACACAGGCGTCGAAAAATTTGATTAGAAAAGTAGTACATATTCCATGGCTTTATCAAATAATCAATAATTTATAATGCTAACGGGAAAAATGCTCAGGATCATAGATAATATCATTACCATAGATTAGAAATGTCAATATGGGTCCATGACCCATATTTTGTAAAAATGGTTCTATATGGATTGTTAACTTTTAGAGTACTCATTAAAAATAGATTCAAAAAACTGAAGTTAAATTTGATGGATCAAAAATGGGTTCTATGCAAGTTCTAGAATCCATTTTTTACCATCAAAAGGTTAAGTTATCGTTGTACTTGAGTTGGGTCACGGATCATTGAACACCGCCACCCACTATCGACTGTCCCCGACGGCGACTGGTCGACCGTAGCCCACCAATTGCCGATCGTCTCACCAACTACGGTCGCCCACCGCCTGCCGACCACCACTCACCGTCACTGCCCACTGTCGAGACTTGCTTAATCCCGTCGCAAATGAGCTTAGATCTGCAGCTCCATCACACGGCTGAAGTCCTTGAAGCACACGAACCCATCACCGATCCTATTAACCTCAGCTATCATGCGCCGACACTCCTGTAACGTGCACCTCCAGTACCCCATCGCCGCAATCGCCCCCAGCAGCTCCTTCGCCGTGATCCTGCCATTGCCATCCTTGTCGAAGAACTCAAACTTCCACCGCATCTCGACGTCGCAGTCCGCATCTCCGTCCCCGGAGCCCGCAGGTCCTCTGTTTTAACAATAGTATCTGGTCAAATCTGTCAAATTTTTTTCCACCATATATCTTCATTAACCATCTTCGGCGCGACACATCCACTCTCCCCGCTCCATTTGCACTGTCTCCCTCCCACCTTTTGGAAGCGAACGAAACAACATATAATTTGTTGGTAAGGAAGAAGACGCATCGTATCATCAAACCATCGTCATTGTTCGAAGGATGGTTCTCGTCTCGTTGATCCTTTGATCCGAGCAAGCGACCGAACACGGACAGGGCTGGATGGAACGCAGAGCTTCCAACGCTAGCGGATTTGTTCTTGGGTGTTTCTGAAATGTCTCCGCTCGTTGTTGGTCGCGATTTGCTGATAATTTCTTGCGTTCCTGGGGGATAATCGGGACTCTTTTTTTTCTCCGAGCAGAGGGATCTTCTTCGATTTCGAAATTTCTTTAGTGGCTGCTATCCAGTGCAAGAATCCATTTTCCTGGTTTTTCCTTCGAGTTAGATGAGAAGTAATAATAATAATAATAATAAAACCGAATAAAAACATATCTCTTTAAAAAATAAGAAAAAAATTTAAAAATAAAAAAATTTTGAAAAAATTTCACTAGTTTTTCTTGCATGAAATTGGTTTAATAATATAATTTTTATTTTATTATTAATTTTTTACTGTTTAATTTGATTTTTTTTAATTTAATTTAAAGTTTTTATCCTAATAACTTATACATTTGAAGAACTTAAATAGATTAAAGGGAAAATGCCAAAAAAGGGCCTCAACTGCCCTTGTTTTCTCAATTAAGGGCCTCAACTTAAATTTGTGCCAAAGAAGGGCCCAAACTTTATCTTTTGTGTCAAAGAAGGGCCCCAACTTGTTTTACTTTCATTTTCCTTTTTTTTCTTCTTCTGTTTGTATTTTCTTTTCTTTTTTCCCCAATTAACCATCGTCATCTCCCACCTTCCTCCCTCTCTCTGCTCCGCCATGGCTGTTTCCCTCTCCTATGTCCCACCCAAGCCTCCCTTCTGAGTTCTCTCTATCTCTCTCAACTCGGCTGAGTCCATTTGATGCTTGACTCGCTCGGTGTCTCCTTCTAACTCCTCTCTCTCTCTCTCTCTCTCTCTCTCTCTCTCTCTGCGCTTCCTTCGTCGTCGAGCATCGGAAGAAGCTGAGGCGCATCAGCGGCCTCATCTACGAGGAGACCCGCGGGGTCCTCAAGATCTTCCTCGAGAACGTCATCCGCAACGTCGTCACCTACACCGAGCACGCCCGCCGCAAGACCGTCACCGCCATTGACGTCGTCTATGCCCTCAAGAGGCATGGCTGGACTCTGTACGGCTTCTGTGGATGAGGGGATTTTTGAGCGAAACGCGTCTGTAAATTCGAGTTATGCCTGCCTGTCTTTTGGAGCATCTCTTTTTTTTTTAATGGACAGCGAGTGGGTGTTTGCTAGTGGTGTCGAGTTCCAATCGTTCACGATCTTCATTGCAAAGTGTATCTGCCCTGCCTGGTGCGTTCATCAAGTGTTACGGCTGCATTCTATGGCTAGTTGTTGTAGTAGCGACTCGTTAGATGCGACTCAGTTGTTCTCTTCTCTGGATATGTCATTAGTGTTGGAATTAAATTGAATTTCCCAGATTGCCACCCTCTTGTTGATTTCGTCGAGCATGAGAATTTATTCTGACTTGCTTTGAGTCTGTGAACTCTCTGAATAGATTCAAAGGGAAAGATAAAAGACTCGGAATTGTCGGGAAGGTTGGGCGCTCATCTCCTAACTCCCTCTCTCTCTCTCTCTCTCTCTCTCTCTCTCTCTCTCTCTCTCTCTCTCTCTCAAAATCTCCTCCCCGCGGCTTCTTCCTCTCGTCCGCTTCGGGTTCCCTCCCCCTCTCACTCCGTGTCCTCCTACTTCGCCGCGCCTCAGCTTCTTCCGATGCTCAGCGACGAAGGAAGCGCATAGAGAGAGAGAGAGAGAGAGAGAGAGAGAGAGGAGAGAGAGAGAGGAGTTCGGAGGAGACACCGAGCGATTCAAGCATCAAATGGACTAAGCCGAGTTGAGAGAGATAGAGAGAACTCAGAAGGGAGGCTTGGGTGGGACAGAGGAGAGGGAAACAGCCATGGCGGAGCAGAGAGAGGGAGGAAGGTGGGAGATGACGATGGTTAATTGGGGAAAAAAGAAAAGAAAATGCAAACAGAAGAAGAAAAAAAAGGAAAATGAAAGTAAAACAAGTTGGGGCCCTTCTTTGACACAAAAGATAAAGTTTGGGCCCTTCTTTGGCACAAATTTAAGTTGAGGCCCTTAATTGAGAAAACATGGGCAGTTGAGGCCCTTTTTTGGCATTTTCCCTAGATTAAATGAGTTGTATATTTTTTTTCTAGAGTATTAGTGCATTTTGGTAATATGAATCAAAACGAATTGGGCCGGGTATGAGTCAGTTGTGAGTTGAGTCAAGTGTGAGTCATTAGATATGAATTAAAATGGGTTAGAAAGGTGTTGGACTATATTTTACCCGATCCAAATTCGATTCGATTCGATCCACTCATTTAATACCTAGCATCAACAGATGGGTAAAAAATGGAAAAAGAAAAAAGCGGAGGATCGGCCTAGACATGGCCGGTTCCATGGAACCGCCGGTTTCGGGCCGGTTCCCGGTTCCGGTTCCGAATTTTTAATTTTATTTTTAAAATAATAAATAAAATTAATAAATTATTAATTATAAATTATAATCAAATTGTACATGGTAATAAAATTTGGAAAAAAGAGAGAGAAGGAATGGGCTTGAACTTAATGAATTATCATTAAGCGCCTGCATATCTTTTTGGGAATAGAAGAATCAAAGTCCATGTAGTTCTCTTACCTTTGGTAACCCCCAACTTACCTCATCGTCAATCATTGATACACGTTGTTGTGGTGGCGGTAGTATCTCCACAGTCATCACTGAAGAATTCGTGTTCTCGATCCAGCTCATGTTGTCGAAATTGAGCCTTTAGCCAATCATCGACACAAGCTTGAATCTCCACATTTTTTGGACTTAATCTTGAACCGCGAGGGTCCAAAATTAATCCTCTAGCGCTAAATGCTTGTTCAACTGCCATTGTTGAATAAGGGGCCGCTAATATTTGTTTCACGATGAGGGAGAGAATTGAAAATTGAGTTGAATGGTTCTTCCACCACTCAAGAATCTTGAAATATGCGCTGTGTTCGGAATCACTAAACTCAAAAAAAATTGTTAAATAGTTTTCTAATTCGGAAATACTACCAATTGATGTCCATTTCTATTTTTTTTTATTTTTTTGCCTACTCTTGAGCATTTTATACCCTCTACTAAGTAGTAAAATACCCGCATCGCTGTAACATTCTGAATTTCCTACCAATCTGAGACTATTAAATGAGAACTATCAATCAATGTAATTCATTTTTATTTCGCTCAGATCTGATCAATCATGAGTAGATTGACCAAAAGGGAAAGGCTAACGCATGACAAGGTATGTTGACCTAGGAAACTCGATATGAAAATGGCGTTTTGACCATAAGGATTGCTGAGGGACATTTAGAACCAATAAATGCCTATCTGATAACGATTAATAAATTCATTGCTAGCGTTATACGATTGGAACGCGAGGGACGCCTGTTGACACCTAAATTTCGATTAATTTTGTTTTTTGTTTTTTGTTTTTTGTTTTAAAAAAAGAAAAAGAAAAATCAGAACTAATCTCAGTTCTGAACAAAAATTCATATTTATTTTATCATTATCATATTTTTGTGGCTTGTTAGAATCGAGACTAAATTTTTATCTGATGCGGATGTGCATCCGTGGACCGAAGCATCTTTCCAAAGAGGTTGATGAAGAACACAAAGGATGCACGAAATCGGTGAAACCTAAGCGACTATTAAATATACCCTCTCAATATTAGAAAAGTGATGGAGAGCCCACTCAAAAATTCTCTTCCACCATCTAACGTTACTTTTTTTCGTTGTTTATTTTAGGTGAAAGATGCTTCCCCGACAAAAGGTACAAAGGCAGTCTTCCGTTGGAGATTGAAGAGCAAAAACAAAAAAAAGGGGAATAGTGGACATGTCTTCCACTCTCGGCCATGAGCATCATAGAATAACATTGTGGGAATGCTTAAAAAAAAAAGGGATCATGAGAAGGCCCAAAAAAAAAAGGCTCGCGGCTGCCGAGCTCTAAAAAAAAGAAAAAGAAAAAAAGGATGGTGGTTACCTCCCACTGGATCGGCGAATGATGAGGACGATTCCGGTCTCTTAAACGAGAAATCAGCAATCCTTTCCATCGAACTAGCTATGACGATGCCTCCTTCAACGGGATTCAGTCATTGAAGCTAGGAACCATCGCAGATCGACTGGAGAGAGAAGTACGAGACACGCGACGTATTGCAGGGGGACTTCAATGTCCAGCGCTGGTGTTGACTGGTCGAAGATACCAAAGCCCGACATTCATCCCCAGAACTTTCGGAGAGCCTAAAGAATGACCTCAATCTCGGGGGAGAGCTCCGTAGTTCGTAAACAAGGTCTCTGGCTCAGAGTTTCTCATGTTTCGTCGAAGCGTCCCGATCCATGTCGAGCTGCACCAACGGTCGTCCAAGTTTCACCTCCATCGAACAGACATCTCAACCATGCGTTCGGCCTGTGCTTGACTGCATGAACTATCGTTGCCGACCTCTATGAAAGCCAAGCATGTCGTTAGCGAATAAACCGACACTGAGCAAGACCAATCTTGCTAGGCCGCAGGATCGTGGTCTCAATATTCGTGGAGCGTGACGAAGCGATAGGGCGACGGACGAGTCCCATCGGATATGGAGCAGACTCGAGCTTGAGCCGAGGCGACGCAAGCAGCCGCGGCACACGAGCAGATTTAACGAGCGAGTCCAGGCGAGCCGTCATGGTTGTTCCCGTTGGTGCCCAAAGTTGACGAATGGTGGCCGCAGGAGACAGTAGGCGATGACCAAGCGGCGTGGCGGGCGAGTCTCAGTGGCGTGGTTTCGGTGCCGGACGAACGTACCCGGTCGATGCTCAGGAGGTCTGGTTTGGTGAAAAGACGGACGCGACTAGCACAGTCGGTCGAGGACGGAGCGAGGTCCCACATGAAACGAGTCCCGACGGAGCGGCGAGCAGTGCGAGCCAGGAGTGCAAGTGGCGAGGAGGCTGGTCAGGAATGAAGTGATATCGTTCGTCTGCCATCTCCTGTCCAACCTGGTGGTCGAAGCCCTCAAGATCTACCTCTTCACTTACCTCAAGCTGCCGTCCCGCCACTTACACAAGAGCATCATAAGCATGCCTAGCAAGGTTCTAAGAGGGTCCATGTTCGCTCTCTCTGCGCTGACCTCCATCATCGGCAGCATGTTCCTCTTATACTCCATAGTCGACATGATGCAGCTCCGGATCAGAAAGATCTCTTGTGGAGGTACTGAGACGGTGATGCCGTCAGCACCCTGATCGCGACCGATGCCCTCGCGCTGGTCATCTACATACCCTTTGTCACACGTGCCATCTTTAACTCCACGAAGATCTTCGACGACCACAGATGCGGTGTGGCGGGCAACCCTGGCTTTGCGGTCCCGGCACTCAGCGTACCGGTCGGTTTTTGGAGGTCCGTCGGACGAAGTCCGACGGCTACTGTGATGAGCGAAGCCCGGCGGCGAGGCGAGCGATGTCGCGGTGGCGTCAGGTCATAGTTGCGATGCCGGGTTGCAGAAAAGCGACGCGAGGAAGGAGATGGTGAATAGTATCACAAACAGGGAATTCGGGCTTGGGCTGGTTCATGGGTGGCAGACTATTTGGGAGCTGGGCCAGAAGGAGGTTTGGGCCCAAGTTTTGAGCCAAGCAGGCCCGGACCGGGTTCTCTCTCTCTCGGGCCGGATTAGGTCCAGCGACTTGATCCAGGCTCGGGTCCGAGAACCCGACCCGGACCCATCCGGTTACTTTTATTTATTATTAATAAATAATTAATAATAAGAAAATTTAGAGAACATCAAAAATAATAAATAGATAGGAAGTGCTTTTATTTGTTTATTTTGTCTAATTAAGCTTTTTATATGCTTGATGATCGACTGTTTACCATGATCGATTCGCATGACTTAGTTTTAGCTTTGCATGTGGATGCTTGAATATTGTGCCTGTCTGATTAGGTAATTCAGCACGATCATTAGAGTTTAAATTTGAGACACTCATTTTATCCTTTAATTGGCTGAACTTGGTTAACTATTTACTTTGAGTGAGTGCATGTTCCAAAGGCTTGATGCACCATTTTGATATTTCAATGTGGTGACTGACGATGACGCCCATGGTGACGGAAGCAGGCTGGGGCTGGGCGATTGAAGGCCGGTGTCCAATCCGGTATGTTTTACGTACCCGATCCGTATATCAGAATTATTTTTCTAAAATATTGCTTTTATAGACTTGATTTGCATGTATTTGTTTCAGTCTAGTGGTTAGCTTATTTATCTAGTTGAGTGTTATCTATTGTCAAAGACATGCTTTTTATCAAAATATTTTTCGAAAATAATAAAATAATAAAAAATTCAAAAATTCAACAAAAAATTAAAAAATCATAAAAAAATTCGAAAAATTCAGAAAAATTCCAAACAAATTCTCAAAAATGGGAAATGACCACAATCAACTGGCCATGGAATATTTTGGGTAATTCGTATCCCAACCTTCCAAAAATGACGATTTTGCCCTTCGGGCTAATCGCCTCCAAATCTTCTCATTTTACCCCTGGTCCGAAGTCACACCTTCTTTAAGTCTTTGTGGTTATACTAGGAAGCCATTGACCTGAATTGATGTGCATTGATGTGATTTATTTATGTACTTGATTGCGCTTCCATTTAAATTGATTGTGATTGATAGGAATAGTCTTCCAATCTGCATGAACCCTGAATCAATCCTACCTCACCTAAGATTGCACCCGCATGAATTCTTGGCTAGGAAAATCACTCGCGTTAGGTACCGAAAGGGCGTTGGTAATAACACCGACGTAACCAAGTCCCCGAACCCAAAATCTCTGGTTCCGCAGAACTGATCGATCTCTCCCAATCGGTCAGTAAGGTTTCCGGTCTACCCTCCAAGAAAGACCGGTGGCGACTCCAAATGCATGCACAATTTGCACATGCCACCACGACCACACTGAAGGTCGAAGGCGATCGACTCTTATCGTCGAAGAATACTCCCGCCGCGATTTGGTATGGGCCTGGGAGGGCTCGCGCCGATCCAAGACCCGCGATCGGTAATCCATTAGCCGCGTCCGCTTCCGGACGGGTCGCGACAACGCCGTATAACCAATGTATAATTTGCGACGTTTCCCTAAATCGAGCCTTGATCATCGAGACCGTTGGAACGAGCAATGAAATCTCGTAATTACATGACAACCAAAGTCGTCTTATTCTAAGTAGTCCTAAGTGTGACGAGAGTCACAGAGTCGATACGCACGACGTCTGCAAAAGCCGCCCGTTAGTTCGAGATAAACTGAAGTTATGATCGACGGACGATTGATCAAGAAATGGAAGCTCGAATTGGCAATTAGAAATGAAGAATTTCAATTTTGGAAAAGGATTTGACGTTGCCTATCCAATGGCCATTCAGAATGACAAAAATGAAGTTTCGGACAAAAAAAGCCAAATGACCGTTTTGCCCCTCAACCTCATATCTTTGCCTTAAGAAAGTTGGAAGGATAAAATGGTTATTCAACCTCCTCCATGAAGCTGTCAAAAATGTGTTAAAGGGAAGTCAATGAAGGTCAATGGCAATGGGGGTCAATAATTGGCTAAAGGACAAGTGTCAACCTAAGGTTAATTGGGCATTAATTACCCCCATCAAATCACTTCTTGTCATTTGGACCTAAATAATTGTGGAGCATCCCCCTAGAAGTAGCAAATTTGTGCAAGCCCTTCCCCTCATCACTTTTCCTTCATTTTCCTCTCCATTTCTTCCCTAACTCAGTCTGCTCGCCCGACTGGTTCTGACCTTGCTGTTCGGTCTACTGGAGCGACTCTTCCCGACGTTGCCTTGCCGTCTCCGACCACCAGAGGTAAGATCTATGTGTCCTTGACAAGCTCCAGGTGGAATTTTGTGATTTGGACAAGTATTTTTACCTGTGTGAGCTTGAGACCAAAATCGGACGAAATCTGCGCGAGCTGGGATAAGGCCACCGTATACTCTCTTAGAAATTCCAAATGACCTCAAACTTTTTGTGAGATCTTTATAACATATAGTACTCAAGTTGGATGAGCTTTAGCCGCAAGTTTGGCAGTGTTAAAATAGGTTTTCATGACTAATTGTGTGTGACAACATCTGGACAGATTCTGACCCTTCGCGCACCGAGGAAGAACCGAGCTGATTGGAGGACTTTGGGGTGTTGCTTTTCTTCAAAACTCTTGGTGAGTCTTCTAAACATATATATTGAGATCCTTGGAGGATTATTTTGTGAAGAATTGGGATATAGAGTTGAGTTTTGGATGGAAATGTGTGATTGGAATCAAAACGGAATTTGTGGTGTTTGTGTTCTATTTTGGCCGAACCTAATGGGGGTTCTTTGATGGATATATTGACTTCAAATTGACTTGAGAGACTACCTAAAATGTTGATTAAGGTGCTAGTGAAAAGCGTATGAAGTGGATTGGGATTTAAAAGTAATTTAAGGGTTAATTCGTGCATGGAACCTTGAGATATATTCTGCCCTTTGAATTGAAGCATGAACCGAGTATATGAAGGATTCGTAAAGATGTCGACGTGTATTTGATCGATTGTTAAGGCATCCTGAGTTGACATTTGTTTGGCGATTGAGAGAATAGTTTAACGAAAGTGAAGTTTGATTATCTCTAATACGAAATTGAGTAGATTTTTACTAAAAATTGATGAACTTCCTAGGACGACACGTGGTTCTCGTTTGACCGTGATCTTGTGGATCGAGGAGACTCGTTTGGTGTAGGGTTTTGCTAATCGATCACGGTAAGTGGTTCATAAACCCTTACTTGAACCCGAAGACGCTACTGGATGGTTGTTTTGTGTGTAGCGTGACTTATGATAAAACTATGGTGATTGATAGTGTGTTATTGAATTGGCTGTGAGCCCTGTTATTGTTAATGAATTGGCCGTGGGCCCTGATGATGATTGGACTAAATGCCCTTGTGAAATTATATCGCGGTCGTGGGCCCTGGCGATGATATGGCTTGGAGCCCTATGAAATTATATCGCGGCCGTGGGCCCTGGCGATGATCTGGCTTGGTGCCCTATGAAATTATATCGCGGCTTGGAGCCTTGGCGATATATCGCGGCCGTGGGCCTTAGCGACGATTAAATGGTTTGTCGCATTGATGATTTATGAAAAACAATACGTTTGTTTTAGGCTAATGTGTGAAGCTTGGGTCCTATAACATGTAGTGTGTTTGATGGCGATTTAATATGCCAATTGTTTTGTGATGAATGCTGCCGAATTGCCATATGTCATTGCTTGATGAATTTCTTATATCATTGCATTATTGTGTGATCTGGTGGGACTAATGATTTAGTTTAGGTTGGGTTTCACTTGCTGGGATGTAAATCTCACCCCGTAGTGAGACATATTTTTCCAGACCCAAAACCCTAAGCATGCTACCGATAAGGCTAGGCGATCCCAAGGAAATGATCGCCTCTTTTGACAAATTGTTGTGCATGAATTGCATTGTGATGATCACAACACGTGGACACACACAACCGCGCCTAAAACCCCGGGCGCCGCCTTTAGGAACACAATAGAAGGAATTGAAAATGGAATCTCCGTGAGGAAAAACACGGGGTAATCCACTTTCAATTCTGCTCGCTTCGAACTATGGATCGAGTCCCAATGCAACGATAGTTGTGCAATGGAATCGGCTCTTTCTAGAACTCGAAGTTGGAACCTTAACCTTAGGTGCCAAACCCTCTGATTTTTAGAAGTTCACCATCACTTGTCTCATGCGCATGTCTTTGGGCGGTTGGTACACCTAAAACCGCACATAAGTCGACGAGTTTGGTTGGTAAGACTCTCTATCCCTCAAATCTATTACAGTTCATGTGAATATAGGCATTTCATTCATTGCATTCTGGTGATTAGATTAAACGCCATTTCAAGGATAGATGTGTGTGTTTTTTTTTTTTTTTCTTTTCCCAAACGTCCTTGATAGAAGACGAGGAGGGTGATATCCCACGACGAACACCGAGTATGCGAGGAGCCTACTATGGACATTATTGAGATATCGTCCAATGAAGATGACGAGTGGGGGCAAGTGATCCGGAAGTCACAGATCGAGCTTGGGGCATTCTTGAACGTTAGGATCACATTCCTTTGTTTTATTTTCCATTACTAATCCTCTTGTATAGGGTTTATTTTTATCGGAGTTTTCTCTATCTCACCCCTTAGAGTGATTGTATCAGGGATCTATTGGTGTATACATTCAGATGGAGCTTGGTTGTATTTCTTTTGACGGGTCATAGTAGCATTTTCTCTAATCATCCGAATACTCCCAAGTCAAGTTTATAATTCCTTTAGAGGAAATTAATTGGAAGTCTTGCACGACCTTTTGGTCGTATAGGGTAATCCAACCCCAATTTCGCTAGAAGGAATTATACACTTGAATCGGTTCATGCATGTGTTACGCCACTGGTAATCCACGATAATTGATCAAGAGTACCGGCGTTGTTTCGAATTTAATGACCAGATAGATGTCCAAATTGCCCTCGTTCTTAACAAAACGGCTTTGATTTGGATGCCGTATCTTCAATTAAATTTAAAACGCGTCGTTGGTCAAAAGCGATTATCGTGAATTACATTCCTTTCAATAGTATGCTTTCCTTCGAGGAATATTGATAAAAACTTTTCGCACAAGATTATCCTTGTAAAAGTTTTTGTCTTTATTAATCACGAGCAAGCATAAGATTGAAAGGGGTTTATGCTTTCTTTTTCAAATTATTCCTTCTGATTCGGTCGTTTCATTTGCAGGTAAAAAATAGGTAATAGAGAGAAATCTTTTCCCGGATAAGTCTGAGGCTATTCTTTCATCTGATCATGAGCGAGTTAGAAAATCAGAACACATCTACTCGACTTATTATGGACCAGCTCATCCAAGTCTAAGATGTCCGGATGCTCGAAGAAATGGATCATATAAAAGCTAAAACAAACACGGGGGCTTTCATTCATTCTTGCCCAAACCAGATCATACAATTCATTGGGGTGGAAAAGTAAAGCAGAAGTGAGCCCTAATCAACGACACAAAGGAGCCCAGCTGGCCCTCCAGGTTATGGATGCTTTGTTTATACGCACCACTCCGCGTATCATGGTCCGCAAGCCTGAGGTGAAGGCGTTTGCGTTCATCATTGACTGCAACAACCTGAGTCTCGTGATCTTCGGCGACTGCTTCCAAGTCCCGAACAAGTCCATTCTCACGAGTTATATCCTCATTTATGCCGTTGAGCCTTTCTTCCAGCCACTCGCTTCGGTTCCTTAGCAGGGCGTTACGTCGATCGCGCTCATAGGTAGCCAGAGATAGGGCTAAGTCCTTCACCAGATTCCTCCTCTCGCGTAGCAATGTCGAAACCCGCTCTTTGGCGAACTCAACAGCCTTTTTGTGGCTGTCAACCAGGTAGTCAGCCAGCGCTAGGCGGTCGGACTGATCCTCATAACGGGCTCGCAGGACACGAGCCACGGCAAGTCCCCGGTGAGCAGCGCGGTAGACCTCCAAAGAGTTTGTAAAGAGCGTTGGAAAAATTCTGTATTCCCTCCCCAGCGCAGTACCCTCGAGGGAGGTGATGTCCAGGTCCCCGAACATGACTCGGATTTCATCCTCGGTTTCGGGATGATCAGCTATGTGAGCGTAGCCTCGACCCAAGAGGTTATAGAACTCTTCCCATCGAGCCAAAGTTTCAGCTGGGAAAGTGGGAACACGGGAAGAGGCCATTTTCGACGGAGAGGTGTGTAATGGAGCGATTTGAAGATGGAAGCAAATTATATGAGAGCGTTAATCCCCCAAACACCAACTCCGCATTTTATAGCGTCTCGAGAGTGGAGAAAAGTTGCAGCAATAATGCTTGTGGAGCCGGGTTAATTAAAGTAAAGCGAGGGCTGCTCCTTCTGTGAATCATCAGACATGTCCTGGTCCGCAATTTCAGGCCTGACAAATTCGGTCTCGCCATTATTAAAGCTGGAAGGGAGGCGAGCGCAACTATCGAAGAAGCCGCGAAAGGATTGTGTTGTTCCATCACGCATAAAGCTGGGCGGCGAGTGAACAGCTCGGCCACTTAAAAGAGAAGATAGTGATGAACAGGCATGACTATTGAGGAAAAGTGAAAGGCGAGCGCAACTATCGAAGAAGCCGCGAAAGGGTTGTGTTGTTCCATCACGCATAAAGCTGGGCGGCGAGTGAGCAGCTCTGCCACTTAAAAAGAGAAGACAGTGCTGAACAGGCATGACTATCGAGGAAAAGTGAAAGGCGAGCGCTACTATCGAAGAAGCCGCGGAAGGATTTGGTTACCCCTTCGTGTTGGAAAGCTGAACAAGAGGCAAACAGTTCCGTCGTTTCAAAAACAGAACGCTGAACAGACCTAGCTTTCGAGGAAAAGGAGGCAACAAATCGAAAGAGCGAGTATACAAAAGAGAACAGAGAACCCCGAGTGACGAGTTCGTTGAAAGGCCTCAAATTCTCTAGAATCAAATTCGACATCAAAGCCATGGAACTCAACATTGCCCGTGATGAACATCAAGATCGCAGTGGTGACGACGGCAGTGGCCACGACGCTCAACCCCGGAAAAGAAAAAGTCGCCAGCGCTACGCTCGGAAAGAAATCCAAGAGCTTGAAGCTTTCTTTGATGAATGCCCTTGCCCAGGCGAGGAACAAAAGATTGAATTGGGCCGGAAGCTGGGAATGAATCCTATGAGAATACATTTTTGGTTCCAGAATAGACGTTTCAGACTAGGTGTCCAACACAGGCGTAAGGAGATCACGGCCCTAAAAGAGCAGAACCAAAACCTTCAAATGGAAAACATGTGGTATGAGAAAATCCTCAGTACTATTACCTGCCCTGACTGCGGTGGCCCTACCACCCTCAGTAAATTGTTCCCCGGTAAGCCTTCTACGAAGATGGAAGGTGCTCATTTATCCCCCTGCTCCCTTGAGCCATCTCCGGTACAATCAGATCCTGCTAATGGCGCGCATGAGCAGATCGATCCTACAGAAATTATACCAGTGTCTCTGGTAAGATCAGATGCGTGTCGTTATGATCGGAGTTACCTCATCGAAGCCCATGAATCTCCTCCACAACAGCTTCCGGTAAGATCAGATACGGTTCAAGAGGAGTTAGAAGTTAGTCGGCAGGCTATCTACGCCACTCTGGACGACGAGAAGAAGAAATTCACTTGGCCCCCGGAGCTTCATCTCAAGTTCTTGGACGCAGTTCGACAGATAGGACTCGACTTCATAGGTCCGACAAACATACTTAGGGTCATGAACGTACCGGGACTTACCAAGCAATTAGTCGCGAATCACCTTGGTTGCTACAGAAGGGCGTTAGGACAGCGTTATGCAGAACTGAATCCGAGCAATAGACTCGGCTGCGAACCCAGCACCCTTATGACAAATGAGGCCCGGTCGAATCTGGACGACTATTGGGGATTTGATCAGGATATCCTCGCGAATCATTTCAATATTCCTCAAGAACACGCATCACAAGTGCAACGAGTAAGCACTCCTCCGTCCGAGCAGCAGCTAGTCAGTGTTCATCCTGTTGCAAATCAGCCCACCACGCCCAGTGCTCAAGGGTTTGCCCAATCAGAGCATGTGGCTTCAGATGATCTAATGGGAGAATGCTTGGAGCATTCTTATTTCCCTAATCCCCAAGTGGGAGATGCTTGTGGTAGTCAATCGATCAAATCTCCTCTTATAATCCCAAACAAAGATGGAGGTTCCAGTTCGAAGAACCCGTCGGGCGATGCAGCTCAACCTACACATCAATCGTTCGAGGGGTCGGGTGATTTCTTCGATGAAGGACTTGATACCTGGTTCGATCAGTTGGAAGCTATTAAGGGTTGGCAGCCATGATCTGCAGTTGGTAATGGCACACCTAAGCTGAGGCCAGATTGGTTAGTCATTGGACATGCCCAAAGAAAGAAGGGGATGTACGCGAGAAGGATGTATCTCCTATTGTAAAGTTCTCATCGGTGCATGCGTTTGTTTCTTCAATAGCTAGAGTTGATTTTGCATAATGTTTTTCGCAAACGTCATCTCGTGTGTATACGGTAATTCCTTGTTATTAAGTTCAAGATAAAATCAGCCCCGACGTGTGAAGGCAGAATTGATAGCATGAGTTACTAGCAGAATGGGATCGAGCTCGAAAGTGAAAGATTACTAGCGGCCCCAAACGCAATGACCGCAAAATCAGGGGCAATCTTTAAGTTTCGAGCAGCTACAAATCTATTTCTCACGAGGCATTCAAATCAATCAAATATAAAGCGTCGGGCTGTGAGAATGATGCGTAGTCAATCTGTTGACACAGGCGAAAAAGGAGTCGCGTAGATCCGAAAGCAAAAACCTTTCTTGGCTAGTCAACAATGCAGAATGAAAGAGCATATATAAACAAACTCGCATTTATTCAGCATGAAAGTTTACAAGTGGATCACTGAGGGGGAGCAGTAAACCCAAAATGAGTTCTGACAAGCATCACAAAAAAGCTTAACTGACTCTCCATGCTATCCATGCCTTGCTTACAACCCACACTCCGGGAATCGAGGTCTACAAGCTTGAAGAAAAGGAGACGACATTTCTCCTTAAGTTCGTTCACCTTGGTCTCATAGTACTCGAACTCAAGCTCTAAGTCCTGAGCCAGCACCCTCCCGCGAGCTATATCCATGCTCAGGTCTTCAAGCCTTTCCTCCAACCAGGCACACTGGAACCTCAGCACGAGGTTGTGCTGATCTTGCTCAAAGGCGGTGTCAAAAAGAGCCAGACGCTCCACCAAGTTGTCCCTCTCACGGACCAACATTGAAACCTGGGCGTGGGCGTATTCAACAGCCCTTTTATGGTTATCGGCCGTCAGCATAGCCAACATCAAGGACTCAGTTCGGTCCTGATAGCGGGCTCGCACGATACCAGCCAAAATGACCTCCCGGCTAGCAACTTCGTAAGCCTGCAGGAAATTGTTGAAGAGAGTTGGGAAGATCACAAACTCCCTTTGCAGTTTCGTACCTTCAATACACACAGTGTCCAGGGCCGGAATCAGAGTACGAACTTCAACCTCAGCTTCAGGATGACTGTTTATGTAGCCATAACCTCTACCCAAGAGATGGTAAAATCTCTCCCATTGGGTCGAAGCTTCAGCTAAGGCAGCAGGCACAGAGGAGGAATCCATATGCGATGGAATGACGGAGAGGAGAGTGAGAATGTGAAGAGTGTTTGAGAGGCTGAGTCTGATAAGGCTAAAGTGTTAATCTTCTTGACATCAATCTATCACCTTATAAATGCTCGAGTAAACAGGGAGAAGTGGTAATAATATTTTATGTGCAGTAGAGCCAAGCGGGTTTCGTTAATGCATCCCCGATGAGTCACGAATCCACCACCGTCCTGTGATCTCGGGTTTTACGAAACATAATGGCGCCGAAAGGTGGGCAGGCTTGTTACTCTAGAGACTGGGCCAGGGGGACAAGCGTAGTGCTCGACAAAGCGAAATCAACGCAAGAGATCTTCAGGCTCCGTTCACGTAGAAAAGAGCAAAAAAGGACAAAGTGGGAATTACGAAGCCTTGAGAAGAACGCTCGTCAAGTAGCCATCACAAAAGACGAAGTGGGAATTACGAAGCCTTGAGAAGAGCGCTCGTCAGGTAGCCATCACAAAAGGACGAAGTGGGAATCTCGAAACATTGAGAAGAGCGCTCGTCGGTAGCCATCACTTTTGATCGAAGAACGGTGATCCGGCTCCTTTAACCTCTCAGAATTTGCAGAGAAAGTGAAGATCCAAGGAGGAACAAAGAAAGCTGAGTTAACGGAAAATCAAACAGTGATATTCCGGTCAAAATGTTCAAAGGATTCTATCATTTACTGGAAGCGCCAGACTTGGAGGTCTCCGAGCTTGAGCTGCTGGAAGAGTTTGAAGATCTCAGGACCGAACCTGACACGAGGGCCATGGAGACCGATCCTTCTAATGATGAAACCCGCGGCTTGGTTAACGAGAACAGTACCTGCGACGGTGATCAGCGTCAGAAAGGGGAATATCTCCAACGCAACACTTCAGGTCAAGTCCATAAACTCGAATTGTTTTTCAGGGAATACCCCTATCCGGACATGGAACAGAAAATCAAAATGGGCCAGGAGATAGGGTGGGAGCCTCGGAAGGTCAAGTGCTGGTTTGAAAACAAACGAACCCGGCTGAAGCAGCAACGCGATCGGCACGAGTTAGCGATTGTAAGGGAGGAGAATGAAAAGCTTCGAATAAAAAACATTCAGTACAAAAAAGCTCTAAGCATCGCTATTTGCCTTGAGTGCGGTAACCCTGTTCCCACGGACGGAGTATTCACTGAAGAGCCAGATCTGGGGGTTTATAATGCTCATTTGTTGCAATGCCCTTCGCAACATCTTTCGGAACAGGCAGGTACCGCCGAGGATCTACAAGAGGAAACTAGTGCTATAAGGTCAAAGTCGACGCCCATTGTGGAAGGGAACATGCGTCATGACAAGTCGGGTCCGCTCAATGATGAACTCACCATCATGACCAGCCGATCTGAGACCACTAAATCCCCTCCAGCGCAACCTCCAACACGACCAGATTCCGAGAAGAGTAACCGCCAAGTTGCTGACACCACTTCGGCTAGTAAGAAAATAAGATTTCGTTGGACCCCGGAGTTTCATAGCAAATTTGTTGATGCAGTTCAACAGTTAGGGATCAGTTTTGCTTGCCCATTGCGCATACTCGAAATCATGAACGTGCCGGGACTGACTAAAAATATGGTCAAGAATCACCTTTGGCGCTACAAGAAACTACTGAGAGATGGACGAGCGTCGCTAGATCAAGATAGAGGCGGTTCAACACGACCAGATTCCGCGAAGAGTAGCCGCCGAGTTGCCAACCCTACTTCGGCTAGCAAGAAAACAAGGTTTTATTGGACCTCGGAGCTTCATAGCAAATTTGTTGATGCAGTTCAACAGTTAGGGATCAGTTTGGCTCGCCCATCGCGCATACTCAAGATCATGAACATGCCGGAACTGGATAGAAATAAAGTCAGGAACCACCTTTGGTGCTACAAAAGACTACTGAGAGATGGACGAGTGGCACTAGATCAAGATAGAGGCAGTTCAAGTTTAAACGATGAGCATGGCTGTGATCGCAATCCTCATACAGCAGGAAGCATCCAATCACCTCTTAACACCGATGGGACTGACAATTACACGGTCGATTGTTCAGGCATCAATCAGAGTACTCCCCTGGGTTATCCTAGTACTCCTCAGGAGTATGTACCGCAATTTCAGCAAATCGGGACCCCCCAGTCTGAGCACCGACTGGCCGTTAATGCTAGTCCTACAGCGGATCTAACATTGGCAGGAGATGCACGTACAATCCCGCGAGATGATTACGGAGATTCCGGCTCGAAGAATCAGGTGGTCCATGACGAAAATGGCGAAAAGATTCCTTCTCCAGTAGTCGACAATACTCAACCTGAGTGTCAGTCGCTCGATGGTTCAGACGATCTCCTTGAAAACATCTATTCTTGGTTCGATCGGCTGAATTCCCCCCTGAGTTACCCTGGTACTCCCCAAGAGTATGTACAACAATTTCAACAGGTATGGACTCCCCAATTTGAGCACCAACCGATCGTTAGTGTTATTCCTACGGCGAATCCAGCATTGGGTACAAACCTACTGGACAACGATGAAAATACCAACTCGAGAAGTGAGGTTGTTCATGTCGAAAGTAGTGTGAGGAACCCATCGCCAACGGTTGAGGATGCCCGACTTGGGCGTCAATGGCTTGAAATTTCAAGTGAGTCCCTCAGTGAGCAACTCGGCGTGTGGATCACGCATAAACCGAGGAACCAGGTTGTTCATGCCGAAAATGGGAGAAGTCCGTCACCAGCAATTAAGGATGCTCAACTTGAACGACTCGAGCGGTCGGACGATCTCCTGAATGAGCAACTCAGCCTATGGGTCAAGCATTTTGGAACGAGTGCATCTTCGCAGTCGTGACCGGTACCGGCGACCGGACATCTGGTTCGAAGCTCGTGTGCTAAATCATTAGAAGGCTCAGGAGAGTGAGAGGTGAATACGTCGAATGAATGTGTTACGGATCTCGTTGTAAAGTTCCCGCGGGAACATTTTAATTAACGCTGAAAACTAACCGCTCTGAGTGTCAACATTACCCTTTGAACGTCTTCGAGCCAAGGGCCATGGATTAATCACTTAATCCGTGGAGCAAATTCCATGAACGATGACTATCACCCGCGGAGCATAATGGGATCTACCCCGTTCAGCACGAAATACGTTTGGTCACGAAGCCTCCCATTTGGTAAAACGATGTATCGTTCCTAAACGATCTTCAACCGAATACCAAAGTAATGTCTCATTTCTTTCCCTTCTCAGGTGATAAACGTGGATAAATCACTCAAGGAGCCATCTGTTCAAATAACAAAACAGACGTTGCCCAACCAGGGGCAGCTGAACCATTGATATTGCAAATATTCCAAGCATGGATAAGCGGATTTGATAGACGTGGTTCATATCAATACGCGACGTCAGAACGGGATGAGAACCAAGAGTAAAGTTGTATCGTCCCAATTTGTCTTCAATTTGGGAATATGAGTTAACACTTGTTATTTATCCTTGATAGGGACTCACCATCAAGGAGGACAGATTTTCACAACATGTGTGCACTCGTAGGGGCACACGACCAAGGGTAAGATGTATCGCTCTAATTTTTTGAAAAATGCGTGAACGTACAATAACATGTTTCTTCCATATTTTCAGGGATCTCCAGCCGCGGGGGACAGGTAAGTATCCCTTTCCCCGATCTATTGAAGATGTTGAATAAAAACTGAGAAGAAAAGAAAAGCTTTCAGAATCTAATGTCTAGAAAAGACATAGAATTCAAAATTCATTGGCTTTCGTTTTTTTTAAACAGGAGGTTGTTTGAACATGAATAAGAACATGCATGGTGCATCATAAAATCCCCTTGACAGGTAAAATTTTTGGAGAAAATGAAAGAGATTTTTTCCAATCAAAAGTTCAAAACTTTCAAAAGGACGTTTTCTCAAAAGACAAGAGGCAAAGCCTAGTCCAAACACGTCCTACACACACTGGAGAGAAGTGGAGCGGATTAGATAGCAAAATCTGGACCTATGGAAGTAGGGATTATTCGCAACAATTACATGGATTGGGATGACAGAGGCATTCGTTTCATATCCCCAAATACTACAGGTGACCATTGACAACCCCTTCGAACGACGGTTTTCATTCTCAACCCTGTCAAGAACCACCCCCACATTGGGGCAAAATGGAGGTGAGTCCAGCAACATCAGGAGAAAATGGTTAGAAATTTTCTTGCTCGGACTAACATCAATCTTTGTGTGTTGTTTATATGGTAATCCAAATGCCATAGGATGATGAGAAGCATTCATTTCTCTATCCCACACACCATATCCTTTGCATAGCCAAGTTGAGCCTGCAAATTCATTTCATAAACCCATTGGTGATCATTGCAAGTTCCAAAGCAAAGACAAATCACTTCAAGAACGGAGAAGTTCAAGACTTAGGGTTTACGAAGAGAACTACTAAGTTGATACTCAAGCGTGCTAAGAGCCAAGTCATATATCTAGCACAATTGCCAAGCATCCCACTTTCGACAAGAGATTAAAGAAATCCCCAGCATCAAGAAAAAGCAAAGTGCCTGGTAAAAGCGAGGCCGATGCTCGGGTGAACAATTTGATCGATCCCTAAAGAAACCTGATAGGGAAAAGAAGAGGGAAAAACCCCTAATGGAGTCAGATCAAGAAGACTGCTCCTCAAATGATGTCAGCCGTGGAGCAAAAACACAGAAAGAGTTGTCAACCTCTTAATACCACAAGAGACGCTCTCTAAAGAGCTAGTGCACACCTCAAAATCGGTTGCGCACCTCAAAGACTAAAGATGCAGAATGGAAATGACAGGAGGCAAATCAGCAATGATCACCAATGTCAAACCCGTCACGAATTCTGGGCCAAAAACAAGCCTTTTTCGGTCCCCAATCCTACCAATGTCACAACCCTGAAACAGTCTTCTCTGACTAAGACACTTGGGTTAACATATTGCTTAGCTCGAAGAAGTACGAGCAAGACTATTTCTTTCTCATTTTGCAGGGTTCTTGACTTGTAAACCCGGAGCAGATGGTGAAGACTTTCATTCAATGGCCCCGACTCAAAAGTGAGTCCCCCCTTTGAAAACCAATATCCAAGCCCAACATTACGGTCCCGTGGAAGACCTCCCGACCGATCAAAATGTATGCGCTGCGAATGAGCCTAAAACCTAGGCACAGGTCAGTAGGAAATTGAGGACTTTCCCTATTAAAGATCATTATCACAGAGCAGTGAGGAGCCTTCTTGGATGAGAAATACTCCAATGGATGTTTTGAGCAAACTCTTTTTGAAATTTTCAAATTGTTTGATCTAGAGTTTCCGTGCAAGGAATTTATGATCACATCTGTATGTGGCAGGAATGTTTTGGATAACCTCCAACAATCAAAATGCACATTTCATGACTAAAACTTAAGTCGTAGAATTTTGTCAGTTAGACAATTGTTGTCTTCCCAAAGATTACTAACATCTTCTTGGCGAGGAAATTTTTTTTTTCAGGTCTAAGCTTTCTGCAGGACTTTTGGCCACCCTAAAGACTAGGTGCGTCATCCTTAAGTGAGGCCTTTTAGTAGGCAAATCTTTTCTAAGACCGATCCACAGAATGATCGAGTCTCCGACTAGCCCCGAAGAGCGGGTACGTCATCCTTTGATTCATATCAATTTGGAATTTCATAAAGGGTAGAAACCGCCTGAAGGGTCAACTCAATGGTAGAAACCGCCTGAAGGGTCAATCAATGGTAGAAACCGCCTGAAGGGTCAGCACAATGGTAGAAACCGCCTGAAGGGTCAATGTATGGTAGAAACCGCCTGAAGGGTCAATTCAAGGTAGATACCGCCTGAAGGGTCAAACAAAGGTAGAAACCGCCTGAAGGGTCGACTAAAGGTAGAAACCGCCTGAAGGGCCAACTTATGGTAGAAACCGCCTGAAGGGTCAACCAAAGGTAGAAACCGCCTGAAGGGTCAAACAAAAGGTAGAAACCGCCTGAAGGGTCAACTCAATAGTAAAAATCACTTAAATGGTCAACTCAATGGTCCGATCCACCATACGGATCAAAATCCTTGGCAAATCCCAAATGAGGCGCGTCTTCCTTAGATTCCTATCAGTTAGGAATCTCATTATGGTTTGACCTACCATACAGGTCAGAGCTTAACCTCTCTAGGACACTCTAGAAACGAGTCCTTGGAAATTCTCTTGAATCCATCAGACACCGCGAAAATCGCACAAACATCGAATAGGTAAGTGGAGGTATGTCTCTCTACTATCTCACTCTCTCGTGTCAAATAAATGTTTCCCCTTTCAAGAAAGAGCATACATCGACAAACATGAAAAAACTGGATGTCATGTCTCATTTTCCTTTAATTTTCTGAGTCGAGTCGATCAGGACTGAGGTGTCACCTTGTCTTTGAGAGAAACCTCTAACGAGGTTCCTCTCAAAGAGGGGCAGCTGTTGACACCTAAATTTCGATTAATTTTGTTTTTTGTTTTTTGTTTTTTGTTTTTTGTTTTAAAAAAAGAAAAAGAAAAATCAGAACTAATCTCAGTTCTGAACAAAAATTCATATTTATTTTATCATTATCATATTTTTGTGGCTTGTTAGAATCGAGACTAAATTTTTATCTGATGCGGATGTGCATCCGTGGACCGAAGCATCTTTCCAAAGAGGTTGATGAAGAACACAAAGGATGCACGAAATCGGTGAAACCTAAGCGACTATTAAATATACCCTCTCAATATTAGAAAAGTGATGGAGAGCCCACTCAAAAATTCTCTTCCACCATCTAACGTTACTTTTTTTCGTTGTTTATTTTAGGTGAAAGATGCTTCCCCGACAAAAGGTACAAAGGCAGTCTTCCGTTGGAGATTGAAGAGCAAAAACAAAAAAAAGGGGAATAGAGGACATGTCTTCCACTCTCGGCCATGAGCATCATAGAATAACATTGTGGGAATGCTTAAAAAAAAAGGGGATCATGAGAAGGCCCAAGAAAAAAAGGCTCGCGGCTGCCGAGCTCTAAAAAAAAGAAAAAGAAAAAAAGGATGGTGGTTACCTCCCACTGGATCGGCGAATGATGAGGACGATTCCGGTCTCTTAAACGAGAAATCAGCAATCCTTTCCATCGAACTAGCTATGACGATGCCTCCTTCAACGGGATTCAGTCATTGAAGCTAGGAACCATCGCAGATCGACTGGAGAGAGAAGTACGAGACACGCGACGTATTGCAGGGGGACTTCAATGTCCGGCGCTGGTGTTGACTGGTCGAAGATACCAAAGCCCGACATTCATCCCCAGAACTTTCGGAGAGCCTAAAGAATGACCTCAATCTCGGGGGAGAGCTCCGTAGTTCGTAAACAAGGTCTCTGGCTCAGAGTTTCTCATGTTTCGTCGAAGCGTCCCGATCCATGTCGAGCTGCACCAACGGTCGTCCAAGTTTCACCTCCATCGAACAGACATCTCAACCATGCGTTCGGCTTGTGCTTGACTGCATGAACTATCGTTGCCGACCTCTATGAAAGCCAAGCATGTCGTTAGCGAATAAACCGACACTGAGCAAGACCAATCTTGCTAGGCCGCAGGATCGTGGTCTCAATATTCGTGGAGCGTGACGAAGCGATAGGGCGACGGACGAGTCCCATCGGATATGGAGCAGACTCGAGCTTGAGCCGAGGCGACGCAAGCAGCCGCGGCACATGAGCAGATTTAACGAGCGAGTCCAGGCGAGCCGTCATGGTTGTTCCCGTTGGTGCCCAAAGTTGACGAATGGTGGCCGCAGGAGACAGTAGGCGATGACCAAGCGGCGTGGCGGGCGAGTCTCAGTGGCGTGGTTTCGGTGCCGGACGAACGTACCCGGTCGATGCTCAGGAGGTCTGGTTTGGTGAAAAGACGGACGCGACTAGCACAGTCAGTCGAGGACGGAGCGAGGTCCCACATGAAACGAGTCCCGACGGAGCGGCGAGCAGTGCGAGCCAGGAGTGCAAGTGGCGAGGAGGCTGGTCAGGAATGAAGTGATATCGTTCGTCTGCCATCTCCTGTCCAGCCTGGTGGTCGAAGCCCTCAAGATCTACCTCTTCACTTACCTCAAGCTGCCGTCCCGCCACTTACACAAGAGCATCATAAGCATGCCTAGCAAGGTTCTAAGAGGGTCCATGTTCGCTCTCTCTGCGCTGACCTCCATCATCGGCAGCATGTTCCTCTTATACTCCATAGTCGACATGATGCAGCTCCGGATCAGAAAGATCTCTTGTGGAGGTACTGAGACGGTGATGCCGTCAGCACCCTGATCGCGACCGATGCCCTCGCGCTGGTCATCTACATACCCTTTGTCACACGTGCCATCTTTAACTCCACGAAGATCTTCGACGACCACAGATGCGGTGTGGCGGGCAACCCTGGCTTTGCGGTCCCGGCACTCAGCGTACCGGTCGGTTTTTGGAGGTCCGTCGGACGAAGTCCGACGGCTACTGTGATGAGCGAAGCCCGGCGGCGAGGCGAGCGATGTCGCGGTGGCGTCAGGTCACAGTTGCGATGCCGGGTTGCAGAAAAGCGACGCGAGGAAGGAGATGGTGAATAGTATCACAAACAGGGAATTCGGGCTTGGGCTGGTTCATGGGTGGCAGACTATTTGGGAGCTGGGCCAGAAGGAGGTTTGGGCCCAAGTTTTGAGCCAAGCAGGCCCGGACCGGGTTCTCTCTCTCTCGGGCCGGATTAGGTCCAGCGACTTGATCCAGGCTCGGGTCCGAGAACCCGACCCGGACCCATCCGGTTACTTTTATTTATTATTAATAAATAATTAATAATAAGAAAATTTAGAGAACATCAAAAATAATAAATAGATAGGAAGTGCTTTTATTTGTTTATTTTGTCTAATTAAGCTTTTTATATGCTTGATGATCGACTGTTTACCATGATCGATTCGCATGACTTAGTTTTAGCTTTGCATGTGGATGCTTGAATATTGTGCCTGTCTGATTAGGTAATTCAGCACGATCATTAGAGTTTAAATTTGAGACACTCATTTTATCCTTTAATTGGCTGAACTTGGTTAACTATTTACTTTGAGTGAGTGCATGTTCCAAAGGCTTGATGCACCATTTTGATATTTCAATGTGGTGACTGACGATGACGCCCATGGTGACGGAAGCAGGCTGGGGCTGGGCGATTGAAGGCCGGTGTCCAATCCGGTATGTTTTACGTACCCGATCCGTATATCAGAATTATTTTTCTAAAATATTGCCTTTATAGACTTGATTTGCATGTATTTGTTTCAGTCTAGTGGTTAGCTTATTTATCTAGTTGAGTGTTATCTATTGTCAAAGACATGCTTTTTATCAAAATATTTTTCGAAAATAATAAAATAATAAAAAATTCAAAAATTCAACAAAAAATTAAAAAATCATAAAAAAATTCGGAAAATTCAGAAAAATTCCAAAAAAATTCTCAAAAATGGGAAATGACCACAATCAACTGGCCATGGAATATTTTGGGTAATTCGTATCCCAACCTTCCAAAAATGACGATTTTGCCCTTCGGGCTAATCGCCTCCAAATCTTCTCATTTTACCCCTGGTCCGAAGTCACACCTTCTTTAAGTCTTTGTGGTTATACTAGGAAGCCATTGACCTGAATTGATGTGCATTGATGTGATTTATTTATGTACTTGATTGCGCTTCCATTTAAATTGATTGTGATTGATAGGAATAGTCTTCCAATCTGCATGAACCCTGAATCAATCCTACCTCACCTAAGATTGCACCCGCATGAATTCTTGGCTAGGAAAATCACTCGCGTTAGGTACCGAAAGGGCGTTGGTAATAACACCGACGTAACCAAGTCCCCGAACCCAAAATCTCTGGTTCCGCAGAACTGATCGATCTCTCCCAATCGGTCAGTAAGGTTTCCGGTCTACCCTCCAAGAAAGACCGGTGGCGACTCCAAATGCATGCACAATTTGCACATGCCACCACGACCACACTGAAGGTCGAAGGCGATCGACTCTTATCGTCGAAGAATACTCCCGCCGCGATTTGGTATGGGCCTGGGAGGGCTCGCGCCGATCCAAGACCCGCGATCGGTAATCCATTAGCCGCGTCCGCTTCCGGACGGGTCGCGACAACGCCGTATAACCAATGTATAATTTGCGACGTTTCCCTAAATCGAGCCTTGATCATCGAGACCGTTGGAACGAGCAATGAAATCTCGTAATTACATGACAACCAAAGTCGTCTTATTCTAAGTAGTCCTAAGTGTGACGAGAGTCACAGAGTCGATACGCACGACGTCTGCAAAAGCCGCCCGTTAGTTCGAGATAAACTGAAGTTATGATCGACGGACGATTGATCAAGAAATGGAAGCTCGAATTGGCAATTAGAAATGAAGAATTTCAATTTTGGAAAAGGATTTGACGTTGCCTATCCAATGGCCATTCAGAATGACAAAAATGAAGTTTCGGACAAAAAAAGCCAAATGACCGTTTTGCCCCTCAACCTCATATCTTTGCCTTAAGAAAGTTGGAAGGATAAAATGGTTATTCAACCTCCTCCATGAAGCTGTCAAAAATGTGTTAAAGGGAAGTCAATGAAGGTCAATGGCAATGGGGGTCAATAATTGGCTAAAGGACAAGTGTCAACCTAAGGTTAATTGGGCATTAATTACCCCCATCAAATCACTTCTTGTCATTTGGACCTAAATAATTGTGGAGCATCCCCCTAGAAGTAGCAAATTTGTGCAAGCCCTTCCCCTCATCACTTTTCCTTCATTTTCCTCTCCATTTCTTCCCTAACTCAGTCTGCTCGCCCGACTGGTTCTGACCTTGCTGTTCGGTCTACTGGAGCGACTCTTCCCGACGTTGCCTTGCCGTCTCCGACCACCAGAGGTAAGATCTATGTGTCCTTGACAAGCTCCAGGTGGAATTTTGTGATTTGGACAAGTATTTTTACCTGTGTGAGCTTGAGACCAAAATCGGACGAAATCTGCGCGAGCTGGGATAAGGCCACCGTATACTCTCTTAGAAATTCCAAATGACCTCAAACTTTTTGTGAGATCTTTATAACATATAGTACTCAAGTTGGATGAGCTTTAGCCGCAAGTTTGGCAGTGTTAAAATAGGTTTTCATGACTAATTGTGTGTGACAACATCTGGACAGATTCTGACCCTTCGCGCACCGAGGAAGAACCGAGCTGATTGGAGGACTTTGGGGTGTTGCTTTTCTTCAAAACTCTTGGTGAGTCTTCTAAACATATATATTGAGATCCTTGGAGGATTATTTTGTGAAGAATTGGGATATAGAGTTGAGTTTTGGATGGAAATGTGTGATTGGAATCAAAACGGAATTTGTGGTGTTTGTGTTCTATTTTGGCCGAACCTAATGGGGGTTCTTTGATGGATATATTGACTTCAAATTGACTTGAGAGACTACCTAAAATGTTGATTAAGGTGCTAGTGAAAAGCGTATGAAGTGGATTGGGATTTAAAAGTAATTTAAGGGTTAATTCGTGCATGGAACCTTGAGATATATTCTGCCCTTTGAATTGAAGCATGAACCGAGTATATGAAGGATTCGTAAAGATGTCGACGTGTATTTGATCGATTGTTAAGGCATCCTGAGTTGACATTTGTTTGGCGATTGAGAGAATAGTTTAACGAAAGTGAAGTTTGATTATCTCTAATACGAAATTGAGTAGATTTTTACTAAAAATTGATGAACTTCCTAGGACGACACGTGGTTCTCGTTTGACCGTGATCTTGTGGATCGAGGAGACTCGTTTGGTGTAGGGTTTTGCTAATCGATCACGGTAAGTGGTTCATAAACCCTTACTTGAACCCGAAGACGCTATTGGATGGTTGTTTTGTGTGTAGCGTGACTTATGATAAAACTATGGTGATTGATAGTGTGTTATTGAATTGGCTGTGAGCCCTGTTATTGTTAATGAATTGGCCGTGGGCCCTGATGATGATTGGACTAAATGCCCTTGTGAAATTATATCGCGGTCGTGGGCCCTGGCGATGATATGGCTTGGAGCCCTATGAAATTATATCGCGGCCGTGGGCCCTGGCGATGATCTGGCTTGGTGCCCTATGAAATTATATCGCGGCTTGGAGCCTTGGCGATATATCGCGGCCGTGGGCCTTAGCGACGATTAAATGGTTTGTCGCATTGATGATTTATGAAAAACAATACGTTTGTTTTAGGCTAATGTGTGAAGCTTGGGTCCTATAACATGTAGTGTGTTTGATGGCGATTTAATATGCCAATTGTTTTGTGATGAATGCTGCCGAATTGCCATATGTCATTGCTTGATGAATTTCTTATATCATTGCATTATTGTGTGATCTGGTGGGACTAATGATTTAGTTTAGGTTGGGTTTCACTTGCTGGGATGTAAATCTCACCCCGTAGTGAGACATATTTTTCCAGACCCAAAACCCTAAGCATGCTACCGATAAGGCTAGGCGATCCCAAGGAAATGATCGCCTCTTTTGACGAATTCCCTGCCAGAAAGGGGATTGTGTACGTTTGGAAGAAGACGACGGTATGGGTTGATGAAGGGAAGGTCGAACTGCAACCTCACCGCTTCAAAGCTTGGTACCGCCAACTGGGTAATAGCAATTTGATGGGTCCTTTGCTACCTGAGGAAGTTCTCATGGAGGTCGTGCCGAGTTGGTGTCACCCTTCCCACTCGGAGATTGAGGTGGAGAATCCGACATCAGTAAAGGGGTCGAAGAATATGCTTGATGAATCGAAGTCACTCCATTCTGAGGAGTACAAGAACCACATAGAGATTTCAACCGATGAAGCAGAAGACCTTGGGGAGGAGACTGAAGAAGATACATAGGACTTTTCTAAGGAGGTGCCATCAGAGACCTTTTCAGATTATAACCCAGAGGAAGACGAAGCTGAAGGTAGCGACAGTTCAAGCGGTTCTTCCAGTTAGAGGGATGCATCGGTCAAGTTAGGGGTAGGAACCAATTTTGGTGTGAGGATTAAGCTAGGTCTGTAGACTAGCCTTTTAAAGTTAGCCGAGTGACTACCCAGCCTGGTTTGCGGCTTTTGGCTAAGACATTTCGACCGTCGTTGTATAACTTCCTATGTATATATGTTTATGTAAATGCATGCTTTCTGAAGTCCCATTTTCCGTGTATGATTAATTGGCGGGGTTGTTCTTTTCTTCCGCTTGTGCATTTCATTTCATTTAGGCCGCGTGGTTCTTGGGATTTGATTTGTGGCTTGTCAAGTCGGATGTTGTGTGCTCGTTAGGGTAAGCGGGGTGTGACATCCCCGTTGAGGTGGTATCAGAGCGAGGTTTGCTCAATCCCAATAGGGTGAATATTGGAGTGATAAGGAGTGATGGAATTTGGATGATGGGGTAGAGAGACCCTAGAGGAAATTCGTTAGAGTCAAGCATGAATGCATGGCATATGATTGGCGCATATATATGGCATCTTGAATTGGCATGATTGTGGTGATCCTGTGAGGACCAAGCTTCACACTTAGCATTGTGAATTGTTTATGGATGTGGTCTGAAGAATGAGATAATACATCTGATTATACTAAGTTGCAGATGCGTCTGGACTTGAGGTATGGTTGTGAACTCTTGATGATTTGCTCATGAGAATGCCTGAGTGATTGATTGTTGTACTATGATTGCTATCTTGTTGAATAGTGTAGAATCACTAGACTTGAGTAAGTGACTTAGATCTCTAATTCTATGGTGGAATTATAGTGACTCATGTAAGTTAAGAACGAACAAGTATAAGCAATAGACCTGGAAGGCCGAGAGGTAGAGCTTCTAGCTTGAGAGCACCGGCGGCCGAGGATCCAAGAATAGATGGAGTCCTGATAGCCTTGGAACAAATTGGGGGAACTAATGGGAAAAGAAGCTCAGGATCGAGTTGTTGCGGCCCTACGACAGGCCAAGGATAGAGCTGAGATCATAGCATAGGCTGTTGAAGCTGCAGTGGCAGTTGTGAATCTAGCAAACGAAAATAATGTGTAGGGCGTTGAGGCTGGTAATGCCCAGGGTGATGTGAATGCTAACAGGCAGATGGGCCAGTTAGTTGAGCAGTTTATAAAGTTGAAACCAACCCAGTTAGATGAGACTAGAGATCCTGACCTAGCGCCAAGGTGGATTGAGAAGCTTGAAAAGGTTTTTGGGGTGCTGAGGTGCACTGATGAGGATAAGGTGCTGCTAGTTGTCTATCAGTTAGAGGGGACTGCGAATGACTAGTGGAGTGCTTCGAAGAATGCAGTGTTCCCTGAAGGTACTGCCTTGACATGGGCTGCCTTTACTACAGCTTTTAATGATAAGTATTTCTCGGCAATGGCTCGAGAAAGGAAACGATTAGAATTTCAGAAGCTGCAATAGAATCAGCTGACTGTGGACCAGTATCAGGCTGAATTCGCCAGAATGTCAAGGTATGCGTCGAGGTCAGTCGAGGACCCGATGGAGAGAGCGCAGATGTTTCGAGATGGCTTGAGACTAGAGATTCGAAGAGGAATTATCACGGTGGATTTAAGAATGTACCGGGAGATATATGAGAGAAGTCAAATGATTGAGAGAGATATCAAGGAAGGAACTACTGCTTCTGGGTCACGATTTACTCCTTTGAGAGATAATCGACAACTGGGCAAGAGGCTGATGTTGAGTAATAGACGTTTTATTCCTCATGTTCGAAGGAATATTGTGAAGCCCCCATTTCAATCAAATTTGAATTGTCGTATCTATGGGCGAAGGCATGGAAGTGGACCTTGCCCGAGGTAGTCAGGAGCATGTTATAGATGTGGTTAGCTGGGCCACCAGGCGAAAAATTGTGCAAGCCAAGCTCTGGTAAATCGAGCTCAAGCACAGAGGCCACAGACTGGACAATTGGCTGTTGTTGACACCTAATTTTTGACCAATTTATTATTGTGATTTTTATTTTTTTTTAAAATTAATTAAAAATAGCAAACAAAATCATAAAATTGTAAAATCAACTTTGGAAGCCTTGGTCTAGCCTCAAGAACCAATTTTGAACAAAAAATATTTTTCGTAATTTTTAATAGTTTTTCGAATTTATTTAATTATTAAAAATACCAAAAAAATCAGAAAAATACCATCCGTGGTCAGAAAAATACACAAAAATATTCAATAATTTTGTTTTAATTTCCTCTTCAAGTGTGTCACTTTAAATCTCAAAAATTCGGCTCGGATCATTATGTTCCTTCACAAACATAAACCCGAACTGTGCCTAAAAAATTCCTTTTCGAGTCTTTTAATTTTCAATTCTCACTTTTCTAAGCTATGACATTGGATTCTAAAGTCTCGAAGTGCAATTGGGTCAATTTGCCCTCTAATTTAATCAATTTTTACCAAAAGGGCTTAATTGCATATTTTTGTTTCAATTAGTCCCCGGTTTCACGGATGTATACGTATGCTCTACGTATTAATACGTCATATGTATTTATACGTTATGCGTATTTGTACTGTTTGGTAACCTCTTTAACTCTTGTAATAATAATAATGGTTATTATTTTTAACACCTTTGTTAATGCTTTTTTTAATAGCATTTTTGTATTGTGAGTGCTATTGTTAGTGCTATTTTTAAATAATATTTTTGTATTATAAATTGTGAGTGCTATTGTTAGTGCTATTTTTAAATAGCATTTTTGTATTATAAATTGTGAGTGCTATTGTTAGTGCTATTTTTAAATGTCATTTATTTATCATAAATTGTGAGTGCTATTATTAGATAGAATTTATAATTGTTAGTGCTATTTTTAAATAACATTTTTGTATTATAAATTGTGAGTGCTATTGTTAGTGCTATTTTTAAATAGCATTTTTGTATTATAAATTGTGAGTGCTATTGTTAGTGCTATTTTTAAATGTCATTTATTTGTGAGTGCTATTTTTAGATAGAATTTATAATTATTAGTGCTATTTTTAAATACAATTTATTGGAAGGTATTTTTGGCTATAAAAGGATGGCAAGAGTTTTGAGGTTGAAGGGAGAGACATTTTGTAGAGTGTGCAAATTTTTGAGAGCTTAGAGAGAAGAACACAAACACTCTCTATATTCTCATAATCTTGAGTGAGCAAAATATACTAAGTTCGGAATATTGATTCCGCATATTGCTAGCACAATTGTTGTGGAGTTATTCGTCGTCTCCCCGTTCGTCAATTGGTGGTGCGTCCGAACTAGATGCCTAACACTTGTGGAGGCTGAGATCGAAGAATATCGAACCGACACCTCCGTTCAAGCACGCTACGAGAGGTAATCTATTTACTCCCTTTGAGGCTTTGTGATTTTTTTCGATTGAAATGCACGAAGTACGCTTCTGGAGATACATGTATGGGTTGTTATTTATTTCCGCTACGTGTTACGTGGATCCCAACAGTGGTATCAGAGCCGATCCTTAGGTGTTTTCGTGCATTTAATTGATTTTTTGCAATTTTTGCAATACCATGGCCAATATGTATTAACGAATTGTTCGTCTTACATGACTAATGGAGGTTGATTATTTTATATGATAAATTAATCAACGTAGCAAAAATTGAGACTAAATCAATTTTGAATCGAAAATTTATGGCTATCTTATTTTACGTAAAAATTCTGAATATGATTCAACGTAGAATTTTTATTGTGCCTTCCTAAGTTTTAAATTGTGAATTTATTACTTACGTGGAAGGGTGGTGATCATGGAAAAATCCCTAATCAATGTGATTGATGTATGTATGAATGTATGGTGATTATTTATATATTTGGGGTTGTAATTATTAAATGAAGGCTGCGTACTCCTTTTATTTTTCATGTAATCTTTATTTTTAGCATAGTCAATTGTTGATGTAAATGCTACGAGAATTACGTGGATGAGCCTTTTAAGTCGGCGAGCTCTTTGGGGCCCGATTCTTGAAGAGTTCAAGAAGCCAAGAAGAAGCGAAGAGCGGCTCTCCGTTATTAAAATATTAAAATGATTAAATGTGGTCTCATTGGCTCGAGACCCATTAAATCATAATTCCATGATCACCACGTAGGATAGATGTTTATGTGATTGGCATCTATTTATTTATTATGATTACGTGAGCATGTTAAACTGGTTAATGTGCAAAGTCAGACTTACCTCACCCAAAATTGCGCCTGCATGAAATCCTAGTTAGGGAAAATCACTCGCGTTAGGTACCGAAAGGACGTTGGTAATGACATCAACGTAACCAAGTCCCCGAACTCAAAATCTCTGGTTCCGCAGAATTGATCGATCTCTCCCAATCGGTCAATAAGGTTTCCGGTCTACCCTCCAAGAAAGACCGGTGGCGACTCCAAATGCATGCACAAGTTGCACATGCCACCACGACCACACTAAGGTCGAAAGCGATCAACTGTTATCGTCGAATCCCTTTGAAAAATACTCCCGCCGTGATTTGGTATGTGCTTGGGAGGGCCCGCGCCGATCCAAAGCCCGCGATCTGCACCCTTGTGCGGGGGAAGGCCCGCGATCGGTAATCCATTAGCCGCGTCCGCTTCGGACGGGTCGCGACAGTTGGCGACTCCGCTGGGGACTTTGTTCTAGAACCTATGGTTCTAGACCTCAAGTGGACTTAGGCCGTAATTAAAACGCTGAGTGATTTTTCTAACCCTGCAGGCGCTCTTGAAGGTGAGGTAAGTCCGCTCATGGTAAGGTGTTATATGTTTTTGCAGATTGGAGAGATAAGGGGTGTAGTCCGTGATTAACATTGATTTATGCAGGTTGGCGTACGAATGTATGTTGTATGGATGATTTGAAGCGCCGATTGATAAACTGTTGTGCATGACTCACATTGTGGTGATCACGACACATGGACACACACAACCGCGCCTAAAACCTCGGGCGCCTTCTTTAGGAAAACAATAGAAGGAATTGAAAATGGAATCTCCGTGAGGAAAAACATGGGGTAATCCACTTTTCAATTCCGCTCACTTCGAACTATGGATCGAGTCCCAATGCAACGATAGTTGTGCAATGGAATCGGCTCTTTCTAGAACTCGAGGTGGGAACCTTGACCTTAGGTGCCAAATCCTTTGATTTTTAGAAGTTTTATCCTCACTTGTCTCATGTGCATGTCTTTAGATGGTTGGTATATCTAAAACCACCTAAAAAAAAAATTTCGGTGATCCTGGAGTCACATCTCGAAGACTGGAACTGGGGCATCTCCAAGTGTTCGGACCACATTCCTTTGATTGATTTGACATTATTAGTTCTCTTGTATAAGATTAATTTTGCTGAGATCCTCTCTATCTCGTCCCTTAGATTGATTGTATTAGGGATCTATTTGTATTGTATACATCTTGATAATGCTCATTTCTATCGAAAATGGGGGCAAATTCCCCAAACCCGTGGAGCATAGTGGAATTCGTCCCTTCAGTGCAAAATACATTTGGCCGCAGAGCCACTCGTTTGGTGAAAGGACGTATCGTTCCTAATTGATTTTTAATCAGATCTGGGGATAAGTTTTTCTCCAATTTTTTTTTTATCTCAGGTGATAAAAGAGACAATGCACCCAAAAGCTCATGCATTCAAGTGACAAAACAGACGTCGCCCAGCTGGGGCAAATGAACCGTAGGCGTTACAAATACCTTCAAGCACGGATGGAGGAATTTGATAGATGTTGTGCAACATCAAAACGGAATGCAAATCAAGTGTAAAAGGACGTATCGTTCCAAAATGATTATTTTCTTGATATGGGAATAATGCTTCCTTTCTTTTTCCTCTCAGATGATGATCAAGAGCAGAGGACGCAGGATGTAATGCTTTCAAATAACAAACAGGGAACATCAAATACCTCAAATGGCGACTGTGATCGAGAGAATCACCAAACCGCCACATGACGAATCCCAAGAATATCAAGCTGTCTTGAGACAGATAAAATTGATCAAGGACTCTGACAATCGAGATGGATGATCAGAATCTGCAAAAATCAATGGGAGCAGGTTCCCCCCATTTGCTTTGAGGAGCCAAACCGGGGGCAAACTCTCATGATCCCCCATGAAAGCGCATCAAACCAGGGTCATCGAATCCAGAGATGACAAACAGCAAAACCATGCCTAACTGGGGCAAGTGAATGATTTGTACACAGGGCGTTTCTCCTCTGACAAAGTCAATAGACGCAATACAGAGTCGTCCGCATCAGAATCAAACCCCAAGATACGAATTTGGGTGAACGGTAACCTTGTATCGTTCCAATTTGGTCTTCCAAGACCACTTGCCTAACATGAGTTTTTACTCATTTTACAGGAAGTCGTTGGCGCTGAAAGCCTCAAATGAAAATATCGCGCTAACAGGGAGGCGAATAGAATCATTGGCCTTAGAAGTCAGGATTCCAGGAGATGGTCTTTGATTATAAGACCTAATGGATGGAACCTTGAAGAATGGCGCCCAAAAACACAAATGGATCTTCTTTGGGACAAATTCTTGAGAAGGATTCGTCGCCCAACCAGATGGGAGATCAAGGACACAAGATAGAGGGCCAAATTATGCAAGCCGCGCGTTTGTGTTCAAATGGAAACACAAAGCAAGAACAAGGCTGTATCGTTCCAATTTGCCTTGAATTTTGGAACGCAAACTGACACCTAATTCTCGTCTTTGACAGGGGCTCGCCATCAAGGCGAAACAGGTTTTCACATCCCATGTATTACCCATTGGAACACATGACCAAGGGTAAGATGTATCGTTCCAATTTTTTGAAAAATCCGTGAACATACAATAACATATTTCTTTTACATTTTCAGGGATCTCCAGCCACGGTGGACAGGTAGGTATCCCTTTCCCCAATCCATTGAAGATGTTAAACAAAAAAAAACAGAGAGAAAAAGAAAAAGCTTTCAGAATCTGATGTCTAGAAAAGACATAGAATTCTAACTTCATTGGCATTCATGTTTTGAAACAGGAGGTTGTTTGAACATGAATAAGAATATGCATGGTGCATCATAAAATCCCCTTGACGGGTAAAATTTTTGGAAAAAAAGGAAAGATATTTTTCCAATAAAAAATTGTTCAAAACTTTCAAAAGGACTTTTTCTCAAAAGACGAGAGGCAAAGCCTAATCCAAACACGTCCTATACACACTCCAAGGAAAAGTGGAGCAGATCAGATAGTGAAATCTGGATCTACGGAAGTAGGGATTGTTCGCAACAATTACATGGATTGGGACGACGGAGGCATTCGTTTCATATCCCCAAACACTACAGGTGACCATTGACAACCCCTTTGAACGGCGGTTTTCATTCTCAACCCTGTCAAGAACCACCCCACATCGGGGCAAAATGGAGGTGAGTCCAGCAGCATCAGGAGAAAATGGTTAGAAATTTTCTTGCTCGGACTAACATTAATCTTTGTGTGTTGTTTATATGGTAATCCAAGTGCCATAGGATGATGAGAAGCATTCATTTCTCTATCCCACACACTGAATCCTTTGCATAGCCAAGTTGAGCCTGCAAAATCATTTCATAAACTCGTTGGTGATCATTGCACATTCCAAGACGGATGCAACATCACTTTAGAAACGAAGGAGTTCAAGACTTAGGGTTTGCAAAAAATCCCTAAGTTAATGCTTAACCTTGTTAGACCTTTGATCATAGGTCTAACACGATCCCATGAAGATGAGAAAAAGTGGGATTTCAAAAATGAATGAGAAAAATCCACGGCATCGAGAAAAAGCAAAGTGCCTGGTAAAAGCAAGGTCGATGCTCGTGTAAGTTGTTTGATTGATCCGCAATGAGGCCGGATGGGAAAAGAGAAAGACCCCTAAAGGAGTCGGATCAAAAAGACTACTCCCCAAATGGTGTCAAGCATGGACCAGAGACGCAGACAGAGTCATCAGTCTCTTAATGCGACGAGAGACGTTCTCTAAAGAACTTGTGCACACCTAAAAAAGGGGCGCACACCTCAAAGACTGAAGATGCAGAAAGGAAAGGGCAGGTGATAAATTTGCAATGATCACCAATGTCAAACCCTTCATAAATTCTGGGCCAAAAACAAGCCTTTTTCGGTCCCCAATCCTACCAACATCATAACCCTTAAACAGTCTTCTCTGACTAAGACACTTGGGTTAACATATAGCTTAGCTCGAAGAGGTACGAGCAAGACTATTTCTTTCTCATTTTGCAGGGTTCTCGACTTGTAAACCCGGAGCAGATGGCGAAGACTTTCACACAATGGCCTCGACTCCAAAGCGGGTCCCCCTTGAAAACCAATATCCAAGCCCAACATTACGGTCTCGTGGAAAACCTCCCGACCAATCAAAATGTATGCGCTGCGAATGAGCCTAAAACCTAGGCACAGGTTAGTAGGGAATTGAGTGCATCCCCTATAAAAACCACTATCTCAAAACAGGTGAAAAGACCTCCTCGTCGAGAAATATTCCAATAGATGTTTTGAACAAACTCTTTTTGGAAATTTCAAATTGTTTGATCCAGATTTGCCGCACAAGGAATTTGTGATCACATCTGTGTGTTGCAAGAATGTTTTGGATAACCTCCAGCATCAAAATGCACATTTCACAATTAAAACTTAAGTCATACGGTTTTTGTCAAGTGGACAGCCGTGGTCTTCCCAAAGATTACTAACGTTTTCTTGGTGAAGAAAAATCTTTCAAGCTCAAACTTCTGCAGGATTCTTGGAAACCCCGAATCCCAGAAAAATATTTGCTCCATGGAGTGGAGCACACATGTTTGAATTTTCTGCAGGATACCTGGAAAACCCAGCTCCCAGAATGTCGCCTCAACAGACTAAAGCGAGGCTTTGTCAAAATAAAATCTTTCACTGCTTCAAAACTTAATTCCCGACAAATTTTGGGATCTTTCAAAAGAAGGGGTGAGGATGTGACCCCTTTTCAAAAATATCAAACAGTCTCATCGGACGTGGAGAACCCTCGTCATGAGACCCCTTTTGAAAACTTAGGCAGTCTCATCGGACGAGGAGAACCCTCGTCATGAGACACCTTTTCAAAATTCAGGCAGTCTCATCGGACGTGGAGAACCCTCGTCATGAGACCCCTTTTCAAAATTCAGGCAGTCTCATCGGACGTGGAGAACCCTCGTCATGAGACCCCTTTTCAAAGCAACACAAGGTAGAAACCGCCTGAAGGGTCAAAACAATGGTAGAAACCGCCTGAAGGGTCAATATAGGTAGATACCGCCTAAAGGGTCAAACCCAAGGTAGATACCGCCTGAAGGGTCAAATCATGGTAGATACCGCCTGAAGGGTCAACAAAAGGTAGAAACCGCCTGAAAGGTCAACCAATGGTAGAAACCGCCTGAAGGGTCAACTCAAGGTAGAAACCGCCTGAAGGGTCAACCAAAGGTAGAAACCGCCTGAAGGGTCAACTCAAGGTAGAAACCGCCTGAAGGGTCAACCAAAGGTAGAAACCGCCTGAAGGGTCAACTCAAGGTAGAAACCGCCTGAAGGGTCAGCCAAAAGTAGAAACCGCCATAAGGGTCAAACTAAACTTGACGGTGGATACCGCCATAAGGGTCATATAAGGTAGAAACCGCCATAAGGGTCAACTCATTGGTAAATACCGCCGTAAGGATCAACACAAATGTCCGATCCACCATACAGATGAAACTTCTTGGCAAATCCCAAAGAGTGGGATACGCCTTCCTTAGGTTCCTACCAGTTAGGAATCCCATCATGGTATGACCTACCATACAGGTCAGAGCTTAATCTCCCTAGGATATTCTAAATGACGAGTCCTAGGCATCTTCTTGAAAGTCTTCACAACCGGCAGCATCCGACAGGTGAGCTTCAGGTAAGCCTCTCTCACTCCGGCCCATGTTCAAATTGTTAGAGCAAACCGAGGATTAATTCGAGCTTTATCAAGAGTATTAAGGATCCGATGTCATAGCATTTCTTCTTTCATTTTCCCGGTTGAGTCGGTTAGGAATCAGGTGCCATCTTATCTTTGAGAGAAACCTCTAATGAGATTCCTCTCAAAGAGGGGCAGCTGTTGACACCTAATTTTTGACCAATCTATTATTGTGATTTTCATTTTTTTAAAACTTAATTAAAAATAGCAAACAAAATCATAAAATTGCAAAATCAACTTTGGAAGCCTTGGCCTAGCCTCAAGAACCAATTTTGAACAAAAAATATTTTTCGTAATTTTTAATAGTTTTTCGAATTTATTTAATTATTAAAAATACCAAACAAATCAGAAAAATACCATCGGTGGTCAGAAAAATACACAAAAATATTCAATAATTTTGTTTTAATTTCCTCTTCAAGTGTGTCACTTTAAATCTCAAAAATTCGGCTCGGATCATTATGTTCCTTCACAAACATAAACCCGAACTGTGCCTAAAAAATTCCTTTTCGAGTCTTTTAATTTTCAATTCTCACTTTTCTAAGCTATGACATTGGATTCTAAAGTCTCGAAGTGCAATTGGGTCAATTTGCCCTCTAATTTAATCAATTTTTACCAAAAGGGCTTAATTGCATATTTTTGTTTCAATTAGTCCCCGGTTTCACGGATGTATACGTATGCTCTACGTATTAATACGTCATACGTATTTATACGTTATGCATATTTGTACTGTTTGGTAACCTCTTTAACTCTTGTAATAATAATAATGGTTATTATTTTTAACACCTTTGTTAATGCTTTTTTTTAATAGCATTTTTGTATTGTGAGTGCTATTGTTAGTGCTATTTTTAAATAATATTTTTGTATTATAAATTGTGAGTGCTATTGTTAGTGCTATTTTTAAATAGCATTTTTGTATTATAAATTGTGAGTGCTATTGTTAGTGCTATTTTTAAATGTCATTTATTTATCATAAATTGTGAGTGCTATTATTAGATAGAATTTATAATTGTTAGTGCTATTTTTAAATAACATTTTTGTATTATAAATTGTGAGTGCTATTGTTAGTGCTATTTTTAAATAGAATTTTTGTATTATAAATTGTGAGTGCTATTTTTAGATAGAATTTATAATTATTAGTGCTATTTTTAAATACAATTTATTGGAAGGTATTTTTGGCTATAAAAGGATGGCAAGAGTTTTGAGGTTGAAGGGAGAGACATTTTGTAGAGTGTGCAAATTTTTGAGAGCTTAGAGAGAAGAACACAAACACTCTCTATATTCTCATAATCTTGAGTGAGCAAAATATATTAAGTTCGGAATATTGATTCCGCATATTGCTAGCACAATTGTTGTGGAGTTATTCGTCGTCTCCCCGTTCGTCAATTGGTGGTGCGTCCGAACTAGATGCCTAACACTTGTGGAGGCTGAGATCGAAGAACATCGAACCGACACCTCCGTTCAAGCACGCTACGAGAGGTAATCTATTTACTCCCTTTGAGGCTTTGTGATTTTTTTCGATTGAAATGCACGAAGTACGCTTCTGGAGATACATGTATGGGTTGTTATTTATTTCCGCTACGTGTTACGTGGATCCCAACAGTGGTATCAGAGCCGATCCTTAGGTGTTTTCGTGCATTTAATTGATTTTTTGCAATTTTTGCAATACCATGGCCAATATGTATTAACGAATTGTTCGTCTTACATGACTAATGGAGGTTGATTATTTTATATGATAAATTAATCAACGTAGCAAAAATTGAGACTAAATCAATTTTGAATCGAAAATTTATGGCTATCTTATTTTACGTAAAAATTCTGAATATGATTCAACGTAGAATTTTTATTGTGCCTTCCTAAGTTTTAAATTGTGAATTTATTACTTACGTGGAAGGGTGGTGATCATGGAAAAATCCCTAATCAATGTGATTGATGTATGTATGAATGTATGGTGATTATTTATATATTTGGGGTTGTAATTATTAAATGGAGGCTGCGTACTCCTTTTATTTTTCATGTAATCTCTATTTTTAGCATAGTCAATTGTTGATGTAAATGCTACGAGAATTACGTGGAGGAGCCTTTTAAGTCGGCGAGCTCTTTGGGGCCCGATTCTTGAAGAGTTCAAGAAGCCAAGAAGAAGCGAAGAGCGGCTCTCCGTTATTAAAATATTAAAATGATTAAATGTGGTCTCATTGGCTCGAGACCCATTAAATCATAATTCCATGATCACCACGTAGGATAGATGTTTATGTGATTGGCATCTATTTATTTATTATGATTACGTGAGCATGTTAAACTGGTTAATGTGCAAAGTCAGACTTACCTCACCCAAAATTGCGCCTGCATGAAATCCTAGTTAGGGAAAATCACTCGCGTTAGGTACCGAAAGGGCGTTGGTAATGAAATCAACGTAACCAAGTCCCCGAACTCAAAATCTCTGGTTCCGCAGAATTGATCGATCTCTCCCAATCGGTCAATAAGGTTTCCGGTCTACCCTCCAAGAAAGACCGGTGGTGACTCCAAATGCATGCACAAGTTGCACATGCCACCACGACCACACTAAGGTCGAAAGCGATCGACTGTTATCGTCGAATCCCTTTGAAAAATACTCCCGCCGCGATTTGGTATGTGCCTGGGAGGGCCCGCGCCGATCCAAAGCCCGCGATCTGCACCCTTGTGCGGGGGAAGGCCCGCGATCGGTAATCCATTAGCCGCGTCCGCTTCGGACGGGTCGCGACAGCTGTGGCTCCGCAGGGGAGAGTGTACGCTGTGGCACGTAAGGAGGCGGAAGAAGCGTCTGGCGTGGTCACATGTACGATCTATTTATGTGATCAGGCTGCTTGTGCATTATTTGATCCTGGAGCGTCACATTCCTTTATATCTACACAGTTTGTTGATTTGGTGGGTGTAGAATTGAAATCGCTGAATATGACGTTGCATGTTACTACACCATTAAAGGATAATGTGCTAGTATCGTTAGGTTGTACAGACTGTAAGATAGTGATTGCTGGTAGTGAAGGAAGAATAGACCTGGTTGTGTTGCCTATGTATGATTTTGATGTGATTATTGGAATGGACTAGTTGGGAAGACAAAGGGATGTAATCGATTGTGGCAGCAAGGTAATCCATTTTTATCCGAATGGTCGCCCTAGATTTGAGTTTGCAGGAAGTCAAGGAGGAACCTCGATTCCTTTAGTTTCGTCGCTTGAGGCGACTAAGCTGTTGAATGAAGGGTGTCATGCTTACCTAGCTTTGGTAGTTGACACGACGGTTGAGGAACCAAAGTTGGAAAGTATTGCAGTGGTGTGTAAATTTCCTGATGTCTTTCTAAAGAATTACCGAGATTACCGCCAGAGAGAGAAATTGAGTTTGTGATTGAGTTAGCTCCTGGAACGGAGCCAATCTCGAAGGCACCTTATAGAATTTCTTTGTCGGAACTAAAGGAGTTAAAGGTGCAGATGCAAGAGTTGCTTGACAAAGGATTTATTAGACCAAGCGCGTCGCCATGGGGAGCGCCAGTGTTATTTGTGAGGAAGAAGGATGGATCATTGCGCTGGTGTATTGATTATAGACAATTGAATCAAGTGACTATCAAGAATATGTACCATTTGCCAAGGATCAATGATTTATTTGATCAGCTGCAAGGAGCATCTGTGTTCTCTAAGATAGATTTGAGGACTGGTTATCACCAACTGAGGATCAGGAAAGAGGATATTCCTAAGACTGCTTTTAGAACGAGATATGGGCATTATGAGTTTACAGTTATGCCTTTTGGTTTGACTAATGCCCCTGCTGCATTCATGGATTTGATGCATCGCGTGTTCAATGAATATTTGGACAGGTTCGTCATTATTTTTATTGACAACATCTCAATTTACTCAAGGAGTAATGATGATCATGAGAAGCACTTGAGAGTCGTCCTACAGACTTTAAGGGAGCATTCGCTTTACGCCAAGTTTAGTAAATGCAAATTCTGATTGAATAAAGTAGTCTTTCTTGGTCATGTGATTTCTGGAGAAGGGATTTCTGTGGATCCTTCAAAGATTGAGGCAGTGATAAATTGGCCTAGACCTACGACAGTTACAGAGGTACGAAGTTTTTTGGGTCTAGCAGGGTACTATAGATGCTTTGTGGAAAAGTTTTCGTCTATAGTCATTCCACTGACCAAGTTGACAAAGAAGGATACGAAGTTCGAATGGACTAATAAATGTGAGAGAAGTTTTCAAGAGCTTAAGCACCGATTGACGACCGCACCAGTGTTAACCATTCCTTCTGGACATGGAGGTAATGAGATATATAGCGATGCTTCGCTAAAAGGATTGGGGTGCGTGCTAATGTAGTATGGGAAGGTGGTCGCTTATGCGTCGTGACAATTGAGACCTCACGAGATGAACTACCCAACGCATGATTTGGAGTTGGCAGCTATTATTTTCGCCTTGAAGATTTGGAGGCATTATTTGTGTGGTGAAAGGTTTTAGATTTATACCGACCATCAGAGTTTGAAGTACCTGTTCTCGCAAAAAGAATTGAATATGAGACAGCGTCGTTGGATGGAATTATTAAAGGATTACGACTGCGATATTTTGTATCACCTTGGAAAGACGAATAAAGTCGCGGATGCACTAAGTAGGAAATCTAGCATTGCGCTGTTGTTGGTTAAAGGGTGATCCTTGTTAGAGAATTTGAGGGATTCTGAGTTTAAATTGGAGGTTTGCCAACTGTCAAGTTTAGTGGCAACTTTGAGGATTGAGCCTGAAATTCGAGAACGAGTTAAGGCCTTACAGTCTACGGATCCTGAGATTCAGAAAGTTCTTGAAATGGATGTGGCAAAAAGGAAAACTGATTTTCAAGTGTCAGAAGATGGAATTCTGAAATTTCACAGACGTTTGTGTGTACCTGGTGATGAGAAACTTAAGGAAAAGATTTTGCCTGAGGCTCATAGAAGCAATTATAGTATACACCCAGGTAGCATGAAAATGTATCATAATTTGCATCAGAATTATTGGTGGAATGAGATGAAGGTGGACGTGGCCAAACACGCAGTAAAGTGCTTGACCTGTCAACAAGTGAAGGCACATCATTGCAAGCCTAGGGGACTGTTGCAACCGTTAGACATACCTGAATGGAAATGGGAGCATATAACAATGGATTTCGTGATGGGTTTGCCGAGGAGTCAAAGAGGTCATGATTCAATTTGGGTAGTCGTGGATAGATTGACTAAGTCCGCGCATTTTATACCCGTGAGAAAGGATTTCTCAATGGATAAGTACGCTGAGTTGTATATGCATCAGATAGTACGATTGCATGGAGTTCCAGTCACGATTACTTCGGACAGAGATCCTAAATTTACCGCGAACTTCTGGAAGAGTCTCCAAGAAGCTTTAGGAACTAGATTGCAGTTTAGCACGGCTTACCACCCACAGACTGATGGACAATCGAAAATAACAATTCAGACACTCGAACATATGTTACGAGCCTTTGTGATAGATTTTAAAGGTGGATGGAGGATCAATTGCACCTGGTGGAGTTTGCTTACAATAACAGCTACAAGCAGAGTATCCGAATGGCACCGTTTGAGGCCTTGTATGGTAAGACTTGTAGAACTCCAATGTGTTAGGAGGAAGTTGGAGAAAGAAGTATAACCGGCCCTGAGTTAGTAGAACAGTCAGTTGAGGCGGTTAAGATTATTAGAGAAAGGTTGAAAACGACATAGAGTCGTTAGAAAAGCTATGCTGACAAAAGACGCAAGTCTTTGGAATTCCAAGTTGGAGACCATGTGTTTCTAAAGGTATCGCCGATACGGGGGGTTATCATGATTCGGGAGGAAAGAGAAACTGAGTCAGAGATACGTAGGTCCTTTTGAGATCCTAGAGCAAATTGGGACTTTGGCCTACCGACTCGCTCTGCTGCCTAGCTTGTCTCAAATACATAATGTGTTCCATGTGTCAATGTTAAGGAAATATGAGCCAGAACCAACGCACGTTTTGGATTTTGAGACGATTGAACTGGATGACAAGGTGTCTTATGTGGAGAAGCCCATCAGAATTGAAGATCGGAAGGAGCAGGTCTTGAGGAATAAAATGATTCGGTTAGTCAAAGTGATTTGGGAGCATCATGGAACGGAAGGTGCCACGTGAGAAAGCGAGAAAGCAATGAAACGTCAATACCCCCATTTGTTTGGTTAATTTGGGTTATTGTAAATTTCGAGGATGAAATTTATGTAAGGGGGAAAGAATTGTAACATTCTGAATTTTTTGCCAATCTGAGACTATTGAATGAGAACTATCTATCGATGTAATTCAGTTTTATTTCGCTCGGATCTAATCAATCCTGAGTAGACTGACCAAAAGGGAAATGATAACGCATGACAAGGTACGTAGACCTAGGAAACTCGATATGGAAATGACACTTTGACCATAAGGATTGATGAGGGACATTTAGAACCAATAAAGGCCGATCTGATAACGATTAAGGAATCCATTGCTAGCGTTATACGATTGGAACGCGGGTGATGCGTATAACCAATGTATAATTTGCGACGTTTTCATAAATCGAGCCTTGATGATCGAGACCGTTGGAACTAGCAATGAAACCTCGCAATTACATGACAACCAAAGTCGTCTTATTCTGAGTAGTCCTAAGTGTGACGAGAGTCACAGAGTCGATACGCGTGACGTTTGCAAAATCGCCCGTTAGTTCGAGATAAACTGAAGTTACGATCGACGAACGATTGATCACGAATGGAAGCTCGAATTGGCAATTGGAAATGAAGAATTTCAATTTTGGAAAAGGATTTGACATTGCCTCGCCAATGGCCATTCAGAATGAGAAAAACGAAGTTTCGGACAAAAAATGCCAAATGACCGTTTTGCCCCTCAACCTCAATCTTTGCCTTAAGAAAGTTGGAAGGACAAAATGGTCATTCAACCTCCTCCATGAAGCTGCCAAAAATGTGCTTAAGGGAAGTCAATAAAGGTCAATGGCAATGGGGGTCAATAATTGGCTAAAGGACAAGTGTCAACCAAGGGTTAATTGGGCATTAATTACCCCCGTCAAATCACTTCTTGTTATTTGGACCTAAATAATTGTGAAGCATCCCCCTAGCAGTAGCAAATTCGTGCAAGCCCTTCCGTTCATCACTTTTCCTTCATTTTCCTCTCCATTTCTTCCCTAACTCAGTCTGCTCGCCCGACTGATTCTGACCTTGCTGTTCGGTCTACTCGAGCGGCTCTTATCAAGGTCGTCTTGCCGCCTCCGACCACCAGAGGTAAGATCTATGTGTCCTTGACAAGCTCCAAGTGGAAGTTTGTGATTTGGACAAGTATTTTTACCTATGTGAGCTTGAGACCAACACCGGACGAAATCTGTGCGAGCTGGGATAAGGCCACCGTATACCCTCTTAGAAATTCCAAATGAGCTCAAACTTTTTGTGAGATCTTCATAACATCAAGTACTCAAGTTAGATGAGCTTTATCCGTAAGTTTAGTGGTGTTAAAATATGTTTTCATGACTAATTATAGGTGATAAAATTTGGATAGATTCTGACCCTTCGCGCACCAAGGAAGAACCGAGCTGATTGGAGGATTTCGTGGCGTTGGTTTTCTTCGAAACTCATGGTGAGTCTTTTTAACATATATTTTGAGATCCTAGGAGGATTATTTTGTGAAGAATTGGGATATAGAGTTGAGTTTTGGATGGAAATGTGTGATTGGTATCAAAACAGAATTTGTGGTGTTGCTGTTCTGTTTTGGCCGAACCTAATGGGGGTTCTTGGATGGATATATATTGACTTCAAATTGACTTAAGAGACTACCTAAAATGTTGATTAAGGTGCTAGTGGAAAGCATGTGAAGTGGATTGGGATTTAAAAGTGATTTAAGGGCTAATTCGTGCATGGAACCTTGAGATATATTCTGCCCTTTGAATTGAAGCATGAACCGAGTATATGGAGGATTCGTAAAGATGTCGACGTGTATTTGATCAATTGTTAAGGCATCCTGAGTTGCCATTTGTTTGGCGATTGAGAGAATGGTTTAACGAAAGTGAAGTTCGATTATCTTTAATCCGAAATTGAGTAGATTTTGACTAAATATTGATGAATTTCCTAGGACGACACGTGGTTCTCGTTTGACCATGATCTTGTGGATCGAGGAGACTCGTTTGGTGTAGGGTTTAACTAATTGATCTCGGTAAGTAGTTCCTATACCTTTACTTGAACCCTCGGACACTATTAGATGGTTGTTTTGAGTGTAGCGTAACTGTATGATAAAAGCATGGTGATTGATAGTGTGTTATTGAATTGGCTGTGAGCCATGTTATTGTTAATGAATTGGCCGTGGGTCCCAATGATGATTGGACCAAATGCCCCTGTGAAATTATATCGCGACCGTGGGCCCTGGCGATGATCTGGCTTGGAGCCCTATGAAATTATATCGCGGTCGTGGGCCTTGGCGATGATCTGGCTTGGAGCCCTATGAAATTATATCGCGACTTGGAGCCCAGGCGATATATCGTGGCTGTGGGCCCTAGCGACGATTAAATGATTTGTCGCATTAATGATTTATGAAAAACAATACGTTTGTTTTAGGCTAATGTGTGAAGCTTGGGTCTTGTAGCATGTGGTGCTTTTGATGGCGATTTAATATGCTAATTGTTTTGTGATGAATGCTGCCGAATTGTCATATGCCACTGCTTGATGAATTTCCCGCATCATTGCATTATTGTATGATCTGGTGGGACTAGTGATTTAGTTTAGGTTGGGTTTCACTTGCTGGGATGTAAATTTCACCCCATAGTGGGACATATTTTTCTAGACCCAAAACCCTAAGCATGCTACCGATAAGGCTAGGCGATCCCAATGAAACAATCGCCTCTTTTGAAGAATTCCCTGCCAGAAAGGGGATTGTGTACGTTTGGAAGAAGACGACGGTGTGGGTTGATGAAGGAAAGGCCGAAGTGCAACGTCACCGCTTCGAAGCTTGGTACCACCGACTAGGTAATAGAAATTTGATGGGTCCTCTGATACCTGAGGAAGTTCCCATGGAGGTCGTGCCGAGTTGGTGTCACCCTTCCCGCTCGGAGATTGAGGCGGAGAATCTGACATCAGTAAAGGGGTCGAAGAATATGCCTAATGAATCGAAGTCACCCCTTTTTGAGGAGTACAAGAACTATATAGAGATGTCAACCGATGAAGCAGAAGACCTTGGGGAGGAGACTGAAGAAGATACAGAAGACTTTTCTGAGGAGGTGCAATCATAGACCTTTTGAGATTATAACCCAGAGGAAGACGAAGCAGAGGGTAGCGACAATTCAAGCGGTTCTTCAAGTTAGAGGGATGCAGCGGTCAAGTTAGGGGTAGGAACCAATTTTGGTGTGAGGCTTAAGCTAGGTCTATAGACTAGCCTTTTAAAGTTAGCCGAGTGCCTACCCAGCCTAGTTTGCAGCGTTTGGCTAAGACATTTCCACCGTCGTTGTATTACTTCATTTATGTAAATGCGTGCTTTCTGAAGTCCCAGTTTTCGTGTATGATTAATTGTCAAGGTTATTCTTTTCTTCCGCTTGTGCATTTCATTTCATTTAGGCCGTGTAGTTCCCGAGATTTTATTTGTGGTTAGTCAAGTCGGATGTTGTGTGCTCGCTAGGGTAAGCGGGGCATGACAATCGCTTTCTAAGACATTATGTTGGGCAGATCCACATCTACTATCACTTAAATCATATCTATTACAAAATTCATTATATAACGCTACTATAGCTTCTTTAACCTCTACTTGTAGAATTGAAATATTTATTGCTTCATCCAAATATAAACAATCATAATAATAAGCATTCAGATAATCTAATAAACCATCTAATTTAGTACGTGGATCGAAAATAATACCAACTAAATAGACAAGAGGAATGTTCAAATAATAATGCAACCTTTTTTCTCGCATTACTAAATTACTCGAAGCTAATTCAGTATCTTTTTCATATTCATTAAAAATATTAGCAATGTTAACGCACTCTATTAAAAATAAATGCGTAGTATGATAATTAATACCAGATAAAGTATTAGTAGCATCATTAAAAACTTTCAAAAAATCTAATTTTTTTTACAAACGTGTCAATGTTGCGGGAGTAAAGCAATATCGAGAACAATATTCGAAATAAATGAACATAATAAATCTTTGTAATCAAAAGTTTGTAAAAGCATATCGTAGGTAAAATTCCAACGAGTCAGAATATCTTTTAGAAACCTTTTTGTCTTGCTCCCATTTTGTTTACAAAATTTTCCCCACGCTTTTATAAGATGAGGACGGCTCCATAAAAATCTAATTGCACTATTTATTGGGTGGAGAGAAGTCACAAGAACTCATAAACCAATTTGTATACATAAATTCAAAAAATGTCAAGCACATCTAATGTGAAAAAATTGTCCACCAAAAGAGGGTTTACACATTTTTTTCTAACTCGGGAATGGAGTATTTACAGCGGCATTATCAAAACCAATTGAAAAAACTTTATTAATCAAATAATATTCTTCAAAAACTTGCCTAATTAGTCTATAAATATTATGGGCCGTATGCCTTCCAGGAAAAATTCGAAATGCAAGAAGTCTTTTGAAAACCCAATCATCACATATCCAATGGCATGTGACACCCATATAAGAATTAATATTTCAAGAATTACTACAAATATCATTACATATATGTACACGTCCATTGAATTCTAAAAAAAAATAAATCAAATCGTCTTTTCGTTTTATATAAACTCCTTTAAGTTCGTGTCTAATAGTAATTTTCGGAACATATGGTACTTACGGAGCCAGTTGTGACATTCCGAAATCCGACCCTTTCCGAAGTATGATTTAATGAGACATCTCGTTAGTGTGCTTCAGTTAAATCTCGCTCAGAGTTGGCCACTCTTGAGAAGACTAACCGATGGGGAAAGGCTAAATAGGATTTAAGTACGTGGACCAAAGAGCTCGACCATGGATTGGTGCCTTAACCATAAGGATTGCTGAGGGGATATTTTGGGCCATGATAGGCCGGTCTAAGATTGGTCTTGGAACGATTTGCTAGTGTTATACAATTGGATCGCGGGTGATTCCGTTTGACCATCGTATAATTTGCGAATCAACCTTAACCAATTCTTGACGATCGCGTCCTTTGGAACTAGCGATTGACCCTCGCAATTACATGACAACCAAAGTCGCCATGACTCGAATAACTCTTAAACGTGTCATTAGTCACGGGTCGATACGCGTAATTCCTGAGAGCCACCCGTTAGTTTGAGATACACTAGAGCCGCCATTGACGGATTTTAGCCACGAATTAGACTTCGGAATTGGACGTTGGATATTCGAGAATTCCAACAATAATAGATTGGAAGTCGCCTCATCAAGAACCATTAAGTTTGTGGTTCGTCCCATGTCGATCAGAAAAGTGAAATTCGGACCGACGATAGAAAATTACCCTTTTACCCCTATGTTAGTGCCTTTTCTCTTAGAATTAAGCGAGGGAAAAATGGACATTTGCCACCCCTTTGCTTCAGCCGAATTTTAAGGGGCAAAGAAGTCTTTTGGCCATTGAATTATTGGAGAAGGGATTAGACAAGTTGATTTGGCTATTTCCCCATTACCAACCACCAACTACTACTCATTTCCATCAAACTATTCATGTCATAAACCACTCCCACCAACCACTAGTCATTTCCTTGTCAACTACCCCACTCACCCATTCTCCCTCCATTTCCTCTCTTCTCTTTATGATGGATGAACACATTCTCTCTCTCTCTCTCTCTCTCTCTCTCATTTTTCTCTATTCTCTCTCAAGCTCTCTCTCTCTTTTCCTCTCGGCTCCCTCACGCCGAACCAACGCCGGCCACCACTCCACCGACGTTAGCCACCACCATTTCTTCATCCTCACGGCCTCCTTTCTTCCTTGGAACGGTGAGGGGCCACCGTCCAAGCCGAGGCCGCGTGAACCGCCGCCGACCAAATTAGGAACCGTGAGGAGTCCGGACGATTCTTGGAGTTCCTTTTTGTTTAACTTGAGGTAAGTGACTCTTGGAGCCTAGATGAGCTAGTTAGAGGATTATAGGTTGAAGTTAGATGAGTTTTGATGTTGAATCCTTGTCATTTTCGGTTGGATCTCAAAGGAACCGAACCTGCAATTTTCCCCGAAGTAATTTTGATCACCGGCTTCAAGAGGGGTTCCGAGGACGTCTCTTCGCTTAACACCTTGGTAAGCTAGCTCTAACCCTTTGTTAGTACCTTAGATCATGGAAGGACCGAGTGAAGGGTAGTTATTGAGTGATTTAGTAGTTGTTCTAGGTGGAATCTCTAAGGTGCCGAATCTATGTTGCTTGGAACAAATTGTGTTGATGAGTTATGGTCCATGAAGTGTTGAAATCATGGTTGAACTAAGTTAGGAGATGTGTTCTCGTGTGAACCGAATGCCTCTTTGTGCCGTAGGAAATGCTAGAACTTGTTTGAGCTTGATTGAGTCAAGTGATCTCTTGATTGTGTCCATGTGCATTCGGCCATGGTATGGTTTGGTGGTACATTGCATGAAAATGACCTAATAACCCTTAATACTATTTTGGCCGTGAGCTAGATGTGGGATTTAATGATTGGGATAACGCCATAGCTAGTGGATTCGGCCTCGTGTGCTAAATTGATGCTTGGAAGGGTTTAATCGATTGATTGATTCCATTGCCTTGACATGGCCGAATGATTGTGGTGATGAATGGTGATTCATTAAATCGAATTATATTCGATCATGAAGTATTAATATGGCCTAGCTTCATTGATTGATGTAATGTGGTATCGTGGTATGAAATTGAGAGTACGATTACTGAATGATGCCTTGAATTTATGAAATGCACGATTGAATATAGTTAGCTATAATTGATTTAATTATGAGCTTATGTGCATGTGGTATCTTGATGCGCCTAAGATGAGGCGGGTTTATTGATCGGAATTCGATCTGATGCGTGATTACGCGGGTCTTGAGAAATTGTTATATAGCCTGAGGCATTGTGACGCGGCCATGATATTGAGTAATAAGTTACTAATTGATTGAAAGATATATAGTTATATGTGGTCACAAATTAACCAATGAGGGTTAAAGCATGACCTGGGAGCCGTTTCTACGGAGGGGTCCGGCCTAATGAAAGTGTGACCTGGGAGCCGTTTCTACGGGGGGGGTCCGGCCAAATGAAAGTGCGACCTGGGAATCGTTTCTACGAGGGGTCTGGCAAAGTGAAAGTACGACCTGAGAGCCGTTATTACGGGGGATCCTGCCTTGTACAATATGATAGCCTAATGCGTTATTACGCGGGCCTTGATATATTGAATTGAGATTTATGATATGAAATGCCCTATACGAGTATGTGATTTGTGAATTGCCTTAGTACGAAGCTTAGACCCATTTATGAAATGATGGTTAGAGTAGGATTGAATTGGAATGCCTAAATGTCCTGCCGTATTTCCTTGTTCTTGTTGTCATGCTATTTGGGGACTTTGCCATGTTTGTATTGAAAATAGAATCGCATGTGTTTGGGAGTGTCTGGAAGTACTAAGTGCCTAGCTTAGGGTTAGGATTAGCTTATTGAGATTTATCTCACCCGTTGTGGGACCCACTCTTTCAGACCCCAAGCCTTGACCCCGATGATATACTGGAGAATCTCGTTGCTAAACTTGAAGCTGGAGAGTCTAGACTAAAGTCGATGGATGTTGTCAAACCAGAGGTGTAGGAGTAGTCGTACCACTTCTTTTCTGATGTTTCCTAGAAATAAATAGTTTGAAGTTTAGGACCGACCCAGTCATGTTTTATGATTTGAAGCTGAATATTGTAAACCGACTATTCTGTAATTATATTGAACACATTGTAAGTCATCTTGTGAAGTTGTATGTATGGAGTTTGGTTTATCGCTTCCGCATGTGCATTTTATTCCGCGAGCATATCGATAGACGAATCGATCCTTGGGACGTATCGCGAAGGAACTACAGAAAGGGATGTTAGCGCGCTCGTAAAGGACGCGGGGCGTGACAACCCCGTTTTGGTGGTATCAGAGAAAGGTCAGCTCAATCCAACATGATTGAGGTTTGGAGTGATAAGGAGTGATGACTTGGGGACAATTAGATAGTGAGACCTTTAGGATTAAGCATTGATCACTGAATTTTAAGGACTATAGGCTTGAACTCGTGTACATTTCGATGGTTCTAGAATTGATTTGATTGATATCTTGGGTGGTGATTCTATTGAGGTTCACAAGGAAGAAATCAGAAATTGAGGGGCCATGAGCATGGATCTGAGGTTGTGGTTGTACTTGAGGTTAATAGGGAGTTACTCATGAGTAGAGGGTCTATTGGATTATGTGATCGTAATTGTGGCCTTGAGGTATATGGCTATACCTAGGGAAAAATCGATTTGTGAGACGGTCATTTGTGGAATTAAAAGTCCTCTACGGATAAGAATTGATCGGGAAACGACTGCGATGTGACAAGCAATGAGTACGATCATGCACTGCATGTGTTTATGGCGTCAAAATAAAAGTTGAGGAATGTGCATGCATGAGCATATCATTATCGGACTTGATAAACCATCGCTTGGTATGGGACAAGCTGATGTGATACCTATAAATCGTAATGAAGTATGTTATGGGACATGTGGAATGGGACTCTCCTCTTAGGTGTATGACTTGGGACAACCTGCAAAGACCAGGTCTGATGAGGGCGGGGAGTGTACACCGGGACATAGAAGTTCGGACAAGGAGCGGCTCCTGACAGGCTTCTAAGACAGAAAGGGAGGCAGGAATGACCTAAACCATACATTGAAAGGGATGGGTCTAGGTATCGGGCTAAGTCTGATTCTTTTATCAAAAGATTTATTGCATTAAAGTTGAACCTCAAGATGAAATTTCAAACATTGCATGGCATTTGATATGGCGCCTGTGAATGACATTATTGGTTTGCATCGCCGTAGGCGATTAGAGGTCCTAGAGCTTCGTACTTGGCACTAAGTGTTGTTCACCGGATGTTGGTTGGATAGCTTATTGTGGTTGTGCTAGCGTGCAAATGCATCTAGACTTGAGGAACAAATGGGAACTTCTTGATGTGTGCTTCTGAATGCTTGAAGTGTGATTGGCTTACCTGGCATCAAGTTGTTGTTTGGCCATGGTCTGTTTAAGAAGCTAAATAGCATGTTGTAATTCTGCTAAGTCGCAGGTGCGGCAGGACTAAAGGTATGAGTAAGTGCCTCACAGAGTTGATGCCTTGAATGTTTGCTTGATGTTTGCCTAGTTGAGGCCTGCTTGATGATTGACTCCTGGTTGAGTGTTGCTTGTAATTGTTTGGTAATTAGTAGCTGGCTTATGGTTACCGTTGTGGTGAGCAGTTTAGGACTGCTAGACTTGAGTAGATGGCTTAGGTCCTTGAATCCTTTGGTGGAACTGTAGTGGCTCTTGTGATGTTAGAGCCTAGTGAGAATGAGCAATCGAGATAAAGGTGCTAGAGGAGCGCCAGCTCGAGACCACAAGTTGTGGAAGACTCAAGAGTTGATAAAGTCGAGAGAGCCTTAAGAAGAGACTAAGAATTTGATGAGGGGATAAGCTCGAGATTGGGCTGCCATTGTAACTTAGCCAGCTGAGGCTATTGCTGTTGTGATTATTAGAACTAATGGTGGTAATCGGAAGGAGGATCTTGGGGACGGGTATAGCAGTTGGCAAAGGAACAGCTTGTGGGATAGTTTGTAAAGTCAAGGTTGACTGAGTTGGTAGGGAATGTAGCTGTGAGACTGATCCTACCTGGATTGAGGATTTGTAAGAAGGCCTTAGAAGCCTTAGGGTGCACTGAGGAGAAGATGACCCTAGTGATTAACATTCCAAGGTACTGCTAATGATTGGTGAATAGTTACCTAAGGAAGAATTCTCCTTAAAGACATAGCACTTAACCGGATTGTCTTCGTTTAGTTGATCAATGAGGAATACATTACTGAGATTGCTAAGGAGCAAGAGTTGGTGGAGCCCCTGAAGTTTACGAGAATCAGAGAAAGATCTGCCATTATGGGGTAGAGTTCTAAAGATTGCCCAAGCATGCATGAAAGATGGTTAGGAACCCATTGGATAAGGACAAGGAGGTTCAAGAATGGATTGAGGTTCGAAGCATCATGGCGAATTGATATTCTTAGATCTAAAGCGTTGTGATGAACCTCGTTTTGAAGGGCTAAATGACTGGGGAAACCATGAGTAAAGAGGATTTCCGCTTATAGAACATAGAATGTACCTGTAAGGAATAGTTGATACCAGAGCGTAAGGCCTAGAAAGGAAATTGGTGATTTGTCTCTTTTGTCATGGGAAGTGTTAAGGAAAATCGGCATGTTAGTCTACCCGAGTCCAATGATCCTATGAGGTTGTTGGAGATTGAACCGAACCATCGAGAATGGAGTTCTAAGTGGTTGACCCCTAAAGGATAGGGCGATGTTCTAAAAGACGATTAGACCATGGGATAGTCATTGATGAGAAAGAGAGTGAATGGACATGATAGTCTTGGATACTTGTGATTTTAATGGATAGACGAGTAAGCGAAAAGAGGTGCTTAGGTTATGATCGCAAGGTGAACTGAATTAATTGATTTGAATACCCAAGGTGTGGATTTGTGGAGACCAAAGAGAAACCTCGACCCTTAGAACCTTGTCGTTGAGGTGATAGAGTTATTAGAAGAAGAATGTCAAGTATGGTGACATCTGGATCCTGGAGTTAAGGTACCGCTGTTGATGCAGACTTCAAGACTGATATTCTATGGAACGAGGAAGACAAGGTGGATTCGAGACAAGAGAATGCCACTAAGAAGTGTAGTCTCCTCATAGAGTAAGAGGCCCTGGTACGAAATGAAGAGGAATTCTATCGTCTGGGTATTAAGAGTGAACGTCACCAGATAGTGTCTCAAGAGTTATAGGCTCAAATTTTGTTGCATTATGATAGTTTCAGTATTGGCCTTAAGCGATGATCTTTATGGTTATTTGTGGTTATAGTCCAAAGATCGACAGTGGATTAGACAATATGTCGAAATGGAAGCGACTGACTGATAAGCTTCAGTTGTGAATATGAGTTATAAAGGAACGACTGGTATTAATGAATTTAGGCTTGAATTGCGTTACATCTTGATGGTTCTAGTTATCAATTGCTATTGATGGCTTTAGATGGTGTGGGACGAGATGTATGCAGGGAAGTGGACAAGGAATATTTGGATTAAAGGCCAGTCGTAATCGAATGCGTATGGATTCGTCGTGAATGGCGACTAGACTTGAGATTATAGACTTATAATAGGCAATTGATTTTGAGATGTGATAGTCGCTCATGGAATTAAAAGTTTTCGATTGAAAGGAATTGATCGAAATCAAGGAATCATGAAGAGCACGAACGGCCTTTGGAAGGTATTACATGGACTCTAAGAGGACGCTTGAGGTATGCAGAATATAAGAGCGCAAGATTTGGGTCTAATAAGGCAAGTTCTAGGTCATAAAGCCTCTGGGAAATGGATTTCCTGTGGAACCCTTGAGGATTAGTATAAGTAATGGATTGTCAGAAAACAATATGGATTACTGGAGTTTGGAGTTGTTGGAATTAATGGTTTGCTATAGACGAATCATGGCAAGAGTCATCCTATTGATGAAATGGACTATGGACGAGATGTGGCGCGAATGGTAGAATGAATATGAAAGGAGTGTTTGGGGGCTAAAGAGTTGTGACCTGCGGGTCCTGATGCTTAGAGAGCATGGGAGAGATTACAACAGGGAGAAAATTCAGACTCTTACGTACCCATGGATAGAGACCTAGAAGCTTCATGAACGAATGTAAGTATACGATGATAAAGGACCTAGAGGGAAAGGTCATGTTGGGAACTCATAGTGATGACTATAGTGTCCCATGGATTTACCAAGGAGTACCGGGACTTGTGTCGGTACTAGTGATGATATAGACTGAAAAGAGAAATAGTCAAGCTCGTGGCTAAGAATCAAATGTGTCAACGAAGGAAGGTACGACTGGATAAGTTTGATGAGTGACCCCTAGTCGTGGGAAACTCTTGACTGGAACTGAGGATGGATTGTTGTGAATTTGGCCGTGGGGTCATTTGAAAGGTCAAGAGGACCATGAGATGAATTGTATAGGTGTTAGGCGAATCTTGCGGAAATTCAGTGATGGTTGTGCCAAATAGAGATCCTAAGTTCACCATAACTTTTGAAAGAGTCTTTGAGACGTCATGAGGACGAAGTCATGATATAGCACACCTTATTTCACGTGGACATGTAGACAATCTGAGAGGTCAGATCAGGCGATTAAGAGTATGGTGCAAGCGGGTACTACAAGCTTTAAAGGAAGTAGGAATGAATAGCTACACCTAGTGGAGTTGCCTACTGTGACAATTGCCTGTAGGAAGATTTGATGACTGGCTGATGATTGGTTCCTTACCTTAGTCAAGATATTTGAGTGAGGACTTTTGTGAATGATCTATCCCGGTTTGAAATGACTTTATTAGAGACTGACTGAAGATGGCATCGGACCGCATTAAGCCTTTTTGGATAGCATGGGTGAGTCCTTAGTTTATCTTGTGAATCACATTGTTCGAACTTATGTTTAGATCGTTGCATAATGCCCTGAAGCATTGAGACGTGGGTTTTAGAAAAGTATACGGATCTGAGGCGTGTCACGCGGATCCTGGACAAGTTTGATGGCAGATGTGTCATTTCGAAGGCCTTCGCATCGATAGTGGAACTAAATGGACCGACGGTGTAGATCTTCAAAACTTCAAGTTAGAGGCTATGTTTCCCTTAAGGTAGCATCCATGCGAGGCTTGTCCGATTTGGAAAGTCGAGTCCGAGGTGTGTAGTAGACCTGTTTAGAGAATTTGGCGGTAAGAGGGGACCGCCAAGGAAGGTGAAGTAACGATGAGGCATCAACCCCCAGTTGTTGAGAATGGTGGGATTCAGGGTAAATTTCGAGGACGAAATTTTATAAGGAGGGAAGAGTTGTGACATTCCGAAATCCAACCCTTTCCGAAGTATGATTTAATGAGACATCTCGTTAGTGTGCTTCAGTTAAATCTCGCTCAGAGTTGGCCACTCTCGAGAAGACTAACCGATGGGGAAAGGCTAAATAGGATTTAAGTACGTGGACCAAAGAGCTCGACCATGGATTGGTGCCTTGACCATAAGGATTGCTGAGGGGATATTTTGAGCCATGATAGGCCGGTCTAAGATTGGTCTTGGAACGATTTGCTAGTGTTATACAATTGGATCGCGGGTGATTCCGTTTGACCATCGTATAATTTGCGAATCAACCTAAACCAATTCTTGACGATCGCATCCTTTGGAACTAGCGATTGACCCTCGCAATTACATGACAACCAAAGTCGTCATGACTCGAATAACTCTTAAACGTGACATTAGTCACGGGTCGATACGCGTAATTCCTGAGAGCCACCCGTTAGTTTGAGATACACTAGAGCCGCCATTGACGGATTTTAGCCACGAATTGGACTTCGAAATTGGACGTCGGATATTCGAGAATTCCAACAATAATAGATTGGAAGTCGCCTCACCAAGAACCATTAAGTTTGTGGTTCGTCCCATGTCGATCAGAAAAGTGAAATTCGGACCGACGATAGAAAATTACCATTTTACCCCTATGTTAGTCCCTTTTCTCTTAGAATTAAACGAGGGAAAAATGGACATTTGCCACCCCTTTGCTTCAGCCGAATTTTAAGGGGCAAAGAAGTCTTTTGGCCATTGAATTATTGGAGAATGGATTAGACAAGTTGATTTGGCCATTTCCCCATTACCAACCACCAACTACTAGTCATTTCCATCAAACTATTCATGGCATAAACCACTCCCACCAACCACTAGTCATTTCCTTGTCAACTACCCCACTCACCCATTCTCCCTCCATTTCCTCTCTTCTCTTTATCATGGATGAACACATTCTCTCTCTCTCATTTTTCTCTATTCTCTCTCAAGCTCTCTCTCTCTTTTCCTCTCGGCTCCCTCACGCCAAACCAACGCCGGCCACCACTCCACCGCCGTTAGCCACCACCATTTCTTCATCCTCACGGCCTCCTTTCTTCCTTGGAACGGTGAAGGGCCACTGTCCAAGCCGAGGCCGCGTGAACTGCCACCGACCAAATTAGGAACCGTGAGGAGTTCGCACGATTCTTGGAGTTCCTTTTTGTTTAACTTGAGGTAAGTGACTCTTGGAGCCTAGATGAGCTAATTAGAGGATTAGAGGTTGAAGTTAGATGAGTTTTGATGTTGAATCCTTGTCATTTTTGGTTGGATCTCAAAGGAACCGAACCTGCAATTTTCCCCGAAGCAATTTTGATCGCCGGCTTCAAGAGGGGTTCCGAGGACTTCTCTTTGCTTAACACCTTGGTAAGCTAGCTCTAACCCTTTGTTAGTACCTTAGATCATGGAAGGACCGAGTGAAAGGTAGTTATTGAGTGATTTAGTAGTTGTTCTAGGTGGAATCTCTAAGGTGCCGAATCTATGTTGCTTGGAACAAATTGTGTTGATGAGTTATGGTCCATGAAGTGTTGAAATCATGGTTGAGCTAAGTTAGGAGATGTGTTCTCGTGTGAACCGAATGCCTCTTTGTGCCGTAGGAAATACTAGAACTTGTTTGAGCTTGATTGAGTCAAGTGATCTCTTGATTGTGTCCATGTGCATTCGGCCATGGTATGGTTTGGTGGTACATTGCATGAAAATGACCTAATAACCCTTAATACTATTTTGGCCGTGAGCTAGATGTGGGATTTAATGATTGGGATAACGCCATAGCTAGTGGATTCGGCCTCGTGTGCTAAATTGATGCTTGGAAGGGTTTAATCGATTGATTGATTCCATTGCCTTGACATGGCCGAATGATTGTGGTGATGAATGGTGATTCATTAAATCGAATTATATTCGATCATGAAGTATTAATATGGCCTAGCTTCATTGATTGATGTAATGTGGTATCGTGGTATGAAATTGAGAGTGCGATTACTGAATGATGCCTTGAATTTATGAAATGCACGATTGAATATAGTTAGCTATAATTGATTTAATTATGAGCTTATGTGCATGTGGTATCCTGATGCGCCTAAGATGAGGCGGGTTTATTGATCGGGATTCGATCTGATGCGTGATTACGCGGGTCTTGAGAAATTGTTATATATCCTGAGGCATTGTGACGCGGCCATGATATTGAGTAATAAGTTACTAATTGATTGAAAGATATATAGGTATATGTGGTCACATATTAACCAATGAGGGTTAAAGCATGACCTAGGAGCCGTTTCTACGGGGGGTCCGGCCTAATGAAAGTGTGACCTGGGAGCCGTTTCTTAGGGGGGGTCCGGCCAAATGAAAGTGTGACCTGTGAGCCGTTTCTACGGGAGGTCCGGCCAAATGAAAGTGCGACCTGGGAGCCGTTTCTACAAGGGGTCTGGCAAAGTGAAAGTACGACCTGGGAGCCGTTATTACAGGGGGTCCTGCCTTGTACAATATGATAGCCTAATGCGTTATTACGCGGGCCTTGATATATTGAATTGAGATTTATGATATCAAATGCCCTATACGAGTATGTGATTTGTGAATTGCCTTAGTACGAAGCTTAGACCCATTTATGAAATGATGGTTAGAGTAAGATTGAATTGGAATGTCTAAATGTCCTGCCGTATTTCCTTGTTCTTGTTGTCATGCTATTTGGAAACTTTGCCATGTTTGTATTGAAAATAAAATCGCATGTGTTTGGGAGTGTTTGGAAGTACTAAGTGCCTAGCTTAGGGTTAGGATTAGCTTATTGAGATTTATCTCACCCCGTCGTGGGACCCACTCTTTCAGACCCCAAGCCTTGACCCCGATGATATATTGGAGAATCTCGATGCTGAACTTGAAGCTGGAGAGTCTAGACTAAAGTCGATGGATGTTGTCCTACCAGAGGTGTAGGAGTAGTCGTACCACTTCTTTTCTGATGTTTCCTAGAAATAAACAGTTTGAAGTTTAGGACCGACCCAGTCATGTTTTATGATTTCAAGCTGAATATTGTAAACCGACTATTCTGTAATTATATTGAACACATTGTAAGTCATCTTGTGAAGCTGTATGTATGGAGTTTGGTTTATCGCTTCCGCATGTGCATTTTATTCCGCGAGCATATCGATAGACGAGTCGATCCTTGGGACGTATCGCGAAGGCACTACAGAAAGGGATGTTAGCGCCCTCGTAAAGGATGCGGGGCGTGACACCAGCGCAGTGTTTACCAAATATCTAAAATTAAAATTTTCACCAGTATTAAACGAAGCATGCTCAAGGGCAACATATTCAGCTAATGTTTGTTTATAAAATGCATTAGTGAAACGGAATAAAGGATGGGGGTTAGGATTGGCAAACCCAGAAATTTGTTGTTGGCTAGCTGTTGACACCTAATTTCGGATCAGTCTTTTCTAGCTTGTTTTTAGAAAATTCATAAAATATTCATAAAAAGTCAAAAAATTACAAAATCAACTTTGGTGGCCTTGGACAAGCCTAAAGAACCATTTTTTTACCAAAAAATAATTTTTCATATTTTTCGCATTTTTTAGTATTTTTGGAAAAATGGAAAATACCTGAAAATTCAAGAAAAATAGCATTCGATGTCATAAAAATATGAAAAAATAGTAAATATTTTTATTTTAAATCCTTTGTATTTTTGACCTCATAAAAAGTCTAAATTCAAATCCAATTTTAGGTGTTCTTTTGTTAAGCATATGATTCAATTTGGTAAAAAAAATGTCAATTGAGTTTTTTAATTTGCAACTTTGGCATTTTTTAGGATCTTGACATTCAATCTAATTGTTCCTTATTTCAATTTATCCCAATTATTTGTACAAATTGCTCAATTGCATGAATTGGGCAAAATTGCATACTTAATTGCATTTTAGTCCTTGAATTTGGGCATATTTGAAATTAATTTCAATTCAGGGACATCATTGCACATTGAAGTCACTGCCCAATGCTTTTCATCATTTTGAATCAATTGGCATAGGTGATTTTGTCTAATTTGATCATTTGAGCCTCCAATTTCACGATTTGCCTAATTGCAATTAAGGGTAAATTTGGGGTTTTTTTTGTAGAAATTGACATGAACTTTTGGGCAAAATCACATCTTTAGATAAAATTCATGCCATAAATACGATTTTGAGATTTAATTGCAAAAATTTCCCACCGATTTGGGTTACTTTTGAAAATTTCAAGTCGGAATCGGTTCGAACCGGTCAGACCGGTCGAACCGGTTCACTATAGTGTCGTCTTCCTCCCCGAGAGTCTATGTAGATGAATAGTGCAAAGCCCAATTTTGGTAGCAAAATTGACAAAACAATCGGCTACAATTGAAGAAGCATTGGTGGGGATTTGATTCTTCAAACCATTCCCCGTCGATTGACGCCGGAACCGCGGCCAATAGTCGCCGGAGCAAGGAGTAATTAGCTGGTCAATCTCGCGGGACCTACGAAAGTCAACAAGCTCAAGAACAGACCAAATTTGTGCCAAATTCGCATGACATGGAGCTTGCCGGAGGACCAAACGGAGTTGGACGGAATGCCCATCTTCCCCGACGCCGTTTGGACCCAAAAACACGTGGCTGTACGTACAATTCAAGCAATGGGAGCTCCCCCCCGATTCGGCGCCAAAAACTTCAAATGGATATAAAAGCCAATTTATTCTTCTAGAAGAGTAGTTGGTTGATTCGGTTAGAGGAGAATCAACAGAATCAAGAGAGGGAGAGAACGAGAGAGAGAGAACAGAATCAAGAGAGGGAGAGAACGAGAGAGAGAGAGAGAGAGAGAGAGAGAGAGAGAGAGAGAGAGAGAGAGAGAGAGATAGAGAGAGAGAGAGAGAGAGAGAGCTCATTCTCCGGTCCCCACCGTCGAGAGTTCGAGCTCGAAATCAAGGCATTGGTTGGGCCGTCCCCGGCCAAACCGAAGCCAGCCAAAGCCTTCCGAAGTTCGCCTGGAGCTCCAGGGAGCGATCGCCGCCGCTCGAAACCGCGGAAACAGGTGAGGTGCAATTTCGAGCTTTCCACTGTGCATCAATGGCAATCCACGTATTTTCTGTTCATTCTCGCATTTAGGATGTGCGTTTTGTTCCATAGACATCACTGACCATAACCGCATCTTCGTTTTGTATCGGTTACGTTCTAATACCCCAAATCGAGTCTCTAAACCTTCCGCCATAAGCCGAGCACTGTTCAGTTTCGCCTAGGCAATTCTAAGCCGTGCGAGCTCAATCGGAGCACGAGGTAAGTGTTCTGAACCTCTGTTGATGTCATCCAGTGATTGAATTGCCACGATTTGGTGTAAATTGAGCGATTGAACCTCCATGGCCGTACTCGGCATTTTGCATGATGCTTGTGATTTTACGGATAAAATGCTTCGATTCTTAGATATGTTAAACTAGAGAGCAAGACGAGTCGAATGGAACTGGTCTCATGTCAATCGATCTAGGTTTGACCGTTCATCGGTGCCGGAGAATTCTCAGCCGTTCATTCCGTCGGGGTCGAGAGGTTGAAGACGAAGCTGACGTGTCTGGTCAAAGGGTCAGCGGTCCTAGGTGGCAATCTATCATTGGTCTACGTGTTCGTCCAGTCAGCATGGCCGTTAGAGTTTGCTATTCGAATGGGTTGATCGGACGGTTTAGATAAATCGCGTCTAAATTTTGGTGACCGTCCGATTAGTAATTAGGAATATCCAAAAATGATTTTAAAATTAGAAAATCAGAACGGAATGAAACGCCACCGCTTAGGTTAATGGTCGAGCGGCGTCGTTTAGGTTAGTAGAGATGGACGGTCTGGATTGAGTCATGGCTTCTAATCGTAACCGTAGGTTTAAGTAATCTGATCAAATGGTCGAGGAATAATCGGCTTTTAATCGGGACCATAGATTCCAGTCAGATCATCCAGTGGCCGTGGAGTAGCCATGTGGTTCAATAGGAACCGTTGGATTAAATACGAATAATAAAAAATAAAAAAAATGCGGGACGGCGTCGTTTTGGAGGATGGGTCCGCGCAGGTTCGGGTTCGGGCGGGTCGACCCTGTCCAAATCATATTTTTATTAAAAAAATAGAAAAATGGTTTTAAAATAATCAAAAAAATTCTAGAAAATCCTAAAAAATGCTCGAAAATCCCAAAAAAATGTAGAAAAAATGTGATAAATTCCTAGACACTCCAGAAATCCCCAAAAATTGAGGATTGACCACAGACAACTGGTCAATCCTATTTTTGGGTTTTCTTATATGTTCTTTTGAGAATTGAGGACTTTACCCTTTAGGGGTAAATCGCCTCAGTCTTGTATACAAGATGGGTCGAGGATGCTAAGATAAGGATTAGGGTCAGTTAGGTGACCGATCATTCTGCTTAGGTTCTCGAGTTCTATCTTTTCTTTAAAATGATGATTTTACCCCTCAAAGGATAAATCGCCTTTCCTATTCCAATCGAGTCTTGAAAATTGCTAAAAATTAGGGTTTGGGTCAGGTGGTCGACTAATCCTAATGTTTGAGATTTTCACTTCTCGTCTTCGCCCAAAATGACGATTTTACCCCTCTAAGGGTAAAATCACTTTTAAATTCCAAAAAAATTCTGGAAATTCCTGAAAAATATGAAATGGAAGGGTTTTGATCGCCAATCCCACTTCATCATCTTTTGACTACTCATTTCATCTGAAATGATAATTTTTCCCCTCCGGGGCAAATTGCCCCTAAATTTCTTAAAATTACGATTCTGCCCCTCATGGGCGAAGCATGTCAAAATCACTTTTGAGCTTTGATTGATACTTCTCTAGGCTGATAGGGCCTTATTAGGGATGCCACGCTGCTTTCATGTGATTTATCCGCATGTTTTGGATCCTTGATTTGCGCATTTATTTCTACTAATTGTGAGTGATAGGGTAGTCACTTCTATCTGTTTAAACTCCTAGATTTATGATCCGTACCCCACTCATCTATATGAAATCTTAGGATCAGATAAATCATTCAACTTAGGTGCCGAAAGGGCGTGAACTCTGACAGTTGGCGTAACAAAGTCCCTAATCCCACTTCTCTGGTTTTTGTTGAATCGAATAGATCGCTCCTAACTATTCGATAGGGTTTCCGATCGTACCTCCACGAAATGATTGGTGGCGACTCCTCGGCATGTACACATATCACATGTCACCAGACCGCACTGAAGGTCGACCACGTATATCCAGCCGTTGCGATTTGGGTAATGGACCTTGGGAGAGGCCCGCGTCCGATCAGGCGATATCAGGCGGCCTATTAGCCCCCCTTCCCCGAGAACACGCGAGGGGGCGTCGCGACAGACTGGCGACTCCACTGGGGACTTTATTCCTACCCATAATCTCTAGTTAGGAATTTTAGAGGACTTGAGCCAATTAAAAGGTTAATTGATTTATCTGTCTTTATTTTCTGCATATGCTCTCGAAGGTGAGGTACGTACACTGACCACTGTGTTAAATATTTTTACAGATTGGAGAAAAAAGGGGTGGAGTGATTGTTGACATCTTTCCTACAGGTTGGAGTTGGGATTGTATGTTTATTGTTAGCACATATTGAAGCGGTGCTTGATACAAACTGCTATGCATGACTTATATTGTGATGATCACGACACATCGAACACACTGGAGGTCAAACCCCGACTGCAACCACCTCTAGGATTACCTTACATAGGGAAAGGATACGAAAAGATCTCGTGTTTGATGGCACTTGAGACTCTCGTGTTCGTTCCCGCTCACAATCCAAATTGGCAATATCTAACCCTCTTGGGTGGGTACCCTTGGGGACGAATCTGCCTTATTTGGATCGTGAGGGCCTGAGCCATAAGTTCCTCACCTAATTTTCGATTTCTAGAGTATACCACTTGTCTCATGCGCATGTCTGTGGAAGGTTGGTATACCTAAAACCACTCATCATTACAAGGGAACATTTGACATTCCTCAAGTTTAGTTGGTAAGGCATTTACTTTCAATGTACTTCACTATTCCATGTTTCACAGTATGTTCATGCATTATATACATGTATGTGCATTGCATACATCATGAAATCACTCAAGTGACTAATTGAAATAACGATGATAATGGGGTAGGATGTCGCTGTTTCCTAGAGGTTCAACAGAGTTGGTGACCTTCGAATACCTAAGGAAAGTCACTCGCCCTAGACCGAACACGAGGTTGCACTTTACCAGATTTGTGCATGGCCGAGAGCTAACCGGATGCAAGTTGGGATACGCTGAAGATTTCCAAACCCGCTACTATGTCGATAACCTCAGGTTCAAGCGACAAACAGACGAAATGTTCAAAGAGTACATGGAGATGAAAAGACAACATCGCAACCACCTAGCTAGAGACGCATATGCCCGTCGAAAGGCTGAACGTCAAGCTAATGAAGATATACCCATGATCACTCTTTGGAGAAAAAGAAGACGCCATGCGACCAAGACAAAACTGAAGCGCATCGTACTCAAAAAGGCGAAACCCAAGAAGACCCCTGAAGTCATTACACCGTGGACCAGAGAATGGCCAGAGGAGCTGAGACACCTCGACAGATCCATTGAAGATAATTTCTTACACTCTAAGGAACACCCTACTAGGGGAGAATTCCCAACTATCAAACCATATCCTGAATGGGAAAATGATGAAGATGCCTTTGAGAAAGAGCCCCCAGCTGACTACCATTCTGAAGAAGATTAGATTTTAGGGAGGGGTAGCTTAGATCTCCACATTCCGTGGGCCTTTTATAGCTTTCTTGTTTTCGAAATCCCTCAATACCTATCTTTTATTAGGCATCCAAATTGTAATAAGGGACTTCTTACGCTCCACTCACCTCTGATGTTTTGACCAATGGAATGTGACGTTGTTATTTCCTTTGGTCACTTGAGTGAATCCGATTAAATTGCATAATTCACTTGCATGAAGTTCAAATTAGACTTTAAGTCAGGTCTTACATACCTGAAAAAGGCTCTAATTTCCATTTCTCCAATAGAACTATACAATTAAGTCAGCCCATGCACATTTCATGGCATTTGCATAGTCGCATTTTTTAAGTAATTTTTTACGATTGACTTTTCAAAATCATTTGCATATTTTAGACTTGATGGGAAAGAATGATATTCAAGTGTTCAAAATCCTCCGAACCGAGCTCCTAGCATGGTGTGATAACATGGGCGAAGCTAGCTAGAAATACGCCAGATTACGATTGGGGTATCTATTGGAACTGCTGAAGATTGAGTGTCCACCCGCCTTCATTCAAGCCATGGCGCTCTATTGGGATCCTACCACCGCGACATTCGGCATGGAAGGGCTGGAAGTTACCCCTACTCTTGAAGAATACAGTGCCGTCATTGGAGTTGAGTTTACTCACTTACTAGTTCAACCTCCTATAGGATTTGAGCCTTTGAGTCAACTAGCAGAATTCCTTGATACAAATCTCAGTGAAGTTAAAGCAGATGCCAAAAATAATTCTGGACGAATTTCACTATCTTTCCTTCTAGATAGATTTCCTAACCTCCCTACTGCTAAGCGAACTAAATCAGGAAGAGCCTTTATATTAGCTTTCTTTAGCTTTGTGCTATTCCCGATCCCGTCTGTTACTTTTGACCCTATTATGGCTGTAGTGGTCAGACAAGTTTGCTATGCGTGGGATTACTCTAATATTATCCTTGCTGAAACTTTCCTTTCCTTAAACCGCTTCAAGAAAAATAAAAATGGAATCTTTAGAGCCTCTAGTGGTCTCCTATACCTATGGTTCACATCACATATCAGACAATTTCACATCCGTATGGGTTTCACTGAGATTAGCTCCGATGCCCATCCTCTTAAAACTTTCATCAGAACCCATACACGTATTCCTAAGTTCAACTTTAGAGAATGGAATGAATTCCTTGGAACTCTAAAACCAGAACAACTCCGATGGCAGCTAAGATTGCCAACACTGGGCAAAGTCAGGCTTGCGTGTAACGACAGAGATCCAATCCCTTTGTTAGGATTCACAGGCGCTGCTAAATATTATCCAAAGAGGGTTATCCGACAATTTAGAGCATTGCAAGAGATCCCTTCATCACCACGACCAAGTATCTTCTCGTTTGACATACCGAAGGAGACCCTCACAGGAGAAAAGAAGAAACAGTTTGAAGCCAAGGTGGAATTTATTATACGTTGTTTGAAGAACTCCCAGGCCGAAGACATAAGATGGCCAAAAGACATGACTCGTGAGGAGGATATCTACAGGGCTACTACGGAATACATTCGAAATTTTGAGGCGGCCAGACGAAGCTTTGACGAGCCTTATGTACCTGAATATATTGTACCGTGCGTACCTGGAATAGAGCCGTATATACCCGAAGACATGGGATCGTCATCATATTCAAAAGATGAATATTTCCACACTGGAGGAATTGATCTCTACTGGAGCGATGAGGATACCTTAGACCTTAAACGCCATAGACTTGAATAGACTATTCTGTCAAGTGTAAAATGTGTGAACATTATGATGCCTTTTCAGCATACTCATTTGTATTGAACGCTACTTTGAACACATGTGCATGAATGTGGACATATTTTATAAATGCATAAAAATTATCGTCAAAGATTACGCCTCTTTTGATTTCATGAATTCTTTTGGGGAATAATTAAAAGAACTGCTCACGTGAGACTAAGGCTCACAATGTAGTCATTTTCCTCATTCATCAATAGAAAACATGCAATTAGGAGAATTCAGCACTTTTTCCCCTAATCCTGAAGAAATACTTACTTGTTATTTTTAAAATAAACAGGTACACTCTAATCACGGAACTACCAAAGCATCGTTTTCGTACTTGACTTAAGATAAGAATGGAACAATATGAGCTGACCCACGAGTAGGCATGCTGGAAACTCAGATGACTGCTATGGAGACTATGATGGCTAACATTAAGGCAATGTTGGAAGCCTCCTAAGCCAGACAGACAGTGGCTCCTAATCAGAACAACTCAGGTCCATCCTTTATACACAATATGGCTGATAAAGAAACGGTAGAAGATGCCCAACGTGCCGAGGAAGACATCCGTATGCCGAACGTCCAGTCACAGCCAAAGGCACCCCCTGTTGTCATCAACCTTGAGAAGGAGGAAAAGGGGAAGTAGACCGTGAAAACTGAAGCAGATGCTAAGAGAATAGCCAAAATCGAAGAGTGTTTGAGCAGCCAAGGTTATGAGCTGGCCCGTTTTGACAAGATATCTCCTTTCACCAAGGTGGAGACTCCTCTTGATTACAAAGAGCCAGACTTCGTGAGGAAGTATAATGGGACAGGCTGTCCCCGCGCTCACCTCAAATATTACCTACGTAAGATGGAACAATATTCGGACTACGTTCCATTGCTGATGAATACGTTCCAAGAGAGTTTGGCCGGTGCTACTCTGGCTTGGTTCATTGAGTTAGACCTGGACGACTATAATGGGTGGGAGGATCTTGCAGAAGACTTCCTAAGGCAATACAAATTTAATACAGCTACGGCCCCTACGAGGGAATATCTACTACGAACTCAAAAAGCGAGGGGTGAAACAATCAGAACATATGCCTAGAAATGGCGAGCTTTGGCGACCCAAGTAAAGCCGTCGATCTCAAAGTAGGAGCTGATTGACTTGTTCTTAAAGGTGCTTCCCTACGAATACTTTGACAGATTGAACACCTCAGGATGTCAAACCTTTACACATCTGATAAATGTGGCCGAGAGACTCGAATGGGCCTTAAGAGAAAGGAGGTTGCATGAAACTTCCACGAGGAAGCAATACCCCTTGAAAAAAGAAAGAGAAACTGGGCTTGACTTAGTCTTCATACCAGACCCCCATAAGCCCAGCGTATTTAATAACTCTAATCAGACCAATGGAGCATCATCATGGTCAACGCCAAAAGGGCAAGAACCTAGGAAGAGTCACCCTCAAAAGCAATTCTCTCAACTCCCGAGGCCTTTATCCAGACTGCTCCCGATGCTAGTGGAACAACACTTGGTGGCGAAAGAACCCCCTAGGGCAAATCCTGTCAAATATCCTAGCTTTGATGAGAGCCAGACCTGTGTCTATCACATAGGTGAAAGGGGACACAACGTGGATAATTGCTATATCCTTAAGCTGAAGGTGCAAGCCTTGATCGATAGTCAGATTTTGAAGTTTGATGATATGGCTCCAAACGTACAAGAGAACCCGCTTCCTGATCACCAAATAGTAGGGGCAATATTCACTGATGAAGAGGAAAATCGCCTTGAACTAAAAGTGGATATACCTAAGCTAACTAACATTCTAGCGATCGCTTCATTATATCCAAGAGAATGAGAGGTGTCCGCTGACCAGAAGAAATTGTGTATCGCCAAGATGATGAGCTTAGGGATAATTGTGAGCGTTACCGATGAAAGATTCGAGGGAATTATGGCCTCTATAAGTCTAGATAGGGACCAGTTCATGGTCAAAACCGGACAAAGAAGCATGGGGAGTATCCCGCACGAAAGTCTGATGGGCGATCTAAATCTGATTATCAAGCCAGAAGAAGAACTTGACGAAGACGAAGTCTGGCAGATCGCAGATTTATGGCTAAAGCACTAGAAATGGGCGAAGTCGTAGACAATATGGGGGAAGATTCTGGGGGATACAACTTCAAAGTAAAATATTCGGCTCCTCTTAGTTTCTATCAGAGGATAAAGGATATCATACCAAACGGATGGGGAGGTATGGATGATCCTGTTCAGCCAAAAATCTAGAAGGATGAGGCAAGGCCCTTTATGAAGGAATCTGAATCGTCACTTGACCAGGCGATAAACGCCGAGCTTAGCACAAAGCCCTACGCCAAGGCGGAGAGATCGAAAGCTAGGCAGCAAAGCCCAATTGAACTATTCAAGGGGATGAAAAAGTACTCGAAATTTGCAATGATAGTAGAACCAAGTATTATTTACGGCATCGTCAGCTAGAATACGAAAGTGTCGCAAAAGACCTTAGCGATACTGTGGCAATGATTGAGGCTGCTACAACTGTGGTGATCAAACTAGAAGAACTTGATAGCCAGAGCTACGAAGAGGATTGTCTGATTAAACCTATTGTGATTCGATTGTCGAAAGATGAAGCAAATTATAGAACTGAACCAGAGACATCTTGCCTGAAGACAGTAACTATAAAAGTCCCTCCGGTAGAAGATTTCGACCCTAAGGCAGTCCATTGGGACTATGTGACGAAAGAAGTAGATGTTGTAATGAGGTCTGGACGATTTTACGCCCTAAGGGAAGGTGAATCTGAAAAGAAAGAAGTTTCAAAGGCAGACGCAGAAAAACTCATGACCATCGTTAAGACCAGTGAATTCGAAGTGATAGAGCAATTAATGAAGATGCCGGCCCAAATATCTCTGTTGGATTTATTCATTAACTCAGAGAAACACAAAGACGCGCTGCTGAAAATACTAAATGAGGTGCAAGTCCCTGAAACTATTAATGATGTACAGTTAGGGGACTTTGTAGGAGCGATCCTTCTAAAGGACCAATTAAGCTTCTCAGATGAAGACTTCCCCATGAAAGGGAGAGGGCACAACAAGGCTTTATACATTACCGCCCAGTGCAACGGAAAGAGAATAGCACACGTATTAATTGACAATGGATCCGCTTTTAACATCTGCCCTTTAGTTACATTGAGGAGTTTGGGCATCAAAAAAGAGATGGTTAAAACCTCCAAAACAGCCGTGAGAGCTTTTGATGGAATGAAAAAGACAGTGGTAGGTGAGATTGAGCTGGATGTGCTTATCGGCCCAACCAAATTCTCTATAAACTTCTAAGTGATGGATTTGCTTAGCACATTCGGATTCCTGTTGGAAAGACCTTGGATTCACGTAGCTAAAGCTGTACCTTCGAGCCTGCATTAGAAAGTACGATTCGTAATGGATGGGAAGGTGGTTACCATGCATGGAGAAGTTGATCTCTTAGCATATCATAGCAGCGCTATTCCCTACATTGAACCCGAAGTTAAGCTGGAAGCAAGCTACCATTCTCTAGAGCTGGTGGCGGCGGTATACACTCTCGTGGGGACAAGATTGAAAACTCCTGGTATCTCTAAAGCCAATCTTTTACCAGCCAAGATGCTACTGGCATACGGATACAACCCAGGATAGGGTCTGGGCAAGCATGGTCAAGGAATGAGTACTCCTTTACAGTTGAAATCCAACGAGCATAAGATGGGCTTAGGATATCAAAAGATCCGCATTGATGAGTTTGCCTCCAAGATAGTAGGTCGAGGCTGAGGCAAAAGCCAGGGACGCCATGGAAGCCAGAAAAATCAGAAAAATTCATTCATTGGTTCTCCAGCCTGGAAGGGCAAATCTAAGATGTTCAGCAGCCCTTTGAGCGAGTATTTCAGCAAAGACTCTAGATGGTTGTCAGAAGAAGATGTAATCCTAGCAGCAAAATTAGATCTGGCAAACCCTTTTCTGGAAGACACCTTCGTGAATATCATCATAGAGTGGCTGGGTGACGAAGCCACTACTTCTGAGTAAAGAAACATCTTCCCTGCTTTAACACTGCATTTAAATTTCTCGCATTTCGTTGCACTTTTAGTTTCCGTTGTTTGAAATAAATGTAGGAAAACGCCTTTGGATCTCCGGCCATTGGTCTAAACAGCATAACTTGTAATGCGCCTATTTTACATTCAATAAAATCGCACAAGTTTTGTTAAGGACTTATTGAACCATAAATCAGCCCAATGATGATATTAGTCTTCCATACGGAAGCTTGAGGCCTGATTTTCCATATGATTCCTGATTTCCAAAAGATTTCTGAGGAACAAGGATGTCCTATGATATGAGGACTAGTTCCATTTACGCCTGCACTTATTTTGAAATCTCTTTTGAAAAGATTTTTCACACTCATGCATAGCATTTTTATATGAAATATAGACTAACCATGCTCATGACATTTCAGGCATATCATCTCAAACGTACATACTAGGTTGTTATGCGATTCGGATCGCCACGTTGATTGTTCCTACAATATTGAGGAGGATGAGGATGAAAGTTATGCATCTATCCGTAGAGAATGGAGTGCCTTCGAAGAGTCAATGCCTCCCACTTCAGAAGAACCAGTTGTTATTAACTTGGGTGACTCCACAGATATCAAGGAAATCAAGATCCGTGGGCATTTATCTAGAGATGAAAGGTTCAGGTTTACAGAAATACTGAAGGAATATCAAGATGTCTTCGCATGGTCATATGCTGACATGCCGGGTTTGGATCCCAAAATTATGGAACATGCATTACCCACAGATCCCCGTGTTAAACCTGTCAGACAAGGCAGCAGGCGGATGAAAGCCGAATTAGAAGACAAAATTAAGGAAGAGGTGATGAAACTTCTTAGGGTAGGCTTTATTGAAGCTATCCCGTATTCAGATTGGATTGCAAATATAGTCCCCGTCATGAAAAAGGATGGCAAAGTTCGGATCTGTGTAGACTATTGAGATTTGAATAGAGCAAGCCCAAAGGATGATTTTCCACTTCCTCTCATTGACATGCTGGTGGATAATAGTACTACGGGGTATGAATTATTCTCATTCATGGACGGATTCTCCAGATATAACCAGATCCTCATGAAGCAGGAGGACAAATCGAAAACTACATTTACCACGTCTTGGGGAAACTTTTGCTATAAGGTTATGCCCTTCGGACTGAAGAACGCTGGGGCCACCTATCAGAAGGCTATGATCACACTATTTCATGACATGATCTATAAGGAGATCGAGGTATATGTCGATGATATGATCGCCAAGTCCAGGAAGGGACAGGATCACATTCAAGTGCTAAGAAAGTTATTTGAGCGACTACGCAAATACAGGTTGAGGTTGAACCCTAACAGAGAAAATTCTTGGATTTATGGTTAATAACATGGGCATTGAGATTGACCCTTCGAAAATTCAGGCTATTCATGACCTGGCAACTCTCTCAACTGTAAAGGAGGTAAGGAGTCTTCTAGGGAGATTAAACTATATCGCCAGGTTCATCAATCAGTTATCAGATGTGGCCAAATCGATTTTTAGATTGCTCGAGAAGGGTGCAAAAGTGACTTGGGATACAAAATACAGCCAGGCATTCCAGAAGATCAAGACCTATCTAGTCACTCCACTAGTACTTGTACCGCCCATCCCAGGTCACCCATTGACCTTGTATTTAACCATACAACGAGAATCTTTAGGAGCCTTACTCGCCCAGGAAAGCCCAGTGGATGGTAAGGAAAGCGCCATCTACTACTTAAGCAACAAAATTGACCTCGTCTGAAACAAATTACGTACCGGTCGAAAGGGCTTGCGTAGTGACAGTATGGGTACTTCGTAGGTTGAGGCAATATACCCTACATCACCATATTCAGCTGGTAACAGAAAATGACCTATCAAATACCTCTTGGAGAAACCTGCTTTGATTGGGAAATTAGCAAAATGGCAAGTGATGTTATCCGAATTTGACATCAGATGTTCTTCGCAAAAATCTGTAAAAGGGAGAGCCATAGCCGATATGTTGGTAGAGAATTCGCAAAGTTGCACATCTTCTGGAAAGACAAAGGTGGAAGATCAAGTTCTGAACCTGGCAGAGGATAAGTGGGTCATGTATTTCGATGGTGCTGTTAATCTATCGGGAGCCGGTACAGGGACAGTACTGATATCCCTCGATGGTCAACATTATCTAGTTGCATCAAAGATGACTTTCCCTTGCACCAATAATATCTCAGAATACAAGGCGTGTATTCTAGGCCTACGATTGGTCATCTCCATGGAAGTACCTAGGCTGCAAGTTTATGGAGATTCCATGCTCATTATTTTACAGACGCATGGGAAGTGGAAAACAAAGGACGTGAAACTTATCCCCTATCATGAATATCTTGAAGAATTGACACTTAAGTTCGAAGAGGTGTCATTTGAGTACCTGCCAAGATCTCATAACCAATTTGCAGACGAATTGGCCACATTGGCCTCGATGTTGTAAATAACTGATGGGTTAGAAATGGAACCACTAAGGATCGGCATAGTCGGAAAATCGGCCTACTGTATGATGATCGAAGAAGAATTTGACGGAGAGCCGTGGTACCATGATATCAAGAATTATCTCTTGAAGAGGGAGTTTCCTGAAGGGTGTTAGGCGGGAGACCGGAGATACATAGCCATGATGGCTAGCAAATTCTTCCTCAGTGGGCAAGTTTTGTACTAAAGGTCATTTGACTCAACTCTGTTAAGATGCGTAGATGCTAAAGAGGCAAATGTTCTCACGAAGGAGATCCATGAAGGTATATGTGGGCCACATATGAATGGCCATCTTCTCGCTAAGAAGATCATGCGGCTTGGCTATTATTGGATGACCATCAAATCAGACTGTTGTTAGCATGTCAGGTCATGCCACCAGTGCCAAATATATGGCGATAAGATTAATGCGCCCTCGAACGAACTTCATTAGATGTCCGAAGCTTGGCTTTTTTCTATGTGGGGGATAGACATGATAGGGCCTATCAATCCAATGGCTTCAAATGGTCATCGCTTCATCTTGGTAGCGATTGATTACTTCACGAAGTGGATAGAAGCCAATTCTTACAAGAATGTCACCGCAAAAAATGTGGCAAGGTTTATTAAGAGAGACATAATCTCTCGATATGCTACCCCTCAAGCGATCATCACAGATAATGGGTCCAACTTGAACAACAAGATTGTCGACGATCTGCTAGATCACTTTGGTATTCGACATCTATCGCGACCCTCTCGAGCGCTATCTGGCTAGCGAGGGTTAATGGGCCGCTTGATCGTCGCCTGATCGGACGCGGGCCTCTCCCAAAGTCCATTACCCAAATCGCAACGGCTGGATATACGTGGTCGACCTTCAGTGTGGTCTAGTGACATGTGATATGTGTACATGCCAAGGAGTAGCCGCCAATCGTTTCGGGGATGGTACGATTGGAAACCTTATCGAATAGTTGGGAGCGATCTATTCGATTCTGCGAAAACTAGAGAAGTGGGATGGGGGACTTAGTTACGCCAACTATCAGAGTTGACGCCCTTTCGGTACCTAAGCTGAATGGTTTATCTGATTCTAGGATTTCATACAGAGGAGTGGGGTTCAGATCCTAAATCTAGGAGTTCATGCAGATGGGAATGACTACCCTATCATTCACAATCCATGAAAATAAAAGCGCAAATCAAGGATCCATAACATGCGGATAAATCACATGAAATCAGCATGGCATCCCTAATGAGGCCCTATTAGCCTAGAGAAGTCTCAATTAAGGCTTAGGAGTGATTTGACATGATTTGCCCATGAGGGGCAGAATCGTAATTTTGAACAATTCAGGATGATTCACCTTGAAAGGGAAAATTTGTCATTTCAGATGAATTGGGAAGTCAAAAGACGAGGGAATACGATTGGCCATCAATCCAACTCATTTCCTATTTTTCGGGATTTTTCAGGATTTTTTGGAATTTAAAAGTGATTTTACCCTTAGAGGGGTAAAATCGTCATTTTGGACAAAGACTAGGGTTGAAAATCTTAAACTTTAGGATTGATCGACCACCTGACCCAAATCCTATTTTTAAGCAATTTCCAAAAATTCAATTGGAACAGGAAAGGCGACTTACCCTTTGAGGGGTAAAATCGTCATTTCAGGGAAAATGATGAGATTTGAAAACCTTCGCAGAAGGACTTGCCACCTTACTGGCCCTATCCTAATCTAGGCATTTTCGACCTATCTCAAAATACAAAGCATTGACGAATTACCCCTAAATGGTATAATCGTCGATTATTGGAAGAACGGATAAGAAACCCGAAAAATAGGGTTGACCAGTTGTCTGTGGTCAATCCTCGATTTTTGGGGGTTTCTAGGGTGTCTAGGATTTTTCAACCATTTTTTCCACATTTTTTTGGAATTTTCTAGCATTTTTTAGGATTTTCTAGGATTTTTTATTATTTTTGAAATCATTTTTTGATTTTTTATTTAAAAAAGAAATATTTCAGACCGGGTCGACCCAACCCACTCGGGCCGGAACCCGGCCCAGACCCGGACTCGCGAAACCAAACACGCCAAAACGACGCCGTTTCTACGTTTTTGATTTTCAGATTATTCGGAATTAATCCGACGGCCCACACTGAACCGCGTGGCTAATCCATGATCCTTGGCTCTGATTACTAAATCCTACGGCTCATATTGATTAGAGACTTGACCGGAACCGTCCGATTGACCTATTAAGACCTACGGCCACGATTAGAACATGGGATTTGATCAGGACCGTCTATTCTCACTTACCAAAAACGACATCGCCTAGTCCTCTATCAAAACGGCACCGTTTGTTGTTCTGATTGATTTTTTCGATTAAAACCATTTTCAGTTAAAACTATTTATTAATCGGACGGCTATTATTTATTTGACTCGATTAACCTAGACCGTTCGATCTAACGCTGACTCGCCCTAACTGACTAACGGTCAAGCTAACTCGACATCCAAGTGGACCAATGGCAGACTGCCACCTAAGCTTTGACCGGCTGACCACGCCACGTCATCTTCGTCTTTAACCTTTCGACCCCGGCGAAATGGACGGCTGAGGAACTCCGGCGACGATCCGACGGTGGATTCTCAATGAAATTATGCGAGACGAACGGCAATCGACTCGCGATCGTCACTAGTTTAACATATCTAGGAATCGCAGCACCTCATTCACTAAATCACGAGTATCAAGCATAGTGCCGAGTACGGCCATGGGAGTTCGATCGCTCGATTAACACAAAATCATTACAATTCCATCACAGGATAGCATCAATTGATGTTCATGAGACTTACCTCGAGCTCCGATTGAGCTCGCAAGGCCCAAATTTGGCTGGGCAACTATGGACGGCGGTCGGCAATAGAGGCTATGTTTGAAGACTCGATTCGAGATATTCGAGCGAAATCGATGCAAAATGAAGATGCAATGATGGTCAGTGATATCCAAGGAGTGAAACGCACACGGGAATCGCAAGAATTGAAATCGAAATCAAGGTTCGCCATTGAAGACCAGAGCTTAAGCTCGAAGTTCGGGATTACCTGTTCTGGCAGTTTTAGGCTGCGCGGTTGATGGCGATTGCTTCCTGGGGGCTTGACCGTCTTCCAATCGACCTTGAGGAGCTTCGGTTTGGCCTAAGAAGGCCTGGCCAGTGCTCTGCAAATCCGAGCTCTACCATCGACAATGGCGATGGATGGGAGCTCTCTCTCTCTCTCTCTCTCGTTCTCTCTCTTTCTCTTGATTCTGTTTTTTTCTCTTCAGCTGAATTCACCCCCCCTTTTGCTTCGCGAAGGTTTGTTAGCTTATATACCTGTTTCGAATTTTGGCACGGAGCGGAGGGAACTAACAGACTTGATCGCACGTGTAGCCACGTGATTTCAGGTCCAAACGGCGTCGAGGAGACTGGGGATTCCGTTTAGCTTCGTTTGGTCCTCCGGCAGGTCTCATCCTGCCCGATTTGGCACGGATTTGGCCTGGGTTTGACGTTTGTTGACTTTTGCAGGCGTGCAGGTTTGACTGACCTCGCCGGAGTTCGTCCGGCGGTCATTTGCCTCGCGGCCGGTCTTGATTGAAGTTATTGAAGTGAGGAACAAAACGCCCACCTTTCCCTTTTCAATTAGTCGCGAATTGCCCTTCAATTTCTTGATCAAAATCAACTCAGGACTGCTCATTTGCGCGAGGAAGAAGATGGCACTGTAGCAGACCGGTCCGACCGGCGGTCTGACCGGTCTGAACAGGTTCCGAATTGGATTTTCCAAAATTAAACCCAAATTAGTAGGAAATTTTTACAATTGAACCTCAGAATCAAATCTAGGGCATGAATTCTATCAAAAAATGTGATTTTGCCCAAAAGTTCATATCAATTTCAACAAAACCCCAAATTTCCATTTAATTACAAATTGGGGAATTATGCAATTGTAGGTTCAAATGATCAAATTGGGTCAAATTACCTATGCCAATCGATTCAAAATGGTGAAACTGTGGCATCCCTCATTTATTAGATTCCAAATGACCAGGAATGGTCAAATGGGTTTTGAAGTTGACTTTTGACGCAAGCAATTGGAGATCAGAAATCCACTGATGAAGCCTACGATACAAGGATTTATTTTTTTGAATGATGAGATGGACGATGGAATATTAATCGAGGATTTTATTTCAAGAAGCAACGACCATTGGATTGATCGAGTACCTATAAGTCATGAGGATTTTGTACATATGACCATATGATCGAAATTTCCTAAGCTATACGTGAGAACAAGGATCGGCCTTGAGGACAATGTTCAGTGGCGTTATGAAAATTTCTTAAGCAAGACTAGGTGGTCGACCGTCCAAGTGAGATAGCAAGGAGGGAAAATTTGGAATGCCAATTTCCATTGAGGTTCAGCCATGGAAGAGGAATGGATTAGTGGCGCCAAAAACTCCTTTTGGCCGAAGGAGTCCTTGAAGGTGGCGTGAGAAGCAAGACCTAGCATTGGCCGAATATCATGTCAAGGGTTTTGCTAGGACTTTAGGGCAATGAGGGTAGCGCCAAGTGGCGCCTTCTTTCTTTCTTCAATGGGACTCCATTGGGCGAAGAACATAGGGAATTGGTATGAAACATCATTGGTCTTCCATCATCTCAACTTTTGTGATGATGATTGGCGACCATTAGGGGCAACGCCAAGTGGCACGCGAAATCTAGGAGAAGAAGACATCCATGACAAGTGCCACTCAAAACCTTTCCCAATGCCATGCAACTATAGGGAAGACCTTTCGCCTACCCCATCCCTTTTCTTTGTTCGGCCGAGTGTGAGCTAAGTGAGAGAAAGAAAGAGAGCTCGAGAGAGTGAGAGAGAAGAGAGAGAGCTCGCGAGGGTGATCAAGCGGCCAAGGGGTGCGACGGGAAGAAGAAGAAGGCGGCTCTGCTAGTCCGAAGAAAAACCAAGAAGAAAAGGTGTCAAGCACGAACCAAGCAAGTTACCGAGGCAAGAAATCCTTCAATTTCATTATAGGATAGTGGTACATTGTAGTTTTGATCCATTAGGGAGTGCATGCACTGTTTAGAGGATTAGGAAAACTGTCCTATGGTCTAATCGGGGACTGCATAGTTGCGGTTCTATTTTGAGAGTAGAAATGGGTCAAGCTAGTGTTATATTGCATATATCTTTAGGGAAAAGTCTTGAGGAGCAAGGCCAAATGTTATATAAGAGGAGTTGTCTCGTTTGATTGGAAGGTATTGGAGAAAATTTCAAGTATAAGGTCGGACTGAGTTCGTTTACTTCGCTGCCTATTCTGTTTTCGCCGAGCCTATGGAGTTAATTCAGTCTATAGTACAAGCCTTCAAGCTTATTGTGGAAGAGTGGACTCAAAATGCCCCTAGGGATACCATGGATGTTTTACTCGGAAGAAGTTGGGACTCGATTTGCATAATGATACCGAGTTGTTTCGGTCTAGGGTAGATTTATTTTCTTTTTCGTTTGACATGCCGACTTAGGTTATGCCAAGCTACATTGCAGTATTTAGAGTATAATCTTGATGAATGGTGTAGGAGGATCATAGGCATGTGGATGTCTATACGAAATTAATAAATTGAGGTAAATGACAAAGCTAGGGCCGAATCTGGATTCTGTGACCTTGCTGTACCTTACCGTCCGATCGTGTAAATTGAGTTGCAATGCATTATCTTGAGTAGTCTAATGAAGTTTCAAGTCTTGATATGAAGGACCTTTAAATGACAAGTCGAGTGAGGAGCAAGGGATGGACTGATCGGTGGCCTCTAAGAAAATATGTATGTTCTGTTTTGATGCAACAATTGGTTCGGCCATGAAGTGTAGTTTCGACTATTTCTTAGACAATGAGTTCCAACTGTGATGCTTTGCTCGATTAATCATTTTGTTATCATATCTCATGGTCATATACTTGTACATTGGCATGCTTAATCGATGGCCTGGCCTTGCTTTATCAATTGCAGAATTGGTAGTGAGAATCTTGTGATTCATGGCTGAGCATGCATTGGCACATGGTGCCGCGCAATATATGATGAGATATGTGGAGCAATTTCTCTTCAGTGCATTGAATTGAGATGACGCCCCTGGGCTGTGTGCGGGGATTTGTACGTGCTTGATAACCCTGTGTTGTGTGTCTGGGTAGAGCCGTACCATGCGTCGAGGATGCCCTAGAGTAAGGGGTCGCTGCAAGCCTTGGGCTTGGCGATGGTTGTGTGAGCGAAGAGCACGTCATTGCATTTCATCATGGCATTTTGCATTTTGGATTCTTGCTTGGTATTGTGAATTGTTATAGTGTCTTGCTCTTAAAGGATTGCCTTATAGTTTGTCCTAAGGACTCGTAGGGCCCCTATGGTGGGATTGAATGTTTTCTTGCTAGCCGTCGTGCTAACCCACGTTTGTGGACATATTTTTCAGATTAGCATCATGGTGACCATCCACAGGCGTTTTGGAGTTCCTATCGATTATGTTTCGTACTATCGTGATATGATACACTTAGACGTTCCGCACTTGAAGTTAGTAGCTCATGTACATACTATGTGGGTCGACGAGGGTGAGCCTGGGTTGACTATTTATCGCTGGCATGCTATTTATATTCGTGAGGGTAATAGGCTGATTGGTCCATTTTCTGAGAGCACTTTTGATGCACCACCTGTGCCTGCCGCTCCAGTAGCTCCTATCGAGCCCGTAGCTCCTGCTGTTCCTGCACTGCCTCCACCTGTAGTCCCTGCCGTTCCTGTTGTCGCTGCTCTTGTTCCTGCTCCAGCACCCGTGCCAGCTGTTTATGTTCCTCCACCCGAGCCTCTTGAGGAGTCCGAGGATGAGGAGATGTTTCCCTCCGACCTGTCTGAGGAGGACTGAGGATTTGGAGTTAGTCTGAGCGACTTTTTGGAGTAGGCGACTGTTGTAGGATGGAGTAGTTTTATTTTGGCCATCCCAGCTTACGCCTGTGTTATCACGACGAGTCATGTCTTTTGTTATATAGTTATGTATGAACTCTTGTGGTCGTGTATGATGCATATATATTATGAAGTTCTAATTCCTATGTTTCGTGTGCATTGTTGGGTTCGCTAAGTTATTATACTATTATGTGGCATGTGGATATTTATTACTATAAGTAATCTCTAATTATCGTTATTAGAGACCTTTGACTGTAAGGTGGCGGTCTGGGACGCCACAGCTCTAATGAGGTGGTATCAGAGCTTAGATTTACCCGGAGTAATAAGGTACGATAGGATTAGGATATTAGGATGCATGCATAAAAGGACAATGCATGTGATTGTTTAATGGCCGTATACTTAGCGATCTTGTTTAGGCCACTCGCAGAGTTTTCCATTGGCAGTGGCAGTGAGATTTATTGAGACAGACTCAATTGAATGTGAATTGATGTGCAGGATCAATAAATCACCATGATGAGGACGAGGGCATCATCCTATGGGGGAAACGATGATGCTAGGGCAGGAGATAGAGTTGAAGGACCTGTTGATCGGACTGATGAAATTCTACAAGCTTTGGCCAATCTTGGTACAGCAATAGGAGCTCAACCACGACAGGCTCCAGCTAGAGCCGATGATGGAACGGAAGAACGACGTCTACAGAAGTTGGTAAAGCGTTTTCCAAAGCTAGAGCCACCGCGATTCACAAGATTAGGAGAACCTTATGAGGCTGAAAAGTGGATAAGGAATATGGAGAAAATTTTTAGGTTGTTCCACTATAATAATGTGGATAGGGTGACCTTGGCTGAATATCTACTGGAAGACAATGCTCAACACCGGTGGGCTGCAAGCAAGAATGTGGTGTTTCCACCAGGAACTGCTGTAACGTGGGAAGCCTTCGTTAATGCTTTCTATGGCCAATACTTTTCTGATTGTGCAAGGGACCAAAAGATTTCTGAGTTTATGAACCTAACTCAAGGCAGCATGACTGTAGTGCAATATGAAGCAAAGTTCTCTGAACTTTCCAGGTTTGCTCCTCAACTGATTAAGACTCAGGAGCGTAGGTGCAAGAGATTCCTGAATGGCCTCAAGATTGAGATACAGAAGCAATTGGCGTCTTTAAGGATCAGGGAGTATACTGAGTTGTATGAGCGAGCTCAGCTAGTAGAACAAGTGTTGTCTAAGGAAAAGAAAGAAGCAGAGCAAAAGGCGGGAAGCAGCCGCGTGGTAACTCAGGGACTGGATAACAAGAGACCCAGATGGTTTGATAGATCTCAAGAGACTCCCTATAAAAGGCGTAACTTTGGAAGATTCCGTGGGGTTGGAAAGAATCGAGCGTTTGGACAAGCTCGAAATCGAGATAGAGTCTGTAACCGCTGTGGTAAGGCTCATGGCAATCTGCCGTGTAATACCGAAAGAGAGTGTTATGGATGTGGACGAGTGGGACACATAGTGAAGGATTGTCCCCAGAAAGGACAGTAAGTCCAGCAGAATCAAGGCAATCGAGCGAAACCCTTTGGAGTACCGCAGAGACCTCCAGCACAAGGCAGAATCCAGGCTATGACTCGAGAGGAAGCAGAAGCTTCTGGGACCACTATAGCAGGTATGATTCCTCTATGTGATAAGGATGCCTATGTGTTATTTGATACTGGAGCAACGCACTCTTTTATATCATCGAAATTTGCTGAGTTGTGTAGACTAAAACCTGAGACACTCGAGGTACCCCTTAGTGTATCCACACCACTGAAGGACAAGATAGTGACTACTCTGATTTGCAAGAGATGTGAAATCGTGATAGGAGGACAGAGTCAGAAAATTGACTTGATAGTCATGGGTTTTTATGATTTTGATGCCATTGTTGGTATGGATTGGCTGCGTGACTTGCGAGCCACCGTAGATTGTTTTAAAAAGGTAATTCGATTTAACCCTCCTAATGAGAACAGTTTCGAGTTTGTGGGGACTGGAAACCGAGCAACTGTACCTTTGGTATCAGCAGTGGAAGCTCATAAACTTCTGGACAATGGATGTCAAGGTTTTCTTGCTAATGTCAAAGAGTTAACCAAGAAGGAAGTCAATATTAACGACGTCCCGGTAGTTCAAGAATTCTTAGATGTCTTCCCCGAAGAATTACCAGGATTACCCCCGAAGCGAGAAGTGGAGTTTACTATTGAATTGGCCCCAGGAACATAGCCTATCTCCAGAGCTCCCTATAGAATGGCTTTGACTGAGCTTAAGGAGTTGAAAGTACAATTGCAGGCATTATTGGATAAAGGATTTATTAGGCCAAGTACTTCACCATGGGGAGCGCCAGTATTATTTGTTAAAAAGAAGGAAGGGTCACTTCGTTTGTGCATTGATTACAGACAACTGAATCAGGCGACCATCAAGAATAGGTATCCTCTACCAAGAATTGATGACCTATTTGACCAACTGTAAGGAGCCTCTGTTTTCTCAAAGATTGATTTAAGGTCAGGCTACCATCAATTAGCGGTTAGAGAAGAAGACATCCCTAAGACTGCTTTTCGAACTAGGTATGGACACTACGAGTTCGTAGTCATGCCGTTTGGACTTACAAATGCCCCAGCCGCATTCATGGATGTAATGAACAGAGTGTTCAAACCCTAACTGGATCAATTTGTGATATTATTCATTGACGATATTTTGGTATATTCCAAGGGACGAAAGGAACATGAGAAACATCTACGGAAGACATTACAAATATTGAGGGAACACCAGTTGTATGCGAAATTCAGTAAGTGTGAATTTTGGTTGGACGAAGTTATATTCCTTGGTCACATGGTGACAGAGAAGGGAATCTCTATCGACCCAGCCAAAATTGAGGCTATTGTAAATTGGCCGCGACCAACTACTGTTACTGAGATACGAAGTTTCCTTGGTCTCGCTGGATATTACCGCAGGTTTGTAGAAGGATTTTCTCGACTTGCGGGACCCTTGACTCAATTGACTCGAAAAGGAGTTAAGTTCGAATGGACAGAGAAGTGTGAACAAGGCTTTCAAGAGCTTAAGAAAAGGTTAACTTCAGCCCCAGTATTAACCATATCGTCAGGACCAGGAGGATATGTGGTGTATAGTGATGCATCTCTTAAAGGATTGGGATGTGCCTTAAAGCAACATGGAAAGGTTGTGGCGTATACTTCAAGACAGTCACGACCTTATGAGTTGAACTACCCGACACACGACTTAGAACTGGCAGCAGTGATCTTCGCATTGAAAATTTGGAGACATCATTTGTATGGGGAGAAATTTCATATTTTCACTGACCACAAAAGTTTAAAGTATCTTTTCTCTCAAAAGGAGTTGAATATGAGGCAAAGAAGATGGATGGAATTACTCAAAGACTATGACTGTGAAATTCTTTACCACCCTGGCAAGGCAAATAAAGTAGCAGATGCTCTGAGTAGGAAGACTACACTCCGTATGGCAAGTCTGATGAGTAAAGAGTGGGAATTATTAGAAGAAGTGTCAAATTCAGACTTTATGGTGGAGTTGGATGAAGTGACTGGCGTGTTTGCCACATTGAGAATCGGGTCCGAATTGGTACAAAGGATCAAAAAATTACAACAGACAAATCTCGAAGTCTCTAAACTTCGACAAGAAACGACAGAGGGCAAAAGGCCAGATTTCTCAATTTCGGAAGAGGGAATTCTTCGTTTTCACGGACGTTTATGTGTGCTGGAAGAGGAAAGACTAAGGAAGGATATTCTGAATGAAACTCATCGAAGCAATTATAGTATTCATCCTGGATGTACAAAGATGTACCGAAATCTCCGACAACATTACTGGTGGAATGGAATGAAGAAAGACATTGCTGAGTTTGTCGCAAGATGGTTGACTTGTCAGCAAGTAAAGGCAGAACATTTGAAGCCTGCTGGTCTGCTCAGACCATTAGACATTCCTGAATGGAAGTGGGAACACATAACGATGGATTTCGTGCAAGGATTACCTAGAACCCCGAAAGGACATGATTCTATCTGGGTAATTGTGGATCGATTGACCAAGTCAGCTCATTTCCTAGCAGTGAGGACGACGTACGCTTTGGAGAAATTGGCTGAATTATATGTACAGACTATAGTGAGACTACATGGAATTCCAGTGAGCATTACCTCATATCGAGATCCAAGATTTACGTCGAAATTTTGGAAAAGCCTACAGGAAGCCATGGGAACTAAACTTCAGTTTAGTACATCTTTTCACCCCCAGACTGACGGACATACAGAAAGAGTTATACAGATCCTCGAGGATATGCTCCGAGCGTGTATTATGGATTTTAAGGGTAACTGGGAAGAGAAATTACATATAGCAGAATTTGCCTACAATAACAGTTACCAGAAGAGCATCGACATGGCACCATTTGAGGCCTTGTATGGACGAAGATGCAGAACGCCTGTATGTTGGGACGAAGTAAGAGAACGAAGGGTCACAGGACCAGAATTGATTCAAATCACGACTGAGGTCGTACATATCATTTGTGGTAAACTGAAAATAGCCCAAAGTCGTCAGAAAAGTTACACGGACAAACGACGAAGACCCTTAGAGTTTGCAGTGGGTGACTATGTGTTTCTGAAAGTCTCGCCACTCATAGGAATATCACGATTTGGAAGGAAAGGGAAACTGAGCCCTAGATACGTCGGACCCTTTGAAATTCTGGAGAAGATAGGAGATTTAGCTTATCGGATAGCCCTACCGCCAAAACTGTCAAATGTACATGATGTGTTTCATGTTTCTATGCTGAGAAAATATCATCCAGATACAGAACATGTATTGGACTATGAGACTATTGAGGTGAGCAAGAAAGGCGAGTACATAGAAAGGCCAGTACGAATCTTGGATCGAAAGGAACAAGTCTTGAGGAACAAGACCATTTGTCTGGTGAAAGTTTTATGGCAATACCATGGTATGGAAGAAGCCACCTGGGAACTTGAAGAGACAATGAGACAACAGCACCCCCACCTGTTTGAAGTTACAGGTCAGTATTAAGATTCTTCACTAGACATGCTGCATTTCATTTTAGTAGGTACTGTAGAAGGTAAATGACCTATTTGTGAGGTACAGAGAAATTGACCCAATCATTTGACCTTTGGATTTAAGAAGATGATAAGCATCTGTTATTAGTCCAAAGGAATGGTTAAAATACAATTTTGGAGCTTTATGACCGCTGACGGCTCAATAGCCGAGTGGCACCCCGGGGGAGTGACATGGTCCGAAAAGTGGTCGATGGATCGAACCACAAGAGGAACGACTGTGCATATTGTAATTGGTACTTGTGAATAAATATAGTACCTGCGACCGACTGTAGAAGAGATTGGTTATATTCTGTAGACTTGACAATGGAGCTAGAAACTTAATTTCGAGGACGAAATTCTTAAAGGGGGTAGAAGATGAGGCATCCCCCATTTATTAGATTCCAAATGACCAGGAATGGTCAAATGGATTTTGAAGTTGACTTTTGACGCAAGGAATTGGAGATAAGAAATCCACTGATGAAGCCCACGAGATAAGGATTTATTTTTTTGAATGATGAGATGGACGATGGAATATTAATCGAGGATTTTATTTCAAGAAGCGACGACCATTGGATTGATCGAGTACCTATAACTCATGAGGATTTTGTACATAGGACCATATGATCAAAATTTCCTAAGCTATATGTGAGAACAAGGATCGGCCTTGAGGACAATGTTCAGTGGCGTTATGAAAATTTCTTAAGCAAGACTAGGTGATCGGCCGTCCAAGTGAGATAGCAAGAAGGGGAAATTTCGAATGCCAATTTCCATTGAGGTTCGGCCATGGAAGAGGAATGGATAAGTGGCCCCAAAAACTCCTATTGGCCGAAGGAGTCCTTGAAGGTGGCGTGAGAAGCAAGACCTAGCATTGGCCGAATATCATGTCAAGGGTTTTGCTAGGACTTTAGGGCAATGAGGGTAGCGCCAAGTGGCACCTTCTTTCTTTCTTCAATGGGACTCCATTGGGCGAAGAACATAGGGAATTGGCATGAAACATCATTGGTCTTCCATCGTCTTAACTTTTGTGATGATGATTGGCGACCATTAGGGGCAACGCCAAGTGGCACGCGAAATCTAGGAGAAGAAGACATCCATGACAAGTGTCACTCAAAACCTTTCCCAATGCCATGCAACTATAGGGAAGACCTTTCGCCTACCCCATCCCTTTTCTTTGTTCGGCCGAGTGTGAGCTAAGTGAGAGAAAGAGAGAGAGCTCAAGAGAGTGAGAGAGAAGAGAGAGAGCTCGAGAGAGTGAGAGAGAAGAGAGAGAGCTCGCAAGGGTGAGCAAGCGGCCAAGGGGTTGCGACGGGAAGAAGAAGAAGGCGGCTCTGCTAGTCCGAAGGAAAACCAAGAAGAAAAGGTGTCAAGCACGAACCAAGCAAGTTACCGAGGCAAGAAATCCTTCAATTTCATTATAGGATAGTGGTACATTGTAGTTTTGATCAATTAGGGAGTGCATGCACGGTTTAGAGGATGAGGAAAACTGTCCTATGGTCTAATCGGGGACTGCATAGTTGCGGTTCTGTTTTGAGAGTAGAAATGGGTCAAGCTAGTGTTATATTGCATATATCTTTGGGGAAAAGTCTTGAGGAGCAAGGCCAAATGTTATATAAGAGGAGTTGTCTCGTTTGATTGGAAGGTATTGGAGAAAATTTCAAGTATAAGGTCGGACTGAGTTCGTTTACTTCGCTGCCTATTCTGTTTTCGCCGAGCCTATGGAGTTAATTTAGTCTATAGTACAAGCCTTCAAGCTTATTGTGGAAGAGTGGACTCAAAATGCCACGAGAGATACCATGGATGTTTTACTCGGAAGAAGTTGGGACTCGATTTGCATAATGATACCGAGTTGTTTCGGTCTAGGGTAGATTTATTTTCTTTTTCGTTCGACATGCCGACTTAGGTTATGCCAAGCTACATTGCAGTATTTAGAGTATAATCTTGATGAATGGTGTAGGAGGATCATAGGCATGTGGACGTCTATACGAAATTAAGAAATTGGGGTAAATGACAAAGCTAGGGCCGAATCTAGATTTTGTGACCTTGCTGTCCCTTACCGTCCGATCGTGTAAATTGAGTTGCAATGCTTTATCTTGAGTAGTCTAATGAAGTGTCAAGTCTTGATAAGAAGGACCTTTAAATGACGAGTCGAGTGAGGAGCAAGGGATGGACTGATCGCTGGCCTCGAAGAAAAGATGTATGTTCTGTTTGATGCAACAATTGGTTCGGCCATGAAGTGTAGTTTCGACAATTTCTTAGACATTGAGTTCTAACTGTGATACTTTGCTCGATTAATCATTTTGTTATCATATCTCATGGTCATATACTTGTACATTGGCATGCTTAATTGATGGCCTGGCCTTGCTTTATCAATTGCAGAATTGATAGTGAGAATCTTGTGATTCATGGCTGAGCATGCATTAGCACATCGTGCCGCGCGATATATGATGAGATATGTGGAGAAATTTCTCTTCAGTGCACTGAATTGAGATGACGCCCCTGGGCTGTGTGCGGGGATTTGTACGTGCTTGATGACCATGTGCTGTGTGTCTGGGTAGTGCCGTACCATGCGTAGAGGACGCCCTGGAGTAAGGGGTCGCTGCAAGCCTTGGGCTTGGCAATGGTTGTGTGAGCGAAGAGCACGTCATTGCATTTCATCATGGCATTTTGCATTTTTGATTCTTGCTTGGTATTGTGAATTGTTATAGTGTCCTGCTCTTAAAGGATTGCCTTATAGTTTGTCCTAAGGACTCGTAAGACCCCTATGGTGGGATTGAATGTTTTCTTGCTAGCCGTCGTGCTAACCCACGTTTGTGGACATATTTTTCAGATTAGCATCATGGTGACCATCCACAGGCGTTTTGGAGTTCCTATCGATTATGATTCGTACTATCGTGATATGATACACTTAGACGTTCCGCACTTGAAGTTAGTAGCTCATGTACATACTATGTAGGTCGACGAGGGTGAGCCTGGGTTGACTATTTATCGCTGGCATGCTATTTATATTCGTGAGGGTAATAGGCTGATTGGTCCGTTTTCTGAGAGAACTTTTGATGCACCACATGTGCCTGCCGCTTCAGTAGCTCTTGTCGAGCCCGTAGCTCCTGCTGTTCCTGCACCGCCTCCACCTGTAGTCCATGTCGTTCCTGTTGTCACTGCTCTTGTTCCTGCTCTAGTACCCGTGCCAGCTGTTTATGTTCCTCCACCCGAGCCTCTTGACGAGTCCGAGGATGAATAGATGTTTCCCTCCGACCTGTCTGAGGAGGACTGAGGATTTGGAGTTAGTCTGAGCGACTTTTTGGAGTAGGCGACTGTTGTAGGATGGAGTAGTTTTATTTTGGCCATCCTAGCTTACGCCTATGTTATCACGACGAGTCATGTCTTTTGTTATATTGTTATGTATGAACTCTTGTGGTCGTGTATGATGCATATATATTATGCAGTTCTAATTCCTATGTTTCGTGTGCATTGTTGGGTTCGCTAAGTTATTATACTATTATGTGGCCTGTAGATATTTATTACTACAAGTAATCTCTAATTATCGTTATTAGAGACCTATGACCGTATGGTGGCGGTCTGGGACGCCACAGAAACCCATTGGGTAGTATGTTTAATTTGCAATGATATCCCTTGAATTGAAAGTAATTTCAATTATGCTCAATTTCAAGGACTAAAAATGCAATTTCAGTATGCAATTTTGCCAAATTCGTGCAATTGAGCAATTTGTACAAACAATTGGGCTAAATTGCAATAAGGGACAGTTAGAATGGATGTCAAGATCCAAGAAAATGCCAAAATTGCAAATTAAAAGACTCGATTGACATTTGTTTCTCAAATTCAATCATATGTGTAACAAATGAACATATACAATTGAATTTGATTTTGGACTTTTTGTGAGGTCACAAAGGCAAGGGATTTAAAATAAAAATATTGGCTATTTTTCCATATTTTTGTGACCTCAAATGTTATTTTTCTTGATTTTTTTAGTATTTTCCTAATTTCTGAAAATATTAAAAAATGAGAAAAATATGAAAAAAAATTTGTCAAAAATGGTTCCTTAGGCTTGGCCAAGGCCACCAAAGTTGATTTTGCAATTTTTAAATTTTTATGGATTTTTTATTATTTTTCAAAATAAAGTTGAAAAAAACTTGGTCAAAAATCAGGTGTCAACAGCTGCCCCTCTTTGAGAGGAATCTCGTGAGAGGTTTTGCTCAAAGACAGGTGACACCTGAGTCTAGACCGACTCTACTAGGAAATATAAAAATGAATCTTGACATCTAATCTTTCTTGTCCCGCTGGTGAATGCTCTGCTCATTTCGTTTCATCTTATGTGAGAGAGAGAGAGGCTGGATAGAGATACTTCACCTGTTACTTACCTGCCTGACGCTCGTGCGGCATGCGCGGTGTATAGCGGGTTCCAGTGGATACCTAGGGACTCGTCTTTTGAGTATCCTAGGGCGGTTAAACTCTAGCATGTATGGTAGGCCGTACCAGAATGTGATTCCTATACTTGACAGGAACCTATGAATGACACACCCAGTCTCTTAGGGATTGTCAGGGTTTTGATCCGTATGGTGGATCAGACCATGAATAGGACTCCTATCTACTATGAACCTATGGATGACGCACCTAGTCTCTTAGAGATTGTCAGGGGTTTTGATCCGAATGGTGGATCAGACCGTGAATAGGACTCATCTCTGCTAGAAACCTATGGATGACGTACCCAATCTCTTAGGGATTGTCGAACATTTTGATCTTTCAGGGGGATCATGCCGAGAATATGACTCGTCTCTGCTAGGAACCTATGGATGACGCACCCAGTCTCTTAGGGATTGTCGAACATTTTGATCCTTCGGGGGGATCAGGCCGATAATAGGACTCCTCTCTGCTAGGAACCTATGGATGACGCACCCAGTCTTTTGGGGATTGTGGAACATTTTGGTCCTATATTCTAAGGAATTAACTAGGATCTATACAAGTTAGGTGTGCCTAACTTTTAGGCTTTACCAAATGAGCTATTCTGGGTTTAAGGATTACCTAGAACCTCACAAAAAGCTGGTTATGAGATTTATCCTTACCTAGAACCTCACAGAAAGCTGGTTCTGAGATTTATCCTTTTGACATGCAAGGTGTTGTTCTGGGATTTGGGGACTCCAAGTATTCTGCAGAAAATTCAAACCCATAAAACTGAAATCTCACACGGGGAGATAATTTCAAATATTGTCCTTTCGACATGGAATGTGACATTTTGGGATCTGGGTACTCCAGACATCCTGTAGAAAGCTCAAACCTGTAAATTCGAATTCTCACAGAGGGGTGATTTCGAAGATTGTCCTTTTGACATTGGAGGTGACATTCTAGGATCTGGGGACTCCAGGTATCATGTAGAAAGCTCAAACCTGTAAATTTGAAATCTCACAGAGGGATGATTTCCAAGATTGTCTTTTTGACATTGGAGGTGATATTCTGGGATCTGGGGACTCCAGGTATCATGTAGAAAGCTCAAACCTGTAAATTCGAAATCTCACAGAGGGATGATTTCGAAGATTGTCCTTTTGACATTGAAGGTGACATTCAAGGATATGGGGACTCCAGGTATCCTGCAGAAAGCTCAAACCTGTAAATTTGAAATCTCACAGAGGGTTGATTTCGAAGATTGTCTTTTTGACATTAGAGGTGACATTCTGGGATCTGGGGACTCCAGGTATCCTGCAGAAAGCTCAAACCTACAAATTTGAAATCTCACAGAGGGATGATTTCGAAGATTGTCCTTTTGACATTGGAGGTGACATTATGAGATCTGGGGACTCCAGGTATCCTGCAGAAAGCTCAAACTTACAAAAAAATTTCATACGAATGTATCTTCCTGAGATATGGGGTTACCAGGGATCCTGCAGGAAAATAAACTTGAAAGCTCTTCTTCACAGAGCAAGGCATCCTTCTGGAATCTGAGGTCACCATGAGTCCTAGACGCTTAGACTTGAGAGTTCATTCCTCATTTGCCAAGATATTAGCCCTCTTGAGGTAATGACTATTATAAGGCAGGTAAAAGGCTTCATTTAAACCTATATAGTTTATATAAAACGGCTTAGGATGTCGGAGGTTATCCAAACATCTCGAAGCATGCAAAGCTGATCATGAATCCTTGTGAGGAAAAATCCTCGGATCGAACAATTTGAAGTTCCCAACCAAAGCTTACTTTCAAGCATTCTATTGGAATATCCATGTCAGAAAGGTCTCCTCACCAATTTTCTGATTTGGTCTTTTCACAATTATAGCACTCGAATTCCCTAATACCCTGTACCTGGGTTTTCGGAGCCGTTCGTAGCGCATACATTTTAGATCAATCGGGGGGTCTTTACTGGACCGTAATGTCGGGCTCGAACATGGTTTTCGAAGGGGGACTCATTTTCTGAGTCAGGTCTTTTAACAAAATTTTCTTCATCTGCTCCGGGCTTACAAGTCAAGAACCCTGCAAAATGAGAAAGAAATAATCTTGCTCGAACTACTTCGAGTTAAGCTTAAGCATTAAACCCTATGCTAATCCAAGTGCTTTAATCAAAAAAGACTTCTCAGGGATGTAACATAGGTAGGATTGGGGACCGAAAGAGGCTTATTTTTGGGCCTAGAATATGTGAAAGGTTTAACATTGGTGATCATCGCAGGTTTGCTGCCGATCTAGTACCTCATAGAGCGCCTTTAGTTTTCGAAGTGCATTGGTAATCTTTGGATAACCCCTTTCTTGGTGTGGCGTCAACATCTGAATGTGACATTATCATATCTCGCTAGTGACCTATACATAGGTATCATGCCGTCTTTTGGCATTTTCAAGATCAAACTCATGATACATAAAGGTACTAATATTTGAACGGGCATTGGCCTTGCTTTTACTAGACAGTTTGCTTTTTCTTGATGCCCAAGGATGTAATTTTTCTTTCACTCTCTTTTTTTAGGTCCCTTCTTTCTCTTTTGGGAGTCAGGATTTTTCAAATGAATGTGCTTGAGGTACAACTTGATTCTCAACACTCAATCATTAGTCTGAGGATTTACATTAATCCTACCTTTCGAATTTTTCGCTCTAGAAGTGGTGTTGCTTCCGTCTTGGAATATGTACTGATCACCAATAGGTTTATGAAATGAATGTACAGGCTCAACTGGGCTGTGCAAAGGGTAAAAGTGTATAGGATAGAGAAACGAATGCTTTTCGTCATGTTAAAGCACTTGAATCACCACAGAAGTTAAAATGACAAGCAACACAAGAAGATTGATGCAAGTCTGAGCAAGAGGATTTCTAACCATTTACCTCTTAACACCGCTGGACGTATCTCCAGTTTGCCCCAATGTGGGGTGGTCCTTGACAAGGGTAAAGAAAGACACCGTCGTTCAAATGGCTATCGATAGTCACCTGTAGTGTTTAGGATAGAGGAATGAATGCCTCCATCTTCCCGATCCATGTAATCGATGCGAAAGGCCCTTGTATCCTCAGATTCAGAGTTTCCTATTCTCACCCTTCCCTCATTTCTCGAGTATATGGGGGACGTGTTTGGATTAGGTTTGCCTCTCATTCAGAGGGATATTCCTGCTAGATAGTCTAAGCAAGCCCTGTTTTTGGAAAAATCAGTTTGTTTTTTTTTTCGGACGTTTCACTCCACAGGGGATTTCAACGATGCTTTGGATCATTTTTTTTATTTTAACAGGTGTGCAATAAATGCAACGAATTCATTTTCAGAAAATAATGTTTATTCCTGAGCCCAAGTATGTGAATGTTCATTCTCTCGTTTTCTTTATCTTACAGGAAGTGAGAGATACTTTACTGTGCTTTTCTTTTGCCATCTTCCATCTTCATTACCCATCCCTGCGTGTAAGACAGAAGAGGCATCCTTGTCAGTGAAAGGTGGTTTAACCTTTGATGGAACAGATACATATCACCTAGGGCTTGGTGTCGAGGTCTCTCCTATCTAGGGTTCCGCTTGAATGAATCCGATCTTGAGTTTGTTTCTTGGAACCCTACAAAAATGAACACATGCTAGTGTATGCGTGGATGCATGATATGCTTATGCAATAATCGTTATGATGATTCGAACTGATTCTGGACAAGCCGTATGACCAAAATTCGATTTTATTTCAAGGGTAATACTTCTTCACTGCATCAGAGTTTACAGGATGCCCTAATACTTCTCCTTCAGAATTTATCAAGATTAATGCTCCTCCTATGAGAATCTTATGGACAATATAGGGGCCTTCATAATTCGGGGTAAATTTGCCTCCCGGATGGACAGTACTTGGCAGAATCTTTCTCACCACCAAGTCGTTTATTTCGAAATTTCTGGTTTTAACTTTTCGATCAAATGACTTGGCCACCCTCTTCTGGTAACTTTGACCATGACAGATTGCTCTGAGACGTTTCTCATCTATCAAATTTAGCTGTTCATATCTGAGCTTGGAGTATTCTGATTCGGAGAGTTTACCCTCTGCTAAGGTCCTTAAAGAGGGGACCTTAACTTCTACAGGCAGGAACGCTTCCATCCCATACACCAGACTGTAGGAAGTTGCTCCTGTAGAGGTCCTAATTGAAGTTCGATATGCCATTAAGGCAAAGGGTAGCCTTTCATGCCAATCCCTGTAGTTTTCTGATGTTTTAGCCAAGATTTTCTTGATGTTTTTATTGGCTGCTTCCACTGCCCCATTCATCTGCGGGCGGTAAGGTGATGAATTCAGATGTCGAATACCAAAGTGATCCAGTACACCATCGACAATCTTGTTGTTCAGGTTGGATCCATTATCCGTGATGATTGCTTGAGGGGTACCATATCGAGAGATGATGTCTCTTTTGATAAATCTTGCCATATTTCTTGCAGTGACATTCTTGTAAGAAGTGGCTTCTATCCATTTTGTAAAGTAATCGATCGCCACCAGGATGAAGCGATGACCATTTGAAGCCGCGGGATTAATGGGCCCTATCATGTCTATTCCCCACATAGAAAAAGGCCAAACCTCAGACATTTGACGTAATTCATTCCGGGGTGCATTAATCTTATCGCCATATATTTGGCATTGGTGGCATGACCTGACATGCTGACAGCAGTCTGATTCGATGGTCATCCAATAATAGCCAAGCCGCATGATCTTCCTAGCGAAAAGGTGGCCGTTCATGTGAGGCCCACATATACCTTCATGGATCTCCTTCATGAGAATATTTGCTTCTTTGGCATCTATACACATCAACAGAGTAGAGTCAAATGACCTTTTGTACAGTATTTGTCCATTGAGGAAGAATTTGCTGGCTATCTTGGTTATGTATCTCCGGTCTCTTAGCTGACATCCTTCAGGAAACTCCCTTTTTGAGAGATAATTCTTGATGTCGTAATATCATGGCTCTCCGTCAAATTCCTCTTCGATTAGCATACAATAAGCTGGCTTTTTAACTATGCTGATCCTTAGGGGTTCTATTTCCAACCCATCAGTTATTTGTAACATTGAGGCCAGGGTTGCTAGCGCGTCTGCAAATTAATTGTGAGACCTCGATAGGTACTCGAATGACACTTCTTCGAACTTAAGTGTCAATTTTTCAAGGTATTCGTGATAAGGGATGAGCTTTGCGTCCTTGGTCTTTCACTCTCCTTGTGTCTGCAAAATGATGAGTATGGAATCTCCATAAACCTGCAGCTTAGGTATTCCCATGGAAATGGCCAATCGCAAGCCTAGAATGCATGCCTCGTATTCCGAGATATTATTGGTGCAATGGAAGGTCATCTTCGCTGCAACAGGATAATGTTGATCATCATGGGATATCAGTACTGCCCCAGTGCCTGCTCCTGATATATTAACAGCACCATCGAAATACATGACCCACTTATCCTCTGCTAAGTTCAGAATTTGATCTTCTGCCTTTATCGTTTTAGAAGGCTCACCGTTTGACGAGTTTTCTGCCAACATGTCAGCTATAGCTCTCCCTTTTACTAATTTTTGTGGAGAACATTTGATGTCAAATTCAGATAACATCGCCTGCCATTTTGCTAATTTCCTAATTAAGGCGGGTTTCTCCAGGAGGTATTTGACGGGATCGTTTCCTGTTATGAGCTGAATGTGGTGATGTAGGGTATACTGCCTCAATCTACGAAGCACACTTACTGTTGCTACACAAGCCCTTTCAACTGGTATGTATTTTGCTTCAGATGACGTGAACTTCTTACTTAAGTAATAGATGGCTCTTTCTTTATCATCTATCGGGCCTGTTTGGGCAAGCAAGACTCCTAAAGATTCCTGATGTATAGTCAGATACAAGGTCAACGGGTGACCTGGAATTGGTGGCACAAGTACTGGCGGAGTGACTAGATAGTTCTTAATCTTTTGGAATGCCTGACTGTATTCTACGTCCCATGTCACTCTCGCGCCCTTCTTGAGTAATTTGAAGATTGATTTAGCCATATCAGACAGCTGATTGATAAATCTGGCAATATAGTTCAGTCACCCCAAAAGGCTTCTTATTTCTTTTACTGTGGAGGGAGTTGCCAGATCATTGATGGCTTGAATCTTTGAAGGATCAATCTCAATGCCCCTGTTACTGACCATGAATCCGAGAAGTTTCCCAGATTTCACCCCAAATACACATTTGTTAGGGTTTAACTTCAACTTATATTTGCGCAAACGCTCAAATAATTTTCTTAACACCTGTATGTGATCCTGCCCCTTCTTGGATTTGGTGATCATGTCATCGACAATTTACTTCAATTTCTTTGTGGATCATATCATGGAATAATGTGACCATAGCCTTCTTATAGGTGGCCCCTGCGTTTTTTAATCCAAATGGCATAACCTTGTAGCAAAAGTTTCCCCAGGGTGTGGTAAAAGCAGTCTTTGGTTTGTCTTCCTATTTCATGAAGATTTGGTTGTATCCCGAGAATCCATCCATGAATGAGAATAATTCATACCCTGCCGTACTATCCACCAATATATCAATGTGAGGTAGTGGAAAATCATCTTTTGGGCTTGCTCTATTCAGATCTCGGTAATCCATGCAGATCCGAACTCTACCACGCTTCTTCATAACGGAGACTATATTTGCAATCCAGTCCGAATATGGGATAGCTTCAATAAAGCCTACCTTGAGAAGTTTCATGACTTCCTCCTTAATTTTGTCTTCCAACTCAGCCTTCATCCGTCTGCTACCTTGCCTGACAGGTTTAACACTAGGATCCGTGGGTAATGCATGCTCCACAATCTTAGGATCCAGTCCTGGCATATCAGCGTAAGACCATGCAAGGACATCTTGATATTCTTTCAGTAATTCAGTGAACTCGAGTCTTTCATCTCGGGATAAATGTCTGTCGATCTTGACCTCTTTGATATTCACGGTATCTCCCAAATTAACAATAATCGGTTCTTCTGAAGTAGGAGGCATCGATTCCTCAAAGGCATTCCATTCTCTGCGGATAGACGCATAACATTCATCCTCCTCTTCCTCAATGTTATAGGAACAGTCGATGTGATGGTCCGAATCGCCTAATAACCTAGTATGTATGTTTGTGATGATATGCCTAAAATGTCATGAGCATGGTTAGTTCGTACTCCATAAAAATGACATGCATGATTGTGGAAAGTCTTTTCAAAAGAGTTTTCGAAATAAGTATAGGCCTAGACGAGACTAATCCTCATGTCATTGGACATCCTGGCCCCGTGGAAATCTTTTGGAAATTTAGGAATCATATGGCAAATCAGGCCTCAAGCTTCTGTGCGGAAGACTAGCATCATCATCAGGCTGATTCGTGGTTCCATATGCCCTTAACAAAACTCGTGTGATTTTATTGAATGCAAAATGGACCGCATTACAAGCTACGCTGTTTGGACCAACGGCCAGAGATCCAAAGGCGTTTTTCTTATATCTATAACCAAGAGTGAAAATGCAAAGAAATGTAGAAAGTTCTAAGTGTAGTATTTAAAGAAGGAGATAAGCTTCTTTACTCAGAGGAAGTGGCTTTGTCATCCAACCACTCTATGATGACATTCACAAAGTCATCTTTGATAAAAGGATTTGTCAGATCCGGTTCTGTTGATGGACTGATGTCCTCTTTAGACAGCCATTTGGAGTTCTAGTTGAAGTGGGCATTTAAAAGATTATTGAATATCTGAGACTTGCCTTTCCAAGTTGGAGAACCGATGAATGAATCTTTCGGGTGGTTTTGGCCTCCATGGCGTCCCAGGCTTTTGCCTCGGCCTCGGCCTATTGCCTTCGGGGCAGATTTGCCCATATGATCTTTCTGGTACCCCAAGCCCATTCTATGCTGGTTGGCTTTTAACTGCAGAGGGGTATTTATTCCTTGACCGTGTTTACCCAGGCCTTCTCCGGGGTTGAATCCATATGCCAGTAGCATCTTAGTTGGTAAAAGATAGGTTTCAGAAACGTATGGAGCCCTCAATATTGTCCCTACAGGAGTGTGTACCGTCGCTACTATCTCTAGGGAATGGTAGCTTGCTTCCACCTTAACTTCAGGTTCAATGTAGGGAATAGCGCTACTCTGATATGTTTGGAGGTTGACTTCCCCGTGTACTGTAATTACCTTTCCATCTACCACAAAGCGCACTTTCTGATGCAAGCTGGACGGTACAGCTCCTGCTACATGGATCCAGGGTCTTCCCAACAAGAACTCGAATGCACTAGGCAGATCCATTACTTGAAAGTTTATGGAGAATTTTGTTGGGCCGATGCATACGTCGAGCTCAATCTCGCCTACCACAGTCTTCTTCATTCCATCGAAAGCTCTCACGGCTGTTCTGGAAGTCTTAATCGTTTCCTCATTGATTCCCAACCTTCTCAGAGTAGCCAAAGGGCAAATGTTGAAGGCTGATCCGTTGTCGATTAGTACGTGCACCACTCTTTTCCTGTTACATTGCGTGGAGATATATAAGGCCTTGTTGTGCCCTCTTCCTTCCATGGGGAAGTCTTCATCAGAGAAGTTCAATTGGTCTTTTAAAAGGATCACCCCTACAAAGTCCCCTAATTGCACCTCATTAATTGTTTCAGGGACATGTACTTCGTTGAGTATCTTCAACAGTGCGTTCTTGTGCTTCTTTGAGTTGTTGAATAGATCCAGTAAGGATATTTGAGCTGGCATCTTTCTCAGCTGCTCTATTATTTCAAACCCACTAGTCTTAATGATCGACATGAGCTTTTCTACGTCTTCCTTCGAGACCTCCTTCTTTTCGAATTTGCCTTCCCTAGGGGCATAAAATCATCCAGATCTCATTACTGCATCCACTTCCTTTGTCCCATAGTCCCAGTGGACTGCTTTAAGATCATACTCTTCTACTGGAGGGACTTTTATGGTTACCATCGTCGGGCCAAATTCCTCTGGTTTAGCTGTATCATCTGCCCCCTCTTTTGGCAATCGGATCACAACAGGTTTGATCAGGCAATCTTCCACCCTACTCAGGCTATCCAGTTCTTCTAATCGTATTACTACGGTCGTAGCGGCTTCAATCATCGATACGATGTCATCAAAGTCTTTTGTAGAAAGCTTTTCTATGTCATTCGAGGTTTCTGGTCGAGCAGGATTATCTGTCTGGTATGATATCCTCAATTTTCTGATAAAAGCTTGGAGGGGCCGCATATTTTACTTTAAAGTTGTACCCGCCAGAATCTTGACCGAGGTTGTCTACAATTTCACCCGTTTCAAGTGCGTCGGCTATGAATCTGCGATCTGCTAGACTTCGCCTTTTGGCTTCCAGTTCGTCCCCTTCGAATTTCTCTTCTAGCTCCATGATCGACCCAAAGTTGTCTACCAGATCCTTATGTGGGATGTCCCACGTGCTACCCTGCTCAGTTTTGATCACGAAATGGCTTCCTCCCAAAGATAGAGTAGCTTTGACTCCTTCGAATCCTTCATTAGTAATATCGGACATTATTCCTAAGCTCATCATCCTGGCGATACATAGCTTCTTTACGTCCACAGGGATCTCCCCTCCTTTTGGGTATGACGAAGCGATGACCAGAAGGTCGGTGAGTTTAGAAATGTTTACCTTCAGTTTGAGGTGGTCTCCCTCCTCTTCAGTGAATATTGCTCCTATTGCTTGATGATGAGGGAGTGGGTTTTCTTGCACATTTGGAGCCATGTTGTCAAACTTCAGAATCTGACTGTCAATCAGAGCTTGCACCTTCAGCTTAAGGATATAGCAATTATCCACATTGTGTCCCCTTTCGCCCATATGGTAGACACAGGTCTAGCTCTCGTCAAAGCCAGGATATTTAACAGGGTTTGTCCTAGGTGGTTTCTTTGCCACCAGGTGCTGCTCTAGCAGCATCGGGATCAACTTGGATAAAGGCCTCGGGAGCTGAGAGAACTGCTTTTGGGGTTGCCTTCTTCTAGGTTCTTGCACTTTCAGCGCCGACCACGACGATCCTCCTTTGGTCTGATTAGAATTGCCAAACGGTTTGGGCTTATGGGGGTCTGGTACGAATGCTATGTCGAGTTCGGCCTCTCCCTCCTTCTTTAAGGGATACTGTTTCCTAGTAGAAGTTTCATGAGGCCTCCTTTCTCTTAAGGCCCATTCTAGCCTTTCAGCCACCTTAATCAAGTGTGCAAATGTTTGACATCCGGAGGTGTTCAATCTGTCGAAGTTTTCGTAGGGGAGTGCCTTTAGGAATAAGTTAATCAGCTCCTCCTCTGTGATTGATGGCTTTACCTGGGTAGCCAAAGCTCGCCATCTCTGGGCATATGTTCTGATTAATTCACCTCTTGCCTTCGAGGTTCGTAGAAGGTCTTCCCTCGTTGGGGCTGTAGTCGTATTGAACTTATACTGTCTGAGGAAGTCTTCTGCCATATCTTCCCACCCATCATAATCATCGAGGTCCAATTCAATGAACCATGCCAGAACAGCACCAGCAAGACTTTCTTGGAATGTATTCATCAGCAGCGGAATATAATCCAAATAGTGCGCCATTTTGCGCAGGTAATACTTGAGGTGAGCGCGTGGACAGCCTGTCCCGTTATATTTCCTCACGAAGTCCGGTTCCTTGTAGTCGGGAGGGGTCTCCACTTTGGCGAAGGGAGATATCTTGTCAAAGCGGGCTAATTCATAGCCCTGGCTGCTTAAGCATTCTTCGATCTTGGCTAATCTTTTAACCTCTACTTCAGTTTTCGCAGTCTGTTTCCCTTTCTCCTCCTTCTCGATGTTGATAATAACAGGGGAGCCTTTTTGTTGTGACTGGATGTTTGGCTCACGGATGTCCTCCTCCGTACGTTGAGTATATCTCGTCGCCTCCTTATCTGCTGTATCAGGTACAAAAGAAGGACCTGAGTTGCTTTGGTTAGGAGCCATCGTCTGCTGGGCTTGGGTGACTTCTAGCATTGCCTTAATATCGGCCATCATAGTCGCCAGAGCGATCATCTAAGATTCCAACATGCCTACACGCGGGGTCATCTCTTGTTGTTCCATTCTTGCCTTAAGCTGGGTGCGGAAACGATGCGTCAGCAATTCCGCGATGAAAGAAAGCCTATTTTTTAAAAAAGAATTCTCGTGAGTATTTCTTTGGTATTAATCAAGAGAAGGTACTTTATTCTTTTAATTGCATGTTTTCTATTGGTGAATGAGAAAAATGACTAACTTGCGAGCCTTAGTCTCACGTGGGTAATTCTCTTAATCATACCCCAAAGAAAATTCATGAAATTAAAAGAAGTGTAATTCTTGACGATAGTTTTTATGTGTTCGCAAAACATGTCTACATTCATGCTTATGCATAAAATAACATACAGTACAAGTGAATATGCATGAAAAGGCGCCACAATGTTTGCTTATTTTACACTTGACGGAATGGTCTTATTCAAGTCTAGGACGCTTGAGGCCTAAGGTGTCCTCATCATCCCAGTATGGATTTTCCTCTTCAGTCTGGGACTCCTCATCCTCTGAACATGACAGCGGTCCCATGTCTTCGGGTACGTACGGCTCTATTCCAAGTACGTACGGTACGATGTATTCGGGTACATAGGGCTCGACAAGGCTCCGTCTGGATGCTTTAAAGTGCTGAATGTATTATGTAGTGGCCCTATGAATGTTCTCTTCGCGAGTCATGTTTTCTGGCCAACTTATTTCTTCGGCCTTAGAATTCTTCAAAGAGTGTATGATGAATGCCACCTTGGCTTCAAACTGTTTCTTCTCTTCCTCTATGAGGGTCTTACTTGGTATGTCAAAAGAAAAGATACCAGGTCGTGGTGGAGAAGGGATCTCTTGTAGTGCCCCAAACTGTCGGATAACCCTCTTCGGATAGTATGCGAAAGCGCCCGTGAATCCTAGCAAGGGGACTGGATCTTTGTCATTGCAGGGCAATCTGACTTTGCCCAGCGTTGGCAACCTTAGCCGCCATCGGAGTTGTTCGGGCTTTAGAGTTCTAAGGAATTCTTTCCATTTTTTAAAGTTGAACTTAAGAATACGTGTATGGGTTCTGACAAAGGTTTTAAGAGGATGAGCATCGGGGTTGATCTCGATGAAACCCATGCGGATATGGAATTGCCTGATATGAGATGTGAACCACAGATACAGAAGATCACTAGAGGCTCTAAAGATTCCTTTCTTGTTTTTCTTGAAGTGATTTAGGGAAAGAAAGGTCTCAGCAAGGATCATGTTTGAGTAATCCCACCCACAACAGACTTGTCTGACTACAACGGCCATAATAGGATCGAAGGTGACAAATGAAATCGGGAATAGCACGAAGCTAAAGAAGGCCAATACAAAGGCTCTACCTGATTTAGTCCCTTTAGCGGCAAGGAGGAAGGATAGTGAAATTTGCCCAGAATTACTTTTGGCATCTGCCTTGACTTCGTTAAGGTTTGTGTCAGGGAATTCAGCTAACTGACTCAATGGTTCAAACCCTATGGGAGGTTGGACTAACGAGTGAGTAAATTCAACTCCGATGACGGCGCTGTACTCTTTGATGGTGGCGGTAACCTCCAACCCTTCCATGCAGAATGTAGCAGTAGTGGGATCCCAGTAGAGTGCTATGGCTTGAAGAAAGCAGGTGGACACTCAATCTTCAGCAGATCCAATAGATATCCCAATCGTGATTTGGCATACTTCTGGCTGACTTCACCCATGCTATCCCACCACGATTGGAGTTAGGCCCGAGGAATTTTGAACACTCGAATATCATTCTTTCCCATCAAGTCTAAAATATACAAATGATTTTGAAAAGTCAATCGTCAAAAATTACTTTAAATGTGCGATTATGCAGATGCCATGAAGTATGCATGGGCTGACTTAATTGCATATTTCAATTTGAAGAAATGAAAATTAGGACCTTTTTCAAGTCTCGAAGGCCTGACTTAAAGCCTAATTTGAATTTCAGGGAAGTGAATTATGCAATTTAGTCAGGTTCACTCCAGTGACTAAGGGAAACAACAATGTCACATTCCATTGGTCAATACATCAAATGAACAGAGTGGAATGAATTTCTTATTACAATCAAGACGCCTAATGAAAGAAAGGTGAATGGAGACTTCTTAAACAATGAAGCCATAAAAGGCCGATGGAATATGAGAATCTACGTCACCCTTTTCCTAGAGGTCTACCCTTCTTCACAATAATAGTCAGTCGGGAATCCTCCTCCAGTCGAGTGTGAGGGGTTGTCTTCAGTGGATTGATCAAGATCTCTTAGCTCATCTGGCCATTCTCTAGTCCATGGTACAATGACTTCAGGAGTCTTCTCGCGTCTCACCTTCTCGAGTGTGATACGCTTCGACTTTGTCTTGATTGCGGGGCATCTTCTCTTTCCCCAAAAAGTGATCCTGGGTATGTCTTATTTAGCCTGTCGTTCGGCCTTCCGACGGGCGTATGCCTCCCTAGCCAGGCGGTTGTGATGTTGCCTCTGCATTTCTAAGTAACTCTCAAGCATATGATCTCTTTGTCACTTGAATCTTGAGGTTGTCGACGTAGTAGCGGGTTTGACAATCTTCCGCATATCCTAGCTTACGTCCAGTCAGCTCTCGACCATGCACGAATCTAGTGAAGTGCAGCCTTGTGTTCGGTTCAGGGGGAGTAACTTTCCTTAGGTACTCGAAGGTTACCAACTCTGTCGAACTCTTAGGAAACAGCGACATCCTACCCCTTATCATCGTTATTTCAATTAGTCACTTGGGTGATTTTCATGATGTATGCAAATGCATGTATATGTATGCAATGTACGAGTCATACTATAAAACAAGGAGTAGTAAAGTACATTAAAAATAAATGCCTTACCAACCAAACTTGGGGATGTGGAAATGTTCCCTTGTAACCATGGGCGGTTTTAGGTATACCAACCATCCATAGACATGCGCAAGAGACAAATGGGTATACTCTAGAAGTCGAAAATCAGGTGAGGAACCTACGGCTCAGGCTCCCACGATCCACATGAGGCAGATTCCTCCCCAAGGGTACCTACCCAAGAGGGTTAGATATCACCAATGCGGATTGTGAGCGGGAACGAATACGAAAGCCTCAAGTGCCATCAAACACAAGATCCTTTCGCACCATTTCCCTATCTAAGGTAACCTAAGGGTGGTTGCAGTCGGGGTTTGACCGCCAGTGTGTGCGATGTGTCGTGATCGTCACAATGCAAGGTCATACACAGCAGTTTGTATCAAAACACCGCTTCAGTATGTACATAAAATAAACATACATTCCCAACTCCAACCTGTAGGAAAAATGTCAACAATCACTCCACCCCTTATTTCTCCAATCTGCAAAAACATCTAACACAGTGGTTAGCGTACGTACCTCACCTTCGAGAGCATCTGCAGAAAATAAGGTAAGATAAACCAAACAAATTTTTAATCGGCTCAAGTCCTATAGTCTGCGAAACCAGAGATTTTGGTTTGGAAGACGTCCCCAACGGAGTCGCCAGTCTGTCGCGACCCTCTCGAGCGCTATTTGGTTAGCGAGGGTTAATGGGCCGCCCAATCGTCGCCTGATCGGACGCGGGCCTCTCCCAAGGTCCATTACCCAAATCGTAACGGCTTGATATACGTGGTCGACCTTCAGAGTGGTCTAGTGACATGTGATATGTGTACATGCCAAGGAGTCGCCACCAATCGTTTTGGGGAGGGTACAATTGGAAACCCTATCAAATAGTTGGGAGCGATCCATTCGATTCTGCAGAAACCAGAGAAGTGGGATCGGGGACTTAGTTACGCCAACTATTAGAGTTGACGCCCTTTCGGTACCTAAGCTGAATGGTTTATCTTATTCTAGGATTTCATACAGAGGAGTGGGGTTCAGATCCTAAATCTAGGAGTTCATGCAGATGGGAATGACTACCCTATCACTCACAATCCAGGAAAATAAAAGCGCAAATCAAGGATCCATAGCATGTGGATAAATCACATGAAATTAGCATGGCATCCCTAATGAGGCCCTATTAGCCTAGAGAAGTCTCAATTAAGGATTAGAAGTGATTTGACATGATTTGCCCATGAGGGGCAGAATCGTAATTTTGAACAATTAAGGGATGATTCGCCTTGAAAGGGAAAATTTGTCATTTTAGATGAATTGGGAAGTCAAAAGACGGGGGGAAGTCAACCTATTTCCTATTTTTCGGGAATTTCTAGGATTTTTTGGAATTTAAAAGTGATTTTACCCTTAGAGGGGTAAAATCGTCATTTTGGACAAAGACGAGGGTTGAAAATCTTAAATTTTAGGATTGGTCAGCAACCTGACCCAAATCCTATTTTTAAGCAATTTCCAAAAATTCAATTGGAACAGGAAAGGCGACTTACCCTTTGAGGGGTAAAATCGTCATTTCAGGGAAAATGATGAGATTTGAAAACCCTCGCAGAAGGACTTGCCACCTTACTGGCCCTATCCTAATCTAGGCATTTTCGACCTATCTCAAAATACAAAGCATGGACGAATTACCCCTAAAGGGTATAATCGTCGATTATTGGAAGAACGGATAAGAAACCCCAAAAATAGGGTTGACCAGTTGTCTGTGGCCAATCCTCGATTTTTGGGGGTTTCTGGAGTGTCTAGGATTTTTTCACATTTTTTTCACATTTTTTTGGAATTGTCTAGCATTTTTTAGGATTTTCTAGGATTTTTTATTTTTTATTTTTATTTTTGAAATCATTTTTCGATTTTTTATTTAAAAAAGAAATATTTTGGACCGGGTCGACCCAACCCACTCGGGCCGGAACCCGGCCCAGACCCGGACTCGCGAAACCAAACACGCCAAAACGACGCCGTTTCTACGTTTTTGATTTTCAAATTATTCGGAATTAATCCGACGGCCAACACTGAACCGCGTGGCTAATCCACGATCGTTGGCTCTGATTACTAAATCCTATTGCTCAAATTGATTAGAGACTTGACCGGAACCGTCCGATTGACCTATTAAGACCTACGGCCACGATTAGAACATGGGATTTGATCAGGACCGTCTATTCTCACTTACCCAAAACGACGTCGCCTAGTCCTCTATCAAAACGGCACCATTTGTTGTTCTAATTGATTTTTTCGATTAAAACCATTTTCAGTTAATACTATTTATTAATCGGACGGCTATTATTTATTTAACGCGATTAACCTAGACCATCCGATCTAACGCTGACCCGCCCTAACTGACTAACGGTCGAGCTGACTCGACATCCAAGTGGACCAATGGCAGACTGCCACCTAAGCTTTGACCGGCTGACCGCACCACGTCAGCTTCGTCTTCAACCTTTCGACCCCGGCGAAATGGACGGCTGAGGAACTCCAGCGACGATCCGACGGTGGATTCTCGATGAAATTATGCGAGACCAACGGCAATCGACTCGCGATCGTCTCTAGTATAACATATCTAGGAATCGCAGCACCTCATTCACTAAATCACGAGTATCAAGCATAGTGCCAAGTACGGCCATGGGAGTTCGATCGCTCGATTAACACAAAATCATTACAATTCCATCACAGGATAGCATCAATTGATGTTCATGAGACTTACCTCGAGCTCCGATTGAGCTCGCACGGCCCAAATTTGGCTGGGTAACTATGGACGACGGTCGACAATATAGGCTATGTTTGAAGACTCGATTCGAGATATTCGGGCGAAATCGATGCAAAATGAAGATGCAATGATGGTCAGTGATATCCAAGGAATGAAACGTACACAGGAATCGCAAGAATTGAAATCGAAATCGAAATCAAGGTTCGCCATTGGAGACCAGAGCTTAAGCTCGAAGTTCGGGATTACCTATTCTGGGAGTTTTGGGCTGCGCGATCGATGGCGATTGCTTCCTGGGGGCTTGACCGTCTTCCTGTCATCCTTGAGGAGCTTCGGTTTGGCCTAAGAAGGCCTGACCAGTGCTCTGCAAATCCGAGCTCTACCCTCGACAATGGCGATGGAGGGGAGCTCTCTCTCTCTGTTGTTCTCTCTCTTTCTCTTGATTCTGTTTTTTCCTCTTCAACTGAATTCACCCCCCCTTTTGCTTCGCGAAGGTTTGTTAGCTTATATACCTGTTTCGAATTTTGGCACGGAGCGGAGGGAACTAACAGACTTGAATCGCACGTGTAGCCACGTGATTTCAGGTCCAAACGGCGTCGGGGAGAGTGGGGATTCCGTTTAGCTTCGTTTGGTCCTCCGACGGGTCTCATCCTACGCGATTTGGCACGGATTTGGCCTGCGTTTGACGTTTGTTGACTTTTGCAGGCGTGCAGGTTTGACTGACCTCGCCGGAGTTCGTCCGGCGGCCATTTGCCTCGCGGCCGGTCTTGATTGAAAGTTATTGAAGTGAGGAACAAAACGCCTCCCTTTTCAATTAGTCGCGAATTGCCCTTCAATTTCTTGATCAAAATCAGCTCAGGACAGTTCATTTGCGCGAGGAAGAAGATGGCACTGTAGCAAACCGGTTCGACCGGTCCGACCGGCGGTCTGACTGGTATGAACTGGTTCCGAATTAGATTTTTCAAAATTAAACCCAAATTAGTAGGAAATTTTTACAATTGAACCTCATAATCGAATCTAGGGCATGAATTCTATCAAAAAATGTGATTTTGTCCAAAAGTTCATATCAATTTCAACAAAACCCCAAATTTCCATTTAATTGCAAATTGGGAAATTATGCAATTGAAGGTTCAAATGATCAAATTGGGTCAAATTACCTGTGCCAATCGATTCAAAATGGTGAAACGCATTGGGCAGTATGTTTAATTTGCAATGATAGCCCTTGAATTGAAAGCAATTTCAATTATGCTCAATTTCAAGGACTAAAAATGCAATTTCAGTATGCAACTTTGTCAAATTCGTGCAATTGAGCAATTTGTGCAAACAATTGGGCTAAATTGCAATAAGGGACAGTTAGAATGGATGTCAAGATCCTAGAAAATTCCAAAATTACAAATTAAAAGACTCGATTGACATTTGTTTCTCAAATTCAATCATATGTGTAACAAAGGAACATATACAATTGAATTTTATTTTGGACTTTTTGTGAGGTTAAAACGACAAGGGATTTAAAAGAAAAATATTGGCTATTTTTCCATATTTTTGTGACCTCAAATGTTATTTTTCTTGATTTTTTTAGTATTTTCCTAATTTTTGAAAATATTAAAAAATGCGAAAAATATGAAAAAAAAAAAAATTGGTCAAAAATGGTTCCTTAGGCTTGGCCAAGGCCACCAAAGTTGATTTTGCAATTGTTTGACTTTTTATGGATTTTTTATGATTTTTCAAAATAAAGCTGAAAAAGACTTGGTCAAAAATCAAGTGTCAACAATATCTTAATTCTTCCCCTTACCGCCCACAAATGAATAGGGCATTAGAAGCGGCTAACAAGAATATCAAAAAGATCCTGGCTAAGACTATAGAGAATTATAAGGATTGGCATGAAAGGCTACTCTTTGCCTTGATGGCGTATCGAACTTCAATCAGAACTTCTACGGGGACAACTCCTTATGCTCTGGTGTATGGGATGGAAGCTGTCCTGCCCATAGAGGTCAAGGTTCCTTCTTTGAGAATCTTATCAAAGGCTAAACTCTCTGAAACAGAGTATTGCAAACACAGATATGAACAGCTGAATCTGATAGACGAGAAACGTCTTAGAGCAATCTGTCATGGCCAAGGTTACCATAAGAGGGTGGTCAAGTCATTTAATCGGAAAGTTAGAGCCAGAAGTTTTGAGGTGGATGATCTGGTGGTAAAGAAGACTCTGCCAAATACTGTCTATCCGGGAGGTAAGTTTACCCCGAATTACGAAGGCCCTTATATTGTCAGGAAAATTCTCACATGAGGAGCATTAATTCTTGTAAATTCTGAAGGAGAAGAATTGGGGGACCCTATAAATTCAAATGCTGTGAAGAAGTATTATCCTTGAAATAAATCAGATATTGATCATGTGACTTGTCCCGAAACGATCCGAATCGCCGTGACGATCATTACATAAGCATATCATGCATCCATTCATACATTGGCATGTGTTTTGTTTTACAGGATTCCGAGAAGTAGACTCAGAATCGGATTCATTCAAATGGAACCCTAGGCAAAAAGGTCCTTGACATCAAGAACCAGGTGATATGTATCTGTTCTATCAAGAGTTATACCATCTATCACTCATAGGAATGTCCATTCTGTTTACATGCAGGAATACCTAATGAAGACAGAAGACGGCAAAGGAGAAACGCTGTAAAGTTTCTCACCCCATGTAAGATAAAAGGACCAGGAGAATGAACATTCATATGGTCAAACTTAGGAATAAACCTCGCTTTCGAAAAATGAATTCCTAACACTTAGTACACACATGTCAGGACTGAAGGTTATCCAAGCATAGTCAAAGTGTACAGAATGCATCATTAAAATCCCATGCAGAATGAAATGCCTGGAAAAAAATAAAGTGATTTTTCCAAAGCAAGGGTTATTTAGGCTATCTAGTAGGAATGTTCCTTCATGTAAGGGGCAAACCTAAATCCAAACACATCCTACACATACTCGAGGGATGAGGGAGGTATGAGAATAGAAAAGCCTGAACCTGAGGATATAAGGGCCTTTCGCATCGATTACATGGATTGGGATAACAGAGGCATTCATTCTTCTCCATAAACACTACAGGTGATCATTAGCAAAACCTTTGAGCGGTGGTTTTCATTTCTAAACCCTGTCAAGAGTCGCCCCGCATTGGGGTTACACAGAAGCCGTCTAGTGGCATGAACAGGTAAATGGTTAGAAATCTTTTTGCTCGAACTAACATCAATCTTCGTGTATTGATATGTATTAATCTAGGGGCCTTAGGATGACGGAGAGATGTTCATTTCTCTACCCTACTCACTTATATCCATTGTATAACCAATTTGAGCCTGCACATTTGTTTCATATACCCTCATTGCTGATCATTGTGCGGCCTCAAGGTAAAAATGGCCAAAATACTTATGGACAGAAAAGTTCGAAAGTGAGAATTACATAAGGATCTCAAGCTGAGGTATTCAAAACAGAATGAGGCTCAGGCCACACACCTCGCTAGGTGAGCAAAGATCCTAGTTCCTAGGTAAAGTTAAGGAAAAGGCGGGATCGAAAGAGAGAAAAAGCTGAATTCCTATGTATTAAGGAAAGAAACCAAAAGTCTGACAAGAACGTGGCAGATCTTCACCAATAGGCTGGAAGATCATAAAGAAAAATCTTAGGGACGCCAAGGGATTACTAGATATCTCGACCCCCCAAATTCTGAGATGAAGAAGAACCTTCAGAAATTGTGTGACAAGAAGCTACCCTTCAAATTGAATTGTAGCCAACTGCCAAAACGGCGAGCAGTGTCTTTCAAAGGATAGACTCATCCTCAAGACGCGTAATCGCAAGGAGACTAAAGGCGTCCTTCAAAGAATTATCAATCCGGGGTGGAACAGAGGACTGATCGGCAATGATCACTAATGTCAAACCCTTCGTGATTCCGGGCCAAAAACAAGCCTTTTTCGGTCCCCAATCCTACCACGTTACAACCCTTTGCAGTCTTTTTCGACTAAGACGCCTAGGTTGATATGTACTTTAGCTTGAAGAGGTACGAGCAAGATTATTTCTCTCTCATTTTTGCAGGGTTCTTGACTTATAAACCCGAAGCCGATGAAGAAAATTTTTTCACTCGAAAAGACATGACTCAAAAAGTGAGTCTCCTTTGGAAACCATGTCCAAACCCAACATTACGGTCCCATAAAGACCTCTCGAACGATCGAAATGTATGCGCTTTGAATGGCCCCGAAAGCCCAAGTAAAGGTTATCAGAAAATTCGAGTGCTTTTGTTATAAAAGACCAAAGTCAAAGAATTGGTAAGAAGCCCCCTTTGACGGAGACGTTCCAATAGAATGCTTGAAAGTAAGCCTTGGTTGGAAACTTCGAATTGTTTGATCCAGGATTTTCCTTACAGGGATTCTTGATCATCTTCGCATGCTTTAAGATGTCTTGGATAACTTCCAGCGTCCTAAGTCATTTTGCATAATTGTATAGGTTAAAGTGAACATTTACTTGCACTATAATTATCATTGCCTCAAGATGACTGATATCTTTTCAAAGGAGGAATGAACTCTCAAGTCTAAACTTCTATGAGACTCATGGTAGCCCCAGGTCCAAGAAGTACACTTTGCTTCACAATGAAGAACTTCAAAATTGCCTTTCTGCGAGATTTCAGGTAACCCCTAATCCCAGAAAAATTTTATCAATGTTTTTGCAGGTTTGAGTTTTTTGCAGGATACTTGGAGTCCCCAAATCCCAGAATAACACCTTACATGTCAAAAGGATAATTTTCAGAACTAGCTTTCTGTAAGGTTCTAGGTAATCTCTAAGCCTAGAATAGCTCATTTGGTAAGCCTAAAAGTTAGGTACACCTCATTTGTATAGACCCTCGTTGATTCCTCAAGATGTAGGATCAGCTTAGTTGTCGACAATCCCTACAGAACGGGTGTGTCATCCATAGGTTCCTAGCAGAAAGGAGTCATATTCACGGCCTGATCCCCTGACGGATCAAAATCTTCGACAATCCCTACAGAATGAGTGCGTCATCCATAGGTTCCTAGCAGAAATGAGTCCTATTCACGGCCTGATCCCCTGACGGATCAAAATCTTCGACAATCCCTACAGAACAGATGCATCATTCATAGGTTCCTAACAGAAAGGAATCCTACTCACGGTCTAATCCCCTCGACGGATCAAAATTTTCAACAATCCCTATAGAACTGGTGCGTCATCCATAAGTTTCTAGTAGAAAGGAGTCCTATTCAAGGCCTGATCCCCTTGACGGATCAAAACTTTTGACAATCCCAAAAAGACGGGTGCGTCATCCATAGGTTCTTGATAGATATGAGTCCTATTCATGGTTTGAACCACCATACGGATCAAAACTTTTAATAATCCCTAAAGAATGGGTGCGTCATCCATAGGTTTCTATCAAATAGGAATCACACTCCGGTTTGGCCTACCATACGGGCTAGAGTTTAACCGCCTTAGGATGCTCAAGAGACGAGTCCTTGGGTATTTACTTGAATCCGCTATACACTGCGCATGCCGCACGAGCATCAGGCAGGTGAGTGATAGGTAAGCATCTCTATTCCGCCTCTCTCCCTCTCACATCAGCAAAGATAGAATGAACAGAGCCTTCACTGGTGGGACAAGAGAGATTGGGTGTTAGGATTCATTTCTCTATCCCCCAGTAGAGTCGATCTAGACTTAGGTGTCACCTGTCTTTGAGAGAAACCTCTCGCGAGATTCCTCTCAAAGAGGGGCAGCTGTTGACACTGAATTTCGGATTAGCCTTTTTTAGCTTGTTCTTAGAAAATTCATAAAAAAATTCATAAAAAGTTAAAAAAATTATAAAATCAACTTTGGTGGCCTTACCCAAGTCTAAAGAACCATTTTTTTACCAAAAAAATAATTTTTCATATTTTTTGCATTTTTTAGTATTTTTGGAAAATAGGAAAATACCTGAAAATTCAAGAAAAATAGTATTCGAGGTCATAAAAATATGAAAAAATAGTCAATATTTTTATTTTAAATCCTTTGTCTTTTTGAACTCATAAAAAGTCCAAATTCAAATTCAATTTTAGGTGTTCCTTTGTAACGCATATGATTGAATTTGGTAAAAAAATGTCAATTGAGTTTTTTAATTTGCAACTTTGGCATTTTTTAGGATCTTGACATTCAATCTAATTGTCCCTTATTTCAATTTATCCCAATTTTTTGTACAAATTGCTCAATTGCATGAATTGAGCAAAATTGCATACTTAATTGCATTTTAGTCCTTGAATTTGGGCATATTTGACATTACTTTCAATTCAGGGACTATCATTGCAAATTGAAGTCACTGCCCAATGCTTTTCATCATTTTGAATCAATTGGCATAGGTGGTTTCGTCCAATTTGATCATTTGAGCCTCCAATTTCATGATTTGCCTAATTGCAATTACGGGTAAATTTGGGATTTTTATAGAAATTGACATGAACTTTTGGGCAAAATCACATTTTTAGATAAAATTCATGCCCTAAATACGATTCTGAGGTTTAATTGCAAAATTTCCCACCGATTTGGGTTAATTTTGAAAATTTCAAGTCGGAACCGGTTCGAACCGGTTAGACCGCCTGGTCAGACCGGTCGAACCGGTTCACTACAGCTGCCGGCTGCGCTGTTAGAGATATGCCCTAAAGCAATTGTGTAATAGTCACATATTGGGTATATCCGTTGTACTTCTGATTTCTTATCAGTGGCAAAGACGTATTTATTCATTTGTCCAAATATAAATGAATAAAATCCATAAGATCAGTTGTAACCGAACCTATTCTTAAGACGTTGAGAATATGTGTGACAGGTTTACGGTTAGACTGAATCTTTAAAACAGTTCCCGATCAATGGATTATTGAATGGATATCAATTGTCCTGTTGAGGTCGGTATGTTCTTAACTTCATAATTAAGTATCAGATACTTAAGGGAATGACGAGTCACAAGTCATTGGGTATTGCGATATCCGAGTTAGAACATAGGTGCTTGTATCGGACAAGTTCACTGAACGTGACACATATTGAATGATTAGCGACATGGAAGCTTTTTGCGTGGTCAATGTCTAATCGTTCATGCTTTGGTCTTGTGTAAATAATCCTTAGACCTGAGGTACAGTATTGACTTGTGTGATAAATGGCTATGGTTCACAAGTGCGCATATTGGCGGGTCGTTGATTCGTCTCTGTACTTGATGGTCGTAGTTCAGGCACATACGAAGTCACATGTGTACGCAATATGGAATCTGTCTCCTTATTAATAAAGGTATGATGTCCTATGTGATCTAATTGTAACAATGCATTGAAATCCTCGACCGGGGTTATGATTGAGAATGAAATGTTCATGTCTCATATAAATGCATGTCAAGTTAGATTTGTACATATGATCGAATTGGTGGCTTGACAAATATTCCATGGCCTTTGTTCGATCGGGACATAGTTAGACAGAAGGATTGAATTACACTGTAGCCAAAGCTGACAGGTTCATAATGTTCTTAAAAAGAATTCACACTGTCTGGGTAGCCATGACATATTGCTAGATGTCACTCATGGCTTGTAGGACCTAGAGGATGATCGGGACAATCAATTCTCTTGGAAGTACTAATGTGTTAGTGCATGTCTTACTGTCAGCTCGGTGATGAACCTAGGAATGTCACACACCTTAACCAATACATGACAACGCATTGTGGAAAGACGACATTGCAAAATTGTTTGCAATTATACCAATTAGTTGGGTTGAAATTAAATTAAATGAGATTTAATTTTATTTCTCTTTTTGGTCACTTGCACGTGTATATACGATGTACACGTATGCTCTACGTATTTGTACGTTATACGTATTTGTACGTTATACGTATTTTACTGTTTGGTAACCTCTTTAACTCCGGTAATAATAATAATGGTTATTATTATTTTTAACACCTTTGTTAGTGCTATTTTTAAATAGCATTTTTGTATTGTAAAATGTTAGTGCTAATTTTAAATGGCATTTATTTATGATAAATTGTGAATGCTATTGTTAGATAGCATTTATATTTGTTAGTGCTAATTTTAAATGGCATTTATTTATGATAAATTGTGAGTGCTATTTTTAGATAGCATTTATAATTATTAGTGCTATTTTTAAATAGCATTTTTGTATTATAAGATGTGAGTGCTATTTATAAATTGTGAGTGCTATTGTTAGTGCTATTTTTATATGGCATTTATTTATCATAAATTGTGAGTGCTATTTTTAGAAAGCATTTATTATTTGTTAGTGTTATTTTACAATACAATTTATTGGAAGGTGTTTTTGGCTATAAAAGGATGGCAAGAGTTTTGAGGTTGGGGTTGGCACATTTGTAGAGTGAGCAGATTTTTGAGAGCTTTGAGAGAAGAACACAAACACTCTCTATATTCTCATAATTTTGAGTGACCAAAATATACCAAGTTCGGAATATTGATTCCGTAAATTGGTTTGGAATATTGATTCCGCAAATTGCTAGCACAATTGTTGTGGAATTATTAGTCGTCTCCCGTTCGTCAATTGGTGGTGTGTCTGAACTAGAGGCCCGACACTTGTGGGGCTGAGATCGAAGAACATCGAACCGACACCTCCGTTTCAAGCACGCTACAAGAGGTAGTCTATTTACTCCCTTTGGTGCTTTGTGATTTTTCGATTGAAATGCACGAAGTACGCCTCTGGAGATACATGTATGGGTTGTTATTTATTTCCGCTGCGTTTATTAATTTTTATTTACCCGTACGTGTTACGTGAATCCCAACAGTGGTATCAGAGCCAATCCTTAGGCGTTTTCGTGCATTTAATTGATTTTTGTTCGTAGTAATTTTTGCAATACCATGACCAATTTGTATTAACGAATTGTTCGTCTTACATGGCTAATGGAGGTTGATTATTTTATATGATAAATTAATCAACGTAGCAAAAATTGAGACTAAATCAATTTTGAATCGAAAATTTATGGCTATCTTATTTTACGTAAAAATTCTGAATATGATTCAACGTAGAATTTTTATTGTGCCTTCCTAAGTTTTAAATTGTGAATTTATTACTTACATGGAAGGGTGGTGATCATGGAAAAATCCCTAATCAATATGATTGATGTATATATGAATGTATGGTGATTATTTATATTTTTGGGGTTGTAATTATTAAATGGAGGCTGTGTACTCCTTTTATTTTTCATGTAATCTTTATTTTTAGCATAGTCAATTGTTGATGTAAATGCTACGAGGATTACGTGGAGGAGCCTTTTAAGCCGGCGAGCTCTTTGGGCCCGGTTCTTGAAGAGTTCAAGGAACCAAGAAGAAGTGAAGAGCGGCTCTCCGTTATTAAAATATTAAAATGATTAAATGTGGTCTCATTGGCTCGAGACCCATTAAATCATAATTCCATGATCACCACGTAGGATAGATGTTTATGTGATTGACATCTATTTATTTATTATGTTTACGTGAGCATGTTAAACCGGTTAATGTGCAAAGTGAGACCTATAAACGACTCAAAATATCCTTTAATATATATTAAGTCGTGACGGGTTTCGGACTCGTGGCCTTCCATCGTCGTGGTTTGATCCTATATTATAGTGGTTGATTGATCGGTTATGGATACATAGGGGTCAATTGTCATTTATAATTGTGGACCAATCCATTAAGCATATGATGTTGTGGGGTTGAGACCAAACGATTTCCAATAACTGTTAGGTGAGGGGATCGTTTGTGTTTTCAATACTTACATGAGACGATGGGTAAGACTTAACTACGATTATGAAGTCAATAACTGTCAGGTGAGACTTTCATGATCTAGAGGCCAAAGTTATGATTGGGACTCGCATATGATGCGTTGAATAAGTTGATTCACTCACTAAGTTTATAGAACACCAATAACTGTTAGGTGAGGTGGACTATGAGCTCGTGGGACTCCAATCCCCGCTAGTAATCTTTACCCAACAAAGATTACCGTTTCTCATTTTAAGGAGTATGGGATCCGTGTATAAATTTAGTGGGAGGATCTATTTCATTTAAAGGCCAAAATGAAATAGTTATTTTGAAAGACAACGGCTAACAATGTATTTTCTGCACAGATATAAATTACTCTGAAAAATGGTGAATACAAACCCGCTCGCTTCAATACTCGACAAGAATTGTTTGACTGGTCCCAATTTCACTGACTGGGTAAGGAATTTGAGAATTGTTCTCAATTCTGAAAAACTCGGGTATGTGCTTGATGAAAAAATGCCAGTCTCTTTTCCTGTGGGTGGGACCCAAGAGGAACGTATCACTTATGATAAGTGGCATGACGATGACTTAAAAGTTAGGTCATATATGCTTGCTTCAATGAACAATGACTTTCAGAAAAAATATGAAGCAATGGTAGATGCTAGGTCGATCATATTGCATCTAAAAGAATTCTTTGATGAGAATGGTCGAACCTCAAGATATGAGATATCTAAAGCATTGTACCACATGAGGATGGCTGACAAATCATCTGTTAATGATCATGTCTTGAAAATGATCTGGCACATAGAAGAATTGGCTAAGCTAAATCTTTTCATGGACAATGACTTAGCTGTGGATTTGATCCTCCAATCCTTACCCGATTCCTTCTCTAGTTTTGTTCAAAACTTCCACATGCATAAAATGGAAAAAACTCTTGCTGAGTTACATAGCATGCTGGTAATTTATGAGAAGGAAATGCACAATACAAGGCCAAATGTTGTGGCTTTGGCTAAGGCTTCTTCTTCAAATAGTAAGACTATTTTGAAGAAAAAGAAATGGAAGAAACCTATGAAAGCTGTTGTGCAATCAAAACCCAAGATTGAAAAAGGGAAATGTCATTATTGCGGTGTCATGGGGCACTGGAGGAGGAACTGTAAGAAGTACCTCGCAAGCTTGAAGGTCAAGCCAAAGAACCAACCTTGTGAAGGTATGGTGTCTATGATTATTGAAACTAATCTTATGGTTAGTGCTGAGTCCAGCTTATGGATTCTAGATTCTGCTGCAACGTCACATATTTGTATGTCTTTGCAGAATCTGGAAATAAGCAGGATGCTGGGGCAAAATGAGATTGTCCTTACATTTGCAAATGGGGCAAAAGTTGCTGCATTAGCTATAGGGACTTTTCGTTTATGTTTGCCTTCAGGACATGTTTTGGTTTTAAAGAACTGTTTGCATTATAAGAATGCTATACAAAACATCATTTCTATACCTCGTATGGGCAAAGAAAATTATGAATTTTCTTTTGCTGATGATGTATGTTCTATTTATTATAATAGAATGTGTGTTGGTTCTGGATTATTAATGAATAATCTCTATACCATTACAATGTCCGGTAATACGATTACCAATAAGCAAAATAATCATGATGTAAATGCCATAACCAATAAACGCCCTAGAGATACTCCAAATCCAAAGTATGTTTGCCATCTCCGATTAGGTCATATTGGAGAAGATAGGATTAACAAGTTGAGTAATGATGGATATATCGATCCAATTGGTTTTGAACCATACTCGACTTGTAATGCTTGTCTTCTAGGAAAAATGACCAAAGCGCCCTTTGTAGGACATAGTGCGCGAGCTGCTGACATACTAGGGTTGATACATACAGATGTATGTGGACCAATTAATGAAACTGCTAGGGGTGGTTATTCTTACTTCATTACCTTTACCGATGATTGTTCACGGTATGGCTATTTGTACTTAATGAAGTATAAATTTGAATCCTTTGAAAAGTTCAAGGAATTTAAGTATGAAGTTGAGAAACAAACAGGAAAAAGTATTAAGGGTCTTCGATCTGATCAAGGAGGTGAATACCTTAGTACTGAATTCTTGGATTATCTTAAAGATAATGGCATTTTATCACAATGGACACCTCCTGCAACTCCAGAGCATAATGGTGTATCTGAAAGAAGAAATCGTACTTTATTAGATATGGTGCGATCTATGATCAGCTACACCGATTTGCCTATGTCCCTTTGGGGATATGCCCTTGAGACAGCTGCATATTTACTGAATAGAGTGCCATCCAAATCTGTTCCAACTACGCCTTATGAGATATGGCATAGTAGGAAACCAAGTCTTAATCATATCAAGATTTGGGGTTGTCCAGCTTTTGTCAAGAAGCTGAGAACAGAAAAATTGGAGGCAAGGTCTGAACATGGTCACTTCATTGGATATCCAAAAGAAACTCTTGGATATTATTTCTATTTTCACTCTGACCAAAAAGTTTCGGTCAGCAGGCACGCTTCTTTTCTGGAGAATGAGTTCGTTCAGGAAGGTGGTGCTGGGCGGAAAATAGTCTTACAAGAAGATAATAATGAAGTATCAAATAACCAAGTTCAGACACCGATCTCTGATTCAGTGGGAGCTTCTGATACACAACCTCTTAGGAAAAGTGCGAGAACGTCTCGTATACCTATTCGCTATGGACACTCGGTTGAAAATATTGAGTCACTATTCATTATGAATGATAGTAATCAATTGAGTGATCCAAGCACCTATGAGGAAGCGATGTTGGACATCGATTCTGGTAAATGGCTAGAAGCCATGCAAACCGAAATGGATTCAATGTATTCCAACGATGTTTGGACTCTAGTTGATCTGCCTGATGGTCAGGTTGGAACTTACAAAGCACGACTGGTGGCGAAAGGGTATCGTCAAAAAGAAGGGATCGATTATGACGAAACTTTCTCACCTGTAGCCATGCTGAAATCTATTCGGATTATGTTGGCTATAGCTGCGCACCTTGATTATGAGATATTCCAAATGGATGTCAAAACGGCTTTTCTAAATGGTTTCCTCGAGGAGGATATCTATATGGAACAACCACGGGGTTTTGAATCTTGTGGTGAAAGTCGAATGGTGTGTAAGCTTATGAGATCCATTTATGGACTCAAACAAGCATCCAGAAGTTGGAACATCCGTTTTGATGAAGTAATCAAATCGTTTGGCTTCATTAAAAATCCGGATGAATCATGTGTATATAAGAAGGTCAGCGGAAGCGCAATTGCGTTTCTAGTTGTGTACGTCGATGATATACTCTTGATCGGGAATGATGTACCGATGATATCATCGATCAAACTATTCTTGTCATAGAAATTCTCCATGAAATATTTAGTAGAGGCAACCTATATTTTAGGTATCAAGATCTATAGAGATAGATCGAGACGATTGATTGGCCTCTCACAATCTACGTACATAGATAAAGTGTTAACACGGTTTAACATGCAATGTTCCAAAAGAGGATTATTGCCTTTTAGGTATGGAATCCGTCTTTCCAAGGAGATGTGTCCCAACACTCCTGAAGAAAGACAGCGGATGGCAAATATACCTTACGCATCCGCTGTTGGAAGCATAATGTATGCTATGCTATGTACGCGACTTGATATCGCGCATGCTGTAAGTGTTACTAGCAGATATCAGTCTGATCTAGGGGAAGAGCACTGGATAGCAGTCAAGAATATCCTGAAGTACTTGCGAAGGACTAAGGATTTATTCTTGATATACGGAGAATGAGAGTTTAAAGTTGAAGCGTATACTGATTCTGATTTTCAATCAGATCCGAATGACTTTAAGTCTACATCTGGGTTTGTTTTTACACTCAATGGTGGTGCAGTTAGTTGGAAGAGTTCCAAACAAAGCACAACTGCTGATTCCACTACTGAGGCAGAGTATGTTGCTGCTTCTGAAGCGGCGAAGGAAGCTGTTTGGATGAAGAAGTTCATTTCTGAACTTGGAGTAGTTCTTTCCATTGAGCAGCCGATTACATTGTTTTGTGACAACAATGGGGCTATAGCTCAAGCTAAGGAACCACGGTCTCATCAGAAATCCAAGCACATTGAGAGACGCTTCCATCTCATTAGAGAAATAGTTGGAAGAGGTGATATCGCCTTGCAGAAAATTGCCTCAGCGGAAAACGTGGCAGATCCCTTTACTAAAGCAATACCTCAGTCTTTATTTGAAAGACACCTTGATAAAATGGGTTTGAGGTACCAAACTAGTTGGCTTTAGTGCAAATGGGTTTGGTCTTGTGTAAATAATCCTTAGACCTGAGGTACAGTATTGACTTGTGTGATAAATGGCTATGGTTCACAAGTGCGCATATTGGCGGGTCGTTGATTCGTCTCTGTACTTGATGGTCGTAGTTCAGGCACATACGAAGTCACATGTGTACGCAATATGGAATCTGTCTCCTTATTAATAAAGGTATGATGTCCTATGTGATCTAATTGTAACAATGCATTGAAATCCTCGGCCGGGGTTATGATTGAGAATGAAATGTTCATGTCTCATATAAATGCATGTCAAGTTAGATTTGTACATATGATCGAATTGGTGGCTTGACAAATATTCCATGGCCTTTGTTCGATCGGGACATAGTTAGACAGAAGGATTGAATTACACTGTAGCCAAAGCTGACAGGTTCATAATGTTCATAAAAAGAATTCACACTGTCTGGGTAGCCATGACATATTGCTAGATGTCACTCATGGCTTGTAGGACCTAGAGGATGATCGGGACAATCAATTCTCTTGGAAGTACTAATGTGTTAGTGCATGTCTTACTGCCAGCTCGGTGATGAACCTAGGAATGTCACACACCTTAACCAATACATGACAACGCATTGTGGAAAGACGACATTGCAAAATTGTTTGCAATTATACCAATTAGTTGGGTTGAAATTAAATTAAATGAGATTTAATTTTATTTCTCTTTTTGGTCACTTGCACGTGTATATATGAGGTACACGTATGCTCTACGTATTTGTACGTTATACGTATTTGTACGTTATACGTATTTTACTGTTTGGTGTTGACACCTGATTTTTGATCAGTCTTTCATAGTTTATTTTTAAAAAATTCATAAAAAATCTATAAAAAGTTAAAAAAATTAAAAAATCATCTTTGGTAGCCTTAACCAAGCTAAAGGAACCATTTTTGATAAAAAAAAAAAATAATTGGTCATATTTTTTTAATATTTTTTAATATTTTCCAAAAATAGAAAAATACATGAAAAATGAAGAAAAATAGCGTTCGATGTCGTAAAAATAAAGAAAATAGTCAATATTTTTATTTTAATTTCCTTTTCATTTTGAACTCATAAATAGTCAAAATTCAAGTTCAATTGCATGTGTTTCTTCACGACGCATAGAGTTGAATTTGGCAAAAAAATGTCATTCGAGTATTTTAATTTGTAAATTTCTGCATATTTTTTAGTCTTGACGTCCAATTAGATCGACCACCATCTACAATAAATTCCCCTTGCTGAATATTTTCGTTTTTGTTTCACATGATTTCATGGTGTAAAACGCCGAGTGGATCCTCAAATATAATCGGGTCGGCATGAGCTCGATAGCTCGTCCAAGACCAAACCAGGGCACGGCGAACCCCATGTGAGTACTCTCGAACTCCTTCGATGCTTCCTAATGCTTTTCTTAGGTTAGATCGTGTGTAGAATGGCTAGGACAGCTAAATCATTCTTGAGCTGTGATTGATAAATAGGGCCTTACTAGGAATGCCAAGTGATTTATTTGCATATCTAGATTCCTTGAGTTGCGCATTTTATTACTGATTGTGATTGCTAGGATAATCACTCCTATCTGCATGAATTTCTAGATTTAGGGTTCATACCTTACTCATCCACATGAATCTCAGGCTAGAAAATTAAGTCAACTTAGGTACCGAAAGGGCGTCAACTCTGACAGTTGGTGTAACTAAGTCCCCGAAACCATTTCTCTGGTTCTCGCAGAATTGAATAGAAACTCCCAACTATTCGATTGGGTGGTCCAATCACACCCTAAAAAAATGATTGGTGGCGACTCCATGGCATGCACATTTAGCACATGTCACTAGACCACACTGAAAGTCGATCACGCATACCTCCGTTGCGATTTGGGTAATGGGCCTTGGGAGAGGCCCGCGTCCGACCAGACAGGACGGCCCATTAGCCCTCGAGAGCCCGACAACCTCAAGAGGGTCGCGACAGACTGGCGACTCTGCTGGGGACTGGTTCTTAACCATTTAGTGGACTTGAGCCGATTAAAAAGTTGATTGATTCTTCTAACCTAATTTTATGCAGATGCTCTCGAAAGTGAGGTGTATATGCTAACGAATGTGTTAGATGTTTTTGTAGATGGGAGAAATAAGGGGTGAAGTGCTTGTTAACTTTGTTTTATGCAGGCAGGAGTTTTGGATGTATGATTGTGTGGATGTTTATATTGAAGCGGTGATTGTTAAATAAAATGCATGTCTATTGCTTTAGCACGACACAATGAATACACACAATTGCGCCTAAAACCCCAGGCGCCCTCTTTAGGAACACAATAGAAGGAATTGAAAATGGAATCTCCGTGAGGAAAAACATGTGGTAATCCACTTTTCAATTCCGCTCACTTCGAACTATGGATTGAGTCCCAATGCAACGATAGTTGTGCAATGGAATCGGCTCTTCCCAGAATTCGAGGTGAGAACCTTGGCTTTAGGTACCAAGCCCTATCTTTTGATTTTTAGGAGTTTTCCCTCACTTGTCTCATGCGTTTGTCTATGGAAGGTTAGTATACCTAACACTGCAAAAAATACAGAGAAGCTTGATTTTCTCTTAAGTTTGGTTGGTAAGACTTTTCTATCCCTCGAACTTGTTACAGCTCTTAATCATTATATTCATTGCATAATTCCGGTGATTGGATTAAATGCCATTTTGAGGATAGATATGAGTGTTTTCCTCTCAATGTTCTTGATGGAAGATGAAGATGGTGTCATCCCATTACGAGCGCCAAGTGGATAAGAAGAGCCTACTATGGACATCATTGAGGTATCATCTAATGAAGATGACGATTTGGAATAGGTGATCCTGAAGTCACGTCTCAAAGATCGAAACTGGGGCATCTCTAAGTATTAAGATCACATTCCTTTGTTTTATTATTCATTTCTAGCCTTCTTGTATAGGATTTATTTTGCTGAGATCCTCTCTATCTGATCCCTTAGATTGATTGTATTAGGGATCTATTTGTGTTTATATACATTCAGATTGAAATTTGTTGTATTTCTATTGACTTGTCATTGGAATGTGATAGTGGCATTTCTTCTAATCACTCGAATACTCCAAAATCAATTTTATAATTCCTTTGGATGAAATTGAAATTGGAAGTCTTATACAACCTTTTGGCCGTATAGGGCAATACAATCCCAATTTCGCCAGAAGGAACTATAAACTTGAATTGGTTCATGCATATTTTGCATCATTGGTAATCCACAATAATTGATCAAGAGTATTCGTGTTTTTCAAATTTAATGAAAAGATAGATATCCAAATTACTCTCGTTCTTAGCAAACAGCTTTAATTTGGATACCGTATCTTCAATTGAATTTAAAACACATCGTAATTGTGTACTTTTGAACATTCCATTGATTTTCTTGGAATTGATCAAAGGCGATTATCGTGAATTACATTCCTTTCAATGATATGCTTTCCTTTGAGGAATATTGATAAAAGCTTTTGCACAAGGCCAAAACCCTTGTAAAAGCTCTTATCCCTATTAATCAGAAGTAAGCATAAAATTGAAAGGATTTATGCTTTATTTTTCAAATTCTTTCTTCTAATTCTGCTTTTTCATTTGAAACAGGTTAAAAACAAGTAGAGAAGAGAAGTCTTTTTGTGGATAATCGCGGTGGGAGGTTCCTTTATCAGATCATAAGCAAGATTAAAAAATCAAGATGTACACGCTCGAATCATCAAAGTCAAAGCGCAGCTTGCCTAGGTTGAGAGTGGTCAGGTGTTCGAGAAAGTCAGCCAAACAGAAGTTGAGACACACACATTAGAGCTTTCATTCATTTCGCTCAATCGAGGGACCTTAAAAGCAGATCATACAAATCATCGGGGTGGAAACATAAAACCGCAATGAGCCCTAATTAGCATCACAAAGGAACCTAGTTGGCCCTCCATATTATTGATGCTTTGCTTATACTCACCACCTCGAGACTCGAGATCTGCAAGCTTAAGAAGAAGGCGTTTACATTCCCCTTTAAGATCGGCAACCTTGGTCCCGTGATCTTCGGCGGCTATTTCCAGGTCCCGAACTAGTCCTCTCCCATGGGCTATATCCGCAGTAATGCTGTCAAGCCTTTCTTCCTGCCCGACATTACGACAGTCGTGCTCATAGGTGGTCAAGGATAAGGCCAAGCGCTCCACCAAATTTCCCCTCTCGCGAAGCAACATCGAGACTCGCTTGTTGGCGAACTCAACAGCCTTTCTGTGACTATCGGCCACAAGGTTGGCCAACACCAAGCAGTTGGACCGATCCTCATAGCGAGCTCGCAAAACGTGAGCCACGGTAGCTTTTCGATGAGCGACACGGTAAGTCTCTAAAAAGTTTATAAAGAGGGTTGGGAAGATTCTATATTCCCTCTCTAAATTAGTGCCCTCGATGGAGGAGGTGTCTATTTCCACGAGCAAAATACGGATTTCATCTTCAGTTTCTGGGTGATCGGCTATATGAGCATAGCCTCGACCGAGGAGGTTATAGAGTTTTTCCCACTAGGCCAAAATTTCGGCCGAGAAAGCGCGAATAGGAGAGGAGGTCATTTTCGTTGGAGTGAGGGAGAAGAAGATGAGTGTGGTAGAGTGATTAAAATACGAAAAGGCAATTATGTAAGAGTGTTAATCTTCTATGCATTAACTCCTCCTTTTATAGCAACTCGGGAATGAAGAAAGGCACATCAATAATGCTCGTGGAGCCAAGTTAATTGGGTAAAGCAATGGTGGCTCTTTCGGTGAACCATCAGATTTGTCCCAGTCCGCGATTTCAGGCTTGATAAACCTAAAAAAGTTGTAAAAAGATATGTCGGTGTCACCATATTAAAATTGAGCGGGAGTTAAGCGCAACTATCGAAAAAAGTTGCGAAAGGATTTGGCGGTCCCATCATATTAAAAAACTGAGCGGGAGGCGAGCGTAGTTCCACCTTTTTGAAAATAAGTGGGAGACAGACATGGATATCGAGAAAAGGAAATCGATTTGGTGTCCCTCCACGTTGAAAAGAAGAAAGAAGACGACAAAGCGGGAAATACGAAATCTTGGGAGCAACGCTTGCCTGATGATCTTCATCCATGTTTAAAGAACGTTTCATGGGCATACAGAACCACTCAAAAGAAAATTTAGAGAGAGTGAGCATACATGAGAGAGTAGAGAACCCTGAGTGAGCAAAAATTGATCGAACATTTTTCGATCCAACATGTTTGAGAGTTACCATCAGTTGCTAGAGGCGACTGATCCAAAAATCTCAGAAAATGAACTACTGAGAGATCTCGAAGATTCTAGGATGGCGTCTGGTACCAGAACCACAGAACCCAACCCTTTCGGCAACGAAGTTCGGGATCTCAGCAGCGACGACAACAGCAGCAGCGATGGTCAATCCCGGAAAAGGAAACGTCGCCAGTGCCACACTCAGAATGAAATCCAAGAGCTTGAAGCTTTCTTTAGTGAATGCCCTCTCCCGAACATGAAACAAAGAAATGAATTGGGCCAGAAGCTAGGGATGAAACCTTTGAGGGTCAAGTTTTGGTTTCAAAATAAGCGAGCCAAATTGAGGGCTCAACACAGACGTCAAGAACTTGCGATTCTAAAGGAGGAAAACGAAAAGCTTCGAGCGGAGAACATGAGGTATAAGAAAGCTCCCAGCACTATCGCTTGCCTTAATTGCGGTGGCCCTATCACTCTCGGCGAAATGTTCCTTGATAAGCCTTATATGAGGATTGAAAATGCTCATTCACCACCCCACTCCCTCGAACCATCTTCGATACAATCGGATTTTGTTGGAGATATGCATGAACAAATCAATTCTACGAAGTCAATACCGATGCCTTCTAAAGGATGTGATATGCGTCACCATGATTGGAGTTTCCTTAACGATGAGCTTACTATCACGACTGACCAATCCAAAGCTGATGAATTCCCTCCACAACAATTTCCGGCTCGATCAAATCCTACTAGAAATAGGCCAGAGAGCAATAGCCAAGTTGTCAACACTGTTCCGGGTCGCAAGAAGACGAGGGTCAATTGGTTCCCCGAGCTTCATCTCAAGTTCCTTAGTGCGGTTCAGCAACTAGGGATCAACTCAGCATATCCAACGCGCATACTTGAGATCATGAACATACCAGGACTCACTAAAGATGGAGTCGCAAGTCACCTCAAGAGCTACAGAAGGGCGCTAAGACAGCGCCACACAGCACTGAACCTGAAAGAACTCAACTTGTGCCTAAACACTAGGCATGGCTATAACTACAATGCCCCTGAAGTAAGAAATACCCTGCCGAATCTAGGCACCGACCAAGCTGGTAGCAGCACCATCGACTACTTGGGCGCTAATCAGAATATTCCCCCGAATCATCTCAGCACCCCTCAAGAGTATATGCCACAAGTGCAGCAGGTACGAACTCCTTGGTTTGAGCAGCAACTTTTTGCTAGTGCTCTTCCGATCCCCGATCAACATATTGCGCCTAGTGTTCAAAGATCTGCCCGGCTTGGGCATATGATTTCGGAAGATCAAGCGGGCGGATGCTCTGAGGATTTTTGTTTCTTCCATTCCCAAATGGAAGGTGCTTTTGATAGTGAACCGATCAATCATCCTCTTATAATCTCGAGCAACGACGAAGGTTCTAGCTCGAAGAATCAGATCGCTCACAACAGAAACAGGAATCCTTCAACGCCAAGCGATGATGGTCAACCCGAATATCAGTTGCTCGAAGAATCAAAAGATTTCCTTGATGAGGAGCTCCATATCTGGATCGATCAGTTTAAAACTGATGGACTTATGAAGTTATGATCTAAAATGACGATTATATGTCTGATTCATGGTGTAACTGGCTGATCACCGAGAATCCTCAAGGGAACTAGGCACATGTGACTGGATGTATCATTAATCTTCTGTCATAAAGTCTTCCATGCAAGATAGTCTTCCTTAATGCCTAGAGTTAATCTGGGGCAGCGATTAGTACTACCTGCGAGCATCATCATGCTTGAGTGCGACAATCCCTTGTTAGATTAGAGTCGAGGCGAATCAATTGAACGCCACGAAGAAAAACATTTAAAGGCTTCACATAGGAAAATGCGAGCAAAAGCCCGAGCGAGCTCAAAGACGGTTAGCTCTGTATCGTTCTAAGGGACCTTTAGTCATTATGAACTCTAAATTGAGCTTGTTTCATTCTCGATGGGGGTCGCTAACTGCTTCAAGAATTTTATAACAAAAAACGAACCAGTTAGGGACGCCAATAGTGCTGTGTCCTGGTAGTCAGTGAAATGGAAGTGGTACGAAACGTCAGGAGTTCGATCTCGGGATTGAAAAATCATTTTATCAGTTGGTCTATCACCCGATGAAGTTCAAAGAGATTCGACGCAGATGACTATAGAACTTGGGGCAATTCGAAAATCATCGATTCATTTTCATCAAGCGGCGAAGTTGGTATTGTAAAATGTGAAGCATGCAAATGACAAATCCGAAGCAGAAGGAGATGAATCATGATTCGCTTATCCAAGGTCGGGATTTCAACCTTCGACTAAAGCCAAATCTAGGATGAGTTTTTGATCTTGCCCACTCGACAAAACCCATCTCCACTGAAAATGGGGGCAAACCATTCCTACATCCGGAAAGCATGTCGAAGCTGAAGACATCAAATTCATCGTTTAATCCGTAGGGCAAGTCCCTGAAGCGATAGTTATCATCCGCAGAGCATAATGGAATCCATCCTTTCAATGTGATGAACAGAGACGAGGCACCCAAGAAGCCATGCATTCAAATAACAAAACAGTGCATGAAACACGCCCAAAAAGATGAATGAATCTCCTCCGACGTAAATCCTCGAGGTGGATTCGTTGCCCAACCAGACGAAGAAATCATGGCCACAAGCTTGAGGGCCGGCTTCTACAATCTGCACATTGGCATGCAGAATGGAATTCAAATCAAGAGTAAAGTAGTATCGTCCCAATTTGTTTTGAATTTGGAAACCCAAAATAATGCTTAATATTTATCCTTGGCAGGAGCTCGCCATCAGGGCAGACATGTAAGTTTCATTTTTCTCCAAAAACCAAGAAGTCGAAAGAACTTTAGAACACCTAACAATCTTGTGTTACTATGTGAAGTGAAGATTTTCACAACCCTTGTACACTCGTTGGAGCATATGACCAAGGGTAAGATGTATCGTTCCAATTTTTGTAAAGTTTTAGAATATACGATGACATATCCCTTTTATATCTCCAGGATCTCCAGCCTCGATGGGCAGGTAAGTATCCCTTTTCCCAATTCATTGGAGATTAAAAACTTTCAGAATTAATTCGATTCTCACATCTAAAAAGACATAGAATTCTTACTTCATTGACATTCATGTTTTAAAACATGAGATTGTCTGAACATGAATTACACATGTATGGTGCATCACAAAATCCCTTTGAAGGATAAATCTTGATGAAATGAAATGAATTTTTCCAACAAGAGTCGTTTGAACTGTTCAAAAGGGTATTTTCTCATAAGAGAAGCGAGCCTAATCCAAACACGTCCCATACACACTTGAGAGATGAGGAGATTGGAAATGATAGCGAAACCTTAACCTATGGATATAAGGGTCATTCGCAACGATTACATGGATCGAGATGACAGAGGCATTTATTTCTTCATTCCAAACACTACAGATGCCCATTGAGAACCCCATTGAACGGCGATTTTCATTCTCAACCCTGTCAAGAACCACCCCACATTGGGGCAAATGAAGGTTAGTCCAACAGTATCAGAAAGTAAACGGTTTGAAATTTTCTTGCTCGGACTAACATAAATCTTTGTGTGTTGTTTATATGATAATCCAAGTGTCATAGGATGACGAGAATAATTCATTTCTCTATCCTACACACTGTTATCCTTTGCACGACCAAGTTGAGCCAGCAAATTCATTTCATCAACCTATTGGTGATCATTGCATATTCCAAAGCAAAGGCAACATCACTCTAGGAATGGAAGCGTGCCAAAGTTTAAGTTGCATATCTAGCATGATTACCGAAAATCCTAGCTCCAAAAGAAAAGAAAAACACGGGATTAAAAAAAGGGGGAAAAGAAAAATCCCTAGACATCAAGAAAAAGCAAAGTGCCTGGTAAAAAGCAAGGCTGATGTCTATTCAAAATATCCCCAGTAAAGTCTAGATATACGATGAAAAGACCCTGCAAAGGAGTCAGATCAAGATGACTACTCTCCAAATGATGTCGTGCTCAAATTGCAAACACACAAACAGACGGTCTCTTAATGTAACAAGAGACGCTTTTAAACATCCTTGTGCGCTCTAAAAGAGGAGTGTACACTTCAAGAAATGGAGATGTTCTTTGAAGGACAGATGGCAAATTTGCAATGATCACCAATGCCAAACCCTTCACAATTTCTAGGCAAAAAATAAGCCTTTTTCGGTCCCCAATCCTTCCAATGTTACAACCTTGAAGCAGTCTTATCTGACTAAGACACTTGGGTTAATGTATAACTTAGCTCAAAGAAGTACGAGCAAGACTATTTCTTTCTCATTTTACAGGGTTCTTGACTTGTAAACCCGGAGCATATAGTGAAAATTTTCGTTCAACGGCCTTGACTCAAAAGTGAGTCCCCCTTGGAAACCGATATCCAAGCCTAACACTACGGTCCCGTGAAAGACCTCCTGATCGGTCGAAATGTATGCGTTGCGAATGATCCTGAAACCCAGGCATAGGTCGGTAGGAAATTGAGCACTTTCCCTATTAAAGATCATTATCACAGAGCAGTGAGGAGCCTTCTTGATGAGAAATACTCCAATGGATGTTTTGAGCAAATTCTTTTTGAAATTTTCAAATTGTTTGATCTAGAGTTTCCGTGCAAGGAATTTACGATCACATCTGTATATGGCAGGAATGTTTTGGATAACCTCCAGCAATCAAAATGCACATTTCATGACTAAAACTTAAGTCGTAGAATTTTGTCAGTTAGACAATTATTGTCTTCCCAAAGATTACTAATATCTTCTTGGCGAGGAAATTTTTTCAGGTCTAAGCTTTCTGCAGGACTTTTGGCCGCCCCAAAGACTGGGTGCGTCATCCTTAGGTGAAGCCTTTTAGTAGGCAAATCTTTTCTAAGACCGATCCACAGAATGATCGAGTTTCCGACTAGCCCCGAAGAGCGGGTACGTCATCCTTTGATTCATATCAATTTGGAATCTCATAAATGGTAGAAACCGCCTGAAGGGTCAACTCAATGGTAGAAACCGCATGAAGGGTCAATCAATGGTAGAAACCGCCTGAAGGGTCAACACAATGGTAGAAACCGCCTGAAGGGTCAATGTATGGTAGAAACCGCCTGAAGGGTCAACCAATGGAAGAAACCGCCTGAAGGGTCAAAACAATGGTAGAAACCGCCTGAAGGGTCAATGTATGGTAGAAACCGCCTGAAGGGTCAACCAATGGTAGAAACCGCCTAAAGGGTCAACTCAATGGTAGAAACCGCATGAAAGGTCAATGAATGGTAGAAACCGCCTGAAGGGTCAAAGGACTGGTAGAGACCGCCTGAAGGATCAACCCAATGGTCCGATCCACCATACGGATCAAAACCTTGATGAATCCCGAACGCGGGAGGATTCGTTTTCCCTAATAAGCCTTACATTAGGCAAGCCATTTCTAGTTTAGTCCACCACACGGATCAAAACCCTTGGCAAATTCCCAAATGTGGGATGCGTCTTCCTTAGGTTCCTATCAGTTAGGAATCCCATTATGGTTTGACCTACCATACAGGTCAGAGCTTAACATCCCCAGGACACTCCAATGACAAGTCCTTAGGAATCTACTTGAACCCATCAGACACAGCAAATGCCGCAAGCATTCGACAGGTAAGGGGCAGGGAAGTCTATCTACTCCTTAACTTTCTTACATCATATCAGGGAATTGAATGAGCACATCTCTTTTTAAGGAAAAGCACACATTGATGGGCATGAAAATTGGATGTCATGATTTCTTTTATTTTCCCAGTCGAGTCGATCGGAACACAGGTGTCACCTTATCTTTGAGAGAAACCTCTGACGAAATTCCTCTCAAAGAGGGGCAGCTGTTGACACCTGATTTTTGATCAGTCTTTCATAGTTTATTTTTAAAAAATTCATAAAAAATCTATAAAAAGTTAAAAAAAATTAAAAAATCATCTTTGGTAGCCTTAACCAAGCTAAAGGAACCATTTTTGATAAAAAAAAAAATAATTGGTCATATTTTTTTAATATTTTTTAATATTTTCCAAAAATAGAAAAATACATGAAAAATGAAGAAAAATAGCGTTCGATGTCGTAAAAATAAAGAAAATAGTCAATATTTTTATTTTAATTTCCTTTTCATTTTGAACTCATAAATAGTCAAAATTCAAGTTCAATTGCATGTGTTTCTTCACGACGCATAGAGTTGAATTTGGCAAAAAAATGTCATTCGAGTATTTTAATTTGTAAATTTCTGCATATTTTTTAGTCTTGACGTCCAATTAGATCGACCACCATCTACAATAAATTCCCCTTGCTGAATATTTTCGTTTTTGTTTCACATGATTTCATGGTGTAAAACGCCGAGTGGATCCTCAAATATAATCGGGTCGGCATGAGCTCGATAGCTCGTCCAAGACCAAACCAGGGCACGGCGAACCCCATGTGAGTACTCTCGAACTCCTTCGATGCTTTCTAATGCTTTTCTTAGGTTAGATCGTGTGTAGAATGGCTAGGACAGCTAAATCATTCTTGAGCTGTGATTGATAAATAGGGCCTTACTAGGAATGCCAAGTGATTTATTTGCATATCTAGATTCCTTGAGTTGCGCATTTTATTACTGATTGTGATTGCTAGGATAATCACTCCTATCTGCATGAATTTCTAGATTTAGGGTTCATACCTTACTCATCCACATGAATCTCAGGCTAGAAAATTAAGTCAACTTAGGTACCGAAAGGGCGTCAACTCTGACAGTTGGTGTAACTAAGTCCCCGAAACCATTTCTCTGGTTCTCGCAGAATTGAATAGAAACTCCCAACTATTCGATTGGGTGGTCCAATCACACCCTAAAAAAATGATTGGTGGCGACTCCATGGCATGCACATTTAGCACATGTCACTAGACCACACTGAAAGTCGATCACGCATACCTCCGTTGCGATTTGGGTAATGGGCCTTGGGAGAGGCCCGCGTCCGACCAGACAGGACGGCCCATTAGCCCTCGAGAGCCCGACAACCTCAAGAGGGTCGCGACATTTGGTAACCTCTTTAACTCCGGTAATAATAATAATGGTTATTATTATTTTTAACACCTTTGTTAGTGCTATTTTTAAATAGCATTTTTGTATTGTAAAATGTTAGTGCTAATTTTAAATGGCATTTATTTATGATAAATTGTGAATGCTATTGTTAGATAGCATTTATATTTGTTAGTGCTAATTTTAAATGGCATTTATTTATGATAAATTGTGAGTGCTATTTTTAGATAGCATTTATAATTATTAGTGCTATTTTTAAATAGCATTTTTGTATTATAAGATGTGAGTGCTATTTATAAATTGTGAGTGCTATTGTTAGTGCTATTTTTATATGGCATTTATTTATCATAAATTGTGAGTGCTATTTTTAGAAAGCATTTATTATTTGTTAGTGCTATTTTACAATACAATTTATTGGAAGGTGTTTTTGGCTATAAAAGGATGGCAAGAGTTTTGAGGTTGGGGTTGGCACATTTGTAGAGTGAGCAGATTTTTGAGAGCTTTGAGAGAAGAACACAAACACTCTCTATATTCTCATAATTTTGAGTGACCAAAATATACCAAGTTCGGAATATTGATTTCGTAAATTGGTTTGGAATATTGATTCCGCAAATTGCTAGCACAATTGTTGTGGAATTATTAGTCGTCTCCCGTTCGTCAATTGGTGGTGTGTCTGAACTAGAGGCCCGACACTTGTGGGGCTGAGATCGAAGAACATCGAACCGACACCTCCGTTTCAAGCACGCTACAAGAGGTAGTCTATTTACTCCATTTGGTGCTTTGTGATTTTTCGATTGAAATGCACGAAGTACGCCTCTGGAGATACATGTATGGGTTGTTATTTATTTCCGCTGCGTTTATTAATTTTTATTTACCCGTACGTGTTACGTGAATCCCAACATGCGCCGCCTGAAACCGCGGAAACAGGTGAGGTGCAATTTCGAGCTTTCCACTGTGCATCAGTGGCGATCCACGTATTTTCTGTTCATTCTCGCATTTATGGTGTGCGTTTTGCTCCTCAGACATCACTGACCATAATCGCATCTTCGTTTTGCATCGGTTTCGTTCTAATACCCTAAATCGAGTCTCCAAACCTTCCGCCATAAGCCGAGCACTGTTCAATCGAAGCACGAAGTAAGTGTTCTGAACCTCTGTTGATGTCATCCTGTGATTGAATTGCCACGATTTGGTGTAAATTACGCGATTAAACCTCCATGGCCGTACTCAGCATTTTGCATGATGCTTGTGATTTTACGGATAAAATGCTTCGATTCTTAGATATGTTAAACTAGAGAGCAAGACGAGTCGAATGGAACTGGTCTCATGTCAATGGTCTAGGTTTGACCGTTCATCGGTGCCGGAGAATTCTCAGCCGTTCATTCCGTCGAGGTCGAGAGGTTGAAGACGAAGCTAACGTGTTTGGTCAAAGAGTCAGCGGTCCTAGGTGGCGATCTATCATTGGTCCACGTGTTCATCCAGTCAGCATGGCCGTTAGAGTTTGTTATTCGAATGGGTTGATCGGACGGTTTAGATAAATCGCGACTAAATTTTGGCGACCGTCCGATTAGTAATTAGGAATATCCAAAAATGATTTTAAAATTAAAAAATCAGGACGGACTGAAACGCCACCGTTTAGGTTAGTGGTCGAGCGGCGTCGTTTAGGTTAGTAGAGATGGACGGTTTGGATTGAGTCCTGACTTCTAATCGTGACTGTAGGTTTAAGTAATCTGATCAAACGGTCGAGGAATAATCGACTTTTAATCGGGACCGTAGATTCCAGTCAGATCATCCAGTGGCCGTGGAGTAGCCACGTGGTTCAATAGGAACCGTTGGATTAAATCCGAATAATAGAAAATAAAAAAATGTGGGACGGCGTCGTTTTGGAGGATGGGTCCGCGCGGGTTCGGGTCTGGGCCGGGTTCCGACCCGAGTGGGTCAGGTCGACCCGGTCCGAATCATATTTTTATTAAAAAAAATCGAAAATGGTTTTAAAATAATAAAAAAATCAGAAAAATTCTAGAAAACCCTAAAAAATGCTAGAAAATCCTAGAAAATCCCCAAAAAATATAGGAAAATTGTGAAAAATTCCTAGACACTCCAGAAATCCCCAAAATTGAGGATTGACCACAGACAACTGGTCAATCCTATTTTTGGGATTTCTTATTTGCTCTTTTGAGAATTGACGACTTTACCCTTTAGGGGTAAATCGCCTCAGCCTTGTATACAAGATGGGTCGAGGATGCTAAGATAAGGATTATGGTCAGTTAGGTGACCGATCCTCCTGCTTAGGTTCTCGAGTTCTGTCTTTTCTTCAAAAATGGCGATTTTACCCCTCAAAGGGTAAATCGCCTTTCCTATTCCAATCGAGTCTTGAAAATTGCTTAAAATTAAGGTTTGGGTCAGGTGGTCGACCAATCCTAATGTTTGAGATTTTCACTTCTCGTCTTCGTCCAAAATGACGATTTTACCCCTCTAAGGGTAAAATCACTTTTAAATTCCAGAAAAATTCTAGAAATTCCCAAAAAATATGAAATGGAAGGGTTTTGATCGCTAATCCCACTTCATCGTCTTTTGACTACTCATTTCATCTGAAATGATAATTTTGCCCCTTCGAGGCAAATTGTCCCTGAATTTCTCAAAATTACGATTCTACCCCTCATGGGCGAAGCATGTCAAAATCACTTTTGAGCCTTGATTGATACTTCTTTAGGCTGATAGGGCCTTATTAGGGATGCCACGCTGCTTTCATGTGATTTATCCGCATGTTTTGGATCCTTGATTTGAGCATTTATTTCTACTAATTGTGAGTGATAGGGTAGTCACTCATATCTGTTTGAACTCATAAACTTAGGATCCGTACCCCACTCATCTGTATGAAATCTTAGGATTAGATAAATCATTCAACTTAGGTGCCGAAAGGGCGTGAACTTTGACAATTGGCGTAACAAAATCTCCAATCCCACTTCTCTGGTTTTCGCAGAATCGAATAGATCGCTCCCAACTATTCGATAGGGTTTTCGATCGTACCCTCCACGAAACGATTGGTGGCGACTCCTTGGCATGTATACATATCACATGTCACCATACCGCATCGAAGGTCGACCACGTATATCCAGCCGTTGCGATTTGGATAATGGACCTTGGGAGAGATCCGCGTCCGATCAAGCGACATCGGGCGACCCATTAGCCCCCCTTCCTCGCAAGCGCGCCAGGGGGGGTCGCAACACTAGTGTCGATCCCCGCTTGCGTTGGATGTTTTTTCGTCAGATGTCGACGAAATGTTTCATAGCTGTCTCCTTTACCAAGTTTGTATGTTTGCAGACAATATTTACAGCTTATATCAAACTTGCCTTCGTTTTCATTCCATACTTTGTTGAAGTGTAGCCATAAGTCAAATTCTTGGCTCTTCCGTCCTGGCTCCTTTGCTATCAACGATTCTTCAACACTAGTGGCAATAAGAGGATAAAGACTTTCTTGCGTTGTGATGTGTTCAATGTTGGGATTGGGAACATCGTCATCTTCCCAACATGCATATTCACGAGGATCATATTCACAAACAGGATAATCAAATTCTCCCATCGGGCTCTTTCCCTTTTCAGTATTTCTGCTTCCACTTGCCTTTTTTTATAGAATTGTTCGGAAAGTTGATTTAAAGAATTAAGAATGAATTGAGAGAGAATAGCGAATTGGGATTTGAGAGAAATTGACTTGAGAGTATTTGAGAGAATTAAGAGAAATTGTAAAAAAAATAAAGAGGGATTAAGAGGTTTTTATAATAAAAATTTTTAAAAGAAATTGAAACTGCTCGAAGGTCCGCAGGAGAAGATCCAACGGCTCTTCTCGAGGGGGGGCGGGGTCCATTGCCCACATATATATATATTTTTTATGTAGCGGTTCAGAACTAGAATCGGCCCTTGATGGCCAGTTCAGATTCCGATTTGGAATCGCGGGCCCGGTCAACGGGCTAATTCTGAGCCGATCAACCGATCGGTTTCGGATCCGCGATTTCGTTTGACCATGCTTAGATCGGCCGGACCTACGTTGTTGAAAGCAAAGGAACGCGCACGTCTCCCTAGAGTCAAAAGTCAGCAAGGAAAAATCTCGAATCAACCAGAAATTACAGGAAAACAAAAAAAGAACGTACACCTGGCACCTCTCCTCCAATCATCACGCGGCCGCATCCTCCACCGTCCGCGTGTCTCAGATCCAACGGCTACCTCTCCACCATCCGAACGTTCTCGAATGCTCCCGAACGCGCTTCCCTCGCAACTCTTATAAAACCTCTCCCCTTCTCCTCCTCTCCCTCAGCACAAACGTTCTTTACTGTGAAACAGAGTCTTCTTCACTGACATCACCGGCGATCCATCAATCACTGTAGCTGCTTTCGCACCCATTTTTTTCGTGGAGAGAAGGAATCAATGGCCGGAAAAGAGGAGGGGCCGGCGATCGGCATCGACCTGGGGACGACGTACTCGTGCGTCGGCGTCTTTCAACACGACCGGGTCGAGATCATCGCGAACGACCAGGGCAACAGGACGACGCCCTCCTACGTCGCGTTCACCGACACCGAGAGGCTGATCGGCGACGCCGCCAAGAACCAGGTCGCCATGAACCCCACCAACACCGTCTTCGGTAAGTGACCTCGCTTCTTACTCTGTTTCTTCGGTGGCTCTGTTTGGTCTCCGTTCTGCTGTTCATCGATGTCTCGTCGATCATTTTTGTGTCATGGGTATCCGATGTTCTTGATGTTTCCTGGTTTTTTCGGAGGAATTTACCCATTTTAGGGCCGTTCGGATGGAGTTGGTTACCTTTTGTTCATGTTAGCATAGACTATAAACGATGTAAGGATGGCTTAGTCGTGTGAGTTTTGTTTACATTAAGATTATGTTTGCTCGCTGTTTTGTTACCTGTAGTAGTTTTGTTTTTATCCTGTTTCATCACCGTCCTATTCTGTCGACCGATGTTGATATGGTAATTTCGGTGTATTTGACAGATGCGAAGCGGTTGATCGGGAGGAGATTCAGCGACCCTACGGTCCAGAGTGACATGAGGCACTGGCCGTTCAAGGTCATTGCTGGTCCTGGCGACAAGCCCATGATTGTCGTCAACTACAAGGGCGAAGAGAAGCAGTTTGCTGCGGAGGAAATCTCGTCCATGGTGCTCACGAAGATGCGCGAGATCGCCGAGGCGTACATCGGGACGAACATCAAGAATGCCGTCGTCACAGTCCCTGCCTACTTCAACGACTCGCAGAGGCAGGCCACGAAGGATGCCGGCGTCATTGCTGGCCTCAATGTCTTGCGTATCATCAACGAACCGACCGCGGCGGCCATCGCCTATGGCCTTGACAAGAAGGCGAGCACAACTGGGGAGAAGAATGTGTTGATTTTTGATCTTGGGGGTGGTACTTTCGATGTTTCTCTGCTCACCATTGAAGAGGGTATCTTCGAAGTGAAGGCCACGGCTGGAGACACTCATCTTGGTGGCGAGGACTTTGATAACCGAATGGTCAACCACTTTGTGCAGGAGTTTAAGAGGAAGCATAAGAAAGACATCAGTGGAAATCCCAGAGCTCTGAGGAGATTGAGGACTGCTTGCGAAAGGGCGAAGAGGACTCTCTCCTCCACCGCTCAAACGACTATCGAGATCGACTCTCTTTATGAGGGTGTGGATTTCTATACCACAATCACTCGTGCCAGGTTCGAGGAGCTGAACATGGACCTCTTCAGGAAGTGTATGGAACCCGTGGAGAAGTGCTTGAGAGATGCCAAGATGGACAAGAGCAGCGTGCATGATGTTGTTCTTGTGGGTGGTTCTACTAGGATCCCCAAGGTGCAGCAGCTGTTGCAGGACTTCTTCAACGGGAAGGAGCTGTGCAAGAGCATCAACCCTGACGAGGCCGTGGCTTACGGTGCGGCGGTCCAAGCGGCAATTCTGAGTGGCGAGGGCAATGAGAAGGTGCAAGATATATTGCTCTTGGACGTTACTCCGCTTTCTCTTGGTTTGGAAACCGCCGGAGGTGTAATGACTGTCTTGATCCCGAGAAACACCACCGTTCCCACCAAGAAGGAGCAGGTCTTCTCGACCTACTCGGACAACCAACCCGGCGTCCTCATCCAGGTCTACGAGGGCGAGAGAGCGAGAACCAGGGATAATAACTTGCTGGGCAAGTTTGAGCTCTCGGGCATTCCCCCTGCTCCTAGGGGCGTTCCCCAGATTAACGTCTGCTTCGACATTGATGCTAACGGCATATTGAATGTCTCCGCCGAGGACAAGACTACCGGCCAAAAGAACAAGATCACGATCACGAACGACAAGGGAAGGCTGTCGAAGGAGGAGATTGAGAAGATGGTGCAGGAAGCTGAGAAATACAAGGCGGAGGACGAGGAGCACAAGAAGAAGGTGGACGCGAAGAACGCGCTGGAGAACTACGCCTACAATATGAGGAACACCATCAAGGATGAGAAGATCAGCGCCAAGCTCCCCGCGGCAGACAAGAAGAAGATCGAGGATGCCATCGAGGAAGCTATCCACTGGTTGGACGGCAACCAGCTCGCCGAGGCGGACGAGTTCGAGGACAAGATGAAGGAGCTGGAAGGCATCTGCAACCCCATAATTGCGAAGATGTACCAAGGTGCTGGTCCGGGCATGGGCGGCGGCGGAATGGATGAAGATGTTCCTCCGGCAGGCGGTAGCGGTGCTGGCCCCAAGATCGAGGAGGTCGATTAAAGATGATAGGGCGGATGTTCGAGGATGCTAGTAGGTGGTTGGATGAAAGATGTTCCCCTTGTGTTTAGTGGTAATTATGGGTTTCTTTCGGTTGTGGAAGAAAATGTGCTTGCCATGTTGGCCCTTTTTTTTTCTTTTTCTTTTTTAATGTTAAAAGTTATATAAGTTGACTACTTTTCTGTTTCGTTTTCATTCTGGACAATTGGATGTTATGAACTGGTTCATATAATAATTTAACTCATCAGTTATGGGTTTAAAAAAAAAGGAATTCGTGTCTTGTAAATGTTAACAATTCCGTGGAGTCACCGACAGACAAAGTATGCCTCCAAACCTTTCGAGCAATCTTCGTGAGCACTAGGTTTGGGCGGCAAGGCAACTGTCCCTTATCCTTCAACGCGGGCCACCTGGAATGTTTTTGGGCAATTTTTCAAAATATTTTTTTAAAAAAAATATTTACCAAAATAATAATGAAAAAAAAAATTATCGAATTAGGTGCCAATCGACAATTGGGCTGTCGATTGGCACTTAACTCCGCAATTGGGCCCCACTCGGTAGCCCAATTGCCGAGTGGGGCTCCCCAATCGGCAGCCCAATTGCCGATTGGGACCCCAGGGAGCCCCAATCGGCAGCCCAATTGTCGATTGGAACCCCATTCGTCGATTGGGCCCTCTCGGGTTCCAATCGGCAATTGGGCTGCTGATTGGGGCCTAACTCAATTTTTTTTTAAAAATAATTATTTACTTTAATTTATATTTTTTTATAAAAGTTTTAATTAAATAATAAATGATATTGAAATTATGTAAACTTTGAGAAAAAAAAGATAAGCACTACATAATTCATATTCCACCATTAAAATTTACTTTTAATTTATATTTTTTATAAAAGTATTAATTAAATAATAAATTGTATTAAAATTACGTAAACTTTGAGAAAAAAAAAATACAAGCACTACATAATTCATATTCTACCATTAAAATTTACTTTTAATTTATATTTTTTATAAAAGTAATTATTAAATAATAAATTATATTGAAATTATGTAAACTTTGAGGAAAAAAAAAAGACAAGCACTACATAATTCATATTCCACCATTAAAATTTAATTTTAATTTATATATTTTTTTATAAAAGTTTTAATTAAATAATAAATTATATTGGAATTACGTAAGTTTTGAGAAAAAAAAAAGACAAGCACTAGATAATTCATATTCCACCATTAAAATTTACTTTTAATTTATATTTTTTTTATAAAAGTATCAATTAAATAATAAATTACATTAAAATTACGTAAACTTTGAGGAAAAAAAAAGACAAGCACTACATAATTCATATTCCACCATTAAAATTTACTTTTAATTTATATATTTTTTTATAAAAGTAATAATTAAATAATAAATTATATTGAAATTACGTAAACTTTGAGGAAAAAAATACAAGCATTACATAATTCATATTCCACCATTAAAATTTACTTTTAATTTATATTTTTTATAAAAGTTTTAATTAAATAATAAGTTATATTGGAATTACGTAAACTATGAGGAAAAAAAAAGGCAAGCACTACACAATTCATATTCCACCATTAAAATTTACTTTTAATTTATATTTTTATAAAAGTAATTATTAAATAATAAATTATATTGGAATTACGTAAACTTTGAGGAAAAAAAAGACAAGCACTACATAATTCATATTCCACCATTAAAATTTACTTTTAACAATTAGTGAATTTTCAGATTTTTCTCCACTTACGTTTTTGCCCTCAATTTTTTTGAATTTTCCTAGATTACACCATGGGACAGACGAGTGTGTCCGATACGCAAAAAAATATCGACAGCATGTGTCCGTGTAACATTACAGAGACGTCGATGCTAGCCTCTCTTGGTTAGATAATTGACGTAAGTATCCACCAAATAAGAATTGGGCAATTTTCAAAATTAAAATTTCTAAAAGATATTTTATCAAAATAGCATAAAAAAATCAAATTGAATACCGCTCGACATATGGGCCACCCTCGGCGGTCCATATGCCGAGTGAGAGCCGGGCGGCCCCCATCGGCCTATGGGCCGCAAGGGCGGCTTCCCATTTGACGAGCAGGCCGCTAGGCCCGCTCAGCATGGTGCTACAGCTGTAGCACCACCTGCTGCTGCGACTTGCAGCAGCATTGTGTGGTGCTGCAGCGTGCAGCACCATTTTGTGGTACTGCACGCAACAGCACTGTGTGGTGCTGCAGCACCTACTGGCTACCAGTAAGTGCTGCCGATTATTGGTGCTCTTTGCACCAATAATCGTAGCAAGTGGTTAGGCTCTATTATTAAGCAGAGCCGAACCCTCCCCTCTTCACCTCCTATTTTCCCTTTCCCTTCTCACTCATTTGCTCTGCTTTCTTTCGTCACTCTCAGAAGCTCTCGCGCTCCTCTCTTCCCTCATTTTCGTGCGGTTTCCTTCCCCACTTTTATCTTAATTTTTGTTGCGCTCTTACTCCCTCACTAAGCTTTCCTTAGTGCTTTCTGTCGCAGTAAGTGTATAGCACATTTGGTATTATTTATATTGTTAATATGTTTGTTGTATTCGAGCAAAGCTGACGTTTTTATCTGATGTTTTCTCTTGGCAGGTTAAGCTTGTAAATTCGGTGCGTGTTTTCTTTGCGATAATTTGAGGTAAATTTCATTGTAATAATTTTTTGTATTTTTGTAAGCATAAATTTATTTATTTGATTTTTATTTATTTCTGCATCATTTGTGTAACTTATAGGTGTTATTAATAATATGTTTTAAATTTTGACAAATGTTATGATAAATGTGTACTTGATTTTTATGTAGTCGTTAATTATATTTGCTGTTTGAGGAGTTCAAAATGAATTTGTCAACTAAAAAAAAAAGGATAAGATGGCACGAGAAGTGTGGGCGGGGTTCGAACCGGTCCGAAATATATATATATATATAATGTTAAAATTCGAGTAAATAAGTAATTTGTAAATTAAAGACTGATTAAAAAATATTGAAAAAATCATAGAATACTTTTAAAACTTCAGCAAGTAATTAAAAAATACAAAAAAAATCATGTTAAATTAGTGTAGGGTTCCTGTGTTACCTGGGTTCATGTAATATGCGAATCGAACATTTCAGAAAATACAAATTGGTCCTCGAAATTTTCAGAAATTACAAATTGGTCCTCTATTTTTTTGGAAATTATAATTTGGTCCTCGAACTTTTTGAAAATTACAATTTGGTCCTCGAACGTTTGAGAAATTACAATTTGGTCCTCTAACTTTTCATAAATTACAAATTGGTCCTCGAACTTTTAAAAAATTACAATTTGATCCTTGAATTTATGAGAAATTGAAATTTGGTCCTCTAACTTTTGAGAAATTACAATTTGGTTATCTAACTTTTCAGAAATTATAAATTGATCCTCGAACTTTGGGGAAATTACAATTTGGTCCTCGAACTTTTTGAAAATTATAATTTGGTCCTCGAATTTTTCAAAAATAACAAATTGGTCCTCAAACTTTTGAGAAATTACAATTTGGTCCTCGAACTTTTCAGAAATTATAATTTGGTCCTCGAACTTTTTGTAAATTATAATTTGGTCCTCGAACTTTTTTAAAATTACAGTTTTGTCCTTGAACTTTTCTGAAAATACAAATTGATCCTCGAACTTTTCAGAAATTACAAATTGATCCGATTATGAGTAATTCTCATTGTGAGTATTTGATTAATATGTTCGGAATGAATATTTACTAACTTGTATACTTGAAACAATTTGTAATATTCTTATTTAACAGAATGTCAACAACACCTTTTGCGATTGTGTTTTGGGGAGGCAGAGTAGTTCAAAATGAACATGGACATGGTTACGAAGGGGGACAATCTACCATGTTCGAGTTTGCAAACATATCGACATTCGATGAGTTACGTGCTACGATTGAGAGCGCGTTGAATCTAATAGGAAACCAGTACATTTGAAAGGCTGATATGTAAATATCCAGTTGTAGCATATAGTTGTGTTACATACGAAATGACGGAGGTGCATAATGATGGTACGGTTACGATGATCCAACAGTATGCACGTTAGGCTGGTATGTTGGGAATTTCACAGTTTTATGCAATTGTAGCTGAACACCAAATGCTACATGATTCTGAGGAAGGTTTCAATGTTGGTGAAGACGAACAAGGTATGCATAATGAGTACATGGAGTCCGATGATAATGACGATAATGATGCTTATGATGACGATGATAGTGATAATGATGATCATCATAACGATATTGATGATGACGAAAATATTGATGAAGAAGATGATGCTTGGATGGACACTCCTGACAGCAATGAACAGGATGTCAGAGGAGACGGCGGCGAGCAAGATGTCGAAGGTGACAGCTATGAAGAAGATGTCGGAGGTGATGATAAAGGGGCTTACTACAACACCCATTGTAGTAATCCCATTACGCCGTTCGCATGTCCAAAGCCCTATTCGGAGATCGATTTTGATTTGATGCGAGACGATACAACTGCGAAGCCAGGCAGCAGCGTATTTGATCCCCCAAAAGAATTTTCCATTGGCATGTTATTTTCATCGCGGGACGCAGTGCAGTCGGCTGCGAAAGAATACTCTATTAGAAGAAATCATAAGTTTCGTTGCAAGGTGATGAATCAGAGAGAATATGTGATAAGGTGTGGTAATATGAATGGAGCGTGCCATTGGAGGCTCCGTGCGACTACTAAAGGCGGTGGCTCGTTTTGGAAAATAGCTAAGTACAGTGGGCCACATACATGCATTAATCCGCCATTGTCACGGGATCATCGACACGTTGATCAAAAATACATCTGTAGCTTTATAGAACCAACGATCGATGCCCAACCAGATATCAAAATCAAGCCACTCATGGCTGAAGTTCGTGACAAACTGAACTTCCAACCTAGTTACCGTAAAACCTGGAAGGCCAAACAAATGGCGAATGCCAAAATTTTTTGAGGATGGGATGAGTCATACGGTAGATTGAGAAAGTACATGAAAGAAATGGAACGTAAGAATCCAGGTTCTCATTTTGTTATCGAGGGTAAGGTGAAGCAAGATCAGAGCTGTATGCTTTTCGACCGGATGTTTTGGACGTTCCAGCAGACGATTCAAGGCTTCAAATGATGTCGTCCTGTGATATTTATGGATGGCACTCATTTGTACGGGAAATGCAAAGGAACGCTTCTTTGTGCGACCACACTTGATGGCAACAATCATATTTTCCCTTTGGCATTTGCTGTGATTGAAATAGAAAATGTAGACAATTGGAAGTGGTTTATGTATATGTTGCGGCGATATGTGATTGGGAGGAGAGAAATTTGTGTGATATCAGACAGGCATGTCGGGATTCAACAAGCAATGGACACAACATGGTGGCGTCCTCCACATGCCCATCATAGATTCGGCACCTTGCGAGCAACTACAACAAACAATTCAAAAATACCGAAGGCAAAAAACATGTTCGAATGACAAGTAAGATTTGCAATTTTGTAAATTTTAGGAAAGTACGTATTCATAAATTTGAATGAGAGTTACTAATTATTAGTGTAATGTACAGCTTACGCATATCAAAAGCACAAGTTCGATTGGGTTATGAGCCGAATTAGGCAGTTTCACCCCGAAACAGCTGCATGGTGTGATCAGCTGCCAAAAGAAAAATGGACAAGAGCTTATGATGAAGGGAAGAGATATGGATCGATGACGACGAATCTAGTTGAATCTGTGAACGGGATGCTGAAGGGTTTTCGTGGGCTGCCAATAACAGCCATGGTGGAAAACATATTCTATCAGTTAAACCAATATTTTGACACGAGATGAACAACATACATGAATCAGCAGGCGGAAGGATTTGTATATACGCATTTTGTGGGTGAGGCTCTCCAGATATACAGTGAAAAGGCAAATGGGTATCAAGTTAAACGTTTCGACTCTGAAAGAGGGATTTTCGAAGTGAGAACTGCAAGTAATAGATCAAGAGGATCATGGGGCCACAAACTGGTAGTGAACTTACACGAACGAACATGCTCATGTGGGAAATTTGAACAGCTGAAAATCCAATGTTCCCACGTAATCGCAGCATGTCAAGCATAAAGAATTGACCACAACATGTACGTAGATGAATGTTATACGTTGGCCAAAATCGTTCAGTGCTATCAATACTCGTTTGAGCCGTTGGAAAATCCTGATTACTGGCATGAGGATAATGAGCTGCCGTTAGTGCCAGACCCGGTTCGTCTTCGTCCGAAAGGAAGGCCCTGTGCATCACGAATAATAAATGAGATGGACTGGACAACGCCGAGCACATTGCGTATCCATTGCGAAAACTGTGGCAAATCAGGGCACAATATGCAAACTTGTAGATATAGACCGGCTCAACAGTAGATCGCATTTGTTTGATGAACTTTTTGTAATAAAACTATATTATTATTGGATCGATATTTATTATGTAATTTTTCTATAACAAATATGTGAAATTTTCGTAAATTGTATAATATCACAATTGCGCGATATTTGTTCAGCTCCCATGTTCCATGTCTACATTAGATATGTTAATTTTTTATAATGTTATAATATCACCATTGTGTAGATATGGATCAAAGGTCTTACATTCAGCCAGGCCCTGAGGATGATTCGCTACTCACTGGCCAGGCCCGACATAGATCGGAGCACTTATGGATTGGTGAGGTAAGTGAAGGATTTATAGTTGATCTGTCGTTTATAACTGCTTTCGACGAAATTGTAATTAACTGTTCATGTCAAATTTCACAGATACATCCGGCTCAGCCCCTTAGATGTGAACGCGCGGGGCTACACAAAGGCCACCTTGATCCGCACATACTCATGTATCTACAACATTCTGGATTTTACGGTGTTTATAATATGGGTTTCGTCAAGCTTGATTGGCATGTGATTACTGCACTAGTGGAGCGGTGGAGACCCGAGACCCACACCTTCCATATGCCGGAAGGTGAATGCACGATCACGGTACATGACATAGGAGTGCTTACAGGGCTTCCCATCGATGGAGAAGCAGTTACTTGGCCCCCTGTTATGGATTGGGGCGCTACTTGTGACGATTTACTTGGTGCTCGGCCACCAGAGTTGAAAGGCTCGCAGATAAGTTTGTCCTGGTTGGCACATCGCTTCGCAAATCTTCCGGCAGATGCAGATGAGGTCGTCATAGTGCAGTTTGCGAGGGCATTCATTCTCCGACTACTTGGAGGATCTATGTTCATGGACAAATCAGGTGCCCGAGTTAGTTTGCACTTTCTCCCACTACTAGCGAATATCGAGGCCCCTACGCAGTACAGTTAGGGTTCAACAGCACTAGCGTGGTTGTATCGAGAGTTATGCCGTGCAACCCACCATGAGGCGAAGCAAATGGGCGGTGCGCAACAAGTATTGCATATTTGGGCGTGGGAGCGCATCGCATGTATCACCCCATCTGTGTGCCATGATGTTCCTTTCCCAGATACGCCTCTTAGTACTCGGTATGTGATCTATTGCATTTTTAGTTCGCGCTCATTAATTCTTATGAGTGTGTACTATATATATATTGTAGCTGGGCTCTAGGCATACACACAACGGAGATCCCCACGCATACTTTGACACATCTGCGCTACCAACTTGACAGATTAACAACCAAAGATGTAAGTAATGATGGCAACAAATGAGTTTAAATATTCGTTTAAATATTCTTTTAATTTTATATGTTTTAATATGATGTTAGCTTTTAAATTAATTATTCATTAATTTTAGATGTTTTAATATGATGTTACCTTTTAAATTAATTATTATTTTAATTTTAGATGTTTTATTACGATGATAGATTACTTGGGAGCCCCATACTGATGTCATTTCAAGTCTACCGGCGTACTGCCTTCAAGGACAACATTATTGGAAGGCAAAGGTCCCACTCATTTGCCACTGGATAGTTGAGTGGCACTACCCAGACCGAGTACTTCGGCAGTTTGGTTTGTAGCAGAAAATACCTATAGGTCTCAAGGATCATACTGCCTTTCACGATATCGACATTACGCCGCCCAGGACGGATTGGGTGGATAGGCACATAGACAGCATCAATTTGTGGGGTAGACGTCGAGCACGTATCATCAATGGTGATCGTATAACGAAGGATGTCCACTTTCATTCAGAATATTTGGAGTGGTTCCCTAGACATACACGAAAATGGATTTCTGTTATAGGAGCTGCAATAGGTTCAACGGTTTGTGCAAACACTCTCAATTTAATTCATTAATTATTTTTTCATAACATAAGTTTTGGCAATTGATAACTTTTGTTAATTTTTTAATATCATTACCAGATCGATGGCATTGAACACGCGGTTCATATAATGAAGGGGTTTCGATCTCCTGAGGACTTGAATTACGTGGAGAGTCTACTTGAGACATTGATATATGCCCAGAAAGAGGAGAGGCGGCTAGTCACAACCGTGCCACCGCCACAACCACCGATGACAGCGGGACCCGATGAGTTGGATGAAGATGTCCCATCCAAGTCTGTTCAGCCGTTCAGGAGGACCCCTCGAGCTCGTCTAGTAGGTCATGTCGTCCCTCACACCATTGAGTATCATACGGTATATTTTGATGAAGGATTCAAGCAGTTTACCGCCCCATTTAATGAGGGATCTACTTTTGCGTCTCCTAACTATACACAACAGTGGACTCTATATATTTATCTGGCTTCATATGAGGATTTCCCTCCTTACACTCCAGGCCCCCCTACAGTTGGACATGCACAGTCTGGCCGTGGCATATTTCCACAAGATATGCCTTCATCATCTGCTCAACCTCCTCGTCGGCGATATCACCTTCGACCTCCCGAGCACTGAAGACAACCCGATTGTGGAACATGAGGTCATGTTGGAGGACGACATCGTCATCAGATGTAATTGTGGTTGTTAACGAAATTCCATATTTTCCATGTCTCAGCACCCATGTCTCAGCACCTTTATTTTATGATTACTAATTATTTACGTAATTCCAATATGATTTATTATTTAATTGAAACTTTTATAAAAAAATATATAAATTAAAAGTCAATTTTAATGGTAGAATATGAATTATGTAGTGCTTTTTTTTCTCATAGTTTACGTAATTCCCATATAATTTATTATTTACTTGAAAACTTTTACAAACAATATAAATTAAAAGTCAATTAAAAGTCAATTTTAATGGTGGATACTTGCGTCAATTATCTAACCACGAGAGGCTAGCATCGACGTCGCTGTTATGTTACACGGACACGTGCTATCGATAATTTTTTGCATATCGGATACACTTGCGTGTCCCATGGTGTAATCTAGGAAAATTCAAAAAATTTGAGGGCAAAAAAGTAAGTGGAGAAAAATCTGAAAATTCACTAATTGTTAAAAGTAAATTTTAATGGTAGAATATGAATTATGTAGTGCTTTTTTTTCTCATAGTTTACGTAATTCCCATATAATTTATTATTTAATAATTAATTTTATAAAAAAAATATAAATTAAAAGTAAATTTTAATGGTGTAATATGAATTGTGCAGTGCTTGTTTTTTTTTCCTCATAGTTTATGTAATTCCAATATAACTTATTATTTAATTGAAACTTTTATAAAAAATATAAATTAAAAGTAAATTTTAATGGTGGAATATGAATTATGTAGTGCTTGTCTTTTTTTTCCCTCAAAGTTTATGTAATTTCAATATAATTTATTATTTAATAATTACTTTTATAAAAAATATAAATTAAAAGTAAATTTGAATGGTGGAATATGAATTATGTAGTGCTTCTCTTTTTTTTTTCCTCAAAGTTTACGTAATTTTAATATAATTTATTATTTAATTGATAGTTTTATAAAAAAATATAAATTAAAAGTAAATTTTAATGATGGAATATGAATTATGTAGTGCTTGTCTTTTTTTTTTTCTCAAAGTTTACGTAATTCCAATATAATTTATTATTTAATTAAAACTTTTATAAAAAAATATAAATTAAAAGTAAATTTGAATGGTGGAATATGAATTATGTAGTGCTTGTCTTTTTTTTTTCTCAAAGTTTACGTAATTTTAATATAATTTATTATTTAATTGATACTTTTATAAAAAATATAAATTAAAAATAAATTTGAATGGTGGAATATGAATTATGTAGTGCTTATCTTTTTTTTTTTCCTCAAAGTTTACGTAATTCAAATATAATTTATTATTTAATTAAAACTTTTATAAAAAATATAAATTAAAAGTAAATTTGAATGGTGTAATATGAATTATGTAGTGCTTGTCTTTTTTTTTTTCCATCAAAGTTTACGTAATTTTAATATAATTTATTATTTAATTGATACTTTTATAAAAAAATATATATTAAAAGTAAATTTTAATGGTGGAATATGAATTATATAGTGCTTGTCTTTTTTTTTTCTCAAAGTTTACGTAATTCCAATATCATTTATTATTTAATTAAAACTTTTATAAAAAATATAAATTAAAAGTAAATAATTATTATTTAAAAAAATTGAGTTAGGCCCCAATCGGCGGTTCAATTGCCGATTGGGACCCGAGGGGGCCCAATCGGCGAATGGGCAGCCGAATGGGGCTCCCCGGCGTCCCAATCGACAATTGGGCTGCCGATTGGGGCGCCCCACTCGGCAATTGGGCTGCCGAGTGGGGCCGAATTGTGGAATTGGGTGCCAATCGGCGGTCCAATTGCCGATTGGCACCCAATTCGGTAATTATTTTTTTTTTACTATTATTTTGGTAAATATTTTTTAAAAACATTTATTTTGGAAAATTGCCCAATGTTTTTCCAGGTGGGTGTAGGTGGGGGTAAGCGGGGGCAGCTCCTGCGGACTTGCCATGGGCGGAGGGAAAGGAGGATCCGCCTGATCCCCGGCAACATCCTGCTCTTTGTGAGAGTCTAGGATGTTCATCTGCGCCTGAGCAACAATGGAAAATGAGCCCAAACGAGCCCTTCTTGAACTGGATAGCCCGTTGGCTCCACCCTCGTCCTTTTCTCACCATCAAGGTCAGGAGCGCCGGAGTCTGATCTCTCTTCCATGACAGATAACCGCATCTCTCTCGTCGGTGCACGCCACGCCTCTCCACAATGTGACCTGTGATCGGCTAGGGAGCACAGTTGTGGGTTTGGTAGGGGTTGATTTGGCAAATACCAAACTTGTTTCACTTCGCATGCTTGGCCATATGGTTCTTCAAGATGGCGAAGATCGATTGACAGCATAAAATGAAGAAACGAATCAGATGCTGAGGTGTTGAGCAGAACTAAAATGAGAAGAACTGCTGGGGGCTTGTGTGGTACTTTCGTTGTGTCGGGACTGGTAGGGAGATAAACGTGCCTTAAAGAGAGAAGCACGTCGATTTTCGTTGTCGTTGTCTCCTTTGTAGTACTGATTAAGGGGGTTTTTATCTTATTTATTCAACCCTTGTTGGAGGGAGGGTGGCCCCATATTAGGCAGGCACTGTTGCGCTAGTTTGTTATCATAAGAAGAAGGGATTGTTGGACATGAAAAGACGTGATTATTGGATATGAAAAGGAGTGGTTGTTGACATGAAGAGAAATGATCGTTCATCATGAAAAGGTCGATCTTTTGTGAATAGCATAAAATTGTACATTTTTATCAGTACATTTTTTTTTTATCACGACTGTTCAAAATAACAACTTTCTTTTCTTCGTATCTGCGCTACTTCACTACATTCTTTCTTCTTATCTCACAAAAGTTGTACAACACATTCAAGGTGAAATTCTAGGAATGAAATTGAGTAATTGTTTAACTTGTTTCTCGGGGACTTTGGTCTTGTATATTGGAGGTATATTTGTTTTAAACTCGACAACAATAATAGTGGGGGCAAATTAATAATAGCTTAAGGACAATGATCATCATCACGCATAAAAGCATCATAGAATTATAAATTACTTATCTTAACCATAAATCAAATTTTCCTAGTAATCTTAGGTTACGTTTGTCCGTTAAGAATCAAGATTTGCTATGTTTTATCCTATTCTATATTGGTAGATGTCCACGATAGGATAAAGGGGACATAGATAGGATATAATCTGGATAAAAATATCCTAGGGCTGAGGGCGAGATAGACCTGAATAGAATTTCACAATAGAGTAGGCACAAGGAGAACCAATTTTATCCACAACCATCGCCTCTCTTCAGCGCCGGGCCACCTCCCCGTCTTGCCGGATCGCCTCTCCAGCATGGAGCTGCCTCTCTGATGGTAGCTACTGTCTAGTGTAACCGCCTCTCCGACGGTGTTGGGTCAGGGTATCTAATGGTAAAGCTGAGTATCTCCATGACCTTGTTATTTACAGTTTGGCTTGATATAAGATTACATCCCACGTTCTTTAATTGCTTGAATCTTTCCAACATTCGAAAGGAGTCTCGGCATATTATGAACTTAAGGTTGATCATCGACTTTCAAGGTAGCTCTATTGGACAACCTGCATGAGTGCATATTCAAATTGTGAAAAGTGGTCGAATAATTCGATTGTTCTCACTCGACAAGACAATGAGCAAGGCTAACGGTGAAGATCCCAGGATCGATATCCTGGGTGACTTTATTTTTTGTTACTTTTTGTATTCTAAATTTTCAAGATTCTTTATTCCTTTTTATAATATTAATTTCAAAAACTATATCTAATTATTCTACTTTTTTAGTTTTCGAATACCATTAGTAAATATTAACTAAGACCTCTTACAGCTAGAAATATCCTTAAGGACTCCTAATTAAACGGCTTGTAATTTACCTAACTTTAAGACACTTTTAATCGTCCAATTTATTTCTTTATTTTCTGCCAACCTTTATTGTTAAATGTAAGAAACTACTAAACATATTTAATTAGCTGGCATAGCAGCTTCCAAGACGATTACAAAATACTTAATTTTATATAAGTGGGGTGATTGTCCACCAACCTTCGTTACATGTAGACCTGTCAAATTGGGTCTTTAAACCCATATATGACCCATATATACTCTAAATGGGTCATATATGGGTCACTTTAATGTTAAGAATCTGCTCTTAATGGGTTTCAAACTTTAAAGCCCAAATTAAATGGGTCTACATGGGTTCTGTTTAGAACCCATTTCCAACCCATTAGGTCTCAGGTCTCTTCTCCCCCTTCTCTCTCAATCGATCGTTGCCATGGCCCCGCCGCCGGGAGAGCACAGCTACGACGCCGCGGCCTCCGGCGAGTCCCAGCGCTCCGTCCCCACGCCCCGGGACTGAAAAGATTCGAAATATCCTCTTCCCTTTCGATTGGTAGTTTGTCAGTGCTCCCCAGGAGAGAGAGTCCATGGCCTCACTCTCGAGGATCCATATCCTCACCGTCCACCTCTTCCTTCGATTCCTCCATGCCAATGCAAAGCCTAATGCGCGAAGCCCATCCGTACATCGTCCTCCACCTCCGACGACGGCGGCGACAACTTTCCCTAACCGAAGGAATACGACAAAGGAGGATTGGGACAGCCGACGCGGAGAAGCTAGAGGAGAGAGAGTCTAGAAAGAGGAAGGAGGAGGTTAATCGGAAGATCGCGTCCTAGAAGGCGATATCGGTTATTCTAAGGAGGGAGGCCACCAAGGCCGTGGTCGAGAATAAGAGCGGACGGAGCAACACCCGACGACTGTCCTTGAAGCTCACCATGAGAGGATCACGGTCCTGCGCTGGGAGTCTGCGCTCAAGATCAGAGAACCGATTGACTACGAGAAAGCGCTTCACTCTATAAATCCTTTAGAGAGAGAGAGAGAGAGAGAGAGAGAGAGAGAGAGAGAGAAGAAATGGAGGGTGATGAAGAGTGAGTGACATGGGTTGAGTATGGGTTGGGTTGGGTATGGGCCATCTAAATTGTATAAGAAATGAATGGGTCATAAATGGGTTAATGAGTCATTTTGGGTCGGACCATTTACGACCTGACCCAAACCACCCATTTGAAACCCCTAGTTACATGCTCCGGGCTTTCTTAATCTATCTTACATCCCAAAATGCAGGAAAGCCTACACACGAAACCACATCTTAAACTTACAATCCACTACTCCTAACCTATCATACAATCAAAATGTGTTGTGGGCTTTCCTATCATCCTTCCTAGCTGCAAATATGTCGAATCATATACACCACAACGCCATTGCCTGGGTATCAAGGCGGGTCATGGAATTTGTGCGGTGGACCTCTCATCTGTTGGAAAATATGAGATATTTTGATGGGTGAGTGGATGAGAAATTGTTTCTCAAAGAACACCCTTGAGTTGGAAGTGGGAAGTGAAAGTATGCTAGTTCCACATTCGAAAGGAGGAAGACCTTGAAGTGCTTTATATGTGATTACACTCCCTTTAAGTAGCAACTATCATAACACAAGTACTATGTCTCGCGCGCGCAAGCAGGGGGTGGAAATCCCAGACCCCGATGAAGGCTTGACAAGTTGAAACTTGGGTGCGAGCGCTTGACCTGCGTGCACGAATGCAGGGCCGAAAAGTGAGTCTCGCAACAAGCCCATTTTCCCCTTCTGTTTTAATTTTTTCCAACTCAAGTCGTTACAATGTAACCGTTCTTAAGTTAATTACCGTCATGTTAATGGTATTAACTAAGTAATAGCTATTATAATTCTGTGGTTACAGAATTAAATACTAAACGGCTGAGTTATTTAGCCGTTATTCTTTATTTCCGAAATGCCCCACTTAGCCTATATAAATTTGTGGCTTCCCGTTCTGTTTCAAGAGATCAGAGGAAAAAGAATCAGAGAAACAAGAAGCGAAAATCTCTCCTCCCTCTCTTTCAAATGCTGTACATTTGCATTGTTTTCGATAGTGTTCACGTGTTGTTCAAGTTCGCCGAAAGCTTTGGAGTGCTGTGCTTGCCTCTATCACTGCTTACCGTTGTATCCTGGGAGACAGACGTTCACGATACCTCTAAGCACGTACTGGAGGGGACGAATTTGTTTTAAGGAAACTATGTCGAACACAGGCCTCGGTATTTTTATTAATTCAATTTCTTCCACTACTGTTGTGTTTCCGTTCAGATTATGTTCTTCTGAAGGTTCAACTTTTGTCCTTCTGAGGGTTCAGATTCACTGCTTCTGACGGGTTCAGATTCAATGCTTCTGACGGGTTCAAATTCAGTGCTTCTGAAGTGTTCAGATTTTGTGCTTCTGAAGGGTTCATATTTTGTGCTCCTGCCCTGCTTCTGATGGCTCAGATTTTATGCTTTTGACAAGTTCAGATTTTATGCTTCTGACCGCCTCAGATTTTGTGCTTCTGACGGGCTCAGACTTTATGCTTCTGAAGGCTTAGACTTTGTGCTTCTATCGACTCAGATTTTGTACTTCTGCCAACTCAGTGTTTGTATGTTTGAGCCAGTTTTCCCACATTTGTTGGATCTAGAAATATCACCTAGAGGGGGGGTGAATAGGTAATTCTGAATCTAATTGAAATTTCTTGCGGAATTAAACATTTTAAATATGCTATTAGGATCAAGAACAGTATAAGCAATGTGCAGGGAAAAACTAAACACAAAGATGGAGTTTAGAGAAGAGAAATGTGCACGCTGAGTTTATAGTGGTTCGGCTTGTTAGGCCTACGTCCACTCTCTCACGATGACAGCCGATTGGCTGGATTTCACTATGATGAATCGAAGAGGATTACAGTCGATCGAACACTCAGTTTCTCTCTTACGAATCCTCACAATGAAAGGAAGTTTTGAGCACTCAGAATACTTTGGTGAATTTGAATAACTTTTGCACTTTGGATTGTTGTCCGCTTCTTCTCGTGGATCACCATGGTTCTTCTTAAATACTCTTGCACTTTGGATTATTGTCCGCTTTGTCTCCAAACTTAGCCGTTGGATACACGACCAAAGGATCGTTCTTCAATTTTTGATTGGACGTAAACAATCGTGATTGAACGAGACTGTATCTTGAGAAGATATGATAACCGTTGGGGTAGAAGTTGAACCTTTTTGATCTGGTCGCCTATACAACCAAAATCTCCAGTTTTCATAAGTGGAGTAGATTCAAATTAGTTGCCAAGAGTATTCTTGGAAGGTAATATCCGATCGTAGACTTTCCCTTGATTGAAAAAGAAATCTTGTTAATCAAATATCACAAACTTCCAAAATAAAACTAGCCTACTTCGGAAACCTGTCATTCGTGGGTCTTCATTATTGCAGAGACTGAACAGTCTTCAGAAGCAGTCTTCAGAACGAGAAAACTCTTTGAGTATATTGTATATGACTCTCAAAAGCAGCTCCATCTGAAGCACTTCCATCTGACCTCGTCAGAAGCACTTCCATCGGACGCTTCAAAAGCACTTCCATCTGACCGCGTCAAAAGCACTTCCATCTGACCAAGCGATAGAGAAATGGATCGATACAAGCTTCTGCTTTCAAATACGTTCTGCAATAAACATATCAATTATTACATAGATCCTGTGCAAAGTTTTGTCAGAATCAAAATAGAAGGGAACTTTCCACAACGACATTTACTATTCCCATTCGAATTTTAAGTATCCTCCAATTTTATGAAATAAAATTATTATTTTTAACACTGTTTTCCCAACATCATCATCCCATTCTCCATCTGTTCATTGCAAGAGACAAGCACAACGAGTATTTGATGTGCTAGACCAACATCGAGCCATATAGTTGATGTAATGCAGACATAAATCACTTCAGTATCGAAACAAACTACAGTGTGTTGGCTATGGGTCATTCGTGTCGGGAATCCCAACAGTGGCTTGCACGGCAGATTCATTTTCTTTTTACCTGAAAATTTAAATGGAATGAGCCATAGCCTAGCAAATGAAAATTTCTAGGCTTAAGACAGTTCAAATAATACTCAACTTAGCGGTGGAAAATTCATTTTGTCACCAACCTATCTTGTAATCCATTTCATGAATGTCATGCATCAATCATCGTAAAAAATTCTCATAAAATATCACATAAAAATGATGCATTAGCTTTTCTTTTCATTTTTGGGTATCCTCTCCCGAGCCTCTGGTCGGGACTTTCGATACCGGGCAACATCGCCACGCATGTGTACGACAGTACGTTGAATTTATGTCATTGTTGACACCTAAATTTTTGATTTTTTATAAATTCAAACATAAAGTGAGAGTTATTCATAACTCTTGCAAAAACAATATAAATATAAAATATAAATCCACATGCATTACATATTTACTTTCTGTCAGTCATGCATTTGCATTTATCAGACCAGTGGCTAGTGAATTCGATTAAATGTTCTGAATTTAATTAAATGGACTAAGCCTGCATGGATTCAAAATAGGTCGGAGCCCATTGTATCTCTCTCATGGCCGAATTTGTAAGGTAAGAAGATGTTGATCACGATTGTAACATACTGAATTTCCTGTCATTTTGAGACTATGGAATGAGAAGAATCTATCGATGTATTTCAGTTTTATTTTACTCGAATTCGATCAATCCTGAGTAGACTAACCAGAAGGGAAAGGTTAACGCATGACAAGGTACGTGGACCTAGGAAACTCAAAATGGAAAGGATGATTTGACCATACGGATTGCTGAGGGACATTTAGAACAAATAAGGGCCGATCTGATAACGATTAAGGAATCCATTGCTAGCGTTATACGATTGGAACATGGGTGATGCCGTGCAACCAATGTATAATTTGCGACGTTTTCCTAAATCAAGTTTTGATGATTGAGACCGTTGGAACTAGCAATGAATCCTCGCAATCACATGACAACCAAAGTCATCTTATCCTGAGTCGTCCTAAGTGTGACAAGAGTTACGGAGTCGATACGCATAACGTTTGCAAAAGCCACCCGTTAGTTCGAGATAAACTGAAGTTACGATCGATGGACGATTGGTCACCAAATGGAAGCTCAAAATTGGCAATTGGAAATGAGGAATTTCAAAATTGGAAAATGATTTGACGTCGTCTCGTCAATGGCCATTCAGAATGAGAAAAATGAATTTTCGGACGAAAAATGTCAAATGACCGTTATACCCATCGCCCATTTGCCCTTACCTTAAGGATAATTGAAGGACGAAATGATCATTTTCTCCTCCACCATGGGCTGCCGAAAATCATGTGCAAGAAGTCAAGGAAGTTAATGGCATTATTGGTTTTTGCCACTTGTCACTCTTAGAAGGCCCCATGCATTTATTACCCATCTAATCACATCTTGTCAATTTTAACCTCAATTATATGAGTGAAACACCTCCATTTGCAGCCCCTTCAGCCGTGGGTAGTACTCCCCCTCCAATCCCCTTTTATTTTTCTCTCTTCTTCTTCTTACCAAAAACTACCTGGAAGACAGTTTCCGAGCCCTCTGTTCGGTCCGTACGACCTGCCCCTCCTGTCGTCGTCTCGCCTCCGCCGATCACCATAGAATATTTCAGGATGTCCTTAACAATTTCCAATTGGTTTCGTGACATTTGGAGATCTGGTTAATTTATGGAATTTTTTGGAAGAAAAGCGGACAGATTCTGAGCTAGCTGAGGAAAGGTGTTGGTTCTAGCTCTTAGAAATTTCAAATGACCTCAAACTTTTTGTGAGATATTCATAACATCTAGTGGTCATGTTTAATGAACTTTCGCCGCAAATTTGGTGGTGTTAAAATAGGTTTTCATGACTAATTGTGGATGATCAAAACTAACCAGAACACTGATCGTTGCGCGCCAAGAAGAATCTGAGCTGTTGGAGGGCTTTGGGTTGTTCTTTCTCTCCAAAATTCCGGGTGAGCCTCTTAGACACATAAATTGAGATGTTAGTAAGTGTAACTCGTGAGAATTGGAGCCTATAGATGATTTGTGGGTTGATATGCACGGTTGGATTGAAACCGGTTGTGCTCTGTTTATGCCCTGTTCTGACCGGTTTTATTGGTGATGCTTTAGGTGGTATTTTGGTTTCAAAATAACTCATGAGACCTTATGAGATGTTGTATGAGGTTTTAATTGGAAGTATATGAAGTGGATTGGGATTTGGAAGTGATTTAAGGGCTATATTGTGCATGAAACCTCAAGTTATATTCTATCCTGTAAGTGGCTGAATGAACCGAGTACTAAAAGGGTTCGTGAAACTATTATGGTGTATTCGATCATTTGATAAGGCATCTTGAGTTTCCATTTGATCAATTATTGAGGGATTGGTATCAAGGAAGTGAGAATTGATCGGATTTTGATCCAAAATTGATGAATTTCCTAGGACGGTACGAGAACCTTGGGTTGCCAAACACTTGTGGGGTTATGTAAAATCGATCGAAGTGGATTTTTGCTAATTGCTTAACGTAAGTGGTTCCTAAACCCTTACTTGAACTCTAGGACGATACTGGATAATTGTCTCATATAGCGTGATTGTGTGATAAAATCATGGTGAATGATGGTGTGTTATGGTTTGGCCAGTGAGCCCCTGTGTGATATTAAATGGCTAATGAGCCTTGATGAATTGCGCCGACTATAAAGTCTAAGCCATAAAGCATTTATCGATCATTGGCTTGGTGCCCCGGAGATCGAATTGGCTTGGTGGCCCGAGAAATATATTGGCTTGGTTGTCGCGACCCCCCCTCGCGGGTTGCCTGCCGGAGGGGACAAATGGGCCGCTCGATCTAAGCCTGATCGGACGCGGGCCTCTCCCAAGGTCCATTACCCAAATCGCAACGGCTGGATATACGTGGTCGACCTTCAGTGTGGTCTAGTGACATGTGATACATGTACATACCAATGAGTCGTCACCAATCGTTTTGTGGAGGGTACGATCGGAAACCCTATCGAATAGTTGGGAGCGGTCTGCTCGATTCTGCAGAAACCAGAGAAGTGGGATCGGGGACTTAGTTACGCCAATTATCAGAGTTGACGCCCTTTCGGTACCTAAGCTGAATGGTTTATTTGATTCTAGGATTTCATACAGAGGAGTGGGGTTCAGATCCTAAATCTATGAGCTCATGCAGATGGGAATGACTACCCTATCACTCACAATCCATGAAATCAGCATGGCATCCCTAATGAGGCCCTATTAGCCTAGAGAAGTCTCAATCAAGGCTTAGGAGTGATTTGACATGATTTGCCCATGAGGGACAGAATCGTAATTTTGAACAATTCAGGGGTGATTCGCCTTGAAAGGGCAAATTTGTCATTTTAGATGAATTGGGAAGTCAAAAGACGGGGGAAATAGGATTGGCCATCAATCCAACCTATTTCCTATTTTTCAGGAATTTCCAAGATTTTGTTTTTGGAATTTAAAAGTGATTTTACCCTTAGAGGGGTAAAATCGTCATTTTGGACAAAGACGAGGGTTGAAAATCTTAAACTTTAGGATTGGTCGACCACCTGACCCAAATCCTATTTTTAAGCAATTTCCAAAAATTCTATTGGAACAGGAAATGCGACTTACCCTTTGAGGGGTAAAATCGTCATTTTAGGGAAAATGATGAGATTTGAAAACCCTCGTAGAAGGACTTGCCACCTTACTGGCCCTATCTTAATCTAGGCATTTTCGATCTACCTCAAAATACAAAGCAGGGACGAATTACCCTTAAGGGGTATAATCGTCAATTATCGGAAGAACGGATAAGAAACCCCAAAAATAGGACTGACCAGTTGTCTATGGTCAATCCTTGATTTTTGGGGATTTCTGGAGTGTCTAGGATTTTTCCACAATTTTTTGGGATTTTCTGGGATTTTCTAACATTTTTTTAGAATTTTCTAAGATTTTTTCTGATTTTTTTTTTATTTTTTTTAAAAAAATATTTACTGAATTTTTTATTATTAAAAAATGTTTCGGACCGGGTCGAGCCGACCCACTAGGGTCGGAACCCGGCCCAGACCCGGACCCGCGAGACCAACTCCCAAAAACGACGTCACATCTGCTATTTTTTATTTTCGGTTTATTCGACTTTGATCTGACGGTTCCTATTGAACCGCGTGGCTAATCCGCGCCCGTCAGATCTGATTACTAAATCCTACGGCTCGAATTGAATGAAGACTCGATCAGGGCCGTCTGATCTAACTACTTAAACCTACGGCCACGATTAAAACACAAGACTCGATCTAGACCGTCCGCTCATACTAACCTAAACGGCGCCATACTACTACTAACCTAAACGGCACCCTTTCAATCAGTTTTGATTTTCCAATTTAAAACTATTTTCGGATAATCCAAATTTCTAATCGGACGGTCACCATTCATTAGACTCGATTAATCTCAGCCGTTGGATCAATTCCATCTCAGCCTAACAACCTAACGGTCGAGCTGACTCGACATCCACGTGGACCAATGACCGAATGCCACCTAGGACTTTGACTCGTTGACTCGCCAGGTCAGCATCGTCTTCAACCTCTCGACCCCGGCGGAATGGACGGCTGAGGAACTCCGGCACCGATCCAACGGTGAAACCTTGATGAAATCGCGCGAAACCAACGCCAATCGACTCGCAATCGACTCTATCCTAACATATCTAAGGATTGGAGCATATAATCCACGAAATCAAGAGCATCATGCGAATCGCCGAGTACGGCCATGGGAGTTCAATAACTCGATTAACATAAAATCAATGCAATTTCATCACAAGATAGCATCAATTGATGTTTAGGAGACTTACCTCGAGCTCCGATTGAGCTCGCACGGCCTAGATTGGGCTAGGCAATGATGAGCAGCGGTCGGCTATGGAGGCTAAGTTCGAAGACTCGATTCGAGTTGTTCAGGAAAAATCGATGCAAAATCAAGGTGCGGTTATGGTCAGTGATGTTCAGGGAATGAAATGCACACATTAATTACAAGAACGAACGTGAAACAGGTAAGTCGCCATTGATGCTCAACGAAGAACTCGGGACTGTGACTCACCTATTTCCGCGGTTTCAGGCGATGTGGTCGGCGGCGATTGCTTCTTAGCGCACTGGGCGAACTCCCGACGGTCTCCTTCGGCTTCGGTTTGGCCGGAGACGGCCTAACCTGCACCTTCCAATTGAGCTCAAGTTCTCGACGACGGGGGTCGGAGAACGAGCTCTCCATCGCGTTCTCTCTCTCTGTTGATTCAGTTAAGCTTTCCCAACCGAATGGACTCCTCTTCTTCAACTGAAAGCCTTTAGAGGTTATATACCCCCCTTTGGTTTCCCGCCCGAACAGTGGACGTTAGCCAACTTGGATTCACGTGCTATCACGTGCCAAATGGCATGCCGACGGCAACGGAATTGGTTGGGAAACTGTTCAATCCCCGTTAGGAGTCCGGCAAGTTCTATTTGGTACGAATTTGGTCTGAGCTTGCTTCAGTTGACTTTTGCAGGTACCGTAGCTTTGACTGACCTCGCCGGAGCTCGTCCGGCGGCCATTCGCCGCGCGACCGGTCTTGATCGAAAGGTATTGAAGTGAGGAACAAAACGCCCACCTTTCCCTTCTCAATTAGTCACAAATTGCCCTTCAATTTCTTGATCAAAATCAGCTCAGGACTGTTTATTCGCGTGAGGAAAAAGATGACACTGTTCTGGACCGGTTCGACCGGTCCGACCAGCGGTCTGACCGGTCAGAACCGGTCAGAACTTGCAATTTTCCAAATTAAACCCAAATTAGTAGGAAATTTTTGCAATTGAACCTCAGAATCGAATCTAGGGCATGGATTTTATCTAAAAATGTGGTTTTGCCCAAAAGTTCATATCAATTTCAACAAAAACCCCAAATTTTCATTTAATTGCAAATTGGGGATTATGCAATTGAAGGTTCAAATGACCAAATCGAGCCAAATTACCCATGTCAATCGATTCAAAATGGCGAAAACCATTGGAGAGTATGTTTAATTTGCAATGATAGTCCTTGAATTGAAAGTAATTTCGAATATGCCCAATTTCAAGGACTAAAATGCAATTAAGTATGCAATTTTGCCAAATTCGTGCAATTGAGAAATTTGTGCAAACAATTGGGCTAAATTGCAATAAGGGACAGTTAGACTGGACGTCAAGATCCTAGAAAAGGCCAAAATTGCAAATTAAAAGACTCAATTGACATTTCTCTCTCAAATTCGATCATATGTGTAACAAAGGAACACATACAATTGAATTTGATTTTGGACTTTTTGTGAGGTCAAAAAGACAAGGGATTTAAAATAAAAATATTGGCTATTTATTCTTATTTTTGTGACCTCAAATGTTATTTTTCTTGATTTTTTTTAGTATTTTCCTAATTTCTGAAAATATTAAAAAATGCGAAAAATGTGATTTGTTTTTTTGTCAAAAATGGTTCCTTAGGCTTGGCCAAGGCCACCAAGGTTGATTTTGCAATTTTTTTGACTTTTTATGGATTTTTTTATGATTTTTCAAAATAAGACTGAAAAAAACTTGGTCAAAAATCAGGTGTCAACAGCTGCCCCTCTTTGAGAGGAATCTCGTGAGAGGTTTCGCTCAAAGACAGGTGATACCTGAGTCTAGACCGACTCTACTGGGAAATAGAAAAATGAATCTTGACATCTAATTTTTCTTGTCCCGCTGGTGAATGCTCTGCTCATTTCATTTCATTTGATGTGAGAGAGAGAGAGAGGCTGGATAGAGATACTTCACCTGTTACTTACCTGCCTGACGCTCGTGCGGCATGCGCGGTGTATAGCGGGTTCTAGTGGATACCTAGGGACTCGTCTTTTGAGTATCCTTGGGCGGTTAAACTCTAGCCTATATGGTAGGCCGTACCAGAATGAGATTCCTATACTTGACAGGAACCTATGAATGACGCTCCTAGTCTCTTAGGGATTGTTAGGGTTTTGATCCGTATGGTGGATCAGACCATGAATAGGACTCCTATCTACTAGGAACCTATGGATGACGCACCCAGTCTCTTAGGGATTATCAGGGGTTTTGATCCGTATGATGGATCAGACCGTGAATAGGACTCCTCTCTGCTAGGAACCTATGGATGACGCACCCAGTCTCTTAGGGATTGTCGAACATTTTGATCCTTCAGGGGGATCAGGTCGAGAATAGGACTCATCTCTGCTAGGAACCTATGGATGACGCATCCAGTCTCTTGGGGATTTTCGAACATTTTGATCCTTCAGGGGGATCAGGCCGAGTATAGAACTCCTCTCTGCTAGGAACCTATGGATGACGCACCCAGTCTCTTGGGGATTGTCGAACATTTTGATCCTTCAGGGGGATCAGGCCAAGAATATGACTCCTCTCTGCTAGGAACCTATGGATGACGCACCTAGTCTCTTAGGGATTGTCGAACATTTTGGTCCTAAATTCTAAGGAATTAACTAGGATCCATACAAGTGAGGTGTGCCTAACTTTTAGGCTTTACCAAATGAGCTATTCTGGATTTTAAGGATTACCTAGAACCTCACAGAAAGCTGGTTCTGAGATTTATCCTTTTGACATACAAGGTGTTGTTCTGGGATTTGGGGACTCCAAGTATCCTGCAGAAAATTCAAACCCATAAAACTGAAATCTCACACAGGGAGATAATTTCAAATATTGTCCTTTCGACATGGAAGGCGACATTCAGGGATCTAGGTACTCCAGGCATCCTGCAGAAAGCTCAAACCTATAAAACTAAAATCTCACACAGGGAGATTATTTCAAATATTGTCCTTTCGACATGGAAGGTGACATTCTGGGATCTGGGTACTCCAGGCATCCTCCAGAAAGCTCAAACCTATAAAACTGAAATCTCACACAGGGAGATAATTTCGAAGATTGTCTTTTTGACATTGGAGGTGACATTCTGGGATCTGGGGACTCTAGGTATCCTGCAAAAAGCTCAAACCTGTAAATTTGAAATCTCACAGAGGGATGATTTCGAAGATTGTCCTTTTGACATTGGAGGTGACATTTTGGGATCTGGGACTCCAGGTATCCTGCAGAAAGCTCAAACCTGTAAATTTGAAATCTCACAGAGGGATGATTTCGAAGATTGTCCTTTTGACATTGGAGGTGACCTTCTGGGATCTGGGGACTCCAGGTCTCCTGCAGAAAGCTCAAACCTACAAAATTTTTTCATAAGAACGTATCTTCCTGAGATATGGGGTTATCAGGTATCCTGCAGGAAAATAAACTTGAAAGCTCTTCTTCACAGGACAAGGCATCCTTCTGGAATCTAGGGTCACCGTGAGTCCTAGAAGCTTAGACCTGAGAGTTCATTCCTCATTTGCCAAGATATTAGCCCTCTTGGGGTAATGACTATTATAAGGCAGGTAAAAGGCTTCATTTTAACCTATGTAGTTTATGTAAAACGGCTTAGAACGTCGAAGGTTATCCAAACATCTCGAAGCATGCAAAGCTGATCATGAATCCTTGTGCGGAAAAATCCTCGGATCGAACAATTTGAAGTTCCCAACCAAAGCTTACTTTCAAGCATTCTATTGGAGTATCCCTGTCAGAAAGGTCTCCTCACCAATTTTTTGATTTGGTCTTTTCACAATTACAGCACCCGAATTCCCTAATACCTGTACCTGGGTTTTCGGAGCCGTTCGTAGCTCATACATTTTAGATCAATCGGGAGGTCTTTACTGGACCGTAATGTCGGGCTCGGACATGGTTTCCGAAGGGGGACTCATTTTCTGAGTCAGGTCTGTTAACAAAATTTTCTTCATCTGCTCCGGGCTTATAAGTCAAGAACCCTGCAAAATGAGAAAGAAATAATCTTGCTCGAACTTCTTCGAGCTAAGCTTAAGCATTAAACCCTATGCTAATCCAAGTGCTTTAATCAGAAAAGACTTCTCAGGGATGTAACATAGGTAGGATTGGGGACCGAAAGAGACTTATTTTTGGGCCCAGAATATGTGAAGGGTTTAACATTGGCGATCATTGCAGGTTTTCTGCCGGTCTTGTGCCTCATAGAACGCCTTTAGTTTTCGAATTGCATTGGTAATCTTTAGAGAACCCCTTTCTTGGTGTGGCATCAACATCTGAATGTGACATTATCAGATCTTGCTAGCGACCCATACACAAACATCATGCCATCTCTTTTTTTTTGCATTTACTATATCAAATACATGATTCACAAATGTGCAAATATTTGGAGGGGCAATGGCCTTGCTTTTACCAGGTACTTTGCTTTTTCTAGATGCCCACAACTGTGTTTCTCTATTTTTCCTTTGCTCTCTTTTGTGGGGCTCATTCTCTTCTTTTTTTTTTTTGGGAACCAGGATTCTTCAAATGAGTGTGCTAGATATACACTTTGGATCTCAGCACCGGGAATTTTTTTTTAAATCATATCTTTTGAACTCTTCTGCTCTTGAAGTGACGTTGCTTCCGTCTTGGAATATGCACTGGTCGCCAACAGGTTTATGAATAGAGTGTAGAGGCTCAATTAGGCTGTGCAAAGGGTAAAAGTGTATATGATAGAGAAACGAATGCTTTTCGTCATCTCAAAGCACTAGAATTACCACAGAAGTTAGAATGACAAGCAACACACGAAGATTGATGCAAGTATGAGCAAGAGGATTTCTAACCATTTACCTCCTGGTACTGTCGTGCGTACCTCTAGATTGCCCCAGTATGGGGTGGTTCCTGGCATGGGTAAAGAAAGACACCGTCGTTCAAATGGCTATCGATAGTCACCTGCAGTGTTTAGGATAGAGAAATGAATGCCTCCGTCTTCCCAATCCATGTAATCGATGCGAAGGGCCCTTGTATCCTCAGATTCAGGGTTTCCTATTCTCACCCTTCCCTCATCTCTCGAGTGTATGGGGGACGTGTTTGGATTAGGTTTGCCTCTCATTCAGAGGGATATTCCTGCAAGATAGTCTAAGCAAGCTGTGTTTCTGGAAAGATCATTTCGTTTTTCTCCAGGCGTTTTACTCCACAAGGGATTTCAATGACGCCTCATGCATACTTTGAACATGCTTGGACACTTTCTGACCTTGGCAGACGTGTAGTAAATGCAAGGAATTTATCATCATTCTTTCATGATGCAATGTTTATTCCTAAGTCCAGACATGTGAACGCACATTCTCTCGTTTTTTTTTTACCTTACATGAAGTGAGAGATAGTTTACTGTGCTCTTCTTTTGCTATCTTCTGTCTTCTGTAGACATTCCTGCATGCATGATAAAAGAGATGTTCTAGTGAGTAAAGGCCGGCTTGACCTTTGATGGAACAGATACATATCACCTAGTATTTGGCGTCGAGGTCTCTCCTGTCTAGGGTTCTGCTTGAATGAATCCGATCTTGAGTTTGTTTCTTGGAACCCTGCAAAAATGAACAAATGCTAGTGTATGCGTGGATGCATGATATGCTTATGCAATGATCGTTATGATGATTCAAACTGATTTTGGATAAGTCGTATGACCAAAATTCGATTTTATTTCAAGGGTAATACTTCTTCACTGCATCAAAGTTTACAGGATGCCCTAATTCTTCTCATTCAGAATTTACGAAGATCAATGCTCCTCCTGTGAGAATCTTATGGACAATATATGGGCCTTCATAATTCGGGGTAAATTTGCCTCCCGGCTGGACAGTACTTTGCAGAATCTTTCTCACACAAAGTCGTTTACTTCGAAATTTCTGGCTTTAACTTTTCGATTAAATGACTTGGCCACCCTCTTCTGGTAACTTTGACCATGACAGATTGCTCTGAGACGTTTCTCATCTATCAAATTTAGCTGTTCATTCTGAGCTTGGAGTATTATGATTCGGAGAGTTTACCCTCTGCTAAGGTCCTTAAAGAGGGGACCTTAACTTCCACAGGCAGGACCGCTTCCATCCCATACACCAGACTGTAGGGAGTTGCTCCTGTAGAGGTCTTGATTGAAGTTCGATATGCCATTAAGGCAAATGGTAGCCTTTCATGCCAATCCCTGTAGTTTTCTGCTATTTTAGCCAAGATTTTCTTGATGTTTTTGTTGGCTGCTTCCACTGCCCCATTCATCTGCGGGCGGTAAGGGGATGAATTCAGATGTCGAATACCAAAGTGATCCAGTAGACCATCGACAATCTTGTTTTTCAGGTTGAATCCATTATCCGTGATGATTGCTTGAGGGGTACCATATCGAGAGATGATGTCTCTTTTGATGAATCTTGCCACATTTCTTGAAGTGACATTATTGTAAGAAGTGGCTTCTATCCATTTTGTAAAGTAATCGATCGCCACCAGGATGAAGCGATGACCATTTGAAGCCGCAGGATTAATGGGCCCTATCATGTCTATTCCCCACATAGAAAAAGGCCAAACCTCAGACATTTGAAGTAATTCATTCGAGGGTGCATTAATCTTATCGCCATATATTTGGCATTGGTGGCATGACCTGACATGCTGACAGCAGTCTGATTCGATGGTCATCCAATAATAGCCAAGCCGCATGATCTTCCTAGCGAGGAGGTGGCCGTTCATGTGAGGTCCACATATACCTTCATGGATCTCCTTCATGAGAATATTTGCTTCTTTGACATCTATACACCTCAACAGAGTGGAGTCAAATGACCTTTTGTACAGCATTTGTCCATTGAGGAAGAATTTGCTGGCTATCTTGGTTATGTATCTCCGGTCTCTTGGCTGACATCCTTCAGGAAACTCCCTTTTTGAGAGATAATTCTTGATGTCGTAATACCATGGCTCTCCATCAAATTCCTCTTCGATTAGCATACAATAAGCTGGCTTTTTAACTATGTCGATCCTTAGGGGTTCTATTTCCAACCCATCAGTTATTTATAACATTGAGGCCAGGGTGGCTAGCGCGTCTGCAAATTGATTGTGAGACCTCGATAGGTACTCGAATGACACTTCTTCGAACTTAAGTGTCAATTCTTCAAGGTATTCGTGATAAGGGATGAGCTTTGCGTCTTTGGTCTTCCACTCTCCCTGTTGTTGACACCTGGTTTTTGACCATTTATTGTTGTGATTTTTATTCTTTTAAATTAAATTAAAAATGTCAAAAAAAGGGTCATAAAATTGCAAAATCAACTTTGGATGCCTTGGCCTAGCCGTAGGAGTCAATTTTGAACAAAAAATATTTAATATAATTTTTTATAATTTTTTGAATTTACTTAATTATTAAAAAAAAAAATCAGAACTAATCTCAGTTCTGAACAAAAATTCATATTTGTTTTATCATTATCATATTTCTGTGGCTTATTAGAATCGAGACTAAATTTTTATCCGATACGGATGTACATCCGTGGACCGAAGCATCTTTCCAAAGGGTTGATGAAGAACACAAAGGATGCACGAACTCGGTGAAACCTAAGCAACTATTAAATATGCCCTCACAATATTAGAAAAATAATGGAGAGCCCACCCAAATATTCTCTTCCACAATCTCACGTTACTTTCTCCATTGTTTATCTTAGGGGGAAAGATGCTCCTCCGACAAAGGCATAAAGGCCAAAAATAAAAAATAAAAAAATAAAAAGAAAAAAGAAAGTGGAAGACAAAGGTGTTAAAAAAGAAAAAAGAAAAGGAAAGGCACTTCACGTTGAGGCCATGCATGGAAAAAGGTATATGCTCGGCAGTGGGGATGGTCTTCAAGAGGACAGGGGATGACTAAAAAAAAAAGAGGAGACCAGCGACTTCATCTTGGCCGGCCACCGCTAACCATCGCGGAACTCTTCTCCGACACCACCATATATCTCAGGGGAACTCCGGCTCAGTCGTCCCGCAAACCAACCGCGGGAGAACTCTGGACTGAGGGCCAACGCGGCTCGCGTCGCCGTACCCGTTTCGACATCGCATGCTTTACGGCAACGGCTTCTCACCTCGACGAATCTCTCTCCGATCCCGACCGCGTCCGACGCTCCCAAACTCGTCGCCAGTCCTTGCATCCATCATCACCACCTCCTGTTCCGTTTGTTCGATACCTTCCAGCCTCCGATCACTTCCAGTCGTATCATGCTCCCCCCCAGTGACGTCCTCATTCGCCAACTTCTCCGCCTAGCCGCGAGCCGACGCCGAGAACTACAAGACCCAAGCCAAGCCCAACTCCGTCGCTCAGCTGCCACCACCGCCTGACAGAGAGCATGCGGTCCTCGTTGCCTTTTGCCATCTTGAGCTTTGCCAGTCCCACGATCTGCAACACCCTGAGAGCCCACCTAACTCGCGCCCTCATCGTCAAGGCCGAGCTCTAGCGGATCACCATCCCTATGCCTTGACCCGAGCCCTCGTCGCCGCTACTTGTGGACCAATCCACTGCCGCGAGCCACCGAGCAACCAAGAGCCGTCGCCTATTACTTGAGGCGGCCGCATGTCATCTACGCCACCCGCACTCGCGAGTCACTGCCACTGTCACGTTTGAGGTCATCATTATTGCCACAGTCGCGTATATTGTGTCGCTGCATGCTCGAGTCATCGCCGTCGCTGTTGTCACCGAACGATTTGTTAGGCCGTCGTCGCCATTGTGAAGCAGCCAGAAGGTCAGCCAGAGCCATCCCGAGCAACCCTGCTTTGTTTCGAGCCGTGGTTGTCCAGCTCGGGTTTCGGCTCTTGCCTTGGTTTCAGACCAGCCGTGCCGTCTTAGCCATCACTACAACGTCCCTCAGGATTCCTCGCTTCTCTGACAGCCTCTTGTCGCCTGCAACCACCATCGAATCGTCGGAGAGCCCGAGCCCGACGTCCCTGCTCTGCTGTCCTATTTCTGCGCCCGATTCTGTTTGGGTTGAGTTCTGTCCCTTCACCGCCGGCTCACTATTCCGAGCCATCCGCACCTGCTTGGACCACCCCCAGCTAGCCCGACGCCCTGGTTTTTGGTTCAAGGTCTGCTCACCACCGTTTGACTACTGAGAGACCGACTCGATGCCTCCAACGTCTCTGTACCGAGCCCCCCCCAATGATCCTTAAGCCATTACTAACCCTGTTTGACGTTGCTCGATCGTCCTAGACCATAAACCGACCACCACAGCCCTGTTCGGTTCTTGGATGCCCCGACTCGTATCGTCATTCAGCCGCTGAACCTCCAGCCACCTCCACCACTGATAATAGCCGGCCCAGCCTCTGTTTGGTCCTCGGGAGGCTACGGCGATCATCCAGCTTGGACTCGGCCGGTCCGAGCTTCTCCAACCGTTCACCCGCCGGCCTCGACAGTCGAGAAACTCGTGACTCGCTAGCTTCGAAGCCGCTGCCTATCATCTCGACGCCAAAACCGGAGCTCCTGTTCGCGACCTTGAAGATGCCCCGACGCTCGAACCCCACCGATCTCCTTGACTCTGCATGAGGGAGACGATGAATAGTAAGGTAAGATTTCTCTTCATGTTGGGTTGAGTATTTAGTTGGGGCCGGGCCTGCGTTAGTGTTTGTAGGAGGAAGTTTGGGTCGCGACAGCCTTGGTTCGGCAGGCTTGAAGAAAAGTTGGGCCAAGTTGGTTCGACGGGCTCAAAGGAAGGAAAGTGGGCCTGGGTTCACCGTGCAAACCTGGCCCGATTCGGGCCTGATCCGGGTTCGGATCTGAATCCGATCTGGGCCCAAAGAAATAAAAAATAAATAAATAGTAATAATAAAAAAAAATCAAAAATCAATAAAAAAATAGAAAATCATAAAAAACTCAAAAAAAATTTGGAAAATTCAGAAAAATTTTAAAAAATTCCAGAAAATAGGAAATGGCCATATTCAACTGGCCACAACCTGTTTCGGGTCTTTCGGACCTCGGTCTTTTCAAAAAGGACGGTTTTGCCCTTCCGGCAAACCGTCTTCCAAAAAAAAAATTCTAAAAATTCTAGAAAAATCCCAAAAAAATAGGAAATGGCCACAATCAACTGGCCAAGGCTCATCCCGGGTGTTTTGAACCCCGAACCTTCTTAAAAATGACGATTTCGCCCTTTGGGCGAATCGTCTTCCAAAAATTGAAGAAAAAATCAAGAAATTCCAAAAAAATTCTCAAAAATGGGAAATGGCCACAAACAACTGGCCATGGAATATTTTGGGTAATTCGGTATCCAAATCTTCCAAAAATTGACGATTTTACCCTTCGGCCTAATCGTTCCCAAATCTTCCCATTTTGCCCCTGGTCTTAAATCACGCATTCCTTAAGCCCTTATGGCTATACTAGGAGGCCTTTGACTTGAATTGATGTGCATTGATGTGATTTATTTATGCACTTGATTGAGCTTTTCATTAAAATTGAGTGTGATTGATAGGAATAGTCTTCCAATCTGCATGAAACCCCGAATCAAACCTACCCCACCTAAAATTGCGCCTACATGAATTCTTAGCTAGGAAATCACTCGCGTTAGGTACCGAAAGGGCGTTGGTAATGACACCAGCGTAACCAAGTTCCCGAACCCAAAATCTCTGGTTCCGCAGAACTGATCGATCTCTCCCAATCGGTCAATAAGGTTTCCGGTCTACCCTCCAAGAAAGACCGGTGGCGACTCCAAATGCATGCACAAGTTGCACATGCCACCACGACCACACTAAGGTCGAAAGCGATCGACTGTTATCGTCGAATCCCTTTGAAAAATACTCCCGCCGCGATTTGGTATGGGCCTGGGAGGGCCCGCGCCGATCCAAAGCCCGCGATCTGCACCCTTGTGCGGGGGAAGGCCCGCGATCGGTAATCCATTAGCCGCGTCCACTTTCGGACGGGTCGCGACAGCTGGCGACTCCCGCTGGGGACCCTTGTTCTAGAACCTATGGTTCTAGACCTCAAGTGGACTTAGGCCGTAATTAAAACGCTGAGTGATTTTTCTAACCTTGCAGGCGCTCTTGAAGGTGAGGTAAGTCCGCTCATGATAGGTGTTATATGTTTTTGCAGATTGGAGTGATAAGGGGGGTAGTCTGTGATTAACATTGTCTTATGCAGGTTGGCGTAGGAATGTATGTTGTATGGATGATTTGAAGCGCCGATTGATAAACTGTTGTGCATGACTCGCATTGTGGTGATCACGACACATGGACACACACAACCGCGCCTAAAACCTCGGGCGCCCTCTTTAGGAAAACAATAGAAGGAATTGAAAATGGAATCTCCGTGAGGAAAAACATGGGGTAATCCACTTTTCAATTCCGCTCACTTCGAACTATGGATCGAGTCCCAATGCAACGATAGTTGTGCAATGGAATCGGCTCTTTCTAGAACTCGAGGTGGGAACCTTGACCTTAGGTGCCAAATCCTTGGATTTTTAGAAGTTTTATCATCACTTGTCTCATGTGCATGTCTTTAGATGGTTGGTATATCTAAAATCACCTAAAAAAAATCGGTGATCCTGGAGTCACATATCGAAGACTGGAACTGGGGCATCTCCAAGTGTTCGGACCACATTCCTTTGATTGATTTGACATTCTTAGTTCTCTTGTATATGATTAATTTTGCTGAGATCCTCTCTATCTCGTCCCTTAGATTGATTGTATTAGGGATCTATTTGTATTGTATACATCTTGATAAGGCTCATTTCTATCGAAAATGGGGGCAAATTCCCCAAACCCGTGGAGCATAGTGGAATTCGTCCCTTCAGTACAAAATACATTTGGCCGCAGAGCCACTCGTTTGGTGAAAGGACGTATCGTTCCTAATTGATTTTTAATCAGATCTGGGGATAAGTTTTTCTCCATTTTTCTTTATCTCAGGTGATAAAAGAGACAATGCACCCAAAAGCTCATGCATTCAAATGACAAAACAGACGTCGCCCAGCTGGGGCAAATGAACTGTTTGCGTTGCAAATACCTTCAAGCACGGATGGAGGAATTTGATAGATGTTGTGCATATCAATATGCAACATCAAAACGGAATGCAAATCAAGTGTAAAAGGACGTATCGTTCCAAAATGATTATTTTCTTGAAATGGGAATAATGCTTCCTTTCTTTTTCCTCTCAGGTGATAATCAAGAGCAGAGGACGCAGGATGTAATGCTTTCAAATAACAAACATGGAACATCAAATACCTCAAATGGCGACTGTAATCGAGAGAATCACCAAACCGCCACATGACGAATCCCAAGAATATCAAGCTGTCTTGAGACAGATAAAATTGATCAAGGACTCTGACAATCGAGATGGATGATCAGAATCTGCAAAAATCAATGGGAGCAGGTTCCCCCCATTTGCTTTGAGGAGCCAAACCGGGGGCAAACTCTCATGATCCCCCATGAAAGCGCATCAGACCAGGGTCATCGAATCCAGAGATGACAAACAGCAAAACCATGCCTAACTGGGGCAAGTGAATGACTTGTACGCAGGACGTTTCTCCTCTGACAAAGTCAATGGACGCAATAACAAAGTCGTCCGCATCAGAATCAAACCCCAAGATATGAATTTGGGTGAACGGTAACCTTGTATCGTTCCAATTTGGTCTTCCAAGACCACATGCCTAACATGAGTTTTTACTCATTTTACAGGAAGTCGTTGGCGCTGAAAGCCTCAAATGAAAAGAGCGCGCTAACAGGGAGGCGAATAGAATCATTGGCCTTAGAAGTCAGGATTCCAGGAGATGGTCTTTGATTATAAGACCTAGTGGATGGTAAAAAGTATCGCTCCTACGTCACATGCTTTGACATGCATTTTGATAAAATCTTCTTTTTTTCCTTGAATAAAAGGAACCTTGAAGAATGGCGCTGGAGTGCACCCAAAAACACAAAATGGATCTTCTCTGGGGCAAATTCTTGAGAAGGATTCGTCGCCCAACCAGATGGGAGATCAAGGACACAAGATAGAGGGCCAAATTATGCAAGCCGCGCGTTTTTGTTCAAATGGAAACACAAAGCAAGAACAAGGCTGTATCGTTCCAATTTGCCTTGAATTTTGGAACGCAAATTGACACCTAATTCTCGTCTTTGACAGGGGCTCGCCATCAAGGCGAAACAGGTTTTCACATCCCATGTATTACCCATTGGAACACATGACCAAGGGTAAGATGTATCGTTCCAATTTTTTGAAAAATTCGTGAACATACAATAACATATTTCTTTTACATTTTCAGGGATCTCCAGCCACGGTGGACAGGTAGGTATCCCTTTCCCCAATCCATTGAAGATGTTAAACAAAAAAAAAAACAGAGAGAAAAAGAAAAAGCTTTCAGAATCTGGTGTCTAGAAAAGACATAGAATTCTAACTTCATTGGCATTCATGTTTTGAAACATGAGGTTGTCTGAACATGCATTGTGCACCATAAAATCCCCTTGACGGGTAAAAATTTTGGGAAAACGAAAGAGATTTTTCCAATCAAAAGTTGTGCAAAACTCTCAAAAGGACGTTTTCTCAAAAGACGAGAGGCAAAGCCTAGTCCAAACACGTCCTATACACACTTAAGAGAGAAGTGAAGCGAATCAGACAGCAAAATCCGGACCTACGGAAGTAGGGACCATTCGCAGCGATTACATGGGTTGGGACGACGGAGGCAGTCGTTTCATATCCCCCAAACACTACAGGTGACCGTTGATAACCCCTTTGAACGGCGGTTTTCATTCTTAACCCTGTCAAGAACCACCCCACAATCGGGGCAAAATGGAGGTGAGTCCAACAGCATCAGGAGAAAATGGTTAGAAATTTTCTTGCTCGGACTAACATCAATCTTTGTGTGTTGTTTATATGGTAATCCAAGTACCATAGGATGACGAGAAGCGTTCATTTCTCTATCCCACACACTGTATCATTTGCATAGCCAAGTTGAGCCTCAAATTCATTTCATAAACCCATTGGTGATCATTGCAAGTTCCAAAACAAAGGCAAATCACTTCAGGAACGGAGAAGTTCAAGACTTAGGGTTTACGAAGAAACTACTAAGTTGATACTCAAGCGTGCTACGAGCCAAGTCATATATCTAGCACAATTGCCAAGCATCCCACTTGCGACAAGGGATTAAAGAAATCCCCAGCATCAAGAAAAAGCAAAGCGCCTGGTAAAAGCGAGGCCGATGCTCGGGTGAACAATTTGATCGATCCCTAAAGAAACCTGGTAGGGAAAAGAAGAGGGAAAAACCCCTAATGGAGTCAGATCCAGAAGACTGCTCCCCAAATGATGTCAACCGTGGAGCAAAAACACAGAAAGAGTTGTCAACCTCTTAATACCACAAGAGACGCTCTCTAAAGAGCTGGTGCACACCTCAAAATCAGTTGCGCACCTCAAAGACTAAAGATGCAGAAAGGAAATGACAGGAGGCAAATCAGCAATGATCACCAATGTCAAACCCATCACGAATTCTAGGCCAAAAACAAGCCTTTTTCGGTCCCCAATCCTACCAATGTTACAACCCTGAAACAGTCTTCTCTGACTAAGACACTTGGGTTAACATATAGCTTAGCTCGAAGAGGTACGAGCAAGACTATTTCTTTCTCATTTTGCAGGGTTCTCGACTTGTAAACCCGGAGCAGATGGTGAAGACTTTCATTCAATGGCCTTGACTCCAAAGCGGGTCCCCCTTGAAAATCAATATCCAAGCCCAACATTACAGTCCCGTGGAAGACCTCCCGACCGATCAAAATGTGTGCGCTGCGAATGAGCCTAAAACCTAGGCACAGGTTAGTAGGGAATTGAGTGCATCCCCTATAAAGACCACTATCTCAAAACATGTGAAAAGACCTCCTCGTCGAGAAATATTCCAATAGATGTTTTGAACAAACTCTTTTTGGAAATTTCAAATTGTTTGATCCAGATTTGCCGCACAAGGAATTTGTGATCACATCTGTGTGTTGCAAGAATGCTTTGGATAACCTCCAGCATCAAAATGCACATTTCACAATTAAAACTTAAGTCATACGGTTTTTGTCAAATGGACAGCCGTGGTCTTCCCAAAGATTACTAACGTTTTCTTGGTGAAGAAAAATCTTTCAAGCTCAAACTTCTACAGGATTCTTGGAAACCTCGAATCCCAGAAAAATATTTGCTCCATGGAGTGGAGCACACAGGTTTGAATTTTCTGCAGGATACCTGGAGAACCCAGCTCCCAGAATGTCGCCTCAACAGACTAAAGCGAGGCTTTGTCAAAATAAAATCTTTCACTGCTTCAAAACTGAATTCCCGATAAATTTCGGGATCTTTCAAAAGAAGGGGTGAGGATGTGACCCCTTTTAAAAAATTTAGGCAGTCTCGTCGGACGTGGAGAACCCTCGTCATGAGATCCCTTTTCAAAAATCAAGCAGTCCTAGCTTGACGTGGAGAACCTTCGTCCTAGGATCCCTTTTCAAAAATATCAAACAGTCTCATCGGACGTGGAGAACCCTCGTCATGAGACCCATTTTCAAAATTTAGGCAGTCTCATCGGACGTGGAGAACCCTCGTCATGAGACCCCTTTTCAAAATTCAAGCAGTCCTAGCTTGACGTGGAGAACCCTCGTCCTAGGATCCCTTTTCAAAAATATCAAACAGTCTCATCGGACGTGGAGAACCCTCGTCATGAGACCCCTTTTCAAAATTCAAACAGTCCTAGCTTGACGTGGAGAACCCTCGTCCTAGGATCCCTTTTCAAAAATATCAAACAGTCTCATCGGACGTGGAGAACCCTCGTCATGAGACCCCTTTTCAAAGCAAACCAAAGGTAGAAACCGCCTAAAGGGTCAAACGAAGGTAGAAACCGCTTAAAGAGTCAAAACAAAGGTAGAAACCGCCTAAAGGGTCAAACAAAGGTAGAAACCGCCTAAAGGGTCAAAACAAAGGTAGAAACCGCCTAAAGGGTCAAACAAAGGTAGAAACCGCCTAAAGGGCAAACAAAGGTAGAAACCGCCTAAAGGGTCAAAACAAAGGTAGAAACCGCCTAAAGGGTCAAACAAAGGTAGAAACCGCCTAAAGGGTCAAAACAAAGGTAGAAACCGCCTAAAGGGTCAAACAAAGGTAGAAACCGCCTAAAGGGTCAAAAATATGGTAGAAACCGCCATAAGGGTCAACACGAAGTAGGCACCGCCTTAAGGATCAACACAAAGGTCAGATCCACCATACGGATTAAAATCTCGATCGAATCCTCAAGTGTGGGATGCGCCCTTCTCAGGTTCCTACCAGTTAGGAGTCCCATAATGGTATGACCTACCATACAGGTCGGAGCTTAATCTCCCTAGGATACCCTGAATGATGAGTCCTAGGTATCTTCTTGAAAGTTATCGCAATGGGCAGCATCCGACAGGTGAGCCTCAGGTAAGCCTCTCTCACTCCAGCCCAAATTCAAATTGCAAGAGCAAACCGGAGATTAATTTGAACATTCATCAAAAGGCTTAAGGTTCCAATGTCATAGCATTTCTTTTCCCCAGTCGAGTCAGTTAAGATTCAGGTGCCACCTTATCTTTGAGAGAAACCTCTAACGAGATTCCTCTCAAAGAGGGGCAGCTGTTGACACCTGGTTTTTGACCATTTATTGTTGTGATTTTTATTCTTTTAAATTAAATTAAAAATGTCAAAAAAAGGGTCATAAAATTGCAAAATCAACTTTGGATGCCTTGGCCTAGCCGTAGGAGTCAATTTTGAACAAAAAATAATTAATATAATTTTTTATAATTTTTTGAATTTACTTAATTATTAAAAAAAAAATCAGAACTAATCTCAGTTCTGAACAAAAATTCATATTTGTTTTATCATTATCATATTTCTGTGGCTTATTAGAATCGAGACTAAATTTTTATCCGATACGGATGTACATCCGTGGACCGAAGCATCTTCCCAAAGGGTTGATGAAGAACACAAAGGATGCACGAAATCGGTGAAACCTAAGCAACTATTAAATATGCCCTCGCAATATTAGAAAAATAATGGAGAGCCCACCCAAATATTCTCTTCCACAATCTCACGTTACTTTCTCCATTGTTTATCTTAGGGGGAAAGATGCTCCTCCGATAAAGGCATAAAGGCAAAAAAAAAAATAAAAAAATAAAAAGAAAAAAGAAAGTGGAAGACAAAGGTGTTAAAAAAGAAAAAAGAAAAGAAAAGGCACTTCACGTTGAGGCCATGCACGGAAAAAGGTATATGCTAGGCAGTGGGGATGGTCTTCAAGAGGACAGGGGATGACTAAAAAAAAAAGAGGAGACCAGCGACTTCATCTTGGCCGGCCACCGCTAACCATCGCGGAACTCTTCTCCGACACCACCATATATCTCAGGGGAACTCCGGCTCAGTCGTCCCGCAAACCAACCGCGGGAGAACTCTGGACTGAGGGCCAACGCGGCTCGCGTCGCCGTACCCGTTTCGACATCGCATGCTTTACGGCAACGGCTTCTCACCTCGACGAATCTCTCTCCGATCCCGACCGCGTCCGATGCTCCCAAACTCGTCTCCAGTCCTTGCATCCATCATCACCACCTCCTGTTCCGTTTGTTCGATACCTTCCAGCCTCCGATCACTTCCAGTCGTATCATGCTCCCCCCCCCAGTGACGTCCTCATTCGCCAACATCTCCGCCTAGCCGCGAGCCGACGCCGAGAACTACAAGACCCGAGCCAAGCCCAACTCCGTCGCTCAGCTGCCACCACCGCCTGACAGAGAGCATGCGGTCCTCGTTGCCTTTTGCCATCTTGAGCTTTGCCAGTCCCACGATCTGCAACACCCTGAGAGCCCACCTAACTCGCGCCCTCATCGTCAAGGCCGAGCTCTAGCGGATCACCATCCCTATGCCTTGACCCGAGCCCTCGTCGCCGCTACTTGTGGACCAATCCACTGCCGCGAGCCACCGAGCAACCAAGAGCCGTCGCCTATTACTTGAGGCGGCCGCATGTCATCTACGCCACCCGCGCTCGCGAGTCACTGCCACTGTCACGTTTGAGGTCATCATTATTGCCACAGTCGCGTATATTGTGTCGCTGCATGCTCGAGTCATCGCCGTCGCTGTTGTCACCGAACGATTTGTTAGGCCGTCGTCGCCGTTGTGAAGCAGCCAGAAGGTCAGCCAGAGCCATCCCGAGCAACCCTGCTTTGTTTCGAGCCGTGGTTGTCCAGCTCGGGTTTCGGCTCTTGCCTTGGTTTCAGACCAGCCGTGCCGTCTCAACCATCACCACAACGTCCCTCAGGATTCCTCGCTTCTCTGACAGCCTCTTATCGCCTGCAACCACCATCGAATCGTCGGAGAGCCCGAGCCCGACGTCCCTGCTCTGCTGTCCTATTTCTGCGCCCGATTCTGTTTGGGTTGAGTTCTGTCCCTTCACCGCCGGCTCACTATTCCGAGCCATCCGCACCTGCTTGGACCACCCCCAGCTAGCCCGACGCCCTGGTTGTTGGTTCAAGGTCTGCTCACCACCGTTTGACTACTGAGAGACCGACTCGATGCCTCCAACGTCTCTGTACCGAGCCCCCCCCAATGATCCTTAAACCATTACTAACCCTGTTTGACGTTGCTCGATCGTCCTAGACCCTAAACCGACCACCACAGCCCTTTTCGGTTCTTGGATGCCTCGACTCGTATCGTCATTCAGCCGCTGAACCTCCAGCCACCTCCACCACTGATAATAGCCGGCCCAGCCTCTGTTTGGTCCTCGGGAGGCTACGGCGATCATCCAGCTTGGACTCGGCCGGTCCGAGCTTCTCCAACCGTTCACCCGCCGGCCTCGACAGTCGAGAAACTCGTGACTCGCTAGCTTCGAAGCCGCTGCCTATCATCTCGACGCCAAAACCGGAGCTCCTGTTCGCGACCTTGAAGATGCCCCGACGCTCGAACCCCACCGATCTCCTTGACTCTGCATGAGGGAGACGATGAATAGTAAGGTAAGATTTCTCTTCATGTTGGGTTGAGTATTTAGCTGGGGCCGGGCCTGCGTTAGTGTTTGTAGGAGGAAGTTTGGGTCGCGACAGCCTTGGTTCGGCAGGCTTGAAGAAAAGTTGGGCCAAGTTGGTTAGACGGGCTCAAAGGAAGGAAAGTGGGCCTGGGTTCACCGTGCAAACCTGGCCCGATTCGGGCCTGATCCGGGTTCGGATGTGAATCCGATATGCGCCCAAAGAAATAAATAAATAAATAGTAATAATAAAAAAAAAATCAAAAATCAATAAAAAAAATAGAAAATCATAAAAAACTCAAAAAAAAATTGGAAAAATCAGAAAAATTCTAAAAACTTCCAGAAAATAGGAAATGGCTATATTCAACTGGCAACAACCTGTTTCGGGTCTTTCGGACCTCGGTCTTTTCAAAAAGGACGGTTTTGCCCTTCCGGCAAACCGTCTTCCAAAAAAAAAATTCTAAAAATTCTAGAAAAATCCCAAAAAAAAGGAAATGGCCACAATCAACTGGCCAAGGCTCATCCCGGGTGTTTTGAACCCCGAACCTTCTTAAAAATGACGATTTCGCCCTTTGGGTGAATCGTCTTCCAAAAATTGAAGAAAAAATCAAGAAATTCCAAAACAATTCTCAAAAATGGGAAATGGCCACAAACAACTGGCCATGGAATATTTTGGGTAATTCGGTATCCAAATCTTCCAAAAATTGACGATTTTACCCTTCGGGCTAATCTTTCCCAAATCTTCCCATTTTGCCCCTGGTCTTAAATCACGCATTCCTTAAACCCTTATGGCTATACTAGGAGGCCTTTGACTTGAATTGATGTGCATTGATGTGATTTATTTATGCACTTGATTGAGCTTTTCATTAAAATTGCGTGTGATTGATAGGAATAGTCTTCCAATCTGCATGAAACCCCGAATCAAACCTACCCCACCTAAAATTGCGCCTGCATGAATTCTTAGCTAGGAAATCACTCGCGTTAGGTACCGAAAGGGCGTTGGTAATGACACCAGCGTAACCAAGTTCCCGAACCCAAAATCTCTGGTTCCACAGAATTGATCGATCTCTCCCAATCGGTCAATAAGGTTTCCGGTCTACCCTCCAAGAAAGACCGGTGGCGACTCCAAATGCATGCACAAGTTGCACATGCCACCACGACCACACTAAGGTCGAAAGCGATCGACTGTTATCGTCGAATCCCTTTGAAAAATACTCCCGCCGCGATTTGGTATGGGCCTGGGAGGGCCCGCGCCGATCCAAAGCCCGCGATCTGCACCCTTGTGCGGGGGAAGGCCCGCGATCGGTAATCCATTAGCCGCGTCCACTTTCGGACGGGTCGCGACACCTGTATCTGCAAAATAATGAGCATGGAATCTCCATAAACCTGCAGCTTAGGTATTCCCATGGAAATGGCCAATCGCAAGCCTATAATGTATGCCTCGTATTCCGAGATATTATTGGTGCAAGGGAATGTCATCTTTGCCGCAACAGGATAATTTTGATCATCAGTGGATATCAGTACTGCCCCAGTGCCGGCCCCTGATAGATTAATAGCACCATCGAAATACATGACCCACTTGTCCTCTGCTAAGTTCAGAATTTGATCTTCTGTCTTTATTACTTTAGAAGGCTCACCGTTTGACGGGTTTTCTGCCAGCATATCAGCTATAGCTCCCCCTTTTACCGACTTTTGTGGAGAACATTTGATGTCAAATTCAGATAACATCACCTGTCATTTTGCTAATTTCCCAATTAAAGCAGGTTTCTCCAGGAGGTATTTGACAGGATCGTTTTCTGTTATGAGCTGAATGTGGTGATGTATGGTATACTGCCTCAATCTACGAAGTACCCATACCGTTGCTACACAAGCCCTTTCAACTGGTATGTATTTTTCTTCAGATGGCGTGAACTTCTTACTTAAGTAATAGATGGCTCTTTCTTTACCATCTATCGGGCCTGCTTGGGCAAGTAAGGCTCCCAAAGATTCCTGCTGTATAGTCAGATACGGGGTCAACGGGTGACCTGGAATTGGTGGCACAAGTACCGGTGGAGTGACTAGATAGTTCTTAATCTTTTGGAATGCCTGACTGCATTCTGCATCCCATGTCACTCTCGCGCCCTTCTTGAGTAATTTGAAGATTGGTTTAGCCACATCAGACAGCTGATTGATAAATCTGGCAATATAGTTCAGTCTCCCCAGAAGGCTTCTTACTTCTTTTACTGTGGAGGGAGTTGCCAGATCATGGATGGCTTGAATCTTTGAAGGATCAATCTCAATGCCCCTGTTACTGACCATGAATCCAAGAAGTTTCCTAGATTTTGCCCCAAATACACATTTGTTAGGGTTTAACTTCAACTTATATTTGCGCAGACGCTCAAATAATTTTCTTAACACCTGTATGTGATCCTGCCCCTTCTTGGATTTGGCGATCATGTCATCGACATATACTTCAATTTCTTTGTGGATCATATCATGGAATAATGTGACCATAGCCATCTAATAGGTGGCCCCTGCGTTTTTTAATCAAAAGGGCATAACCTTGTAGCAAAAGTTTCCCCAAGGTGTGGTAAAAGCAGTCTTTGGTTTGTATTCCTGTTTCATGAAGATTTGGTTGTATCTCAAGAATCCATCCATGAATGAGAATAATTCATACCCTGTTGTACTACTCACCAATACATCAATGTGAGGTAGTGGAAAATCATCTTTTGGGCTTGCTCTGTTTAGATCTCGGTAATCCACGCAGATCCGAACTCTACCATCCTTCTTCATGACGTGGACTATATTTGCAATCCAGTCCGAGTATGGGATAGCTTCAATAAAGTCTACCCTGAGAAGTTTCTTGACTTCCTCCTTAAGTTTGTCTTCCAACTCAGCCTTCATCCATCTGCTTCCTTGCCTGACAGGTTTAACACTGGGGTCCTTGGGTAATGCATGCTCCACAATCTTAGGATCCAGTCCTGGCATATCAGCGTAAGACCATGCAAAGACATCTTGATATTCTTTCAGTAATTCAGTGAACTCGAGTCTTTCATCTCGGGATAATTGTCCGCCGATCTTGACCCCTTTGATATTCACGGTATCTCCCAAATTAACAATAATCGGTTCTTCTGAAGTAGGAGGCATCGATTCCTCAAAGGCATTCCATTCTCTGCGGATAGACGCATAACCTTCATCCTCATCTTCCTCAATGTTATAGGAACAGTCGATGTGATGGTCCGAATCGCATAATAACCTGGTATGTATGTTTGGGATGATATGCCTGAAATGTCATGAGCATGGTTAGTTCGTACTCCATAAAAATGACAGGCATGATTGTGGGAAGTCTTTTCAAAAGAGTTTTCGAAATAAGTATAGGCTTAGACGGGACTAATCCTCATGTCATTGGACATCCTGGCCCCGTGGAAATCTTTTGGAAATTAGGAATCATATGGCAAATCAGGCCTCAAGCTTCTGTTGCGGAAGACTAGCATCATCATCGGGCTGATTCGTGGTTCCATACGCTCTTAACAAAATTCGTGTGATTTTATTGAATGCAAAATGAACCGCATTACAAGCTACGCTGTTTGGACCAACGGCCAGAGATCCAAAGGCGTTTTTTCTTATATCTATAACCAGGAGTGAAAATGCAAAGAAATGTAGAAAGTTCTAACTGCAGTATTTAAAGAAGGAGAGAAGCTTCTTTACTCAGAGGAAGTGGCTTTGTCATCCAACCACTCCATGATGACATTCACAAAATCATCTTTGAGAAAAGGATTTGTCAGATCCGGTTTTGTTGATGGAGTGATGTCCTATTCAGACAGCCATTTGGAATTCTGGTTGAAGTGGTCATTTAAAAGATTATTGAATATTTGAGACTTGCCTTTCCAAGTTGGAGAACCGATGAATGAATCCTTCGGGTTGTTCTGGTCTCCCTGGCGTCCCAGGCTTTTACCTCGGCCTCGGCCTATTGCCTTCGGGGTAGATTCGCCCATATGTTCTTTCTGGTACCCCAAGTCCATTCTATGCCGGTTGGCTTTTAACTGCAGAGGGGTATTTATTCCTTGACCGTGTTTACCTAGGCCTTCTCCGGGGTTGAACCCATATGCCAGTAACATCTTAGCTGGTAAAAGATGGGTTTCAGAAACGTATGGAACCCTCAATATTGTCCCTACAAGAGTGTATACCGTCGCTACTATCTCCAGGGAATGGTAGCTTGCTTCCACCTTAACTTCAGGTTCAATGTAGGGAATAACGTTACTCTGATATGTTTGGAGGTCGACTTCCCCATGTACTGTAATTACCTTTCCATCTACCACAAAGTACACTTTCTGATGCAAGCTGGATGGTACAGCTCCTGCTACATGGATCCAGGGTCTTCCTAGCAAGAACCCGAATGCACTAGGCAGATCCATTACTTGAAAGTTTATGGAGAATTTTGTTAGGCCGATGAATACGTTGAGCTCAATATCGCCTACCACAGTCTTCTTCATTCCATCGAAAGCTCTCACGGCTGTTTTGGAAGTCTTAATTGTTTCCTCATTGATTCCCAATCTTCTCAAAGTAGCCAAAGGGCAAATGGTGAAGGCTGATCCATTGTCGATTAGTACATGTGCCACTCTTTTCCTGTTACATTGCGCGGAGATATATAAGGCCTTGTTATGCCCTCTTCCTTCCATGGGGAAGTCCTCATCAGAGAAGCTCAATTGGTCTTTTAACAGGATCGCCCCTACAGAGTCCCCTAATTGCACCTCATTAATTGTTTCAGGGTCATGTACTTCGTTGAGTATCTTCAACAGTGCGTTCTTGTGCTTCTCTAAGTTGATGAATAAATCCAGTAAGGATATTTGAGCTGGTATCTTTCTCAGCTGCTCTATTATTTCAAACTCGCTAGTCTTAATGATCGACATGAGCTTTTCTGCGTCTTCCTTCGAGACCTCCTTCTTTTCGGATTCGCCTTCCTTAGGGGCATAAAATCGTCCGGATCTCATTACTGCATCCACTTCCTTTGTCCCATAGTCCCAGTGGACTGCTTTAAGATCATACTCTTCTACTAGAGGGACTTTTATGGTTACCATCGTCGGGCCAAATTCCTCTGGTTTGGCTGTATCATCCGCCCCCTCTTTTGGTAATCGGATCACAACAGGTTTGATCAGGCAATCTTTCACCCTACTCAAGCTATCCAGTTTTTCTTATCGTATTACTACGGTCGTAGCGGCTTCAATCATCGATACGGTGTCGTCAAAGTCTTTTGTAAAAAGCTTTTCCATGTCATTCGAGGTTTCTGGTCGAGCGGGATCATCCATACCTCCCCATCTGTCTGGTATGATATCCTCAATTTTCTGATAAAAGCTTGGAGGGGCCGAATATTTCACTTTAAAGTTGTACCCCCCAGAATCTTGACCGAGGTTGTCTATAATCTCACCCCTTTCAAGTGCGTCGGCTATGAATCTGCGATCTGCTAGACTTCGCCTTTTGGCTTCCAGTTCGTCCCGTTCGAATTTCTCTTCTAGCTCCATGATCTACCCAAAGTTGCCTACCAGATCCTTATGTGGGATGTCCCACGTGCTACCCTGCTAAGTTTTGATCACGAAATGGCTTCCTCCCAAAGATAGAGAAGCTTTGACTCCTTCGAATCTTTCATTGGTAATGTCGGACATTATCCCTAAGCTCATCATCCTGGCGATACATAGCTTCTTTACGTCCGCAGGGATCTCCCCTCCTTTTAGGTATGACGAAGCGATGACCAGAAGGTCGGTGAGTTTAGAAATTTTACCATCAGCTTGCGGTGGTCTCCCTCATCTTCAGTGAATATTGCTCCTATTGCTTGATGATCATGGAGTGGGTTTTCTTGCACATTTGGAGCCATGTTGTCAAACTTCAGAATTTGACTGTCAATCAGAGCTTGTACCTTCAGCTTAAGGAAATAGCAGTTATCCACATTGTGTCCCCTTTCGCCCATATGGTAGACACATGTCTAGCTCTCGTTAAAGCCAAGATACTTAATAGGGTTTGTCCTAGGTGGTTCTTTTGCCAACAGGTGCTGCTCTAGCAGCATCGGGAGCAACTTGGATAAAGGCCTCGGGAGCTGAGAGAACTGCTTTTGGGGTTGCCTTCTTCTAGGTTCATGCACTTTCTGCGCCGACCAGGACGATCCTCCTTTGGTCTGATTAGAATTGCCAAATGGCTTGGGCTTATGGGGGTCTGGTACGAATGCTATGTCGAGTCCGGCCTCTCTCTCCTTCTTTAAGGGATACTGTTTCCTAGTAGAAGTTTCATGAGGCCTCCTTTCTCTTAAGGCCCATTCTAGCCTTTCAGCCACCTTAATCAAGTGTGCAAATGTTTGACATCGGGAGGTGTTCAATCAGTCGAAGTATTCGTAGGGGAGTGCCTTTAGGAATAAGTCAATCAGCTCCTCCTCTAGGATTGATGGCTTTACCTGGGTAGCCAAAGCTCACCTTCTCTGGGCATATGTTCTGATTAATTCACCTCTTGCCTTCGACGTTCGTAGAAGGTCTTCCCTCGTTGGAGCTGTAGCCGTATTGAACTTATACTGTCTGAGTAAGTCTTCTGCCAAATCATCCCACCCATCATAATCTTCTAGGTTCAGCTAAATGAACCAAGCCAGAGCGGCACCAGCCAGACTCTCTTGGAACGTGTTCATCAGTAGTGGAATATAATCCGAATAGTGTGCCATCTTGCGCAGGTAATATTTGAGGTAGGCACGGGGACAGCCTGTCCCATTATACTTCCTCACGAAGTCTGGTTCCTTGTAGTCAAGAAGGGTCTCCACTTTGGCGAAGGGAGATATCTTGTCAAAGCGGGCTAACTCATAGCCCTGGCTGCTTAAGCATTCTTCGATCTTGGCTCATCTTTTACTCTCTACTTCAGTTTTCGCAGTCTGTTTCCCTTTCTCCTCCTTCTCGAGGTTGATAATAACAGGGGAGGCTTTTTGTTGTGACTGGATGTTTGGCTCACGGATGTCCTCCTTTGTACGTTGAGTATCTCTCGTCGCTTCCTTATCTGCTGTATCACGTATAAAAGAAGGACCTGAGTTGCTTTGGTTATGAGCCATCGTCTGCTGGGCTTGGGTGACTTCTAGCATTGCCTTAATATCGGCCATCATAGTCGCCAGAGCGGTCATCTGAGATTCCAACATGCCTACACGCGGGGTCAACTCTTGCTGTTCCATCCTTGCCTTAAGCCGGGTGCGGAAACGATGCGTCGGCAATTCCACGATGAAAGAACACCTGTTTTTTTTAAAAAAAAAAGAATTCTTGAGAGTATTTCTTTGGTATTAATCAAGAGAAGGTACTTTATTCTTTTAATTGCATGTTTTCTATTGGTGAATGAGAAAAAGGACTACCTTGCAAGCCTTAGTCTCACGTGGGTAATTCACTTAATCATACCCCAAAGAAAATTTATGAAATTAAAAGAAGTGTAATTCTTGACGATAGTTTTTAAGTGTTCGCAAAACATGTCTACATTCATGCTTATGCGTAAAATAACATCCAGTACAGGTGAATATGCATGAAAAGGTGCCACAATGTTTGCTTATTTTACACTTGACGGAATAGTCTTATTCAAGTCTAGGACGCTTGAGGCCTAACGTGTCCTCATCATCCCAGTATGGATTTTCCTCTTCAGTCTGGCACTCCTCATCCTCTGAACATAACAGCGGTCCGATGTCTTTGGGTACGTATGGCTCTATTCCAGGTATGTACGGTACGATATATTCGGGTACATAGGGCTCGACAAGGCTCCGTCTGGACGCTTTAAAGTGCTGAATGTATTCTATAGTGGCCCTATGAATGTTCTCTTCGCGAGTCATGTTTTCTGGCCAACTTATTTCTTCGGCCTTAGAATTCTTCAAAGAGTGTATGATGAATGTCACCTTGGCTTCAAACTGTCTCTTCTCTTCCTCTATGATGGTCTTGCTTGGTATGTCAAAAGAAAAGATACCAAGTCGTGGTGGAGAAGGGTTTCTTGTAGTACCCCAAACTGTCGAATAACCCTCTTTGGATAGTATGCGGTATCGCCTGTGAATCCTAGCAAGGGGACTGGATCTTTGTCATTGCAGGCCAATCTGACTTTGCCCAGCGTTGGCAACCTTAGCCTCCATCGGAGTTGTTCGGGTTCTAAGGAATTCTTTCCATTTTTTAAAGTTGAACTTATGAATACGTGTATGGGTTCTGACAAAGGTTTTAAGAGGATGAGCATCGGGGCTGATCTCGATGAAACCCATGCGGATATGGAATTGCTTGATATGAGATGTGAACCACAGGTACAGAAGATCACTAGAAGCTCTAAAGATTCCTTTCTTGTTTTTGTTGAAGCGATTTAGGGAAAGAAAGGTCTCAGCAAGGATGATGTTTGAGTAATCCCAACCACAACAGACTTGTCTGGCTACTACAGCCATGATAGGGTCAAAGGTGACAGTTGAGATTGGGAATAGCACAAAGCTGAAGAATGCCAAGACAAAGGCTCTACTAGATTTGGTCCTTTTAGCGGGAGGGAGGTTGGGAAATCGATCGAGGCGGAAGGATAATGAAACTCGCCCAGAGTTACTTTTGGCGTCTGCTTTGACTTCTTTGAGGCTTGTGTAAAGGAATTTAGCTAATTGACTCAAGGGCTCAAACCCTATGGGAGGTTGGACTAACGAGTGAGTAAATTCAACTCCGATGATGGTGCTGTACTCTTCGATGGTGGGGGTAACCTCCAACCCTTCCATGCAGAATGTAGCAGTGGTAGGATCCCAATAGAGCGCCATGGCTTGGATAAAGGCAGGTGGGCACTCAATCTTCAGCATGTCTAATAGATATCCCAGTCGTGATTCAGCATACTTCTGACTAGCTTCACCCATGCTATCCCACCATGATAGGAGCTCGGCCCGAGGAACTTTGAACACTTGAATATCATTCTTTCCCATCAAGTCTAAAATATGCAAATGATTTTGAAAAGTCAATCGTCAAAAATTACTTTAAAACATGTGACTATGGAAATGCCATGAAGTATGCATGGACCAACTTAATTGCATAGTCCAATTGAAAAAATGGAAAATAGAATTCTTTTCAGGTACTGAAGACCTGACTTGAAGTCTAATTTGAATTTCAGGAAAGGGAATTATGCAATTTAGTCAGGTTCACTCCAGTGACTAAGGGAAATAACAACGTCACATTCCATTGGTCAATACATCAAATGAACAGAGTGGAATGAATTTCTTATTACAATCAGGACGCCTAATGAAAGAAAAGTGAATGGAGACTTCTTAAACAAGAAAGCCATAAAAGGCCGATGGAATATGGGAATCTACGTCACCCTTTTCCTAGAGGTCTACCCCTCTTCACAATAACAGTCAGTCGGGAATCCTCCTCCAGTCGAGTGTGAGGGGTTGTCTTCAGTGGATTGATGAAGATCTTTTAGCTCCTCTGGCCATTCTTTGGTCCATGGTACAATGACTTTAGGAGTCTTCTCGCGTCTCACCTTCTCGAGTGTGATACGCTTCGACTTTGTCTTGATTGCGGGGCGTCTTCTCTTTCCCCAAAAAGTGATCCTTGGTACATCTTCTTTAGCCTGTCGTTCGGCCTTCCGACGGGCGTATGCCTCCCTAGCCAGGTGGTTGCGACGTTGCTTTTGCATTTCTAAGTAACTCTCGAGCATCTCATCTCTTTGTCGCTTGAACCTGAGGTTGTCGACGTAATAGCTGGTTTGACAATCTTCCGCATACCCTAGCTTACGTCCAGTCAGCTCCCGACCATGCACGAATCTAGTGAAGTGCAGCCTTGTGTTCGGTCCAGGGCGAGTAACTTTCCTTAGGTACTCGAAGGTTACCAACTCTGTCGAACTCTTAGGAAACAGCGACATCCTACCCCTTATCATCGTTATTTCAATTAGTCACTTGGGTGATTTTCATGATGTATGCAAATGCATGTATATGTATGCAATGTACGAGTCATACTATAAAACATGGAGTAGTAAAGTACATTAAAAATAAATGCCTTACCAACCAAACTTGGGGATATGGAAATGTTCCCCTGTAACCATGGGCGATTTTAGGTATACCAACCATCCATGGACATGCGCATGAGACAAGTGGGTATACTCTAGAAGTCGAAAATCAGGTGAGGAACCTATGGCTCAGGCCCCCACGATCCAAATTAGGCAGATTCCTCCCCAAGGGTACCCTCCCGAGAGGGCTAGATATCGCCAATTTGGATTGTGAGCGGCAACGAACACGAAAGTCTCAAGTGCCATCAAACACGAGATCCTTTCGCATCCTTTCCCTATCTAAGGTAACCTAGAGGTGGTTTGCAGTCGGGGTTTAACCGCCAGTGTGTGCGATGTGTCGTGATCATCACAATGCAAAGTCATGCACAGCAGTTTGTATCAAAACACCGCTTCAGTATGTGCGTAAGATAAACATACATTCCCAACTCCAACCTGCAGGAAAGATGTTAACGATCACTCCACCCCTTATTTCTCCAAGCTGCAAAAATATTTAACACAATAGTTAGCGTACGTACCTCACCTTCGAGAGCATCTGCAGAAAATGAGGTCAGATAAACCAATCAACTTTTTAATCGGTTCAAGTCCTCTGGTCTGCGGAACCAGAGATTCTGGTTTGGAAGAGGTCCCCAGTGGAGTCGCTAGTCAATCAAGGCTTAGGAGTGATTTGAAATGATTTGCCCATGAGGGACATAATTGTAATTTTGAACAATTCAGGGATGATTCGCCTTGAAAGGGAAAATTTGTCATTTTAGATGAATTGGGAAGTCAAAAGACGGGGGAAATAGGATTGGCCATCAATCCAACCCATTTCCTATTTTTCGGGAATTTTCATGATTTTTTTTTTGGAATTTAAAAGTGATTTTACCCTTAGAGGGGTAAAATCGTCATTTTGGACAAAGACAAGGGTTGAAAATCTTAAAATTTAGGATTGGTTGACCACCTGACTCAAATCCTATTTTTAAGCAATTTCCAAAAATTCTATTGGAACAGGAAAGGCGACTTACCCTTTGAGGGGTAAAATCGTCATTTCAGGGAAAATGATGAGATTTGAAAACCCTCGTAGAAGGACTCGCCACCTTACTGGCCCTATCCTAATCTAGGCATTTTCGACCTATCTCAAAATACAAAGCATGGACGAATTACCCCTAAGGGGTATAATCGTCAATTATCGGAAGAACGGATAAGAAACCCCAAAAATAGGACTGACCAGTTGTCTGTGGTCAATCCTCAATTTTTGGGGATTTCTGGAGTGTCTAGGATTTTTCCACAATTTTTTGGGATTTTCTGGGATTTTTTAACATTTTTTTTAGAATTTTCTAAGATTTTTTCAGATTTTTTTATTTTTTATTTTTTTAAAAAAAATATTTGCTGAATTTTTTTATTATTAAAAAATGTTTCGGACAGGGTCGACCCGACCCACTCGGGCCGAAACTCGGCCCAGACCCGGACCCGCGAGACCAACTCCCAAAAACGACGTCGCATCTGCCATTTTTTTACTTTCGGTTTATTCGGCTTTGATCTGACGGTTCCTATTGAACTGTGTGGCTAATCCCCGCCCGTCAGATCTGATTATTAAATCCTACGGCTCGGATTGAATGAAGACTCGATCAGGGCCGTCTGATCTAACTACATAAACCTACGGCCACGATTAAAACACAAGACTCGATCTAGACCGTCCGCTCATACTAACCTAAACGACGCCGTACTACTACTAACCTAAACTGCACCGTTTCAATCAGTTTTGATTTTCCAATTTAAAACTATTTTCGGATAATCCTAATTTCTAATCGGACGGTCACCATTCATTAGACTCGGTTAATCTCAGTCGTTGGATCAATTCCATCTCAGCCTAACAACCTAACGGTCGAGCTGACTCGACATCCACATGGACCAATGACCGAATGCCACCTAGGACTTTGACTCGTTGACTCTCCAGGTCAGCATCGTCTTCAACCTCTCGACCCCGGCGGAATGGACGGCTAAGGAACTCCGGCACCGATCCAACGGTGAAACCTTGATGAAATCGCGCGAAACCAACGCCAATGGACTCGCAATCGACTCTATCCTAACATATCTAAGGATCGGAGCATATAATCCACGAAATCAAGAGCATCATGCGAATCGCCGAGTACGGCCATGGGAGTTCAATAACTCGATTAACATAAAATCAATGCAATTTCATCACAAGATAGCATCAATTGATGTTTAGGAGACTTACCTCGAGCTCCGATTGAGCTCGCACGGCCTAGATTGGGCTAGGCAAGGATGAACAGAGGTGAGCTATGGAGGCTAAGTTCGAAGACTCGATTCGAGTTGTTCAGGAAAAATCGATGCAAAATCAAGGTGCGGTTATGGTCAGTGATGTTCAGGGAATGAAATGCACACATTAATTACAAGAACGAATGTGAAACAGGTAAGTCGCCTTTGATGCTCAACGAAGAACTCGGGACTGTGACTCACCTATTTTCGCGGTTTCAGGCGATGCGGTCGGCGGCGATCGCTTCCTGGCGCACTGGGCGAACTCCCAACGATCTCCTTTGGCTTCGGTTTGGCCGGAGACGGCCTAACCAGCGCCTTCCAATTGAGCTCAAGTTCTCGACGACGGGGGTCGGAGAACGAGCTCTCCCCCGCGTTCTCTCTCTCTGTTGATTCAGTTAAGCTTTCCCAACCGAATGGACTCCTCTTCTTCAACTGAAAGCCTTTAGAGGTTTTATACCCCCCTTTGGTTTCCCGCCCGAACAGTGGACGTTAGACAACTTGGATTCACGTGCTGTCACGTGCCAAATGGCATGCCGACGGCGACGGAATTGGTTGGGAAACCGTTCAATCCCCGTTAGGAGCTTCGGCAAGTTCTATTTGGTACGAATTTGGTCTGAGCTTGCTTCAGTTGACTTTTGTAGGTACTGTAGCTTTGACTGACCTCGCCAGACCTCGTCCGGCGGTTATTCGCCTAGCGGCCGGTCTTGATCAAAAGATATTAAGTGAGGAACAAAACGCCCACCTTTCCCTTCTCAATTAGTCACAAATTGCCCTTCAATTTCTTGATCAAAATCAGCTCATGACTGTTCATTCGCGCAAGGAAGAAGATGACACTCTTCTGGACCGGTTTGACCGGTCCGACCGGCGGTCTGACCGGTCTGAATCGGTCTCGACTTGCAATTTTCCAAATTAAACCCAAATTAGTGGGAAATTTTTGCAATTGAACCTCAGAATTGAATCTTGGGTATGAATTTTATCTAAAAATGTGGTTTTGTCCAAAAGTTCATATCAATTTCAACAAAAACCCCAAATTTTCATTTAATTGCAAATTGGGGATTATGCAATTGAAGGTTCAAATGACCAAATCGAGCCAAATTACCCATGTCAATCGATTCAAAATGGAGAAAACCTTTGGGGAGTATGTTTAATTTGCAATGATAGTCCTTGAATTGAAAGTAATTTCGAATTTGCCCAATTTCAATGTCTAAAATGCAATTAAGTATGCAATTTTGCCCAATTCGTGCAATTGAAAAATTTGTGCAAACAATTGAGCTAAATTGCAATAAGGGACAGTTAGACTGGACGTCAAGACCCTAGAAAATGCCAAAATTGCAAATTAAAAGACTCAATTGACATTTCTTTCTCAAATTCAATCATATGTGTAACAAAGGAACACATACAATTGAATTTGATTTTGGACTTTTTGTGAGGTCAAAAAGACAAGGGATTTAAAATAAAAATATTGACAATTTTTTTCATTTTTTTGTGACCTCAAATGTTATTTTTCTTGATTTGTTTTTAGTATTTTCCTAATTTTCGAAAATATTAAAAAATGCAAAAAATATGAAAAATTATTATTTTTTTGTCAAAAATGGTTCCTTAGGCTTGGCCAAGTCCACCAAGGTTGATTTTGCAATTTTTTGACTTTTTATGGATTATTTATGATTTTTCAAAATAAGTTTGAAAAAGACTTGGTCAAAAATCAGGTGTCAACAGCTGCCCCTCTTTGAGAGGAATCTCGTGAGAGGTTTCGCTCAAAGACAGGTGACACTTGAGTCTAGACCGACTCTACTGGGAAATAGAAAAATGAATCTTGACATCTAATCTTTCTTATCCCGCTGGTGAATGCTCTCGCATTTCGTTTCATCTCATGTGAGAGAGAGAGAGGCTGGATAGAGATACTTCACATGTTACTTACCTGCCTGACGCTTGTGCGGCATGTGCGGTGTATAGTGGGTTCTAGTGGATACCTAGGGACTCGTCTTTTGAGTATCCTAGGGTGGTTAAACTTTAGCCTGTATGGTAGGCCGTACCAGAATGGAATTCCTATACTTAACAGGAACCTCTGAATGACGCATCCAGTCTCTTAGGGATTGTCAGGGTTTTGATCCGTATGGTGGATCAGACCATGAATAGGACTCCTATCTACTAGGAACCCATGGATGACGCACCCAGTCTCTTAGGGATTATCAGGGGTTTTGATCCGTATGGTGGATCAGACCGTGAATAGGACTCCTCTCTGCTAGGAACCTATGGATGACGCACCCAGTCTCTTAGGGATTGTCGAACATTTTGATCCTTCAGGGGGATCAGGCCGAGAAGAGGACTCCTGTCTGCTAGGAACCTATGGATGATGCACCTAGTCTCTTGGGGATTGTCGAACATTTTGATCCTTCAGGGGGATCAGGCCGAGAATTGGACTTCTCTCTGCTAGGAACCTATGGATGACGCACCCAGTCTCTTAGGGATTGTCGAACATTTTGGTCCTATATTCTAAGGAATTAACTAGGATCCATAAAAGTGAGGTGTGCCTAACTTTTAGGCTTCACGAAATGAGCTATTCTGGGTTTTAAGGATTACCTAGAACCTCATAGAAAGCTGGTTCAGCGATTTATCCTTTTGACATGCAAGGTGTTGTTCTGGGATTTGGGGACTCCAAGTATCCTGCAGAAAATTCAAACCAATAAAACTGAAATCTCACACATGGAGATAATTTCAAATATTGTCCTTTCGACATGGAAGGCGACATTCAGGGATCTGGGTACTCCAGGCATCTTGCAGAAAGCTCAAACCTATAAAACTGAAATTTCACACAGGGAGATAATTTCAAATATTGTCCTTTCGACATGGAAGGTGACATTCTGGGATCTGGGTACTCCAGGCATCCTGCATAAAGCTCAAACCTATGAAACTGAAATCTCACACAGGGAGATAATTTCGAAGATTGTCCTTTTGACATTGGAGGTGACATTCTAGGATCTGGAGACTCCAGGTATCCTGCAGAAAGCTCAAACTTGTAAATTTGAAATCTCACAGAGGGATGATATCGAAGATTGTCCTTTTGACATTGGAGGTGACATTCTGGGATCTAGGGACTCCAGGTATCCTGTAGAAAGCTCAAACCTGTAAATTTGAAATCTCACAGAGGGATGATTTCGAAGATTTTCCTTTTGACATTGGAGGTGACATTCTGGGATTTGGGGACTCCAGGTATCCTGCAGAAAGCTCAAACCTACAAAAACTTTTCATAAGAACGTATCTTCCTGAGATATGGGGTTACCAGGGATCCTGCAGGAAAATAAACTTGAAAGCTCTTCTTCACAGAGCACGGCATCCTTTTGGAATCTGGGGTCACCATGAGTCCTAGAAGCTTAGACCGGAGAGTTCATTCCTCATTTTCCAAGATATTAGCCCTCTTGGGGTAATGACTATTATAAGGCAGGTAAAAGGCTTCATTTTAACCTATGTAGTTTACGTAAAACGGCTTAGGACGTTGGAGGTTATCCAAACATCTCGAAGCATGCAAAGCTGATCATGAATCCTTGTGAGGAAAAATCCTCGGATCGAACAATTCGAAGTTCCCAACCAAAGCTAACTTTCAAGCATTCTATTGGAATTTCCCTGTCAGAAAGGTCTCCTCACCAATTTTCTGATTTGGTCTTTTCACAATTACAGCACTCGAATTCCCTAATACCCTGTACTTGGGTTTTCGGTGCCGTTCGTAGCGCATACATTTTAGATCAATCGGGAGGTCATTACTGGACTGTAATGTTGGGCTCGGACATGGTTTCCGAAGGGGGACTCATTTTCTGAGTCAGGTCTTTTAACAAAATTTTCTTCATCTGCTCCTGGCTTACAAGTCAAGAACGCTGCAAAATGAGAAAGAAATAATCTTGCTCGAACTTCTTCGAACTAAGCTTAAGCATTAAACCCTATGCTAATCCAAGTGCTTTAATCAGAAAAGACTTCTCAGGGATGCTAATCCATGCAAAGACATCTTGATATTCTTTCAGTAATTCAGTGAACTCGAGTCTTTCATCTCGAGATAAATGTCCGCCGATCTTGACCTCTTTGATATTCACGGTAACTCCCAAATTAACAATAATCGGTTCTTCTGAAGTAGGAGGCATCGATTCCTCAAAGGCATTCCATTCTCTGCGGATAGACGCATAACCTTCATCCTCATCTTCCTCAATGTTATAGGAACAGTCGATGTGATGGTCCGAATCGTATAATAACCTGGTATGTATGTTTGGGATGATATGCCTAAACTGTCTTGAGCATGGTTAGTTCGTACTCCATAAAAATGACATGCATGATTGTGGGAAGTCTTTTCAAAAGAGTTTTCGAAATAAGTATAGGCCTAGATGGGATTAATCCTCATGTCTTTGGATATCCTGGCCCCGTGGAAATCTTTTGGAAATTAGGAATCATATGGCAAATCAGGCCACAAGCTTCTGTTGCGGAAGACTAGCATCATCATCGGGCTGATTCGTGGTTCCATATGCCCTTAACAAAACTCGTGTGATTTTATTGAATGCAAAATGGACCGCATTACAAGCTACGCTGCTTGGACCAACGGCCAGAGATCCAAAGGCGTTTTTCTTATATCTATAACCAGGAGTGAAAATGCAAAGAAATGTAGAAAGTTCTAAGTGCAGTATTTAAAGAAGGAGAAAAGCTTCTTTACTCAGAGGAAGTGGCTTTGTCATCCAACCACTCCATGATGACATTCACAAGGTCATCTTTGATAAAAAGGATTTGTCAGATCCGGTTCTGTTGATGGAGTGATGTCCTCTTCAGACAGCCATTTGGAGTTCTGGTTGAAGTGGGCATTTAAAAGATTATTGAATATCTGAGACTTGCCTTTCCAAGTTGGAGAACCGATGAATGAATCCTTCGGGTTGTTCTGGCCTCCCTAGCGTCCCGGGCTTTTGCCTCGGCCTCGGCCTATTGCCTTCGGGGCAGATTCGCCCAAATGTTCTTTCTGGTACCCCAAGCCCATCCTATGCTGGTTGACTTTTAACTGCAGAGGGGTATTTATTCCTTGACCGTGTTTACCCAGGCCTTCTGCGGGGTTGAACCCATATGCAAGTAGCATCTTAGCTGGTAAAAGATGGGTTTCAGAAACGTATAGTGCCCTCAATATTGTCCCTACAGGAGTGTGTACCGTCGCTACTATCTCCAGGGAATGGTAGCTTGCTTCCACCTTAACTTCAGGTTCAATGTAGGGAATAACGCTACTCTAATATGTTTGGAGGTCGACTTCCCCGTGTACTGTAAGTACCTTTCCATCTACCACAAAGCACACTTTCTGATGTAAGCTAGACGGTACACCTCCTACCACATGGATCCAGGGTCTTCCTAGCAAGAATCCGAATGCACTAGGCAAACCCATTACTTGAACGTTTATGGAGAATTTTGTTGGGCCGATGAATACGTCGAGCTCAATCTCGCCTACCACAGTCTTCTTCATTCCATCGAAAGCTCTCACGGCTGTTCTGGAAGTCTTAATCGTTTCCTCATTTATTCCCAACCTTCTCAGAGTAGCCAAAGGGAAAATGTTGAAGGCTGATCCGTTGTCGATTAGTACGTGCGCCACTCTTTTCCTGTTACATTGCGCGGAGATATATAAGTCCTTGTTATGTCCTCTTCCTTCCATGCGGAAGTCTTCATCAGAGAAGCTCAATTGGTCTTTTAAAAGGATCGCCCCTACAAAGTCCCCTAATTGCACCTCATTAATTGTTTCAGGGAGATGTACTTCGTTGAGTATCTTCAACAGTGCGTTCTTGTGCTTCTCTGAGTTGATGAATAAATCCAGTGAGGATATTTGAGCTGGTAACTTTCTCAGCTGCTCTATTACTTCAAACTCGCTAGCCTTAATGATCGACATGAGCTTTTTCGCGTCTTCCTTCGAGACCTCATTCTTTTCTGATTCGCCTTCCCTAGGGGCATAAAATCGTCCGGATCTCATTACTGCATCCACTTCCTTTGACCCATAGTCCTAGTGGACTGCTTTAAGCTCATACTCTTCTACTGGATGGACTTTTATGGTTACCATCGTCGGGCCAAATTCCTCTGGTTTGGCTGTATCATCCGCCCCCTCTTTTGGCAATCGGATCACAACAGGTTTGATCAGGCAATCTTCTACCCTACTCAGGCTATCCGGTTCTTCTAATCGTATTACTACGGTCATAGCGGCTTCAATCATCGATACGGTGTCGTCAATGTCTTTTGTAAAAAGCTTTTCCATGTCATTCGAGGTTTCTGGTCGAGCGGGATCATCCATACATCCCCATCCGTCTCGTATAATATCCTCAATTTTCTGATAAAAGTTTGGAGGGGCCGAATATTTCACTTTAAAGTTGTACCCCCCAGAATCTTGACCGAGGTTGTCTATAATCTCACTCCTTTCAAGTGCGTCGGCTATGAATCTGCGATCTGCTAGACTTCGCCTTTTGGCTTCCAGTTCGTCCAGTTCGAATTTCTCTTCTAGCTCTAGGATCGACCCAAAGTTGCCTACCAGATCCTTATGTGGGATGTCCCACGTGCTACCCTGCTCAGTTTTGATCACGAAATGGCTTCCTCCCAAAGATAGAGAAGCGTTGACTCCTTCGAATCATTCATTGGTAATATCGGACATTATCCCTAAGCTCATCATCCTGGCGATACATAGCTTCTTTACGTCCGCAAGGATCTCCCCTCCTTTTGGGTATGACAAAACGATGACCAGAAGGTCAGTGAGTTTAGTAATGTTTACCTTCAGCTTGAGGTGGTCTCCCTCATCTTCAGTGAATATTGTTCCTACTGCTTGATGATGAGGGAGTGGGTTTTCTTGCACATTTGGAGCCATTTTGTCAAACTTCAGAATCTGAATGTCAATCAGAGCTTGTACCTTCAGCTTAAAGATATAGCAGTTATCCACATTGTGTCCCCTTTCGCCCATATGGTATACACAGGTATGGGTCTCGTGAAAGCCAGGATACTTAACAGGGTTTGTCCTAGGTGGTTCTTTTGCCAACAGGTGCTGCTCTAGCAGCATCGGGAGCAACTTGGATAAAGGCCTCGGGAGCTGAGAGAACCTGTTTTGGGGTTGCCTTCTTCTAGGTTCTTGCACTTTCGGCGCCGACCAGGACGATCCTCCTTTGGTCTGATTAGAATTGCCAAACGGCTTGGGCTTATGGGGGTCTAGTACGAATACTATGTCGAGTCCGGCCTCTCTCTCCTTCTTTAAGGGATACTGTTTCCTAGTAGAAGTTTCATGAGGCATCCTTTCTCTTAAGGCCCATTCTAGCCTTTCAGCCATCTTAATCAAGTGTGCAAATGTTTGACATCCGGTGGTGTTCAATCTGTTGAAGTATTTGTAAGGGAGTGCCTTTAGGAATAAGTCAATCAGCTCCTCCTCTGGGATTGATGGATTTACCTGGGTAGCCAAAGCTCGCCATCTCTGGGCATATGTTCTGATTAATTCACATCTTGCCTTCGAGGTTCGTAGAAGGTCTTCCCTCGTTGGGGCTGTAGCCGTATTGAACTTATACTGTATGAAGAAGTCTTCTGCCATATCTTCCCACCCATAATAATCTTCTAGGTCCAGCTCAATGAACCAAGCCAGAGCGGCGCCAACCAGACTCTCTTGGAACGTGTTCATCAGTAGTGGAATATAATCCATCTTGCGCAGGTAATATTTGAGGTGGGCACGGGGACAGCCTGTCCCATTATACTTCCCCACGAAGTCTGGTTCCTTGTAGTCAGGAGGGGTCTCCACTTTGGCGAAGGGAGATATCATGTCAAAGCGGGCTAACTCATAGCCCTGGCTGCTTAAGCATTCTTCGATCTTGGCCAATCTTTTAGTCTCTACTTTAGTTTTCGCAGTCTGTTTCCCTTTCTCCTCCTTCTCGTGGTTGATAATAACAGGGGAGGCTTCTTGTTGTGACTGGATGTTTGGTTCACGGATGTCCTCCTCCGTACGTTGAGTATCTCTCGTCGCCTCCTTATCTGTTGTATCAGGTACAAAAGAAGTACCTGAGTTGCTTTGGTTAGGAGCCATCGTCTGCTGGGCTTGGGTGACTTCTAGCATTGCCTTAATATCGGCCATCATAGTCGCCAGAGCGGTCATTTGAGATTCCAACATGCCTACACGCGGGGTCAACTCTTGCTGTTCCATTCTTGCCTTAAGCCGGATGCGGAAATGATGCGTCGGCAATTCCGTGACGAAAGAACACCTGTTTTTTTTTTTAAAGAATTCTCGAGAGTATTTCTTTGGTATTAATCAAGAGAAGGTACTTTATTATTTTAATTGCATGTTTTCTATTGGTGAATGAGAAAAAAGACTACCTTGCGAGCCTTAGCCTCACGTGGGTAATTCTCTTAATCATTCCCAAAGAAAATTCATGAAATTAAAAGAAGTGTAATTCATGACGATAGTTTTTATGTGTTCGCAAAACATGTCTACATTCATGCTTATGCGTAAAATAACATCCAGTACAAGTGAATATGCATGAAAAGACGCCACAATGTTTGCTTGTTTTACACTTGACGGAATAGTCTTATTCAAGTCTAGGACGCTTGAAGCCGAACGTGTCCTCATCGTCCCAGTATGGATTTTCCTCTTCAGTCTGGAACTCCTCATCCTCTCAATATGACAGCGGTCCCATGTCTTCGGGTACGTATGGCTCTATTCCAAGTACGTACGGTATGATGTATTCGGGTACATAGGGCTCGACAAGGCTCTGTCTGGACGCTTTAAAGTTCTGAATGTATTCTGTAGTGGCCCTATGAATGTTCTCTTCGCGAGTGTATGATGAATGCCACCTTGGCTTCAAACTGTCTATTCTCTTCCTCTATGAGGGTCTTGCTTGGTATGTCAAAAGAAAAGATACCAGGTCGTGGTGGAGAAGGGATCTCTTGTAGTGCCCCAAACTGTCGGATAACCCTCTTCGAATAGTATGCGGTAGCGCCCGTGAATCCTAGCAAGGGGACTGGATCTTTGTCATTGCAGGCCAATCTGACTTTGCCCAGCATTGGCAACCTTAGTCGCCATCGGAGTTGTTCGGGCTTTAGAGTTCTAAGGAATTCTTTTCAATTTTTAAAGTTGAACTTAGGAATACGTGTATGGGTTCTGACAAAGGTTTTAAGAGGATGAGCATCGAGGCTGATCTCGATGAAACCCATGCGGATATGGAATTGCTTGATATGAGATGTGAACCACAGGTACAGAAGATCACTAGAGGCTCTAAAGATTCCTTTCTTGTTTTTGTTGTAGCGATTTAGGGAAAGAAAGGTCTCAGCAAGGATGATGTTTGAGTAATCCCAACAACAACAGACTTGTCTGGCTACTACAGCCATGATAGGGTCAAAGGTGACGGATGAGATTGGGAATAGCACAAAGCTGAAGAATGCCAAGACAAAGGCTCTAGCAGATTTGGTCCCTTTAGCGGCAGGGAGGTGAGGAAATCGATCGAGGAGGAAGGATAATGAAACTCGCCCAGAGTTACTTTTTGGCGTCTGTTTTGACTTCTTTGAGGCTTGTGTCAAGGAATTCAGCTAATTGACTCAAGGGCTCAAACCCTATGGGAGGTTGGACTAACGTGTGAGTAAATTCAACTCCGATGACGGCGCTGTACTCTTCGATGGTGGGGGTAACCTCCAACCCTTCCATGAAGAATGTAGCGGCGGTAGGATCCCAATAGAGCGCCATGGCTTGGATAAAGGCAGATGGGTACTCAATCTTCAGCAGGTCTAATAGATATCCCAGTCGTGATTCGGCATACTTCTGTCTAGCTTCACCCATGTTATCCCACCATGATAAGAGCCCGGCACGAGGAACTTTGAACACTTGAATATCATTCTTTCCCATCAAGTCTAAAATATGCAAATGATTTTGAAAAGTCAATCGTCAAAAATTACTTTAAAACATGTGACTATGCAAATGCCATGAAGTAAGCATTGACCAACTTAATTGCATAGTCCAATTGAAGAAATGGAAATTATAATTCTTTTCTGGTACTGAAGACCTGACTTGAAGTCTAATTTAAATTTCAGGAAAGTGAATTATGCAATTTAGTCAGGTTCACTCCAGTGACTAAGGGAAATAACGTCACATTCCATTGGTCAATACATCAAATGAACAGAGTGGAATGAATTTCTTATTACAATCAGGACGCCTAATGAAAGAAAAGTGAATGGAGACTTCATAAACAAGAAAGCCATAAAAGGCCGATGGAATGTGGGAATCTACGTCACCCTTTTCCTAGAGGTCTACCCCTCTTCACAACAACAGTCAGTCGGGAATCCTCCTCCAGTCGAGTGTGAGGGGTTGTCTTCAGTGGATTGATCAAGATCTCTGAGCTCCTCTGGCCATTCTCTGGTCCATGGTACAATGACTTTAGGAGTCTTCTCGCGTCTCACCTTCTTGAGTGTAATACGCTTCGATTTTGTCTTGATTGCGGGGCGTCTTCTCTTTCCCCAAAAAGTGATCATCGGTACGCCTTCTTTAGCCTGTCGTTCGGCCTTCCGACGGGCGTATGCCTCCCTAGCCAGGCGGTTGCGACGTTGCTTTTGCATTTCTAAGTAACTCTCGAGCATCTCATCTCTTTGTCGCTTGAACCTGAGGTTGTCGACGTAATAGCGGTTTTGACAATCTTCCGCATACCCTAGCTTAGGTACCATGCACGAATCTAGTGAAGTGCAGCCTTGTGTTCGGTCCAGGGCGAGTAACTTTCCTTAGGTACTCGAAGGTTACCAACTCTGTCGGACTCTTAGGAAACAGCAACGTCCTACCCCTTATCATTGTTATTTCAATTAGTCACTTGGGTGATTTTCATGATGTATGCAAATGCATGTATATGTATGCCATGTACGAGTCATACTATAAAACATGGAGTAGTAAAGTACATTAAAAATAAATGCCTTACCAACCAAACTTGGGGATGTGGAAATGTTCCCCTCTAACCATGGGCGGTTTTAGGTATACCAACCATCCATAGACATGCGCATGAGACAAGTGGGTATACTCTAGAAGTCAAAAATCAGGTGAGGAACCTATGGCTCAGGCCCCCACGATCCAAATGAGGCAGATTCCTCCCCAAGGGTACCCACCCGAGAGGGCTAGATATCGCCAATTTGGATTGTGAGCGGCAACGAACACGAAAGTCTCAAGCGCCATCAAACACGAGATCCTTTCGCATCCTTTCCCTATCTAAGGTAACCTAGAGGTGGTTTGCAGTCGGGGTTTGACCGCCAGTGTGTGCGATGTGTCGTGATCATCACAATGCAAAGTCATGCACAGCAGTTTGTGTCAAAACACCGCTTCAGTATGTGCGTAAGATAAATATACATTCCCAACTCCAACCTGCAGGAAAGATGTTAACAATCACTCCACCCCTTATTTCTCCAAGCTGCAAAAACATTTAACACAATAGTTAGCGTACGTACCTCACCTTCGAGAGCATCTGTAGAAAATGAGGTCAGATAAATCAATCAACTTTTTAATCGGCTCAAGTCCTCTGGTCTGCGAAACCATAGATTCTGGTTTGGAAGACGTCCGCTGTGGAGTCGCCAGTCTGTCTCGACCCCCCTTGCGGGTTGCCTGACGGAGGGGGCTAAAGGGCTGCCCGATCTAAGCCAGATCGGACGCTGGCCTCTCCCAAGGTCCATTACCCAAATCGCAACGGTTGGATATACGTGGTCGACCTTCAATGTGGTCTAGTGACATGTGATACATGTACATGCCAAGGAGCCGCCACCAATCGTTTTGTGGAGGGTACGATCGGAAACCCTAACGAATAGTTGGGAGCGGTCTACTCGATTCTGCAGAAACCATAGAAGTTGGATCGGGGACTTAGTTACGCCAACTATCAGAGTTGATTCGCCTTGAAAGGGAAAATTTGTCATTTTAGATGAATTGGGAAGTAAAAAGACGGGGGAAATTGGATTGGCCATCAATCCAACCCATTTCCTATTTTTCGAGAATTTCCAGGATTTGTTTTTGGAATTTAAAAGTGATTTTACCCTTAGAGGGGTAAACTCGTCATTTTGGACAAAGACGAGGTTGAAAATCTTAAACTTTAGGATTGGCCGACCACCTGACCCAAATCCTATTTTTAAGCAATTTCCAAAAATTCTATTGGAACAGGAAAGGCGACTTACCATTTGAGGGGTAAAATCATCATTTAAGGGAAAATGATGACTTTTGAAAACCCTCGTAGAAGGACTCACCACCTTACTGGCCCTATCCTAATCTAGGCATTTTCGACCTATCTCAAAATACAAAGCAGGGACGAATTACCCCTAAGGGGTATAATCGTCAATTATCGGAAGAACGGATAAGAAACCCCAAAAATAGGACTGACCAGTTGTCTGTGGTCAATCCTCGATTTTTGGGGATTTCTAGAGTGTCTAGGATTTTTCCACAATTTTTTGGGATTTTCTAACATTTTTTTAGAATTTTCTAAGATTTTTTCAGATTTTTTTATTTTTTATTTTTATTTTTAAAAATATTTGCTGAATTTTTTATTATTAAAAATTATTTCAGACCGGGTCGACCGGACCCACTGGGGCCGGAACCCGGCCCAAACCGGACCCGCTAGACCAACTCCCAAAAAGGACGTCGCATCTGCCATTTTTTATTTTCGGTTTATTTGGCCTTGATCTAACGGTTCCTATTGAACCGCGTGGCTAATCCCCGCCCGTCAAATCTGATTACTAAATCCTACGGCTCGGATTGAATGAAGACTCGATCAGGGCCGTCTGATCTAACTACTTAAACCTACGGCCACGATTAAAACACAAGGCTCGATCTAGACCGTCCGCTCATACTAACCTAAACGACGCCGTACTACTACTAACCTAAACGGCACCGTTTCAATCAGTTTTAATTTTCCAATTTAAAACTATTTCCGGATAATCCTAATTTCTAATCGGACGGTCACCATTCATTAGACTCGGTTAATCTCAGCCGTTGGATCAATTCCAACTCAGCCTAACAACATAACGGTCGAGCTGACTCGACATCCACGTGGACCAATGACCGAATGCCACCTAGGACTTTGACTCGTTGACTCGCCAGGTCAGCATCGTCTTCAACCTCTCGACCCCGGTGGAATGGACGGTTGAGGAACTTCGGCACCGATCCAATGGTGAAACCTTGATGAAATCGCGCGAAACCAATGCCAATCGACTCGCAATCGACTCTATCCTAACATATCTAAGGATCAGAGCATATAATCCACGAAATTAAGAGCATCATGCGAATCGCCGAGTACGGCCATGGGAGTTCAATAACTCGATTAACAAAAAATCAATGCAATTTCATCACAAGATAGATTCAATTGATGTTTAGGAGACTTACCTCGAGCTCCGATTGAGCTCGCACGGCCTAGATTGGGCTAGGCAAGGATGAACAGAGGTCAGCTATGGAGGCTAAGTTCGAAGACTCGATTCGAGTTGTTCAGGAAAAATCGATGCAAAATCAAGGTGCGGTTATGGTCAGTGATGTTCAGGGAATGAAATGCACACATTAATTACAAGAACGAACGTGAAACAGGTAAGTCGCCATTGATGCTCAACGAAGAACTCGGGACTGTGACTCACCTATTTCTGCGGTTTCAGGCGATGCGGTCGGTGGCGATCGCTTCCTGGCGCACTGGGCGAACTCCCGACGATCTCCTTCGGCTTCGGTTTGGCCGGAGACGGCCTAACCAGCTCCTTCCAATTGAGCTCAAGTTCTCGACGACGGGGGTCGGAGAACGAGCTCTCCCTCGCGTTCTCTCTCTCTGTTGATTCAGTTAAGCTTTCCCAACCGAATGGACTCCTCTTCTTCAACTGAAAGCCTTTAGAGGTTATATACCCCCCTTTGGTTTCCCGCCCGAACAGTGGACGTTAGCCAACTTGGATTCACGTGCTGTCATGTGCCAAATGGCATGCCGACGGCGACGGAATTGGTTGGGAAAGCGTTCAATCCCCGTTAGGAGCTCCGGCAAGTTCTATTTGGTACGAATTTGGTCTGAGCTTGCTTCAGTTGACATTTGCAGGTACCGTAGCTTTGACTGACCTCGTCGGAGCTCGTCCGGCGGCGATTCGCCTCGCGGCCGGTCTTGATCAAAAGGTATTGAAGTGAGGAACAAAACGCCCACCTTTCCCTTCTCAATTAGTCACAAATTGCCCTTCAATTTCTTGATCAAAATCAGCTCATGACTGTTCATTCGCGCGAGGAAGAAGATGACACTATTCTGGACCGGTTCAACCAGTCCGACGGGCGGTCTGACCGGTCTGAACCGGTCCCGACTTGCAATTTTCCAAATTAAACCCAAATTAGTTGGAAATTTTTGCAATTGAATCGAATCTAGGGCATGGATTTTATCTAAAAATATGGTTTTGCCCAAAAGTTCATATCAATTTCAATAAAAACCCCAAATTTTCATTTAATTGCAAATTGGGGATTATGCAAATGAAGGTTCAAATGACCAAATCGACCCAAATTAACCATGTCAATCGATTCAAAATGACAAAAACCTTTGGGGAGTATGTTTAATTTGCAATGATAGTCCTTGAATTGAAAGTAATTTCGAATATGCCCAATTTCAAGGACTAAAATACAATTAAGTATGCAATTTTGCCAAATTCGTGCAATTGAGAAATTTGTGCATACAATTGGGCTAAATTGCAATAAGGGACAGTTAGACTGGACGTCAAGATCCTAGAAAATGCCAAAATTGCAAATTAAAAGACTCAATTGACATTTCTTTCTCAAATTCAATCATATGTGTAACAAAGGAACACATACAATTGAATTTGATTTTGGACTTTTTGTGATGTCAAAAAGACAAGGGATTTAAAATAAAAATATTGGCTATTTTTTCTTATTTTTGTGACCTTAAATGTTATTTTTCTTGATTTGTTTTAGTATTTTCCTAATTTCTGAAAATATTAAAAAATGCGAAAAATATGAAAAATTATTTTTTTTTGTCAAAAATGGTCCCTTAGGCTTGGCCAAGGCCATCAAGGTTGATTTTGCAATTTTTTTGACTTTTTATGGATTTTTTTTATGATTTTTCAAAATAAGGCTAAAAAAGACTTGGTCAAAAATCAGGTGTCAACAGCTGCCCCTATTTGAGAGGAATCTTATGAGAGGTTTCGCTCAAAGACAGGTGACACCTGAGTCTAGACCGACTCTACTTGGAAATAGAAAAATGAATCTTGACATCTAATCTTTCTTGTCCCACTGGTGAATGCTCTGCTCATTTCGTTTCATCTCATGAGAGAAAGAGGGAGAGGCTGGATAGAGATATTTCACCTGTTACTTGCCTGCCTAACGCTCGTTCGGCATGCGAGGTGTATAGCGGGTTCTAGTGGATACCTAGGGACTCGTCTTTTGAGTATCCTAGGGCTGTTAAACTTTAGCCTGTATGGTTGGCCGTACCAGAATGCGATTCCTATACTTGACAGGAACCTATGAATGACACACCTAGTCTCTTAGGGATTGTCAGGGTTTTGATCCGTATGGTGGATCAGACCATGAATAGGACTCCTATCTACTAGGAACCTATGGATGACGCACCCAGTCTCTTAGGGATTATCAGGGGTTTTGATCCGTATGGTGGATCAGACCGTGAATAGGACTCCTCTCTGCTAGGAACCTATGGATGACGCACCCAGTCTCTTAGGGATTGTCGAACATTTTGATCCTTCAGGGGGATTAGGCCGAGAATAGGACGCCTATCTGCTAGGAACCTATGGATGACGCACCCAGTCTCTTGGGGATTGTCGAACATTTTGATCCTTCAGGGGAATCAGGCCGAGAATAGGACTCCTCTCTGCTAGGAACCTATGGATGACGCACCTAGTCTTTTAGGGATTGTCGAACATTTTGGTCCAATATTTTAAGGAATTAACTAGGATCCATACAAGTGAGGTGTGCCTAACTTTTAGGCTTTACCAAATGAGCTATTCTAGGTTTTAAGGATTACCTAGAACCTCATAGAAAGCTGGTTCTGAGATTTATCCTTTTGACATGCAAGGTGTTGTTTTGGGATTTGGGGACTTCAAGTATCCTGCAGAAAAATCAAACCAATAAAACTGAAATCTCACACAGGGAGATAATTTCAAATATTGTCCTTTCGACATGGAAGGCGACATTCAGGGATCTGGGTACTACAAGCATCCTGTAGAAAGCTCAAACCTATAAAACTGAAATCTCACACAGGGAGACAATTTCAAATATTGTCCTTTCGACATGGAAGGTGACATTCTGGGATCTGGGTACTCCAGGCATCTTGTAGAAAGCTCAAACCTATAAAACTGAAATCTCACATAGGGAGATAATTTCGAAGATTGTCCTTTTGACATTCGATGTGACATTCTAGGATCTGTGGACTCCAGATATCCTGCAGAAAGCTCAAACCTGTAAATTTGAAATCTCACAGAGGGATAATTTCGAAGATTTTCTTTTTGACATTAGAGGTGACATTCTAGGATCTGGGGACTTTAGGTATCCTGCAGAAACCTCAAACCTGTAAATTTGAAATCTCACAGAGGGATGATTTCAAAGATTGTCCTTTTGACATTGGAGGTGACATTCTGGGATCTGGGGACTCCAGGTATCCTGCAGAAAGCTCAAACCTACAAAAACTTTTCATAAGAACGTATCTTCTTGAGATATGGGGTTACCAGGATCCTGCAGGAAAAAAAACTTGAAACCTCTTCTTCACAGAGCAAGGCATCCTTCTGGAATCTGGGGTGACCATGAGTCCTAGAAGCTTAGACTTGAGAGTTCATTCCTCATTTGCCAAGATATTAGCCCTCTTGGGGTAATGACTATTATAAGGCAAGCAAAAGGCTTCATTTTAACCTATGTAGTTTATGTAAAACGGCTTAGGACGTCGGAGGTTATCCAAACATCTCGAAGCATGCAAAGCTGATCATGAATCCTTGTGAGGAAAAATCCTCGGATCGAACAATTTGAAGTTCCCAACCAAAGCTTACTTTCAAGCATTCTATTGGAATATCCCTGTCAGAAAGGTCTCCTCACCAATTTTCTGATTTGGTCTTTTCACAATTACAGCACTCGAATTCCCTAATACCCTGTACCTGGGTTTTCGGAGCCGTTCGTAGCGCAAACATTTTAGATCAATCGGGAGGTCATTATTGGACCGTAATGTCGGGCTCGGACATGGTTTCCGAAGGGGGACTCATTTTCTGAGTCAGGTCTTTTAACAAAATTTTCTTCATTTGCTCCGGGCTTACAAGTCAAGAACCCTGCAAAATGAGAAAGAAATAATCTTGCTCGAACTTCTTCTAGCAAAGCTTAAGCATTAAACCCTATGCTAATCCAAGTGCTTTAATCAGAAAAGACTTCTTAGGGATGTAACTTAGGTAGGATTGGGGACCGAAAGAGGCTTATTTTTGGGCTCAGAATATGTGAAGGGTTTAACATTGGCGATCATCGCAGGTTTGCTGCCGGTCTTGTACCTCATAGAGCGCCTTTAGTTTTCGAAGTGCATTGGTAATCTTTGGAGAACCCCTTTCTTGGTGTGGCGTTAACATCTGAATGTGACATTATCAGATCTCGCTAGCGACCCATACACAAACATCATGCCATCTCTTTTTTTGCATTTACTATATCAAATACATGATTCACAAATGTGCAAATATTTGGAGGGGCAATGGCCTTGCTTTTACCAGGCACTTTGCTTTTTCTAGATGCCCACAACTGTGTTTCTCTGTTTTTCCTTTGCTCTCTTTTGTGGGGCTCCTTCTCTTTTTTTTTGGGAACCAGGATTCTTCAAATGAGTGTGCTAGATATACACTTTGGATCTCAGCACCATGAATTTTTTTTTTAAATCCTATCTTTTGAACTCTTCTGCTCTTGAAGTGACGTTGCTTCCGTCTTGGAATATGCACTGATCGCCAACAGGTTTATGAATCGAGTATATAGGCTCAATTAGGCTGTGCAAAGGATAAAAGTGTATATGATAGAGAAACAAATGCTTTTCGTCATCTCAAAGCACTAGAATTACCACATAAGTTAGAATGACAAGCAACACACAAAGATTGATGCAAGTCTGAGGAAGAGGATTTCTAACCATTTACCTCCTGGTACTGCCGTGCGTATCTCTAGATTGCCCCAGTATGGGGTGGTTCCTGACAGGGGTAAAAAAAGACACCTTCGTTCAAATGGTTATCGATAGTCACCTGCAGTGTTTAGGATAGAGAAATGAATGCCTCCGTCTTCCCAATCCATGTAATCGATGCAAAGGGCCCTTGTATCCTCAGATTCAGGGTTTTCTATTCTCACACTTTCCTCATCTCTCGAGTGTATGGGGGACGTGTTTGGATTGGGTTTGCCTCTCATTCAGAGGAATATTCCTGCTAGATAGTCTAAGCAAGCTGTGTTTCTGGAAAGATCATTTCGTTTTTCTCCAGGCGTTTTACTCCACAAGGGATTTCAATGACACCTCATGCATACTTTGAACATGCTTGGACACATTCTGACCTTGGCAGATGTGTAGTAAATGCCAGGAATTTATCATCATTCTTTCATGATGCAATGTTTATTCCTGAGTCCAGACATGTGAACGCTCATTCTCTCGTTTTTTTTTTTTACCTTACAGGAAGTGAGACATACTTTACTGTGCTCTTCTTTTGCTGTCTTCTGTCTTCAGTAGACATTCCCGCATGCATGATAAAATAGATGTTCTAGTGAGTAAAGGCCAGCTTGACCTTTGATGGAACAAATACATATCACCTAGTATTTGGCGTCGAGGTCTCTACTTTCTAGGGTTTCGCTTGAATGAATCCGATCTTGAGTTTGTTTCTTGGAACCCTACAAAAATGAACACATGCTAGTGTATGCGTGGATGCATGATATGCTTGTGCAATGATCGTTATGATGATTCGAACTGATTCTGGATAAGTCGTATGACCAAAATTCGATTTTATTTCAAGGGTAATACTTATTCACTGCATCAGAGTTTACAGGATGCCCTAATTCTTCTCCTTCAGAATTTACCAAGATCAATGCTCCTCCTGTGAGAATCTTATGGACAATATAGGGGCCTTCATAATTCGGGGTAAATTTGCCTCCCGGATGGACAGTACTTGGCAGAATCTTTCTCACCACCAAGTCGTTTACTTCGAAATTTCTGGCTTGAACTTTTCGATTAAATGACTTGGCCACCCTCTTCTGGTAACTTTGACCATGACAGATTGCTTTGAGACGTTTCTCATCTATCAAATTTAGCTGTTCATATCTGAGCTTGGAGTATTCTGATTCGGGGAGTTTACCCTCTGCTAAGGTCCTTAAAGAGGGGACCTTAACTTCCACAGGCAGGACCGCTTCCATCCCATACACCAGACTGTAGGGAGTTGCTCCTGTAGAGGTCCTGATTGAAGTTCGATATGCCATTAAGGCAAATGGTAGCCCTTCATGCCAATCCCTGTAGTTTTCTGCTGTTTTAGCCAAGATTTTCTTGATGTTTTTGTTGGCTACTTCCACTGCCCCATTCATCTGCGGGCGGTAAGGGGATGAATTCAAATGTCGAATACCAAAGTGATCCAGTAGACCATCGACAATTTTGTTGTTTAGGTTGGATCCATTATCCGTGATGATTGCTTGAGGGGTACCATATCGAGAGATGATGTCTCTTTTGATGAATCCTGCCACATTTCTTGTAGTGACATTCTTGTAAGAAGTGGCTTCTATCCATTTTGTAAAGTAATCGATCGCCACCAGGATGAAGCGATGACCATTTGAAGCCGCAGGATTAATGGGCCCCATCATGTCTATTCCCCACATAGAAAAAGGCCAAACCTTAGACATTTGATGTAATTCATTCGGGGGTGCATTAATCTTATCGCCATATATTTGGCATTGGTGGCATGACCTGACATGCTGACAGCAGTCTGATTCGATGGTCATCCAATAAAAGCCAAGCCGCGTTGTTGACACCTGATTTTTTGACTAGGTCTTTTTCAGTTTTATTTTTGAAAAATCACAACAAATTTATAAAAAGTCAAAAAATTACAAAATCAACTTTGGTGGCCTTGGCCAAGCCCAAGGGACCATTCTTGACCAAAAAATAATTTTTCACATTTTTCATATTTTTTAGTATTTTTGGAAAATAGAAAAATACTTAAAAAATCAAGAAAAATAGCATTTGAGGTCACAAAAATATGGAAAAATATTTAATATTTTTCCTTTTAATCCCTTTTATTTTTTACCTCTCAAAAAAATCAAAATCAGATTCAATTTTAGGTGTTCCTTTGTAACCCGTACTATTGAATTTGAAGAAAAAATAACAATTGAGTCTTTTAATTTGCAATTTTGTCATTTTTTTAAGATCTTGACATTCAATCTGACTATCCCCTATTTCAATTTAGCCCAATTGTTTGCACAATATGCTCAATTGCACGGATTTGACAAAATTACATACTAAAATTGCATTTTAGTCCTTGAAATTAAGCATAATTGAAATTACTTTCAATTCAAGGGCTATCATTGCAAATTAAACATGCTACCCAATGGATTTCACCATTTTAAATCGATTGGAACAGGTGGTTTGACTCAATTTGATCATTTGCACCCTCAATTACACGATCCCCAATTTCCAATTAAATGAAAATTTGGGGGTTTCGTAGAAATTGATGAAAACTTTTGGGCAAAACCACATTTCTAGATAGAATTCATGCTCTAGATTCGATTTTGAGGTTTAATTGCAAAATTTTCCCATTAATTTGGGATTAATTTGAAAAATCCCGTTCGGAACCGGTTCAGACCGGTCAGACCGCCGGTCAGACCGGTCAAACCGGTCCGCTACAGTGTCGTCTTCCCCAAAGAGCTCGAGCAGATGAATGGTGAATCGACTGAGTTTTGAAGACAAAATTGAAGGTCAATTCGCGACCAATTGAAAGAAGAAGTGTGGGCATTTTGTTCCTCCCATCTTCCCCCGTCGATCGACACCAACAGCACCATCTAACGCCGCCGGAGCAGGGAGCAATCGGCCAGTCAAACCTGCACACCTGCAAAAGTCAACAAACGACAAATGCAGGTCGAATGTATGCCAAATTCGTGAGGGATGAGGCTCGCCGGGAAACCAAATGAACCTTGGCAAGTCACCCATCCTCTCCGGCGCCAATTGAACCCAAAAACACGTGCTGCCACGTGCCATTGAAGTCAGTTGGAACTCCTCAAATCGGCGCCAAAATTCGGAGATGCTATATAAGCCTACAGGGGCTTTCAGTTAGGGAGGAGGTTGATTCAGTTGCAGAGGGGCGAAACTGAATCGAGAGAGAGGGAGAGAACGCGAGAGAGAGCTCGTTCTCCGACCCTCCGTCGTCGAGAACTTGAGTTCGACTGCAAAGCGCTGGTTAGGCCGTCTCCGGCCAAACCGAAGCTGAAGAAGACCGTCAGAAGTTTGCTTTGAGTGCTAGGAAGCGACCGCCATCAACCGCGCAGCCCAAAACCGCCAGAACAGGTAATCCCGAACTTCAAACTCAAGCTCAGGTCTTCAATGGCGGACTTTGATTTTGGCTTCAATCTTTGCAATTCCCGTGTGCTTTTCATCCCTTAGACATTACTGACCATGCTCGCATCTCCATTTTGCATCGACTTTGCTCGCATACCCTGAATCGAGTCCTCCGATTTAGCCTCCATAGCCGATCCTTGCCCAGCCAAATCGGGGCCGAGCGAGCTCAATCGGAGCTCGAGGTAAGTCTTCTGAACCTCCATTGGTGCTATTCTGTGACTGAATTCCTCTAATTTTGACTAAATCGTATGATTGAGCTTCCATGGCCGTGTTCGGTACTTTGTATGATGCTCGTGTTTTTGCGAATAAGACGCCACGATCCTTAGATATGTTAAGGTAGAGACGATCGCGAGTCGATTAGAGTTAGTCTCGCACGATTTCATCATGATTCCACCATAGGATCGTCGCCGGAGATCCTCAGCCGTCCATTCTGCCGGAGTCGCGAGGTTGAAGATGAAGCTGACGTGGCGCAGTCAACCGGTCAAACTCCTAGTTGGCATTCGGCCATTGGTCCACGTGGTGCCGAGTCAGCATGGCCGTTTGGGTCTGTTATTTGAATAAAAAAGATCGGACGGTTCAGATAAATCGAACCTAAATTCTAGCGACCGTCCGATTAGTAATTAGGTTTATCCGAAAATGTTTTAAAATCAGAAAATCAAAATAAGCTGAAACGGTGTCGTGTAGGTTAGTGTTCGTGCGACGTCGTTTAGGTTAGTGAGAACCGACGGTTCAGATCGAGTCTCAATTTCTAATCGTGGCCGTAGGACTTAGTAAGTTGATCGAACGGATCAGGTTAAGTCTTCGTTCAATCTGGACCGCAAAGTTTAGTAATTAGATCCAACGGGTATAGATCAATTACGTGGTTCGATGGAGACCGTCGAATTAAGTCCGAAAATCCAAAAATAAAAAAAAAAGAATGAGACGGCGCCGTTTCGGCGCGAGGCCGGGTCCGGACTGGGCCGTGGGCCGTGGGCCGGGTCACCCGACCCGGCCCGAATAATATTTTTTAAAATAAAAAAATTCAAAAATGATTTTAAAAAATAAAAAAAAATCAGAAAAATCCTAGAAAATCCAAAACAAATGTTAGAAAATTCCAGAAAATTCCAAAAAAATGTGGAAAAATATTGGAAAAATCCTAGACATTCCAGAAAGCACCAAAAATCGAGGGTTGACCACAGACAACTGGTCAACCCTATTTTTGGGGTTCCTTATCCAATTTTCCGAAACTTGACGACATTACCCTTTAGGGGTAAGTCGCCTCTTGTGTGCATGCTAGATAAGGCCGATAATGCCAAGGTGAGAATTAGGGTCGATTAGACGACCAATTCTTAGGTTTGGGTTTTCGAGTCCCGCCTCTTTTCTCAAAATGACGATTTTGCCCTTTAGTGGGGAAATCGTCTTTCTTGTCTCAATCGAGTTCTGAAAATTGCTTGAAGTTAGGGTTTGGGTCAGGTGGACGACCAACCCTAATATTTGAGATTTACAGTTCCTCGTCTTTGTCCAAATGACGACTTTACCCCTCCAAGGGTAAAATCACTTGAAAATTCTAGAAAAATCCTGGAAATTCCCGAAAAATAGGAAATGGATTGGATTGATGGCCAATCCTATTTCCATTGTCTTTTGACTTCCCAATTCGTCTAAAATGACAGATTTACCCTTTTAAGGGTAAATTTTCCCCGAATTGTTCAAAATTACGATTCTGCCCCTCATGGGCGAATCATGTCCAAATCACTCCTAAGCCTTGATTGATATTTCTCTAGGCTAATAGGGCCTCATTAGGGATATCATGCTAATTTCATGTGTTTTATCCGCATGTACTGGATCCTTGATTTGCGCACTTATTTCTATTGGTTGTGAGTGATAGGGTAGTATTTCCCATCTGCATGAACTCCTAGATTTAGGATCTGTACCCCACTCATCTGTATGAAACCCTAGGATCAGATAAACCATTCAGCATAGGTACCGAAAGGGCGTCAACTTTGACAGTTGGCGTAACTAAGTCCCCGAACCCACTTCTCTGGTTTCCGCAGAATCGAATAGATCACTCCCAACTATTCGATAGGGTTTTCCGATCGTACCCTCCATGAAACGATTGGTGGCGACTCCTTGGCATGTACACTCATCACATGTCACTAGACCACACTGAAGGTCGACCACGTATATCCAGCAGTTGCGATTTGGGTAATGGACCTTGGGAGAGGCCCGCGTCCGATCAAGCCAGCGATCGGGCGGCCCATTAGTCCGCTCCCGCCTCAGAGCCTCCGGGAGAGGGTCGCGACAGACTGGCGACTCCACTGGGGACCGATTCTAAAACCAGAATCTCTGGTTGCTCATTCCAGAGGACTTGAGCCGATTAAAAAGTTGTTTGGTTTATCTGACATTGTTTTCTGCAGATGCTCTCGAAGGTGAGGTACGTATGCTAACCATTGTGTTAGATGTTTTTGCAGATTGGAGAAATAAGGGGTGGCGTGATTGTTGACATCTTTCCTGCAGGTTGAAGTTGGGAATGTATGTTTACTTTATGCATTTACTGAAGCGGTGTTTGATACAAACTGCTATGCATGACTTTGCATTGTGATGATCACGACACATCGCACACACTGGCGGTCAAACCCCGACTGCAACCACCCTTAGGTTACCTTAGATAGGGAAAGGATGCGAAAAGGATCTTGTGTTTGATGGCACTTGAGACTTTCGTATTCGTTCCCGCCTACCATCTGCATTGGCGATATCTAGCCCTCTTGGGTAGGTACCCTTGGGGAGGAATCTGCCTCGTGTGGATCGTGGGAGCCTGAGCCGTAGGTTCCTCACCTGACTTTCGGTTTTCTTTTTTAGAGTATACCCACTTGTCGCATGCGCATGTCCATGGATGGTTGGTATACCTAAAACCACCCATTGATACATGGGGCATTCCACGTCCCCCAAAGTGTGGTTGGTAAGACATTTATCTCTAAACGTACTTTATTTCCTGCTTCATGATATGACTCATACATTGTATACATCCATATGCATTCGCATCATGAAGATTACTCGGGTGACTAATGAGAACAACAATGATTATGGGGTAGGATGTCGCTGTTCCCTAAGAGCTCGACGGAGTTGGTGACCTTCGAGTACTTGAGAAAAGTTACTCGCCCCGGACCAAACACGAGGCTACACTTTACTAGATTCGTGTATGGTCGGGAACTGACTGGACGTAAGCTGGGGTATGCTGAGGACTGTCAAACCCGCTACTATGCTGATAACCTCAGATTCAAGCGACAAGCAGACGAAATGATGAAAGATTATCTGAGATGAAGAGACAACGTCGCAACCAGCTGGCTAGGGAAGCGTACGCTCGCAGGAAGGCTGAATTGCTGGCCAAAGGGAACATACCCATGATTACTTCTTGGGGTAGGAAGAGACGCCCTGCGATCAAGACCAAGCCAAGGCGCATCACACTCAAAAAAGTGGAACCCGAGAAGGCTCCCGAAGTCATCGTACCCTGGACTAGAAAGTGGCCGGAGGAACTACAACCTCTCGACCAAACCACTGAAGATAACTCTCCTACCCTAGATTAAAGGAGAATTCCTGACCGACTGTCATTTGGGTAGACTTCTAAAGAAAGAGTGATCTAGACCCTCACGTTCCATTGTCTTTTATGGCTTTCTTGTTTGAAAAACCTTTCTTTACCGTTCTTTTAATTAGACATCTTGACTGTAATAAGAGTACATCCCACTTTGCTCCTTTGATGTGTTGACCAATGGAACGTGACATTGCTGTTCCCTTTAGTCACTGAGTAAACCTGACTAAATTGCATAATTCACTTCCCTGAAATGCAAATTAGGCTTTGAGTCAGGCTTTCAAGACCTGAAAAAGGATCCTAATCTCCATTTCTTCAAATTGAACTATGCAATCAAGTTAGCTCATGCATGCTTCATGACATCTGCATATTCATACATTTAAAGTAATTTCTGGCGATTGACCTTTTAAAATCATTTGCATATTTTAGACTTGATGGGAAAGAATGATATTCAAGTGTTCAAGATCCCCCGAGCTGAACTCCAATCATGGTGGGATGGCATGGGCGAAGCCAGCCATAAGTATGCGGAGTCACGACTAGGATACCTACTGGACCTACTGAAGATTGAGTGCCCACCTGCCTTTATTCAAGCCATGGCGCTCTACTGGGATCCTACCACCGCTACATTTTGCATGGAAGGATTAGAGATCACTCCCACTATCGAGGAATACAGCGCTGTCATTGGAGTTGAATTCACCCCTACGCTCGTCCGACCCCCTATAGGACTTGAACCTCTAAGTCAGGTAGCTGAATTCCTTGACACAAACCTAAATGAAGTCAAAGTAGATGCGAAAAGCAATTCTGGAAGAGTTTCCCTATCCTTCCTTATAGACCGATTTTCCCGCCTTCCTGCTTCTAAAGGAACCAAATCTGGTAGAGCCTTTATCTTGGCATTCTTTAGCTTTGTGCTATTCCCAATCTCAACTGTCACCTTCGACCCTATCATGGCTATAGTAGCTAGGCAAGTCTGTTGTGGGTGGGATTACTCAAATATCCTCCTTGCCGAAACCTTCCTCTCCCTAAATCGTTTCAAGAAAAGCAAAAAGGGAATCTTTAGAGCTTCTAGTGATCTGCTGTATCTGTGGTTCACATCCCATATCAGACAATTCCACATCCGCATGGGTTTCACTGAAATCAGCCCCAATGCACACCCTCTTAAAACATTTGCTAGAACCCATACACGTGTTCCTAAGTTTAACTTTGTAGAATGGAAGAACTTCCTCAAAGTCCTAAAACCTGAGCAACTCCGATGGCGGCTAAGGTTGCCGATGCTGAGCAAAGTCAGATTGACCTGCGATGACGGAAGCCCAGTCCCCTTGCTAGGATTCACGGGCGCAACTGCATACTATCCAAGGAGGGTGATTCGACAGTTTGGAGCACTTCAAGAGATCCCTTCTTCACCGCGACCTGGTGTCTTTTCCTTTGACTTACCAAACCAGACCCTCACGGAGGAGGAGAAGAAACAATTTGAAGCCAAGGTGGCATCCATCATACACTCCTTGAAGAATTCCCAGGCTGAAGAAATAAGTTGGCCAGAAGACATGACTCGAGAAGAAAACACTCATAGAGCCACCACAGAATACATTCAACATTTCAAAGCGATCCGACGAAGTCTTGTCGAGCCCTACATACCTGAATACATCGTGCCGTACGTACCTGGAATAGAGCCCTACATACCCGAAGACATGGGACCACTGTCATGTTCAGAAGACGAAGAGCCCCAAGCTGAAGAGGGGAATCTATACTGGGATGATGAGGATACCTTAGGCTTCAAACGTCCTAGACTTGAATAGACTATTCTGTCAAGAGTAAAATAAGCAAGCATTGTGATGCCTTCTCATACATTCTCATTTCTGTGGAATACTATCTTGGACACATGAGTATGAATGTGAACATGTTTTGCAAATGCATAAAAAACTATCGTCAGAAATTACGCTTCTTTTAATTCCATGAGTTCTTGTCGGGAAATGATTAAAAGAACTACTTACATGAGGCTAAGGCTCACAAAGTAGCCCTTTTTCTCATCTACTGGCAAGAAGCATGCAACTGAAAGAATTAACTGCTTCTTTTTGCTAAAATGAAAGAAGTACTCACCAGAGATCTTTTTAAACAGGTACACTCTCATCACGGAATTGCCAACGCATCGTTTCCGTACCCGCCTAAAGACGAGAATGGAACAGCAGGAATTGACTCCGCGCGTAGACATGTTGGAATCTCAGATGACTGCCCTGGCAACTATGATGGCTGACATTAAGGCCATGCTGGAGACCAACCAAGCTAGACAGACAACCGCCCACAATCAGAACAACTCAGGCCCTTCCATGGTACCTGATGTAACAGATAAAGAAGCAACCAGGGATACCCAACATACAGAGGAAAACGTTCATGAACCAAATAGTCGGGCACAACAAAAAGCCTCGCCTGTTGTCATCAACCTTGAAAAAGAGGAGAAGGGAAAACAAACTGTGAAGACAGAGGCAGAGGCTAAGAGATTGGCCAAGATCGAAGAATGCCTGAGCAGTCAAGGCTATGAGCTGGCCCGCTTCGACAAAATATCTCCTTTTGCTAAAATAGAGACTCCTCCTGACTATAGGGAGCCAGAGTTCGTGAGAAAATACAACGGGACAGGCTGTCCCCGTGCCCACCTCAAGTACTACCTGCGCAAGATGGCGCACTACTCGGATTACATTCCGTTGTTGATGAACACATTCCAAGAGAGTTTGGCTGGCGCCGCTCTGGCTTGGTTTATTGAGCTAGACTTAGAGGATTATGACGGATGTGAGGACCTTGCAGAAGACTTCCTCAGGCAGTACAAATTTAACACGGCTACAGCCCCAACAAGAGAAGACCTCCTACGAACTTCAAAAGCGAGGAGCGAATCGATCAGGACATATGCTCAGAGGTGGCGAGCCTTGGCTACCCAAGTAAAGCCTTCAATCCCAGAAGAGGAGCTGATCGACTTATTCCTAAAAGCACTCCCCTACGAGTACTTTGACAGACTGAACACTTCTGGATGTCAGACATTCGCACACCTAATTAAGGTTGCTGAGAGGCTGGAATGGGCCTTGAAAGAAAGAAGGCCTCAGGAAGCTCTTACTAGGAAGCAGTATCCTCTGAGGAAGGAAAGAGAAGCCGGACTGGACATAGCATTTATACCAGATCCCCACAAGTTAAAGCCATTTGGCAATTCTAATCAGGCCAAAGGCGGATCATCCTGGTCAGCGCCAAAGGTACAAGAGCCTAGAAGAAAGCAACCCCAGAGACAATTCTCTCAGCTCCCGAGACCTTTATCCAAGCTACTCCCGATGCTGCTGGAGCAACACTTGGTGGCAAAAGAACCACCTAGGGCAAACCCCGCAAGATATCCTGGCTTTGATGAGAGCCAGACCTGTGCCTACCATATGGGCGAAAGAGGGCATAATGTGGATAACTGCTATGTCCTGAAGCTGAAAGTGCAAGCCCTAATTGATAGTCAGATTTTGAAATTTGACAATGCAGCCCCAAATGTGCAAGAAAATCCGTTGCCAGATCACCAAACAGTAGGGGCAATATTCACTGAAGAAGAAGAGGACTACCTTAAACTGAAGATAGATGTGCCTAAGCTGGACACCCTGCTAACAATCGCTTCATCATACCCAAAAGAAGGGGAGATATCAACCGACCAAAAGAAGTTGTGTATCGACAAGATGAAGAGCTTGGGGATAGTGTCCGATATTACTGATGAAGAATTTGAAGGGATCGAAGCATCTCTATCTTTGAAAAGAAACCACTTCTTGATCACAGCTGGGCAGAGTAACACCTGTGGTACCTCACATGAGAACTTGGTAAGCAGCCTGGGGCCAGCTACTCAGTCAGAGGAAGAATTTGAAGAAGACGAAATAGAAGCCAGAAGGAGAAGTCTAGCAGACCTCAAGTTTATGGTTGACGCACTTGAGAAGAGCGAAATTATAGACAACCTGGGTCAAGATTCCGGAAGGTGAAATATTCGGCCCCTCCCAGCTTTTATCAGAAGATTGAAGACATCATACCGGACAGATGGGGAGGTATGGATGATCTCTCTCAACCAGAAACCTCAAAAGGTATGGAAGAACTCGACAACGCCATATTGATGATCGAAGTAGCCACGGCCGTGGTGATCAGATTGCATGAGCTGGATAGCCTGAGCAAGATAGAAGATTGCCCAGTGAGGCCTGTCGTAATTCAATTGCCTCAAGAGGAAGAAAGCAACACGTCAGGGCCAGAGATACCTCATCAGACAACTGTAACGATAAAAGTCCCCCCAGTAGAAGAGTATGATCCCAAAGCTGTTCATTGGGACTATGGGACCACACAAGTAGATGCAATAATGAGGTCTGGAAGATTTTATGCCCCCAGAGAGGGAGAATCCGAAAAAAAAGATGTCTCAAAGGAGGATGCCGAAAAGCTCGTATCGATCATCAAAACCAGTGAGTTTGAAGTGATAGAGTAGCTGAGGAAGATGCCCGCTCAGATATCCCTGCTAGACCTATTCATCAATTCAGAGAAGCACAAGGACGCACTATTGAAGGTACTCAATGAAGTACATGTCCCTGAAACAATTAATGAGGTCCAACTAGGGGACTTTGTAGGGGCAATTCTCTTAAAAGACCAGTTGAGCTTCTCTGACGAGGACTTCCCCATGGAAGGAAGAGGGCACAACAAAGCTTTATACATCTCTGCCCAATGTAACGGCAAAAGAGTGGCACACGTATTGATCGATAATGGATCAGCCTTTAACATCTGTCCTTTGGCTACCATAAGGAGGCTGGGAATCAAGGAAGAGATGATCAAGACATCCAAGACAGCTGTAAGAGCATTCGACGGCATGAGGAAGACTGTAGAGGGAGAGATCGAGCTTGACGTATTCATCGGCCCGACAAAGTTCTCTATAAACTTTCAAGTAATGGATCTGCCCAGTGCATTTGGATTCCTGCTAGAAAGACCTTGGATCCATACCGCAGGAGCTGTCCCTTCGAGCCTGCACCAAAAAGTAAGTTTCGTTGTAGATGGGAAGGTGATTACCGTACATGGGGAAGTCGACCTCCAGGCATACCAGAACAGTGCCATTCCCTATATTGAGCCTGAAGAGAAAACTGAAGCGAGCTATCACTCCTGGAGAAACCCGCTCTAATTGGGAAATTAGCGAAGTGGCAAGTAATGTTGTCTGAATTTGACATCAAGTGTTCCCCACAGAAGTCGGTAAAAGGGAGAGCTATAGCTGACATGCTGGCAGAAAGCCCGTCAAGCGATGAGTCCCCTGAAGTAGCGAACACAGAAGGCCGAATTCTGAACTTAGCAGAGGATAAGTGGATCATGTATTTCGATGGTGCTGTTAACCTATCAGGGGCAGGCACTGGGGCAGTACTGATATCCCCAGATGGTCAACATTACCCTGTCGCGGCAAAGATAACTTTTCCTTGTACCAACAATATTTCAGAATATGAGGCATGCATTCTAGGCCTACGACTAGCCCTTTCCATGAAGATACCTAGATTGCAGGTCTTTGGAGACTCCATGCTCATTATTCTACAGACACAAGGGGAGTGGAAGACGAAAGATGCAAAACTCATCCCCTACCATGAATACCTTGAAGAATTGATACTCAAGTTCGAAGAAGTGTCATTCGAATACCTATCAAGGTCTCACAATCAATTTGCAGATGCATTAGCCACCCTAGCCTCGATGTTACAAACAACTGAAGGGTTGGATGTAGAACCCCTGAGGATCGGTATCGTTGAAAAGCCAGCTTATTGCATGCTAATCGAAGAGGAATGTGATGGAGAGCCATGGTACTATGACATCAAGAATTACCTCTTGAAAAGGGAATTCCCTGAAGGATGCCAGTCAGGAGACCGAAAATACATAACCAAGATGGCCAGCAAGTTCTTACTCAATGGACAAATTCTGTACAAGAGATCGTTTGATTCTACTCTGTTAAGATGTGTAGGCGCCAAAGAAGCAAATATTCTCATGAAAGAGATCCATGAAGGTGCGTGTGGGCCTCACATGAACGGCCACCTCCTTGCCCGGAAGATCATGCGGCTAGGTTATTATTGGATGACCATCGAATCAGACTGCTGTCAGCACGTCCGGTCATGCCACCAATGCCAAATATACGGGGATAAGATTAACGCACCCCCGAACGAACTACACCAAATGTCTGAAGTTTGGCCTTTCTCTATGTGGGGGATAGACATGATAGGGCCTATTAATCCTGTGGCTTCGAATGGTCATCGCTTCATCTTGGTAGCGATTGATTACTTCACCAAATGGGTAGAAGCCAGCTCTTACAAGAATGTCACTGCAAGAGATGTGGCAAGATTTGTCAAAAGAGATATCATATCCCGGTATGGTACCCCTCAAGCGATCATCACAGATAACGGGTCCAACCTAAACAACAAGATTGTCGATGGTCTGCTGGATCATTTTAGCATTCGACATCTGAATTCATCTCCTTACCGCCCACAGATGAATGGGGCAGTGGAAGCCGCCAATAAAAACATCAAGAGAATCTTGGCTAAAACAGCAGAAAACTACAGGGATTGGCACGAAAGGCTGCCCTTCGCCTTGATGGCTTACCGAACGTCGATCAGGACTTCTACAGGGGCAACTCCCTATAGTTTGGTATATGGGACAGAAGCAGTTCTACCAGTAGAAGTTAAGATTCCCTCTTTGAGAATCTTATCCGAAGATAAACTCTCTGAGTCAGAGTATTTCAAGCACAGATATGAACAGCTGAACTTAATAGATGAGAAACGTCTTAAAGCCATTTGCCATGGGCAAACTTACCAGAAGAGAGTAGCCAGGGCGTTCAATCGAAAGGTCAAGACCAGAAACTTCGAAGTAAATGACTTGGTAATTAGGAAAGTTTTGCCAAGTACTACCCATCCAGGGGGAAAATTCACTCCAAATTACGAAGGCCCCTACATTGTTAAGAAGATCCTCACGGGAGGAGCATTAATTCTTGTAAACTCCGAGGGAGAAGAATTGGGGCACCCTGTGAATTCAGATGCTGTGAAGAAATATTACCCTTGAAATAAAATCAGATTCTGGTCATATGCCCTGCCTCGAATTGAGCCTACTCTTCATGATAGTCTTTGCATAAGCATGTCACGCATCTATGCATACATTAGCATGTGTTCAATATTGCAGGATCCAAGGAAGCAGGGTCGCGATAAGTTGGAACGCATGATCAAGGAGACCTAACGTCATGGTGGTCAGGTGCACGTCTTCTTCTCCAAAGACTGAGAATTTCAAGAAATTTTAGAACAACTTAACCATCTTGTGTTGTTAAGAAAAATGCAGATTTTCGCGAATCTATCCACTTCCATAGGAATGCATGATCAAGGGTAAGGTGTATCGTTCTAATTTTCTGAAATTCGAGAGCATACACTGACATATTCCTTTTATGTTTTTCAGGAATCCCTAGCCGCGCTGGGCAGGTAAGTATTCCTTCCCTAATCTTTTAGGTTTACAAGACTGTCGGAATCCTTATTGATAGAATTTGAAGGCTTCTTGGAATCTAGCATGTATTCAAATCTCATGTCTAGAAAGACGCAAAATTCTCATGGTCATGTCATTGGCATTCATGTTTAAACTTGGAGGTTATCCGAACATGATTGAAATATGCATTGTGCATCATAAATCCCCTTGAAGGGTAAGTTTTGGAGAAAGCAAAATGAACTCTTCCAAACAAAAGTTGTTTAAATCATTCAAAAGGATGTTTCCTCAGACAAGAGGCAAGCCTGGTCCAAACACGTCCCATACACACTTAAGAGATAAGTGGAATGGTAAGGATAGCGAGACCTTAACCTACGGACGTAAGGGTTATTCGCAATGATTACATGGATTGAGACGACGGAGGCATTCGTTTCTCTATCATAAACACTACAGGTGACCATTGATAACCATTCGAACGACGATTTCATTCTATACCCCTGTCAAGAACCACCCCACAGTGGGGCAAACTGGAGGTACATCCAGAGGTATCAGGAGGTAAATGGTTAGAAGTTCTCTTGCTCAGACTTGCATCAATCTTCGTGTGTTGCTTGTCATTTTAACTTCTATGGTAATTCAGGTGCTTTAGGATGACGAAAAGCATTCGTTTCTCTATCCTATACACTTTTACCCTTCGCACTGCCCAATTGAGCCTATACGTTCATTTCACAAACCCGTTGGTGATCATTGCATATTCCAAGGTGGAAACGACGTCACTTCAAGAGCGGAAGAGTTCAAAACACAGGATTTGTGAAAAATTCCTGGATTAATGTTCGAGTGCTGAGATTCAAGCTATACGTCTAGCACATTCATTTGAAAATCCTGATCCCCAAAAGAAAAGAAAAGATGGGGTCTCAAAAAGAAAGAAGAGAGAAAAATTTAATCTTGGGCATCAAGAAAAAGCAAAGTGCCTGGTAAAAGCAAGGCCAATGCCCATCCAAATACTTGTACACTTGTGAATTATGTGTTTGATCTTGTAAATGCCAAAAGGGGGCATGATACCTTTGTATAGGTCACTAGTGAGATCTGATTGTAAAAGAAAAATTCCAAGGGAGCTAGACTGCGAAAGATGCTCCCAAATCACGTCACACTCAGATGACGAAAGTGTAGACAAGATGTTAACGCCGTCTTGACATGAGAGAGACGTTCTCTAAAGACAAATATGCACTTCAAAGACTAAAGACGCTCTTTAGACGAGAAGGGACAAGATCGGCGGCAAACCTGCAGTGATCACCAATGTTAGACCCTTCGCATGTTCTAAGCCAAAAAACAAGCCTTTTTTTTTTGGTCCCCAATCCTACCTACGTTACAACCCTGAAAAGCCTTTTCTGATTAAGGCACTTGGATTGACATAGGGTTTAATGTCTAAGCTTAGCTCGAAGAAGTTCGAGCAAGATTATTTCTTTCTCATTTCGCAGGTTTCTTGACTTGTAAACCTGGAGCAGACGTTGAAAACTTATCTTCGAAAGCCTTGACTTGCACGCAAGTCCCCCTTTGAAAACCGTTGACCAAGCCCAACATTACGGTCCCTTAGAAGTCCTCCTAATCATCGAGGTGTATTCACTGCGAATGATCCTGAACCCTAGGCACAGGTTTGATAGGAAGTTCGAGTGCATTCTTGGTAAAAGACCATTACCTCAAAACGGTGAGAAGTCCTCTTTGATGAGAATACTCCGTTGGACATTTTAACCAAACTCTTTTGATAATTTCAGATTGTTTGATTCAAACTTTCCCCGCAAGGAACTTTTGATCACTCCCGTATGTTGCAAGGTGTTTTGGATAACCTCCAACCTCGTAATACATTCATTGAAATTTTTTTCATGACTATGATATAAGTCATAAAGTGCTGTCAGTTTGACATCACATATCACTTAAAGACCATTGATGTGCCTTTGGTAAGAAAATTTTCAGATTGGAGCTTTTGCAAGATTCTTGATGACTTCGGCTCCCAGAATGGCTTGCAGCATTCTTGCTTCTGTAGGACCCCTGGAGCTCCCAGATCCTAGAATGTCACCTCCAATGTCAAAAGGACAATCTCCGAAATCATCCCTATGTGAGATTTCAAATTTATAGGTTTGATCTTTCTGCAGGATACCTGGAGTCCCCAGATCCCAGAATGTCACCTCCCATGTCAAAAGGACAATGTTCGAAATTATCTCCCTGTATGAGATCCCGGTGTTACAGGTTGGAACTTTCTGCAAGATACCTGGAGCTCCCAGGTCCCAGAATGTCACCTTCAATGTCAAAGGGACAACATTCAAGATAGTCTTTCTGCGAGATCTCAGGTAGCCCCTAGATCCCAGAAGAATCTTATCAAAGTTTTTGCAGGTTTAAGTTTTCTGCAGGATACTTGGAATCCCCAAATCCCAGAATAACGCCTCGCGTGTCGAAAGGACAATTTTCAGAATCTGCTTTCTGTGAGGTTCTAGGTAACCCCTAAACCCAGAATAGCCCATTTGGTAAAGCCTCAAGGTTAGGCACACCTCATTTGCATAAATCCTAGTTAATTCCTTAGAATATAGGATCAAAATGTTCGACAATCCCTAAGAGACTGGGTGCGTCATCCATAGGTTCCTAGCAGAAAGGAATCCTATTCTCGGCCTGATCCACTGACGGATTAAAATGTTTGACAATCCTTAAGAGACTGGGTGCGTCATCCATAGGTTCCTAACAGAAAGGAGTCCTATTCATGGTCTGATCCACCATACGGATCAAAACCCTGACAATCCCTAAGAGACTGGGTGCGTCATCCATAGGTTCCTAGCAGAAAGGAATCCTATTCTCGGCCTGATCCACTGACGGATTAAAATGTTTGACAATCCCTAAGAGACTGGGTGCGTCATCCATAGGTTCCTAACAGAGAGGAGTCCTATTCATGGTCTGATCCACCATACGGATCAAAACCCTGACAATCCCTAAGAGACTGGGTGCGTCATCCATAGGTTCCTAACAGAGAGGAGTCCTATTCATGGTCTGATCCACCATACGGATCAAAACCCTGACAATCCCTAAGAGACTGGGTGCGTCATCCATAGGTTCCTAGCAGAAAGGAGTCCTATTCATGGTCCGATCCACCATACGGATCAAAACCCCGACAATCCCTAAGAGACTGGGTGCGTCATTCACAGGTTCCTGTCAAGTGTAGGAATCCCATTCTGGTACGGCCTACCATACAGGCTAGAGTTTAATCGCCCTAGAATACTCAAAAGACGAGTCCCTATGTATTCACTAGAACCCGCTATACACCGCGCATGCCGCACGAACATCAGGCAGGTGACCAACAGGTAAATAGCAGGTGGGTCTCTCTACTTTCTTTCTCACATCAGCAAAAGAATGAAGAGCAGAGCATTCACCAGTGGGGCAAGTAAGATTGAACGTCAAGATTCGTTTTTCTTTTCCCCAGTCGAGTCGGTCTAGACTCAGGTGTCACCTGTCTTTGAGCGAAACCTCTCACGAGATTCCTCTCAAAGAGGGGCAGCTGTTGACACCTGATTTTTTAACCAGGTCTTTTTCAGTTTTATTTTTGAAAAATCACAAAACATTTATAAAAAGTCAAAAAATTACAAAATCAACTTTGGTGGCCTTGGCCAAGCCCAAGGGACCATTCTTGACCAAAAAATAATTTTTCACATTTTTCATATTTTTTAGTATTTTTGGAAAATAGAAAAATACTTAAAAAATCAAGAAAAATAGCATTTGAGGTCACAAAAATATGGAAAAATATCCAATATTTTTCCTTTTAATCCCTTTTATTTTTGACCTCTCAAAAAAATCAAAATCAGATTCAATTTTAGGTGTTCCTTTGTAACCCGTACTATTGAATTTGAAGAAAAAATAACAATTGAGTCTTTTAATTTGCAATTTTGGCATTTTTTAAGATCTTGACATTCAATCTGACTATCCCCTATTTCAATTTAGCCCAATTGTTTGCACAATATGCTCAATTGCACGGATTTGACAAAATTACATACTAAAATTGCATTTTAGTCCTTGAAATTAAGCATAATTGAAATTACTTTCAATTCAAGGGCTATCATTGCAAATTAAACATGCTACCCAATGGATTTCACCATTTTAAATCGATTGGAACAGGTGGTTTGACTCAATTTGATCATTTGCACCCTCAATTACACGATCCCCAATTTCCAATTAAATGAAAATTTGGGGGTTTCGTAGAAATTGATGAAAACTTTTGGGCAAAACCACATTTCTAGATAGAATTCATGCTCTAGATTCGATTTTGAGGTTTAATTGCAAAATTTTCCCATTAATTTGGGATTAATTTGAAAAATCCCGTTCGGAACCGGTTCAGACCGGTCAGACCGCCGGTCAGACCGGTCAAACTGGTCCGCTACAGTGTCGTCTTCCCCAAAGAGCTCGAGCAGATGAATGGTGAATCGAGTGAGTTTTGAAGACAAAATTGAAGGTCAATTCGCGACCAATTGAAAGAAGAAGTGTGGGCATTTTGTTCCTCCCATCTTCCCCCGTCGATCGACACCAACAGCACCATCTAACGCCGCCGGAGCAGGGAGCAATCGGCCAGTCAAACCTGCACACCTGCAAAAGTCAACAAACGACAAATGCAGGTCGAATGTATGCCAAATTCGTGAGGGATGAGGCTCGCCGGGAAACCAAATGAACCTTGGCAAGTCACCCATCCTCTCCGGCGCCAATTGAACCCAAAAACACGTGCTGCCACGTGCCATTGAAGTCAGTTGGAACTCCTCAAATCGGCGCCAAAATTCGGAGATGCTATATAAGCCTACAGGGGCTTTCAGTTAGGGAGGAGGTTGATTCAGTTGCAGAGGGGCGAAACTGAATCGAGAGAGAGAGAGAGAACGCGAGAGAGAGCTCGTTCTCCGACCCTCCGTCGTCGAGAACTTGAGTTCGACTGCAAAGCGCTGGTTAGGCCGTCTCCGGCCAAACCGAAGCTGAAGAAGACCGTCAGAAGTTCGCTTTGAGTGCTAGGAAGCGACCGCCATCAACCGCGCAGCCCAAAACCGCCAGAACAGGTAATCCCGAACTTCAAACTCAAGCTCAGGTCTTCAATGGCGGACTTTGATTTTGGCTTCAATCTTTGCAATTCACGTGTGCTTTTCATCCCTTAGACATTACTGACCATGCTCGCATCTCCATTTTGCATCGACTTTGCTCGCATACCCTGAATCGAGTCCTCCGATTTAGCCTCCATAGCCGATCCTTGCCCAGCCAAATCGGGGCCGAGCGAGCTCAATCGGAGCTCGAGGTAAGTCTTCTGAACCTCCATTGGTGCTATTCTGTGACTGAATTCCTCTAATTTTGACTAAATCGTATGATTGAGCTTCCATGGTCGTGTTCGGTACTTTGTATGATGCTCGTGTTTTTGCGAATAAGACGCCACGATCCTTAGATATGTTAAGGTAGAGACGATCGCGAGTCGATTAGAGTTAGTCTCGCACGATTTCATCATGATTCCACCGTAGGATCGTCGCCGGAGATCCTCAGCCGTCCATTCTGCCGGAGTCGCGAGGTTGAAGACGAAGCTGACGTGGCGCAGTCAACCGGTCAAACTCCTAGTTGGCATTCGGCCATTGGTCCACGTGGTGCCGAGTCAGCATGGCCGTTGGGTCTGTTATTTGAATAAAAAAGATCGGACGGTTCAGATAAATCGAACCTAAATTCTAGCGACCGTCCGATTAGTAATTAGGTTTATCCGAAAATGTTTTAAAATCAGAAAATCAAAATAAGCTGAAACGGTGTCGTGTAGGTTAGTGTTCGTGCGACGTCGTTTAGGTTAGTGAGAACCGACGGTTCAGATCGAGTCTCAATTTCTAATCGTGGCCGTAGGACTTAGTAAGTTGATCGAACGGATCAGGTTAAGTCTTCGTTCAATCTGGACCGCAAACTTTAGTAATTAGATTCAACGGGTATAGATCAATTACGTGGTTCGATGGAGACCGTCGGATTAAGTCCGAAAATCCAAAAATAAAAAAAAAGAATGAGACGGCGCCGTTTCGGCGCGAGGCCGGGTCCGGGCTGGGCCGTGGGCCGTGGTCTCCATCGACCCGGCCCAAATAATATTTTTTAAAATAAAAAAATTCAAAAATGATTTTAAAAAATAAAAAAAAATCAGAAAAATCCTAGAAAATCCAAAAAAAATGTTAGAAAATTCCAGAAAATTCCAAAAAAATGTGGAAAAATATTGGAAAAATCCTAAACATTCCAGAAAGCACCAAAAATCGAGGGTTGACCACAGACAACTGGTCAACCCTATTTTTGGGGTTCCTTATCCAATTTTCCGAAACTTGACGACATTACCCTTTAGGGGTAAGTGGCATCTTGTGTGCATGCTAGATAAGGCCGATAATGCCAAGGTGAGAATTAGGGTCGATTAGACGACCAATTCTTAGGTTTGGGTTTTCGAGTCCCGCCTCTTTTCTCAAAATGACGATTTTGCCCTTTAGTGGGGAAATCGTCTTTCTTATCTCAATCGAGTTCTGAAAATTGCTTGAAGTTAGGGTTTGGGTCAGGTGGACGACCAACCCTAATATTTGAGATTTTCAGTTCCTCGTCTTTGTCCAAATGACGACTTTACCCCTCCAAGGGTAAAATCACTTGAAAATTCTAGAAAAATCCTGGAAATTCCCGAAAAATAGGAAATGGATTGGATTGATGGCCAATCCTATTTCCATTGTCTTTTGACTTCCCAATTCGTCTAAAATGACAGATTTACCCTTTTAAGGGTAAATTTTCCCCGAATTGTTCAAAATTACGATTCTGCCCCTCATGGGCGAATCATGTCCAAATCACTCCTAAGCCTTGATTGATATTTCTCTAGGCTAATAGGGCCTCATTAGGGATATCATGCTGATTTCATGTGTTTTATCCGCATGTACTGGATCCTTGATTTGCGCACTTATTTCTATTGGTTGTGAGTGATAGGGTAGTATTTCCCATCTGCATGAACTCCTAGATTTAGGATCTGTACCCCACTCATCTGTATGAAACCCTAGGATCAGATAAACCATTCAGCTTAGGTACCGAAAGGGCGTCAACTTTGACAGTTGGCGTAACTAAGTCCCCGAACCCACTTCTCTGATTTCCGCAGAATCGAATAGATCACTCCCAACTATTCGATAGGGTTTTCCGATCGTACCCTCCATGAAACGATTGGTGGCGACTCCTTGGCATGTACACTCATCACATGTCACTAGACCACACTGAAGGTCGACCACGTATATCCAGCAGTTGCGATTTGGGTAATGGACCTTGGGAGAGGCCCGCATCCGATCAAGCCAGCGATCGAGCGGCCCATTAGCCCGCTCCCGCCTCAGAGCCTCCGGGAGAGGGTCGCGACACGCGTGATCTTCCTAGCGAGGAGGTGGCCGTTCATGTGAGGCCCACATATACCTTCATGGATCTCCTTCATGAGAATATTTGCTTCTTTGGCATCTATACACCTCAACAGAGTAGAGTCAAATTACCTTTTGTACAGCATTTGTCCATCGAGGAAGAATTTGCTGGCTATCTTGGTTATGTATCTCCGGTCTCTTGGCTGACATCATTTAGGAAACTCCTTTTTTGAGAGATAATTATTGATGTCGTAATACCATGGCTCTCCATCAAATTCCTCTTCGATTAGTATACAATAAGCTGGCTTTTTAACTATGCTGATCCTTAGGGGTTCTATTTCCAACCCATCAATTATTTGTAACATTGAGGCCAGGGTGGCTAGCGCGTCTACAAATTGATTGTGAGACCTCGATAGGTACTCGAATGACACTTCTTCGAACTTAAGTGTCAATTCTTCAAGGTATTCGTGATAAGGGATGAGCTTTACATCTTTGGTCTTCCACTCTCCCTGTGTCTGCAAAATAATGAGCATGGAATCTCCATAAACCTGCAGCTTAGGTATTCCCATGGAAATTGCCAATCGCTAGCCTAGAATGCATGCCTCGTATTCCGAGATATTATTGGTGCAAGGGAATGTCATCTTTGCCGCAACAGGATAATGTTGATCATCAGTGGATATCAGTACTGCCCCAGTGCCTGTCCCTGATAGATTAACAGCACCATCAAAATACATGACCCACTTGTCCTCTGCTAAGTTCAGAATTTGATCTTCTGTCTTTATTACTTTAGAAGGCTCACCGCTTGACGGGTTTTCTGCAAGCATATCAGCTATAGCTCTCCCTTTTACTGACTTTTGTGGAGAACATTTGATGTCAAATTCAGATAACATCACTTGCCATTTTGCTAATTTCTCCATTAAAGCGGGTTTCTCCAAGAGGTATTTGACAGGATCGTTTTCTGTTATGAGCTGAATGTGGTGATGTAGGGTATACTGCCTCAATCTACGAAGTACCCATACCGTTGCTACACAAGCCCTTTCAACTGGTATGTTTTTTGCTTCAGATGGTGTGAACTTCTTACTTAAGTAGCTGTTGACACCTGATTTTTGATCAGTCTTTCATAGTTTATTTTTTAAAAATTCATAAAAAATCTATAAAAAGTTAAAAAAAATTAAAAAATCATCTTTGGTAGCCTTGACCAAGCTAAAGGAACCATTTTTGATAAAAAAAAATAATTTGTCATATTTTTTAATATTTTCCAAAAATAGAAAAATACATGAAAAATGAAGAAAAATAGCGTTCGATGTTGTAAAAATATAGAAAAATAGTCAATATTTTTATTTTAATTTCCTTTTCATTTTGAACTCATAAATAGTCAAAATTCAAGTTCAATTGCATGTATTTCTTCACGACGCATAGAGTTGAATTTGGCAAAAAAATGTCATTCGAGTATTTTAATTTGTAAATTTCTACATATTTTTTAGTCTTGACGTCCAATTAGATCGACCACCATCTACAATAAATTCCCCTTGCTGAATATTTTCGTTTTTGTTTCACATGATTTCATGGTGTAAAACGCCGAGTGGATCCCCAAATATAATCGGGTCGGCATGAGCTCGATAGCTCGTCCAAGACCAAACCAGGGCACGGCAAACCCCATGTGAGTACTCTCGAACTCCTTCGATGCTTCCTAATGCTTTTTTTAGGTTAGATCGTGTGTAGAATGGCTAGGACAGCTAAATCATTCTTGAGCTGTGATTGATAAATAGGACCTTACTAGGAATGCCATGTGATTTATTTGCATATCTAGATTCCTTGAGTTGGGCATTTTATTACTGATTGTGATTGCTAGGATAATCACTCCTATCTACATGAATTTCTAGATTTAGGGTTCATACCTTACTCATCCGCATGAATCTCAGGCTAGAAAATTCAGTCAACTTAGGTACCGAAAGGGCGTCAACTCTGACGGTTGGTGTAACTAAGTCCCCGAAATCATTTCTCTGGTTCTCGCAGAATTGAATAGAAACTCCCAACTATTCGATTGGGTGGTCCAATCATACCCTAAAAAAATGATTGGTGGCGACTCCATGGCATGCACACTTAGCACATGTCACTAGACCACACTGAAAGTCGATCACGCATACCTCCGTTGCGATTTGGGTAATGGGCCTTGGGAGAGGCCCGCGTTCGACCAGACAGGACGGCCCATTAGCCCTCGAGAGCCCGACAACCTCAAGAGGGTCGCGACAGTAATAGATGGCTCTTTCTTTACCATCTATCGGGCCTGTTTGGGAAAGTAAGGCTCCCAAAGATTCCTGCTGTATAGTCAGATACGGGGTCAACGGGTGACATGGAATTGGTGGCACAAGTACCGGTGGAGTGACTAGATAGTTCTTAATATTTTGGAATGCCTGACTGCATTCTGCATCTCATGTCACTCTCGCGCCCTTCTTGAGTAATTTGAAGATTGGTTTAGCCACATCAGACAGCTGATTGATAAATCTGGCAATATAGTTCAGTCTCCTCAGAAAGCTTCTTACTTCTTTTACTGTTGAGGGAGTTGGCAGATCATGGATGGCTTGAATCTTTGAAGGATCAATCCCAATCCTAGATTTTGCCCCAAATACACATTTGTTAGGGTTTAACTTCAACTTATATTTGCGCAGATGCTCAAATAATTTTCTTAACACCTGTATGTGATCCTGCCCGTTCTTGGATTTGGCGATTATGTCATCGACATATACTTCAATTTCTTTGTGGATCATATCATGGAATAATGTGACCATAGCCTTCTAATAGGTGGCCCCTGCATTTTTTAATCCAAAGGGCATAACCTTGTAGCAAAAGTTTCCCCAAGGTGTGGTAAAAGCAGTCTTTGGTTTGTCTTCCTGTTTCATGAAGATTTGGTTGTATCCCGAGAATCCATCCATGAATGAGAATAATTCATACCCTGCTGTACTATCCACCAATACATCAATGTGAGGAAGTGGACAATCATCTTTTGGGCTTGCTCTGTTCAGATCTCGGTAATCCACGTAGATCCGAACTCTACCATCCTTCTTCATGATGGGGACTATTTTTACAATCCAGTCCGAGTATGGGATAGCTTCAATAAAGCCTACCTAGTGAAGTTTCATGACTTCCTCCTTAATTTTGTCTTCCAACTCAGCCTTCATCCGTCTGCTTCTTGCCTGACAGGTTTAACACTGGGATCCGTGGGTACTGCATGCTCCACAATCTTAGGATCCAATCCTGGCATATCAGCGTAAGACCATGCAAAGACATCTTGATATTCTTTCAGTAATTTAGTGAACTCGAGTCTTTCATCTCGGGATAAATGTCCGCCGATCTTGACCTCTTTGATATTGACGGTAACTCCCAAATTAACAATAATCGGTTCTTCTGAAGTAGGAGGCATCGATTCCTCAAAGGCATTCCATTCTCTGCGGATAGACGCATAACCTTCATCCTCATCTTCCTCAATGTTATAGGAACAGTCGATGTGATGGTCTGAATCGCATAATAACCTAGTATGTATGTTTGGGATGATATGCCTGAAATGTCATGAGCGTGGTTAGTTCGTACTCCATAAAAATGACATGCATGATTGTGGGAAGTCTTTTCAAAAGAGTTTTCGAAATAAGTATAGGCCTAGACGGGACTAATCCTCATGTCATTGAACATCCTGGCCCCGTGGAAATATTTTGGAAATTAGGAATCATATGGCAAATCAGGCCTCAAGCTTCTGTTGCGGAAGACAAGCATCATCATCGGGCTGATTCGTGGTTCCATATGCCCTTAAAAAAAACTCGTGTGATTTTATTGAATGCAAAATGGACCGCATTACATGCTACGCTGTTTGGACCAACGGCCAGAGATCCAAAGGCGTTTTTCTTATATCTATAATTAGGAGTGAAAATGTAAAGAAATGTTGAAAGTTCTAAGTGTAGTATTTAAAGAAGGAGAAAAGCTTTTTGACTCAGAGGAAGTGGCTTTGTCATCCAATCACTCCATGATGACATTCACAAAGTTATCTTTGAGAAAAGGATTTGTCAGATCCGGTTCTGTTGATGGAGTGATGTCCTCTTCAGACATCCATTTGGAGTTCTGGTTGATGTGGGCATTTAAAAGATTATTGAATATCTGAGACATGCCTTTCCAAGTTGGAGAACCGATGAATGAATCCTTCGGGTTGTTCTGGCCTCCCTGGCGTCCCGGGCTTTTGCCTCGGCCTCGGCCTATTGCCTTCGGGGCAGATTCACCCATATGTTCTTTCTGGTACCCCAAGCCCATTCTATGCTGGTTGGCTTTTAACTGCAGAGGGGTATTTATTCTTTGACCGTGTTTACCCATGGCTTCTCCGAGGTTGAACCCATATGCCAATAGCATCTTAGCTGGTAAAAGATGGGTTTCATAAACGTATGGTGCCCTCAATATTGTCCCTACAGGAGTGTATACCGTCGCTACTATCTCTAGGGAATGGTAGCTTGCTTCCACCTTAACTTCAGGTTCAATGTAGGGAATAGCGCTACTCTGATATGTTTGGAGGTCGACTTCCTCGTGTACTGTAATTACCTTTCCATCTACCACAAAGCGCACTTTCTGATGCAGGCTGGACGGTACAGCTCCTGCTACATGGATCCAGGGTCTTTCTAGCAAGAATCCGAATGCACTAGGCAGACCCATTACTTGAAAGTTTATGGAGAATTTTGTTGGGCCGATGAATACATCGAGCTCAATCTCGCCTACCATAGTCTTTTTCATTCCATCGAAAGCTCTCACGGCTGTTCTGGAAGTCTTAATCGTTTACTCATTGATTCCCAACATTCTCAGAGTAGCCAAAGGGCAAATTTTGAAGGCTGATCCGTTGTCGATTAGTACGTGCGCCACTCTTTTCCTATTACATTGCGCGGAGATATATAAGGCCTTGTTATGCCCTCTTCCTCCCATGGGGAAGTCTTCATCAGAGAAGCTCAATTGGTTTTTTAAAAGGATCGCCCCTTCAAAGTCCCCTAATTGCACCTCATTAATTGTTTGAGGGGCATGTACTTCGTTGAGTATCTTCAACAGTACGTTCTTGTGCTTCTCTGAGTTGATGAATAAATCCAGTAAGGATATTTGAGCTGGTATCTTTCTCAGCTGCTCTATTACTTCAAACTCGCTAGTCTTAATTATCGACATGAGCTTATCTGCGTTTTCCTTCGAGACCTCCTTCTTTTCGGATTCGACTTTCCTAGGGGCATAAAATCGTCTGAATCTCATTACTACATCCACTTCCTTTGTCCCATAGTCCCAATGGAATGCTTTAAGATCATACTATTCTACTGGAGGGACTTTTATGGTTACCATCGTCGGGCCAAATTCCTCTGGTTTGGCTGTATCATCCGCCCCCTCTTTTGGCAATCGGATCACAACAGGTTTGATCAGGCAATCTTCTACCCTACTCAGGCTATTCGGTTCTTCTAATCGTATTACTACGGTCATAGCGGCTTCAATCATCGATACGGTGTCGTCAAAGTCTTTTGTAAAAAGCTTTTCCATGTCATTCGAGCTTTCTGTTCCAGCGGGATCATCCATACCTCCCCATCCGTCTGGTATGATATCCTCAATTTTTTTATAAAAGCTTGGAGGGGCCGAATATTTCACTTTAAAGTTGTACCCCCCAGAATCTTGACCGAGGTTGTCTATAATCTCACCCCTTTCAAGTGCGTCGGCTATGAATCTGCGATATGCTAGACTTCGCCTTTTGGCTTCCAGTTCGTCCCGTTCGAATTTCTCTTTTGGCTCCATGATCGACCCAAAGTTGTCTACTAGATCCTTATGTGGGATGTCCCACGTTTTACCCTACTCAGTTTTGATCACGAAATGGCTTCCTCCCAAAGGTAGAGAAGCTTTGGCTCATTCGAATCCTTCATTGGTAATATCGGACATTATCCCTAAGCTCATCATCCTGGCGATACATAGCTTCTTTACGCCCGCAGGGATCTCCCCACCTTTTGGGTATGACGAAGCGTTGACCAGAAGGTCGGTGATTTTAGAAATGTTTACCTTCAGCTTGAGGTGGTTTCCCTCCTCTTTAGTGAATATTGCTCCTATTGCTTGATGATTAGGGAGTGGGTTTTCTTGCACATTTGGAGCCTTGTTGTCAAATTTCAGAATCTGAATGTCAATCAGAGCTTGTACCTTCAGCCTAAGGATATAGCAGTTATCCACATTGTGTCCCCTTTCGCCCATATGGTAGATACAGGTCTGGCTCTCGTCAAAGCTAGGATACTTAACAGGGTTTGTCCTAGGTGGTTCTTTTCCCACCAGGTGCTGCTCTAGTAGCATCGGGAGCAACTTGGATAAAGGCCTCGGGAGCTGAGAGAACTGCTTTTGGGGTTGCATTCTTCTAGGTTCTTGCACTTTCGGCGCCGACCAGGACAATCCTCCTTTGGTCTGATTAGAATTGCCAAACGGCTTGGGCTTATGGGGGTCTGGTACGAATGCTATATCGAGTCCAGCCTCTCTCTCATTCTTTAAGGGATACTGGTTCCTAGTAGAAGTTTCATGAGGCCTCCTTTCTCTTAAGGCCCATTCTAGCCTTTCAGCCATCTTAATCAAGTGTGCAAATGTTTGACATCCAGAGGTGTTCAATCTGTCGAAGTATTCGTAGGGGAGTGCCTTTAGGAATGAGTCATTCAGCTCCTCCTCTGGGATTGATGGCTTTACCTGGGTAGCCAAAGCTCGCCATCTCTGGGTATATGTTCTGATTAATTCACCTCTTGCCTTCGAGGTTCGTAGAAGGTCTTCCCTCATTGGGGCTGTAGCTGTATTGAACTTATACTGTCTGAGGAAGTCTTCTGCCAGATCTTCCCACCCATCATAATCTTCTAGGTCCAACTCAATGAACCAAGCCAGAGCGGCGCCAGCCAGACTCTCTTGGAACGTGTTCATCAGTAGTGGATATAATCCGAATAGTGTGCCATCTTGCGCAGGTAATATTTGAGGTGGGCACGGGGACAGCCTGTCCCATTATACTTCCTCACGAAGTCTGGTTCCTTTTAGTCAAGAGGGGTCTCCACTTTGGCGAAGGGAGATATCTTGTCAAAGCGGGCTAACTCATAGCCCTGGCTACTTAAGCATTCTTCGATCTTGGCTAATCTTTTAGCCTCTGCTTCAGTTTTCGCAGTCTGTTTCCCTTTCTCCTCCTTCTCGAGGTTGATAATAACAGGGGAGGCTTTTTGTTGTGACTGGATGTTTGGCTCACGGATGTCCTCCTCCATACGTTGAGTATCTCTCGTCGCCTCCTTATCTGCTGTATCAGGTACAAAAGAAGGACTTGAGTTGCTTTGGTTAGGAGCCACCATCTGCTGGGCTTGGGTGACTTCTAGCATTGCCTTAATATCGGCCATCATAGTCGCCAGAGCGGTCATCTGATATTCCAACATGCCTACACGCGGGGTCAACTCTTGCTGTTCCATTCTTGCCTTAAGCTGGGTGCGGAAACGATGCGTCGGCAATTCCGTGATGAAAGAACACCTGTTTTTTTTTTTAAAAAAAGAATTCTCGAGAGTATTTCTTTGGTATTAATCAAGAGAAGGTACTTTATTCTTTTAATTGCATGTTTTCTATTGGTGAATGAGAAAAATGACTACCTTGCGAGCCTTAGTCTCACGTGGGTAATTCTCTTAATCATGCCCAAAAGAAAATTCATGAAATTAAAAGAAGTGTAATTCTTGACGAGAGTTTTTATGTGTTCGCAAAACATGTCTACATTCATGCTTATGCGTAAAATAACATCCAGTACAAATGAATATGCATGAATAGGCGCTACAATGTTCGCTTATTTTACACTTGACGGAATAGTCTTATTCAAGTCTAGGACGCTTGAGGCCTAACGTGTCCTCATCATCCCAGTATGGATTTTCCTCTTCAGTCTGGGACTCCTCATCCTCTGAACATGACAGCGGTCCCATGTCTTCGGGTACGTATGGCTCTATTCCAGGTACGTACGGTACGATGTATTCGGGTACATAGGGCTCGACAAGGCTCCGTTTGGACGCTTTAAAGTGCTGAATGTATTCTGTAGTGGCCCTATGAATGTTCTCTTCGTGAGTCATGTTTTCTGGCCAACTTATTTCTTTGGCCATAGAATTCTTCAAAGAGTGTATGATGAATGCCACATTGGCTTCAAACTGTCACTTTTCTTCCTTTATGAGGGTCTTGCTTGGTATGTCAAAAGAAAAGATACCATGTCGTGGTGGAGAAGGGATCTCTTGTAGTTCCCCAAACTGTCGGATAACCCTCTTCGGATAGTATGCGGTAGCGCCCGTGAATCCTAGCAAGGGGACTGGATCTTTGTCATTGTAGGGCAATCTGACTTTGCCCAGCATTGGCAACTTTAGCCGCCATCGGAGTTGTTCGGGCTTTAGAGTTCTAAGGAATTCTTTCCATTTTTTAAAGTTGAACTTAGGAATACATGTATGGGTTCTGACAAAGGTTTTAAGAGGATGAGCATCGGGGCTGATCTCGATGAAACCCATGCGGATATGGAATTGCCTGATATGAGATGTGAACCACAGGTACAGAAGATCACTAGAGGCTCTAAAGATTCCTTTCTTGTTTTTGTTGAAGCGATTTAGGGAAAGAAAGGTCTCAGCAAGGATGATGTTTGAGTAATCCCAACCACAACAGACTTGTCTGGCTACTACAGCCATGATAGGGTCAAAGGTGACCGATGAGATTGGGAATAGCACAAAGCTGAAGAATGCCAAGACAAAGGCTCTACCAGATTTGGTCCCTTTAACGGCAAGGAGGTTGGGAAATCGATCGAGGATGAAGGATAATGAAACTCGCACAGAGTTACTTTTGGCGTCTGCTTTGACTTCTTTGAGGCTTGTGTCAAGGAATTCAGTTAATTGACTCAAGGGCTCAAACCCTATGGGAGGTTGGACTAACGAGTGAGTAAATTCAACTCCGATGACGGCACTGTACTCTTCGATGGTGGGGGTAACCTCCAACCCTTCCATGCAGAATGTAGCGGTGGTAGGATCCCAATAGAGCGCCATGGCTTGGATAAAGGCAGGTGGGAACTCAATCTTCAGCAGGTTTAATAGATATCCCAGTCGTGATTCAGCATACTTCTGGCTAGCTTCACCCATGCTATCCCACCATGATAGGAGCTCGGCCCGAGGAACTTTGAACACTTGAATATCATTCTTTCCCATCAAGTCTAAAATATGCAAATGATTTTGAAAAGTCAATTGTCAAAAATTACTTTAAAACATGTGACTATGCAAATGCCATGAAGTATGCATGGACCAACTTAATTGCATAGTCCAATTGAAGAAATGGAAATTAGAATTCTTTTCAGGTACTGAAGACCTGACTTGAAGTCTAATTTGAATTTCAGGAAAGTGAATTATGCAATTTAGTCAGGTTCACTCTAGTGACTAAGGGAAATAACAACGTCACATTCCATTGGTCAATACATCAAATGAACAGAGTGGAATGAATTTCTTATTACAATCAGGACGCCTAATGAAAAAAAGTGAATGGAGACTTCTTAAACAAGAAAGCCATAAAAGGCCGATGGAATGTGGGAATCTACGTCACCCTTTTCCTAGAGGTCTACCTTCTTCACAATAACAATCAGTCGGGAATCCTCCTCCAGTCGAGTGTGAGGGGTTGTCTTCAGTGGATTGTTCAAGATCTCTTAGCTCCTCTGGCCATTCTCTGGTCCATGGTACAATGACTTTAGGAGTCTTCTCGCCTCTCACCTTCTTGAGTGTGATACGCTTCGACTTTGTCTTGATTGAGGGGCGTCTTCTCTTTCCCCAAAAAGTGATCCTCAGTACGTCTTCTTTAGCCTATCGTTCGGCCTTCTGACGGGCGCATGCCTCCCTAGCCAGGCGGTTGCGACGTTGCTTTTGCATTTCTAAGTAACTCTCGAGCATCTCATCTCTTTGTGACTTGAACTTGAGGTTGTCGACGTAATGGCGGGTTTGACAATCTTCCGCATACCCTAGCTTACATCTAGTCAGCTCCCGACCATGCACGAATCTAGTGAAGTGCAGCCTTGTGTTCGGTCCAGGGCGAGTAACTTTCCTTAGGAACTCGAAGGTTACTAACTCTGTCGAACTCCTAGGAAACAGCGACATCCTACCCCTTATCATCGTTATTTCAATTAGTCACTTGGGTGATTTTCATGATGTATGCAAATGCATGTATATGTATGCAATGTACGAGTCATACTATAAAACATGGAGTAGTATAATACATTAAAAATAAATGCCTTACTAACCAAACTTGGGGATGAGGAAATGTTCCCCTGTAACCACGGGCGGTTTTAGGTATACCAACCATCCATAGACATGCGCATGAGACAAGTGGGTGTACTCTAGAAGTCGAAAATCAGGTGAGGAACCTATGGCTCAGGCCCCCACGATCCAAATGAGGCAGATTCCTCCCCAAGGGCACCCACCCGAGAGGGCTAGATATCGCCAATTTGGATTGTGAGGGGGAACGAACACGAAAGTCTCAAGTGCCATCAAACACGAGATCCTTTCGCATCATTTCCCTATCTAAGGTAACCTAGAGGTGGTTTGCAGTCGGGGTTTGACCGCCAGTGTGTGCGATGTGTCGTGATCATCACAATGCAAAGTCATTTACAGCAGTTTGTATCAAAACACCACTTCAGTATGTGCGTAAGATAAACATACATTCCCAACTCCAATCTGTAGGAAAGATGTTAACAATCACTCCACCCCTTATTTCTCCAAGCTGCAAAAACATTTAACACAATAGTTAGCGTACGTACCTCACCTTCGAGAGCATCTGCAGAAAATGAGGTCAGATAAACCAATCAACTTTTTAATTGGCTCAAGTCCTCCAGTCTGCGAAACCAGAGATTCTGGTTTGGAAGACGTCCCCAGTGGAGTCGCCAGTCTGTTGCGACCCCCCCTCGCGGGTTGCCTGCCGGAGGGGGCTAATGGGCCGCCCGATCTAAGCCTGATCGGACGCGGGCCTCTCCCAAGGTCCATTACCCAAATCGCAACGGTTGGATATACGTGGTCGATCTTCAGTGTGGTCTAGTGACATGTGATACATGTACATGCCAAAGAGTCGCCACCAATCGTTTTGTGGAGGGTACAATCGGAAACCTTATCGAATAGTTGGGAGCGGTCTACTTGATTCTGCGGAAACCAGAGAAGTGGGATCGGGGACTTAGTTACGCCAACTATCAGAGTTGACGCCTTTTCGGTACCTAAGCTGAATGGTTTATCTGATTCTAGGATTTCATACAGAGGAGTGGGGTTCAGATCCTAAATCTATGAGTTCATGCAGATGGGAATGACTACCCTATCACTCACAATCCATGAAAATAAATGCGCAAACCAAGGATCCATAACATGCTGATAAATCACATGAAATTAACATGGCTTCCCTAATGAGGCCCCATTAGCTTAGAGAAGTCTCAATCAAGGCTTAGGAGTGATTTGACATGATTTGCCCATGAGGGGCAAAATCGTAATTTTGAACAATTCATGGATGATTCGCCTTAAAAGGGAAAATTTGTCATTTTAGATGAATTAGGAAGTCAAAAGACGGGGGAAATAGGATTGGCCATCAATCTAACCCATTTCCTATTTTTTTGGGAATTTCCAGGATTTTTTTTTTTGGAATTTAAAAGTGATTTTACCCTTAGAGGGGTAAAATCGTCATTTTGGACAAAGACGAGGGTTGAAAATCTTAAACTTTAGGATTGGTCGACCACTTGACCCAAATCCTATTTTTAAGCAATTTCCAAAAATTCTATTGGAACAGGAAAGGCGACTTACCCTTTGAGGGGTAAAATAGTCATTTAAGGAAAAATGATGAGATTTGAAAACCCTCGTAGAAGGACTCGCCACCTTACTAGCCCTATCCTAATCTAGGCATTTTCGACCTATCTCAAAATACAAAGTAGGGACGAATTACTTCTAAGGGGTATAATCGTCAATTATCGGAAGAACGGATAAGAAACCCCAAAAATAGGACTGACCAGTTGTCTGTGGTCAATCCTCGATTTTTGTGGATTTCTGGAGTGTCTAGGATTTTTCCACAATTTTTTGGGATTTTCTGGGATTTTCTAACATTTTTTTAGAATTTTCTAAGATTTTTTCAGATTTTTTTATTTTTTATTTTTTTAAAAAAATATTTGCTGAATTTTTTATTATTAAAAAATGTTTCGGACCGGGTCGACCCTACCCACTCGGGCCGGAACCCGGCCCAGACCCGGACCCGCGAGACCAACTCCCAAAAATGACGTCGCATCTGCCATTTTTTATTTTCGGTTTATTCGGCTTTGATCTGTCGGTTCCTATTGAACCGCGTGGCTAATCCGCTCCCGTCAGATCTGATTACTAAATCCTACGGCTCGGATTGAATGAAGACTCGATCAGGGCCGTCTGATCTAACTACTTAAACCTACGGCCACGATTAAAACACAAGACTCGATCTAGACCGTCCGCTCATACTAACCTAAACGACGCCGTACTACTACTAACCTAAACGGCACCGTTTCAATCAGTTTTGATTTTCCAATTTAAAACTATTTCCGGATAATCCTGATTTCTAATCGAACGGTCACCATTCATTAGACTCGATTAATCTCAGCCGTTAGATCAATTCCATCTCAGCCTAAAAACCTAACGGTCGAGCTGACTCGACATCCACGTGGACCAATGACCGAATGCCACCTAGGACTTTGACTCGTTGACTCGCCAGGTCAGCATCGTCTTCAACCTCTCGACCCCGGCGGAATGGACGGCTGAGGAACTCCGGCATCGATCCAACGGTGAAACCTTGATGAAATCGCGCAAAACCAAGGCCAATCGACTCGCAATCGACTCTATCCTAACATATCTAAGGATCGGAGCATATAATCCACGAAATCAAGAGCATCATGCGAATCGCCGAGTACGGCCATGGGAGTTCAATAACTCGATTAACATAAAATCAATGCAATTTCATTACATGATAGCATCAATTGATGTTTAGGAGACTTACCTCGAGCTCCGATTGAGCTCGCACGGCCTAGATTGAGCTAGGCAAGGATGAACAGCGGTCGGCTATGGAGGCTAAGTTCGAAGACTCGATTCGAGTTGTTCAGGCAAAATCGATGCAAAATCAAGGTGCGGTTATGGTCAGTGATGTTCAGGGAATGAAATGCACACATTAATTACAAGAACGAACGTGAAACAGGTAAGTCGCCATTGATGCTCAACGAAGAACTCGGGACTGTGACTCACCTATTTCTGCGGTTTCAGGCGATGCGGTCGGCGGCAATCGCTTCCTGGCACACTGGGCGAACTCCCGACGGTCTCCTTCAGCTTCGGTTTGGCCGGAGACGGCCTAACCAGCGCCTTCCAATTGAGCTCAAGTTCTCGACGACGGGGGTTGGAGAATGAGCTCTCCCTCGCGTTCTCTCTCTCTGTTGATTCAGTTAAGCTTTCCCAACCGAATGGACTCCTCTTCTTCAACTGAAAGCCTTTAGAGGTTATATACCCCCCGTTTGGTTTCCCGCCCGAACAGTGGACGTTAGCCAACTTGGATTCACGTGCTGTCACGTGCCAAATGGCATGCCGACGGCGACGGAATTGTTTGGGAAACCGTTCAATCCCCGTTAAGAGCTCCGGCAAGTTCTATTTGATACGAATTTGGTCTGAGCTTGCTTCAGTTGACTTTTGCAGGTACTGTAGTTTTGACTGACCTCGCCGGAGCTCGTCCGGCGGCCATTCCCCTCGCGGCCGATCTTGATCGAAAGGTATTGAAGTGAGGAACAAAACGCTCACCTTTCCCTTCTCAATTAGTCACAAATTGCCCTTCAATTTCTTGATCAAAATCAGCTCAGGACTGTTCATTTGCGCGAGGAAGAAGATGACACTGTTCTGGACCGGTTCGACCGGTCCGACCGGCGGTCTGACTGGTCTGAACCGGTCCTGACTTGCAATTTTTCAAATTAAAACCAAATTAGTAGGAAATGTTTGCAATTGAACCTCAGAATCGAATCTAGGGCATGGATTTTATCTTAAAATGTGGTTTTGCCCAAAAGTTCATATCAATTTCAACAAAAATCCCAAATTTTCATTTAATTGCAAATTGGGGATTATGCAATTGAAGGTTCAAATGACCAGAGACCGTTCTTGTTCGAGGACCAATTCCGTAGCTGAACGATCCGCATGTTTGAGCATAATATTCAAGTTTCGTGTAAAGCTCGATTAGCAAAGCTGGTATTTTGGTTCAAGGTAAAAAATTTCTATCGTTGAATATTCGCATGCTTAATTGGTTGACTCGCATACTTCTCTGACCGTTCTTGCGTATCTTGATATATTATGGGATGATTGCTTATTCTAAAATCGTTCGTTCTTGCTATGAAAAGGAAAAATCTTTTTTGTGTCAAAATCAAGTCTTGTTTGATTATTTCCCAAGAGGCCAATCAAACTGGAGGTTTAGCACCCATATTATTGCATGTTCTGCCGTGTCCTTGCAATTTGGAACTTCGAATATCTTGGTGGGGATGCACGTTTACTTCCATAGTTTTTTTTTTTTTTTATTTAATTTAATTTTTTTTTCTTTTCGTATCATCATGAAATCCTTAGTCGTTGTCTACTGGTGATTGGATAATTGTGTACTTGGGCAAAATAACATCCAACCAGTAAGTTGCCAATCCTTGTTTTCAATCTTGAGAGTTTGCTTAGCCGTATGTATGATCATTCACATGTTTTAATGGATGTACGTGGATTCACGATTCGAGTCGAGGATTAATGTTTTCTATATCGGTCATTAAAACTGATGCATGAAATCGAAACCAAGAGTTAACCTTTTTCGGATGGAAAGATCGATTGGTGATGTATGAACTTCGTGAAGCCGAATGTGAATATTCTAACGGCCTTTTTGCATGCGTTTGATGTTGCTATCACAATGAAGATTGGATTTTTCAGAAATTTGAGATACGTCCCTTTTTTCAATCTAAGAAATGAAAGCATAATTTTCGACAAAAAATCTCGGATTTAGTCCATCTGACCTACCACCGTTTAGGTTCGATTTGCTATCTCCAAAAGGGCAATTTTTAATTTGGAATAAAGAAATTTCCAAAAAAGAGATTGAAAAGCGGACGCGGCTGTAATCTTTCCTTGAATAAATGGTTATTGATATGTTGTATTGATCTGATTTGCCATATTTTGAAAATTTCCTAAAGATTTAGGGAGATAAGGTTTCCTAATCTCATCAAATTCTAAGCGAATAAGTCAAGATAATAAAATCTTCAAAATATCCATCATTCTGGCCGAAATTGATAAAAAAAAAAAGAGAGGAAAGAGCGAAAATCATATTAATGCATATCTCATATTTTCGAATATCATCCATCGCATTCCGTATTTTCTAAATACCCTTGCATGCATATTTCATCCGAAAATAAAAAAATAATAAAAAATATCATTCACATCGCATATTTAATTTGCCAATTCATTATCCATGTCATTTGCCGCGTCATTTTTCCATGTCATTATCCATGTCATTTGCCACGTCATTTTCCATGTCATGTGCCACGTCATTATGCCATGTCATATCCTTTCACATGTCAATCATGCATTGCATATAAAAAAAAGCAAAAATCCCAAAAAACGGAATTCCATCCCCTCAGCTTTGAACATTCAATCCAAGTCGCCGACTTAGGATATCTCATGGAATTAAGGTACCGAAAGGGCATTAGTTTTAATTAACTAGTGTAATCAAGTCCCCGAATCCACAATCTCTGGTTCGTAGAAATAAAATAGTTCTCCCGCTATTTTATTTAGGTTTCTAATCAACCTACCAAAAATGATTAGTGGCGACTCCAAATTCTAAATCATTTCCGATTAATTTAAGTTGCGATTTGATAGGGCTTGGGAGAGTCCGTATTAGGCTAGTCATTTAAAATTAACCTGATAATCCATTAGCCTACTAATTTTTTATTTTAGGTCGCGATAGCTTGGCTACTCTATGGATGTCTCGCCTTTGGCGATTTTGATTGAATCTCACATTTTATGGTATTAAATGTTTTTCCAGGTTTGGAGTGATAAGAGACTGAGTGTTTGCTAACATTTTCTTGCAGACTGGAGTAGGAATGTATGTTTTGGAGATTTTATTGAAGCGCTATTTTGATATAAACTCTTGTGCATGTCTATATTGCCTTTGCATCCACACTTAACACACACAACCTGCCATTGGACCTGAATGACTAGGCTTAGGATGGTATTTGATTAGGGGCACTTTGGCCATCGCCATCTGGCCCGAGTCACCCTTTTCGAGTCCCGAACTTTTCAAATCGGTGCCAAGATTTATCACTCCCGTCATTCGCCATGTGATGTGGGTCGTTACTTGGCTGAGCCGGCTGTCTACGAGGGCCCATGATTCAATCGCAAGTCAAAGTGATTCAATCCGGGTATCCTTGGGGCTCCACCTTTGTTAAGCCTTGATAGATAGAAATCGAATCTCACGTTACATTTCATCTGCATGTCTATGTGATTGGTCATTTCAGACGTCCCAAAAGGCGGTACTCTCTTCAATCCGCTTACTTATATTTTCGGGTCGGTCCATGACTATTTTTAAGCGAACCCTTTGCATGCTGCGATTTTTTAGAATGCCTTCTGGTCATTTCTAAACTCTAATGTCTAAATGAAAAATGTTCAAACATCTTGGGCTATCATCTGAAAATTTTTGGGAATGATCCATAGCATTTTTCATTTATTAACGAATTCTCATGAAGAACAATGTAAGCTGCAATTTTGACAGTTTTCTGGTGTGCATTTGATTTCGCATATTACTATCTTTAAATGGCTTCCTTTGCCAAATATCGAAACTTGAAAGTTGTAGGTTGATGTTTCAACTAGTAACCTACAAAATTCCAGGTTTTAATTCACAATTTAAAGGGGTCCTTCGTTCATTGAACAAAGACCGAACGAAACAGTTTTCTGGACAAAAATTTCACAAAGATGCATTAAAATGTACTGATCGGTTCACTTTCAACCTTAAGTCCAAACATGAAAGTTGTTCATCATTGTGTCCCGTATCAGTTTGTAAAATTTGATAATTGTTTGGTCAACGTACGAATTAATAAGAATTTTATCATAACGGCCGACGAAACTGAAAAACTGTTTGATTCAGTTTGTTGCTCATATATATTTTGCTCATCGAGTCTAGAGAGTTGTCGTGGATCGGCTCACTTTTCTAGCCCATTATAATAATTTTCATGTGATCATTTTTTTAAGGTGATATATCATGAATTCTTCACACTCCCATAATATTCGATTTGGAGCAAGGAGAATGACTGATCAAGCTGAGGTTGCAGTCATTACAAGTGAAAGAATCAATGAACTTCTGGACGAAGATGGAGTTGATCATGGGTTTTTGGATCTCTCGGGTTGGTTCGATGATCTTATTATTGCAGCTATATCTGAAAATCCCGTGCAGACTGATGAAGCACCAAAGGAGGAGCCTGGCATGGCACTTGAATCCCCGGAGCTGTCTGTTAAAGCCATGGTTGATGATCCATTGGAGGGTTCAGAAGTTAATTCAGGGGCTGGGGCAGATTCTTAACTCTGACCATGCATCAGCCCAATGAAAATCCTTGGGGTAATCCTCCGCAAATCCCTTGATCGATTAATCAATCGCATCACATCAGCTAGCTTAAAATGATTTCATCAATCAAGCGAGGCCGATCCATGCCTCAACCTCGACTGATCCATTAATCATGCCATGTCAAAAGATGGGGCAAGACCAAAGTCACTTGATTTCAAAAGTGAGTATCTCTCACCTTGCCCGATCATTATTGGAAATGACTGTCTATTTTCCTTCTTGCAGGTGCCAAGCTAGGAAACATGTCCTGAAGCAGATCGACAATCAAGAACAACCCGAATTTTTGTTCATTTCATTTTCTTGAGGTTCTTATTCATGAATGCTTTTCCATGCAGGATTAAATGTGGAAACAAGTCATATGCCATTGCTCGAAATCGAATTCCCAGCATTGGCCATGTTTTGGGCAATCTCATATCTTGGCGAAAGCTATACTCGTACCCATCTTGATTGAAAATGGGGGCAAGTAGACCCCGACTTGGAAAAGGGAGTATATCTCTCTATTTCACATTATTTTAAGGGTGACACTTTCCTTTTGCAGGAACATACGACCGACCATGATGGTCATCGCCATTAAATTGGGGCAACCAGAGCACCTCAAGTCTTATCCAACTCCTTCATACATGTGTCCCTCGCTCTGGGGCAAGGCAAATATATGAATGAGCCGATTCTCAACCCAAGGACTAGACTTCCTGACTTGGTTGATCTACTCACATATATTGGGGCAATCCATTGTTCCCCATTCCTTGAGATTTCTTTCACATCTAAATGTACTTGCATGATTTATGCATGACTATATTTGATCTGCACTCATTTTATGATATTATGGATGATCAAATCAAATTAACCTCGTCATATTTTTGCATGCATTGCTAATCTACATTGCGAGATGATTTCAATCGGGAAATCTCTTTGATCCAATTGAATTGATCATTTTGAATGAGGAACGTCAGGACGATGAAAGGCAAGCCATTTCCATACACGTCCTATATCATATCCCTAGTGAGTAAGTATGAAAATTTCCATGCTTACAAGGTGAAGGGCTATCTTGCGAAAAGTATGACGACCAAGATGATGTGAGGCATTCATTTCCTCCATCCAAATACTACAGATTACCCTTTGCTAAACCCCTTTTGAACGGCAATTTCGTTTCATACCCCTGTCAGGAACAACCCCACACTGGGGCAATTTTCAGAAAAATTAAAGAAAGAGTAGAATTTTCTTGATTTCACTTGCATCAATCTTTGAGTGTATTTGTTGCATGCGAATTCTATGTTAGCTCAAATGCCTTAGATATGACGAAAAACATTTCATTTCTATACCACATATACATTTATCCCTTTGCTTAGCCCAACTTGAGCAGCGGATTCATTTCTCGAAACTCAATTGGTGATCATCCTAAAAGGAAATCATTTCAGATTATTTGACAGATGAGCAAAGTGCCTTGGGGCAAGGTTTTTTTTTTTTTTTTTTTTTAACTTGAAAATTTGCCAGCACAATATGCAGACAATTCAGCTGAGTCTCTTCCTTTCTTTTCAAGAGAGCTCGCTGTGAAAAAAAAGAAGAAGAAAAGCTTGCCATGCAAAAAAAAAAGGCAAAAAAAGAAAAAAATGGCGATGCTTACCATGCAAGAAAAAGAAAAGAGCCCATTCCCATCAAGAAGGAAAAAAGCAAAAAAAAAAAAAAAAGGAAAAGAGTTCTCTCAAAAGATCTCCAGAAGGAAGGGAGGTCTCACCTGAATTCATTCAAAATATGTTCCTCAAAGAATGATCATTTCTGAAGCACAAAGTGACAAGGACGGATGATCACTCATCATTATACAACCCCTTTGTTGGAAAATAGGCCTTTCATTTCCAAGCTTACCTTGAACCTACATTACAACTCTTTCCAAAAGTCTCTTTAGATTAAGGCACTTGGGTTAACATAGGAATTCAAATGCTTATAAATATCGCTCGAAGAAGTGCGAGCAAGTTCATTTTATCTCATTTCGCAGGGTTCCTGACTTGTAAACCCGGTGCAACTGATGAGGATTTCATTTCATTTCATAGCCTAACGATTCATGTGAGTCCCCCTTGAATAGCCTTTGACCAAGCCTGAATTACAGTCCTTCAAAATACCTCATGGATTGGTCTGGTTATACCGATTGCAAGACTACCCGGATCCTTGTCAAGTGTGATGAAGACTACTCCGAGTGATTCTCATGCCCGCATCAATGGTCGGGTCAAATGGCCTTTTCAAAGAGAGTGAGAGAAAGTCCTTTCTTACTGAAGGTTCCTCATTCTATTTGATCAAATTTTATCGAGAGGATCAGACAGGTTTCCTCATTGATAAATTTCCTAGTGAAGCTTTTAAATGCAAGCAAAAGTTCACAAATTTTTCTAGTATATGATGTTGCATTTGCATTGATTTTATGCATATCATCATTTTTCAAGAGGATAAACAGGTATGATGCGATCAACCTAGCCATCATTTACTCGTTTCTCAGAAAATCCAGGTAAGTTTTCTGAATCATTTTCAAAATTGACCTTATCCTGATCCCTTTTTGTGTTCGCACCGATAAAGTTCGTGCAACACAGTCTTTATGTTCACATTGATAAGGTACGCGTGACATATTCTTTTTGTTTGCATAATAAGGTTTATATAACACAATCTTTCTTGTGTTCGCATTGACAGGCTTTTAGGCGTCACATCATTTTGTATTCGTTCTGATTCAATTCAGATGATGCATCTCTTGCCTTGATACGGAGAAACCTGCTAATACGAAGAAGGTTGCAAGAGACGACCTATCAACTTGGTTGAAGTCCACGAGGGTGATTTCCCAATAAGCAAACTTGCCTATCCCTAGTCGAAGTCCACGAGGGCGTTCCTAAGAGACAACTTACAGATTCATGGTCGAAGTCCACGAGGGTGACTTCCCAAGAAACAATTTACCGACTCATAGAAGTCCACGAGGGTGACTCCCCAAGAGACAATTTACCGACTCATAGTCAAAGTCTACGAGGGTGACTTCCGAAGAGACAATTTACCGACTCATAGTCAAAGTCTACGAGGGTGACTTCCGAAGAGACAACTTACCGACTCATGGTCGAAGTCCACGAGGGTGGCTTCCCAAGAGACAATTTACCAACTCATAGTCGAAGTCCACGAGGTTGACTTCCTAAGAGACAACCTAATGACTCATGGTCGAAGTCTATGAGAGCGACTTCCCAAGAGACAGATTACCGACTCACGGTTGATAGTGCACGAGGTTCACTTCCCAAGAGACAAATGGCCAGCTCGAACCATAACTCGAGCACATTTTCAAACTCTACACAGATCTTGCGCCGTTTCGCGTTAGAAGGAAACTTCTGGCAACAAATGTGCCAATACCTTAGCATCCTAGCATCCACTGGAAGTCTGGAGGTTAAGGGAATCATTAGCTTATGAGGTATTTGGTAAAACATGTATTTTCATAGGCGATCCATGTGCGGATTTCTCTGATGTGGGATGAGAGAAATTTTTGGCACATGTTATTTATAGCTTTGCATTTCATGCATCATTTTATTTGCACTAGAAAATGGGATTTAAAACTCCCGCCAAAAATTTCGTCGTCATTTGCATTTGTAAAATTTAGGTTTCAATTTTAGTCTTTGAACGAAACCTCTGCGAGCTTCCACTCAAAGAGGGGCAACTGTTGACACTTAAATTTTGATTTTTTAGAAATTCAAACATAAAGTGAGAGTTATTCATAACTCTTGCAAATATATATATATATATATATATATATATATGTGTGTGTGTGTATATATATATATTTATTTATATATATATAAATCCTCATGCATTACATATTTACTTTCTGTCAGTCATGCATTTGTATTTATCGCACCGGTGGCGAGTGAATTCGATTAAATGTTCTGAATTTAATTAAATGGACTAAGCCCGCATGGATTCAAAATAGGTCGGAGCCCATTGTATCTCTCTCATGGCCGAATTTGTAAGGTAAGAAGATGTTGATCACGATCATGAAAGCTGGACATATTTTCGGGTGAGCAAGTCAATATATTTATTTGGGCGATTTGCACATGTCCACGAAGGAAACGAATCAAGACAAGAAAGGAAATCGAAGGATTCTTAAAATGGCGTTCTTGTATGTCTGGCTTTACAAGCACGTAGGAAATAGTGGGGGAGATTGAAAAAATAATATTTCATGGGATATGCTTGAGCAATATAGAAAGGGTATATACGTGCAGTGGGAGAGAAGAAAAGAAAGATGGTGATTTCTTTCTTCAAAAAGCACAAGTCATTCCCTGCCTATGAAGGAGACATCACATGCACGGCAAGGGCCACACACATTGAATATATAGCCAAAATTCTGAGGTGAACAGAGAAGAAAGAGGGGGGCCTCATAATCTACACATACGCCACATTGAGTGAGGAGGCGCTTCCGAAAATATTCTGCTCAGAAAAGAACGAGAGAACAAACACGAGAGAAAGGGGTGTTCCTTGGTGGTTTCCATCCTTGCTCGTTGGATTTCGTTCACAGAGTTCACGGCTACACATTCCACAGATTGTTGCACGACAGTGCCAAAGAGTTCTCCGGCATCATGGAAAGTGTTTTGAAGTTAGTCGAACTCACATATATGAGTCCCGGTGCCGTTTGCTCCTACTCCTTGCCAGTTGGTCCACTCGTGCTCGCACATCCATATTTGACAGTCTTTTGACGATCTCTCCAAGGAGCAATCACGCCGATCTCTTCACAGGCCCACGCCAAACAGCTTTTGTGCGAGTCTTGGGGGGTTTACCAGAGACCGTTCTTGTTCGAGGACCAATTCTGTAGCTGATCGATCCGCAAGTTTGAGCATAATATTCAAGTTTCGTGCAAAGCTCGATTAGCAAAGCTGGTATTTTGGTTCAAGGTAAAAATTTTCTATCGTTGAATATTCGCGTGCTTAATTGGTTGACTCGCATACTTCTCTGACCGTTCTTGCGTATCTTGATATATTATGGGATGATTGCTTATTCTGAAATCGTTCGCTCATGCTATGAAAAGGAAAAACCTTTTTTGTGTCAAAATCAAGTCTTGTTTGATTATTTCCCAAGAGGCCAATCAAACTGGAGGTTTAGCACCCAGATTATTGCATGTTCTGCCGTGTCCTTGCAATTTCGAACTTCGAATATCTTGGTGGGGATGCACGTTTACTCCCATAGTTTTTTATTTATTTAATTTAATTTATTTTTTTTCTTTTCGTATCATCATGAAATCCTTAGTCGTTGTCTACTGGTGATTGGATAATTGTGTGCTTGGGCAAAATAACATCCAACCAGTAAGTTGCCAATCCTTGTTTTCAATCTTGAGTGTTTGCTTAGCCGTGTGCTTGATCATTCGCATGTTTTAATGGAAGTACGTGGATTCACGATTCGAGTCGAGGATTAAGGTTTTCTATATCGGTCATTAAAACTGATGCATGAAATCGAAACCAAGAGTTTGTTAGAAATATGCCCTAAAGAAATTATGTAATTGTTACATATTAGGGATTTCGGTTGTTCTTCTTATTTATTATTTAATCAATGGCACAGACGTATTTATTCATTTGTCCAATTACCTACTTATATGAATAAATTCCATAAGATTAGTTGTGACTGGATCTATTCTTAAGACGTTGAGAATATGTGTGATGGGTTCACAGTTAGACTAGATCTTTAAACTGTTCCCGATCGATGGATCATTGAATGGATATCAATAATCCTGTTGAGGTCGGTGTGTTCTTAACTTCAAACTTAAGTATTGGATACTTGAGGGAATGACGAGTCACAAGTCATTGGATATTGCGATGCCCGAGTTAGAACACATGTGCTTGTATTAGACAAGTTCACTGAACGTGATATGCATTGAACGATTAGCGATATGGAAGCTTTTAGCGTGGTCAATGTCTAATCGTTCATGCTTTGGTCTTGTGTAAATAATCCTTAGACCTGAGGCACAGTGTTGACTTGTGTGTTGGATGGCTATGGTTCACGAGAACACATATTGATGGTTCGTCGATCCGTCTCTGTACTTGATGGTCATAGTTCATACACATACGAAGTCATACGTGTGCGCAAAATGGAATCTGTCTCCTTGCCATATGCAATGTATGATATCCTATGCGATTTAATTATGACAATGCATTGAAATCCTCGGCCGGGGTTGTAATCGAGAATAAAATGTTTATGTCTCGTATAAATGCATGCCGATTGAATTTGTGCATATGATCGAATTGGTGACTTGACAAATATTCCATGGTCTTTGTTCGATCGGGATATGGTAAGACAGAGGGATTGAATTACACTGTAGCCAAAGCTGACAGGTTCATTATGTTCTTGAAGAATTCACACTGTCTGGGTAGCCATGACATATTGCTAGATGTCACTCATGGCTTGTGAGACCTAGAGGTTAATCGGGACAATTAATTCTCTTGGAAGTACTAAAGTGTTAGTACATGTCTTGCTGCCAGCTCAGTGATGAACCTAGGGATGTCACACACCTTAACCAATATATATGACGACGTTAAACGGAAAGACAATTATGCAAATATGTTTGCAATCACGACTATCGAATTAGTCGGACAGAAATTAGATTAAATGGGATTTAATTTAATTTTATTTTTGGTCATTGACGTACGTGCATATAATGATATACACGTATTGTTCGGACACATATTGATGTGCCCAATTTGCACACGTGAGAGTAGTGTACATTTTTGATTTTATAATAATAACAATTGTTGTTATTATTTAAAAATTAAATAAAAAAAAATTGTGTTAACACACAATCAGATTTGCTGATTGTGTGCGTTAACACACAATCAGCAAATGCTGATTGTGTGCGTTGACACACAATCAGCTTTGCTGATTGTGTGCGTTGACGCACAAAAATGGTTGGCGACGACCATTTTTTGTGGTGTGCAAGATAGCCCATTCGAATTAGATCCGGAGGGAAGTGTGTGTGTGCAATTTTTGTGAGCAGAAAAATTTTGATGCTCTCTCTCACTCTTGCTCTTGCAATGACCAAAGGATTATGAGTGCGGAATATTGCATCCTCGATATTGCTAGCACAATTGAGTGGTGATTCCCGCGAGTTCGTTCATCCGTTCGTCGTCGCGATTGGTGGTGTGTCTGAACTAGAGGCCCGGCACTTGTGGGGCTCGGATCGAAGAACATCTGAACCGATTTGATCTCAAGCACGCTACGAGAGGTAACCCCGTCAACTCAATTCGTTTAATGTGATTTTCGATTGAAACGCACGAACTACACCTTTGGAGATACGTGTATGGGCAATTTAATATTTCCGCTGCGTTTATATGAGTTTTAATTTTGCCCGTACGTGACACGTGAATCCCAACAGAGTTAACCTTTTTCGGATGGAAAGATCGATTGGTGATGTCTGAACTTCGTGAAGCCGAATGTGAATATTCTAACGGCCTTTTGGCATGCGTTTGATGTTGCTATCACAACGAAGATTGGATTTTTCAGAAATTTGAGATACGTCCCTTTTTTTCGATCTAAGAAATGAAAGCATAATTTTCGACAAAAAATCTCGGATTTAGTCCATCTGACCTATCACCGTTTAGGTCCGATTTGCTATCTCCAAAAGGGCAATTTTTAAATTGAAATAAAGAAATTTCCAAAAAAGAGATTGAAAAGCGAACGTGGCTGTAATCTTTCCTTGAATAAATGGTTATTGATATGTTGTCTTGATCTGATTTGCCATATTTTGAAAATTTCCTAAAGATTTAGGGAGATAAGGTTTCCTAATCTCATCAAATTCTAAGCGAATAAGTAAAGATATTAAAATTTTCAAAATATCCATCATTCTGGCCGAAATTGATAAAAAAAAAATGGAAAGAGAAAAAATCATATTAATGCATATCTCATATTTTCGAATATCATCCATCGCATTCCGTATTTTCTAAATACCCTTGCATACATATTTCATCCGAAAATAAAATAAAAATAAAAATATCATTCACATCGCATATTTAATTTGCCACGTCATTATCCATGTCATTTGGCACGTCATTTTTCCATGTCATTATCCATGTCATTTGCTACGTCATTTTCCATGTCATCTCGCCATGTCATTATGCCATGTCATGCATCGTTGCCATGTCATATCATTTCACATGTCAATCATGCATTACGTATAAAAAAAATCCCAAAAAAGGAATTCCATCCCCTGAGCTTTGAACATTCAATCCGAGTCGTCGACTTAGGATATCACATGGAATTAAGGTACCGAAAAGGCATTAGTTTTAATTAACTAGTGTAATCAAGTCCCCAAATCCACAATCTCTGGTTCGTAGAAATAAAATAATTCTCCCGCTATTTTATTTAAGTTTCTAATCAACCTACCAAAAATGATTAGTGGCGACTCCAAATTCTAAGTCATTTTCGATTAATTTAAGTTACGATTTGGTAGGGCTTGGGAGAGTCCGTATTAGGTTAGTCATTTAAAATTAACTTGATAATCCATTAGCCTACTAATTTTTTATTTTAGGTCGCGACATTCTTCATTTTAAGCAACCATGTATGTGTTGGAAAATATGGATATTTTGATGGGTGTGAATGAGAAATTACTGCTCATTTAACACCCTCAAACTGTTATCAATTATTCTTTGTAACAGTTATTGAATTGATTTAGTAACATCAAGTTAATGGTATTAAATTCGGTTGCTACAGAATTAATACTATAACAGCAGAACCACTGGTAGAATCATTACTACTGTAACGGTAGAACCACTGGCAGAGCCATTAATAATGTAACGGCAGAACCATTACTTTTGTAACGGTAGAACCACCGTTATTTTGTTGTTACAAAATTAATCAGCCATTATTAATTTCAAAATATCCCACTTACCCTATAAATAGATGGCTTTCCATTCTATTTAAAATGGGAGAAAGAGAGGAGGAATAGAAGATACGAAGAACGGAAAGAAAACCTCTTCTCCCTCTCTTTCAATTCTCTGCATTTGCATTATTTTCGATAGTGTTCACGTTTTGTTCAAGTTCGCTGAAAGCTTTGGAGTGATGTGCTTGCCTCTATCGCTGTCAACCGTTGTATCTTGGGAGACAGACGTTCACCAAACCTCAAAGCACATATAGAAGGGGACGAATCTGGTTTAAGGAAATTGTGTCCAACACAGGCCACGGTATTTGTTTCAATTTCATGTCTTTTCTATACTAATTGTGGTTCTATTCACACTATTGTGCTTCTTCCAATTCACTGTTGTTCTTCTGCTAATTTAGTGTTTGTACTTCTGCCAATTTAGCATATTTGCCTCTGACAATTGAATATATTTCTGGTCCAACAATCTTAAAATAAGAAGATTGTGAAGTCAAAGTTGGGACCAAAAGGAGGAGTTTCCAAGAATAAGTTTGCAAGAACAAGTTTCAAGGAAATGCTTCAACTGTGGCAATGGGTCATAGATCTGTGGATTGCAGATTTTCGAAGAAGAAGATATATGTTACATATATGGTGAATGACAAAACCCGAGACGTGTCAGATATAAACCTCTATGTCATTTCAGTATTTATGCTTCTGCTATTTTAGGTCTGTCATTATATGTATTATATTTTTCTAACAATCTTAAAACAAATTTGATATTTAAGATTGTTCTGTTAACAATCTTACAACAGATTAATCACATATATGACAGATTTGGTGAAGGAGAGAAGTCTTCTCTTCGTTCTTTTGCACATTCGGCAGATTTGAGGATCGGAATTTTTCCTTATAAGTGCAGTTTGATTACTTTCTGGGATCAAGCATCTTTTGCAGGAGAATAGAAGAAAATGACGAAAAGCGAGAGGCCTCGTAACACGTTCATGATGTCTTCTGATCAGGATTTGATTGTCAAACTGTTCAACAAACCCTTGAGTAAAATTGACGAACTTTTGATATTTCTGTTCGCAAGCTTTCCATGCGAAATCTCAGTGCACGTAGCATTCTTCTTCATACCGGTCATGGCTTGTCATTAGTCAATAACACCAACAGACAAAGAGAATACATATTTAGTATTCAGATTACTACTAGAAATGAAGTTGTTGATGTGGCTGCTGACAACATTACCAAAGGCTCTGTTTCTGCCTGGATCTGTCTCTATTTCTGCTGTCTAACTGCTTCTACTTGGATTTGTCTATGCTTTTGCTATCTAACTACTTCTGTCTGGAGCATCCTCTCTCTCTACTGCGGTCTTTGTCCACAATAGTGAGAAACCTGAAAAGTTCAACGGATCGAACATTAAAAGGTGGCGGCAAAAGATGTCTATTGAGCAACAAGGACGACAAAGGAATTATGAGAATGCTTGAGCGGAAATATAAAATAGAGGATGCTGGAGCAAAGAAATTGGTTGTCGGTCGATTCCTTGATTATATGATGGTGGATTCTAAGACTGTGATCAGTCGAGTGCAAGAAATTCAAGTGATTTTTGCATGAGATTCAGGCTGAAGGAATGTACTTGAGTGAATCCTTGGACCGAGCTACAAGCTAGGTCGATCGAGCTAGAGGCCAAGATGGCCGTGCTCGAGTCTGGACGTGTGAACGGGGCGATCCCCGTACAGCTTAGAGTGAATGTCTTTCGGCCTGAGAAATTCAAGGGCTCGAGGAATGCCAAGGATGTGGATAACTTTCTATGGGCGGAGAATCGATACTTCAAAACCCAAAGAGCTCTAGATGACAAGGTGGGTGTGAACACCATACCCTTGAATTTGGAAAATACGTTGATGTGGTGATGCACCAGGAGCAACGATAAAGCCAACCATATCAAGACATGGGAGGCATCTGAGGCTGAGTTTCGAAAGTAATTCTTCCCTCATATGCGGAGGAGGTTGTTTGAAACAAGATGGGATGCCTTGAAAAAAAAGGTCCAATAAAGGCTATGAACGCAAAACGTTCAACAGAGACTGTGAACGCAAAAAGGTTCAACAGAGACTCTGAATGCAAAAAGATTGATAGAGGCTCTGAACGGAAAAGTTCAATAGAGACTTTGAACAAAAAAGGTTCAATAGAGGCTTTGTATGCAAAAGAAATGAATTAACAGAGGTTTTGTGCGCGAAGAAAATGAGTCTAAGAGGCTGTGCGCCAAAGGAATGAGTCAATAGAGGCTCTGTGCACAAAAAGAAGGAATGAACAGAGGCTCTGCGTGTGAAAGAAACACTGAACCTCTTGAATTGATTCATTGTGATGTATGTGAATTGAAATTCGTACAAACAAGAGTCGGTAATAAATATTTTATTACCTCTATCGATGATAGCACTAAATAATGCTATGTGTATTTGCTTAAAAGCAAAGATGAAGTCTTAAGAGAAATTTGTTTTCTATAAGAGTGAAGATTGAGAAATGATCGAGGCAATGAGAAGCACCAATTGGTGAATTCTGTGCACAACACGAAATTATACATGAAAATATGTGGGGTGAAGATATTTTGTCAAGCCATTATTTTTTAATAAGGTTCCTTGAAAGAAAGAGGAGAAAACCCTTTATGAGCTATGGAAAGGTAGGAGACCATCCTACAAATGCTTACGAGTGTGGAGGTGTCTTGCAAAAGTGGTTGTTCCAAAATCTACTAGTGGATATGTATTCACACTAGCAGATGCAGCCATATTTTTGGAAATCCTGTAAATAAACTGTTATAACTAGATCCACAACGGAATTCGAAGTTATAACTTTGAATGAATGTGGTGAAGAGGCTAAATGGCTATGCCATTTCTTAGAGGATAGTCCAAATGACAAAAATCTGTGCCACCAATCAGTATACATTGTGATAGTCAATCTGTGATTTGCAGAGCACGGAGTAACATGTATAATGGTAAGTCTAGACATATACGTCGTAAACATAATACCATTAAACAATTACTCTCAACTGGAATTATCTCTATTGACTACATAAAGTGAAAGGATAATATTGCGGATCCGCTAACCGAAGGGTTAAATAGAGAGTTAGTTGAAAAATCGATAATAGGAATGAGACTGCAGCTCATTACATGAAATTTTGTATAACGGAAAACCCAACCTTGCTGACTGGATATCCCAAGATCTAGGTTCAAAAGGGACAACCTAAATATACAAACTTAAGATATCATTGTGGGGGTCTATCTCTCAAACCATTCCTATAAAAGAAATAGTGATTTGAAATCCCCACATATGTGGAGAAAAATCAATTACTGTGGGGGTTTATCAGGAAAAAGGCTAGCAATTTTTGCTTTAATGATTCTTAAGTGGAGTAAAGTAATTACTCAAGATTAAGTAATCACCTATGTGAGAGAGAAGTGGGGCAGTTTCAAATGAGAATTATTGAGGGCTGAATTCTTTAGAAATTCTCGCAGAACTAGGACGATATTCATGGCCAAAACGAACATACTCATGAGAATTTAACAAACGTTTAGATGATTCCTGCGTGAAGTGTATGGGTCATTTGTTAAGAAAGTAGGATAGTCCAAAGACATCATGTCTACTAGACAGCTGGTAAATTAAATATACTTTCACAAGGGAAAGTTCAAAAGGTGACACCTACCTATCATATGCAGGTTTCATTTGATGAACACTATCACAGAGTCAAAACCAAAATAATTTTCATTCATGTTGGGGATTGTTGAAAAATATGGATATTTTTTATGGGTGAGTGAATGAGAAATTATTGCTCATTTAACACCCTCAAACTGTTACAAATTATGCTTTATAACAGCTATTGAACAGCAAGTTAATGTCATTAAATTCGGCTGTTACATAATTAATACTGTAACAGCAGAACCACTGGTATAATCATTACTACTGTAACGGTAGAACCACTGGTAGAGTCAAGAATAATGTAACGGCAAAACCACAGTTATTTTGTTGTTACAAAATTAATCAACCATTATTAATTTCGAAATACCCCACTTACCCTATAAATAGATGGCTTCACATTCTATTTAAAATGGGAGAAAGAGAAGAGAAATAGAAGATACAAAGAACGGAAAGAAAACATTTTCTCCCTCTCTTTCAATTCTCTGCATTTGAGTTGCTTTCAATCGTGTTCACCTTTTGTTCAAGTTCGCCGAAAGTTTTGGAGTGATGTGCTTACCTCTATCGCTGCCAATCGTTGTATATTGGGAGACAGACGTTCACCAAACCTCAAAGCACATAAGGAGGGGACGAATTTGATTTAAGAAACTGTGTCAAACACAAGCCTCGGTATTTGTATCAATTCCATGTCTTTTCAATACTAATTGTGGTTCTGTTCACATTGTTGTGTTTCTTCCGATTCACCATTGTGCTTCTGCCAATTCAGTGTTGTGCTTCTGCCAATTCAGTATTTGTGCTTCTGCCAATTTAACATTTTTGCCTCTGACAATTAAATATATTTTTGGTCCAACAATCTTAAAATAAAAAGATTGCGAAGCTAAAGTTGGGACCAAAAAGTGGAGTTTCCAAGAACAAGTTTTAAGGAAATGCTTCAACTGTGGCAATGGATCATAGATCTGTGGATTGCAGATTTTTGAAGAAGAAGATTTATGTGACATATATGGTGAATGACATAACCCGAGACGTGTCAGATATAAACCTCCTTGTCATTTCAATGTTTATGCCTCTGCTATTTTAGATCTGTCATTATTATAATTTTTCTAACAGTCTTAAAACAAATTCAATATTTAAGATTGTTTTGCTAACAGTATACACCATCGCCTCAAGTAAAACTTTTAGCGAATGACAATAGATCCATCTATTGTCGCAAACAACGGTCATTAGAGGTTTATACATCACGTCGTTATCTTCGAGCCCCTACACCGTTGCTTTTCTCGCTAATGGTGACATCCCGATGTATTTTAATGTCATCCATAACCTAGCAAGCGTATTATCCATTTATTTTCTTTTGCATTACCAATCATGCAAGATTAAAGCAATAAAAAAAAGGATTGAACGAGGAATAAATCGAGTCATTTGAAGTCAGCAAGTCAACGTGACGAAACTCGGAGTCGATCCAACCATTTGGCCAGGTCGAAACGGACCCCAAGCATACAGTTCATGCTCGGCCCAAGCAGAACCGTGACTAGCCAATCTGGACTAGTCCAGACCGACCTGGTTAATGCTCGGACGAGCTAAACCAGCATTGATCGAGTCTAATCCCCTAGTTCCAGACCCGATCGGTGTTGGTTTGGGCATGTTTAGCTTGACGACTTATGTTTTTCCTTCTGTTCGCCCCTGCTTGACATCCTCGACTAATCCCTTGCCAAATAAATCGTATAAATTGTAGTTAATGTCAAGATATTCATGCAATACATGCAAATTATGTGACAATGCACACCAAATCAAGTAATAAACGGATATTATCGCATTTGATCTACGAATATCATTTATCTTTCAGTTTTTCTTAACCATTTTACTAAAACAAAACAACGATGAATGAAAATGGCGATCGAAATGATAGCAATGGCGTGACATACAGCCGCGTGGCGAAGCAGCGTGACGACAGTTGGTGGTGAAATTGGCGGTGGGTGAGGGTAATGGTAGAGGCCGACGTGCAAGATGAGGGAGTGAGTAAATGTGGAATCGAGGGGAATTTGGAATAGTGAACAAGTTGTCTTGTTGTGGTAGTGAGTTTCAAGAGCCCTAGTATCCCTTTATATATAGCAAAATTTTTCTTAGCCAAAACTTTCTCTCCACTTTTCATTGGAGTCGAAGGCTTTTATTAGGTATCTCTCTCTCCTTCTTACTCTTACGTGAGCTTCAAGAAGAATCCTCACTTTGTTACAAATATGTCTCAAGTTTGAGCCCGAAGCAAGAGTATGAATTTCAAAAATGGATATATCTTGATCTTGAAATAAAGATAAGATTTGTTTTGAATAGCATGGAAATATATCCTCGGTGGAAAGTATATTTCCTATTCGAAATAATTCAAATCTCGTCAAGAAAGTAGAATCGGTAGGAAATAAATAAAATAAAGGGGAAAGTCAACATGGATGTTTATGTTGACCGATTATTATATGAAGTTTTCTTTCTAGTTTCACGTGGTCCAAGATTTGACATATATGTGTATATATATGGTCGTGGTTGGAGGACAAGGTTTCGCAGCAGAGAATTCTTCGTGAGTTGTGCGCCGTTGTTGATCAGAGTTTGAAGCACCGATTATTTGAGTGTTTGAAGCGGCCGTTTGATGAATACGTGCAGAATTTGGAGCACCGATAATCGAACGGTTGGTTGGGTTTTTTCTCCGTTGGTTTTGTTCGCGGAATTACATCAAAAATTCAAGTGTGTAAGCCGATTAAATCTTGAGGTTAGATTTGTGTTTAATTCCTTTGTGAGATTGAGATATTATTTCGCTAGGAATTTGGGGCTAAACACTGTGTGCGTTCTTGGATGTAATTGGGGCTTAGGAAACACTAAGAGTGTTTGAGTGACTCGAGTGTGGTTTGTAATCTCTGTGTATCGCTTGATCTATAGTGGAATTTGTTGTTGCTCTCCCCATGGACGTAGGTTTCTTCGACTGAACCACATACATCTGGTGTCTGATTTTCTTTACTCGCTCTGTCTATTTATTTGATCGATCGCTTGTTCCGCGCAACAATTGATATCAGAGCTAGGCTTACTTGAATTGAAACGAATCGATGGTGACGGAAGAAGCTAAAGTAAAAATCGGCATATTTGATGGGAATGATTTTGGTTTCTGGAAGATGCATATTGAAGATTATTTGTATCAGATAAAACTGCATGCACCCTTGTCAAGGTAGAAGCCAGATACAATAAAGCAAGCTGATTGGGAATTGCTGGATAGACGAGCGATGGATGTTATTCGACTGACATTGGCTCGCAACGTCGTGTTTAATATCGTTAAGGAGAAGACCACTGCATGTTCAATGAAAAGCCATGTCGGACTTGTACGAGAAGCCTTCTACGATCAACAAGGTCTATTTGAGGCGACGTCTGTTTAACTTGAAGATGAGTGAAGGTACGTCAGTTACTAATCATATCAATGAATTCAATGTGATCGTTAGTCAATTACGTTCAGTTGATATTGACTTTGAAGATGAGGTATGTGCTTTAATTCTACTATCGTTATTGCCTGATAGTTAGAATACTACTGTTACTGCTATTAGTAATTCTTTTGGATCAACAAGTTTAACTTTTGATGGGATTCGAGATTTGATTATGAGTGAAGACACCCGTAGAAGAGAATCTGGCGAATTTGCATTTGCTACTTTAGTGGGTGAAAATAGATGAAGAGCTATTACTCGTGTTAGCAGAAGTAGTATGTACATGAATAGACGCAGTCAGTCTAGGACTGGCAGTGATGTCTGTTGGAGCTATGGCAAGAGGCAGCATATTAGAAGGAATTGCTTTAAACTAAAAAATGAAATGGGTGAGGGAATTAGAATTGAATCTACGAATGATATTGCAACTGTGGCTGAAAATTCCGATGGGGTCGATAGTGTCTTGTTTGTCACTGAACATTCATCATTTGGCTAATGGATTCTGGATTCTGGTTGTTCTTTTCATGCTACACCAAACAGGAACTGGTTTGCTACTTATCAGTGCACATATAGTAGTAAAGTGCAGTTGGGAAACAATGCTAAATGTGATGTTATGGGTATTGGTGACGTTAAAATCAAAATGCATGATGGTATTGTGAGCACATTGAATGGAGTAAGATATGTTCCAGAATTGAAAAAAGAACTTAAGTTCCTTGGGTGTCTAGATTTAGCTGGATGCAGGTATTCTTTTCGAGGTGGAGTTCTAAAGATTGTTTGAGGTGCCCCTGGTGATAATGAAAGGAATCAAGCATGGTGGCCCGTATGAATTTCAAGATGAGACATTGATGAGTTTCGCTTCTGAGACGTCGACATCTGTTCGAGAATATAATGGCTACTCGAGGAAGGCTTGGGTGATTGTGCCTATGCACAAATTTGATGATGTTGTCAAGAATACGCAGATGAGAGCTTTGATCGAAACGGAGACTAGTGAGTTGATCAAGCATGTGCGAACTGATAGTAGTATGGAGTCCTACTCGAATCTGATAAATAAATTCTATATGAAAAAGGTATAGTGAAACACCGTACTAGTGCTGGTAAACCACAACAGTTTGCAGAATTGATGAGCAGAACGTTACTAGAGACGGCCCGTAAAAAGATCTCTAGTGCTGGTATGGCTAGGAAAATTCCAGCGGATGCATTTAGTATGACGAGCTACCTGGTGAATAGATCCCCATCGACTACGATTGGACATTGGACTCCCGAAGAAGTGTGGTCAGGTAATGTTGCTGATGATTCTATTTTTAGAATGTTTAGTTGCCCGTGTTATTATCGGGTAAGTGATGGTAAGCTCGATGTAAGGGCAATGTGCATATTCCATGGCTATGCACAAGGTGAGTGTGGCTATCAGTTGTGGTGCTCGAATATAAATTCACATGTTTGCACCAGAGAAGTTACCTTTGACAAGTCTCCAGTACTTCAGGCTAGGAGTGATTATAGTAGTGTTCATATGGATCTTGTGACATTCTGAATTTCCTGCCATTTTGAGGCTGTTGAATGTGAATGTACCTTACGATGTATTTCAGTTTTGTCTCGCTCAGATCTGATCAATCTTGAGTAAACTGACCAAAACGGAAAGGCTAACGCATAACAAGGTACGTGGACCTAGGAAACTCGAAAAAGGAAGTGACGCTTTGACCATAAGGATTGTCGAGGGAACATTTAGAGCCAATGAGGCCGATCAGATAAAGATTAAGGAATACAATGCTAGCGTTATACGATTGGATCGCGGGTGAAGCCGCTTAACCAATGTATAATTTGCAAATTTTCCTAAATCGAACTATGACGATCGAAGCCGTCGGAACTAGCGATGAACCCTCGCAATTACATGACAACCAAAGCTGTCATAACTTGAGTTATCCTCAGTGTGATGAGAATCACAGAGTCGATACGCGTAGTGTTTGCAAAAGCCGCCCGTTAGTTTGAGGCAAACTGGAATTTCGATCGGCGGACGAATGATCATGAAATGGAAGCTCAAAATTGGCAATTGGAAATAGAGAATTCCAATTCTGAGTAGGAATTTGACAATGTCTCGGCCAATTGGTAATTTCGAATTGGAAAAGTGAAGTTTGGACTGAAAGTGCGAAAAGACCGTTTTGCCCCTAGACCATTTGCCCATGCCTTAAGACTTCATGAAGGACGAAATGGACAATTCCCCTCCCTATCTATGGCTGCCGAAAATCCACATGTGTGTGGTCAAAGAGAGTCAAAGCCTTGGTTGCATTATTGGAGGAGTGCCACATGTCAACCATTGGAGGCCTTAAGCATTTATTAACCATCTAATCCCATCTTATCAATTTGAAGCTCTATTATTGGTGTGAGACAAATAAATTGAAGACTCCATCTGCTGTGCAAGCCTCCTCCACACGTTCACCTCATTTCCCCTTCATTTTTCTCTCAACAGAAAACTGCCAGAAAAGTCAGGTTTCTGCCTTCCCGTTCGGTCCGTACGAGCGGTTCTTCCCGGAGTCTTTTGGTCGAGTCCTCTTACTAAAGGTTAGATCTATGTGCCCTTAACAATTTCCCGTTTGTTTCATGATTTTTGGAGGTCTAGTTGATTTATGGTGATTTTTGGAAAAAAGGCGGACGGATTCTGAGCTAGCTGAGGAGAAGTGTTGGTTCTAGCTCTTAGAAATTCCAAATGACCTCAAATCTTTTAGGAGAGCTTCATAACATCTAGTACTATATTCAGATGGTTTATGGCTACAAATATATGGTTTTAGAATGAGATTTCATGGCTGATTTGAGGTGGTCTTTACCGAACAGATTCTGCCTCCTCCGACCGGTAGAGGAGCCGTGAGCTTTTGAGGTCCGCCGAGGTGTCACCTTGCCCCGAAACTTGTTGGTAAGACACCCTAAGACATGATATTACATGTTAGCAAAGGATAAATGAGTTATATTGGAGTTTTGATGGTCGGTTTATATGGAAACTTGTGGAACAGAATCTGCCCGGCACTGAACAGTGTAGGATTCGAAGTTTGTTGCGGTTCTTGGAGGAGTTTATTGGCTTATTTAGCTTGGTAAGTTGATTCTAAGCATTTGTTAGGATGTTGGGTTACTAAAGGGTGGATCTTTGGTGAAATTGAAAGGATTTTAAAGGTGGTTTTGGTGAGAAAAACGTGAGAGACCCGAGAGGTGTCCAAATCCCGTTTTCTGCGCACACCGATTTTAAAACGGCCCGTTGTAATTCATCCGATGTCCAAATTGAGCACCGTTTTCGCCCACACGACCACAAGATCTTGAAGTTTAGTACCATGAAATTCGTTTTCCCAAAAAGTCAGTAGCAATATTTCAGTTTTCATGAGAATGAACCTGGTCATGGTGGGTAGTCATGTGGATTGAGGTCATTGATGACTTTTCTTGATTGAATGTTCCTTAAACATGCCTAGGGAGTGTCTAGTTGATGCTGTGATTGTTTGATGATGAAATGCTATGTGAGAAAATGGGCATGTGATGATTAATTGGGATTCAATCGAGGGCTTTAATGCTCGGTGTCGCAATTGGTGTCGGATGATGCATGGGGTAACGATATGCATGTGTATGATGGCCGGATGGCTTGTTTTAAATGGTGAACCTGATGTGCTTAAATGCGTGCCTTGAGTGGCGATGGCATGACTTTGCTTGTGATTGTGAAATTGAGATTAATGAAAAGGTTCACAATGATGTTTTATGGCCAATGCATTGAGCCGGGGAGGGAGTTACTCCCATTGACCTGACGAGGTCGTGCGGCTAGAGAGTCCTACCTTGACCGAATCATCTCGAAGGCTGTAAGAATCGAGAGTCAGGTAGTGACCGAATCATCTCTAGGTCCGGACGCGAGAGTCCTATAGTCGACCGAATCATCTCGATAGCGCGGAGTGTCGAGAGTCGCTATAGAGACCGAATCATCTCGCAGCGAGAGTCATGATGACCGAATCATCTCGATAAGACGTCGAGAGTCATATGATTGACCGAATCATCTCGCGGCCCAAGTGGGGCGGCCCTTGATGGGCGTAAAGAAGATAAAAGACTGAAACATGATTCTTGATATGTTTCCGAGTCTGTATGCTTGAATTGGCTGGAATGCCTGGGATGCCTAGAGCGCATGGAATGTTTATTATGCCTGTATGGCTTGAGAAACTCATATTGAAAAGTGAAAGTATGAAAGAAATGAAACTGGTGCCTGATATGCCTGAGTTGCTTTATTATGCCAATTGCTTGAGTATCATGTGTGAAAATCATTTTATCCAAAACTTGCATATTTTCAAATGTGCCTGGCGGTACCAATAGTCTAGCTTAGGGTTAGGGTTTACTTACTGAGATTATTATCTCACCTCGTCGTGGGACCAACATTTCAGACCTAAAGCCTTGAAGGAAGCCTCGGAGATGATGAAGAAGGGAAGGGAGAAGATGAAGACGTGTCTGTCTAGTTTGTGGATTTCTATTTGAAGTTCTTCTTTTGTGGTCCCATAGTGCCTTCCTCTTAGCCCTTCTGTCTTTTGATGTACTAGATCTTTTAACTGGGAGACGATGTGTGTTGTTTTTAAATCCTATGTCGCCTTATGTCTTTTTCTTTTATGTCTGGGGTTTTGTTTCGCTCCCGCATGCGTTTTTCATATCGCGCTCCACGAGTAAAGCCGTAGGATCCTGGGTTGTCTTATTAAGATTGACGGCTGTGTGGGATGTTGGTGTGCCCGCCGGGGTCGGGGCGTGACATCCCCGTTTAAGTGGTATCAGAGCGAGGTTAGCTCGATCTAATCTTTTCGATGTATGGAGTGATAAGGAGTGGTGACTATAGGATGGTTAGGTAGTGAGACTCTAGGGGGATTCACTAGAGTTAGGCACGAAATGCATGACATATGAATTGACGCTTGTGATTGGCATTGTGTTCAGGCATGACTGGTTGTGATCTGTTGATATGTTTGAAAGCTGGTTGCGATTTTGCTAATATGCAGATGCGTCTGGACCTGAGGTATGAGTGAAATCTCCCTGTTGTGATGCCTCTGATTGTTTGAGTTGTGATGAATGGCTAGCTATGATTATTGGGGTGATGAGTAGCCTGGAGTTGTTAGACTTAAGTGAGTGACTTAGGTCTCTAATTCCTGAGTGGATTTGTAGTGGTCCAGGTGTTGTGAAAACTAGCGAGATGAGCTACCGAGGTAGAAACACTAGAGGAGCGTCTAGCTCGAGAGCACTAGTGGCCGAGGATCCAAGAGTTGATGGAGTCTTGAGGGCGCTAGAGCAAATTGGAGAGTTAATGGGAAAGGAAGCTCAAGATCGAGCCGCAGCGGCCCTTCGACAGGCCGAAGATAGAGCAGAGATAATAGCTCAAGCTGCTGAAGCTGCAGTGGCAGCTGTGAACCTAGCGAATGAAAATAATGGCCAAGGAATTGGAGGTGGTAATGTACAAGGCTTTGAGAATCGCGCTATGGGACAGTTGATGGAGCAGTTTCTGAAGCTAAAACCATCGAGGTTTGATGGCAGAGGAGACCCTGAGTTAGCTCCTAGATGGATTGAAGAGCTGGAGAAAGCATTTACAGTTTTAGGGTGCACTGAAGCTGAGAAGGTGACCCTAGCGGCTTACCAGCTCCAAGGAACTGCGAATGATTGGTGGAAGGCCACCAAGGGAATGGTTTTTCCTGAAGGGACTGAACCGACGTGGGCACCTTTTGCTGAGACTTTTAATGTGAAATATTTCTCTGAAGCTGCCCAAGAACAGAAGTTGGCTGAGTTCCAAGAATCTTCGCCAGAATCAAATGACCGTTGATCAATATGAGGCGGAATTTGCAAGGTTGTCGAAGTATGCACCAAGGATGGTGGAGAATCCGTGGGATCGGGCGAGAAGGTTCCGAGATGGATTGAGGCCCGATATTCGCAGCCAGATGATCTCAATGAACTTGAGGGATTATAATGAGATCTATACTAGGAGCCAAATGATTGAAAGATATATGAGGAATAGAGGAATTTCCTCAGGACCGCGGTTTAATCCAGTCAGAGACAATCGAAATTTGGGCAAAGGTCCTATGGTGAACAATAGGAGGTTTGTTCCCCCAATTAAGAGGAATATCGTGAAACCTGCTCACCAGAACAACTGGAGTTGTCGCCTCTGTGGGCGAAGGCATGGAAGTGGACCATGTCCAAGGCAAATGGGAGGATGTTTCAAATGTGGCAAGATGGGCCATAGGGCAAGGGAATGTGGACAACAAAATGCTGGTCCTCAGTATCAACCGCCACGAGCTCAACAAGGACCACAAGCTGGAGCTGCCCCGCAGGCCAATCAAAATAGGCCGCCGGCTCAAAGAATGGTGTATGCCGTAGCTTGCAGGGAGGCAGAGGAGACGCCTAGCGTGGTCACGGGTAAGATCTCTCTCTGTGATCATGCTGCTTATGCCTTGTTTGACCCTGGAGCGTCGCATTCTTTTGTGTCTGCCCAGTTTGCTGATTTGACTGAAATGAAATTGGAACCGCTGGATGTTATCTTGCATGTGACAACACCCTTAATGGATAGAGTGCTTGTTTCACTAAGATGCCGGAATTGTAAGATATTTATCGGAGGTAGTGAAAGACGAATAGATTTGGCTGTGTTGCCCATGTTTGATTTTGATGTCATTATTGGAATGGACTGGCTGAGTAAACAAGGGGCTGTAATGGATTGTGGTTGTAGGGTAATTCGATTTCATCCTGTCGATCGCCCTAGTTTCGAGTTTGTGGGGAGCCGAGGAGGAATCTTGATTCCTTTGGTTTCGTCACTAGAGGTGACTAAGTTAATGAATGAAGGGTGTGAGGTTTACTTAGCCATTGTGGTGGATACGACGATTGAAGAGCCTAAGTTGGAGGAAATAGCCGTAGTATGTGAATTCTCTGATGTATTTCCTCAAGAGTTGCCTAGTTTACCACCTGAAAGAGAAGTGGAGTTCTCGATTGAATTAGCACTTGGGACGGAACCAATTTCGAAAGCACCATATAGGATGTCTCTGTTTGAGTTAAAGGAACTAAAGGTACAGATGCAGGAATTACTGGACAAGGGATTTATTCGTCCAAGTGCATCACCGTGGGGAGCACCTGGGTTGTTTGTGAAGAAAAAAGATGGGTCATTACGTCTGTGCATTGACTATAGGCAACTGAATCAAGTTACTATTAAGAACAAGTATCCATTGCCAAGGATAGATGACTTGTTTGATCAGTTGCAAGGAGCGTCCGTGTTCTCGAAGATTGACTTAAGGACCGGTTATCATCAATTGAGGATAAAAAAGGAGGATATACCGAAAACGGCTTTTAGGACGAGGTATGGACATTACGAGTTTACTGTCATGCCGTTTGGGTTGACTAACGCCCCAGCTGCATTTATGGATTTGATGCATCGAGTATTCAAGGAGTATCTAGATCAATTTGTTATCGTCTTCATTGATGATATTTTGATTTACTCAAGGTGCAATGAGGATCATGAACGACATTTGCGGATTGTCTTGCAGACCTTAAGGGAACACTCGCTCTATGCTAAATTTAGTAAGTACGAGTTCTGGTTGAATAAGGTTGCATTTCTTGGTCATGTAGTATCTGAAGAAGGAATCTCTGTGGATCCTTCGAAGATCGAGGCAGTTATGAATTGGCCTAGACCTACAACAGTAACGGAAGTCTGAAGTTTTCTGGGATTAGCAGGTTACTATAGACGCTTTTTAGAGAAGTTCTCATCTATAGCTACTCCGTTAACAAGGTTGACTAAGAAAGATACACGGTTTGAATGGACAGATAAATGCGAAAGGAGTTTTCAGGAACTTAAGCGAAGGTTGACGACTGCACCGATACTGACAATTCTGTCTGGTCCTGGAGGATATGAGATTTATAGTGATGCGTCGTTGAAAGGACTAGGATGCGTCCTAATGCAACATGGGAAAGTAGTGGCATATGCGTCGCGTCAGTTAAGACCTCATGAGATGAACTACCCGACGCACGATTTGGAATTGGCCGCAATTGTTTTTGCGTTAAAGATTTGGAGACATTATTTGTGTGGTGAGAAGTTTCAGATCTATACGGATCACCATAGCTTAAAGTATTTGTTTTCTCAGAAGGAATTAAATATGAGGCAACGTAGGTGGATGGAATTGCTTAAAGATTATGACTGTGATATTCTATATCACCCTGGAAAGGCTAATAGGGTAGCAGATGCCCTTAGTCGAAAGTCGAGCATTGCGCATCTGTTGGTCAAGGGATGGTCTGTACAGGAAAGACTGAGAGATTCAGAGTTTAAGTTGGAAGTTTGCCGATTGTCAAGTTTGATGGCAACTTTAAGAGTCGAACCGGAAATACAAGAGAAGATTAAGGCATTGCAATCCACGGACCCTGATATACAGAAAATCTTGGAAATGGATGTGGACAAGATGAAGTCTGACTTCCAAGTATCTGAAGATGAAACATTGAAGTTCCGAGGACGACTATGTGTACCCAATGACGAGGAACTTAAGGAAAAGATTTTGTCTGAAGCTCACAAGAGTAATTATAGTATTCATCCAGGTAGCACAAAGATGTACCAGAACTTACGTCAACATTATTGGTGGAATGGGATGAAAGTGGACGTGGCTAAGCACGTGGCTAAGTATCTAACGTGTCAGCAAGTGAAGGCGCAGCATTGTAAACCTGGTGGTATGCTTCAACCTTTGGAAATTCCCGAATGGAAGTGGGAACATATTACCATGGATTTTGTCGTGGGCTTACCGAGGAGTCAAAGAGGTCACGATTCGATTTGGGTGATAGTGGACAGATTGACCAAGTCCGCTCATTTCCTACCCGTGCGAAAGGAATTCGCGATGGAAAGATATGCTGATTTGTATATGCGACACGTAGTGCGACTTCATGGAGTGCCTGTGACAATAACGTCAGATAGAGATCCTAAGTTTACTGCGAATTTCTGGAAGAGTCTACAGGATGCCATGGGAACGAAATTGCAGTTTAGTACGGCGTATCATCCACAGACCGATGGACAATCTGAGAGAACGATTTAGATGTTAGAGGATATGCTGCGAGCATGTGTTATTGATTGTAAAGGTGGATGGGAGGAGAAACTGCACTTGGTGGAATTTGCATATAATAATAGCTATTTGCAGAGTATCAGAATTGCACCGTTCGAAGCGCTATATGGTAGAGCGTGTAGGACTCCGATATGCTGGGATGAAGTTGGTGAGAGGAGTATGACAGGACCAGAATTGGTGGAGCAATCAGTTGAGGCTGTTAAGATCATTCGAGAAAGGCTTAAGACGGCCCAGAGTCGCCAGAAAAGCTATGCGGATAAGCGACGAAGGCCTTTGGAATTTCAAGTGGGTGACCATGTCTTTCTCAAAGTGTCACCTATGCGAGGATTATCTCGATTTGGAAAGAAGGGAAAGCTGAGTCCAAGGTACGTAGGTCCATTTGAGATATTAGAAAAGATTGGGACTTTAGCTTATCGTCTTGCCTTGCCGCCAAGCTTATCGCAAGTTCATATTGTGTTTCATGTGTCGATGCTGAGGAAATATGAACCGGACCCGACTCATGTACTGGATCATGAAGTCATCGATGTGGATGATAAGATATCGTATGTGGAAAGGCCAATACGAGTTGAAGATCGAAAGGAGCAAGTCTTGCGGAACAAGACGATTCCACTCGTCAAGGTGATCTGGGAACACCATGGAACGAAAGGCGCTACCTGGGAAAGCGAAGAAGCGATGAGGAGCCAGTACCCCCATTTATTTGAATAGATCTGGGTTATTCCAAATTTCGAGGATGAAATTTTTGTAAGGGGGAAGAATTGTGACATTCTGAATTTCCTGCTGTTGACACTTGATTTTTGACCATTTATTATTGTGATTTTTATTCTTTAAAATTAATTAAAAATATCAAAAAAAAGGTCATAAAATCACAAAATCAACTTTGGAAGCCTTGGCCTAGCCTCGGGGACCAATTTTGAACAAAAAATATTTTTTGGTATTTTATAATATTTTTCGAATTTATTTAATTAGAAAAATACCCAAAACATCAGAAAAATACCATTCGTGGTCAGAAAAATACACAAAAATATTCAATAATTTTGTTTTAATTTCCTCTTCAAATGTGTCACCTTAAATCTTGAAAATTCGGTTCGGGTTACTATGTTTCTTCACAAACATAAACCCGAACCGAGCAAAAAAATTTCTTTTCGAGTCTTTTAATTTTCAATTCTCACTTTTTATAAGCTATGACATTGAATTATAAAGTCTCTAAATGCAATTGGGTCAATTTGCCCTCCAATTTGATCAATTTTAAACAAAAGGGCTTAATTGCATAAAAATCTTTCAATTTAGTCCCCGGTTTCACAATTTTTGAAATTAAATCTCACACGGGCTCACCCATTAAAATTAAACACCTCTACCCTATGGGTTTCATCGTGATGAATCCACTGGTGGCCTTAATTTGGACTAATTCGATCGTTTGGGCACTCAATTTGGCGAAAATCATTTTCGGATCCTAAGGGTAATTTGGGGTTTTCATTAAATTTCAATCAATTGATTCACGAAAATACCCATATTTGATGGAAAACATGCCAAGGAGTCCGATTATGACATCAATTTCATGAAAAGAGGTCGATTTTGGGCTCAATTGGGCGAGGATAATCGAACCGGGCCGGTCGGGTCAGGCCCGACCCGACCCGGTCCGAACCGGGTCTGCAACTGAGTTGCAGACCCGCGCAGGACAAGCACAAAAACAAACAAAATGGAGGAGAGGGGCCGGCCGGCCGAAAGCGAAGGGTGGTGGAACCATGTTGGAGCAAACGGCGGAATGGTGGGTGTTCCACTAGCAAAAGCCGGTCGGCCATGGGAGAAAAAGAGAGAGGCCGAGAGTGAGAAGGGAGTTCGGGCGAACGAGAGCAAGGCGAGCAGAAGAGCATCTCCGGGACCTTCATCAAGGACTCTGACAATCGAGATGGATGATCAGAATCTGCAAAAATCAATGGGAGCAGGTTCCCCCCATTTGCTTTGAGGAGCCAAACCGGGGGCAAACTCTCATGATCCCCCATGAAAGCGCATCAGACCAGGGTCATCGAATCCAGAGATGACAAACAGCAAAACCATGCTTAACTGGGGCAAGTGAATCATTTGTACGCCGGACATTTCTCCTCTGACAAAGTCAATGGACGCAATAACAGAGTCGTCCGCATCAGAATCAAACCCCAAGATACGAATTTGGGTGAACGGTAACCTTGTATCGTTCCAATTTGGTCTTCGAAGATCACATGCCTAACATGAGTTTTTACTCATTTAACAGGAAGTCGTTGGCACCGAAAGCCTCAAAAGAAAAGAACTCGCCAACGAGGAGGCGAATAAAATTATTGACCTTGGGAGTCAGCACTCCAAGAAATGGTCTTTGTTTATAAGATCGAGTGGAGGGTAAAAAGTATCGCTTCCACACTTCATGCTTTGACATGCGTTCCGATAACAATTTCCTTTTTTCTTGAATAAAAGGAACTGTGAAGAGTGGCGCTGGAATGCGTCCAAAATCACAAATGGATCTCCTCTAGGGCAAATCCTTGAGAAGGATTTATCGCCAACCAAACGGAGGGACCAAGGCCACAAGATAGAGGGCTATATTCTACAAGCCGCGCGTCTGTGTTCAAATGGAAACACAAAACAAGAACAAGGCGGTATCGTTCCAATTTGTCTTGAATTTTGGAACGCAAACTGACACCTAATTCCCGTCTTTGACAGGGGCTCGCCATCAAGGCGAAACAGGTTTTCACATCCCATGTATTACCCATTGGAACACATGACCAAGGGTAAGATGTATCGTTCTAATTTTTTGAAAAATTCATGAACGTACAATAACATGTTTCTTCCGCATTTTCAGGGATCTCCAGCCGCGGCGGGTAGGTAAGTATCCCTTTTCCCCAAGTCGTTGAAGATAAAAAAAAGTGTTAGGACTCTTTCAATCATTATGTCTGAAAAGAGGCATCGAATTTTTAAACTCATAGACATCCACAGTTGAAGTTGGGAGGTTGTCTGAACATGAATGAAACATGCATGTGCATCATAAAGCCCCATTGGGAGGAAATTTTTCGGAGAAAACAAAAAGAATTTTTCCAATAAAAGTTGTTCAAACCATTTAAAAGGGTGTTTTCTCAGACGAGAGGCGAAGCCTAATCCAAACATGTCCAACACACACTTGAGAGATGAATGGAGTGGGCAGATAACAAAATCTGGGTCTACGGAAGTAGGGACCATTTGCGGCGATTACATGGGTTGGGACGACGGAGGCATTCGTTTCATATCCCCCAAACACTACAGGTGACCGTTGATAAACCCTTTGAACGACGATTTTCATTCTTAACCTTGTCAAGAACCACCCCTCATCGGGGCAAAATGGAGGTGAGTCCAGCAGCATCAGGAGAAAATGGTTAGAAATTTTCTTGCTCGGACTAACATTAATCTTTGCGTGTTGTTTATATGGTAATCCAAGTGCCAAAGGATGATGAGAAGCATTCATTTCTCTATCCCACACACCAAATCCTTTGCACAGCCAACTTGAGCCTGCAAATTCATTTCAGGAACCCATTGGTAATCATTCCAAGACGGATGCCGCACCACTTCAAAAATGGAAGAGTTCAAGACTCAGGGATTACGAAGAGAATTCCCGGACTGATATTTAAAGCATGTTTAGACTATATGTCTAACATGATCCCATGAAGATGAGAAAAAGTGGGATTTCAAAAAGGAAAATGAGAAAAAATCCCCGGCATCAAGAAAAAGCAAAGTGCCTAGTAAAAGCAAGGCCGATGCTCGTGCAAGTTGTTTAATTGATCCGCAATGAAGCTGGATGGGAAAAGCGGAAATCCCTGAAGGAGCCAAATCCAAAAGGACTGCTCCCCAAATGCTATCAAGCGCAGAACAAAGACATAGAAAGAGTCAGTCTCTGAATGCAACAAGAGACGCTCTTTAAAGAGTTGGTGCACATCGCAAGATAGGTTGCGCGCCTCAAAGGCTAAAGATGCAGAAAAGAAAGGACAGGTGGCAAATCAGCAATGATCACCAATGTCAAACCCGTCACGAATTCTGGGCCAAAAATAAGCCTGTTTCGGTCCCCAATCCTACCAATGTTACAACCCCGAAACAGTCTTCTCTGACTAAGACACTTGGGTTAACATATAGCTTAGCTCGAAGAAGTACGAGCAAGACTATTTCTTTCTCATTTTGCAGGGTTCTTGACTTGTAAACCCGGAGCAGATGGTGAAGACTTTCATTCAATGGCCTCGACTCAAAAGTGAGTCCCCCCCTTTGAAAACCAATATCCAAGCCAAACATTACGGTCCCGTGGAAGACCTCCCGACCGATCAAAATGTATGCGCTGCGAATGAGCCTAAAACTTAGGCACAGGTTAGTAGGGAATTGAGTGCATCCCCTATAAAAACCACTATCTCAAAACAGGTGAAAAGACATCCTCGTCGAGAAATATTCCAATAGATGTTTTGAACAAACTCTTTTTGGAAATTTCAAATTGTTTGATCCAGATTTGCCGCACAAGGAATTTGTGATCACATCTGTGTGTTGCAAGAATGCTTTGGATAACCTCCAGCATCAAAATGCACATTTCACAATTAAAACTTAAGTCATACGGTTTTTGTCAAATGGACAGCCGTGGTCTTCCCAAAGATTACTAACGTTTTCTTGGTGAAGAAAAATCTTTCAAGCTCAAACTTCTGCAGGATTCTTGGAAACCCCGAATCCTAGAAAAATATTTGCTCCATTGAGTGGAGCATACAGGTTTGAATTTTCTGCAGGATACCTGGAGAACCCAGCTCCCAGAATGTCGCCTCAACAGACTAAAGCGAGGCTTTGTCAAAATAAAATCATTCACTGCTTCAAAACTGAATTCCCGATAAATTTCGGGATCTTTCAAAAGAAGGGGTGAGGATGTGACCCCTTTTCAAAAATTTAGGCAGTCTCGTCGGACGTGGAGAACCCTCGTCATGAGACCCCTTTTCAAAATTTAGGCAGTCTCATCGGACGTGGAGAACCCTCGTCATGAGACCCCTTTTCAAAATTTAGGCAGTCTCATCGGACGTGGAGAACCCTCGTCATGAGACCCCTTTTCAAAAATCCAGCAGTCCTAGCTTGACTTGGAGAACCCTCGTCCTAGGATTCCTTTTCAAAAGTATCAAACAGTCTCATCGGACGTGGAGAACCCTCGTCATGAGACCCCTTTTCAAAGCAAAACAAAGGTAGAAACCGCATGAAGGGTCAAATCAAAGGTAGAAACCGCATGAAGGGTTAAAACAATGGTAGAAACCGCCTGAAGGGTCAAATCAAAGGTAGAAACCGCCTGAAGGGTCAAATCAAGGGTAGAAACCGCCTGAAGGGTCAAAACAAGGTAGAAACCGCCTGAAGGGTCAAACCAAAGGTAGCAACCGCCTGAAGGGTCAAACCAAGGTAGAAACCGCCTGAAGGGTCAAACCAAAGTTAGAAACCGCCTGAAGGGTCAAACCAAGGTAGAAACCGCCTGAAGGGTCAAACCAAAGGTAGAAACCGTCTAAAGGATCAACTCAAGGTAGAAACCGCCTAAAGGGTCAACTCAAGGTAGAAACCGCCTAAAGGGTCAACTCAAGGTAGAAACCGCCTAAAGGGTCAAACTCATGGTAGAAACCGCCTAAAGGGTCAAACCAAAGGTAGAAACCGCCTAAAGGATCAATTCAAGGTAGAAACCGCCTAAAGGGTCAACTCAAGGTAGAAACCGCCTAAAGGGTCAAACTCATGGTAGAAACCGTCTAAAGGGTCAAATCATGGTGGAAACCGCCTAAAGGGTCAATTCAAGGTAGAAACCGCCTAAAGGGTCAAACTCAAGGTAGAAACCGCCATAAGGGTCAACACGAGGTAGATACTGCCTTAAGGATCAACACAAAGGTCCGATCCACCATACAGATCAAAATCCTTGGCAAATCCCAAAGTGTGGGATGCGCCTTCCTTAGGTTCTTACCAGTTAGGAATCTCATAATGGTACGACCTACCATACAGGTCAGAGCTAAATCTCCCTAGGATATCCTAAATGATGAGTCCTAGGTATCTTCTTGAAAGTCGTCGCAACCGGCAGCATCTGACAGGTGAGCTTCAGGTAAGCCTCTCTCGCTCCGGCCCATGTTCAAATTGTTAGAGCAAACCGGGGATTAATTTGAGCTTTCATCGAAGGGCCTTAAGGATTCAATGTCGTAACATTTCTTCTCTCATTTTCCCAGTTGAGTCGGTTAGGAATCAGGTGCCACCTTATCTTTGAGAGAAACCTCTAACGAGATTCCTCTCAAAGAGGGGTAGCTGTTGACACCTGATTTTTGACCATTTATTATTGTGATTTTTATTCTTTAAAAATATCAAAAAAGGTCATAAAATCACAAAATCAACTTTGGAAGCCTTGGCCTAGCCTCGGGGATCAATTTTGAACAAAAAATATTTTTTGGTATTTTATAATATTTTTCGAATTTATTTAATTATAAAAATACCCAAAAAATCAGAAAAATACCATTTTTATTCAAAACAATTCACAAAAATATTCAATAATTTTGTTTTAATTTCCTCTTCAAATGTGTCACCTTAAATCTTGAAAATTGGGCTCGGGTTACTATGTTTCTTCACAAACATAAACCCGAACCGAGCAAAAAAATTCCTTTTCGAGTCTTTTAATTTTCAATTCTCACTTTTTATAAGCTATGACATTGAATTATAAAGTCTCTAAATGCAATTGGGTCCATTTGCCCTCCAATTTGATCAATTTTAAACAAAATGGCTTAATTGCATAAAAATCTTTCAATTTAGTCCCCGGTTTCACAATTTTTCAAATTAAATCTCACACGGGCTCACCCATTAAAATTAAACACCTCTACCCTATGGGTTTCATCGTGATGAATCCACTGGTGGCCTTAATTTGGACTAATTCGATCGTTTGGGCACTCAATTTGGCAAAAATCATTTTCGGATCCTAAGGGTAATTTGGGGTTTTCATTACATTTCAATCAATTGATTCACGAAAATACCCACATTTGATGGAAAAGATGCCAAGGAGTCCGATTATGACATCAATTTCATGAAAAGAGGTCGATTTTGGGCTCAATTGGGCGAGGATAATCGAACCGGGCCGGTCGAGACAGGCCCGACCCGACCCGGTCCGAACCGGATCTGCAACTGAGTTGCAGACTCGCGCAGGACAAGCACAAAAACAAAAAAAAAATGGAGGAGAGGGGTCGGCCAGCCGAAAGCGAAGGGTGGTGGAACCATGTTGGAGCAAACGGCGGAATGGTGGGTGTTCCACTAGCAAAAGCCGGTCGGCCATGGGAGAAAAAGAGAGAGGCCGAGAGTGAGAAGGGAGTGCGGACCGAGAGAAAAAAAAGGGAGTTCGGGCGAACGAGAGCAAGGCGAGCGGAAGAGCATCTCCGGGACCTTCATCAACCCTCCCCGATCATCACCGAAAGATTTTTGGGCGTCGCCGAGCCCACGACAGGTCGGTTTTGCTTCCCGACTACATTTTTCTCACCCGCAAAAAAATTGTTTGACAAAATGCCTAAGTGAGCACTGAATTTTAGAGGCTCGGCCGGATCATCCCCGAGCTCTATTCATGCTAAATTCGCCTTCAAGCTTCGTTAGAATCTATCCCAAGCTCGTGTTTGCCTTCATTTTGCATTGAAACACGCCGGGAAGCCATGACCGGAGCTCCCCGAGGTCTATCCGAGCATGGGGCTCGGTCCGGCGCCAACGGCGATCGGCGATCTTCAAATAAACTCAGGTAAGTTCCTTGACCCTCCTTAGATGCCATGTGAACGTCCAGAATCGATTTTAAAGCAAACAAAAATTTCTGCAAATTGGTCGCCGGAGCCGGTTCGGCCGTCGGGTTTTTGAGCTGGTTTCTAACCCTATTTTTGCCATGAAATGCTTCCATTTGATCCTGGGTTCGTTGTAGATTGGTTTAGCAAGAAAATCGCGAGTCGAAACCGCCGTTTTTACGTCGGTTTCGTTCCTCCGGCGACTTTGGCCGGAAAAAGCACTATTCATCGTCTTCTCCGGCGAAGTCGCCGGCGGTCAACGGTCAAATGCCAAACGTCAACGGTCAAAGCTGACGTGGCGTGCCACGTAGGCAGCCACGTCAGCGCTGGCGGGCCCGGGCCGAATAAATCAAAACCCAGATCGGACGGGCGTGGCTTCGCCACGTGTCGCGATCTGGGAATTTTGGAAAATAAAAAAATGATTTCAGATTAATAAATGATTTTCGAATAATAAAATAAAAAACGATCCGACGGCTGAGGATGCGCCAAGTGGTGCCCTGGGGATCGTCCGATCCATCTCAAGATCGGACGCACCACGAAAGGCCACGTGGCGCATTCTGGACCATCCGATCAGTGGGTTTTCGGATAATTAAATAAAATGTATAAAAAAATCGAAAAATTGATAAAAAAAAATAGAAAAATCTTAAAAAATGAAAACGGTTTTGCACCGGTTCTGACCCGTAGAGTCGGGCCGGGCGCCCGCGAGGCGCGGGCCGGGTCTGACCCGGCCCGGAAAATAATTTTAAAATATTAAAAAAATTTCAGAAAATAATAAAAAATAAAAAAAAATTGAAAAATCAATAAAAAATAGAAAATCATAAAAAAATTCAAAACAATTCGGAAAATTCAGAAAAATTCTAAAAAATTCCAGAAAATAGGAAATGGCCATATTCAACTGGCCACAACCTGTTTCGGGTCTTTCGGCCCTCGGTCTTTTCAAAAATGACGGTTTTGCCCTTCCGGCAAACCGTCTTCCAAAAAAATTCTAAAAATTCTAGAAAAATCCCAAAAAATAGGAAATGGCCACAATCAACTGGCCAAGGCTCATCTCGGGTGTTTTGAACCCGATCCTTCTTAAAAATGACGATTTCACCCTTTGGGCGAATCGTCTCCCAAAAATTGAAGAAAAATCAAGAAATTCCAAAAAAATTCTCAAGAATGGGAAATGGCTACAATCAACTAGCCATGGAATATTTTGGGTAATTCGGTATCCAAATCTTTCAAAAATTGACGATTTTGCCCTTCGGGCTAAATCGCCTCCAAATCCTCCCATTTTACCCCGGTCCGAAATCACACCTTCCCTAAGCCCTTATGGCTATGCTAGGAAGCCATTGATTTGAATTGATGTGCATCGGTGTGATTTATTTATGAACTTGATTGCGCTTTCATTAAAATTGATTGTGATTGATAGGAATAGTATTCCAATCTGCATGAAACCTTGAATCAAACCTACCTCACCCAAACTTGCGCCTGCATGAAATCTTAATTAGGAAAATCACTCGCGTTAGGTACCGAAAGGGCGTTGGTAATGACACCGACGTAACCAAGTCCCCGAACCCAAAATCTCTGGTTCCGCAGAACTGATCGACCTCTCCCAATCGGTCAGTAAGGTTTCCGGTCTACCCTCCAAGAAAGACCGGTGGCGACTCCAAATGCATGCACAAGTTGCACATGCCACCACGACCACACTGAAGGTCGAAAGCGATCGACTCTTATCGTCGAATCCCTCAAAAGACACTCCCGCCGCGATTTGGTATGGGCCTGGGAGGGCCCGCGCCGATCTAAGCCCCTCGATCCACATTTCAGAGTGGGGCCCGCGATCGGTAATCCATTAGTCGCGTCCGCCATCGGACGGGTCGCGACACCTGCCATTTTGAGGCTGTTGAATGTGAATGTACCTTACGATGTATTTCAGTTTTGTCTCGCTCAGATCTGATCAATCTTGAGTAAACTGACCAAAAGGGAAAGGCTAACGCATAACAAGGTACGTGGACCTAGGAAACTCGAAAAAAGAAGTGACGCTTTGACCATAAGGATTGTCGAGGGAACATTTAGAGCCAATGAGGCCGATCAGATAAAGATTAAGGAATACAATGCTAGCGTTATACGATTGGATCGCGGGTGAAGCCGCTTAACCAATGTATAATTTGCAAATTTTCCTAAATCGAACTATGACGATCGAAGCCGTCGGAACTAGCGATGAACCCTCGTAATTACATGACAACCAAAGCTATCATAACTTGAGTTATCCTCAGTGTGATGAGAATCACAGAGTCGATACGCGTAGTGTTTGCAAAAGCCGCCCGTTAGTTCGAGGCTAACTGGAATTTCGATCGGCGGACGAATGATCATGAAATGGAAGCTCAAAATTGGCAATTGGAAATAGAGAATTCCAATTCTGAGTAGGAATTTGACAACGTCTCGCCAAATTGGTAATTTCGAATTGGAAAAGTGAAGTTTGGATTGAAAGTGCGAAAAGACCGTTTTGCCCCTAGACCATTTGCCCATGCCTTAAGACTTCATGAAGGACGAAATGGACAATTCCCCTCCCTATCTATGGCTGCCGAAAATCCACATGTGTGTGGTCAAAGAGAGTCAAAGCCTTGGTTGCATTATTGGAGGAGTGCCACATGTCAACCATTGGAGGCCTTAAGCATTTATTAACCATCTAATCCCATCTTATCAATTTGAAGCTCTATTATTGGTGTGAGACAAATAAATTGAAGACTCCATCTGCTGTGCAAGCCTCCTCCACACGTTCACCTCATTTCCCCTTCATTTTGCTCTCAACAGAAAACTGCCAGAAAAGTCAGGTTTCTGCCTTCCCGTTCGGTCCGTACGAGCGGTTCTTCCCGGAGTCTTTTGGTCGAGTCCTCTTACTAAAGCTTAGATCTATGTGTCCTTAACAATTTCCCGTTTGTTTAATGATTTTTGGAGGTCTGGTTGATTTATGGAGATTTTTGGAAAAAAGGCGGACGGATTCTGAGCTAGCTGAGGAGAAGTGTTGGTTCTAGCTCTTAGAAATTCCAAATGACCTCAAATCTTTTAGGAGAGCTTCATAACATCTAGTACTATATTCAGATGGTTTATGGCTACAAATATATGGTTTTAGAATGAGATTTCATGGCTGATTTGAGGTGGTCTTTACCGAACAGATTCTGCCTCCTCCGACCGGTAGAGGAGCCGTGAGCTTTTGAGGTCCGCCGAGGTGTCACCTTGCCCCGAAACTTGTTGGTAAGACACCCTAAGACATGATATTACATGTTAGCAAAGGATAAATGAGTTATATTGGAGTTTTGATGGTCGGTTTATATGGAAACTTGTGGAACAGAATCTGCCCGGCACTGAACAGTGTAGGATTCGAAGTTTGTTGCGGTTCTTGGAGGAGTTTATTGGCTTATTTAGCTTGGTAAGTTGATTCTAAGCATTTGTTAGGATGTTGGGTTACTAAAGGGTGGATCTTTGGTGAAATTGAAAGGATTTTAAAGGTGGTTTTGGTGAGAAAAACGTGAGAGACCCGAGAGGTGTCCAAATCCCGTTTTCTGCGCACACCGATTTTAAAACGGCCCGTTCTAATTCATCCGATGTCCAAATTGAGCACCGTTTTCGCCCACACGACCACAAGATCTTGAAGTTTAGTACCATGAAATTCGTTTTCCCAAAAAGTCAGTAGCAATATTTCAGTTTTCATGAGAATGAACCTGGTCATGGTGGGTAGTCATGTGGATTGAGGTCATTGATGACTTTTCTTGATTGAATGTTCCTTAAACATGCCTAGGGAGTGTCTAGTTGATGCTGTGATTGTTTGATGATGAAATGCTATGTGAGAAAATGGGCATGTGATGATTAATTGGGATTCAATCCAGGGCTTTAATGCTCAGTGTCGCAATTGGTGTCGGATGATGCATGGTGTAACGATATGCATGTGTATGATGGCCGGATGGCTTGTTTTAAATGGTGAACCTGATGTGCTTAAATGCGTGCCTTGAGTGGCGATGGCATGACTTTGCTTGTGATTGTGAAATTGAGATTAATGAAAAGGTTCACAATGATGTTTTATGGCCAATGCATTGAGCCGGGGATGGAGTTACTCCCATTGACCTGACGAGGTCGTGCGGCTAGAGAGTCCTACCTTGACCGAATCATCTCGAAGGCTGTAAGAATCGAGAGTCGGGTAGTGACCGAATCATCTCTAGGTCCGGACGCGAGAGTCCTATAGTCGATCGAATCATCTCGATGGCGCGGAGTGTCGAGAGTCGCTATAGAGACCGAATCATCTCGCAGCGAGAGTCATGATGACCGAATCATCTCGATAAGACGTCGAGAGTCATATGATTGACCGAATCATCTCGCGGCCCAAGTGGGGCGGCCCTTGATGGGCGTAAAGAAGATAAAAGACTGAAACATGATTCTTGATATGTTTCCGAGTCTGTATGCTTGAATTGGCTGGAATTCCTGGGATGCCTAGAGTGCATGGAATGTTTATTATGCATGTATGGCTTGAGAAACTCATATTGAAAAGTGAAAAGTATGAAAGAAATGAAACTGGTGCCTGATATGCCTGAGTTGCTTTATTATGCCAATTGCTTGAGTATCATGTGTGAAAATCATTTTATCCAAAACTTGCATATTTTCAAACGTACCTGGCGGTACCAATAGTCTAGCTTAGGGTTAGGGTTTACTTACTGAGATTATTATCTCACCCCGTCGTGGGACCAACATTTCAGACCTAAAGCCTTGAAGGAAGCCTCGGAGATGATGAAGAAGGGAAGGGAGAAGATGAAGACGTGTCTGTCTAGTTTGTGGATTTCTTTTTGAAGTTCTTCTTTTGTGGTCCCATAGTGCCTTCCTCTTAGCCCTTCTGTCTTTTGATGTACTAGATCTTTTAACTGGGAGACGATGTGTGTTGTTTTTAAATCCTATGTCGCATTATGTCTTTTTCTTTTATGTCCGGGGTTTTGTTTCGCTCCCGCATGCGTTTTTCATATCGCGCTCCACGAGTAAAGCCGTAGGATCCTGGGTTGTCTTATTAAGATTGACGGCTGTATGGGATGTTGGCGTGCCCGCCGGGGTCGGGGCGTGACAGATCTGGACGGTGTTCAACTTGAGGTGGAGTTACAACCAGAAACTCTTGAGGTAGCGGATACGAGCATGGTAATCGACACAGATGGTGCTTGTAGCGATGTAGAGCTTGAAGAGCCGATAGTTGCTGTAACTTCTGATATTGACAACGTACCTATTCAATCTCCAGACAGATATGGATGCAATAGTGGTTTTGCTTTATTTGTAATTAATGAGCATGTTTCAAAAAATCCTTGTGGAGCAGTTAAAGGTGCATGTTCAGTTGGTGTTTTGATGAGGTCCACAGTTGTGGCGAAGTTCAAGCGCGGCTTGAATTTAGAAGATGTTTGTGGCTGTTGAGCCCATTGGGGCTGTTGGGAGAGTAACGGATGATGTTTGGATTATCAGCGAAGTAATTGTGTAATGGCTCCAACGTCGAGCCAAGGTGAAGATTGTTAGAAATATGTCTCGAGTTTGAGCCCGGAGCGAAAGTATGAATTTCGAAAATAGATATATCTTGATCTTGAAATTAAAGATAAGATTTGTTTTGAATATCACAAAAATATATCCTCGGTGGAAATCATATTTCCCATTCGAAATAATTCAAATCTCGCCAAGAAAGTGGGATCGGCAGGAAATAATAAAATAAAGGGGAAAGTCAACATGGATGTTTATGTTGACCGAATATTACATGAAGTTTTCTTTCTGGTTTCACGTGGTCCAAGATTTGACATATATGTGTGTATATATATATGCTCGTGGTTGGAGGACGAGGTTTCGCAGCAGAGAATTCTTCGTGAGTTGTGCACCATTGTTGATCAGAGTTTGAAGCACCGATTATCTGAGTGCTTGAAGCGGTCGTTTGATGAATACGTGCATAATTTGGAGCACCGATAGTCGAGCGCTTGGTTGGGTTTTTTCTTCGTTGATTTTGTTCGCGGAATTACATCAAGAATTCAAGTGTGTAAGCCGATTAAACCTTGAGGTTAGATTTGTGTTTAATTCCTTTGCGAATTCCTTTGCGAGATTGAGAGATTATTTCTTTAGGAATTTGTGGCTAAACACTGTGTACATTCTTGGATGTAATTAGGCTTGGGAAGCACTGAGAGTGTTTCCCGAACTCGAGTGTGGTTGTAATATCCGTGTATCGCTTGATCTATAGTGAAATTTGTTACTGCTCTTCCCGTGGACGTAGGTCTCTACGACCGAACTACATACATCTGGTGTCTGATTTTCTTTACTCGTTCTGTCTATTTATTTGGTCGATCGTTTGTTCCGCACAGCATACTTCTTGAAAATTTTAAGTCCTATCACAAGTTTTCAAGATCCCTTGTCAACTCAACATTTGTTATGCGCTTTGTCAACTTCCTTCTTGTACAAGATTTATTGAGCAACATTGCTCCACTCTAGAACTCTCTCTTAAGTTAGTTAAATGTAATGTAGTCATAATTAATATAATCGTTTGTTTAGTATATATAAATATAATCTTATTTATTTTACTTCAATTTATAAATTTATAATGAACGACCATCGACTATGGCTCACCGGTCGACGCTTAAAACGATGATAATGGTGGGCGCGGCACTCCGCCGTGCGCTGATGAGGTGGCGGTCGTCCGCCTGCTCCTTGCTGTGCTTGCTCACAATATGTCTATTATTGACTTTAGTGGCAAAAGAAATGATGGTGGAATCCTCCTATTTGTTAAGACACTATTATAATTTTTGGGAAATATGAGATGGTTATGTTGTCGATAAAACCTTCCCAATGAACATTTTGATTTTGAGAAAACTATCTTTGTTCAGATAGAATCTGTATAATATTTCTAATGTGTTATTGCAGAGTGAACAAAGTGAACAGAAGCTTATATTGATCCATCTCTGACATTCAGACTCAAGTTGAAGTAGTCATATATTTACTTCTGAAGTTATTCAGATGGAGTATGTTATTGCATCTGAAGCTTTATATGACATGTTAGAAGAACTTCATCAAGGCTCAGTGTCACAGTTCATATGATCTGTTCAGATTCAGTTGGTCTCTACTTCTGAATACTGTTCAGATTTTGCAATATGTATCAGACAGATTCTGATGACCCACATTTGGTAGGTTTTTTATAATGACGTTTTTGTTTATGGAAGTTTGTAATATCTGATTGACAAGATTTTCTTCTTCAATCATATCAAGGGAAAATCTATGACTGGATATTACCTTCCAATAATAAGTTTTGTGGTTTATCTGAATTAACTCTATTTTTGAAAATTGAAGATTTAGTTGTATGGGCAACTGAATCTGAAGTGTTCAGACTCTACTCTGGTGGCTACCATATCTTCTCCATATACAGTCTTCCTTAATCACGATTGATGACGTTCAATCAAAGATTAAAGAGCGATCCTTTGAAGGCCTATCCAACGGCTAGTTTGGAAGCAAATGAGTATAAAAGAAGAACCATGTGACCAGCAGAGCAGTCGAGAACATACATTTTCAAAGTTCCTAAGTTGTTCAGATTCACATACTTGTTTGAGAAAGTTCTTAAGTTCTTTGTGAGGTGTTGTAAGAGCGAATGAGAGTATCATCTCTTGTAATCTCATCTTGATTCATTCTAGTGCAATCCAGCCAATCGACTATCATCGTAAAAGAGTGGACTTAGGTCTAACAAGCCGAACCACTATGAACTCAACGTGCAATTTTCTCATCTCTCAACTCATTCTATTACATTTAGATCATTAACACGTTGCTTCAATGTTCTCGTTCTGATTGTGACTTGAAACTGTTTAATTTCGCACTTATTTTCACTTTGGCACAGAAACACTTATTGTAACGCCCTGTACCCTTCTCGGGCTCGCTAACATCCCACCACGGCCGTTTTCATTGAGTAGTTCTCAAGATCAACGGCGAACGACTTAAGCGCAATACCAAATGTACATGCGGAAGCGACGAACAATCTCCTTTACAAAAATTTTCTTTCCGAACACAATGACTCAGGATGAAAAAGAGAGATTTAAAACTTACCTCATACATTCCTTAAAAGCGTCAGTACACAATAGGGTTACAGCTTGCCATTTCTCAAAATACAACTTCCTTTAATAAAACAATGGTAGATGAAGTTTAACCCTACAGAGCTATATAGGCGTGTACAACCCAAAATAAGAAAGCAGCTCCCTAAGACATAAAAAGAAATATAGTCAAGTAAGGTTAACGGTTCATCTACTTCAAAAGGGTATCTTCAAAAGTCAGTCCATAGTATTCAAGGGACCTCGTCATTCGGGACCTGAAAATGTTGTCCCACAACGGAGTGAGAATAAATCTCAGCAAGTCATTCCTAACCCTAAACTAGGCCATTAGTACCTCCTAACACCTGTAATTAAACAATTCTAATAGAAAGTATAATCATGGCATTTAAGACGATAAATAGAAGTACAACAAATAGACACTCAATTCAATCCAATTCAAGATGCGATTTCACGATTTAAGCTAAGCTTCGTACTTTAGGCATTTAAACAATCAACTACTCGAATAAGGCATTCCATCAATAACTCGATTCTAGCTATTCAGCCCTCGCCGTAGCGCCCGGGACATAGCTTAATAATCACATTGTATTAGGCAGTACCTTCGTCGTAACGCCCAGGTCTAATAAATTCATCTGCCCGGACCCCCCGTAAGAATGGCTCTTAGGTCATACTTGCATTTGGTAAACGCCCTCGTCGTAACGCCCAGGCTATTATATGTTTACCAGGACCCCCCGTAAAAACGGCTCTCGGGTCATGCTTTAACCTTAATAGGTTAATATGTGATTTAGTACTTATACATCTCATTCCAACGGCCAATTGCACTCAAGATCACTCAGTCAAGCAATTAACCATCAAGGCACATAGCCACGATCATAGGTCATCCATGAGCATTCGATTTTTTTACACTTCCCATTCAAACTCCGGTTTAGTCTATTAAACCACTTCACTTGCTCAAATTAAGTTAAAATGACTTCAATACATGCTCAAGACCCTAAGATCATTCATGACCATAATAGGACTTCATCATTAAATTCAATTTCGCCATTTTTAATCCAAGAAACGACCAAGTGCGGTTCATTCATTTCATGGCAGGTTCGGTTTTTCCATGACCAGGCTTACTCTCAGAAAAACTGACATAAATCTATTTACCTTTTTATCAATCTAACTTTATAACCTCGTTCCTCATTATCTTACGGTCGCGTGGGCAAAAATGGAGCTCAATTTGGACTCCGGACGACTTAGAACGACCCATTTCATTTTCGACGCGCGCTGAAAACGAGATTATACGGGCTCTCAGGTATTAACGTTTTTCTCACAAACACAGCCTTTAAACTCTACCAATCCAACCATAAAACATCTATTAGTAACCTAACATCCTAATAAAGGGTTAGGGATAACTTACCGAAGGGTTGAGCAAGCAAAACTCCTCCGACAAGGGCTGCAAGTCCACAGCCAATTCTGAACAGCAGGGTCTCGGTTTCTAATCCATGAAACCAACTCGCCCTTAGCCATTATAATCTACTAAAACTCAACCTTAACCTCATAAACATGTTTCTAAACATCCTAACTAGGCTTAAGAGGTGTCTTACTAAAAGAACAAGGCGAAACAAGCTCCAAAACTAGCTCGGGAGCTCCTCGGGTCAGGCTGGTTAGAACAACGACCACTTCGGCTTCCGGTGGCTCTACGGATCAATGGGGACGGTGAGATAGTGGTCTGAGGTGGTGAGGGCGATGGCAAGAGAGTGTGGGATATGGTGGTGGTCGGCGCGGTGGCTCGCGGCCTCCGATGGCCGGCGACGATGAGAGCGAGCGAGATGGAGATTGGAAGAGAATGAGAGAAATGAGAGAGTGATGGAGGAAGGTGGTCGACCGAATGGGAGGGGGAGAGAAAGAGTGAGAAATGTTCTTAAATCTCAAATGCAAGAAGCAAAAATTTGAGTGGGGTGGTTGATGGGGAAGGTACAAGGAATAATGGCATAGAATGACATTGTGTAAGAGGGTAGTTCATGGGATTTTGGTCTTGTCATGCATGTCTCTTCCAAATCAAATAATTCAAGGGGCCAAATGACCAAATGGTCCTTCAAGATTCGGTCAAGAAGGGAGGATGGCAATTGTCCAAATTGCCCTTGCTCATTTCTAAAGAAAAGGGCATTTATCTAAGGGTAAAAGGGTAATTCCTTAACCGTCGATTCGAAATTCACTTTTCTAAATGATAAGGACGAATTCTAATCCTAACGGTCCCCGATGAGGCGACGTCCAAATTATTCCCGTTGGAATCCTTGAATATCCGGCCTTTAATCTCGAAGTCCAATTTATGGCTAAATTCAGTCGTTTTTCATTCCGGCGTATCTCAGACTAACGGGCGGCTCTTAGGAGTTATGCGTGTCGACCCGCGACTAATGTCGCGTTTAAGAGTTACTCGTGCCACGGCGACTTTGGTTGTCATGTAATTGCGAGGGTTAATTACTAGTCCTAAAGGTTACGACAGTTAGGAATTGGTTTAGGTTAATTCGCAAATCATACTATGGTTATCCGGAATCACCCGTGGACCAATTGCATGACACTAGCAAATTGTTCTGAAACCATTCTTAGATCGTCCTTTAGCGGTCCAAAATGTTCCATCGGCAATCCTTATGGTCAAAGTACCGACTCGTGGTTGAGCTCTTTAGTCTACATACTTAAATCCTAGTTAGCCTTTCCTGTTTGGTTAGTCGACTCAAGAGAGGTCAATTCTGAGCGAGATTTACTGAAATATATCGATAGGCATTCATTCATTCAAAAGCTTCGAGATAGGGTCGGAATTCAAAATGTCACAACTCTTCCCCCTTACAAAAATTTCGTCCTCGAAATTTACATTACAACCATCTACTCAAACAACTGGGGGTACTGACGCCTCATCGCTTCCACGTTTTCCCAGGTGGCTCCTTCAGTTCCATGGTGCTCCCAAATCACCTTAACTAACGGAATCGTCTTGTTCCTTAAGACTTGTTCCTTTCCGTCCTCAATCCTAATTGGCTTTTCCACGTACGTCACTCGGTCGTCCACTTCTATCACTTCATGATCCAGTACGTGAGTCGCGTCCGGTTCATACTTCTTCAGCATTGACACATGGAATACATTGTGGACCTACGATAAGCTTGGCGGCAAGGCGAGTCGATAGGCCAGAGTTCTAATCCGTTCTAAAATTTCAAAAGGGCCTACGTACCTCAGACTCAGCTTTCCCTTCTTTCCGAACTGAGATAGTCCTCGCATTGGCGATACTTTCAAGAAAACATGGTCTCCCACTTGAAATTCCAAAGGCCTGCGCCGCCTGTCGGCATAACTTTTCTGGCGACTCTGCGCGGTTTTCAATCTTTCCCTTATGACTTTTACTACCTCCACTAACTGTTCTACTAACTCTGGGCTTGTTATGCTTCTTTCACCAACCTCATCCCAACATACCGGAGTTCTGCAAGCTCTACCATACAATGCCTCGAACGGTGCCATTCTGATACTCTGCTGGTAACTGTTATTATAGGCGAACTCTACTAGGTGTAGCTGATCTTCCCAACCTCCTTTGAAATCTATCACACATGCTCTTAGCATATCCTCAAGAGTCTGAATCGTCCTTTCAGACTGTCCATCCGTCTGAGGGTGATAGGCCGTACTACACTGCAATTTCGTCCCCAAAGCGTCTTGTAGGCTTTTCCAAAATGAAGCAATGAACTTGGGGTCTCTATCTGAGGTGATTGTCACAGGGACTCCATGAAGATGAACTATGTATCGCATGTACAATTCTGCGTACCTATCCATGGCGAAGTCCTTTCTTACTGCCAAGAAATGCGCGGACTTAGTCAGTCTATCCTCTATTACCCATATCGAGTCATGTCCTCTCTGGCTTCTCGGTAAACCCATTACGAAGTCCATGGTAATGTGTTCCCATTTCCACTCGGGAATCTCTAAAGGATGTAACATTCCACCAGGCTTACAATGCTAGGCCTTAACTTGTTGGCATGTCAAACACTTCGCCACATGTTTGGCTACGTCCACTTTTAATCCGTTCCACGAGTAGTGCTGACGCAAATTCTAATACATCTTTGTGCTACCCGGATGAATGCTGTAGTTGCTCCTATGAGCTTATGATAAGATCTTTTCCCTCAGCTCCTCGTCATTGGGTACGCACAGGCGTCCACGAAACTTCAGAATTCCATCTTCTGATACTTGAAAGTCGGGTTTCCTTTTCGCGGCATCCATTTCTAGAATCTTTTGGATGTCGGGGTCCGTAGACTGTGAGGTCTTCACCTTTTCCTGAATTTCTGGTTCGACTCTTAATGTAGCTAGTAAACTAGACAGTTGGCAAATTTCAAACTTAAACTATGAATCTCTTATCCTTCCAATAGAGTCCATTCTTTAACCATCAAGTGCGCGATGCTTGATTTCCGACTAAGTGCATCCGCAACCTTATTTGCCTTCCCGGGGTGGTATAGGATATCACAATCATAATCCTTGAGCAACTCCATCCATCGACGTTGCCTCATGTTCAATTCCTTTTTGAGAAAACAAGTACTTCAAACTCTCATGATCCGTATAAATCTGAAACCTTTCTCCACACAGATAATGCCTCCAAATTTTCAATGCGAAGATGATAGCTGCCAATTCCAAATCGTGCGTCGGGTAGTTCATCTCGTGAGGTCTTAATTGTCGCGATGCGTAAGCAACAACTCTTCCATGCTGCATTAGAACGCATCCTAGTGATGTATCTAGCAATATCTCCTAGAGGGGGGTGAATAGGAGATTCTGAACAAAATTGAAATTTCTTACGGAATGAATAAAGTTCAGTGTACGATTAGGAACAAGAACCGTATAACAGTGTGCAGAAAATCTAAACGCAAGGGTAAGTGTGACATTCCGAATTCCAGCCCCTCTCGAGGTATGGAATGGAAGGATATCGATCGGTGTGTTTCAGTGGTATCTCGCTCGAAGTAGGCTACTCTCGAGTTAACTGACCGAAAGGGAAAGACTAACACAAGGTCGGGTACGTGCACCTGAGGATTTTAAATAAGAAATGGCGCTTTGACCATAAGGATTGTCGATGGAATATTTTGGGCCAGCAGATATCGATCTAGGAACGATCATGGAATGCCTTGCTAGCGTTGTACGTTGGGACGCGGGTGATTCCGCTTAACCAATGTGTAATTTGCGAGAATTTCCTAAATCGGATTCCGATGATCAGGACCGCAGGAACTAGTGATAAACCCTCGTAATTACATGACAACCAAAGTCGCCACGGCTTAAGAAAAATCCCAAGGTCAATACGCGTAGCACCTGCAAGAGTCGCCCCTCAGTTTGAGATAAACTGGAATTACAGTCGACGAGAGTTCGACATGAAATTAGACCTCGAGATTGGATATTGGACAATGAGGAATTCCAATATTTGAATTGATATGGACGTCGCCTCATCGAGGGTGGTTTACACTGGAAAAATGAACTTTCGGACGAAAAGTGCCAAATGACCATTTTGTCCCTCGACCTTTGGTCTTGCCTTAAGAAATTCAGAAGGTCATTTTGGTCATTTCCCCTCTTCCATATGCTGCCGAAAAGGATAAGATTAAGTGGTCAGAGAAGGTCAAAGTCAAGGAAGCAACCAATGGGAGGTTGCCATGTGTCATCTTTTGATTGGACCAAGCATTAAATGGCATTAATTGTGATCTTGACAAAATGGCACCAATTATTTGATGGACAACCTCCGTATCTTCAGCTGGTCGACCACCCTCACTCCTCCTTGCCAATTCCTTCATTTTCCTCTTCATCTTCACCAAACAGAAAACTGCCCAGAAAAAAAAACAGTTTCTGACCCTTCTTTTCGGTGCAGTCTAGCGGCTCTTCCTGGTGTCTTTTGGTCGAGCCCCTTTACCACAGGTTAGTTCAAGATGTTCTTGACATTTTACCGTTGGTTTCATGATTTTTGGAGGTCTGGTTGATTTATGGTGATTTTTGGAAGAAAATCGGACGGATTCTGAGCTAGCTGAGGAGAAGTGTTGGTTCTAGCTCTTAGAAATTCCAAATGACCTCAAATTTTTTAGGTGAGCTTCATAACATCTAGTACTATGTTCAGATGGTTTATGGCTGCAAATAGATGGTTTTAGAATGAATTTTATGGCTGATTATGGGTCGTACAAAAATGGACAGATTCTGACTTTGAAGAGATCGGGCTGTTTCGACGTCTTTGGAGTATCAATCCGCTTCAAATCTCACGGTGAGCTTCCTAAACCCATAAAGGAAGGTCTTATAAAGTTGATTATTGAAGGATTGAGGATTAGAATTGATTCATGGCTCGATTGAGCGGTGGGAACACAAAACCGGTTCTGTTTTGGATGATGTTCTTAGTGTACCGATTCTGTTGGGGGCTGATATAAGAGTGTTTTGACTTCAAATTGACTCATGGGACTATCTGTAATGTTGATTAAGGTGTTAGTGGAAAGTATATGAAGTGGCTTGGGATTTAGAAGTGATTTAAGGGCTATTAGGAGCACGAAACACCAAGTTATATTCTGCTATGCATTTTACTGTTTAAACAGAATATATTATGGGTTTGTGGAAGTATTGTGGTGTATTCGATCATTTGATGAGGCATCTTGAGTTGCCATTTGATTAATGATTGAGGGATTGGTATCAAGGAATTGAGAATTGAGTGGATTTTGACTCGACATTGATGAATTTCCTAGGACGGTACGAGAACCTTGGGTTGCCGAACATTTGTGGGGTTGATGAGGATTGATCGAAGTGGATTTTTGCTAATTGCTTGAGGTAAGTTATGCCTAAACCTTTATTAGGAGGTTAGGTTACTAAAGGACAGAGTTTTGAGTTGGATTGAATGATTTCATGGCCTGGATTTTTTGAGAGGCACGAGGGAGTCCAAATCTGTCTGGTTTTGTGAGTTAGCATTCCTTGGCATGTTTGATTGAAAATCAATTGTTTGGAGAGCCCTAATTGACCATGAACGTGTGTTTTAGTGACTATTTGAGCTTGTGAGATGAGAAGTCGAAAGTTTTGATTGAAAGGAAAGACAAGATTGAAAGTGCCGCAAAATGTGATTTTGAGTCAAGCTTTGAAACTATGAATTGGCCGTATTTGTTGAATTGCCTGAGGCTTACTTGAATTTATATGTGCTTGACTGAGAAATTTATGGCTTGAAACGTGTTTTGTCCAGTGAGGGACGTTTGAAATGAATGCCTCGAGTAGGCGATGAACTGCTTGATTTCATGAGTTGTTTTTGAATGATGAATTTTGAGGCATGAATTGTTTTCTTGAAATGAAAAAGCTGAGGCTTTCTATGACTGAAATTTTTATGAATAAATGGCGTGTGGGATCGCCGAGGAAATTATGTGGGCACTGGCGTGTGGGATCGCCAATGGCATGTGGGATCGCCGGGAAAAATTATAAGTGCACGGGCGTGTGGGATCTCCAATGGCGTGTGGGATCGCCGAGAATTTGTAATTTGGCCAATGTGTTGGGAGGGAGTTACTCCCATTGGACCTGACGAGGTCGTGCGGCTAGAGAGTCCCATACTGACACGATTCATCTCGATTGATAATGGGCGTCGAGAGTCGTATGGTGACCGAATCATCTCTAGGTCCGGACGCGAGAGTCTCATATGTACCGACGGGTCATATGGAGACCGAATCATCTCGCAGCGAGAGTCATGATGACCGAATCATCTCGATAAGACGTCGAGAGTCATATGATTGACTGAATCATCTCGCGGCCCAAGGAGGGCGGCCCTTGATGGGCGTAAAGAAGATAAAAGACTGAAACATGGTTCTTGATATGTTTTGGCCCAAGATGGGCGGATATGGAAAGACTTGTTTTATGAGAAATTCAAAGAATGTGTTTTGAGAAATCGAAAATGCCTCATGTTTGAAAATTTGCCTCATGTTTGAAATTGGTCCAGAGAGGGGCGTGAAAGAAAAGAACGTATTTTGTGAATATTTCAATGAATGATTCTTTTGAGAAAGAAGTGAAAATTTCCTCTTGTTTTTTAGGTGGCGTCTTGCGTTTGTTTCTGATTGAAAACTCAGCCATTGTACGAAGCTCAATTTTACTCATGGAGTCCTTTGTCACTAGGTCAAGTCTTTTGTTTTTAAAAGTACTAAATGCCATGTTTTGGAAAGTACCCCGTTTTGCCATGCCAAAGTTTTTAATACCAAAATACCATGTTTTCCAAAAGTGTGTGGAGGTACTGGCAGCCTAGTTTAGGGTTAGGTTTAGCTTACTGAGATTTATATCTCACCCCGTCGTGGGACAATATTTTCAGGTCCCAAACGAAGGAAACCAGTGCTCGCCATGGATTGGCATTCGATGAAGTCATTGGAGGCAATTTGAGATTAATCTGATTAAAACCTTAGGGATTGAATATGTTCTTTGGAGTTAGAATTGTACCTGACTTTGATATTAATCAGAAGAATACCCTTTTGTCTCAAGCCATCTTGTATTGTTTTGTCGTATGGTGGTGTTTCACGTTTCTGCATGCATCTCATTTAGAAGCCTTGAGTTCGTTGTTGGCCATTGGATCCTGGGTAATGTCTTGAAGAGAAGAACGGCCTGGCGGGATGTTCGCGTGCTCGCCGGGTTCGGGGCGTGACATCCCCGTTTGAGTGGTATCAGAGCAAGGTCAGCTCGATCCAATGTGATTGAGGTTTGGAGTGATAAGAAGTGATGACTTGAGGACAATTAGATAGTTAGACCCTAAGCATTAAGTATTGATTACTGAATCATGGGGATTATAGGCTTGAACTTGTGTTGCACTTTAATGGTTATAGTATCGATCTCGGTTGATGAATTTGAGTGGTGATATGATTGAGGTTCATAAGGGAGTAAGCAGAAATTGAGGAGCTATAAACATGATTTTGAGGTTGCAATTGCATTTGAGGTTAATAGATGATTGCCTATGAGCAAAGGGTCGATTTGATTTTATGATCATGATTGTGACTTTGAGGTACATGGTTGATCCTAGGCACTTGATCTGTGACATGAATGGTCCTTTGCGGTAATAGAAATCTTCTACTACTAAGAGTTGATTCGAGAGCAAATGTGATATGGAGAGTGTTGAGGATGATCATTCGTTGCATACATTTATGGCATTAAAATGACAGTTGAGGAAGGTGAATGCATGAGCTTATCATTATTGGACTTGACAAACTGTCGCTTGGTATGGGACGAGCTGATGGGATACCTACAAACTGTAATGAAGCATGTTATGGGACGTGTGGAACGGGACTCTCTTCGTAGTTGTATGTCTTGGGACAACCTGCAACGACCAGCTCTGATGAGGGCGGGGAGTGTACGCCGGGACAGAGAGGTTCAGACAAGGAGCGGCTCCTGGCAAGCTTCTAAGATAGCAAGGAGGCAGGAATGACCCAAGTCATAAATTGAAAGAGAGAGTCTAGGTATCGGATTGAGTCTAATTTTGGTTAAGAGATGTATTGCACTAAAGTGATCCTCACAGTGAATTTTCAAATCGCATGGCAATTGTAATGCGCGTGTGATTGGCATGGTTAAAAGCTTCGCACATGGCAATGGGTGTTGTTTGAAAAAGAAAATTGACGCGTGTGTTTGTCCTGTATGGCGAGTTTTGGCATTGATTGCCGTTTGACTGGTATCTTGTGAAATTGAGATAGCCTAGTAAGTTATTGTTAAGTCGCGGATACGTCTGGACTTAAGGTACAAGCACTTGTCCCAATGAATTGCGACTTGAGAGTTTGTCTAGCAAATGGTGATTGGTTGAGTTTTGGCCTAGTTGAGGCTTGCCTAGTTATTGGCCGTTATTTGAGAATCTGCCCCGTGGAGGCTTGCTTAATGTGTGATTGCTGCTTAAGGATGATTTGGAATCCTTGGGTAATAGACAAGCAGTTGAGAGTTGTTTGGGAACCACTGGATAGTTGATTACTGGTGATGAATGATGAGATGAGCAACTGAAGACTGCTAGACTTGAGTATATGGCTTAAGTATTAGATTCATGGAGGGAATCATAGTGGTTCAAGTGATATGAGAACCTAATAAGGTTGAAAGACTAGAGTACGGTAGCTAGAGGAGCACTTGGCTCGTATATGCGAGATTCGAGAAGATCCAAGCATTGAGATGGATCATGAGAGTTGAGTAAAATTGACCGATCGTAGTATGAGTACTGGAAGAAAGTATGGCTCGATTTTGTTGATCGTGCGAAACCCAAGTGTAATAAGGGGGTCATGACAACTTTAAATAGAGATGGGGAAATTTGATGGGTAGACAAGTTCGAGAGGAAGCTACCCTTGTACTTAAGTCGCGGAGATGACTGATGCTAGTGTTGATGAGTTAAGTGATGTAAGTCACGACAAAGGTAATCCTGAGACTACTCATTTCCAAAGTGGAAACATGGACATGAATAGCGAGAATTTTGAAAAGCTTGTGAGGCTATGTAGAAAGTTGAGATTGATTGAGTCTGATGAAGGAATGGACTTTAAAAGCTTTATGGCTAGTGATTATTCCTGACTTTGAAGAATGGTAATGGGACTCAGTAAGAGAAGTGAATGATCGGAAGATATGTGAATAAAAGAACTCCTGCTCAAGGATTACGAGCAAAGGGATGTTCAGTATGGAACATGGAAGTGCTTGTAAGAAACGGCTTTTACCTTGGCGTGAGTCTTGTAATGAGAGACTGGCATGTCATTCCTTCCGTCGTGGGGAAAGTTGAGAAAAGAGTTATGTTAGTTGTTTGACATTGATGATTCTATAAGATTGATTGAGGACGAATCGAGACCACAAGAAGTGGTATTGTGTGATATCACCCCTTATGAGTAGGGTGTCGTTTTGAAAGGACGATTGGAGCACGAGATGATCGTTGAGGGAAAGGAAAGTGAATGGACTTGATAGTCCTGGTTGTTCATAATGCGAATGAATGGTTGAGTAAGCGAAAAGAGCACTTAGAGTGTAACTGCAAAGTGACTCGAGGTGGTCGAATTGAGTGTTTGATACGAGAATTTGTGGAGACCGAGGAAGAACCTCGACTCTTTGGAATTTTGTCACTTGAGGTGACTGAGTCACTGGCGGGAGAATGTCAGTCATAGGGACAGATGAATCCTGGAATGAAGGTATCGCTGTTGATATAGATTCCAAGATTGATGTCCTATGGAATAGGAAGGACAAGGTGGATTCGAAGTAAAAGAATGCCACTGAAGTGTATAGTTTCCTTCATAGGGTAAGAGGCCCTAGTTTGAAAGGTAGAGAACATCCGAATTGTCTGGATATTAAGATTGAGCGTTTGGATTGAGGAAGAAGACATAGAATTTGAATGATTCTCGGAAGTGAAGTCCGAGAAACTGTCTTGTGGACATCGTTGAATTCCGAGATAATGTCGACGTTCGGTTAAATGGATGAAATGGATAACCGTCGGATGGAGTATCTAAGAAGTTCTTGGATTGATAGTTACTGTCTAAAGAGACGATGAGTGGATTCATTTAAGGAGTCATGAGAAATGTGAATGACCTTCGAGAGTAACCTATGGACTCTAAAGAGATGCTCGTTGAATGCTAATTACGAAGAAAACAAGCTTGGGTCTGATGAGGTAAGATTCCTCAGTTGTGAAATTTATGAGAAACGAAGTCCCTGTGGAGCATTTAAGAAATGAAATAAGTGATGAATCGACTAGAGTCGATGTGGGTTGATGGAAGTTGAGATTTCGTGAGATTGGTGAATTGTTACAGATGGATCGTGGAAAGATTCCCCACAAGAATTGTCCCATTGATGAAAGGGACTAGGGACGAGATGTAACGTGAATGGATGAATGACGTGATGAGTTTTCGAGGACTTAAAATCAAGTTGACGACTGCGTTGTGAATGACGTTCCTATTGGGAATCGAAAGAGTCGAGAGAATCATAATGACGTGGCATAAGAAGGGAATTTGAGGCATAACAAGACGATCTAAAGTAAGCATTGTATGTACGCCGAGACAGTAGGGCCATATGAGTTGAAACTTCTACTGTGTGATTGGAGTCGATTTGCGAATGTCCTCGTGACAAAGTTTGGGAAACATTGTTTGGAGGGAAGAAGATTTCAAGTTTATATCTACAACAAAAGAATAAGGTAGTGGTTTTCCGAAAGGAATTGATGAGAAGCATCACCGACGGATGAATTTATTTACGGATACGGGAGCGTTGCTCGTGTAAAGAAAGACCTCGTAACTGGGTGAAATGCAAGAGTTGGAAATGTTGATTGCTCTAAGGGAATTGAGGGGGAGGCATAACCTTTACGAGTTGATGGATTAAATTGGTCATTGAAGGATCTCGAATGTAATCGAGGAAGAGCTATTAAGGACTTAATCATGAGTTTGCTAGAGAAGTCGAGAAGGTTACGGTTTGATTTGGACGATCGAGGGTAAGCTAATAGAAATTGTGCATCCTTGACGATACGAAAAGATGTTAGAATTGGATGATTATGCCAAATGGTAAAGGCACCAACGAGTATGTTGTCATGACGATCTGGTAATGATTGTGAGAAGTAAAGAACATGAATTTAAGGTGACGTTTTAGAAAAGCCTTTCGACTGGGAATTTCAAAAGCAAAGCTGCAGTGTGATGCACGTGTTATCCTCGGATTAATAGGCAAATTGAACGGAGGATCCGAGTGCTCGAAGGTGTATCACCGACAGATATCATGAATGTCTGAAGAGAATAGAGAAAAGGCAAGTACAGGTTAAGGATTGAGAGAAACAAATCCTGGAGTAAGATAACTTTTATCAGAGAAGACAAGTGAGAATGTCAGGTAATGGGATGAACTACTTTGGAGAGTAAGAATGCGGTGAGGCATCAATACCCCGATAGATTGGATAATTGAAAAGTGGTAAATTTCGAGGACGAATTTTCTTTAAGGGGGGAAGAATTGTGACATTCCGAATTCCAACCCCTCTCGAGGCTATGGAATGGAAGGATATCGATCGGTGTGTTTCAGTGATATCTCGCTCGAAGCAGGCCACTCTCGAGTTAACTGACCGAAATGGAAAGACTAACGCAAGGTCGGGTACGTGGACCTGAGGATTTTAAATAAGAAATGGCGCTTTGACCATAATGATTGTCGATAAAATATTTTGGGCCAGCAGAGATCGATCTAGGAACGATCATGGAATTCCTTGCTAGCGTTATACGTTGGGACGCGGGTGATTCCGCTTAACCAATGTGTAATTTGCGAGAATTTCCTAAATCGGATTCCGATGATCAGGACCGCAGGAACTAGTGATAAACCCTCGTAATTACATGACAACCAAAGTCGCCACGGCTTAAGAAAAATCCCAAGGTCGATACGCGTAGCATCTGCAAGAGTTGCCCGTCAGTTTGGGATAAACTGGAATTACAGTCGACGAGAGTTCGACATGAAATTAGACCTCGAGATTGGGTATTGGACAATGAGGAATTCCAATATTTGAATTGATATGGACGTCGCCTCATCGAGGGTGGTTTACACTGGAAAAATGAACTTTCGGACGAAAAGTGCCAAATGACCATTTTGCCCCTCGACCTTTGGTCTTGCCTTAAGAAATTCAGAAGGTCATTTTGGTCATTTCCCCTCTTCCATATGCTGCCGAAAATGATAAGATTAAGTGGTCAAAGAAGGTCAAAGTCAAGGAAGCAACCAATGGGAGGTTGCCATTTGTCATCTTTTGATTGGACCAAGCATTAAATGGAATTAATTGTGATCTTGACAAAATGTTACCAATTATTTGATGGACAACCTCCTTATCTTCAGCTGGTCGACCACCCTCACTCCTCCTTGCCAATTCCTTCATTCTCCTCTTCATCTTCACCAAACAGAAAACTGCCCAGAAAAAAAAAAAACAGTTTCTGACCCTTCTGTTCGGTGCAGTCTAGCGGCTCTTCCTGGTGTCTTTTGGTCGATCCCCTTTACCACAGGTTAGTTCAAGATGTTCTTGACATTTTACCGTTGGTTTCATGATTTTTGGAGGTCTGGTTGATTTATGGTGATTTTTGGAAGAAAATCGGACGGATTCTGAGCTAGCTGAGGAGAAGTGTTGGTTCTAGCTCTTAGAAATTCCAAATGACCTCAAAATTTTTAGGAGAGCTTCATAACATCTAGTACTATGTTCAGATGGTTTATGGCTGCAAATAGATGGTTTTAGAATGAATTTTATGGCTGATTATGGGTCGTACAAAAATGGACAGATTCTAACTTTGAAGAGATCGGGCTGTTTCGACGTCTTTGGAGTATCAATCCGCTTCAAATCTCACGGTGAGCTTCCTAAACCCATAAAGGAAGGTCTTAGAAAGTTGATTATTGAAGGATTGAGGATTAGAATTGATTCATGGCTCGATTGAGCGGTGGGAACACAAAACCGGTTCTGTTTTGGATGATGTTCTTAGTGTACCGATTCTGTTGGGGGCTGATATAAGAGTGTTTTGACTTCAAATTGACTCATGGGACTATCTGTAATGTTGATTAAGGTGTTAGTGGAAAGTATATGAAGTGGCTTGGGATTTAGAAGTGATTTAAGGGCTATTTGGAGCAGGAAACACCAAGTTATATTCTGCTATGCATTTTACTGTTTAAACAGAATATATTATGGGTTTGTGGAAGTATTGTGGTGTATTCGATCATTTGATGAGGCATCTTGAGTTGCCATTTGATTAATGATTGAGGGATTGGTATCAAGGAATTGAGAATTGAGTGGATTTTGACTCGACATTGATGAATTTCCTAGGACGGTACGAGAACCTTGGGTTGCCGAACATTTGTGGGGTTGATGAGGATTGATCGAAGTGGATTTTTGCTAATTGCTTGAGGTAAGTTATGCCTAAACCTTTATTAGGAGGTTAGGTTACTAAAGAACAGAGTTTTCAGTTGGATTGAATGATTTCATGGCCTGGATTTTGTGAGAGGCGCGAGGGAGTCCAAATCTGTCTGGTTTTGTGAGTTAGCATTCCTTGGCATGTTTGATTGAAAATCAATTGTTTGGGGAGCCCTAATTGACCATGAACGTGTGTTTTAGTGGCTATTTGAGCATGTGAGATGAGAAGTCGAAAGTTTTGATTGAAAGGAAAGCCAAGATTGAAAGTGCCGCAAAATGTGATTTTGAGTCAAGCTTTGAAACTATGAATTGGCCGTATTTGTTGGATTGCCTGAGGCTTACTTGAATTTATATGTGCTTGACTGAGAAATTTATGACTTGAAACGTGTTTTGTCCAGTGAGGGACGTTTGAAATGAATGCCTCGAGTAGGCGATGAACTGCTTGATTTCATGAGTTGTTTTTGAATGATGAATTTTGAGTAATGAATTGTTTTCTTGAAATGAAAAAGCTGAGGCTTTCTATGACTGAAATTTTTATGAATAAATGGCGTGTGGGATCGCCGAGGAAATTATGTGGGCACTAGCGTGTGGGATCGCCAATGGCATGTGGGATCGCCGGGAAAAATTATAAGTGCACGGGCGTGTGGGATCACCAATGGCGTGTGGGATCGTCGAGAATTTGTAATTTGGCCAATGTGTTGGGAGGGAGTTACTCCCATTGGACCTGACGAGGTCGTGCAGCTAGAGAGTCCCATACTGACACGATTCATCTCGATTGATAATGGGCGTCGAGAGTCGTATGGTGACCGAATCATCTCTAGGTCCGGACAAGAGAGTCTCATATGTACCGACGAGTCATATGGAGACCGAATCATCTCGCAGCGAGAGTCATGATGACCGAATCATCTCGATAAGACGTCGAGAGTCATATGATTGACAGAATCATCTCGCGGCCCAAGGAGGGCGGCCCTTGATGGGCGTAAAGAAGATAAAAGACTGAAACATGGTTCTTGATATGTTTTGGCCCAAGATGGGCAGAAATGGAAAGACTTGTTTTATGAGAAATTCAAAGAATGGGTTTTGAGAAATCGAAAATGCCTCATGTTTGAAAATTTGCCTCATGTTTGAAATTGGCCCAGAGAGGGGCGTGAAAGAAAAGAACGTATTTTGTGAATATTTCAATGAATAATTCGTTTGAGAAAGAAGTGAAAATTTCCTCCTGTTTTTGAGGTGGCGTCTTGCGTTTGTTTCTGATTGAAAACTCTGCCATTGTACGAAGCTCAATTTTACTCATGGAGTCCTTTGTCACTAGGTCAAGTCTTTTGTTTTTAAAAGTACTAAATGCCATGTTTTGGAAAGTACCCCCGTTTTGCCATGCCAAAGTTTTTAATACCAAAATACCATGTTTTCCAAAAGTGTGTGGAGGTATTGGCAGCCTAGTTTAGGGTTAGGTTTAGCTTACTGAGATTTATATCTCACCCCGTTGTGGGACAATATTTTCAGGTCCCAAACGAAGGAAACCAGTGCTCGCCATGGATTGGCATTCGATGAAGTCATTGGAGGCAATTTGAGATTAATCTGATTAAAACCTTAGGGATTGAATATATTCTTTGGAGTTAGAACTGTACCTGACTTTGATATTAATTAGAAGAATATCCTTTTGTCTCAAGCCATCTTGTGTTGTTTTGTCGTATGGTGTTGTTTCACGTTTCTGCATGCATCTCATTTAGAAGCCTTGAGTTCGTTGTTGGCCGTTGGATCCTGGGTAATATCTTGAAGAGAAGAACGGCCTGGCGGGATGTTCGCGTGCTCGCCGAGTTCGTGGCGTGACATCCCCGTTTGAGTGGTATCAGAGCAAGGTCACCTCGATCTAATGTGATTGAGGTTTGGAGTGATAAGGAGTGATGACTTGAGGACAATTAGATAGTTAGACCCTAAGCATTAAGTATTGATTACTGAATCATGGGGATTATAGGCTTGAACTTGTGTTGCACTTTAATGGTTATAGTATCGATATCGGTTGATGAATTTGAGTGGTGATATGATTGAGGTTCATAAGGGAGTAAGCAGAAATTGAGGAGCTATAAACATGATTTTGAGGTTGCAATTGCATTTGAGGTTAATAGATGATTGCCTATGAGCAAAGGGTCGATTTGATTTTATGATCATGATTGTGACTTTGAGGTACATGGTTGATCCTAGGCACTTGATCTGTGAGATGAATGGTCCTTTGCGGTAATAGAAATCTTCTACTACTAAGAGTTGATCCGAGAGCGAATGTGATATGGAGAGTGTTGAGGATGATCATTCATTGCATACGTTTGTGGCATTAAAATGACAGTTGAGGAAGGTGAATGCATGAGCTTATCATTATTGGACTTGACAAACTGTCGCTTGGTATGGGACGAGTTGATGGGATACCTACAAACTGTAATGAAGCATGTTATGGGGCTTGTGGAACGGGACTCTCTTCGTAGTTGTATGTCTTGGGACAACCTGCAACGACCAGCTCTGATGAGGGCGGGGAGTGTACGCCGGGACAGAGAGGTTCGGACAAGTAGCGGCTCCTGGCAGGCTTCTAAGATTGCAAGGAGGCAGGAATGACCCAAGTCATAAATTGAAAGAGAGAGTCTAGGTATCAGATTGAGTCTAATTTTGGTTAAGAGATGTATTGCACTAAAGTGATCCTCACAGTGAATTTTCAAATCGCATGGCAATTGTAATGCGCGTGTGATTGGCATGGTTAGAAGCTTCGTACATGGCAGTGGGTGTTGTTTGAAAAAGAAAATTGACGCGTGTGTTTGTCCTGTATGGCGAGTTTTGGCATTGATTGCCGTTTGACTGGTATCTTGTGAAATTGAGATAGCCTAGTAAGATATTGTTAAGTCGCGGATACGTCTGGACTTAAGGTACAAGCACTTGTCCCAATGAATTGCGACTTGAGAGTTTGTCTAGCAAATGGTGATTGGTTGAGTTTTGGCCTAGTTGAGGCTTGCCTAGTTAGTGGCCGTTATTTGAGAATCTGCCCCGTGGAGGCTTGCTTAATGTGTGATTGCTGCTTAAGGATGATTTGGAATCCTTGGATAATAGACAAGCAATTGAGAGTTGTTTGGGAACCACTGGATAGTTGATTACTGGTGATGAATGATGAGATGAGCAACTGAAGACTGCTAGACTTGAGTATATGGCTTAAGTATTAGATTCATGGAGGGAATCATAGTGGTTCAAGTGTTATGAGAACCTAATAAGGTTGAAAGACTAGAGTACGGTAGCTAGAGGAGCACTTGGCTCGTATATGCGAGATTCGAGAAGATCCAAGCATTGAGATGGATCATGAGAGTTGAGTAAAATTGACCGATCGTAGTATGAGTACTGGAAGAAAGTATGGCTCGATTTTGTTGATCGTGCGAGACCCAAGTGTAATATGGGGGTCATGACAACTTTAAATAGAGATGGGGAAATTTGATGGGTAGACAAGTTCGAGAGGAAGCTACCCTTGTACTTAAGTCGCAGAGACGACTGATGCTAGTGTTGATGAGTTAAGTGATGTAAGTCACGACAAAGGTAATCCTGAGACTACTCATTTCCAAAGTGGAAACGTGGACATGAATAGCGAGAATTTTGAAAAGATTGTGAGGCTATGTATAAAGTTGAGATTGATTGAGTCTGATGAAGGAATGGACTTTAAAAGCTTTATGGCTAGTGATTATTCCTGACTTTGAAGAATGGTAATGGGACTCAGTAAGAGAAGTGAATGATCGGAAGATATGTGAATAAAAGAACTCCTGCTCAAGGATTACGAGCAAAGGGATGTTCAGTATGGAACATGGAAGTGCTTGTAAGAAATGGCTTTTACCTTGGCGTGAGTCTTGTAATGAGAGACTGGCATGTCATTCCTTCCGTCGTGGGGAAAGTTGAGAAAAGAGTTATGTTAGTTGTTTGACATTGATGATTCTATAAGATTGATTGAGGACGAATCGAGACCACAAGAAGTGGTATTGTGTGATATCACCCCTTAAGAGTAGGGTGTCGTTTTGAAAGGACGATTGGAGCACGAGATGATCGTTGAGGGAAAGGAAAGTGAATGGACTTGATAGTCCTGGTTGTTCATAATGCGAATGAATGGTTGAGTAAGCGAAAAGAGCACTTAGAGTGTAACTGCAAAGTGACTCGAGGTGGTCGAATTGAGTGTTTGATACGAGAATTTGTGGAGACCGAGGAAGAACCTCGACTCTTTGGAATTTTGTCACTTGAGGTGACTGAGTCACTGGAGGGAGAATGTCAGTCATAGGGACAGATGAATCCTGGAATGAAGGTATCGCTATTGATATAGATTCCAAGATTGATGTCCTATGGAATAGGAAGGACAAGGTGGATTCGAAGTAAAAGAATGCCACTGACGTGTATAGTTTCCCTCATAGGGTAAGAGGCCCTAGTGTGAAAGGTAGAGAACATCCGAATTGTTTGGATATTAAGATTGAGCGTCTGGATTGAGGAAGAAGACATAGAATTTGAATGATTCTCGGAAGTGAAGTCCGAGAAACTGTCTTGTGGACATCGTTGAATTCCGGGATAATGTCGACGTTCGGTTAAATGGATGAAATGGATAACCGTCGGATGGAGTATCTAAGAAGTTCTTGGATTGATAGTTACTGTCTAAAGAGACGATGAGTGGATTCATTTAAGGAGTCCTGAGAAATGTGAATGACCTTCGAGAGTAACCTATGGACTCTAAAGAGATGCTCGTTGTATGCTAATTGCGAAGAAAACAAGCTTGGGTCTGATGAGGTAAGATTCCTCAGTTGTGAAATTTATGAGAAACGAAGTCCCTGTGGAGCATTTAAGAAATGAAATAAGTGATGAATCGACTAGAGTCGATGTGGGTTGATGGAAGTTGAGATTTCGTGAGATTGGTGAATTGTTACAGATGGATCGTGGAAAGATTCCCCACAAGAATTGTCCCATTGATGAAAGGGACTAGGGACGAGATGTAACGTGAATGGATGAATGACGTGATGAGTTTTCGAGGACTTAAAATCAAGTTGACGACTGCGTTGTGAATGACGTTCCTATTGGGAATCGAAAGAGTCGAGAGAATCATAATGACGTGGCATAAGAAGGGAATTTGAGGCATAACAAGACGATCTAAAGTAAGCATTGTATGTACGCCGAGACAGTAGGGCCATATGAGTTGGAACTTCTACTGTGTGATTGGAGTCGATTTGCGAATGTCCTCGTGACAAAGTTTGGGAAACATTGTTTGGAGGGAAGAATATTTCAAGTTTATATCTACCACAAAAGAATAAGGTAGTGGTTTCCCGAAAGGGATTGATGAGAAGCAACACCGACGGATGAATTTATTTACGGATACGGGAGCGTTGCTCGTGTAAAGAAAGACCTCGTAACTGGGTGAAATGCAAGAGTTGGAAATGTTGATTGCTCTAAGGGAATTGAGGGGGAGGCATAACCTTTACGAGTTGATGGATTAAATTGGTCATTGAAGGATCTCGAATGTAATCGAGGAAGAGCTATTAAGGACTTAATCATGAGTTTGCTAGAGAAGTCGAGAAGGTTACGGTTTGATTTGGACGATCGAGGGTAAGCTAATAGAAATTGTGCATCCTTGACGATACGAAAAGATGTTAGAATTGGATGATTATGCCAAATGGTAAAGGCGCCAACGAGTACGTTTTCATGACGATCTGGTAATGATTGTGAGAAGTAAAGAACATGAATTTAAGGTGACGTTTTAGAAAAGCCTTTCGACTGGGAATTTCAAAAGCAAAGCTGCAGTGTGATGCACGTGTTATCCTCGGATTAATAGGCAAATTGAACGGAGGATCCGAGTGCTCGAAGGTGTATCACCGACAGATATCATGAATGTCTGAAGAGAATAGAGAAAAGGCAAGTACAGGTTAAGGATTGAGAGAAACAAATCCTGGAGTAAGATGACTTTTATCAGAGAAGACAAGTGAGAATGTCAGGTAATGGGATGAACTACTTTGGAGAGTAAGAATGCGATGAGGCATCAATACCCCGATAGATTGGATAATTGAAAAGTTGCAAATTTCGAGGACGAAATTTCTTTAAGAGGGGAAGAATTGTGACATTCCGAATTCCAGCCCCTCTCGAGGCTATGGAATGGAAGGATATTGATCGGTGTGTTTCAGTGGTATCTCGCTCGAAGCAGGCCACTCTCGAGTTAACTGGCCGAAAGGGAAAGACTAACGCAAGGTCCGGTACGTGGACCTGAGGATTTTAAATAAGAAATGGCGCTTTGACCATAAGGATTGTCGATGGACTATTTTGGGCCAGCAGAGATCGATCTAGGAACGATCATGGAATGCCTTGCTAACGTTATACGTTGGGACGCGGGTGATTCCGCTTAACCAATGTGTAATTTGCGAGAATTTCCTAAATCGGATTCCGATGATCAGGACCGCAGGAACTAGTGATAAACCCTCGTAATTACATGACAACCAAAGTCGCCACGCCTTAAGAAAAATCCCAAGGTCGATACGTGTAGCACCTGCAAGAGTCGCCCCTCAGTTTGAGATAAACTGGAATTACAGTCGACGAGAGTTCGACATGAAATTAGACCTCGAGATTGGGTATTGGACAATGAGGAATTCCAATATTTGAATTGATATGGACGTCGCCTCATCGAGGGTGGTTTACACTGGAAAAATGAACTTTCGGACGAAAAATGCCAAATGACCATTTTGCCCCTCGACCTTTGGTCTTGCCTTAAGAAATTCAGAAGGTCATTTTGGTCATTTCCCCTCTTCCATATGCTGCCGAAAAGGATAAGATTAAGTGGTCAAAGAAGGTCAAAGTCAAGGAAGCAACCAATGGGAGGTTGCCATTTGTCATCTTTTGATTGGACCAAGCATTAAATGGAATTAATTGTGATCTTCACAAAATGGCACCAATTATTTGATGGACAACCTCATTATCTTCAGCTGGTCGACCACCCTCACTCCTCATTGCCAATTCCTTCATTTTCCTCTTCATCTTCACCAAACAGAAAACTGCCCAGAAAAAAAACAGTTTCTGACCTTTTACCACAGGTTGGTTCAAGATGTTCTTGACATTTTGCCGTTGGTTTCATGATTTTTGGAGGTCTGGTTGATTTATGGTCATTTTTGGAAGAAAATCGGACGGATTCTGAGCTAGCTGAGGAGAAGTGTTGGTTCTTGCTCTTAGAAATTCCAAATGACCTCAAATTTTTTAGGAGAGCTTCATAACATCTAGTACTATGTTCAGATGGTTTATGGTTGCAAATAGATGGTTTTAGAATGAATTTTATGGCTGATTATGGGTGGTACAAAAATGGACAGATTCTGACTTTGAAGAGATCGGGCTGTTTCGACGTCTTTGGAGTACCAATCCGCTTCAAATCTCACGGTGAGCTTCCTAAACCCATAAAGGAAGGTCTTAGAAAGTTGATTATTGAAGGATTGAGGATTAGAATTGATTCATGGCTCGATTGAGCGGTGGGAACACAAAACCGGTTCTGTTTTGGATGATGTTCTTAGTGTACCGATTCTGTTGGGGGCTGATATAAGAGTGTTTTGACTTCAAATTGACTCATGGGACTATCTGTAATGTTGATTAAGGTATTAGTGGAAATTATATGAAGTGGCTTGGGATTTAGAAGTGATTTAAGGGCTATTTGGAGCAGGAAACACCAAGTTATATTCTGCTATGCATTTTACTGTTTAAACAGAATATATTATGGGTTTGTGGAAGTATTGTGGTGTATTCAATCATTTGATGAGGCATCTGGAGTTGCCATTTGATTAATGATTGAGGGATTGGTATCAAGGAATTGAGAATTGAGTGGATTTTGACTCGACATTGATGAATTTCCTAGGACGGTACGAGAACCTTGGGTTGCCGAACATTTGTGGGGTTGATGAGGATTGATCGAAGTGGATTTTTGCTAATTGCTTGAGGTAAGTTATGCCTAAACCTTTATTAGGAGGTTAGCTTACTAAAGGACAGAGTTTTGAGTTGGATTGAATGATTTCATGGCCTGGATTTTGTGAGAGGCGCGAGGGAGTCCAAATCTGTCTGGTTTTGTGAGTTAGCATTCCTTGGCATGTTTGATTGAAAATCAATTGTTTGGGGAGCCCTAATTGACCATGAACGTGTGTTTTAGTGGCTATTTGAGCATGTGAGATGAGAAGTCGAAAGTTTTGATTGAAAGGAAAGCCAAGATTGAAAGTGCCGCAAAATGTGATTTTGAGTCAAGCTTTGAAACTATGAATTGGTCGTATTTGTTGGATTGCCTAAGGCTTACTTGAATTTATATGTGCTTGACTGAGAAATTTATGACTTGAAACGTGTTTTGTCCAGTGAGGGACTTTTGAAATGAATACCTCGAGTAGGCGATGAACTGCTTGATTTCATGAGTTGTTTTTGAATGATGAATTTTGAGGCATGAATTGTTTTCTTGAAATGAAAAAGCTGAGGCTTTCTATGACTGAAATTTTTATGAATAAATGGAGTGTGGGATCGCCGAGGAAATTATGTGGGCACTGGCGTGTGGGATCGCCAATGGCATGTGGGATCGCCGGGAAAAATTATAAGTGCACGGGCGTGTGGGATCGCCGAGAATTTGTAATTTGGCCAATGTGTTGGGAGGGAGTTACTCCCATTGGACCTGACGAGGTCGTGCGGCTAGAGAGTCCCATACTGACACGATTCATCTCGATTGATAATGGGCGTCGAGAGTCGTATGGTGACCGAATCATCTCTAGGTCCGGACGCGAGAGTCTCATATGTACCGACGGGTCATATGGAGACCGAATCATCTCACAGCGAGAGTCATGATGACCGAATCATCTCGATAAGACGTCGAGAGTCATATGATTGACCGAATCATCTCGCGGCCCAAGGAGGGCGGCCCTTGATGGGCGTAAAGAAGATAAAAGACTGAAACATGGTTCTTGATATGTTTTGGCCCAAGATGGGCGGAAATGGAAAGACTTGTTTTATGAGAAATTCAAAGAATGGGTTTTGAGAAATCGAAAATGCCTCATGTTTGAAATTGGCCCAGAGAGGGGCGTGAAAGGAAATTGGCCCATAGAGGGGCGTGAAAGAAAAGAACGTATTTTGTGAATATTTCAATGAATGATTCTTTTGAGAAAGAAGTGAAAATTTCCTCTTGTTTTTGAGGTGGCGTCTTGCGTTTGTTTCTGATTGAAAACTCTGCCATTGTACGAAGCTCAATTTTACTCATGGAGTCCTTTGTCACTAGGTCAAGTCTTTTGTTTTTAAAAGTACTAAATGCCATGTTTTGGAAAGTACCCCGTTTTGCCATGCCAAAGTTTTTAATACCAAAATACCATGTTTTCCAAAAGTGTGTGGAGGTACTGGCATCCTAGTTTAGGGTTAGGTTTAGCTTACTGAGATTTATATCTCACCCCGTCGTGGGACAATATTTTCAGGTCCCAAACGAAGGAAACCAGTGCTCGCCATGGATTGGCATTCGATGAAGTCATTGGAGGCAATTTGAGATTAATCTGATTAAAACCTTAGGGATTGAATATATTCTTTGGAGTTAGAATTGTACCTGACTTTGATATTAATTAGAAGAATACCCTTTTGTCTCAAGCCATCTTGTGTTGTTTTGTCGTATGGTGTTGTTTCACGTTTCTGCATGCATCTCATTTAGAAGCCTTGAGTTCGTTGTTGGCCGTTGGATCCTGGGTAATATCTTGAAGAGAAGAACGGCCTGGCGGGATGTTCGCGTGCTCGCCTGGTTCGGGGCGTGACAGTAAGAGTTTAGAGAAGAGAATATTGCACACGATATTTATAGTGGTTCGGCTTAGATCAAGCCTACGTCCACTCTTCCACGATGACAGCCGATCAGCTGGATTTCACTACGAAGAATCAAGAGGATTACAACCACTCAAGTATTTTGTTTCTCTCTCACACAGATTTTCACCGTGAAGGATTTTGGGTACACAGAATACTCTTTGGATGAAACTCAAATTATACTTGCATTTTGGATTGTTGTTCGCTCTTCCCTTTAGTCCATCATGATTCTTCTTTTATACTCCCCTGCCTCCGAACTAGCTGTTGGATTCCAGCCAAGGGATCGCTCTTCAATCCTTGGTTGTACGTCATCAATCGTGATTGAACAAGACTGTATCTTCAGAAGATATGTAGACCGTTGGGTAAGACATTGAACCCTTCTGATTCAATCGCCCATACAACTGAATCTCCAGCTTCCATAAGTGTGATAAGTTTAAGTTGATTCCCAAGGATATATTCCTTAGAAGATGATATCCCATTATAGAAAGTCCCTTAATTGATTAGAGGGAATATCAGGATAATCGAATACCACTTGCCTTGATCGGAAACCTGCCATACATGGGTTAGATTAGTTGGCACTGAATGGTAATACGGAGATTTGATGTGATCCATCCGTCACTGTTTAGATCGTCAGGGGCACCTCCATCTGACCCTTGAACAGAAGCACTTCCATCTGACCCTACGTTAGAAGAACTTCCATCTGACCCTTCATCAGAAGCACTTCCATCTGACCCTTCGTCAAGAGCGCTTCCATCTGACCCTTCGTTAGAAGCACTTCCATCTGACCCTTCATCAGAAGCGCTTCCATCTGACTCTTCGTCAAAAGCACTTCCATCTGACCCTTGGTCAGCGCGACAGAATTGGAATCACTCAACCTGCTGCTTACACATTCTTCCTGCATTACATTTCATTAAACAATTTCTATTTGAAGGTGTTGACACCTAATTTTTGATCAATCTATTATTGTGATTTTTATTTTTTAAAAAAATTAATTAAAAATAGCAAACAAAATCATAAAATTGCAAAATTAACTTTGGAAGCCTTGGCCTAGCCTCAAGAACCAATTTTGAACAAAAAATATTTTTCGTAATTTTTAATAGTTTTTCGAATTTATTTAATTATTAAAAATACCAAAAAAATCAGAAAAATACCATCGTGGTCAGAAAAATACACAAAAATATTCAATAATTTTGTTTTAATTTCCTCTTCAAGTGTATCACTTTAAATCTCAAAAATTCGGCTCGGATCACTATGTTCCTTCACAAACATATACCCGAACTGTGCCTAAAAAATTCCTTTTCGAGTCTTTTAATTTTCAATTCTCACTTTTCTAAGCTATGACATTGGATTCTAAAGTCTCGAAGTGCAATTGGGTCAATTTGCCCTCTAATTTAATCAATTTTTACCAAAAGGGCTTAATTGCATATTTTTGTTTCAATTAGTCCCCGGTTTCACGGATGTATACGTATGCTCTACGTATTTATACGTCATACGTATTTATACGTTATGCGTATTTGTATTGTTTGGTAACCTCTTTAACTCTTGTAATAATAATAATGGTTATTATTTTTAACACCTTTGTTAATGCTTTTTTAATAGCATTTTTGTATTGTGAGTGCTATTGTTAGTGCTATTTTTAAATAATATTTTTGTATTATAAATTGTGAGTGCTATTGTTAGTGCTATTTTTAAATAGCATTTTTGTATTATAAATTGTGAGTGCTATTGTTAGTGCTATTTTTAAATGTCATTTATTTATCATAAATTGTGAGTGCTATTATTAGATAGAATTTATAATTGTTAGTGCTATTTTTAAATAACATTTTTGTATTATAAATTGTGAGTGCTATTGTTAGTGCTATTTTTAAATAGCATTTTTGTATTATAAATTGTGAGTGCTATTGTTAGTGCTATTTTTAAATGTCATTTATTTGTGAGTGCTATTTTTAGATAGAATTTATAATTGTTAGTGCTATTTTTAAATACAATTTATTGGAATGTATTTTTGGCTATAAAAGGATGGCAAGAGTTTTGAGGTTGAGGGGAGAGACATTTTGTAGAGTGTGCAAATTTTTGAGAGCTTAGAGAGAAGAACACAAACACTCTCTATATTCTCATAATCTTGAGTGAGCAAAATATACTAAGTTCGGAATATTGATTCCGCATATTGCTAGCACAATTGTTGTGGAGTTATTCGTCGTCTCCCCGTTCGTCAATTGGTGGTGCGTCCGAACTAGATGCCTAACACTTGTGGAGGCTGAGATCGAAGAACATCGAACCGACACCTCCGTTCAAGCACGCTACGAAAGGTAATCTATTTACTCCCTTTGAGGCTTTGTGATTTTTTTCGATTGAAATGCACGAAGTACGCCTCTGGAGATATATGTATGGGTTGTTATTTATTTCCGCTACGTGTTACGTGGATCCCAACAGTGGTATCAGAGCCGATCCTTAGGTGTTTTCGTGCATTTAATTGATTTTTTGCAATTTTTACAATACTATGGCCAATATGTATTAACGAATTGTTCGTCTTACATGGCTACTGGAGGTTGATTATTTTATATGATAAATTAATCAACGTAGCAAAAATTGAGACTAAATCAATTTTGAATCGAAAATTTATGGCTATCTTATTTTACGTAAAAATTCTGAATATGATTCAACGTAGAATTTTTATTGTGCCTTCCTAAGTTTTAAATTGTGAATTTATTACTTACGTGGAAGGGTGGTGATCATGGAAAAATCCCTAATCAATGTGATTGATGTATGTATGAATGTATGGTGATTATTTATATATTTGGGGTTGTAATTATTAAATGGAGGCTGCGTACTCCTTTTATTTTTCATGTAATCTTTATTTTTAGCATAGTCAATTGTTGATGTAAATGCTACGAGGATTACGTGGAGGAGCCTTTTAAGTCGGCGAGCTCTTTGGGGCCCGATTCTTGAAGAGTTCAAGAAATCAAGAAGAAGCGAAGAGCGGCTCTCCGTTATTAAAATATTAAAATGATTAAATGTGGTCTCATTGGCTCGAGACCCATTAAATCATAATTCCATGATCACCACGTAGGATAGATGTTTATGTGATTGGCGTCTATTTATTTATTATGATTACGTAAGCATGTTAAACTGGTTAATGTGCAAAGTCAGACTTACCTCACCCAAAATTGCGCCTGCATGAAATCCTAGTTAGGGAAAATCACTCGCGTTAGGTACCGAAAGGGCGTTGGTAATGACATCAACGTAACCAAGTCCCCGAACTCAAAATCTCTGGTTCCGCAGAATTGATCGATCTCTTCCAATCGGTCAATAAGGTTTCCGGTCTACCCTCCAAGAAAGACCGGTGGCGACTCCAAATGCATGCACAAGTTGCACATGCCACCACGACCACACTAAGGTCGAAAGCGATCGACTGTTATCGTCGAATCCCTTTGAAAAATACTCCCACCGCGATTTGGTATGGGCCTGGGAGGGCCCGCGCCGATCCAAAGCCCGCGATCTGCACCCTTGTGCGGGGGAAGGCCCGCGATCGGTAATCCATTAGCCGCGTCCGCTTCGGACGGGTCGCGACAGCTGGCGACTCCACTGGGGACTTTGTTCTAGAACCTATGGTTCTAAACCTCAAGTGGACTTAGGCCGTAATTAAAACGCTGAGTGATTTTTCTAACCCTGCAGGCGCTCTTGAAGGTGAGGTAAGTCCGCTTATGATAGGTGTTATATGTTTTTGCAGATTGGAGTGATAAGGGAGGTAGTCTGTGATTAACATTGTCTTATGCAGGTTGGCGTAGGAATGTATGCTGTGTAGATGATTTGAAGCGCTGATTGATAAACTGTCGTGCATGACTTGCATTGTGATACTCACAACACATGAACACACACGATCGCGCCTAAAACCCCGGGCGCCGCCTATAGGAAAACAATAGAAGGGATTGAAAATGGAATCTCCGTGAGGAAAAACACGGGGTGATCCACTTGTCAATTCCGCTCATTTTTGAACTATGGATCGAGCCCCAATGCAACGATAGTTGTGCAATGGAATCTGCTCTTTCTAGAACTCGAGATGGGAACCTTGGCCTTAGGTACCAAGCCCGATCTTTTGATTTTTAGAGTCAAACCTCACTAGGCTCATGCGCATGTATGTGAATGATTGGTACACCTCGAAACCAAAAGGTCATTCAGCGCCGCTTATGAATCAAAATCCAAAGACTTGTATGAAGAATCAATCGCGAGTTTAAACGAACCAGGATGGCATGGAAAAGCGCGGGACCACCCTGGAGAGTCAACTGATGAGGACAAATACCTTTTAACCGGGGCAACCGGGGCAAGTGTAAAGACGTGTCGTTCCTAATTAATTTTCAATCAGATACCGGCATAATATTTCATATCTTTTCCTCTCAGGTGAAAAACAGGTAGAGAAGGAAAATCCATTTGTGGATAGACACGAGGGACATGTTTTACATGGCATACATTTGTCGAAAATGTCCTCATCCGATCACATGCAAGATGACCATGGAACGATGGTGAAACTGTGATGACGAGAATGAACGGGCCCATTGAAAAATTTCCAGCATCTTGGATGCCAGAAGTGACCAGAGCGGGGATAGTAAATCCGTAATCGTTTCAATTAAAGCTCCTTACGCGGTGATTGACTCTTTCACTCCTTTCATCGCGCAGGTTGTTGAAGTACTCAATCACGAGTAAACCCATTTTTACGGATGTCAAATAGCCTGAATGCGTCAATGCAGCAAAATGCAAAAGGGAGTTAGCTGGGGCAAGCGTCACCTAGCTACGACAAATCACGCCCAACTGGGGCAAGCGAATCATTTGTGCGCCGGACAAAGAATAACGTTTATTCTCTGGCAAAATCAATGGACGCAACTGTAGAGTCGTCCGCATCAGAATTAAACCCAAGATACGAATATGGGTGAACGGTAACCTTGTATCGTTCCATTTTGGTCTTCGAAGACCACATGCCTAACATGAGTTTTTACTCATTTAACAGGGAGTCGTTGGCACCAAAAGAAAAGAACTCGCCAACGAGGAGGCGAATAAAGCTATTGACCTTGGGAGTCAGCACTCCAAGAAATGGTCTTTGATTATAAGACCTAGTGGAGGGTAAAAAGTGTCGCTCCTACGTCCCGTGCTTTGACATGCATTTTGATAAAATTTTCTTTTTTTCCTTGAATAAAAGGAACCTTGAAGAATGGCGCTGGAATGCGCCCAAAAACACAAATGGATCTCCTTTGGGGCAAATCCTTGAGAATGATTCATCGCCAACCAAACGGAGGGATCAGGACCACAAGATAGAGGGCCAGATTCTGCAAGCCGCGCGTTTGTGTTCAAATGAAAACGCCAAGCAAGAACAATGCGGTATCGTTCCAATTGGTCTTGAATTTTAGAACACAAACTGACACTTATTGTTTGTTTTTGACAGGGGCTTGCTATCAGGGCAAAACGAGTTTTCACATCCCATGTATTACCCGTTGGAAATACATGACCAAGGGTAAATTGTATCGTTCTAATTTTTTGAAAAATTCGTGAACGTACAATAACATGTTTCTTCCGCATTTTCAGGGATCTCCAGCCTCTGGGGACAGGTAAGTATCCCTTTCCCCAATCCACTAAAGATGTTGAATAAAAAAACAGAGAAGAAAAAAAAAAGCCTTCAGAATCTGATGTCTAGAAAAGACATAGAATTCAAACTTCATTGGCATTCATGTTTTAAAACAGGAGGTTGTCTGAACATGAATAAGGACATGCATGGTGCATCTTAAAATCCCCTTGGCGGGTAAAATTTTTGGAGAAAATGAAAGAAATTTTTTCCAATCAAAAGTTCAAAACTTTCAAAAGGATGTTTTCTCAGACGAGAGGCGAAAACCTAATCCAAACATGTCCAACACACACTTGAGAGATGAGTGGAGTGGGCAGATAGCAAAATCTGGGTCTACGGAGGTAGGGACCATTTGCAGCGATTACATGGGTTGGGACGACGGAGGCATTCGTTTCATATCCCCAAACACTACAGGTGACCGTTGATAAACCCCTTTGAACGGCGCTTTTCATTCTTAACCCTGTCAAGAGCCACCCCACACCGGGGCAAAAAGGAAGTAAGTCCAGCAGCGTCAGGAGAAAATGGTTAGAAATTTTCTTGCTCGGACTAACATTAATCTTTGTGTGTTGTTTATATGGTAATCCAAGTGCCATAGGATGACGAGAAGCATTCATTCTCTATCCCACACACCGAATCCTTTGCACAGCCAACTTAAGCCTGCGAATTCATTTCATAAACCCCTGTTGGTGACCATGGCATGTTTCAAGATAGAAACTGCAATCACTCCAAGAACGGAAGAATCCAAGAGATGGGATTTATAGAAAAATTTCATATCGGCGTTTAAATGTGCTATGATTCAAGTTGTATATCTAGCACAATTTTCTGAACATCATGGTTCCAAAGGAAAAGAAAAGGCGGGATTTCAACAAAGAAAAATCCCCAGCATCAAGAAAAAGCAAAGTGCCTGGTAAAAGCAAGGCCGATGCTCGTGAAAACTGTTTGATTGATCCCCAATAAAGCCTAGTTGGGAAGAGAGAAAAACTCATAAAGGAGTCAGATCAAGAAGACTGCTCCCCAAATGATGTCAGCCGTGGTGCAAAAACACGGACAGAATTGTCAATCTCTTAATACCACAAGAGGCGTTCTCTAAAGGACTTGTGCACACCTCAAAAGCGGTTGCACACCTCAAAAATTGAAGATGCAGAATGGAAAAGACATGTGACAAGTTTGCAATGATCACCAATGCCAATCCCCTCACAAATTCTGGGCCAAAAACAAGCTTTTTTCGGTCCACAATCCTACCAATGTTACAACCCTGAAACAGTCTTCTCTGACTAAGACACTTGGGTTAACATATTGCTTAGCTCGAAGAAGTACGAGCAAGACTATTTCTTCCTCATTTTGCAGGGTTCTTGACTTGTAATCCCGGAGCAGATGGTGAAGACTTTCATTCAATGGCCTCGACTCCAAAGCGGGTCCCCTTTGAAAACCAATATCCAAGCCTAACATTACGGTCCCGTGGAAGACCTCCCGACCGATCAAAATGTATGCGCTGCGAATGAGCCTAAAACCTAGGCACAGGTTAGTAGGGAATTGAGTGCATCCCCTATAAAAAAAAACCACTATTGCAAAACAGGTGAGAAGACCTCCTTGTCGAGAAATATTCCAATTAATGTTTTGAACAAACTCTTTTTGGAAGTTTCAAATTGTTGGATCCAGATTTTCCGCGCAAGGGATTTGTGATCACATTTGCATGTTGCAAGAATGCTTTGGATAACCTCCAGCAGCAAAATGCACATTTCATGATTAAAACTTAAATCATACGGTTTTGTCAAAATGGACAGCCGTGGTCTTCCCAAAGATTACTAACGTTTTCTTGGTGAAGAAAAATCTTTCAGGCTCAATTTTCTGCAGGATACCTGGAAAACCCAGCTCCCAAAATGTCGCCTCAACAGACTAAAGCGAGGCTTTGTCAAAATAAAATCTTTCACTGCTTCAAAACAGAATTCCCGACAAATTTTGGGATCTTTCAAAAGAAGTGGTGAGGATGTGACCCCTTTTCAAAAATATCAAACAGTCTCATCGGACGTGGAGAACCCTCGTCATGAGACCCATTTTCAAAATTCAGGCAGTCTCATCGGACGTGGAGAACCCTCCTCATGAGACTTCTTTCCAAAAAATCAAGCAATCCCAGCAGACGTGGAGAACCCTCGTCCCGGGACCCTTTTTCAAAAATCAAGCAGTCTCATCGGACGTGGAGAACCCTCGTCATGAGACCCCCTTTTTCAAAATTTAGGCAGTCTCATCGGACGTGGAGAACCCTCGTCATGAGACCCCTTTTCAAAACTTAGGCAGTCTCATCGGACGAGGAGAACCCTCGTCATGAGACACCTTTTCAAAATTCAGGAAGTCTCATCGGACGTGGAGAACCCTCGTCATGAGACCCCTTTTCAAAATTCAGGCGGTCTCATCGGACGTGGAGAACCCTCGTCATGAGACCCCTTCTCAAAATTTAGGCAGTCTCATCGGACGTGGAGAACCCTCGTCATGAGACCCCTTTTCAAAGCAACACAAGGTAGAAACCGCCTGAAGGGTCAAAACTATGGTAGAAACCGCCTGAAGGGTCAACTCAAGGTAGATACCGCCTGAAGGGTCAATCCAAGGTAGAAACCGCCTGAAGGGTCAAAAATGATGGTAGATACCGCCTGAAGGGTCAACACATGGTAGATACCGCCTGAAGGGTCAAACCAAGGTAGAAACCGCCTAAAGGGTCAATTCATGGTAGAAACCGCCTGAAGGGTCAACTCAAGGTAGATACCGCCTGAATGGTCAATCCAAGGTAGAAACCGCCTGAAGGGTCAAAACTATGGTAGAAACCGCCTGAAGGGTCAACTCAAGGTAGATACCGCCTGAAGGGTCAATCCAAGGTAGAAACCGCCTGAAGGGTCAAAAATGATGGTAGATACCGCCTGAAGGGTCAACACAAGGTAGATACCGCCTGAAGGGTCAAACCAAGGTAGAAACCGCCTAAAGGGTCAATTCATGGTAGATACCGCCTAAAGGGTCAACACATGGTAGATATCGCCTGAAGGGTCAAACCAAGGTAGAAACCGCCTAAAGGGTCAATTCATGGTAGAAACCGCCTGAAGGGTCAACTCAAGGTAGATACCGCCTGAAGGGTCAATCCATGGTAGATACCGCCTGAAGGGTCAAACCAAGGTAGAAACCGCCTAAAGGGTCAATTCATGGTAGAAACCGCCTGAAGGGTCAACTCAAGGTAGATACCGCCTGAAGGGCCAATCCAAGGTAGAAACCGCCTGAAGGGTCAACTCAAGGTAGATACCGCCTGAAGGGTCAATCCAAGGTAGAAACCGCCTGAAGGGTCAAAACTATGATAGAAACCGCCTGAAGGGTCAACTCAAGGTAGAAACCGCCTGAAGAGTCAACCAAAGGTAGAAACCGCCTGAAGGGTCAACTCAAGGTAGAAACCGCCTGAAGGGTCAGCCAAAAGTAGAAACCGCCATAAGGGTCAAACTAAACTTGACGGTAGATACCGCCATAAGGGTCAAATAAGGTAGAAACCGCCATAAGGGTCAACTCATTGGTAAATACCGCCGTAAGGATCAACACAAATGTCCGATCCACCATACAGATCAAACTTCTTGGCAAATCCCAAAGAGTGGGATACGCCTTCCTTAGGTTCCTACCAGTTAGGAATCCCATCATGGTATGACCTACCATACAGGTCAGAGCTTAATCTCCCTAGGATATTCTGAATGACGAGTCCTAGGCATCTTCTTGAAAGTCTTCGCAACCGGCAGCATCCGACAGGTGAGCTTCAGGTAAGCCTCTCTCACTCCGGCCCATGTTCAAATTGTTAGAGCAAACCGAGGATTAATTCGAGCTTTATCAAGAGTCTTAAGGATCCGATGTCATAGCATTTCTTCTTTCATTTTCCCGGTTGAGTCGGTTAGGAATCAGGTGCCATCTTATCTTTGAAAGAAACCTCTAACGAGATTCCTCTCAAAGAGGGGCAGCTGTTGACACCTAATTTTTGATCAATCTATTATTGTGATTTTTATTTTTTAAAAAATTAATTAAAAATAGCAAACAAAATCATAAAATTGCAAAATCAACTTTGGAAGCCTTGGCCTAGCCTCAAGAACCAATTTTGAACAAAAAATATTTTTCGTAATTTTTAATAGTTTTTCGAATTTATTTAATTATTAAAAATACCAAAAAAATCAGAAAAATACCATCGTGGTCAGAAAAATACACAAAAATATTCAATAATTTTGTTTTAATTTCCTCTTCAAGTGTGTCACTTTAAATCTCAAAAATTCGGCTCGGATCACTATGTTCCTTCACAAACATATACCCGAACTGTGCCTAAAAAATTCCTTTTCGAGTCTTTTAATTTTCAATTCTCACTTTTCTAAGCTATGACATTGGATTCTAAAGTCTCGAAGTGCAATTGGGTCAATTTGCCCTCTAATTTAATCAATTTTTACCAAAAGGGCTTAATTGCATATTTTTGTTTCAATTAGTCCCCGGTTTCACGGATGTATACGTATGCTCTACGTATTTATACGTCATACGTATTTATACGTTATGCGTATTTGTATTGTTTGGTAACCTCTTTAACTCTTGTAATAATAATAATGGTTATTATTTTTAACACCTTTGTTAATGCTTTTTTAATAGCATTTTTGTATTGTGAGTGCTATTGTTAGTGCTATTTTTAAATAATATTTTTGTATTATAAATTGTGAGTGCTATTGTTAGTGCTATTTTTAAATAGCATTTTTGTATTATAAATTGTGAGTGCTATTGTTAGTGCTATTTTTAAATGTCATTTATTTATCATAAATTGTGAGTGCTATTATTAGATAGAATTTATAATTGTTAGTGCTATTTTTAAATAACATTTTTGTATTATAAATTGTGAGTGCTATTGTTAGTGCTATTTTTAAATAGCATTTTTGTATTATAAATTGTGAGTGCTATTGTTAGTGCTATTTTTAAATGTCATTTATTTGTGAGTGCTATTTTTAGATAGAATTTATAATTGTTAGTGCTATTTTTAAATACAATTTATTGGAAGGTATTTTTGGCTATAAAAGGATGGCAAGAGTTTTGAGGTTGAGGGGAGAGACATTTTGTAGAGTGTGCAAATTTTTGAGAGCTTAGAGAGAAGAACACAAACACTCTCTATATTCTCATAATCTTGAGTGAGCAAAATATACTAAGTTCGGAATATTGATTCCGCATATTGCTAGCACAATTGTTGTGGAGTTATTCGTCGTCTCCCCGTTCGTCAATTGGTGGTGCGTCCGAACTAGATGCCTAACACTTGTGGAGGCTGAGATCGAAGAACATCGAACCGACACCTCCGTTCAAGCACGCTACGAGAGGTAATCTATTTACTCCCTTTGAGGCTTTGTGATTTTTTTCGATTGAAATGCACGAAGTACGCCTCTGGAGATATATGTATGGGTTGTTATTTATTTCCGCTACGTGTTACGTGGATCCCAACAGTGGTATCAGAGCCGATCCTTAGGTGTTTTCGTGCATTTAATTGATTTTTTGCAATTTTTGCAATACTATGGCCAATATGTATTAACGAATTGTTCGTCTTACATGGCTAATGGAGGTTGATTATTTTATATGATAAATTAATCAACGTAGCAAAAATTGAGACTAAATCAATTTTGAATCGAAAATTTATGGCTATCTTATTTTACGTAAAAATTCTGAATATGATTCAACGTAGAATTTTTATTGTGCCTTCCTAAGTTTTAAATTGTGAATTTATTACTTACGTGGAAGGGTGGTGATCATGGAAAAATCCCTAATCAATGTGATTGATGTATGTATGAATGTATGGTGATTATTTATATATTTGGGGTTGTAATTATTAAATGGAGGCTGCGTACTCCTTTTATTTTTCATGTAATCTTTATTTTTAGCATAGTCAATTGTTGATGTAAATGCTACGAGGATTACGTGGAGGAGCCTTTTAAGTCGGCGAGCTCTTTGGGGCCCGATTCTTGAAGAGTTCAAGAAATCAAGAAGAAGCGAAGAGCGGCTCTCCGTTATTAAAATATTAAAATGATTAAATGTGGTCTCATTGGCTCGAGACCCATTAAATCATAATTCCATGATCACCACGTAGGATAGATGTTTATGTGATTGGCATCTATTTATTTATTATGATTACGTAAGCATGTTAAACTGGTTAATGTGCAAAGTCAGACTTACCTCACCCAAAATTGCGCCTGCATGAAATCCTAGTTAGGGAAAATCACTCGCGTTAGGTACCGAAAGGGCGTTGGTAATGACATCAACGTAACCAAGTCCCCGAACTCAAAATCTCTGGTTCCGCAGAATTGATCGATCTCTCCCAATCGGTCAATAAGGTTTCCGGTCTACCCTCCAAGAAAGACCGGTGGCGACTCCAAATGCATGCACAAGTTGCACATGCCACCACGACCACACTAAGGTCGAAAGCGATCGACTGTTATCGTCGAATCCCTTTGAAAAATACTCCCGCCGCGATTTGGTATGGGCCTGGGAGGGCCCGCGCCGATCCAAAGCCCGCGATCTGCACCCTTGTGCGGGGGAAGGCCCGCGATCGGTAATCCATTAGCCGCGTCCGCTTCGGACGGGTCGCGACAGAAGGTTTTGTCAGAATCAAAATATAGGAGAATTTCCACAACAATCTCCCCCTTTTTGATGGTGACAAATCTTCTCCAGTTGCAAATTACAAATGAGTGATTAAAGGAAAATTAACCAGTGATAAAATAAAAATGAGTAACCATCACATTTACTCCTGCAGGTAATCAACATTAGAGATCCTGTAATGAAAGTGTTCTCTCATAGGAGAGCATGATCAGAGTAAGATTGTCCTGCAAAAAGTAAGTTAGGTCTTCTCCCCCTTTCTTCTAAATTGAGATATAATTAGGGGCAATCTAATGGGACTGCATAAAAGTACTGCATAAAGGTAAATGCAACTTCTCCCCCTTTTTGTCAACATCAGAAAAAATTTGTATAAGAAGGTCCTTAAAAAAATAACGCGTCCTATATGAATAGAAAATGAAATAAGAGTTTTTAAGAAGACGGATGTTCTTCAGGCTCATTATCAGCCTCCACTCGGGAAGGTCCTTCATAGCTTCTTCCCATCATCTGAGCATGGTCTCTCACAGCTTGAGAAGAGGGCAGGTTTGAAGCTGTTCTGTCCGTTCTGACCAGTGTGTATGTAGGCATGTTGGCGATCTCAGCACAAAACATTCTCCCATAGAGATCAATTTATTTTTCCAGCTTAGTCACCTGACTAGTCAAACCCTGCAGCTTCCTATCTGTCTTCTGTTCAAAAGCCTTCATTTTCTGATCAAATATTGTTTCCATTGCAGCCATCGTCTGAAGAAGAGTATTTTGAAGATTTTCAAAATGCGCTTGAAGTTCCATTTGTGGTTTTGAAGGTGCAGGTTCTTGAGTCCCCCCCTCAGTTGGTGCCTTAGTGAAAGCTTGAGAAGCTAGGACTTCAGTGAGAAAAACATCTGATGTAACAGGCACAGGCTCTTTCTCCCTCTGAATTATAGCTCTTTTCCCTTTTTCCTTTGAGCTTGGCACGGAGACTATTTTCTCATCAATATCCATTGGAATGGACTGTGCACTGGATAATTGATCTTCTCGGGCAATTGCTGAAGCTAGACTTGCAGCATCTTTGTGAATTGTAGCCCTGGTGGAAGAGACAGAGTAAGCTCCAATGTCATCTTGTTCTTCCTCCTGTTCTTTTGACGCCAAGTTGCTAGAACTTGTGCTAGCAATTGCTCATGATCACAGTTGACAATTTGGATGTCATACTCTGTGTCATCTTCAAATCGTGCAGCTTGCTCCTCATCCCACATTGTGAGGAATTCTTCCTCAGTCAGATCACAGAATGTCATCATCATCTTCCACCTTCGCCTTCGTGCCGCCAGGTCTAATTGGGGATGGTTTTTGTTTCGAGCTTGTCTCTGCCACTTTCTCCTTTCCTTTTCTAGAGATTGATGCAGGTTTTTCTACAGCAATTGATTCAACGATTTTCCCAGGCAAGCTAAGAAACTCCAATAGGTCTCTCTCACTATCGAAATAATGAGTCTTCAGCAATTTTCTAAGTTCGTTACCAAAATCTCCTGCAGCCTTAATCCTATCATACATTGGCTTAATAGAATGAGCCATAGATTCTTTTCCTTCAAAGGCAGACAGAGACAGACCTTTTGACAGACGAAGAGCTTCGCGCTGTTCGTTGATTTGGGTTTCTGTAAGTTCCGCGTCACTTGCAGTTGAGGCGGAAAACTTTCTCTTCGACTGAAGCATCTTCTTCGAGTCAGAGGCTGATTTTGGAGCCATTGATGCGTAGAAAGTTTAAAACTTTGAGTGAAAGAGTGTTGTTTTGAGGAGGAAATCGAGAGCGAGAGACTTCGAACACGATTTTAGGGTTTTGATTTGAGAGAAATTTTGAAAGTGAGAGAACAGAGGCGACGGTTCAGCGTTTTTATAAACGAGGCGGTTATTTTTGGAAACAAAAGAGAGAATTTTGATTTTCTAAAGAAAGAAGAAAAAGAAATTCTTTTAATAGAACAAATATTCACCGTCAATCAGACATTCGGAGATGTCTATTTATATAAGGAACTTACCCAAATTTTTTTTTTAGTGATAACTGACCTTTTTAAAAGAAAGTGTGAATTTCTTCTTACGCCCCTTTTTGACGTTCCTTCTGATGCTTCTTCTGATGCTCCTTCTGACGCTCCTTCTATCGTTCCTTCTGATGCTCCTTCTAACGTTCCTTCTGATGCTCCTTCTGACGCTACTTCTGACTCTCCTTCTGACGTTCCTTCTGACTCTCCTTCTGACGCTCCTTTTGACTCTCCTTCTGACGTTCCTTCTGATGCTCCTTCTGATGCTCCTTTTGATGCTTCTAGTTCTAAGGTATACTTAAGAAGGAAGGTTAATGATGGATAATTCATTTCTAATAAAATTAAAACTCTGTTTATCAAGAGGTTTTGTAAAAATATCTGCAAGTTGATTTTTCGTATCAATGTATTGAATGTTAACATCACCGTTCTGAACATGATCATATATGAAGTGATGCTTGATCTCAATATGCTTTGTTCTTGAGTGAAGTACATGATTCTTTGTGAGATTTATGGCACTTGTGTTGTCACATAGAATTTCCATAGTTGATTGTTCAACACCATAGTCTTTGAGCTGCTGTTTTAGCCAAAGTATTTGAGTGCAGCAACTTCCAAGAGATACATATTCCGCTTCAGCTGTACTGAGTGACACTGTATTTTGCTTCTTTGAATACCATGAGACAAGCATGTTTCCCATGAGCTGACAAGTTCCAGATGTACTTTTTCTATCAACTTTGCAACCTGCAAGATCTGCATCTGAATATCCCCTTAGTATAAAATCAGAAGATTTAGAATACCACAAACCATAGTTGGGATAAGTCCCTATGTATTTGATTATTCTCTTGACTGCTGATAGGTGTGATTCTCTTGGGCTTGACTGAAATCTTGCACATAAGCAGACACTATATAGAATGTCTGGTCTTGAAGCTGTGAGATACAGTAATGATCTAATCATACTTCGATATAGTTTGGGATCAACTTCCTTTCCATCTTCATTTTTATCTAATTTAGAGGAGTGAGACATAGGAGTTTCTGTCTTCTTGCCATTCTCCAGACCAAACTTCTTCACAATTTCCAATGCATACTTCTCTTGAAATATGAATGTTCCTTTTTGAGATTGATGAATTTGAAGACCAAGAAAGAACCGTAATTCTCCCATCATACTCATCTCAAATTCATCCTGCATTGCTTTAGAAAATTTCTTGCAGAGACGTTCATTAGAGGAGCCGAATATAATATCATCAACATAAATTTGAACTAAAAGGATGTCTTTACCTTTTCTTTGAATGAAAAGAGTGGTTTCTACATTACCTTTAGTGAAGCTGTGTTGAGATAAAAAGTTACTTAACCTTTCATACCAGGCGCGGGGTGCTTGTTTCAATCCATAGAGTGCCTTTTTTAAGACATATACCAGATCCTTTTCTTTAGGTTCTTCGAAGCCAGGAGGTTGTTCAACATATACCTCTTCTTTGATGTAGCCGTTTAGGAAGGCACTTTTCACGTCTATCTGAAAAAGTTTGAAGTCATTGTAACATGCATAAGCAAGAAGTAGCCTAATGGCTTCTAACCTGGCAACCGGTGCGTAGGTTTCATCGTAATCTATTCCTTCTTCTTGAGAGTATCTTTTTGCTACAAGTCTTGCTTTGTTTCTTACAACTTTTCCTTTGTCATCAAGTTTGTTTCTGAATACCCATTTTGTTCCAATTACTGGACGATTTTTGGGACGATTGACCAATTCCCAAACATTGTTGACCTTGAACTGATGTAGTTCTTCCTGCATTGCATTTATCCAGTTTTCATCTGCTAATGCATCTTCAATCCTTTTTGGCTCCAATTCAGATACCAAGGCGATGTTGCTCATTGCTTGCTTGAATTTGGATCTTGTCTTTACGCCATCACTTATGCTGCCTATGATAAGTTCCTTTGGATGACTTGACTTATGCTTCCAGTTTTTGTCAAGGCCATCATTTGAGGATATTGTGGATTCATTCTGTTCATCTTCTGGTCTTTCTTCAACTGAGGAAGTTTCCTTTTGAACATTCTCCGAACCCGTATTCACATCTGAGTCTGCTCGTGAGTTCATGACTTGATGAAGTGTATGCATTTGAATGAATTCAGTTTCATCATCCTGGTGGCTTTCATCGAACTTGATGTTCACTGATTCCTCAACAGCACGAGTGTATTTGTTGTAGACTCTGTAGGCTTTGCTAGTTGTTGAATATCCCTAGAAGATTCCTTCATCTGATCTCTCATCAAACTTTCCAACTCGATCATTAGCATTCTTTAGAATAAAGCATTTGCAACCGAATACATGAAAGTATGCAACATCAGGCTTTCTTTCTTTGAAAAATTCATAGGGAGTTTTCTCAGACAAAGGTCTGAGGGAAATTCTATTTAAGATATAACACGCTGTTGAAACGGCCTCAGCCCAAAAGTTAGAGGCAATTTTACTCTCAATGAGAAGAGTTATGGCCATTTCTTGCAAAGATCTGTTTTTCCTTTCTACTTCCCCATTTTATTGAGGAGTATAAGGTGCAGAGAAGTTATGCTGAATTCCGAACTTAGTGCAAAAATCTGAGAAACTTTTATTTTCAAACTCTCCCCCATGATCCGTTCTCAAACTGGAAATAGTGTAACCTTTTTCATTTTGAATTCTTTTAGCAAATTTTGAGAAGGATATGAAAGCTTCACTTTTGTGAGCAAGAAATGAAACCCATGTAAATCTAGAGAAGTCATCAACTATGACAAGGCAATATCTCTTACCTCAAATGCTTAGAGTTCTCTTTGGTCCGAAGATGTCCATATGAAGTAGCTGCAGACAATGCTTAGTGGAAACTTGATTTAAGGACTTAAAGGAACTTCTTACCTGCTTACCCAGTGTGCATGCATGACATAGTTCACTTTTCTCAAATTTAGTTTGAGGTAGTCCTCGAACAAGTCCCTTCTTGGAAAGCTTTGAAATATGTTTTACACTAATATGACCTAACTTTCTATGCCAAAGTTCAGATTCATCCTTAACAGAAATAAGACATTTAGCAAGTTCACAGTCAGCATTAATATCTAAAAGATAAATGTTCCCATGCCTTCGTCCCGTGAAGGATTGCTTCTTATCCTTGCTCATACTTGTGCATTTTAGATCTTGGAACCAAATATCATAGGTGACATTCTGAATTTCCTGCCATTTTGAGGCTGTTGAATGTGAATGTATCTTACGATGTATTTCAGTTTTGTCTCGCTCAGATCTGATCAATCTTGAGTAAACTGACCAAAAGGGAAAGGCTAACGCATAACAAGGTACGTGGACCTAGGAAACTCGAAAAAGGAAGTGACGCTTTGACCATAAGGATTGTCGAGGGAACATTTAGAGCCAATGAGGCCGATCAGATAAAGATTAAGGAATACAATGCTAGCGTTATACGATTGGATCGCGGGTGAAGCCGCTTAACCAATGTATAATTTGCAAATTTTCCTAAATCGAACTATGACGATCGAAGCCGTCGGAACTAGCGATGAACCCTCGCAATTACATGACAACCAAAGCTGTCATAACTTGAGTTATCCTCAGTGTGATGAGAATCACAGAGTCGATACGCGTAGTGTTTGCAAAAGCCGCCCGTTAGTTCGAGGCAAACTGGAATTTCGATCGGCGGACGAATGATCATGAAATGGAAGCTCAAAATTGGCAATTGGAAATAGAGAATTCCAATTCTGAGTAGGAATTTGACAAAGTCTCGCCCAATTGGTAATTTCGAATTGGAAAAGTGAAGTTTGGACTGAAAGTGCGAAAAGACCGTTTTGCCCCTAGACCATTTCCCATGCCTTAAGACTTCATGAAGGACAAAATGGACAATTCCCCTCCCTATCTATGGCTGCCGAAAATCCACATGTGTGTGGTCAAAGAGAGTCAAAGCCTTGGTTGCATTATTGGAGGAGTGCCACATGTCAACCATTAGAGGCCTTAAGCATTTATTAACCATCTAATCCCATCTTATCAATTTGAAGCTCTATTATTGGTGTGAGACAAATAAATTGAAGACCTCATCTGCTGTACAAGCCTCCTCCACACGTTCACCTCATTTCCCCTTCATTTTGCTCTCAACAGAAAACTGCCAGAAAAGTCAGGTTTCTGCCTTCCCGTTCGGTCCGTACGAGCGGTTCTTCACGGCGTCTTTTGGCCAATCCCTCTTGCGACAGGTTAGATCTATGTGTCCTTAACAATTTCCCGTTGGTTTCATGATTTGTGGAGGTCTGGTTGATTTATGGTGATTTTTGGAAAAAACGCGGATGGATTCTGAGCTAGCTGAGGAGAAGTGTTGGTTCTAGCTCTTAGAAATTCCAAATGACCTCAAATATTTTAGGAGAGCTTCATAACATCTAGTACTATATTCAGATGGTTTATGGCTACAAATAGACGGTTTTAGAATGAGATTTCATGGCTGATTTGAGGTGGTCTTTACCGAACAGATTCTGCCTCCTCCGACCGGTAGAGGATCCGTGAGCTTTTGAGGTCCGCCGAGGTGTCACCTTGCCCCGAAACTTGTTGGTAAGACACCCTAAGACATGAGATTACATGTTAGCAAAGGATAGATGAGTTATATTGGAGTTTTGATGGTCGGTTTATATGGAAACTTGTTGGAACAGAATCTGCCCGGCACTGAACAGTGTAGGCTTCGAAGTTTGTTGCGGTTCTTGGAGGAGTTTATTGGCTTATTTAGCTTGGTAAGTTGATTCTAAGCCTTTGTTAGGATGTTGGGTTACTAAAGGGCGGGTCTTTGGTGAAATTGAAAGGATTTTAAAGGTGGTTTTGGTGAGAAAAACGTCAGACCCGAGAGGTGTCCAAATCCCGTTTTCTGCGCACACCGATTTTAAAACGGCCCGTTCTAATTCATCCGATGTCCAAATTGAGCACCGTTTTCGCCCACACGACCACAAGATCTTGAATTTTAGTACCATGAAATTCTTTTTCCCAAAAATTCAGTAGAAATATTTGAGTTTTCATGAGAATGAACCTGGTCATGGTGGGTAGTCATGTGGATTGGGGTCATTGATGACTTTTCTTGATTGAATGTTCCTTAAACATGCCTAGGGAGTGTCTAGTTGATGCTGTGATTGTTTGATGATGAAATTCTATGTGAGAAAATGGGCAAGTGATGATTAATTGGGATTCAATCGAGGGCTTTAATGCTCGGTGTCGTAATTGGTGTCGGATGATGCATGGTGTAACGATATGCATGTGTATGATGGCCGGATGGCTTGTTTTAAATGGTGAACCTGATGTGCTTAAATGCGTGCCTTGAGTGGCGATGGCATGACTTTGCTTGTGATTGTGAAATTGAGATTAATGAAAAGGTTCACAATGATGTTTTATGGCCAATGCATTGAGCTGGGGAGGGAGTTACTCCCATTGACCTGACGAGGTCTTGCGGCTAGAGAGTCCTACCTTGACCGAATCATCTCGAAGGCTGTAAGAATCGAGAGTCAGGTTGTGACCGAATCATCTCTAGGTCCGGACGCGAGAGTCCTATAGTCGACCGAATCATCTCGATGGCTCGGAGTGTCGAGAGTCGCTATAGAGACCGAATCATCTCGCAGCGAGAGTCATGATGACCGAATCATCTCGATAAGACGTCGAGAGTCATATGATTGACCGAATCATCTCGCGGCCCAAGTGGGGCGGCCCTTGATGGGCGTAAGGAAGATAAAAGACTGAAACATGATTCTTGATATGTTTCCGAGTCTGTATGCTTGAATTGGCTGGAATGCCTGGGATGCCTAGAGCGCATGGAATGTTTATTATGCCTGTATGGCTTGAGAAACTCATATTGAAAAGTGAAAGTATGAAAGAAATGAAACTTGTGCCTGATATGCCTGAGTTGCTTTATTATGCCAATTGCTTGAGTATCATGTGTGAAAATCATTTTATCCAAAACTTGCATATTTTCAAACGTGCCTGGCGGTACCAATAGTCTAGCTTAGGGTTAGGGTTTACTTACTGAGATTATTATCTCACCCCGTCGTGGGACAACCATTTCAGACCTAAAGCCTTGAAGGAAGCCTCGAAGATGATGAAGAAGGGAAGGGAGAAGATGAAGACGTGTCTGTCTAGTTTGTGGATTTCTTTTTTAAGTTCTTCTTTTGTGGTCCCATAGTGCCTTCCTCTTAGCCCTTCTGTCTTTTGATGTACTAGATCTTTTAACTGGGAGACGATGTGTGTTGTTTTTAAATCCTATGTCGCCTTATGTCTTTTTCTTTTATGTCTGGGGTTTTGTTTCACTCCCGCATGCGTTTTTCATATCGCGCTCCACGAGTAAAGCCGTAGGATCCTGGGTTGTCTTATTAAGATTGACGGCTGTGTGGGATGTTGGCATGCCCGCCGGGGTCGGGGCGTGACATCCCTGTTTAAGTGGTATCAGAGCGAGGTTAGCTCGATCTAATCTTTTCGATGTCTGGAGTGATAAGGAGTGGTGACTATAGGATGGTTAGGTAGTGAGACTCTAGGGGGATTCACTAGAGTTAGGCACGAAATGCATGACATATGAATTGGCGCTTGTGATTGGCATTGTGTTCAGGCATGACTGGTTGTGATATGTTGATATGTTTGAAAGCTGGTTGCGATTTTGCTAATACGCAGATGCGTCTGGACCTGAGGTATGAATGAAATCTCCCTGTTGTGATGCCTCTGATTGTTTGAGTTGTGATGAATGGCTAGCTATGATTATTGGGGTGATGAGTAGCCTGGAGTTGTTAGACTTAAGTGAGTGACTTAGGTCTCTAATTCCTGAGTGGATTTGTAGTGGTCCAGGTGTTGTGAAAACTAGCGAGATGAGCTACCGAGGTAGAAACACTAGAGGAGCGTCTAGCTCGAGAGCACCAGTGGCCGAGGATCCAAGAGTTGATGGAGTCTTGAGGGCGCTAGAGCAAATTGGAGAGTTAATGGGAAAGGAAGCTCAAGATCGAGCCGCAGCGGCCCTTCGACAGGCCGAAGATAGAGCAGAGATAATAGCTCAAGCTGCTGAAGCTGCAGTGGCAGCTGTGAACCTAGCGAATGAAAATAATGGCCAAGGAATTGGAGGTGGTAATGTACAAGGCCCTGAGAATCGCGCTATGGGACAGTTGATGGAGCAGTTTCTGAAGCTAAAACCATTGAGGTTTGGTGGTAGAGGAGACCCTGAGTTAGCTCCTAGATGGATTGAAGAGCTGGAGAAAGCATTTACAGTTTTAGGGTGCACTGAAGCTGATAAGGTGACCCTAGCGGCTTACCAGCTCCAAGGAACTGCGAATGATTGGTGGAAGGCCACCAAGGGAATGGTTTTTCCTGAAGGGACTGAACCGATGTGGGCACCTTTTGCTGAGACTTTTAATGTGAAATATTTCTCTGAAGCTGCCCAAGAACAGAAGTTGGCTGAGTTCCAGAACCTTCGTCAGAATCAAATGACCGTTGATCAATATGAGGCAGAATTTGGAAGGTTGTCGAAGTATGCACCAAGGATGGTGGAGAATCCGTGGGATCGGACGAGAAGGTTCCGAGATGGATTGAGGCCCGATATTCGCAGCCAGATGATCTCAATGAACTTGAGGGATTATAATGAGATCTATACCAGGAGCCAGATGATTGAAAGAGATATGAGGAATAGAGGAATTTCCTTAGGACCGCGGTTTAATCCAGTCAGAGACAATCGAAATTTGGGCAAAGGTCCTATGGTGAACAATAGGAGGTTTGTTCCCCCAATTAAGAGGAATATCGTGAAACCTGCTCACCAGAACAACTGGAGTTGTCGCCTCTGTGGGCGAAGGCATGGAAGTGGACCATGTCCAAGGCAAATGGGAGGATGTTTCAAATGTGGCAAGATGGGCCATAGGGCAAGGGAATGTGGACAACAAAATGCTGGTCCTCAGTATCAACCGCCACGACCTCAACAGGGACCACAAGCTGGAGCTGCCCCGCAGGCCAATCAAAATAGGCCGCTGGCTCAAGGAAGGGTGTATACAGTAGCTCGTAGGGAGGCGGAGGAGACGCCTGGCGTGGTCACAGGTAAGATCTCTCTATGTGATCATGCTGCTTATGCCTTGTTTGACCCTGGAGCGTCGCATTCGTTTGTGTTTACCCAGTTTGCTGATTTGACTGAAATGAAATTGGAACCGCTGGATGTTATCTTGCATGTGACAACACCCTTAATGGATAGAGTGCTTGTTTCACTAGGATGCCAGAATTGTAAGATATATATCGGAGGTAGTGAAAGACAAATAGATTTGGCTGTGTTGCCCATGTTTGATTTTGATGTCATTATTGGAATGGACTGGCTGAGTAAACAAGGGGCTGTAATGGATTGTGGTAGTAGGGTAATTCGATTTCATCCTGTCGATCGCCCTAGTTTCGAGTTTGTGGGGAGCCGAGGAGGAATCTCGATTCCTTTGGTTTCGTCACTAGAGGTGACTAAGTTAATGAATGAAGGGTGTGAGGCTTACTTAGCCATTGTGGTGGATACGACGATTGAAGAGCCTAAGTTGGAGGAAATAGCCATAGTATGTGAATTCTCTGATGTATTTCCTCAAGAGTTGCCTAGTTTACCACCTGAAAGAGAAGTGGAGTTCTCGATTGAATTAGCACTTGGGACGGAACCAATTTCGAAAGCACCATATAGGATGTCTCTGTTTGAGTTAAAGGAACTAAAGGTACAGATGCAGGAATTACTGGACAAGGGATTTATTCGTCCAAGTGCATCGCCGTGGGGAGCACCTGTGTTGTTTGTGAAGAAAAAGGATGGGTCATTACGTCTGTGCATTGACTATAGGCAACTGAATCAAGTTACTATTAAGAACAAGTATCCATTGCCAAGGATAGATGACTTGTTTGATCAGTTGCAAGGAGCGTCCGTGTTCTCTAAGATTGACTTAAGGACCGGTTATCATCAATTGAGGATCAAAAAGGAGGATATACCGAAAACGGCTTTTAGGACGAGGTATGGACATTACGAGTTTACTGTCATGCCGTTTGGGTTGACTAACGCCCCAGCTGCATTTATGGATTTGATGCATCGAGTATTCAAGGAGTATCTAGATCAATTTGTTATCGTCTTCATTGATGATATTTTGATTTCCTCAAGGTGCAATGAGGATCATGAACGACATTTGCGGATTGTCTTAAAGACCTTAAGGGAACACTCACTCTATGCTAAATTTAGTCAGTGCGAGTTCTGGTTGAATAAGGTTGCATTTCTTGGTCATGTAGTATCTGAAGAAGGAATCTCTGTAGACCCTTCGAAGATCGAGGCAGTTATGAATTGGCCTAGACCCACAACGGTTACTGAAGTCCGAAGTTTTCTGGGATTAGCAGGTTACTATAGACGCTTTGTAGAGAAGTTCTCATCTATAGCTACTCCGTTAACAAGGTTGACTAAGAAAGATACATGGTTTGAATGGACAGATAAATGCGAAAGGAGTTTTCAGGAACTTAAGCGAAGGTTGACGACTGCACCGATACTGACAATTCCGTCTGGTCCTGGAGGATATGAGATTTATAGTGATGCGTCGTTGAAAGGACTAGGATGCGTCCTAATGCAACATGGGAAAGTAGTGGCATATGCGTCACGTCAGTTAAGACCTCATGAGATGAACTACCCGACACACGATTTGGAATTGGCCGCAATTGTTTTTGCGTTAAAGATTTGGAGACATTATTTGTGTGGTGAGAAGTTCCAGATCTATACGGATCACCAGAGCCTAAAGTATTTGTTTTCTCGGAAGGAATTAAATATGAGGCAACGTAGGTGGATGGAATTGCTTAAAGATTATGACTGTGATATTCTATATCACCCTGGAAAGGCTAATAGGGTAGCAGATGCCCTTCGTCGAAAGTCGAGCATTGCGCATCTGTTGGTCAAGGGATGGTCTGTACTGGAAAGACTGAGAGATTCAGAGTTTAAGTTGGAAGTTTGCCGATTGTCAAGTTTGATGGCAACTTTAAGAGTCGAACCGGAAATACAAGAGAAGATTAAGGCATTGCAATCCACGGACCCTGATATACAGAAAATCTTGGAAATGGATGTGGACAAGAGGAAGTCTGACTTCCAAGTATCTGAAGATGAAACATTGAAGTTCCGAGGACGACTATGTGTACCAAATGACGAGGAACTTAAGGAAAAGATTTTGTCTGAAGCTCACAGGAGTAATTATAGTATTCATCCGGGTAGCACAAAGATGTACCAAAACTTACGTGAACATTATTGGTGGAATGGGATGAAAGTGGACGTGGCTAAGCACGTGGCTAAGTGTCTGACGTGTTAGCAAGTGAAGGCGCAGCATTGTAAACCTGGTGGTATGCTTCAACCTTTGGAAATTTCCGAATGGAAGTGGGAACATATTACCATGGATTTTGTCATGGGCTTACCAAGGAGTCAAAGAGGTCACGATTCGATTTGGGTGATAGTGGACAGATTGACCAAGTCCGCTCATTTCCTGCCTGTGCGAAAGGATTTCGCGATGGAAAGATATGTTGATTTGTATATGCGACACGTAGTGCGACTTCATGGAGTGCCTGTGACAATAACGTCAGATAGAGATCCTAAGTTTACTGCGAATTTCTGGAAGAGTCTACAGGATGCCATGGGAACGAAATTGCAGTTTAGTACGGCGTATCATCCACAGACCGATGGACAATCTGAGAGAACGATTCAGACGTTAGAGGATATGCTGCGAGCATGTGTTATTGATTGTAAAGGTGGATGGGAGGAGAAACTGCACTTGGTGGAATTTGCATATAATAATAGCTATCAGCAGAGTATCAGAATGGCACCGTTCGAAGCGCTATATGGTAGAGCGTGTAGGACTCCGATATGCTGGGATGAAGTTGGTGAGAGGAGTATGACAGGCCCAGAATTGGTGGAGCAATCAGTTGAGGCTGTTAAGATCATTCGAGAAAGGCTTAAGACGGCCCAGAGTCGCCAGAAAAGCTATGCGGATAAGCGACGAAGGCCTTTGGAATTTCAAGTGGGTGACCATGTCTTTCTCAAAGTGTCACCTATGCGAGGATTATCTCGATTTGGAAAGAAGGGAAAGCTGAGTCCAAGGTACGTAGGTCCATTTGAGATATTAGAAAAGATTGGGACTTTAGCTTATCGTCTTGCCTTGCCGCCAAGCTTATCGCAAGTTCATAATGTGTTTCATGTGTCGATGCTGAGGAAATATGAACCGGCTCCGACTCATGTACTGGATCATGAAGTCATCGATGTGGATGATAAGATATCGTATGTGGAAAGGCCAATACTAGTTGAAGATCGAAAGGAGCAAGTCTTGCGGAACAAGACGATTCCACTCGTCAAGGTGATCTGGGAACACCATGCAACGGAAGGCGCTACCTGGGAAAGCGAAGAAGCGATGAGGAGCCAGTACCCCCATTTATTTGAATAGATCTGGGTTATTCCAAATTTCGAGGACGAAATTTTTGTAAGGGGGGAAGAATTGTGACATTCTGAATTTCCTGCCATTTTGAGGCGGTTGAATGTGAATGTATCTTACAATGTATTTCAGTTTTGTCTCGCTCAGATCTGATCAATCTTGAGTAAACTGACCAAAAGGGAAAGGCTAACGCATAACAAGGTACGTGGACCTAGGAAACTCGAAAAAGGAAGTGACGCTTTGACCATAAGGATTGTCGAGGGAACATTTAAAGCCAATGAGGCCGATCAGATAAAGATTAAGGAATACAATGCTAGAGTTATACGATTGGATCGCGGGTGAAGCCGCTTAACCAATGTATAATTTGCAAATTTTCCTAAATCGAACTATGACGGTCGAAGCCGTCGGAACTAGCGATGAACCCTCGCAATTACATGACAACCAATGCTGTCATAACTTGAGTTATCCTCAGTGTGATGAGAATCACAGAGTCGATACGCGTAGTGTTTGCAAAAGCCGCCCGTTAGTTCGAGGCAAACTGGAATTTCGATCGGCGGACGAATGATCATGAAATGGAAGCTCAAAATTGGCAATTGGAAATAGAGAATTCCAATTCTGAGTAGGAATTTGACAATGTCTCGCCCAATTGGTAATTTCGAATTGGAAAAGTGAAGTTTGGACTGAAAGTGCGAAGAGACCGTTTTGCCCCTAGACCATTTGCCCATGCCTTAAGACTTCATGAAGGACGAAATGGACAATTCCCCTCCCTATCTATGGCTGCCGAAAATCCACATGTGTGTGGTCAAAGAGAGTCAAAGCCTTGGTTGCATTATTGGAGGAGTGCCACATGTCAACCATTGGAGGCTTTAAGCATTTATTAACCATCTAATCCCATCTTATCAATTTGAAGCTCTATTATTGGCGTGAGACAAATAAATTGAAGACCTCATCTGCTGTGCAAGCCTCCTCCACACGTTCACCTCATTTCCCCTTCATTTTGCTCTCAACAGAAAACTGCCAGAAAAGTCAGGTTTCTGCCTTCCCGTTCGGTCCGTACGAGCGGTTCTTCCCAGAGTATTTTGGTCGAGCCCTCTTACGAAAGATTAGATCTATGTGTCCTTAACAATTTCCCGTTGGTTTCATGATTTTTGGAGGTCTGGTTGATTTATGGTGATTTTTGGAAAAAAGGCGGACGGATTCTGAGCTAGCTGAGGAGAAGTGTTGGTTCTAGCTCTTAGAAATTCCAAATGACCTCAAATATTTTAGGAGAGCTTCATAACATCTAGTACTATATTCAGATGGTTTATGGCTACAAATAGATGGTTTTAGAATGAGATTTCATGGCTGATTTGAGGTGGTCTTTACCGAACAGATTCTGCCTCCTCCGACCGGTAGAGGATCCGTGAGCTTTGGAGGTCCGCCGAGGTGTCACCTTGCCCCGAAACTTGTTGGTAAGACACCCTAAGACATGAGATTACATGTTAGCAAAGGATAGATGAGTTATATTGGAGTTTTGATGGTCGGTTTATATGGAAACTTGTTGGAACAGAATCTGCCCGGCACTGAACAGTGTAGGCTAAGAAGTTTGTTGCGGTTCTTGGAGGGGTTTATTGGCTTATTTAGCTTGGTAAGTTGATTCTAAGCCTTTGTTAGGATGTTGGGTTACTAAAGGGCGGGTCTTTGGTGAAATTGAAAGGATTTTAAAGGTGGTTTTGGTGAGAAAAACGTGAGACCCGAGAGGTGTCCAAATCCCGTTTTCTGCGCACACCGATATTAAAACGGCCCGTTCTAATTCATCCGATGTCCAAATTGAGCACCGTTTTCGCCCACACGACCACAAGATCTTGAAGTTTAGTACCATGAAATTTTTTTTCCCAAAAATTCAGTAGAAATATTTCAGTTTTCATGAGAATGAACCTGGTCATGGTGGGTAGTCATGTGGATTGGGGTCATTGATGACTTTTCTTGATTGAATGTTCCTTAAACATGCCTAGGGAGTGCTAAGTTGATGCTGTGATTGTTTGATGATGAAATGCTATGTGAGAAAATGGGCATGTGATGATTAATTGGGATTCAATCGAGGGCTTTAATGCTCGGTGTCGCAATTGGTGTCGGATGATGCATGGTGTAACGATATGCATGTGTATGATGGCCGGATGGCTTGTTTTAAATGGTGAACCTGATGTGCTTAAATGCGTGCCTTGAGTGGCGATGGCATGACTTTGCTTGTGATTGTGAAATTGACATTAATGAAAAGGTTCACAATGATGTTTTATGGCCAATGCATTGAGCCGGGGAGGGAGTTTCTCCCATTGACCTAACGAGGTCGTGCGGCTAGAGAGTCCTACCTTGACCGAATCATCTCGAAGGCTGTAAGAATCGAGAGTAAGGTAGTGACCGAATCATCTCTAGGTCCGGACGCGAGAGTCCTATAGTCGACCGAATCATCTCGATGGCGCGGAGTGTCGAGAGTCGCTATAGAGACCGAATCATCTCGCAGCGAGAGTCATGATGACCGAATCATCTCGATAAGACGTCGAGAGTCATATGATTGACCGAATCATCTCGCGGCCCAAGTGGGGTGGCCCTTGATGGGCGTAAAGAAGATAAAAGACTGAAACATGATTCTTGATATGTTTCCGAGTCTGTATGCTTGAATTGGCTGTAATGCCTGGGATGCCTAGAGCGCATGGAATGTTTATTATGCCTGTATGGCTTGAGAAACTCATATTGAAAAGTGAAAGTATGAAAGAAATGAAACTGGTGCCTGATATGCCTGAGTTGCTTTATTATGCCAATTGCTTGAGTATCATGTGTGAAAATCATTTTATCCAAAACTTGCATATTTTCAAACGTGCCTGGCGGTACCAATAGTCTAGCTTAGGGTTAGGGTTTACTTACTGAGATTATTATCTCACCTCGTCGTGGGACCAACATTTCAGACCTAAAGCCTTGAAGGAAGCCTCGGAGATGATGAAGAAGGGAAGGGAGAAGATGAAGACGTGTCTGTCTAGTTTGTGGATTTCTTTTTGAAGTTCTTCTTTTGTGGTCCCATAGTGCCTTCCTCTTAGCCCTTCTGTCTTTTGATGTACTAGATCTTTTAACTGGGAGACGATGTGTGTTGTTTTTAAATCCTATGTCGCCTTACGTCTTTTTCTTTTATGTCTGGGGTTTTGTTTCGCTCCCGCATGCGTTTTTCGTATCGAGCTCCACGAGTAAAGCCGTAGGATCCTAGGTTGTCTTATTAAGATTGACGGCTGTGCGGGATGTTGGCGTGCCCGCCGGGGTCGGGGCGTGACATCATATCCAGAGTCACAGAGTTGACTTACAGAAATCAAGTTGTAGTTCAATCCTTTGACTAGAGAGACATCTTTAACGATCAGATTCCCAATCTTTACATTTCCTTTCCCGATGACCTTTCCCTTGTTCTTTCCTCCAAACGATACGCTTCTTCCATCACAATCTGAGAAAGATATAAATACATCTGGATTTCCAGTCATGTGACTTGAACAACCACTATCCAGAAACCACTTGTTCTTCCTTCTCTTTGGTACCTGCAATAAATAACCAACTTACTGTTTCTTTGGTACCCATATTTTCTTGGGTCCTTTTGTGTTAGTATATTTTGACCTTTTAATAGGTTTCCAAATTTTCTTGCAGTAATCCTTAGTATGGTTAGGATCACCACAATTCACACAAGGTTGTCTAATGTAGGATCTAGTAAAATGCTTATGAAAATGTTGCTTGTAATCGGAAAACGTTGGTTTTCGAAATTCAGTTTTAAAGATATCTCTTTGGCTATTTTCCCTTTTAAAACCTAACCCAGATCGGTCATTGAAGGGTATTTGTTTTGAAATAATGCTATTCAGAGTTGCTGAGCTTTGTGAAAACCTTTTTGATATATCAGAACCTTTTTCTTTCAATGAAGCATTTTCTTTTGAAACTAAATCATGATTTTCTTTCATCTGGTGAAACTCTTGTTGTAAAAAATCAATTTTTTCTTTTTAGGACAAATTCTGTTGTTTTAATGAAGCATTTTCCTTTTTCAAACAAGAAACTTTCTCAAGAGCTTCTTTGTAGTTTCTACACAATTCATCAATATATTCAATAACTTCATCAGGGAGTTCAGATGAACATACCTTAGTTTCTGAATCTGAATTTGAATCTGATTCGGCCATGAGACAGATGTTTGCATAATCATTTTCGCTTTCATCGGAATCACTTAAAGTTTCTGCCTTTAGAGCCTTCTTGTACTTCTCATACTTGAGTTTGTCCTTCTTCAAAGTTGGGCAGTTTGGTTTGATATGTCCTGCCTTCTTACAGTGGAAGCAGATCACGTCTTTGCTATCTTGTGAGTCGTTGCTTGGTATTTTTACATCACTCTTCTTCCAAGGTTTCTTTCCTTTGATGTTTCGGCCTTTCCGAGCCATCTTCCTGAATTTCTTGACCATGAGGGCTAATTCTTCATCATCCTCATCTTCATCATCTGTATCAGAAAAACATTGATTAATTTCAGTTTTTAAGGCAATAGATTTTTTACCTTTCTGTTCTCCCTTTTTGTTTGCTCGTTTTGTTTCATAAGATTGCAAAGTTCCGACTAGCTCATCCACCGAGTGTGGTCTGATTGTTTGGCATTCTTGAATTGATGGCTTGATGTAATTCCAATCATCTGTGAGTCCACGTAGTATCTTCCTGACTTGCATTGGTTCAGCGATAGGTGCGCCTTGTCTTGCAAGTCCACTTGCCAGAGTCTGAAACATGTCTACCATATCTGCAATAGATTCATCAGGTTTCATTTCGAATGCTTCATAGTCACTTAGTAAAATACTGAGCTTTGTTTCTTTCACACGATTTGTTCCTTGAAAGGTAACATGAAGTCTATCCCATATTGCCTTAGATGATTCTTCCTCTGAGACACGATTATAAAGGGGAGTAGATAAGGCACAAAAGAGAGCATTGACAGCTTTAGAATCAAGGCCTTTTCTTTTAGCCTTTTCAGCATCAGTCATTGTTGTGATAGTATTTACTCCGTCAGCAGAGGTTGGATTTGTAGCATTTGCAGGAACTATTCCATTTGTAACGACATCCCACATCAGATCATCATAGGCTTTGAAGAACCACTTCATCTTGTTGCTCCACATATTGTAATCCTTTCCATCAAAGTATGGTGGCTTGTTGGCAAAGTGCGAATCGCTTGTTCCTGAAGAGTGATTGCTAGACATAGTAGATCGTTAACTCTGAAGTCAATAAACACTTCGTAAAATGAGCAACATGCTCTGATACCAATTGATGTATCTAGCAATATCTCTTAGAGAGGGGTGAATAGGAGATTCTGAACAAAATTGAAATTTCTTACGGAATGAATAAAGTTCAGTGTACGATTAGGAACAAGAACCGTATAACAGTGTGCAGAAAATCTAAACGCAAGGGTAAGAGTTTAGAGAAGAGAATATTGCACACGAAATTTATAGTGGTTCGGCTTAGATCAAGCCTACGTCCACTCTTCCACGATGACAGCCGATCGGCTGGATTTCACTATAAAGAATCAAGAGGATTACAACCACTCAAGTATTTTGTTTCTCTCTCACACAGATTTTCACAGTGAAGGATTTTGGGTACACAGAATACTCTTTGGATGAAACTCAAATTATGCTTGCACTTTGGATTGTTGTTCGCTCTTCCCTTTAGTCCATCATGATTCTTCTTTTATACTCCCCTGCCTCCGAACTAGCCGTTGGATTCCAGCCAAGGGATCTCTCTTCAATCCTTGATTGTACGTCATCAATCGTGATTGAACAAGACTGTATCTTCAGAAGATATGTAGACCGTTGGGTAAGACATTGAACCCTTCTGATTCAATCGCCCATACAATTGAATCTCCAGCTTCCATAAGTGTGATAAGTTTGAGTTGATTCCCAAGGATATATTCCTTAGAAGATGATATCCCATTATAGAAAGTCACTTAATTGATTAGAGGGAATATCAGGATAATCGAATATCACTTGCCTTGATCGGAAACCTGCCATACGTGGGTTAGATTAGTTGGCACTGAATGGTAATACGGAGATTTGATGTGATCCATCCGTCACTGTTTAGATCGTCAGGGGCACCTCCATCTGACCCTTGAACAGAAGCACTTCCATCTGACCCTACGTCAGAAGCACTTCCATCTGACCCTTCATCAGAAGCACTTCCATCTGACCCTTCGTCAAGAGCGCTTCCATCTGACCCTTCGTCAGAAGCACTTCCATCTGACCCTTAATCAGAAGCGCTTCCATCTGACCCTTCGTCAAAAGCACTTCCATCTGACCCTTCGTCAGAAGCACTTCCATCTGACCCTTGGTCAGCGCGACAAAATTGGAATCACTCAACCTGCTGCTTACACATTCTTCATGCATTACATTTCATTAAACAATTTCTATTTGAAGGTTTTGTCAGAATCAAAATATAGGAGAATTTCCACAACACCTAGTCCCTTTAGCGACGCATCACTATAGATCTCATAACCTCCAGGTCCAGAAGGAATCGGCAAAATTGGTGTGGTCGTCAATCAATGCTTAAGTTCCTGAAAACTCCTTTCGCACTTATCCGTCCATTCGTATCGCGTATCGTTCTTCGTCATCCTCGTCAAAAGAGTGGCTATAGAGGAGAACTTTTCCACAAACCTCCTGTAGTAGCCCGCCAAACCTAAAAAGCTTCGAACCTCTGTTACTGATGTAGGTATAGGCCAATTCGTTACTGCCTCAATCTTTGCTGGATCCACTGAAATCTCATTTCCAGAGATGACGTGTCCAAGGAAGGCCACCTTGCTAAGTCAAATCTCACACTTACTGAACTTGGCGTAAAGTGAGTGTTCCCTTAACATCCGTAGAACTACGCTCAATTGCTTCTCATGTTCCTCAGGGCTCTTCGAGTAAATCAAGATGTCATCTATGAAGACAATGACGAACTGGTCCAGGTACTCCTTGAACACTCGGTGCATTAAGTCCATAAAAGCAGCTGGGGCATTAGTCAATCCAAATGGCATGACTGTAAACTCATAATGCCCATACCTTGTCCGAAAGGCTGTCTTCGGTATATCCTCCTTCTTAATCCTCAATTGGTGATAACCCGTCCTCAGGTCTATCTTGGAGAACACAGACGCTCCTTGCAATTGATCAAACAAGTCATCTATCCTTGGCAACAGATACTTGTTCTTGATTGTCACCTGATTCAATTGCCTATAATCAATGCATAAGCGCAATGATCCGTCCTTTTTTCCTCACGAACAAAACTGGCGCTCCCCACAGTGACGCGCTTGGACGAATGAATCATTTGTCCAGCAATTCCTGCATCTGAACCTTTAGTTCCTTTAACTCTGACAAGGACATCCTATATGGTACTTTTGAGATCGGCTCCGTTCCAAGGGCTAACTCAATCACAAATTCTATTTCTCTCTCTGGTGGCAACCCTGGTAATTCTTGAGGAAAGACATCTGGAAAGTCACGCACTACAGCTATGTCCTCTAGCTTGGGTTCCTCGATCGTCGGATCAACCACAACAGCTAAGTACGCTTGACATCCTTCATCCAATAACTTAGTCACTTCAAGCGATGAAATTAAAGGAATCGAGGTTCCTCCACGACTTCCTACAAACTCGAATCTAGGGTGATCATTCGGATGGAAATGGATCACCCTGCTACCACAATCAACAACAGCTCGCTGCTTACTCAACCAATCCATTCCAATAATAACATCAAAATCATACATAGGCAGCACTGCTAGGTCTATCTGTTCTTCACTACCACCAACGACTATCTTACATCCCGAACAACCTAGCGAGACTAGTACTTTATCCTTTAACGGGGTAGTAACATGCAGTATCATATCCAGCGGTTTTAATTCAATTCCAACCAAATCAGCAAACTGAACAGATATGAACGAATGCGATGCTCTAGGGTCAAACAGTGCATAGGCAGCATGATCACATAAAGTAACCGTACCTGTGACCACGCCGGGCGCATTCTCCACCTCCCTACGCGCCACAGCATAAATTTTTCCTTGAGCTGGCGGCCTATTCAGATTAGTTAGTGGGGCAGCTGCAACTGGCGGTCCTGGTTGAGGTCGCGGTGGTTGAAACTGAGGTCTCGCAGCTTGATTTCCACAGTGCCTCGCATGATGGCCCATCCAACCACACTTGAAGCACGTTCCTAACCGACTTGGGCATGGCCCACTTTCGTGCTTCTGTCCACATAGGCGACAGTTCCAGTTGTTCTAATAAACAGACTTCCCAATATTCTTTTTAACGGGAGGAACAAATCGCATGTTATTCACCATAGGCCTCTTTCCAAAATTTCGATTGTCCCTGACCGGATTAAACCGCGGTCCAGAAGCGGTTCCTCTTTCCCTCATATCACGCTCCACCATCTGGCCCCTTGCATACAGCTCACCGTAGTCCCTCGAGTTCAGGAGTATCAACTGACTACGGAGTTCAGGCCTTAATCCATCTCTAAATCTCTGAGCCTTATCCACAGGATTCTCAACCATCATCAGGGCATACTTAGAAAGTCTTACGAATTCACCTTCGTATTGATCAATGGTCAATTGGTTCTGCCGAAGGTTTTGAAATTCAACCAGCTTCTGCTCTTGGGCAGTTTCAGAAAAATATTTTGCGTTGAAGGCCTCCGCGAAGGCGGTCCAATTGGGTGCGACGCCTTCTGGAAAAACTCTTCCCTAGGTGGCCTTCCACCAATCATTCACAGTATCTTGAAGCCGATACACTGCTAAGGTCACTTTCTCAGCCTCAGTGCACCCCAATACAGTAAAAGCTTTCTCTAGTTCCACAATCCACCTAGGGTCAGTCTTAGGATCCCCTTTGCCATTGAATTTGGACGGCTTCAGCTTCATGAACTGCTCTACTAAGTTACCAATCGGTCGGTTCTCATTACCATGAACATTAGCATTTCCACCTCCATTACCAATTCTATTGTTCCCATTCGCCATATTCACGGCTGCAACAGCAGCTTTAGCAGCTTGAGCTATAATCTCAACTCTATCCTCGGCCTGTCGAAGGGCCGCAGCAGCTCTATCTTGGGCTTCCTTCCCCATTATCTCTCCAATCTAGGCCAATGCCCTCAGAACTCCTTCCATGGTAGGACCCTCAGCCTCTGGTGTTCTCGAGCTAGACGCTTCTCTGGTACCTCTACCACGATTGCTCATTCTCACTAATTCTCACAGTACCTGAACAACTATAATTCTACTCAAGAATTAGGGACTTAAGCCATCTATGTAAATCTAGCAGTTCTAGGCTATTTACCACAACAACAATCACAGCCAATATTCTATTACAATCAAGCAGTCAAAGGCATCACATCAAGAGTTTTCATTCGCACCTCAAGTCCAGACGCATCTGCAGCTTAGTATTAACACAACAAGCTATCTCAAACTTCAGATAGTCAACAACAAGAAATGCCAAGTACAAAGCTCCTAATCATGCCAATCACAAGCGCCAATTCATATGTCATGCAATTCGTGCCTAAGTCTAACAAACTCCTAAAGTCTCACTATCTAACCATCCAAAAGTCATCGCACCTTATTACTCCAGGTCTCAATCAACTTGGATCGAGCTGACCTCGCTCTGATACCACTTAAACAGGGATGTAACGCCCTGTACCCTTCTCGGGCTCGCTAACATCCCGCCACGACCGTTTTCATTGAGTAGTTCCCAAGATCAACGGCGAACGACTTAAGCGCAATACCAAATGTACATGCGGAAGCGACGAACAATCTCCTTTACAAAAATTTTCTTTCCGAACACAATGACTCAGGATGAAAAAGAGAGATTTAAAACTTACCTCATACATTCCTTAAAAGCGTCAATACACAATAGGGTTATAGCTTGCCATTTCTCAAAATACAACTTCCTTTAATAAAACAACGGTAGATGAAGTTTAACCCTACAGAGCTATAAAAGCGTGTACAACCCAAAATAAGAAAGCAGCTCCCTAAGACTTAAAAAGAAATATAGTCAAGTAAGGTTAACGGTTCATCTACTTCAAAAGGGTATCTTCAAAAGTCAGTCCATAGTATTCAAGGGACCTCGTCATTCAGGACCTGAAAATGTTGTCCCACAACGGGATGAGAATAAATCTCAGCAAGTCATTCCTAACCCTAAACTAGGCCATTAGTACCTCCTAGCACCTGTAATTAAACAATTCTAATAGAAAGTATAATCATGGCATTTAAGACGATAAATAGAAGTAAAACAAATAGACACTCAATTCAATCCAATTCAAGATGCGATTTCACGATTTAAGCTAAGCTTCGTACTTTAGGCATTTAAACAATCAACTACTCGACTAAGGCATTCCATCAATAACTCTATTCTAGCTATTCAGCCCTCGCCGTAGCGCCCGGGACATAGCTTAATAATCACATTGTATTAGGCAGGACCTTCGTCGTAACGCCCAGGTCTAATAAACTCATCTGCCCGGACCCCCCGTAAAAACGGCTCTTAGGTCATACTTGCATTTGGTAAACGCCCTCGTCGTAACACCCAGGCTATTATATGTTTACCAGGACCCCCCGTAAAAATGGCTCTCAGGTCATGCTTTAACCTTAATAGGTTAATATGTGATTTAGTACCTATACATCTCATTCCAACGGCCAATTGCACTCAATATCACTCAGTCAAGCAATTAACCATCAAGGCACATAGCCACGATCATAGGTCATCCATGAGCAGTCGATTTTTTTACACTTCACATTCAAACTCCGGTTTAGTCTATTAAACCACTTCACTTGCTCAAATTAATTTAAAATGACTTCAATACATGCTCAAGACCTTAAGATCATTCATGACCAGAATAGGACTTCATCATTAAACTCAATTTCTCCATTTTTAATCCAAGAAACGACCAAGTGCGGTTCATTCATTTCATGGCAGGTTCGGTTTTTCCATGACCAGGCTTACTCTCAGAAAAACCGACATAAATCTGTTTACCTTTTTAGCAATCTAACTTTATAACCTCATTCCTCATGATCTTACGATCACGTGGACGAAAAACGGAGCTCAATTTGGACTTCGGACGACTTAGAACACCCATTTCATTTTCGACGCGTGCTGAAAATGGGATTATACGGGCTCTTGGGTATTAACGTTTTTCTCACAAAAATAGCCATTAAACTCTACCAATCCAACCATAAAACATCTATTAGTAACCTAACATCCTAACAAAAGGTTAGGGATAACTTACCGAAGGGTTGAGCAAGCAAAAATCCTCCGACAAGGGCTGCAAGTCCACAGCCAATTCTGGACGGCATGGTCTCGGTTTCTAATCCATGAAACCAACTCGTTCTTAGCCATTATAATCTACTAAAACTCAACCTTAACCTCATAAACATGTTTCTAAACATCCTAACTAGGCTTAAGAGGTGTCTTATCAAAAGAACAAGGCGAAACAAGCTCCAAAACTAGCTCGGGAGCTCCTCGGTTCAGGCTGGTCAGAACATCGACCACTTCGGCTTCTGGTGGCTCTACGAATCAATGGCGACGGTGAGATGGTGGTCTGAGGTGGTGAGGGTGATGGCAAGAGAGTGTGGGATATGGTGGTGGTCGGCGCGGTGGCTCGCGGCCTCCGATGGCCGGCGACGATGAGAGCGAACGAGAGGGAGATTGGAAGAGAATGAGAGAAATGAGAGAGAGATAGAGAAAGGTGGTCGACCGAATGGGAGGAGGAGAGAAAGAATGAGAAGTGTTCTTAAATCTCATATGCAAGAAGCAAAAATTTGAGTGAGGTGGTTGATAGGGAAGGTACAAGGAATAGTGGCATGGAATGACATTGTGTAAGAGGGTAGGTCATGGGATTTTGGTCTTGTCACGCATGTCTCTTCCAAATCAAATAATTCAAGGGGCCAAATGACCAAATGGTCCTTCAAGATTCGGCCAAGAAGGGAGGATGGCAATTGTCCAAATTGCCATTGCTCATTTCTAAAGTAAATGGCATTTATCTAAGGGTAAAAGGGTAATTCCTTAACCGTCGATCCGAAATTCACTTTTCTAAATGCTGAGGATGAATTCTAATCCTAACGGTCCCCGATGAGGCGACGTCCAAATTATTCCCATTGGAATCCTTGAATATCCGGCCTTTAATCTCGAAGTCCAATTTATGGCTAAATTCAGTCGTTTGTCATTCCGGCGTATCTCTGACTAACGGGCGGCTCTTAGGAGTTACGCGTGTCGACCCGCGACTAATGTCGCGTTTAAGAGTTACTCGTGCCACGGCGACTTTGGTTGTCATGTAATTGCGAGGGTTAATTGCTAGTCCCGAAGGTTACGACAGTTAGGAATTGGTTTATGTTAATTTGCAAATCATACTATGGTTATCTGGAATCACCCGTGGACCAATTGCATGACACTAGCAAATTGTTCTGAAACCATTCTTAGATCGTCCTTTAGTGGTCCAAAATGTTCTCTCGGCAATCCTTGTGGTCAAAGTACCGACTCGTGGTTGAGCTCTTTAGTCCACGTACTTAAATCCTAGTTAGCCTTTCCCTTTAGTCGACTCAAGAGAGATCAATTTTGAGCGAGATTTACTGAAATACATCGATAGGCATTCATTCATTCAAAAGCTTCGAGATAGGGTCGGAATTCAGAATGTCACACTTATTCACACCCTTTAGGTGTTATTGCTAGGTACAACAATTGGTATCAGAGCAGGTTACAAATTTCTTGCCTTATGTATACCTGGAGTGCCATAAGTTGTGTACGACGATCAATTTAGTGCCAAAACTTTCAAATCGATCAGTTTAGTGCTAAGTTTTTGTAACTTTGATCACTTCAGTGCTAAGTGCATACGTGGCCGCCAAAAATCTACGTAGTGCCTACGTGGACGGTTTGCATAAAAAATGAGGCCGACGTGGCTCGCCAGAAGCTGACTAAATATTATAAAGAGCAAAACGACGTCGTTTGTAACCAAATTTCGACCAACGTGAACCCTAATCCCCAAATTGATAAGGGTTTGTCTTTGGCAGTCTATTTTGTCTTCGGTGCCATGATAGCTCGAGCTCCTCCGCCAACCACCGCCTCCTCTTCAAATGCTCAACTCAACCAGAGGGAATCATATTCATCTCCGACTCCAATTCAATTTCAACCCTCGTGGGGTTGAACGCCGCTTCGAGTTTGAGTGTGAGTTTCGCGAATTACGAGCTGTGCACAAGCGATTCTGGTTTTGCTCTTTCTTATTTCTTGTGGGTAGTCTTTTGAGCCTTTTTTGCCTATTCGAATTGAATGTCGTCCTGGGTTTTACGTTTGAGTTACTTCGAGTTAGAGATTACGGGGTTTAGCTCCAAGAATCGAGTCAACGGTCGCTATCGATCTAAGGCGAACGGTCTGCCGCGTGGAGCCAACATGAATCCCACCGATAGAAGATCCTTGAAACTCGAAAACTCGAAAACTCTCTCGTTTCATGACACGATTAGCTGGCAAGATTTCAGTGAATATTTCTTCATCATCGTCTCTTTTATTGCTCTGTGATTTTTTGATTCGAAACTTGGAAACAAAAATATTGGGGAGGCACTCTCAGACACGGGTGTGTGGTGAAATCTCAATGACGAGATCAAATGACGACACACCTTTTGCGTGGTGCCGAGAGAGAGCGAGCTATGAGAATCAAGCGACCCGAGGAAGAAGAAGAAGAAGAAGAAGAAGAAGAAGAAGATGAAGAAGAATAATAATAATAAGAAGCCGGCCTGTCCTGTAGGATCAGTTTAGTGTCAAAGACCTTTTAGCCCTTCTGTAAGCCACGTAGGATTCTATCATGGCAGCCGCTTCTAAAAAATTGGCCATGTAAGATAATAAAAATTAATTATAATATCCACATAATTCGTTTCTCCAGACTTTGACCGGAATGGCACTGAAGTGCATGATTTTCTCCGATATTAGCACTAAAGTGATCGAAATTACAAAAACTTAGCATTAAACTGATCGATTTGAAAGTTTTTGCACTAAACTAATCGCCGTATACAACTTATGGCACTCCAGGTGTACCTAAGCTTAATTTATTGTGAAGTGTTTTTGACTTCAGAGTTAACAATCTATCATGTCTAGCAATAATTTCTCATGAACAAGTGACTCTATTATGGTAACAAATCACTGTACTTTGATGGAAATGACTACAACATGTGATGCAACAAAATGAAGTGATTTTTCAAAGCATTCGACGATCTGATGTGGGATGTTGTTCTCAAAGGTGTTGAACCTGTCACTACTGCAACAACATCAAATGGAAATGAGACTAATACCACCCCAACATTGTCTGATGCTAAAAAAGCTAAGAGACAAGGACTACACTATAAAGCTGCTATTGCATTATTCTATGTTTTGTCTACTCCTTTGTATAATTGTGTTTCAGAAGAAGAATCAGCGAAGGCTATATGGGATAGACTTCATATCACTTTTCAAGGAGCTGACAGAGTGAAGGAAACAAATCTTAGTATTCTGCTAAGTGACTATGAAGCTTTTCAAATGAATCCAGATGAATCAATCATAGATATGATTGATAGATTTTAAATTCTGGCAAGTGAACTTGCAAGACAAGGTGCTCTAATTGCTGAACCGATACAAGTTAGGAAAACACTCAGAGGTTTCACAGATGATTGAAATTATTTCAAGCCATCAATACAGGAGTGTCAAACAATCAAGCCACTCTCAGTAGATGAGCTTGTTGGAACTTTGCAATCTTATGAGACAAAACGGGCTAAGAAGAAAGGATACACAAAAGATAAGAAGTCGATTACCTTAAAATTTGAAATTAATGATGAGTTTTCTGATTCAGATGATGAAGACGAACTTGCACTTATGGTAAAGAAGTTCAGAAAAATGACTTGAAAAGGTAGAAATTTCAAAGGAAAGAAATCATTCAACAAAATGATTAGAAATTCTCGAGCAATGACAAACGTGAAAGCAAAGATGTGATATGCTTCCACTGCAAGAAGGCAGGACACATCAAACCCAAATGTCCTGTTGTAAAGAAAGATATGGCTAAGTACGAAAAGTACAAGAAAGCATTAAAAGCATAAACTCTTGAGTGATTCTGATAGTGAGGATGATTATGCAAATATATGACTTATGGCAAAGTCAGATTCAAGTTTAGATTCCGATATTGAGGTATGTTCTTCTAAACTACTTGATGAAGTTACTGAGTATATTGATGAGTTATGCAAAAATTACAAGGAAGTTCTTAAAAAGGCTTCTGGTTTGAAAAAGGAAGTTTCCTTGATAGAAAGGTAAGATGTTTCGCAAAAGGATAAAATTGATTCCTTGCCAAAGGAATTTTATCAAATGAAGGAAAGTCACGTTTTGATTTCAAAAGAAAATGATTCTTTGAAAATCGAAATTGAAAATATTTCGAAATGATTTTCACAGAGTTTGAAAAAATTAGAAAATATTATCTCCAAACAAATTGCTTCCAATGACAAATATGGTCTGGATTTCAAAAGGGAAAGTGATCTCAAAAACAGATTTCCCAAAGCAAATGACAAAATTTTTCAAAACCTTCTATATCTGCATATAGATAGCATTTTCAAAAATAGTTTACAAGATCTTATCTACGACAATCTGATATAAACTATGGTGATCCTAGTCATGTCAAGGATTATTGTATGAAAGTGTGAAGACCAATTAACAAAAAGTTATCAGGCACTACTAACTCAGATGGACCCAAGAAAGCATGGGTTGTCACATCCCTCGACACCCGCTTTCTCCAGTCCCAGAATCTATCACACGAGAGGGATGTACAAAAGAAACAAGCGGAAGCGGTGCCTACAAGACATCACTGTACAAAAAAAAAAAGAGACATGGTAACAAAAGCTTCACATAACATACTTCTTAGAGTTCGTACAAAAGCGCAGGTGAGCTAGTCTTGCAAATAGGTCGGGGCTAACGGGACTAAATCAAAAGACAGCTATACAGAGTCCCTAAAAACATGACTGACCGATGAGGTCCTCATCCAAAAAGAAACCACCCAACAGTACAGAAGATTCTAGGTCGAACTACTGGAGCCGTCAGTCTCCCTGGCATCCACAGAAGGCTTGTAATCCAAGAAGGTCTCCGAGCGCACATCGATGGTATCCTCCAGTGTAGTGTCCTCCACCTCGTCCTTTGAATCCTCGATCACAATCACCTCTTCAGTATCATCCAAGGTAGGAGTCTTCTCAGGCATGTTCCTCGAACCAGTGATTGATACTTCTACCTCTATGGAATCTCGGATGGGGTGGCACCAACTAGGAACAACTCCGCGAGGCACCTCCGAGGCCTTCGGCGGACCAGAAGAGACTCCGTTTACCCTCCGGAACCAAGCTTCGAACCTATACAGCTTCCACTCCGGCTCACCCTCGTCGACTCAAACCATAGTGCATTTTCTAACATAGATAGTACCCCTACCATCTGGGAACTCGTCAAAATACGCGGTCATTTACCTAGGGTCACCTAGCCTGGTCGGCAACATGATCACGCCTAGGATCTGAAAAGTAAGGTTCCCCGACGGGATGAGATTTACATCTCAGTAAGGAAGGTCCTACTCCTAGGCTAGGCCAACCGTAGACTCAAGTAAAAGAAATTAAAAGTAAAGGCACAAGCAACCACAGGAAATGTTCAGCATTCATAAATTGACACAAGAGTATCGACAAGCATCAAGTCAATTATTCGTGGTATCAACAAATCCTTCAAGTCAAGCATGCATTGTAAAATCAAGTGACACCATTGTTTCCCTTCCAACCTCCACTATATTCACGCCCGCGTCTTAAACGCCTCAGGCCCGGTCCGCGCCATTACGCCTCAGACCATCCCTTTGATAAACCCGCGTAAACGCATCAAGTTACCACTCAACGCAACCCCGCGTCTCAACGCCTCAGGGTGCCACAAGTTTCTCATTCGTGCCTAGACTCACTTCCAATGAAGACTCCATGATCGAATATAAGCCCTTGCATTAAGCCGATAATGTAGAGCATGCGAGACAGTCAATTTTTAACAATCAAGGACGGCAACCAGCCCATGGCACGAATATACAACAAACATTCAAGTCATCGACATTTCACAAGGGTGTACAATAACACAACCGCACATAGTTCACCATAAATCACCGTGACACCCCACGAATTCACCCAATTGAGTCCAATTCTCCTAACTAAGGTTTAGGAATTCCTTACCTTAGGTTAATTCAACACAAACTCCTTCCAAGCACTCCAAGGATTCGGCCCCAATGAGTCCAAAACAGGGCAGTCGTACCTATTAGAAAATTCCCGCCAATTTATCAAGTTTTCTTCGTCCAATCACCGAATCGCTTAGCATAAACCTTAATGACATAACCATGGACAATCTAACATGTCGCCACAAGGAAATTAGAGCTCAATTCCTCCCCAATCAGCCCCTAATAGCTCGGCAAGAACAGAACCGAACATGGCATTTTTCGGTTCTGTTCTTCCCCTCTCAAAACAGTCCATAAACTAATCATCTCTAATTTAACATCAATCTACTCACTAACAGCTCAATCCACAAGTAAGGAAGGCTCACAGAAAAATTTAGACCAGGGCGACGACAATAGGTCCTCGAATGGCGCCATTCTTCTCAACTCTTCAAATAGGCAGAATCTGACCTCCAAACACAGCAGCAAAAGAACATCGAAACCTCATCATTTTCGATCCAAATCTTTACCACAGCTCAATATACAAGCCTCCTAGGTGTCCACAAAATTTGAGCGAGAAACTCCTCCGATCCGAGGTCCACGAGGTCTAAACAGTAGCTTACCTCAGGCTGCAGCAATTTCGTCGACCCTCGCGAGAAAGGCTGAATGGATCTCCTCAGTGGGTCAATCCCCGAGCTTCAAGTTGGAGACGGTCGGCAAGAAGATGAGGAAGGTAGTGGTGGCAGGCGCGACTGCTAGAAGTCGCCCGTGGAGGTGGTCGTGCAGTGCGAAGCCGGCGGGGAGAAGCGGTCGGGCGCGGGGAGCTCACGGCAGAAGGAAAAGAAGAAAAGGAGGAAGAAGATGGTCGCGTGGGGGAGTCTCGGCAGAAGGAAAGGAGGAATTGGGGGTTAACCTCATCTACTTGAGTCAACAATGTTGAATGGTAGGTTAAAAGGTAAATAATTAATGCTAACTTGTCCATTAGCTCATCAAAGCTCATCCAATGGCTGCCATTCCACCAAATTTTCAGCAGTTATCCTCGTTACAATGGACCAAAATGCGCTTCCCCAATTATAAATATAAGGTCAACACTTGAGGACAAAACGGTAACTTCGTCCCCCACCGTCTGAAACGTCGATTTTCCAATGTTTCCTTCGACGAGGCGGCGTCCTAAGAATTAAAATGTTGGAATTCCAAATTTTTCGTTTCCAAATTTTGAAACTCATCTTTGGGTCATTTATCTGATGAATGGAATCTCAGGCTATCTCGAACTGACGGGCGGCTTTTGCAAATTTACGCATATCGACTCTGTGATTCTCATCACACTTCGGACTCGACAGTCTATGGCGACTTTGAATGTCATGTAATTGCGAGGGTCTATTACTAGTTCCAATGGTCGCGATCGTCATCGTTCGATCTAGGAAAAGTTTTGCAAATTGTACACTGGCTAACGGTATCACCCGTGTCCCAATCATATAACGCTCGCATTGTCTTTCCTAATCGTTCTTAGATCGACCCTTAATGGTTCTAAAAATTCCATCGACATTCCTTATGGTCAGAGTGCCATTTCCTGTTTGAGTTCCTTAGATCCACGTACCTTGTCTTGCGTTAGCCTTTCCTTAGTGGTCGGTTAACTCGAGATTGATCAGATCCGAGCGAGATAAGGCTGAATTACATCGCTAGATACATTCTCCGTAAAAAGTCACGAAACAACAGGGAAATTCAGAATGCCACAACTCTTCCCCCCTTACAAAAATTTTGTCCTCGTAATTTACAATAAACCCAGTTACTCAAACAAATGGGAGTAATGTCGCCTCATCGTTTCTTCGCTTTCCCAGGTAGCGCCTTCTGTTTCATGGTGCTCCCATACTACCTTAACTAGTGGTATCGTCTTGTTCCTCAAAACTTGCTCTTTTCTTTCCTCAATCCTGACTGCTTTTTCCACATAGGACACCCTGTCGTCGACCTCAATGGTTTCATAATCCAACACGTGCGTCGGATCCGGCTCGTATTTCTTTACATTGACACGTGGAAGACGTTGTGCACTTGAGATAAATTAGGTGGCAAGGCAAGCCTATAGGCTAAGGTTCCAATTCGTTCCAAGATCTCAAATGGGCCTACGTACCTTGGGCTTAGTTTCCCTTTCTTCCCAAACCGAGATAAACCTCGCATCGGTGACACCTTAAGGAAGACATGATCACCTACTTGAAACTCCAAAGGCTTGCGCCGTTTATCCTCATAACTTTTCTGACGACTCTATGTCGTCTTCAGTCTATCTCGTATTACCTTCACGGTCTCCACCGACTTCTCTACTAACTCTGGGCCCGTGATACTTCTTTCTCCAATTTCGTCCCAACAAATCGGTATTCTGCAAGCTCTTCCATAGAGTGCCTCAAAAGGTGCCATTCGTATACTCTGCTGATAACTGTTATTATATACGAATTCTACCAAATGCAACTGATCCTCCCATCCACCTTTGAGATCTATAACACATGCTCGTAACATATCTTCAAGAGTCTGAATTGTCCTTTCCGACTGCCCGTCCGTCTGCGGATGATATGCCATACTAAGCTGTACTCTGGTCCCCAAAGCATCTTGTAGACTCTTCCAGAAATTCGCTGTAAACTTAGGATCTCTGTCTGAGGTAATAGTTACAGGTACTCCATGTAGTCGTACAATGTGACGCATATACAGTTTGGCGCACTTATCCAAAGCAAAGTCCTTTCTCACAGGGATAAAATGCGCCGACTTGGTCAGCCTATCCATAATTACCCAAATAGAATCATGATCCCTCTAACTCCTTGGTAATCCCATAACAAAGTCCATTGTCACATGTTCCCATTTCCATTCGGGGATTTCCAACGGATGTAGCAATCCACTAGGCTTACAGTGCTGCGTTTTCACCTGTTGACAAGTCAAGCACTTTGCTATATATTTTGCTTCATCCACTTTCATTTCATTCCACCAATAATGCTGTCGTAAATTCTGGTACATTTTCGTGCTCTCTAGGTGGATACTATAGCTACTTCTGTGCTCCTCTGACAAAATCCTTTCTCTAAGTCCTTCATCTTTGGGCACGCATAGGCGTCCTCGGAATTTCAAAATTCCACCCTCTGATACTTGGAACTCTGGTCTCCTCTTTGTCGCGTCAACCTCGAGGATTTTCTGAATCTCTGGGTCTAAAGATTGCAAGGCCTTTATCTTTTCTTGAATTTCAGGTTCAATTCTTCGTTTTGCAACCAAGCTGGATAACTGACAGACTTCCAATCTGAATTTGGAATCCCTTAGATTTTCAAATAACGACCACCCTTTAACCAGTAGATAAGCGATACTTGACTTCCGACTGAGCGCATCCGCGACTCTATTCGCTTTCCCAGGGTGGTACATAATGTCACAATCATAATCCTTCAACAGCTCCATCCACCAACGTTGCCTCATGTTCAACTCCTCCTGAGAGAATAAATACTTTAAACTCTGATGGTCCGTAAATATTTGAAACTTTTCGCCACAGAGGTAGTGTGTCCAAATTTTTAAGGCAAACACAATCGCAGCTAATTCCAAGTCATGCGTCGGGTAATTCATTTCATGGGGTCTTAATTGTCGTGAAGCATAAGCTACTACTCTTCCATATTGCATAAGTACACATCCCAATCCTTTAAGCGAAGCGTCGCTATAAATCTCAAAGCCTCCAGGTCCAGACGGAATCGTAAGAACAGGCGCGGTCGTCAGCCGATGCTTAAGCTCTCGAAAACTCCTTTCACATTATCCGTCCACTCAAACTTCGTAAGTTTCTTAGTGAGCTGTGTCAACGGCATAGCTATAGATGAAAACTTTTCTACGAAGCGTCAATAATAGCCAGCCAAACCCGAAAAACTCCGAACTTCCGTAACTACCGTAGGTCTGGGCCAATTTATCACTGCATCAATCTTCGAAGGGTCTACGAATATTCCATCACTAGATATTACATGGCCAAGAAACGCCACCTTATTTAGACAAAAATCACACTTACTAAACTTAGCGTACAGCAAGTGTTCCCACATGGTCTGTAAAACCATTTTCAAATGACTTTCATGTTCCTCGGTACTCCTCGAATAAATTAAAATATCGTCAATAAACACTATGACAAAGCGATCCAAATAGTCCTTAAACACTCGGTGCATCAAGTCCATGAATGCAGCCAGAGCATTAGTCAATCCAAAAACCATTACGGTAAACTCATAATGTCCATATCTCGTTCTAAAAGCCGTCTTTAGAATATCCTCTTTCTTAATCCTCAACTGATGATACCTTGTCCTCAAATCTATCTTAGAGAAAACTGAAGCTCCTTGTAATTGATCAAATAAATCATCAATCATTGGCAACGGATACTTGTTCTTAACGGTTACCTGATTCAATTGCCGATAATCAATACACAATCACAGGGATCCATCCTTTTTCCTTACAAAAAGCACTGGTGCTCCCCAGGGCGATGCACTTGGTCTAATAACCCTTTGTCTAGCAACTCCTGCATTTGCACCTTTAGTTCCTTCAACTCCGACAGCGCCATTCTATAAGGTGCCTTCGAGATTGGCTCCGTCCCAAGGGCTAACTCAATAACAAATTCGATTTCCTGCTCTGGTGGTAACCTAGGAAATTCTTGGGGAAAAACAATTGGAAATTCACGCACTACTGCTATATCTTCTAACTTTGGTTCCCCAACCGTTGTATCTACTACCGCAGCCAAATAAGCTTGGCATCCATCATTCATCAACCTTGTCGCCTCGAGCGACGAAACCATTGGAATAGAAATTCCTCCACGGTTTTCTCTAAACTCAAAGCTAGGGCAGCCATCCGGATAAAAACATATCACTCTACTACCACAATCAACCACTACCCCTAGCTTGCTCAACCAATCCATTCCTATGGTCACATCAAAATCATACATGGGCAACACGGCCAAATCTATATTTTCTTCGCTACTACCAATGATTATCTTACAATTCTCACAGCCTAACGAGACCAACACATTATCCTTCAACGGGGTGGCAACATGCAGTAATACACTCAACGGTTTTAACTCCATATTAACCAAGTCAGCAAATTGAGCAGACATGAAGGAATGTGAAGCACCATGATCAAACAACGCATAAGCAGCTTGGTCGCACAAATAAACCATACCTGTGACTACACCAGGCGTCTCCCCGCGTCTCTGCGTACCACAGCATAAACTCTCTCTTGAGCTGGAGGCCGATTCTGCTCATTCTGAGGCGCCGCATTAGGCGGTCCTGCTTGTGGTTGTTTCCCTTGAGGCCTAGCCATTGGAGTTTGGTTGGGGCAAGATCTCATCTGATGGCCCATCTGACCACACTTGAAGCACGCACTCGTCCTAGTCGGGCAAGGTCCATTACCGTGTCTTCTTCCACAGAGACGACAGTTTGAGTTAAACTGATGGCGGTGGCTTAGTAATATTCCTCCTTGAGGGTGGGACGAAGCGTCTAGTATTTATCATAGGTCTCTTTCCCAACTGGCGATTATCTCAAAATGAAGGAAATCGCGATCTAGACGCATCGGTTCTTTCCCTCATGTCTCATTCTATCATCTGCCCCCGTTCATAGATTTCCTTATAAGTTCTCAGGTTCACTGTCACAATCTGACTGCGAAGTTCAAGTCGTAACCCGTCTCAAAATCTCCGCGCCTTCTCCAGCGGATCCTCAACATAACATGGCGCGTACCTCGACAGTCTAGCAAACTCAGCTTCATATCGATCCACTGTCATGTTACCCTGCCTCAAATTCTGAAACTCTACTAGCTTACTCTCTCGCGCAGTTTTTGAGAAGTACTTGTCATTGAAGGCCACAGTGAAAACATTCCAATTCAAGGCAGTGCCCTCAGGAAATACTCCATCCTTCGTAGCCTTCCACCAGTCATTCGTGGTACCATCCAACTGGTAAACCGCCAGGAGTACTTTCTCCTCATCGTTACATCTCAAAACCTCGAAAATCTTTTCGAGCTTTTCTATCCATGTGGGCGCCAACTCTAGATCACTAGTCCCATTAAACTGAAGTGGCTTTAATTTCACGAATTGTTCAACCAGTTGGCCTATATCCCTAGGCACAATATTAATACCCGACGTGTTACCTACTTCCACTCCCTGACCACTGTTCTTATTAGTTCTGGCATTGCCTATTCCCACGCCTTGGCCCACATTTTCATTCACTCAACTTCCCACATTAACACCAGTCGCAGCGTTAACAGTAGCTAAGGTAGTCCCAATAGCCTGAGTAATGGCGGCATCTCTATCTTGGGCTTGTCTGTCTATCAAATTTCCAATTCTTTCCAATGCCCTTAGTACGTCACCCATTCCAGGATTCTCTACAACAGGTGGCCTCGAAATAGAAGCTCCACCCCTAGATCTCCCACGTTTACCAAGCTGATCGCTCATCCTTACACTTCCTGTACCACTTAATTCCACCACGGAAATAGAAACTTAGCTCAACCGCACAAGTCCAGTGGTTCTATGCTACATAGCAAGAAGCACTTACACTAAGCAACCATTCACTCAATCGTCACCATAGCACAATAAAAGGAAATACAATCATGCCTCATATTCAAACAAGACACCCACTTTTCACAAGTCAGCATTCAAAAATTTCGATGCATTAATAACTACGTAGCTCAACCATTAACAACCCACCAATCACACCACTTTCATGATGCCAAACTCATACGCCAAGTCATATGTCATGCATTTCTAGCTAGACTCTAATGATTCCTCTTACGATCTCGCTACCCAGTCATCCCAAGTCTCATTCCTCCTTATTACTCCAATCCTCAATCAGCTTGGATCGAGTTAACCTCGCACTGATACCACTTAAACAGAGATGTCATGTCCCTCGACACCCGCTTTCTCCAGTCCTAGAATCTATCACACGAGAGGGATGTACAAAAGAAACAAGCGGAAGCGATGCCTACAAGACATCACCGTACAAAACAAAAAAAGAGAGACCTAGTAACGAAAGCTTCACATAACATACTTCTTAGAGTTCGTACAAAAGTGCAGGTGAGCTAGTGCTGCGAATGGGTCGGGGGTAACAGGACTAAATCAAAAGACAGCTATACAAAGTCCCTAAAAACATCACTAACCGACGAGGTCATCATCCAAAAAGAAACCACCCAACAGTACAGAAGATCCTAGGTCGAACTACTGGAGCCGTCAGTCTCCCTGGCGTCCACAGAAGGCTTGTAATCCAAGAAGGTCTCCGAGCGCACATCAATGGTATCCTCCAGTGTAGTGTCCTCCACCTCGTCCTTTGAATCCTCGATCACAATCACCTCTTCAGTATCCTCCAAGGTAGGAGTCTTCTCAGGCATGTTCCTCGAACCAGCGACTGATACTTCTACCTCTATGAAATCCCGGATGGGGTGGCACCAACTAGGAACAACTCCGCGAGGCACCTCTGAGGCCTTCGGCAGACCAGAAGAGACTCCATTTACCCTCCGGAACCAAGCTTCGAATCTATGCGGCTTCCACTCCGGCTCACCCTCGTCGACCCAAACTACAGTGCATTTTCTAACATAGATAGTACCCCTACCATCTGGGAACTCGTCAAAAAAAGCGGTCATTTCCCTGGTGTCACCTAGCCTCGTCGGCAACATGATCACGCCTAGGATCTGAAAAGTAAGGTCCCCGACGGGATGAGATTTACATCTTAGTAAGGAAGGTCTTACTCCTAGGCTAGGCCAACCGTACACTCAGGTAAAATTAATAAAAAGCAAAGGCACAACCAACCACAGGAAATGTTCAGCATTCATAAATTGACACAAGAGTATCGACAAGCATCAAGTCAATTATTCGTGGTATCAACAAATCCTTCAAGTCAAGCATGCATTGTAAAATCAAGTAACACCATTGTTTCCCTTCCAACCTCCACTATATTCACGCCCACGTCTTAAACGGCTCAGGCTCGGTCCGCGTCATTACGCCTCAGACCATCCCTTTGATAAACCCGCGTAAACGCATCAAGTTACCACTCAACGCAACCCCGCGACTCAACGCCTCAGGGTGCCACAAGTTTCTCATTCGTGCCTAGACTCACACCCAATCAAGACTTCATGATCGAATATAAGCTCGTGCATTAAGCCGATAATCTAGAGCATGCGAGACAGTCAATTTTTAACAATCAAGGACGGCAACCAGCCCATGGCACGAATATACAACAAACATTCAAGTCATCGACATTTCACAAGGGAGCACAGTAACACAACCGCACAAAGTTCCCCATAAATCACCGTGACACCCCACGAATTCACCCAATTGAGTCCAATTCTCCTAACTAAGGTTTAGAAATTCCTTACCTTAGGCTTAACTCAACACAAACTCCTTCCAAACACTCCAAGGATTCGGCCCTAACGAGTCCAAAATAGGGAAGCCGTACCTATTGGAAAATTCCCGCCAATTCATCAAGTTTTCTTCGTCCAATCACCGAATCGCTTAGCATAAGCCTTAATGACATAACCATGGACAATCTAACATGTCGCCACAAGAAAATTAGAGCTCAATTCCTCCCCAATTAGCCCCTAATAGCTCAGTAAGAACAGAACCGAACAGGGCATGGTTCGGTTCGGTTCTGTTCTACCCCTCTCAAAACAGTCCATAAATTAATCATCAACCTCTAATTTAACATCAATCTACTCACTAACAGCTCAATCCACAAGTAAGGAAGGCTCACCGAAAAATTTCGACCAAGGCGACGATAATAGGTCCTCGAATGGTGCTGGTCTTCTCAACCCCTCAAACAGGCAGAATCTGACCTCCAAACACAGCAGAAAAAGAACATTGAAAACTCTTCATTTTTGGTCCAAATCTTTACCATAGCTCAATATATAAGCCTCCTTGGTGTCCACAAAATTTGAGCGAGAAACTTCTACGATCCGACGTCCTACGAGGTCTAAATAGTAGCTTACCTCAGGCTGCAGCGATTTCTGTCGACCCTCGCGAGAAAGGCTGAACGGATCTCCTCAGTGGGTCAATCCCCGAGCTTCAAGTTGGAAACGGTCGGCAAGAGGTTGAGGAAGGTAGTGGTGGCAGGCGCGAAGGCCAGAAGTCGCCGGCGGAGGTGGTCGTGCAGTGCGAAGCCGGCAGGCAGAAGCAGTTGGGCGCAGGGAGCTCACGGGAGATGGAAAAGAAGAAAAAGAGGAAGAAGATGGTCGCGTGGAGGAGTGCTCGGCAGAAGGAAAGGAGGAATTGGGGGTTAACCTCATCCACTTGAGTCAACAAGGTTGAATGGTAGGTTAAAAGGTAAATAATTAATGCTAAAGCTTGATCTATGGACACTTGTCCATTAGCTCATCCAAGCTCATCCAATGGCTGCCATTCCACCAAATTTTCGGCAGCTATGGGCATTGCAATGGACCAAAATGCCCTTCCCCAATTATAAATGCAAGGTCAACACTTGAGGGCAAAACAGTAACTTCGCCCCTCACCATCTGAAACGTCGATTTTTCAATTTAATGTTTCCTTCGATGAGGTGGCATCCTAAGAATTAAAAAGTTGGAATTCTAAATTTCCGTTTCCAAATTTTGAAACTCATCTCTAGGTCATTTCTCTGACGAATGGAATCTCAGACTATCTCGAACTGACGGGCGACTTTTGCAAACTTTACGCATATCGACTCTGTGATTCTCATCACACTTCGGACTCAACAGTCTATGGCGACTTTGATTGTCCTGTAATTGCGATGGTCTATTACTAGTTCCGACGATCGCGACCGTCATCGTTCGATCTAGGAAATTTTTTGAAAATTATACACTGGCTAACGGTATCACCCCGTGCTCCAATCGTATAACGCTCGCAATGTCTTTCCTCATCGTTCTTAGATCGAACCTTAATGGTTCTAAATATTCCCTCGACAATCCTTATGGTCAGAGTGCCATTTCCTGTTTGAGTTCCTTTGGTCCACGTACCTTGTCTTGCGTTAGCCTTTCCCTAATGGTCGGTTAACTCGAGATTGATCAGATCCGAGCGAGATAAGGCTGAATTACATCGCTAGATACATTCTCCGTAAAATGTCTCGAAACAACAGGGAAAATCAGAATGTCACATGGGTACCAAAGAAACAGTGAGTTACTTTTTTATTTGCAAGTACCAAAAAGGAAAAATGACAAATGATTTATGGATAGTGGATGTTCAAGTCACATGACTGGTGATCTAGAAAAGTTTATTCAACTATCAAGTTACAATGGTAGAAGTGTGTCTTTTCATGGAAATAGTAAAGAAAAAGTCATTGGAAAAGGAACCGTGAAGATTGAAAACTTGACAGTAAATGATGTTTCCTTAGTCAAATGACTAAATTACAATCTCATTTCTGTAAGTCAACTCTGTGACTCTGGTTATCAAATTTGTTTTCAAGACTCGAAATGCATAGGTGTTAGTGAAGACAAAAGCAAAATTTCACTGGCTGAAGACATGGAATTATCTATTTTCTTGATATTGATTCTGAAGAACTAAAGTCTCTCATCTCGGTCAAAGATGAAACTGAATTATGGCACAGAAAGTTAGGCCATATCAGTGTGAAGCATATTTCAAGCTATCTGTTAAGAAGCTTGTTCAAGGCTTGCCATAAATAAAGTTTGAGAAATTAGAACTTTGTTCAGCATGTACTCTTGGTAATAGGTGAGAAGTTCTTTTAAATCCATAAATCATGTTTCAACTGAACGAGTTTTGTAGCTTCATATAGATATTTTTGGATCAAACAGGACATTAAATCTTAGAGGTAAGAAATACTAGCTTGTTATTGTTGATGATTTTTCTAGATATGCTTAGGTGTTATTTCTTGCTCATTTCTCAAAATTTTCTAATAAAGTTTAGAATGAGAAAGGTTTTGCTATTTCCTGCATTAAAACAAATTATGGGAGAGAATTTGAAAATCAAAATTTTCAGACTTTTGTGATGAGTTTGAAATTTAGCATAATTTCTCCAGTCATATACTCCTCAACAAATTGGGGTAGTAGAAAGGAAAAATCATTCTCTGCAAGAAATGACTAGGACTCTTCTAATAGAGAGCAAAGTTGCTTTCCACTTTTGGGTAGAAGTAGTCTCAACAACTTGCTACATTCCGACTCATATTTCTTTAAGACTGATTATAAAGAAAACCCCCTATGAGCTTTTCAAAGAAAGAAAGTTTGGTATTGCATACTTTCGTGTGTTTGGGTGTAAATGTTTTATTCTGAAAAACACTAACGATCGTATTGGCAAGTTTGATGAAAAGTCATATGAATGAATATTCTTAGGATATTTAGCAACAAGCAAAGACTACAGAGTCTACAACAAAAGCTCTCGTGTTGTTTAAGAATCCATGAATGTTAAGTTTGATGAGAATTTTTAGAATGATCAATCTGAACTTTCTCAAGTTCCTTTTCTTCCACAGAGTTCAGACTCACACAAAGAATCTGAAGAGAAAAAGGATTCAGAAGAAAATGTTGTTTCTGAAGATACTTAGAAGGAAGATAATCTGAACAAAGAAACTTCAGAAGCAGTATAGCATGAATCTGATGATCTCACTGTTACACATCGCTTTAGTAAGAACTAAAAACATAAATCCGGTCATCTAAAAGAACTTAACATAGGAAGCTGGGTTGAAGGCATCAAAACCAGATCTAAGTTCAAGCATGCAATAAACAACATAGCTCTTGTTTCTTAAGTTGAACCCAAGGGGATTGAAAAAGCATTAGCAGATGAAAGCTGGATCAATGCATTGCAAGAGGAGCTGCATCAGTTCAAGATAAATAATGTATGGGAACTGAAATCAAGACCCAAAAATTGTCCATTAATTGGCACTAAGTCGGTGTTCAGAAACAAACTAGATGAAAGGTTGTTAGAAACAAAGCAAGACTGGTGGTTAAAGGCTATTGGTAGAAGAGGGAATAGACTATGATGAAATTAATGCACCAGTTGCCCGGTTAGAAGGCATTAGGCTACTTCTTGCTTATGCTTGATACAATGATTTTAAACTTTTTCAGATGGACGTAAAAAGTGCATTCCTAAATGGATACAGCAAAGAAGAAGTTTATTATGAACAACCTTTTGGCTTTGAAGGATCTAGAGGAAAATACCTTGTTTTTGTACTGAAGAAAGCTCTATATGGTTTAAAGCAAGCACCACGCGCTTGGTATGAAAGACTGAGTAGCTTTCTTTCTGATTTTTTTTTTTTTTTTTATAAAAGGTAATGTTGATACTTCTCTCTTTATTTAGATGCAGGATAAGGATATTTTACTTGTTCAGATTTACGTAGACGATATAATTTTTGGTTTTTCTAACGAATATCTCTATAAAAATTTCTCTAAATTTGATGCAGGATAAATTAGAGATAAGTATGATGGGAGAACTAAAATTCTTTCTTGGTTTGCAAATTCATCAGATGAAAGGTGGAACTTTTATTCATCAGGAGAAATATACACTAGAGATTGTCAAGAAGTTTGGTCTGGAAAATTGCAAGAAGACAGAAACCCCAATGTCACATTTCTCCAAACTCGACAAAGATGAGCAAGGAAAAGAAGATGATCCTAACCTCTATTGTAGTATGATTGGATCACTTCTCTATCTCACAGTTTTGAGACCAGATATATTATTCAGTGTCTTTCTATGCACAAGATTTCAATCTAGTCCAAGAGAATCTCATCTTACGACCATTAAGAGAATTATCAAGTATATTGGGACTTATCCTAAATATGGGTTATGGTATTCTAAAGATTCAGATTTTGTTCTGGAAGAAAATTCAGATGCAGATCATGCTAGATGTAAAATTGATAGGAAAAGTACTTCTGGAACCTGTCAACTTATGGGAATATGCTTATTTCTTTGTATTCAAAAAGCAAAGCACAGTTGCTCTAAGTACAACATAAGCTGAATACGTGTATTTAGGAAGTTGTTGTGCTTAGATTCTTTGGTTGAAGCAACAATTAAAGGATTATGGAGTTGAAGATACAAATGTGGAAATCAGATGTGATAATACTAGTGCCATAAATCTCACAAAGAATACTATTCTGCATTCAAAGGCCAAGCATATTGAGATTAAACATCACTTCATTCACGATCATGTAAAGAATTGCGATATCCACATTTAGTATGTTGATACAAAGAATCAGCTTGCAGATATATTTACTAAATCTCTAGATAAAGAAACTTTCAATTTAATCAGAAATGAGCTAGCTATAACTAATCCTTTGCCTTGAGTATTTTGTTTAGAACAGGATCATGCAAATGTTCAGACGCAAACGTTCAGATGCAAACGTTTAGAAGCAAACATTCAGATGCAAACGTTCAGACGGAAATGTTCAGACGGAAAAATTCATATGCAAAAGTTCAGATGCAGACATACATGTATGTTCAGAAGCACAATGAGCAGAATGACATTTAGAGGCATGTTAAAAAAGGCAAGTTCGCATATTGCAAGGTCAATGATTTTTTTGTTCAAAAGAATTTAAGGTAAGTTCTCTTAAATCCGTTCATATATTGTTGATTGATCTGATTTATACACAAATTTTCTTTATTTGATTTGATTGAAATTGATTTTATTGTTAAAAATAACACTTTTACATTTTTTCTTTTCAAAATTTCAAAAGAAAACACGAACAATCACTTCGTTCTGAAACTCCTTTATATTTTGCAAAACTCTATTTCTTTCAATCTTACAAACCCTAAACCTTTTTCGTCTTTCAAAATCTCTCTCGCTTCTCACAAATCTCCTTTCTTCTTTCTCATATCTCTTTCAAGTTTCTATCTTTTTCTGTCTAATGGCTCCAAAATCATCATCCGTTATAAGAAAACCTTCTGATGACAGTTAAAGACAGAGAATAAAGCCGACTCGCGCGTCAAGAAGGCTCCTATCATGCGATACCATGCCTATTGATGTTTTGGAATCAAGACATGACGATGAAAGAGAAGTTCTTCGGAAACAAATGGGTTTGTCTACAACAGAGTTTGAAGAAAAAGAAGCTCATGCTTTAACTATTAAGCTTCTTTATGATAGTCTTAAGACAATTGAAGGTAATGAGGCCAATCTTAAGTTGTTGCTGAATGTTCGTAAATTTGCTAGTGAGGAAGATTTTCCAGCATTCTTAGCATTGTCCTTGCATACTGTCACTTTGATTGATGTAGAGATGCCAGAAACAATGTCTCAAAGGGAAAAAAAACGGTTGTAGCCACAAGTGCGTGGAAGCCAAAGAGATCTCCTGCCAAGGGCATTGTGATCAAATTTGGCGAAGATAGTGAAAGTGATGTTAGAGGAAGGCCAGAAGATGATGATGATGATGATGTGTTGTTTAAGGATTTTAAGAGAGTAAGGGGTTTCTCAAAGAATAAGGACTTCCAGGATCTTTTGTTCTTAAGTCAAAAACATAGTGAGAGATTCGAATCTTTGAAAGGAAGAGGTGTTATACCACATAGAGTGTTTGATCGGCTTAAGTACACTCCAAGTGCCATAAGTTGTGTACAACGCTGATTTTAGTGCCAAAACTTTCAAATCGATCATTTTAGTGCTAAGTTTTTGTAACTTCGATCACTTAAATGCCAGCTTCTTTTAAAAACGATCACTTTAGTGCCAACTTCGATTTAAGCTGACGTGGCTCGCCGAAAATTCGACACATGTATTTGTTATTATTATTTGAGCTAACGTGGCTCATCGGACTTGGCACTGAAGTGATCATGTTTAAAAGAAGTTGGTACTTAAGTGATTGAAGTACAAAAACTTAGCACAAAAGTGATCAATTTGAAAGTTTTGGCACTAAAGTGAGCGCCATACACAACTTATGGCACTTGAGGTGTACTTAACCCGTGTTTGATCTAAAGTACTTTTACAATGTTGCCATTCCTATTCGAAAGCACCTCTCACAGATGAAACTTGTAGACTTTGCAACTTGGAGGAGAAATATCTTTCTAGACTTGGCAGCCTACTTTTATTCGAATCTACGTTTCAAGGATTTAAATTCCTTCTTCTATTCTGTTGGAGATGATCATTTCTACGTACATGTCAAAGACTTAGCAAAATTGACGGGTGTTGATGAGATGGATTTTACTCCCTTGGAAATATCATCTAAGGCAGCCTATGGTTTCCTTACTGAAAAAGAAATTTTTTCTAGACACTTTAAGGCCCATATTACTTACAATGATTTTCCTCTGAAACACATTGTAATGCATAAGGTCTTTATTGAGCGTTTAAGACCTAAGGCTGCTTCGAAGACAGACATCTCAAAGTATGAAGCTACGTTGATGTGAGGTTTATTAATAGGAAAGAAGATATCACTTGCTCACACAATCCTCCTACATATGTTCCGAACAATTCAAAAGTCAAAGGGGCAAGTCCCCTTTGTGAGGCTGATCTTTTGAATCATGAGCTTTCATAAAGTAAAAATTCCTTCTGAACTTGTTCAGAATGAAGGTCAAGTCATGATTGCTGGAGAATCAATGGCAAAGAAAATGGGATTCAAGCCTACTGCCAGTGGATAGAGAAACAAGAATGATGAAGTTGTTCTTGTAGAGTTTGAAGAGAAAACATAGCAAAGATCAGCGAAAAGGAGAAAAAATTATAGCAAGTAAAGGAAGAGTTGTTGAGTCCTCATATGATGAGAATTTTGTAGAAGAAGAAATTTTAGGGAATTTTAGGGAAATAGTAGCTTCTGATTCTGAATTCCCTAAAATTTCTAACTCATCTACAGATGATGAAAAAGCTGTAGATAATGAAGAAATAGAAGATGCTGGAAGAGAAGCAGATAAACATGAGTAGGAGGTGCCTGAAGACAAAGAAGAGGGCCTCAATAAGACTCTTGAACAAAGCAATGATACTGGAAAAGAAGAAACTTCTGTTGAGAGAACAGAAAGAGAGAGTAAGCACGCTCAAGAAGAGTACATTTTGATGTGAAATGAAGATATTGCTGCTTCTAAAGGAAGAGAAGCTAAGATTGTTGAGAAAGTGCTTAAGCAAAAGGATACTGATCAAAGCATAGAAGACCTTCATCAGATTCTTGTGGAAGATAAAGATATGACAAAAGGATCGAAATCAGAAGAAGACAGGGAGGCAGAGCATAACAAAGAACAACATGTTGAGCAATAGGATGCTTAAAGAAATGAACTTGAACCTGCTTCAGTTGTGGATGAACCTTTACCAAGTCCTAGATTGTCTGAGGATAACATGCAGGTAGATATACCTGAAGTGACTCTCATTGTTGCTGTGGAAAATGCTGACAAATCTCCTGACTCAGCAGAATAGATTCAGGGTGCACTTATTGTCTCCACTATTGTTCAGAAGCAAACTGACTCTGTTGCTCTGGATAAGCAAATTGCCGATGTTAGCATGGCACCAAGAGAAGGCGAAATCATTGCTCAGGGGGAGCAATCTTTGAAGCCATTAGAAGGAGAAGTCATTGCTCAGGAGGAGCAATCTTTGAATGAGATAGATGTCATCCTTGTTGTTACTAAAGATGCAATGGTCGCGATAGATGCATTTGTTCATGTATCTGAACAAAAGTCGTCAGAAGAACACCAGCCTCGGATTCAGGGGGAGTTCAAACTTCAAAAAGTTCTAGACTACTCTAGCAAGGGTAAGGTTCCTGCAATTGATAAGAGAACAAGCACAATTCCAATCGGAAAAAAGGATCCGGCTGACACTCTAAATGCCTTCATTGTCGAGCTTCTGGACACCAAGACATCTCAGAATGCCACGTTCTTTTGCTTTATCTTACCTTTTCTGAAAAAGTCTCAAGCGTGATTCCATCCATTACTTACACTTATCTTCCACTTCTCTCTTTCTATAACTCTTGATAACTCTTAATCACAGTTTCCCAACAAATACTATGGCCATTTTGACTCTCCTTGATTATCATTATTAGCTCATTCTTTTCACTATTTCCTCACATGGTTCTTCATCACACATTGTCCTCTGGCCGTGTCCTAGGGAAAACTGCCCCATTTATGGAGGTAATACTCTTATTGGACATTAGCTTTTGTTCTGTTTGATAGCTAATCTTTTCTTCTTTTTCTTGCAGAACCATCTTCTTTTAGTCAAACTCCCAACAATGATCGTGCTTTATGAAAATGGCTGCATGAATTATTACACATGAATACCACACTTTACTGCTGAATCCCCAGCATAGGTTGGAAGTTACCGAACTGACAGATATGCTCAGATCCAAACTATTTCTATCCGCTAACTATTATTTCTTGGATATGGTATGGGAACTATGTTTCCAGCCTAGATGAATTCAGACACAATGTTGAGGAAATCTGGCACCTCGAGTCTTTGATTGTTGAAATCAATGTGCTTAAAACTTGGTAATGGAAGAATCTTCGCAACTATCCGCCTTGAAGGAAGAGTATGATGTGGCTAAGGACATTTGCATTCAATCTAAATGTGAAGTTCAAGTTGATATAGTATTTGAAATTCTCAAAACTATAATGTTCAGTGCAGGGCAGCAACCGGCCCTAGGGAGAATGCACAAAACAGGCATTATACTCCTTCTAATCCACAATCCAATTCAAGAATTCCTTGCTAACACATAGTTTTACACCTTAAGATTCCTTACCGAAGATTTCAAGGCAAAGTGACGTCTCGGTAGGTCTTCAAATGACTCTGTTCCACCCGAACAGTAGAGGGACAGAACCTGTCCAGTTTTTATCCAAGCAAAACCACACACAATCAGCCCTTAAATCCCATAACAATTCATCCTCCAACCCACAACCGCAATTCTACATGTCTTAGTAAGGCTTGAGAGGTGGTCTTACCAAGATTGAAGCCAAAACAAGTTCAGAAATCCCATTTGAAGCTCATCGGTTCCATAACAGTCCAGCCAGCGACCTTTGCTCACTAAAATGACTCTACAGGACAAACGGCTGAGCCAAATGAGGCTTATAATATGTCCTTAGAATCACAACATGATAAGCTTTCTAATGGCGGGTGGCTCAACTCAATCCAATGTCAGACGAAGAAGTTATGGCCGAAACAGTGGGGGCGGTTAGAGCAGGGCAGTCTGGTAAGCGAGAGAGAAAGGAGAGGAAAAGAGAGAGAGACGAGGAAGAGGGTTTGGCCAAGTGGAATGAAGAAGAGAGATAGAGTGTGGTCTTCCTTCAATCTCCCAAATGGTCAAATGGTTGACTGGTGGTTGGGTGAAATACAAGCAATTAATGTTAATTGGATAAGCTTGTGCTTATAATGACATATGGCATTTTGTCAATAATATCATAAGCTCAAAAGACCAAATTGTCCTTGTGATTTTCGGCCATCTAGGGAATTGGTAAATGACTAAAATACCCTCATTCAATTCTTATGGCAATGGTATCCTTGTAGGGGCAAAATGGTAATTTCACACTTACAGTTCGAAATTTCACTTTTCCAATATAAATTACCCTCGATGAGGCGGCGTCCAATTCCTTTCAATGTTGAAATTCTTTATTGTCCAATATCCAATTTCGAGACCCCATCTCATGCCAATAGCCTCGAAGAGGGTCGGAATCCGGAATGTCACACAACTTCTTGTCCATATGTAAGCATATAAGAACTAACGCTGTGCTTGATCTTCGCGAGGTTCGATATGCCCACAACACTGTTGACAACAAAACATCCCATTTTCTTGGGTTTTCTTCGAGATGCCTCTTATCAAATCCACAACTATTTTATTTGTGGCTTCAGCTTGTCCATTTGCTTGTGGACAATAAGGTATGGAATGCATCATTTTAATTTTCCTTGATTGAGTAAACTTCACAACCTCACTACCAGTAAAAATCGTTCATTGATCTGTTGTGATAGACTCAAGCGGGTCAAATCGATGAATAATATTTTCCTCAATTAATTTAATCACTCTCTTCTGACTGATATTTTTGTATGGGATGGCTTCCACCTATTTTGTGAAATAATATGTAGCCAGAAGAATGAAACTATGTTTATGGGATGAAGATGGGTAGATCTTACCGATTATATCCATCACACATCCTCTGAATGGCCATGGTTTTACGATTGGGTGAAGTTCAAAAGCTAGCACATGTTGCAATGGTCCATGCTTTTGGCATGAATTACACGCCTTGGTGTAATCCATACAATCTTGCATCATTGTTGGCCAATAATATCCATATCTCTTCAATAACCACCTCATTTTGATCTCAACTTGATGTGCTTTACATATTCCTTCATGTACCTCCGCCATGACCAATTTCACATTATCTTCATTCAAACAATACACCAGCAGTCCATCATAGGATTTACGATACAACTCCTCCCCATTACTAGATACTTTTGAGCTTGTCTTCTTAATTTTCGATCCTGTGAATCAGGTTTCTTAAAGTATTCTACAATGAATTGTCTCTAATCCTTTTCCTGAACTACCTCACTCATCGCCATCAGTATCTCTCTTTGTTCAATAGAAGGTACCGACAATATAATGATGGATACAATGCCTACCAATTCTTTTGAAAATTTTTACCCTGAAGCCATCTCTGCTAACTCATTGGCTTCGATTTCGTTTTCCTTTTGACATGAATTATGCCATAATATTTGAACTAGCTTAACTGCATATTGTCTAAATAGTAATAGCCAAAAAGATTCTCATTCAAACATTGGTATTCTCATTTTAATTGTTTAATAACTAATTGAGAATCACCAAATATGTTGATAAATTGCACTCTCAAATCGATCAGTATCCCTAATCCGATTTTCAATGCCTCATACTCAGCTTGATTTTAGAGCACTCAAAGTCCAACTTACACACGCACCTTGTATGTTCTCCTGTGGGAGAAATCATCCTACTCCAACTGAATTATTGGCACATGATCCATCAAAGTACATAGTCTAAGGCACCACTTGATTGAAATTTTGTTCATTTTCGCAATTTGCAAACATGGATATTCGGTACGTATAAATAAATGCCCATTTGGCTATACGCTCTTTTTCAACTGGCCGTGACAACATACATTTTATTACTTCAGTCTTACCGAGTACATATACAATAATTGACAACAAATAATGTTTTAACTTCATACATGCAAAGTACAAAGATAGACAAATTTTTCAATTGCGGTATACTTTTTTTCAACATCAGTTAATGTTCTGTTCAAATAGTATACCGTTTGTTATTTTCCTTCGTCATTTTCTTATTTCAAAATACTTCTGGTTGTGTTAGCAGCTGATAGATACAGTTTTAAAGGTTTGCCAGCTTCTGGCGACATAATAACAGAAGGATTAGTCAAATAAGACTTGATTGCATCAAATACAGCCTATTGTCTTTCTCCTCTGAAAAATGCCTCTTGATTTTTAAGTCCTAAGAGCTATGATATTCGTTCTATCTTCCCAGATAAGTTGGCAATAAAATGCTTGAGGAAATTAATCTTCCCGAGCACCATCTGAAGCTGTTTTCTTTGATGTAGGATGAGGTAGCTCCATGATAGCTTTTGCCTCTCTTTGATTGACCAAGAAACCCAAGAAGTTTCTCGCTCGGACATCGAAAGCACATTTAATCGGACTCATCTTCAACTTGTACTTCCTCATCCTAATGAAAGCTTGTTCAATATAGTCTAGATGACTTACCTAGGCTGGCTTTACCACGATATCATCAATGTAGACTTCCATGAATTTGTCGTGAAAGATGAAATTCATTGCCCATTGATACATTGCTCATTCTTCAATCCAAAAGGCATAACAATACATTGGAATGTCCTGATAGCTCTAGGGCATTTGAATGTTGTTTTTGGGACGTCTTCTTTGGCAATAAATATATGATTATATCCCTAATGACCATCCATTAGAGATGACATCTCACTTCTTGATGCCAAATCAATTAACACATCTGCCATGGGCATATGATATTCATCTTTCGGAGTAGAAGTGCCACGCCCCGTGTTCCCTTTGCGAGCACGACACATCCCACCAAGCCGTTTAATCGCATAAACATACCCATGATCCTTACGACCGTCAATGCATACATGAATACTAATGCGCAAGCAGAAACGACAACGACTCCATGCAATAACAAAATAAGAATGAACGGGACAACAACAACCATACATTCCCTAATCACGTCCAGTGTTCTAAACATCAACCAGGGCAAGGAACATAATATCAAATATATGACATGGGTCAAAGGGGGACTAGGGACCATACCCAAAAGATAGCACTAAGGTCCTAACCAAAAGCCTCCAATCAAAAGATGACAAACCAAAAAGAACCCCAAACTCCTAAGGCCACTAAATGGAGCTGCTAGCTTCGTCTTCATCTTTGTCTTTGTCTTCGTCAGGATCGTAGTAGGAGAAGCTCTCGGAGTGCACCCCCATGGAATCATCCTCCTCGTCAATCTCCGAAGCGGATAGCTCAATCACCTCAATATCGACCTCAACTGTCGAAGTCTTCTCAAGAATGTTTCTTGAACCGACTGCTGAAGCTTCGACCTCAACCTCAATGCGGATATGATGACACCAGCTAGGTACCACTTCTCGAGGGACTTCTGTGGGCTTCAATGGACCAGTGGTACGATCCCCGACACGATGAAACCACGCCTCATAGTAGTGAGGCTCCCAATGCTCTCCTCCTCCATCGACCCATACTGTAGTACCCTTCCTAACATATACTACACCTTTACCATCCGAAAACTCATCAAAGAGGCGGTCATTTCCTTAGGATCGCCTAGACGTATAGGCATCATCTTTAGGGTTTGAAAAAAAAAAGTCCCACAACGGGGTGAGATTTACATCTCAACAAACTAGCCCTACCTAGGCCCGGCCCTTAGTACCCCCAGACAACATTTTAAAAACAATAGGCAAGGGTTCATCGACATAACTGGCATAAAAGAATCGCAATTCAAAAGGCATATAAAATAATATGAGACCAAGACTAACGTACTAGCACAAAACGAATTCATACGACAAGAATTAATCCTCATTTCATCATAATTTCTCAACTCAATAAATTGGCCCGCGTTCTGACTCATCAGGTTTCAAATGTCATTTCAAGGCTCGTATCGACACGTGTCAAACTTATCCCGCGTTCTGACGCATCATGATATAATTCGAATTGCAACCCCGCGTTCTGACGCATCAGGGTGCTACAGGCCCTTAGGCTAATATCTCATTTCCATCAAACTTGCCATTATATTTCTCATCCCACTCACAAGCCTAACTCCTCTTTCAAGCGACCTCATAATCGAGTATAATTCATTCAAGTGACCATGTAATTTTTCATCAAGAGAAACATCCATGGCCGAATTATATAGAGCATAGCATAAACTTGGACTTCACGGAAATTAATCAACTTATTCGTTCCCTTGCCATTTGAAGCATCGATTTCGCACATTCATCCCTCAAGGCTTAAATGCCGCACGACTACTCGAAGTCTCATGCCACCCGAATGCACACATCAACAATTCAGCCATGAGAATTACAATTTCACATCAAAGCAAGCACACATGGCATGGTCCACATCAATTCCATTCGGCCATTAGCAAATCAAACACAATAGATCCACAAATTCATCAATTCACCAGCCAAGCTCATCCACTAGTGTCCTAGTGTCACGCCCCACTTACCACTGGTAGCCCATGACATCCTACTACGCTGGCCCTTAATGAAATCCCAAGAACCACACGGCCTAAGTGAAATGAAATGCACAAGCGGAAGGAAACAACACCTTGACAATTACACATAACAGGAATTTGGGACACAAGAAAGCACGTACGTTCATATACACAACATACATGGAAGTTGTACAACGACAGTGGGAATGTCCTAGCCAAAAATTGTAACCCAGGCTGGGTAGGTACTTAGGCTAACATTAAAAGGCTAGTCTACAAACCTAGCTTAAGCCTCACACCAAAATTGGTTCCTACCCCTAACTTGACCACAAGATCCCTCTATCCAGATGCGCCGCTCGAACTGTCGCTACCCTTAGCTTCGTCTTCTTCTAGGTTATAATCTAAAAAGGTCTCTAATGGAACCTCCTCAGAAAAGTCCTCGGTGTCTTCTTCGGTCTCCTCCCCAAGTTCTTCTACTTCATCGGCTGAAATCTCTATATAGTTCTTGTACTCCTCAAAAGGGGGTGACTTCGACTCTTCAAGCATATTCTTCGACCCCTTTACTGATGTCGGATTCTCCACCTCAATTTCAGAGCGGGAATGGTGACACCAACTCGGCACGACCTCATGGGAACTTTCTCATGTAGTAGAGGAGCCGTCAAATTGCTGTTACCCAGTCGACGGTACCGAGCTTCGAAGCGATGAGGTTGCAGCTCGGCCTTCCCTTCATTAACCCACACTATCGTCTTCTTCCAAACGTACACAATTCCCTTTTTGGCAGGGAATTCGTCAAAAGAGGTGATCGTTTCCTTGGGATCACCTAGCCTTATCGGTAGCATGCTTAGGGTTTTGGGTCTGGAAAAATATATCCCACTACGGGGCGAGATTTACATCCCAGTAAATGAAACCCAACCTAAACTAAACCACTAGTCCCACCAGATCACACAATAATGCAATGATGCAGGAAATTCATCAAGCAAAGGCGTATGGCAAGTCGGCATCATTCATCACAAAACAATTGGTATGTTAAATCACCACCAAACACACCACATGCTATATGACCCAAACTTCACACTTTAGCATAAATTAAACATACACTTTCATGGGTCAATAGAATGACAAAATCTTTTATTCATCGCTAGGGCTCCCGGGCCGCGATGTAACTCACAGGGCTATTTATTTGCATCGGGCCTCCCGGGCCATGCAATCTCAAGGGCTCTCTAGCCGTTTAGTAAAGCATTGGGGCTCTCTTGCCAATTATGATGCATCAGAGCTCTCTGGCCATTAAAATTTCAAGGGCATTCTAGCCAAACCATTTCACACAATATCAATCACCATGCTTTTGTCAATCAACCACGCTACACATTTCTATCATCCAGTAACGTCCTAGGGTTCGAGTAAGGGTTTAGGAAACACTTACCTTAAGCAACCAGTAAAATTTCCCACCAACCAGTCTTTCCCAATTTCACAAGGGCACGGCCAACCACAATTCTCACGCCGTCCTAGGAATTCATCAATTTAAATCAAATCCGATCAATTCTCATTACCATCATACCAATCCTTCAATAGTCAATCAAATGGCAACTCTGGATATCTTTATTAATCGATGAAATACACGTCGACATCTCTATGAACCCTTTATTTATTCGGTTCAAACAGCAACCTATAGGGCAGAGTATAGCTCAAAGGTTTCACGCCCAAAATAGTCATTAAATCACCTCTAAACCCCAATCCACTTTACTTCCCTTCCACTAACACCTCAATCAATATTATAGGTAGTCCCTTGCATCAATTTAAAGTCAAAATATCCTTCTAACAGCCCCCAATAGATTCGGTACAAATAGATTATTACCCAAAACAGAACCGGTTCGAGCCTATCCCACATAATCAGTCCTTATTTCGATCCTAGGTCCTAATTTCTTATGAAATAAACTTGCTAGAACCTCAATACAAGTGTTAGGGAGGCTCACCGAAAGTTTGCAAGAGAAACAACACTCCGAAAACCTCCAATCACTTCGGTTTCTCCTTGGTGCGCGGCGGTCAGTTTTCTGCTTGATGAAAGTCACTCAAAATCAGCCATGAGAATACCTTAAACCTCCAATAAAATTACCATTTCTAATCTCTGGACTCAAGTACTAGATGTTATAGAATTTCCACAAAAATTTTGGAGTCATTTGAAATTTCTAAGAGGGTCAACGGTGGCCCTATCCCAGCTCGCGCAGATTTCGTCCGGTTTTGGTCCAAATCTCACACAGGAAAAATACTTATCCAAATGAAGAAATTCCAATTGGATATTTTCAAGGACACATAGACCTTACCTCTGGTGGTCGGAGGCGGCAAGGCGACATCGGGAGGTAGGTGATGAGTTGACCGAACAGAAGGGCAGAAACTTGTCTTTCTGGGCATTTTTCGGTAAGGAGGAAAAAGGAAGGAAATCAAAGGGAAATGGAGGGGGGAGGCTATCCACGGCTGAAGGGGCAGAATAATGGATGTATCATACATATAATTGAGGTTAAAATTGACAAGATGTGATTAGGTGGGTAATAAATGCCAACTTAACCCTAGGTTGACACTTGTCCTCTTGCCAATTATTGATCCAATGGCTATTGACCCTCATTGACTTCCGTCAAGCAGATTTTTGGCAGCCTCATGGTGTGGGAGAAATGACCATTTTTTCCTTCCAAATTTCTTAAGACAAAGGTATGGGGTTGATGGGCAAAACAGTCATTTGGTATTTTTTGTCCGAAACTTCGTTTTTCTCATTTTGAATGGCCATTGGCGAGAAGACGTCAAATCCTTTTTCAATTTGAAATTCTTCATTTCCAATTGCCAATTTTGAGCTTCCATTTCGTCATCAATCGTCCGTCAATCGTAACTTCAGTTTATCTCAAACTAACGGGCGGCTTTTGCAGACGTTACGCGTATCGACTTTGTGACTCTCGTCACACTTAGGACAACTCAGGATAAGACGACTTTGGTTGTCATGTAATTGCGAGGATTCATTGCTAGTTCCGACGGTCTCGATCATCAAGGCTCGATTTAGGAAAACATCGCAAATTATACATTGGTTATATGGCATCACCCGTGTTCCAATTGTATAACGCTTGCAATGGATTCCTTAATCGTTATCAAATCGGCCCTTATTGGTTCTAAATGTTCCTCAGCAATTCTTGTGGTCAAAGCATCCTTTCCATTTTGAGTTTCCTAAGTCCACGTACCTTGTCGTGCGTTAACCTTTCCCTTTTGGTTAGTCTACTCAGGATTGATCAGATCTAAGCAAAATAAAACTGAATTATATCGATAGATAGTTCTCATTCAATAGCCTCAAAATGGCAGGAAATTCAAAATGTTACACATAGCATCCTAGTAAAGGTTTAAGGGTCACTTACCAACTCAATTCAGCTAGGAAAATTCACCAAGGGCGGCAGCATAGCTCGGTACTAGCTCAGTTCGAACAGGGCAGGGTACGTCCTAGGGAAATTGCGCAAAATTCACCATTAAAACACTTCCAAGCTCAATTCCATCGAGCAACCACCTTGGCAACACACCAATTAGCATCCCTAGGCAACTTACCACATGTTTCAACGTAAGTCGACACGGTCACGAACCTCCAAAGGGTTCGGTTTGTTTGGGTCAATGCAGGGCGACGGTCAGTCCTAGGTAAATCACACCAAACAGCCCTTAAATCACCTCTAAACTCCAATTCACCTCATAATCTTCTTGCCAACATATCAATCTATGACATTAAGGGTCTTACCGAAAATTTTGGAGCAAAACAACACTTCAATGAGCCTCGATGTGCCTCTGTTCCACACGGCCACTAGGGTAAAAAGAAACGGCCCCTAAGAAATTCCAACATTTGTCAATCAAAACCCATTCTAACTTTAACAAAAATCCAACCTCAGCTTGCTATAACCTTTAACTAGATGTTAAAAAGGTCTCACAAAAAATTTGGGATCAAAAGAGCTCTCGAGGTGGGCGTAAGAAGGCCCTCTCTCTAACTACGTCTGATTCTGACCTTTGCGTACTCTCGGGGCTGGACGGGCGGTTTTCGATTTTCATTGGCAGAATGGAAACCGGGGGCTTGTAGAGGAGAGCTTAAGGAGTGTCGTGGTGGTTGGCGATCGGTTTGCAGGTGGCCGGAGATGGCCGTCGTGGTGAGCGAAGTAGGCGGCAGCGGGTAGTCAAGCTAGACGTTCTCGGCTGAACAAGAAAATGAAGAAGAGGAAAGGGAGGAGAGGGAAAGTGGTCGATCAAAATGAGGGGGAGAGAGAGAGTTTAGTCTTTAATCCACTATGGTCAAAAGGTAGAGGAATGGTAGGTGACATAATGACCCAATTAATGCCAAGCTTCCAATATTGACACTTGTCCATTGTTTATAAAATCTTGGCATCCATGGGGATTCCAAATGACAAAAATGCCCTCCTTCCAATCTTGATGCAAGGTTAATCTTCGAGGGGCAAAATAGTAATTTTACGCTTTCCGTCCGAAACTTCACTTTTCCAATTTAAATTACCCTCGATGAGGCGACGTTCAATTTATTTCAAATGTTGGCATTCTTTAATGTCCATTTTTCAAATTCAAGATCCCATTTCATGGTCGATTTTCCCTCAATCGTAAATTCAGTTTATCTGGAACTAACTGGCAGCTTTTGCAGACGTTACGCGTATTGACTCTGTGATTCCCATCACAATTAGGACAACTTAAGTTACGGCGACTTTGGTTGTCATGTAATTGCGAGGGCCTATCGCTAGTTCTGACGGTCTCGATCGTCATAGTTCGATTTAGGAAAAGTTTGCAAATCATGGGTTGGTTAAGAGGTATCACCCACACTCCAATTGTATGGCGCTAGCAATGGATTTCCATAATCGTTCTTAGATCGGCCTTTATTGACTCTTAATATTTCCTCGATAATCCTTAAGGTTAAAACGACATCTTTTATTCGAGTTTCCTAGGTCTACGTACGTTGTCACGCGTTAGCCGTTGCCTTTTGGTCAGTTAACTCAGGATTGATCAGATCCGAGCGAGATACAACTGAAATACATCGATAGATATCCGTTCATTCAATAGTCTCGAAATGAAAGGAAATTCAGAATGTCACAACTCTTCCTCCCTTACAAAAATTTCATCCTCGAAATTTACAATAAACCCAACTACTTAAACAAATGGGGGTACTGACATCTCATTGCCTCTTCGCTTTCCCACGTAGCGCCTTCAGTCCCGTGGTGCTCCCAAATCACTTTGACCAGCGAAATTGTCTTATTGCTCAAGACTTGCTCTTTTCGATCTTCAATTCTGACTGGCTTTTCCACGTACGACACCCTGTCGTCCACTTCAACAGTCTCATAATCCAAAACATTAGTCGGGCCTGGCTCAAATTTTCTTAGCATTGACACATGGAAGAAATTATGCACCTGTGATGGATTGGCGACAAGGCAAGCCTGTAGGCCAATGTTTCAATCCGCTCCAGAATCTCAAAAGGGCCTACAGATCTCGGACTCAGTTTTCCTTTCATTCCAAAACGAGATAATCCTCGCATCGGTGATACCTTAAGGAAAACGTGAACACCAACTTGGAATTCCAAAGGCTTGCGTCGTTTGTCGGCATAACGTTTCCGACGACTTTGTGCTGTTCTCAACCTTTCTCTAATGAGCTTCACTGCCTCGACTGGCTGCTCCACCAACTCAGGGCCTGTTATACTCCTTTCTCCAACCTCGTTCAAGCATACATGAGTTTTGCAGGCTCTGCCATATAGGGCTTCAAACGGTGCTATTTTAATACTTTGCTGATAACTATTGTTATAAGCGAACTCCACCAAATGCAATTGATCTTCCCAACTCCCATTGAAGTCTATCATACATGCTCTTAACATATCTTTGAGCGTCTGAATCGTCCGTTAGTCCGAGGGTGATACGCCGTACTGAACTGCGACCTAGTTCCCATGGCATCCTCAAGGCTTTTCCAAAAATTTGCTATAAACTTAGGATCCCTGTCTGACGTTATCGTGACGGGCATTCCGCGTAGTCGCACTATTTGACGCATGTACAACTCAGCGTATTTGTCCATTGCGAAATATTTTCTTACAGGTATAAAATGAGCAGATTTGATCAATCTATCCACGACTACCCAAATCAAGTCATGCACTCTCTGACTCCTCGGTAATTCCATCACAAAATCCATGCTCACGTGCTCCCATTTCCATTCAGGAATCTCCAAAAGCTGTAACAATCCACCTGGCTTACAATGCTGTACTTTTACTTACTGACAAGTTAAACACCTCGCCACATACTTAGCCACATCTACCTTCATTCCGTTCCACCAATAGTGCTGACGGATATTCTGATACATTTTTGTGCTACCTAGGTGGATGCTATAATTGGTCATATGAGCTTCAGATAAGATCTTTTCCTTAAGTTCCTCGTCACTAGGCACACATAGGCGTCTGTGGAACTTCAAAATTCCATCTTCTGACACTTGAAACTCATATTTCCTTTTCGCTGCATCTGCCTCGAAGAACTTTTGAATTTTTTGGTCCATAGACTGCAAGGCCTTTATCCTTTCTTGGATTTCAGGTTCAATTCTCAAAGTTGCCACCAAACTTGACAATTGACAAACTTCCAACTTAAACTGGAAGTCTCTTAGTCATTCGAGCAAGGACCATCCCTTAACCAACAGACGCGCGATGCTAGATTTTCGACTAAGTGCATCCGCGACCCTATTCGCTTTCCCAAGATAGTACAGAATATCGCAGTCATAATCCTTAAGTAATTTCATCCATCGACGATGTCTCATATTCAATTCTTTCTGAGAAAACAAATACTTCAAACTCTGATGATCTGTATAAATTTGAAACCGTTCACCACGCATGTAATGCCTCCAAATCTTCAAGACAAAGATAATTGTGGCTAATTCTAAGTCGTACGTCAGATAATTCATCTCGTGAGATCTCAATTGTCGTGAAGCATAGGTGATAACTCTTCCATGCTGCATTAACACATACCCTAATCCCTTTAGCGAAGCATCGCTATATATTTCGCAACCTCCAGGTCCAAAAGGGATCGTTAACATTAGCGCGGTCGTCAAGCGGTGCTTAAGCTCTTGAAAGCTCCTTTCACATTTATCCGTCCACTCAAACTTCGTATCTTTCTTAGTTAACCTTGTCAATGGAGTGGCTATAAACGAAAACTTCTCCACGAAGTGCCTATAATAACCTGCCAATCCTAGAAAACTCCAAACTTCAGTAACTGTCGTAGGTCTAGCCCAATTCATCACTGCTTCTATCTTCGAGGGGTCTATAGAGATTCCTTCTCTAGATACCACATGGCCAAGAAACGCCACTTTATTCAACCAGAATTCGCATTTACTAAACTTAGCGTAAAGTGAGTGTTCCCTCAAAGTTTGCAAGACAATCCTCATGTGTCTTTCATGCTCCTCCTTACTCCTTAAGTAAATCAAAATGTCATCAATGAAAATAATAACGAATCGCTCCAGATACTCTTTGAAGACTCGATGCATTAAATTCATAAACGTAGCTGGAGCGTTAGTCAATCCAAAAGGCATAACTGTGAACTCATAATGCCCAAATCTCGTTCTAAAAGCCGTCTTCAGAATATCTTCTTTCTTAATCCTCAGCTGGTGATAACTGGTCCTCAGGTCTATCTTGGAAAACACTGAGGCTCGCTGCAACTGATCAAACAGATCATCAATCCTTGGCAACGGATACTTATTCTTGATAGTTACTTGATTCAGTTGCCTATAATCAATACACAAACGAAAGAATCCATCCTTCTTCCTTACAAACAACACCGGCGTTCCCCACGGTGACGCGCTCGGTCGAATGAACCCCTTGTCTAACAGCTCTTGCATTTGCACCTTAACTCTTTCAATTCTGACAAGGACATTCTATATGGTGCCTTCGAGATCGGCTCCGTTCCAAGGGCTAACTCAATCACGAACTCGATTTCCCTCTCATGTGGTAATCCTAGTAGTTCCTTGGGAAAGACATTAGGAAACTCATGTACCATTGCTATACTTTCCAACTTCAGTTCCTCGACCGTCGTGTCAACCACTGTAGTTAGATAAGCTTGACACCCATCGTTTAGCAGTTTTGTTGCCTCAAGCGACGAGACTAAAGGAAATGAGGTTCCTCCTCGACTTCCCACAAATTCAAAACTAGGGTGACCATCCAGATAAAAATGGATTACTCTATCACCACAATTGACTACGGCCTTTTGCTTACCCAGCCAATCCATCCCAACAATCATATCAAAATCAAACATAAGCAACACAGCCAAATCTATCCTTTCCTCACTACCACTAATAATTATCCTACAGTCTGTGCAACCTAGCGAGACTAACACATTATCCTTTAACGGAGTGGTAACATGCAATATCATACTCAGCAGTTTCAATTCCATACCAACCAAGTCAACAAACTGAGTAGACACAAAAGAATGAGAAGCTCCAGGATCAAATAAAGCATAGGCAGCTTGATCGCACAAATAGATCGTACCTATAACCACGCCAAGCGCTTCCTCCGCTTCTCTACGCGCCACAGGATAAACCCTTCCTTGGGCTGGCGGTCGATTCAACTCATTCTGCGGAGCTGCTGCTGGCGGTCCTGCCTACGGTCGCGGTCCTTGGGGTCTGGGTCCTGGGCCTTGGTTAGGATAATTCCTTATCTGGTGGCCCAGCTGACCACACTTAAAACACACTCATGTCCTAGTCGGACGAGGTCTATTCCCATGCCTCCTACCACAAAGGCGGCATTTCCAATTCGACTGGTGCGGCGGCTTCCCAATATTCTTTCTCGCTGGAGGGACAATGTCACGCCTCGAACCCGGCGAGCACGCGAACATCCCACCAGGCCGTAACCAAGCTATGCCATCCAGGATCCTTCGGCCATCATCAACCTTATATCTTACACATGCGGAAGCAAGAGACTCCTTCGTACACAAATAAAATCAATAATGACTTAGGATAGAAAAATAATTGTACACCTCTCGTAGTATAAAATACACCTCAATTCTTTTTAGTGGTCAAGACTAATCCACAAAACAATATACAATTTCTAAGGTCATCCGACGTCTTAAAACGCTTGGTCAACTACTTCCTCAGATGCCAATCATTGGCAAGTTCGGGCTTCCTTCGCCTGGAACCTGAAAAAATTAAGCCCACACTGGGGTGAGATATAAATCTCAATAAGTGAAACCTAAACCTAGACCTGAATAACAGTCCCCCTAGATCACGCATAAATGCCACTCAAAATGCAGAATCACAAGCAATGCAATGGCACCAGGCATCTCACAAGACAATATCAATTATAGACATGGACGATCAATACAACAGTCATGCTCAATTGCCGGGTCTCATACCCGAGCACATATACTCAAATACACCACAGTCACCACTTTCTCATCCGCCCACATATTCCACTGGAACTCCTGCCACCTGACATCGCTGGGGTCATCAGACCAAATGATGTCCACAGACCACGGGGATCATCAAACCAATCGTACACTCCAGGCTTACAGCCACTTCATGCCGCCGGGGTCTCACTAGACCAAATGGTATTCACATTTTCATTTTATTTCACCACCCTCCGATACCGCCGGGGTCTCACTAGACCAAATGGTATCCTCACATTTTCATTCAATTTTATCACTCTCCGATACCGCCGAGGTCTCACTAGACCAAATGGTATCATCAGGGCTCCAACCTAAATCATCGCCAGGGCCCACGGCCGCGATGTAATTCCCAAAACACTCTGACCATTCATTTGCATAAGGGCTTCAAGCCAATTACGATGCGAAAGGGGCACCAAGCAATGGTCATTCATTTGCATCAGGGCTCCAAGCCAATTACGATGTAAAAGGGGCACCAAGCCAATTACGATGCAAAAGGGGCACCAAGCAATGGTCATTCATTTGCATCAGGGCTCCAAGCCAATTCGATGCAAAAGGGGCACCAAGCCATTTACGATCTCCGGGGCACCAAGCCAACAATCGATGGGGCACTATAGCTCATCCAATAACATGGCATCACAGCCAATTCAATAATAGGGCATACAAGCCAATCAATATCACACAGGCGCTATAGCCATATAAATCACGTAGGCGTCACATCCAATTAAACAATCAAGGGCTTAATAGCCAAATATGTCATCAAGGCATACCGCAGTTCAATTGTCATGCTATTCCATTCAAGTCAAGGACTTCACCAAGGAATCAAATTACTCAACCACTTTATCCAGTAGTGTCCTAGGATTCAAGTAAGGGTTTAGGAACCACTTACCTCTTCAAGCAAGCTAACAAATGCCACGTGCAATTCCTTCTAAGGCCCACAAATGCATAGCCAAATCACGTCAAGCGTCGTCCTATGAACAATGTACAATTCCCGTCAATTAACTCCGCCAAATTTCAATCCGATCGAACTAATTTCTTGCCGAGACATCAATTGACATCCTAGGACATCTTAAGAACCAATTTGGACCATAACAACACTTCCTGGAACCACCCAAGGGGTTCGACCAAGGCTGGACAGAATTGGACAGCATTCTGTTCTGCCTTTGCCCTATTCCAACAGCCCATAATTCACCTCAATTCACCATTTTATTGTCCAATCTTCTTACCAAGACCTATATTTACATGTCTAGGACATCCCCTAATGATTTGGAAGCAAAATAACACCCCTAGGATGTTCAAATGGTTCAACCTCCACAGATTGTCCACCGATCAGATTTTCACTCAATTCTGTCCACTCAATCTCAGCCATGAAACACCCCTAAATCTCAATTGAAAAAATCATTTCTTCTCATCCACATGTATTACTATAAGTTATGAAGCTACCCTCGAAAATTTGATGTCATTCGGATTTTCTATGAGCTAGAAACACCACATTTCCTCAGCTAGCTCAGAATCCGTCCGCTTTGCTTCCAAATATCACCATAAATTAACCACAGCTCCAAAAATCATGAAACCAACGGAAAAATGTCAAGGACATCTTGATCTAACCTGTGGTAAGAGGGCGTGACCAAAAAACGCCGGAAAGAGCCTCTAGACTGCACCGAACAGAAGGCTTCAAAACTATTTTTCTGGGCAGTTTTTGGTTGAGGTGTTTTTGGAGAGAAAATGAGGTGAACGTGTAAGGGGAGGCTACACAGCATATGAAGTCCTTAAAACCATCAAATTGATAAGACAAGGTTAGGTGGGCATTTAATGCCAAATACTCCCAATGGTTGACAAGTGGCACTCCCCCAATAATTCAATCTTAGCTTTGACTCATCTTTGACCATTGTACAAGATATTTTTGGCAGCCCTATAGGATAGGAGAAATGTCCATTTTTCCCTTCTTGAATTCTTAAGGCATATGTAAATGATCTTGGGGCAAAATGGTCATTTTGCACTTTCAGTCCAAACTTCACTTTTCCAATCCGAAATTACCATTTGGCGAGACATTGACAAATTCTTATCCAAAATTGGAATTCTCTATTTTCAAGTGCCAATTTTGAATCTCAATTTCATGATCATTCGTCCGTCGATCATTATCCTTTCATTCAATAGTCTCAAGAGGGTCGGAAATTCGGAATGTCACAGACAAAATGCATATTACTTGTCAACGGCCTCTTGCTAGACAAAATGCATATTACTTGTCAACAGCCTCTTGCTAGTCTGACGATTGTCTCGGGATGAACTAAACCGCGATCCAGATGGGGTGGCTCTTTCTTTCATGTCTCTCACAATCATCTGGCTCCATTAATAAATCTCCATGTAAGTTCTCAAGTTCATGGCTACCATTTGACTTCGAAGTTCTGGTCTCAATCCATCTCGAAACCTCCGCCCCTTCTCTAGCGGGTCCTTAACTGACCTTGGCTCGTACCTCGACAATCTAGCGAATTCAGTCTCATACTAATCCACAATCTGATGATTCTAGCGCAACTGTTGGAATTCTACTTGCTTCCTTTCTCGCGCCGTCTCCGAGAAATACATGTCGTTGAAAGCAGCAGTGAAATCATCCCAAGTCAGGGCAGTGCCTTCAGGAAACACTCCATCTTTCGATGCACTCCACCAGTCATTAGCGGTGCCTTCCAGCTAGTAAACAGCCAATAACACTTTCTCTTCATTGGTGCACCTTAACACCCCAAAAGCTTTCTCTAGCTTTTCAATCCATCTAGGCGCCAACTCTGGGTCTCCAATACCATCAAACTGAGTTGGTTTTAACTTCATGAATTGCTCCACTAGTTGGCCTAGCTGTCTATTTACATTTCCATCACCTTGGGCGTTACCAGCCTCAACGCCCTGACCATTATTTTCGTTGTTTCCATTATGTCCATTGTTCAAGTTCGCGGTAGCAATGGCAGCTCCAACAGCCTGAGTGACGGCAGTATATCTATCTTGAGTTTGCTTATCCATCAGGTCTCCAATTCTCTCTAGTGCTCTTAAAACTCCATCCATTCTAGGGTCTTCCGCCACTGGCGGCCTTGAGCTAGAAGCTCATCTTGATCCTCTGCCTCTGTTACTCATTCTTGCTCGTACTTACCCTACCTGAATCACTATAATTCGACTATGGAATTAGAGGCATAATTAATCTACTCAAGTCCAGTGATTCTATGCTACACAACAAGGCAGCAATCACAAACATAGCAACCAATCACCCAGTCGTATTCAAGAGTGCATCAATCAAAGATTTACAGTCATACCTCAAGTCCAGACGCATCTGCAACTTAGTATAATCAAAGACAATCATCTACTCACCAAGCAGATATCCATAATCAATACATTGTGCTAAGTACCAAGCTTGGTCATCACATAATCATTGCGATAATGCCAATTCAATATGCCAATCACATGCACCAATTCATATGACATGCATTTCATGCCTAACTCTAGCGAATCTCCTAAGGTCTCGCCACCCAATTATCCCAAATTCATCACTCCTTAGCACTCCAATCCTCAACAACTTAGGTCGAGCTGACCTTGCTCTAATACCAAACAAATGGGGATGTCACGCCCCACGTTCCCTTTGCGAGCACGTCACATCCCACCGGGCCGTTTAATTGCATAAACATACCCAGGATCCTTACAGTGATTGATGAATACTAATAAGCAAGCGGAAATGTGACATTCTGAATTCCGACCCTATCTTGAAGCTTGTTAATGAATGAATGTCTATCGATGTATTCCAGTTAATCTCGCTCAGAATTGATCACTCTCGAGTCGACTAACCAATGGGGAATGGCCATATAGGATTTAAAGTGCGTGGACCAAAGAACTTAACCACGAGTCGACGCTTTGACCATAAGGATCGCCGAGGGAATGTTTAGGACCGCTAAAGGTCGATCTAAGAATGGTTTTAGAATGATTTGCTAGTGTCGTGCGATTGGTTCACGGGTGATTCTGTATGACCATGACATGATTTGCGAATTAACCTAAATCGATTCCTAACGGTCGTGACCTTCGGGACTAGTGATTGACCCTCGCGATTACATGACAACCAAAGCCGCCGTGGTTCGAGTAACTCTTAAACGTGACATTAGTCGCGGGTCGATACGCGTAACTCCTGAGAGCCGCCCGTTAGTCTGAGACGCGCTGGAATGACAATTGACTGAATTTAGCCATGGATTGGACTTCGAGATTGGGGGCCGGACATTCGGAGATCGCAATGGAGTAAATTTGGACGCCGCCTCATCGGAGAGTTAATAAGATTAGAATTGGCCCCGCATAAGTTAGAAAAGCGAGATTCGGATAGACAATAGAGATCGACCCTTTTACCCTAAGCTTAGTACCATTTTCTACTAGTTAATGTAAGGGTAATTTGGACATTTCCACCTTCCCTACCATTGGCCGAATTTTGAAGGGCATTTAGGTCTTTAGCCACTTGGATTATTGGACTTGACCATGGACAAGACTTAAACCCCATCACCAAATCTCTTGCACCATGTCACTCATAGTCACTATTCCCTTGTACTTTCCAACCACTCCTATCAATCACTCTTTTCCTTGGACCTTGAATGGACAAAGCCTTCACTTTCCCTCCTCATTTCTCTCGTCACTCTCTCTCTCTACCCCTCCATTTTTGGATGTCGCCACTCCCTCTCTTCCTCCATTGCTCGGCCGCCCCCTTCCTCTCGTTCTTTCTCTCTTTCTCGACCTCTAGGTAGGCGCCGGCCACCACACCGCCACTCCACCACCTTAGGCCACCACCACACCCCCTCCTTGGACCGTGGAAGGCCGCCGTCCAAGCCGGAGCCACCCGAGCCGCCGCCGGCCGAACCAAGACCGAGAGAGAACCGGGACCGATCTTGAGAAGTTCTTAAGGTAAGTGGCTCTTAGTGCTTAGGTAGACATGTTAGGAGGTTGTAGGCTTGTAGTAGAAGTGGTACTAAGGTTTGTTCTTGGTTACTTTCGCGTAGAATTCTTAGAAGCCGAATTTGTTCGCCGAGGACTAGCTTGTGCCGCGCCATTCCCACGCCACTTGCCGCCGGTCTTCTGGAAGCTTTAAGCTAGGTAAGCTTGCTCTAACCCTTAGTTAAGACCTTGTGCGATGGAAGGGCCGAGAGAGTGTTAGTTGTGTTGAGTTTAATGGCTAGTTGGGCAAGAAACCATGGGGGACCGAATATGACCTTGGGGGAACCGAGCATGAACTTACCTTTTTAAGACTTGTCGTGTTGATTCCATGGTTGAAGTGGGTTAGGGAATAGGTGTTAGTATAGGCCGAATCCCTCATGGCACCATCGGAAGTGATAGGACTTGGTTGAGCTCATTTATGTTAGCGAAATCCCCGTTCGAGCTTGGGAAGGTTCGGCCATGAGTGTGATTGAATGACTCGATGCATGAAAATATCCTAATGAACCCTATTCCTATGATGGCCGTGAGCATTAGTAGGGGATTAGTGATGGGAACGACACCATGATTATGATTGACGGCCGTGCGAGGTTAATTAATGCATTTTGTGACCTTGCCGATTGATTGATCCCATGACTTTGTGGCACGGCCGAATGTCTATAGTGATGATCGATGAGCGATATATTATGAGATATGACTCGATCGTGAAGTATGGTAATGGCCTTGATTGATTGTGATGTGATGATGTGCCATGGTACGGAATTGTGATTTGAAATGGCCAAGTGGTCCTTGTATGGACGTTATGCACATATGGTTGTTTTATGCCATAATTGGTTGAATTATAAGTCTATGTGCATATATTGCCCTGATGCGTTAAACGCGGGGCTTAGTGATATCCTGATGTGTTAAACGCAGGATAGACCTGAGGCGTTAAACGCGGGTCATGACATGGCATCGGAAACCTGAGGCGTTAAACGCGGGTTCCTTGATTTATTAAGCCTGAGGCGTTAAACGCGGGCTCTGCCATGAGTATTACGATCGTAATAAGTGCATATAAGTATATATACAAGCTATCCTTTATACTATGTGATGTTAAGTGCCAAGGTACGAAAGCCAAGCCTAGTCTAGATTGATGAGTTATATGACAATGCATGCCTCGATTGTGTTATTATGTGCCTATTCGTCTGCTTTCGCATGACTGGTCATTGCATGTGCCTGGGTGTGTCTGGAAGTCCCGAGTGCCTAGCTTAGGGTTAGGACTAGCTTATTGAGTTTATCTCACCCCGTCGTGGGACCCACATTTTCAGACCCCAAGCCTTGACCATGCCGTCGCCAGCTTTTGGGGTGCCAGTGAGGACCGATAAGTACGTTACTGAGTACCCAGTGGGCGAGGATGAGGTTTTTATTTATGAGCGTAGCATTGTCTGGGTGGAGGACGGGACAGACCACTGGAGGCCAGATAGGTACGCAGCATGGTGGTATCGAGACGACGTCGCTACTTGGGGACCTCTGCGATCTTTTGACGTGCCTTGGGATATCCTTGAGGAGCAGGACCCGATGATCACATATCCACCCGATGGCGAGGTTTCTGACCCAATGACCGGCCTCGAGCCAGGCTTGGGCCTCCCGGCGGTGCAGCCACAGCATCCGAGTATATTCCGAGTCCTCTGATGCCGACGACGTTCCCATGGAGGAGGCAGGGTTCGAGTGGGAGATTGTAGGGGCCGAGGGCGAGCCCATGGACTTAGGGTCCGATTCGGAGGAGGAAGACATCCCAGTATATTCCGAGTCAGAGCCAGAAGCAGAAGTCCCAGAGGAGCCTCAGCCGGGCGATTGGGTAGAGTACCATCCAGCGGCCGGTGTCGCCTGACCCATCAGCAGCGAACCTGTCTTTTAGGCCTTGTAGCGACCTCTGACTTTTGGAGTATCCCGTAGGGCAGTGACGCGTGTTCCTTAGTAGATGTCTCTTTTTTTTTAGTAGGCTAACCCTTCTCCTCTAGCCCTAGTTATCTTTAGTAATTCTTGTGTATTTTGTAAAACTGCAAGTTTGTGGTGTAATGATTAAGTGTCTATCTCCCTCAAGTCATCTTATTGTCTTATGCATGGAGTTATGTATGTCGCTTCCGCATGTGCATATGAGTCTCATTAGCTGGTGCGATATTTTGGATCCTGGGTAAGAGACTGAACAGTTTGGCAGTAAGGCGATGTTGCGCGCTCGCAAGGACTCGGGGCGTGACAGGAAACGACATTGACTCCATTCAATAACAAAATAAGAAGGAATGGGACAACAACAACCATACATTCCCTAATCAGGTCCAGTGTTCTAAACATCAACCAGGACAAGGAACAAAAAATCAAATACATGACATGGGTCGAAGGGGGACTAGGGACCATACCCAAAAGATAGCACTAAGGTCCTAACCAAAAGCCTCCAATCAAAATATGACAACCTAAAAAGAACCCCAAACTCCTAAGGCCACTAAATGGAGCTACTAGCTTCGTCTTCGTCTTCGTCTTTGTCTTCGTCTTCGTCAGGATCGTAGTCGGAGAAGCTCTCGGAGCGCACCTCACGGAATCTTCCTCCTCGTCAATCTCTGAATCGGATAACTCAATCACCTCAATATCGACCTCAACTGTCGGGGTCTTCTTAGGAATGTTTCTTGAACCGACTACCGAAGCCTCGACCTCGACCTCAATGCAGATAGGATGACACCAACTAGGTACCACTTCTCGAGGGACTTCTTTGGGCTTTAATGGACCATTGGTATGATCCCTGACACGACGAAACCACGCCTCATAGTAGTGAAGCTCCCAATGCTCTCATCTTCCATCGACCCATACTGTAGTACCCTTCCTAACATATACTACAAATTTACCATCCAGAAACTCATCAAAAGAGGCGGTCATTTCCTTAGGATTGGCTAGACATATGGACATCATCTTCAGGGTTTTGGGTCTGAAAAAAAAGGGTCCCACAACGGGGTGAGATTTACATCTTAGCAAACTAGCCCTAAACCTAGAACAGGCCGTTAGTACCCCCAGACAATATTTTAAAAACAATAGGCAAGGGTTCATCGACATAACTGCCATAAAAGAATCACAATTCAAAAGACATATAAAACAATATGAGATCAAGCCTAACGTACTAGCACAAAACGAATTCATACGACAAGAATTAATCCTCATTTCATCATAATTTCTCAACTCAATAAATTGGCCTGCGTTCTGATGCATCAAGCTATAACAATTCCTAAACTCGCGTTCTAATGCATCAGGTTTCAAATGCCATTTCAAGGCTCGTGTCGACCCGTGTCGACCTTATCTCGCATTCTGACGCATCATGATATAATTCAAATTGCAACCCCACGTTCTGACTCATCAGGGTGCTACAGGCCCTTAAGCTCACATCTCATTTTCATCAAACGTGCCATTATAACACATGTTTCTCATCCCACCAGGCTCACAAGCCTAACTCCTCTTTCAAACGAACTCATGATCGAGTATAATACATTCAAGTGACCATGTAATCTTTCATCAAGAGAAACATCCATGGCCGAATTACATAGAGCATAGCATAAACTTGCACTTCACGGCAATTAATCAACTCATTCGTTCCCTTGCCATTTCAAGCATCGATTTAGCATATTCATCACTTAATGCTTAAATGCCACACGGCTACTCGAAGTCACATGCCACCCGAATGCACACATCAACAATTCAGCCACGAGAATTACAATTTCACATCATAGCAAGCACACATGGCTCTGTCCACATCAATTCCATTCGGCCATTAGCAAATCAAACATAATAGATCCACAAATTCATCAATTCACCACCCAAGCTCATCCAGTAGTGTCCTAGCGTCCTAATAACGGTTTAAGGGTTACTTTCCAACTCAGTTCAGCTAGGAAAATTCACCAAGAGCAGCAGCACAGCTCGGTACTAGCTCAGTTCGAACAACGCAGGGTATGTCCTGGGGAAATTGCACAAAATTCACCATTAAAACACTTCCAAGCTCAATTCCATCGAGCAACCACCTTGGCAACACACCAATTAACATCCCTAGGTAACTTATCACAAGTTTCAACGCAAGGTGACACAGTCACGAACCTCCAAAGGGTTCGGTTTGTTCGGGTCAGTGTAGGGCGACGGTCGGTCCTAGGTAAATCACACCAAACATCCCTTAAATCACCTCTAAACTCCAATTCACCTCATAATCTTCTTGCCAACATATCAATCTATGAAATTAAGGGTCTTACCAAGAATTTTGGAGCAAAACAATACTTTAATGAGCCTCGATGTGCCTCGGTTCCACATGGCCAGCAGGGTAAAAAAAAACGGCCCCTAAGAAATTCCAACATTTGTCCATCAAAACCCATTCTAACTTTAACAAAAAATCCAACCTCAGCTTGCTATAACCTTTAACTAGATGTTAAGAAGGTCTCACAAAAAATTTGGGATCCAAAGAGCTCTTGAGGTGGGCGCAAGAAGGCTCTCTCTCTAACCGCGTCCGATTCTGACCTTTGCGCACTCTCGAGGCTGGACTGGCGATTTTCGACGTTCAATGGCCGAACGGCGATCGGGAGCTTGTAGAGGAGAGGTTAACGAGTGTCGTGGTGGTCGGCGATCGGCTTGCGGGTGACCGGAGGTGGACGTCATGGTGAGCGAAGTGGGCGGCAGCGAGTAGTCGAGCTAGGCATTCTCGGCTGAAGAAGAAAATGAAGAAGGAGAAAGGGAGGAGAGGGAAAATAGTGGATCAAAATGAGGGAGAGAGAGAGAGAGAGTTTAGTCTTTAATCCACTATGGTCAAAAGGTGGAGGAATGGTAGGTGAAATAGTGACCCAATTAATGCCAAGCTTCCAATATTGACACTTATCCATTGTTAATAAAAATCTTGGCATCCAAAGACACTTTTACCCCCTTAATTTTCGGCAGCCATGGGGATTCCAAATGACAAAAATGCCCTCCATCCAATCTTAAGGCAAGGTTAATCTTCGAGGGGTAAAATAGTAATTTTACGCTTTCCGTCCAAAACTTCACTTTTTCAATTTAAATTACCCTCGATGAGGCAACGTCCAATTTATTTCAAATGTTGGCTTTCTTCATTATCCATTTTCCAATTTCGAGATCCCATTTCATGGTCGATTTTTCGTTAATCGTAAATTCAGTTTATCTCGAACTAACGGGCAGCTTTTGCAGACGTTAAGTATATCGACTCTGTAATTCCCATCACACTTAGGATGACTCAAGTTACGGCGACTTTGGTTGTCATGTAATTGCGAAGGCCTATTGCTAGCTCCGACGGTCTCGGTCGTCATAGTTCGATTTAGGAAAAGTTTGCAAATCATGGGTTGGCTAAGCGGTATCACCTGCGTTCCAATCGTATTACGCTAGCAATGGATTTCCATAATCATTCTTAGATCGGCCTTTATTGGCTCTAAATATTTCCTCGGCAATCCTTATAGTCAAAGCGACATCTCTTATTCAAGTTTCATAGGTCCACATACCTTGTCACGCGTTAACCTTTCCCTTTTGGTCAGTTAACTCGGGATTGATCAGATCCAAACGAGATACAACTGAAATACATCGATAGATAACCTTTCATTCAATAGTCTCGAAATGACAGAAAATTCATAATGTCACAACTCTTCCCCCTTACAAAAATTTCATCCTCGAAATTTACAATAAACCCAACTACTTAAACAAATGAGGGTACTGACACGTCATCGCCTCTTCGCTTTCCCACGTAGGGCCTGTAGTGTCGTGGTGCTCCCAAATCACTTTGACCATCGGAATTGTCTTATTCCTCAAGACTTACTCCTTTCGATCTTCAATTCTGACTGGCTTTTCCATATACGACACCCTGTCATCCACTTCAACAGTCTCATAATCCAAAACATGAGTTGGGTCTGGCTCATATTTTCTTAGCATCGACACATGGAAGACATTATGCACTTGTGATGGACATGGCGGCAAGGCAAGCCTATAGGCCAATGTTTAATCCACTCCAGAATTTCAAAATGGCCTACATATCTCGGACTCAGTTTTCCTTTCGTTCCAAATTGAGATAATCCTCACATCGGTGATACCTTAAGGAAAACGTGATCACCAACTTGGAATTCCAAAGGTATGCGTCGTTTGTCGGCATAACTTTTTCGACGTATTCGTGCTGTTCTCAACCTTTCTCTAATGAGCATCACTGCCTCGACTGACTGTTCCACCAACTCAGGGCCTGTTATACTCCTTTCTCCAACCTCGTTCCAGCGTACAGGAGTTCTGTAGGCTCTACCATACAAGGTTTCAAACGGTGCCATTTTAATACTCTGCTGATAACTATTGTTATAAGCTAACTCCACCAAATGCAGTTGATCTTCCCAACTCCCCTTGAAGTCTATTACACATGCTCTAAACATATCTCGGAGCATCTGAATCGTCCATTCCGACTGTCCGTCAGTCTGAGGGTGATACGACGTACTGAACTGCAACCTAGTTCCCATGGCATCCTGGAGACTTTTCCAAAAATTTGCTGTAAACTTAGGATCCATGTCCGACTTTATCGTAACGGGCACTCCACGTAGTCACACTATTTGACTCATGTACAGCTCGGCGTATTTGTCCATTGCGAAATCTTTTCGTGCAAGTATAAAATAAGCAGATTTGGTCAATCTATCCACAACTACCCAAATCGAGTCATGCCCTCTCTGACTCCTTGGTACTCCCATCACAAAATCCATGGTCACGTGCTCCCATTTCCATTTAGGAATCTCCAAAGGCTGTAACAATACACCTGGCTTACAATGTTGTGCTTTTACTTGCTGACAAGTTAAATACCTCGCTACGTACTTAGCCACATCCACCTTCATTCCGTTCCACCTGTAGTGCTGGCGGAGATTCTAATACATTTTTGTGCTACCTAGGTGGATGCTATAATTGCTTCTATGAGCTTCAGATAAGATCTTTTCCTTAAGTTCCTCGTCACTAGGCACACATAGGCGTCCGTGGAACGTCAGAATTCCATCTTCTGACACTTGAAACTCAGATTTCCTTTTCGTTGCATCCGCCTCGAGGATCTTCTGGATTTCTGAATCCGTAGACTGCAAGGCCTTTATCCTTTCTTGGATTTCAGGTTCAATTCTCAAAGTTGCCACCAAACTTGACAATTGACAAACTTCCAACTTAAACTCAAAGTCTCTTAGTCCTTCGAGCAAGGACCATCCCTTAACTAATAGACACGCGATGCTAGATTTTCGACTAAGTGCATCCGCGACCCTATTCTCTTTCCCAAGATGGTACAGAATATCGCAGTCATAATCCTTAAGTAATTCCATCCATCGACGATGTCTCATATTCAATTCTTTCTGAGAAAACAGATACTTCAAACTCTGACGATCTGTATAAATTTGAAACTGTTCACCACACAGGTAATGCCTCCAAATCTTCAAGGCAAAGGCAATTGCGGCTAATTCTAAGTCGTGCGTCAGATAATTCATCTCTTGAGGTCTCATTTGTCGTGAAGCATAGGCGACAACTGTGACAATCCGAATTTCGACCTTCTTCGAGGTTAATGACATGGAATGGGCTCTCGAAATCGGATATAGGACAATGAAGAAATCCAACGTTTGATAGGAATTGGATATCGCCTCATCGAGGGTGATTTATATTGAAAAAGTGGAATTTCGGACGGAAAGTGTAAAATGACCATTTTTCCCCTTGACCCTTGCCCTTGCCTTAAGGATTAACGAAGGACATTTTGGTCATTTTAGACCCCAAGGGCTGCCGAAAATTGAAGAGTGCAATGGTCAAAGGAAGTCAAAGGGAAGCAAAGATATTATTTGAGCAATGAGAAGTGTCACCCTTTGAATGATTAGCATTGGCTTGAGTACACTCCAAGTATCATAAGTTGTGTATGGCGCTCACTTTAGTGCCAAAACTTTCAAATCGATCACTTTAGTGCTAAGTTTTTGTAACTTCAATTACCTAAGTGCCAACTTCTTTTTAAAATGATCACTTTAGTACCAATTTCGATTTAAGCTGATGTGGCTCGCCGAAAATTCGACACGTGCATATTTTATTATTATTTGAGCTGACATGGCTCATCGGACTTGGCACTGAAGTGATCATTTTTAAAAGAAGTTGGTACTTAAGTGATCGAAGTTACAAAAACTTAGCACTAAAGTGATCGATTTGAAAGTTTTGGCACTAAAGTCATCGAAGTTACAAAAACTTAGCACTAAAGTGATCGATTTGAAAGTTTTAGCACCAAAATGAGCGTTGTACGCAACTTATGGCACTTGAGATGTACTTAACCAGATTAGCATTAAATACCCCTCATAACTACCATTCAACTCTCATTGACCAAAGTGGGTCAAGCCTAATCCTTCTTCTTCCTCTTCTTCATTTGCACGACCACTTCTCTCTCTCTCACCATTTTTCTTCTTCTTTCTTCCTCACCGAAGCTGCTTCAACCCGACCAGCACCGACCAACTCCATTCCTCCGCCATAACTTCTTTCGTCTGGTGTTGGATTGAGGTGATTCCTTCGCCATTAGAAAGCTTACTGTCTTAAATTTCTAGAGACATATCGTGAGCTCAATTTAGCCCAGCCGTTTGTCTCGTAGGTCTGTTTGAAAGGGCAAAAGTCAGGATGAGGCATAATCTGATCGATTTGGGAGAGGATCAGTTTTCGTGGCCTTCAAGACTTCAAACGGCTCCAAACTTTTGGTGAGGTCTTCTACACTCATAGTACTACAGTTGGCTGAGGTAGGGTTACAAGTTTATTTGAGATTTGAGGAGTTTCCATGGCTGATTTGAGGTGATTTCTTGGAGGCAGAAACTGATCGCCGAAGGAAACCGAGCTGATTGAGAGACCTAGGAGGATTATTTCGCTTTGAAATCATCAGTGAGCTTCTTAAACACGTGGAATAATATTTTGGCAAGTTGGTTTTGTTATGAATTGAAGTTTAGAGATGATATTGTAGGCTGTTATGCGTGAATTAGTGAAGATCGATTCTGCCCTGTGTTGTGGCTGATTGAACCGAGCACTTTGAGGCTTAGGGAAGGTGTCGCCTGCTATTGACTTGTCGTTAAGACATCATAGATTGATAATTGATGTGTAATTGAAGTATATGTGCAAGGGAATTGAGAATAGAATGAGTTTTGATGTGGAATTGATGAAATTTCCTAGGACCATGTGCGACCCTTGTTTGGCCGTGCGCTTACTGAGTTAGGAGGATCGTTTAGATTGGAATTTGCTAGCTCGATCGAAGAGTAAGTGTCCCTTAAACCTTGACTCGAAAGCTATGACACTACTAGATGAATTGAGTTGATGAATTACTTGATTAGTGAATTCCATGAGTTAAACGGCATAGCCTGATTTTGGTAGTGATGAGGATTGACATGATAGTGTGATAATTGCCTTGTGATTAGCAATTGTGATTTCGTTGGCAAGAGTGCCCTTTATATGAAAGCACGGCTATAGTGCCCTTATGCTATTGAATTGGCAATTTTGCCCTTATGCAAATGAAATGGCTATAGTGCCGCATGTGATTGAAGTGGCTATAGTGCCCCACGTGATTGAAATGGCTATAGTGTCCTATTATGATTTGCATAGCTATTGTGCATTTATAAAAATGAAATGGCCAGAGTGCCCTTTATATGAAAGCATGGCTATAGTGCCCTTATGCTATTGAATTGGCCAGATTGCCCTTTATACGAACGCATGGCCAGAGTGCCTTATACAAATGAAACGGCCAGAGTGCCCTTGAGAATACATCGCAGCTAGTGTGCCCTTGGCGATGAGAGAATGTGATGTCATTGTGATTGTGACATTCTGAATTCCGACCATATCTCGGAACTAGCAATTAACCCTCGCAATTACATGACAACCAAAGTTGCCGTGGCACGAGTAACTCTTAAACACGACATTAGTCGCGGGTCGATATGTGTAACTCCTAAGAGCCGCCCGTTAGTCTGAGATACACCGGAATGACAAATGACTGAATTTGGCCATAAATTAAACTTCGAGATTGGAGGCCGGACATTCGAGGATTCCAACGGTAATAAATTGGATGTTGCCTCGTCAGGGACCATTAAGATTAGAATCCACCCCGTATCGTTTAGAATAGTGAGATTCGGACCGACACTTGGAAATTACCTTTTTCCCCTTAGGTTAATGCCTTTCCCCTTAGAAATAAGTAAGGGCAAAATGGACAATTGCCACTCCCTATCTTTGGCCAAAAATTGAAGGGTCGGATGGTCATTTGACCATTGATTTGTGGAATGACAAGAAAATGACAAGATTAGACTTGAATGACTTGATGTCTTCCCCATGAACCACTCCCCACCAACTAGTCATTCCTCACCACTATTCATGTCATAAACCCCACTAACCACTCCACTCAAGCCTTTTCCCTCTTGCATTTGAAATTGGAGGAACAAATTCACTCTTCCTCTCCCCCTATATTCAGCCGAACTCACTCTCTCTCTCTCTCTCTCTCTCATTCTCTCATCTTCTTCTTCAAGCTCTCACTCTCTCTTCCTCTCACGCCGCCGACGCCACTCCTCATCACGCTGCACCTTCACCGGCCTTTGAGCTTGATTTGTGAACTCCACAAGATCACTTTGCCTTGGTAAGCCTTCTTGAGACTTAGACCTTTGTACTACTTAGCCATTGTTAGGGGTTTAGAGTAAATTGAAAGGGAAACCATGGCTAACTTGACTAGTTCTTGCTAGAAGCCGAACACTCCTCCTTGGACCAGATTTGAACCGTGGATTCCATCGCCTCTTTGATCGGTTTATCTCAACTCATTAACTTGGTAAGTTAGTTCTAAACCTTTATTAGGACCTTAGGTTATTGAAGGACCGAGTTAGTCATGGTTAGATTGAATTTTGTGGGATGTTCATGGAATATCTTCAACGAACCCGAACTTGTGCTTCATGTGCTAAGTGAAATGTTGAGTTATGGTGCTTGAGAAGTTGGAAACCTTGGTTGCGAATGTCTAAGGGACATGTCTATGAGAGAACCGAATGTTATTATGTGCCATTGAGAATGCTAGAAATCGTTAAGCTTGAATGGTTAGATGACAACTCTTGATTGAACTTATGACTATTCGGCCATGGCGAGATTAGATGAGATAATGCATTGAAAACAACCTATTGATCTCAAACACTATTCGGCCATGGACTAAAATACAAGAATGATTGATTGAATCGATGGATGGACCTTATAGTATTCGGCCATTAGAGAATTGGGGGGTTTCATCGCTTTAAAATGACCATTGAATCCATTGCTATTTGGTCGTGTACTAATGTGTAATGGAAAGATTGAGTTGATACCTCAATTAATGAAATTCGGCCTTGTGTGTTAGAATTGGTGCCTTGAATGGTTTCATCGATGATGATGATGATAGATGTTGATTTCCTAAATCGAATTATATTCGATCATGAAGTATTGAAATGGCCTCATTTGATTGAACGATGTGATGTGATTCCATGGCATGGAATTGAGAATGTGATGGCCGAATGATGCCTTGAATTGATGAAATACACAATTGAATGTATATAGCTATATTATTTGAATTATGAGCTTATGTGCATATGATACCTTGATGCGTTAAACGCGAGGTTATATACATCCTGAGGCGTTAAACGCGGGATTGACTTGAGGCAAACTAACGCGAGTCATGTACATGGAATTGGAAACCTGAGGCATGCTAACGCGAGTTCCTTGATCTATTAAGCTTGAGGGGTTATTACGCGGGCTGCCTGAGGCGTTATTACGCGGGCCTAGCCATGGAAAGTGCAATCATATTAAGTATAAGTACTATCCTTTATACTATGAATGATTAAGTACGAAGTTTAGTCTAGAATTGAGAATCTTACTAAGACTTTGCCTCAATTGAATTATTATGTGCCATTTTCCTTGTTCTTGATTATTTGGTCATTGCATGGGTTAGGGAGTGTCTGGAGGTACTAAGTGCCTAGTTTAGATTTACGATTAGCTTATTTAGATTTATCTCACCTCGTCGTGGGACCAACCTTTTCAGACCCTAAGCCTTGATCATGACGCCGCCAGTTTTTGGGATACCCGTGCTTACTGAAGAGTATGTCACTGAGTATCCAGTGGGGGAAGATAAGGTTTTCATTAGGAAGCGCAATACCGTCAGGGTGGACATAGGGACAGACCACTAGAGGCCAGCCCATTGTGCAGCATGGTTTTATCGGGATGGCGATACTACTTGGGGACCTCTGAGGACCTTTGACGTGCCCTGGAATGTGGTGGGAGAACAGGATCCGATGAACATTTACCCTCCTAACGGCGAGGTTTCTGATCCGGAGACTGATCCCAAGCCTGATGTGCACCTACCGGCGTTGCCGTCCCAGAACCCTGTCGCTGATGGTGAGATCGTCGAGCCCTTTGATGCCGATGACGACCCTATGGACATTGTCGAACCTGAGCCGGAGATTGCAGATGCCATGGACGAGCCTCTGGAGTCGGAGTTGGAGTATGATCCCGAGGAGAGAGATATTCCTGTGTACCTCGAGTCCGACCCCGAGGAAGAGGTCCCAGCAGATTCAGATCTTGCTGATCCAGAGGAGTACTACCCCGTGGCTGGCGAGGATTACTCGGGCGACAGTGAGCCTGACCAATAGGAGTTATAGTAGTCCCGACTTTTTGGAGCGTCCTTTAGGACAGTGACGCTTGGCCTAACCTGATGACCTCTTTTGTTAGATTGATCACCTTCCCATAATCCCTGATATGTATGTCGTTCATGTTTATTATGTAAAACTGAATCTGTCTTATGTATGTATCAATGATGTTTTTCTAAAGTCATCTTTTATTTAATTATGGTATGGAGTTGTGTATGTCACTTCCGCATGTGCATTTGTATTTACTTGTCTATTGCTTGCCATTCGATCCTGGGTATATTTGTGACAAGGAATGACGCTAGTATGATGTTGGCGCGCTTGTTAGGACGCGGGGCGTGACATCCCCATTTTGTTGGTATCAGAGCAAGGTGAGCTCTATCCAAGTTGGTTGAGGAATGGAGTGCTAAGGTGTGATGACTTTGAGGATGACTGGGTAGTAAGACCTTAGGGATTCGCTAGGCTTAGGCAGAAATGCATGACATGTGAAATGGAGTTTGTGATTGCCATATTGGATTGGCATCACTGTGGGTGATTATAAGGCTACAGAACTTCGTACTTGGCACTAAGTGTTATTTGCTAAATGTTTGATTGGATAGCTGATTGTGATTATACTAAGTTGCAGATGCGTCTGGACTTAAGGTACGATTGCGAATTTCCAATTATGACTCTTCTGATGGTTGCTTGATGAATGAATGCCTTGATTGTGGTTGTCGCTTTGATGGTAGCATAGAATTACTAGACTTAAGTAGATGGTTTAGGTCTCTAATTCCATAATGGAATTATAGTGATTCAGGTGTCATAAGGCTTAGCAAGATGAGCAACCAGACCCGAGGAACTGGAGGAGCGTCTAGCTCTAGACCCCAAGTGGTAGAAAACCCTAGAGTCGATGGAGTCATAAGAGTACTGGAAGAGATTGGGAACCTGATAGGAAGGCAGGCCCAGGAAAGGACTGTTGCTGTTGCTGAGGCGGCAGAAGCTGCCGTTGCAGCCACCAATCTGGCAAATGGAAACAATGGGAATTATGGTAACAACGGGAACAACGGTCAAGGTAACGATGGTGGCAATGTCCCAAGCACTGGAATCGTTTAATGGGCTAGCTAGTGGAGCACTTTATGAAGTTGAAGCCGTCTAAGTTTGATGGCACAGGGGATCCTGAGACTGCCCCTAGTTGGACTGAGGAACTGGAGAAGGCCTTTGAAGTTTTGGGGTGCAATGAGGCTAAGAAAGTGACCCTAACAATCTACCAGCTCCGTGGAGCTGCAAATGATTGGTGGAAGGCCACCAAGGGAAGAGTTTTCCCTGAGGGTACGGTGCCAAACTGGACTTTCTTTTCGGAAGTCTTCAACGTAAAGTATTTCTCGAAAGCGGCTCAAGAGCAGAAGTTGGTTGAATTCCAGAACCTTCGACAGAATCAAATGACCATCGATCAGTATGAAGCTGAGTTCTCGAGACTGTCTAAGTATGCCCCGAGGATGGTTGAGAATCCGGAGGATAGGCCAAGGAGGTTTAGAGATGGACTGAGACCCGACCTTCGAAGCCAGTTAGTGTTTTTGGACATGCAAGGCTACGATGCAATTTATTAAAGGGGCTAGCTAGTGGAGCGGGACATGAGAGAAAGGAGAACTGCTCATGTACCGCGGTTTACTCCAGTTAGGGATAACCGCCAGTTCCGAAAAAGGCTGTTGACAAACAATACACGCTTTGTCCCTGTTGACACCTGATTTTTAATCATCTTTTATTTTGATTTTACTTTTAAAATTAATTAAAAATAGCAAAAAAGTCATAAAATTACAAAATCAACTCTGGAAGCCTTGGCCCAGCCTTAGGAACCAATTTTGAACAAAAAATATTTTTCAAAATTTTAAATATTTTTTTTGAATTTATTTAATTATAAAAATACCCAAAAAAATCAGAAAAATACCAATTTTGGTCAGAAAAATACACAGAAATAGTCAATAATTTTATTTTAATTCCCTCTTCAGGTTGGTCTTTATAAATCTCAAAAATTCGACTTGGGTCATTATGTTCCTTCACAAACATAAACCCGAATCCACCATAAAAATTACCTTTGGAGTCCCCTAATTTTTAATTTCCACTTTTCATAAGCCATGACATTATAATCTAGAGCCTTGAAGTGCTATTGGGTCAATTAGGCCTTCAATTTGATCAATTTTGACGAAAATGACCTAATTGCATAAATTTCTTTGCAATTTAGTCCTCGGTTTCACGAATCTTAAAATTAAATTCACTCTCGAGACACCCATGAAAATCGAACACTTCTACCCTATAGTTTTCATCGTGTCGAATTCATTGGTGGCCTCAATTTGAACTTATTTGATCGTTTGATCCTCCGATTTGGCAAAAATCAATTTCGGATCCTAGCCATGATTTGGGGTTTTCATTAAATTTCAATTCAATTATTCATAAAAACACTCATCTTAGATGGAAAACATGCCGAGGAGTCCGATTTTGCGATCAATTTCGTGAAAAACGGTCAATTAGGGGTTCAATTAGGCGGAAATTGACAACCGGATAGGTCGGGTCGGACCCGACCCGACCCGACCCGACCCGACCGAACCGAGTCTGCAACCAAAGCCAGTCTGTCGCCATTCATGTACAGAAACAGAGAGGCAGGGGACAAATGGCAGAGATGACGAGGAGCACGGTGCGACAACATCACAAAGAGCACGGCCCGCTTTTTCAGAGAACGTTGAGGACGTGATCGTCTTCTCGGATCGCCACGAATCAGAATATAAGACTTGGCCATGAGAGAGCAAAAGAGGGGGCAACGGTCTTAAAAAAATTGAGGGAGAGAGAGATCCGAACGGGAGGAAGAACCGAGAGGGAGAGGGAGTAACCGAGCGTCGTCGAGGATTATCCAAGCCTCAGGGGACCCGAAGTACCGACGCCGAAGCTCCTAGGCCGCCAGCGAACCGAAGCAAAGTCGGTATACCCCTGTTTTTGTACTCTGTTTTTCTTTACTTACTGTGAGTTTTGGTCCGGGCCGGCCTCCGACAAGATCGAGCCGAACCGACCATATGCCGACGTTGGCTTAGGTCTCTATAATCATCTTTAGGCGTTAGTTCGCTTCGGTTTGGCCTGGGTCCTTCCGTTTCCCGTTCAAATGTCAATCTTGTCCGACGCACGCCAGATCTTTGATAAAATGCCCGCCGGTTGACACGATGTACAATAGCCGCGGCCGAACCTTGTCTGAACTTATTTTGCCACATTCTTGCCCTTAATGTGTTCTAGAATCGATTCTAAGCCTTGTACACTCTTTGTGTTGCATCGAAACGCGCCGGAAAACCATGGCCGGAGCTCCCCGGGTCACACCCGAGCCAAGGGCTCGGTCCGGCGAAACCGGTGGTCACCGAGGTCCAAGCGACCTCAGGTAAGTCCCTAAACCTTTATTAGATGCTCTCTGAATGGTTGAAACAAACTTTGAACGACAAAAAAAATTTCACGAATCTCATCGCCGGAACCGAATCTGTGGGTGGTCGGTTTGCCGATTTCCGGCGTGTTTGTGGCTGTAAATGTTGATATATGTTGATGCTCGCTGTTTAAGGAATCTAATGGCGTGAGAATCGTCGAAAAACACGAAGATTTGGGCTCGGCCGCAATTTTCCGACGAACTCGCCGGAAAAATCACTGTTCCGGCGAGTCGCCGGTCATCTTCTCCGGCGGCAGGGACTGACCGGTCAATGTTTGACCGGTCAGCACTGACGTGGCGAGCCACGTAGGCGGCCACGTCGGCGGGGGGGTGTCCAAATAAAACCTAGATCGGACGGTGGGCGAAGTACCACGTGTCGCGATCTAGGAATTTTCAAAAAAATAAATAAATGATATTTATAATAATAAATGATATTTTCGAAAATTCAAAAAAAAAAACCATAGATCGGACGGCCGTGGGTGTGGCACGTGTCGCGATCCGATATTTTCAAAATACCCCAGATCGGACGGCCGTGGGTGTGCCACGTGTCGCGATCCGTGCTTTCAAGAAAAATTAGATCGGACGGACGAGATTGCGCCACGTGTCGCGATCGAGCATTTTCAAAATTAAATCAATCCGGCGGCTAGGGTAGTGCCACGTGGCAAGGCGAGGACCGTCCGATTGGTTTTGATTTTCAGAAAATTCGGGTAAATTAGAAAATAGTTTTAAAATAATAAATAAATAAATAAAAATTCGAAAAAATCCAAAAACGGTGCCGTTTTAGCACGATTTTCGACCCATAGGGTCGGGCCGGGCGCCTGAGAGGCGCGGGCCGGGTTTGACCCGGTCCGGGAATTTTTTTTTTTAATATAGAAAAAATTATAAAAAAAAAATCAAAAATTCAATAAAAAAATAGAAAATCATTAAAAAAACATCAAAAATTGGAACAAATTCAGAAAAATTCCAAAAAATTCCAGAAAATAGGAAATGACCACAATCAACTGGCCATGTCCTATTTTGGGTCTTTCGAACCCCAGTTCTTCCAAAATGACGATTTTGCCCTTTAGGCAAATCGTTTCCCAAAAATTGGAAAAAATTCAGAAAATTCCAAAAAATAGGAAATGGCCACAATCAACTGGTCATGTCCTATTTTGGGTCTTTCGAACCTTAGTTCTTCCAAAATGACGATTTTACCCTTTAGGCAAATCGTTTCCAAAAAATCAAAGAAATTCAGAAAAATTCCAAAACAATTTAGAAAATAGCAAATGGTCACAATCAACTGGGCAAAACCCATTTTGGGTCTTCCAGATCCTAATCTTTCCAAAATGACGATTTTTCCCTTTTGGCAAATCGTCTTCCCAAGAAATTCAGAAAAATTCCAAAAAAATTCCAAAAAATAGAAAATGACCACAATCAACTGGTCATGACCTGTTTTGAGTCTTCCAAACCCTAATCTTTCTAAAATGATGATTTTGCCCTTTTGGCAAATCGTCTTCCCAAGAAATTCAGAAAAATTCCAAAAAAATTCCAGAAAATAGGAAATGACCACAATCAACTGACCATGACCTGTTTTGAGTCTTCCAAACCCCAATCTTTCCGAAAATGACGATTTTGCCCTTTAGGCAAATCGTCTTCCAAAAATTGAAGAAATTCATAAAATTTCAGAAAAATTCCAAAAAATAGGAAATGGCCACAGTCAACTGGCCATGACCTATTTTTGGTCTTTTAAAACCCGACCCTCTTCAAAAATGACGATTTTGCCCTTTAGGCAAATCGTCTCCCAAAAATCAAGGAAAATCAGAAAATTTCAAAAAAATCCCAGAAGATAAGAAATGGCCACAATCAACTGGCCATGACCTATTTCTAGTCTTTTGAGTCCGGATCCTTTCAAAAATGACGATTCTGCCCTTTTGGCATATCTTTCCTCAAGAAACCCTGAAAATTCCAAAAAAAAACAGAAAATGGGAAATGACCACAATCAACTGGTCAAGACCTATCTTTGGTCTTTCGAATCCCGATCTTTTCAAAAATGACGATTTTGCCCTTTAGGAAAATTGTTTCTCGAGAAATCCTGAAAAATTCAAAAAAAATCTCCAAAATAGGAAATGGCCAAGATTAACTGGCCATGACCTATTTTGTTTATTTCAACTCCCAAACCTCCCTAAAATTGGCGATTTCGCCCTTCGAGCAAATCGTCCCCAAATCTTCCCAGTCTACCCTTGATCCTAAATCACACATTCCCTAAGCCCTTAAGGCTATACTAGGAGGCCATTGATTTGAATTGATGTGCATTGGCGTGGTTCATTTATGCATTTGCTTGCTCTTTCCTTATATTGGTTGTGATTTGATAGGACTAGTCATCCAATCTGCATGAAACCCGTGAATCAGACTTACCTCAACCAAAATTACGTCTGCATGAAATCTTAGTTAGGAAAATCACTCGCGTTAGGTACCGAAAGGGCGTTGGTAATGACACCAAAGTAACCAAGTCCCCGAACCCAAAATATCTGATTCCGCAGAACTGATCGATCTCTCCCAATCGATTAGTGAGGTTTTCGATCCACCTTCCAAGAAGGACCGGTGGCGACTCCAAATGCATACACACATAGCACATGCCACCACGACCACACCAAGGTCGAAAAGCGATCGACTCTTATCGTCGAAAACCCCGCGTAAATTTATTCCCGTCACGATTTGGTATGGGCCTGGGAGGGCCCGTGTTGAGAAAGCCCGCGATCCACATTTCAAAGTGGGGGCCCGATTCGACAATCCATCATTAGCCTGAAAACGGGTCGCGACAGACTGGCGACTCCGCTGGGGATAGCTTCTATCTAGAACCTATGGTTCTAGGCCTCAAGTGGACTTACGCCGCGATTAAAACGCTGAGTGATTTTCTGACATGTCCTCTGCAGGCGCTCTTGAAGGTGAGGTAAGTCCGCTTATGATAGGTGTTAAATGTTTTTGCAGATTGGAGTGATAAGGGGAGTAGTCTGTGATTAACATTGTTTTATGCAGGTTGGGCGTAGGAATGTATGATTGTGTGGATGTTTTATATTGAAGTGATGATTGTTAAATAAGATGCATGTTTATCGCTTTAGCACGACACCGATGACACACACAACCGCGCCTAAAACCCTGGGCGCCCTCTTTAGGAACCAATAGAAGGAATCGAAAATGGAATCTCCATGAGGAAAAGCATGGGGTAATCCACTTTTCGAATTTCGCTCACTTCGAACTATGGATCGGGTCCCAATGCAACGATAGTTGTGCAATGGAATCTACCCTTTCTAGAACTCGAGGTGGGAGCCTTTAAGCCTTAGGTACCTCACCCTCTAGGCGTCAAAAACTTCACAAGTCTACATGCGCATGATCTATGTGTTTGGCATGTCTTCTCCCCTCGAGCGGTTTGTAAGTTTCGCTCCTCTTCGAAATTTTCAATTAAAGCGCAATTTCTTTCAAAAGCAGATGGTGATTAACATAAATACCTCTCCATAGGATTTAGAGGATGGGTCCACCCGAGATCAAAATCGCACACTTTCCACAAGCGATAATCAACATGTGGGAGCGACTTCTACCCGTCCACAAGAGCTACGTGGAGAAGAAGATAGGCTATCTTACATCCTTGATACATTTGGAAGCGAGAATCGCCATGGTTAAGGCGTTGTCACATTTCTGGAGTCCCAAGTCCTCTTCCTTTGTGATAGGCCAAGGCGAGCTCACCCCTACCCTCGAGGAGTACGATGCCATGATAGGCCCCGTCGGGACCTTCGGTTTAGCCACCCCTCCGATCGATATCGATTCAGTATCACTTCTTAGCCAATTCTTGAAAGTCAATTCCACTCTCATCAAAAATATTCTCAAGGGAAACACCAACGCTATCCCTATAACATTCCTTGATGAACTCTCTTCAGGTCTACCCATAGAGTCTGGAAGGAAAATTCCTAGGGTCTTTATCCTAGCTTTCTTTGGATTTGTTATCTTTCCATATACGAACAAGAGCATGACCCCTTCTATAATCCATATCGTGCTCCAGGTGTGTAGTGGTAAGAAGTTCTCTCACTTAATCCTGGGCAAAACGTTCATTTCTCTTTCGAAATTCAAGAAATCGGGTAAGGGTACTTTTAGAGCTCCCATAGGTCTCCTTCAAGTTTGGTTGGTATCTCACATTAGGGAATTCGCCACTGACATGCAAATTTCACAAGTTAGCCCTTCCTTTCACCCATTACTCCGCTTCTTTGAAAAGAATAAACTTTTTCCTTGCTGGGCGTTCTCTAGGTGGCTTAACTATCTCAACGTTCTCGTCCCCATCCGTATTCAATGGTATGCCAAATGGCTTGTGTCTCCTAACCCTTGCCTAGCCGACGGGTTTGACAACGTCATTCCTTTGCTGGGATTTACGGGAATTACAGCATACTACCCTCTTAGGGTAATCCGTCAGTTCCATGCCATCCAGCAAATCCCTCCCCCTCTCGCATCCAATCATCTCGCATTGGACTATCACAAAGAAATCACTGAAGGACGAAGGGCTCAGCTGGACAAGATGATCGCCGATATAATTCACACTTGGCGCGACTACCGTACCATGCCCGTTACCATGGTGGATAGATCCGAACTCGAAGGGAATATGAAGGAGCACCATGCATCTGAGGCTTACATATGTCTCGCCTTGCGAACCCTGCCCAAAGTGGTCGTTCCCACCTTGCCTGCTAAGTTGACTCTTCAAGATGTTTTGGCTGAGAAGGCCGCGCAGGAAAGAGAAGAAGCACTCCGCCGAGTCGAGTCCTTAGCCCGCCAGAACAAGCGCCTTCGTCTTGAAATTGTACCCGTCAAGGATAAGACGCATATTCCATTTAAAGTTTTTTTTAGTAGCTTTTAAGCAGAGATTCCTCATTCTCCCAATCTCTTTAGGATGGTGTATAGGAATCTATTTCCCTGATGTAACTTTTGAACCTTGTTGAATTTTATGAGATGTTAATGGGATATGCAAGGGGCATTTTGAGTAATCACTATCTGCTCCCCTTTAAATCTATAATTTCTTCTGAAGGAATCCTACTGAGGGCATCATCCATCCATTTGTCTGAATAGAGTGGATGTCACTCGCTGCGGTTTCGTCAAAAGAGAATATAAAATTAAAGAGGTTTTGTAATTTTCGTCCCAATATCTTTTCACCATATGCTAATTCGTCCCTTTAACCTTCTCAAGTCGGTGACTTTTGATCACGAAGACTCGAGCTCGAGCTCACTTGAAAGCCCAAATGGAGCAAGAGCAGGTTGATGCTCGCTTTGGAACTCTGGAAACATGACTGGACCAAATGGCTGAGATGATGGCCGAGATGAAGGCTCTGTTCACTGCAGCTAATGCTAGGCATGCTCCATCGATTGACCTTAACCAAGCCGCAAATCCATATATACCCGCCGCTTCTGATGCGAGTGGGTCCGCTGGGACAAATCATGTAGCTACTCCCGATCAAGTCCCGACTGTTGAAATTCCACCGAAGGCATCGCCTATGGTGATTGATCTGGAAGAGAGGCAAAGGGAGAGGCCCATCAAAATCGACGAGGGGGTCAAAAGGATAGCGAAAATAGAGGAATGTTTAACCAGTCAGGGATTTGAATTGTCCAAGTACGACAAGATCACGCCGTTTACGAAGATTGAGGTCCCGACGGACTATAAGGAACCAGATTTCTCAAGAAAATATAACGGGACGGGTTACCCCAAAACTCACCTGAAGTACTATCTATATAAGATGGCTAAGTATTCAGACCACATACCACTTCTTATTAACACTTTCCAAGAGAGCCTGACCGGAGCCGCTCTGTCTTGGTACGTGGAGCTGGATGTTTAGAAGTACGACGACTGGGATGAGTTCGCAGGGGAATTTTTACGTCAATATAAGTTTAACACGATGATCGCCCCCACGAGGGAGGACCTACTTTGGACCGCCAAGGGGAGAAGCGAAAGCGTTCGCTTATATGCGCAAAGGTGGAGAGCATTAGCCACCCAAGTCAAACCCTCGATCCCTGAGGAGGAGTTAGTGGATATTTTTCTGAAGGCTTTACCTTATGATTACTTCGAGAAGCTTAACACTTCTGGATGCCAGACCTTCGCGCACTTGATCAAAGTAGCGGAGAGGCACGAATGGGCAGTACAAGAAAGGCGTGTGCCGGAGGCAGCCCCTAAGCGACAGTTTTCGATAAAGAAAGAACGCGAGGCAAGTTCTGAAGTAGCCTTCGTCTCCAACCCCCCGAAGCCAAGGAAGTTCGAAGATTCGACCCCGACCCGAGGAAACACTTCTTGGGGAATTCAAAGGTATCCTGAGCCTAAGAAGAAGGAGCCTCCCTCATTTACACCACTCCCCGTTTTAATGTCGAAATTACTCCCCAAACTTCTAGAAGCGAGATTGCTGGCTAAGAAACTGCCTAGGGCGAGGCCACCCAGGTTCCCCGGATTCGATGAAAATCAAACATGTGTATACCACAGGGGTGAGAAGGGGCATAACGTAGATAATTGCCGGGCCTTGCAGTATGACGTACAGGCTCTCATCGACAATAACCTGCTGGAGTTTGACGGGGCAAGTCCCAATGTTCAGTAGAATCCCCTACATGAACACACCGTCAACGCCGTATTTGACGTCGCCTTGAGGGGTGACTTAGAGTTTTTGGTTAATGTGCCCAGGATGGAGGCGGTACTAGCCATAGCTTCGCAATATCCTGGACAAGACGAAGTCACGAAGGACCAAAAAATAGCTTGTTTAACTAAGCTGGCTGACATGGGCGTTATCGCCAAGACCGGCAGTCATAACTCCTCAGGATACTACACCAGGATTAATTTGGATTCAAACCAATTCTCGCTGAAAGCCACAAGAGGAAAAATCTGGGACATCCCCACGGGGTATCTGCTGAACATCGAAGATGCTGAAGAAGCTGAGAAACTGGATAAATATGAACAAAACTTAAAGAAAGCCCGCCAGGGTGATAGGAGGTTTGTACGGGAAGCTCTCCAGAGAGGGGAAATAATTGATAATTTGGGGCAAGACAACGGAGGCTATAACTTCAAGGTGTCGTATTCTATTCCTCCGAGTTTCTTTAACGGCCCAAAAGAAGTGATTCCTGATGGTTGGGGGGTATGGATGATCCCCAAGAACCGAAAACAGCCGGTACAGCTACTGAAGCAACCCTCACATGGGCCCAGGGAGTGAAAAACGACCGGTGGATGTCTACACGATTAGCTGAAATGGAAGCACGAATGTTTGACTTGGTAGACATACTGACTCATTTGGTTCAACAAGTAGCAGCTGAGAAATCTAAAGAGAGTATCGTTACGCTAATGGAACACCGGAAAGAGATGGACAGGTAGGGTTGCAAGCTCAACGACTTAGAAGAACGACACCACGAGCTAGCTGATGGTCTCGCCCAGTTGAAAGTCCTGACAAGCTCTCTGTATCTCCGAGGCGAAGCTTCCTCAGCGAGGCCCGTCAACAATTTCACATTCCGTCGGACCTATAACGGGGAAGGATGTCCGAGAGCGCACGTCTCGTCCTACCTGAAGAAGATTTCTGGGCTCGGCAAAGATAGGAATACGCTTGTTTGAAACTTCAAATTAAGCTTAGAAGGCCCGGCCCTTACCTGGTTCCGCACGTTGGATTGGTGTGGTCTTAGCACATGGAATGACTTTATAACCCAGTTCCTTGAGCGCTTCGATGTTAATCAACCATTTTGTTTCATCCGCAAAGATCTAATCCTCATGGAGAAAGGAAAGGGTGAGGATTTTCGATCACACGCATTTAGATGGAGAAAGGTTGCAGCGACGGTATATCCTCCTTTAACTGAGGAGGAGTTGATTGAATTCTTCATGAAAACCGTGCTTCGTGAAACTGCGATATCCATGGGATCCTACTGGTATCATTCTTTTGCCCACCTGGTGGACGAGTTAGAAAAAGTTGAGTGGGCCCAGCGACAAGACAAAGCTCGAGGATCAAAGGTCGCTAGAATGCAAAGCGCCATCCAATTCGTGAAGAGGATGAATGAAGAATTTCAACTCTCCAAATCTGAACCCAGATCAATTGAAGCGTACCCCCTAGTCCAAGAGGTGGGTATAACTCAGAAGAACTTTACCTAGACGGGTCCATCTGTGTATTGGAAAGGGCAGGCCCGCTTGTGATTAATCTCGCTGAATTTGACGCTATACCTGAGGACGATAGTGAGACGACGGAGGAGACCGACAAATCCCCCAGCATCGGAATTACCAAGGACAATCCTTTGGTAATCGTTCTCCTCGCAATGGAACCATGTAACCCTAAGGCAGCTCATTGGAATTATGGCACTGGCGATGTGGACGCTATCACTCGTTCTGGAAGGTGCTTTATTCACAAAGATGATGTCGCAGAGAAGAAAGGAGTAACCGAGGAGGACGCCAGACAGGTCTTGTCCCTCGTCCGAACTAGCGAATTCGAAGTGGTTGAACAGCTGAGAAAGATGCCCGCTCAAATTTCACTCCTGGATCTTTTCAAGACCTCTGAAAAACATCGAGACGCTCATGTACCCGAGACTATCAATGAGACTCAACTGAAAGATTTCGTGGGCGCTATCCTCCTGAAAGATCAAGTCTCCTTCTCCGACGAAGATTTCACAATGGAAGGCAGAAACCATAACAAAGCACTATACATATCAGTAACATGTCATGGCAAGCGGGTATCGCGCGTGTTAGTGGACAATGGGTCGGCATTTAACATATGCCCTATGGCTACGCTTAGAGGGTTGGGAGTAAAGGAAGATTCGATCAAGGCGTCGAAGTCCACCATTCGAGCGTTTGATGGAGCAAAAAGCGAAGTAATCGGAGAGATCGAGCTAACTGTCATTGTCGACCCAACCGAATTCTCAATCAACTTCCAGGTTATGGATATCCCGGCGTCGTTCAGAATGTTACTGGAGAGGCCATGGATCCATACAGCCGGAGCTGTCCCGTCCAGCTTACATCAGAAGGTCAGAATGGTGATTAACGACAAGCTAGTCACCGTGCACTTGGAGGCTGATTATATGATAGGCCAAGTAAACACCATTCCTAGAGTAGAGCCGGCTACTGAGGAGGAATCGGGCTTTCATGCCTTGGAAAGGATGTACATCATGCACGTGCCAGTAGGCACAGTCGCCAGGACACCGAGTTGCTCTAAACCATCAATCATGGCGAGCACGATACTAAGTCAACATGGATTCATCCCGGGATTGGGGCTGGGCAAGCGGCATCAAGGGATCCGTGAACCGATCTCTTTGGCCACAGTTCATAGTCGGAATGAACTGGGTTTTAAAGGGGAGCAAAGGGGCAAGCCTGACAGTTATAGGCGCGGTCGGAGTCGTGGCGGACGGTTCCTGGGATCGAACGCCTGGAAGGGCAAGGGAAAGATGTTTTGAAACTCCCTTAAGTCGATTCTTCGATGAAGCGTCCAAATGGCTGGAGGACGAGAAAATAGATACCACGGAGGAAGAGCCCGATTTGTTCAGTTTGTTCTGGGAGGATTCCGTCAACGTCATCATCGAATCATTCGACGGCGACACTCCTACCTTTGAGTAAAGAGATTCCTGTCTCTCTCCGACGCATCTAAACCCACATTAGATGCCTCGAGCTTTCACCTATATCTTATGTTTTAATATTATTATAAAAAATAATAATTAAAAAATAAAAAAAAATCAATCAAAAAAAATCACACACAAAAAAACAAAAAAATATATAAAAAAATAAAAAAAAATGGGGACGTGTGGGAGCCACAAATCGGTCGATGACGATCCAAATGAGAGAAAAGAAAATGTGCAAAAAAAGGAGACGAAAAGAAAAGAAAAACCCTGAGACCTGATTTCCCGCACGTCCCCTAGTTTTCAAAATTTTGGGAGAGGAGGATGTCCAATGATATGAGGACTAGCTCTCATCTCACGTTTTCGGCTTTAATTTTTCCTAAGACGTCTCCCAAAGAAACTTATCATACATGGACTTTTCCTTATATGACAACTAACCATCTCTATGACATTTCAGGCATACCATTCCAAGCATGCATAGCAGGTTATTAAGTGACTCGGGTTCTCGAGAGGGAGCTACCCTCCAAATCGAAGAAGAGGATGAAGAAAAGAATCTGGGAGAGGTCAAGTATAGCTGGGATCGCCATGAAGAGTCCAAACCACCCGTCGCAGAGGGTACCGTTTCAGTAAACCTAGGGACCTCAGAGGACGTTAGGGAGGTGAAGATCGGCGAAAGTCTATCATCGACAGAGGCAGTTAAGATAGTTGAACTCCTGAGAGAGTACCAGGATATTTTCGCCTGGTCATATGCAGACATGCCAGGATTGGACACCAGTATTGTGGAGCATAGGCTACCAACCGATCCTAATATCCCGCCTAAAAAACAGAAACTTAGGAGGACGAAGCCCGAGTTGGCAAAGAAAATCGAAGAAGAAGTAATGAAGCTCCTTAAGGTGGGGTTCATTGAGGTGATTGCTTATCCAGAATGGATCGCTAATATCGTCCCTGTCATGAAAAAGGACGGGAGAGTCCGAGTCTGCGTGGATTACCGGGATTTGAACAGGGCTAGCCCCAAAGACGACTTCCCGCTGCCACATATCGATGTCCTGGCCGATAGCACGGCAGGATTTGAGCGGCTCTCTTTTAAGGATGGATTCTCTTGCTACAACCAAATCCGCATGAGGGAGGAGGATAAAGCCAAGACATCATTCATCACGCCTTGGGGCACCTTCTGCTACAAAGTCATGCCGTTTGGCCTAAAGAATGCCGGGGCAACCTATCAGAGAGCGATGGTTACCATTTTCCACGACATGATGCATAAAGAGATAGAGGTGTACGTGGACGACATGATAGCGAAATCCAGATGTGGTGAGGAGCACACCGCGGTGTTGAGGAAATTGTTCGAACGACTTAGGAAGTATCAACTGAGGCTGAATCCCGCGAAGTGTGTATTTGGGGCAAGATCCGGCAAGTTGCTAGGGTTTGTAGTTAGCAATCGCGGTATCGAGATTGACCCCACCAAGGTCCAAGCCATCCTTAATCTTGGGACCCCCTCAACAGTTAAGGAGGTGATGAGCCTTTTAGGCAGATTGAACTACATCGCCCGCTTTATATCCCAGCTTTCAGAAACAGCCAAGCCGTTCTTTAAGCTCCTGAAGAAAAATGCTAGAATCAAGTGGGACCACCAATGTCAACAAGCATTTGACAGGATTAAAGAATATCTGATTAATCCGCCGATATTGGTGCCTCCGATTCCTGGCGTTCCTCTGACCCTCTACCTCACTACTCACAATGAGTCATTGGGGGCTTTACTCGCTCAGACAAATCCCGAAGATGGCAAGGAGCGAGCAGTTTATTATCTAAACAAGAAGTTCACCGCGTCAGAGGCGAAATACCCGGAGATAGAGAAAACGTGCATTGCGCTAATCTGGGTACTCCGTAGGCTGAGGCAGTACACCCTCCACCATACTATCCAGTTAGTCACGGAGAATTATCCGATCAAATACCTGCTAGAGAAGCCGTCATTGGTGGGAAAATTGGCCAAATGGCAGGTACTCTTGTCTGAATTTGACATAAGGAGCTCGAATCAGAAGTCAGTAAAAGGGCGAGCCATTGCCGATATGCTAGCAGATAGTTCACGAGGTCATGACACCCCCGACGGAGAAGAGGAAGCCGAGGGTCATATTCTGACGCTCTCAGATGACAAGTGGACTATGTATTTCGATGGCGCAGTCAACTTAGCCGGGGCAGGTACCGGGGCAATTTTAATATCTCCAGAGGGCCAACACTATCCTGCGGCCGCAAAGTTAATGTTCCCATGCACTAATAACGTGGCAGAATATGAAGCTTGTATCTTGGGGCTACAGTTGGCCCTCAACATGAGAGTACGGAAGCTACAGGTGTATGGAGATTCAATGCTAATCATCTTGCAAACCCAAGGCGAATGGAAAACAAGAGATCCTAAGCTCGTCCCATACCATAAATTCCTGGAGGAAATGACTGAAGAATTCGAAGCGATCGATTTCGAGTATCTACCGAGGACGCAGAATCACTTCACTGATGCGTTAGCTACCTTGTCTTCCATGCTTCAAGTAACGAACGGTATGGACATCGAGCCGTTGAGGATTGGCATTACCCAAAAACCGGCACATTGCATGGTGGTTGAAGAGGGGTTCGATGATCAACCTTGGTATCATGACATTAAGAATTACCTGACGAAAGGGGAATTTCCTCCAGGCGCTCAAGTAGGAGATACAAAGTACATATCGAAGATGGCCGGTAAGTTCTTTCTCAATGGCCAAGTTCTCTACAAGAGGTCTTATGACTCAGTGCTCCTTAGATGCATGGACGCCAATGAAGCCAAATCACTCATGAGTGAAATACATGAGGGAGAATGTGGCCCCCACATGAATGGCCATCTCCTCGCCAAGAAAATTATGAGACTAGGGTATTACTGGTTGACTCTAGAGTCGGATTGTAATCAACACGCGAAGTCGTGTCATCAATGCCAGGTGTATGGAGATAGAATCAACGCGCCTCCGACTGAGCTGCACCAGATGTCCGAAGCTTGGCCGTTCTCGATGTGGGGCATAGATATGATAGGGCCAATTAACCCTAAGGCTTCGAATGGGCACCGGTTCATACGAGTGGCGATAGACTACTTCACAAAGTGGATAGAGGCTGCTTCCTACACTAATGTGACCGCGAAGAACGTGGCTAAGTTCATAAGGCCAGATATCATTTCGAGATACGGGACCCCTCGAGCCATTGTGACGGATAATGGCTCGAATCTGAACAATGAGACGGTGGATAACCTCCTGAATAGCTTCAACGTTCGTCATCTATTTTCATCGCCTTACCGACCCCAAATGAACGGAGTGGTGGAAGCAGAAAACAAAAACATCAAGAAAATTCTGGCTAAGACCGCAGAGAATTACCGGGATTGGCATGAGAGGCTACCCTACGCGTTGATGGCGTACCGAACCTCAATTCGGACTTCTACTGGGGCAACACCTTATTCTCTGGTGTATGGTATGGAAGCAGTCCTGCCGATCGAAACAGAAATTCCATCACTGAGGATCGTATCCCAGGTCGAGCTTAGTGAGACCGAATGGGTCTAGCAGAGACACGAACAACTAAACTTGATAGACGAGAAGCGTCTAAAGGCGATTTGCCATGGCCAAGCGTACCAAAAGAGAGTCGCCAGGTCATTCAATCGAAAAGTTCGACCAAGAGTGTTCGAAACTGACGACCTTGTCGTCAAGAAGACCCTCCCGAACGTGTCACATCCTGGGGGCAAGTTCACCCCGAATTATGAAGGACCGTATGTGGTTAAGAAGGTTTTACTTGGAGGGGCCTTAATCCTTGTAAACATGGACGGAGAGGAGTTGGGATATCCTATAAACGCCGATGCGGTCAAGAAGTATTATCCATGATTGAATCAGAAGCCCCAAGCGGCCCCCTTTTCTCAGAGAACCCGAGTCACTTAAAATTCTTGCATGCATCTCATGCATACATACATGCGCGTACGCATCTCTATGTAGGAAATCTCCAGGAGAAAGGATGAGCCAGGGAGACGGCTCCCCGATCGTCATCTCGCGAGACGAGACACGTCAGAAGATCACACGGAGGAGAATCGGTTATAACCCAAACCCTTTCGAATTTGAGAGACCATTGATGTTATCATTTTCATTTTTTACAGGCATTTCCACGATCGCCGGAGCTGGCGTCAGCCGAAACAGAGTACCTTGTTAATAGAAACAAAAAGAAGAAGAGGAAAAATGGGAACCCCAAACCTTTGCGAAGCTTCTTGGAAAATGGTATCTAGGCAAAAAAAAAAATTGAAATTCTCGAAATTTCTTCATCTGCATTTAAGTTGTCCTACACATGCATTGGAACATGCATCATGCATAAAAAATCCTTATAAGGGACATTTTGAAAAAAATGGATTTCCAAAAAGGAATGTTTAAAGCTGTCAAAAGGAGTATCTCAGACGATGAGAGGCAACTCATGCCCAAATACGTCCCTACAAACACGTGAGTGATGAGTGAAGTAAGAATTAGAATAGGAGCCGTGTTCGAGGATGTAGGGATCATTTGCAGTGGCTACCTAGATTGAAAAGACGAAGGGCATTCTTTTCTCTACCCCAAACACCGCAGGTCAACCATTGTTAACCAATTTGGGCGGAGGCTTCAATTCTATAACCCTGTCAAGAACCACCCCACATTGGGGCCAATCAGAAGAAATTCCAGCGGCGGTATGAGGTAAATGGTTAGAAATATTTTTGCTCGAACCAACATCAATCTTCGAGTGTTTCTTTACATTTAAACTCGTACCGTGATTCAAGTGCTTTAGGACGACGAAAAGCGGTCGTTTCTCTATCCTACACACTTTCATCCTTTGCGCAGCCCAATTGAGCCTGCATATTCGTTTCATGAACCCTGTTAGTGATCATTGCCCAATCCAAGAGGAAGACGGCGCCACCTCAAATCGGGAGAAGTTAAAGGAACTGGGTCTATAGAAAAGTCCTAAATTAATTCTTCAATGTGCTAAGATTCTGTTTGCATGTGTGTCTAGCATAATCTAAAAAATCTGGTCCAAAAAAAGAGAAGAAAAGAAAAGGCAAAAAAAAAATCATCCAGCCGAGGCAAGAGCCAATCCCGAGCATAAAAAAAAAAGCAAAGTGCCCAGTAAAAGCAAGGCTAATGCCCATTCAAATTCTTGGGTATTTATAAATCATCCAAAGGACTCCAGAATATCCAAATGTTAATCCCCAGTGGAATCCACTTGTAAAAGAAAATACCCATAGGAATCAAGTCATGAAGTTATCCCCAATCGAGGTGCGTCCAAGTGACAACTACACCATCCTTGAGCAACGAGGGTGCTTTCTGAATATCAATCCAAGGGTCAAGATCGATGGTAAATCTGCAATGATCACCAACATCAAACCCCTTTCATATATTCTGAGCCAAAAACAGGCATTTCTCAGTCCCCAATCTTCACCTACGTTACAACCATTGAAAGTCTTTATCGACTAAGGCACTTGAGTTAACGTAGAGTTTAAATGATTTTAAGCATTGCTCGAAGAGGTACGAGCAAGACTATTTCTCTCTCATTTTTGCAGAATTCTTGACTTGTAAGCCCGAAGCAGATGATGAAGATTTCCAATTCATTGGCCTCGACTCGACCACGAGTCCCCTTTGAAAACCATTGACCGAGTCCAACATTACGATACCTCAAAAGTCCCTTTCCGATCAATCAAATGGTATACACTGCGAATAGTTTCGAAACCTTGAACATAGGTTCGAGAGAGAATTTGAGTGTTTCAAAAAGGAGAGAAAGTGAGAAGAAACCTCTTGAAAAATGGCGAGGAGCCTCTTTGATGAGCGTACTCCAATTAACGTTTTAACCAAACCCTTTTGACGATATCAAATCACTTGATTCAAAACCCTCCCTAGAAGGAGCTTTGACCGTCACATCATGTTGCAAGATGTTTTGAATGACCTCATACATTATTAGCATACTCAAATGAAATTTTTCTCCAAATAAAAGTTTTGGCAACATTAAAACAGGGTTCCCATTGTCATGGAAACCCCTTTTCAAAATCAGAAAAAAAAATTCCTCTGACCTTGTGAAGGCCAACGTCGTGGGAAACCTCTTTTCAAAACAAGAGAAAATTTTCTGACTTGGAGAACCCTCGTCATGAAAATCCTTTTCAAAACAAAAAATCCCCTATGCTAGTCATGGGAAATCCCATTTAAAAAACAGGAGAAATCCCTATCTGACGTTGAAAACCGTCATCATGGGAAACTCCTATTCAAAACAAGAAAAAAGTTTCCCGACGTGAAGAACTCTCGTCGTCGAAATCCTTTTCAAAATAAGAGAAAATCCCCGCTGACGCCAAGAGTCATCATCATGGGAAACCCTTTCAAAATCAGGCAAAAAAAAACACCTGGTGTAGAGAACCCTCGTCATGGAAACTCTTTTCAAACCAAAACCCCTGGTATAGCGGACCGGAAGCTACGAATGGACAAATGAAAACCCCGATATGGCGGATCAGAAGCTACGAAGGGAGAGATAAAAACCTGGTATAGCGGATCAGAAGCTACGAATGGAGAAATGAAAACCCCGGTATGGTGAATCAGAAGCAATGACGGGAGAAATGAAAACCCCCGGTATAGTGAATCAGAAGCTACGAAGGGAGAAATGAAAACCTGGTATGGTGAATCAGAAGCCACGACAGAAGCCACGAAGGGAGAAATGAAAACCCCGGTATGGTGAATCAGAAACCACGAAGGGAGAAATGAAAACTCCTAGTATGGTGAATCAGAAGCCACGAAGGGAGAAGTGAAAACCTGGTATGGTGAATCAGAAGCCACGAAGGAAGAAATGAAAACCCCTAGTATGGTGAATCAGAAGCCGCGAAGGGAGAAGAATAAAACCTGGTATAGCGAGTCGGAAGCTACGAAGGTAAATAATAATAAAAAAAAACAACAAAAGGGAAGCCGAGCCCGCGATTTCAACGCCCAAGGAGCATAACAGCGAACTCTCAGATTCCACAAGCACAGTAGCGGACAGGTAAGCTCCAGGTAAATTTTCCCTCTCCGGCCCACGTTCAAGTTGTCAAAGCAAACCGGGGATAAATTCGAGCTTTCACCGATGGGTTTCTTAGAATCTAATGTTATGGCACTTTCTTTTTCCCCATTCGAGTCGGTTAAGACTCAGGTGTCATTTTTGTCTTTGAAAGCGACCTCTAACGAGCTCACCATCAAAGAGGGGCAGCTGTTGATACTTGATTTTTAATCATCTTTTATTTTGATTTTACTTTTAAAATTAATTAAAAATAGCAAAAAGTCATAAAATTACAAAATCAACTCTGGAAGCCTTGGCCCAGCCTTAGGAACCAATTTTGAACAAAAACTATTTTTCGAAATTTTTAATATTTTTTTAAATTTATTTAATTATAAAAATACCCAAAAAATCAGAAAAATATCATTCGTGGTCAGAAAAATACACAAAAATAGTCAATAATTTTATTTTAATTTCTTCTTCAGGTTGGTCTTTATAAATCTCAAAAATTCGACTTGGGTCATTATGTTCCTTCACAAACATAAACCCGAATCGACCATAAAAATTACCTTTTGAGTCCCCTAATTTTTAATTTCCACTTTTCATAAGCCATGACATTATAATCTAGAGCCTTGAAGTGCTATTGGGTCAATTAGGCCTTCAATTTGATCAATTTTGAAGAAAAGGACCTAATTGCACAAATTTCTTTGCAATTTAGTCATCGGTTTCACGAATCTTAAAATTAAATTCTCTCTGGAGACACCCATAAAAATCGAACACCTCTACCCTATAGTTTTCATCGTGTCGAATCCATTGGTGGCCACAATTTGAATTTATTTGATCGTTTGATCCTCCGATTTGGCAAAAATCAATTTCGGATCCTAGGCGTGATTTGGGGTTTTCATTAAATTTCAATTCAATTATTCATAAAAACACTCATCTTAGATGGAAAACATGCCGATGAGTCCGATTTTGGGATCAATTTCGCGAAAAACGGTCAATTAGGGGTTCAATTAGGTGGAAATTGATAACCGGATCGGTCGGGTCGGACCCGACCCGACCCGATCGGACCGAACCGGGTCTGCAACCAAAGCCAGTCTGTCGCCATTCACGTACAGAAACAGAGAGGCAGGGGACAAATGGCAAAGATGGCGAGGAGCACAGTGCGACAACATCACCAAGAGCACGACCCGCTTTTTCAGAGAACGTTGAGGACGTGATCGTCCTCTCGGATCACCACGAATCAGAATATAAGACTTGGCCATGAGAGAGCAAAAGAGGGGGCAACGGTCTTAAAAAAATTGAGGGAGAGAGAGATCCGAACGGGAGGAAGAACCGAGAGGGAGAGGGAGTAACCGAGCGTCGTCGAGGATTATCCAAGCCTCAGGGGACCTGAAGTACCGACGCCGAAGCTCCTAGGCCGTCGGCGAACCGAAGCAAAGTCGGTATACCCCTGTTTTTGTACTCTGTTTTTCTTTACTTACTGTAAGTTTTGGTCCGGGCCGGCCTCCGACAAGATCAAGCCGAACCTACCATATGCCGACGTTGGCTTAGGTCTCTATAATCATGTTTAGGCGTTAGTTCGCTTCGGTTTGGCCTGGGTCTTTCCATTTCCCGTTCAAATGTCATTCTTGTCCGACGAACGCCAGATGTTTGATAAAATGCCCGCCGGTTGACACGATGTATAATAGCCGCGGCCGAACCTTGTCTGAACTTATTTTGCCACATTCTTGCCCTTAATGTGTTCTAGAATCGATTCTAAGCCTTGTACACTCTCTGTGTTGCATCGAAACGCGCCGGAAAACCATGGCCGGAGCTCCTCGGGGCACACCCGAGCCGAGGGCTCGGTCCGGCGAAACCGGTGGTCACCGAGGTACAAGTGACCTCAGATAAGTCCCTAAACCTTTATTAGATGCTCTTTGAATGGTTGAAACAAGCTTTGAACGACAAAAAAAATTTCGCGAATCTCATCGCCGGAACCGAATCTGTGGGTGGTCGGTTTGCCGGTTTCCGGCGTGTTTGTGGCTGTAAATGTTGATGCTCTGTGTTTAAGGAATCTAATGGCGCGAGAATCGTCGAAAAACACGAAGATTTGGGCTCGGCCGCGATTTTCCGGCGAAGATTCCGGCGAACTCGCCGGAAAAATCACTGTTCCGGCGAGTCGTCGGTCATCTTCTCCGGCGGCAGGGACTGACCGGTCAATGTTTGACCGGTCAGCACTGACGTGGCGCGCCACGTAGGCGGCCACGTCGGCGGGGGGGGAGGGGGGGGGGTGTCCAAATAAAACCTAGATCGGACGGTGGGCGAAGTGCCACGTGTCGCAATCTAGGAATTTTCAAAAAAATAAATAAATGATTTTTATAATAATAAATGATATTTTCGAAAATTCAAAAAAAAAAACCCTAGATCGGACGACCGTGGGTGTGCCACGTGTCGCGATCCGTGTCTTCAAGAAAAATTAGATCGGACGGACGAGATTGCACCACGTGTCGCGATCCGGCATTTTCAAAATTAAATCGATTCGACGGCTAGGGTAGTGCCACGTGGCAAGGCGAGGACCGTCCGATTGGTTTTGATTTTCAGAAAATTCGGGTAAATTAGAAAATAATTTTAAAATAATAAATAAAAATAAATAAAAAAATTTCGAAAAAATCCAAAATCGGTGTCGTTTGTCGCGACCCGTCCGAAATCGGACGCGGCTAATGGATTACCGATCGCGGGCTTTGGATCGGCGCGAGCCCTCCCAGGCCCATACCAAATCGCGGCGGGGGTATTTCTCTAAGGGATTCGACGATAAGAGTCGATCGCTTTCGACCTTAGTGTGGTCGTTGTGGCATGTGCAACTTGTGCATGCATTTGGAGTCGCCACCGGTCTTTCTTGGAGGGTAGACCGGAAACCTTACTGACCGATTGGGAGAGATCGATCAGTTCTGCGGAACCAGAGATTTTGGGTTCGGGGACTTGGTTACGTCGGTGTCATTACCAACGCCCTTTCGGTACCTAACGCGAGTGATTTTCCTGACTAAGAGTTCATGCAGGCGCAAGTTTGGGTGAGATAGGTATGAGTCAGGGTTTCATGCAGATTGGAAGACTGGTCCTATCAAATCACAGTCAATATAATGAAAGCGCAAGTCAAGTGCATAAATAAGTCATGTCAATACACATCAATTTCAATCATTGGCCTCCTAGTATAGCCATAAGGGCTCAGGAAAGATGTGATTTAAGGCTAGGGGTAAAATGGGAAGATTCGGGGACAATTAGCCCGAAGGGCAAAATTGTCATTTTTTTGGAAGGTTTGGATACCTAATTACCCAAAATATTCCATGGCCAGTTGATTGTGGCCATTTCCCATTTTTGAGAATTTTTTGGAATTTCTTGATTTTTCTTTAATTTTTGGAAGACGATTAGCCCAAAGGGCGAAATCGTCATTTTTAAGAAGGTTCGGGGTTCAAAAACACCCGGGATGAGCCTTGGCCAGTTGATTGTGGCCATTTCCTATTTTTTGGGATTTTCCTGGATTTTTAGAATTTTTTTGGGAGATGGTTTGCCGGAAGGGCAAAACCGTCATTTTTGAAAAGATCGGGGGTCAAAAGACCCGAAACAGGTCGTGGCCAGTTGAATGTGGCCATTTCCTATTTTCTGGAATTTTTTAGAATTTTTCTGAATTTTTCGAATTTTTATTGATTTTTTTATGATTTTCCAATTTTTTATTGAATTTTTGAATTTTTTATCATTTTTTGTTATTTTCTGAATTTTTTAATATTTAAAAATATTTTCCGGGCCGGGTCAAACCCGGCCCGCGCTTCTCGGGCGCCCGGCCCGACCCAAGGGGTCGACACCGGCCTAAAACGACACAGTTTTATATTTTTAAACATTTTTATATTTTTTAACAATTTTTTGATTTTTTTATCTATTTTATTTAATTATCCAAAAATTCCCCGGATCCGACGGCTCTCATCGCGCCACGTGGCCTCATCCTGTGCGTCCGTTCTTCCACTAGATCGGGCGATCCACGGGGAGCCACGTGGCTCATTGGTGGCCGTTGGATCGAAAATTAATTTATTTTCCTTTTAAGAAAAACCACCGGATCAAACGCTCCACGTTGTGCCACGTGGCCGCTCTTGGTGCGTCCGATCTTCGACAAGATCGGATGATCCACAGAGAGCCACTTGGCACAACCTTGTCCGCCGGATCAATTTTAATTTATTATCCGAAAATGATTTATTAATTTTCCAAAATTCTAGGATCGCGACACGTGGCGCGATCGTGGCCGTCCATTCTGTTTGACTTGAAAATACATGGATCGGACCCCACCCGGCTGACGTGGCTGCCTACGTGGCACGCCACGTCGGCCGTTGACCGTTGACCGGCCGGAGGGTCACCGGAGAAGACGATGAACAGTAAAAATTCCGGCGACTTCGCCAGAAAATCGCGAACCGGTCCCAAACTTGGTGTTTTTCGTTCCTTTTTTCGGCATTAGACTCTCTATACTACCAGCATCACCGTATATCACTAACATGAAAGATCTAACGTCGGAAAACACCTAAACGACCGACCACCGAACCGGCTCCGACGAGCCGATTTGCAGAATTTTTTTTGTCGCTCAAACTCGGTTTCTTTCGTTCACATAGCATCCAAGGGAGGTTTGGGGACTTACCTGGGGTCCCTTGATGGTCGACGGCCCCCGAAAATCCCTCGTCAAGCTCCCGCCGAACCATGGCCGGCGAAACTCCGGCCCTCGGTTTTTTTCGAGTTTTAATGCAAAATAAACAGCAAGTCGGGTTTAGGAATAGTTCTAGTGGAGACTCAAGGAAATATTCGTGCTAAATGAAGCTCGGGAAGACACGGCCGAGACAAAACCGAGTCGAGACATACATCGGCATTTCATCGAACACATGGCGTGCGTAAAGAAAAAGGGAGATCCGGCGAGATACCGACCCGTTCGCGGCTTGTCGACGGTGGCCGGAGCTTCCGTGATGGTTGGTGTGTCGCCTGGGAAGTCGGGGATCGTCGCCTCCTTCTCCGTTTCCGCTCGAGTCCTTCCACTCTCTCTCTCGGCCGATTCTCGGTTTTAACCGAGAATCTTGCCGGTTTTCGTGGCCGACCGGCGCGCCTCGACGCCCGCTCCCTCTCCAGAACACGAGCCTCGGCCTCCACGCATGTCCCCCACGTTCATTTGCCTTTTGTTCCTCCCGAAAAACGCACGCCCATGCCCCCCTGTTTTGCTGCACACGTTCTGTCCGCGCATGGGTCTGCAACAATGTTGCAGACCCGAGTCGGACCGGGTCGGGTCGGGTCTGACCCGACCGACCCGGTTCGGCCAAATCGCCCAAATCGCCAAATTGACCGCCCAAATGACCTATTTTCATGAAATTGATGGCAAATTCGGATTCCTTGGCATGTTTTCTATCAAATATGGGTATTTTCGTGAATCAATTTATTGAAATTTAGTGAAAACCCCAAATTGTCCCTAGGATCCGAAAATGAATTTCGCCAAATCGAAGATCTAAACGATCGAATTAGTCAAAATTGAGCCCACCAATGGATTCAGCATGATGAAAACTATTGGTTAGAGGTGTTTAATTTTAATGGGTGTGCCCGTGTGAAATTTAATTTCACAAATTGTAAAACCGGGGACTAAATTGAAAGATTTTTATGCAATTAAGCCCTTTTGGCTAAAATTGATCAAATTGGAGGGCAAATTGACCCAATTGCATTTCAATACTTTAGAGTCCAATGTCATAGCTTATGAAAACCAAGAATTGAAAATTAAAAGACTCGAAAGGGATTTTTTAGGCTCGTTTCGGTTTTAGGTTTGTGAAGGAACCCCATCAATCGAGCCAAATTTCCCTGATAAAAAGTGAAAATATTAAATATGTAATTAAAATAAAATTTCTGAATATTTTTGTGTAATTTTCTGACCACGGATGGTATTTTTTTCTAATTTTTTGGGTATTTTTATAATTAAATAAATTCCAAAAAATATTAAAAAATACGAAAAATATTTTTTGTTCAAAATTGGTTCCTAAGGCTAGGCTAAGGCTTCCAAAGTTGATTTTGCAATTTTTTTGACCTTTTTTGCTATTTTTAATTAATTTTAGAAATAAAAACTAAAATAAAAGATTATCAAAAATCAGGTGTCAACAGCTGCCCCTCTTTGAGAGTGAGCTCGTCAAAGGTTGCTTTCAAAGACAAAATGACACCTGAATCTTAACCGACTCGACTAGGGAAAAGAAATGCTATGACATCGGACCCTTAAGTCTTTTGATGGATGCTCAAATTAGTCACCGGTTTACTCTTGCGATTCGAACATGGGCCGAAGGGAGAGAGGCTTACCTGAAGTTTACCTGCCTGTTGAATGCTGCGCACGCGGAGTCTGAGGAGTTTTTTTTTTTTTTTTTTTTTTTTTTTTTTTTTTTTTTTTTTTACCCTTCGTGGCGTCTAGTTCGCCATGCTGGGTTTTTATTACTCCCTCCGTGGCTCCTGATTTGCTACTTTGGGGTCTCGAAATTCTTTTCCACGGCTACCGGTTGCAATCCATTCCGAAGGGTGAGAGCTTCGAGGCGTGGCTATCCGGCGCGTGCTTCGTGGAAAAGGCGGTCACCGTATCTCTAGGCGGCAAGTCGCGAGCGTTATGGGCTCTGATCTTGAACTGTGCTTTGAGACACCTCTGTCGTGAATCCCTGTATGGTGGGATTTTGGGTGGAATAAATGTCTTTCCCGCGGCTACCGGCTGCAATCCGTTCCGAAGGGTGAGAGCTTCGAGGCATGGCTATCCGGCGCGTACTTCGCGAAAAAGGCGGTCACCGTATCTCTAGGCGGCAAGTCGCGAGCGCTATGGGCTCCGATCTCGAACTGTGCTTTGAGACACCTCTGTCGTATATCCCCGTCTGGTGGGGATTTTGGGTGGAAGAAATCTTCTGAAGCTGAAAATTGGCGATCCGGTCCGGAAGATGACAGATCCGCGGCTACCAACCTGTGAACACTTACAGAGAGATTTATCTGGTCATCGTGCTTTCGAAGCGGCAAGCGAGCCTTTTGGGCTTCGGTCTTGGGTCGACTTCTAGGCGCCTATTTGCTTTAGAGGATCCCATGACGCTGACTAGCGGGGTCAGAGGGGATTTATCAAGTTTTGCATAGGGTTCCCAATACGGAGGTTTTCCACGTCCGATAGGATCGCCTGATTTTTTGAAAATGGGGTCCTAGGACGAGGGTTCTCCTCGTCATGCTAGGACTGTTTGATATTTTTGAAAAGGGGTCTCATGACGAGGTTTCTCCACGTCTAATGAGACTGCCTAAATTTTGAAAAGGGGTCTCATGACGAGGTTTCTCCACGCCCGATGAGACTGCTTGGATTTTGAAAATGGGTCTCATGACGAGGTTTCTCCACGTCTGATGAAACTGCCTCATTTTGAAAGGGGGTCCTAGGACGAGGGTTCTCCTCGTCATGCTAGGACTGTTTGATATTTTTGAAAAGGGCTCTCATGACGAGGTTTCTCCACGTCTGATGAGACTGCCTAAATTTTGAAAGGGGGTCCTAGGACGAGGGTTCTCCACGTCATGCTAAGACTGCTTGATTTTTGGAAATGGGTCCTAGGACGAGGGTTCTCCACGTCATGCTAGGACTGTTTGATATTTTTGAAAAGGGGTCTCATGACGAGGTTTCTCCACGTCCGATGAGACTGCCTGATTTTGAAAGGGGGTCCTAGGACAAGGGTTCTCCTCGTCATGCTAGGACTGTTTGATATTTTTGAAAAGGGGTCTCATGACGAGGTTTCTCCACGTCTGATGAGACTGCCTAAATTTTGAAAAGGGGTCTCATGACGAGGTTTCTCCACGCCCGATGAGACTGCCTGGATTTTGAAAAGGGGTCTCATGACGAAGTTTCTCCACGCCCGATGAGACTACCTGACTTTTGAAGAGGGGTCCTAGGACGAGGGTTCTCCTCGTCATGCTAGGACTGTTTGATATTTTGAAAAGGGGTCTCATGACGAGGTTTCTCCACGCCTGATGAGATTACCTGAATTTTGAAAAGGGGTCCCATGATGAGGTTTCCCCACGCCTGATGAGATTACCTGTTTTTCTGGTAGGGGTCTCATGACGAGGTTTCTCCACGCCCGATGAGACTGCCTGACTTTTGAAGAGGGGTCCCATGACGAGGTTTCTCCACGTCCGATGAGATTACCTGTTCTTCTGGCAAGGGGTCTCATGACGAGGTTTCTCCACGCCTGATGAGATTACCTGAATTTCTGGGAATGGGTCTCATGACGAGGTTTCTCCACGCCTGATGAGATTACCTGAATTTTGAAAAGGGGTCCCATGACGAGGTTTCTCCACGTCCGATGAGATTACCTGTTTTTCTGGGAAGGGGTCTCATGACGAGGTTTCTCCACGCCTGATGAGATTACCTGAATTTTGAAAAGGGGTCTCATGACGAGGTTTCTCCACGCCTGATGAGATTACCTGTTTTTCTAGTAGCGGTCTCATGACGAGGTTTCTCCACGCCTGATGAGACCACCTGATTTTCTTGAAAAGGTTCCCAAAAACGGAGGTTTTCCATGTCCGATGGGAATGTTTGGTTCTTCAAAAGGTTCCCAAGTCGGAGGTTTTCTACGTCCGATGAGAATGTTTGGTTCTTCAAAAGGTTCCCAAATCGGAGGTTTTCTACGTCCGATGGGAATGTTTGGTTCTTCAAAGAGTTCCCAAGTCGGAGGTTTTCCACGTCCGCTGGGATTACTTGGTTTCTACCATGATTTGACCCTTCAGGCGGTATCTACCTTGAATTGACCCTTCAGGCGGTATCTACCTTGAATGGACCCTTCAGGCGGTATCTACCTTTGATTCGACCCTTCTGGCGGTTTCTACCTTGAGTTGACCCTTCAGGCGGTATCTACCTTGGTTTGACCCTTCAGGCGGTTTCTACCTTGAGTTGACCCTTCAGGCGGTATCTACCTTTGATTTGACCCTTCAGGCGGTATCTACCTTGAGTTGACCCTTTAGGCGGTATCTACCTTTGATTTGACCCTTCATGCGGTATCTACCTTGATTTGACCCTTCAGGCGGTATCTACCTTTGGTTGACCCTTCAGGCGGTTTCTACCTTTGGTTGACCCTTCAGGCGGTTTCTACCTTGATTTGACCCTTCAGGCGGTATCTACCTTGGTTTGACCCTTCAGGCGGTTTCTACCTTGAGTTGACCCTTCAGGCGGTATCTACCTTTGATTTGACCCTTCAGGCGGTATCTACCTTGAATTGACCCTTCAGGCGGTATCTACCTTTGATTTGACCCTTCAGGCGGTATCTACCTTGATTTGACCCTTCAGGCGGTATCTACCTTTGGTTGACCCTTCAGGCGGTTTCTACCTTTGGTTGACCCTTCAGGCGGTTTCTACCTTGATTTGACCCTTCAGGCGGTTTCTACCTTTGGTTGACCATTCAGGCGATTTCTACCTTTGGTTGACCCTTTAGGCGATTTCTACCTTGATTTGACCCTTCAGGCGGTATCTACCTTGGTTTGACCCTTCAGGCGGTTTCTACCTTGAGTTGACCCTTCAGGCGGTATCTACCTTTGATTTGACCCTTCAAGCGGTTTCTACCTTTGATTTGACCCTTCAGGCGGTTTCTACCTTGGTTTGACCCTTCAGGCGGTTTCTACCTTGGTTTGACCCTTCAGGCGGTATCTACCATGGTTTGACCCTTCAGGCGGTTTCTACCATTGGTTGACCCTTCAGGCGATTTCTACCTTTGGTTGACCCTTGTCGCGACCCGTCCTAAATCGGACGCGGCTAATGGATTACCGATCGCGGCCCCCACTCTGAAATGTGGATTGCGGGCCTTAGATCGGGGCGGGCCCTCCCAGGCCCATACCAAATCGCGGCGGGAGTATGTCTTTTGAGGGATTCGACGATAAAAGTCGATCGCTTTCGACCTTAGTGTGGTCGTGGTGGCCTGTGCAACTTGTTCATGCATTTGGAGTCGCCACCGGTTTTTCTTGGAGGGTAGACCGGAAACCTTACTGACCGATTGGGAGAGATCGATCAGTTCTGCGGAACCAGAGATTTTGGGCTTGGGGACTTGGTTACGCTGGTGTCATTACCAACGCCCTTTCGGTACCTAACGCGAGCGATTTTCCTAACTAAGAGTTCATGCAGGCGCAATTTTGGTTGAGATATGTATGAGTCAGGGTTTCATGCAGATCGGAAGACTAGTCCTATCAAATCACAGTCAATATAATGAAAGCGCAAGTCAAGTGCATAAATAAATCATGTCAATGCACATCAATTTCAATCATTGGCCTCCTAGTATAGCCATAAGGGCTTAGGGAAAATGTGATTTAGGGCTAGGGGTAAAATGGGAAGATTCGGGGACAATTAGCCCGAAGGGCGAAATTGTCATTTTTGGAAGGTTTGGATACCGAATTACCCAAAATATTCCATGGCCAGTTGATTGTGGCCATTTCCCATTTTTGAGAATTTTTTGGAATTTCTTGATTTTTCTTCAATTTTTGAAAGACAATTCGCCCAAAGGGCGAAATCGTCATTTTCAAGAAGGTTCGGGGTTCAAAACACCCGGGATGAGACTTGGCCAGTTGTTTGTGGCCATTTCCTATTTTTTTTGGGATTTTCCTGGATTTTTAGAATTTTTTTGGAAGACGGTTTGCCGGAAGGGCAAAACCGTCATTTCTGAAAAGATCGGGGGTCGAAAGACCCGAAACAGGTCGTGGCCAGTTGAATGTGGCCATTTCCTATTTTCTGGAATTTTTTAGAATTTTTCTGAATTTTCCGAATTTTTTTGAATATTTTCATGATTTTTTATTTTTTATTGATTTTTTGATTATTTATTATTATTTTTTATTTTTTTGAATTTTTTAATATTTAAAAATATTTTCCGGGCCGGGTCAAACCCGGCCCACGCCTCTCGGGCGCCCGGCCCGACCCTAGGGGTCGAAACCGGCCTAAAACGACGCCGTTTTATATTTTTAAACATTTTTCCATTTTTTAACAATTTTTTTGATTTTTTATCTATTTTATTTAATTATCCGAAAATTCCCCGGATCCGACGGTTCTCATCGCGCCACGTGGCCTCATCCTGTGCGTCCGATCTTCCACTAGATCGGACGTTCCAGAGAGAAACACGTGGCTCGATTATAACCGTCGGATCAAAAATCAATTTATTTTCCTTTTTTAGAAAAACCTCAAATCGGACGATCAGAACCATTCCACGTGTCCAATCGTGGTGCGTCCGATCTTGGACGAGATCGGACGATCCACAGAATGCCACTTGGCACGTTCTTGTCCATCGGATCGAATTTATTTAATTTTCTGAAAATCATTTATTTTATCCGAAAATCATTTTTTTTATTTCCCAAAATTACAGGATCGCGACACGTGTCGCGATCCAGGCCGTTCATTTTATTTTATTGAAAAAAGACTTGGACCGGCCCACCCGGCTGACGTGGCGCCTACGTGGCATGCCACGTCAGCCGTTGACCGGTTGACTGGCCGGAGGGTCGCCGGGGAAGACGATGAACAGTGTCTATTTCCGGCGACCCTCGCCGGAACTTCGCCGGAAAACGCAAACCGACCTCCAAAACTTATTATTTTTCACCCATTTCTTCGCCATTAGGTTTCCTATATTACCAACATCATCATACGGCATTAAAATGCAAGGTTTATCGTCGAAAAGTGACCGGACGAGGCTCGACCGAACCGGCGCCGGCGAGCAAATTTCCAAAATTTTTTTTTTTTTGCTTTGAAAACGATTCTGATCAATCAAGGAGCATTCATGAAGGGTCGGGGAACTTACCTGAGGTCTCCCAATCTTCGGCGACCGTTCGAAGTTCCCGACCGAGCTCCCCGTTCGGACCGCGGCCGACGAAGCTCCGGCTCACGTCGTCGGCGCATTTTCATTGCGAAATAAACACATACAAAGACTTAGAGGCGGTTCTAATGCATGCTTGAGGCTAAACACGCGCAAATGGAGCTCCGGGGTGGCTCGGCCGAGAGCCGAAAATTCAAAGCCCATTTGGGCATTCCGTCGAACACGTGGTCTACATGTAAAAATGAAGGTCGGGGGAGGGAAACCGACCTGCTTGGAGCTCGCCGACGGCCACTGAATACCCGGTGATGATCAAGGAAGGTTCTTGAAGGTCTGCCCCAGCTCCTCTCGTCCAGTGTTTGCCAGAAAAAAAATCCTCTCCTATTCATGGACGAACTCGGTTTTAACCGAGAATCTCCCTCGGTTTGGCGTGGCCGACCGGCGTTTTTGCGCCCATGCCTCTGCCAGAACGCCAAATATTCCTCTGCCAATGTTTCCCACGCTTGGTTGCCATTTTTTCTTAGAAAAATCGACCGCCCCCTCATCCCCTGCTCTTCCCATGCTCGGCGTGCAACGGGTCTGCAACTTAGTTGCAGACCCGGTCGGACCGGGTCGGGTCGGATCTGACCCGACCGGCCCGGTTCGACCAAATACCCAAATTGGGCCCCAAATTGATCTATTTTCATGAAATTGATGGCATAATCGGACTCCTTGACATATTTTCTATCAAATTAGGGTATTTTGGTGAATCAATTGATTGAAATTTTGTGAAAACCCCACATTGTCCCTAGGATCCGAAAATGAATTTTGCCAAATTGAGGGGCCAAACGATCGAATTATTCAAAAATGAGCCCATCAATGGATTCATCACGATGAAAACTATAGGGTAGAGGTGTTTAATTTTAATGGGTGTGCCCGTGTGAAATTTAATTTCGAAAATTGTAAAATCGGGGACTAAATTGAAAGATTTTTATGCAATTAAGCCCTTTTGGCTAAAATTGATCAAATTGGAGGGCAAATTGGCCCAATTGCATTTCAATACTTTAGAGTCCAATGTCATAGCTTATAAAAACCGAGAATTGAAAATTAAAAGACTCGAAAAGGATTTTTTTGGCCCGGTTCGGGATTAGGTTTGTGAAGCAACCCCATGAACCGAGCTAAATTTCCCTTATAAAAAGTTAAAATATTAAAGAGGAAATTAAAATAAAATTTCTGAATATTTTTGTGTAATTGTCTGACCACGGATGGTATTTTTTCTGATTTTTTGGGTATTTTAATAATTAAATAAATTCCAAAAAATATTAAAAAATTCAAAAAGTATTTTTTGTTCAAAATTGGTTCCTAAGGCTAGGCTAAGGCTTCCAAAGTTGATTTTGCAATTTTTTGACCTTTTTTGCTATTTTTAATTAATTTTAGAAATAAAAACTGAAATAAAAGATAGTCAAAAATCAGGTGTCAACAGCTGCCCCTCTTTGAGAGTGAGCTCGTCAGAGGTTGCTTTCAAAGACAAAATGACACCTGAATCTTAACCGGCTCGACTGGGGAAAAGAAATGCTATGACATCGAACCCTTAAGTCCTTGATGAATGCTCAAATTAATCACCGGTTTACTCTTGCAATTCGAACGTGGGCCTGAGGGAGAGCGGCTTACCTGAAGTCTGCCCATTGGGTCCTGCGCATGCGGAGTCTGAGGTTTTATCACTGCGCTCTCAGGATGCCGAAAAAAGGAGGGGCTTGTTCCCTTTTTTTTTTGTTTTTTTTTGTTTTTTTTTGTTTTGTTTTGTTTTTTGTTTTTTGTTTTTTTGTTTTTTTTTAAATATAGGCCCTCGTAGCTTCTGACACACTATCCCAGGCTTTATTCCTCGAAAACCTTTCCCGGCTACTGACAGGAAACACTCACAGAAAGATTTATCGAGCACCCCAAGCTTTGGGGATCCCATGACGCTGACTAGCGGTGACAGAGGGGATATTTTTGGCTTGAAAGGGGATCCCATGGCGCTGACTAGCGGGGCCAGAGGGGATTTCTCAGTCGGAGGTTTGCTACGTCCGGCGAGACAGTTTGATCTTTTGAAAAGGTTCCCAGGACAGGGGTTCTCCAAGTCCAATGGGATTTCCTGATTTTTTGAAAGGGTTCCCAAAACGGAGGTTTTCCACGTCCGATGGGATTACCTGTTTTTCTGAGAAGGGGTCTCATGACGAGGGTTCTCCACGTCCGATGAGATTACCTGTTTTTCTGAGAAGGGGTCTCATGACGAGGTTTCTCCACGCCTGATGAGATTACCTGTTTTTCTAGTAGGGGTCTCATGACGAGGTTTCTCCACGCCTGATGAGATTACCTAAATTTTGAAAATGGGTCCCATGACGAGGTTTCTCCACGCCTGATCCGATTACCTGTTTTTCTGAGAAGGGGTCTCATGACGAGGTTTCTCCACGCCTGATGAGATTACCTGTTTTTCTGGTAGGGGTCTCATGACGAGGTTTCTTCACGCCTGATGAGATTGTTTGTTTCTCAAAAGGAGTTCCCAACACGGAGGTTTTCTACGTCCGATGGGATTGCTCGGTTCTTCAAATGGTTCCCAAGTCGGAGGTTTTCTACGTCCGATGGGAATGTTTGGTTCTTCAAAAGGTTCCCAAGTCGGAGGTTTTCTACGTCCGATGGGAGTGTTTGGTTCTTCAAAAGGTTCCAAAGTCGGAGGTTTTCTACGTCCGATGGGAATGTTTGGTTCTTCAAAAAGTTCCCGAGTCGGAGGTATTTCACGTCCGATGGGGTTACCTATTTTTCTGAGAAGGAGTCCCGAGTCGGAGGTTTTCCACGTCCGCTGGGATGGTTTGGTTCTCTTGAAAAGGGGTCCCAAGTCGGAGGTTTTCCACGTCCGTTGGGATGGTTCTACCATTGATTTTGACCCTTCAGGCGGTATCTACCTTTGGTTTGACCATTCAGGCGGTTTCTACCTTCATTTGACCCTTCAGGCGGTTTCTACCTTTGAGCTGACCCTTCAAGCGGTTTCTACCATTGGTTGACCCTTCAGGCGGTTTCTACCTTTGGTTGACCCTTCAGGCGGTTTCTACCTTTGGTTTGACCCTTCAGGCGGTTTCTACCTTTGATTGACCCTTTAGGCGGTTTCTACCATTGATTGACCCTTTAGGCGGTTTCTACCATATTTTGACCCTTCAGGCGGTTTCTACCTTTGAGTTGACCCTTCAGGCGGTTTCTACCATTGGTTTGACCCTTAAGGCGGTTTCTACCTTTGGTTTGACCCTTCAGGCGGTTTCTACCTTTGATTTTGAGGCGACATTCTGGGAGCTGGGTTCTCCAGGTATCCTGCAGAAGTTTGAGCCTGAAAGATTTTTCTTCGCCAAGAAAATGTTAGTAATCTTTGGGAAGACCACGGCTGTCCATTTGACAAAAACCGTATGACTTAAGTTTTAATCGTGAAATGTGCATTTTGATGCTGGAGGTTATCCAAAGCATTCTTGCAACTTGCAAATGTGATCACAAATCCCATGCGCGGAAAATCTGGATCAATGGTTTGAAAATTCCAAAAAGAGTTTGTTCAAAACATCAGTTGGAATATTTCTCGACAAGGAGGTCTTCTCACCTGTTTTGCGATAGTGGTTTTTTTTTTTTTATAAGGGACACACTCAATTCCCTACTAACCTGTGCCTAGGTTTTAGGCTCATTCGCAGCGCATACATTTTGACCGGTCGGGAGGTCTTCCACGGGGCCGTAATGTTGGGCTTGGATATTGGTTTTCAAGGAGGATCCGCTTTGGAGTCGAGGCCATTGAACGAAAGTTTTCACCATCTGCTCCGGGTTTACAAGTCAAGAACCCTGCAAAATGAGAAAGAAATAGTCTTGCTCGTACCTCTTTGAGCTAAGCCATATGTTAACCCAAGTGTCTTAATCAGAGAAGACTGCTTCAGGGTCGTAACTTTGGTAGGATCGGGGACCGAAAAAGGCTTGTTTTTGGCCCAGAATTTTTGAGGGGATTGACATTGGTGATCATTGCAAATTTGCCACCTGTCTTTTCCATTTTGCATCTTCAATTTTGAGGTGCGCGATCGCTTTTGAGGTGTGCACAAATTCTTGTGAAAGTGCCTCTGGCTGCATTAAGAGGTTAACAACTCTATCTGCGTCTCTGCTTCGCGCTTGATACCGTTTGAGGAGTGGTTTTTGGAATCTGACTCCTTCTGAATTTTTCTTCTCCCCTTTTCAAACAGGTTTCACTGGGGGATTGATACAAATTGTTCACCCAAGCATCGGCCTTGCTTTTACCAGGCACTTTGCTTTTTCTTGATGCTGGGGGCTTTTCTCATCATTTTTGAAATCCCATTTTTTTATCTTCATGGGATTGTGTTAGACATGCTTTAAATATTAGTCCGGAAATTCTCTCTCGTAATCCCTGAGTCTTGAACTCTTCCATTTTTGAAGTGGTGCGGCGCCCGTCTTGGAATGATCACCAATGGGTTCATGAAACGAATTTGCAGGCTCAACTTGGCTATGCAAAGGATATAGTGTGTGGGATAGAGAAATGAATGCTTCTCGTCATCCTATGGCACTTGGATTACCATATAAACAACACACAAAGATTGATGTTAGTCCGAGCAAGAGAATTTCTAACCATTTTCTCCTGATGTTGCTGGACTCGCCTCCATTTTGCCCCAATGTGGGGTGGTTCTTGACAGGGTTGAGAATGAAAACCGCCGTTCAAAGGGGTTGTCAATGGTCACCTGTAGTGTTTGGGGATATGAAACGAATGCCTCCGTAATCCCAATCCATGTAATTGCCGCGAATAATCCCTACTTCCGTAGGTCCAGATTTCACTATCTGATTCGCTCCACTTCTCTCTCAAGTGTGTATAGGACGTGTTTGGATTAGGCTTCGCCTCTCGTCTTTTGAGAAAACGTCCCTTTGAAAGTTTTGAACAACTTTTGATTGGAAAAAAAAATCTCTTTCATCTTCTCCAAAAATTTTACCCGTCAATGGGATTTTATGCTGCACCATGCATGTTCTAATCATGTTTAGACAACCTCCTGTTTTCAAAACATGAATGTCAATGAAGTTAGAACTCTATGTCTTTTCTAGACATTAGATTCTGAAAACTTTTCTTTTTCTCTTTTTCGTTTTGGGTTGGGGAAAGGGGTACTTACCTGCCCACCGTGGCTGGAGGTCCCTGAAAATGTAGAAGAAACATGTCATTGTATGTTCACGAATTTTTCAAGAATCGGAACGATACATCCTACCCTTGGTCATGTGCTCCGACCAGTATGCAAGGGTTCTAAAAATCCTGCTTCGCCTTGTTAGCGAACCCCTGTCAAGGACGAGAGTTAGGTGTCCGTTTGTATTCCAAAATTCAAGATAGATTGGAACGATACCGCCTTGTTCTGTTTTGTGTTTCCGTTTGAACACAAACGTGCGGCTTGCAGAAGTTGGCCATCTATCTTGTGGCCATGATTCCTCCCTCTAGTTGGCAATGAATCCTTGTCGAGGATTTGCACTGGAGGAGATCCATTCATGCTCCTGGACGCATCGTACGTCTTTTCCAGGGCTTCTCTTCCTAGCAACCTGTCCCCTGCAACTGATATTTTATTTCGCCCCTACGTCGGCGAGCTGTTTTCTTTCATGACTTTTAGTGTCAACGACCCCTTCACTGATTTGCTTATGGATAGTACCTCTTGACTGCATCGGCGTTTACAGGGTGTCCCAGTTCTTCTCCATCCATGTTTACCAGAATTAAGGCCCCTCCAGGTAGAACCTTCCTAACCACATATGGTCCTTCGTAATTCGGGGTGAACTTGCCCCCTGGGTGCGACACATTCGGGAGGATCTTCTTGACGACTAGGTCGTCAGTCGCAAACACTCGCGGTCGAACTTTACGGTCGAATGCTCTGGCGACTCTTTTCTGGTATGCTTGGCCATGGCAAATTGCCTTTAGACGCTTTTCGTCTATCAAGTTCAGCTGTTCGTGCCTTTGCTGTACCCATTCCGCCTCACTGAGCTCGACGTGGGACAAAATTCTTAACGATGGGATTTCTGTTTCAATTGGCAGGACCGCTTCCATACCGTATACTAGGGAGTAGGGCGTTGCCCCTGTAGAAGTTCGGTACGCCATCAGTGCGTAAGGTAGTCTTTCATGCCAATCACGGTAATTCTCTGCCGTTTTAGCCAATATCTTCTTGATGTTCTTGTTTGCCGCTTCCACTGCTCCATTCATTTGGGGTCGGTAAGGCGATGAATTGAGATGGTGGATATTGAAACTGCTCAGAAGGTTATCCACCGTTTCGTTGTTCAGGTTCGAACCATTATCAGTCACGATTGCTTGAGGGGTCCCGTATCTTGAGATGATGTCCCGCCTGATGAATTTAGCCACGTTCTTCGCAGTCACGTTAGCATATGACGCAGCCTCAATCCATTTGGTGAAATAGTCTATCGCCACCAGTATGAATCTGTGTCCGTTCGAGGCCTTAGGGTTGATTGGCCCTATCATGTCTATGCCCCACATTGAGAAAGGCCAAGCCTCGGACATTTGATGAAGCTCGTTCGGGGGCGCATTGATCCTGTCTCCATATACTTGACACTGATGGCATGATCTGACGTGTTGATTACAATCTGACTCCAGTGTCATCCAGAAATAACCTAGTCGCATGATTTTCTTGGCGAGAAGATGGCCGTTCATGTGCGGGCCACATTCCCCCTCGTGTATTTCGATCATAAGCGACCTAGCTTCATTGGCGTCTACGCACCTGAGGAGGACCGAGTCATAAGACCTCTTGTAGAGAGTTGGGCCACTGAGGAAGAACTTGCCCGCCATCTTTGCAATGTATTTCCTGTCTCCTGCTTGAGCACCCGGAGGGAATTCCCTTTTGGCCAGGTAGTTCTTTATATCATGATACCACGGTAGGTCCTCGAACCCCTCCTCAATTACCATGCAATGTGCAGGTTCTCGGGTAATGCCTATGCGCAACGGTTCAATATCTATGCCGTTCGCTACTTGAAGCATAGAGGCCAAAGTAGCCAATGCATCTGCGAAGTGATTTTGCGTCCTCGGCAGATATTCGAACTCAATTACTTCGAATTCCTTGATCGTCTCCTCTAGGAATTTATGGTACGGGATGAGCTTGAAGTCCCTAGTTTTCCATTCGCCTTGGGTCTGGAGGATGATTAGCATTGAATCTCCATAGACCTGTAACTTCCGCACTTTCAAGTTTGTGGCGAGCTGCAAACCAAGGATGCATGCTTCATACTCAGCCACGTTATTGGTGCATGGAAATGTCAGCTTTGCGGCCACGGGGTAGTGTTGGCCATCTGGAGATATGAGGACGGCTCCGGTACCTGCCCCAGCTAAATTGACCGCGCCGTCAAAATACATGGTCCATTTGTCGTCTGAGAGTGTCAGAACTTGGCCTTCCGCCTTATTCTCTTCCTCCTCAAGGGCATCGTGGTCTTGGGAATTCTCGGCTAGCATGTCAGCAATGGCTCTCCCTTTTACTGACTTCTGGTTTGAGCTCCTGACATCAAACTCAGAAAGGAGCACCTGCCACTTGGCCAGCTTCCCTATCAATGACGGCTTTTCTAACAAGTATTTGATTGGGTCACTCTCTGTGACTAACTGGATGGTGTGGTGAAGGGTATACTGCCTTAGCCTGCGGAGTACCCAGATTAGCGCGACGCATGTCTTCTCTACCTCCTGGTACCTTGCCTCTGACGCGGTGAACTTCTTGCTTAGGTAATACACAGCTCGCTCTTTGCTATCTTTTGGGTTTGTTTGAGCGAGTAAGGCCCCTAGGGACTCGTCGTGGATAGTGAGGTAAAGGGTTAGGGGGACCCCCGGGACCGGGGGCACCAGTATTGGAGGACTGACCAGATGTCCCTTGATCTCCTCGAAAGCCTGCTGGCACTCGTGATCCCACTTGATTTTGGCATTCTTCTTCAAAAGTTTGAAGAGTGGCTTGGCTGACTCTGAAAGGTGAGATATGAAGCGGGCGATGTAGTTTAATCTTCCCAGGAGGCTCCTTACATCTTTAACTGTTGAAGGGGCCTCAAGGTTGAGGATAGCTTGAACCTTGGTGGGGTCAATCTCGACGCCACGATTGCTAACTATGAACCCCAATAGCTTGCCTGATCTCGCCCCGAATACGCATTTTGCGGGATTCAGCCTCAGCTTGTATTTCCTGAGTCGTTCAAACAATTTCCTTAGTACCAGGGCGTGGTCTTCACCATGTCTGGATTTCGCTATCATATCGTCCACGTACACCTCTATCTCCTTGTGCATCATATCGTGGAATAGGGTAACCATCGCCCTCTGGTAAGTTGCCCCTGCATTCTTCAGGCCGAATGGCATGACTTTATAGCAAAAGGTGCCCCAAGGTGTGATAAACGATGTTTTAGCTTTATCCTCCTCTCTCATGCGGATTTGATTGTAGCCCGAGAAACCATCCATAAAAGAGAATCGTTCAAATCCGGCTGTGCTGTCAACTAGGACGTCAATGTGTGGCAATGGGAAGTCGTCTTTGGGGCTAGCTCTGTTCAAGTCTCTGTAGTCTACGCAGATTCGGACCTTCCCGTCCTTCTTCATGACGGGGACGATATTAGCGATCCATTCTGGGTAAGCAATCACTTCGATGAACCCCACTTTGAGGAGCTTCATCACTTCCTCTTCGATTTTCTTTGCCAATTCGGGTTTTGTACGCCTGAGGTTCTGCTTCTTGGGCAAGATGCTGGGGTCGGTTGGCAAAGCGTGTTCCACGATACTAGGGTGTAAACCCGGCATATCCGCATATGACCATGCGAAGACATCTTGGTATTCTCGCAGGAGCTCAATTATTCTGAATGCTTCTGTCGGCGGTAGACTTTCTCCAATCTTCACCTCCCTGATGTTCTCTGGGGTCCCTAAATTCACCGAGGTAGTGCCCTCCGCAGTGGGTGGCTTGGAGTCTTCATAGCGTTTCCAATCAACTCTGATTCCCTCCTCGACCCGGTCGTCCTCCTCTCCTTCGATATGGAGGGTAGCTTCCTTTTGAGAGCTGGGATAACTTAACAACCTGCTATGTATGTGTGGAATGGTATGCTCAATGACGGACGCGTCGTCGTCGATTCCCTCGATAATGACGTTGACAGAATCCTCCAGGAACAGGCTGGCCAACTGGGGGTCCTCCGTTGTAAAGTCCACCTTCTCGTCCTTCAGCCACTTAGACGCCTCATCGAAGAAACGACTCAGGGGAGTTTCGAACATCTTTCCCTTGCCCTTCCATGTATTCGACCCTAGGACGCGGCCACCACGGCCCCTACCTCTCCCATAACCTTCTGGTTGGAAATGTCGACTCGGTTCTCCTTTATAACCCAGCCCTCGGCGATTCTTCACTGTCGCCAAGCTAACTGGCTCTTGAATACCTTGGTGGTGCTTGCCTAAACCAAGGCCCGGGATAAAACCATGTCGCGTCAGTATTTTTCCCGCCATGATCGAGGATTTGGAGCAATTTGGCGGCCTCATGGCTGTACCAGCTGGTACATGCATAATGTACATTCTCTCCGCAGCGCGAAAGCTTGATTCTTCTCCGGACGAAGGTTTCACCAATGGAATAGTGTCGATGTGGCTCGTTAAGTGATCAGCCTCTGAGTGTATGGTGATCAGTTTGTCGTGAACGACCATCCGGACCTTCTGGTGTAAGCTGGAGGGCACGGCGCCGGCCGTGTGAATCCAAGGTCTTCCAAGCAAAAACCCAAATGACGCTGGGATATCCATGATTTGGAAATTGATCAGGAACTCTGTTGGGCCCACAAGGACAGGTAGTTCTATCTCTCCAGTTACCTCGCCTTTAGCCCCATCGAAAGCTCGAATGGTGGACTTCGAGGTTTTGATTAAATCTTCTTTCACCCCGAGGCCTCTAAGCGTGCTTAAAGGGCATATGTCGAACGCGGACCCATTATCTATGAGGACTCGAGATACCCGTTTGCCGTGGCACATTGCTGACACGTAGAGAGCCTTGTTATGTCCTCGCCCCTCTGGTGGGAAGTCTTCATCTGAGAATGAGACTTGATCTTTCAAGAGGATTGCCCCCACGAAGTCCTCCAACTGGGCCTCATTGATTGTTTCAGGCACGTGGGCCTCATCCAGCACCTTCAAAAGGGCATTTCGATGCTTCTCAGATGTCTTGAAGAGGTCCAAGAGTGAGATTTGCGCGGGCATCTTTCTCAGCTGTTCGACCACCTCGAACTCACTGGTTCTAATGATGGCTAGGACCTGCTTGGCGTCTTCCTCCGTTATCCCCTTCTTTTCAACATCTCCCTCCTTTTGGACTAGGCACCTCCCGGAGCGAGTAATGGCATCTACTTCACTGGTGCCGTAATTCCAATGCACTGCTTTGGGGTTGTAAGCCTCTACTGCGGGGAGTGTAATTACTAAGGGCGTGACCTCGTCTTTGTGAGAACTGCTGGCCTCCCCTGTCGCCTCTACCTCGATGTCACTACGATCTTCTTGTGTAAGGTTGAACTCAGCGAGGTTTATTATCAGCGGGGTCATACCCTCCACCATGCAGATCGATTCAACAGGGCATGATTCCTCTGAGTCGTACGGGTTTCTCCCGAGGTCTATATTGAACACCGCGTTTGCGGTATGGTCAGGTAGTGGATTCTGTTGGATGTTTGGATCTGCTCCATCAAACTTCAGCAAGTCACTGTCGATAAGGGCCTGTATGTCGTATTGTAGGGCCCGACAATTGTCTATGTTGTGTCCCTTTTCGCCCATGTGATATGCACAAGTTCGGCTCTCGTCGAAACCTATGAACCTTGGCGGTGTTGACCTCGGCGGCTTCTTGGCTAACAACCTTGCGTCTAGAAGCTTAGGGAGTAACTTTGACATCGGGACTGGGAGCGGGGTAAAAGAGGGAGGACCCCTTCCTTTTGGTGCTAAGATCCTCTGGGCCGTCTAAGAGGTGTTCCCCTGGGTCGGGGTGGAGTTTTCGAACTTTTTGGCTCTTGGGGGATTGGAAACGAAGGCAACCTCTGCAGTAGATTCTCGTTCTTTCTTTGCGGGGAACGGTCGCCTCGGAGTCACTTCCGGCACACGCCTTTCTCTTATAGCCCACTCGTGCCTTTCCGCAACTTTGATTAAGTGCGCGAAGGTCTGACACCCAGAGGTGTTTAGTTTGTCAAAGTAGTCATACGGCAGCGCTTTCAGAAAGATGTCTACCAACTCTTCCTCCGGGATGTGCGGCTTCACCTGAGTGGCGAGCGCCCTCCACCTTTGGGCGTATAAACGAACGCTTTCAGTCCTTCCTTTCGCGGTCCGCAGTAGGTCTTCTCTGGTTGGAGCGGTCAGTGCATTGAACTTATACTGGGATAGAAAGTCTCCTGCAAACTCGTCCCAGTCGTCATATCTTTGTATGTCTAACTCCACGTACCAAGACAGAGCGGCGCCAGCCAGACTCTCTTGAAAGGTATTGATCAGCAATGGCGTGTAATCTGAGTATTTGGCCATCTTGTACAAGTAGTACTTCAGGTGGGTCTTGGGACAGCCTGTCCCATTATACTTCCTTGAGAAATCCGGCTCCTTGTAGTCCACAGGGACCTCAATCTTGGTGAAAGGCATGATTTTATCGTACTTTGACAACTCAAATCCCTGGCTGGTGAGACATTCCTCGATTTTGGCAATCCTTCTTACTCCCTCATCGACCTTGACAGACTTCTCACTCTGTTTCCCTTTTAGGTTGATGACGACAGGCGGGGCTCTCGGCGGTACTTCAACAGTTGGAGCCTGCTCAGTGCCAGGTGCAGCATTCGTCCCAGCGGGTCCACCTGTGTCGGAACCAGCAGGCGTGCTTGGGTTTGCAGCTTGGTTAAGATCAACTGGTAGAGTGGGCCTGGCGTTAGCCGCGATGAACATGTCCTTCATTTCGGCCAGCATCTGAGTTACTTGGTCTAATCGTGCTTCCAGAGTCCCGAGGCGGGCGTCAACTTGTTCGTGCTCCATACGGGCCTGAGAACGCGCTTGCGCTCGAGTCCTCGTGATTGAGAGCTACCTGTTGAAAAATTAAAAGTTAGGCCTATGGATACGGGAGAGAAATCATGCGCCGCGAAGTGAACGGCGGCCTGATCACGCTGGCGCGGTCTTGCCCCAGTTTGTCAAGGCAAGTATGTCGTTATGCAAAGAGTAATCCATGATAATTAGGATAAGTTCCTTTTGAAAAGATGCTTGGATAATGCATAAAAAAGGCTCCCGGAGGAGTTTGATCACAATGGGAAATGAAAATGCTTGACTATTCTAAACTCGATGGGAGGGCTGGCTCCTCTGTCATCCTCCGATATTGCTGGGAGCCGAGTCTTCAACTCTGGACTTCTTCGCCTTCAGGATAGGCTGGCGGTCCGACGTCTTCCGGTATGTAAGGCTCCACTCCTGGTACATATGGGACGATGTACTCTGGAACATATGGTTCGACTAGGGTCGGCCGGACTCTTTTGAAAGCCCGGATATATTCCTCGGAGGCCCGATGGATGTTCATCTCAGGGTCCAACTGATCCGGCCACTCCACATCCTGAGGCGGGGAGTCTTTCAGTGCCTGTTCTAGGTCATTGATCATCATCTGGAGGCGCGCTTTGGTCCTCTTGGTGATTGGGCCTTGGGGAATGTCGAAGGCGAATTCGTCCGGAGGACTTTGGGGTGGTATCTGCTGCAGCATGCCGAACTGTCTGACGACTCTGATCGGGTAGTATGACACGGCTCCTGTGAAACCCAAGAGAGGAATTGGCCCGCCGGTCTTGGTGGCGATGCGTGCTTTATGCATCTTCGGTCGCCTTAGCCGCCATCGGAGTTGTTCGGGTTCTAATTTTTCTAGGAGTTCGTACCAGTCGTTGAAAGAGCGGTTGGCAATGAGTGATTGGCACTTGAGGAAGGACTGGATAGGGTGGACGTCTTCATCGATTCGAGTGCATCTAGCGCGAAGGTTGAGTTTTTTAAGATGGGAAGTGATCCACAAGAAGAGAAGGCCATTGGAGGCTTGGAAAATGGTTTTCCGGGTGGATTTGGAATCATCCAGTGCGGCCTTATAGCGATTCAGGGATAACAAAGTCTCAGCAAGGATCATATAGGAATAATCCAGTTGGTCACATGCCTGCTGGACTATGTGGACAATGAGAGGGTTGAATGTGGTCCTGGATGTAGGGAATAGCACGAATCCAAAGAAGGCCAGGATGAAGACCCCTCCGGCCCTGTGGCCAGTGTCAGTGGGTAGGTTCGAGTAATTGTCGAATAGGAATGAGAACGGGAATCTGCCAGAGTTGGACTTGAGAATCCTTTCAATCTCGGTGGTCTTGAGCCGAAGGAACTTGGAGAGCAGCTTGGATGGGTCAAGGCCTAAAGGGGGACGGACTAATTGTCCTTTGAATTCGACTCCGATGACGGCTGTATATTCTTCCACTGTGGGTGTGACCTCCAATCCTTCGAAGTTGAATGTTAGTGTGGTGCGATCCCAGAACCGTGCTGCTGCTTGTATCAGTGCCGGTTGGTATTTGATTTCGATGAGGCTAACCAGATGCCCCAGCTTTTGCTTAACATACGCCTGGTTGGTCTTGTTGAGGCGTCCCCACCAAACTAGCAATTCTCTATGCGGGACCGGCAGAATTTGGATATCACCTCTTCCCATCGAGTCTAGAATATGAAAATGCGATTAATTATCCATGGATTACTCGGGCATTAGATTCGTTCAAATCATTATTTACCCGTGATGTGACGAGGGTTGAGTTCCCACATTTGGATAAAGGGAATGCCAAACTAGGGTTCCCATGCTAATCCCATCAATAGGCATAATGAATTGGACGAAAATAATGATGTTATGCAGATGATATGCTTATGCATGGCGTGGACCACTTCAATCATACGTCGCACACACCATGAAATGAGAATTAGATCTTCGCGCTTGTGTCGAACCAACCAAGCGTGAGTTCTAACAAAAATTTCAAACGGAAGCGACGTATGATTGAAACAGAAAAGTCCGAATGGTTGGGTGAAATTCCAATGCCGCATTCCGGTATTAAGACGCCTATGAATGACACGGGAATTAAAGCGCAGGGGGTAAGAGGGGGATCCACAGACGGATTCCTTTTACAGACTCAGAAGGCTCAGAAAACTGAATAATTATAAAACACCTCCGGAAGGCGACCCTAAGGAACCTAAGGAGATGCCCCAAGTCAGGTCGTCGGGTAACGTCGTCCGTCGTCCTTGCTTCGATTAGCTCGGGTCGTCGTCTTCATCAGATGAAATGTCTATAGGGGTGGAAGAGGACGGCTGGCTCTCGAGAGAATCCTCTTCGTCTGATGAGATCTCGATGACCACTAGAGGAGATGTTGGATTTGCTCGTACCCTGCTGAATATGCCCCTTAACTTCATATAAATGTTCCACATCCTTTCCCTTTCGTACTCGAATTTATGTTCGCGTTCGAGTTGCTCGGCGGACTTGGTGTAGAAGCAGTCTGTTCCTCGGATAAGATTGCGTCCAGTAAGTGCCCTCCCTTGGATAAATCGGAAGGAGTGGAATCCATTGAACGTCTCGGTGGCTCGATGACGGATGACACGTCGCTCATACTCGAATACCTCTGGGACCTTGGAGAGATTTGGGGAGACCATCTCCACTTTATCTAAACTGTAGAATGGAATTAGATCCAACCATCGGACTCAATGAATGCAACATGTTGTGCAATAAATACGAAGCTGCAGGTAAATTAAACAATAATGGAAAGACCTTACCATAAGAGGTACCCGATGATTTTCTTGGTTTTAGGTATACCAACCATCCATATACATGCGCGTGAGACAAGTGAGGATTGACTCTAGAAATCAAAATGGCTTAGGTGAGGAACCTAGAGGCTTCCCTCTATCCGAGTCGATAAATTCGTCCATGAGCGCAATCCACAACAAATGGATAAAAGTCTCGACTTGGATAGTGAGCGGGATCGAATATGGTCAACCCCAGCGCAATCCACGCTAGAGCGTTGCATATCGATCCCTGATCTATGGCTACCTAAAAAGGTGATTTCGCGGCCTGGGTTTGGGCGCTTTGTGCAAAATGTCGTGATCCTCAAATATGCAGTGAATCATGCGCAACAATTTATATATCAATCAGCGCTTCAAATCATCCATATAACATACATTCCTACGCCCATCCTGCATAAGACTATGTTAATCACAGACTACACCCCTTATCACTCCAATCTGTAAAAACATATAACACCTATCGTAAGCGGGCTTACCTCACCTTCAAGAGCGCCTGCAGGGTTAGAAAAATCACTCAACGTTTTAATTACGGCCTAAGTCCACTTGAGGTCTAGAACCATGTGTTCTAGAACGATTTCCCCAGCGGAGTCGCCAGCTGTCGCGACCCGTCCTAAATCGGACGCGGCTAATGGATTACCGATCGCGGCCCCCACTCTGAAATGTGGATTGCGGGCCTTAGATCGGCGCGGGCCCTCCCAGGCCCATACCAAATCGCGGCGGGAGTATGTCTTTTGAGGGATTCGACGATAAAAGTCGATCGCTTTCGACCTTAGTGTGGTCGTGGTGGCCTGTGCAACTTGTTCATGCATTTGGAGTCGCCACCGGTCTTTCTTGGAGGGTAGACCGGAAACCTTACTGACCGATTGGGAGAGATCGATCAGTTCTGCGGAACCAGAGATTTTGGGCTTGGGGACTTGGTTACGCTGGTGTCATTACCAACGCCCTTTCGGTACCTAACGCGAGCGATTTTCCTAACTAAGAGTTCATGCAGGCGCAATTTTGGGTGAGATATGTATGAGTCAGGGTTTCATGCAGATCGGAAGACTAGTCCTATCAAATCACAGTCAATATAATGAAAGCGCAAGTCAAGTGCATAAATAAATCATGTCAATGCACATCAATTTCAATCATTGGCCTCCTAGTATAGCCATAAGGGCTTAGGGAAGATGTGATTTAGGGCTAGGGGTAAAATGGGAAGATTCGGGGACAATTAGCCCGAAGGGCGAAATTGTCATTTTTGGAAGGTTTGGATACCGAATTACCCAAAATATTCCATGGCCAGTTGATTGTGGCCATTTCCCATTTTTGAGAATTTTTTGGAATTTCTTGATTTTTCTTCAATTTTTGAAAGACAATTCGCCCAAAGGGCGAAATCGTCATTTTCAAGAAGGTTCGGGGTTCAAAACACCCGGGATGAGACTTGGCCAGTTGTTTGTGGCCATTTCCTATTTTTTTTGGGATTTTCCTGGATTTTTAGAATTTTTTTGGAAGACGGTTTGCCGGAAGGGCAAAACCGTCATTTCTGAAAAGATCGGGGGTCGAAAGACCCGAAACAGGTCGTGGCCAGTTGAATGTGGCCATTTCCTATTTTCTGGAATTTTTTAGAATTTTTCTGAATTTTCCGAATTTTTTTGAATATTTTCATGATTTTTTATTTTTTATTGATTTTTTGATTATTTATTATTATTTTTTATTTTTTTGAATTTTTTAATATTTAAAAATATTTTCCGGGCCGGGTCAAACCCGGCCCACGCCTCTCGGGCGCCCGGCCCGACCCTAGGGGTCGAAACCGGCCTAAAACGACGCCGTTTTATATTTTTAAACATTTTTCCATTTTTTAACAATTTTTTTGATTTTTTATCTATTTTATTTAATTATCCGAAAATTCCCCGGATCCGACGGTTCTCATCGCGCCACGTGGCCTCATCCTGTGCGTCCGATCTTCCACTAGATCGGACGTTCCAGAGAGAAACACGTGGCTCGATTATAACCGTCGGATCAAAAATCAATTTATTTTCCTTTTTTAGAAAAACCTCAAATCGGACGATCAGAACCATTCCACGTGTCCAATCGTGGTGCGTCCGATCTTGGACGAGATCGGACGATCCACAGAAGGCCACTTGGCACGTTCTTGTCCATCGGATCGAATTTATTTAATTTTCTAAAAATCATTTATTTTATCCGAAAATCATTTTTTTTTATTTCCCAAAATTACAGGATCGCGACACGTGTCGCGATCCAGGCCGTTCATTTTATTTTATTGAAAAAAGACTTGGACCGGCCCACCCGGCTGACGTGGCGCCTACGTGGCATGCCACGTCAGCCGTTGACCGGTTGACTGGCCGGAGGGTCGCCGGGGAAGACGATGAACAGTGTCTATTTCCGGCGACCCTCGCCGGAACTTCGCCGGAAAACGCAAACCGACCTCCAAAACTTATTATTTTTCACCCATTTCTTCGCCATTAGGTTTCCTATATTACCAACATCATCATACGGCATTAAAATGCAAGGTTTATCGTCGAAAAGTGACCGGACGAGGCTCGACCGAACCGGCGCCGGCGAGCAAATTTCCAAAATTTTTTTTTTTTTGCTTTGAAAACGATTCTGATCAATCAAGGAGCATTCATGAAGGGTCGAGGAACTTACCTGAGGTCTCCCAATCTTCGGCGACCGTTCGAAGTTCCCGACCGAGCTCCCCGTTCGGACTGCGGCCGACGAAGCTCCGGCTCACGTCGTCGGCGCATTTTCATTGCGAAATAAACACATACAAAGACTTAGAGGCGGTTCTAATGCATGCTTGAGGCTAAACACGCGCAAATGGAGCTCCGGGGTGGCTCGGCCGAGAGCCGAAAATTCAAAGCCCATTTGGGCATTCCGTCGAACACGTGGTCTACATGTAAAAATGAAGGTCGGGGGAGGGAAACCGACCTGCTTGGAGCTCGCCGACGGCCACTGAATACCCGGTGATGATCAAGGAAGGTTCTTGAAGGTCTGCCCCAGCTCCTCTCGTCCAGTGTTTGCCAGAAAAAAAAATCCTCTCCTATTCATGGACGAACTCGGTTTTAACCAAGAATCTCCCTCGGTTTGGCGTGGCCGACCGGCGTTTTTGCGCCCATGCCTCTGCCAGAACGCCAAATATTCCTCTGCCAATGTTTCCCACGCTTGGTTGCCATTTTTTCTTAGAAAAATCGACCGCCCCCTCATCCCCTGCTCTTCCCATGCTCGGCGTGCAACGGGTCTGCAACTTAGTTGCAGACCCGGTCGGACCGGGTCGGGTCGGATCTGACCCGACCGGCCCGGTTCGACCAAATACCCAAATTGGGCCCCAAATTGATCTATTTTCATGAAATTGATGGCATAATCGGACTCCTTGACATATTTTCTATCAAATTAGGGTATTTTGGTGAATCAATTGATTGAAATTTTGTGAAAACCCCACATTGTCCCTAGGATCCGAAAATGAATTTTGCCAAATTGAGGGGCCAAACGATCGAATTATTCAAAAATGAGCCCATCAATGGATTCATCACGATGAAAACTATAGGGTAGAGGTGTTTAATTTTAATGGGTGTGCCCGTGTGAAATTTAATTTCGAAAATTGTAAAATCGGGGACTAAATTGAAAGATTTTTATGCAATTAAGCCCTTTTGGCTAAAATTGATCAAATTGGAGGGCAAATTGGCCCAATTGCATTTCAATACTTTAGAGTCCAATGTCATAGCTTATAAAAACCGAGAATTGAAAATTAAAAGACTCGAAAAGGATTTTTTTGGCCGAGTTCGGGATTAGGTTTGTGAAGCAACCCCATGAACCGAGCTAAATTTCCCTTATAAAAAGTTAAAATATTAAAGAGGAAATTAAAATAAAATTTCTGAATATTTTTGTGTAATTTTCTGACCACGGATGGTATTTTTTCTGATTTTTTGGGTATTTTAATAATTAAATAAATTCCAAAAAATATTAAAAAATTCAAAAAGTATTTTTTGTTCAAAATTGGTTCCTAAGGCTAGGCTAAGGCTTCCAAAGTTGATTTTGCAATTTTTTGACCTTTTTTGCTATTTTTAATTAATTTTAGAAATAAAAACTGAAATAAAAGATAGTCAAAAATCAGGTGTCAACAACCCTTCAGGCGGTTTCTACCATTGGTTTGACCCTTTAGGCGGTTTCTACCTTATTTGACCCTTCAGGCGGTTTCTACCTTTGGTTGACCCTTCAGGCGGTTTCTACCTTGTGTTGACCCTTCAGGCGGTTTCTACCTTTGAGTTGACCCTTCAGGCGGTTTCTACCTTGGTTTGACCCTTCAGGCGGTTTCTACCTTTGAGTTGACCCTTCAGGCGGTTTCTACCTTTGAGTTGACCCTTCAGGCGGTATCTACCATTGGTTGACCCTTCAGGCAGTTTCTACCATTGGTTTGACCCTTTAGGCGGTTTCTACCTTTGGTTGACCCTTCAGGCGGTTTCTACCATTGGTTGACCCTTCAGGCGGTTTCTACCATATTTGACCCTTCAGGCGGTTTCTACCTTTGGTTGACCCTTCAGGCGGTTTCTACCTTGTGTTGACCCTTCAGGCGGTTTCTACCTTTGAGTTGACCCTTCAGGCGGTTTCTACCTTGGTTTGACCCTTCAGGCGGTTTCTACCTTGGTTTGACCCTTCAGGCGGTTTCTACCTTGAGTTGACCCTTCAGGCGGTTTCTACCTTAAGTTGTTGAGGCGACATTCTGGGAGCTGGGTTCTCCAGGTATCCTGCAGAAGTTTGAGCGTGAAATATTTTTCTTCACCAAGAAAATGTTAGTAATCTTTGGGAAGACGATGGCTGGCCACTTGCCGAAGCCGCATGACTTTGGTTTAATCATGAAATGTGCATTTTGATGCTGGAGGATATCCAAAGCATTCTTACAACATGCAAATGTGATCACAAATTCCTTGCACGGAAATTTGGATCAAATAATTTGAAGATTCCAAAAAGAGTTTGCTCAACACATCAATTGGAATATTTCTCGTTCAAGAGGTCTTCTCACCTGTTTTGAGATAGTGGTTTTTATAGGGGATGCACTCAATTCCCTACTAACCTATGCCTAGGTTTTAGGCTCATTCGCAGCGCATACATTTTGATCGGTCGGGAGGTCTTCCACGGGACCGTAATGTTGGGCTTGGATATTGGTCTTCAGTGGGGACTCGCTTTTGAGTAAAGGCCATTCAATGAAGGTTTTCACCATATGCTCCGGGTTTACAAGTCAAGAACCCTGCAAAATGAGAAAGAAATAGTCTTGCTCGTACCTCTTCGAGCTAAGCTATATGTTAACCCAAGTGTCTTAATCAGAGAAGACTGTTTCAGGGTTGTAATATTGGTAGGATTGGGGACCGAAAAAGGCTTGTTTTTGGCCCAGAATTCATGAGGGGATTGACATTGGTGATCATTGCAAATTTGCCACCTGTCCTTTCCTTTCTGCATCCTCAGTCCTTGAGGCGTGCAACCGCCTTTGAGGTGTGCACGAATTCTTTAGATAGCATCTCTGGCTGCATTAAGGGATTGACAACTCTGTCTGCGTCTTTGCTCCGCGCTTGACACCTTTTGAGGAGTAGTCTTTTGAATCTGACTCCTTTTGGATTTTTCCCTCCCCTTTTCAGTCATGTTTCATTGGGGATCAATGCAGATTGTTCATTCAAGCATCGGCCTTGCTTTTACCAGGCACTTTGCTTTTTCTTGATGTTGGGGGCTTTTCTCATCATCATTTTTTTTTTGAAATCCCGCTTTTTCTCATCTTCGGGAGATCGTGTTAGACATGTGCCCAAAGGTCTAACAACTTTAAGCATTAACTTAGGAATTTCTTCGCAAACCCTAAGTCTTGAACTCTTCCGTTTCTGAAGTGATGATGCATCCGTCTTGGAATGTGCAATGATCACCAACGGGTTTATGAAATGATTTTGCAGGCTCAACTTGGCTATGCAAAGGATATGGTGTGTGGGATAGAGAAATGAATGCTTCTCGTCATCCTATGGCACTTGGATTACCATATAAACAACACACAAAGATTGATGTTAGTCCGAGCAAGAAAATTTCTAACCATTTTCTCCTGATGCTGCTGGACTTGCTCCCTTTTGGCCCCGATGTGGGGTGGTTCTTGACAGGGTTGAGAATGAAAACCGCCGTTCAAAGAGGTTGTTAATAGTCACCTGTTGTGTTTGGGGATATGAAACGAATGCCTCCGTCGTCCCAATCCATGTAATTGTCGCGAATAATCCCTACTCCCGTAGGTTCAGATTTTTGCTATCTGATTCGCTCCACTTCTCTCTCAAGTATGTATAGGACGTGTTTGGATTAGGCTTTGCCTCTCGTCTTTTGAGAAAACGTCCTTTTGAAAGTTTTGAACAACTTTTGATTGGAAAAATCTCTTTCGTTTTCTCCAAAAATTTTACCCGTCAAGGGGATTTTATGATGCACAGTGCATATTCTTATTCATGTTCAGACAACCTCCTGTTTCAAAACATGAATGCCAACGAAGTTAGAATTCTATATCTTTTTCTAGACATCAGATTCTGAAAGCTTTTCTTTTCTTCTCTGTTTTTTGGGTTGGGGAAAGGGGTACTTACCTGTCCACCGTGGCTGGAGATCCCTGAAAATGCGGAAGAAACATGTTATTGTATGTTCACGAATTTTTCAAAAAATTAGAACGATACATCTTACCCTTGGTCATGTATTCCAACGGGTAATACATGAGATGTGAAAACCTGTTTCGCCTTGATGGCGATCCCCTGTCAAAGACGGGAATTAGGTGTCAGTTTGCGTTCCAAAATTCAAGGCAAATTGGAACGATACAGCCTTGTTCTTGTTTTGTGTTTCCATTTAAACACAAACGTGCGGCTTGCAGAAGTTGGCCATCCGTCTTGTGGCCTTGATCCCTCCGTTTGGTTGGCGATAAATCCTTCTCAAGGATTTTCCCTAGAGGAGATCCATTCGTGATTTTGGACGCATTCCAGCGCCATTCTTCAGAGTTCCTTTTATTCAAGGAAAAAGGAAATTTTTATCAGAATGTATGTCAAAGCATGTAATGTGGGAGCGATACTTTTTACCCTCCACTCAGTCTTATAATCAAAGACCATTTCTTGGAGTCCTGACTTCTAAGGTCGATAATTCTATTTGCCTCCTTGTCGGCGAGTTCTTTTATTTTGCGGCTTTCTGGTGCCAACAGTTTTCTGTCCATCTTGACGGTGAATCCCTGTCAACAATAAACATCAAGTGTCAGTTCGTGTTTCGAAATTCAAGACAAATCGAAACGATACTGCTTTACTCTCGCTTCGCGCCTCCATTTGAACGCAAATGTAAGGCTTGTTGAAGTCGGCCATCTAGCTCGTGGCCATGATCTACCCGTCTGGTTGGCAACGAATCCTTCTCTAGGATTTGAACCGGATGAGATCAATTTGTGCTTTTGGACGTATTCTAACGCCATTTTGCGGGGTTCCATTTCCTGGCAGCTTGCCCCCTACAACGGATATTTCTTTTCTCTTCCACGTTGGGCGAGATCCTTTCTTTTGTGGCTTTTTGGTGCCACCAATTTTCTGCCAAATGAAAACAAACTTATGTTAAGCATGGGATCTTTGGGAGATCAATTTGGAACGATACAAAGTTACCGTTCACCCAGGTTTGTATCCTGGGGTTTACTTCCGATGAGGACGACTCTGTCATTGCGTCCATGAATTTTTCCAGAGAAGAAATGTCATTCCTTTGTCCAGCGCACAAATGATTCACTTGCCCCGGTTAGACGTGGTTCATCATGGCTAGGTGATGCCTGCCCCAGCTAAATTCATTCCTGCGTTTTGCTATAACCTCTATCCTCTTTGGGGATGTCTTCCCCCTTGGGATTCCTGATGATGCCTTATTGACGTATTCCTTTCCTTCGTCGATTATTGACGCTTCTCATTTGATGTGGATGATGGATGCTGCTTCATCTCGTCTGTATTCGTGGGGGGCGTTGTTCGTGAGACGATCCTCAATCACGTCGACAACTGCTTTGCCCCAGTTGGACGGTGTTCATCTTGGCAGCGTGCCTTGGCATTCCCATGCTCCTAGACGATTTTCAATCCGATTTGAAGACATTCATGCACCTGCATATGAAGAGACAGGTGTGGGGATTTATCTGGCTTCATTTGAAATTTCAGGAAGGAGGTACTCCCTTCGAGACTTCGTCCTTCCAACATTTGAAGGAGCAGTGTTTTCCAAGTATTTTGCCCCAGTGATGCTTGTCTTGGTGTTTGTCATCTCTGGGTTTGATAACCCTGGTTCGATGCACTTTCATGGGGGATCGTGAGAATTTGCCCCCGGCTTGGCTCCTCGAAGCAGGTGGGGGAGCCCGCTCTCATGAATTTTTGTCGATTCTGGTCATCTATCTCGATTGCCAGATTCTTCGATTATTTTTTCTCTGTCCCTAGACAGCCTGACAATCTGGGGATTTGTCATGTGGCGGTTTGGTGATTCTCTCGATCACAGTCGCCATTTGAGATGTTCGATGTTCCCCTATTGAAAAGAAGAAATCTCATGAGTAAAGGGCATGTATAATTGACTATTGGAGTCGATACAATTTACCCTTGAAATTCATCCTGCGGGAACCGGCATTTCTCCCTTTGGGTTCTCTGTATGCAGGATATGTGCATGATATGCATGATGCATGTTATGTGTGCCAGCAACGAAACATGAGTTCGTGCTTTCCACTCTATTCAGAGAAAGCATTTTTATCAGATATGTCAATCTGGAAAACTTGAAATTTTCTTTTCAAGCGCTCTTTTCACAGAGATTTCTAAATGATGATAAACTTCTTCAAGTTTTCTCAAAGGTTTTGTTCACAAATTGAGCTATTAGAATGCTCTTAAAAATATTTAGCCAAAGTGCATGTCTGAGATGCCATGAAAAAGGGTACTCCCTGTTTGTCATTTGAAGGCATTGCTTCTTGGGCCCTTTGCTTCTGTTCCCAACCTGAAAGGAAAAAGAAATGAAACATTATTCTCATATCAAGAAAATAATCATTTTGGAACGATACGTCCTTTTACCAGAATCGATGGCTCCGTATCGTTCTCCTTCTCATTTAGAAGGGTTTGATGTGTTTTGTCTTTGATTGATTATTCCACTTCATCATGATTCATGGGTGATAACTGCTTTAGGGACTTCCCCTACGTATCCCCATGGTGAATTTGGCATATCCTACATTCGGTACCCTTTTTGGGTAGAGAGTGATTTGCCCCCAGCCACTGAGTGATTCACCTGGGCTGGCTGATTTAGTTGCAGGTAGTTTGATCATGCCGTGTTGGTGTATTCAATCTTCCGAAGATCTCAGCATTTGATGTTCTGCAACGTTTGACAATCCTTGGTCTCATCCATGCATTCCAAATTTTTCATGCATATTTTGCTTTGTCGTCATTTTATGACGTCCCTCGATCATTCTGTTGTTTGACATCAGCAAGCACGGGTTTACTTGTGGCTGAGTACTTCAACATCCTGGAGTGTTACTTCACGAGCAACAATTTTCTTCATTGTGTCTTGTCGCATTCACCTTACGCTTAAACAATCTTTTACTCCACCTGTACGATGAAATGAATGAGTGACTCGATTGCTGCACAAGGAGCTTTAATTGAAACGACTACGGATTCACTATCCCCGCTCTTAGTCACTTCGGGCATCCAAGATGCTGGAAATTTCTCAGTGGGCTCGTTCATTCTCGTCATCACCTGCAAGAATGGGAAACCATATCAGCTCGTGAACCAGTCAGTCCGATTTGGAACGGATACAACTTTTTCGACTTAGGGAGAGCCAATCCTAATTAGGTTGCTCCTTCTTCATAATTTGATTCATTTTGTCATTGGACTCCCAATGGGTGACATCTGCTGAAGGCGCATTTCTTTTCATCTTATAGGGAAGACAAATTTTCCTTCGTTTGTCTTTGACCATCTTATCCTGTTTTTCACTTGACCCGACTGCCCCGGTTAGGTGGCGTCTGCCCTAGTTGAGTGGGATATGCCCCAGTCGACTGCTTTGATCCCCCTCATAATTTTTGCAATTCTCATTTCAATTTGGGGATATCTGTTGTTTGGAGTTTCCCATCTCTTTTCATCTTGGTGGGCTTTTGTCCCAATGTGCCTTCTTGGTGAGAAGTCGACTCCTTTGTCTGTCTTCAAACATCCATCCTAGTGGCTCGAGTTGTCGGCCAGCTTCGATATTCTTGAAAGACCACTCCTGAGGATCAATAAAACACAATCAGCAAATTTTCAAATTTAAAGAGATTAGATTACAGCTAATTCTCTTTCGCATGTGGCTCCTTTGATTGCATGTCGTTCCACGTCTTGAAAGATGGGAGATACGCTCTCATCAGTTGACTCTCCAGGGTGGTCTAGTGCTTTTTTGCCATCCTGGTTCATTTTAACTTGCCACTGATTCTTCACTTAAGTCTTTGAATTTTGATTCTGAGAATTACCTGTTCGAATGACAAGAATATGTCAGAAAGGGAAGTAAAGCATAAATCCTTTCAATTTTATGCTTTCTTGCGATTAACGAAGATAAGGACTTTTACACAAGCCTTAACCTCATGTGAAAAATTCTTATCGATGTTTTTCAAGAGAAAACATAAAACTAAAAGGAGCGTAATCCATGGTTATCACTTTTGGTAAATCCCCAGAAAATCTGTGGAATTTCCAAGAAGATAAAAATGCAATTCCAATGTGTCCTAAATTCGATTAGAGGTAGGACATCCAAATTGAAATGATTTCCCGAAGGTAATTTGGGTATCATGTCTCCTCTTGAATTTAGGAAATATGGACGACTTTAGTTAATTACCAAGGATTACCAATGATGCATGCTATAAACCGGTTCGATTCCATGTCCGGCGCACCATGAAATGAATGTTAGATTCTCGTACTTGGGTTAGACATGCCAAGTGTGAGTTCTAACGAAAATTTCATCTGGGTAAGACATGCAATTGAACCGAAAAATCCGAATGGTTGAGAGAAATTCCAGTGTCGCGTTCCAATGTCAAGACACTTAGACAAGACTTAGGAATCGATGTGTAAAAGATAAATGGGGGACCCACAGAAGGGTGCTCCTTACAGACTCGATGATCCTAATAAAAGAAAAGGGACGACTGGAACGTGACCCTTAATAACCTAAAGAGATGCCCCAAGTCGGGTCTTCGGGGGACGATGCTTGGTGTCTTCGGACTGGCTATTTCGGGTCTTCATTTTCATCAGATACCCTTTTGATAATGTCCGGCAAGTGTCTCCGATTTACTGTTATCGCATGTCCTTCAATTTCCAGTAAGGTTACTGGATCCTTCCTCGGACAGCTCGAAAAGGGTAGACTCCGTTGAATGTCCGGACAGTCTGATGGCGGATGACGCGTCGCTCATACTTGAATACGTCCGGGATGTGGGACCGACTTGGAGAGATCATCTGTACTCTATCCATACTCTATAATGGAATTGAACTCAACCTTCGGATTTGATGAATGCAGCATGTTGTGCAATATAACAAAAAAAAGGCAGCAAGTGAATTCAAATAGAAATGGCAGGACCATACCATGAGAGGTACCCAATGATTTTTGGTTTTAGGTATACCAACCATCCATACACATGCGCATGAGACAAGTGAGGCTTGACTCTAGAAATTAAAATGGCTTAGGCATGAAACCTAAAGGCTTCCCCCTATCCGAGTCGATAAATTCGTCCATGAGCGCAATCCACAACAAATGGATGAAAGTCTCGACTTGGATAGAGAGTGGGATCGAATATGGTCAACCCCAGCGCGATCCACGCTAGAGCGTTGCATATCGATCCCTGATCTATGGCTACCTGAAAAGGTGATTTCGCGGCCTGGGTTTGGGCGCTTTGTGCAAAGTGTCGTGATCCTCAAATATGCAGTGAATCATGCGCAACAATTTAAATATCAATCAGCGCTTCAAATCATCCATATAACATACATTCCTACGCCCATCCTGCATAAGACAATGTTAATCACACACTACACCCCTTATCACTCCAATCTGCAAAAACATATAACACCTATCGTGAGCGGACTTACCTCACCTTCAAGAGCGCCTGCAGGGTTAGAAAAATCACTCAACGTTTTAATTACGGCCTAAGTCCACTTGAGGTCCAGAACCAAGTGTTCTAGAACAACGTCCCCAGCGGAGTCGCCAGCTGTCGCGACCCGTCAGAAATCGGACGCGGCTAATGGATTACCGATCGCGGGCTTTGGATCGGCGCGAGCCCTCCCAGGCCCATACCAAATCGCGGCGGGGGTATTTCTCTAAGGGATTCGACGATAAGAGTCGATCGCTTTCGACCTTAGTGTGGTCGTTGTGGCATGTGCAACTTGTGCATGCATTTGGAGTCGCCACCGGTCTTTCTTGGAGGGTAGACCGGAAACCTTACTGACCGATTGGGAGAGATCGATCAGTTCTGCGGAACCAGAGATTTTGGGTTCGGGGACTTGGTTACGTCGGTGTCATTACCAACGCCCTTTCGGTACCTAACGCGAGTGATTTTCCTGACTAAGAGTTCATGCAGGCGCAAGTTTGGGTGAGATAGGTATGAGTCAGGGTTTCATGCAGATTGGAAGACTGGTCCTATCAAATCACAGTCAATATAATGAAAGCGCAAGTCAAGTGCATAAATAAGTCATGTCAATACACATCAATTTCAATCATTGGCCTCCTAGTATAGCCATAAGGGCTCAGGAAAGATGTGATTTAGGGCTAGGGGTAAAATGGGAAGATTCGGGGACAATTAGCCCGAAGGGCAAAATCGTCATTTTTTTGGAAGGTTTGGATACCTAATTACCCAAAATATTCCATGGCCAGTTGATTGTGGCCATTTCCCATTTTTGAGAATTTTTTGGAATTTTTTGATTTTTCTTCAATTTTTGGAAGACGATTAGCCCAAAGGGCGAAATCGTCATTTTTAAGAAGGTTCGGGGTTCAAAACACCCGGGATGAGCCTTGGCCAGTTGATTGTGGCCATTTCCTATTTTTTGGGATTTTCTTGGATTTTTAGAATTTTTTTGGGAGATGGTTTGCCGGAAGGGCAAAACCGTCATTTTTGAAAAGATCGGGGGTCAAAAGACCCAAAACAGGTCGTGGCCAGTTGAATATGGCCATTTCCTATTTTCTGGAATTTTTTAGAATTTTTCTGAATTTTTCGAATTTTTATTGAATTTTTTATGATTTTCCAATTTTTTATTGAATTTTTGAGTTTTTTATTATTTTTTGTTATTTTCTGAATTTTTTAATATTTAAAAATATTTTCCGGGCCGGGTCAAACCCGGCCCGCGCCTCTCGGGCGCCCGGCCCGACCCAAGGGGTCGACACCGGCCTAAAATGACACCGTTTTATATTTTTAAACATTTTTCTATTTTTTAACAATTTTTTGATTTTTTTATCTATTTTATTTAATTATCCGAAAATTCCCCGGATCCGACGGCTCTCATCGCGCCACGTGGCCTCATCCTGTGCGTCCGTTCTTCCACTAGATCGGGCGATCCACGGGGAGCCACGTGGCTCATTGGTGGCCGTTGGATCGAAAATTAATTTATTTTCCTTTTAAGAAAAACCACCGGATCAAACGCTCCACGTTGTGCCACGTGGCCGCTCTTGGTGCGTCTGATCTTCGACAAGATCGGACGATCCACAGAGAGCCACTTGGCACAACCTTGTCCGCCGGATCAATTTTAATTTATTATCCGAAAATGATTTATTAATTTTCCAAAATTCTAGGATCGCGACACGTGGCGCGATCGTGGCCGTCCATTCTGTTTGACTTGAAAATACATGGATCGGACCCCACCCGGCTGACGTGGCTGCCTACGTGGCATGCCACGTCGGCCGTTGACCGTTGACCGGCCGGAGGGTCACCGGAGAAGACGATGAACAGTAAAAATTCCGGCGACTTCGCCGGAAAATCGCGAACCGGTCCCAAACTTGGTGTTTTTCGTTCCTTTTTTCGGCATTAGACTCTCTATACTACCAGCATCACCATATATCACTAACATGAAAGATCTAACGTCGGAAAACACCTAAACGACCGACCACCGAACCGGCTCCGACGAGCCGATTTGCAGAATTTTTTTTGTCGCTCAAACTCGGTTTCTTTCGTTCACATAGCATCCAAGGGAGGTTTGAGGACTTACCTGGGGTCCCTTGATGGTCGACGGCCCCCGGAAATCCCTCGTCAAGCTCCCGCCGAACCATGGCCGGCGAAACTCCGGCCCTCGGTTTTTTTCGAGTTTTAATGCAAAATAAACAGCAAGTCGGGTTTAGGAATAGTTCTAGTGGAGACTCAAGGCAATATTCGTGCTAAATGAAGCTCGGGAAGACACGGCCGAGACAAAACCGAGTCGAGACATACATCGGCATTTCATCGAACACATGGCGTGCGTAAAGAAAAAGGGAGATCCGGCGAGATACCGACCCGTTCGCGGCTTGTCGACGGTGGCCGGAGCTTCCGTGATGGTTGGTGTGTCGCCTGGGAAGTCGGAGATCGTCGCCTCCTTCTCCGTTTCCGCTCGAGTCCTTCCCCTCTCTCTCTCGGCCGATTCTCGGTTTTAAGCGAGAATCTTGCCGGTTTTCGTGGCCGACCGGCGCGCCTCGACGCCCGCTCCCTCTCCAGAACACGAGCCTCGGCCTCCACGCATGTCCCCCACGTTCATTTGCCTTTTGTTCCTCCCGAAAAATGCACGCCCATGCCCCCCTGTTTTTCTGCACACGTTCTGTCCGCGCATGGGTCTGCAACAATGTTGCAGACCCGGGTCGGACCGGGTCGGGTCGGGTCTGACCCGACCGACCCGGTTCGCCCAAATCGCCAAATTGACCCCCCAAATGACCTATTTTCATGAAATTGATGGCAAATTCGGATTCCTTGGCATGTTTTCTATCAAATATGGGTATTTTCGTGAATCAATTTATTGAAATTTAGTGAAAACCCCAAATTGTCCCTAGGATCCGAAAATGAATTTCGCCAAATCGAAGATCTAAACGATCGAATTAGTCAAAATTGAGCCCACCAATGGATTCAGCATGATGAAAACTATTGGTTAGAGGTGTTTAATTTTAATGGGTGTGCCCATGTGAAATTTAATTTCACAAATTGTAAAACCGGGGACTAAATTGAAAGATTTTTATGCAATTAAGCCCTTTTGGCTAAAATTGATCAAATTGGAGGGCAAATTGACCCAATTGCATTTCAATACTTTAGAGTCCAATGTCATAGCTTATGAAAACCAAGAATTGAAAATTAAAAGACTCGAAAGGGATTTTTTAGGCTCGTTTCGGTTTTAGGTTTGTGAAGGAACCCCATGAATCGAGCCAAATTTCCCTAATAAAAAGTGAAAATATTAAATAGGTAATTAAAATAAAATTTCTGAATATTTTTGTGTAATTTTCTGACCACGGATGGTATTTTTTCTAATTTTTTGGGTATTTTTATAATTAAATAAATTCCAAAAAATATTAAAAAATACGAAAAATATTTTTTGTTCAAAATTGGTTCCTAAGGCTAGGCTAAGGCTTCCAAAGTTGATTTTGCAATTTTTTGACCTTTTTTGCTATTTTTAATTAATTTTAGAAATAAAAACTAAAATAAAAGATTGTCAAAAATCAGGTGTCAACACCGTTTTAGGCCGATTTTCAACCCGTAGGGTCGGGCTGGAAAATATTTTTTTTTTAATATAGAAAAAATTATAAAAAAAATTCGAAAATTCAATAAAAAAAATAGAAAATCATTAAAAAAATTCCAAAATTCCAAAAAATTCCAAAAAATTCCAAAAAATTCCAGAAAATAGGAAATGACCACAATCAACTTGCCATGTCCTATTTTGGGTCTTTCGAACCCCAGTTCCTCCAAAATGACGATTTTGCCCTTTAGGCCAATCGTTTCCCAAAAATTGGAAAACATTCAGAAAAATTCCAAAAAAATTCAAGAAAATAGGAAATGACCACAATCAACTGGCCATGTCCTATTTTGGGTCTTTCGAACCCCAGTTCTTCCAAAATGACGATTTTGCCCTTTAGGCAAATCGTTTCCCAAAAATCAAAGAAATTCAGAAAAATTCCAAAACAATTCAGAAAATAGTAAATGGTCACAATCAACTGGCCATGACCCATTTTGGGTCTTCCAAACCCTAATCTTTCCAAAATGACGATTTTACCCTTTTGACAAATCGTCTTCCCAAGAAATTCAGAAAAATTCCAAAAAAATTCCAAAAAATAGGAAATGACCACAATCAACTGGCCATGACCTGTTTTGAGTCTTCCAAACCCTAATCTTTCCAAAATGACGATTTTGCCCTTTTGGCAAATCGTCTTCCCAAGAAATTCAGAAAATTCCATAAAAATTCCAGAAAATAGGAAATGACCACAATCAACTGGCCATGACCTGTTTTGAGTCTTCCAAACCCCAATCTTTCCGAAAATGACGATTTTGCCCTTTCCAAAATGACGATTTTGCCCTTTTGGCAAATCGTCTTCCCAAGAAATTCAGAAAATTCCATAAAAATTCCAGAAAATAGGAAATGACCACAATCAACTGGCCATGACCTGTTTTGAGTCTTCCAAACCCTAATCTTTCCAAAATGACGATTTTGCCCTTTTGGCAAATCGTCTTCCCAAGAAATTCAGAAAATTCCATAAAAATTCCAGAAAATAGGAAATGACCACAATCAACTGGCCATGACCTGTTTTGAGTCTTCCAAACCCCAATCTTTCCGAAAATGACGATTTTGCCCTTTAGGCAAATCGTCTTCCAAAAATTGAAGAAATTCATAAAATTCCAGAAAATAGGAAATGGCCACAGTCAACTGGCCATGACCTATTTTTGATCTTCTGAAACCCGACCCTCTTCAAAAATGACGATTTTGCCCTTTAGGCAAATCGTCTTCCAAAAATTGAAGAAATTCATAAAATTCCAGAAAATAGGAAATGGCCACAGTCAACTGGCCATGACCTATTTTTGATCTTCTGAAACCCGACCCTCTTCAAAAATGACGATTTTGCCCTTTAGGCAAATCGTCTCCCAAAAATCAAGGAAATTCAGAAAATTTCAAAAAAATCTCAGAAGATAGGAAATGACCACAATCAACTGGCCATGACCTATTTTTGGTCTTTTGTGTCCTGATCCTTTCAAAAATGACGATTCTGCCCTTTTGGCATATCGTTCCTCAAGAAACCCTGAAAATTCCAAAAAAAAAATCAGAAAATGGGAAATGACCACAACCAACTGGTCAAGACCTATCTTTGGTCTTTTGAATCCCGATCTTTTCAAAAATGACGATTTTGCCCTTTAGGAAAATCGTTTCTCGAGAAATCCCAAAAAATTCAGGAAAAATCTCCAAAATAGGAAATGGCCAAGATCAACTGGCCATGACCTATTTTGTTTATTTCAACTCCCAAACCTCCCTAAAATTGACGATTTCGCCCTTCGAGCAAATTGTCCTCAAATTTTCCCAGTCTACCCTTGGTCCTAAATCACACATTCCCTAAGCCCTTAAGGCTATACTAGGAGGCCATTGATTTGAATTGATGTGCATTGGCGTGGTTCATTTATGCATTTGATTGCGCTTTCCTTATATTGGTTGTGGTTTGATAGGACTAGTCTTCCAATCTGCATGAAACCCGTTAATCAGACTTACCTCACCCAAAATTACGTATGCATGAAATCTTAGTTAGGAAAATTACTCGCGTTAGGTACCGAAAGGGCGTTGGTAATGACACCAACGTAACCAAGTCCCCTAACCCAAAAAATCTGATTCCGCAGAACTGATCGATCTCTCCCAATCGATTAGTGAGGTTTCCGGTCTACCTTCCAAGAAGGACCGGTGGCGACTCCAAATGCATGCACACATAGCACATGCCACCACGACCGCACCAAGGTCGAAAAGTGATCGACTCTTATCGTCGAAAACCCCGCGTAAATTTTTTCCCGTCGCGATTTGGTATGGGCCTAGGAGGGCCCGCGTCGAGAAAGCCCGCGATCCACATTTCAGAGTGGGGGCCCGATTCGACAATCCATCATTAGCCCGAAAACGGGTCGCGACAGTCCCTCCATCCCGGGAGAACATTGGGAAACCTGCTCACTAGTCTAATTGGAACTGCCGCCTGTGTGGAAGGAAGCACGAGAATGGACCTTGCCCGAGTAGGATGGGCGCCTGCTTTAAGTGTGGTCAGCTAGGCCATCATATGAGAAGCTGCCCGAATCAAGCCCCAGGCCCTCAGTTTCAAGGACAGCGACTGCCAGCAGGACCGCCGATGCGAGCCCCACAGAACAACTTGAATAGGCCGCCAGCTCAAGGAAGAGTTTATTCTATGGCGCGTAGGGAGGCGGAGAATGCGCCTGGCGTGGTCACAGGTACAGTTACTTTATGTGATCATGCTGCCCATGCATTGTTTGACCCTGGAACATCGCATTCGTTCATATCTGCTCAGTTTGCTGATTTGGTTGGAATTGAATTGGAACCGCTGGATATGACATTGCATGTTGCCACCCCGTTAAAGGATAAAGTGTTAGTCTCATTAGGTTGTTCGGGCTCTAAGATAGTCATTGGTGGTAGTGAGGAACATATAGACCTAGCAGTGCTGCCTATGTATGATTTTGATGTTATCATTGGAATGGATTGGTTGAGTAAACAGCGAGCTGTTGTTGATTGTGGTAGCACGGTGATCCATTTCCATCCGAAGGATCACCCTAGATTCGAGTTTGTAGGAAGTCGAGGAGGAACCTTGATTCCTTTAATTTCATCGCTTGAAGCGACTAAGTTATTGGATGACGGATGTCAAGCGTACCTAGCTGTTGTGGTTGATCCGACGATCGAGGAACCCAAGTTAGAGGACATAGATGTGGTGCGTGACTTTCCAGATGTCTTTCCTAAGGAATTACTAGGGTTGCCACCGGAGAGAGAAATAGAATTCGTGATTGAGTTAGCCCCTAGGACGGAACCGATTTCAAAAGCACCTTATAGGATGTCCTTGTCGGAACTAAAGGAACTGAAGGTTCAGATGCAGGAATTGCGGGACAAAGGATTTATTCGTCCAAGCACATCACCGTGGGGAGCGTCAGTTTTGTTCGTGCGGAAAAAAGGACGTATCATTGCGCTTATGCATTGATTACAGGCAATTGAATCAGGTGACAATCAAGAACAAGTATCCGTTGCCAAGGATAGATGACTTGTTCGATCAATTGCAATGAGCGTCTATGTTTTCCAAGATAGACCTGAGGACGGGCTATCATCAATTGAGGATCAAGAAGGAGAATATACTAAAGACAGCCTTTCGGACGAGGTACGGACATTATAAGTTTACAGTCATGCCATTTGGATTGACTAATGCCCCAGCTGCTTTTATGGACTTGACGCACCGAGTATTCAAGGAGTACTTGGACCAGTTCATCATTGTCTTCATAGATGACATCTTGATTTACTCGAGGAGCCCTGAGGAGCATGAGAAACAATTGAGTGTAGTTCTACGGACGTTAAGGGAACACTCACTTTACGCTAAGTTCAGTAAGTGTGAGCTTTGGCTTAACGAAGTTGCATTTCTTGGACACGTCATCTCTGGAAATGGAATTTCAGTGGATCCAACAAAGATTGAGGCAGTAACGAATTGGCCTAGGCCTATGTCAATAACAGAGGTTCGAAACTTTTTAGGTTTGGCAAGCTACTACAGGAGGTTTGTGGAAAAGTTCTCATCTATAGCCACTCCTTTGACGAGGTTAACAAAGAAGGATATGCGATTCGAGTGGACAGATAAGTGCGAAAGGAGTTTTCAGGAACTTAAGCATCGATTGACGACTGCACCAGTATTGACGATTCCTTCTGGACCTGGAGGTTATGAGATCTACAGTGATGCGTCGCTAAAAGGATTAGGATGCGTTCTAATGCAGCATGGAAGAGTTGTTGCTTACCCATCTAGACAATTAAGACCTCATGAGATGAACAACCCGACGCACGATTTGGAATTGGCAGCTATCATCTTCGCATTGAAAATTTGGAGACATTACCTGTGCGGAGAAAGATTTCAGATTTATACGGACCATCAGATTTGAAGTACTTATTTTCTCAAAAGGAGTTGAACATGAGGCAACGTCGATGGATGGAGTTGCTCAAGGATTATGATTATGACATCCTGTACCACCTCGGGAAGGCAAATAAGGTTGCAGATGCACTTAGTCGGAAATCGAGCATTGCGCACATGATGGTTAAAGAATGGACTCTATTGGAAGGAATAAGGGATTCAGAGTTCAAGTTTGAAATTTGCCAATTGCCTAGTCTACTAGCTACATTGAGGATCGAACCGAAAATTCAGGAAAAGGTGAAGGCTTCGCAGTCTACGGACCCCGACATCCAAAAGATCCTAGAAATGGATACCGTGAAAAGGAAACCCGACTTCCAAGTATTTGAGGATGGAATTCTGAAATTTCGTGGACTCCTATGCGTACCCAATGACGATGAGCTAAGGGAAAAGATCTTATAAGAAGCTCATAGGAGCAACTACAACATTCATCCGGGTAGCACAAAGATGTATCAGAATTTGCGTCAGCACTACTGGTGGAACGGAATGAAAGTGGACATAGCCAAGCATGTAGCGAAGTGTTTGACGTGCCAGCAAGTTAAGGTACAGCATTGTAAGCCTGGTGGAATGTTACAGCCTTTGGAGATTCCCGAGTGGAAATGGGAACACATCACCATGGACTTCGTGATGGGCTTGCCAAGAAGTCAGAGAGGACATGACTCGATATGGGTAATAGTGGATAGACTGACTAAATCCGTGCATTTCTTGGCAGTAAGAAAGGATTTCTCCATGGATAGGTACGCAGAATTATACATGCGATACATAGTTCGTCTTCATGGAGTCCCCGTGACAATCACCTCAGATAGAGACCCCAAGTTCACAATTTCATTTTGGAAAAGCCTACAAGAGGCTTTGGGGACGAAACTACAGTATAGTACGGCCTATCACCCTCAGACGGATGGACAATCTAAAAGGACGATTCAGACACTTGAGGATATGCTAAGAGCCTGTGTGATAGATTTTAAAGGGGGTTGGGAAGATCACCTACACCTAGTAGAGTTCGCCTATAATAACAGCTACCAGCAGAGTATCAGAATGGCACCGTTTGAAGCATTGTATGGTAGGGCCTGCAGAACTCCGGTATGTTGGAAAGAAAGGAAAGTTGAGTCCGAGGTACGTAGGCTCTTTTGAAATTTTGGAACTGATTGGAACTCTGGCCTATAGACTCGCCTTGCCACCAAGTTTATCACAGGGAGGTCCATAATGTATTCCATGTGTCAATGCTGAGAAGTATGAACCGGACGTGACTCATGTACTGGACCATGAAGTGATCGAAGTGGACGATCGGGTGACGTACGTAGAAAAGCCAATTAGGATTGAGGACAGGAAAGAGCAAGTCTTAAGGGACAAGACGATTCCATTAGTAAACGTGATTTAGGAGCACCACGGAACAGAAGGAGCCACCTAGGAAAGCGAGGAAGCGATGATGCGTCAGCACTCCCATTTGTTTTAGTAGATGGTTGTAATGTAAATTTCGAGGACGAAATTTTTGTAAAGGGGAAGAGTTGTGACATTCTGAATTCCGACCCTATCTCGAAGCTTATGAATGAATGAATGCCTATCGATGCATTTCAGTAAATCTCACTCAGAATTGATCTCTCTTGAGTCGACTAACCTAAAGGGAAATGCCAAATAGGATTTAAGTACGTGGACTAAAGAACTCAACCACGAGTCGATACTTTGACCATAAGGATTCCGAGGGAATATTTTGGACCACTAAAGGTCGATCTAAGAATGGTTTCAAAACAAGTTCCTAGTGTCATACGATTGGTTCACGGGTGATTCCAGATATCTTCAGAACTAGCAATTGACCATCGCAATTACATGACAACCAAAGTCGCCGTGGCACGAGTAACTCTTAAACGCGACATTAGTCGTGGGTCGATACGCGTAACTCCTAAGAGCCGCCCGTTAGTCTGAGATACGCCGGAATGACAAACGACTGAATTTGGCCATAAATTGAACTTCGAGATTAGAGGCCGGACATTCGAGGATTCCAACGGTAATAAATTGGACGTTGCCTCATCTGGGACCATTAAGAATAGAATCCCCCCCCCCGTATCGTTTAGAATAGTGAGATTCAGACCGACATTTGGAAATTACCTTTTTACCCTTAGGTTAATGCCTTTTCCCTTAGAAATAAGTAAAGGCAAAATGGACAATTGCCGCTCCCCATCTTTGGCCGAAAATTGAAGGGTAGGATGGTCATTTGACCATTGATTTGTGGAATGACAATGAAATGACAAGATTAGACTTGAATGACTTAATGTCTTCCCCATGAACCACTCCCCACCAACTAGTCATTCCTTACCACTATTCGTGTCATAAACCCCACTAACCACTCCACTCAAGCCTTTTCCCTCTTGCATTTGAAATTGGAGGAACAAATTCACTCTTCCGCTCCCCTATATTCGGCCGAACTCACTCTCTCTCTCTCTCTCTCTCCCATTCTCTCATCTTCTTCTTCAAGCTCTCGCTCTCTCTTCCTCTCACGCCGCCGACGCCACTCCTCCTCACGCCGCTCCTTCGCCGACCTTTGAGCTTGATTTGTGAACTCCACAAGCTCACTTTGCCTTGGTAAGCCTTCTTGAGACTTAGACCTTTGTACTACTTAGCCATTGTTAGGGGTTTAGAGTAAATTGAAAGGGAAACCATGGCTAACTTGACTTGTTCTTACTAGAAGCCGAACACTCCTCCCCGGACCAGATTTGAACCGTGGATTCCATCGCCTCTTTGATCGATTTATCTCGACTCATTAACTTGGTAAGTTAGTTCTAAACCTTTATTAGGACCTTAGGTTATTGAAGGACCGAGTTAGTCATGGTTAGATTGAATTTCGTGGGATGTTCATGACTTGTGCTTCATGTGCTAAGTGAAATGTTGAGTTATGGTGCTTGAGAAGTTGGAAACCTTGGTTGCGAATGTCTAAGGGACATGTCTATGAGAGAACCGAATGTTATTATGTGCCATTGAGAATGCTAGAAATCGTTAAGCTTAAATGGTTTGATGACAACTCTTGATTGAACTTATGACTATTCGGCCATTGGGAGATTAGAAGAGATAATGCATTGAAAACAACCTATTGATCTCAAACACTATTCGGCCATGGACTAAAATACAAGAATGATTGATTGAATCGATGGATGGACCCTTATAGTATTCGCCCATTAGAGAATTGGGGGGTTTCATCGCTTTAAAATGACCATTGAATCCATTGCTATTTGGTTGTGGACTAATGTGTAATGGAAAGATTGAGTTGATACCTTAATTAATGGAATTCGGCCTTGTGTGTTAGAATTGGTGCCTTGAATGGTTTCATCGATTGATTGACTCTATGGTCTTGACTTGGCCGAATGATGATGATGATGATGATAGATGTTGATTTCTTAAATCGAATTATATTCTATCATGAAGTATTGTAATGGCCTCATTTGATTGAACGATGTGATGTGATTCCGTGGCATGGAATTGAGAATGTGATGGCCGAATGATGCCTTGAATTGATGAAATGCACAATTGAATGTATTTACCGATATTATTTGAATTATGAGCTTATGTGCATATGATACCTTGATGCGTTAAACGCGAGGTTATATACATCCTGAGGCGTTAAACGCGGGATTGACTTGAGGCGTACTAATGCGAGTCATATACATGGCATTGGAAACCTGAGGCGTACTAACGTGGGTTCCTTGATTATTAAGCCTGAGGCGTTATTACGCGAGCTGCCTGAGGTGTTATTACGCGGGCCTAGCCATGGAAAGTGCAATCATATTAAGTATAAGTACTATCCTTTATACTTTGAATGATTAAGTGCCAAAGTACGAAGTTTAGTCTAGAATTGAGAATCTTACTAAGACTTTGCCTCAATTGAATTATTATGTGCCATTTGCCTTGTTCTTGATTATTTGGTCATTGCATGGGTTATGGAGTGTCTGGAGGTACTAAGTGCCTAGTTTAGATTTAGGATTAGCTTATTTAGATTTATCTCACCCCGTCGTGGGACCAACCTTTTCAGACCCTAAGCCTTGATCATGACGCCGCCAGTTTTTGGGATACCCGTGCTTACTGAAGAGTATGTCACTGAGTATCCAGTGGGGGAAGATAAGGTTTTCATTAGGAAGCGCAATACCGTCAGGGTGGACATAGGGACAGACCACTGGAGGCCAGACCGTTATGCAGCATGGTTTTATCGGGATGGCGATACTACTTGGGGACCTCTGAGACGTGCCCTGGGATGTGGTGGGCGAACAGGATCCGATGAACATTTACCCTCCTGACGGCGAGGTTTATGATCCGGAGATCGATCCCAAGCCTGATGTACACCTACCGGCGTTGCCATCCCAGAACCTTGTCGCTGATGGTGAGATCGTCGAGCCCTCTGATGCCGATGACGACCCTATGGACATTGTCGAGCCTGAGCCGGAGATTGCAGATGCCGAGGACGAGCCTCTGGAGTCAAAGTTGGAGTCTAATCCCGAGGAGAGAGATATTCATGTGTACCTCGAGTCCGACCCCGAGGAAGAGGTCCCAGCAAATTCGGATCTTGATGATCCAGAGGAGTACTACCCCGTGGCTGGCGAGGATTACTCGGGCGACAGTGAGCCTGACCAATAGGAGTTATAGTAGTCCCGACTTTTTGGAACGTCCTTTAGGAGAGTGACGCTTGGCCTAACCTGATGACCTCTTTTGTTAGATTGACCACCTTCCCCTAATCCCTGATATGTAAATCATTCGTTTTTATCATGTAAAACTGAATCTATCTTATGTATGTATCAATGCTGTTTTCCTAAAGTCGTCTTTTATTTAATTATGTTATGGAGTTGTGTATGTCGCTTCCGCATGTGCATTTGTATTTACTTGTCTATCGCTTACTGTTCGATCATGGGTATATTCGTGACAAGGAATGATGCTAGTATGATGTTGGCGCGCTCGTTAGGACGCGGGGCGTGACAGTGATGAATCTGAAGCTATGAGTTTATTCTGTGCTAGTGTGTGAAGCATGGTCTCAAGGTGTATGATGTACTGGACTATGATTCTTACTCATGCCAATTACATTGAGATATTTGATATTTGAATACCATGTGCTAATGCCTTGATAAGCTTATCCATTTTGCTTCATTGTATAGTCTGGGGGACTAGCGATCTGGTCTAGGTTTATGGTTCACTTGTTGAGATTTATATCTCACCCCGTTGGGGATTAACTTTTTTTGGTCCTAGGCGATGAAACACAAAGTTTTCCAAGGATTGGTATTTGAAGAAGTAAATGTAGGATTTGGATTCACATTGTGATATGAGGGATTGTATTTTTGTTTTGTTGATGTAGGAATTGAATCACTAGTATGTGACCATTGAAATGATTCGAGGTGTATTTAATGGATATGAGTAGTGTACTATTTTTCTCATCCTAAGTCATCTGGATTTTGTATATGCATAGAGATGTTTTCTCGCTTCCGTATGTTTCATGGATCACATGAGTTGTGGCCCGAGGGATCCTAGGAGGCTATCGAGAATTTTCAAACAACGTGGTGGGATGTTTGCGTGCTTGCCGGGTTCGGGGCGTGACATCCCCGTTTGTTTGGTATCAGAGCAAGGTCAGGTCGATTCAATTTGATTGAGACTTAGAGTGATAAGAAGTGATGACCTAAGGACGATTAGATAGCGAGACTCTTAGGATTAAGCATGGACTGCTGAATCTTGGGAATTATACGCTTGAACTTGTGTTGTATTCAGATGGCTCTAGAATCGATTTTTATGAATGACCTTGGATGATGTTATGACTGAGGTTCACTAGGAAGCAAGCAGAAATTGAGGAGTCTGAAGTATGGATTTTGAGGTTGTAAATGTGCTTGAAATTGATAGAGGATTGCTTATGAACAAGGGATTGATTGGATTATATGATCGTGATTGTGGCTTGTCAATGACCCAACTTGAGGTATATGATTGAATATAGGCAATTGATCAGTGAGAGGTGATGTCACTTGTGGAAATTAGAAATCTTCGATGGATAAGAATCGATTTGAAGACGATTGTGGTATGACAGGTAGTGAGAACAAACATGATGTGCATGTGTTTGTGGCTATGAAATGAAAGTTGATGAGGGTGTATGCATGAGCTTATCATTATTGGACTTAATAAACGGTCGCTTGGTATGGGATAAGTTGATGGGATACTTACAAACCGTAATGAAGCTTGTTGTGGGACGTGTGAAATGGGACTCTCTTCGTAGATGTATAATTTGGGACAACCTGCAACGACCAGGTCTGATGAGAGCGTGGAGTGATCGCCGGGATAGAGAGGTCTGGACAAGGAGTGGCTCTTGGCAGGCTTCTAAGATAGGTAGGAGGTAGGAATGACCTAGATCATAAATTGAAAGAGAGGTATCGGGTTGAGTCCGATTGTGGTTAAGAGATGTATGGTACGGGAGTGATTCTCAAAGTGAATGTTCGAAAGTGGCATGGCATTTGTAATGACGCCTATGATTGTCATGATTAAGAGCTTTGTTCTTGGCAGAGGATGCCGTTTGAAAAAGAAAATGGATGTTGTGATTGGCCTGATTGGCATGTTTTGTAATTGGCATCATGTGATTGTTATGGCCAAGGTCTAACTGAGAGATTAGACGGCGTGTGGGGAGTTTATACCTCGTTGAACTGATGCATGTTGAAATTGAGATAGCCTGTTGTGTTTATACTAGAGTGATAGATGCATCTAGATTTAAAGCATGAGTAATTGACTTACTGAAGTGATGCCTGGAGTGGTTGCTTGATGTTGGCCTAGTTGAGTTTTGGCCTAGTTGAGGCTTGTCTAGCATTTGGCTATTAACTGAGAAGTTGCCTCGTTGAGGCTGGCTTAGTGAATGGTTACTGATCAAAGATGATTTGGGATCCTTGAATAATTGGCAATTAGTTGAGAATTACCTAAGAACCATTAAATGGTTTTTTGCTAGTGAAAGATAATGAGATGAGCAGCCTGAAACTGCTAGACTTGAGTGGATGACTTAAGTCTTTGATTCCTGGAGGGAATCATAGTGGTTCAAGTGACATGAGAACCTAATAAGGCTGAACAACCGAAGTATGGTCGCTGGAGGAGCACTTGACTCGAATATGCAAGATATGGGAAGATCCAAGAACTGAGTAGATCATGAGAATTGAGTAAAGATTAGCACCTAGAGTATGAGTACTGGAAGAGAATATGGCTCGATTTTGTTCGTGTGAGACCCAAGTGTAATAAGGGGCCGTGAGAACTTTAAATGGAAATGAGAAAAATTGATGGGTAGGCAAGCTTGAGGAGGAGCTGCCATTGTTGCCTAAGTCACTATGATGATAGATATTAGTGATGATGAGTTAAGTGATGGTAGTCACGAGAAAGGTGACTCTAAGATTACTCATTTCATAACTGAAAATACGGGAAGAACCGCGAGAGTTTTGAATAGTTTGTGAGATAGACCACGAGGTTGAGGTCAACTAAGGTTCGATAGAGAAAGTTAATTTGAAGCTGCATTCTTATAAATGGAGGGTTTTGTGAGAAAAACTTAGAGGTTTTGGATACACTGAAGAAAGAAAGTAACCCTGGCAGTTATTAGCCTTAAGAGGCTGTTGATGATTGGTGAGATGTCACCAAAGGAAGAGTTTTCCTTGAAGGCATAGTATCTGTCTGAATCGCATTCGTTGAGTTGTTCAATGGAAGTACCTTTCTGGGATTGCTTGAGAGCAAATGTCGTTTGGATCCTAATAGTCTTGTAAGGATTTGAAGATGATCGACCAGTATGAGGCGGAGTCCTCAAGGTCACCTAAGTGTACTAAAGGTGGTCAAGGACCCCTTGAATGAGACGTGAAGTCCCTGAGTAGATTAGAATTTGAAAGCCTTATGTCTAATTGTTATTCCTAGCTATGAGGAACTGCAAGGAATCCTGAGGATAGAAGTGGATGATCGGAAGAGGAGTAAGTAAGAGAATCTCCGCTCTTAGGTTATGAGTAAAGAGATTTCCGCTATTAGAACATAGAATGTGTCTGTAAGGAATGATCGTTACCTTTGCATAAGGCTTATGGTGATTAACTTCTTACTGTTATGAGGAATATAAAAGAGACTGACATGCCAGTCTGTCGGACCCTGTTGATTTATGAGATCGATTGAGGTTGAATCGAAACCACTAGAAGTAACATTGCAAGATATCAACCTAAAGGTTATGGCGTCGTTTTTAAAGGACGATCGGACCATGAGGTGATCGCTGGTGGAAAGAAAGGTAAATGGACTTGATAGTCCTAGCCACTCGAGATTTTAATGAATGGTTGAGTATGCGAAAATGGCGCTTAAAGTGTAATTACAAAGTGACTTGAGGTAGTCGAATTGAGTATTTGATACGTGAATTTGTGGAGACCGATGAAGAACCTCGACTCCTTGAAACCTTGTCACTGGAGGTGACTGAGTTATTGGAAGGAGAATGTCAAGTATGGTGGCATTTGAAGCCTGGAGTACAAACACCACTGTTAACATAGACTCCAAGATTGACGTCTTATGGAATAGGAAGGACAAGGTGGATTCAAAGTAAGAGAATGCCACTGAAGTATATAGTTTCCTTCATAGGGTAAGAGACCCTATAGTGTGGAAGGTAGAGGAAATCCTAATTGTCTTGGTATTAAGATTGAGCGTCTAGACTAAGAAAGAAGACATAGAACTTGGATGATTTCTAGAAGTTAAGTTTGAGAAACTGTCCTGTAGACAACGTTGAATTCTAGGATAATGTTGATGTTCAGTTGAATGGATGAAATTGAGATAAGGTCGCATTAGCTGGTTGTGGAACCAAGAGGTCAAGGCACTAATGCTTCCTGAGGAAAGAGTGATAAAAATGAACAAAACGTTACATGGTTGAAGTAGGAAACCAAGGGAGCAGAGAGCAAAGGTATGAACTCTCAAGTGAATGGTGCGAAGGACAGTTTGAATGATTCGACACCTAGTAGCAAGAAGCTGGTAACAGTCGAATTGAATATCCGAGGAATAATTGGATGGATTATTTCCGTCTTTAGAGATGATGATCGAACTCGTTTGAGGAGTCACGAGAAACATGAACAGCTTTCGAGAGTACCCTATGGACCCTAAGGAAACGCTCGTTGCATGCTAAATGTGAAGAGCACGAGTTGTGGACCTGATAAGGTAAGATTCCTCAGTCGTGAAATTTCTGGGAAATGAAACCCCTGTGGAGCCTTTGAGGGTTGGAATAAGTAATGGACCGACTAAGGTCGACACGAGCTATTGAAATTTGAAGTTTCTTGGAATTGATGGATTGTTATAGACGGATCGTGGGAAGATTCCCCACAAGAGCTGCTCCATTGATGAAGTGGACTAAGGACGAGATGTAACACGAATGGATAAATGAACGTGAAAAGAGTTTTCAAAGACTTAAGTCAATTTAGTAACCACGCCGAAAATGGCGTTTCCATTTAAAATGGAAAAGCTTATGAAAATTATAATGACATGAAGCAGAAAGGAAATTTGAGGCGTAGAAGGCAAACTGAAGTGGACTGTGTGAATACGCCGTGGCAATAAGACCATATGAGTTGGAACGCTTAATGTATGATTGGAGTTGGCTTGCAAATGTCCTCGAGACGAACTCTGGGAAACAATACTTGCGTGGAAGAAGTTTCAAGCCTATATATACCACAAGAGCATAAAGTAGTAGTTTTTCGAGAGGAACGGAATGAGAGGCAATGCATATGGATGAAATTATTTATGGATATGGGAGCGTTGCTTGTTTAAAGCAAGACCTCGCAATTATGTGAACTATAAGAGTTTGTGAGCATTGACTGTCTAAAGGGAATTGAAGGAAAGTCGCGTGGAACGAAGAGATTACCCAAGTGTTGTTACTGAGACACCCATATCGCTAAAGGAAGGTGGATTATTTAGCGGATGCATATAATCGAGAATTGAGCATTGTGTAATTGGTGATGGATGGACAGATCTTCCCTCGAGAAATAAGAGATTCAACTTTTAAATTAGAAGTTTGTCAATTGACTAGTTTGATGGCTACCTGAAGCATCAAGCTGAAGGTTAGAAAGGAAATTGAGATGTTACGATGAGCAGACCTTGATATCTAAGGGATAAGAAATAAATAGAGCAGGGAGAAATCCAGTCTTCCGAATGCTTGGGAAAGAAACCTAGAAGTTGGGGGTAGAAACCTTGAAGTCCCATGGACGAGAGTATGAGTCTCATATTGAAGAGGAACTTAAAGAAATGATCTCATTGGAAATTCGAAGGGAGAACTATGGTGTCCCTTGGGATGGCACAAAAGTGTGTCAAGATTTTCCTTAATACTATCGATGGAATGGATTGTGATTTGGATTAGTCTAACCTGTGACCAAGTATTAAAAATGCTAACAAGAAAATGGCATGATGTTGAAGGTCGATGGATTACTATGATCGTTGGGGATTGTCGCGACCCTCTCGAGCGCTGCCGGTGCTCTCGAGGGCTAATGGGCCGCCCGATATCGCCTGGTCGGACGCGAGCCTCTCCCAAGGTCTAGTACTCAAATTGCAACGGCTAGATATACATGGTCGACCTTCGGTGCGGTCTGGTGACATGTGATATGTGTACATGCCAAGGAGTCGCCACCAATCGTTTCATGGAGGGTACGATCGGAAACCCTATCGAATAGTTGGGAGCGATCTATTCGATTCTGCGAAAACCAGAGAAGTGGGATCGGGGACTTTGTTACGTCAACTATCAGAATTGACGCCCTTTCAGCACCTAAGTTGAATGATTTATCTAATCCTAAGATTTCATATAGATAAGTGGGGTACAGATCCTAAATCTAGGAATCCAAGCAGGTGGGAGTGACTACACTATCACTCATAATCAGTAGAAATAAATGCGCAAATCAAGGATCCAAAACATGCGGATAAATCACATGAAAGCAACATAGCATCCTTAATAAGGCCCTATCAGCCTAGAGAAGTATCAATCATGGCTTAGGAGTGATTTTGACATGATTCGCCCATGAGGGGCAAAATTGTAATTTTGAGAAATTTGGGGACAATTTGCTCCGGAAGGAAAAAATTATCATTTCAGATGAAATGTGTAGTCAAAAGGGGATAGAAATGAGATTAGCGATCAAATCATCTCATTTTCTATTTTTCGGGAATTTCCAGAATTTTTCTGGAATTTAGAAGTGATTTTACCCTTTGAGGGGTAAAATCGTCATTTTCAGGCGAAGACGAGAATTGGAAATCTCAAATATTAGGATTGGTCGACCATTTGACCCAAATCCTAATTTTAAGCGATCTTCAAGACTCGATCGGAATAGGGACGACGATTTACCCTTTGAGGGGTAAAATCGTCATTTTGAAGAAAAGACGGAACTCGAGAACCCAAGCAGAAGGATCGGTCACCTAACTGACCCTAATCCTTACCTTAGCGTCCTCGACCCATCTTGTAAACAAGGCTAAGGCAATTTACCCCTAAAGGGTAAAGTCGTCAATTCTCAGAAGAACGAATAAGAAATCTCTAAAATATAATTGACCAGTTGTCTTTGGTCAATCCTCAATTTTTGGGGATTTCTGGAGTATCTAGGAATTTTCCACAATTTTCCTATTTTTTGGGGATTTTCTAGAATTTTCTAGCTTTTTTTAGGATTTTCTAGAATTTTTTTCGATTTTTTATTTTTTAATCTTTTTCAAAATATTTTTTATTAAAATATGATTGGGACCCGGGTTGACCCGACCCACTCGGGTCGGAACCCGGACCCGCGAGCACAGATTCCCCAAAACGACGCCGTTCCGCCATTTTTTATTTTTCTATTATTCGGATTAAATCCGACGGTTCCTATTGAACCACGCGGCTATTCCACGACCTTATGATTGGTTTACCTAAATCTACGGCTTAGATTTAAGCGAAGACTCGATCAGGACCGTTCGATAGGCATACCAAAATCTACGGCCAGGATTAGAAAATTGGACCTGATCTAAACCGTCCATTCACACTATCCCTAAACGACACCGCTCGATCACTAACCTAAACGGCACCGTATCAGTCCGTTCTGATTTTCTAATTTTAAAATTATTTTTGGATATTCCTAATTATAAATCGGACGGCCATTAAAAATAAGGCACGATTTACTTAGACCGTCCGATCTAAACGGCTCAGCCTAAACAACTAACGGTCGAACTGACTCAGCATCCACGTGGACCAATCACGTGTTGCCACCTAGACCTTTGACTCGTTGACCCGCCACGTATGTATCGTCTTCAACCTCTCGACCACAACTAAACGGATGGCTGAAAGCCTCCGGCGACGATCCAACGATGAAACCTCAACAGAATTACGCAATACCGGTGCCAATCGACTCGTCTCGACGTCGCACACCACATATCATAGAATCATACAATTTCATCCACAAAATTAAGAACGATGAAGCTTACACAGTGTATAGGCATGGCATCTCAATCGAGCAGAGCAAGACATTTCAGGTTAATTCATTCACAAAGAAGCTTCGAATGAGGTTCAGAATACTCACCTTCAGGTCCGATTGACCTGGTTTAGGCTAGCTTGAGCTAGGGGAGCTTCGACAAGATCGATAATGGCGAAGGGATTTTCGAGGCTCAGACGCGAGGGTTTATGCAAAATCGACACAAAAGCATATTGCAACCGAGCTTAGAGTAGTTCAAAGAACGAAATGCCTTCAATAATCGCAAGAAACAAGGTCGGGGATGAAGTTCGCCATGGATGCACAGTATAAAGCTCGAAGAACGGAACTACCTTTTCTGGCGATGTCAGGTCAATTGAACGGGTGCGATCGACTCTCAGGGCCTTCAGCGAACTTCTTGAAGTGGAATGGTGGTTCGATTCAGCCTGAATCGTCGCCGCCAGCCACTCACAGTTCGAGCTCGAACTCTCGCGATTTCTCTATCTTTCGATTCTGTTGATCCTCCCTAACAGAATGAACCTCCCCTCCTCCTTCTAGAAAGCCTTCATGGGTTATATCCCATTTCAAGAATTTTCCTGCGAATCGAGGGACCTCCGCCCACTTGAATTCATGTGCCATCACGTGCCAAATGGTACGCTAACCGTGATGGAAATGCTGGGTATTCCGTCCAGCTCCATTTGGTTCTCCGGCGAGTTTCATTCTACGCGAATTTGGCACGAATTTAGTCTGCATTTGATAAATGTTGACTTTCACAGGTCCCGCATCTTGACCGGCCGATTACTCTCTCCTCCGGCGACGTCGAATGGTGCCGCCGGTGTCAATCGACGAAGGATGATCTAAAGAATTAAACCCCCACAATTTCCCTTCCAATTATTTGTGAATTTCCCTTCAATTTCACGACCAAAAATGGCATGGGGACTTTTCATCTGCGTGAGAGCTTGGGGAAGAAGATGACACTGTAGCGGACCGGTTCGACCGGTCCGACCGATCAGAACCGGTCCAACTCTATTTTTCTCAAAATTAACCAAAATGTGTGGGAAATTTTCACAATTAAACCACATAATCAAATTTAGGGCATCAATTTTATCTAAAAATGTGATTTTGCCCAAAAGTTCATGTCAATTTCCATAAAAACCCCAAATTTTCATTTAATTGCAATTCAGAAAATCATGAAATTGAATGCTCAAATGATCAAATTGGATAAAACCACCTATGCCAATTGATTCTAAATGATGAAAAGCATTGGGCAGTGATTCTAATTTGTAATGGTAGTCCTTGAATTGAAAGTAATTTCAATTATGCCCAAATTCAAGGACAAAAATGTAATTAAGTATGCCACTTTGCCCAATTCATGCAATTGAACAATTTGTGCAAATAATTGGGCTAAATTGAAATAAGGGACACTTAGATTGAATGTCAAGATCCTAAAAAATGCCAAAATTGCAAATTAAAAGAGTCAATTGACATTTTTTTGCCAAATTCAATCATATGCGTAACAAAGGAACACATAAAATTGAATTTGAATTTGGACTTTTTATGAGGTAAGAAAGACAAAGGATTTAAAATAAAAATATTGACTATTTTTTCATATTTTTGTGACCTCGAATGCTACTTTTCTTGAATTTTCGAGTATTTTCCCATTTTCTAAAAATACTAAAAAATGTGAAAAATATGAAAATTATTTTTTGGTCAAAAATGGTTCCTTAGGCTTGGCCAAGGCCACCAAAGTTGGTTTTGTAATTTTTTGATTTTTTATGAATTTTTTTATGAATTTTCTAAGAATAAACTAGAAAAGATTGATCCGAAATTAGATGTCAACAAGGATTTTCGAATGGAATTGAAAACAGATTACTACTGAAGTAACCATGAATTTTCTTAAGGAGTCGATAATGCTATGACTCGAGTTGGATAGTGGAGGGCAAGTTAGTAAAGTTCATGGATCCCCGATAGTACGAGAGGACGTTTGGAGGGAGTGATACGCCAAATGGATTGGACACTAAAGAGTGCATTCTGGCGAGGGTTTAGTAATAATGGTGATAGACAAAAGGAAGAGACGATGTGAATGCTTGAGGGTAAACTGCTGACAGACGTTATGAATGTCGAAAGAGAATAAAGAAAGGCAAGCACCGATTGAGGACAAAAGAGAAACGGGTTCTGAAGGATAAGAACCATTACTAACAAGAATGATATGGAAACGTCAAGTAACGAAAGGGACTACTTTGGGAAAGTGAGGTAGCGATGAGGCGCCGATACCCCAAAAAACTGGATGGTTGGAAGGTCGCAAATTTCGAGGACGAAATTTCTTTAAGGGGGGAAGAGTTGTGACATTCCAAATTTCGACCCTATTCGAGGTTAATGACATGGAATGGGGTCTCGAAATCGGATATAGGATAATGAAGAAATCCAATGTTTGATAGGAATTGGACGTCGCCTCATCGAGGGTGATTTATATTGGAAAAGTAGAATTTCAAACGGAAAGTGTAAAATGACCATTTTGCCTCTTGACCCTTGCCCTTGCCCTTGCCTTAAGGATTAATGAAGGACATTTTGGTCATTTTGGACCCCAAGGGCTCTCGAAAATTGACGAGTGCAATGGTCAAAGGAAGTCAAAGGGAAGCAAAGATATTATTTGAGCAATGACAAGTGTCACCCTTTGAATGATTATCATTAAATACCCCTCACAACTAACATTCAACTCTCATTGACCAAAGTGGGTCAAGCCTAATCCTTCTTCTTCCTCTTCTTCATTTGCACGACCACTTCTCTCTCTCTCACCATTTTTCTTCTTCTTGCTTCTTCACCGAAGCTGCTCTAGCCCGACCAGCACCGATCACCTTCATTCCTTCGGCCATAACTTCTTCGTCCTGTGTTGGATTGAGATGATTCCTTCTCTATTAGAAAGCTTATCATCTTACCATTCTAGGGACATATCATGAGCTCAATTTGGCCCATCTGTTTGTCTCGTAGATCTGTTTGAATGGGCAAAGGTCAGGATGAGGCAGAATCTGACCGGTTTGGGAGAAGGTCAGTTTTCGTGGGCTTCAAGACTTCAAATGGCTCCAAACTTTCGGTGAGGTCTTCTACACTCATAGTACTACAGTTGGCTAAGTTAGGATTACAAGTTTATTTGAGATTTGAGGAGTTTCCATGGCTAATTTGAGGTGATTTCTTGGAGGCAGAAACTGACCGCCGAAGGAAACTGAGCTGATTGAGAGACCTAGGAGGATTATTTCGCTTCGAAATCTTCGTTGAGCTTCTTAAACATGTGGAATAATGTTTTGGAAAGTTGATTTTGTGATGAATTGAAGTTTAGAGATGATATTGTGGGCTGTTATGTGTGAATCAGTGAAGACCGATTATGCCCTGTGTTATGGCTGATTGAACCGAGCACTTTGAGGCTTAGGGAAGGTATCTCCTTGCTATCGACTTGTCGTTAAGACATCATAGATTGATAATTGATGAGTAATTGAAGTATATGTGCAAGAGAATTGAGAATCGAATGAGTTTTGAAGTGGAATTGATGAAATTTCCTAGGACCGTGCGTGACCCTTGTTTGGCCGTAAGCTTGCTAAGTTAGGAGGATCGTTTGGATTGGAATTTGCTAGCTCGATCGAAGAGTAAGTATCCCTTAAACCTTGACTCGAAAGCTATGACACTACTGGATGAATTGAGTTGATGAATTACTTGATTAGTGATTTCCATGAGTTAAATGGCATAGCATGATTTTGGTTGTGATGAGGATTGCCATGGTAGTGTGACAATTGCCTTGTGATTAGCAATTGTGATTTCATTGGCCAGAGTGGCCTTTATATGAAAGTATAGCTATAGTGCCATTATACTATTGAATTGGCTATTATACCCTTATGCAAATGAAATGACTATAGTGCCCCACGTTATTGAAATGGCTATAGTGCCCTATTATGATTTGCATGGCTATTGTGCCCTTATGCAAATGAAATGGCTAGAGTGCCATTTATATGAAAGCATGGCTATAGTGCTCTTATGCTATTGAATTGACCAGAGTGCTTTTTATACGAACGCATGGCCAGAGTGCCCTTATAAGAATGAAACGGCAAGAGTGCCCTTGAGAATACATCGCGGCTAGTGTGCCCTTGGCGATGAGAGAATGTGATGTCATTGTGATGAATATGAAGCTATGAGTTTATTCTGTGCTAGTACGTGAAGCTTGGTCTCAAGGTGTATGATGTGCTTAACTACGATTATTACTCATGCCAATTACATTGCGATATTTGATATTTGAATGCCATGTGCTAATGCCTTGATGAGATTCTGCATTTTGCTTCATTGTATAGTATGGGGAGACTGGCGGTCTGGTCTAGGTTTAGGGTTCACTTGCTGAGATTTATATCTGACCCCGTTGGGGATTAACTTTTTCAGGTCCTAAGAGATGAAACACCAAGTTTGCCAAGGATTGGTATTTGAAGAAGTAAATGTAGGATTTGAATTCACATTGTGATATGAGGGATTGTATTTTTATTTTGTGGATGTAGGAATTGAATCACTAGTATGTGACCATTGAAACAATTCGAGGTGTATTTTATGGATATGAGCAGTGTACTATTTTTCCCTTCCTAAGTCATCTGGATTTTGTATATGCATGGAGATGTTTTCTCGCTTCCGTATGTTTCGTGGATCACATGAGTTATGGGCCGAGGGATCCTGTGAGACTATCGAGAATTTTCAAACGGCCTGGTGGGATGTTTGCGTGCTCGTCGAGTTCGGGGTGTGACAACAACTCTTCCATGCTGCATTAACACACACTCTAATCTCTTTAGCGAAGCATCGCTATATATCTCGTAACCTCCTGGTCCATAAGGAATCGTTAACACTGGCGCGGTCATCAAGCGGTGCTTAAGTTCTTGAAAGCTCCTTTCACATTTATCTATCCACTCAAACTTCGTATCTTTCTTAGTTAACATCGTCAATGGAGTGGCTATAGATGAAAACTTCTCCACGAAGCACCTATAATAACCTGCCAATCTTAGAAAATTCTGAACTTCAGTAACTGTCGTAGGTCTAGGCTAATTCATCACTGCTTCTATCTTTGAGGTGTCTATGGAGATTCCTTCTCAAGACACCACATGGCCAAGAAACGCCACTTTATTCAACCAGAATTCGCATTTACTAAACTTAGCGTAAAGCGAGTATTCCCTCAAAGTCTGCAAGACAATCCTCAGGTGTCTTTCAAGCTCCTTGTTACTCCTCGAGTAAATCAAAATGTCATCAATATAAACAATAGCGAATCGTTCCAGATACTCTTTGAAGACTCGATGCATTAAATCCACAAATGCAGTTGGAGTGTTAGTCAATCCAAAAGGCATAACTGTGAACTCATAATGCCCATATCTCGCTCTAAAAGCCTTCTTTGGAATATCCTCTTTCTTAATCCTCAGTTGGTGATAAATGGTCCTCAAGTCTATCTTAGAAAAAAATGAGGCTCCATGCAACTGATCGAACAGATCATCAATTCTTGGCAACGGATACTTATTCTTGATAGTTACTTGATTCAGTTGCCTATAATCAATACACAAACGTAAGGATCCATCTTTTTTCGTTACAAACAACACTGGCGCTCCCCACGGTGACGCGCTCGGTCGAATGAATCCCTTGTCTAACAACTCTTGCATTTGCACCTTTAACTCTTTTAATTCTGACAAGGACATTCTATAGGGTGCTTTCGAGATTGGCTCCGTTCCAGGAGCTAACTCAATCACGAACTCGATTTCCCTCTCTGGTGGTAATCCTGGCAATTCCTTGGGAAAGACATCAGGAAACTCACGTACCACTGCTATACTTTCCAACTTCGGTTCCTCGACCGTCGTGTCAACCACTGCAGCTAGATAAGCTTGACACCCTTCGTTTAGCAGTTTTGTCGCCTCAAGCGACGAAACTATAGGAATCGGGGTTCCTCATCGACTTCCCACAAATTCAAAACAAGGGCGACTATCAGGATAAAAATGGATTACTCTGTTACCACAATCGACTACGGCCTTTTGCTTACCCAGCCAATCCATCCCAACAATCACATCAAAATCGAACATAGGCAACACAGCCAAATCTATCCTTTCTTCACTACCACCAATAATTATCCTACAGTCCGTGCAACCTAGTGAGACTAACACATTATCCTTTAACGGAGTGGTAACATGCAACATCATACTCAGTGGTTTCAATTCCATACCAACCAAGTCAGCAAACTAAGCAGACACAAAAGAATATGAAGCTCTAGGATCAAATAAAGCATAGGCAGCTTGATCGCACAAATAGATCGTACCTGTGACCACGCCAAACGCTTCCTCCGCCTCTCTACGCGCCACAGCATAAACCCTTCCTTGGGCTGGTGATCGATTCAACTCATTCTGCGGAGCTGCTACTGGCGGTCCTTTCTACGATCGATGTCCTTGGGATATGGGTCCTAGGGCTTAGTTAGGACAATTCTTTATCTAGTGGCCCAGCTGATCACACTTAAAACACACTCATGTCCTGGTCGGACAAGGTCTGTTCCCATGCCTCCTACCACAGAGGCGACAGTTCCAATTCGACTGGTGCGGCGGCTTCCCAATGTTCTTTCTCGTTGGAGGGACAAAACGCCTATTACTTGTCAACGGCCTCTTGCCAGTCTGACGATTGTCTCGGGACAAACTAAACCACGATCCAGATGCGGTGGCTCTTTCTTTCATGTCTCTCTCAATCATCTAGCTCCGTTCATAAATCTCCTTGTAAGTTCTCAAGTTCATGGCTACCATTTGACTTCGAAGTTCTGGTCTCAATCCATCTCAAAACCTCTGCGCCTTCTCTAGCAGGTCCTCAACTGACCTTGGCGCGTGCCTCGACAATCTAGCGAATTCAGCCTCATACTGATCCGCAGTCAGATGATTCTGGCGCAACTATTTGGAATTCTACTTGCTTCCTTTCTCACGCCGTCTCCGAGAAATACTTCACTTTTCCAATTTAAATTACCCTCGATAATGCGACGTCCAATTTATTTCAATTGTTGGCATTCTTCATTGTTCATTTTCCAATTTCGAGATCTTATTTCATGGTCGATTTTCCGTCAATCGTAAATTCATTTTATCTCGAACTAACGGGCGGTTTTTGCAGACGTTACGCGTATTGACTTTGTGATTCCCATCACACTTACGACAACTCAAATTATGACGACTTTGGTTGTCATGTAATTGCGATGGCCTATTGCTAGCTCCAACGGTCTCGATCGTCATAGTTCGATTTAGGAAAAGTTTGCAAATAATGGGTTGGTTAAGCGGTATCACCCGCTCTCCAATCATATGCGCTAGCAATGGATTTCCACAATCGTTCTTAGATCGACCTTTATTGGCTCTAAACATTCTCTCGGCAATCATTATGGTCAAAGCGTCATCTCTTATTCAAGTTTTCTAGGTTCACGTACCTTGTCATGCGTTACCCTTTCCCTTTTGGTCAGTTAACTCATGATTGATCAAATCCAAGCGAAATACAACTGAAATACATCGATAGATATCCTTTCATTCAATAATCTCGAAATGACAAGAAATTCAAAATGTCACAAGAAGTGTTAAGATCACGGAAATCAATGCATACTCGCAACTTCCCATTCTTTTCTTTACTAGCACAATGTTAGAGAGCCAATCTACATACCTAGCTGTTTCAATAAATCCTACCTTTAACAAACTTTCTATTCCTCCTTGACTTTGTCAATCACGTCTATGGCAAACCTTCTTGCTGACTGTTTATATAGGAATAATCCTTTCTTAATTGACAGGCGAAGCTCAACAATATCTCTTGATAGACCTGGCATCTCATGATTATCCCAAGCGAAGCAATACCTATATTTTTAAATCAACTCAACCAGATCTTCCTTCATGCCCCCTTGCAAGAATGCACTGATATAAATGGGTCGGTGGAATCCAGATTCTCCAATGTTGACATCTGATAAAGGGTCTTCAGTCTCTATTGACTTTCTTTCCTCCTTGATTAGTGATTCCTCTCATTCTTCAATGCAATCTGATGCTTCGAGATTTCATTGAGTCGCTTCCGCCAGGTATGCGAAGTATCACTAGTTTCATATAACAAGGAATCATTTTCCATGCATATCATCTAATTCATCTAATGTCAAGCTTGACTTAGGGATCCATTCAGCCTTCCCATCCCTAAAGTGGCAAAAAGCAAAAGACCGTGGATTGGCCCTTGGTGGTTCAACAAATCGATTACCATACTGGTAATCCCGACTATCATGATGAATCTCAGTCCAACTTATTGGAACTAATCCTGAATTTGCCTCAACATATTTCACTTTTTCACCATCCCAAAATGCTAATACTTGGTAAAGGGTTGAAGGCATGCAATTGGAATGTATCCAATCCCTTCCAAGCAACAAGTTGTATGAGCCATCTGATTCTATCACAAAAAAACATGATTTTCGACGTCCTTCACCGTATGGTTAGATCAACTACAACTACTCCCTTGATTTCAGTAACTTCTCTAAGAAAGTCAGACGACTGAACATTTGATGGTATTGTTTCTCCTTCATTCTTGCCCAACTTCTTAAAGTACTTATATGACATGAGGTTCAGAGTTGCCCCAACATCCACAAAAATCTTACCGACAGGTCGATCATTGACCCTGCTTGATATAACCAAGGATTTTAAATGCTTAGCTTTGTTTAATGGTACTTTCTCAAACTCTATTACCTCACTATCAGAGAATTGAAACTCTGCCATAGTTGTCTGCTTCTTCGACACATGTTCAGGGTCTTCCTCTACGCCTGAACATACCTCATACTCAGGTAGGTTGCATGAACCATATTGATTATCGTTGAAGAACTATATTCCTTCGGCATCTTGGATTTCCCTGCTCGGCAATTCTTGTTGCTCTCTTGTTGAAGTACTTTGGTATTACTCTGTTCAAACTCACTTCTATGCTTCGAGGTAAGTGCTACAGTAAACTGGCCAAAGTTTATTATTTGCGGGACATCCCGAAACATCTTCCCTTTTACTAATTCGGTATGAGAATAACTTCCTTGGCAATCTGTAACGACAGCTTTCTCTGCCTTGGCACCTTTGCCTCAAAAAGGTTATGCCTCCAAACCCAATTTCCAGTCTTCCTATAAGGCACTGACGCCGAGGCTTGTGATGTCATCCTTTCTCTTCGAACAATCTCAAGATTTCTCTGCCTACTCCTCGTCCTTTGAAATCGCTTTTTGACAGTTCAATAAGATGTTTGACCAGGTAGTTTGGCTACCGACCATTTCTCCTCAGGAAGATCATGTAAAACCTTGACTATCTTTTTTTCTGTATTTCCCACAAAACTAGATTTGGTGGTGGATCATCAAACTCATCTCCCTAGCCAGTTGGTTCGATTGGCAATGATGGAGATAGATAGTCCGATGAGTCTCCATAATATACCACGTAGTCAAACTTACTACTAAGTTCCCCAATCAGACCCACTCTAGGATCTCCTTCCATGTATCGTTGCATTATACTTTTTTTCCTCAGGCTTTCGTGGGGTTTCATCATCTCTGCGAACTTGACTATTAGCTTCATGAACTACTGGCACTTGTATTGGTTGCCTATGTTGTACCTCCTCCCTTGGTTACAGAGAAGAGTGTCTTGATGATAAAATTTCAGACCTTAATTGAGGAATGCCTTCCCTTCGGACAAACAAGCCTGATCGGTACCTTCCTCTAGTTCCTCTCATGAACTGATACCTTGAAATATTTCGATTTTGGTTACTCAACTCTTGGCGACAACTAGTATAAAGCCTGCTATCGTCATACCTTGATGGATAATGGACATTAACCATACTAGTCATCTTCGGTGATGGGATAAATCGACTGTGGGGCTCTCAACAAGCACTCTCAAAGGAACTTTGTTCACACAAGGAAGAGGAGACGGAAGGTGGCTTTTCAATAGACTGTATTCACAATCGATTCACCCATACTGAAATGGTTACAAGACTCACCTATTTATAGGCTTAAAACATGACTCTTGAGTCTCTCTAGGAAGGTGAAGAGACTAAAACAACAATTACATCGGAATACTAAAAGATGATAGACTCAACTAATTATGTCTACTAAAACAATAATTACATCGGAATACTAATTATGCCATGGGAGTCATAATTACATCGGAATACTAATTATGCCATGGGAGTCGAACGGTCACTGATAACACTTAATGAATTTGACTTAATTCCCAACAAAACTCCCCCTTAAGCCAAATTCTCTTCCGTCGATCATTCCAAGTAAACTTCTGAATTTCCGAAACACTTCGATCTTGAGAGGTTTCGTAAAAATATCTGCGACTTGATCACCGGTCTTCACGTGCACAACTTCAATTTGTTTGTCGCTGACTTGTTCTCGAATAAAATGATATCGAACATCGATATGCTTGCTCCTCTCATGAAAAACTGGATTCTTTGCCAAAGCAATGGCAGAAACATTATCAACAAAAATCTCCGTTGCATCCTTTTGCTCCATATGGATTTCTTTGAGCAACTTTCTCAACCATATCGCATGACAAACACACGATGATGCAGCAACATACTCTGCTTCACATGTCGACAGAGTAACACTGGATTGCTTCTTTGATGACCATGTAAAAGCAGTTTCACCCAAATAAAATACAAAGCCCGTAGTGCTTTTTCGATCATCGACATCTCCCCCATAATCACTATCTGAATAACCTCTGAGTTGAAATAGTTCAGATTGATAATAATACAAGCCAAGAGAGATAGTACCTTTGATGTACCGAAGTATCCTCTTTGCTGCCTTAAGATGAGATGTCTTCGGATTCTCCATATATCGACTCACAATTCCGACACTGTTCATGATATCTGGTCTGGTACAGGTCAAATACCTTAAGCTTCCAATCAAGCTTCTAAAATATGTTGAATCAACATCGACACCTTCATCGAACTTCGACAGTTTTGCACCACAATCCATCGGAGTATTAACCGAAGTGCAATTCTTCATGTTGAATTTCTCAAGGATATTTTCAGCATATATTTTTTGGGAAATAAAAATCTCATCTTCATTTTGCTTCACTTCGATACCCAGAAAATAACTCATCAAACCATTATCTGTCATTTCAAATTCTTTCACCATCGATGCTTTAAAAGTGTCAATCAATCCAGAATTATTTCCTGTGAAGACAAGATCATCAACGTATAAACATGCCAATAAAACATCACATTTCTCATGCTTCAAGCAGAGAGCATGTTCGTACGGACATTGTACGAAGCCATTTGCCTTGAAATAAGCATCGATTCTGGAGTTCCAAGCTCTCGGAGCTTGCTTAAGCCCATACAAAGCTTTCTTCAATCTCAGCACTTTGTCTTCATGACCTTTCACAACAAACCCGAGGGGTTGTTCGACATAAATTTCTTCTTCAAGAACGCCATTCAGGAATGCCGATTTGACATCCATTTGATAGATTGGCCACCGATTTTGAGCTGCAATGGAAATCATTAGTCTGATGGTTTCCATTCGGATGACAAGTGCAAATACCTCGTCATAGTCGATCCCAGCTTTCTGTTTGTAGCCCTTTGCGACAAGTCTGGACTTATAACGAGTGATTTCTCCTTTCTCGTTCTTCTTGGCCTTGTATACCCATTTGACACCGATTGCCTTTTTGTCCTTCGGAAGATCAGCGAGTTGCCACGTTTTATTCTTTTCGATGGCTTCTATCTCTTCATTCATGGCTTTTCTCCATTTTTCTTCTTTAGCAGCTTCATCGAAAATAAGTGGTTCACAATCTGCAAGAAGACATATAAGGTGAAGCTCATCGGTAGCTTCATAAATTTCAGAAAGTCTTCTTGATCTCGGTGCTAGCGGTTCTTCGACAGTAGTTGAAGTTGAAGCTGACGATGATGGAGAGAACATCGGAGAAGGTGGATGAGCTTCAATCTCCATTTCGATAGAATCATCACGAACGGTTTCGACAAATTTATCATGACTGGTTTTGACAAGTTGTCGATTTTCCTCCCACAAACTTTCTTCATCAAATTTCACATCTCTGCTTACATATACTTTCAAAGTGTCAGGATCAAACAATTTGTAAGCTTTTGATGAGGAATCATACCCGATGAAAATGAGCTTTTTACTCTTGTCTTCCAACTTCGATCTTTTCTGGTCGGGAACGTGAGCATACGCAACACTCCCAAAAATTCTTAAATGAGAAACCGTAGGTTTTCTCCCGCTCCATGCTTCTTCTGGGGTAACACCATCGAGTCCTTGCGTGGGACATCGATTCTGCAGATAAACTGCACATCTGACAGCTTCACCCCAAAGCTCCTTTGACAAATTTTTGCTTTTCAACATACTGCGAACCATGTCGAGAATGGTTCTATTCCTTCGCTCAGCCACACCATTTTGTTGTGGGGAATACGGCGCCGTTAAGAAACGTCGAATGCCATGGTAATCACAGAATTGATTAAATTCTCCAGAAGTAAATTCTCCTCCACGATCAGTTCTTAAAGACTTGATAAAATAACCACTCTCATTTTCAACCATTTTCTTGAAGTGCTTAAACGTATCAAACACTTCTGATTTTTCTTTCAAGAAAAACACCCAAGTCTTTCGAGTAAAATCATCAATAAACGTAACAAAGTAGCGATGATTACCGTACGACTGAGGAGTGATCGGACCACATACATCAGAATGAATCAACTCCAGTGGCTTCTTCGCTCGATAAGTCGACTCCTTCGGAAAACTTGCTCGAGAATGCTTGCCAATTACACATCCTTCACATAATTGATCGGGGTGATCAATATGCGGTAAGCCATACACCATCTTCTTGCGAGAAAGCGTATTGAGTCCGCCAAAATTGAGATGACCGAACCTCAAATGCCATAGCCACGAAGGATTGTCTACACATGCTTGAAGGCATGTAGACATATCATCTTTGATGTTCAGAGTGAACATCATATTCTTCTTTACTTTCTCAACACCTTGGTGCGTGGTTTGAAGAATCTCCCATGCGTCCTTGGATGTAGTAGCATTCGAGACTTTCTCGAACATAGAATCATCTAAGGCTTGAAATATGATTGACAACCCGAGTTGATCTTTCGAACGAGTCTTCTCCAACGCATTCCTCTGAGCCTGAGTCAACGCGACATCTTCATTTGGCTCATCATAGCCATTGTTGACAAGATCCCACACACTATGGGCGCCGAGTATGGCTTTCATTCTGGAAGCCCACTTGCCATAGTTTTCTTTGGTGAGGACTGGATACTGAAAAGGAAGGTTGCTTGTTGACGCCATAATCACGAAACCGTGAAGCTCTGATACCAATTTGATGGGATAAATCGACTGTGGGGCTCTCAACAAGCACTCTCAAAGGAACTTTGTTCACACAAGGAAGAGGAGACGGAAGGTGGCTTTTCAATAGACTGTATTCACAATCGATTCACCCATACTGAAATGGTTACAAGACTCACCTATTTATAGGCTTAAAACATGACTCTTGAGTCTCTCTAGGAAGGTGAAGAGACTAAAACAACAATTACATTGGAATACTAAAAGATGATAGACTCAACTAATTATGTCTACTAAAACAATAATTACATCGGAATACTAATTATGCCATGGGAGTCATAATTACATCGGAATACTAATTATGTCATGGGAGTCGAACGGTCACTGATAACACTTAATGAATTTGACTTAATTCCCAACATTCGGAAAAGGATCAGTATCCACCTCCATAGGAGCCTCACCTTTGTCCTCAAAAAATTTAATTTTGCCTTGCCGAATTGCCTCTTGAATTGTCTTTCGGAAGACAATATAATTCATTTTGTTATGGCTTGTAGAATGATGCCATTTGCAATACCTTTTATTTGTCAACTTTTCCTTAAATGGAATCTTCTATCCCTCGGCCAACTTGATCAACCCATCTTTCAACAAGAAGTCAAATATTTCATCTAACTTGTATATATCAAAAGAATAATTATTCTTTTCCTTGGCCTTGACCTTTGTGACATCTCTCACTTTTGCTAGTTTGAGTGCTGGACAGACGTAAGGCTTCTCCAGAATCATAGTCGTAACCGTTATTTCATTTTCTTCCTCTCCTTCGTCGAACTACTAAATTCGGCACTTTCTGCAAGAGCTACTGTATGACAATTATCCTTTACTAATTTCTTGTCTCTTTCCTTCAACAGATGCTCGTACTTGGAAAGCCGTGTAGTTAACTGTAAGAGATCATTAAACGTTTGTCCTTTAAATCTTTCTCGCAAATTGAACTTTAGGCCGTTAAAGGCTAAGTCCGTAAACTCTCTTTCGGTGAGAGAGGTCAAACACTTATTTCTAGACTTCTTAAAACGAGCAATAAACTGATCAGCTGTCTCATTATTATACTGGTACATCCGTGCCAAGACAGCCACTGTTACTTCTGGCACCGACTAGTAAAATTGAGAATGAAACTGTCTCTCTATCTCACCCCACGTCTGAATAGAATTTGCAGGCAGATTCGTATACCACGTGAATGCTGTTGTTGACAAGGACAACGGGAACAAACTTAGCCTCAAATATTCATTAGTCTCGGCCTCTCCACATTGCGCCATAAGATGGCCTATATGTTCCATTGTTGACTGGTCTTCTTTTCCCATGAACACTGTGAAGTTTGGCATCTTGAATCCCCTTGGATAAGGGATATTGTCAATCCACTTTTGATGAAGCTTCCTATAAACAGGTCTCGAGGTGCCTCTGTCTACTCCCAACTGTTGGATCACTAACTCTGCTACTTGATCTGGGTTTTATGGTCTCATATTCTGTTGGCCAATCCAAGGGTCCTGCCCCCTAGGGTCGACTTGTGGGATCTATCCATCCCTTAGTTTTTCAGATTAAAGTTGACCGGCGGCACTGGCCTATACTGTGGGTCACCCATGATCAGTGGATATGGTTGAACTCCATGAGGCCTTATGAGATCCATGTTGGGCACATTTAGTGGCGGTGGTGGTGGTGGTGGTGATGGTGGTGGTGGATTTTGAGCAGTTAGGTTAACTGCATTAACTTCAAAAGGGCCAATTTGAGAGAAGTTAAAACCACTCACTCCATTTAGTAAGTTCATTGGAGTTGGATTCTCTAGCCTTAGTATAATTCTCACGGCCAAGAGTGGAAAGGTCAGTCATCCATTACCATTATATCCAGCATGAGGTGGTCCCGACATTGAAGGGAATGGCATGGTACCGAGAGAATTTACATGGAAAGGTAGAACTCAAGAAGATAAACTAAGACGCGATATTACCTCTTTTATAGTGTTAACTACCATAGGCTTTATCATGTCAATCACATGTCTCACCTGTGGTTGGTAAGCTCACTTTGTTGTTCTTCAAACATCCTTTTCATCGTGGCTACCAACGTTGCATCGAGTGTCAAAATGCAAGTCTGTTCCTCAATTAACTGTCGTTGGATGTCAGAATTTTGAAGGGGTATTTCTTCAACCAGGTTGGCAGCAAAATGCTCTGACCATGCACCATCATCTGGGTTATTGACATTATCAACTTGTACTCCCTCGGATTGATTTCTGGTTCTCACCATTTTCTCTAAATCTCATCGCGAAGTGTCCCACCGGGCGTGCAAAAAAGATGTTTGCTTGTTTTATGAAAAGGAAAATCTTTCACCAAAATTCATTCTTTGATTTTTATTAAAGGGGTTCTGTGGCTCAGTTATCAAGGAGTGTTCTAGTGAAAAGTGTTTAGCAAGAGTTGGATTGAATGTAAATGGATCAAATATGGATTGTGAGATCAACAAAGGGTCAAACTTCTACAGTTTACTATACTCCTAAGAAAACAATAGATGAAAGGGAAACAAACTCGACTACTAGGAATGAAAAAATGCAGGAAATGTAGAGCACAATGAAAGTTAAATTGTGAAGAAGATAAGTGTTCTTTGTTGGTGTTATGTTGATCTCTCTTACTTCCTCCTCTTCACCGCATATTTATGTTCTCTTGCATCTTGTAACCACTCAGTCAATTATTCTCATGTTCTCAAATCTTGAATTTTGGCGCTTTCAGTAACTTCTTTTTCACCCATGATCTTCATTGCTTGTCTGCCAAAATTCAAATGATTCTTCTTGATCTATAATTTTCAAATTTTAATCAAAATTGAATCTTTTCAAATAACTTCACATGATCTGCTCGTGCCCATCATTTTCACTTTTAGCTCGCAACTCCTATGCTTCATGGCTAACTTGGCAAATCCATGCTAAGTTATTTTGTTGCATCTCTCTATTACTGACCTCTTATGACTCTTTCGGTAAGTTTCTATGTTACTTTTAATCTGCCGAGCCTCGGGGTTCAATTACTTCACCCTCCACTTACCGAATCTCAGGGTTCTGCGGCTCTGCAATCCCTTCGGTATATCACTTCCAACTTATTGAACTTCGGGACGCGGTGATGCTACTGCATGTTCAGTATATTGCTTTTAACTTAGCGAACTTCGGAACGTAGTAACACTGATGTCGTTCGGTATTTGTACTTGTTATTATTATTATTATTATTATTTGTCAACAACACTCATTATCGAACGCCATGGAATACTGTAGGATCTGGCGAAGAGATATACCAAGAAAAAAAAATAGAACTTGTTAGAGGTTACATTAAGATTCCACCTGCCTAGAACATGGAACCTACTCAGCGAAATAGGTTTCCTAATTTTGAAAACCTGAAATTTACCCTACATACCTTGGGACCTGAAATCAGACAGTTTCCCCACCGATTCGGTACTAGGTTCCAGGGTTCTACCTTAGAACATGCTCACCCCTAGTTGATAAACAAATCTGGAAAAGAAGTGAGTTGACAAAATGCAATTTTCTCCTTCACTTGTATATAATTGATTTATTTGAGGAGTGGGCATGGTTCCAAAGTAGAACCGAAAATTGGATAATAGAATCGATGAGTTCCACGGTATTTAGGTTTCAAAAATTGAGAAATCGATTCTGATACATAAATTCTAGGTGGAACTTGGAACGGCTCTAAAACTGCTCACTACTAATCTCCATGTAGTTTCTCGTAGAACAAAAAATCCATTGATGGAGAGGTCAAAGTAGGGATGATAAGGGTCGGGTCAAGTCAGGTATCAAGATACCCAGCCCGACCGGATCTAAATAAAACCGCGCTTGACCTGACCTGATATCGGAATTGCATGTCTCAAATCTTTGAGTCGGACAGATTCGGTTTTTTTTCTTTTCTTTTGCCTTTGCGTCCTTTGTCCCAGCAATCTTCGAAGACAGAGCGCATCTCTGTCGTAAATCATTATTTGTTGAAAACGTCAAACAAGAGAGCTTGAGGCGTTGACCGCAGAGGTTAGGGTTAGAGCTCGTACTTTACAAATTGAAGAGAGAGAGACAGAGTTGCAATCGGTGGATGTTAGGTCTAGGGCTCGTAGTTTTCAATTTGAGAGATTTTTTAAAAACAAAAACAAAACAAAACAAAAACAAAAAAAAAAACAAAAACAAAAACAAAGGCCAAACAAATTCGAAACCCACCCGGCCCGACTAGAATTGTCAGAATACCCTATACTTGATCCTTACCCGAAGAAGACCAAAGCCCGACCCTAAAATACCCTAAATTTTCAGGTCGGGTCAGGCTTTTTTTGACAGCCCTAGGTCAAAGATCCTAACCTCAGATATTTTTCAATCGAAAGTTTAGAAAAATTTGCCCATCAACAGAGGATTCACCTAAGACAATGCATAAAGCTATGGAAGATTCAGAATAAATAGTAATTAAAGTACAATCACATTCATATTATTCAGAGATTACAAATTACAATCCATGTCTTTTATGACATTAACTAGGTTAACAACGAAGCACTAACCACAACAATACCAAACCCCACATAAATTAATCCCCTCCTCTCATTGGACCAATGCTCAATCACTCCAAGAAGAGGGGTTGAAGCATACACGAACCTCATGCTCTTCAGGTCCTGCATGATGCTTGGGCACAATAATCTCAAGCACCGTTCCCGTCTCGTCACAATATGCTTCCAACTTAGCATCTTCTGGAATGAGGGCCGGTAGGGAAATCTCTCTAATGAAATCTCCTGGAGGGCAGTGCTCTGGCGTTGGATCTGTTAGCCTAAAGGTCCTGTTTTGTCTTGAAATAAATGGTATGCAAGCTGTACTAACACAGGATATCTTCACTATCCCATGGGAATTAGTGTTCTTCCATGTAACTTTTACCCTCTGAAGATCTACAAAAGGCAAGCTGACAATGATCAGAAACCCCTCGTCGTCTTCGTATATCGTTTTTGCTGCTGTAGCAGGGCCACAAACATTCTTCATGACCCCAGTAAACTCATTAAACCATGATGGCTCTACTGAGGGAATTTTCAGATCCAAACCTCTGTCAGAGTGAGAACCATTTGACAAATTTAACTCCTCGCTATTTCCATTTTGAAAAAAGTCTTTCTTCCTTTTGTTCCGAACGGGTGACATATCCACTACGTCACCAATGCTATGGTCTGATGGAGGGGTAGATAGATTTAAACCGCAGCCATTGAGCAACTTCCTAGGTTGGTGATTTGTGTTGCTCTTTGATTGAGGGAGCGGCCGCTCAAGCTCAGACTCAGTGGTTGAAACATTTCTCCAGGAACTGAAGTCACTGGCTTCCATAGGGATGGAAAAGTTTACATCTCGGCCAGTCAATTCCATCCACCTCTTCCGCTCTTGCTCGTCAAGACCCGCAAGATTGGGAGTCCGTACAATTTCAATCCCATGAACACACTGGGGATTGGAGAGGCCACGGTAGTGCTTCCTCTGCATCCTGTGAGAACGTACGAAACCCCTATCCACACTAAAGGGAAATGGGCGCTCCCCTTGCCGACTATGCCCATTCATGTAACTTCTCAACTGCATCTTCCCAAGAGCATTTTCAGGCCTTTCCTTGAAAACCCACATGTAGATGTTTTCCATGTCGTGCTGAACCAAGAAAGCATCGAGCTGCAAGTCCGATTTCTCGAATCCAGATACACCATTACGGTCCTGAACTATTTTGGATTTTGATTTTTCATTCAAAACAGGCCTGAAGTAGAAACTAAAGAAAAACCAGGCTCCCCACACACTATCAAGGCGCTTGTTGCTCTTACGCCCCACCTTAGGGATATTAACAGTCATCTCTGTTTCGTATATTTGGGATCCCAAACCAACATCTAAAATATCACAGGGGTCGCTCCAAGCCAAAGGACGTGGACTAAGCCTTGTTGACAAAGGGAGATTGATATCAGGTGGTCCTCCATGGATGATCGATCCATCTATCTCTCTTTCCAATTCATCGTGCGACAAAAAGCCAGAGTCCATGGACAACAATGTCGATGGATGGTGACTCTCCATTGACAGTACCGTTAAAAGAGCAGCTCCAACAATTTTCGCTTTCTGTTTTCCTTCCAGCTTGTGCTTCTAGATCGACTTTTAGAGCAAAGATCTCCCTAACATGCTCACGAAACAAGTCAAAGCAAATACGCAATTATCCAAGCAGCGATCCGTCAGTCCACAAAACCACAGAGACCCCTCACAAGTACTGTCGTGAATGGAACCCACAAGAATCCGACCACAAGATATCGAAACAGGTTATCCATCAGATTCAGTGAATATCCAGCAGCACACATCATCCTGAGATCACCACAGCCCTGGAAACAGAAATCAAGTCTTACAGATACATCGCAACTTCATTTCTCACGACGACTAACAAACAAAAAGTTTCATTTGCATGACCTTCAGTTTGACTCAGGACAAAACGGAAGTTCAAGAGAGAGAATTTCATCCTGCATCTGACTCTCGATCCCATAATAGGTAAACTAAACACGATTCGCTCAAGGGATACTCTACACTATCCAAGAAACTTCTTCATACTGTATTATTGAGTTTGAAATTGCAACAGAAAAACTTCTAATCTCACATGCACATAGAAAAACCAGATACCTAGAAAGAAAATCAATATCCAAGGTAAGATTTCTGCGCTAATCTCGCTAAGATCTATTTATCTCAGATACTCAAAACTAACAATAGCATCAATACTTGTATCGAAATCATCGTTTATGTACTTCCTTCTTTCCGGTTACTTCCATTTTCTCCGCAGCCAAACCAGAAAGACCCTATCCCGCAAACCCTGGAATGCTCCCATCTCCTCCATAAGCACATATTCGCGGAACCAAACAGATACCCCACAAACCCATAACCCGAAACGAATTGCACGACATAAAAGCAAAGCGAAACCAACGAATCGAAAGCAGGTAATTCGAAGTATACCCGGAAAGAGAAGCCGAGAATCCACATCAAAAGTCGGTCCGCATTTCCAATCGCAGTCAATCAGAGGGAGGACGCCGCGCGCTGAGGGCGAGAGCTAAGGGCAAGGGGAAAAGAGATGTGGAGAACAGAGAGAAGGGGGCGTCTTGATTTGGGGATAAAAACTCGGGAAGAAATTGGAGCGCTGTGAGGGTCCAAAGATCGAATTTTTATGCCCTAGAATTGGTAGAATCTGAGGGGGACCGACCAATCATCTCTCTCGCGAGACCCCACATCGAAGATTCAGAAAAGGAATTTCAATTCAACTCTCCAGGACGAGCGGTGAAAAGCGCATTTGCCTCTGCTTTTTTGGGGGAGTGAGGCGTGATGCACAAAGGGACATCCAACTAGACAACCCAACCATTTCTTAATTTCTCAAAACTGGGAACCAGATGAATCATATGGTATGAGGACGGGGGGAAATTTTGAAACATATCATCCAGTAGGCATTTCTCAAGGGATTGTGTTTATCTTGTCTCGAATTGGATTTATAAAATGCAGAATACTTGTAGTTTCCTAGTTTGATTATGAGAGGGAACAGCTAATATTTCATAACTCTTTGATTAAGCCATGATTTGTATTTATCGTGCTATTTACCTTTTGAAAATAGAATTTTTGGGCCGATATGTAATGGAAAGAAGAAGAAGAAAAAGATCACATCGTCTTGTATAACGGGCAACTCCATTGTGTGTCCGTATATTTTTGAAATATGTGATGCATGATGCACGACGACACCATAGGAGATATCGAGTATGACATGGGAGGAATTGAAATCAAATATGGAGTAATCGGATACAACTTAGAAGCTGGGTGAATGTGACGAGGGATCAAATATGCAATGGTTGAGCTTGACATTTCAATGTGATGTGAATTTATAATGGAATATGCATGCACATATGATGTAGTAATCAAATATGACATGCAAGACGACCGAACTCAACATGTTTGAATGACATTCAGAATGATGCAAGAAGCTGACATGGGTAATAACATGAAAATCAACTATGGCATGAGCGAATAACAAGAAAATTGCCGCGGCATTTCAAATAAGACACGTGTGAAAGGAATGCGGTATGACGTAGAAATCGAACATGGCATGAGCGAAGGACATGCAAAATGATATAAGTTTGAAAGAAATCATAACGTATACATGATCATCTTACAAGTGACACCAAGTGACATGACAAGTTAGACGTGTGTTGCACAACTAATCGACACAAGACTCTCATTAATCACTAACTCAACTTCATAATTTTAGAGGAAGTGATCAAGAAAACATTAAAATCACACAAGTGTACTTTAATGAATTCGACATAATTTATGCTAGTTCCGGAGTAGTATTCCAATATTTGAGGGGTCTTCTTGGAACTTTGTCTGTATATTTATAAGAGAGAATGACATAAATAGCCTCTAAATTTTGGCCAAATGTGCAATGTCATCATTAAATTATTAATTCGTCCAATGTAATCAAATTATTCCTAAATATTCAATCTAGTCTCTAAACTTTCAATTTGTTTAATTTAGTTCATTTCCTATATTAACAAAAAGAATGTGACCATCTTTTTATTATTATTATTTGTACCTTTTTTGTGTTTATAAGTATTGTGAGTGTTCTATTTTAAGTTTATTTTAGCTTATGATCTCTATAATAGTGAAAGTAGAATATCATTTAGAGTGGTAATGATATTCTCGCTATTTAAATTTCCTAACTTACATAAATAATTAAATTAAATTAAGAGAACGCCAAACAAAAAACTTGAAGATTATATCTCTAAAAAGTTAGAACATGATTTAGGTCAATATAATTAGGGGGAATCCATAGATAATTAATATAGTTATCAGTACACTTATGAAAACACTTAATTCTATGAAAAGAATCCCATATAACTTTAAATGAAGTTATGCTTTTTAGAATGACAGAGATCATAAATTGAAATAAACTTAAATGGAATTAGAGTATTATTTATAAAGACCAAAATGGTAATTAGTATTAAAAAGATGGTATATTTTTTCTTTGATTTAGACAGTTGTGTAATTATTGAAAAATGTCAATAGTACCGAATGAATGATATGAATTTTTTATTGACAGTTGAGATATTAGATTAAACAAATAAAGTTTTAAGGACTAGACTGAATATTTAGAATTAATTCAAAGACCACATTGAACAAATTAAAATTTAAAAGTGACGTTGCAAATTGAGCCAACATTTAGGAACTATCTGTAACATTTTCCTTATATATCACCATTGAGACCTTAAAGGTTAGGGGTGAGCATGGTTCCAGGGTAGAACCTAGAACCTGTAGAATCGGACCGGTAGGAACCGATTGGTTCCAGGTTCCAAGGTAAGAGGGTAGGTTCCAGGTTCCAAAAATTTGGGAACCTGCTTTGACGGGTAGGTTCCAGGTTCCAAGTAGGTGGAACTTGGAACCGGAACCTAGAACCTGAAGCAATCTTTTATATTATTTTTTAGTATATGTCATCACGTCATTATGAGGGATTTCATAAGGACGATAATGAGTATGTAATTTGAAACTAGTTTATCATCGAGTTTTTTACTCTATTATTGTTTTATACTTTTCGTGTATATATGTATGAGTTATAGTTAATAGATTTTAGTAGCAGATGGTGGTTATTAGAGGTAATTATTCGCATTGATCGTTCAATCAATAATATATGTGGAACCTGGATAGAACCTGAAACCGCTCACCCCTACTTTTTTCTATTTTGGTGCAAATGGAGTTTTATTGATAGGTTTTAGGGTATCCTGGAACCGGATCCAGAACCTGTGACAGGGTAGGTTCCAGGTTCCAGGTTCCAGAGTATAGAGGATAGGTTCTAGGTTCCAGAAATTGAGGAACCTGTAGTAGCGGGTAGGTTCCAGGTTCTAGGTGGAACCTACCCAGAACCTGGAACCGCTCACCCCTATTAAAGGTCACAACTCGGGAAAATGTCAAAAAAGTTCTAAACCTATTGCATTTGTGACAATTCAATTCTAAACATTTTATTGTTGCCAATTTAGTACTCAATCTTTCGCATTTGTGCCAATTGAGTCTATTATGTCAATTTCAGCCGAACAATTGCTGACTTGGATGCCGATCGTCACATGTGGCACGATCGACACTAACATGAGCATTTTTTAATATTTTTATAATGTTTTGACATTTTTAATAATTTTTATAATATTTTGACATTTCTAACAATTTTTATAATTTATCTTTTTTTCTTTTTTGCCCTTTCTTCTTCTTTCTTGTCTACTTTCCTCTTATTAAAAAAAAGTTTGAGGTAACTAGCCACCGGCCGACCGCAGGCCGAGATTGATGGCCTTGTCGGGCCTCACCAGCCCGAGGCCTAGCCTCGTGGGGTTGATGGCGAGCATTTATGAGGAAGAGCCTCGCCACGATCGGCGTAGCCCAGGCGAAGGCGACGTTCAGCAAGGCTTCCTTGGCCTAGACTAGGGTCAGCGTCGCCAGATCTAGCCTGGGCGAGCTTCGCCAAAATGAAACTATATTCTATCAAATGATGCCAAAATCAAAAGGGGGGCGTTTCACAGATCTCTTCAAGCAAAAGATCTTCTTCGCAACCTCTTCGATGCTCGCCCTCTGCCGGCGAGACCAACCGTCGAGGCATGCAGCCTATGATTAGGTAGTGGCCAATCACCTACAACACAAAAGAAGGAAGCAAAAAATAAAGAAGAAAAAAAAAGGAAAAAAAAAGATACAAATTATTGAAGAATTTTTTTTAAAAAATTCACATAAGTGCCAACCATGCCATATGGGATGGCTAGCTTCCAGGCCGGCAAGTACTTGCTAAATCAATTGCATGGACTCAATTGGCATAAATGTAAAACATTTAAGACTAAATTGGCATCAATAAATATTTAGGATTGAATTGACACAAATACTATAGATTTAGGATTTTTTTGACATTTTTCCCGTTCACAACTCACAACATGCCAAATGCAAGCCCAGTTGGAGATAGTACTCGTTGAATTACGTATCAGCTCCTTATTGCACACGGCCTTCCCTCGATTGGTGTTCGGCGACATATATGTGGGTGCTTCTGTTAACCTGTCATTAAGAAAATATTATTAAAAAGTCAGCAATTAATGCAGTCTTATAAGGATAATCACACACTAATTTGGGGAAACGACATTTTCTTTATAATAATCAGGGAGAAGCAGAAGTGGATTGATGGGTCACAGACACCATATTAAAATGGGCTCTAGTATAAAGACTTTTTAGTGTCACCACTAGGGTTATTATTGCCATACATAATGTGCTTTGAGTTTAAAAATTAGCAATCATTGTGGATTTATGTGTGCCTTATGAATAACCTGCTCCTGTTGGTTTAGCAATGTGCTGATCTGATGGAGGTTGTATCTGCACTTCTCTCTGGTTTCCCTGGATCACTATAGTGGGAATCACAGATCAGGATTGATATCTGATCAGATAACCATGTCAAGAAAATGTATATTATTTGGAAGAAGTGAGGGAGCACATTCCAAGGGTACATCATAGTGAGTGAAGAATTTTAGGAGCTTTCTGTGCACGATCCTATCGACACTAATACATGCGATCTTCTCACAGAAATTACAAAATTAAGGCGTTAATAATGTAATAAGAAACCCCAAACTGGTATACATGTGATAAATTTACTCAAATTAATTTTTTGACCACCAAAAATTCAAAACTGGTACACATGTGATAGATTTTCCTCCACTTATTTCCGTTAGATTTTACTATCAAATTACCGAGGTTGATGACACATGGCGGTTGACAAGTATACCACTTTGGGGTTTTTACTTCCCGTTTGCCACATGTGTACAAGTTTTGTGATATTAACCCCAAATGAAAACTAACGGAAGGTAAATTTGTCACGGATCTATCAATTTGAAAATTTTTGTGGTTAAAAATTAGTTTGGGGTATATTTATCATAGGTACACACACCAGCTTGAAATTTTTTATGGTTAAAAAATTAATTGGGGTTAAATTTTTAATTAGGGTACCGGTTTGAAGTTTTTTTTTGTAGAGATTAATCCTAAAATTAAGTATGAACGGACGTGATTAATATTAGGGAAAATACCAAAGAAGGGCCTGAACATCTTTGATTTTCTCAAAGAAGGGCCTGAACTAAACTTTGTCTCAAAGAAGGGCCCCAGGTGCGTTTTTTGTTTCAAAGAAGGGCCTGATGAAAGGGCATTTTTGTCTTTTAATGTTTTAATCTCATTTTCATTTTTTTTTTGTTTCTGTTTGCATTTTCGTTTCATCTTCTTCTCTCCTCTTTTCTTTCCCTCCTCCGCCTCCTGGTCCTCCTCCTCCCCCAACGAAAGCATACGACACCATTTCTTTCCGGTTCTTTCTTCTTCATCTTCACCACCATTGTCGTCCTCCTCCGAAGCGGAAGCAAGTTCCTCTTTTAAGGCAAACACACACTCTCTCTCTCTAAAAGCTTATCCTCCTTCTGGGTCGAAAAACCTCTGCGAGAAAAGCTTGCAAGAGAGGGAGAAAAAGATGATGCACATGACGTTTTACTGGAGCAAGGAGGAGGTGACCCTCCTGGTGGAGCCGTGGCAGACCACCACGTGGATCGGCTACGCCTTCACCCTCGTCGCCTGCTTCCTCGCCTCCGCCTTCTACCAGTTCATGGAGGACCGCCGCGTCCGCCTCAAGCTCGCCCCGAGGAGACCCCGCTCGAGACACCGTTCCTCCGCTCGAAGGTGTCGGCGTCGGGCGGCGGGAAGAGGTGGACGGCGGCCCTGGTGGAAGGGGACGCGGCGATCGGGTACCTGTTGATGCCTCGGAGAAGTAGAACGGCACTCTCTCCGCCAGATCTATACGCTCGGACGCCGATTCCCTTAGTCGAGCCAGTGTTTTGGAGGCCAGCTCCGGGTCGGACTCGCTGACCTGTGCGCAGTTTAGAAGGGCCTTCAGCAGCGGCTACGACGGCTCGATCTTCAGCGTGGTGAAAGCAGAAGACACCCCGGCTGTGGCTGTGGCCACGTCGCCCTTGTGCTGTCTCGGCGGAGACACCGAGACCCTCACCGGCTTGGAGTCGAGGGCGGAGTTCTTGGAGTCGGTGGTGCCAATCTGAAGGCGGGTGAGGAGGTGGCGGCAGTGAACGCGGGCGGCTTGCGCTTGGACCAGGAGGAGGAGGACCAGGATGAGGAGGAGGAGGGCCGGGGAGGAGGCTGACGTTGAGGAGGCATAGGAGGAGGGAGAGAAAAGAGGAGAGAGGAAGATGAAACGAAAATGCAAACAGAAACAAAAAAAAATGAAAATGAAACTAAAATATTAAAAAGACACAAATGCCCTTTCATCAGGCCCTTCTTTGAAACAAAAAATGCACTTGAGGCCCTTCTTTGAGACAAAGTTTAGTTCAGGCCCTTCTTTGAGAAAATCAAAGCTGTTCAGGCCTTCTTTGGTATTTTCCCTTAATATTATAAGGGGTTTAAAACTTGGAAAGTCCTCCTGTGGGAACTCTCTTTTCAGCGCTATATTTCTCTCAATCTTTGGTTGAAGGAAACTTCTCGCAATCGCGCCTATGACCGTGGATTACAAATTATGAACAACAACATATCCAGAGACCTGAGGTGGGGGGAGGGCAGGAGATGCCTAGCGAGGACCCGCTGGTCACTAGCGAGTACGCGGTCTCGTACATGCGAGGCGACGTCTTCCGTGGCGTCGAAAACTTTCCCTTTATATGGTGACTATGATATGATTTTCCCCTTTATGTGTATAATAAATAACTATAGTGGGAATCACATATCAAGACGTTAATGATATCTGATCTGATAACCATGCCAAGAAAATGTATATTATTTGGTAGTGAGTAAGTTCATGTCAAAGGTACATCATAGTCAGTGAAGAATTTCTGGATCTTTTAAGTGCGCGATCACACCAGTACTAATACATGTGATCTTCTGAAATAATTTCAAAATTAAGCATGTTTGGATGGGATTAATATTTCGTAGTTAAATCATTTGGGAAGTCCTCTTCTTGCAACCCTCTTTTTAAGGTTATATTTTTCTTCGTATCTGATAAAAGGAAACTTTCTGCAATCATGCTTGTAAATTTTCAGATTACAAATGTCTCGATCAACGTGCTGAATTCTCATGAATAATTGTTAGTTCGATGTTAACGCGGTGAAAATAAATATAATGCGGGTGCGTTTGTTTTGGGAAAAGTGATTTCAGGGAAAGTGTTTTCTGGACTTTCGTCTGTTTGGTTCGTTGAAAATGATTTGATCAACGGAAAGTACTTTCTAGTCAACAAAGATTTTATTCATTAAAATAGGAAAGTGAATTCCCCAAAATAAAAAGGTGAAAACACTTTTCAAAATTTGAGTCTCTCACTTTCTTTGAAAATGGGACTGAGGCTGATCTCGGGGACTGATCCTGGGGCTTGGGCCGGGGGGCGAGGCCGGGGATCGGGGCTGGGGCAGGGGATCGGGGCAGGGGCCGGGATCTCGACCAAGGAAGGGCCGGGGCCCAGGGCAAGGTCAGGCCGGACTGGGACCGGGGACGGGGATCGGGGCCGAGGATCGGGGTCGGGATCGTGGCCAGGGACGAGGCCGGGGACAGGGGGCCTGGGGCCGGGGCTGGGATTGAGGCCGGGCCCAGGCGATCGGGGCTGGGGACGGGATCGCGGCCGGGGAAAGGGGGCCCGGGGCTGGGGTCCCTGGTCGGGGCCCAGGCTAGTGCCGGGGCTGGGGGCCGGAGCCGGGGACCCGAGGTCAGGGGCCGGGGCGGAGGATTGGGACCAGGATCAGGATCGGGCCGATGCCGGGGCCGGGATCGGGACCGGGACTGGGTTGGTGCCGGGGTCGGGATTGGTCCGGGACCGGGTCTGGGGTCCCGGGTCGGGGCCCGAGTTGGTGCCGGGGCCGGGGTCCTGGGTCGGGGGCCCGGGTCGGTGCCAGGGCCGGGGCCGGGGACTCGGGGCCGGACCGGGGCCGGGGACCGAGGCTGGGATCGAGGCCGGGGTCGGTGCCGGTGCCGGGGCTGGGGGCCTGGGACCCGGGGTTGGGGGCCGGGGCCGGGTTCCCGGGTCGGGGCCCAGGCTGGTGCCGGGGCCGGGGACCAAGTCTGGGGCAGGGGCTGGGGTCTCGGTGCCGGTGCCGGGGACTCGGGGCGGGACCGGGGTCCCAGGTCGGGGCCTGGGCCGGTGCCGGGGATCGGGCCAGGGGCCAGACCTAGGGCCCGAGATCGGGGCCGAGCCGAGCCAGGGCCGGGTCCGGGGCTAGGGTCGGGACCGGGGACCAGGGCCGGGGACCAAGGTCAGGACCGGGGACTAGGGCCGGGGACCGAGGACCAGGGCCGGGAACCGGGGCCGGGACCGGTGCGGGGGACAGGGGCCGGGATCGGGGCCTGGCCGGTCAGTTCACGTCAGCTTTCTCGACCATCTGCCTCTCCTCAGTATCAATGATAGTCCATTTGATGAGAATGAAATCGTTTTTCAAATGAGAACCAAATACTGAAAAATATTTTCGGTAACATATTACCAAATAAAGGAAAACAAATCGTTTTCCGAGAAAGTGGTTTTCAGGAAACCACTTTCCAGAAAACGAATTCCTAAAAACTACTTTTCTTGAAACAAATACACCCTAATCGCAATTCGCAACACGACAACATGCACAGGCGCGCACACACTCGAAGTGCAATAAATAACAATCTCAACCTTCTGTCACTATTTTGATAAAAAAAAAAAACAAAACAAAACAATACTTCTGTCACTATATTTAAAGGTGAGCTTTCTTACAAGATAAACTAGCCTAATGAAATCTTAAATAGGAAATTAAATTATTGCTATGTCTTACATATCTGAATGAATAATTGTTCTCCTGGGTCTTCTGTTATTTCTTTTGTCTTTAGATTCAACCACTTGTTTTCCCTACCTTTGAGAATGAACTAGCAAAATTGCATACAACTCATTACAAAGCCGTCACATTCGATATTCCAAGTAGATGACTTACAATAAAAATTTCCATGATGCCCCACCACCACAACCACATTCAAAAGGATGAATTGAATCTAACCATGGCCTGGATTTTTATATTCCAAAACCCTAGCAACGGGACAAGCCTAGGAAGTAGTGTTCCCTCCATTTGAAGTGCTCTCTCATTGATTATATGGCTTAAGTACACAAGTGCCAAAATGGCTTAAGTACACAAGTGCCAAAATTTGTGTTCGGCACTCACTTTAGTGTCAAAACTTTTAAAACGATCACTTAAGTGTCAACGTTTTTGTAAAACGGTCACTTCAGTACCAAAACTTTCAAAAAGATTACTTAACCGTCAACTTTTTTGTAAAATACTCACCTTCAGTGCCAGCTCGGACAAGCCACGTCAGCTCAAATGTTAATAAAAAATAGGCCACTTCGGATTTTCGGCAAGCCACGTCAGCTCAAATTGGAGTTGGCACTAAAGTGTTTGTTTCTAAAAATAGTTGGCATTTAAGTGATCTTTTAAAAAAAAATTGACACTTAAGTGATCATTTTGAAAGTTTTGGCATTAAAGTGAGCGTCATACATAGGTTTTGACACTTATAGTATACTTTAGCCTTGATTATTTCTATAATTATCTTCCAGTTATGTACTTAACATGAGGTACTTTAATTTCCTAGTATTGTTCATACATATATAACACTAGAAAACTCGATATTATTGAAAAGGAAAAATTATCCAAAAAGTCCTAAATCTATTGCAGTTTTCCAAATTCAGTTATAAACCTTTTTATTTTACCAATTGAGTTCCAAACCTTTTCATGTTTTGCCAATTTGAGTCTATTCGGCCAATTTTGATAGGAAATTGGTGATGTGGATGCCACCCGTCTTACGTGGCATGGTTGGCGCTGACGTGGACAACTTTTAATCATATTTTAAGTTTTTCAAATTTTTTATTTATTTTTCTTTTCTTCTATTTTCCTTTTTTTAATCTTTATCATTTTTTCTTCCCTCGCCCGATCCAGTGAGGGCAGGCTTTGCCAAACTAGGCTCGGACATCCCTTGCCTGAGGTCCACCAAGCTCGTCGATGGCTGACGAAGGGAAAAAGGGAAAAAAAGAAAAAAAGAAGAGGAAGAAAAAGTAAACTAAAACAAAAGAAAATGGAAATAAAAGGGAAAAATAATTAAAATACTATTAAAAATGGTTCAAATCAACTCCGATAGGCATCCACATCAGCGATTTCAAGCAAAAATTAGTCAGGTTGATTCAATTAAAAAAACATGAAAATGTTTAGAACTCTGTTGGTAAGAATAAAAAATTTTGGATTGAATTGGCAAGACTGTAATTAGGTTTAAGATTCTATAATTCTCCCCATTTGAAACTATAAACATCTTTGTAATCGGCTACTTAACGGGAAACTCCTTAATAATTTTTATATGTATATGCGAGATTCTTTTGTCATAAGTCATTAAGATTATCATGTAATGAAGATGCATCAGTAGCTGGCAAAAGGTTACCTTTCAACCCGGGACTTATTTGGTCCTTGGTGTGCTTGAAAATCTACCTCACCAAAGAAAGGAGCTTTCGCTTCTATAGGGGCCTCTAGTGCTTGTCCAATAATCTAAGTAGGCTGCTTAGATGTTGTCCTTATTTTAATGTATCGGTGCCCACTCGTCCTACCCTTTTATTGCCTATTATATCTTTTTTCATTCTTGATGGCAGGGAAGACCCTCTTCTTACAGTACATCTAAGGAATCTCGACGTCTAGATGAGTCTGAAATGAAGCACTTCAAGGACTTAGGGCCTGTTTGGTTCAGCATTTGAGATGAGCATTGGGGCTCTAAAGTCCCTTGGCCAAATGTAAATGCTGTTTGGTTCATTTTTTGGCTCACTTTGGACAGATGCAATTGCATCTCAAATGCCCTCTAAAGGCCTTTAGGCCAAAGTACCTCTGGAGGTACTTTGGGAAGTTGCATCTCAAATGCAACTAATTTTTTTTAAAATTTTATCACATTCACTTGCCGCCTCCAACCGCCACCGTTCATCGCCGATCACCGTCACCGCCTCCCATCGTCGGTGGTCGGCCTCGCCACCGGTCGCCGGACGCCGCCGCCGGACTCCGGTGCCGGATGACGATCGCCGGACGCCGGCCGTCGCCTCCACCGGTCGCCGGACGCCAATCGTCGGACGCCGCCCGCCGCCGGACGGTGAACACCGGTCGTCGGACGTCGGCCGCCGGACGCAGCTGGACACCGCCGGACGCCGGTCGTCGGACGCCTATCATTAGTCGGCGGCCGCCATTCGCCGGACGCCGCCGCCGCCGAACGCACGACGCAACCGCCGCCGCCGGTCGCCGATCGCCGGACGCCGCCGCCGGTCGCCGGACGCCGCCGGTCGCCGGACGCCGCCGGTCGCCGAACGCCGGACGCCGCCGCCGGACGCCGCCGCCGGTCGCCGGACGCCGCCGCCGGTCTCCGGACGCCGCCGGTCGCCGGACGCCGCCGGTCGCCGGACCCCGGTCGCCGGACGCCGCCGCCGGACGCCGGACGCCGCAGGTCGCCGAACGCCGGACGCCGCCGCCGGTCGCCAGACGCCGCCGCCGATCGCCGGACGCCGGACACCACCGGTCGCCGGACGACGCCGGACGCCGCCGCCGGTCGCCGGACGCCGCCGCCGGTCGCCGCCGGTCGCCGGACGCGCGGTCGCCGGACGCCGCCGCCGGTCGCCGGACGCCGCCGGTCGCCGGACGCGCGGTCGCCGGACGCCGCCGGTCGCCGGACGCGCGGTTGCCGGACGCCGGACGCCGCCGCCGGTCGCGCGGACGCCGCCGCCGGTCGCCGGACGCCGCCGCCGGCCGCCGTCGATCGCCGGACGACGGTCGCCGGAGGCCGCCGCCGTCGGACGCCGTCAATGGCCGAACGCCACCGCCGCCGGACGCCGACGCCACCGAACGCCGGACGCAACCGCCACCGCCGATCGCCAGACGCCGCCGCCACCGCAAGTCGCCGGATGCTGCCGCAGCCGGACGCCGTCGCCGGTCGCCGAACGTCGGTGCCGGACGTCGATCGTTGGACGCCGGCCGTCGCAGCCGCCGATCGCCGCACGCCAATCGTCGGACACCGGTCGTGAGACGCCGGTCGCCGGCCACCATTCGCCGGCCGCCGTCGATCGCCGGACGACGGTCACCGGACGTCGGCCGCCGCCGCCTTCGCCACCGTCGTCGAAGGTCACTAGTCGTCGCCGCCGCCGCCACTTTTTTTTTTATTATAAAAAAGTAAAAATATTTTACAAAGTATATTTTTCACCAAACAGCATTTACGCCAAAGTTGCTTTCAAATGCATTTCTAAAAAATATTTTGCCAAACAGTACTTGCATTTTGGAAAAGATCTTTAGCCTAAAGGTATTTGCATTTTCTCAAAGTCCCTTGCCAAATGCTGAACCAAACAGGCCCTTAGTATTGTGGTGTGGTTCATACCCCCATCAATAAGAAGGCACGTGGATCCTGCTCATATTTTTTCATTGGTAGCTTGGGCTCGTACTCATGAATGGCTACTTCTATATATACTCGTTTTTGCTTATAATTGAGTGATATAACGAGAGGTGCGATGTGCTAATTATAACGAAAATATTTATTGGATGTAACCCTAGTTTAAGAGTGAACTAAGATAAAATCTCGCGTCTCAACATCTCTTTCTTGTTCTTTACGCTTTACTTCGTTGTGATTGTGCACCAAATCCTAATGTTAGAAAAATATCTCATAAAATATTTTGATGATTTTCAAACTATCATTTGATACTTTATTTACCTTTTGTGTGTAGATGTTTGATATACATGGCTAAGGGTCACATTGTTGCCATCGGATAAAAATCGGGTGAAATCTGAAGCACTTTAGTGAAATCATTCGCCGAGGACTTAAAAGATCTGGTTACCACATATCTGATATCCGAGCTTGAAAGATAAGGTCAAATAATAAGTATAAAGTCCATACAAGCTAGCGTTTGTGAAAAATCGGCTAAGTCACCCACGCTTGATGGAAAAGGCCAACGACAGTATTTCTATCTTCTCGAGAACAGTACACCGCTGTGTCAGAGTAAAATAAAAGTTGGAGGAACAGCAGCTAAGGGCGCGCATGGTAACACTTCAGAAGTAGAATTTCTGCTTTTAAAGTGCTTATGAAGCTGAAATTCATTTGGTAAAGATGCTTCAGAAATACTTCTGAAGTTGAAAGTCGTTTGGTAAAAATATTGAGAAATCACTTCCAGAATTACTTTTGAAAGTGATTTATACTTTTGGTTGGATTTTTGGCCAATTTTGAGAAGCTAAAAATTGTAACTTCTAAAAAAGAAATCACTTCTTCAACTACATCGGTCTTCGTCGACCAACGCCCGCTTGCCGGCGCCCCCCAACCGCCAACCGCTGACCGTCCACCCGCCCGCCGACCGCCACCGGCCGCCGCCGCCCGCCCACCGCCACCGGTCGCCCACCCGCTGCCGATGGCCGGCCGCCGTCGGTGGATGGCCGCCGCCACAGACCGCCGTCAGCCGCCGGTCGACGACAGCCGCTGGTCGCCGTCCTCCGCTGGTCCCTGGCCGTCGCCAGTCGCTCCCCCACCGCCGGTGGCCCACCCGCTGCCGCCGGTGCCCGCCGCCGCCGCCGTCCTCCACCGACCGCCACCGCCAGAGATTTTGTTAATAATGTTTAAAAGTTAAAATTTTCAGAAGTAGAAATTTTATCAAACAGCTTTCTTTGATCAGAAATCAACTTTTGATGGAGAAGTTGAAAAATCAACTTCTTCTTCTGATTGAGAAGTTAAAAAATAAACTTCTACTTCAAGAATGATTTTTTTGCAGAAGTGTTGCCATGCGCGCCCAAGCACCTATTTTAGGCAAGTCCAGTCTAACGTGGAAAAAGCTGCTTCAGCGTGAGGACAAAGTGACATCGAACTCCAACTGTTCTTTTGACTCTCTATAGATGTTCAAACGACTATTTTCTGAGGCTTATAAAAGGAGAAAGTCATGAAGGCCAAGGAGTGACCAAGGGCGCAAAAAACTATTTATATCTCTAAGTGTTGCTCTAGAATTTGTTCTAGTTGAAAAAACTTAAGTGTAAAAGATCTTTTGATCACTTATTGCCTTATAATCGTGCAGAAACAAGTGAAATCACTGAGTACAGAGGCTGTATCAAGATAGTGTGACTTAGCTCACGAACTATTTGTAATTTGTGAGGTAGTTTACTAGTGCATTCCAGCTCGTATTGTGGCTGTTAGCTGTGTAGAGTAGATGTAAACTTGGTGTATAAGGGAACCACTATATATATCTAGTGTATCAATCTTTTCTATTTTATTACTCTGCTTGCACACACTCAGATGATGTTTAGTGGAACATTTGCTCAGCCGATTTTTTTCATATCACCTTTGCTTTTTCGCATTGTTTGAAGAGGTTTCAAAACAACATATTCACCTCCCTCTACATTGTATTGTTAGCCTCAACACCTAACACTTAGGTCCAAGATTCTTTTGTCATAAGTCAGGAAGATTATCATGTAATGAAGATGAAGCGGTAGTCGGCAAAAGTTTACCTTTCAACCGGGGGCTTATTTGGATCCTTGGTGTGGTTGAAAGGTTACCTCACCAAAGGAGCTTTTGCTTTTATCTAGCTCCTGTCCAGTAAACTGGCGGGCTACCTAGATGCGATCCTTGTTTTAACATACCAGTGCCTGCATGCCATGCACCCCTATTGCCTAGAATATCTTTTTTCTTCAGTGATGGTGAAAATACCCTCTTCTTGTTTTACATCTAAAGGATCTTAAGGTTCGGATGAGTCACAGAAGAGTCCGGATGAATCTCAGTTGAAACAGTTTATGGACTTACTTAGGTCCAAGATTTTTTTTTTTCATAAGTCAGGAAGATTATCACGTAACGAAGATGAAGCAGTAGGTAGCAAAAGGGGGAGATTTTTGGGTGTTCCCGTATCATTGGCCTAAGACAATAGAATGACCATAGTGGATGGACCAGTACCGTGAGTTTCGATAGTTGAATTGTGACAATGATGGATTATAAATTACAATAACTTAAAAAGGGGACTACACATGACCTGCGTGGTTTGCTTTTTTTGGGTTAGGAACCTTCTGACGCAGGTTGTATCTTAATCCTTATTTATTTATTGTTTAATCAACAATTTTTTATTAATCATTCATTATAGGAAAAAGTAATCAGACATTGGGCATCGGCATAAAGTGGAGGTGTCCAATATTTTAGTCAGGAGCTTCAATTGGAGAGGTGCTTAATAAGGGTAATTTTACTACATCCAAGTAATTAGTGCCACGGTAAGTCATTGTCATTCCTTGGCAGCATATCCTTCTTATCGAGTAGCTTTAGGGGTGTCAATGGGCCGGGCCGGGTCTCGGCCGGGCCCGAGCCGGCCCGAATTGAGCAGTACCATGCTCGGGCCGGCCCGGATTTGGGCCGAAAATATTGTTTTCTTTCCTTTTTTAAATTTTTTTTGAATTAAAATTAATTAACAAACCATCAAATGAAAAAATATAAAAAGAAAATATAAAAATAAATTAAATTTAAAAGAAAAAAATAGATATTTACAAAAGTTTGGCGTCGGGCCGGCCCGGCCCGGCCCAGCCCTACCCGGCCCGAATACTAGACCTGGCCCGAAAAGGCCCGAAAATGCAGAAAAATTTCGGGCCGGGCCGGCCCGTCCGGCGCGGGCCAAATTGATAGCCCTAAGTAGCTTTTTGGAAAGTTTAGAGCTCTTAAATTATGTGCATTTGAATAGATGTAGGGTAGTTAGACCCTCAATAAGAGTATATTAAATCCCTTCATCGACTGGGATTTATTTATTTTTACTTGTTTACCGAGGGAATCACTTGACCCGCAATGAACTCCTGCCTGCCCCGACGCTGACACAACACTGGCTTCGGCTAGGTTCGACTATCAGTTCCTAGCGGAAAAAATATATTAAAAATTTATTGCAATTATGCCAATTCAATATAAACTCCTTTTTTCATCAATTGAGTCCTAACATTTTTGTATTTATGCCAATTCTGTTCATCCAGCTAATGCTGGCCAGAAATCGTTGACGTTGACTAATTTCAATAATATTTTAAATTTTGTTTGTTTGTTTATTTATCTATTCTTTTATTTTTCTTTCTTTTTTTCTTCCCTTTCTTCTTCATGTAGCCGATTTCTGAGGTCCGGTTAAGTCCGACCATGTTAGCCTTTTGTGAAGCACGCATTCTTCGGCCACTAGCTAGGTCGTGCCTCGTCTGGTGACGGTGAGGTCAAACCTCGCTAAGCCCTCACCTCTGGCCGGTCGCCGAACCTCGACGATCAGTTGGAGGAAGAAGAAATGGAAGGGGAAAAAAGAAAAAAAATAAAAATAAAAATCAATACAAAAGTAAAAATATCCTAAAATATTAAATATTATCAGAAATTGTCCATGTCAACTTCGGCCGCGCCACATCAGTGATTTTTAGCCAAAATTAATCAGACAAGCTAAATTGGCACAATACAAAAGGACTCAATTTATGAAAAATTAGTAACTTATGAGTAAATTGGCACAATTGTAATATGTTTAGGATTTTTTTATAATTCTCCTGTCTCGTGGCCCTTGCTTGTTGCAGGAAAACCTTTTTTGGGGATACCTTTGAGCAAGGGGCATTGATCAGGAGTAGAGGTGTCAATATTAGAGGGGTGCAACCGGACCAGGTTTACCTAAAAAGCGCAATATTTAGAAGTTTGGTCAACGCTCGAGTGTCTTCACTGACACGCAAGTCGGTCTAAGGTGGCACTTGAAAGGGCCCAACTATAATGGTGGGCCTTTTCACTAAAAATTTAATTTGAAATAAGCCTCCATGTCCATTTATTGGCAATTTAAAAAGCCATCCAACTTATTATTCTCATTAAGCAACCAATATGAGATTGTTTTCTTCAAGAGGTAAATCTCAAAATTTCATCTTTAGCTTTTTAAAAAGACTTCATGTTTATCTCTCTCCCCCTCATTACCAATGTGGGATCAATTATAGGCTTATGATTCAAAATGTAAATGATGACAAAATCAAGAAATTGTTGCTTTAATCGATTTCCGGCATATGAAACTTGTTTTGGCTTTATATATATATAACACAACGTGTCCCTGACGTGTTAGATTTTTCTGTTTTTGAGAAATGGCGTGTCAGCGTATTGTGTCGTGTTGTGTCTGCGTGTCAGTGTCAATATCGGTGTTACTTAGGGTATAGGTTCTAATTTTTGGAAATCGGTTGCAACTAGTCTAGTTCTTTGTTCCAATTAAAGACCCACAGGAGAACCGAGCCGATTTTGGAATTGATTTTTAGCTATTGTTAAAAAAAAAAAAAAAAAAAAACTAACCTCGCTTGCCTTACCTCCTTTATTTTTGGTGGATTGTAGTTTTTATTGCTCATATTAAGGATTGTTGCTTTTGGCGGATAGTGGATTTTATTATTCAATTTTTTACTTTGAATCCTTTCATTACTATTCATATTATTTTGCTAAAAAATTGAAATTAGAAAGAAAAAAAAAAGCAGGTTCTCGATTAGATCCTGGAATTGGACCGAAAAAATAGGGTAGGTTTCAAAATAGGTTCCAAGAAAAAAAGGTAGGTTTCAGGTTCCAAAAATTGAAAACATGTTATAACATGGTACATTTCAGGTTCTTGGTCTGGAATCTACCCACCCGAACCATGCTCACCCCTAGTCAATATAGGTCTTCAACATATTTTATTCACTTGGATCACATATGGGTTAAGTAGATTAAAAAAAAAAAAAGAGGGTGGCAAATATGGGTTTAGGTTTATAAAGCCTATTCAAATATAGGTTTTAATTCAACCCATTTTCGATTCATTTTTTGCCCAAACTTGCCAAGCGTCACTTGTAAATAGGCCTAATTATATTAACTTACATTTTTTATTTTTTTTTTTATTTTTTTTATTTATAAGTAAAACAAAGAAAAAATAAAAAAAAAATACTGTTTTGGAATGCCGCCCATGGCTATCCACAACCGGCTACCGCCCACCTGCCGACCTCGCTGGTTGCCGGCAGATGCACGTGACATAACCAACTGGGTCAACTCAAGAATCACAATGAACTTACAGAGAACCACATCGCCATGGAATCACGCGAAATGCAGAGAGAAATTCGGAGCGTAAATGGTAAAGGGCAGGGAAAAGGCGAAGACGTTCAGGTGTTGTTTAACCCAAAAATCAAAGAAAAGGAAAGGCGGACGGAGAGAGAGAGAGAGAGAGAGAGAGAGAGAGAGAGAGAGAGAGAGAGAGAGAGAGAGAGAGAGAGAGAGAGAGAGAGAGAGATGGGTCTCATAATAAGAGCATCAAGAAATACCCGTCAGACTACAAATTAAAACTAAAGTATAACCAGAATGATTTTAAGGGTGTATTTGTTTCAAGGAAAGTGATTTTCAGGAATTCGTTTTCTGAAAAGTGATTTTCTAGAAACCACTTTCTCGGAAAACGATTTGTTTTCCTTTGTTTGGTAATATGTTACTGAAAATATTTTTTCGGTGTTTGGTTCTCATTTGGAAAATAATTTCAATCTCATCAACGGGATTGTCCTTGATACAGAGAAGAGGCAGAGGGTCGAGAGAGCTGACGTGAACTGACTCCAGTCGTCGGTCCTGGCCATGGTCCTGATCCTCTGCCCCGGTCCCCAGCCTCGCCTCGATCGTCGGCCTTGGCCCCTGGTCCTCAGTCCCCGACCCGATCTCGATCCTCGGCTCCGGCCTCGGTCCGCAGTCTCCGGCCCCGGTCCCGGTCCGGTCCGGCCCCCGTCCTAGCCCCTGTCCACGGCCCCAATCCCAAGCGCCGATCCCGGTCCAGGGCCCGACCTCGGTCCTCAGCCCCAGCCCAGGCCACGATCCCCAGTCCCAATTCCGGTCCCGATCCCCGGCCCTGGTGTCGGTCCCTTGTCCCGGTCCCAGTCCTTGGCTCAGGTCTCGATCCCCGACCCCGACACCTGTCCCCGGCCCCGGTCCAGGTCCCCAGCCCCGACCCCGATCCCCGGCCATGGCCTCGACCTCGACACAGACCCCGGTCGTTGGCCCCAGCCCCGGCCACGATCCCGGTACCGTACCCGATCTCCAGCCCCTACACCGGCCCCCGTCCCGGTCCCCATCCCAGTTCCTATCCCCGGCCCCGCCTAGGTCCATATCCCTGGCCCCGATCCCCGTCCTGACCCTGATCCTCGGCCTCAGCCCCGGTTCCCGGCCCCGGCCCCTATCCCTGTCCCAGTCCAGATCTCTTGCCTTGATCCTCGGTTCCCTGCCTCAGCCCTGATTCTCGTCCCCGGTCCCAACATCGATCTTCGGCCCCGACACCGGCCCCGGTCCCCAGCCCCGGCCTTGATCTCGGTCCCCGACCCTAGCCCTGACCCCGACCCCGACCCAGACCCCGGTCCCGGGCCCGGCCCCAGTCCCGAACCCCGAGCCCGGCCTTTGCCCCGCTCTCAATCCTCAACCCCGACACCGGTCTCGGTCGCCGGCCCCGGTCCAAATCCCTGGTTCCGGTCCCCGTCCTGGCCCAATTCCTCGGTCCCCGGCCTCGACCCCGGTCGCTGGCCCCTGCCCCCGGTCCCGATCCCTGGTCCTCGGCCCCGGTCTTTGTCCCCGGCCCCAGGCGTCAATCGCGGACCCCGACCCCGCTCTCGGTTCCTTGTCCCAGTCGCTGGCCCCTGCCCAGGTGGCCGACCTCGGCCTTGGGATTGGCCCCAGCCCAGTTTTCAAAGAAAGTGAGAGACTCAAATTTGGGAAAGTGTTTTCACCTTTTTTTTTTAAATTTTGGGGAATTCACTTTCCTATTTTAATGAATAAAATATTTGTTGACTGGAAAATACTTTTCGTTGACCAAATCATTTTTTGCGAACCGAACGGATGAAAATCCAAAAAATACTTTCCCCAAAACAAACACACCCTAAAAAAATGAAAGAGAATTAAGAAAAATAAACCCTAACCATGAGAAGTGGAGAAAGGGTACGACGTAGAAAGGTGATGGGAATAATACAAAGAGAAAGCTCAATTTACACAACTTGAGATGAGAGGATTTTCTGTGATTTTATAATTCTCATTCCCATGATCAAAACAATTACAAGTATTGCCTTTATATAGGCAGAATGCAACGACTCTTCAATTACATGACTCCTTAACCAACTCATAAATTATCTAACATTCCAAAGCGATAGACTTCTAGGAACTTACAAGACATTAACTAGTCCTAGAAATATGGAAAGACTCATCGAAAAACAACAAAGTAATAAAAGCTCTTTGACTGACTCTTCATGCATTTGTGGAATATTCACATCTTGGTGAGTGCGAAGTCCATTAAATTTGCGACGAGTCTCAAGAATTTGGTTTAATTTCCAACAAAACTCCCTCTTAAACCCAATTCTCTTCCATCAATCATTCCAAGAAGACTCTTGAATTTTCGAAACACATCAATTTTGAGCGGTTTAGTAAAAATGTCTGCGACCTGATCTCCGGTCTTTACATACGACACTTCAATTTCTTTCTCTATTACATATTCTCGAATGAAATGATATCGAATGTCGATATGTGTGCTTCATTCATGCAAAACTGGATTTTTCGCCAAAATAATGGCTGAAACATTATTGATACAAATCTTTGTTGTGTTCTTCTGCTCCATATGAATTTCCTTGAGCATTTTTCTCAGCCATATCGCATGACAGACACATGAAGATGTTGCAACATATTCGGCTTCACATGTCAAAAGAGTAACACTGGATTGCTTCTTCGATGACCATGTGAAAGCAATATCACATAAGAAAATACAAAACCTAAAGTGCTTTTTCGATCATCGACATCTTCACCATAATTATTGTCTGAAAAATCTCTAAGGTGAAAATTTCGAGATGGATAATAATGTAAGTTGTGAGAAACATTATCTTTGACATAGCGAAATATCTTCTTTGCAGCTTTAAAATGAGAAGATTTCGGTTTCTCCATATGTCGACTCACAATTCCGGCACTGTACAAGATGTCTGGCCTTGTACATGTCAAATATCTCAAGCTTCCAATCAAGCTTCTATAATGTGTCAAATGAACATCGGTACCTTCATCGAACTTCGAAAGTTTAGCACCAGACTCCATCGGTGTATTGATCGACATACAATTCTTCATGTTGAATTTTTCAAGGATATTTTCAGCATATCCTTTTTGGGAAATAAAAATCTCATCTCCACTTTGCTTTACTTCGATGCCGAGAAAATAACTCATTAAACCGTTATCAGTCATCTCGAATTCTTTCACCATCGGCGCTTTAAAAGTATCGATCAATGCAGAGTTATTTCCTGTAAAGACAAGATCATTGATATATAAACATGACAATACAACATCACCTTTTTCTTGCTTCAAATAGGGTGCATGCTTGTATGGATATTGTACAAAGCCATTCGGCTTGAAATAAGCATTGATTCTAGAATTTCAACCTTTTAGAGCTTGTTTAAGCCCATACAGAGCTTTCTTTAGCAATAACACTTTGTCTTCATGACCTTTCATAACAAACTCAATGGGTCGCTCGACATAAATGTTTTCTTCAAGAACACCATTCAGGAATGCCGATTTGACATCCTTTTGATAGACTGGCCATCGATTTTGAGCAGCAACAGAAATGATTAGTCTAATCGTTTCCATACGAATAAAAGGAGCAAAAACTTCATCATAATCAATTCCAGCTTTTTGCTTGTACCCTTTTGCGACTAATCTAGCTTTATACCTTGTGATTTCTCCTTTCTCGTTCTTTTTCGCCTTGTAGACCCATTTGACACCAATTGCTTTCTTGTCCTTCGGAAGATCCGCAAGTTGCCATGTTTGATTTTTCTCAATAATTTCAATTTCTTCATTCATGGCTTTCCTCCATTTTTCTTCTTTTACAGCATCATCATATACAATTGGCTCACAATCTACAAGAAGGCACACAAGGTGAAGTTCATCGGTAACTTCATAAAGCTCTGATAATCTTCTCAATCTTGGTTCTATCAGTTCATCAACATCATTTGAAGAAGTTGGCAATGATGAACTCAGACTCGTAAGTGATGTTAGAGAGGAAGGTGAAGGTTGATCCTTCAACTCCATTTGACTGGAATCAGCATGAACATTCACTTGACCTTTGGGATTTTCCTCACGCAAAGCATCTTCATCGAACTTTACATATCTGCTTATGTACACTTTTAAAGTGTCAGGATCAAATAATTTATAAGCTTTCGACGAAGAGTCATACCCGATAAAAATGAGTTTTTTGCTCTTATCTTCCAACTTCGATCTTTTCTGACCCGAAACATGAGCATAGGCAATGCTCCCGAAAATTCTTAAATGTGAAACAACATGTGTTCTCCCGGTCCATGCTTCTTGTAGGGTTAAGCTTTCAAGTCCATTTGTGGGACATCTATTTTCAAGATAGACTGCACACATAATAGCTTCACTCCAAAGTTCTTTGGGCAGATTTTTGCTTTTCAAAATGCTTCGAACCATGCGAGAATGGTTTTATTTTTCCGTTCCGCCACGCCTTTTTGTTGAGAAGAATAAGGTGCCGTTAGGAAACACCGAATAGCATATCTTCACAAAATTTGTTGAATGCGGCAAAAATAAATTCTCATCCACGATAAGTTCTCAAGGCTTTAATGAAATAGCTACTTTCCTTTTCGATCAATTTCTTGGATTGTTTGAAAGTTTCAAACACTTCTGATTTTTCCTTAAAAAAAATACCTAAGTTTTTCGAGTAAAATCATCGACAAATGTATTGAAATATCGATGATTACCATATGACTGAGGCGTGATTGGACCGCACAGATCAGAATGGATCAACTACGGTGGCTTCTTTACTCGATAAGTTGCTTCTTTTGGAAAGCTAGTTCTGGAATGCTTGCCGATGACACACCCTTCGCATAATTGATCAGGCTGATCAATATGTGGTAAGCCATAATCCATCTTCTTGCGAGAAAACATATTGAGTCCGCCAAAATTGAGATGGCGAACCTCAAAAGCCACAACCATGAAGGATCATCCACGCACGATTTTAAGCAACGAGCCATTTCATGTTTTATATTGAGAGTGAACATCATGTTCTTCGACATCTTCATGGATGCAATCATCTTCATGTGCACAAAATACCCTTTCTCCAAAAGCTGTCCCAAACTCAAGAAATTGCTTGACATTTTTGGAATATAATAAACATTAGAAATAAATTGAAGTGCATCATTCTTCAAACAAATCCGAATTGTATCTTTGCCTTCGACAAGAATTTTTGAATTATCACCGAATGAGACTTTTCCTTTAACTGTCTCATCTAACTCGGCAAACATCTCCTTTCTTCCGCACATGTAGTTGCTTGCTCCAGTGTCCAAGTACCACGTATCACTCTTTTCTCCTCCATTTTCTTTGAACGCCAATAAAAGAACGTTATCGGCATCATTCACCAAATTTGCCTTCTCTTCTGCTCTGCTACTTTCTTTATGCCAACAATTAGAAGCATAATGACCCAGTTTATTGCAATAATGACATCGAATGTTAGATTTATCATACCATTGGTCTCTCGAGTTTCTCCATTTTCCACGAACAAACCTTTAATTTTGGTAGCCACTGTCTTTGTGAGCAAGTTCACCTCTGCTTCGTCCACGACCTCTTCCTTGAAAGTGACTGTTGACACCTGATTTTTTTTACCATTTATTATTGTGATTTTTATTCTTTAAAATTAATTAAAAATATCAAAAAAGGTCATAAAATCACAAAATCAACTTTGGAAGCCTTGGTTTAACCTTAGGAACCAATTTTGAACAAAAAATATTTTTCGGTATTTTTAATATTTTTCGAGTTTATTTAATTATAAAAATACCCAAAAAATCAGAAAAATACCATTCGTGATCAGAAAAATACCCAAAAATATTCGATAATTTTGTTTTAATTTCCTCTTCAAGTGTGTCACTTTAAATCTCAAAAATTCGGCTCGGGTCACTATGTTCCTTCACAAACATAAACCCGAACCGAGCCTAAAAAAAAAATCATTTTCGAGTCTTTTAGTTTTCAATTCTCACTTTTTATAAGCTATGACATTGAATTCTAAAGTCTTAAAGTGCAATTAGGTCAATTTGCCCTCCAATTTAATCAATTTTTACCAAAAGGGCTTAATTGCACATTTTTCTTTCAATTAGTCCCCGGTTTCACGGATGTATACGTATGCTCTACGTATTTATACGTCATACGTATTTATACGTTATGCATATTTGTATTGTTTGGTAACCTCTTTAACTCTTGTAATAATAATAATGGTTATTATTTTTAACACCTTTGTTAGTGCCTTTTTTAGCATTTTTGTATTGTGAGTGCTATTGCTAGTGCTATTTTTAAATAGCATTTTTTGTATTATAAATTGTGAGTGCTATTGTTAGTGCTATTTTTAAATGACATTTATTTATCATAAATTGTGAGTGCTATTGTTAGTGCTATTTTTAAATGGCATTTATTTATCATAAATTGTGAGTGCTATTATTAGATAGAATTTATAATTGTTAGTGCTATTTTTAAATAGAATTTTTGTATTATAAATTGTGAGTGCTATTGTTAGTGCTATTTTTAAATAGCATTTTTGTATTATAAATTGTGAGTGCTATTGTTAGTGCTATTTTTAAATGTCATTTATTTGTGAGTGCTATTATTAGATAGAATTTATAATTGTTAGTGCTATTTTTAAATAGAATTTTTGTATTATAAATTGTGAGTGCTATTGTTAGTGCTATTTTTAAATAGAATTTTTGTATTATAAATTGTGAGTGCTATTGTTAGTGCTATTTTTAAATGTCATTTATTTGTGAGTGCTATTTTTAGATAGAATTTATAATTGTTAGTGCTATTTTTAAATACAATTTATTGGAAGGTATTTTTGGCTATAAAAGGATGGCAAGAGTTGAGGTTGAAGTGGAGAGACATTTTGTAGAGTGTGCAAATTTTTGAGAGCTTAGAGAGAAGAACACAAACACTCTCTATATTCTCATAATCTTGAGCGAGCAAAATATACCAAGTTCGGAATATTGATTCCGCATATTGCTAGCACAATTGTTGTGGAGTTATTAGTCGTCTCCCCGTTCGTCAATTGGTGGTGCGTCCGAACTAGATGCCTAACACTTGTGGAGGCTGAGATCGAAGAACATCGAACCGACACCTCCGTTCAAGCACGCTACGAGAGGTAATCTATTTACTCCCTTTGAGACTTTGTGATTTTTTTCGATTGAAATGCACGAAGTACGCCTCTGGAGATACATGTGTGGGTTGTTATTTATTTCCGCTACGTGTTACGTGGATCCCAACAGTGGTATCAGAGCCAATCCTTAGGTGTTTTCGTGCATTTAATTGATTTTTTGCAATTTTTGCAATACTATGGCCAATATGTATTAACGAATTGTTCGTCTTACATGGCTAATGGAGATTGATTATTTTATATGATAAATTAATCAACGTAGCAAAAATTGAGACTAAATCAATTTTGAATCGAAAATTTATGGCTATCTTATTTTACGTAAAAATTCTGAATATGATTCAACGTAGAATTTTTATTGTGCCTTCCTAAGTTTTAAATTGTGAATTTATTACTTACGTGAAAGGGTGGTGATCATGGAAAAATCCCTAATCAATGTGATTGATGTATATATGAATGTATGATGATTATTTATATATTTGGGGTTGTAATTATTAAATGGAGGCTGCGTACTCCTTTTATTTTTCATGTAATCTTTATTTTTAGCATAGTCAATTGTTGATGTAAATGCTACGAGGATTACGTGGAGGAGCCTTTTAAGTCGGCGAGCTCTTTGGGGCCCAATTCTTGAAGAGTTCAAGAAACCAAGAAGAAGCGAAGAGTGGCTCTCCGTTATTAAAATATTAAAATGATTATATGTGGTCTCATTGGCTCGAGACCCATTAAATCATAATTCCATGATCACCACGTAGGATAGATATTTATGTGATTGACATCTATTTATTTATTATGATTACGTGAGCATGTTAAACTGGTTAATGTGCAAAGTCAGACTTACCTCACCCAAAATTGTGCATGCATGAAATCCTAGTTAGGAAAATCACTCGCATTAGGTACCGAAAGGGCGTTGGTAACGACACCAGCGTAACCAAGTCCCCGAGCCCAAAATCTCTGGTTCCGTAGAACTGATCGATCTCTCCCAATCGATCGGTAAGGTTTCCGGTCTACCCTCCAAGAAAGACCGGTGGCGACTCCAAATGCATGCACAAGTTGCACATGCCACCACGACCACACTAAGGTCGAAAGCGATCGACTCTTATCGTTGAATCCTCCTGAAAAATACTCCCGCCGCGATTTGGTATGGGCCTGGGAGGGCTCGCACCGATCCAAGACCCGTGATCGGTAATCCATTAGCCGCGTCCGCTTCCGGATGGGTCGCGACAGCTGGCGACTCCGCTGGGGACTTGTTCTAGAAACTATGGTTCTAGACCTCAAGTGGACTTAGGCCGTAATAAAAATTGAGTGATTTTTCTAACCCTACAGGCGCTCTTGAAGGTGAGGTAAGTCCGCTCACGATAGGTGTTATATGTTTTTGCAGATTGGAGTAATAAGGGGCGTAGTCTGTGATTAACTTTATTTTACGCAGGTGTGGCGTAGGAATGTATGTTGTGTGGATGATTTGAAGTGTTGATTGATAAATTGTTGTGCATGACTTGCATTGTGATGATCACGACACATGGACACACACAACCGCGCCTAAAACCCCAGGTGCCGCCTTTAGGAACACAATAGAAGGAATTGAAAATGGAATCTCCGTGAGGAAAAACACGGGGTAATCCACTTCTCAATTCCGCTCGCTTCGAACTATGGATTGAGTCCCAATGCAACGATAGTTGTGCAATGGAATCGGCTCTTTCTAGAACTCGAGGTGGGAACCTTAACCTTAGGTGCCAAACCCTCTGATTTTTAGAAGTTCACCATCACTTGTCTCATGCGCATGTCTTTGGGCGGTTGGTACACCTAAAATCGCACATAAGTCGACGAGTTGGGTTGGTAAGACTCTCTATCCCTCAAAACTATTACAGTTCATATAAATATAGGCATTTCATTCATTGCATTCTGGTGATTAGATTAAATGCCATTTCAAGGATAGATGCATGTGTTTTTCCCAAACGTCCTTGATAGAAGACGAGGAGGATGATATCCCATGGCGAACACCGAGTGAGCAACAAAGGAGCCTACTATGGACATTATTGAGATATCGTCCAATGAAGATGACGAGTTGGGGCAAGTGATCCGGAAGTCACAGATCGAACTTGGGGCATCCTTAAACGTTAGGATCACATTCCTTGGTTTCATTTTCCATTACTAGTCCTCTTGTATAGGGTTTATTTTTATCGAGGCTTTCTCTATCTCACCCCTTAGAGTGATTGTATTAGGGATCTATTGGTGTATACATTCAGATGGAACTCGGTTGTATTTCTTTTGACGGGTCATGGGAATGTGATAGTGGCATTTTCTCTAATCATCCGAATACTCCCAAGTCAAGTTTATAATTCCTTTAGAGGAAACTAAAGTTGAAAATCTTACACGACCTTTTTGGTCGTACAGGGTAATCCAACCCCAATTTCGCTAGAAGGAATTATACACTTGAATTGGTCCATGCATGTCATACGTCACTAGTAATCCACGATAATTGATCAAGAGTATTGATGTTATTTCGAATTTAATGACGAGATAGATGTCCAAATTGCTCTCGTTCTTAACAAAACGGCCTTGATTTGGATGCCGTATCTTCAATTAAATTTAAAAACACGTCGTTATGCCTTGCATTTTTGACTAATTCGCTCTTCTGAATATTGGTCAAAAGCAATTATCGTGAATTACATTCCTTTCAATAGTATGCTTTCTTTCGAGGAATATTGATAAAAACTTTTCGCACAAGATTAAAACCCTTGTAAAAGTTCTTGTCATTATTAATTACGAGCAAGCATAAGATTGAAAGGGGTCTATGCTTTCTTTTTCAGATTATTCCTTTTGACTCGGTCTTTTCATTTGCAGGTGAAAAACAAGTAGCATAGAGAAATCTTTTCTTGGATAAGTCTGAGGCTATTCTTTCATCTGACCATGAGTGAGTTAGAAAATCAGAACACATCTACTCGACTTATTATGGATCGGCTCATCCAAGTCTAAGATGTCCGGATGCTCGAAGAAATGGATCATATAAAAGCTAAAACAAACACAGGGGCTTTAATTCATTCTTGCCCAAACCAGATCATACAATTCATTGGGGTGGAAAAGTAAAGCAGAAGTGAGCCCTAATCAACGACACAAAGGAGCCCAGCTGGCCCTCCAGGTTATGGATGCTTTGTTTATACGCACCACTCCGCGTATCATGTTCCGCAAGCCTGAGGTGGAGGCGTTTGCGTTCATCATTGACTGCAACAACCTGAGTCTCGTGATCTTCGGCGACTGCTTCCAAGTCCCGAACAAGTCCATTCTCACGAGTTATATCCTCGTTTATGCCGTTGAGCCTTTCTTCCAGCCACTCGCTCCGATTCCTTAGCAGGGCATTACGTCGATCGCGCTCATAGGTAGCCAGAGATAGAGCTAAGTCCTCCACCAGATTCCTCCTCTCGCGTAGCAATGTCGAAACCCGCTCTTTGGCGAACTCAACAGCCTTTTTGTGACTATCGGCCAGGTAGTCAGCCAACGCTAGGCGGTCGGACTGATCCTCATAACGGGCTCGCAAGACACGAGCCACGGTAACTCCCCGATGAGCAGCGCGGTAGACCTCCAAGGAGTTCGTAAAGAGCGTTGGAAAAATACTGTATTCCCTCCCCAACGCGGTACCCTCGAGGGAGGTGATGTCCAGGTCCCCGAACATGACTCTGATCTCATCCTCGGTTTCGGGATGATCGGCTATGTGAGCGTAGCCTCGACCCAAGAGGTTATAGAACTCTTTCCATCGAGTCAAAGCTTCGGCTGAGAAAGTGTGAACTTGGGAAGAAGCCATTTTCGACGGAGATGTGTGTAGTGGAGCGATTAGAGGATGGAAGCAAATTATATGAGAGCGTTAATCTCCCAAACACCAACTCCGCATTTTATAGCGTCTCGAGAGTGGAGAAAAGTTGCAGCAATAATGCTTGTGGAGCCGGGTTAATTAATGTAAAGCGAGGGCTGCTCCTCCCGTGAATCATCAGACATGTCCTGATCCGCAATTTCAGGCCTGACAAATTCGGTCTCGCCATTATTAAAGCTGGGAGGGAGGCGAGCGCAACTATCGAAGAAGCCGCGAAAGGATTGTGTTGTTCCATCACGCATGAAGCTGGGCGGCGAGTGAACAGCTCTGCCACTTAAAAAGAGAAGACAGTGCTGAACAGGCATGACTATTGAGGAAAAGTGAAAGGCGAGCGCAACTATCGAAGAAGCCGCGAAAGGATTGTGTTGTTCCATCACGCATGAAGCTGGGCGGCGAGTGAATAGCTCTGCCACTTAAAAAGAGAAGACAGTGCTGAACAGGCATGACTATTGAGGAAAAGTGAAAGGCGAGCGCAACTATCGAAGAAGCCGCGAAAGGATTGTGTTGTTCCATCACGCATAAAGCTGGGCGGCGAGTGAACAGCTCTGCCACTTAAAAAGAGAAGACAGTGCTGAACAGGCATGACTATCGAGGAAAAGTGAAAGGCGAGCGCTACTATCAAAGAAGCCGCGGAAGGATTTGGTTACCCCTTCGTGTCGGAAAGCTGAGCAGGAGGTAAACAGTTCCGTCGTTTCAAAAACAGAACGCTGAACAGACCTAGCTTTCGAGGAAAAGGAGGCAACAAATCGAAAGAGCGAGTATACAAAAGAGAACAGAGAACCCCGAGTGACGAGTTCGTTGAAAGACCTCAAATTCTCTAGAATCAAATTCGACATCGAAGCCATGGAACTCAACATCGCCGGTGACGAACATCAAGATCGCAGTGGTGACGACGGCAGTGGCCACGACGCTCAACCCCGGAAAAGAAAAAGTCGCCAGCGCTACGCTCGGAAAGAAATCCAGGAGCTTGAAGCTTTCTTCGATGAATGCCCTTGCCCAAACGAGGAACAAAAGATTGAATTGGGCCAGAAGCTGGGAATGAATCCTATGAGAATCCATTTTTGGTTTCAGAATAAACGTTTCAGACTAGGTGTCCAACACAGGCGTAAGGAGATCACGGCCCTAAAAGAGCAGAACCAAAACCTTCGAATGGAAAACATGCGGTATGAGAAAATCCTCAGTACTATTACCTGCCCTGACTGCGGTGGCCCTACCACCCTCAGTAAATTGTTCCCCGGTAAGCCTTCTACGAGGATGGAAGGTGCTCATTCATCCCCCTGCTCCCTTGAGCCATCTCCGGCACAATCAGATCCTGCTAATGGCGCGCATGAGGAGATCGATCCCACAGAAATTATACCAATGTCTTCGGAGGAAGAAGATACGTGTCATTATGATCGGAGTCACCTCATCGAAGCCCATGAATCTCCTCCACAACAGCTTCCGGTAAGATCAGATACAGTTCAAGAGGAGTTAGAGATTAGTCGGCAGGCTATCAGCGCCACTCTGGACGACGAGAAGAAGAAATTCATTTGGCCCCCGGAGCTTCATCTCAAGTTCTTAGACGCAGTTCGACAGATAGGACTCGACTTCATAGGTCCGACGAGCATACTTAGGGTCATGAAGGTACCGGGACTTACCAAGCAATTAGTCGCGAATCACCTTGGTTGCTACAGAAGGGCGTTAGGACAGCGTTATACAGAGCTGAATCCGAGCAATAGACTCGGCTGCGAGCCCAGCACCCCTATGTCAAAGGAGGCCCGGTCGAATCTGGACGACTATTGGGGATTTGATCAGGATATCCTCGCGAGTCATTTCAATATTCCTCAAGAACACGCATCACAAGTGCAGCGAGTAAGCACTCCCCCGTCCGAGCAGCAGCTAGTCAGTGTTCATCCTGTCGCAGATCAGCCCACCACGCTCAATGCTCAAGGGTTTGCCCAATCGGAGCACGTGGCTTCAGATGACCTAATGGGAGAATGCTTGGAGCATTTTTATTTCCCTAATTCCCAAGTGGGAGATGCTTGTGGTAGTCAACCGATCAAATCTCCTCTTATAATCCCAAATAAGGATGGGGGTTCCAGTTCGAAGAATCCGTCGGGCGATGCAGCTCAACCTATACATCAATCGTTCGAGGGGTCAGGTGATTTCTTCGATGAAGGACTTGATACCTGGTTCGATCAGTTGGAAGCTATTAAAGATTGGCAACCATGATCTGCAGTCGGTAATGGCACACCTAAGCCGAGGCCAGATTGGTTGGTCATTGTACATGCCCAAAGAAAGAAGGGGATGTACGCGAGAAGGATGTATCTCCTATTGTAAAGTTCTCATCGGTGCACGCGATTGTTTCTTCAATAGCTAGAGTTGATTTTGCATAATGTTTTTCGCGAACGTCATCTCGTGTGTATACGGTAATTCCTTGTTATTAAGTTCAAGGTAAAATCAGCCCCGACGCGTGAAGGCAGAATTGATAGCATGAGTTACTAGCAGAATGTGATCGAGCTCGAAAGCGAAAGATTACTAGCGGCCCCAAACGCCGTGACCACAAAATCAGGGGCAATCTTTAAGTTTCGAGCAACTACAAATCTATTTCTCACGAGGCATTCAAGTCAATCAAATATAAAGCGTCGGGCTGTGAGAATGATGCGTAGTCAAGCTGTTGACACAGGCGAAAAAGGAGTCGCGTAGATCCGAAAGCAAAAACCTTTCTCGGCTAGTCAACAATGCAGAATGAAAGGGCATATATAAACAAACTCGCATTTATTTCATTCAGCAGGAAAGTTTACAAGTGGATCACTGAGGGGGAGCAGTAAACCCAAAATGAGTTCTGACAAGCATCACAAAAAAGCTTAACTGACTCTCCATGCTATCCATGCCTTGCTTACAACCCACACTCCGGGAATCGAGGTCTACAAGCTTGAAGAAAAGGAGACGACATTTCTCCTTAAGTTCGTTCACCTTGGTGTCATAGTACTCGAACTCAAGCTCTAAGTCATGAGCCAGCACCCTCCCGCGAGCTATATCCATGCTCAGGTCTTCAAGCCTTTCCTCCAACCAGGCACACTGGAACCTCAGCACGAAGTTGTGCTGGTCTTGCTCAAAGGCGGTGTCAAAAAGAGCCAGACGCTCCACCAAGTTGTCCCTCTCACGGACCAGCATCGAAACCTGGGCGTGGGCGTATTCAACAGCCCTTTTATGGTTATCGGCCGTCAGCATGGCCAACATCAGGGACTCAGTTCGGTCCTGATAACGGGCTCGCACGATACCAGCTAAAGTGACCTCCCGGCTAGCAACTTCGTAAGCCTGCAGGAAATTGTTGAAGAGAGTTGGGAAGATCACAAACTCCCTTTGCAGTTTCGTACCTTCAATACACACAGTATCCAGGGCCGGAATCAGAGTACGAACTTCAACCTCAGCTTCAGGATGATTGTTTATGTAGCCATAACCTCTACCCAAGAGGTGGTAAAATCTCTCCCATTGGGTCGAAGCTTCAGCTAAGGCAGCAGGCACAGAGGAGGAATCCATATGCGATGGAATGACGGAGAGGAGGGTGGAAATGTGAAGAGTGTTTGAGAGGCTGAGTCTGATAAGGCTAAAGTGTTAATCTTCTTGACGTCAATCTATCACCTTATAAACGCTCGAGTAAGCAGGGAGAAGTGGTAATAATAGTATGTGCAGTAGAGCCAAACGGGTTTCGTTAATGCATCCCCGATGAGTCACGAATCCACCACCGTCCTGTGATCTCGGGTTTTACGAAACATAATGGCGCCGAAAGGTGGGGAGGCTTGTTACTCTAGAGACTGGGCCAGGGGGACAAGCGTAGTGCTCGACAAAACGAAATCAACGCAAGAGATCTTCAGGCTCCGTTCACGTAGAAAAGAGCAAAAAAGGACAAAGTGGGAATTACGAAGCCTCGAGAAGAACGCTCGTCAGGTAGCCATCACAAAAGACGAAGTGGGAATCTCGAAGCATTGAGAAGAGCGCTCGTCGGGTAGCCATCACCTTTGATCAAAGAGCAGTGATCCGACCCCTTTAACCTTTCAGAATTTGCAGAGAAAGTGAGGATCCAAGGAGGAACAAAGAAAGCTGAGTTAACGGAAAATCAAGCAGTGATATTTCGATCAAAATGTTCAAGGGGTTCTGTCATTTACTGGAAGCGCCAGACTTGGAGGTCTCCGAGCTTGAGCTGCTGGAAGAATTTGAAGATCTCAGGACCGAACCTGACACGGGGGCCATGGAGACCGATCCTTCTAATGATGAAACTCGCGGCTTGGTTAACGAGAACAATACCCGCGACGGCGATCAGCGTCAGAAAGGGGAATGTCTCCAACGCAACACTTCAGGTCAAGTCCATAAACTCGAATTGTTTTTCAGGGAATACCCCTATCCGGACATGGAACAGAGAATCAAAATGGGCCAGGAGATAGGGTGGGAGCCTCGGAAGGTCAAGTGCTGGTTTGAAAACAAACGAACCCGGCTGAAGCAGCAACGCGATCGGCACGAGTTAGCGATTGCGAGGGAGGAAAATGAAAAGCTTCGAATAAAAAACATTCAGTACAAAAAAGCTCTAAGCATCGCTATTTGTCTTGAGTGCGGTAACCCTGTTCCCACGGACGGAGTATTCACTGAAGAGCCAGATCTGGGGGTTCATAATGCTCATTTGTTGCAATGCCCTTCGCAACATCTTTCGAAACAGGCGAGTACCGCCGAGAATCTACAAGAGGAAACTAGTGCTATAAGATCAAAGTCGACGCCCATTGTGGAAGGGAACATGCGTCATGACAAGTCAGGTCCGCTCAATGATGAACTCACCATCGTGACCAGCCGATCTGAGACCACTAAATCCCCTCCAGAGCAACCTCCAACACGACCAGATTCCGAGAAGAGTAACCGCCAAATGGCTGGCACTACTTCGGCTAGCAAGAAAATAATATTTCGTTGGACCCCGGAGTTTCATAGCAAATTTGTTGATGCAGTTCAACAGTTAGGGATCAATTTTGCTCGCCCATCGCGCATACTCGAAATCATGAACGTGCCGGGATTGGCGAAAAATATGGTCAAGAATCACCTTTGGCGCTACAAGAAACTACTGAGAGATGGACGAGCGTCGCTAGACCAAGATAGAGGCGGTTCAACACGACCAGATTCCGCGAAGAGTAGCCGCCGAGTTGCCAACACTACTTCGGCTAGCAAGAAAACAAGGTTTTATTGGACCTCGGAGCTTCATAGCAAATTTGTTGATGCAGTTCAACAGTTAGGGATCAGTTTGGCTCGCCCATCGCGCATACTCAAGATCATGAACATGCCGGAGCTGGATAGAAATAAAGTCAGGAACCACCTTTGGTGCTACAGAAGACTACTGAGAGATGGACGAGTGGCGCTAGACCAAGATAGAAGCGGTTCAAGTTTAAACGATGAGCATGGCTGTGATCGCAATCCTCATGAAGCAGGAAGCATCCAATCACTTATCAACACCGATGGGACTGGCAATCACACGGTCGATTGTTCAGGCATCAATCAGAGTACTCCCCTGGGTTATCCTAGTACTCCTCAGGAGTATGTACCGCAATTTCAGCAAATCGGGACTCCCCAGTCTGAGCACCGACTGGCCGGTAATGCTAGTCCTACAGCGGATCTAACATTGGCAGGAGATGCACATACAATCTTGCGAGACAATTACGGGGATTCCGGCTCGAAGAATCAGGTGGTCCATGACGAAAATGGTGAAAAGATTCCTTCTCCAATAGTTGACAATACTCAACCTGAGTGTCAGTCGCTCGATGGTTCAGATGATCTCCTTGAAAACATCTATTCTTGGTTCGATCGGCTGAATTCCCCCCTGAGTTACCCCGGTACTCCTCAAGAGTATGTACAACAATTTCAGCAGGTATGGACTCCCCAATTTGAGCACCAACCGATCGTTAGTGTTATTCCTACGGCGAATCCAGCATTGGATACAAACCTACTGGACAACGATGAAAGTACCAACTCGAGAAGTGAGGTTGTTCATGCCGAAAGTAGTGTGAGGAATCCATCGCCAACGGTTGAGGATGCCCAACTTGGGCGTCAATGGCTTGAAATTTCAAGTGAGTCCCTCAGTGAGCAACTCGGCGTGTGGATCACGCATAAACCGATGAACCGGGTTGTTCGTGCCGAAAATGAGAGAAGTCCGTCACCCGCAATTAAGGATGCTCAACTTGAACGACTCGAACAGTCAGACGATCTCCTGAATGAGCAACTCAGCCTATGGGTCAAGCATTTTGGAACAAGTGCATCTTCGCAGTCGTGACCGGTACCGGCGACCAGACGTCTGGTTCTAAGCTCGTATGCAAAATCATTAGAAGGCTCAGGAGAGTGAGAGGCGAATACGTCGAAGGAATGTGTTACGAATCTCGTTGTAAAGTTCCCGCGGGAACATTTTAATTAACGCTTAAAACTAACCGCTCTGAGTGTCACCCTTTGAACATCTTCGAGCCAAGGGCCGTGGATTAATCACTTAATCTGTGGAGCAAGTTCCATGAATGATGACTATCACCCGCGGAGCATAGTGGGATCTACCCCATTCAGCACGAAATACGTTTGGTCACGAAGCCTCCTATTTGGTAAAACGATGTATCGTTCCTAAACGATCTTCAACCGAATACCAAAGTAATATCTCCTTTCTTTCCCTTCTCAGGTGATAAACGTGGGTAAATCACTCAAGGAGCCATCTATTCAAATAACAGAATAGACGTTGCCTAACTGGGGGCAGAGGAACCATTGATGTTACAAACACTCCAAGCATGGATAGGCGGATTCGATAGATGTTATTCATATCAAAAACGCAACATCAGAACATGATGAGAACCAAGAGTAAAGTTGTATCGTCCTAATTTATCTTGAATTTGGGAACATGAATTGACACTTATTATTTATCCTTGACAGGAACTCGTCATCAAAGCGGGCAGATTTCCTACAAACCTGGTATACTCGTTAGAGTATATGACCAAGGGTAAGATGTATCGTTCTAATTTTTTGAAAAATTCGTGAACATACAATAACATGTTTCTTCCGCATTTTCAGGGATCTCCAGCCGCGGGAGACAGGTAAGTATCCCTTTCCCCAATCCATGGAAGATGTTAAATAAAAAACAGAGAGAAAAAGAAAAGCTTTCAAAATCTGATGTCTAGAAAAGACATGGAATTGTAACTTCATTGGCATTCATGTTTTGAAACACGAGGTTGTCTGAACATGCATTGTGCACCATAAAATTCCCTTGACGGGTAAAATTTTTGGGAAAACGAAAGAGATTTTTCCAATCAAAAGTTGTTCAAAACTCTCAAAAGGATGTTTCCTCAAAAGAGAGGCAAGCTCAAATCCAAACACATCCTACATACACTTGAGAGATGAATGGAGCGAATCAAATAGTAAAATCTGGACCTACGGAGGTAGGGACCATTTGCAGCGATTACATGGATTGGGACGACGGAGGCGTTCGTTTCATATCATAAACACTACAGGTGACCGTTGGCAACCCATTCGAACGGCGGTTTTCATTCTTAACCCTGTCAAGAACCACCCTACATCGGGGCAAAATGGATGTGAGTCCAACGGCATCAGGAGTAAATGGCTAGAAATTTTCTTGCTCGGACTAACATCAATCTTTGTGTGCTGTTTATATGGTAATCCAAGTGCCATAGGATGACGAGAAGCATCCATTTCTCTATCCCACACACTATATCCTTTGCATAGCCAAGTTGAGCCTGCAAATTCGTTTCATGAACCCATTGGTGATCATTCCAAGACGGATGATGCACCACTTCAAAAATGGAAGAGTTCAAGACTCAGGGATTACGAAAGAGAAATCCCGGACTGATATTTAAAGCATGTTTAGACTATATGTCTAACACGATCCCATGAAAAAAAAATGGGATTTCAAAAGTGAATGAGAAAAATCCACGGCATCGAGAAAAAGCAAAGTGCCTGGTAAAAGCAAGGCCGATGCTCGTGTAAGTTGTTTGATTGATCCACAATGAAGCCGGATGGGAAAAGAAGAAATCCCTGAAGGAGCCAAATCCAAAAGGATTGCTCCCCAAATGGTGCCGAGCGCAGAACAAAGACACAGAGAGAGTTCTCGTTCTCTGAATGCAACAAGAGGGGCTCTCTAAAGAGTTGGTGTACACCTCAAAATCAGTTGCGCACCTCAAAGACTAAAGATGCAGAAAGGAAAGGACAGGTGTCAAATCTGCGATGATCACCAATGTCAATCCCCTCATAAATTCTGAGCCAAAAATAAGCTTGTTTCGGTCCCCAATCCTACCAATGTTACAACCCCGAAACAGTCTTCTCTGACTAAGACACTTGGGTTAACATATAGCTTAGCTCGAAGAAGTACGAGCAAGACTATTTCTTTCTCATTTTGCAGGGTTCTTGACTTGTAAACCCGGAGCAGATGGTGAAGACTTTCATTCAATGGCCTCGACTCCAAAGCGAGTCCCCCTTGAAAGCCAATATCCAAGCCTAACATTACGGTCCCGTGGAAGACCTCTCGACCGATCAAAATGTATGCGCTGCGAATGAGCCTAAAACCTAGGCACAGGTTAGTAGGGAATTGAGTGCATCCCCTATAAAAACCACATCTCAAAACAGGTGAGAAGACCTCCTTGTCGAGAAATATTCCAATTGACGTTTTGAACAAACTCTTTTTGGAATTTTCAAACTGTTGATCCAGATTTTCCGTGCAAGGGACTTGTGATCACATTTGCATGTTGCAAGAATGCTTTGGATGACCTCCAGCATCAAAATGCACATTTCATGATTAAAACTTAAATCATACGATTTTGTCAAATGGACAGCCGTGGTCTTCCCAAAGATTACTAACGTTTTCTTGGTGAAGAAAAATATTTCAGGCTCAAATTTCTGCAGGATACCTGGAGAACCCAGCTCCCAGAATGTCGCCTCAACAGACTTAAGTGAAGCTTTGTCAAAATAAAATCTTTCACTGCTTCAAAAACTGAATTCCCGACAAACTTCGGGGTCTCTAAAAAAGAGGGGAAGAAAAACCCTTTTAAAAGAAAAGTCCTATCAGACGTGGAGAACCCTCGTCCCAGGACCCATTTTCAAAATATCAAACAGTCTCATCGGACGTGGAGAACCCTCGTCATGAGACCCCTTTTCATAATTTAGGCAGTCTCATCGGACGTGGAGAACCCTCGTCATGGGACCCCTTTTCAAAAATCAGACAGTCTCACCGGACGTGGAGAACCCTCGTCATGAGACCCCTTTTCATAATTTAAACAGTCTCATCGGACGTGGAGAACCCTCGTCATGAGACCCCTTTTCAAAAATCAGACAGTCTCATCGGACGTGGAGAACCCTCGTCATGAGACCCCTTTTCATAATTTAGGCAGTCTCATCGGACGTGGAGAACCCTCGTCATGAGACCCCTTTTCAAAAATCAGACAGTCTCATCGGACGTGGAGAACCCTCGTCATGAGACCCCTTTTTCATAATTTAGGCAGTCTCATCGGACGTGGAGAACCCTCGTCATGAGACCCCTTTTCAAAGTCAAAACTGATGGTAGACACCGCCTAAAGGGTCAACACAAGGTAGATACCGCCTGAAGGGTCAACACAAGGTAGATACCGCCTGAAGGGTCAGCTCAAAGGTAGATACCGCCTGAAGGGTCAAATGAAGGTAGATACCGCCTGAAGGGTCAAATCAAGGTAGATACCGCCTGAAGGGTCAAAATATGGTAGATACCGCCTGAAGGGTCAAATCAAAGGTAGATACCGCCTGAAGGGTCAACACAAGGTAGATACCGCCTGAAGGGTCAACACATGGTAGATACCGCCTGAAGGGTCAACACAAGGTAGAAACCGCCTGAAGGGTCAAATCAAAGGTAGAAACCGCCTGAAGGGTCAACTCAAGGTAGAAACCGCCTGAATGGTCAAACCAAGGTAGAAACCGCCTGAGGGATCACATTAATGGTAGAAACCGCCTGAAGGGTCACATATGGTAGAAACCGCATAAGGGTCAACTCATTGATAAATATCGCAGTAAGGATCAACACAAAGGTCTGATCCACCATACGAATCAAAATTCTTGGCAAATCCCAAAGAGTGGGATGCGCCTTCCTTAGGTTCATACAAGTTAGGAATCCCATCATGGTATGACCTACCATACAGGTCAGAGCTTAATCTCCCTGGGATATTCTGAATGACGAGTCCTAGGCATCTTCTTGAAAGTCGTCGCAACCGGCAGCATCCGACAGGTGAGCTTCAGGTAAGCCTCTCTCACTCCAGCCCATGTTCAAATTGTTAGAGCAAACCGGGGATTGATTTGAGCTTTTATCAATAGGCTTAAGGATCCGATGTCATAACATTTCTTCTCTTATTTTCCCAGTTGAGTCGGTTAGGAATCAGGTGCCACCTTATCTTTGAGAGAAACCTCTAACGAGATTCCTCTCAAAGAGGGGCAGCTGTTGACACCTGATTTTTTTTACCATTTATTATTGTGATTTTTATTCTTTAAAATTAATTAAAAATATCAAAAAAGGTCATAAAATCACAAAATCAACTTTGGAAGCCTTGGTTTAACCTTAGGAACCAATTTTGAACAAAAAATATTTTTCGGTATTTTTAATATTTTTCGAGTTTATTTAATTATAAAAATACCCAAAAAATCAGAAAAATACCATTCGTGGTCAGAAAAATACCCAAAAATATTCGATAATTTTGTTTTAATTTCCTCTTCAAGTGTGTCACTTTAAATCTCAAAAATTCGGCTCGGGTCACTATGTTCCTTCACAAACATAAACCCGAACCGAGCCTAAAAAAAAATCATTTTCGAGTCTTTTAGTTTTCAATTCTCACTTTTTATAAGCTATGACATTGGATTCTAAAGTCTTAAAGTGCAATTAGGTCAATTTGCCCTCCAATTTAATCAATTTTTACCAAAAGGGCTTAATTGCACATTTTTCTTTCAATTAGTCCCCGGTTTCACGGATGTATACGTATGCTCTACGTATTTATACGTCATACGTATTTATACGTTATGCATATTTGTATTGTTTGGTAACCTCTTTAACTCTTGTAATAATAATAATGGTTATTATTTTTAACACATTTGTTAGTGCCTTTTTTAGCATTTTTGTATTGTGAGTGCTATTGCTAGTGCTATTTTTAAATAGCATTTTTTGTATTATAAATTGTGAGTGCTATTGTTAGTGCTATTTTTAAATGACATTTATTTATCATAAATTGTGAGTGCTATTGTTAGTGCTATTTTTAAATGGCATTTATTTATCATAAATTGTGAGTGCTATTATTAGATAGAATTTATAATTGTTAGTGCTATTTTTAAATAGAATTTTTGTATTATAAATTGTGAGTGCTATTGTTAGTGCTATTTTTAAATAGCATTTTTGTATTATAAATTGTGAGTGCTATTGTTAGTGCTATTTTTAAATGTCATTTATTTGTGAGTGCTATTATTAGATAGAATTTATAATTGTTAGTGCTATTTTTAAATAGAATTTTTGTATTATAAATTGTGAGTGCTATTGTTAGTGCTATTTTTAAATAGCATTTTTGTATTATAAATTGTGAGTGCTATTGTTAGTGCTATTTTTAAATGTCATTTATTTGTGAGTGCTATTTTTAGATAGAATTTATAATTGTTAGTGCTATTTTTAAATACAATTTATTGGAAGGTATTTTTGGCTATAAAAGTATGGCAAGAGTTTTGAGGTTGAAGTGGAGAGACATTTTGTAGAGTGTGCAAATTTTTGAGAGCTTAGAGAGAAGAACACAAACACTCTCTATATTCTCATAATCTTGAGCGAGCAAAATATACCAAGTTCGGAATATTGATTCCGCATATTGCTAGCACAATTGTTGTGGAGTTATTAGTCGTCTCCCCGTTCGTCAATTGGTGGTGCGTCCGAACTAGATGCCTAACACTTGTGGAGGCTGAGATCGAAGAACATCGAACCGACACCTCCGTTCAAGCACGCTACGAGAGGTAATCTATTTACTCCCTTTGAGACTTTGTGATTTTTATCGATTGAAATGCACGAAGTACGCCTCTGGAGATACATGTGTGGGTTGTTATTTATTTCCGCTACGTGTTACGTGGATCCCAACAGTGGTATCAGAGCCAATCCTTAGGTGTTTTCGTGCATTTAATTGATTTTTTGCAATTTTTGCAATACTATGGCCAATATGTATTAACGAATTGTTCGTCTTACATGGCTAATGGAGATTGATTATTTTATATGATAAATTAATCAACGTAGCAAAAATTGAGACTAAATCAATTTTGAATCGAAAATTTATGGCTATCTTATTTTACGTAAAAATTCTGAATATGATTCAACGTAGAATTTTTATTGTGCCTTCCTAAGTTTTAAATTGTGAATTTATTACTTACGTGAAAGGGTGGTGATCATGGAAAAATCCCTAATCAATGTGATTGATGTATATATGAATGTATGATGATTATTTATATATTTGGGGTTGTAATTATTAAATGGAGGCTGCGTACTCCTTTTATTTTCATGTAATCTTTATTTTTAGCATAGTCAATTGTTGATGTAAATGCTACGAGGATTACGTGGAGGAGCCTTTTAAGTCGGCGAGCTCTTTGGGGCCCAATTCTTGAAGAGTTCAAGAAACCAAGAAGAAGCGAAGAGTGGCTCTCCGTTATTAAAATATTAAAATGATTATATGTGGTCTCATTGGCTCGAGACCCATTAAATCATAATTCCATGATCACCACGTAGGATAGATATTTATGTGATTGACATCTATTTATTTATTATGATTACGTGAGCATGTTAAACTGGTTAATGTGCAAAGTCAGACTTACCTCACCCAAAATTGTGCCTGCATGAAATCCTAGTTAGGAAAATCACTCGCATTAGGTACCGAAAGGGCGTTGGTAACGACACCAGCGTAACCAAGTCCCCGAGCCCAAAATCTCTGGTTCCGTAGAACTGATCGATCTCTCCCAATCGATCGGTAAGGTTTCCGGTCTACCCTCCAAGAAAGACCGGTGGCGACTCCAAATGCATGCACAAGTTGCACATGCCACCACGACCACACTAAGGTCGAAAGCGATCGACTCTTATCATTGAATCCTCCTGAAAAATACTCCCGCCGCGATTTGGTATGGGCCTGGGAGGGCTCGCACCGATCCAAGACCCGTGATCGGTAATCCATTAGCCGCGTCCGCTTCCGGATGGGTCACGACAGTGACCTCGGCTTCAACCTCGACCATGATCTTGGTTAGTGCTTCGAGTTTGCACGGGTTCTCTTCTTTGCTCCTTCTCATCTCAAATAGACAACTAAATTTGGAGTACTTCTTCCACCGGTTCATGCTTATTTCTTTTGATTCTTTCTTCATGGGCTTGTAACGAACCCAGAAGCTCATCGATCATCATATCATCAAGGTCTTTGGACTCCTCGATTGCAACTGCAATGTGATCGTGCTTTTTGTCTAACGATCGAAGAATCTTCTCAACAACTCAAACATCAGGAACGTCTTCGCCATTTCTTTTCATCTGATTTACAATCGCTAATACTCTTGTGAAATAATCAGAAATTGACTCAAATTCTTTCATACGAATTACCTCGAATTTTCCTATCAAAGTTTGTAGGCAAATCTTCTTCACTTTCTCTACACCTGGGTGCGTGGATTGAAGAATCTCACATGCCTCCTTCGATGTAGACACTTTCTCAAACATCGTATCAACTAAGCCTTCATAGATGATTGACAGGACATACTGATCTTTTGATCGAATTTTCTCCAAGGCATTCCTCTGATTCTAACTCATGGTGGCTTCATCTTCTGGCTCATCATAACCGTTATTGACAACATCCCAAACACTATAGGCACCAAGGAGAGCTTTCATTCTCAAAGCCCAGTTATCATAATTTTCTTTGGTAAGGCGGGGATACTGAAGAGGAAGCTGAGTATTTGCTGAAGCCATTATCACAAACAGTGAGCTCTGATGCCAATTTGATGGGAATAATACAAAGAGGAAGCTCGATTTACATAAATCGAGAGGAGAGAATTTTCTATGATTTTGTAATTCTCATTCCCATGATCAAAACAATAACAAGTCTTGCCTTTATATAGGCAGAATACAACGACTCTTCAATTACATGACTCCTTAACCAACTCATAAATTATCTAACATTCCAAAGCGATAAACTTCTAGAAACTTGCAAGACATTAACTAGTCCTAGAAATATGAAAAGACTCATCGAAAAATAACAAAGCAATAAAAGCTCTTTGACTGACTCTTCATGCGTTCATCCAATATCCACATCTTGGTGAACGTGAAGTCCATTGAATTTTCGACAAGTCTCAAGAATTTGATTTAATTTCCAACAAAAGGTACATCGAGTTTAGAGAGAGAAGTAGAGAGGTTTGCCTCTACTGCTTCCAAGTTTGTTCTTTTCTCCCCACCATTACTCTCTCTTAAAAAAGATAAGAAAAAATGAAAAAGAATAAGAAATTTGTCACAACTGTACCAGTTTGGGGTAAATTTGTCATAAGTATACAAGTTTGGAGTTTTTTATGGTAAAAAAAATAGTTTAGGGTAAATTATTACGGGTGTACTAATTTGAAATTTTTTGCGGTATTAATCCTATCGCAATTAACATAGGCTTCAAATTAGTTAACGGTAATGCTCTTGGTTGATATGGGTACTTTATATCCTTTATACATTCTTAATTAATGATGTTTTCGACCAAAAAAACTATCGTTGTCATTTTTATATGGCAATTTAATGCTCCCATATATCAATTGCACTTGTATAAAAAAAAAGGTCTTCCAACGCCGCCACCAATCACAATCCTCCCCTGCAAGTCGGCGGCTCGCATCACAACCACCAGCGATGCAACAGCTAGCCCATGATGGTCCCTCACATCTTCTCTGAGTCGAGCCCTAATTCCTCCCCGCGAAGCCTCAAATCCGACTTCATCGCCTGCTTTTATCACACCTCGACCTACACGAGCACGCCGTCGCAAGCCTCCTCCATCTGGAATTGGGAGAATTTCTACTCTCCTTCTCCACCTGACTCCAAGTTCTTTGATCAACGGGGTTGGACCAATAATCATTGACAGCCACATCTCGAAAACGATGAAGAAGGGGACGAAGACGCGTCGACCTCGGAGTACGATTTCTTCCGCGACGACGGCCCGAGCAAAATTCGGGATGGCGAAGCGGGGACCAAATCCAACGATTTCAAGCGAGCCGCGGCCAACACTGACTGTGGCGGTGAGATCGAAAGGGAGGAGGTACAGTGCAGCAACTGGGACAACCACCTCGACCTATTCCGTTCGTCTTCCACCTTGAGCAGGCGGAGGGCGCAGGATAAGCAAAGGGAGGGCAGCAGGCGGCTGGGGGAGGGGATGGGAACAAAGGGAATAAAAAAAAAGAATGTTAAAAATGAAAAGAAAAGAAAAGCAGAAAAAAAATCTAATTATAAATAAATTAAAAGACAGAAATACTCATCGGCTAGACCTTTTTTTGATACAAAAAAGCAGTCTAGGCCCTCTTTTGACACAAGTTAAACTTTAGGCCCTTAATTGAGACAACAAGTGCACTTGAGGCCTTTTTTTGGCATTTTCCCTATAATTTTTTTTGCCTATATAGCCTTTATGTGACTCAACTTTTCTAGGTTGGGTATAGTGTAGACTAGACTCCGGTTATTTCGAAAAAAAATGAGGATATTTTCTGATCTCACCGAAAGGAAAATCAATTTTCACCTTACATAACTTTCAATAATTTTTTGAATTTTTTTGAATTTTTAGAAAATTAATTTTTTATTATTTTCTTTTATCTTTTTTATTTTTATGTTTTTTCTGTCCTCCTTTCTTCTTCGGCTGGCAATCAGCCAGCAAGGCTTGAGCTCGCCAGACTCTAGCAGCCGAGCCTGGAGCTCGCCATTGAAAACTAAACCTGATCTGGCCGGCGATGCGAGGTCTGGCCTTGCCGACCTCGAAATCGAAACAGAGACTCATGGTAGCTTCCCCACCCACCGCCGCCAATCTACCATTTAACTCATCTTACTGCGGACGACGACGTTGCCCGAGGTAAAGTTCACACCTTTCTCCTTCAAGCAATCTCCGACGAAGACCAACTCCCCAGGCAACAAGGAATAGCGAAGAAAGCGAGCTAAACCTTGCGTTCCAGTGACGATCGAAGTCGTTGTCAAGTTGCAGAGTTCCATGACCCGATTGAACGATGCCCAATAAACCTCACAAGGAACTGCAACCTGCTCGATTAAGGCAAAGCTAAAGCGGAATTATTGGACCTTAGAGGCGCAGCACTCTGATACCATAACTTGAAGGAAGAAATCTGGAAATGAAGTTTATTTACTCATACTACTTGTGTTACGAAAATGATTACAAAACACACATATTTATAAGCTTAAGACATGACTCTACGTCTACTCTAGACATGCGAACAGACACGTCTAGATACATAACATTCATAGCTAATAAATAAGCATAGCTTCCTAGATAACAACTTTTATGACTCTTCCTATTCTCTAGATCATAATTGCAAGACTTAACAACTTCCAAGACTCCAATTCATGATGAGCTTGGATTACGAAGAGTCTTCACTTTTGATATTCCCAACAGCCTCCCTTAAACCGAGCTCATCTTGACCATGCTGATTATTCTCTTGAATTTAAGGAATGAGTCCGTCTTCAATGGCTTCGTGAACATGTCAGCCACTTGGTTCTGACTTGCAATACCGTACCACAATCTCCTCGGACTTCACTAGATCTTGAATGAAGTAATACTTTATATCGATGTGCTTGCTTCTTTTATGAAAAACTAGATTTTTTGCAAGGGCTATGGCTGATTTATTCTCACAATTAATCACAGTTGAATGCTCCTGCTTATGACGAAGCTCAGCGAGCATCGAACGTAGCCACAAGCTGAAAATCATTAGGAAAGGTGTAGAACATACCATCATCTACAGTACCTTTAATGTACCGAAGAATCCTTTTTGCCTCCTGCAAGTGTGATTGTCTAGGAGCCTCCATAAATCTGCTTACCATCCCAACACTGTAAACAAGATCTGGTCGAGTAGAAGTCAAATATCGTAGAATCCCAACTAACCTCTTGAAATATGTGGGATCAACTTCGGAACCACTTCTGTCTTTTGTCAACTTCAATCTTTCCTCCATGGGAGTGCTAATTGGTTTACAAGTAGCCAACTTGAAACGCTCAAGAATATCATTGGCATACTTTTGTTAACAAACAAAAATATCATCCTCCGACTGTGTAACTTATAGGCCAAGAAAATAATATATGAGACGCATGTTTGCCATCTCGAACTCACGGGTCATGGCCTCCTTGAAGCTAGAAATCATCTCTTGACAATCTCCAGTAAATTTGAGATCATCGACATATGAGCAAACAATGAGTATCTCACCGTTCAAACCAACCTTCACATATAAAGTGTGCTCATAAGGACAGTGGATAAAGCCATGATTCAAGAAATAAGAATCAATTCTGGTATACCAGGCTCGTGGTGCTTGTTTGAGGCCATAAAGAGTTTTCTGCAATTTATAGACTAAGCTCTCTTGTCCTTTCTTGACATAGCCCTCCGGTTGATCTACATACACCTCCTTCTCAAGTATGCCATTGAAAAATGCGGACTTGACTTCCATTTGGTGTATCTCCCAGCGCTTTTGAGCTGTTGAAGCAAAAATCATACGAATAGTATCCATTCTTGCAACAGGAGCAAAAACCTCAAAATAGTCAATTCCGAGTTTCTATTTATAACCCTTGACTACAAGATGAGCCTTCAACCGATCAACATCACCACTAGGCTTGTACTTGGTCTAATAGACCCATTTCACGCCGATGGACTTCTTGCCTTCTAGAAGAGACGTGAGTTCCCACGTATCATTCTTCTTGATCGCATATATCTCATCAGCCATCGCATGAACCCAACCATCATCTTAGGAAGCCTCATTAAAGTGTGTCGGATCACAATCTATAGAAAGAGCATAATTTACAATTACTTCTTCAGATGGATCATCATCATTTGACAAATAATAATCCCTCAAACGAGTAGGTAAAACTCGTTCTTGCCGTGGTCGTGAGGATGTTTCGACAAGATCTTCGGTAAGATTTTTGACAAGATTGTCGACAGGATTTGCTATCGAACTCGTTGCTGGTTCAGATTGACTATCAGCAGTGGGTTGAACCGACTCTTCCTCATCAAGGACAAAGTGAAACTGCTTCTTCTCTTCCGTGTTCTACGTCCACTCAGCTTCCTCATCGAAGGTGACATCTCGACTGATAACCACCTTTTTCGTTACAGGATTATACAGCCTATAACCCTTTATCTCAGTGTTGTAACCGAGAAAGATGCACTTTTCACTCTTCTCATCAAGCTTCTTGCGAAGCTCATTTGGAACATGGGCATAAACAATACACCCAAACACACGAAGATGATGAACTGAAGGGATTCAACCACTCCACACCTCCGCTAGAGTCTTGAACTTAAGACCTTTAGTAGGACAGCGATTCAACAAGTAAACAGAACAAACAACCGTTTCTACCTAGAAATGCTTAGGCAAACGTTTGGAATGGAGCATGGTACGTACCATATCGGCAATAGTGCGATTTTTTTTCTCTCCGCTACTCTATTCTGTTGAGGAGTATATCGTGCTATCAACTGATACTTGATGTCGCACTGCTTGAAGAAACCATCTCCAACCAAGTATTTTGTGCCACGATCAGTTCGGAGAATCCGAATTTGATGCCCACTTTGGTTTTCTACATAGGCTTTGAACTCCTTGAAAGCATCGATGGCATCTGACTTTTGCTTCAAGAAATAAACCCATGTTTTTCGACTAAAATCATCGATGAAGGTAATAAAATACATGTATCCCCGATTCGACGACTCACCGAGCGGTCCACAAAGGTCGTAGTACACTAACTCCAACGGCCTTGAAGCTCTCCATGATTTTCCTAAAGGAAAGCTTTCTCTGCACTTCTTCCCAATAACACATGGTTCACATATATCCTTCGGAGAAGAAATTTCGGGTAGTCCACGCCCATCTTCTTTTGAGACAACAGCTTCAAGCTGTCGAAATTCACATGTCCGAACCGCTTGTGCCAAAGCCATGTCGAATCTTGCACCGAGGCACTAAAACATGGCGTAACATAATTAATATACAAAGGAAAAAGTCAATTTCGAGCCATTTTTACCTTCTCAATCAACCCTCCTTTGCCATTATAAACAGTGCAAATCTTATCCTTAATGGCATGAGAAGCCTCGTTCGGACAATTGTCCCATACTTAGAAGATTTTCTCGAAGACCGGGAACATAAAGGACATCGGAAATGCTTTGAACCGACCCATCGTTCGCCTTGATTTCAATTGTCCCCTTTCCCATGATAGGAACTTTGGCATTGTTCCGAACCTCACCTCCAAATGAAAGGTGTCATCGAATTTCAAGAATAACTACTTCTCGCCACACATGTGATTGCTACACCCGGTGTCTAAATACCAAACATTCTTGTGGTTCTCCACCGTAGAATTACATGTGAATAAAAGAGCATTATTTTGCTCGTCATCGCCATCGACATGTCTATCGACAGATCTTGCTACCTTGGCATGGAACTTTCCACCGGTCTTCCTGCTTCGACATTCAGATTTATAATGCCTATACTTTTTACAATTAAAACACTGAATAAGGGACTTATCTTTTCGTTGTCCAGCATGTTTCTCGTGCCGCTTTGGATCTTTCTTCTAACTAGAAAGATTCTTCTTTTCATCGGGCAACACCAACTGGCTTTGTAGAGCTTCCTCCACCGACTTGGATTTCTCCTTGAATCGCTACTCGTGCATTTGTAGAGACCCCACCAACTCATCGACGGACAAGATAGAGAGATCTCGTAACTCTTCAATGGAAGTCACAATAAATTCGAACTGCAAAGTTAGAGTCCGAAGAATCTTCTCAACGATCTGTTGGTCAACAATAGTCTCACCATTGGCCTTCATTTGATTGACAAGAGCCAATGTTCGTGAGAAATATTCGGAAATGGACTCCGACTTTTCCATCTGAAGGAGCTTGAATTGTCGACGAAGAGTCTGAAGCCGAACCTTCTAGACCTTCTTAACGCCTTTGTAAATGTTGATGAGAGTGCCCCAAGCGTCTTTCGCCATCTTCGAATTAGCCACTTTTTTAAAGATTGACGAATCTATCGCTTGAAAGATGTAAAAGAGAGCCTTACGATCTTTCTTACGATTCTCTTTTAGCGTCTTCTGCTCCTCCGTTGTCAAATCTGCCGTCGTTTCTGGCTCCATGAATCCTTCTTCCACAATTTCGGTCAGCTCCTGAAACCCGAATAGTACCTCCATCTGGATCTTCCAATGCTCAAAATTCTTCCCATCGAACCTTGGGAGTTGAGGTTGGACCATCCCGGCACCACTCATAGAAGCCATTTGACTCGAGAGTATATTTCACAAAACTTAGCCAAACTAGCTAAACTAGCCAAAGAGGCTCGCCTAACTGTCTCTGATACCAAATATTGGACCTCAGAGGCGCAGCTGCTATCGAAACTTGAAGGAACTCTAGAAATGAAGTTTATTCACTCATACTACTTGTGTTATGAAAATGATTACAAAACACACATATTTATAAGCTTAAGACATGACTCTACATCTACTCTAGACATACGAACAGACACGTCTAGATACATAACATTCATAGCTAATAAATAAGCATAGCTTCCTAGATAACAACTTCTAGGACTCTTCCTATTCTCTAGATCATAATTGCAATACTTAACAACTTCCAAGACTCCAATTCATGATAAGCTTGGATTACGAAGAGTCTTCACTTTTGATATTCCCAACAGGAATCAGTCGCTTCATCCGCACGAAGCGATGAGGAATTCGCCAGCGAGAAGAATAGCGAGAGGTGAATAGCTAGGGTTTTGGAGGAGAGGGGGCGGGGAGCTTCCGAGAATTGGAACAGGTTTGGAAGGGGATCGAGGAGAGAGAGATGGAGTGAAGGGATTTTACAAGATCGGGGAGAGAGAAATCGAGAGGAAAGAGGGAAGGTGGAGGAAGGAAGCATCAGAAAGAGAAATCGGGGAAAATGATTTCCCTTGCTAAGAAATGAAAATCATTTTTCTAAATTTTAGCAAGGCGAAAAATATTTCCTTTTGACAATTTATTTTTTGGTCCTCCAAGCACAAAAAATTAAAGAAATTTTTTTAAAACTTTTTTTGTGAAACAGAAGGAGCCCAAATGCTTAATTGCTAATTAATAATCTTCAACGTAAATTCTTTTGGTGGGAGTCCTAGGCCAAGATTGATTGATGACTAGGTAAGTCATGGTTCTTTCCGTAAAGTCATGAGAACCGTTGAAGAGAGAGAGAGAAGCACATCCAGTCCATGTAGTTCGTTAGACCCTATGGGCTAGGGGTGTCAATGGGTCGGGTCGAGCCGGCCCGAACTGAGCAGTACCATGCTCGGGCTGGGCCGAAATTATTTTTTTCTTTCCTTTTTTTAAAATTTTTTTGAATCAAAATTAATTAACAAACCATCAAATGAAAAAATATAAAAATAAATTAAATTTAAAAGAAAAAATGGGTATTAAAAAAGATTTGGTGCAGGGCCGGCCCACGCCGGCCCGGCCTGAAAAGGCCCGAAAATGCAGAAAATTTTCGGGCCGGCCCCTCCGGCGCGGGCCAAATTGACAGCCCTACTATGGGCCACAACTATACCACAAATGAAAATAGTTAAAAGAGATCGAGCTGTTATGAGTTGATTAGATAGTAATCTATTTGATATGTGGCTACTCAATCGAAACTATAAATTGCCTTAAATCAGTAGGATTTACATGTCAAAGACGATGAATTAGAATAAATCTCAAACCTCTTGAGTATGTATGGTTTAGTATATCCTTTCAGGAGCAGTGGCGTAGAGGGGCCTGCGACTCATGAGAGCACAGATTCACTCTATACCCGACCTTGTCAAAATAAGGCAAGATGGCAACCTTGCTCAGCAGAGAGATGACAGAGATTTTTGTTTTTTTATTTTTCAGGCCATCTTTTAACACCTCGGGCATCGAATGGCCCTTGGCCTGAACATTTTTTCATGCAACGATCTAACTCAAATCCCCTGAAGGCCGACTGGGGTAGAGCAACATTTACCCAATTACTTGTTTGCAGGACCAAAGCAGTACTCATCAATGTCACTAAAGAACAGGAAGGAAACAGAATTGGCAGGCAGAAGATAAGAAGATGCCCGAGGCTCAAAATCCTTGTCTCGCGCAAAAGAGCCTTAATGAAAATGGAAATTACAGAAGCTACATATTTGCTTCCACGAAATGAAGCAAAGTTGCTGTTCGCTAAAAAAAAAAATTGAAATGCTCAAAAGACCTGGCGTAAGGTCTCAACAATTCCACCCCACTTAATCGACCTCCTCAATCTTGGGCCCAGCACCGCTGCCGCCAGCAGCAGGACCATCTTCATCCATGCCACCAGCACCCATGTCCGCGCCAGCACCCTGGTACATCTTGGCAATAATGGGGTTGCAGATGCTCTCTAGCTCCTTCATCTTGTCTTCAAACTCGTCCGCCTCAGCCAACTGGTTCGAGTCCAGCCACTGGATGGCTTGGTCGATGGCATCTTCAATCTTCTTCTTGTCCCCTTCGGAGAGCTTGGCACTGATCTTCTCGTCCTTGATCGTGTTCCTCATGTTGTAGGCATAATTCTCGAGAGCATTCTTAGCATCCACCTTCTTCTTGTGCTCCTCATCCTCGGACTTATATTTCTCAGCTTCCTGGACCATCTTCTCAATCTCTTCCTTGGACAACCTTCCCTTGTCGTTAGTGATGGTGATCTTGTTCTTCTGACCGGTGGTCTTGTCTTCGGCAGAGACGTTCAAGATACCATTGGCGTCGATGTCGAAGCAGACAGTAATTTGGGGAACGCCCCTAGGTGCCGGCGGAATACCTGAAAGCTCGAACTTGCCCAACAAATTGTTGTCCCTTGTTCTGGCTCTCTCACCCTCATAAACCTGGATAAGGACTCCTGGTTGGTTATCCGAGTAGGTAGAGAACACCTGCTCCTTCTTAGTGGGGATGGTGGTGTTTCTTGGAATCAACACAGTCATCACACCTCCAGCAGTTTCCAGACCAAGAGAGAGGGGGGTCACATCCAGCAGCAATAAGTCCTGGACCTTCTCATTGCCCTCGCCACTCAAAATTGCAGCTTGAACAGCCGCACCATAAGCCACAGCTTCATCAGGGTTGATGCTCTTGCAAAGTTCCTTTCCGTTGAAGAAATCCTGCAATAGCTGCTGCACCTTGGGGATCCTAGTGGAACCACCCACAAGAACAACATCATGGATAGTGCTCTTGTCCATCTTAGCATCCCTGAGACACTTCTCAACTGGCTCCATACACTTTCTGAAGAGGTCCATGTTGAGCTCCTCAAATCTGGCACGAGTAATTGTAGAGTAGAAATCCACACCCTCGTACAAAGAGTCAATTTCGATTGTCGTCTGGGCAGTGGATGAGAGAGTTCTCTTCGCCCTTTCACAAGATGTCCTCAATCTCCTTAGAGCCCTCGGATTTCCACTGATGTCCTTCTTATGCTTCCTCTTGAACTCTTGCACAAAGTGGTTCACCATTCTATTGTCGAAGTCCTCACCACCAAGATGAGTGTCTCCAGCTGTTGCCTTCACTTCAAAAATACCCTCCTCAATGGTTAGGAGGGACACATCAAAAGTACCGCCACCAAGATCGAAAATCAACACATTCTTCTCCCCAACACTGGTGGCCTTCTTATCAAGACCATAAGCAATGGCCGCAGCAGTTGGCTCATTAATGATACGCATGACATTGAGCCCTGCAATGACACCAGCATCCTTGGTGGCCTGCCTCTGAGAGTCATTGAAGTAGGCAGGGACGGTGACAACTGCATTTTTAACAGTCGAGCCCAGGAAGGCCTCGGCAATCTCACGCATCTTCGTGAGAACCATGGACGAAATTTCCTCAGCAGCGAACTGCTTCTCTTCACCTTTATAGTCAACAACAATCATGGGCTTATCACCAGGGCCGGGAATGACCTTGAAGGGCCAGTGCTTAATATCACTCTGAACTGACGCGTCACTGAACCTCCTTCCAATCAACCGCTTAGCATCTGTGATGTAACCAAATACAGATTAGACACCATGGACATGGAAACAATCGAGGTTGCAAACATAAATGCAAACACGAGGATAAATGCGATATAGAAGAAGTTAAATCAACTAACCACTGGCTACTGTAATGCAGTTAAAATGCAACTAAAAACTTGACTAGCAGGACGCCAATCTGCTTCAATGGCCAAAAGATCGAGTGACATATATGCTAAAACATGCACACACACACACACAAGAGAAAGGCAACAAGAAATCCACATACAAGGCCATGAGGCGGTCTCGTACAGCTCCTATTTGCGATATCTCATTCAGGACATTCCACTACGGAATATAGTACGACGATTTGGCAAAAGCCAGTCACGCTAAGCATAATATGCAGCTCAAATCATCAAGCAATGAAACGTTCAGCATAACGTTTTCCGACTAATCAAACAAATCAGATATCTCATTACCCTGCTCATCCCAGCAGGCAAGCTCATTGTCCATTAAACAGCCAATACTAATGACAGATCGATACTTCGTCATAGCTAACACCCCTGAGTCATACAACCACCTCCGCTCGAGCCTACAGATCTACATGTAGCTCACCACTAGTAACCATTACAGATCTGGAAGAATTAAACAACAGAAACATCCGAATCAACCTAACATCAATCAGATCTGCCGGAAAATTCAAATCAGGAGCAACAGAAAGACGCCCGAAACCAAAGAGGATAGATGCTTACCGAAGACGGTGTTGATCGGGTTCATGGCGACCTGATTCTTGGCGGCATCGCCAATGAGCCTCTCGGTGTCGGTGAAGGCGACGTATGACGGGGTGGTCCTGTTGCCCTGGTCGTTGGCGATGATCTCGACCCGGTCATGCTGCCACACGCCGACGCACGAGTACGTGGTCCCGAGATCGATCCCGATCGCCGGCCCCTCTCCTTTTCCGGCCATTGACGGATCTTTTCCGGTAGATCTACGGATCGCGGGGGAGAGAAAGAGAAAAGAGTTTCAGAGGCGCGAGAGAGAGAGCGTGAAGAATGAAAGATAGTGGCGGAGAGAGATGTATTTATGGGGGGTTGTAGCCTTGCACGTGGTGTTAGGGTTTGAGGGTTCGAGAAGGTTCGACGAGGTGATTTGCAGCCGTTGGATCAGGGGTGCGGATGGACGGCGGGTGGGCGTGCGAGATGGACACAAGAGGACGAGAACGAGGGCGGCCTGGGCTCCCAATTGGCCGGGAAGACTTTTTCAAAAAAAGGAGGAAGAAAAATTTCGCTCGGTGGTTCTGGAAAGTTCGGTGGGGGTTGTGGGGCCCGGGGGGCATGTCGGCAACACGTGGAAAAGTTCTCCCGTTGGGGGAATTACGTAGAGGACGCGGTTTCTTGCTCCTGATTGATTCCGAAAATTGAAAAGGTTGAACCATCTGTGAAGCAACGTAGGTGCAGCCCTACAATCTATGTTGCACGACACGTGCTTCTGGAAATTTTTTGCGTGTCGGACACATGTCGATGTCCGACATACTCAGACACGTTTCGACACGAAGTCAACGACTGAGACACGCTAGGACTCACGTGTCCCAGGGACAATCTCGAAAAAAAAAAATTGAGGGCAAAAACGTAAGTAGAAGCATGATTACCGGAAGCACCAACCATTGTTGCACGGGCCAAAAAAAAACTATATGTTGGCAGCCGCATGATGTTACTCTTTAGCCTTGCATTTATTATTTTTTATTATTATTGAAATCATAAAAATTATTTTATATATAATATACAACGTGTCCCAACATATCGAAATTCTCTATTTTTAATAAATCACGTGTCGGCGTGTCGTGTCGTATTGTGTCGCGTGTCCGTGCAACATAGCTTACAACACAGCTTACAACACGTTGGTGCGCTAGACTGAAAAATAAAAATGAATAATGACATAAATAGTCTTTGAACTTTGATATAACGTACATTATGATCCCTAAATTTTAAATTTGTTTAATATGGTCCATGAACTTTAGCCTAATATTCAATATGGTCCCTGAACATCTAGTTTGTTCAACATAATCCTTAGACTTTTGTTACATGTTTAATATAGTCCATGAACTATATGAAAATGCTCAATATAATCCTTCTATTAATTTAAGATCGGGGATAATAATAAACATTTTCACATGATTTAGGGACTAAATTGAACATGTACTAAAAGTTCAATTACTACATTTTTTTGTCAAAAGTTCAAAGACTACATTGAATGAAACAAAAGTTTAGGAATCAAATTGCGCATTAAGATAAAGTTTAGGGACTACATTGAACAAATTAAAAGTTCAGATACCACATTACATATTAACCAAAAGTTCAAGAATTATTTATGTTATTTTTCCAAAAAAAATTACAATTAAATTAGAAACTGAAAATAAGAAGATTAAACTAAATTAAGAACTTACAAAAAGATTTAGAGATTGTGTCATCGACATAATGGTCGCGACTGAAGATAGCGACCCACAAACATCCGACTCGACACCTCCATAATCGTGGTGTCCAGCACGACTGAACCAGAGGGATTGAGGGCGGCAAAAAAATAAAAAATAGTTAAGAAATTGCGGTTATCAGATCCGTTGGTTTGAGATTAGTTTGTCAATCACTACAAAAAAAAATATGGATTTAGCCACGAAAATTTTGTGACGAGCAAAATTCGTCGCTACTTTGCGACGAACATAGCTACGGAAAAAGTATTTGTCGCAGTTTACAACGAAATTAGCGACGAAACAAATTCATGGCTAATTTGCGACGAAATTTTCCATCTCTATCAATGGGGAGCTTCATGGATTCTTTTCTAGCGGCAGGGGACTCCGTCAAGGTGACCCTATGTCAGCTTACTTATTCACTCTAGTTATGGAGGTTTTTACGGGCATTATTAATCTCCAAACTCAACAGTCTGACTTCAAGTTTTTTTGGAGATGCAAAGCAACACGGTTGTCCCATCTTTTCTTTGCCGACGATGTTCTTATCTTTGCTGAGGCTGACCCCACCTAGGTAAATCTTATTAAGTTGGGTCTGGAAAGGTTTTCCGACTGGTCTGGTCTCCAACCAAATATTAGTAAGAGCGAATTCTTTTGCTCAGGTGCCTCGGAACTACCCCGTCAGTAGCTCCCCTCGTTACTTGGTTTTCAAGAAGGTGCTTTGCCATTTCGATACCTCGGGGTTCCCATTGTATCAAGCCGACTATAAAAGGTAGATTGCACATCTTTGATAAACACTATCACAGCTAGAGCGCGATCATGGTCGCAACGTTTCCTCTCCTTCGTATGACGTCTTTTGCTAGTCAAGACGGTCCTCCACGCCATCCAGGTTTATTGGTCTTTTGTATTTATCCTTCCTAATTCTGTTCTTCTTCGCATTGAACAAATTCTTAGGCAATTCCTCTGGAAGGGCCCGGAGTTAGGTACATGAGGTGTTAAGGTATCGTGGGACAACTCGTGCCTACCAAAGGAGGAGGAGGGCCTTGGCATTCGTCGACTCGCCGACTCCAACAAAGCCACCATGCTCAAACATATTTGGCTACTCTTCACGGATAAAGAGTCCATTTGGTGCAAATAGATACACTCAAACTTTCTTAAGAACAAGAATTTTTGGGTGGCAAACAGATCGACTCTCTGTTCCTGGTCTTGGAAAAAGATTCTTGACCTTAGAAAAGGGAGTGATCATCTATTCCGCTGGCGGCTGGGAAATGGCAATATATCATTATGGTTTGATTCCTAGCATCCGAGGGGTCCTTTATACAAATTATTTTCTGACTTGGACATTTACAAATCTGGTATATCTCGGATGGCCACAGTTCGGGATTTTCTTTCCGCTACTCACTGTCCCTCGAGGGTGAACACCATCATGGGTACTTGGAATGATCCTATGCCATCCCTCTCCCCTGAGGGTCGTGACACCCTGCTTTGGGTTGGTCATCCTTTAGGTGCCTTCTCCTCTAATTCGGACTGGGATTATTTTCGACATAAAGGTCAGTTAGTCTAATGACACTCTTTCATCTGGGACCATCACCATGCTCCTTGGCACTCCTTCATTTTGTGGCTTATCACTCTCAATAGGTTGCCAACTCAGATTATTCTTCTCACCTACCGGCGTATTGTGGAAGGTAATTGTGCGTTTTGTAGTTGTCGGCCTGACTCTGTTGATCATCTCTTTTTTGGTTGTAGAATCATAAAAGCTCTTGCTTTGTTTTGGTCAGCTAAGTGCAACTGGCTTGGCATAATGCTTCTTGGCATGATAACCTTTGGTGGGCAATGAGACATATTCGTGGCCACGCCTTCCACCAATGTATAGCCAGATTCTCTTTTGGAGCCCTTTGTCACATTTTATGGTTGGAGCGGAACCATATCATCTTCCGCAACAAACAACTCAATTTGACATCCATTAAGGCGCACCTTCAAATGGTTATTAAAGATAAGGCTCTCACTGTTAACCATGTTGAAGACAATGACAAAAATAGAAGGATGCAAGCTTCTTGGGATATCTCCTCCGCAATCTTTGATTGATGTTGAGGGGACTTCGACCTTTGCTGTCGCATTCTGGCCGTCTTGTTTGGCCTTAGGGTTGTGTATAGCTTTCTGTATAGGTTATACAGGTTCCTTTTTGTGTTAGTTTAGCTGCCACTTTGCGTGGCTTTTGTTTTCCTAGCTATGCTTCCCGAGCCGCCCCTTACGCCTTATGCGACACTTCGGTGGTGTGCGGTGGAGGACTGTTTGTATTCTGCGCTTTTTTCAATATATATCTTACCTTTACCCCAAAAAAAAAAACTAGCGACCAAAATATTTTATCGCTAATCAGCCCCGAATTTAGCGACGACAATGCATTTTGTAGCTACTTAGCCACGAATTAGCGACGGAAAATATTTCGTAGCTAATTTGCTACGTAATTAGAGACGAAAATATCATTTCGACGCTAATATAAATTAAATAAACAATTATTTAGCGACGAAAGTACTAATTCATCGATAAATCAAATAACATTTAAATAAAAAAGAAAAAAAATTAGCAACGAAGAGAACTTTTGTCACTAATTTAGTTAAAATAAAAAATTAATTAGAGATGAAAATCTCATTTCGTCGCTAATATAAATTAAATAAAAAAATATTTAGCGACGAAAGTATTAATTCATCGCTAAATTGAATAACATTTAAATAAAAAAGGAAAAAAATTAGCGACGAAGAGTTTTTTCATCGCAAGTTTCGTTAAAATAAAAAATTAATTAGCGACTAAATAAGATTTCGTTGCTAATATAAATTAAATAAAAATTATTTAGCGATGAAAGCATTAATTCATCGCTAAATCGAATAAAATTTAAATAAAAAAGAAAAAAATTAGGGACGAAGTTAACTTTCATCGCTAATTTAGTTAGTGACGAAAATCTTATTTCGTCACTAATATAAATTAAATAAAAAACTATTTAGCGACGAAAGTATTATTTCGTCGCTAAATCGAATAAAATTTAAATAAAAATAAAAAAATTAGCGACGAAGAGGAGTTTCGTCGCTAATTTTTAAAATAAAAAATTAATTAGCGACGAAAATCTTATTTCGTCACTAATATAAATTAAATAAAAATTTAGCGAAGAACGTATTATTTCGTCGCTAAATCAAATAAATGAAAAAATTTAGCGATGAAGAGAATTTTCGTGGCTAATTCAATTAAAATAAAAACAAATTAGCGACGAAAATCATATTTCGTCGCTAATATAAATTAAATGAAAATTTAGCGACAAACGTATTATTTCATCGCTAAATCGAATAAATGAAAAAAATTTAGCGATGAAGAGAATTTTCGTGGCTAATTCAATTAAAATAAAAACAAATTAGCGACGAAAATCATATTTCGTCTCTAATATAAATTAAATAAAAAATTATTTAGCGACAAAAGTGTTAATTCGTTGCTAAATAAAATTAAATTTAAATAAAAAAGAAAAAAAGCGAGGAAGAGGATTTTCGTCGCTAATTTAGTTAAAATAAAAATTAATTTGCGACGAAAATATTATTTCATCACTAATATAAATTAAATAAAAAATTTGTTTAGGAACGAAAGTCTTAATTCGTCGCTAAATTGACTAAATTTAAATGAAAAAGAAAAAAAGTAGCGATGAGAAGATTATTTCGTAGCTAAATTAGCCACGAAATACTCTATTCATCGCTAATGATTAATTTGTCAAATGCATATTAAAATGTCGAAGATACTTATATTTAGATATGTATTAAAAAGAATGAATAATAGGAGGAAAACATAAATATATATTGTAATTGTATCATTCAGGAAAATGAAATCGAGTGATTCCTTCTTTTAACTTTGAAAGATGGATAAAGTACTATAAGCGAATAAGAGATGTTCTAAATCAATTAATAAAGTTTTCAAAAACATTAGAAGGATCGGTTTTTTAGCCTGGTACGGAATGTATCATCAAATATTTAATGTGATTCTATAAATATAGTTTCGTTCAATATTAGTAATGAGGATTCAGAATATCACACATTAATCAACCAAAGAGAGATTCAATAACTAAAAGAAAGATCGATTCTTTGGGATCCTTGCTTTCTTCGATCGGTGAATGACTTAAATAAGAAATGCTTATAATACGTCGTTTAGCTTATCTTATTTATGTTCTTTCTTATATTCTATTTTATATTAATTTACATTAATTATTTTTAATAGAAAAGGAAAATAGAGCAAATATTCTTTAAATTAAAAAATCGAATATATTATTAATGTTATTATTATTCACTACAAAAAAATAAGGCTTTACCCATGAAAAATTAGAGATGAAAAAGTGATTCGTCAGTAATTTGCGACGAAATTACAAATACGATAGAATTTCAAATTCGAATTCTTTTGAATTATATTTTCTTTCAAAAAATACAAAATAGAAAGAAAATATTCAATAATAAATAGATAAATAAAAAATTAAAAAATTAAGAAATTGAAAATATATGAAAATCTTTCTTTCGTGGCTAATTTAGCGACGAATAATGTAAATTCGTGTTTTCGTCGCTAAATATGATATAAATAAAAAAAGATTTTTGCGACGAAAGTCCAGCTCGTTGCAAATTAGCGACGAATATGACGTTTCGTCGCAAAATCGTCACTCGGCATTTAGCAACGAAAGCGCCCTTCGTCGCTAATTTGTGACAAAACACCATTTCGTCGCACATTTAGCGCTTGAATTTTTGCGACGAAAGTCCTCGTCGTAAATTAGCGACGAAGTTGGCCTTTCGTCGCAAAATCATCACTCAGCATTTAGCGACGACACTGCCCTTCGTCGCTAATTTGCGACAAACCCCCGTTTCGTCGCTAAATTGCCATTATGGATTAGAAACAAAATATCAATTTCGTCGCTAATTTTTACTTTGAAATTGGCGACGAAATATCAATTTGGCCCTAATTACCGACGAACAGTGCCAAATTCGTCGTTAATGATTCTTTTATTTTAAAATTGATGGTTTTAATATATATTTTATTTATTTATTTTTCTTTTGAAGCTTATTTTTTATAACATAATTGTCAATTATTAATTAAAAATTATTGAGATAAATAATTGCCTCAAAATTGTTGTGTTAAGAAATGAATTTTGGTGAACAAATGATAAAGTGCTATAATGGACTATAGCCGTAGTAATATATTGAAAACCGCAGGAATATGTTGGAAAACCGCAGTAATAGATTGTTGAAAAATCACAGCAAAATAGTTAAAAATCGCATGGAAAGATGTAAAACTGCAACGAAAGAGTAGAGACGAGTAACGAAATGGCAAAACTTTGAAATGAAATATCTCATCGATCGGGTGTCCGTTTTGGACGATTTTTTTTTTATTTCATGTAATTTTTCGAGACGAATCCATTGGCAAACAGCCATAAGCGGTTTGGCCGAGCTTTTTCCTCAAAAAATGCCGTTTTCCTTGTCGATTTTGCATTTTCTTCCTTCGATGCCACATCTTGATCACGAATGAACCGTCCTTTCTCTCTTTCTTCTTTCGATCTTTCCATGTCGGACTCATTATACTATGTGTTTTGTAGGGAGGAAGGGGTTCATGGAGTTTTTATGTTCAAATTAGTGTCACGTCTTTTAATTTGTGCATTTATTAATTGAAATTTGGATAGTGTCACTAACTTTACTATTTGCTCGGTTGGTTTTCGCTTGGGTGAAGTGTTTGGTGTGGTCACGAGTTCCATTCCCAGCTTGCTCCATTGTCACGCCCTGCACTCCCAGCGAGCAAATCACATCTGCTCCAGGCTAATAAAATAAATCCCAGGAACATTTCACGGCCTAAAGTAAAATGAAATGCACATGCGGAAGGACACAACACCCTGACAATAAACAACATATGGAATTTGAACAAACAACAAAGCACACACTTATATATACACCCTGCAACCACCCAGTATGACAGTAGAAAGGAAAGAACAAAAGAGAAAGCCGCACACCTGGGTAAGAAATAGGAACGAAAGCTTAAGCTAACGGTTACCACTTAGCCCTTTCCCAAAATCTAACATCAAATTTGTTCCTAATCCTAGTGTTCCTAAACCCCTTCATCACACTATTCGGAAGAACCACCCGATCCGTCGCTTCCGTCGTCCTCTTCGTCGTCTGGGTTGTAGTTGGAAAATGTCTCGGATGGCACCTCTTTAGACGGTTCCTCTGATTCCTCCTCAGTTTCCTCATTGTTACCCACATCAGAATCCTCGAGCTCATCGGCAGAGAGCACGATGTAGTTCCTATGTTCTTCCATAGGAGAAGACTTTGATTTTTTCGAAATGTTTCTCGAATCTACTGCTGATGCTAGATTCTCCACTTCTGTCTTCGGTCGGGACGGATGGCACCAGTTAGGAACTACCTCTGATGGAACATCCTCGGGCAGTAGAGGTCCCATCAAGTTGCTATTACCCAGTCGACTAAACCATGCCTCAAAACGGTGGGACTATAACACCATTTTACCTTCGTCTACCTAGACGGTTGTGCGTTTCCTTACATACATAATACCTTTCCTAGCAGGGAGCTCATCAAAAAGGGTGGTCGTATGCTTGGGATCGCCCAGTCGGATTGACGGCATAGTTAAGACTTAGGGTCTGAAAAATATGTCATACTACGGGGTGAGATTTGCATCCCAGCAAGTAAAACCCAACCGAAACTAAACCACTAGTCCCACTAGACCACACAATAATGCAACACGATGCAGGGAATTCAGCAAGCAGTGACGTTTGGCGATTGAATATCACTTCCTCAATTACTTGATATAAAGAAACAACCATCAAACACACATCACCACTTGAGACCCAAGCTTCACACATTAGCACAGAATAGATTCTCGTTTATACTAGTGATATCACACAAATCTCATTTCCAAGGTATATAAACATCAATATATTTCAAGGCACTCTAGCCATGACAACCGGGGCACCAAGCCAATATAATTGCATCGAGGCATTATAGCCATGCCATAACTAGGGCACCAAGCTATTACATTTCTCGGGACACCAAGCCAATTCGATCTCCGGGGCACCAAGCCAATGATCGATGAATGCTTTACAGCATAGACTTTATAGTCAGTGTAACTCATCAGAGCTCATTATTCACACTAATTGACAGGACTCACTAGCCATTCGATAACACACCATCATTCACCATGCTTTTATCACACGGTCACGCTACACAAGACAATTATCCAGTAGCGTCCTAGGGTTCAAATAAGGGTTTAGGAACCACTTAACTCAAGCAATTAGCAAAAATCCTCTTCGATCGATTTTTCTTAACCCCACAAGTGTTCGGCAACCCAAGGTTCTCATACTGTCCTAGGAAATTCATCAATTTTGGATCAAAATCCAATCAATTCTCACTTCCTTGATACCAATCCCTCAATAATTAATCAAATGGCAACTCAAGATGCTTTATCAAATGATCGAATACACCACAATAGTTCCACGAACCCTTTAAGTACTCGGTTCATTCAGCCACTTACAGGAAAAAATATAACTTGAGGTTTCATGCACAATATAGCCCTTAAATCACTTTCAAATCCCAATCCACTTCATATACTTCCAATTAACATCTCACATGACGTCTTATAAGGTTTCATGAGTTATTTTGAAATCAAAATACCACTTAAAACATGCTCAACAGAATCGGTCAGAACATGGCATAAACAGAGCAGGACTGGTTTCAATCCCAACCGTGCATATCAACCCACAAATCATCTCTAGGCTCCAATTTTCACAAGTTACACTTACTAACATCTCAATTTATGTGCTTAGGAGGCTCACTAGAAATTTTGGGGCAAAACAACAACCCAAAGCCCTCTAACAGCTCTGTTTCTTCTTGGTGCGCAGCGATCAATTTTCTGTCCAGTTTTGATCATCCACAATCAGTCATGAAAACCTATTTTAACACCATCAAACCTCAGGCCAAAGCTCATCTAACATGAGTACTAGATGTTATGAAGATCTCACAAAAAGTTTGAGGTCATTTGGAATTTCTAAGAGCTAGAACCAACACTTTTCCTCAGCTAGCTCAGAATCTGTCCACTTTTCTTCCAAAAATTTCCCTAAATTAACCAGACCTCCAATGGATACAAAACCAATTGGAACTTGTTAAGGACATCTTGAACTAACCTATGGTAGACGGCGGCCGGCCAAAAGGTCATCGGAGGTGGCCGTCGTACGGACCCAACAGGGCGGCAGGAGCTGGTGTGGCGAGCAGACTAAGCTAGGGAAGAAATGGAGAGGAAAATGAAGGGAAATGGAGAAGGGGAGATGTCACGCCCCGAACCCGGCGAGCACGCGAGCATCCCACCTCCGCTGTTACCTTTGATTATCTCCCAGGAACCAACAGCCATTGCTTAAAGATCTATATGAAACATACATGCGAAAGCGAGGACAATTCCAAAAAAATAAAACACAAGATGACTTAGGACAAAAGGGTATTCTTCTAATTAATATCAAAGTCAGGTACAATTCTAACTCCAAAGAATATATTCAATCCCTAAGGTTTTAATCAGATTAATCTCCATTGCCTCCAATGACTTCCTCAAATGTCAATACATAGCAAGCTCGGGTTTCCTTCGTTTGGGACCTGAAAATGTTGTCCCACGACGGGGTGAGATATATAATCCCAATAAGTCGAACCTAACCCTAAACTAGGCTGCCAGTACTTCCAGACACTTTTGAAAAACGTGGGTATTTTGGTATTAAATACTTTGGCATGGCAAAACGGGGTACTTTCCAAAACATGGCATTTAGTACTTTCAAAACAGTTTGACCCAGTCAAGAAAATCATGATAACTCTAAGCTTCGTACAAAGGCAGGGTTTTTAATCACATGCAAGCACTAGACTCCATCTCAAAAACATGAGGCGGCTTTCATTTCTTTCTCAAAAGAATCATTCCTTGAAATATCCAGAAAATACGTTCTTTTCTTTCACGCCCATCTCTGGGCCAATTTCAAATCATGAGGCAAATTTTCAAACATGAGGCATTTTCGATTTCTCAAAACCCATTCTTTGAATTTCTCATAAAACAAGTCTTTCCATTTCCGCCCATCTTGGGCTGCCCACTTTAGGGCTGCGAGATGATTCGGTCTCCATATGACCCGTCGGTACATATGAGACTCTCGCGTCCGGACCTAGAGATGATTCGGTCACCATACGACTCTCGATGCCCATTATCAATCGAGATGAATCGTGTCAGTATGAGACTCTCTAGCCGCACGACCTCGTCAGGTCCAATGGGAGTAACTCCCTCCCAACACATTGGCCAAATTATAAATTCTCGGCGATCCCACACGCCATTGGCGATCCCACACGCTAGTGCACTTATAATTTTTTCCGGCGATCCCACACGCCATTGGCGATCCCACACGCCAGTGCACACATAATTTCCTCGGCGATCCCACACGCCATTTTATTCATAAAAATTTCAGTCATAGAAAGCCTCAGCTTTTTCATTTCAAGAAAACAATTCATGCCTCAAAATTCATCATTCAAAAACAACACAGGAGATTCATCGCCAAAACCAGGCATTCGTTTCAAATGTCCCTCAACTGGACAAAACATATTCCCCATCATAAAATTCTCAGTCAAGCACATGCATCACACGAATTAATTCAAACAAGGCCTCGGACAATTTAATGAACACGGCCATTTCACGAAACTCAAGGCTTGACACAAAATCATGGTTTCATAAATCATCTCGAAACTCGATTGGTGATTCAATTCACTCAAAATACTCAAACGAAACGGAAATCTCCACAAAGCATGTCAAAAGCCCAACCACATTCCATGATCAAGTTAAGACTCCTCAATTCAACCTTGATTTCAACATTTCCATGCCATAACCCTGTCGCGACCCGTCCGAAAGAGGACGCGGCTAATGGATTACCGATCGCGGGCCTTCCCCCGCACAAGGGTGCGGATCGCGGGCTTTGGATCGGCGCGGGCCCTCCCAAGCCCATACCAAATCGCGGCGGGAGTATTTTTCAAAAGGATTCGGCGATAAGAGCCGATCGATTTCGACCTTAGTGTGGTCGTGGTGGCATGTGCAACTTGTGCATGCATTTGGAGTCGCCACCGGTCTTTCTCGGAGGGTAGACCGGAAACCTTACCAACCGATTGGGAGAGATCGATCAGTTCTACGGAACCAGATATTTTGGGTTCGGGGACTTGGTTACGCTGGTGTCTTTGCCAACGCCCTTTCGGTACCTAACGCGAGTGATTTTTCTAACTAGGATTTCATGCAGGCGCAATTTTGGGTGAGGTAAGTCTGACTTTGCACATTAACCAGTTTAACATGCTCACGTAATCATAATAAATAAATAGATGTCAATCACATAAACATCTATCCTACGTGGTGATCATGGAATTATGATTTAATGGGTCTCGAGCCAATGAGACCACATTTAATCATTTTAATATTTTAATAACGGAGAGCCGCTCTTCTCTTCTTCTTGGTTTCTTGAACTCTTCAAGAATCGGGCCCCAAAGAGCTCGCCGACTTAAAAGGCTCCTCCACGTAATCCTCGTAGCATTTACATCAACAATTGACTATGCTAAAAATAAAGATTACATGAAAAATAAAAGGAGTACGCAGCCTCCATTTAATAATTACAACCCCAAATATATAAATAATCACCATACATTCATACATACATCAATCACATTGATTAGGGATTTTTCCATGATCACCACCCTTCCACGTAAGTAATAAATTCACAATTTAAAACTTAGGAAGGCACAATAAAAATTCTACGTTGAATCATATTCAGAATTTTTACGTAAAATAAGATAGCCATAAATTTTCGATTCAAAATTGATTTAGTCTCAATTTTTGCTACGTTGATTAATTTATCATATAAAATAATCAACCTCAATTAGCCATGTAAGACGAACAATTCGTTAATACATATTGGCCATAGTATTGCAAAAATTGCAAAAAATCAATTAAATGCACGAAAACACCTAAGGATCGGCTCTGATACCACTGTTGGGATCCACGTAACACGTAGCGGAAATAAATAACAACCCATACATGTATCTCCAGAGGCGTACTTCGTGCATTTCAATCGAAAAAAAAATCACAAAGCCTCAAAGGGAGTAAATGGATTACCTCTCGTAGCGTGCTTGAACGGAGGTGTCGGTTCGATATTCTTCGATCTCAGCCTCCACAAGTGTTAGGCATCTAGTTCGGACGCACCACCAATTGACGAACGGGGAGACGACTAATAACTCCACAACAATTGTGCTAGCAATATGCGGAATCAATATTCCGAACTTAGTATATTTTGCTCACTCAAGATTATGAGAATATAGAGAGTGTTTGTGTTCTTCTCTCTAAGCTCTCAAAAATTTGCATACTCTACAAAATGTCTCCCCCTCCCAACCTCAAAACTCTTGCCATCCTTTTATAGCCAAAAATACCTTCCAATAAATTGTATTTAAAAATAGCACTAACAATTATAAATTCTATCTAAAAATAGCACTCACAAATAAATGACATTTAAAAATAGCACTAACAATAGCACTCACAATTTATAATACAAAAATGCTATTTAAAAATAGCACTAACAATAGCACTCACAATTTATAATACAAAAATGCTATTTAAAAATAGCACTAACAATTATAAATTCTATCTAATAATAGCACTCACAATTTATGATAAATAAATGCCATTTAAAAATAGCACTAACAATAGCACTCACAATTTATGATAAATAAATGTCATTTAAAAATAGCACTAACAATAGCACTCACAATTTATAATACAAAAATGCTATTTAAAAATAGCACTAGCAATAGCACTCACAATACAAAAATGCTAAAAAAAGGCACTAACAAAGATGTTAAAAATAATAACCATTATTATTATTACAAGAGTTAAAGAGGTTACCAAACAGTACAAATACGCATAACGTATAAATACATATGACGTATAAATACATAGAGCATACGTATACATCCGTGAAACCGGAGACTAATTGAAAGAAAAATGTGCAATTAAGCCCTTTTGGTAAAAATTTATTAAATTGGAGGGCAAATTGACCTAATTGCACTTTAAGACTTTAGAATCCAATGTCATAGCTTATAAAAAGTGAGAATTGAAAATTAAAAGACTCGAAAAGGAATTTTTTGCTCGGTTCGGGTTTATGTTTGTGAAGAAACATAGTAACCCGAGCCGAATTTTCAAGATTTAAGGTGACACACTTGAAGGGGAAATTAAAACAAAATTATTGAATATTTTTGTGTATTTTTTTGACCACGAATGGTATTTTTCTGATTTTTTGGGTATTTTTATAATTAAATAAATTCGAAAAATATTATAAAATACCAAAAAATATTTTTTGTTCAAAATTGGTCCCCAAGGCTAGACCAAGGCTTCCAAAGTTGATTCTGTGATTTTATGACCTCTTTTTATATTTTTAATTAATTTTTAAAGAATAAAAATCACAATAATAAATGGTCAAAAATCAGGTGTCAACAGCTGCCCCTCTTTGAGAGGAATCTCGTTAGAGGTTTTTCTCAAAGATAAGATGGCGCCTGATTCCTAACCGACTCAACTGGGAAAATGAAAGAAGAAATGCTATGACATCGGATTCTTAAGCCTTTTGATGAAAGCTCAAATTAATTCCCGGTTTGCTCTAACAATTTGAACCTGGGCCGGAGTGAGAGAGGCTTACCTGAAGCTCACCTGTCGGACGCTGCCGGTTGCGACGACTTTCAAGAAGATGCCTAGGATTCGTCATTCAGCATATCCTAGGGAGATTAAGCTCTGACCTGTATGGTAGGTCATACCATTATGGGATTCCTAACTGGTAGGAACCTAAGGAAGGCGTATCCCACGCTTGAGGATTCGCCAGTGATTTTAATCCGTATGGTGGATCGGACCTTTGTGTTGATCCTTATGGCGGTATTTACTAATGTGTTGATCCTTATGGCGGTATCTACCATCATGTTGACCCTTGAGGCGGTTTCTACCTTAATTTGATCGTTCAGGCGGTATCTACCATGAGTTGACCCTTCAGGCGGTATCTACCATGAGTTGACCCTTCAGGCGGTATCTACCTTGAGCTGACCCTTCAGGCGGTTTCTACCTTGAGTTGACCCTTCAGGCGGTATCTACCTTGAGTTGACCCTTCAGGCGGTTTCTACCATCATGTTGACCCTTGAGGCGGTTTCTACCTTAATTTGATCCTTCAGGCGGTATCTACCATGAGTTGACCCTTCAGGCGGTATCTACCTTGAGTTGACCCTTCAGGCGGTATCTACCTTGAGCTGACCCTTCAGGCGGTTTCTACCTTGAGTTGACCCTTCAGGCGGTATCTACCTTGTGTTGACCCTTCAGGCGGTTTCTACCTTGAGTTGACCCTTCAGGCGGTATCTACCTTGAGTTGACCCTTCAGGCGGTTTCTACCATGTGTTGACCCTTCAGGCGGTATCTACCTTGGTTTGACCCTTCAGGCGGTATCTACCATGAGTTGACCCTTCAGGCGGTTTCTACCTTTAGTTGACCCTTCAGGCGGTATCTACCTTAGTTTTGACCCTTCAGGCGGTTTCTACCACGAGTTGACCCTTCAGGCGGTATCTACCATGAGTTGATCCTTCAGGCGGTTTCTACCTTGAGTTGACCCTTCAGGCGGTTTCTACCTTGTGTTGATCCTTCAGGCGGTTTCTACCTTTGGTTGACCCTTCAGGCGGTTTCTACCTTTGTTTGACCCTTCAGGCGGTATCTACCTTGATTTGACCCTTCAGGCGGTGTCTACCATCATGTTTTGACTTTGAAAAGGGATCTCATGACGAGGGTTCTCCACGTCCGATGAGACTGCCTAAATTTTTTTAAGGGATCTCATGACGAGGGTTCTCCACGTCCGATGAGACTGCTTGATTTTTGAAAATAGGTCTCATGACGAGGGTTCTCCACGTCCGATGAGACTGTTTGATATTTTGAAAAATGGGTCCTGGGACGAGGGTTCTCCACGTCTGATAGGACTTTTTCTTTTAAAATGGTTTTTCTTCCCCTCTTTTTTTTGGAGACCCCGAAGTTTGTCGGGAATTCAGTTTTTTGAAGCAGTGAAAGATTTTATTTTGACAAAACTTCATTTGAGTCTGTTGAGGCGACATTCTGGGAGCTGGGTTCTCCAGGTATCCTGCAGAAGTTTGAGCCTGAAAGATTTACCTTCACCAAGAAAACGTTAGTAATCTTTGGGAAGACCACGGCTGTCCATTTGACAAAACCGTATGATTTAAGTTTTAATCATGAAATGTGCATTTTGATGCTGGAGGCTATCCAAAGCATTCTTGCAACATGCAAATGTGATCACAAATCCCTTGCACGGAAAATCTGGATCCAATAGTTTGAAAATTCCAAAAAGAGTTTGTTCAAAACATCAATTGGAATATTTCTCGACAATGAGGTCTTCTCACCTGTTTTGAGATAGTGGTTTTTGTAGGGGATGCACTCAATTCCCTACTAACCTGTGCCTAGGTTTTAGGCTCATTCGCAGCGCATACATTTTGATCGGTCGGGAGGTCTTCCATGGGACCGTAATGTTGAGCTTGGATATTGGTTTTCAAGGGGGACCCGCTTTTGAGTCGAGGCCATTGAATGAAAGTCTTCACCATCTGCCCCGGGTTTACAAGTCAAGAACCCTGCAAAATGAGAAAGAAATAGTCCTGCTCGTACTTCTTCGAGCTAAGCAATATGTTAACCCAAGTGTCTTAGTCAGAGAAGACTGTTTCAGGGTCGTAACATTGGTAGGATTTGGGACCGAAAAAGGCTTGTTTTTGGCCCAGAAATTACGAAGGGTTTGACATTGGTGATCATTGCAAACTTGTCACATATCTTTTCCATTTCGCATCTTCAATTTTTGAGGCATGCAACCGCTTTTGACAACTCTGTCCGCGTCTTCCACGCCTGACATCATTTGGAGGAGTAGTCTTTTTGATCTGACTCCATTAGGGATTTCCTCTTTTCCCATCCGGCTTCATTGCGGATCAATCAAACAACTTACACGAGCATCGGCCTTGCTTTTACCAGGCACTTTGCTTTTTCTCGATGCCGTGGATTTTTTTCTCATTTATTTTTGAAATCCCACTTTTCTCATCTTCATGGGATCGTGTTAGACATATGTCTGAAAGTCTAAACATCTTTAAATATCAGCCCGGGAATCTTCTTCGTAATCCCTGAGTCTTGAACTCTTCCATTTTTGAAGTGGTGCTGCATCCGTCTTGGAATGATCACCAATGGGTTCATGAAATGAATTTGCAGGCTCAAGCTGGCTGTGCAAAGGATTCAGTGTGTGGGATAGAGAAATGAATGCTTCTCGTCATCCTATGGCACTTGGATTACCATATAAACAACACACAAAGATTAATGTTAGTCCGAGCAAGAAAATTTCTAACCATTTTCTCCTGATGTTGCTGGACTCACCTCCATTTTGCCCCGATGTGGGGTGGTTCTTGACAGGGTTAAGAATGAAAGCCGCCGTTCAAAGGGGTTATCAACGGTCACCTGTAGTGTTTGGGGGATATGAAACGAATGCCTCCGTCGTCCCAATCCATGTAATCGCTGCGACTGGTCCCTACTTCCGTAGGTCCAGATTTTGCTGTCTTATCCGCTCCACTTCTTTCTTAAGTGTGTATAGGACGTGTTTGGACTAGGCTTCGCCTCTCGTCTGAGAAAACACCCTTTTAAACGGTTTGAACAACTTTTATTATTAAAAAAATTCTTTTTGTTTTCTCCGAAAAATTTCCTCCCAATGGGGCTTTATGATGCACATGCATGTTTCATTCATGTTCGGACAACCTCCCAACTTCAACTGTGGATGTCTATGAGTTTAAAAATTCGATGCCTCTTTTCAGACATAATGATTGAAAGAGTCCTAACACCCTCTTTTCTCTCTTTTTTTTTTTTTATCTTCAACGACTTAGGGAAAAGGGATACTTACCTGCCCGCCGTGGCTGGAGATCCCTGAAAATGCGGAAGAAACATGTTATTGTACGTTCATGAATTTTTCATAAAATTAGAACGATACAATTTACCCTTGGTCATGTATTCCAACGGGTAATACATGGGATGTGAAAACTCGTTTTGCCCTGATGGCGAGCCCCTGTCAAAACCACACAATAAGTGTCAGTTTGTGTTCCAAAATTCAAGACAAATTGGAACGATACCGCCCTGTCCTTGTTTTGTGTTTCCATTTGAACACAAACTCGCGGCTTGCAGGATTTGGCCCTCTATCTTGTGGTCTTGATCCCTCCGTTTGGTTGGCGATGAATCATTCTCAAGGATTTGCCCCAGAGGAGATCCATTTGTGTTTTTGGGCGCATTCCAACGCCATTCTTCAAGGTTCTTGGAGTGCTGACTCCCAAGGTCAATAATTTTATTCGCCTCCTCGTTGGCGAGTTCTTTTCTTTTGAGGCTTTCGGTGCCAACGACTTCCTGTTAAATGAGTAAAAACTCTTGTTAGGCATGTGGTCTTCGAAGACCAAAATGGAACGATACAAGGTTACCGTTCACCCATATTCGTATCTTGGGTTTAATTCTGATGCAGACGACTCTACAGTTGCGTCCATTGATTATGCCAGAGAAGAAACGTTATTCTTTGTCCGGCGCACAAATGATTCGCTTGCCCCAGTTGGGCGAGATTTGTCGTAGCTAGGTGACGCTTGCCCCAGCTAACTCCCTTTTGCATTTTGCTGCATTGACGCATTCAGGCTATTTGACATCCGCAAAAATGGGTTTACTCGTGATTGAGTACTTCAACAACCTGCGCGATGAAAGGAGTGAAAGAGCCAATCACCGCGTAAGGAGCTTTAATTGAAACGATTACGGATTTACTATCCCCGCTCTGGTCACTTCTGGCATCCAAGATGCTGGAAATTTTTCAATGGGCCCGTTCATTCTCGTCATCACCTACAAGAATGAGGAACCATATCAACTCGTGAACCAGTCAATCCGATTTGGAACGGATACAACTTTTTCGATTTAGGGAGAGCCAATCCTAATTAGGTTGCTCCCTCTTCATAATTTGATTCAATTTGTCATTGCAATCACAATGGGTGACATCTGCTGAAGGCACATTTCTTTCCGTCTTATAAGGAAAATAAATTTTCCTTCGTTTGTCTTTGACCATCCTATCCTGTAGACAAAAGACATAAAGGTCCCCGTCAAGTATAATATTCGAAGGGCTTATTGGAACGATTACAGTTTCACCATCGTTCCATGATCATCTTGCATGTGATCGGATGAGGACATTTTCGACAAATGTATGCCATGTAAAACATGTCCCTTGTGTCTATTCACAAATGGATTTTCCTTCTCTACCTGTTTTTCACCTGAGAGGAAAAGATAGGAAATATTATGCCGGTATCAGATTGAAAAATCAATTAGGAACGACACGTCTTTACACTTGACCCGGCTGCCCCGGTCAAAAGGCATTTGCCCTCATCAGTTGACTCTCCAGGGTGGTCCAGCGCTTTTCCATGCCATCCTGGTTCGTTTAAACTCGCGATTGATTCTTCACACAAGTCTTTGGATTTTGATTCATAAGCGGCGCTGAATGACCTTTTGGTTTCGAGGTGTACCAATCATTCACATACATGCGCATGAGACCAGTGAGGTTTGACTCTAAAAATCAAAAGATCGGGCTTGGTACCTGAGGCCAAGGTTCCCATCTCGAGTTCTAGAAAGAGCAGATTCCATTGCACAACTATCGTTGCATTGGGGCTCGATCCATAGTTCAAAATGAGCGGAATTGAAAAGTGGATCACCCCGTGTTTTTCCTCACGGAGATTCCATTTTCAATCCCTTCTATTGTTTTCCTATAGGCGGCGCCCGGGGTTTTAGGCGCGATTGTGTGTGTTCATGTGTTGTGAGTATCACAATGCAAGTCATGCACGACAGTTTATCAATCAGCGCTTCAAATCATCTACACATCATACATTCCTACGCCAACCTGCATAAGACAATGTTAATCATAGACTACCCCCCTTATTTCTCTAATCTGCAAAAAATATAACACCTATCGTAAGCGGACTTACCTCACCTTCAAGAGCGCCTGCAGGGTTAGAAAAATCACTCAACGTTTTAATTACGGCCTAAGTCCACTTAGGGTCTAGAACCATAGGTTCTAGAGCAAAGTCCCCAGCGGAGTCGCCAGCTGTCGCGACCCGTCCGAAAGAGGACGCGGCTAATGGATTACCGATCGCGGGCCTTCCCCCGCACAAGGGTGCGGATCGCGGGCTTTGGATCGGCGCGGGCCCTCCCAAGCCCATACCAAATCGCGGCGGGAGTATTTTTCAAAAGGATTCGGCGATAAGAGCCGATCGATTTCGACCTTAGTGTGGTCGTGGTGGCATGTGCAACTTGTGCATGCATTTGGAGTCGCCACCGGTCTTTCTCGGAGGGTAGACCGGAAACCTTACCAACCGATTGGGAGAGATCGATCAGTTCTACGGAACCAGATATTTTGGGTTCGGGGACTTGGTTACGCTGGTGTCTTTGCCAACGCCCTTTCGGTACCTAACGCGAGTGATTTTTCTAACTAGGATTTCATGCAGGCGCAATTTTGGGTGAGGTAAGTCTGACTTTGCACATTAACCAGTTTAACATGCTCACGTAATCATAATAAATAAATAGATGTCAATCACATAAACATCTATCCTACGTGGTGATCATGGAATTATGATTTAATGGGTCTCGAGCCAATGAGACCACATTTAATCATTTTAATATTTTAATAACGGAGAGCCGCTCTTCTCTTCTTCTTGGTTTCTTGAACTCTTCAAGAATCGGGCCCCAAAGAGCTCGCCGACTTAAAAGGCTCCTCCACGTAATCCTCGTAGCATTTACATCAACAATTGACTATGCTAAAAATAAAGATTACATGAAAAATAAAAGGAGTACGCAGCCTCCATTTAATAATTACAACCCCAAATATATAAATAATCACCATACATTCATACATACATCAATCACATTGATTAGGGATTTTTCCATGATCACCACCCTTCCACGTAAGTAATAAATTCACAATTTAAAACTTAGGAAGGCACAATAAAAATTCTACGTTGAATCATATTCAGAATTTTTACGTAAAATAAGATAGCCATAAATTTTCGATTCAAAATTGATTTAGTCTCAATTTTTGCTACGTTGATTAATTTATCATATAAAATAATCAACCTCAATTAGCCATGTAAGACGAACAATTCGTTAATACATATTGGCCATAGTATTGCAAAAATTGCAAAAAATCAATTAAATGCACGAAAACACCTAAGGATCGGCTCTGATACCACTGTTGGGATCCACGTAACACGTAGCGGAAATAAATAACAACCCATACATGTATCTCCAGAGGCGTACTTCGTGCATTTCAATCGAAAAAAAAATCACAAAGCCTCAAAGGGAGTAAATGGATTACCTCTCGTAGCGTGCTTGAACGGAGGTGTCGGTTCGATATTCTTCGATCTCAGCCTCCACAAGTGTTAGGCATCTAGTTCGGACGCACCACCAATTGACGAACGGGGAGACGACTAATAACTCCACAACAATTGTGCTAGCAATATGCGGAATCAATATTCCGAACTTAGTATATTTTGCTCACTCAAGATTATGAGAATATAGAGAGTGTTTGTGTTCTTCTCTCTAAGCTCTCAAAAATTTGCATACTCTACAAAATGTCTCCCCCTCCCAACCTCAAAACTCTTGCCATCCTTTTATAGCCAAAAATACCTTCCAATAAATTGTATTTAAAAATAGCACTAACAATTATAAATTCTATCTAAAAATAGCACTCACAAATAAATGACATTTAAAAATAGCACTAACAATAGCACTCACAATTTATAATACAAAAATGCTATTTAAAAATAGCACTAACAATAGCACTCACAATTTATAATACAAAAATGCTATTTAAAAATAGCACTAACAATTATAAATTCTATCTAATAATAGCACTCACAATTTATGATAAATAAATGCCATTTAAAAATAGCACTAACAATAGCACTCACAATTTATGATAAATAAATGTCATTTAAAAATAGCACTAACAATAGCACTCACAATTTATAATACAAAAATGCTATTTAAAAATAGCACTAGCAATAGCACTCACAATACAAAAATGCTAAAAAAAGGCACTAACAAAGATGTTAAAAATAATAACCATTATTATTATTACAAGAGTTAAAGAGGTTACCAAACAGTACAAATACGCATAACGTATAAATACATATGACGTATAAATACATAGAGCATACGTATACATCCGTGAAACCGGAGACTAATTGAAAGAAAAATGTGCAATTAAGCCCTTTTGGTAAAAATTTATTAAATTGGAGGGCAAATTGACCTAATTGCACTTTAAGACTTTAGAATCCAATGTCATAGCTTATAAAAAGTGAGAATTGAAAATTAAAAGACTCGAAAAGGAATTTTTTGCTCGGTTCGGGTTTATGTTTGTGAAGAAACATAGTAACCCGAGCCGAATTTTCAAGATTTAAGGTGACACACTTGAAGGGGAAATTAAAACAAAATTATTGAATATTTTTGTGTATTTTTTTGACCACGAATGGTATTTTTCTGATTTTTTGGGTATTTTTATAATTAAATAAATTCGAAAAATATTATAAAATACCAAAAAATATTTTTTGTTCAAAATTGGTCCCCAAGGCTAGACCAAGGCTTCCAAAGTTGATTCTGTGATTTTATGACCTCTTTTTATATTTTTAATTAATTTTTAAAGAATAAAAATCACAATAATAAATGGTCAAAAATCAGGTGTCAACAAACCCACTCAAGCTCAATTTGTCAAAATAGGACAGATTTGGGTTTTCTCGCATCTCTCACAAAATCACTTCATAAAACCTTTTATTCCAACCCAAAGCTTCGTCCTTTAGTAACCTAACATCCTAATAAAGGTTTAGGAATAACTTACCTCTTTAATTGAGCTAGCAATTCCAATCCAATTGAGTCACCAAGCTCAATCCACTCACAGCCAGAGCAAGGCATGGCACGGTCCTAAGAGAAATTTCACGATTCCATCAATAAAACTCTACCAATCTCCATTCCATCGAGTAAACACTTCGTCAACACATCAATTAACGACCCAATGTGCCTTAACGATGAATTTATAACAAGGCAACACCTTCCTCATCCCTCAAGAGGTTCGGTTTGCATAGTCACAACTTAGGGCAGAATCGGTTCTGCTCTTAATCACACTAATCAGCCCATAAATCAATCCTAAACTTCAATTCTCTACCAAACCATCTTGCTAAAACATCAATCAACAAGTCTAGAAGGCTCACCAACAATTTCGAAGCAAGAAAATCCTTCTAGGCCTTCCAATCGGGCCGATTCCCTTCGGTGTGCAAGTGGTCAGTTTCGCCTCAAGAAAACCATCTTAAATTAGACATGGAAACCCATCTTAATGCATCTGAAATTACAACCACATCTCTTCCAACTCTAATACTAAGAGTCAAGAGAGTCTCACCGAAGATTTGGAGCCATTTGAAACCTTGAAGCCCTCAAAAACGGACTCTCTCCAAAACCGGTCAGAATCTGCCTAGTCCAGACCTTTGTCCATTCAAATCGACCTACGGAAGGATTTACTGGGCAAAATTGAGCTTATAATATATCCCTAGAAGGGTAAGACGATAAGCTTTCAGATGGCGGTGGTTTTACCTCAAACCGATGTCGGACGACAAAGTTATGATCAAAACAGTGGGGTGATCGGACCTGGGCAGCGAGCTGAGCGATGGGTTCTGCCGGCCATTGGAGGAAGAAGAAGAAGATGATGATGGAGAAGAGAGAGAGTGGCCATCCGAAAATGAAGAGAGAGAGAGAGAGAGGAGAGAGATTAACTTTAGTCCACCTTGGTCAACTCCTTTGAATGGTAGGTTAAAAGTTGGTCCATCAATGTCATCCACTCCCATCTTGACACTTGTCTTCTTGTATTAAAAATCTTGGCATCAAATGACCATTATATCCTCCAATTTTCAGCAGCCATGGGGAACTCCAAATGACTAAAATGCCCTTATTCTAATATTAAGGTAAGATTAATCTTCGAGGGGCAAAAGGTAAATTTCCATTTCTAATCCAACGCATCACTTCTCTAGCCTTATGAGGTGAATCTCAATCCTAATTATCCTTGATGAGGCGGCGTCCAAACGTTTAAATTGTTGGAATTCCTCAATGTCCAATACCCAAATTCGAGGCCAAAGATCATGTTGAATTATCGTCGACTGTAATTCCAATATCTCAAACTGACGGGCGACTCTTGCAGGCGCTACGCGTATCGACCTTGGGATTTTTCTCAAGCCGTGGCGACTTTAGTTGTCATGTAATTGCGAGGGTTTATCACTAGTTCCTGCGGTCCTGATCATCGGAATCCGATTTAGAAAATTCTCGCAAATTACACATTGGTTAAGCGGAATCACCCGCGTTCCAACGTATTATGCTAGCAAGGCATTCCATGATCGTTCCTAGATCGATCTCTGCTGGCCCAAAATATTCCCTCGACAATCCTTATGGTCAAAGCGCCATTTCTTATTTAAAATCCTCAGGTCCACGTACCCGACCTTGCGTTAGTCTTTCCCTTTCGGTCAGTTAACTCGAGAGTGGCCTGCTCCGAGTGAGATACCACTGAAACACACCGATCGATATCCTTCCATTCTATAGTCTTGAGAGGGGTCGGAATTCGGAATGTCACAGGAGAGGGGTGGTCATCCATCAATAGCTGAAGATGATATCCCACAAATAATTGATGAAATTTTGACAAGATGGTCATTAATGGTGATTAAGGCAAGGCTTCATCCTAGGGTGACACTTGGCAATGGTCTCAATTATTGGTCTTCTCACTTTGACTTCCTTTGACCCATTTTTCCTCCACATTTTCGGCAGAGCCATGGGAGTGCTAATTGACAATTTTGACCTTCAATTATCCTTAAGACAAAGACAAATGGGTGAGGGGTAAAACGATCATTTGGCATTTTTCGTCCGAAACTGCGTTTTCTCTATTCTGAATAGCCATTGGCGAGGCGACGTCAAATCCTTTTCCAATTTTGAAATTCTTCATTTCTAATTGCTAATTTGAGCTTCCATTTCATGATCGATCTCTTGCCGATCGTATCTCCAGCTTATCTCGAACTAACGGGCGACTTTTGCAGTCGTTACGCGTATCGACTCTATGACTCTCGTCGCACTTAGGATGACTTAAGTTACGACGACTTTGGTTGTCATGTAATTGCGAGGGTTCATTACTAGTTCCGACGGTCTCGATCGTCATTGTCCGATTTAGGAAAACGTCGCAAATTATACATTGGTTTTACGGCATCACCCGCGTCCCAATCGTATAACGCTAGCAATGACTTCCTTAGTCATTATTCGATCGGCCTTTATTGGTTCTAAATATTCCCTCGACAATCCTTATGGTCAAAGTGTCATTTCCTCTTCGAGTTTCCTAGGTCCACGTACCTTGTCATGCGTTAGCCTTTCCCTTCTGGTTAGTCTACTCAGGATTGATCAGATCCGAGTGAAATAAAACTGAAATACATCGATAGATTCTTCTCATTCCATAGTCTCAAAATGACAAGAAATTCAGAATGTTACAATTCTTCCCTCCTTATAGAAATTTCATCCTCGAAATTTACAACAAACCCAATTAACCAAACAAATGGGGGTATTGACATCTCATAGCTTCCTCGCTGTAGCATATCTGCATTCAGTCTTGAGTCTCGACTCCACTTCTGTTAATGGTATCAGAGCCACTGTCGTCAATATCATGTTAAGATTATGAATCTATCCAAAGACCTGTAGAAGGAGAATTTTCATACATATGGAAACCTTACCTGAAGCTTTACCAATCATCAATGAATCTCCCATCTGCCTACCACCACCACCTGAACTTCGCAAATCTTCAGCATCTAAGATCGACTATCTCTATGAAGTCGCTTATTCTGAAGACAGCAAGATCTCTGAAACACAACTTCCACTCATCAATCCTTATTCGGCTTTCGCTAAACCATCTTCTTTCTCTCCCATTCGATCCATCAAACACCTCATCCGACATACTCCTCGTTCTGTTAAGGAATATGTTCAATCTTCCAAGTTCGATCAGCACCATATCCTAGCCACCCAACAAGAGCAGTTCGTTACTCTTCAAATCCCTCAAGAGTTCCCTCTTCAATGGGCTCAACAGGGGTTTACTCATCTCCATTTTGGAGCCATCCGTCTTGCCCTATCCTTCCATGGCCGTAAAGGTCTTCTTGTTGTGGCACGCATCGCTTTGCTTGATACTCGTTTCCTTGATTATCAGCATGCTTGTATTGGAACCGTCCAGACGACACTGAATGCTGGCACAGTCTTCGTGACCTTGTTCCCAAATTTCAATATGGCCCTAGCGGATCCTAGTCTGCTGACAGCTCTGAAGGTCCAGCTGCAGATTACTGGTGCCCCTCAGACTCATAATGCAATTGCTGCTACTTTGCATTACCAGATGGTTTACAGAGTCCAGAACCATGCCATAGATCTCAACCTCCCAGGAGCAGACGAAGCACTTGTCATATCTGTAGATCGAGATCAAACTTCTTGTGTCCATGTTCCAAGACAGATCCCACGAGATCAGCTTGTCAAATTACTTCCAGATACATGGGTCACCAATTATGAGAAGTTGCATTACAACTCCCAGCCGGTCCAATCTTTTGAACCTCAGTTCACAAAGAAGAAAGATGGTACAGTTGCCATCAAATTCCCCAAAGAAAAAGAAGATGCTACTTCCTCATTCCCATCTTTTCCAACCATACTATGTTTCACCCCTTGCCCTTTTGAAACAATCAGTATGGAATGTCCAGATTCCAAGCAATTCATTCACTCCTTCAATACCGAAGGACAACCCATCCATTACTACAAGGATCCTTCTGGACACTGTTATTGGGATGCAGATTGTGCCTGTACATCATATACTAACACAGAAGAAGATGATGACCGACCCTCTTCAAAGCGAAAGAAGAAAAAGAAGGACTCTGTCTATCAAAGGTATCTTGATGGAGATCCCACTGTTGGTCTCCTTGGACAAGATAGTGGACACTGGCAATACATGGTCCAATATGGATCACCCCAACCTCCTCAGGTATCTGCACCAGAACCTCCATGTAAACCAGATCTTTCTCCATCCTCCTCACCTCCATCCTCACCTTCGCCACTGCCCATAAAAAAATCGGTTACTTCTCCTTTCTATAAACCCATCCAGAAATGGATAAAGAAGAATCCTTCTTTTCCCATTCAACTCCCAGAGCCATACAGATGTACACCACTTCTAGAACCCCCTCCTGTCTTGCAAAGTATTTGTATGCTCCAGCCTGAAGACTTTCCTCCACTTCCCTCAATTGGCTCCGGCCAAACAAGTTCATCAAGCATCAAATTTCCACCAGTTGAAAGCTTTTCTGATCTCCAAAAGAAATTCTTTCATACACCAAAAGTACCTTCCCCAAATGAGCTTGTCGCTTTTGGCAGAAGAAAACCTCCTCCTCCTTCGGATGCTGTTTTAAACTGGCAAACAGAGAATGCACTTGCCCAGAACCAGGCCATTGGCAAGGTGATCGAGGACACTGCCTTGATCAAAAAGATGCTTGAAGACTTCCAAAAGCGGCTGCATCTGTTAGAAACACAACAGATCCCTCGGAGTCATTTTATGGAAGACCAAACTCCTGAAATTGACAAACTTAGGCAGCAAATCCAAATACTGGAAGCACAACTTGCTGAATCTCAGCAACCCAGGCCTTTGTTTTCTATTGATCCTTTGTTTTCCCCTTTACAAAGATCACCAGCCCGATCTGCAGGATCTTCTTCATCCTTTGCGGAACTCCTTAAATCAGCTCCACCAGCCCCTTCTACGAATGTCTTGGCCCTTCGTGCCCAGTTGAAAGAAATTGAAAGAGAAAAGGCCCGTGGAAAAAGGAAAACATCATCTCCTACTCTTTCAGCCCCTCCTAAGCCAGAACCTCATCATACACCACCTGATTCTCCCACTCATCTCTCTCAGTCTCTTATGGTGTCTAACCCACTTGAGAATTTTCTCAGACACCAAGTCCCATCCATTTCTACACTCAAATCTGTCCCTTCCCTTCCTGACCCGATTTCTTCCGAGTCTGATGACTCATTGTTGACACCTGATTTTTGATCAGTCTTTCATAGTTTATTTTTTAAAAATTCATAAAAAATCTATAAAAAGTTAAAAAAATTAAAAAATCATTTTTGGTAGCCTTGACCAAGCTAAAGGAACCATTTTTGATAAAAAAAATAATTTGTCATATTTTTTAATATTTTCCAAAAATAGAAAAATACATGAAAAATGAAGAAAAATAGCGTTCGATGTCGTAAAAATATAGAAAAATAGTCAATATTTTTATTTTAATTTCCTTTTCATTTTGAACTCATAAATAGTCAAAATTCAAGTTCAATTGCATGTATTTCTTCACGACGCATAGAGTTGAATTTGGCAAAAAAATGTCATTCGAGTATTTTAATTTGTAAATTTCTACATATTTTTTAGTCTTGACGTCCAATTAGATCGACCACCATCTACAATAAATTCCCCTTGCTGAATATTTTCGTTTTTGTTTCACATGATTTCATGATGTAAAACGCCGAGTGGATCCCTAAATATAATCGGGTCGGCATGAGCTCGATAGCTCGTCCAAGACCAAATCAGGGCACGACGAACCCAATGTGAGTACTCTCGAACTCCTTCGATGCTTCCTAATGCTTTTCTTAGGTTAGATCGTGTGTAGAATGGCTAGGACAGCTAAATCATTCTTGAGCTGTGATTGATAAATAGGGCCTTACTAGGAATGTCATGTGATTTATTTGCATATCTAGATTTCTTGAGTTGCGCATTTTATTACTGATTGTGATTGCTAGGATAATCACTCCTATCTGCATGAATTTTTAGATTTAGGGTTCATACCTTACTCATCCGCATGAATCTCAGGCTAGAAAATTCAGTCAACTTAGGTACCGAAAGGGCGTCAACTCTGACAGTTGGTGTAACTAAGTCCCCGAAACCATTTCTTTGGTTCTCGCAGAATTGAATAGAAACTCCCAACTATTCGATTGGGTGGTCCAATCACACTCTAAAAAAATGATTGGTGGCGACTCCATGGCATGCACACTTAGCACATGTCACTAGACCACACTGAAAGTCGATCACGCATACCTCCGTTGCGATTTGGGTAATGGGCCTTGGGAGAGGCCTGCGTCCGACCAGACAGGATGGCCCATTAGCCCTCGAGAGCCTGACAACCTCAAGAGGGTCGCGACACTCATGTTCTTCTGACTCTTCCCAAGATTCATTTTACATCAGCCCTACTCCTAAAATCATGATGGCAGACCCGAACCCCCGAGAAGAACACATGACTGAACCAGAAGTAACATTCCCCCCAGAAGCTGGTTCAAGTTCAGCCTCTGCACCAAAATCATACTTCTCGTTTGATGATATCCCGTACCGAAAATGGCCTGATCGGCTTCAAGAATTCCATGCCTGGATGATGGCACGAAGCCTGACGGAACACAGTACTTATGAAGTTCTACTTGAATTCACCACCAAGCTCACTGGAGCCCTGAAAGATTGGTGGAAATCTGTTTCGTCACAAGATCAGATTGCCTTTTTGACCATGTCGTTAGAAGAAGCCATACAGATTATACATCTGTACTTCATTGGTCAACCAGCAAATGAAAAGGAACTCAAGAGGAAAGAATTTTTTGAACGAAAATGTTGCTCTACATTCCGAAAGGATCTTGATCATCATTTTCGAGAAATGATCAAGTTATTCTACCACCTTGGAGCGGATATAAACCTCAAGCCCGTCTTCCTGACTTCCATCCCCAAGGAGATTGGTGATGCAGTTGAAAAGATTTTCCATGCTGAGAAACGGACGATCCAACAAGTTACGTTTGGAGAACTCCAACAGGCTGTACATGTCGCCATTGAAGATTTATGCCGAAAGAAAGAAATGTTCCAGACCTATCTACGACAGAATCATCATATGGATAAAGCCTGTTATCGTCCAGAATTGAAGATCAAGTGTTCCAACAACTGTAATGATCAGTCGTGTTCGGGACAAAAGAAAAGCACCATTTCAAACGCCTTTCTTTTAGGAAGTCCAAGAAGTATGGCAAGAAATGGCGATTTTTGAAGAAAAAGGGGCGCTCTCACAGAACCAACAAAAAGAAGTCTAACAGATGTTACATCTGTAACAAAAAAGGACATTATGCAAAGAAATGTCCTCAAGCGAAGCGCCAGGGGAATTACATGATTCAGAAAATTTCTCAGACAACATGTATTTCCCTCAGTGATGAAGATATTGAATCAGTCTTCTCTGTTGAAGACGAACCATCTCCTGATACAGTTTGTGCCATCCAAACATATTCCTCTGATTCAGATGATTCTCCAGGAGATATCTTTGCCTTTTTCCCCAATGAACATTCTGACATACTTCATCTCAAATCCCCAATTCCTCACTCTCCATATATTCCTGTTCACATTCACCTTTCTAAATCCGCGAAACCCATTCAAGTCATAGCCCTCATAGACACTGGAGCTGCTGCTTCTCTAATGGATACAAAGATACTTTCTGAGACTTTCTGGTCTTCTTACACCAGATACTTCACCTCTGCCTCTAGAGATACTTTTGCTACCAAACATCGCAGTAAACCAGTGACTCTTGAGATTTTTCCTCAGTGTTCCATTACCACTAAAATTCTTGGTTGTCAGTCTCATGATAAAGATCTGATCATCGGGTGGGATATTCTTTCTCAGTTACCCAAACTCAAAATAGTCCCTGATGGACTGAAATTCCAAGGCCAATTTAAAGAGTTTGTGGACATTCAAAGACTCTTTGTCATACAACCAGAATTACTTGACCCCCTCACCCAAACTCTGTTGTCATCTTGTGCAGAATCTCATTCTCAATTTTCCCAGACTTGTTCTAACCCCCTCTGGAAAAACCCAAATTTCTTTGTTCGACTTCCCTTCAAGAAAAGTGAAGATGTCAATCCCACAAAAGCCAGTCATTCTGGCATGAATCCTGACCATCTTGCTCTTGCCCAGAAAGAATGTGATGAACTCCTAGCACAAGGTCTCATTGAACCTTCAAATTCCCAATGGGCTTGTGAAGCTTTTTATGTCAACAAAAGAGCAGAACAGAATCGAGGAAAACTCAGGCTTGTTATCAATTACGAACCATTGAACACATTTCTTCAGGATGACAAGTTTCCTCTTCCTCACAAAAATTCACTTTTTTCGAGTCTAGCCCAAGCCAAAATCTACTCCAAGTTTGATCTCAAAGCAGGATTCTGGCAACTCGGAATACATCCTGATGATCGCTCCAAAACAGGATTTTGTATACCGAACCGACATTATCAGTGGACTGTTGTCCCATTTGGCCTCAAGACTGCCCCGTCTCTTTTTCAAAAGGCCATGTGTCGAATCTTCCAGCCTTTGTTGGCTCATGCCCAAATCTACATTGATGACATCCTCCTTTACAGTCCAGATGAAGACTCCCATTGTTTGCTTCTCATGTAGTTTACTGAGATCATTCAAAAGCATGGTATTATGCTTTCCCAGAAGAAGATGATTATTGCCCAGAAGGAAATTGAATTCCTTGGTATGCATCTCAAAGAAGGAATGTATTGCCCTGGCCCACATATTGCTGAAGAATTACAGACGTTCCCTGATTCAGATCTCTCAACGACCCAGATGCAATCATTCTTGGGCATTGTGAATTATCTACTGGATTTTGTCCCAAAGATATCAAAAACTCTTCATCCTCTTCAGAAGATGTTAAAGAAGAATGCACCACCATGGGGACATAAGCAGACCAAAGCGGTTGCTTATCTCAAAGAAATCCTGCAGCACCTCCCGCCACTGCAAATCCCATCCACTGGAAAAAGGATTTTACAGACCGATACTAGTGACAAGTATTGGGCAGCTGTTCTTTTTGAAGAACTCAATGGTAAGCGACGTATCTGTGCTTACAAAAGTGGTTGTTTTTCCCAGGCTGAAATGCATTATCATTCCACCTTCAAAGAAATCTTGGCCGTAAAAAGTGGCATCAAAAAATTTGAATTCCATCTCATTGGCCATCATTTTCTTGTTGAAATGGACATGTCATCTTTCCCTCAGATGCTCAAATTCAAACAGAAACAAATTCCTCATCCACAACTTCTGCGTTGGGCAGAATGGTTTTCAAAGTACTCCTTTGACACCAAATACATCCTTGGAAAGAAAAATGTCCTTGCTGATTTTCTTTCTAGACCCAAAGAACCAATCTCCTCCATCAATATGTATATTCGGAAGAATCCCATTCACCCTGCCACATTCAAAGCTACCCCTATACGGGGAGTACAGCAATGGAATTCCCATAAATATCCGCCAGAAGTACCCCGGCAGGCTGAACATAATGTCTTATTCCAAAATATGACATTTCATCTTTGGGATTATCAGCATCGTATTTTCAGAGAATATGGAGGATTAATGCTGAATCCTAGGGGACTTGATCCAGTTTATCCCTTTATAAGTCTCCTACAATGGACTCATGATTATGAGTTCACTGACGAACTCAAATGGTTTTTCTGGTATCTGTTTAACTTGCACACTGTGGCAATCGAATTCCCAACGGACAAGATCATCAAGGTTCTCTCTGATGCTTTAATGGGAAATTTCTCCAACCAGAAACCCCTCACAGAGCTACTCACATGGTTTCAACCATTGCAAGCTTGGAAACACATGTTTGTCCAGCAAAGATTCATTGGGCGTCCTGAACCAGAAAGGCATACTACTTGCCTATTTCACAGACCATGGTACTACATTGGCCCAACTGGAGATCCTCGCACAAATGTTGCCCCAGCAGGTACTACTACATTCAAGCCTGATCTCCAAAAACAAAAGTTCGAAGTCCATCGTACTCTTCCCAGATCTATAGCAGATATTCAGTTTGAGTTACGGGAGCTTCAAAGAATTTTGTTCCAAGAAAATCAGTCCATTCCCCCAGAAATCTGGCCTTATCCGTCCACTAATCTCTCATGGGACAGGCCTAGAGCTCATCCACAAACACTTGAAGCACTCGACGAGTTCCAAAGAAACGAACCAGACACTCCAATGGATACTGGAGATCCATGGGGAGGACCGTTATCCCAAGACCCGTTCGACTATGGTTTTCCACAGCCAGCCATGTCTTCCACAGATATTCCGTCCAGCACCACAGATATTCCGTCCAGTTCCACTCAGTGCACTCATGTCCACTCCAATAATTATTGTCCTATATGTGGAATCCCTGATGACCCGGAGACAGACGCATTGATCAATGAGTACGAAGAAGAACGTCTTTTGAGAGAATTCAAGAAAGCAAAAGATGGACCCGACAGCTCAGACTCAGATGATGCAAATTATCACCCTGACCCAGATCGCCGCAAAATGTAATTATCAGTCCATGTCGGTCACGAGTGTTGAAAAGTGTTGTTTGTTCCAATAATTGGCCCACTAGAGGTCAAAAGTTGTTGAGAGTTGTTATGATAAGTCAAAAGTTGTTGTGTTAGGTCAAGAGATGTCATGATTCTAGGTCAGAAGTTGTTCACCAACTATTTCGATCTAGAATCCAATGTATTTTGTTGGTTTGTGATTGTCTGTGTAAGTTTTGCCTATAAAAGGCTGTGTAATGAACGAAGAAAGGGGAGACCACCTTTCAGTTTGTGTAATCAAATACTCCGTTATGAGTTTCTAAATCCCTCTCTTTTCCTTATACATGGTTCTTCTGGATAGATTCCTTTTGTTAATATGATTAGTACGATGTGGTTAGTATGCTCTTCACTCGCCACCTTGGTGGAACTTGTGAATCAGAAATTCTGGGATTATTAACGATTGAGCTTGTTCAGTCTTAAACCTGGAATGCTAAAAGGCAGTCCCCTTTTAGGCCTGAGCGCCGTGTTCTGGGGATAGCATATCTGCATTCAGTCTTGAGTCTCGACTCCGCTTCTGTCACCTTTTGTTCCGTGATGCTCCCAGATCACTTTAACAAGCGGGATCGTCTTATTTCTTAAGACTTGCTCTTTCCAATCTGCAATCCTGACTGGCTTCTCTACGTATGATACTTTATCATCCAGCTCAATGGTCTCAAAATCCAAAACATGTGTTGGATCCGGCTCGTACTTCCTTAACATTGATACATGGAACACATTGTGCACTTGAGACAAACTTGGCAGCAGAGCGAGTTGGTAGGCCAAAGTTCCAATTCGCTCTAGGATCTCAAAAGGACCTACATATCTCGGACTTAGTTTCCCTTTCTTTCCAAATCGCGATAACCCTCGCATCGGCGATACTTTCAGAAACACATGATCTCCAACTTGGAATTCTAAAGACTTTCATCTTTTATCAGCATAACTCTTCTGACGACTCTGTGTTGTTCTCAACTTTTCTCTAATAATCTTAACTGCCTCAACTGGCTGTTCCACTAATTCAGGGCCTGTTATATTTCTTTCTCCCACTTCATCCCAGCATATTAGAGTTCTACAAGCTCTACCATACAAGGCTTCAAATGGTGCCATTCCAATGCTCTGCTGGTAGCTGTTATTGTAAGCAAACTCCACTAGATGCAGTTGATCCTCCCATCCACCTTTAAAATCTATCACACAAGCTCGCAACATGTCCTCGAGCGTTTGAATCGTCATTTCCGTCTATCTATCTGTTTGTGGATGATAAGCTGTACTAAACTGCAATCTAGTTCCCAAAGCCTCTTGAAGACTCTTCCAGAAATTCGCCGTAAACTTGGGATCTCGGTCCGATGTAATCCTGACTGGAACTCCATGCAAATGCACAATTTGACGCATATACAACTCAGCGTACTTATCCATCGCAAAATCCTTTCGTACGGGTATAAAACGTGCAGACTTGGTCAATCTATCCACGACTACCCAAATTGAATCATGGCCTCTTTGACTTCTCGGCAAACCCATCACAAAATCCATTGTCACATGCTCCCATTTCCATTCAGGAATTTCCAATGGTTGCAACAGTCCTCCAAGTTTGCAGTGCTGAGCCTTTACTTGCTGACAAGTTAAACATTTTGCCACATACTTGGCCATATCCACCTTCATTCCGTTCCACCAATAATTCTGACGTAAATTCTGGTACATTTTCATGCTACCTGGTGTATACTATAATTGCTCCTATGGGCTTCAGACAAAATCTTTTCCTTAAGTCCTTCATCACCATGTACACACAAACGCCCGCGAAATTTCAAAATTCCATCCTCCGATACTTGGAATTTAGGTTTCCTTTTCACCACATCCATCTTGAGGATTTTCTGAATCTCAAGATCCGTAGATTGTAAGGTCTTAATTCGTTCTCTAATTTCAGGCTCAATTCTCAAAGTTGCCACTAAACTTGCCAGTTTGCATACTTCCAACTTAAACTCAGAATCCCTCAGATTCTCTAACAATGACCATCCTTTAACCAACAACAGTGCAGTGCTAGATTTTCGGCTTAGTGCATCCGCGACTCTATTCGCCTTTCCAGGGTGATACAAAATATCGCAGTCGTAATCCTTTAATAATTCCATCCACCGACGCTGTCTCATATTCAATTCCTTCTGCGAAAACAGGTACTTCAAACTTTGATGGTCTGTGTAAATCTGAAATTTTTCCCGCATAAATAATGCATCCAAATCTTTAGAGCGAAGATAATCGCAACCAACTCTAGACCATGCGTCGGATAATTCATTTCGTGGGGTCTCAACTGTCGTGAAGCATACGCAACCACTTTTCCATATTGCATTAACACGCACCCCAATCCCTTCAGCGAAGCATCGCTATAAATTTCATAAACTCCAAGTCCAGATGGAATCGTTAACACCGATGCGGTTGTCAAACGACGCTTAAGTTCTTGGAAACTTCTTTCACACTTATCAGTCCATTCAAACTTCGTATCCTTCTTTGTCAACCTTGTTAACGGAATGGCTATAGACGAGAACTTCTCCACAAAGCATCTATAGTATCCTGCTAACCACAGAAAACTTCGAACCTCTATAACAGTCGTAGGTCTAGGCCAATTCATCACTGCCTCAATCTTTGAAGGATCCACATAAATTCCTTCTCCCGAAATCACATGACCAAGAAAGGCTACTCTATTCAGCCAAAATTCGCATTTACTAAATTTGGCGTAAAACGAATGCTTCCTTAGAGTATGTAGGACAACTCTCAGATGTTTCTTATGCTCTTCATTACTCCTTGAGTAAATTAAAATATCGTCAATAAAAACAATGATGAATCTGTCCAAATACCCCTTAAATACACGATGCATCAAGTCTATGACTGCAGCGGGGGCATTAGTCAATCCAAAAGGCATAACTGTAAACTCATAATGCCCATATCTCGTTCTAAAGTCAGTTTTAGGAATATCCTCTTTCCCGATCCTCAGTTGGTGATAATCAGTCCTCAAATCTATCTTAGAGAACACAGATGCTCCTTGCAGCTGATCAAACAAATCATCATTCCTTGGCAAAGGATATTTGTTCTTAATAGTTACCTGATTCAATTGCTTGTAATCAATACACAAACGCAATGATCCATCCTTTTTCATCACAAATAACACTGCGCTCCCCACGGCGACGCGCTTGGTCTAATAAATCCTCTATCAAGCAACTCCTGCATCTGCACTTTTAACTCCTTCAGTTTCGACAAGGACATCATATATGGTGCCTTCGAAATTGGCTCCGTTCCAGGAGCTATCTTAATCACGAATTCAATCTCTCTCTCAGGTGGTAATCCATGCAATTCCTTAGAAAAAACATCAGGAAATTCACGCACCACTGCAATACTTTCCAACTTCGGTTCCTCAACCGTTATGTCAACTGCCATAGCTAGATAAGCTTGACACCCTTCACTCAACAGCTTTGTCGCTTCAAGCGACGAGATTAAAGGAATCGAGGTTTCTCCCCGACTTCCTACAAATTCAAAACTAGGGCGACCATCCGGATAAAAACGGATGACCCTACTACCACAATCAACTACAGCCCTCTGCTTCCCCAACCAATCCATTCCAATTATCACATCAAAATCATACATAGGCAACGCAGCCAGATCTATTCTTTCTTCACTACCACCAATCACTATCTTACAATCTGCACAACCTAACCTCACTAGCACATTATCCTTTAATGGTGTAGTAACATGCAACGTCACACTCAGCGGTTTCAACTCTACACCCACCAAATCAGCAAACTGTGCCGATATAAAAGAATGCGAAGCCCCGGGATCAAATAAAGCATAGGCAGCCTGATCACATAAATAGATCGTACCTGTGACTACGCCCGGCGCTTCTTCCGCCTCTCTGCGTGCCATAGCATACACTCTTCCTTGGGCTGGTGGTCGATTCTACTCGTTCTGTGGAGTTACAGCTAATTGTCCAGCTGGCGGTCTTTGTCCTTGAGCTCGATTTATCGGAACTTGGTTCGGACAACTCTTTATCTGGTGGCCCAACTGACTACACTTAAAACATGCACTTGTCCTGCTTGGACAGGGCCCACTGCCATGCCTCCTGCCACACAAACGACAGTACCAGTTTGATTGACTTGGTGGCTTCCCTATATTCCTTCGAACTGGAGGAACAAAACGTTTGTTATTCATCATCAGCCTCTTGCCTAGTTGCCGATTATCTCTCGAAGGAGTAAATCGCGATCCAGAAGCAGCAACTCCTTCCTTTATGTCCCTTTCAATCTTCTGACTCATTTCATAAATCTCTTTATACGTTTTCAGATCTACGGTCACTATCTGGCTTCGAATCTCTAGTCTTAAACCATCTCGAAACTTCTGCACCTTTTCAAGCGGATCCTCAACTGATCTCGGTGCATACTTTGACAATCTCGCGAACTCAGCTTCACACTAATCTACGGTCAGTTGATTCTGTCGCAACTGTTGAAATTCCAATCATTTCCTTTCACGTGCCGTTTTCGAAAAGTACTTATCATTGAACGCGGCAGTAAAGGCAGCCCATGTCAATGTAGTACCTTTAGGAAACACTCCATCTTTAGAAGAAGTCCAACAATCATTCGTGGTTCCCTCCAGCTGATACACAACTAACAGGACTTTCTCCTCATCGGTGCACTTCAACACCCCAAAGCTTTCTCAAGCTTCTCAATCCACCTTGGCGCTAGCTCATGGTCTCCAGTCCCATTAAACTGGGTCTGCTTCAACTTTATAAACTGCTCCACTAATTGGCCCATCTGCCTGTTAGCATTAGGATCACCCTGGACATTACTAGCCTCAGCGCCCTGAGCATTGTTTCCATTCGCCATATTCACAGCGGCCACCGCAGCCTCATCAGCTTGAGCTATTATCTCAGCTTTGTCCTCAGCTTGACAAAGAGCGGCTGCTGCTCTATCCTAGGCTTCCTTCCCTATTAGCTCTCCAATCTGGGCCAAGGCCCTCAGAACTCCCTCCATGGTTGGACCCTCAGCCTCTGGTGCTCTCAAGCTAGAAGCTCCTCCTCTCGGCCTTCCAGGTTGATTGCTCATACTTGCCAAAACTTAATTCACCTGAGTCACTATAATTCCACCATGGAATTAGAGACTTTCATCACTTACTCAAGTCTAGTGATTCTATGCTACATAACAAGGCAGCAATCACAACACAACAGCTAATCACTCAGGCATTCTCATGAGCACATCATCAAAGGTTCACAACCATACCTCAAGTCCAGATGCATCTGCAACTTAGTATAATCAGAGGTAATAGCTCATTCGTCAACCAACATCCACAAATAATTCTTAATGCTAAGTGTGAAGCTTGGTTATCATGGTGTCACCACAATCGTGCCAATCACAAACACCACTCATATGCCATGCATTCATGCTTGACTCTAACGAATTCCCCCTAAGGTCTCACTACCCCTTCATCCAAATTCCATAACTCCTTATCACTCCAATCCTCAATCTACTTGGATTGAGCTAACCTTGCTCTGATACCAATTCAACGGGGATGTCACGCCCCGCACTCCAAAGGAGCACATCACATCCGCTCCAGGCCAATAAAATAAATCCCAAGAACACCTTACGGCCTAAAGTGAAATGAAATGCACATGAGGAAGGACACAACACCCTGACAATAAACAACATATGGAATTTGGACAAACAACAAAGCACACACTTATATATACACCCTGCAACCACCCAGTACAACAGTGGAAAGGAAAGAACAAAAGATAAAGCAGCACACTAGGTAAGAAATATGAACGAAAGCTTAAGAAAACGGTTACCGCTTAGCCCTTTCCCAAAATCTAACATCAAAATTGTTCCTAATCCTAGTGTTCCTAAACCCCTTCATCACACTATTCGGAAGAACCACCCGATCCGTCGCTTCCGTCGTCCTCTTCGTCGTCTGGGTTGTAGTCGGAAAATGTCTCGGATGGCACCTCTTCAGACGGTTCCTCTGATTCCTCCTAAGTTTCCTCATTGTCACCCACATCAGAATCCTCGAGCTCATCGGCAGAAAGCATGATGTAGTTCCTATGTTCTTCTGTAGGAGAAGACTTTCACTTTTTCGAAATGTTCCTTGAATCTCCTGCTGATGCTGGATTCTCCACTTCTATCTCTGGTCGGGACGGATGACATCAGTTAAGAACTACCTCTGATGGATCATCCTCGGGTAGTAGAGGTCCCATCAAGTTGCTATTACCCAGTCGACGGAACCATGCCTCCAAACGGTGGGGCTGTAACCCCATTTTACCTTCGTCTACCTAGACGGTTGTGCGTTTCCTTACATACACAATACCTTTCCTAGCAGGGAACTCATCAAAAAGGGCGGTCGTATGCTTGGGATCACCCAGTCGGATTGGCAACATAGTTAAGGCTTAGGGTTTGAAAAATATGTCCCACTACGGGGTGAGATTTTCATCCCAGTAAGTGAAACCCAATCCAAATTAAACCACTAGTCCCACTAGACCACACAATAATGCAACACGATGTAGGGAATTCAGCAAGCAGTGGCGTATGGCGATTGAATATTACTTCCTCAAGTACTTGATATAAAGAAACAACCATCAAACACACATCACCACTTGAGACCCAAGCAGCACACATTAGCACAGAATAGATTCTCGTTTATACTAGTGATATCACACAAATCCCATTTCCAAGGTATATAAACCTCAATATATTTCAAGGCACTCTAGCCATGACAACCGGGGCACCAAGCCAATATAATTGCATCGAGGCATTATAGCCATGCCATAACTGGGGCACCAAGCTATTACATTTCTCGGGGCACCAAGCCAATTCGATCTCCGGGGCACCAAGCCAACGATCGATGAATGCTTTATAGCATAGACTTTATAGTTAGTGTAACTCATCAGAGCTCATTATTCACACTAATTGACAGGGCTCACTAGCAATTCAATAACACACCATCATTCACCATGCTTTTATCACACAGTCACGCTACACATGACAATTATCCAGTAGCATCCTAGGGTTCAAGTAAGGGTTTAGGAACCACTTACCTCAAGCAATTAGCAAAAATCCTCTTCGATCGATTTTCCTTAACCCTACAAGTGTTTGGCAACCCAAGGTTCTCGTACCGCCCTAGGAAATTCATCAATTTTGGATCAAAATCCAATCAATTCTCACTTCCTTGATACCAATCCCTCAATAATTAATCAAATGGCAACTCAAGATGCCTTATCAAATGATCAAATACACCACAATAGTTCCACGAACCCTTTAAGTACTCGATTCATTCAGCCACTTACAGGACAAAATATAACTTGAGGTTTCATGCACAATATAGCCCTTAAATCACTTCTAAATCCCAATCCACTTCATATGCTTCCAATTAACACCTCACATGACATCTTATAGGGTATCATGAGTTATTTTGAAACCAAAATATCACTTAAAACATGCTCAACAGAATTGGTCAGAACAGGGCATAAACAGAGCACAACCGGTTTCGATCCCAACCGTGCATATCAACCCGCAAATCATCTCTAGGCTCCAATTCTCACAAGTTACACTCACTAAAATCTCAATTTATGTGTTTAGGAGGCTCACCAGAAATTTTGGAGCGAAACAACAACCCAAAGCCCTCCAATAGCTCAGTTTCTTCTTGGTGCGCAACGATCAATTTTCTGTCCAGTTTTGATCATCCACAATTAGTTATGAAAACCTATTTTAACACTGCTAAACTTGTGGCCAAAGCTCATCCAACATAAGTACTAGATGTTATGAAGATCTCACAAAATGTTTGAGGCCATTTGGAATTTCTAAGAGCTAGAACCAGCACATTTCCTCAGCTAGCTCAGAATCTGTCCACTTTTCTTCCAAAAATTCTCCTAAATTAACCAGACCTCCAATGGACGTAAAACCAATTGGAACTTGTTAAGGACATCTTGAAGTAACCTGTGGTGGTCAGTGGCTGGCCAAAAGGTCACCGGAGGTGGCCGTCGTACGGACCGAACAGGGCGACAGGAGCTGGTCAGGCGAGCAGACTGAGCTAGGGAAGAAATGGTGAGGAAAATGAAGGGAAATGGAGAAGGGGAGAGGGGTGGTCGTCCATCAATAGCTGAAGATGATATCCCACAAATAATTGGTGAAATTTTGACAAGATGGTCATTAATGGTGATTAAGGTAAGGCTTCATCCTAGGGTGACACTTGGTAATGGTCTCAATTATTGGTCTTCTCACTTTGACTTCCTTTGACCCATTTTCCCTCCACATTTTCGGCAGCACCATGGGAGTGCTAATTGACCATTTTGACCTTCAATTATCCTTAAGATAAAGACAAATGGGTGAGGGGGTAAAACGGTCATTTGGCATTTTTCGTCCGAAACTGCGTTTTCTCTATTCTGAATGGCCATTAGCGAGGCGACGTCAAATCCTTTTCCAATTTTGAAATTCTTCATTTTCAATTACCAATTTGAGCTTCAATTTCATGATTGATATCTCACTGATCGTATCTCCAACTTATCTCAAACTAACAGGCGGCTTTTACAGACGTTAAGTGTATCGACTCTGTGACTCTCGTCACACTTAGGACGACTCAAGTTACGACGACTTTGGTTGTCATGTAATTGCGATGGTTCATTACTAGTTCCGACAGTCTCGATCGTCATTGTCCGATTTAGGAAAACGTCACAAATTTTACATTGGTTTTACGGCATCACCCGTGTCGCAATCGTATAACGCTAGCAATGACTTCCTTAATCGTTATTCGATCGGCCTTTATTGGTTCTAAATGTTCCCTCGACAATCCTTATGGTCAAAGCGTCATTTTCTTTTCGAGTTTCCTAGGTCCATGTACCTTGTCATGTGTTAGCCTTTCCCTTCTGGTTAGTCTACTCAGGATTGATCAGATCCAAGCGAAATAAAAATGAAATACATCGATAGATTCTTCTCATTCCATAGTCTCAAAATGACAGGAAATTCAGAATGTTACATCCATCTTTCTTTCTTTTTTGCTTCTTTTTCCAAAAAATCAATATACTCAAATTGATTGAAAAAGGGTCTTTTTAGGGCACTTTGCTTTATTTTATGAATATTAAAAATTTATAGCCGCATATCGTATTTTAAATGTATATTTTTTATATACTTTTGATATGTCTTGCCAATCTTATTTTATGTTATAATAATCAAGAGATACATAAAAAGCTTTTGATTATAGTAAATTAGTCCACTTTTAGATTACAAATGGTATCATAATTTAAATGACAAATGATATCATAATTATTTGATTTAGATTACATGTTTTGTTCTTAAGATCATTGTACTTTACTCATTTACAATGTTCGGAAATTACAATGATGATTATTCCTTTTGAGACTTTTTCATTATTTATGTGCAATCATTAGTATGGCGACATATGATATTGTTGTTGTCATTATTATTGTTATTATTATTATTATTATTATTATTATTATTATTATTATTATTATCATTATTATTGTTGTTGGTTTTGTTGTTAATGCCGCGAAATTAACAATGACATTCGTCATGTTTTAATAATACAACGTTACTAATTTAGTCACTAATTGTCGACAAAATCATGATTTTATCGCTAATTTGATAGAAATAAAAATGAAAAAGGAAAAAAATTAGCGATGAATTAGCATTTTCGCTGCTAATTTGATAGAAATAAAAGTAAAAAAGAAAAATTTTAGCGACGAAAGACCATTTTCGTTGCAAATTCTCCCCTATAAATTTAGCGACAAAAGTCATCGTTCGTCGCTAATTAGCGAATAGAGACTTTCATCGCTAAATTACCTCCATAAATAAAAAAATTATTAAAATTAGCGACGAATCATCATTTTCGTCACTAATTTGATAGAAATAAAAGTAAAAAAGAAAAGAAATTAGCGACGAAAGTCCTTTTCGTCACAAATTCTCCCCTATAAATTTAGCGACGAAAGTCATCGTTCGTCGATAATTAGTGATGAACGGTGACTTTCATCGCAAAATTGACGCTGTAAATAAAAAAATATTAAACTTAGCAACGAATTAGCTTTTTCGTCGCTAATTTGATAGAAATAAAAATAAAAAAGAAACAAAATTAGTGACGAATCACCTTTTTTGTCGCTAATTTGATAGAAACAAAAATAAAAAATAAACAATTTTAGCGATGAATTAGCGTTATCGTCGCTAATTTAGCGATGAAAGACCATTTTTGTCGCTAATTTGGTGTAAATAAAAAAATAATTAGCGACGAAAATCGGATTTCGTTGCCATCATTTTATAGTCTGCGACATATGTTAAATTTAGCGACGTGTTCATCGCTAAATTTCCCTTCCCACTCAAAAATGGCGCTTCTTTTAAAATTTTCCCTATTCTTGTCTATAAAGCTGGCCCGCTATCTCATTCCCGAGATTTCAAAGCTCCGATCTGGGTTCCGAGAGAGAGAGAGAGAGAGAGATGATGATGGTGGCGGTGGCTATAGTGTCGGAGATCATGGAGGAGTACACGGTGGTCCTGGCAAGGGCGAAGGCCGACAAGCAAATTACGTACGACGCGAAGCCGTGCAAGCTCCTGGACGATCACAACCAGATACTGATCGTGGCCGTGGATGACGTCGGGTTGAACTAGCTCTATTTTCCTCTATTTTCTTTTCCTCTATTTTCTTTGCTAGTGTTGGTGTAGTTGTAGGGGGTGGTGTTGGGGGTGGAGTTGGTGGAGGCGTTGGAGGTAGGGTAGGCGGTGGTGCTGGAGCCAGCAGAGGTTGAGGTGCAGGAGGTGGTGGTGTGGGAGGCAGTGTCGAGGCTAGCGGTGAGCAGGTGGTGGTGTCGCGGTTGGCGGAGGTGAAGGTGTTGGAGGTGGAGTAGAAGAAGGGGCTGGAGGTGGTGGCGGTGTAGGTGTCGGGGGTAGGGCTGGTGGTGGAGCTGGAGACGGTGGAGGTGAAGGTAGAGGTAGAGGAGGTGGTGGTGTTAGTGCTGGAGGCAGTGCTGGGGGATGTGTTTGTGGTGGTGTCCGTGCAGGATGAGGGGTAGGTGCTGGTGTTGGAGGAGGAATTGGTGGGGGAGTAGGTGTTGGAGGTGGTGGCGGTGCTGGTGCATGTGTACGAGTGGGAAGTGGTGTTGGTGGAGGTGTCGGAGAAGGGGCAGGCGGTGGTGCAGGAGGTAGAGCTGGTCGAGGTCGAGGAGGAGGAGGGGGTGGCGGAGCTGGTGTTAGAGGTAGTGCAGCCGTGCAAGCTCCTGGACGATCACAACCAGATACTGATCGTGGCCGTGGATGACGTCGGGTCAAACTAGCTCTATTTTCCTCTATTTTCTTTTCCTCAATTTTCTTTGCTAGTGTTGGTGTAGTTGTAGGGGGTGGTATTGGGGGTGGAGTTGGTGGAGGCGTTGGAGGTAGGGTAGGCGGTGGTGCTGGAGCCAGCGGAGGTAGAGGTGCAAGAGGTGGTGGTGTGGGAGGCAGTGTCGGGGCTAGCGGTGAGCATGTGGTGGTGTCGCGGTTAGCGGAGGTGTTGGAGGTGGAGTAGGAGAAGGGGCTGGAGGCGGTGGCGGTGTAGGTGTCGGGGGTAGGGCTGGTGGTGGAGCTGGAGACGGTGGAGGTGAAGGTAGAGGTAGAGGTAGAGGAGGTGGTGGTGTTGGTGCTGGAGGCAGTGCTGGGGGAAGTGTTTGTGGTGGTGTCCGTGCAGGATGAGGGGTAGGTGCTGGTGTTGGAGGAGGAATTGGTGGGGGAGTAGGTGCCGGAGGTGGTGGCGGTGCTGGTGCATGTGTACGAGTGGGAAGTGGTGTTGGTGGAGGTGTCGGAGGAGGGGCAGGCGGTGGTGCCGGAGGTAGAGCTGGTCGAGGTTGAGGAGGAGGAGGAGGAGGGGGTGGCGAGCTAGTGTTGGAGGTAGTGCAGGTGCTGTAGGTGTTGGAGCGGGTGGTGGTGTGGGTGGGGGTGCTAGTGCAGGTGCTGAAGGTGGTGCTGGAGCATGAGCATGAGCAGAAGCGGGAGGAGGTGTAGGCGCAGCCGTTGGAGGTGGTGCAGGAGTTGGTGGTGGTGTCGATGTCGGCGTTGACGTCGGTGGGGCTGTTGGCGGAGGAATCAGAAGCAAAAAACATGTTGGGACTAGAAAAGGTGAAGAAGCAGGCTTTTGAACCAGCCTCTCTCTCTCTCTCTCTCTCGATGTTGTGAACAAAAGCGAAAAAACAAGTTGGAGTTGCCCCCGTGTTGTAATAACGTATCGGAATAAAAAAGATATTATAAAAATCTTTCCTAGCAACCGATTATCCACCACACTACGAAAAAAAAGAATTTAGCCATGAAAATTTTAGCGATGGAAAAAATTCGTAGCTAATTTGCGGCGAATTTAGCGACGAAAAAAGAAACATAACGTCACAAGTTTAGGGACGAAAAAAGTTTGTAGCTGATTTGCGACGAATTTAGCGACAAAAAAATAAACTCGACGCTAATTTGGCTTCGCAAATTTAGCGATGAACAAGTATTTTCGTCGCTAATTTGTCATGAATTTAGCGACGAAATATGATCGTAGCTTATTTGCGACGAATAGTTTCGTACGAATTTAGCGACGAAAAAATAAACTTATCGCTAATTCGGCGTCGCAAATTAGCGACGAAAATTTTCGTCGCTAATTTGTCGCGAATTTAGCGATGAAATATGTTCGTAGCTGATTTGCGACGAATCGTTTTTTCGTCGCAAATTAGGGACGAACATATTTTCATCACAAAATCTGTCGCAAATTAGCGATGCCGATTTGGTGATGAAATTTTTTTCCGTTGCTATTTTTCATCGCAAATCTTTTTAGTGACGAATTTTCTCAAATTTTCGTGGCTATTTTTCGTCACTAAAATGATGTTTTTTTGTAGTGAATCTGAGATGGGGAAGGCGACGGAATTTCAAACGTGTACTTCATCGGGACGAGTGGTCTTTGTTGAGGGGTGAAGAAGCAGAGGTCTTCATCGTGCTATTCTGATGAGCTTTTCCATCTGCGCAACTCGCTCGCCGGAGACCCCAACTCTGTTGCGTCGCCGCTACGCGGTGGTCACGCTGCACCACCGTCAATGTCTATGGTGGCGTCGATCTTCACAGGCAGCAAGAAAAAATTTGTTGTCTTTCCTTCTTGATAAGCTTCTATTTCATTGTTTCTCGTCCTATTTTAATCTATCCCTCCCGTTATCTGGGCTTGTTGACGAGGGAATGATTTAAGCATCGAGAAGACAATTCTTGATAACTGAAGTCCCACTGGCCATTCGATTATTGTGTAGTTAAAGCAAGTGCGATTGGATGAAATCACTCCTAAGGAAATGAACGCAAAATGAAGCGCTTGGGGCGCAGTGTAGAGTGTAGACTGAATTTCATCGTGATTGAAACTAGTTATTAGATTTTTTATCTCGCAATCTTCCCCAATGAAGATGGTTTTTCCTCATAATAGCCCGGGCGAACTAATCAAATTGATTATTGCGGTGATCGTTGATAAGTTGGAGACTGAACATAAGTTCGTGATTGAACGATCGAGTTGAGTTGACTTTGATGCTGTTGTTTGGTCATTGCACATTCACGTCATGGAGCATCGGTACAATGACTGTCGTCAAGGTCATCTTCGAGTTTGGAAAGAGTTGTTGCATCCTTTGGAAATGTTCGAGAAAAGTCGTCGAGAAATAATGGTGCAGTTGAGTTGTAGCAAAAGGAAAAAAAAGTTATTGCTTGAAATAGATTTGCTGCAGGAACAAGGAGTCTGCCACAACCCTGTATTTCCATAAATTTTGAACCTCGAAATTTAACTTTGCTCTAATCCTTCGATAAATAACTAATTTATCCTACATTGTATAAATAATTTAACCTCAGTTTATATATATATATATATCAAAGCATTCTGTTTTACTTTTGTTGCGCACTCTGATCCAACTCTTGCAAGTGATCTTCGGAAGCCGTAATCTAGATGTCCATGACCAATCTATAAAATATACTGGGGTGAACCTAAACTCAATGAATTACCTCTCCAAATCTAATGTAAGAGATCATTCTACCGCTCGACTCGGGAGCACAATAATCGAATAATAACAACCAACGAGTCATCACATAATACTTATAAGAATCACAACGGATTCAGTTGTCCTACAGGACTGAATTGGTACAAAAAAGGTTTAGGACTGAATTGGCATTAATGTAATAGGTTTAGGACTTTTTGGACAAATTTCCCTCTTTTTATAGGTCGAACTTATTCCTTATTTAACATTGTGTCGTAATGGAATATTTCAAGTAATCGAGAAGTATCGGGAAAATTACCAAAAAAGTCTTAAACCTATTACAATTATGTCAATTTAGTCTTAAACTTTTTTTTGCCGATTTAGTCATAAACTTTTTGCAATTGTGCCAATTCAAATATAAACATTTTATAATTGTGTCAATTTAGTCTATTCGATAAATTTTGGCCGGCCGGCATTGACGTGGGCGCCGGCCGGCCGGTAACTTAATATTATAATAATTTATATATATATATATATATATATATATATATATATATATATATATATATTCTTCTTTGAATTTTTCCTTCCACTTTCCCATCATCTTCGCCACAAGTACTGCCATTATTTCAACTTCAACATAAATTCATAGATCCATCAAAATCTATCTCTTCAACCAAATATTCAAATTTATCATTACTTTCCCACTTTAGTAACAAGGATATTGCCTCGGGCCGAGGCCTTCGCAGAGGTCGCCGGTGGCCAGTACAATAAAAAAAAGATAAAGATGTTAACACCAAAAAGTTACCATAGGGGCCGCGTGATGAGCACGTGGGGCAGGCAGAAATGCATTATCACTCCACTTTCAAAAAAATTCTTGCAGTAAAAAATGACATCAAGAAATTTGAGTTTCACCTCATTGGTCATCACTTTCTTGTTGAAATGGACATGTCATCTTTTCCCCAAATGCTTAAGTTTAAGCAAAAGCAAATCCCTCACCCACAACTTCTGTGTTGGGCAGAATGGCTTTCAAAATACTCTTTTAATACCAAATAGATCCCTGGAAAGAAAAATATCCTTGCTGATTTTCTATCTAGACCCAAAGAACCTGTTGCCTCCATAAACATGTATGTCCGCAAGAATCCCTTGCAACCTGGCACATTTTCGGGCAACAAACATGCAAGAGTACCAATGGAATTCGCACAAGTATCCTCCAGAGGTACCTCAACAGATTGAAGAAAATGTTCTCTTTCATAATATGAAATTCCATATCTGGAATTATCAACACCATATTTTCAGAGAACATGGCGGTTTGATGTTGAATCCAAGAGGACTTGACCCAGATTACCCGTTTATCCATTTACCACAGTGGTCTCCTAATTATGAGTTCGTTGAAGAACTCAAATGATTTTTCTAGTACCTGTTTAACCTGTATACTGTGGCTATCAAGTTTCCTACAGATAAGATCATCAAAGTTCTATCAGATGCATTAATGGGAAACTTCTCTAATTAGAAGCCTTTAACTAAGATACTTACATGGTTCCAACCATTACAAGCATGGCGACACATCTTTGTACAAGAAAGGCGCATTGGACAACCTGAACCAGAAAGGCACACTACTTGTATTTTCAACAGGCCATGGTTTTATATTGGCCCAACTGGAGATCCAAGAACAGAAATAACTCCTTCCGGGACTACTACATTTAAGCCCAATCTCCAAGGAGAAAGGTTTTATGTGTACCGCACATTACCCAGGTCCATAATGAGAACCCAATACGAGCTTCGTGAACTCCAAAGGTTTTTATTCCAAGAAAATAAGGTCATTCCTTCGGAAATTTAGCCTAATCATGCAGATGATCTTTCATGGGAAAGACCTAAAGTTCATCCTCTGACACTTGAAGCTCTCGACGAGTTTAAGAAGAATCAACCAGACTTTGCCATGGATACAGACGACCCTTGGGGTGGGCCTTTGTCACAGAACCCATATGATTATGGCTTTCCTCAATCGAGTCTGCTCAGTCAAAATGTTCCATCCAGTTCTGCGGATATTCCATCAAGCTCCAATTATCGTGGCATTCCTGATGACTCAGAGCTAGATGCCAAAATAGTAGCATTCGAAGAAGAACAACTTTTGAGAGCCTACAAGAGATAGAAAGATGGGCCCGACAGCTCGAACTCCAATGATGCAAATTAAAATCCTGACCCAGATCGTCGCAGGTTGTAATTATGTGTGTTTGTCGGTCACGTGTGTGTTCCCTTCCAATAATTGGCCCACAAGAGGTTAACAGTTATTGTCCTAAATGTATTGTTCACCGATCACCGTTCACTATTCACTGTAGCAGCAGTTAAAGCACTGTTCACTATAGCAATACTATTCATCACTATTTCCCCCGATGACTTTTTGTCATGGATTTGCGAATCCAGTGTATTTTGTCTTGTTATGTATTTGTTAGCCTATAAAAGGCTGATATGTGTGTAATGAAGGGAGGACTTTGCCTTCAGTTTGATATGAGAGTGAAAGTTTCTTTTATGAGTTTCTAAAATAGTTTTCTCTTCTCTCTTAGTATGATCTTTAGTCCAGATCCCTCTTGTTAACATAATAGTGCGATGTGGTTTAGTATGCTCCTCACTTGCCACTTTGGTGGAACCTGTGAGTCAGAAAATTATGGAGTCACTAAGATTGAGCTTCAAGAGTAAGCCTGGTGTGCTAAGAGGCAGTCCCTTAAATTGGTTGGAAGTGCCGCCTAGTTGGGACAGCATACCTGCATTCAGGCTTACGCTTGTTTCCGCTTCCTTATTGGTATCAAAGCCATTATCACCGATGTTATGTTAAGATTATGGATCTGGACTAAGACATGTGAAGAGAGATCATTTCATTCATGGAAACTATATTAGACATCTCTCATGTCATCAATGAATCTCCCATTTCACTTGCTCCACCCCTTGAGCTTTGAAAGTCCTCTGCTTCAAAAATAGACTATCTCTATGAGGTAGCTTATTTTGAGGATAGTAAGATCTCAGAGAAACAACTTCCTGTTATAAATCCTTACTCTGCCTTTGCTAAGCCATCCTTTTTCTCCCCTATTCCTTCCATCAAACACCTTATTCGGCATACTCCTCGGGCTGTAAAGGAATATGTCCAATTTTCCAAGTTTGATCAGCATCATATCCTAGCCACACAACAGGAACAATTTGTTACCTTTCAAATTCCTCAAGAGTTCCCATTATAGTGGGCTCAGCAAGGGTTTACACATGTTCATTTTGGAGCCATCAAACTTGCTCTTTCCTTCCATGGTCGCAAAGGTCTCCTTGTTGTAGCCAGAATCACACTTCTGGATACTCGGTTCCTTGATTACCAACATGCTTGTATTGAAACTGTTCAGACCACTTTGAATGCTGGTACAGTGTTTGTCACACTGTTCCCAAACTTTAACATGGCCCTAGCAGACCCCAGTTTGTTATCAGCTTTGAAGGTTCAACTACAAATTACTGGAGCACCTTAGACTCCAAATGCCATCGCAGCAACACTCCATTACCAGATGGTGTACATGGTTCAGAACCATGTTATTGACCTCTGTTGTGGATATTCTTCTATATTTTGATTCTGACAAAACTATCAAAAAGATTAGTATAATGTTTTATGATGCAGAAAGAATGAGTAAGCAGCAAGTTGTGTGGATCTAAGTCTGTCTTCTGGACGAAGGGTCAGATGGAGTGCTTCTGGATGAAGGGTCAGAATGAGTGCTTCTAGACGAAGGGTCAGATGGAAGTGCGTCTGACGAAGTCAGATGGAAGTGCTTCTGACGAGGTCAGATGGAGTGCATCTGAGGACCTTCAGATGAAACTGCTTCTGAGGGTCAGGTTCAACCTGATCATTTATTTCGTGCCACGATCTATATGCAGTGACAGACGGACCTTATCAAATCTCTGAATTACCATTCCATGATAACTGATCTAATTCAGGAAATTTCTTATGAAGACGAAACTTGAAATTAGTCAGTTTCTGCATCTCCAAAATATGAAGACTCACGAATGGCAGGTTTCTGATCAAGGCAAGGTTCCTTGTGGAAATTTGTGATATTCGATTGACATGATGTCCCTTCTAAACAATTAAGGGATTTTCTACAATTGAATATTACCTTCCAAGAATATCTTTTCGGGGACCAATACGGATTTACCACACTTATGGAAACTAGAGATTTAGTTGTGTGGGCGACTAAATCAGAAGGTTCAATATCTTCTTCAACGGTTCTCATATCTTTTAAAGATACAGTCTCGTTCAATCATGATTGATGATGTCCAATCAAGATTTCTTGGCCGGGTATCCAAAGGCTAGTTTGGAGGCAGGGAAGTATAAAAGAAGAACCATGGCGATTTGAGAAGAAGAATGAACAACAATCCAAAAAGTGCAAGCGTGATTCGAATTATACCCAAAATTATTCTGAGTGCTCAAAACCTCATTCATTGTGAGAATCTGTAAGAGAGGGAAACCGAGTGGTTGAGTGATTGTAATTATCTTGATTCTTCATAGTGAAATCCAGCCGATCGGCTGTCATCGTGGGAAAGTAGACGTAGGCTTGACAAGCCGAACCACTATAAACTCAGCGTGCTCTCTTCTCTTCCCTACTTCATTGCTGCGTTTGAATTGTGCACTATCTCCTGTTGTTCTTATTTATTGATCGCATATTGAAATTATCATTAATTCTGCAAGAAATTTCAAGTTAGTTGTCGATTCACCTATTCACTCCCCCTTTAGGTAATATTGCTAGATCCAACAATTGGTATCAAAGCAGGTTGCTCATATTCACGAAGTGTTTATTAACTTCAGAGCTAACGATCTACTATGTCTAGCAATCACTCTTCAGGAGCAGGCGATTCACACTTTGCAAATAAGCCACCCTACTTTGATGGAAGGAATATAATTTGTGGAGCAACAAGATGAAATGGTTCTTTAAGGTGTATGATGATTTGATGTGGGATGTTGTAACAAATGGTATTATACCAAATGCTGCTGCAAGTACAACATCTGGAAATGAAGCAAATCTCACCACGACCATGACTGAGACTGAAAAAGCCAAAAGACGAAGCTTGGATTCCAAAGCTGTCAATGCATTATTTTGTGTTTTATCAACTCCTCTTTATAACCGTGTTTCAGAAGAAGAATCTGCTAAAGCAATATGGGATAGGCTTCATATCACCTTTCAAGGAACAAATAGAGTGAAGGAAACAAAACTCAGCATTTTACTGAGTGAGTATGAAGCATTTCAAATGAAATCTGACGAATCTATTGCTGATATGATAGACAGGTTTCAAAGTCTAGCAAGTGGACTTGCAAGACAAGGTGCACCAGTTGCTGAGGCGATGCAAGTGAGAAAGATACTAAGAGGACTCACATATGAATGGAACTATGTGAAACCTTCCATACAAGAATGTCAAACAATCAGATAGCTTTCGATGGATGAGCTAGTTGGGACATTACAATCCTATGAAACAGAACGAGCGAACAAAAGGGGAGATAAAAAAGGTAAGAAATCAATTGCATTGAAAACTGAAATTGCTGAATGTCAGTCTGACACAGATGATGAAGATGAAGATGATGAAGAACTTGCACTTATGGTGAAGAAATTTAGAAAAATGGCTCGAAAGGCCAAAAACTTCAAAGGAAAGAAGCCTTTGAAGAAGATTGATAAAAAAATTCTCTCAAAATGAATCGCAAGAAAGCAAGGATGTAATATGTTTTCACTGCAAGAAAGCAGGACATATCAAGTCGAATTGTCCAACGTTAAAGAGAGACAAGCTCAAGTATGAGAAGTACAAGAAGGCTTTAAAGGCAGAAATATTGAGTGATTCTGATGAAAGTGAAGACTACGCAAACATTTGTCTGATGGCAAAGTCAGACTCAGAATCAGATTCAAGCTCAAATTCAGAAACTGAGGTAAGTCCATCTAATCTCCCTGATGAAGTTACGGAGTATATTGATGAGCTTTGCAAAAGTTACAAAGAAACTCTCGAAAAAGTTTCTGTTTTGAAAAAGGAAAACTCTTCTTTAAAACAGCAAAATATATCTCAAAAAGAAAAAAATTGAGTTTTTACAACACGAATTTCATCAGTTGAAAGAAAGCCATGATCTCATTTCAAAAGAAAATGATACTCTTAAAGAGAAATTGATGACACTTCAAAAAGGTTTTCACAAAGTTCAAAGACTTTGGACAATATTATCTCTAAACAAATACTGTTTAATGATAGATCTGGTTTGGGTTTTAAACAGGGAAGTGTTCTCAAAAATTATTTTTCTAAAATGAATTTCTACAAACCTACTATTACTGTTTATAGAAGGCATTTTTACAAACAGTTTACCAAATCTCACACACACCAGCCTTGTATAAATTGTGGTGATTCTAGCCACACTAAAGACTCTTGCAAGAAAGTCTGGAGACTTGTTAAAAGGTCAAACCCTACTAACACAGAAGGACCCAAGAAAGCATGGGTACCAAAGAAACAGTGAGCTACTCATTTCTTGCAGGTACCAAAGAGAAAGAAAAACAAGTGGTTTCTGGATAGTGGATGCTCGAGTCACATGACTGGAAATCAAGATGTATTTATATCTCTTTCAAAATGTGATGGAAGAAGTGTGTCATTTGGAGGTAAGAACAAAGGAAAGGTCATTGGAAAAGGCAATGTCAAGATTGGAAATCTGACGATTAAGGATGTATCTCTTGTCAAAGGACTGAACTACAACTTGATATCTGTAAGTTAACTCTGTGACTCTGGTTATGAAATATGCTTTCAAGACCTAAAGTGCACATGTATGAGTAAGGACAAGAAGCAATCATTCACGGGTCAAAGGAATGGAAACATATATCTCCTAGATATTGATTCTGACCCTGAAAATGCAAAATATCTTATTTTTGTTAAGGATGGATCTGATCTTTAGCATAGAAAGTTAGGTCATATTAGTGTAAAGCATATGTCAAAGCTTTCCAAAAAGGGACTTATTCGAGGGTTACCTCAAACGAAGTTTGAAAAAGGAGGACTATGTCATGCATGCACACTAGGCAAGCAGGTAAGAAGTACTTTTAAGTCTTTAAATCAAGTTTCCTCTAAGCAATGCTTGCAGTTGCTTCATATGGATATCTTTGGACCAAACAGAACTTTAAGTCTTGGAGGTAAGAAATATTATCTTGTTATTGTTGATGATTTCTCTAGATTTACATGGGTATCATTTCTTGCTCACAAAAGTGAGGCTTTTACATCCTTTTCAAAATTGACAAAAAGAATTCAAAATAAAAAAGGCTGCACCATTTCTAGCTTAAGAACAGATCATGGGGGAGAATTTGAAAATCAAAGCTTTTCATATTTTTGCAATGAATTTGGAATTCAGCATAACTTCTCTGCTCCGTATACTCCTCAACACAATGAGGTAGTAGAAAGGAAAAATAGATCTTTGCAAGAAATGGCAAGAACTCTTTTGGTTGAGAGTAAGATTGCATCTCATTTTTGGGCAGAAGCTGTTTCCACATCTTGTCATATTTTGAATCGAATTTCTCTCAGACCCCTCATTGAGAAAACCCCCTATGAAATCTTCAAAGAAAGAAAGCCTGTTGTTGCATACTTTCATATAGTTGGTTGTAAGTGTTTTATTCTAAAAAATGCTAATGATCGAATTGGAAAGTTTGATGAGAAATCAGATGAAGGAATTTTCTGGGATACTCAACAACGAGCAAAGCCTACAGAGTCTACAACAAAAACACTCGTGTTGTTGAAGAGTCGGTGAACGTCAAGTTTGATGAAAATTATCAAAATGATGAACCCGAATCCAGTTATATACTTCCTCAAGTCTCAGATTCACAGGAAGAATCAGAAGAAAAGCAATACTCAGATGCAAATACTGGTTCGGAGAATGTTCAGAAGGAAGCTCACTCAAATGAAGAAATGCCAGAAGCTGAACAGAATGAACCCACAACTTCTTCAAATGATTGCCTTGACAAAAACTGGAAGCATAAGTCAAGTCATCCAAAGGAACTCATCATGGGAAACATAAGTGATGGCATCAAGACAAGATTCAAGTTTAAGCAAGCAATGAGTAACATAGCATTGGTATCTGAATTGGAGCCAAAAGGAATTGAAGATGCACTAGCAGATGAGAACTGGATAAATGCAATGCAGGAAGAGCTACATCAGTTCAAAGTCAACAATGTTGGGGAATTAGTCAACAGACCCAAAAATCGTCCAGTAATTGGAACAAAGTGGGTATTCAGAAACAAACTAGATGACAAAGGAAAAGTTGTAAGAAATAAAGCAAGACTTGTAGCAAAAGGCTACTCTCAAGAAGAAGGAATAGACTATGATGAAACCTATGCATCTGTTGCCAGGTTAGAAGCTATTAGGCTACTACTTGCTTATGCTTGTTACAATGACTTTAAACTTTTTCAGATGAATGTGAAAAGTGCATTCATTAACGGCTACATCAAAGAAGAGGTCTATGTTGAGCAACCCCCTGGATTTGAAGAACCTAGAGGAAAGGATCTGGTCTATGTGTTAAAAAAGGCACTTTATGGACTAAAACAAGCACCTCGTGCTTGGTATGAAAGGTTGAGTAACTTTCTATCCAAACACAACTTCACTAAAGGTAATGTAGATACTACCATTTTTATCCAAAAACAAGGTAATGATATTCTTCTAGTTCAAATTTATGTGGATGATATAATCTTTGGTTCTTCTAATGAGCTACTTTGCAAGAAATTCTCTAAAGTGATGCAGGATGAATTCGAAATGAGTATGATGTGAGAATTGCGTTTCTTTCTTGGACTTCAAATTCATCAATCTCAGAAAGGAACATTCATATTTCAAGAAAAGTATGCACTGGAAATAGTGAAAAAGTTTGATTTGGAAAACTGCAAGAAGACAGAAATTCCCATGTCTCACTCCTCCAAACTAGACAAAGATGAAGATGGAAAAGAAGTTGACCCCAAGCTATATCGAAGCATGATTGGATCACCACTCGACCTCATAGCTTCAAGACCAGACATCCTATATAGTATCTGCTTGTGCGCAAGATTTCAGTCAAGCCCAAGGGAATCACACCTTTCAGCCGTCAAAAGAATAATCAAATACATTGGGACTTATCCTAACTATGGTTTGTGGTATTCTAAAACTTCTGATTTTACATTAAGAGGTTACTCAGATGCAGATCTTGCAGGTTACAAAATTGATAGGAAAAGCACATCTGGAACTTGCCAGCTCATGGGAAATATGCTAATCTCATGGTATTCCAAGAAGCAAAGTACAGTGGCACTCAGCACAGCTAAAGCAGAATATGTATCACTTGGAAGTTGCTGCGCTCAGATTCTTTGTCTAAAACAGCAGCTCAAAGATTATGGTGTCAAAGATACAAATGTGGAAATCCAGTGTGACAACACAAGCGCCATAAATCTTACAAAGAATCCCATACTTCATTCAAGAGCAAAGCACATTGAGATCAGACATCATTTCATACGTGATCATGTTCAGAACGGTGATATTAATATTCAATATATTAATACAAAAAATCAGCTTGCAGACATTTTCACAAAACCCCTAGATAAGGAATTTTTTAATTTTATTAGAAACAAATTGGCCATCATTAACCCTCTGTTTTAAGCATATTTTAGAACAGAAGGAGACTTAGAAGGAGCATCAGAAGGAGTGTCAGAAGGAGCATCAGAAGGAGACTCAGAAAGAGCGTCAGAAGGAGACTCAGAAGGAACGTCAGAAGGAGCGTCAGAAGAAGCATTAGAAGGAGCATCAGAAGGAGACTCAGAAGGAGCGTCAGAAGGAGACTCAAAAGGAAAGTGAGAAGGAACGTAAGAAGCAAATCATCATTCTTTTTAAGGAAAGTACATAAATCAAAGGTCAGTTATCTCCTAAAATTATTTTTAAGGTAAGTCTCTCATATCTCTTCGTATATTTAATTGACGGTGATTAATTGATTTATTAAAGGAATTCTCACATTTCTTTTAAAAATTATTATTTTTTGTTTTCAAAAATAACCGCCACCTTTATAAAAACATCGAACCATCACCCCTGATCTCTCACCTTCAAACCACTCTTATTTGAAACCCTAAACTTGTTCAGAATCTCTCTCGTTCTCGATTTTTTTCTCGAATCAACACACTCTCTTCCAAAATTTCAAACTTTTTCATCTAAATGGCTCCGAAATCAGTCTCTTACTCGAAGAAGACCTCTCAGACGAAGAGAAAGTTCTCCTCTCCGACTGCAAGCACCACCGAGCCTACAGAAACTGAAATCAACAAATAGCGGGAGGCATTCCGTTTGGCAAAAGGTTTGTCTTTATCTGCTTTTGAAGAGAAAGAAGGCATGACACACTCTGTTAAGCTAATGTACGATAGTATTAAGGCAGCAGGGGATTTTGGTGATCAACTTAGAAAACTGCTGGATATTCACAAGTTCGCTAGTGAAGGCGAATTGCTAGAATTCCTTAGTTTACCTGGAAAGGTTGTTGAACCTATTGCTGTTAAAGAACATGAATCTGCTTCTAGAAAGGGAAAGGAGAAAGTAGCAGGGCCTAGTTTGAAAGCAACTACACGAAATCCCTCTCCAATAAGGCCTGGCGGCACTAAGGCAAAGGTTGAAGATGATGATGATGTCCTGTTTAATGATTTTGTGAAAAACATTGGGTTTACTATAGATGCAAACTTTCCTGATCCTAATTTTCAAATTCAAGCACATAAGGACAAGTTTGAGTCCTTGAAACAGAGAGGCATCTTACCACACGGGGTATTTGAACTGAAGTACTTTGACAGGAATGGCATCCCTCTTAGGAAACATCTTCGAAAGGTCAACTTAGAGCACTTTGTAACCCTAAGGAGTTTCATTTTTCCTGATTTGGTAGCCTATTTTTACTCCAATCTTCTTTTTGCCAACTTCAACACTATGTTTTTCACTGTGCGTAGAAAGCAATATGTGTTGCATGTTGATGAATTGGCATCCATTATGGGAACTAGTAAAAGGGCTTTCCAACCTTTGGATGTTACTGTTGAAGAAGCTTTTTGCTTTCTTACTGGGAAAACAGGTTTCTTTAGAGAGTCAAAATCTCACTTAGCCTAAAGTGATTTTCCTCCGAAGCACACCATGATGCACAAGGTTGTCATTGAATGCCTCAGACCAAAGGCAGCCTCAAAGACAGACATCTCAAAGTATGCGGCAAAATTGTTGTGGGGTATCCTGTAGGGAAAGAAAATTTCTTTTTCCCCCACGGTTCTACTTCACATGTACAGATCAGTCTTTAAGCCAAAGGGACATCTACCTTATGCTGGTCTGATCTATAAAATAATAGATTATTTTAAGATCAGGGCTTCTGCAGATCTTATCAAACAACAAATCCCTTTGATGACTGCTGGTGAAACTATGATGGGCAAGATGGGATTCAAAATGACTCATGCTGGATGGAGGACCAAGAACAATGAACCAGTTCTTGTAGAGTTCGAGGATGAGTCAAAACAGAAATCTCCAAAAAGGAGAAAGGTTATGGCCATCAAGGGTCAACAAGAAGACACCTCATCTGATGATCACTCCAGAGGAAGCAAGGCAGAATTCGATTCTAAAGCTACTCAATCCAAAGGTGCCTCAGATAGAAAAAGTCAAACTGAGAGTCAAAGTGCTGAAAAAGGAGGAGATGAAAATGAAACACAGTAAAAGGATTCTGGTGTTTACATCTGTGAACTAACTGAGGAAGAATTCCTTACTATGTGGACTGAAGAGGATGCTGCAAGAATAGACCATGAAATAGAGTATGGTGATACTCTTTTTAATTTTGATTATGAGCAGTGGTAGTACAAGTACTAGCATAGTTGGCCTCAAAAGATTAGGTGGAAGAGCCAGATGATATTGAGGCTTATTCCATATCCTCTACCCGTTTGACTATCCACAAAGCTGCATCAAGCTTGACAACAGCAATTGCAAGAGAGGATCAACTTTCGAGCGCTCAGTCCATACCAATGGACATTGATGAAGAAATTGAATCTGTGCCCAGTACAAAAGCTAAAGGAAAAAGGGCTATAACTCAGGGGGAGCCTTTACCTACAACCTCTGATGTTTTTCTGACAGAAGTGTTTGCTTTTCAAGCTTTCCTAAAGCTCAATCTGAGGGGGAGAACGTGCCAAGAAAAAGGATTGACACTACAAATCAAGAACAATCTCCTACAGCACCACAGGTGGAAATTCAGAAGCAAATGGAGAATCTTCAACAAATCCTGATCCAGAATCTGGCTGCTATGGAAACCATGCTAGATCAGAAATTGCATAATTTTGAACAGAAGATTGATAGAAAGGGTATGGCAAATCAGGTGACCAATCTAGAGAAGTCTATTGATTTGTAAGGCAGAATGTTCTGTGCTGGGATTGCAAACTTGCCCTCATACACGCTGGTAAGGACTGACAGAGCAGCTTCAGCATTACCTACAACTCAAGCTGTCAGGAGCCATGCTCAAGGAATGGGAGGAGAGTATGTCAGACCTTCTTCAGTAGAGGCTGATGCAGAGCCTGAAGATGTCCCTTCTTCTTCCAAAATGCCCCCACCTTCTTAATCTTTTTAAGAATAAGGATGTCATTTGTTATGCTTCATTTTTACCTATTCTTTCTTCAATGACTTAATCCTATTCTTTATTATATACATTCTTTTTGCTGTTGACAAAAAGGGGGAGAGATTTCTCTATCTACCAGCTCTATTTATATTTACCACAGTGCAGGATACTTTCTGATTATGTTTGCCTGCAGGAGCAAATTGAGTGATTATATTATTTGTTTTATTACAGTATCACTATTTATAATTTTTTTGACATACAGTGGTTCATTAGTATGCTCATCACTTACCACTTTGGTGGAACCTGTGAGTCAGAAAATTATGGAGTCACTAAGATTGAGCTTCAAGAGTAAGCCTGGTGTGCTAAGAGGCAGTCCCTTAAATTGGCTGGAAGTGCCGCCTGGTTGGGACAGCATACCTGCATTCAGGCTTATGCTTGTTTCCGCTTCCTTATTGGTATCAGAGCCATTATCACCAATGTTATTTTAAGATTATGGATATGGACTAAGACATGTGAAGAGAGATCATTTCATTCATCGAAACTATATCAGACATCTCTCATGTCATCAATGAATCTCCCATTTCACTTGCTCCACCCCTTGAGCTTCGAAAGTCCTCTGCTTCAAAAATAGACTATCTCTATGAGGTAGCTTATTTTGAGGATAGTAAGATCTCAGAGAAACAACTTCCTGTTATAAATCCTTACTCTGCCTTTGCTAAGCCATCCTCTTTCTCCCCCATTCCTTCCATCAAACACCTTATTCGGCATATTCCTCGGGCTGTAAAAGAATATGTCCAATTTTCCAAGTTTGATTAGCATCATATCCTAGCTACACAACAGGAACAATTTGTTACCTTTCAAATTCTTTAAGAGTTCCCATTATAGTGGGCTCAGCAAGGGTTTACACATGTTCATTTTGGAGCCATCAAACTTGCTCTTTCCTTCCATGGTCGTAAAGGTCTCCTTGTTGTAGCCAGAATCGCACTTCTGGATACTCGGTTCTTTGATTACCAACATGCTTGTATTGAAATTGTTCAGACCACTTTGAATGCTGGTACAGTGTTTGTCACACGATTCCCAAACTTTAACATGGCCCTAGCAGACCCCAGTTTGTTATCAGCTTTGAAGGTTCAACTACAAATTACAGGAGCACCTCTGACTCCAAATGCCATCGCAGCAACACTCCATTACCAAATGGTGTACATGGTTCAGAACCTTGCAATTGACCTCTGTTGTGGAAATTCTCCTATATTTTGATTCTGACAAAACTATCAAAAGGATTAGTATAATGTTTTATGATGCAAAAAGAATGAGTAAGCAGCAGGTTGTGTGGATCTAAGTCTGTCTTCTGGAAGAAGGGTCAGATGGAGTGCTTCTGGACGAAGGGTCAGAAGGAGTGCTTCTGGACGAAGGGTCAGATGGAAGTGCTTCTGACGAGGTCAGATGGAAGTGCTTCTGACGAAGTCAGATGGAAGTACTTCTGACGAGATCAGATGGAAGTGCTTTGACGAGGTCAGATGGAAGTGCTTCTGACGAGGCCAGATGGAAGTGCGTCTGACGAGGTCAGATGGAAGTGCATCTGACGAAGTCAAATAGAAGTGCTTCTAACGAGGTCAGATGGAGTGCATCTGAGGACTTCAGATGGAACTGCTTCTGAGGGTCAGGTTCAACCTGATCATTTATTTCGTGCAACGATCTATATGCAGTGATAGACGGACCTTATCAAATCTCCGAATTACCATTCCATGATAACTGATCTAATTCAGGAAATTTCTTATGAAGACGAAACTTGAAATTAGTCAGTTTCTGCATCTCCAAAACATGAAGACCCACGAATGGCAAGTTTCCGATCAAGGCAAGGTTCCTTATGGAAATTTGTGATGTTCGATTGACATGATGTCCCTTCTAAACAATCAAGGGATTTTATATAATTGAATATTACCTTCCAAGAATATCTTTTCGGAGACCAATACGGATTTACCACACTTATGAAAACTGGAGATTTAGTTGTATGAGCGACTAAATCAGAAGGGTTCAATATCTTCTTCAACGGTTCTCATATCTTCTAAAGATACAATCTCGTTCAATCACGATTGATGACGTCCAATCAAGGATTGAAGAGTGATTTCTTGGCCGGGTATCCAACGGCTAGTTTGGAGGCAGGAAAGTATGAAAGAAGAACCATGGCGATTTGAGAATAAGAATGAACAACAATCCAAAAAGTGCAAGCGTGATTCGAATTATACCCGAAATTATTCTGAGTGCTCAAAACCTCATTCATTGTGAGAATCTGTAAGAGAGGGAAGCCGAGTGGTTGAGTGATTGTAATTCTCTTGATTCTTCATAGTAAAATCCAGCCGATCGGCTGTCATCGTGGGAGAGTGGACGTAGGCTTGACAAGCCGAACCACTATAAACTCAGCGTGCTTTCTTCTCTTCCCTACTTCATTGCTGCGTTTGAATTATGCACTATCTCATGTTGTTCTTATTTATTGATCGCATATTGAAATTATCATTAATTCTGCAAGAAATTTCAAGTTAGTTGTTGATTCACCTATTCATCCCCCCTCTAGGTGATATTGCTAGATCCAACAACCTCAACTTACGTGGTGCTGATGAAGCACTTGTAATTTCAGTTGACAGAGATCAAACATCATGTGTTCATGTTCCACGACAGATCCCGCGAGATTAACTTGTCAAATTACTTCCGGATAGTTGGGTCACCAACTATGAAAAGTTGCATTCTAGTTCTAGGCCAGTTTAGTCTTCGGAGCCCCAGTTTATAAAGAAGAAATATGGAACGGTCACCATCAAGTTTACGAAGGAAAGGGAAGATACTGCTTCTTCTTTTCCATCTCTCCCTGCTATACTGTGTTTCGCTCCTTGTCTATTTGAAACAGTTAGTACGGAGGAGCCAGATCCGAAGAAATTTGTCCAGTCCTTTGATACAAATGGACAACCAGTCCATTACTATAAGGATCCTTCAAGACATTGCTTTTGGGATGCAGATTGTGCTTGTTCCTCATTCTTGGAGGAACAGATGGTGATGAAGATGACAGGCCTTCAATACGACGTAAGAAGAAGAAAAAAGATTCTCTTTATCAGAGATATCTTGATGGAGATTCTACGGTTGGCCCTCTTGGTGAAGATGGCGGACGCTGACAATATCTGGTGCAGTATGGATCGCCTATTCCTCCTCAAATTCCAGCTTCAGTTTCTTCATGCCATACAAAACCACCATTTTCTTCCCCATCTTCCTCTTCTACATTTTCCTTACCTACAAAAAGGACAATAACTTCACCCTTCTATAAGCCAATCCAAAAATGGGTAAAGAAAAATCCTTCTTGCTCGATTGTACTACGCAAGCCATACACATGTGTTCCTAAACTAGAACTTCCTACAGTTTTACCAAGCATTTGTATGTTTCAACCAAATGACTTTCCGCCATTGCCTTCATTTGGCACTGGACAAACTAGTTCAGCAAATGTCAAATTGCCTCCTGTTGAAAGCTTTTCTGACTTCCAGAAGAAGTTCTTCCACAATCCAAAAGTTCCAACCTCAAATGAACTTGATGCTCATGGAAGAAGAAAACTCCCCTCTCCTTCCGAGGCTGTGTTAAATTGGCAGACAGAAAATGCCATTGCCCAGAATCAAGCTATTGGGCGAGTGATTGAAGATTCCGCCTTGATAAAGAAAATGCTTAAAGATTTCCAGAAAAGGTTGTATCTGTTTGAAACTCAGCAGATTTCCCACAGTCATTTTATGGAAGATCAAACCCTTGAAATTGAGAAGCTAAGGCTGCGCATGAAATCTTGCCAATTTCTTAGTTTCTCTGCCAGAAGTCAATCTGGCAGAGAAATTTGTTTGATAAAAACACTGCCGAAGGAGAAATTTGTTTGATAAAAAATTTGACTTCTGGTGATGTTTTTCAATTCTGAAGTGAAAAATCTTGCCAGATTAGATTTTTCGCCTCATCTGAGAAGTAAATTTTTTTTACTTCTCTCGGTTCAGAATGGCTTCTGTCGATCAGATTTGGAACCTCATATATGTCTTCTCTGTACACCCGAGTTCTCTCTCCTCGTCGACGAACGTTTCTCTCCAAGAACAAGGCTCGACAATGCTCTCCATCATTCTCAACCACGCATCCATCTCCGTTGCCGCTGTTGCCTGTTGATTCGCACGTCCGCGACCTCTTCTCAGCCGCAATTCGTCATTTGTGTGGAACGAACTCAGATCTGCGAGGTTAGGGTTTTCTCGCTCCATTCGGCTTCGCTTTCTTCTTACCTCGGCGGTTGCACGTTCGTCCTTTTTCACTGCTTATTTCGATTCTGGTGGAGAAACTTTGACATCTTTCGAAAAGTGTCGCCTCCTTTCGGTTATGGTGTACCAATCATAGCTCGGAGACGCCGGAACTTTGACATCTTTCGGATAATTGGGAGAGAAATGTTGATGGGTTTCGTCCCCCTGTTTTCGAGCCCGTGCAAAGTTACAACCTTTGAAGTGGAGGAGTCCTGGTACGTCTTCATCTTCGTTAAAAAATGTTGCTGTGATTTCTCTGCTACTGTGCGTAGCGATTTCTCTACAATTTCTCTGTGATTTCTCAACCTGCCATTCTACAACTCCTTATATCTGATACTGTACGTTGAAAGAGAAGAATATGGTCACAAAGAGCTTTTACTCTTGCATAATTAGAAGAAGACGATGTAGTAAATTTCTAATCACACAGGGCCGGACGAAATAAAGCGCGATCGGACACAATTGTCTCACATAATTAGCATTTTGTTGTTGTACACCTTTCTTCCCTGTTCATTTGTTACTACGCTTGTGTATAAATAGACGAATCTGCTCAACTGCTTCGAACTTGGCACGCTTGATAATGCTTATTGAGGTTCAATGCATGTATGTAGACAGAAAGCATGAAACTTCTTGCTTCATGCTTTCTGTCCACATAACATTCCTTTTTGACATTCTATCTGATTTCTTGATTAGGAATATGATGATATAAGCGATACCCTCCGGAAGGATTGCATTTGGTCAACAAAGGTAGTGATATGCACAACTTTTTCACTGCAAAATTACTATTTCAGCAGACTAACTATTATGAAATGCGCATAAGCAAGTTCTCTATCGATTAGACGAATGTTATAATTCATTTTAATGATTTGGCTCCATTCATACTCGATCAGTTTACATTAAATGGCATCCCAAAAAGAAACGGTCATTGCTAAATGGACCGAGCCATTGACACAATTATTGGTAAGCTTGATGGTAGACAAGGTTAAGAAGGGGAATCGAATTACCTGTACCTTCAACAAAGCAGGGTGGAATAACATTCAGCGCAAGTTCAATAAGCAAACAGGGTGTCAATATTCGATGGATAAGTTCAAGAACAAGGTATTCAAACTGAAGAAGTTGTTTGGCAGTTTCAAGAAGCTCCTTAGCCAAACTAGATTTGGATGGGACAATATAAACAACAGGGTTGTTGTGGAAGATGAAAGTCTATGGGAGACTCATGTGAAGGTATAGCCTGACTTTTAGGTATTTTTGCTAGCTTCGTATGTATGTTTAAAATGTGTATGAACCTACTGATGAATGCCCTTTTGACAATGGCACAGGTACATACCGACTGGGCTATATTCAGAAAGGAAGGGTTTCCTTTGTATCCCCAGCTCTGTGATGTGTTTGAGGGTACATATGCTACTGGGGAGTTTGCAATAGGAAATGTTTAAGATCAGATGTCATTAGATGACGGTGCTGGGGATGAATTTGCTGGTAGTGTTCCATTAGGTACACCGGAGGAAGTAAGGGCGCAAGAACCTCTGTCAGAAGATGGGTTATACAATGAACACCAAACTTCTCAAGTGTCAGATGATGACCTGATGGGTACCCCAGTTCATCAGAAGCACATGTTGAATATGACTCCAAATTTGAAGAGGAGGAGAAAGAGCACTTCATACGAATTTGACCGCGCATGCAAAGCCATTCAAGACTCTCTCAAATTTAAAATGTCTCAATCATCGCATCCCTCTGTCACCTCACAGGCCCCACAGCATGTAGACCCCTACTCCATGGGAGCATTCATTGCCATCCTGAAAAGCATGCCTGATATGGAACCTTCTCTTTATGCCAAAACTCTGAATCATGGTTCCATGAATGCTGCTTGGAGAGAGGGTTTCATCCTGACGGAACCCGAATGGTGACATGCAGTGCTTGATTCTATTTAAGTAGATGTTTGCATATGTTATGAATGTGTATGTGGACTTATAAGATGAAAAGACCTATGTATTTGAGACATTCTAAGTTTGCTTTTTCCACGCTGCTATGGTTATGTTGCGACTGGTTTCATGGTTTATATTGAATTGCCTAGTTATGTGTTGACTATTATTTATATTTCTTTACTTGTCAATAGATAAAGTCTTTCATTTGTTTGGCTCATTTCACCTGACAATATATTGTCATGTTATCTGTTGATGCCGTTCGTTTGATAGGAAATATGGACGGAGCTAGTGCGGTTGCTTCAGTTGGAGGATATGAACCAAGTTAGGAAGACTTTGATGATGACTATTATCTTATACTGATGGCATGGTTGTGTCTTGGTAAGCTGCATATTGTCATGCGTACGAGAGAACGTATTAGGGACAATGTTATGTCAGGAGCGCAATGGATAAGGGAAATTCTTGATGGACATGCCGATAGAGTATACGAAGAATTTAGAATGGAGAGGCATGTTTTTCTTAACCTATGTGGATTGTTGATTGCAAGAGGTTGGTTGGGTGACAGTCGATATCTTAAAGTAGATGAACAGGTTGGGATTTTCTTATATCTAATATGTCATGGTAGTTCCAACAGAGATTTGACCGAGAGATTCCAGCGTTCAGGGCAGACTATTAGTTGGTATTTTAAGTTAGTTCTGAAAGCAGTTTGAAAACTTGCAACTGAGATTATTGCACCACCTCCCTTTGATGTTGTTCCACCGGAGATTCTCATGGATCCTAAGCATAAACCATACTTTCAGGTATGTTTTTTTGTTCTTTCTTTGCACATGCAACTGGATTTGTTAATTATGTTGGCTAACGTTGGCTTGTGATAATTTTGACAGGGGTGTGTAGGCGCCATTGATGGCACTCATATTGATGCAAGAGTTCATGCTGCTCTGCAGAACCGTTTTAGAGGTAGGAAGGGAACTACCACTCAAAATGTATTGTGCGTGTGTTCATTTGATATGAAATTTACATTTGTGTACGCTGGGTGGGAAGGATCTGCTAACGATTGTCGGGTGCTCGCGTCAGCACTCGATGATCCCACACTTCAATTTCCCCGACCCCCTCTAGGTACTTATTTGCTTTAAAATGAGTAATTGTCCTTGTGAGCTTCCTGTGATTGTGTATCATGATGAAGACCTTGAATGCTTTGTTATAGGGAAATACTACGTGGTAGATTATGGGTATGCATCAACTCCAAGATATTTAACACCTTTTAAAGGTGATCAGTATCATATAAATGATTTCAGAAGAAATGCGAGACCAACAACAGCAAGAGAGCTTTTCAACTATAGACATTCTTCACTAAGGAATGTCATTGAGAGATCCTTCGGGGCATTGAAGAATCGTTTTTGGGTTTTGAGACGCATGCCGCCATTTTCGGTTAGGAAGCAAGCACATATCGTTATGGCATGTTGTGCTATTCATAATTTCATACGTGACCAAGATAGGAGGGATAGATACTTTTCTGAATATGGAGATCCTGAGTATGTGTATGAAACTGCGCATGATGTGATTCCGGAAGATATTATATCGACCGAGGAGGGAACCGAGATGAGCATTCTTAGAAAACATATTGCCAATAAAATGACAAGGGATCATGGTATGGATGAGATTCCATGATGTTGGGTTCCTAATGTTCGTATTGCAACTTTTGGAAATGTGATGTTATATAAGCTGATTGTATATGGCTTTTTTGAGCTTGGCCGGTGAAATTTGTGCGGTGAATATGTAACTTTTGGCCTCCAAGCTGGTTTTCCTCCTAATTCCTTCGATGAATAGCTGTTGGGGGAGTCCGAGACTTATTTTTGTGCCTTGAACTTGACTTCATTTGTTTGAGTTTTCAGCATTGACATAAATGTGATGCATCAGGTCAGACTTTGAAGACTCTCTCAATTGATTGCATTTACTCTGTTTTAACTCCTGCTATGTAGTTACTATTTCTTAGTCGCATGTTTCAGTCATATTGACAACGCTTTTTGCATTGTTTTGGTTAGATTGTGATACTTCTATTGTAAGCATATGCATGTCTATGGACATTTAGCTCAGATTGCGAATTTGCATTCTGAATTTTAAAACTGTTTACTATGATGATCTTTGAAGACAGGGGACAATTTCTATGACTTATGTCTCGCATGTTGCTTTCTGTCTGGCTTGAAAAAGCAACTGTCTCCAGTCGAGTTTTGTTGATTTAAACCTGCATTTTTTATTACAGGTCAGGAAAGAAATGTTGCACAAGGTAGGTATGTCTGTTTCACCAGGTATTATAAATCAATCTGGACTTCTTGTTGCATGTCTGTGTAATAAGCTGCTTCTTTATTGTAGTTGTAATCTATTTTTTATGCTCAAATTGGTAGACAGGAGCGGTGGAAGGCGAAAGTGCTTTTTTCTCGAAGAGGTGCTTGCTGCCTGGTGGTGGGAGAAAGATTCAAACTGTCATCACATTTTGTAACCAACCTGCAGTTATGCTGTCATATGTGAAGCAGATTGCACATAAATCATCTCATCTCATATGTGTTCCAATTTTGAGGCATGTCATGTGTCAGTTGGGTAAAAATGGTCAGAAGTCAGTGACCGGCCAAGGCTAATTGTACTGACTCTACTCATTGACTATATATTTGGGTCTATGAAGGATATTGCACATGAATCTAATCATTTCTCAGTCGGATTTCCCTTAAATCATGTATTGTTTGTTTCAATTTTGAGCTGTGTGATACATACCGGTCATGTTCTTCACCAAAAATAAAAAATCATTGTCTGATGCATAATTTGGTGATTCCTTTTGGTTAATGGGATTCATAATAATTTCAGTTGGATAATGATGATGGTTGAGCAGCTGTCAGTGTTGCTCATCTTAGTTAGGCAAAGGAACAAGCTAAAGCAAGTGAGGACTTTGGCTGTTGCATAGGTCACTGCCACTTAGCAAAATTTTAAGGAAAATTTGTTATGAAAAGAAACAAAAAATCTTTTGTTTCCATAAGCAACAAAGTGTTGAAGATTCAAGTAGGCCAGTAAAGAGTAGTAGCACGCACCTTTTCTCTGGTGTAAGTATTGTCTGCGATAAAGCAAAAATCTTCAACTCGCGGAGCACAAATTTCTTCGTACTTCGTACAAAGGACATAGAGGGCACACTGTGTTAAGCTTTCCAGGACACGCATTGTCTCATGAACTATGCAAACAAGAGGCAAAGTAGTTTCTGGGATTCGTAATCCAAGATCTTCCCAAAGAACAATTTTTTTTTGAGAGAATCAGATCACTTCTTCCATTAGAAGCCAAAAAAGGTTAATATCTTTGCCTCCACTATGCAGAGTTATAGTCCTCGATTTGTACTTACTTCTTGGTAATGAAGTAAATGTTCTATATTTGATCAGCCAAGGAAATACTTGCTGTACTGATATCATGTGTGATGCAAAACGGTTGAGGCATCTCAAGAGACTCTGCAAATTGTACCGAAAATACAATGAAGATGACACAACGCACAGGAAAGCATAATGAAACCTGGTATGACAAGCAAACTGTGGAATCACTATCAAATCCACTGCTATGAATTATAACCACGCCTGCTTTTGAAACTCAAAAATTCAATCAACTGGTATGAATCATAACTCAGTAAACTAGGCCGATGTGAAACTCAACGAAACTGAATGTTGCAACTAGATTCTTGAACACGAATCGATCCACCAGCAAATTTCAAGCAAGGCACATAGAGAGAAACTTGTGGCAAATATAAAGATAAAAGGGTATCATGAGACAGAAACTTTTGATAAATACCCATATCAAAAAACCATTCATTTCATTCAGCCCACTAACGGAGAGCATATACATATAGAATAAGTTCATGATCCTTTTTACTCTATGGCAGCTACATAAACTGTGTTATTACTATAAATAACAACAATACAACCACAATTATCCTCAATCTGCCAATTTCTTTCTTCAAGTATGCCAACTCTTCTTTTACTTGTTTCATTTGTTTCAGTTGTGCCTTGAGAGCTTTGACCTCTGCGACTATTGAACAACCATCATCCTCATCAGGAGTCGACATTGGTTCTCGTTTGGCATTGTTCCGCCGGAAACTTGTGGCCACACTACTTAAGGATTCACTAATTGCCCCATCTACCCAAATGAAAAAAACTACAACTTTCCCCTTTATTACTGCGATTGTATCTTGGGCAGCCATGGTATCGTCTTCCCCAGTTTTCCTTCGTCATTACTGTTCGCAGAGGAGCTTTCAGGCCACAATAGCAAAACACATGTGTATCTTTGTCCATTGGAGGAACAAAGGTCTTCGATTGTGCCATCTGCAAGGGACAAGTGAGGATAGCATGAAATTCGTTAAGGAAAAAAATGGCTTATTCTATTCCACGTATGGACTCACCCTGCGCGTAAATCGCAGAAAATTGGTTAAAACATGAGTTGGGGAAGGACAAACAGGGTGGATCACTTATGTGATGAAGTCGATTTGCGGGTGTTGACACCTGATTTTTGATAAGTCTTTTCTAGTTTATTATTATTATTATTATTTTAAAAAAATCATAAAAATCTATAAAAAGTTAAAAAATTACAAAAAACAATTTTGGTAACCTTGGCCAAGCTAAAGGAACCGTTTTTGACAAAAATAATTTTTCATATTTTTTTCATATTTTTTTTATTTTTATTTTTGAAAAATATAAAAATACATGAAAAATCAAAAAAATAGAATTTGAGTTCTCAAAAATTTATAAAAATAGTCAATATTTTATTTTGATTGTATTTTTTATTTTGACCTCATAAAAAGTCAAAAATCAAGTTCAATCGCATGTGTTCCTTCGTAATATATGAAGTTGAATTTGGCTAAAAAAATGCCATTTGAGTTATTTATTTATTTATTTGCAGTTCTTACAGTTTTCGAATCTTGGCAGTCAATTTGAGTGCTCTATGTTGCACCTTAGTCCGATTGTTCGCTGACTGTACAATTGTGCGAATTGGGCAACCGACCTAACTGACGAAATTGACGAAAGAAGGAGCGTGATGATTGGAAGAGGGGACCACCGTCATCACGATGTGTCCCTCTTTTCTTTCCCTTTCTCTCTCGCACCCGCTCCCTCTCTTTCTCACACGCTCTCCCTCTCTCTTTTGCTCTTTTCCTCTCTCTCTCTTTTTGAAGGCACTCAAGTGCACTCAAGTGCACTTGAGTGCACTCAATTGAGAGAGAGATAGGATGAGCCCTCTCTCTTCGGCCGCTCCCTCTCTTCTCCCCCCTTTTCTTCTTCCGCAGCTTTCTTCTTCCTCCTCTTCTTCTTCTCCCTCAACTCTCTCTCTTTCATTTTCGTTTTTTCCTCTCGCTCAGCTCGCCGCCCAGATCAAAAACCGTCCGGTTTTTCGGCCATAACTCTTTCGTTAGACATAGTATGAGAACGAGCCATATACCATTGGAAAGCTTATTCTCTTGCCGTTCTAATGACATATCGTGAGCCCAATTTAGACCAGCCGTTTGTCCCGTAGAGCTATTTGAAGGAGCAAAGGTCAGACTGATCAGACTTGAGTCCGCGGGTGCCAAATTGGATTTTCGGGTTTGTTTTGGGTTCAATCTTGGTAAGACCACCTCTCACTCCTTGTTAAGACATATATTATTGTGTTTTATGGTTTGAAGATGGATTATATTTGGATTTAAGGGCTGATCCCTTATTGTTTTGTTCGAAAAATCTGAACCGGTTCTGTCAAGGTGGTGCCGTGAACATTGTGAGTGATTCAAGGGCTTGCCTTGCTTCCAATATTCGATAAGATGTCTCTAGCACCTAAATTAGGAATCTAGCAAGCGGAGATTATAGTCTAGTTGAGTTTTGGATGGGTTTTAATGGTTGAATTGAAGGAGTTTTCTGGGACAGATTCTGGTCATTGGGCGATTGAAAACCGTCCGGTTTTTCGGCCATAACTCTTTTGTTATGAATCGTATGGGAACGAGCCATATACTGTTAGAAAGCTTATTCTCTTGCCGTTCTAATGACATATCGTGAGTCCAATTTGGCCAAGCCATTTGTCCCGTAGAGCTGTTTGAAGGAGCAAAGGTCAGACTGATCAGACTTGAGTCCGCGAGGGCCAAATTGGATTTCCGAGCTTGTTTTGGGTTCAATCTTGGTAAGACCACCTCTCACTCCTTACATTTTACCTATTAGACCCAGAATCGGAAGGCCGAGCCTCCTGTTGGTGTCTAAATATTTGCTGTGTATTTACTTTATGTCATAGCATTTCTATATTTCGCATAAAAGACCCAGAATCGGAAGGCCGAGCCTCCTGTTGGTGTCTAGATATTTGCTGTGTATTTACTTTATGTCATAGCATTTCTATATTTCGCATAAAAGACCCAGAATCGGAAGGCCGAGCCTCCTGTTGGTGTCTAAATATTTGTTGTGTATTTACTTTATGTCATAGCATTTCTATATTTCGCATAAAAGACCCAGAATCGGAAGGCTAAGCCTCCTATTGGCGTCCAAGGTGTTTTATTTATTTATTTTCTGTAAATTATATTGTGCTACCCCAGAATCGGAAGGCCGAGCCTCCTGCTGGTGGTTTATACCCCCCACACATTGTTGCACGAGCACCGACGGACTCCGACGTCGTAAAATTCACCGGATCCCATCTCCTTTGCTTATGTTTATGTTGTATAATGACTTAATATCTTCTTTATTTTTTGCATTGTGTTGCGTCCTATAAAAACAAAAACAAAAAATGCTAGATCGGACGTCTGCAGATGAGCCACGTGTCGTGATTAGGTGATTTTCAGAATAAAAAAAAATTTCCAAAAAAATGAATTATTAAGGAAAAATTCAAAAAAAAAATTGAGAAAAATTGCAGAAAATTCCTAAAAAAAATTCTAAAAATTTTTGAAGGCTGAAAATGACAAAAAAATTGATTTGTTTCCATTTTTTGGATTTTCTCCCATTTAATCCAAAATGGCGATTTTACCCCTCAAAGGGTAAATCGTCTTTGATATTCCGATGAATTGTGGAAATTGCTTAGAATTTGGTGATGGGCCAGATAGGTGGCTAAACCTTATGTCTAAGATTTCCACATTTCATTCCCATTTTTAGAAAATGACGATTTTACCCCTTCGAATGGTAAATCGGTTTCTAAAATTCCAGAAAATCATGAAAATTGCAAAAAAAAATAGGAAATGGGTCAATTGAGTGACCAAACCTATTTTTGACATTGTTTTACTCCGGATTCATTCCGAAATGACGATTTTTCCCTTTTTAGGCAAATCGTCCCTTTTGTCTCAAAATTACGACTTTACCCCTGATGGGTAAAATCATGTCTAAATCATTCCTAAGCTTGATTGATACTTATTTAGGCTAATAGAGCCTTATTAGGAGTGTCATGTTGATTTGATGTGATTATTTTACATATTTGGATTCATTGATTTGCGCATTTTATTATTGATTGTGATTGCTAGGATAGTCATTCCTATTTGCATGAATTCCTAGATTTAGGATTCGTACTCCACTCATCTGCATGAAATCTTAGGTAAGAAAATTCAGTCAACTTAGGTACCGAAAGGGCGTCAACTCTGACAGTTGACGTAACTAAGTCCCCGAACCCATTTCTCTGGTTATCGCAGAATTGAATAGAAACTCCCGACTATTCAATAGGGTGGTCCAATCATACCCTCCAAAAAATGATTGGTGGCGACTCCATGGCATGCACACTTAGCACATGTCACCAGACCACACTGAAGGTCGACTACGCATACCTCCGTTGCGATTTGGGTAACGGGCCTTGGGAGAGGCCCGCGTCCGACCAGACTGGACGGCCCATTAGCCCTCGAGAGCCCACATGCAACCTCGAGAGGGTCGCGACAGACTGGCGACTCCGCTGGGGACTTAGAGAACTTGAGCCGATTAAAAAGTTGATTGGTTTTTCTGACATGTTTTATGCTGATGCTCTTCAAGTTGAGGTACGTACTTTAACCCTTGAGGTGTTAAATGTTTTTGCAGATTGGAGAAATAAGGGGTGAAGTGTTCGTTAACTCTGTCTTATGCAGGTAGGAGTTTAGGATGTATGATTGTGAGGATGTTTATATTGAAGCGGTGTTTGCTAAATGAAATGCATGTTTATTGCTTTAGCACGACACAATGAACACACACAGCCGCGCCTAAAACCTCGGGCGCTCTCTTTAGGAAAATAATAGAAGGAATTGAAAATGGAATCTCCGTGAGGAAAAACACGGGGTAATCCATTTTTAATTCTGCTCATTTCGAACTATGGATTGGGTCCCAATGCAACGATAGTTGTGCAATGGAATCTACCCTTTCTAGAACTCGAAGTAGGAGCCTTGGCCTTAGGTTCCAAATCCTATTTTTGATTCTTAGAAGTCAAACCTCACTGGTCTCATGCGCATGTATGTGAATGATTGGTACACCTCGAAACCAAAAGGTCATTCAGCGCCGCTTATGAATCAAAATCCAAAGACTTGTGTGAAGAATCAGTCGCGAGTTTAAACGAACCAGGATGGCATGGAAAAGCGCTGGACCACCCTGGAGAGTCAACTGATGAGGGCAAATGCCTTTTGACCGGGGCCGCCGGGTCAAGTGTAAAGATGTGTCGTTCCTAATTGATTTTCAATCAGATACCGGCATAATATTTCCTATCTTTTCCTCTCAGGTGAAAAACAGGTACAGAAGGAAAATCCATTTGTGGATAGACACGAGGGACATGTTTTACATGGCATACATTTGTCAAAAATGTCCTCATCCGATCACATGCAAGATGATCATGGAACGATGGTGAAACTGTAATCGTTCCAATAAGCCATTCGAATATTATACATGACGGGGACCTTTATGTCTTTTGTCTACAGGATAAGATGGTCAAAGACAAACGAAAGAAAATTTGTCTTCCCTATAAGACAGAAAGAAATGTGCCTTCAGCAGATGTCACCCATTGGGATTGCAATGACAAATTAAATCAAATTATGAAGAAGGAGCAACCTAATTAGGATTGGCTCTCCCTAAGTCAAAAAGGGTGTATCCGTTCCAGATCAAACTAATTTGTTCATAAGTTGATAATGGTTTTTCATTCATTCAGGTGATGATAAAATGAAGGGGACCACTGAGGAATCTGAAGAGGGGGAAATGCTCATACTCACACTCCGTGGAACTTATTCCAGCGAAATCAGATTATATGGTGAATATACGTAAGGAGGCCATGCTTCCGAAATCAATACCAATGTCTGTCGAAGGGTAGGGCATGCATCATCAAGAGAAGCTTGCTGTCAGTCTCGAAATAGGGGGAATTTCGCAGTGGATGATCCCCAGGTCTCATCGAGCCGAAAGCGAGAAGAAAACCTGGCACCTATCTTTGGCGTTTTGTTGCTACGATCATCCGCCTAGCCACCGAATTCCAATGTTCAACAAACACTTGAAGGCTACCTACACCGAAAACATGATAGGTTGTCTCGACCGAAAGCTCCAAGGATGCCATCATGAGCGGCTCCGGCGCGAATCAAAAGGTATCCCACGGCAACATGGATAGTTGCGCCCATGATCAATTGATCGCCGAAGGGAATTTCACTACGGGAAAAAGACACATCAAGTGGCAGACAAGACGCAGCGCTGATTGAAATATAGGGCATGCGTAAATCTAGAAACGATCGACCTTCATCCATAGAGAGAGAATACCTTCATGCCATGCTGACTGCGCCAAAGAGATAAAGAGAGGTGCTGCACTTGAAGAATTAGAGACTCACGCCTCCAAAGCGTTTCTCTGAAACATCCAACAATCCCTAGAGCCCACCATAATGAGTCACCACTAATCTCGTGAGGAGACTCATTTGTCCTGTGCAGCCTCAAAAATTGTCAAAGTGTTTCCTTCATCAAACCTTTCTTCCTAGACCATCCCTTGATCTGCGAAAATGCCGAAGATCGGTGGGGAAGACATGTTTTCGACTCAGACGTTAGCAGAAGCTCCCTGCCCTGTGAGTCTGCGAGTCATGGCCATCGATGGCAATCCAGTCTCTCTCTCAGTGCTCATGGTTGTGCTGAGAAAGTGCCATTACAAGGTTATAGGCCGAACAAGTGCAACCGAAGCCTTAAAAGCGCTGAAGTGGAATAGGAGCAGGTTTAACATCGTCGTCACTGCCACGACGGTGTTTGACATGCGCGTCCTTGATCTTATGAAAGTCGTCAGTTTCGAAATGGACATGCCGATTGTCATCATGTCAGCAAGTGATGATCAGTCGTTTATAACGAAGGCCATACTGCATGGAGCTCATGATTTCATAAGGAAGCCGGCCCAGGTCCGAGTGCTTCAAAATCTGTGGCAGCATGTGGTAAGAAAACAGTTACACGAGCAAGACGGCCGTAAACATGGTGACGATGCCGTTGTGGGGCGCAGGAAGACAAGGTTCGATTGGTCCCCGGATCTTCATCGCAAGTTTGTCGACACAGTCCAACAGTTAGGGGTCGACTCAGCACCCCCGAAGCGTATAATGGAGATCATGAATGTACCGGGACTCGCCAGGAGTAGCATCGCAAGTCACCTCCAGAAGTACAGAAAGGAATTGAGAGAGCACGAGGCAACTCTAAATCAAGAAGGCCAAAACGAAGCTGATTCAAGTCTGAACGATAAACGGCCAATACAGACTCCCTGGTTTGGACATCTACCTTCCACTGGTACCCTTCCTATGGTCAATCAGGTCACCGGGCCACATATTCGAGAACCAAATTTTTCAAACACACAGTTTGAACTTATGACTCTCGACGAGCGTATGTGGGGTAGCTCTCAGCACATTCCTCTCTCTAACTTCCAAATGGGGGACGTCGGCCACGGTATGCTAGCTTATCCTGCCTATTTACACCTAGGCAATGATGGAAGCTCCAGCTCCAACCAGATTGCCTATGGCGAAAGCATGAAAAGATATCCATCGCCAAGAATCGACGCGGCTCAATTCGAACATCAATTGCCTGAAGGATCGGGAGACTATCTGGATGACGAGCTCATTATCATGATTAATCAGTTTAAAGCTGACAGTCCTCCACCAAACTGATCCGAGAGGGCAATTATGTATCTGGTTCAAGACGCGACTAGTACAACCCTCAATGGAAGCAGGCCTAATATGCATGCCCTAATATGCTATTAAGTTTTTGTTGCTAAATCATCAGGTTGTATATTCCTTTTAATATCTGAAGCTAATCTTGTGTAAAGACCAGCGCCACCCGCAAGCATCATCATGCTCAAGTGCGACATTCCCATTTTAGATTAGACTCAAGGCAAATCAATTCAACACCGTGAAGAGAAGCGTCGAAAATACTTCACGTATGGAAATACGAGTAAAGCCCAAGCAAGGCTCGTGGGAACGGGTTTCCCCAATTACTTCGAGGAAGTCAAGCTGGGGGCAAACTCTCATAAACCCCACGAAAGCACATCAGACCAGGGTCATCGAATCCAGAGATGACAAACAGCAAAACCATGCCTAACTGGGGCAAGTGAATGATTTGTACGCAGGACGTCTCTCCTCTGACAAAGTTAATAGACACAATAACAGAGTCGTCCGCATCAGAATCAAACCCCAAGATACGAATTTGGGTGAACGGTAACCTTGTATCGTTCCAATTTGGTCTTCCAAGACCACATGCCTAACATGAGTTTTTACTCGTTTTACAGGAAGTTGTTGGCGCTGAAAGCCTCAAATGAAAATAGCGCGCTAACAGGGAGGCGAATAGAATCATTGGCCTTATAAGTCAGGATTCCAGGAGATGGTCTTTGATTATAAGACCTAGTGGATGGTAAAAAGTATCGCTCCTACGTCACATGCTTTGACATGCATTTCGATAAAATCTTCTTTTTTTTCCTTGAATAAAAGGAACCTTGAAGAATGGCGCTGGAGTGCGCCCAAAAACACAAATGGATCTTCTCTAGGGCAAATTCTTGAGAAGGATTCGTCGCCCAACCAGATGGGAGATCAAGGACACAAGATAGAGGGCCAAATTATGCAAGCCGCGCGTTTATGTTCAAATGGAAACACAAAACAAGAACAAGGCGGTATCGTTCCAATTTGTCTTGAATTTTGGAACGCAAACTGACACCTAATTCCCGTCTTTGACAGGGGCTCGCCATCAAGGCGAAACAGGTTTTCACATCCCATGTATTACCCATTGGAACACATAACCAAGGGTAAGATGTATCGTTCTAATTTTTTGAAAAATTCATGAACGTACAATAACATGTTTCTTCCGCATTTTCAGGGATCTCCAGCCGCGGCGGGTAGGTAAGTATCCCTTTTCCCCAAGTCGTTGAAGATAAAAAAAAGTGTTAGGACTCTTTCAATCATTATGTCTGAAAAGAGGCATCGAATTTTTAAACTCATAGACATCCACAGTTGAAGTTGGGAGGTTGTCTGAACATGAATGAAACATGCATGTGCATCATAAAGCCCCATTGGGAGGAAATTTTTCGGAGAAAACAAAAAGAATTTTTCCAATAAAAGTTGTTCAAACCGTTTAAGGGTGTTTTCTCAGACGAGAGGCGAATCCTAATCCAAACACGTCCAACACACACTTGAGAGATGAGTGGAGTGGGCAGATAGCAAAATCTGGGTCTACGGAGGTAGGGACCATTTGCAGCGATTACATGGGTTGGGACGACGGAGGCATTCGTTTCATATCCCCCAAACACTACAGGTGACCGTTGATAACCCCTTTGAACGGCGGTTTTCATTCTCAACCCTGTCAAGAACCACCCTACATCGGGGGAAAATGGAGGTGCGTCCAGCAGCATCAGGAGAAAATGGTTAGAAATTTTCTTGCCCGGACTAACATTAATCTTTGTGTGTTGTTTATATGGCAATCCAACTGCCATAGGATGATGAGAAGCATTCATTTCTCTATTCCACACACCGAATCCTTCGCATAGCCAAGTTGAGCCTGCAAAATCATTTCATAAACCCGTTGGTGATCATTGCACATTCTAAGACGGATGCAGCATCACTTCAGAAACGAAGGAGTTCAAGACTTAGGGTTTGCAAAAAATTCCTAAGTTAATGCTCAACCTTGTTAGACCTTTGGTCATAGGTCTAACACGATCCCATGAAGATGAGAAAAAGTGGGATTTTAAAAATGAATGAGAAAAATCCACAGCATCGAAAAAAAAGCAAAGTGCCTGGTAAAAGCAAGGCCGATGCTCGTGTAAGTTGTTTAATTGATCCGCAATGAAGCTGGATGGGAAAAGAGGAAATCCCTGAAGGAGCCAAATCAAAAAAAGTTGCTCCCCAAATGCTGGCAAGCACAGAACAAAGAAATGGAGAGAGTCGGTCTCTGAATGCAACAAGAGACGCTCTCTAAAGAGCTGGTGCACACCTCAAAATCGGTTGTACACCTCAAAAACTAAAGATGCAGAAAGGAAAGGACAGGTGGTAAATCAGCAATGATCACCAATGTCAAACCCGTCATGAATTCTAGGCCAAAAATAAACCTTTTTCGGTCCCCAATCCTACCAATATCATAACCCTGAAACAGTCTTCTCTGACTAAGACACTTGGGTTAACATATAGCTTAGCTCGAAGAAGTACGAGCAAAACTATTTCTTTCTCATTTTGCAGGGTTCTTGACTTGTAAACCCGGAGCAGATGGTGAAGACTTTCATACAATGGCCTCGACTCCAAAGCGGGTCCCCCTTGAAAACCAATATCCAAGCCCAACATTACGGTCCCGTGGAAGACCTCCCGACCGATCAAAATGTATGCGTTGCGAATGAGCCTAAAACCTAGGCACATGTTAGTAGGGAATTGAGTGCATCCCCTATAAAAACCATTGTCTCAAAACAGGTGAGAAGACCTCATTGTCGAGAAATATTCCGATTGATGTTTTGAACAAACTCTTTTTGGAATTTTCAAACTGTTGATCCAGATTTTCCATGCAAGGAATTTGTGATCACATTTGCATGTTGTAAGAATGCTTTGGATAACCTCCAGCATCAAAATGCACATTTCATGACTAAAACTTAAATCATAAAATTTTGTCAATTGGACAATTATTGTCTTCCCAAAGATTATTAACATTTTCTTGGTGAAGAAAAATCTTTCAGGTTTGAACTTTCTGCAGGATACCTGGAGAACCCAGCTCTCAGAATGTCGGCTCAGCAAACTCAAGTGAAGCTTTATCAAAATAAAATCTTTCACTGCTTCAAAACTGAATTCCCGACAAACTTCGGGATCTCTAAAAAAAGGGGAAGAAAAACCCTTTTAAAAGAAACAGTCTCATCGGACGTGGAGAACCCTCGTCATGAGACCCATTTTCAAAAATCAGGCAGTCTCATCGGACGTGGAGAACCCTCGTCATGAGACCCATTTTAAAAAAAAAGAAACAGTCTCATCGGACGTGGAGAACCCTCGTCATGAGACCCATTTTCAAAAATCAGGCAGTCTCATCGGACGTGGAGAACCCTCGTCATGAGACCCATTTTAAAAAATCAGGCAGTCTCATCGGACGTGGAGAACCCTTGTCATGAGACCCATTTTAAAAAAAAAAAAATCAGGCAGTCTCATCGGACGTGGAGAACCCTCGTCATGAGACCCATTTTAAAAAATCAGGCAGTCTCATCGGACGTGGAGAACCCTTGTCATGAGACCCCTTTTCAAAAACCAGGCAGTCTCATTGGACGTGGAGAACCCTCGTCATGAGACCCCTTTTCAAAGCAAAACTTAAGGTAGATACCGCCTGAAGGGTCAAATCAAAGGTAGATACCGCCTAAAGGGTCAAAACAAAGGTAGAAACCGCCTAAAGGGTCAAACAATGGTAGAAACCGCCTGAAGGGTCAATTCAAGGTAGATACCGCCTGAAGGGTCAAACCAATGGTAGAAACCGCCTGAAGGGTCAACTCGAGGTAGAAACCGCCTGAAGGGTCAACTCAAGGTAGATACCGCCTAAAGGGTCAAAACAAAGGTAGAAACCGCCTAAAGGGTCAAACAATGGTAGAAACCGCCTGAAGGGTCAATTCAAGGTAGATACCGCCTGAAGGGTCAAACCAATGGTAGAAACCGCCTGAAGGGTCAACTCGAGGTAGAAACCGCCTGAAGGGTCAACTCAAGGTAGAAACCGCCTGAAGGGTCAACTCATGGTAGAAACCGCCATAAGGGTCAACCCAACGGTCCGATCCACCATACGGATCGAAACTTTGACTAATTCCAAAATGTTGGAGAATTTGTTTTTCTAGGTAAGCCTTATTGTAGGCAAACCGCTTATGGTCTAATCCACCATACGGATCAAAATCCTTGGCAAATTCCCAAAGAAATAATGTGCCCCTTAGGTTCCTATCAGTTAGGAATCCCATTATGGTTTGACCTACCATACAGGTCAGAGCTTAACCCCCTAGGACACTCTAAGAAACGAGTTCCTAGAAATTCTCTTGAATCCATTAAACACCGTAAAGGCCGCGCGGACATCAAGCAGGTGAGTGACAGGTACATCTCCCTACTCTCTAATTCCCTCACATCATAAGGGCAAAATGAGCACCCCTGCTTTTAAGAAAGAGCATACGTCGATGGGCGCGAAAAAAAAAATTGGATGTCATGATTCCTTTTATTTTCTTGTTTCCAATCGAGTCGATCAGAACGCAGGTGTCACCTTGTCTTTGAGAGAAACCTCTAACGAGATTCCTCTCAAAGAGGGGCAGCTGTTGACACCTGATTTTTGATAAGTCTTTTCTAGTTTATTATTATTATTATTATTTTAAAAAAATCATAAAAATCTATAAAAAGTTAAAAAATTACAAAAAACAATTTTGGTAACCTTGGCCAAGCTAAAGGAACCGTTTTTGACAAAAATAATTTTTCATATTTTTTTCATATTTTTTTTATTTTTATTTTTGAAAAATATAAAAATACATGAAAAATCAAAAAAATAGAATTTGAGTTCTCAAAAATTTATAAAAATAGTCAATATTTTATTTTGATTGTATTTTTTATTTTGACCTCATAAAAAGTCAAAAATCAAGTTCAATCGCATGTGTTCCTTCGTAATATATGAAGTTGAATTTGGCTAAAAAAATGCCATTTGAGTTATTTATTTATTTATTTGCAGTTCTTACAGTTTTCGAATCTTGGCAGTCAATTTGAGTGCTCTATGTTGCACCTTAGTCCGATTGTTCGCTGACTGTACAATTGTGCGAATTGGGCAACCGACCTAACTGACGAAATTGACGAAAGAAGGAGCGTGATGATTGGAAGAGGGGACCACCGTCATCACGATGTGTCCCTCTTTTCTTTCCCTTTCTCTCTCGCACCCGCTCCCTCTCTTTCTCACACGCTCTCCCTCTCTCTTTTGCTCTTTTCCTCTCTCTCTCTTTTTGAAGGCACTCAAGTGCACTCAAGTGCACTTGAGTGCACTCAATTGAGAGAGAGATAGGATGAGCCCTCTCTCTTCGGCCGCTCCCTCTCTTCTCCCCCCTTTTCTTCTTCCGCAGCTTTCTTCTTCCTCCTCTTCTTCTTCTCCCTCAACTCTCTCTCTTTCATTTTCGTTTTTTCCTCTCGCTCAGCTCGCCGCCCAGATCAAAAACCGTCCGGTTTTTCGGCCATAACTCTTTCGTTAGACATCGTATGAGAACGAGCCATATACCATTGGAAAGCTTATTCTCTTGCCGTTCTAATGACATATCGTGAGCCCAATTTAGACCAGCCGTTTGTCCCGTAGAGCTATTTGAAGGAGCAAAGGTCAGACTGATCAGACTTGAGTCCGCGGGTGCCAAATTGGATTTTCGGGTTTGTTTTGGGTTCAATCTTGGTAAGACCACCTCTCACTCCTTGTTAAGACATATATTATTGTGTTTTATGGTTTGAAGATGGATTATATTTGGATTTAAGGGCTGATCCCTTATTGTTTTGTTCGAAAAATCTGAACCGGTTCTGTCAAGGTGGTGCCGTGAACATTGTGAGTGATTCAAGGGCTTGCCTTGCTTCCAATATTCGATAAGATGTCTCTAGCACCTAAATTAGGAATCTAGCAAGCGGAGATTATAGTCTAGTTGAGTTTTGGATGGGTTTTAATGGTTGAATTGAAGGAGTTTTCTGGGACAGATTCTGGTCATTGGGCGATTGAAAACCGTCCGGTTTTTCGGCCATAACTCTTTTGTTATGAATCGTATGGGAACGAGCCATATACTGTTAGAAAGCTTATTCTCTTGCCGTTCTAATGACATATCGTGAGTCCAATTTGGCCAAGCCATTTGTCCCGTAGAGCTGTTTGAAGGAGCAAAGGTCAGACTGATCAGACTTGAGTCCGCGAGGGCCAAATTGGATTTCCGAGCTTGTTTTGGGTTCAATCTTGGTAAGACCACCTCTCACTCCTTACATTTTACCTATTAGACCCAGAATCGGAAGGCCGAGCCTCCTGTTGGTGTCTAAATATTTGCTGTGTATTTACTTTATGTCATAGCATTTCTATATTTCGCATAAAAGACCCAGAATCGGAAGGCCGAGCCTCCTGTTGGTGTCTAGATATTTGCTGTGTATTTACTTTATGTCATAGCATTTCTATATTTCGCATAAAAGACCCAGAATCGGAAGGCCGAGCCTCCTGTTGGTGTCTAAATATTTGTTGTGTATTTACTTTATGTCATAGCATTTCTATATTTCGCATAAAAGACCCAGAATCGGAAGGCTAAGCCTCCTATTGGCGTCCAAGGTGTTTTATTTATTTATTTTCTGTAAATTATATTGTGCTACCCCAGAATCGGAAGGCCGAGCCTCCTGCTGGTGGTTTATACCCCCCACACATTGTTGCACGAGCACCGACGGACTCCGACGTCGTAAAATTCACCGGATCCCATCTCCTTTGCTTATGTTTATGTTGTATAATGACTTAATATCTTCTTTATTTTTTGCATTGTGTTGCGTCCTATAAAAACAAAAACAAAAAATGCTAGATCGGACGTCTGCAGATGAGCCACGTGTCGTGATTAGGTGATTTTCAGAATAAAAAAAAATTTCCAAAAAAATGAATTATTAAGGAAAAATTCAAAAAAAAAATTGAGAAAAATTGCAGAAAATTCCTAAAAAAAATTCTAAAAATTTTTGAAGGCTGAAAATGACAAAAAAATTGATTTGTTTCCATTTTTTGGATTTTCTCCCATTTAATCCAAAATGGCGATTTTACCCCTCAAAGGGTAAATCGTCTTTGATATTCCGATGAATTGTGGAAATTGCTTAGAATTTGGTGATGGGCCAGATAGGTGGCTAAACCTTATGTCTAAGATTTCCACATTTCATTCCCATTTTTAGAAAATGACGATTTTACCCCTTCGAATGGTAAATCGGTTTCTAAAATTCCAGAAAATCATGAAAATTGCAAAAAAAAATAGGAAATGGGTCAATTGAGTGACCAAACCTATTTTTGACATTGTTTTACTCCGGATTCATTCCGAAATGACGATTTTTCCCTTTTTAGGCAAATCGTCCCTTTTGTCTCAAAATTACGACTTTACCCCTGATGGGTAAAATCATGTCTAAATCATTCCTAAGCTTGATTGATACTTATTTAGGCTAATAGAGCCTTATTAGGAGTGTCATGTTGATTTGATGTGATTATTTTACATATTTGGATTCATTGATTTGCGCATTTTATTATTGATTGTGATTGCTAGGATAGTCATTCCTATTTGCATGAATTCCTAGATTTAGGATTCGTACTCCACTCATCTGCATGAAATCTTAGGTAAGAAAATTCAGTCAACTTAGGTACCGAAAGGGCGTCAACTCTGACAGTTGACGTAACTAAGTCCCCGAACCCATTTCTCTGGTTATCGCAGAATTGAATAGAAACTCCCGACTATTCAATAGGGTGGTCCAATCATACCCTCCAAAAAATGATTGGTGGCGACTCCATGGCATGCACACTTAGCACATGTCACCAGACCACACTGAAGGTCGACTACGCATACCTCCGTTGCGATTTGGGTAACGGGCCTTGGGAGAGGCCCGCGTCCGACCAGACTGGACGGCCCATTAGCCCTCGAGAGCCCACATGCAACCTCGAGAGGGTCGCGACAGACTGGCGACTCCGCTGGGGACTTAGAGAACTTGAGCCGATTAAAAAGTTGATTGGTTTTTCTGACATGTTTTATGCTGATGCTCTTCAAGTTGAGGTACGTACTTTAACCCTTGAGGTGTTAAATGTTTTTGCAGATTGGAGAAATAAGGGGTGAAGTGTTCGTTAACTCTGTCTTATGCAGGTAGGAGTTTAGGATGTATGATTGTGAGGATGTTTATATTGAAGCGGTGTTTGCTAAATGAAATGCATGTTTATTGCTTTAGCACGACACAATGAACACACACAGCCGCGCCTAAAACCTCGGGCGCTCTCTTTAGGAAAATAATAGAAGGAATTGAAAATGGAATCTCCGTGAGGAAAAACACGGGGTAATCCATTTTTAATTCTGCTCATTTCGAACTATGGATTGGGTCCCAATGCAACGATAGTTGTGCAATGGAATCTACCCTTTCTAGAACTCGAAGTAGGAGCCTTGGCCTTAGGTTCCAAATCCTATTTTTGATTCTTAGAAGTCAAACCTCACTGGTCTCATGCGCATGTATGTGAATGATTGGTACACCTCGAAACCAAAAGGTCATTCAGCGCCGCTTATGAATCAAAATCCAAAGACTTGTGTGAAGAATCAGTCGCGAGTTTAAACGAACCAGGATGGCATGGAAAAGCGCTGGACCACCCTGGAGAGTCAACTGATGAGGGCAAATGCCTTTTGACCGGGGCCGCCGGGTCAAGTGTAAAGATGTGTCGTTCCTAATTGATTTTCAATCAGATACCGGCATAATATTTCCTATCTTTTCCTCTCAGGTGAAAAATAGGTACAGAAGGAAAATCCATTTGTGGATAGACACGAGGGACATGTTTTACATGGCATACATTTGTCAAAAATGTCCTCATCCGATCACATGCAAGATGATCATGGAACGATGGTGAAACTGTAATCGTTCCAATAAGCCATTCGAATATTATACATGACGGGGACCTTTATGTCTTTTGTCTACAGGATAAGATGGTCAAAGACAAACGAAAGAAAATTTGTCTTCCCTATAAGACAGAAAGAAATGTGCCTTCAGCAGATGTCACCCATTGGGATTGCAATGACAAATTAAATCAAATTATGAAGAAGGAGCAACCTAATTAGGATTGGCTCTCCCTAAGTCAAAAAGGGTGTATCCGTTCCAGATCAAACTAATTTGTTCATAAGTTGATAATGGTTTTTCATTCATTCAGGTGATGATAAAATGAAGGGGACCACTGAGGAATCTGAAGAGGGGGAAATGCTCATACTCACACTCCGTGGAACTTATTCCAGCGAAATCAGATTATATGGTGAATATACGTAAGGAGGCCATGCTTCCGAAATCAATACCAATGTCTGTCGAAGGGTAGGGCATGCATCATCAAGAGAAGCTTGCTGTCAGTCTCGAAATAGGGGGAATTTCGCAGTGGATGATCCCCAGGTCTCATCGAGCCGAAAGCGAGAAGAAAACCTGGCACCTATCTTTGGCGTTTTGTTGCTACGATCATCCGCCTAGCCACCGAATTCCAATGTTCAACAAACACTTGAAGGCTACCTACACCGAAAACATGATAGGTTGTCTCGACCGAAAGCTCCAAGGATGCCATCATGAGCGGCTCCGGCGCGAATCAAAAGGTATCCCACGGCAACATGGATAGTTGCGCCCATGATCAATTGATCGCCGAAGGGAATTTCACTACGGGAAAAAGACACATCAAGTGGCAGACAAGACGCAGCGCTGATTGAAATATAGGGCATGCGTAAATCTAGAAACGATCGACCTTCATCCATAGAGAGAGAATACCTTCATGCCATGCTGACTGCGCCAAAGAGATAAAGAGAGGTGCTGCACTTGAAGAATTAGAGACTCACGCCTCCAAAGCGTTTCTCTGAAACATCCAACAATCCCTAGAGCCCACCATAATGAGTCACCACTAATCTCGTGAGGAGACTCATTTGTCCTGTGCAGCCTCAAAAATTGTCAAAGTGTTTCCTTCATCAAACCTTTCTTCCTAGACCATCCCTTGATCTGCGAAAATGCCGAAGATCGGTGGGGAAGACATGTTTTCGACTCAGACGTTAGCAGAAGCTCCCTGCCCTGTGAGTCTGCGAGTCATGGCCATCGATGGCAATCCAGTCTCTCTCTCAGTGCTCATGGTTGTGCTGAGAAAGTGCCATTACAAGGTTATAGGCCGAACAAGTGCAACCGAAGCCTTAAAAGCGCTGAAGTGGAATAGGAGCAGGTTTAACATCGTCGTCACTGCCACGACGGTGTTTGACATGCGCGTCCTTGATCTTATGAAAGTCGTCAGTTTCGAAATGGACATGCCGATTGTCATCATGTCAGCAAGTGATGATCAGTCGTTTATAACGAAGGCCATACTGCATGGAGCTCATGATTTCATAAGGAAGCCGGCCCAGGTCCGAGTGCTTCAAAATCTGTGGCAGCATGTGGTAAGAAAACAGTTACACGAGCAAGACGGCCGTAAACATGGTGACGATGCCGTTGTGGGGCGCAGGAAGACAAGGTTCGATTGGTCCCCGGATCTTCATCGCAAGTTTGTCGACACAGTCCAACAGTTAGGGGTCGACTCAGCACCCCCGAAGCGTATAATGGAGATCATGAATGTACCGGGACTCGCCAGGAGTAGCATCGCAAGTCACCTCCAGAAGTACAGAAAGGAATTGAGAGAGCACGAGGCAACTCTAAATCAAGAAGGCCAAAACGAAGCTGATTCAAGTCTGAACGATAAACGGCCAATACAGACTCCCTGGTTTGGACATCTACCTTCCACTGGTACCCTTCCTATGGTCAATCAGGTCACCGGGCCACATATTCGAGAACCAAATTTTTCAAACACACAGTTTGAACTTATGACTCTCGACGAGCGTATGTGGGGTAGCTCTCAGCACATTCCTCTCTCTAACTTCCAAATGGGGGACGTCGGCCACGGTATGCTAGCTTATCCTGCCTATTTACACCTAGGCAATGATGGAAGCTCCAGCTCCAACCAGATTGCCTATGGCGAAAGCATGAAAAGATATCCATCGCCAAGAATCGACGCGGCTCAATTCGAACATCAATTGCCTGAAGGATCGGGAGACTATCTGGATGACGAGCTCATTATCATGATTAATCAGTTTAAAGCTGACAGTCCTCCACCAAACTGATCCGAGAGGGCAATTATGTATCTGGTTCAAGACGCGACTAGTACAACCCTCAATGGAAGCAGGCCTAATATGCATGCCCTAATATGCTATTAAGTTTTTGTTGCTAAATCATCAGGTTGTATATTCCTTTTAATATCTGAAGCTAATCTTGTGTAAAGACCAGCGCCACCCGCAAGCATCATCATGCTCAAGTGCGACATTCCCATTTTAGATTAGACTCAAGGCAAATCAATTCAACACCGTGAAGAGAAGCGTCGAAAATACTTCACGTATGGAAATACGAGTAAAGCCCAAGCAAGGCTCGTGGGAACGGGTTTCCCCAATTACTTCGAGGAAGTCAAGCTGGGGGCAAACTCTCATAAACCCCACGAAAGCACATCAGACCAGGGTCATCGAATCCAGAGATGACAAACAGCAAAACCATGCCTAACTGGGGCAAGTGAATGATTTGTACGCAGGACGTCTCTCCTCTGACAAAGTTAATAGACACAATAACAGAGTCGTCCGCATCAGAATCAAACCCCAAGATACGAATTTGGGTGAACGGTAACCTTGTATCGTTCCAATTTGGTCTTCCAAGACCACATGCCTAACATGAGTTTTTACTCGTTTTACAGGAAGTTGTTGGCGCTGAAAGCCTCAAATGAAAATAGCGCGCTAACAGGGAGGCGAATAGAATCATTGGCCTTATAAGTCAGGATTCCAGGAGATGGTCTTTGATTATAAGACCTAGTGGATGGTAAAAAGTATCGCTCCTACGTCACATGCTTTGACATGCATTTCGATAAAATCTTCTTTTTTTTCCTTGAATAAAAGGAACCTTGAAGAATGGCGCTGGAGTGCGCCCAAAAACACAAATGGATCTTCTCTAGGGCAAATTCTTGAGAAGGATTCGTCGCCCAACCAGATGGGAGATCAAGGACACAAGATAGAGGGCCAAATTATGCAAGCCGCGCGTTTATGTTCAAATGGAAACACAAAACAAGAACAAGGCGGTATCGTTCCAATTTGTCTTGAATTTTGGAACGCAAACTGACACCTAATTCCCGTCTTTGACAGGGGCTCGCCATCAAGGCGAAACAGGTTTTCACATCCCATGTATTACCCATTGGAACACATAACCAAGGGTAAGATGTATCGTTCTAATTTTTTGAAAAATTCATGAACGTACAATAACATGTTTCTTCCGCATTTTCAGGGATCTCCAGCCGCGGCGGGTAGGTAAGTATCCCTTTTCCCCAAGTCGTTGAAGATAAAAAAAAGTGTTAGGACTCTTTCAATCATTATGTCTGAAAAGAGGCATCGAATTTTTAAACTCATAGACATCCACAGTTGAAGTTGGGAGGTTGTCTGAACATGAATGAAACATGCATGTGCATCATAAAGCCCCATTGGGAGGAAATTTTTCGGAGAAAACAAAAAGAATTTTTCCAATAAAAGTTGTTCAAACCGTTTAAGGGTGTTTTCTCAGACGAGAGGCGAATCCTAATCCAAACACGTCCAACACACACTTGAGAGATGAGTGGAGTGGGCAGATAGCAAAATCTGGGTCTACGGAGGTAGGGACCATTTGCAGCGATTACATGGGTTGGGACGACGGAGGCATTCGTTTCATATCCCCCAAACACTACAGGTGACCGTTGATAACCCCTTTGAACGGCGGTTTTCATTCTCAACCCTGTCAAGAACCACCCTACATCGGGGGAAAATGGAGGTGCGTCCAGCAGCATCAGGAGAAAATGGTTAGAAATTTTCTTGCCCGGACTAACATTAATCTTTGTGTGTTGTTTATATGGCAATCCAACTGCCATAGGATGATGAGAAGCATTCATTTCTCTATTCCACACACCGAATCCTTCGCATAGCCAAGTTGAGCCTGCAAAATCATTTCATAAACCCGTTGGTGATCATTGCACATTCTAAGACGGATGCAGCATCACTTCAGAAACGAAGGAGTTCAAGACTTAGGGTTTGCAAAAAATTCCTAAGTTAATGCTCAACCTTGTTAGACCTTTGGTCATAGGTCTAACACGATCCCATGAAGATGAGAAAAAGTGGGATTTTAAAAATGAATGAGAAAAATCCACAGCATCGAAAAAAAAGCAAAGTGCCTGGTAAAAGCAAGGCCGATGCTCGTGTAAGTTGTTTAATTGATCCGCAATGAAGCTGGATGGGAAAAGAGGAAATCCCTGAAGGAGCCAAATCAAAAAAAGTTGCTCCCCAAATGCTGGCAAGCACAGAACAAAGAAATGGAGAGAGTCGGTCTCTGAATGCAACAAGAGACGCTCTCTAAAGAGCTGGTGCACACCTCAAAATCGGTTGTACACCTCAAAAACTAAAGATGCAGAAAGGAAAGGACAGGTGGTAAATCAGCAATGATCACCAATGTCAAACCCGTCATGAATTCTAGGCCAAAAATAAACCTTTTTCGGTCCCCAATCCTACCAATATCATAACCCTGAAACAGTCTTCTCTGACTAAGACACTTGGGTTAACATATAGCTTAGCTCGAAGAAGTACGAGCAAAACTATTTCTTTCTCATTTTGCAGGGTTCTTGACTTGTAAACCCGGAGCAGATGGTGAAGACTTTCATACAATGGCCTCGACTCCAAAGCGGGTCCCCCTTGAAAACCAATATCCAAGCCCAACATTACGGTCCCGTGGAAGACCTCCCGACCGATCAAAATGTATGCGTTGCGAATGAGCCTAAAACCTAGGCACATGTTAGTAGGGAATTGAGTGCATCCCCTATAAAAACCATTGTCTCAAAACAGGTGAGAAGACCTCATTGTCGAGAAATATTCCGATTGATGTTTTGAACAAACTCTTTTTGGAATTTTCAAACTGTTGATCCAGATTTTCCATGCAAGGAATTTGTGATCACATTTGCATGTTGTAAGAATGCTTTGGATAACCTCCAGCATCAAAATGCACATTTCATGACTAAAACTTAAATCATAAAATTTTGTCAATTGGATAATTATTGTCTTCCCAAAGATTATTAACATTTTCTTGGTGAAGAAAAATCTTTCAGGTTTGAACTTTCTGCAGGATACCTGGAGAACCCAGCTCTCAGAATGTCGGCTCAGCAAACTCAAGTGAAGCTTTATCAAAATAAAATCTTTCACTGCTTCAAAACTGAATTCCCGACAAACTTCGGGATCTCTAAAAAAAGGGGAAGAAAAACCCTTTTAAAAGAAACAGTCTCATCGGACGTGGAGAACCCTCGTCATGAGACCCATTTTAAAAAATCAGGCAGTCTCATCGGACGTGGAGAACCCTCGTCATGAGACCCATTTTAAAAAAAAAAAATCAGGCAGTCTCATCGGACGTGGAGAACCCTCGTCATGAGACCCATTTTAAAAAATCAGGCAGTCTCATCGGACGTGGAGAACCCTTGTCATGAGACCCATTTTAAAAAAAAAAAATCAGGCAGTCTCATCGGACGTGGAGAACCCTCGTCATGAGACCCATTTTAAAAAATCAGGCAGTCTCATCGGACGTGGAGAACCCTTGTCATGAGACCCCTTTTCAAAAACCAGGCAGTCTCATTGGACGTGGAGAACCCTCGTCATGAGACCCCTTTTCAAAGCAAAACTTAAGGTAGATACCGCCTGAAGGGTCAAATCAAAGGTAGATACCGCCTAAAGGGTCAAAACAAAGGTAGAAACCGCCTAAAGGGTCAAACAATGGTAGAAACCGCCTGAAGGGTCAATTCAAGGTAGATACCGCCTGAAGGGTCAAACCAATGGTAGAAACCGCCTGAAGGGTCAACTCGAGGTAGAAACCGCCTGAAGGGTCAACTCAAGGTAGATACCGCCTAAAGGGTCAAAACAAAGGTAGAAACCACCTAAAGGGTCAAACAATGGTAGAAACCGCCTGAAGGGTCAATTCAAGGTAGATACCGCCTGAAGGGTCAAACCAATGGTAGAAACCGCCTGAAGGGTCAACTCGAGGTAGAAACCGCCTGAAGGGTCAACTCAAGGTAGAAACCGCCTGAAGGGTCAACTCATGGTAGAAACCGCCATAAGGGTCAACCCAACGGTCCGATCCACCATACGGATCGAAACTTTGACTAATTCCAAAATGTTGGAGAATTTGTTTTTCTAGGTAAGCCTTATTGTAGGCAAACCGCTTATGGTCTAATCCACCATACGGATCAAAATCCTTGGCAAATTCCCAAAGAAATAATGTGCCCCTTAGGTTCCTATCAGTTAGGAATCCCATTATGGTTTGACCTACCATACAGGTCAGAGCTTAACCCCCTAGGACACTCTAAGAAACGAGTTCCTAGAAATTCTCTTGAATCCATTAAACACCGTAAAGGCCGCGCGGACATCAAGCAGGTGAGTGACAGGTACATCTCCCTACTCTCTAATTCCCTCACATCATAAGGGCAAAATGAGCACCCCTGCTTTTAAGAAAGAGCATACGTCGATGGGCGCGAAAAAAAAAATTGGATGTCATGATTCCTTTTATTTTCTTGTTTCCAATCGAGTCGATCAGAACGCAGGTGTCACCTTGTCTTTGAGAGAAACCTCTAACGAGATTCCTCTCAAAGAGGGGCAGCTGTTGACACCTGATTTTTGATAAGTCTTTTCTAGTTTATTATTATTATTATTATTTTAAAAAAATCATAAAAATCTATAAAAAGTTAAAAAATTACAAAAAACAATTTTGGTAACCTTGGCCAAGCTAAAGGAACCGTTTTTGACAAAAATAATTTTTCATATTTTTTTCATATTTTTTTTATTTTTATTTTTGAAAAATATAAAAATACATGAAAAATCAAAAAAATAGAATTTGAGTTCTCAAAAATTTATAAAAATAGTCAATATTTTATTTTGATTGTATTTTTTATTTTGACCTCATAAAAAGTCAAAAATCAAGTTCAATCGCATGTGTTCCTTCGTAATATATGAAGTTGAATTTGGCTAAAAAAATGCCATTTGAGTTATTTATTTATTTATTTGCAGTTCTTACAGTTTTCGAATCTTGGCAGTCAATTTGAGTGCTCTATGTTGCACCTTAGTCCGATTGTTCGCTGACTGTACAATTGTGCGAATTGGGCAACCGACCTAACTGACGAAATTGACGAAAGAAGGAGCGTGATGATTGGAAGAGGGGACCACCGTCATCACGATGTGTCCCTCTTTTCTTTCCCTTTCTCTCTCGCACCCGCTCCCTCTCTTTCTCACACGCTCTCCCTCTCTCTTTTGCTCTTTTCCTCTCTCTCTCTTTTTGAAGGCACTCAAGTGCACTCAAGTGCACTTGAGTGCACTCAATTGAGAGAGAGATAGGATGAGCCCTCTCTCTTCGGCCGCTCCCTCTCTTCTCCCCCCTTTTCTTCTTCCGCAGCTTTCTTCTTCCTCCTCTTCTTCTTCTCCCTCAACTCTCTCTCTTTCATTTTCGTTTTTTCCTCTCGCTCAGCTCGCCGCCCAGATCAAAAACCGTCCGGTTTTTCGGCCATAACTCTTTCGTTAGACATAGTATGAGAACGAGCCATATACCATTGGAAAGCTTATTCTCTTGCCGTTCTAATGACATATCGTGAGCCCAATTTAGACCAGCCGTTTGTCCCGTAGAGCTATTTGAAGGAGCAAAGGTCAGACTGATCAGACTTGAGTCCGCGGGTGCCAAATTGGATTTTCGGGTTTGTTTTGGGTTCAATCTTGGTAAGACCACCTCTCACTCCTTGTTAAGACATATATTATTGTGTTTTATGGTTTGAAGATGGATTATATTTGGATTTAAGGGCTGATCCCTTATTGTTTTGTTCGAAAAATCTGAACCGGTTCTGTCAAGGTGGTGCCGTGAACATTGTGAGTGATTCAAGGGCTTGCCTTGCTTCCAATATTCGATAAGATGTCTCTAGCACCTAAATTAGGAATCTAGCAAGCGGAGATTATAGTCTAGTTGAGTTTTGGATGGGTTTTAATGGTTGAATTGAAGGAGTTTTCTGGGACAGATTCTGGTCATTGGGCGATTGAAAACCGTCCGGTTTTTCGGCCATAACTCTTTTGTTATGAATCGTATGGGAACGAGCCATATACTGTTAGAAAGCTTATTCTCTTGCCGTTCTAATGACATATCGTGAGTCCAATTTGGCCAAGCCATTTGTCCCGTAGAGCTGTTTGAAGGAGCAAAGGTCAGACTGATCAGACTTGAGTCCGCGAGGGCCAAATTGGATTTCCGAGCTTGTTTTGGGTTCAATCTTGGTAAGACCACCTCTCACTCCTTACATTTTACCTATTAGACCCAGAATCGGAAGGCCGAGCCTCCTGTTGGTGTCTAAATATTTGCTGTGTATTTACTTTATGTCATAGCATTTCTATATTTCGCATAAAAGACCCAGAATCGGAAGGCCGAGCCTCCTGTTGGTGTCTAGATATTTGCTGTGTATTTACTTTATGTCATAGCATTTCTATATTTCACATAAAAGACCCAGAATCGGAAGGCCGAGCCTCCTGTTGGTGTCTAAATATTTGTTGTGTATTTACTTTATGTCATAGCATTTCTATATTTCGCATAAAAGACCCAGAATCGGAAGGCTAAGCCTCCTATTGGCGTCCAAGGTGTTTTATTTATTTATTTTCTGTAAATTATATTGTGCTACCCCAGAATCGGAAGGCCGAGCCTCCTGCTGGTGGTTTATACCCCCCACACATTGTTGCACGAGCACCGACGGACTCCGACGTCGTAAAATTCACCGGATCCCATCTCCTTTGCTTATGTTTATGTTGTATAATGACTTAATATCTTCTTTATTTTTTGCATTGTGTTGCGTCCTATAAAAACAAAAACAAAAAATGCTAGATCGGACGTCTGCAGATGAGCCACGTGTCGTGATTAGGTGATTTTCAGAATAAAAAAAAATTTCCAAAAAAATGAATTATTAAGGAAAAATTCAAAAAAAAAATTGAGAAAAATTGCAGAAAATTCCTAAAAAAAATTCTAAAAATTTTTGAAGGCTGAAAATGACAAAAAAATTGATTTGTTTCCATTTTTTGGATTTTCTCCCATTTAATCCAAAATGGCGATTTTACCCCTCAAAGGGTAAATCGTCTTTGATATTCCGATGAATTGTGGAAATTGCTTAGAATTTGGTGATGGGCCAGATAGGTGGCTAAACCTTATGTCTAAGATTTCCACATTTCATTCCCATTTTTAGAAAATGACGATTTTACCCCTTCGAATGGTAAATCGGTTTCTAAAATTCCAGAAAATCATGAAAATTGCAAAAAAAAATAGGAAATGGGTCAATTGAGTGACCAAACCTATTTTTGACATTGTTTTACTCCGGATTCATTCCGAAATGACGATTTTTCCCTTTTTAGGCAAATCGTCCCTTTTGTCTCAAAATTACGACTTTACCCCTGATGGGTAAAATCATGTCTAAATCATTCCTAAGCTTGATTGATACTTATTTAGGCTAATAGAGCCTTATTAGGAGTGTCATGTTGATTTGATGTGATTATTTTACATATTTGGATTCATTGATTTGCGCATTTTATTATTGATTGTGATTGCTAGGATAGTCATTCCTATTTGCATGAATTCCTAGATTTAGGATTCGTACTCCACTCATCTGCATGAAATCTTAGGTAAGAAAATTCAGTCAACTTAGGTACCGAAAGGGCGTCAACTCTGACAGTTGACGTAACTAAGTCCCCGAACCCATTTCTCTGGTTATCGCAGAATTGAATAGAAACTCCCGACTATTCAATAGGGTGGTCCAATCATACCCTCCAAAAAATGATTGGTGGCGACTCCATGGCATGCACACTTAGCACATGTCACCAGACCACACTGAAGGTCGACTACGCATACCTCCGTTGCGATTTGGGTAACGGGCCTTGGGAGAGGCCCGCGTCCGACCAGACTGGACGGCCCATTAGCCCTCGAGAGCCCACATGCAACCTCGAGAGGGTCGCGACAGCGGGTGTATATTCTTTAGATCCTTTAACTGACCGGAATGCTTCCTGCTATAAAGAATGAAATCTTTAGATCCTTTAACTGAGCAGAACACCTTATCACAAATTAGAGCAGCTTATCACAAATTACAAATGTAGACAAAGATAATTTCTAAATGTAGATTCTGCAATGAAGATTTTCGCTAATCAAAGATGGGTTTTGATGCGCTTGTTAATAAAACTCGTTTGTATTTCGTAATCACGTAGCTTGATTGCATTCACAATTAGAGAAGTCATTTTCTTTTCCTCAGTGTCAGAACTTCCGTTTCGTGAGCCTAGGGGTCGATTCTTGATCCTCACAAACTGGAACCCAACCCGACCCTAGAATGAAAGACGAATGTGATTTTGACAACTGCGATGTATCTGATATCACACATTCAGCAAGAACCTAGGTGGAGTTTCGACAACCTTTACTGATCTAAATACCCATATCGACAGAACAAAAGACTATAGTTGGGGATTTTTAGGGATTCCACTCGATCGGGGGAGCTCACCGAGTCGTCGTGGTGCGAACATCCGCAGGCGCATCGTCAGAGTCGTTGGCCGTCGTCCGTCGTCGAGGGGTCAAGAGCTTCGGTGACGCGCATCCAACGGCTAACAAGAGTGGCCACGAAGGGGAGGAGTGAAGGGTGTCGAGCATCCGATGGCCGTCGACGACTGTCTTCCGTTCTCAAGGAGCGACGATCTTCGATGGAGCAGAGGAGAGTGAAGGACGAGGAGGAGGAGATTTGAAGATAGGGTTCTGGCTTTGTTCTTCTTTTGGATGAGCGTGGGTTCATTTTTTATTTTCGATCCGAAGTAAAAATATTCCCGCAGTACAAATTTCGAACCATTATCAAACGAATTTCTACTTCAAAAGAAAAAATTTATTTTAATTATCAACGCGTTTCTCTACGAGAAATCAACTTCTGAAGCAGAAATTAAAAAATCAACTTCTACTCAAAAGCAAAAGTTGAAAATTCAATTTCTTGCCAGAATGGCTTCTGGAGTGGGGAAGTGATTTCATGCGCTACCTAAAACATCAAATCTAAATCTTGGAAACCCATCTTCATCAAACCCAGAAACCCAAGCCTCTGTTTTCTACAGATATTTTGTTTACCCCTTCTCCTAGATCATCAGTTCGATCTGCAAGATCATCTTCCTCTTTTGCAGAGCTTCTCAACACTGTGCCACCCCCAAAAACCACCAATGTCTTGGCTCTTCGTGCTCAGTTGCAAGACATCGAGAAGCAAAAAGCTCATGGAAAAAAGAAAGCATCTCCTTTAGCTCCACTAAAGCAAGAACCACAACAAACACCACTCAGTTCACCAACTCATCCTTCTCCATCCCTTATGGTGTCCAACCTAATTGAGAATTTTCTCAGACATCAGATCCTTTCTATTTCCACTGTCAAACCAGTGGACATTACTTTTCCTTCTTCAGATACAGATTCTGTTGAATCTTGCCCCTCAGAATCCTCTCAAGATTCTTTCTATGCTCCTATTTCGAAGATCATGATGGCAGATCCAGTATCTCCTGAAGAACATATGGCTAAACTAGAGGTGACTCATCCCCCAGAACCGAGTTCTAGTTCTGCCTCAGCCCCACGGTCATATTTCACCTTTGATGAAATCCCTTATCGAAAATGGCCAAACAACTCTAGGAATTTCATGCCTGGATGCTCGCAAGAAACCTGACTGAACATAGTACTTATGAAGTGCTACTTGAATTCACCACGAAGTTCACAGGTTCTTTGAAAGATTAGTGGAAGGAAGTATCGTTCCAAGATCAACTCTCATTCTTGACTATGTCTTTGGATCATGATATTCAAATTGTTCATCTTTACTTTATCGGCCAGCCTGATAATGAAAGAGAACTCAAGAGAAAAGAGTTTTTCGAGAGAAAGTGTTGTTCTACCCTTCAGAAAGGTCTTGATCATCATTTCATGGAAATGATTAAGCTCTTCTATCACCTTGGTGCTGATATCAACTCAAAGCATGTTTTCTTGGCATCCATCCCCAAGGAAATTGGTGATGCTGTTGAAAAAATTTTGCACACCAACAATCGAACACTAGAAGAAGCTACGTTTGGTGAAATCCAGCAGGTAGTTCATGTGGCCATTGAAGACTTGTGTCGTAAAAGAGAATTGTTTCAATCCTACTTGAAACAAAATCATCATCTGGACAAAGCTTGTTATCGTCCAGACCTCAAGATCAAGTGCTCGAAGGATTGTAATGATCCGTCTTGTGCGGGTCATAAGAAGAAGCATCATTTCAAGAAGTTTTCTTTTGGAAAACACAAACATCATAAAGGCAAATGGAAATTCTTGAAGAAGAAGGGACGCCATTCCAAATCCAGAAAGAAGAAATCTGACAGGTGTTATAACTGCAACAAAAAGGGGCATTATGCAAAGAAATGTCCTCAGGCGAAACACCAAGGCAGTTATATGATCCAGAAGATCTCTCAGAGCATTGGTATTTCTCTCAGCGATGAAGATATTGAGTCCGTCTTCTCGATCGAGGAAGAACCTTCACCTAAAACATTGTGTGCTATTCATGCATATTCCTCCTCATATTCTAATGAATTTCCAGGTGTCATTTTTTGCTTTCTTCCCTACAGAAATCTCTGCTCTACTCCATCTCAAATCTTCAGTCTACCATTCTCCATATATCCCTATTCATATATCCACTTATGGATCTTCAAAACCCATCCAAGTGATAGCACTTGTTGACATTGGTGCTGCTGCATCTCTTATGGATGTAAAAATCCTTCCAGATGAATTTTGGATTCCTTATACTAGATTCTTCACTTCTTCTTCTGGTGACACTTTTGCTACTAAAGTTCGCAGCAAATCAGTCACCCTCCAGTTGTTTCCTCAATGTTCCATCACCACTAAAATTCTTGGTTGTCACTTGCATGATAAAGATCTCATTATTGGTTGGAATATCCCTTCCCAATTACCTCAACTTAAGATTGTCCCAGACAGCCTAAAGTTTGAAGATCACTTCAAAGAATTTGTGGACATTCAGAGACTCTTTATCATACAACTAGAAATCCTTGATCCCATCACCCAGTCATTGCTATCTTCTTGTGCTGACTCCCATTCCCAGTTCTCTCAAATCTGTTTCAATCCCCTTTGGAAGAATTCTGACTTTTTTGTTCAGTTACCATTTAAAAAAAGTGAAGACGTGAATCCTACAAAAGCTAGCCATTCTGGCATGAACCCTGAACATCGCACTCTTGCCCAAAAAGAATGTGCCGAACTTCTTGCCCAGGGACTTATTGAACCATCAAACTCTCAATGGGCATGTGAAGCTTTCTATGTCAATAAGAGAGTTGAACAGAATCGAGGAAAACTTAGACTTGTTATCAATTATCAGCCCTTGAACAAATTCCTCCAAGATGACAAGTTTCCTCTTCTTCACAAAAATTCCATTTTCTCTAGCCTTGCTCAAGCAAAGATCTATTCCAAGTTTGACTTGAAAGCAGGATTTTGGCAATTAGGAATTCATCCTGATGACAGACCCAACACAGGGTTTTGCATTCCTAATCAATATTTTCAATGGACTATTGTTCCATTCGGCCTCAAAATCGCACCATCTCTTTTCCAAAAGGCCATGTGCAGAAATTTTCAGACCCTTTTGGCTAATGCACAGATCTATATCGATGACATCCTTTTATACAGCCCTGATGAAGATTCTCATTGTGAGCTGCTCCAACAATTTGCTGAGATTATTCAGCAGCATGGTATCATGCTTTCCCAGAAAAAGATGATGGTTGCCCAAAAAGGAGATTGAATTTCTTGGAATGCATATTAAAGAATGAACGTATTGCTCTGGACCCCATATGGCTAAAGAATTGCATAAGTACCCATATGAAAATCTCACTGTTACCGAAGTCCAATCATTTTTGGGTGTTGTCAATTATCTTAGGGATTTTGTTCCGAAAATATCAAAAGCTCTTCATCCCCTTCAGAAAATGCTCAAGAAAAATGCACAACATTGGGGACCTAAGCAAACCAAAGCGATTGCTTATTTAAAAGAGATTCTGCAACATCTCCCACCATTGCAGATTCCATCTACAGGGAAAAGGATTTTGCAGATTTATGCCAGTGACAAATATTGGGCTGCTGTTCTCTTTGAAGAAATCAATGGTAAGCGCCGTATCTGTGCTTACAAAAGTGGACGATTTTCCAAGGCAGAAATGCATTATCACTCCTAGTTGCGGACCAGTGTATAGAGATTATGTGAAGATCAACCACGGAGGTGCCACGTGTGGGGTAACTTTGGCGGCATTTTTCTGGGAACTGAGAGAAAAGGCGTGCAGAAGAAAGCACGATTGAGGCAGTTACATAGTTTGGCGGCAACTCCGAAGGAAACAGAGAGGAAAAGGCGCGAAAACTGCCATAGGCCTCATCCACAAAAAAGTCATCAAAGAGAACGTGCTTGGAGCCCAATGCAATAACCGTTCAACGGTTATCAAAGCATGCCTATAAATGCTTGAGGGTATCCAACAAAAATATATATATATATACACACAACACAACAAAGAAGTCTTATCTTTCCAACTTAGCTTTTCGCCTAGCTGTAGCTTTTAGATTCTCATCATCGATTCAATTCCGGTGTGTTTCATATCCAGTGTTAGGTGTTGTCAATTAAATTCCGGCGTCTGCTCAACCAGTTCAATTCCGGTGCCGTGTCCTATATTCCACCCGTCCGATATCATCTATTAAATTCCGGTGTGGTGTCCTACAGTCAAGTCCAGAATCGTCGATTCAATTCCGGTGTTGTGTCATAGTTACATTTACGTCGAAGCATTCGACAAGTTTTATCGAAGAATCACCAAGAAGATCTGTCGAAAGTTTGTATAAAGCTGTCAATAGACACGCAGTTATTAGTATATATATTTTGCATTTGACAATCTCTGTCCAAAACTGACCCGGAGCCCTTCTTACTTAAGAACTGCTAACGTTCGATAAAAAGTTTCCCGTGTTGGTCATCTTAGTGGGCTGCAATCCTTTTGGGCCAAGCCCAAAAGTTCAGTCAAAGCCCAACCAGGGGATTTGAACGCGCAAGAAAAGAAAAGAAAAGGAAAAGGAAAAGGAAAAGGAAAAGGAAAAAGAAAATTTAAAATTTAAAAAATACAAAATTATCCATTTCAGTATACCGTGTAAGACTATCGACATCCACGTTAGCAGTATTGAAAGGTTTAGAATTGAATTAATAAAAATATGATAGGATTAAAATTTTTTGGATGATTTTTTTAATTATAAATATGCGACTGGAGAGCTTCTCAAGACAATTTTAGGCATCTGTCATTCAACTGTCATGATACGTGTTTCCTTCCTTTACGGCTGACCTTTTTTTTTTTTTTGGTCGATTACGGCTGACCTTTACGTACCGACAATTACTACAACTAGTTGACGCTCGGGGCTGGTGAATCAATTTTGATCCCTTCGAGTCAGCTTATGTGCGTCCCTACGAAAAAATTATTTAAAAAAATCTTCATACTATTTTAATTATGTCAATTCAATTTTAAATATTTTTTATTTATGCCAGTTTAGTCATTCTAGCCAACTTTGGCACACCGACATTGACGTGACAATTTCAATAATTTTTTTTTATTTATTACCTTTTTTTTTTATTCTTCTCATTCCTCCAGCCGGTCGTCGAGGTGAAGGCTGGTGAGAGTGAGTCACCCTCACCCAGCCATGGTAAGGAGAGTCTTGCCAGACCTTTGTCTTTGGTTGGCCGTAGATCTGGCGACCGGTTGGAGGAGTAAGAAGAAAAATAAAATTCAAAGAAAATATTAGAATATTATAGAAAATTACCACGTCAGCATAGCTAAAGTTGGCTGTAAGGATTGAATTGGCACAAATGCAAAAGATATGACTAAATTGACAAAGATGAAAATATTTAGGACTGAATTGATATAATTACAATAGGTTTAGGTTTTTTTCGTAGTTTTCCCGCATTCTTGCTTATCTAAAAAATTCAAAAGTAGGATTAGTCCAAGTTAAAAAAAAAAACATAGAACTAAATGAAAGGATAAGACGCATCAAGGGAACTCCACTAAGGCAACTATTCTTGAAGCCAGATCTAATTCTCCTACTCCTACAGAAACACGTGAATATAAAAATGTGATCCACAAGGCAAGCCACAAAGGTCAGTGTTTCGAACTCATCGGCAAACGAACCCAGAAATCTTCTGTCTGGCAACTAAGCGCATGATAGCACTTCTCGCCAACTTCTCAATTTCTGACCAAAAATTGATTTCTCTACTTCTCCTCAAAAGCAGAAGTTGATTTTTCTATTTCTGCTCCAGATTGACTTCTGATCACAGAAATTCGTTTGGTAACGATTGAAATTTTTTATTTTTGAAACATTATTGATAAAATCTTTGGCGGCGTTAGTCGACTGACGGTGACCAGCGGAGGACGGCGGCGGACAGCAGCGGCGGGGGAGGCCGGCGGCCGCTGCGGCCAACCACGAGTGGCAACGGTGGTCAGTCGAGGTTCGTGTGGTCAAAGAAGTGATTCTGGAGTTGAGAAGTAAAAATTTTAACTTCTTAAAGTTGGCCAAAAATCCAACCAGAAGTAGAAAATCCTACCATAAATTAATTTTTTTACCAAACGTATTTCTACTTCGAAACTGATTTTACCAAACGAATTTTCCGGCCAGATTGACTTCGGGCGGAGAAATTCTCTTTCTCATTCTCATTTTGAAGTGTTATCATGCAGCACCTAAATCTTCAGTTAATGTTTCCCACAAAGCATATATGGCAATTGTCCATATATCAACAACGAGTAAATTCGACCAAAAAAAAAGAAGGTAAAACACGGTGGTCTATCATCAGATTTGTCTGTCAAATGCAAATGACACGAAGAAAATATAAGATCTGCAGCATTTGCTGTGCGTTAAGGTGTTCACATGGACCGAATGCAGAAGATACACTTTCACAACAGCAGACATTCATATTGTTGCGAAGGAAAATCATACGGACCGATCATTGCAGTGCCTAACACCTCATATATTGACTCGGGAATCAGCACTCAAAAGCACGAGTGCTTTTGCATATTCACATCATTGTCTGTCATCCAGGGATTGTCACTACACGATGACCATCTCATGTTAGGCCTGGGAGAGTTTGAGGGCAACATATGAATCTAGAAAAAAGTTAGGGAAAAGTATAAAAAAAAAAGTCATAAACATATTGTGTGTTAGATAATGTCTCGAGTTTGAACTGTTTACGGATTATATCGGTTTTGTTAACAGATAGGAAAGAAATCCAAGAATTCTAATTCGATTAGAATTCTTTTTGAAGTGATATATGCTTGGGATTTTGTTTTCAGTTGAAAGAGGAAATGTTGATCAGGATATATTCTTCATTGACGTACCTCCAACTCCAAAAAACCAAGAAGAATATTATTGGGTCCCGGTCAACATATTTGTTGTTGACTAGCTTAAGGACACAAAGGAGACGAGGACTTTTTTTGGTTGTGGGGCCGCACGATCAGAAGATTTGTTTTGTCTGCTCCAAACAAGAAAGTAGAAGAAAACGTGTGGGGGCATCAAGGGATTTAGAACAAAACAAAAGGAAATAAAATCTTTTGGGGTTTTAGCTCTTCTGGTGGCAGTCGAATTTTTGCACGAAGACAAGTAGCCGACGCCGCACAAGACGAAGAAGCTGTGCCAAAGGTTGCACGAAGTGGGGTTCCTTCGACAGGTCGCACACCGCACGAGAAGAACAGAAGCCGCGCAAAATAAAGGATCGCGTGGGAGGTTCTTGGCTACCGCACGAAGAAAGAACTTATGAGAGTTCTTGGTTTATTCGTAGCAAGCAAGACAAGTATCGGTATTTCTCTGTGAGTCTTTGAGTGAATTCTCTGTGAGAGATTGTGAGATTACTGTGGGTTTGCTTTGGGTTTAATTTAGGTGCGGGAAACACTCGAGTGCATGAGCGATTGTAAATTTGACTCTCCGATTATAGTGGATTATATTGCTGGTTCTCCCCGTGGACGTAGGTGCCGATCTCGGACTGAACCACGTAAATATCTGGTGTCCTTTATCGTTCATCGTAATTTCTCTGGTAATTTCGTTTCTACATATTTGCAAGATCCGTTGGTGTTTCCGCGTTTTTTTAATCTCAACATTGTGTTGGTACCATTCAGTCCTATAATCTTTCAATTGATCCAATTTAATTTTTAAATCCTTTTACATTGGTACCCAATCAATCCATCTGCCAAATTTTGATCAAAAAACGCTGATGTGTACATCGCCGGTGCCACTTAAGACGGTTGGCACTGACGTGAATATTTTTTTAATATTATTTTTCAATTTTTTAAATTATGTTTTTTTTTCTAAACTTTGGCTTTGCCTTGCGTGGGCTAGCCAGCCTCGCCGGCCGCTAGCAAGGGCCAATAGCAAGCAAGGTGGCCCTAGCCTAGGGGCGAGCGAGGGTTACTGGTGACCGTCGTCAACCAAACCCAAAGTTTTTAAAAATAAAACGGAAAGAAAAAGGAAAAATTAATTCAAGATATAAAAAATATTATTAAAATTTATTCACGTCAGCACCAGTCGCATACCGTCGGTGTCCATGTCAGCTATATTCAACTAAAATTAGCCGGATGAATTGAATTGATACTAATGAAAAAACGATTTAGGACTAACTTAGTTCAATTAAAAGGTTTGAGACTAAATTGGTAGCAATGCAATATGTTTTGGGCTTTTTTTATACTTTTCCCAAAAAACTTATGCTTTTTTTTAAAGTTCTCCAATGTTCAAATTTTCAATTTCTACAAAGGGTTTCTTAAAAAGAAACAAAAATTATTGTTTTGAATTTTACATTTGTTATTATTTTGTGGGTTAACACCACGAAAATCCTTAAACTAGTACACATGTGATAAATTTAGCCTAAACTATTTTTTACCACAAAAAATCCCAAACTAGTAAATCTATGATGGATTTACCCTAAAGCTTACAAAAAAACCCTCAAAATGGTATACATGTGAGAAATTTATTTTGAACATCAAAACTTCTAAATTAGTACACATGTAATTCGAGTTGGATAACAAGTGACAATTTTAATGTCAAGTTACTGACTTGGATAACAAGTGACAATTTTTCTTTGAATGACAAGTGGCAATTGACAGTGTACCAGTTGCCGGTTTGGGATTTTTACACTCTGTTTGTTATAAGTGTATCAATTTGAAAACTTTTTGTGATATTAATTCAATTTAACGGAACTAATGAGAGTAATTTGTCACATATGTATCGATTTTAGGTTTTAGTGATCAACCCACGCATGGCCGAGTTGGTTAAAAGATGGACTATCCCTTATCAGGTCCCTGGTTCCCATCTCGCCCAATGACTTAAGTGGGGGTCGCGGCTGGTGGTTGTCGTGCTAGTCCCCCCGAGAAATAGTCGAGGTGCGCGCAAGCTAGCCTGGACGCCTCGGTCATTAAAAAAAATTGGCTTTTACCAAATTTTTTTTGATGAATTTGTAGCATGTGTACCGTTTTAAAAACTTTTGGCGGCACAAAAAAAATTAGACAATTTTAACACATGTGTATCAATTTACGATTTATTATAAAAAAATATTTTGAGGTAAATTTATCATTTGTGTACAGGTATATTTTTCATGGTCAAACCCTTACTTTTTCATTCAATCAGCTTGAATAACCAAGCACTCATGAGATTTCATGTCAATTAATCCTCTTATAGGAAAGCGAGCAACAACTTCCCCTACTTTTCTCACACTTGTTGAGAACTGGTTTGCCTCTTACAAAATCTAGACAAGAAGTGATCTGTGTAAATGAGATAACCTAAAACTTATCAAGTTAGTGTGATGAAGTCTTTCCTTCAACTCCGTTAAATTTTACCAACGGAAAATGCCGTGGCTTTCTTAATTCGTTTCTCTCTCCTACGTGGTAACCAACTTAAGTTAAAAACTCCATGTTTGCTTGCAGGGCCGCGGAGCGATCATATTTATTAAAAGATATATTTATCAACCTCGCTTTTCTCGGAGCGAGGTATGATTGCTCCGCGGCCCCGAAGCGAATGCCAGCGACATCGCCTCGCTTGTTCGCTCTCTTTTTTAGGAGTTGAGATGCATACATATTTTTTTTTTACGTAAATATGATCGCTCTGCAGCCCAGCAGAGTGAACACCCTCACCTCGCTCATTCGCTCGCTTTTCTTAGAGTCGAGGTGCGTAAATATTTTTTTTTTACCTAAACATGATCGCTTTGCGGCCTCGAGTGCGAATGCCGTCGCCTCACTCGTTCGCTCGCTTTTTTCAGAGTCGAGGCTCGATTTTTTTTTTACGTAAATATGATCCCTCCTCGGCCCCGCGAGCGAACGGGGTCGCCTCGCTCGTTTGCTCGCTTTTCTCAAAGTCGAGGCACGCAAATATTTTTTTTTAACGTAAATTTGATCGATTCACGATCCCGTGAGCAAACATTATTGCCTCGCTCGTTTGCTCGCTTTTCTCGGAGTCGAGATGCATAAATAATTTTTTTTACGTAAATATGATTGCTCCGCGACCTCGCGAGCAAACATCGTCGCCTCGCTCGTTCGCTTGCTTTTCTCGGAGTCAAGACGCATAAATATTTTTTTACATAAATATGATCGGTCCGCGACCCCGCGAGCAAACACTGTCGTCGCGCTCGTTTTTCTTGGAGTCGAGACACGTAAATATATATTTTTTAAGACAGGACCTCGAAGCGACGAGACAACATCGAAAAAATATTTTACGTAAATTTAAAAAATTAAAATGCTTTGCTCGACAATCCAACTGCCGATCAAAGAAAACAAATTAAAAATGAAAGATCCAAAATTTTAAATAATTTATTTTTAATCTAATATTGTAATTTTTTTTCTTTTTATATTATTTTGAAGAAGAAAAAAAACCGGAGGGATGATGGTTTCCTCCTATTACAAGGCATCGGACCTATGAATTTATTCCATGTTTTTTATTTATGATTTAATAGAGGCCCCCACGTAGGGGGCCTGCAACCCTTCCTCTCCCTCAGCAATAGAGGGAGGGGGCACGATTGCTGAGGGAGAGGGAGGGGGTCCACCCTTGGGCCCCAATTGCCGAGAGAGACCTAAAACTGTAAATATAATTTTTTTGAATTAATTTAATAAATATTTATTTTTTTAATATTATTTTCCGAAAAAACACCCTAAATCATCAACGATGTCTCTTCTTGTTCGTGCGAGAGTTGTTCTCTTCTTGCTCGTGCGAGTCCTCTTCTTCACCAAGTCATCCTCTTGTTCGCCGAGCCCTCTTAATCGTCATGGAGTCTTGTTCTTTGTCTGATTCGTCTTCTTCTTCGATGAGCCAGTCCTCAGCTCCACATTTCCTGTTCGAGCGAGTCCTCAGGTCTACGATCTCTTCTCCTCCGATTCGTCTTCTTGTTCATTGAATCTGGTCTTTCATCCGATTCCTCTTCTTCCTTCTTCATTGAACAAGTCCCCGGCTCCAAGGTGCAAGATCCAGTTCGTCATCTCTTCGACTGGGTTCTGCTCGAACGAGTCCTCAAGTCTACCATCCAAGTAAAGGCCAATTCCCTTGAATATTATTCTGTGTTTGTTCATATATAATAGAATTTCGAGAATAATATGGAAGAAAAGGTTATCCGCATACTGAATGCTGGAGATTTAGGAAAGAAACATCTACAATTTTTATGCAAGCATTTTTAGGTTCGATTATGTATGTTTGGCAAGCGAATAAGGTAATAGTATTCTGCATTTTATAACACAGAAAAATAAGAAAAGAAAGTGTCTTTTTGCACAGACACACGGAATTCTTGCGATCTTACTAGTCTTTGCAAAATAAAAGATGATCCTCCGAAAAAAAAAAGATACATGGATGCTTCGCGTGATCTTGTTTGGGATAATTAAGGGGTAGCAACTATATTTACTGCTCAATTTCGGGGATTGCATAACGCTCATCAAAATATTTGTACATGCACTGAAGTTGGCTTTGTATGGTCAGAATCTTCAATTGCCAAATCGAAGAATGGTGACCAGAAGAATGAGGGTGCCAAATGCCTGAATCAAATGGCCTAACACCTAACGAGTTGGGCTTGAAGCTAACCTATTATGGGGGTCTTCAATCATCAATTCTCACAACAAGAAGGAAAATGCAGGAAGCAGGTTCTATGGTTGTTGTAAGATTGATGGTCTAGGTTGCTGCGATTTCCTCATGTGAGCTAATTCAAAAATACCAAATTGAGATAGGGATGACAATGAATTTCCTTCAAAGGAACCAAGCATTGTGCAAATCAAGCCAGTCAAGGTGCGACTAGCTCGACGGGAGCTCATTTTTAGCCGAAATCAAGACTCAAAAGACGAAGTATAGAGGTTTAAAGGAGGATGTCACGCCCCGAACCTCAATTGTGCGTCAACATCCCTCCAAGATCGAGTAGCTTCAGAAGCTTCCCAAGATCCAACGACGAACATCACGATCACTATATGAAATGCCAAGCGGAAGCAGACAAAACTTCGTACTATTTAAAAACAAGATGACCTAGGATGGTGAAAGAAGAATTTACACTGGTACAATTAATAATCTTACAAACCACAAGTCATCACTTCAAACACTACAATAGTGAATTCTCAAAATACAACCTCATTCCAAACTCAATGATAGATGAAGCCTAGCTCAATAGAATTATACAATATCTAAGTCCACAAAAGAGATACAAATGGCTTCTCCAAAAGCCAAACATCGATATCCTTGGCGCTTCGTTATTCAGGACCTGAAAAATGTTATTCCACGACGGGGTGAGAATAAATCTCATTAAGTAAACTGTGACATTCTGAATTTCCTGCCATTTTGAGACTATTAAATGAGAAATATCTATCGATGTATTTCAGTTTTATTTCGTTCGGATCTGATCAACCTGAGAAGACTAACAAAAAGGGAAAGGCTAACGCATGACAAGGTACGTGGACCTAGGAAACTTGAAGAAGGAGATGATGCTTTGACCACAACGATTAACGATGGAACATTCAGAGCCAATAAGGCCGATCAGATAACGATTAAGGAATCCATTGCTAGTGTTATACGATTGGAGCACGGGTGATGCCGTATAACCAATGTATAATTTGCAAAGTTTTCCTAAATCGAACTATGACGATCGAGACTGTCGGAACTAGTAATGAACCATCGCAATTACATGCCAATCAAAGTCGTCTTATCCTGAGTCGTCCTAAGTGTGACAAGAGTCACAGAGTCGATACGCATAACGTCTGTAAAAGCCGCCCGTTAGTTCGAGATAAACTGAAGATACGATTGATGAGAGATTGACCATGAAATAGAGGCTCGAAATTGGCAATTGAAAATGAAGAATTTCAAAATTGGATAGAAATTTGATGTCGTCTCGCCAATGGTAATTTAGAATTGGAAAAGTGAAGTTTCGGATGAAAAGTGCAAAATTATCATTTTGCCCCTCGACCATTTGCCCTTGCATTAAGATTTTAGAAGGATAAAATGGTCATTTTAGACCCTCTTTATGCTACCAAGATTTATATGGATGAGGTCAAAGAAAGTCAAAGCTATGGATTGAATAATTGAGGTGTGACAAGTGTCATTCAAAGAAGGCTTCATACATTTAATGCCCCCCAAATCAATCTTGTCAACTAATGCCTCAATTATTTGTGTGGAACACTTCATAGTACACTCCCCTTCAGCCGTGCACTCCCTCTCCCTCCATTTCCTCTTCATTTTCCTTCTTTTCTTCCTACACCCGAAAATCGCCCGCCGACAAGCCGCTGACCGCCTATTTGCTGCTCTCGACGGCCATCTCCGGCCGTCGCCTCGCCCTGCTCCGACCACCAGAAGCTAGCCCAACCTGTCCTCTACAAGTTCCAAGTGGTATCTCGTTGAGTGGTTGAGTAATTTTTCCCGTGTAGCCCTAGACCAAAACCGGACAGATTCTGAGCGAGCTGGGGTAAGGCTTCTGTTCATCCTTTTAGAGACTTTGATTAACTCCAAACTTTTTGTGGGATCTCTATAACACATAGCACTCAAGTTCATTGAGCAGAGATTGTGGTTTTATTAGAGATTTATGGTGTTTTCATGGCTGATTTTAGGGGACTTCTATTGAGCAGAAAACTGACCGTCGAGCATCAAGGGGAAAATCAAACTGTTCGAGGGCTTCGGGGTGTTGTTTCTCCTCAAAACTCTTGGTGACCTTCCTCAACACTTGGATTAAGATGTTAGCAAGTTTATTTCATGAGAAATTGGAACCTAGAGTTGGAATATGGATTGATTTGTGCGGAATAGATTTAAGCCAATTCTGTCTTGTCACTGCCCTTTTGGAACCGAATCTGGTATGGGTTATTTAATAGATATTTTGGCTTCAAAATGACTCATAAGACTACTTAAGACGTGTGAGGTGTTAATAGGAAGTATGTGAAGTGGTTTGAAAGTTATAGGTGGTTTAAAGGCTAATTTGTGCATGAAACTCAGAGTTGTACTTTGCTCTATGAGGTAGCTGTATGAACCGAATGCTTAGAGGGTTGGAAGAGGTGTCGTCGTATAATCGATTGATCGATAAGACACCTTAGAGTGTCATTTAGTTGGTTATTGAGGGATTGGTATAATGGAAATGAGTTTCGATCGATTTTGATCTGGAAATTGATGAAATTTCCTAGGACGGCGAGTGATCTTTGGTTGGTCGTGCACTTGTGGAATTGAGGAGAACCAATTGGTGTGGATTTTTGCTAATCGATCAAGGTAAGTTGTGACATTCTGGATTTCCGACCCCTCGAGGCTTGAGATAGGAAATGAAAGCCTGAATTGGCAATTGGAAACGAAGAATTTCAAAATTGGAAAAGGATTTGACGTTGCCTCGCCAATGGTCATTCAAAATGAGAAAAATGAAGTTTCGGACGAAAAGTGACAAAATGACCATTTTGCCCCTTGACCATTTGCCCTTGCCTTAACATTTCAAAAGGGCGAAATGGTCAATTCCCACTCCTCTCCATGGCTGCCGAAATAGTGTGCATGGGTCAAAGAAGGGTCAAAGCCAAGGATTGCATTTTTAGATATGTGCCATGTGTCACCCATTGAAGACCTCAAGCATTTATTGCCCACCTAATTCAATCTTGTCACATTAAACCCTCAAATAATTGAGGAGAGCTTCATTCTCCTTCTTCCTCAACCGTGCACCCCCTCCCCCTCACTTTTCCTTCTTCTTCATTTTTTTTCTCTTTCTCGGCCGAGCGGTTTCTCGCGGACAGACAGAAACTGATTCACTGTTTCGGCCATAACTTTGTCGTCCGACATCAGAATAAGGTAAAACCACCGCCATCTGAAAGCTTATCGTCTTGCCGTTCTAGGAAGATATTATAAGCTTAATTTTGCCCAGCCTTCTGTTCCGTAGGTCTGTTTTAGTGGGAAAAGGTCAGGATGGAAGCTGATTCCGACCAGTTTTGAGGAAAGATCTGTTTCAGGGGTTTCCGGACTTCAAATGGCTTCAAATGTTTTGTGAGATCTCCATAACATCTAGTACTTGAGTTGGATGGTCTGTGGTCGCAAGTTTGGTGGCGTTAAAATAGGTTTTCATGGCTGATTTTGGGTGATTAAAAATCGGACAGATTCTGATCGTGGAAGGACCGTGAGGAAACCGGGCTGCTCAAAGCTTTGTGGTGTGATTTTGCTCAAAAACTTTTCGGTGAGACCCCTAAACTTGATGTTTGATGTATTGGAAAGTTGGTTTTGAGAGGATTTTGGGTTAAGAGGTGATTAAGGAACTGTTTGAAGTGAAAAAGTGGTTTGCCGTCCAATCTGCCCCTAGCGCGCACTGATTTTGAATTGAGTCGTTCTAAGTCGTCCGGTATCCCAATTGAGCTCCGTTTTCGCCCACGCGTCCGTAAGATCTTGAAGTTTAAGACCCTATAATTTTTTTTTCTGAAAAGGTCAGTAGAAAAATTTCAGTTTTTGAGAGAATGAACCTGGTCGTGGGGTTAAGAAAAGAGCAGATTTTTGAATGACATTGGCATGCTTAGGGGCATTGATTTAACATTATGAATACTTGAGAATAAGGTGTTATCGGTGTTGTTAAGGAATTGGCGTGATGGGATTGAGAAATAATCGAGTTTCGATGTGGTCTTCCCAGGCACGCCGTGAGAGCCATGTTTGGCCGTGAGTTTGCTGAGCTAGGTAGCTCATTGGGATGGAATATGCTAGCTTGCTTAATGATGTAAGTGTCCCTTAAACCTCTACTAGGGCGTTAGGACACTACTGGATGTGTTTGATTGGTGATTTGTTTTATGAGTGGATCGTTTGAGCATTGGTTTATGATGGTTGAATATGAGCATGTGAAATGATTTGGCTTGGAAGCCCTGAGAAATGATTTGGCTATGATGCTCTGTTATTGAATTGGCTCTAATGCTCTGTTTTTGAATCGGCTGTGATGCATTGGCAATTATGGTGGTTGCTTGGCTAGTGAGCCCTGTTAATTGATGTTGAACAATGAGTTTTGATGAATTACACTGACTATAAGGTCTATGCTATAATGCATTCATGGATCCTTGGCTTGGTGCCCCGGAGATCGAATTGGCTTGGTGCCCCAGTTATATGATTGGCCTTAGTGCCGATGTTATATGAATGGGCGGTAGTGCCCCAACGATCAATTGGCTTGGTGCCCCGGAGATCGCACTGGCTTGGAGCCCCTTTTGCATCGTAATTGGCTTGGAGCCCCGACGCAAATGAATGATCAGAGTACCCTGAGAAACTACATCGCGGCGGTGGGCCCTGGCGATGCTTGAGTGAATTGAAATTATATCGCGGTTGTGGGCCCTGGCGATGATTATATGGTTGTCATATTGATGACTTATGAAAATGTTAAGTTTGTTTTAGGGTAATGTGTGAAACTTGGATCTCATAGTATGTGATGTGCTTGATGGCGATGTTCTTTATATCAAGGTTCCATGAGAAAGTGATATTGAGATGCTAGATGATAATTCCTTGATGAGTTTTTGTGAATTGCATTGTGGCATAGTTTGGAAGGACTGGCGGTCTGGTCTAGGTTTAGGGTTTACTTGCTGAGATTTATATCTCACCCCAGTGGGGGCTTAACTTTTTCAGGTCCCAGGCGATGAGACGGGAAGTTTGTCGAGGTTGAGTATTTGAAGATGGAATTACAGGATATGGATTCACATTTTGTGGTCTTAGGGATTGTATTTGGTTTCGTGAGTTAGAGATTGAACCCTTGAGTATATTTGACTGCTGTATGAATTGAAGTGTACCATTTTGTCCTAAGTCATTTCAATTGTAAATTGAAAAAAAAATGGAGATGTTTGTTGCTTCCGTATATGTATGGATTTTTAAAAAGTGTTGTGGCCCGAGAGATCCTGGAAGTCAATCCAAAGACAAGGGCCATGTGGGATGTTCAAGTGCTCACAGGGTTCGGGGCGTGACATAAGTGTTTCCTAAACCCTTACTCAAACCCTAGGACGCTACTAGATGATGAAAATGTTTAGTGTGATCATGTGATGAATGAATGGTAAATGACTAGAATGCCCTTGTGAATCGAAATGGCTAGAATGCCCTTGTGAACTGAAATGGCTAGAATGCCCCTGTGAATTACATCGCGGCCCGAGAGCCCATGGCGATGAATGAATGAAATGTCATTTTGATGATTTATAATGTCATGCGTTTATCTTATGCTAATGTGCGAAGCTTGGGTCTCATAGTTTGTGATAGACTTGATGGAGATTTATTTGTGCCAAGTGATTGAGAAAATTGATTTTGACTTGCCATATGCCAATGCTTGCTGAATCTTTGCATTTTTGCATCGTGGGTGATCTAGTGGGATTAGTGGTCCAGTTTAGGTTTAGGTTTCACTTGCTGTGATGTAAATCTCACCCCGTAGTGGGACATATTTTTGAGACCCCAGACTGTAATCATGTGGCCTATACGTCTTGGCGATCCAAAGGAGATGACCGCCACTTTTGATGATTTTCCTGACGGCAAGGGTGTAGTGTATATTAGGAAGTGTACCACAGTTTGGGTTGACAAGGGAGCTGAGATTTGGGAGCCTTACCGCTACGAGGCGTGGTTTCGCCGAGTTGGAGACAGCAGCACTTTTGGTCCTATGAATCCTGCCGACGTTCCATTAAGAGTGGTGCCGCCCTGGTGCCATCCCGTCCGTATTGAGGCCGAAGTTGATGCTTCAAGGAATATTCCCGAGGAGACCCCGACTGACGAGGAGGATCATGAGGTGATCGAGATATCTGCCTCAGAGGACGACGAGTGCGACGAATCCGTGGAGGTGCCATCAAAGACATTCTCGGACTATGACCTCGAGGAGGACGAAGCTGAAGCAAGCAATGGGACGAGCAGTTCTTCAGGGTGATGCTGTTGCAGTGGGGTAGTTTTTGGGTGGGAACAATTTTGGTGTTAGGCTTTGATAGAGGCGAAGGAATAGCCTGTAAGTGTTAGCCTGAGTTCCTTACCCAATTTAGTGTGTGGTTTCTTTTGGTCCTTCCTTTACCGTCGGATGTACCTGAACCTTGGTGTGATGTATATATTTGTGTGTTTTTCTTTTATCTCAAATCCCCCATGTTTCTTAAATAATTGTCAGGGTTGTTGTTTCCTTCCGCATGCGTATTACATTTCACTTTAGGCCGTGTGTCTGTCTTGGAAATTTATTTTATCGGCCTGAGGCTGATGTGATGGGTGCGCAATGGATCGCGGGCATGACATAAACTCCTAAACCTAGACTAGGCCAGTAGTACCTCCGCATAATTCCTAAACATGCAAAATTATATTCCTCCAAGTCATTATTCGGATCAATGCTTATCATGCGGTACTATCCATCGAGACCGTACTTCAGATCATGTCCTATCGTGCGTTTCTATCCATCAAGTGTGACAATATGCTAAATAAGGCAAAGGCAATAATGCATTGAAATCACAACTCATGTGTTTACAATTCAAGTTGATTCATCAAGATAAGATCAAGCTCGTACTTTAGGCATTTCACATAACACATACTCGTATGGAGTATTTCACATCATATATCTCAACTCAATAAATCAAGGCCCGCGTGATAACGCATCAGGCTATCACATTGCACTAGGCAGGATCCCCCGTAGAAACGGCTCCCAGGTCACACTTTCATTTGGCCGGACCCCTCGTAGAAACGGCTCCCAAGTCATAATTTCATTTGGCCAGACCCCCCGTAGAAACGGCTCTCAGGTCATGCTCTCATTAGGCCGGACACCCCCCATCCCCCCCTCCCGCGTAGAAATGGCTCCTAGGTCATGCTTTCACCCTCATTGGTTAATATGTAATCACAATATATATATATATATAGTCAATCAATTGGCCTAATAAATTGAAATGCACAATCACAAAGAGGCAACTCATGGTTCGGCATCTACATTTCAATCATCGAATCTCACCTCCCAATTTAGGGCCAAAACTTAAAATGACAATTCAAGTCATTTAATCCAAATCAACCCACAAGGCACCTCAAGCCCGAATACATGTAAGGCAAACATTTAGTTTAGCCACTCAATCAATGGTGTAGTCCTTTAGCTCGAATTAACCACTCGATTAATAACAACAAGTCATGGCCGAACATATCAAGCATACCAAGCATCTTGCCACATAAATTAACCCTTGCTCAAGCATTACTCTCATAAATCACACTTAAGCCATCTGGCCTCCAAGATGTATCAAGCACACATTATAACCACTTTATCACCTCAAGGCTCATCATTAATTGATCAAAATCACAAGATTGAACTACTCATTTGGCCTCTCCTTTACTCATACAAATCCGAGTCCCTTCAGCACAAGCCAGCCATGAATCGCTCATTTCAAGCTGAAGGTAAATCACCACATCTCATCCCCAACGGTCAGATTCGGGTTTGGTATGCATCCAATCAATACAGCCCCTAAAACTCTCTAAATTCAACTCTAAAACCATTCATTTGTAACCTAAAGTCCTAAACTAAGTTTAGGAAGCAACTTATCACGAGTTTAAGATAGGGAATTCCACCAAGAGCAGTTACAAATCACAGCTCAAATCTGACCGATGCAGTGCAGGTTCGGCTCCTAGGAAAATCACACAAAATAACCATTATAACCCTTATAAACTTCATTCTACCACTCAATCACCTTCCTAACATATCAAACTATGCTCCTAGATGTCTTACCAAGAGTTTCTAAGCAAGGCGACACCGCAAAGTCCTTCAAAGTCTCTCGGTTCCAACCGGCCAACAAGCGGATAAATTTTTTCCTCTTGAAAATCACAAAGATTCAACCATCAAAATCCTTCAATAATCTAACCACACTTCAAATACATGTTGCTAAATGTCTTAACTAGGTTTAAGAAGCACCTTACCGAAGATTAAGTGAAATGAGCTCAGAAATCCCACTTAGGAACTCTTAGGTTCAAAACTGACCAGTCTGACCTTTGTTCCTTTAAACTGCTCTACGAGAAAAACAGATGGGCTAAATTGGGCTCACGATATGTCTTTAAAATGACAAGACGATAAGTTTTCTAATGGTGGGTGGCTCGCCTCCATCCTATGTCGGACGACGGAGTTATGGTCGAAAAATCGGACGGTTATGGGTCTGGGCGGCGAGCTGAGCGAGAGAGAAAAAGAGAGGGTTTGAGAGAAAAATAAAAATGGGGGTAGAGAGAGAACATGGCCGGTGAAATGAAGAGAGGAGAGAGAGTGAGGCCTTCCACCAATTTCATTTAGCCCAAGAGTTGAATGGTAGGTGAAATAGTAATCTAATTAATGCTATGTGGATGCAGTTAATCTTGTAATGACACTTGTCCATTTATCAAGAATATCTAAAGCTTCAATGACTAATATACCCCTAACTTTTTGACCAACTATGGGGATTACAAAAGACTAAAATGTCCTTCTTCAATTCATAAGGGAAGGCTAACCTTCGAAGGGCAAAATGGTCATTTCATACTTTCCGTCCGAAATTTCACTTTTCTAATATGAATTACCCTCGATGAGGCAACGTCCAATTCCTATCATATGTTGGAATTCCTCAATGCCTGATACCCAACTTCAAGGTCAAGTTCATATTGAGTTCTCGTCGACTGTAATTCCAGTCTATCTCAAACTGACGGGCGACTGTTGCAGGCGCTACGCGTATCAACCTTAGGATTTCTCAAGTTGTGGCGACTTTGGTTGTCATGTGATTGCGAGGGTCTATCGCGAGTTCCTGCAGTCTTGATCATCGAAATTCGATATAGGAAATTTTTACAAATTACACATTGGTTAAGCGGAATCACTCGTGTCCCAACAGTATAATGCTAGCAAAGCATCCCATGATCGTTCCTAGATCGATCTCTACTGGCTCAAAATATCCCTTCGACAATCCTTATGATCAGAGTGCCATTTCTCATTCGAATTTCCCAAGTCCACGCACCTGACTCTGCGTTAATCTTTCCCTTTTGATCATATAACTCGACAGTGGCCAGCTCCGAGCGAGATATAACTAAAATACACTGATTGATATCCTTCCCTTCCATAGCCTCGAGAGGGATCAGAATTTGGAATGTCACAACTCTTCCCCCCTTAAAAAAATTTCTTCCTCGAAATTTGTCACATTTCCAATCCTTAACCAATTGGGTACTGACGCCCCATCGCTGCCTCATGTCCTCAGGTAATCTACGACGTTTCCATGTCGTCTTTACTAACTATAGATCTTATCCTCTAGGCTCATTTCCTTATGTCCTTAATCCATACTTGTCTTTCTATCAACTACACCTTATTGTCCACAGTTACAACTCCACTCCCCAAGATCAGAGTCGGTCCGTTCCTCTACGACATCTCGAAAAATATTTGATTTCCTCCCTGAGTCTCCAAAGGCCCGTGTCGCTCGTCTGTTTATCTCTTTGAGCGTTCCTAAACTTCCCTCGAATTTATCTTAATATAATCGCTCGACAATGGAGCAAATCTTAATTCGACATGCCTCTTTCGCAAGTCTCGTCCCATCGTGTTAGGTTTTTGCAATTTCTAACACTTGACGTTGCCAACATCATTAGTCCAATCTTTCGTTAACAACCGTCATTTCAGGCGAGTTTCAATCACGGGTAGTCACTTTCCTTACCCTCTTCCGACTTTCATAATATCTGTCAGTAGTACACCCTCGAGCATTCTAATCGTCCTTTCAATTTGTCCATGGATCCGAGGATAATATGTACATCACCCTGCAACTCTGCTTTTCTACTTCCTTACCTGAAGGCTTTTCCAGAACGTCGTGTTAAGCCCGAGATCTTTTCCTATCACCATCACTGTTAAACTACCATAAAAACATACTCTTTGATACCTATACCATTTGGAGCATCATCCAATTCAAACGTCCATTCGTGTCGTTGGGAATGTACAGGTTCTATTAGCTTAACCTTGATTGTCCAAATCGAACCATAGTCTTCTTGACTTCTCAAGCAAACTCATGGTTAAGTCCATGATAAATCGCTCTCGGCATATCTTTGTGATATCCAATGAATACCATGGTTCTTCCTATGAATTTCTGGTATGGTACTTCCTTTAAGTTATTCTTCATTATTGGACACGTGCATTCGTCTGTGAAGCCTCAAGATTTCTATCTTCAACTTCAAGGTTCCTTTTCTAGGTACTCAGAAGTATGGATTTTCCCCCCTGTTGTATTTACTTCTATAATCCTTTGGATATCAGGGTCCATCCATTGCAATGTTTTAATCACTCCCTGAACTTCAGGTTCAACGCTCAAGGTATTCGCTCAACTAGCCCTTCGGCAACTTCCAATTTAGGAGTTAAGTATCTTACATCCTCGAGGTGAGGTTTACTCTTTAGCCATAAACCGCGTGATGTTTGATTTCCAATCACATGCATCCGCTACTCTTATCCACCTTGCCAAAGCGGTATAGGGTATCACAATCATGATCCTTAATGATATCATCAATCAACGTAGCCTCCTACTTCATTCCTTTTGGGGCAGCGAATATTCCAAACTCCCATGGTTCGTATAATTTCAAAATCTTCCATTTGCATAAGCAACGCCTCCATATTCTCGATGCAATGACAATTGCATACCAATCATAAATCGTGTGTGGAGTAATTTACCTCATGAGGTTTTGCCATCACGACGTTTATGTGACACCCCTTTTGGGCTACCTCGATAAGCCTTCAATTCTCATTTTGCGGCATCTCATCAAAATTCTCATGGCTTCCACGTCCAGGGAAAATCGTCATTATCGACGCGATCGTCAACCCATACTTGGGCTTCTTAGAATTTCCTTCCACGTCCGTCCGTCCATTCGCGTGGTATTTCGTCTTTAGTCAATCTTATTGACGAGGCAACTTTTGCAGGGAACCTTCCCACGAATTGACTATAACAAACTATTATTCTCAGAAAACTCCAGACCTTGGTAATCCACATCGGTCTTAGTTGTTACGCCCCGAACTCGGCGAGCACACGAACATCCCTCCACGGCTGTTCTTCTTGTCGATGATACCCAGGATCCTTCGGCCAACCACTCGAGAGTTCTCATAACGACATATGCGTGCGGAAGCGAGAAAACAACTCCATGCAAGTTTTGATACAAGATGACTCAGGACAAAAGAACGTGTCTTCTCATAAATGCCAATTCAAGATTCAGAGGTTACAATTCTAACTTCAAAAAAATATGAAATCCCTGAGGTCGCAAAAGGGTAAATTCATTTCCTACAATTACTTCCTCGAGTACTCATCCTCGACAAGCTTGGGTTTCCATCATCTAGGACCTGAAAAATGTGATACCACGACGGGGTGAGATATAAAATCTCAATAAGTTAAACCTGACCCTAAACTAGGCTGCCAGTACCTCCAGACACTTTTGAAAAAAGAGAGAGGGTATTTTGGGGTTCAAAAGCATTGGCATGATTAAAGAATAGTTGTCAAGAAAACATGGCCCTCAGTGTTACAAATTGACATGACTCAGTCATAAATCATGATAAATCTAAGCTTCGTACCAAGACATGGTTTTCAATCAAAAGCAAGCACTTGACGCCATCTCAAAAACATGATGCAACTTTCAATTCTTTTCTCAAAAGTATCATTCCTTGAATTTTTAGAAAACATATTCTTTTCTCTCACGCCCTTTCTGGGCCATTTTAAATTCATGAGGCAAATTCAGTTTCTCAAAAATCATTCTTTGATTTTTCCAGAAAAAAGATTCTATCATATCCGTCCATCCTGGGCCGTCCACTTTGGGCTGCGAGATGATTCGGTCACCATATGACCCGTCGATCCATACGAGACTTTCGCGTCCGGACCTAGAGATGATTCGGTCACCATACGACTCTCGACACCCATTTTCAATCGAGATGAATCGTGTCAGTATGGGACTCTCTAGCCGTACGACCTCATCAGGTCAAATGTGAGTAACTCTCTCCCAATACATTAGCCAAATTTTATAATTTCTCGGCGATCCCACACGCCAGTGCACTTATAATTTCCATCGGTGATCCCACAGGCCATTTATTCATAAAATTTCCAGTTATAAAGAAAAGCCTCAGTTTTCATTCGAGAACAAGTTCGCCTCAATTTTCAATCAGAACCACACTTAGAAAACTTAAGCATTTGTCGCTTATTCGAGGCATTTCTTTCAAATTTTAATTTTCGATGCTCACAATAGCACAAGCAGGACACGGCCATTTCACATATTCAAATTTGGCTTTTAAACTCAAGGTTCAATTGGCCATTTAAAACACATGTTCACGTCAAATAGGACTCCTCAATCACATGATTTTCAAACAAGAACAAGCCAAGAAATACCAACTCTCAAGTCGGGACAGATTTGTGTTTCCTCGCGCCTCTCACAAAATCAGTTCATAAAGCCACTCCAAGCAAGTCCAAAATTTGTCTATTAGTAACCTAACATCCTAATAAAGATTTAGGATCAACTTACCGACAATACTAGCTAGAGAAGTCCACGAATTAAGCAACGCAAGCCTTCATCTCAAGTCTGTCCAGATTCGGTTCTTAGGAGTTCCACCAATTTTCAACCGCCAAACTCCCTTAATCTACTTCCAAAATCCACCACAAGCTACCCTAACATTTCAAGCAAGGTCTTAAGGAGTCTTACCAAGAATTTGAGCCAAAGAAACCGACCAAGGGACCACGCAATGCATTCCGTTCCAAGTGTAAACAACACAGGGCAAATTCTGTTCCTCAAGGAATCAACCGACTATTAAAAATCCATCCAAACTCCATCTTAGCTCAACCACAACTTGTTAACACATAGTACTACGTCTTATAGTGGCTTACCGATGAAATCCAAGCATGACAAAGGCTCAAAGATCCTCAAGGAGTCACGGTTCTTCACTGTCCACCGACGACCAGATTTTGTTTCTCCAAAACCACAAGAGATCAGCCCATAACACCCACTATAATCCAACCTTAAGCTCATGAACATAATTATATGTCTTGACTAATCTTGAGACGTGGTCTTACCAAGAATCAAGGCATAACAAGCTCAAAAATCCAACTTGAAGCTCCTCGGGTTCGGATTAGACCGGTCAATGACTTTTGCTCACTCAAACGGCTTTATGGGACAAACGGGTGCTTGGATTTGGGCTCATAATTCCGTGTTGGAACAGCAAGAGAAAGAGATTTCTAATGGTGGGTGACTCGTCGCAATCGGATGACGGATGATGAAGTTATGGCCGGAACATTGGAGGGCTACGGGACTGGGCGGTGAGAGAAAAAGAGAAGGAGAGTGATCTGAGTGAGAGAGATAGTTGGAGGGAGATGGTGGTCGGCCAAGGGCTTCAAGGGAGTGCGAGAGTGATCTTGCATTTGCTTAATCCCCAAGACAAGAAGGAGAGAGAGTAGTAGGTAAGGATTAGACTTGGTAATTAATGAAATCTAGGCTAGACATGGCCGGTTCGACGGAACCGCCGGTTCAGGTTCGGAACCGGTGGTTCCGGGACGGTTCCCGGTTCCGTGTTCGGTTCCGACCGAAATTTAAAAAAAAATATATATATATATTTGAAAGGGAAGAGCCGGTTCGCGGCTCTTCCCCACTCTTCCCCCGGGGGGGCCCCAAGCTCTTCCCCAAATCTATTTTTTTTATAAAAAAAAATCGATTCAGAACAGGCCCGAAACCGCCGGTTCCGGGCCGGTTCCGGTTCCGGTTTGGAACCGCGGGCCCGGTCAACGGGTCGGTTCCGAGCCGGTCAACGGGCGGATTCCGGATTCGCGGTTCCATTTGGCCATGTCTAATCTAGGCTCCTAATCTAGCCTAAGTGTACTCATCACTCCAAATTATGACATTTGTCCCTTCTTCATAAAAATCTTGAAAATCAAAAGATCATCTTGTCCTCAATTATTCGGCCACTTAGGGGGAGAGGAATGATTAATTTGCCCTTAGCTATTCTTAAAGGAAAGGACGTCCTTGAGGGGCAAAAGGGTAATTTTCCTCCTTCGGTCCAAATTTCACTTTTCTAATCTTAATTACCCTTGATGAGGTGACATCTAATTCTCTTCCAATGTTGAAATTCCTCAATGTCCGATACCCAATTATGAGGCCAAATTCATGTCGAGTTCTTGTCGACCGTAATTCCAGTTTATCTCAAACTGACGGGCGACTCTTGCAGGCGCTACGCGTATCGACCTTAGGATTTCTCAAGTCATGGAGACTTTGGTTGTCATGTGATTGCAAGGGTTTATCGCTAGTTCCTGCGATCCTGATCATCGGAATCCGATCTAGGAAATTCTCACAAATTACACATTGGTTAAGCGGAATCACCCGCGTCCCAACATATAACGCTAGCAAGGCATTCCATAATCGTTCCTAGATTGATCTCTACTGGCCCAAAATATCCCATCGACAATCTTTATGGTCAAAGTGCCATTTTTTATTCGAATTTCTCAGGTCCACGTACCCGACTCCGCTTTAGTCTTTCCCTTTCGGTCCGTTAACTCGAAAGTGGCCAGCTTCGAGCCAGATACAACTGAAATACACTAATCGATAACTGTCCAATCCATAGCATCGAGAGGGGTCGGGATTCATAATGTTACATCAGTCAATTAGTCAATGTTTCTACTTTCAAAGTACTCACAAGGATCTCATTTCCCAGAAACGCCACAATCAAGAAATTGCCTTATTAAACTCACATCTCGCGCTCTTTACACTTAGCATATAGTGAGCGTTCTCTTAGGGTTCATATGATACTTTCCAAGGACAATCATGTTCCTCATGACTCATTGAATGAATCCGATCACTGTTGTCGTGACCCCTTTTTTTTTCAGGCTAATGGATTGCCGAATCGGGCCCCCACTCTGAAATGTAGATCGCGGGCCTTATCGGCGCGGGCCCTCCCAGGCCCATACCAAATCCCAACGGGAGGAGATTTACGTGGGTTTTTCGACGATAAGAGTCGATCGCATTCGACCTTGGTGTGGTCGTGGTGACATGTGCTATGTGTGCCTGCATTTGGAGTAACCACCGGTCCTTCTTGGAAGGTGGACCGGAAACCTCACTAATCGATTGGGAGAGATCGATCAGTTCTGCGGAACCAGAGACTTTGGGTTCGGGGACTTGGTTACGTTGGTGTCATTACCAACGCCCTTTCGGTACCTAACGCGAGTGATTTTCCTAACTAAGATTTCATGCAGGCGTAATTTTGGGTGAGGTAAGTCTGATTCAGGGGTTTTATGCAGATTGGAAGACTAGTCCTATCAAATCACAATCAATATAAGGAAAGCGCAAATCAAGTGCATAAATGAACCACGTCAATGCACACCAATTCAAATCAAGGGCCTCCTAATATAGCCTTAAGGGCTTAGGGAACGTGTGATTTAGGACCAGTGGTAGACTGGGAAGATTTGGGGGCGATTCGCTCGAAGGGCGAAATCGTCATTTTTGGGAAGGTTTGGGTGTTGAACTGAACAAAAAGGGTCGCGACTAGTTGATCTTGGCCATTTCCTAATTTTGAGAATTTTTGAGGATTTCTCAGGATGTCTTGAGGACCGATTTGTGAAAAGGGAGAAATCGTCATTTTTGAAAAGGATCGGGATTCGAAAGACCAAAAATAGGTCAATGCCAGTTGATTGTGACCATTTCCTATTTTCTTGAATTTTTTGTAATTTTCAGAATTTATGCAGTTTTTTTTTGGAAGACGATTCCTCAAAAGGGAAAAATCATCTTTTTGAAAAGATTCGGGTTTTAAAAAACCCAAAATAGGTTATGGCCAGTTGATGGTGGCCATTTCCTATTTTTTGGGATTTTTCAGGAATTTTCTGGATTTCTTCAATTTTTTGGAGACGATTTGCCTAAGGGGCAAAATCGTCATTTTTGAAAAGATTGGGTTTTGAAATACCCAAAATAGCTCATGGTCAGTTGATTGTGGCCATTTCCTATTTTATGAAATTTTTCTGGAATTTTCTGAATTTCTTCAATTTTTGGGAGACGATTTGCCTAAAGGGAAAAATCGTCATTTTTGAAAAGATTGGGGTTTGAAATACCCAAAATAGGTCATGGCCAGTTGATTGTGGGCATTTCCTATTTTCTAAATTTTTTTGGAATTCTCCCTAATTTTTTCCAATTTTTTAATTATTTTATGAATTTTCTGATTTTTAATTAATTATTGAATTTTCGGATTTTATAATTTTTTTTTTGAATTTTTTTATTAAAAACATTTTCCGGACCGGGTCAGACCCGACCCGCGCCTAACGAACGCCCGGCCCGACTGTACGGGTCGAAAACCAGTCTAAACGACGCCGTTTTTTATTTTATTTTTATTATTTTAAAACCATTTTCTAATTTTTCCGAATTTCTGAAAATTAAAACCAATCGAACGGTCCCCGCTTTCCACGTGGCACTACCCTAGCCGCCGGATAAATTTGATTTTGAAACTATCGGATCGCGACACGTGGCACACCCACGGCCGTCCGATCTAGGGTATTTTGAAAACATTGGGTCGCGACACGTGGCACACCCACGGCCGTCCGATCTAGGTTTTTTTTTTGAAGACATCGGATTGCGACACGTGGCACACCCACGACCGTCCGATCTAGGGTTTTTGTCATTTCCCGAAAATACCATTTATTATTATTATAAAATCATTTATTTATTTTGAAAATATCGGATCGCGACACTTTACACACCCACGGCCGTCCGATCCACCGGATTTTTTTTTTATATAATTTGAAATTCATTTATAACATTAAAGAAATCATATTATTATTTTTTAAATCCTAGATCGCGACACGTGGCAATACCATGGCCATCTGATCTAGGTTTTATATTTGCAAGTGGGAGCCGCCCACTGCCAACGTGGCGCCACATCAGCCTTTGACCGTTTGACCAAAAGACCCCCCCCCGGCCGGAGATGACGATCGGCGACTCGCTAGAACAGTGATTTTTCCGGCGAGTTCGCCGAAAAATCGGGACCGAGCCCGAATCTTGCAAAAGTTTTCTACCAAATTCGTCCATACGATCCCTCATCAACACAGCAACATATTTTACACAAGAAAAGAGATAAAAAGCAACCGAAACAGCTCCGGCTGACCGTGAACAGTACCGGTTCCGGCGACAATTTTTTTGTTAAATTTTTTTACGACTAAACTCGATTCTAATCATTCACATGGCATCCCGACAAGGTTTAGAGACTTACCTGAGCTCTTTTAAAGCTCGGCGACCACCACTTACGCCGGACCGAGTCCTCGGCTCGGGTGTGCCCCAGGGAGCTCCGGCTACCATTTTCGGCACCAAACGATGAAAAATAAAGACATACAATGGCTTATAGTCGGTTCTAGAACATATTGAGGGCTATGACACGACGAAATATGCTCAAATGAGGCTCGGCCGTGACTAACGACCGGCGGGCATTTTATCGAACACATGGTATGCGTCCGAAAAACAACATTCAAGCTAGAAATTACAAGCATTCCACTTTAAACCGAGACAAAGTGATCTTCAAACATGCTTGTAGGGACATGAATAGATGTCGGAAAACGATCGATTCGGCTCGAATTCGTCGGGAACTAACCCGGACAAAAACTTACAGTAAGTCAAAAAACAGAGTATAAAACAAGGGGGGAGTACCGACCTTGGGTTGGCTCGCCGGCGGTTTGGGGCTTCGGCGACGATGCTTCGGTTTCCTGAAGCTTAGAGAACCCTCGACGAACGCTCGGTCACTCTCTCTTTCTCCCGGTTCTCTCTATCCCGTTCGGATCTCTCTCTCAATTTTTTTTTCAAAACCGTGCTCCTCCCCCGTTTGTCTCTCTCATGGCCGAGTCTTATACTCTGAGAGTTGTCCGGGATCGAGGACGATCACGCACTCCTCTCCCTCTGAAAAAGAGTCTGTCATCCTCAGCTTTGGTCGACGGACGTTCACCTCCTGCAACTGCATTTTTGTCCCCTGTTCCCCCTTGCTTTCTGTACGTGAACGAACATAATTTGTTCCTTGGTTGCAGACCCAATCGGGTCGGGTCGGGTCCGACCCGGCCGTTCCGGCCATCAATTTTCGCCCAATTCAACCTCTAATTGACTTTTTCATGAAATTGATACCAAAATCGGACTCCTCGATATGTTTTCCATCTAAAATGAGTATTTTCGCGAACAATTGATATGGAATTTAGCGAAAACCCCAAATTGTCCCTAGGGTCCGAAAATGATTTTTGCCAAATCGGAGACTCAAACAATCAAATCAGTTCAAATTGAGGCTACCAATGAGTTCGGGAAGATGAAAAATATAGGGTAGAGGTATTTAATTTTCATGGGTGTCCCTAGAGAGGATTTAATTTTGAAATTTGCGAAACCAGGGACTAAATCGCAAAGAAATTTGTGCAATTAAGTCCTTTTTTTGTCAAAATTGATCAAATTGAAGGCCTAATTGACCCAATAGTACTTCAAGGTTCTAGGTCAAAATGTCATGGCTTATTGGGAGTGGAAATTGAAAATTAAAAGGCTCAAAGAGAAATTTTTATGCTCGATTCGGGTGTATGTTTGTGAAGGAACATAGTGACCCAAGTCGAATTTTCGAGATTTAACAACACAAACTTGAAGAGGGAATTAAAATAAAATTATTGACTATTTTTGTGCATTTTTCTGACCACGAATGGTATTTTTCTGATTTTTTTGGTTATTTTTATAATTAAATAAATTCGAAAAAATATTAAAAATTATGAAAAATATTTTTTGTTCAAAATTGGTTCCTAAGGCTAGGTCAAGGCTTCCAAAGTTTATTTTGCAATTTTATGGCTTTTTTTCTATTTTTAATTAATTTTTTAAAATAAAATCGACGCATAAAATGATTAAAAATCAGGTGTCAGCAATTGTCTCTCAAGATGGTATCGATCCATCCCATTATTCCTTATATATTCAATTCGATTGTCATCAGCTTCCTTACTACCAATTGTCGACTTGTTCCAACTGTCCTTTGTACCATCCATTCGAGAGCTTATATCTTGGCTATCTACTTTTATGGATCTCCAATTAGACCAGGCAGTATTTTGTCTATTTTTGTCACACTTTTCGCAAGAAGCATCAGTGTCTTAATCGCTGGGTTCCAAAACCAGCTAATGCGACCCCATCTCCATTTCATTTGTTTCATTGAACGTAGACATTATCTTGGAATTTAACATTGTCTACAAGATGGTTCTTTGTACTTTATGAAATTAATTCTACACTTCAGTGGCATTCTCTTACTTCGAATCACCCTTATCTTTCTTATTCCATAGGACGTCAACCTTGGAGTCTGCGCCAACAGCGGTATCCTTACTCCAGGATTCAAATTCTATCATGCTTGACATTCTTCTTTCAATACTTCGATCACCTCAAGTGACACGGTTCAAGGGATCGAGGTTCCTCCTCGGCCTTCACAATTCATACCTTGGATATTCAAATCGATTAATTCAAGTCACCTTGCGGTTATAATTCTAGAAGCCATTTGTTTACCTAACCAATCCAATCCCATTATGACATCAATGTCATACATAACCATGACCATCAAGTTTATCAATTCCTCTCTACCACCATTAACTATCTTACAGTCTGAGTATCCTAACGAGACTAGCACTTTATCCTTTAAAGGGGGTGGTAACATGCAATGTTACTTCTAATGGTTTTGATTCAATTCCAACCCATTCCACAAATTGCTCAGACTCAAAGGAGTGTGACGTCTCAAGATTTAATGAAGCATGAGCAGCGTGATCACATAAAGAGACCGTACCTGTGATCACTCCAGGCGCGTTCTCTACCTCCTCTTCTGCTATAGCATAAACTCTTCCCTGAACTGGCGGCCTATCTTGGTGATTCTGTGGGGTAGTTCCAACTTGAAGTTCTACCTAGGGTTGTTGTGGTTGAAATCTAGATCATGCAACTCGATTCGGGCAATTCCTCTTCTGATGGCCAAGCTGGCCACACTCGTAGCACACTCCTTTCCTGCTTTTGCAGGGTCCATTCCCATGTCTTTGTCCACAAAGTCGACAAACCTAGTTAGTTTGGTATGCCAGTTTCCCTTCATTCTTCTTGACAGGAGGGACGAACATCTATTCCTCACCATAGGCTTCTTGCTAAAGTGGCGGTTGTCCCTAGCAGGCGTAAACTGCGATCCAGAAGCGATATCCTTTTTGCTCATATCTCACTCAACCATTCAGTTTCGACGGAACTGTTGGAACTCTACTGACTCATGCTCTCGTGTAGTTTCAGAGAAGTACTTTTCTTTAAAAGCCTCAACAAAGCCAGCCCAGTTAGGAGTCGTGCCTTTAGAGAAAACCCTGCCTCGAGTTGCCTTCCACCAATCATTGGCATTACTTCGAAGCTAGTAAGCTGCCAGGGTCACTGTTTCTTCCTCCGTGTACCTTAGAACTTTGAAAGCCTTTTCCAAGTCTTCTACCCAGAAAGGAGCAGCTTCAGAATCGCCTTTCCCATCAAACTTTGTTGGCTCTAACCTTATAAATTGTTCTACCAACTAGTACATTAGACGATTCCCATTTCCATCTCCCTTGCTATTTCCTTGATTTCTATTGGCCCCATTGGTAGCGACAACAGCAGCCTCGGCGGCTTGGGCAACAGTGGCAGCTCGTTCTTCAACCTGTCTGTCCATCAAGTTTCTAATTTCCTCCAGAACCCTTATGACCCAATCTACTCCAGGGTCTTCCACAGCTTGGGTTAGCGGACTAGACGTTCCTCCGGTACTCATACTCTGGTTGCTCATCCTTACTAAGGTTTCTCAGCACCTGAACCACTATAGTTCCATTCAGGAATTAGAGACCTAAGTCATCTACTCAAGTCTAGCAGTTTTAAACTACTCATCACAGTAGCAATCATAAGCTAGTACTCAATTATCAAACAATTACAAGCAATCCTCAACCAGCAATCAATCATAAGTAAGCCTCAACTAGGCAAACACTAAGTAAACACTCAATGCAACAATGCAACGAGACATTTGCTCGTGCCTTAAGTCCTGTCGCACATGCGACTTAGCAAAATCACAATATGCTATGTAACACCTCAAACATGCCTCATCCAAACAACTTTTAACGCCAAATACATAGCTTGCCAAGTAGGCCAATCACAAATGTCAACCCACAATCAACATTCAATGCGAAGTACGAAGCTTTACGACCCTTAATCACCCAAGTTGATGCAAACTAAGTGTACCAATCACAAGCGCCAATTCATATGACATGCAAGACGTGCTAGAATCTTATAACCACTTAAGGTCTCACTAACTAATCATCCTAAAGTCGTCACTCCATATTACTCCAGGTCTCAATCAACTTGGATTGAGCTGACCTTGCTCTGATACTACTTAGACGGGGATGTCACGCCCCGAACCTCAATTGTACGTCAACATCCCTCAAGATTGAGTAGCTTCAGATACTTCCCAGTATCCAACGACGAACATCACGATCACTATATGAAATGCACAAGCGGAAGCAGACAAAACTCCGTACTATTTCAAAACAAGACGACTCGGGATGGTGAAAGAGGAATTTATACTGGTACCATTAATAATCTTACAAACCACAAGTCATCACTTCAAACACTACAACAGTGAATTCTCAAAATACAACCTCCTTCCAAGCTCAATGATAGATGAAGCCTAGCTCAATAGAATTATACAATATCTAAGTCCACAAAAGAGATACAAACGGCAAACATAAATATTCATATACTCCAACCGACTTCTCCATAAGCCAAACATCGATATCCTTGGCGCTTCGTCATTTAGGACCTGAAAATGTTATCCCACGACAGGGTGAGAATAAATCTCAGCAAGTGAACTCCTAAACATAGCCTAGGCCAGTAGTTCCTCCGGATAATTCTTAAACATGCAAAATTTTATTCCTCCAAGTCATTATTCAGATCAAAGCCTATGAGGCGGTACTATCCATCGAGACCGTCCTTCAGATCATGTCCTATCGTGCGTTTCTATCCATCAAGTGTGACAATATGCTAAATAAGGCAAAGGCGATAACACATTGAAATCACAACTCAGGTGTTTACAATTCAAGTCATGATTCATCAAGATAATATCAAGCTTCGTACTTTAGGCATTTCACATAACACATAGTTGTATAGAGTATTTCACATCATATATCTCAATTAACACATAATTGTATAGAGTATTTCACATCATATATCTCAACTCAATAAATCAAGGCCCGTGTCACAACGCATCAGGCTATCACATTGCACTAGGCAGGATCCCCCGTAGAAACGGCTCCAAGGTCACACTTTCATTTGGCTGGACCCCCTGTAGAAACAGCTCCCAGGTCATAATTTCATTTGGCCAGTCCTCCCGTAGAAACAGTTCCCGGGTCATGCTTTCACCTTCATTGGTTAATATGTAATCACACACACACACACACACACACACACACACACACACACACACACACACACACATATATATATATATATATATATATATTTCAGTCAATCAATTGGCCGAATAAATTGAAATGCACAATCACAAAGAGCCAACTCATGGTTCGGCCTCTACAATTCAATCATCGAATCTCACCTCCCAATTTATGGCCAAAACTTAAAATGACAATTCAAGTCATTTAATCCAAATCAACCCACAAGGCACCTCAAGCCCGAATACATGTAAGGCGATCATTTAGTTTAGCCACTCAATCAATGGTATAGTCCTTTAGCTTGAATTAACCACTCGATTAATAACAACAAGTCATGACTGAACATATCAAGCATACGAAGCATCTTGCCACATAAATTAACCCTTGCTCAAGTATTACAACTCATAAATCACACTTAAGCCATTCGGCCTCCAAGATGTTTCAAGCACACATTATAACTACTTCATCACATCAAGGCTCATCATTAATTGATCAAAATCACAAGATTGAACTAATTGCCCTAAGATAATCTCAACTACTCATTCGGCCTCTCTTTTAGTCATACAAATCCGAGTCCCTTCAACACAAGCCAGCCATGAATCCTTCATTTCAAGCTCAAGGTATATCACCACAGCTCGTCCCCAACGGTCATATTCGGGTTTGGTATGCATCCAATAATTACAGCCCCTAAAACTTTCTAAATTCAACTATAAAACCATCCATTAGTAACCTAAAGTCCTAAGCTAAGTTTATGAAGCAACTTACCACGAATTTGAGCTAGGGAATTCCACCAAGAGAAGTTACAAATCATAGCTCAAATCTGACCGGTGCAGGGCAGGTTCGGCTCCTAGGAAAATCGCACAAAATAGCCATTATAACCCTTCTAAACTTTATTCTACCACACAACCACCTTGCTAATACATAAAACTATGCCCTTAGATGTCTTATCGAGAGTTTCCAAGTAAGGCGACATCCTAAAGTCCTTCAAAGTCTCTCAGTTCCAACCGGCCAGCGGGGGGACATATTCTGTCCTCTTGAAAATCACAAAGATTCAACTATCAAAATCCTTCAATAATCTAACCACACTTCAAATACATGTTGCTAAATATCTTAACTAGGTTCAAGAAGCGTTTTACCAAATATTAGAGTGAGATGAGCTCGGAAATCCCACTTAGGAGCTCTCGGGTTCAAAACTGACTAGTCCGACCTTTGCTCCTTCAAATTGCTCTACGGGAAAAACGGCTAGGCTAAATTGGGCTCATGATATGTTGTTAGAACGGCAAGAAGATAAGCTTTCTAATGGTGGTCGGCTCCCCTCCATCCAATATCCTACGACGGAGTTATGGCCAAAAAACCGGACGATTCCGGGTTTGGGCGACGAGCTGAGCAAGAGAGAAAAAGAGAGAGTTTGAGAGAAAAATGAAAATGAGGGGTAGAGAGAGAAGATGGCCTGTGAAATGATGGGAGGAGAGAGAGTGAGGCCTTCCACCAATTTCACTTAGTCCAAGAGTTGAATAGTAGGTGAAATAGTAATATAATTAATGCTAAGTGGATGGAGTTAATCTAGTAATGACACTTGTCCATTTGTCAAGAATATCTAAAGCTTCAATGACTAATATACCCCTAAATTTTCGGCCAACTATTGGGGATTACAAAAGACTAAAATGCTCTTCTTAAATTCTCAAGGCAAGGTTAACCTTCGAGGGGCAAAATGGTCATTTCACACTTTCCGTCCAAAATTTCACTTTTCTAATATGAATTACCCTCGATGAGGCGACGTCCAATTCCTATCATATGTTGAAATTCCTCAATGCCTGATACCCAACTTTGAGGTCAAGTTCATGTCGAGTTCTCGTCGATTGTAATTCCAGTCTATCTCAAACTGACGGGCGACTCTTGCAGGCACTACGCGTATCGACCTTATGATTTCTCAAGTCGTGATGACTTTGGTTGTCATGTGATTGTGAGTCTATCGCTAGTTCATGCGGTCCTGATAATTAGAATCCGATTTAGAGAATTTTCGCAAATTACACATTGGTTAAGTAGAATCACTCGCGTCCCAACCGTATAACTAGCAAAGCATCCCATGATCATTCCTAGATTGATTTCTGCTGGCTTAAAATATCCCCTCGACAATCCTTATGGCAAGAGTGCCATTTCTTATTCAAATTTCCCAAGCCCACGTACCCGACTCCGCGTTTGTCTTTCCCTTTCGGACAGTTAACTCGAGAGTGGCTAGCTCCAAGCGAGATATAACTGAAATACGCTGATCGATATCTTTCCCTTCCATAGCCTCGTGAGGGATCGAAATTTGGAATGTCACAGAGGAGCTCACATGAGTGAAGAAAGAAAAAATATGTATCGATTGACATTTGTTCTGTAAATGTGTAGTGCTTTTGTGCTGGTTGTGTAATGTGAGACTAGGTAGAGGGTTTCTAAGTCTTCCATAGTTTTTTTAGGTGAACGTGTACATATTTGTCAGGTTGAACTTAGATTCTACTTCCCTCTTGTTAAAGTTATGTCTCGAGGTTTAACCCGAAGCAAAAATCTGAATATTTCAAATTGATACTCTAGATTATCGACGAAGAAAAAGAAATAAAGACGAGAAGATTGGACTTCATCGGATATATATGGAATCGATTTCCATATTGAATTTGGCGAGGAAGAAAGAAAAGATATCAAACAAATCGTGGAAAGGAAATACACGCCTCGTGATTGTGCAAGATTCTCTGCCAAGGCATAGAAGGAAATATATATTTATATTCCTATTGCGTTTTGGAGTGTCAGGACGAAATTGGAAAGTGCATGGATTTTGAATCTCACGTGGACTTGGTTAAAGAATATCTTCTGTGGGTTAGTTTTTTTTTCTTTGGCAGATGTGCATGTGCACGTGTGTGTGTACACACACACACATACACTCAGGATTGCTTGAGTGTAGAACATCTTAAGGGGCTCGGCTTTCTTGCATATTATTATAATTGGCACTGGGTGTCGATCGAATCGAAGAGGGTTTGCTCAATAGGTTACGAAGGTCTTGGAGTGCCATTTCTTCGAGTTCTTGGTGGTGGACGACTTTGTGAAATTACATCAACAACGTTAGTGTTCGAACTGAGAAATTCTAGTGGTAAGAATTGTGTATAATTCCTTTGCGAGATTGAGAGGTTATTTCGGGAGAGATTTGTGGGCTAAACACTGTGTGCGTTCTTGGATGTAATTGGGGCTGGAAAACACCAAGAGTGTGTTTGTGTAACTCGAGTGATCTGTAATCTCCGTGTATCACTTGTTTTATACTGAAATTCGTTACTGCTCTCCCCATGGACGTAGGTCTCTACCACCGAGCCACGTACATCTGGTGTTCGATTTACTTTACTCGTTCTGTCTATTTTATCGTTCGATCGCTTGTTCCGCGCAACAATTGGTATCAGCGCCAGGTTTGCTGAAGTCGAAGCGAACCGATGGTGACAGAAGAATCTAAAGTGAAAATCAACAAATTTGATAGGAAGGACTTTGGTATCTAGAAGATGCTGATTGAAGATTATTTATATAAGATGAAACTACATGTACCCTTGTTTGGGGAGAAGCCAGATACGATGAAGCAAGCCGATTGGGAATTGCTAGATAGACGAGCGATGTGTGTTGTTCGACTGACGTTGGCTCGTACCGTCGCGTTTACCATCGTTAAAGAGAAGACCACTACGGGTTTGATGAAAGTCATGTCGGACATGTACGAGAAGCCCTCAGCAATCAATAAGGTCTGTCTGATGCGACGTCTGTTTAATCTGAAGATGAGCGAAGGTGCGTCAGTTGCTAATCATATCAATGAATTCAATGTGATCGTTAGTCACTTGAGTTCAGTTGATCTTGACTTTGAAGATGAGGTACGTGCTTTGATTCTATTATCCTCATTGCCTAATAATTGGAATACTACTGTTACTGTTGTTAGTAATTCTTCTGGGTCAACTAGTTTGACGTTTGATGGGATTTGAGATTTAATTCTGAGTGAGGATATTCGTAGAAGAGAATCTAGTGAATCTGCATCTACCGCTTTAGTAGGTGAAAATAAAGGAAGAGCTAGTACTTGTGTTAGCAGAAGTAGTGTGAACTCGGATAGATATAGTCAGTCTAGGACTGGTGGTGCTGTCTGTTGGAATTATGGCAGGAGGGGGCATATTTGAAGAAATTGTTTTAAGCTGAAAAACGAAACGAGTAAGGTAATTAGAGTTGAATCTGCCGATGATGTTGTATCTATAGCTGAATATTCTGATGGTGTCGATAATGTCTTGTCTGTCACTGAGGATTCGTCATTTGATGGATGGATTATGAATTCTGGCTGTTCTTTTCATGCTACACCAAATAGGAACTGGTTTGCTACTTATCAGTGCACATATATTAATAAAGTGTAGTTTGAAAACAACGGTGAATGCGATGTTGTGGGTATTGGTGATGTTAAAATCATAATGTATTATGGTATTGTGAGGACATTGACTGGAGTTGGACATTTTCCAAAATTGAAAAAGAACTTAATTTCCTTGGGTACCCTAGATTCAGTTGGATGCAGATATTCTTCACGAGGTGGAGTTCTGAAGATTGTTCGAGGTGCCCTGGTGATAATGAAAGGAATCAAGCATTGTGGCCTGTATGAACTTCAAGGTGAGACATTGATAAGTTTCGCTCCTGAGACGTCGACATCTGTTTAAGAGTCTAATGGCTGCTCGAGGAAGGCCTGGGTGTTTGTGCGGAAGCACACGTTTGATGCTGTTGTCAAGAATACGCGGTCGAGCGCTTTAATCGGAACGAAAACTAATAAGTTGATCAAGCATCTACGAACTGATAGTAGCATGGAGTCATGCTCGAAGTTGGCAAATAAATCCTGCATGAAAAATGGCATAGTGAAACACCACACTAGTACCAGTAAACCACAACAGTTTGTAGAATTGATGAGCAGAACATTACTAGAGATGGCTCGTAAAAGGATCTCTACTGCTGGTATGGCTAGGAGAATTCCAGCGGATGCGCTTAGTATGTCGAGCTACCTAGTAAATAGATCCCTATCGGCTGCGGTCGGATATTAGACTCCTGAAGAAGTGAGGTCAGATAATGTTGCTGATGATTCTATTTTTAGAATGTTTAGTTGCCCATGTTATTATCGAGTTAGTGATGATAAGCTCGATGTGAGGGCAACGTCCATATTCCATGGCTATGACAAGGTGAGTGTGGCTATCAGTTGTGGTGCCCGAATATAAATTCACATGTTTGCAGCAGAAAAGTTACTTTTGACAAGTCTCCAGTACTTCTGGCTAGAAGTGATTATGGCAGTGTTCATACGGATCTGGACGGTGTTCAGCTTGAGGTAGAGTTGCAACCAGAAACTCTTGGCGTAGCGGATACTAGCGAAGTAATCAACACAGATGGTGCTTATAGCGAGGTGGGGCCTGTAGAGCCAACAATTACTTTAACTGCTGATATTGACAAGGTACATATTCGATCTCCTGAATATGGATGCAATGGTGGTTTCTCTTTATCTATGATTAATGAGCTTGTATCAGATAGTCCTTGTGGAGTGGTTAAAGGTGCATATTCAGTTGGTATTCTGATGAGGTCTACGGTTATAATCAAGTTCAAACGCGACTTGGACTTGGATGAAGTCTATGGTGGTTGAGCCCAACGGGGCTATTGGAAGAGTAGCAGATGATGTTCGGATTTTAGCATAAGCGATTGTGACTTGGCTTAAACATCGAGCTAAGGTGGAGATTGCTAAAATTATGTCTCAAGTTTGAGCCCGAAGCGAAAATCTGAATATTTCGAATTGATACTCTAGATTATCGATGAAGAAAAAAAAACAAGAAGATTGGACTTTGTCGGATATATACGGAATCGATTTTCGTATTGAATTTGGCGAGGAAGAAAGAAAATATATCAAACAAATCGTGTAAAGGAAATACACGCCGCGTGATTGTGCAAGATTCTCTACCAAGGCATAGAAGGAAATATATATATTCCTATTGCGCTTTGGAGTGTCAGGACGTAATTGGAAAGTGCATGGATTTTGAATCTCACGTGGACTTGGTGAAAGAATATCTTTTGTGGGTTGTTAGTTTTTTCTTTGGCAGATGTGCATGTGCACGTGTGTATACACACACACACACACTCAGGATTGCTTGAGTGTAGAACATCTTAAGAGCGTAGCTTTCTTGCATATTATTACAATTGGCATTGGGTGTCGATCGAATCGAAGAGGGTTTGCTCAGTAGGTTACGAAGGTCTTGAAGCGCCGTTTCTTCGAGTGCTTGGTGGTGGACGGCTTCGTGAAATTACGTCAATAACGTTAGTGTTCAAGCCGAGAAATTCTTGTGGTAAGAATTATGTATAATTCCTTTGCGAGATTGAGATGTTATTTCGCAAAAGATTTGGGGGCTAAACACTGTGTGCGTTCTTGGATGTAATTGGGGCTGGAAAACACCAAGAGTGTGTTTGTGTAACTCGAGTAATCTGTAATCTCCATGTATCGCTTATTTTATAGTGGAATTTGTTGCTACTCTCTCCGTGGACGTAGATCTCTACAACCGAACCACATACATCTGGTGTTCGATTTACTTTACTCGTTCTGTCTATTTTATCGTTCGATCGCTTGTTCTGCGCAACACCTCTAACTTCAGTACTTGTTCATGCTTCAAAGAGTTGCTTTACTACTGAAATTGAATATTTTAATGGAAAGATGTTGGTTTTTGGGCAATCAAAAGAACATTTTTTGCTTGGCTCAAACCTTTCATTTTTCTAACCATTCTTATTGGATTTATATCCAAGGGATGCATAAGTGAGTGGATCATTATATTGGATGCTTTTATTGCACAAGACTTGTCATTTGACTCATATGGATACATGGTTGTGTTTAGGGGTGTCAATACCGAACAAGATACCCGACCCAAAACAAGACCCGACCCGACCCGACCCGAATTTATCTGTATTTCTTGTTCGGGTCACACCTTGTTCGGGTATACAATGGGAACAACGTGTTTCTGATCGTCTTCTTGTTTGTGTTCGGGTAATTATTGGAATACCCGAACACAAACACGTTGCTTTATAGCCTTTACAAACACGGTGTTCAGGCAAGCCCTTTGTTCTTTTCCGACTCGTAGCCATGAGCACTTCTACCTAGAAGCGACCTCCCACCAGCCAGCAATCTTCCGCGGCGGCGTACCCGTCGAAGCCACAAACCACCGCGTCGCCGTCGCCGCAGCAGACCCGAAGCTGCCCCTCAAAGAAGAATTCTTCGACGAGGACGTTTATCTCGACGAAACCGTAATTCCCTATGACGACGAGGAATCCCTCATCCTCCGCGACATCGAGAAGCGCCAGGGCCTCACCTTGCGCTTCGCCAAGTGGGCGTGCCCGCCCCTCTCCTATGCCTATGTCTCGCAGTCGAAGAACATCGCTGAGCGTCTTTGTGCTAGGCTTTTGGATTTGGTCGTGTCGTTTTGGCTCGGGGGTTTTTGTGGGTTTAAGCGATCTATGTCTTGTTCATTTAATTGCTTTGGGGATTCAGTTTATCAGCAATTGGAGATCGATTACGATATTGGGGAATGGGGAGTGCCATAGGGAACTCTTGCCTGATTTTTCCGGGCCTGCTGCAATTATTCCTTGTTTTGTTAATTGTTATGTGGGTTTCACCGTTTCTTAGCTCCAGATGTGAACTGCCATTTGCTTGATTATGTCTTTGCAGAAATCTCTGTAGGGTTAAATGTGCATTGAATTTGTGCCGATTTGACCAATTTCTGCTCTAAGTACCCTAGACCCAATTGAATTGCCTGAGAAGTTCCACTTTTTCTAGTTGGAGGATCTAGTGATGTCCTTAGAGACAATGTACACTACTTTTTCTTCTACGCTGGGAGCACTTGAAGTGAAGGATTGTTTTTGGAAAAAAAAAAACATTAACACGCTTGTCATTTCTAAATTTTCTGTTTATGGTTTGTGATGCAGGCCAATTTAGCCGTCTTCAGTCATCATAACCCACAAACAACAAAGTCATCAGCAGCCAAGCAATTTGCATGGAGTTAATCATCAAGTTAATGTACAGTGTGCATATATGTGCGGAAGCAGTAGTATTGGTAATTGATGGGTTGTAACTCAGAATTTTGCTAATTATTTTAGCCCTCTTACTGTATTGTAGGAAAAATTCCATTTTTCATTTCAAGGACAAAAAAGTTGTTGGTTTTGCTTTTAAATTGTCCTTTGTCGATTCATATACTGTTCTAGTCTAATGAAAATGCGTGTTCATGGACCTAATTTCATAGCTAAGGCCTGAAGTTTGGTTACTTGTCATATGTAGAATTGCATGTTGACAGAGTATTGTCACTGACATTCTCATAAGGCTACTTTCTGCTGTTTTATGCAAATGAATTCTAAGATTGCTATTTAGAGCTGTTCTTTTGGTTGTGAATAGCGCCTGTTGATAATCAAGAGTCAGCAAAAGATAAAAGCGGCTGTTTTGATTTGTCCTCATTTTCTGCCTTAATCCTCACTCAGTTCCTTGCGCTATTTTGCAGCAATTGGTGGTCAAGGCTGTTTCCCTGGCAATTGCACGAGATCGTGCTAGTGGCGGTGTTGTTTGCACTGTTATTGTAAGGTTTCTTCTTTTTACTTTCAGCCATTCCAACCAAACATAACTCTTGCAATGCATGTAGGGCCGTTCGCTAAAGAATCTTTTGTTTCATTGGTCCACTTTCAGATAAATTCTGAGGGAGTGACAAGAAACTATATCCTGGTGACGCCCTTCCATTGTGGCATGAGCAGCTGCCACCGCAGAACTCATTGCTCGATATTCTGAGTGCTCCTAGTCCTAAGCCAATGAGCACCTATAGTGGCCAAGAGCAGGATGCCATTTAAAAATTGTCGAATCTCTGTGCAAATCTTTGCAGACTATATACAGCACCTGGGTCTTTAGCGCATGAAATGTCTTTTACTGTGTAGTCTCATTGACATTAACTCCATTCAAGTTTCTTTTTACACTAAGAAAAATTAGTTGTTATCGCCATGGGGCCGAGGTTTTTTTTTTTAGAGGAAACCCGAACCCGACCCGAGAAACCCGAACCCGACCCAATTAGTTGGGTCATGTTCTATTTCATCTTGTTTCGGGTCGGGTCAATCTAGACGTAATGTGTTTCGGGTCGGTTCGGGTATCAGAAAGGCCCAACCCGACCCGACCCGTTGACACCCCTAGTTGTGTTTATGTCAAAATATCTGTAGCGCAGTATACCTGGCTTCAATAACAATCTTCCCTTTTCTTTGTTACATCTTTATCTGTCTAGCTTCAAACTATTCAACCAAGAGATATTTCCTGCATAATAAGTGCTTTAAATTTTCATTGGAGAGTATGCACTGGTTGATGCATCTGTCCACGATAAATCTATCACTCTTGTACTTTACTTGGAATGTAGAAATCATAAGGCATACTCAACTTTAGGCCTTTTGATGGGATGATTCAAGCAGATAGAGGCCATGGATTTTCATCTTTGAAATTTCGTGTCTTACCGTGCAAGGAAAAGTCATTATGGCTAATTAATGCATGGTTAATGAAGCTTGTAACATATTCAAATTCATGTCTCCTCCCAACCGCAGTAGGAAGGTATTTTCAGCTACAAAAAAGTTGTAGTAATAAAATTGTTTGTGATTTTACATTCATTTCATGCAGAGAAAAAGAAGGCGATTTTTTTCGCCAGAATAACATCTAGTCTTTATTGGTATATGTATTGCATCATACACCAAGGATATCAGAACATCACAGTAGTAACTCTTAAAATAAAAGCATGGCACGTATTCATCAATAAGGCATGGATTGAAAAACATTCAGGACTCGAACATAATAGCAGACTAGACTCGGCTTCATTTTGATTCACGAGCAGCTTTGTGTTGCCTGAATTCTTCGATTAACGAATTCAAATATGAGTCAGATGATCCACCTTCCTCAACAGCCTTTCCAGCCATCTCGCCAACCACTTTCGCCCTTCTCCTCATTTCTTCCATCTCTTCACCCACCATAACTCGTCACGCACTATCTTTTCGATATCATCTTTGCTCACAACATCTGCACCGATTCTAAACTCAGCAAATTGTTTAGATCCAACGCCAATCCTAATCCCCAGTAATTAAGTGGCCAAATTTTCGTTATAGAATTGCTAAGCAAACATTGGCCACGTGACCATTGGCACACCGACACATATTCCTTCTAGTATCAGATCCATCCGCAGTGAGTCACGAATCCACTGATCGATTTGTGATGGAGAATCAGCAGTTGGGGCGCCCACCTTCTTATGATTAGACCATTCCCGTCCATTCTTTCTTGGAAATCTTTTGTTGACCAATCTTTTTCATCTTCATTTTCCTCACAATCCATATGAAATCTTGTTGAGATGCCTCAAGCCCCTTCGCGATTTCCACACGTTGTTGAGAACCTAGTTTGGTCAAGCTGCCGTAACATGCGTAGACAATCGAGTAGGGATTTTTCAAATTTAGGGACTCGCTCGAACAGGAAATGTGGAGCTGAGGATCGGTTCTTTGAAGAAGAAGAAGATGACGAATTAGATGAAGGACAAGACTCCATGACGAATAAGAGGGCTCGGCGAACAAGAGGACAACTTGGTGAAGACGAGGACTCGCGCGAACAAGAAGAAGAGGAGGACTCTGAGTCTTTGACTAACGCACGAACAAGAAGAGTCGTCGTGATGATTTAGGGCTCAGATTCAGTTTTTGACTTGACTTCTTCAATTTGGGGGCAAAACTACAAAACCACGTCGCTTTGGCATATGTGGAGTTTCTTACTTAAGTTGGTTACCACGTAGGAGAGAGAAACGAATTAAAAAATCCATGTCAGCTTTTTCTGTTAATAATATTTAACGGAGTTGATGGAAGGACTCAATCGCACCAACTTGACAAGTTTTATAATCGATTGCACTTTTTGTAAGTTGTAAGACTCAATTGCACTTTCGCGACAAGTTTTATGACTTCTAGTGAACATATCCATTGCATAAAAGATGTGGGAAGTATAAGGGTAAAGTGGTCTTTTGGGTTACCAATGTATAAATACTGCTTTACTAAATAATATTATTGATCTTTTTCCCTCTTTTATGGTATCAGAGTTAAACCCTAAAACACACACACCATTACCAACCACCGATTGCTCACCTCCGACCCTCTTCCGACCACCACATAAATCGAACCCAACCCTAGCTCCCTTAATCTCCGACCCTCTTCACACTAAATCCCGCGTCTTCAGCCCTCCCGCGAGCTCAGACCCAGGCTCGGCCAGACTTAGAGAGCTTTGCAGCGGGTCACTTAGGCCAGCGAGACTAGATCTGACGTCGCCTAACATCGACTAGGCCCGACAAGGCCAACTCCGACGTCGCCGAGGCCCGACGTTCTTTACAGAGGTGTCGTCCATTGTCGGCAAGACCAGATCCAGAACCCAGCCTCTCAGTTTTGACCCTACATCACTCACAGCCTCTTTATTATCTGGTTATGGCTCCACAGGTTTGATTTTTCGGTGCATTGATGGTTACTGATTTTCAAAGCAGAAGCATTGAAGTATTAGATTGTTGATTAGGCTTAGTGATTATGCGAGTAGCTCGTAATTAGAGATACTGAATTGTTTGTGGAATATTTCTAAATTGTTGGAGCTGATATGAAGTTGATTAAGTGAATTTTGGAGTTGATTATTTGGGGCTTTGTTGGATTGATGAGATATTTGTTAATTTTCGGTGGATTATTATACTCTTAAGGATTGGTGATCCAGATAAAAGCAAAGTTGAGAGTAGTTCTGAGAAGAATAATGTTGTGATGACTGATCGAATCACTGATAAAAAGCTTGAGGATGGTGCTAATTTTCTTCAGTGGAAGAAAATTGTGAAGTTGTGACATTCTGAATTTTCGTCCCCTCGAGGCTTGAGATATGAGATGTAATCTCAAAATTGGAAGAATGAAAATGATGAATTCCAACTTTGGAAAAGAGTTTGACGTCGCCTTGCCAATGATCATTCAAAATAGGAAAACTGAAATTTCGGACGAAATGTGTGAAAAGACCATTTTGCCCTTGGAGAGTTAACCTTGCCTTAATGGTTTGAGAATGGCATTTTAGTCATTTGGCATATTTTCTTCTTCCCCAAGGCTGCCGAAATTGAGGGGGGCAATTTAGTCATGGGAAATTTGGATATTATTGATATATGGACAAGTGTCAATCATTGGATGAAGATCATTAATTATCCACTAAACTAAACCTTCTAGAATTTTGACTAAGGTTGAATGGACTTCATCTTCTTCAGTTACTCCCTCAGAATTTCATGGTTCAGCCCTCCATCATATTCATTTTGAGCTTTTTCACCAAGAACAGAAAACTACCCAGCTCACTTAGTTATGCCCGCCCCGTTCGGTCCGTACGACGGACACCTCCGATGACCTTTTGACCGACCGCTAACCATCACAGGTTAGTTCAAGATGTCCTTAACAATCTCCAATTGATTTCATGGCTTTTGGAGTTCTGATTAATTTATGGTGATTTGTGGAAGAAAAGTGGACAGATTCTGAGCTAACTGAGAGAGGGCCATGATTCAGCCTCTTAGAGACTTCATTTGGCTCCGAACTTTTTATGGAAGTTACATGACATGTAGTACTATGTTCACTGAGCTTGGACCGCTGATTGGGTTAAGTTTCGATTAGGTTTCGATGGTTCAATTGATATTGTTTTAAGGGCAGATTCTGAACGCCGGTTGGATTGAGGTGAAGTGGGCTGTTCGAAATTCTTAGGAGTGCTATTTAGCTTTGAATTTTATCGTGGGATTATATAACATGTTGATTGAGAAATTGGTGATAATTTGAAGCTTAAGGGTGATTAGTGGGCTGTTTGTGCAAGGAAAGGCAGAACCTGTTTCTGCTCTGTTTTGAATCTGAGTAGTCCAGTTCGATTAGGGGCTGTTCGTGGTGTCGCCATGCTCTAAATGTGTTGTTAAGACATACTAGAATTTCCCTTGAGTTGTTAATGAGGTCCACGATTGGGGGAATTAGGGCTAGATTGAATAAATTGATTGTAACGATGGATGGTTCCTAAGTCGTTTTGCTGCCCTGTTTTGGACAGCGGAGAAATCGATTTGAAGCCGTGCTTGACGAGGGAATTTTAGCGGGAATTGCTAGCTTAAGCGAAGGTGAGTGACCCTAAACCTATTTGAGGACATTTGGACGCGACTGGACGGTTTCCGTTGAGAAATCGATGAAATGATTGCTTTGTTATGCTTGAACAATTAAATTGATGATTTGCTCGTTGATGTGCCTTGCTTGCCTATGTGGTGGAATGATACTCGACTCTTAAATTGTGTCTTGTGACAAAGCACGTCTGTTTCTTTTTGGCAAGTAATTACTTTGTGTTCTAATGCCTAAAAATTCTCATGGTGAAAATGCGATTAAATTCTTATCGTGATGATTTGTGACTGGGATTGTTTGAGGAAGTGGGCTATCGAGTTGTGAGAACACATGAATGGTGGCAAGTATTGCTAAAATGAGGCTTAAGGCCGGTGGCACCCTGATGCGTCTGAAGGCGGGGTTGCAAGCTATGTACACTGTGACATTCCGAATTCCGACCCCTCTCAAGGCTATGGAATGGAAGGATATCGATCGGTGTGTTTCAGTGGTATCTCGCTCGGAGCAGGCCACTCTCGAGTTAACTAACCGAAAGGGAAAGACTAACACAAGGTCGGGTACGTGGACCTGAGGATTTTAAATAAGAAATGGCGCTTTGACCATAAGGATTGTCGAGGGAATATTTTGGGCCAGCAGAGATCGATCTAGGAACGATCATGCAATGCCTTGCTAGCGTTATACGTTGGGACGCGGGTGATTCCGCTTAACCAATGTGTAATTTGCGAGAATTTCCTAAATCGGATTCTGATGATCAGGACCGCAGGAACTAGTGATAAACCCTCGCAATCACATGACAACCAAAATCGCCACGGCTTGAGAAAAATCCCAAGGTCGATACGCGTAGCGCCTGCAAGAGTCGCCCGTCAGTTTGAGATAAACTGGAATTACAGTCGATGATAGTTCGACATGAAATTGGACCTTGAGATTGGGCATTGGACATTGAGGAATTCCAACATTTGAATTGAATTTGACGTCGCCTCGCCAATGGTCATTCAAAATGAGAAAAATGAAGTTTCGGACGAAAAGTGTCAAATGACCATTTTGCCCCTCGACCTTTGGTCTTGCCTTAAGAAATTCAGAAGGTCATTTTGGTCATTTCCCCTCCTCCATATGCTGCCGAAAAGGATAAGATTAAGTGGTCAAAGAAGGTCAAAGTCAAGGAAGCAACCAATGGGAGGTTGCCATGTGTCATCTTTTGATTGGACCAAGCATTAAATGGCATTAATTGTGATCTTATCAAAATGGCTCCAATTATTTGTGTGACATCCTCTTCAACCTCATTTGGACGACCACTCCTCCTCTCTCCTCCATCTTCTTCACTTTTCCTCTTCATTTTCTCTCTAGCTTAGTCTGCTCGGAAGACAGTTTCTGACCCTGCTGTTCGGTCAGCTCGAGCGGCTCTTCCCGGAGTCTTTTGGTCGAGCCCTTTTACTACAGGTTATTTCAAGATGTCCTTGACATTTTCCCGTTTGTTTCATGATTTTTAGAGGTCTGGTTAATTTATGGTGATTTCTGGAAGAAAAGTGGACAGATTCTGAGCTAGCTGAGGAAAGGTGGTGTTTCTAGCTCATAGAAAATCCAAATGACCTCAAATTTTCGAGGGTAGCTTCATACCTTATAGTACTACATTTGTATGAGCAGAAATGATGTTTTCAATTGAGATATAGGGGTGTTTCATGGCTGAGATTGAGTGGACAGAATTGAGTGAAAATCTGATCGGTGGACAATCTGTGGAGGTTGAGCCATTTGAACATCCTAGGGGTGTTATTTTGCTTACAAATCATTAGGGGATGTCCTGGATATGTAAATCTAGGTCTTGGCAAGAAGATTGGACAATAAATTGGTGATTTGAGGTGAATTATGGGCTGTTGGAATAGGGCAAAGGCAGAACGGAATGCTGTCCAATTATGTTCCAGACTTGACCGAACCCTTTGGTGGTTCTAGGAAGTGTTTCTATGGTCCAAATTGATTATTGGGATGTCCTAGGATGTCAATTGATGTCTCGGCAAGAAATTAGTTCGATCGGAATGAAATTTGGCGGAGTTAATTGACGGGAATTGTACTTTGTCCGTAGGACGACGCTTGACGTGATTTGGCTATGCATTTGTGGGCTTTAGAAGAAATTGCACGTGGCATTTGTTAGCTTGCTTGAAGAGGTAAGTTATTCCTAAACCTTTATTAGGATGTTAGGTTACTAAAGGACGAAGCTTTGGGTTGGAATGAAAGGTTTTATGAAGTGATTTTGTGAGAGATGCGAGAAAACCCAAATCTGTCCTATTTTGACAAATTGAGCTTGAGTGGGTTATGGCATGGAAATGTTGAAATCAAGATTGAATTGAGGAGTCTTAACTTGATCATGGAATGTGGTTGGGCTTTTGACATGCTTTGTGGAGATTTCCGTTTCGTTTGAGTATTTTGAGTGAATGAATCACCAATTGAGTTTCGAGATGATTTATGAAACCATGATTTTGTGTCAAGCCTTGAGTTTCATGAAATGGCCGTGTTCATTAAATTGTCCGAGGCCTTGTTTGAATTAATTCGTGTGATGCATGTGCTTGACTGAGAATTTTATGATGGGGAATATGTTTTGTCCAGTTGAGGGACATTTGAAACGAATGCCTTGTTTTGGCGATGAATCTCCTGTGTTGTTTTTGAATGATGAATTTTGAGGCATGAACTGTTTTCTTGAAAGGAAAAAGCTGAGGATTTCTATGACTGAGATTTTTATGAATAAAATGGCGTGTGGGATCGCCGAGGAAATTATGTGTGCACTAGCGTGTGGGATCGCCGGGAAAAATTATAAGTGCACGGGCGTGTGGGATCGCCGAGAATTTATAATTTGGCCAATGTTTTGGGAGGGAGTTACTCCCATTGGACCTGACGAGGTCGTGCGGCTAGAGAGTCCCATACTGACGCGATTCATCTCGATTGATAATGGGCGTCGAGAGTTGTATGGTGACCGAATCATCTCTAGGTCCGGACGCGAGAGTCTCATATGTACCGACAGGTTATATGGAGACCGAATCATCTCGCAGCGAGAGTCATGATGACCGAATCATCTCGATAAGACGTCGAGAGTCATATGATTGACCGAATCATCTCGCGGCCCAAGGAGGGCGGCCCTTGATGGGCGTAAAGAAGATAAAAGACTGAAACATGGTTCTTGATATGTTTTGGCCCAAGATGGGCGGAAATGGAAAGACTTGTTTTATGAGAAATTCAAAGAATGGGCTTTGAGAAATCGAAAATGCCTCATGTTTGAAAATTTGCCTCATGATTTGAAATTGGCCCAGAGAGGGGCGTGTATTGAAATTGGCCCAGAAAAGGGGCGTGTGAGAAAAGAACGTGTTTTCTGGATATTTCAAGGAATGATACTTTTGAGAAAGAAGTGAAAGTTGCCACGTGTTTTTGAGATCGCATCGAGTGCTTGCTTATGATTGAAAACCCTGCCATTGTACGAAGCTCAATTTTACTCATGGAGTCCTTTGTCACTAGGTCAAGTCTTTTGTTTTGAAAGTAATAAATGCCATGTTTTGGAAAGTACCCCGTTTTGCCATGCCAAAGTTTTTAATACCAAAATACCCACATTTTTCAAAAGTGTCTGGAGGTACTAGCAGCCTAGTTTAGGGTTAGGTTCGACTTACTGGGATTATATATCTCACCCCGTCGTGGGACAACATTTTTCAGGTCTCAGGTGATGGAAACCCGAGGTTGCCATGGATTGGCATTTGAGGAAGTCATTGGAGGCAATGGAGATTAATCTGATTAAAACCTTAGGGATTGAATATATTCTTTGGAGTTATAATTGTACCTGACTTTGATATTACTTAGAAGAATACCCTTTTGTCCTAAGTCATCTTGTGTTTTATTTGTTTGGAGTTGTCCTCGCTTTCGCATGTATGTTTCATATAGATCTTTAAGCAATGGCCGTTGGTTCCTGGGAGATAATCAAAGTTAACGGCGGAGGTGGGATGCTCGCGTGCTCGCCGGATTCAGGGCGTGACATACACCCTGAGGCAATTTTGTCGCGGGGTTGTGATTGAAAGTACACCTTGGTGCATCTGAACGCGGGGTTGTGAGCTATGTATACCCTGAGGCTATTTTATCACGGGGTTGTGATTGAAAGTACATCCTGATGCGCCTGAACGCGGGATGGGAAGTTGACATGTCGACATGAGTTTGGTGGTGAGATGTTAAACCTGATGCGTCTGAACACGGGTTTATTGATTGGGATAGCCTGAGGCGTTTGAACGCGGGCTAGTCTCCAGAGATTTGTAAGTGGTCGTGTATTTCTATTTATTTCACGTGATGATGAATGTGATTGTTAGCTAGTGCGAAAGCTTGGTCATTCTATGCCATGTTGCCTTTGATTGTAATACTTGTGAAAATATATGACTCGATGCTTTGAGAAAATGCCAGATCTTATTTTACCAATTGATTGTTAGTTATTATGATTGTTTAGTCTGGTGGGACGGATGGCCTAGGTAAGGTTAGGCTAGCTTGCTGAGACGTAAGTCTCATCTCGTCATGGGATCCTTTTTTTTTTTCAGACCCGAAGCCTTGAAGATGCTACCAATACGTCTTGGAGACCCGAAGGAAAGGACAGCATATTTTGAAGAATTTCCTGATGGTCGGGGTGCAGCCTATGTTAGGAAAAGTACTGTTGTTTGGGTCGAGGAGGGGAAAGAACCTTGGAAGCCACGTCACTTTGAGGCGTGGTTCAAGAGGACTGGAAATGTTACCAAAGGTCCACTGAAGGCTCATGAGGTGTCTAAACGAGCTGTGCCTTCGTGGTGTCACCCTAGTCGCGACGAGATTGAGGTAGAGGTTTCCGTTGTAGGTTCGAGGAACGTTCTTGAGGAGACTCCGGCGAGAGAGGAAAGCATCGATAAGATTGAGAATTCTGACTCAGAGAGTGATATGGAGGAAGACACCATCGAAATACGCTTTGAGACTTTCTCAGAGTTAAAAAGGAGCATCCTGGGACTAAGTTTACGGCATGAGCAGATGTGCGTCCTCGAAAGGACGGCGGGCGTGACAGAAGCTTACTTTGATGGGTAGGAATCAACATAGGCACTTGACTGAGCCTAAGCCCACAAATGATAAGGCTTGGGATGTTATTGATGCATGTGTTCTTGGTGAGATGTTGAACTATATGGAGAGTAATATAGCCGATTTATTAACTCATATTGATATAGTTAAAGAACTGTGAGAGTATTTGGATGTATTGTATTCGGGTCAAAATAACCTCTCACGGGTGTATGAGTTATCGCATGAACTTTATCATTTTGAGAGGAAGGGGCGTTCTATCACCCTCTCATGGATGTTCGAGTTGTCGCGGGAACTTTATCGTTCTGAGAGAAAGGGGCGTTCTATTATGCAGTACTTTGCTGAATTTAAGAGGATGTATGAGGAGTTGAACGATGTTCTCCCTATTTCTTCCAATGTTCAACAGATGCAACTTCGGAGAGAATAATTGGCTATAATAGAATTCTAGGAGGTCTTGGCCCTGAATATGAAACTGTTAGGTCTCGAATCCTTGGAAGAGAGGCTATTGCATTACTCACAGATACGTTTGATCGGGTTCTTCGAGTATCTCGTGAGTCATCTCAGGATTCCACATCTATGGTAGATAATTTAGCTATAATAGGATTTCTAGGAGGTTTTGACCCTGAATATGAAATTGTTAGGTCTCAAATCCTTAGAGGAGAGACTATTGCATCACTCACAGATACGTTTGATCGGGTTATTCGAGTATCTCGTGAGTCATCTCAGGATTCCACATTTGTGGTAGATAATTTAGCTCGTGTCGCGCTTCCACCCTGATAGTGGGATTAGGAGTGATGGAGAACATCGTGGAGGATATAATGGACGTAGTGGTCGAAGGGGAGGTCGGGGCCCTGGAACCGTGAGAAGCCAAGACCAACCGCACTGTTATGGGCAACATCAGCTGTCTACTGACAATTCAGGAATAGCCCGGACTTGTCATTACTATGGAAAATCAGGTCATATTCAGAAGTTTTGCTACAAATTACATGGATTACCAGAGCAACAACACCAATTTGCAAATACAACATCTGGTACTAATTCTTTTCCACAGTCTTCTGAGGGCAAGGTAGTGGTTATGTCTGAAGAAAAGTATGCCCAGTATAATCAATTTCAAAGTTCGCAGTATACTTCTTCCACTGTTGTTTTAGTACAGACGGGTAATGCTACTTCGTGTGTTTCAGCTACTTCTCAACCATGGGTCATTGATTCAGGGGCTTCTGATCACATATCAGGCCTTTCAGGTATAATTTCCTCTCTTACTCCTTCTTCATCCACAGTTACGTTAGCCAATGGTTCATCTGCCTATGTTAAAGGAGTTGTCACAGTTTATCGAACTCCCTCATTACCTTTGTCCTCAATGCTTTAACTTTCACAATTTTCGTTTAATCTCATGTCGTTAGTAGGTTAACTAAAACCTTTCAGTGTTCAATAATATTTTATCTTGATTCTTGTATATTCTAGGATCTGGCTATAAAGAAAACGATTGGCAAAGGACGTGAGGAATGGGGGCTATATGTGCTCGAAGACTCAACTTCCTTTGCATGCTCTGGTGTTCCTCCTCTGCATCAGATCCATTGTCGTTTTGGTCATCCTTCTCTACATAGTCTTCAGCGATTGGATTCCCATTTTGAGTCTCTTTCTAGTTTAGAGTGTGAATCATGCCAACTTGGCAAATTACATCGTGTCAGTTATCCGCCTCGAGTCATTAAACAAATAGAGTTTCCTTTTTCACTAGTTCATTCAGATGTTTGGGGTCCATGTCACGTGACTTCAAATTTGGGTTTTAGATATTTTGTCACTTTTGTTGATGACTATTCCAGAATTACTTGATTATATCTAATGAAAGATCGTTCAGAATTGTTTTTATATTTCATGCATTTATATCTGAAATTTTTACTCAGTTCGGTATGCATGCTAAAGTTTTGCGTTTCGATAGCGCTAAGGAGTATTTTTCTGCACATTTTTCTGATTTTATGACACAAAGTAGTATGATTCATGAATCGTCCTGTCCTGATACACCACAGCAGAATGGTGTTGCTGAAAGGAAGAATAGACATTTGTCGGAAGTTACTAGATTTATGTTATTTGAGATGAAGGACTCTAAAATCTTTGGTTTGATGCTGTCTTGACTGCATGCTATCTCATTAATCGCATGCCTTCTTCTGTTTTGCGAGATAGTATTCTTTTTTCTACTTTGTTTCCAAACTAGCCCTTATTAGCCTGACCACCTCGTGTTTTTGGTTGTGTCTGTTTTGTTCGTGATCGTCGACCTAAAGTATCAAAACTTGATCCACGGGCTATCAAGTGTACGTTTCTAGGTTATTCTCGTACTCAAAATGGGTATCGTTGCTATTCTCTATCACTGAAGAAGTACTTCGTAGCTATTGATATCTCATTCTTTGAACCCACTCCTTATCACGATGTTCCAATTACTGTGTCTGAGTTAGATGAAAAATTACATGTGACCACCATTCGGTCAACTGTTTCGGTTGTTACACCTGCATCTATACAGGAATCACGTCCTCTATAGGTTTATACTCGGCGTCCTTGTGTTCATACTCCCTCTTCCCTCTGTCACAACTTCATCATCTTCCGCTCCAGATCCACCATTAGTTGATCCTCATGTCACAACTACATCATCTCATCTTGATCCCCTTATAGCTCATCGCAAAGGTACGTATTTGTACTCAGCATTCTATTGCGAATTTGATTTCATACTCTTCTATGTCTCCTTATTTTCGAGCATTTTTTATCTATTGTTGATCAATATCTTATATCCAAGTCTGTATATGAGGCATTACAAATTTCTAGTTAGAGGACAGCTGTGGAAAAAGAATTACAGGCTTTACAAGTTAATCAAACTTGTGAAAGGAAAAACTGCTATTGATTATAGATGAGTGTATGCTGTGAAAGTTAATCATGATGGTTCTCTTGCTCGCTTAAAAGCGAGACTTGTTGCGAAAGGATATGTTCAGATATATGGAGTTGTTTTTTTTTTTTTTTGCTCAAGTATATGGGGTTGATTATCTGGATACTTTCTCTCATGTTGCCATGCTCATTTCTGTCCGTATTTTGATCTCTCTTGCTGCCACCTACAATTGGTCCTTACTTCAGCTTGATATTAAGAATGCATTTTTACATGGTAGTCTACATGAAGAAGTTTATATGGAGCAACTTCCAAGGTTTGTTGCTCATGGGGAGTTTGGAGGAATGATTTGCAAACTAAAAAGATATTTGTATGGTTTGAAGCAGTCTTCACGAGAATGGTTTGGAAGATTTTGTGATGTTGTACTTTCTTTTGGATTGTCTAGGTGTAGCAATGCTCACTCTTTTTTTTTTTTTATAGACAGTCAAGGGAAAAAAATTATTATTGATTGTATATGTGGATGATATTATCATCACGAAAGATGACTTAGTTAGTATAGCTGAACTAAAGGTCTATCTTCATAAACAATTTCAGACTAAGGACCTAGGTTTGAAGTATTTCTTAGGAATTGAAGTGACACAATCGAGAAAAGGTATTGTTCTATCACAACGAAACTGTGTCCTTGATTTACTCATTGAGACTGGTATGCTGGGATCAAAACCTCTTGATTCACCGGTGGAATCAGGAGTTAAACTGGTTGCCGAAGAGAGAGCTATTCGATAATCTTGAGAGATATAGAAGATTGGTAGGCAAACTGAATAATCTTACAATTACTCGACCAGATATTGCCTTTCTAGTTAGTGTGGTAAGCCAGTTTCTATTTTCTCATTATACTTCTCACTAGGATGCTGTAATTCGAATTTTAAGGTACTTGAAGAAGACTCCAGGAAAATGAATTGTTTACCAAAATCATGATCATAGCAGAGTTGAAGGGTTTTTGAAAGTTGATTGGGTAGGGTCTCCAGACGATAGAAGATCCATTACAAGCTATTGTACATTGGTTGGAGGAAACCTGGTGTCATGGCAGAGTAAGAAGCACAGCTTTGTTGCCTGTTCCAATGCTGAGTCAAAATATAAAGCCATGTCACAAACTCCATGTGAATTAGTGTGGATTCAGCAGCTATTGATTGAGTTAGGCTTGAGAGCTTCAGTCCCTATGTCTTTATGGTGTGATAATAAGGCTGCAATATATATATAGCTTCCAATCCCGTGTTTCATGAGAGAACAAAACATATTAAGGTTGATTGTCATTTTATTCGAGAGAAGTTGCAGAGTAGGATGATTCTTCTCAGTCATGTTAGAATTGGTAATCAACTTGTAGAATATATTTGTAACAAGCCGAATATGATTATTATCTATGCTCCAGTTTGAGGGGGAGTGTTGAAGTATCAAGGGTAAAGTGGTCTTTTGGTTTACCAATGTATAAATACTGCTTTACTGAATAATTTCATTGATCTTTTTCCCTCTTTCAAAGTTTATTTTCATCAAGGTAAGATTTTCAAAACCCACCAAACCAAAATCACTGAAATAAACATAATTAAGGTAAAGAAATCAAAGCTTAAGTAACGGTGAGGAGAAACAAGAGTGTCGAAGCGTGGAAGCAACTTCTCGCAAGGTTAAGGTTGGAAATGAATTTGCCCAATCACTTTCTCGGCAAAAAATTCACATAAAAGAAGGCAATATAAGGCGATGGGAGTTGAGAATCAATAATTAAAGAAGTACAAAAACATGAATATTATCCAGAGAGAGTACAGACTTCAATCTATATGTCTTCTATGAAATAAACTAAGTTAACAACGAAGCAAGGACCACAATAATGCCAAACCTCACATGAGCTAATCCCTCCTCGCAGCTGACTAATGCTCAATCACTCCAAGTGGAGGGGGTGGAAGCATACGCGAACCTCATGTTCTTCAGGTTCTGAATGACGTTTGGGTACCATGATCTCAAGCAATGTTCCCGTCTCATCACAATATGCTTCCAACTTAGCATCTTCTGGAATGCGGGCTGGTAGGGGTATCTCTCTAATGAACTCCCCTGGAGGGCAGTGCTCCGGTGTTGGATCTGTTAGCTTAAAAGTCCTGTTGTGTCTTGAAATAAAAGGTATGCAAGCTGTACTAACACAGGAAATCTTCACGATCCCATGTAAATTAGTGTTCTTCCATGTAACTTTTACCCTCTGAAGATCTACAAAAGGCAAGCTGACAATGATCAGAAACCCTTCACCATCTTCATATATCGTTTTTGCTGCTGTAGCAGGGCCGCAGACATTCTTCATGACCCCAGTAAATTCATTAAACCAAGATGGTTCAATTGAGTGAATTTTCAGATCCAAACCTCTGTCAGAATGAGAACCATTTGATAAATTCAACTCCTCACTATTTCCATTCGGAGAATATTCTTTCTTCCTTTTGTTGCGAACTGGTGACAAATCCACTACATCACCATTACTATGGTCCGATGGCTGGGTAGACAGATTTAAACCACAGCCATTGAGCAACTTCCTAGATTGATGATTTGTGTTGCTCTTTGATGGAGGCAGGGGCCGTTCAAGCTCAAACTCATTGCTCGAAAGATTTCTCCAGGAACTGTAGTCACCAGCTTCCATAGGGATGGAAAAGTTCATATCTCGGCCAGTCAATTCCATCCACCTCTTCAGCTCTTGCTCGTCAAGACCAACAAGATTGGGTGTCCGTACAATTTCAATCCCATGAACACACTGGGGATTAGATAGGCCACGGTAGTGCTTCCTCTGCATCCTATGAGATCGTACAAAACCCCTATCCACGCTAAAGGGAAATGGACGTTCCCCTTGCCGGCTATGCCCATTCATGTAACTTCTCAGCTGCATCTTGCCAAGGGCATTATCAGGCCTCTCCTTGAAAACCCACATGTAAATGTTCTCCATGTCGTGCTGAACCAAGAAAGCATTGAGCTGCAAGTCTGATTTTTCGAAGCCGGACACACCATTACGGTCCTTAACTATTTTGGATTTTGACTTTTCATTCAAAACAGGCCTGAAGTAAAAACTAAAGAAAAACCAGGCGCCCCACACACTGTCAAGTCGCTTGTTGCTCTTACGTCCCATTTTTGGCATATTAACAATCATCTCTGTTTCGTAAAGCTGGGGTCCCAAACCGACATCCAAAATATCACAAGGGTCGTTCCAAGCCAGAGGAGGTGGACTAGGCCTCGATGACAAAGGGAGATTAATATCAGGTGGTCCTGCATGGATGATCGAGCCATCTATCTCTCTCTCCAATTCATCGTGAGACAAAAAGCCAGAGTCCATTGACAACAATGTCGATGGATGATGGCTCTCCATTAACAGTGCTTGTAAAAGAGCTTCTCCCACAAATTTCACTTTCTGTTGTCCTAATTCCAGCTTGTGCTTCTAATCAATAGTTAGAGCAAAGATCTTCCTAACATGTAACATCCTCACGAAACAAATCAAAGCAAATACAGAATTATTCAAGCAGCGATCCGTCAGTCCACAAAACCACAGAGTCCCCTCACAAGTACCGTCGTGAATGGGACCCACAAGAATCCAACCACAAGATATCCGAAGAGGCTATCCATCAGATTCAGTGAATACCCCGCAGCACGCGTAACCATCCTGAGATTACCACAACCCTGGAGACAGAAAGCAAGTATTACAGATACATTGGAACTTCTTTCTCACAGCTAAAAAATAAAACATTTCATGCACACGAACTCCAGTTTGATTCAGGACCAAATGAAAGTTCAAGAGAAAGATATTCATTTTGCATCTGATTCTCAATCCCATAATCAGTAAACTAAGGAAGATCGAGGATTGAGGCACATGATTCGCACGAGGGATGCTTCTAACTATCCAAGAAACTTCTTAGTACTGTACTATTGAGTTTCAAATGGCAAACGAAAATTCCTAGTCCCGCGTGCACCAAGATAATCCTCCGGACACCCAGGAAGAAATCAATATCCAAGGCCAGATTTTTAAGCTAATCTCGCGCAGATCTATACATCTCAAAGTCTCATAACAAACAATACCAATAAAGCGTGTGGAAAATCATCGTTTATGCCCTTTCTTACACTTTCCGTTTACTCCCGTTTCCTCCGGTAACTAAACAAAAAACACCCGATTCCACAAAACTCTCGAATGCCCCCAGCTTCTTCATAAAGAAACAGATTCGTCGGACCATAACAAATCCCCCACAAACCCATCACCTAAAACGGACTGTAGAACACAAAAGCGAAGCAAAATCAATGAATCGGACGCAGATATTCGAACAATACCTGGAAAGAGAAGCCGAGAATCCACATCAACAGTCGGTCCACATTTCGGATCGCCGCCAATCAGTGCGAGAACGCCGTGCGCCAAGGACGAGTGCTAGGGCAAAGGGGGGAGAGAGAGAGAGCGCGAGCGAGGGAGGATCGTCAATTTGGGGGAAATTCGAAATGCTCGGAGCTGTGGGAGGGGCCATGATTGATTTCTATGCCCTAAGGTCGGCCAATCATCTCGCTCGAAGACGCATCGCGAAAGATTCAACAGGGAGTTCGAATTCAACTCTTGATCTGAGCAGTGGAAAAGCGCATTTGGCTTCTGCTTTTGGAGTGAGGGGTGACGCACATGAGGACGTTCGATCGGACAACCCAACCATTCCTCGTTTTACCTTTCTGGCTTTCTCGAATTGGAGTTGAGTTGCTGCTTTGGACCAAATTAACAATAAATAACAAACGAGGGGGAAATTGCAAAATAACAAAAAAGGATGATTCTATTGAGGAATAATTGAAATGATAAGCATTTCTGCTTTTATTGTGTTATCTTGTTTCGGATTGGATTTTTGAATGCAGAATAGTTGTGGGTTTCTGATTATGGTAAGCATGGTCAAATCTATCATATGTCATTTCCAAGAAAATAACACATTAATATACATATGGCCAAATAATTTCCAACGTCATATGACAAATCAAAACATGACAAGTAGTACGAACATGATTTAGAAGTCAAATGCAATGAGAAATATTGATCGAATATGTAATGGTTGAGCGTAAATTAACAAGCATAATGATGTGGAAATTGAATAGGCATGAGCTAGTAGCATGCAAAATGTGACATCGCAAATTTTCATAAATAGGAAGTAAAATAAACCCTATTGATATATCCTTTGAGTAATTCTTCGAGAAAGCTGTCTAGAAATTCTATGGGAGTTGTTTCGATGTTCCATAGGAAAATTATTGCTTGACTTGTTTAGGAAATTTTTCGGAATAGTATTAGACTAAGTATCACCGACACCCGGCTTCACACTCAGCCATGGTGGAGCCATTTGATGGGTAACCCGCAGCTTCTATGCATGGCTTTCTCTTTATCTGCAGGGTCTCCTAGCCGAAATGACTTTACAAGAAGCCTGCCTATCTGTCCTTGTGTTGAAGTTGGGCTGCCTCATCTTCTCTGCTGGCTGGCACACATGTGGCAAATCTTAATCGTCCAATTTTGGTGGGGTTTTACGGTACTTATGCAGGCTTTTCTTATCCCTGTGTTGGCTGACAATTTATTGTTATGGGGATTATGGCCACCCTGCTGCTGTTCTTCGCCTCTTTTTCTAATGGCCCTGGAATTCTCATTGCGTCGTGGCCTTGTTACCAAGCTGTCCACTGGGGAGGATTACCTACTCAACTTCCTGCGGTTACTGCTGCTGCACTACTGGATTTGCTCTAGTTCTGTTGCTTCTTTTTTCTTTACTCTACTCTTTTCTTCTTTCTGTATAGTCTTGTTCCCTGCCAACTCGCTCTTGTTGAGGTCTGCTGCCTGCGCCTCACTCTCACAAGGCTGCATGCTATCCTACCTTTTTAAGAACATGGCTCTAACTCTACCTCCTGCTGTGGTGTTCGGGTTTTACTTCCTTTGTCTGACTTGGATCTCACTGAGCAGAAGGGGTCAGATATGTTTTTGGACGCCGATCAGCCCTTGTTTATACTACTGGTCTGCTGTCTCTTTTTTGGGTCTGTTCTTGCACACACTTCATGCTGGTTTGGCCTCTACATGCCGACTGCTTTTGCTTTTACGCTTTGAATACCTCTGGTCTGTTTACGGGGGGTTTTATTTTTTCTGTTTGGCAGTGGTCGGTTTTTTGTGAGGCTTTTTTCGAATCTTTAGGCCACCTGTTTTTGGCCGTCTTTTAATGACCTTTTCTCCCACCCAATATATTCTGCTGGTGCCGCCCTTTCCACTCCTCTTCCTCTTTCTGTTGTCCGGCTTGTGGCTTCTAGCTAGACACACCTGACTTGAGAGTGATCTTGCAACCGGTCACCATTGAACCCATCTTGGCACTGCGTTGCCAATTTTGGTTCATAGTTTTTGTGCCTGGTTTTTTGTACCTAATAATTTGAAAAGTATATACAAACTTACTTTACCAACAAAAAAAAAGTATCACCGACACCGACATCGACATGCGGACACGACACGACACGATATGTCGATACGACATCTCTCAAAAACAGAAAAATCCGACACGTTGTATTATATATACATATGTGCACGCACACACAATGTATTATTATTTTTAAAGAGCTTCTACCATGGGGTGCTTTGGTAATTTGATTTCAACTAGCCTAGAAAATAAATAAATAATAAAGTAAAATTAAAAATAAATTATCTGTACTCTACCAGACTACCCCGTTGGCACGCTTCCCCTCCTCTCTCTCACGTCTTCTTGCCATCTCTCAAAAAATCTCTGACAAGCGCCTTCTCTCTCTCTCTCTCTCTCTCCTTTACTTTTTTTTTTCAAAAAATCACTGACAAGCGTGACTCTCTCTTCTCTGTCTCCCCCTCTTTCTCTCTTTACTCTCGCATATCTCACCCTTCTCTCTCTCTCTCTCTCTCTCTCTCTCTCTCACGATGCCAACCGGACATCGACGCCATGATTTTTGCTCGTCTCTCTTTCGGCACTCTTTCGTTACAGCTCGTTTGCTCTATGCTCCAATACACACGAAGATCGTTCTATGCTCAGGTGCTTGCCGCGCGTCGCCAGCTCCCTCCCTCATCTCTCTCATCTCATGGGCCGAGACCTTTTCCCCCTCTCTCCCACCGATCTCTGTTGTTCGGATCTGCTCTTCCCCATCATTCTTCGTCACTGTCTCGCGTGTCCCCAGCGTGTCACTAGCGCTGACCGCGAGTCGGACCTCCAACACGCGTTGACTACGTGTCAAACGCGTGTCGGACGAGTGTCCGTGTCCGACATGTATCCGACACCGACGCGCCGAGGGATTTGGCGTGTCGGTGCATCATAGGCTACGTTACACTGACACGCCCTCGAGGATTATTTTCGCGAGTCCGACACGTATCGGACACGACACGTCCCCGATACGCTGGGATACGGCCGGGACACGTGGTCAACGCGTATCGAAACTTTCGACACGGTCAACGAAAAAAGACTCGACTGGACACGCGTGTGCCAAGGTTAACTTGGGACAAACCGACACTTTTAACTCGAATATGGCTCAATGCGCAGGCCCATGGTTCTACCCACTGGCCCGCTGGCCCATTTCAATTAGCTACTGCACGAGTGAGCCACCACTTTATATTACTTTTTCCATCGCTTCCTCTGCTTATTGGCGATGTGGGACACTTTACTGCTAGCCATCAATCAAAGCGGCCACTTTATAGAATTTCCTTCTTCCTCCCTCTACTTTTGAACGATGTGGGACTCGTTGTCAGCCCCAATCCCTTTTTTCCTTGGGATGTTTTTGTGTGAGAGGTGGTGTGTCATCCTCTCACTCTTAACATTAAAAAATAATAATAACATATAACAATGTAAAATATACAAAAAAATCCATGCACGGGCATTGACTGTGACATCCCTCCCCCTAGTCCCACATTGCCTAGGGGGGAGGTCTTGGGTGGCTTTATAAGCCTTGGGGGTGCCCTTGACTTGCATGAGGCCTTTTCCCCGGCTGAGTGCCGGGAAAAGCAAAATCGTGCGGGTTGCAAAGTCCAAAGCGGACAATATCGTGCAAGTGGGACCCCGACCGTTACAAGTGGTATCAGAGCCGACCCCTGACCGCATGTGTGGACCCCGGTAGCTGGGTAGCGGTAGCGGTGTCGTCCGCGAGCCCGTGAGCCCCAGTGCGGTACGGGCACAACGGGGACGTTGTGTCCAAAGGGGGGGAGATTGTGACATCCCTCCCCCTAGTCCCACATTGCCTAGGGGGGAGGTCTTGGGTGGCTTTATAAGCCTTGGGGGTGCCCTTGACTTGCATGAGGCCTTTTCCCCGGCTGAGTGCCAGGAAAAGCAAAACCGTGCGGGTTGCAAAGCCTAAAGCGGACAATATCGTGCAAGTGGGACCCCGACCGTTACATTGACAGTAGCAGTTCATTATTTTAAATATAAATTCATTCTAAAGCTCTTTTTATTATTTATTTATGAAATCATAAAAACATTAATTTATTGTGTATATATAAAAATAAACATATAATATACAACCGTGTCCCAGCGTGTTGGAATTCTCTATTTTTTGAGAACTGCAGTGTCGCGAGTCGTGTCCCATGTCCGTGTAACATAGATCATAGGTATTAGAAAGATATAATAGAATGACATAGCTCATGAATTGACATTAGTAAATCAAATAAGTCAATATTAAGCTAAATTGAACTAATAGTAAGTCAAATTTCTAAATGATAAGAATGGGGTCAATGCTAGGTCAATGATAAATTAGTTTTCTAAAGAAAAGAATGAAATCCATGTAAAGTCAATGCTAGATCAACAATGAGTCAATTTTCTAAGGGATAAGATCGATGTCATTTTCAGGCTCATTAATTAACTATACAAATGGACCAATTAAGTAAGGATAAGTGGTTACCCTAGAGACCTAAGTTAATAGCCTAAAATAATCGACTAATAGAAAGCAAGACAATTAATGAACCTCGAGAATTAAGTTAGAAAAGTCAAATGTCATGAATGTTGTAAAGAATAAGATCAACGTCATTTTCATGTATTAAATAAGGTTCATTAATTAGTATACGAATGGACCAATCGAATAACGATACGTGGCTATTCTAGAAACCTAAGATAATAACTTAAACAAATGGACCAATAAGAGGTAAGCTCATTAATGCAACTTTGGAAATAAGTTAGAAAAGTCAAATTTCATGAATGTTCTAAAGGATAAGATCAATGTCATTTTCAAGCATTAAATGTATAGATAAGGATCAATATTAACCATACAAATGGACCAATCAAATGAGAATGCATAGCTATTATATAAACCTAAGGATATTAGCCACTGCCCATCACCATCATCGTTCTGTCACTGCTCCATTACTACTACTTAGTTTTGTTTAAAGCGATAATCGAAAAAGAGGTAAATGGAATTTCTACATCTAATGCGGTAATATCAGTTTATTACTTGACTTGGTGTTGCATTTTCACATGATTGCATGTGTTTATGCATTTCATGGCATTAACGACAAGTTCTTAGTCAAAATTACATGGAAAGGAGTCGAGGACGCCGAGCGGGGAACAACTGAAGTTGAATTGGGAATTGCCAAGGCTAATTGGACCGGAAATGGACTGATCCCAAGCTTGGTCGGGTCTGGAACCGGTCTTATCTAGCCCTAACAGAACCGGTTTGGTTCAACCCGGTCAGATGCAAATAGGGGCTGGTTGGACCGGTCTTGGATGGTTCCAATGCTCAACTTGATTTCGTGCCCCGTTGGAATGGTTTGTCGGATTGGGAATGATTCGATTAAACACTCGTCCCGCCTTCGTTCCGACATTTTGCACATTAGATAATATGAAAAGATAATAATCGACGTATGTGTGTGCAAGTTTGTGGATGGCATTAAAAGACATCTATTGCCTCCGTCAGCTTGAGAAGCTACGAGGTAGGGGCTTGGGGGTAAACAACGTATTTTTCAATTGGCTATTGCTTGTGACAACGAAAAGCATGTGCCGTCATCCGCCAAAAGTTTACTTGAGGCGATGGCGTAGACGTTGTTTATCATTATCAAGTCACTGAATTTCTTGTGCTATCGTACACGTGCAGTAACGACGTTGCCCGGTACCGGAAGTCTCGATATAACCTCGAGAACAAAGATGCCCAAAAAGTGAAAAGAAAAGTAAATGCATAGTTGGCATCTTATGGCATGATTTGAATGGTGTTACATGAGCACGATTCGATCAATGATGCTTGGCATGAAAAGTAAAGTGAATGCATGGTTGCATCTTTGATTGACATGGAAAAAAGATTTGTTTTATGATATATGGCATTCCTGAAAAGGATCACAGGATAGCTTCATGTTTAATATGTTTGACAGCACTGAGTTGAGTATCATCTAGATATTCATGTCTTAGGCCTAGAAATTTCATTTACTGGGCTAGCCGCTCACCCTATTATTTCTCAAGAAAGAAAATGGAGTTTCCACGAGATCCATTGTATAGGTATACTGTGTTGGAAACACAGTGTTAAAATAATAATTCTGTTTTATAAAAATGGAGGATACTTAAAATTCGAATGGCAATAATAAATGTGAGCAAACTGTCTCAAACATGCAAACACTGAGTTGGTAGAAGCACAAAATCTGAGCCTTCAAAAGCAGGTCAGAAGCACAAAATCTAAGCCTTCAGAAGCAGGTCAGAAGCACAAAATCTGAACATTCAGAAGCATTAAATCCGAACCCTTTAGAAGCACTGAATCTGAACCCGCGAGAAGCAATGAATCTGAACCCTCAGAAGGATGAATCTGAACCCGTCAAAAGCATGAATCTGAACCCTAAGAAGGAAAAAAGCTGAACATTGAGAAAAATAAAATCTGAACGAAAATACAACAGTATTAGAAGAAATTGAATTAATAAAAAATATCGAGGCCTGTGTACGACACAATTTCCTTAAAACAGATTCGTCCCCTCCAGTACGTGCTTTGAGGTTTCCTAAATGTCTGTCTCCCAAGATACAATGGTTAAGTAGCGATAGAGGCAAGCACAGCACTCCAAGGCTTTCGACAAACTTGAACTCAGCGTGAACATTATCGAAAACAATGCAGTTGCAAACAATTTGAAAAGAGAAAGAAGAGATTTTCGTGATCTTGTTTTCTGTCACTCTTTTGATATGTCGAAAACAGAATGGGAAGCCACCTATTATAGGCTAAGTGGGGCATTTCGAAAATAAAGAATAACAGCTAAATAACTTTGCCGTTTAGAGCCATTATGTATTTAATTCTGTAATCACATAATTATAATAGTTGTTACCTAGTTAATATCATTAACATGCCGGTAATTAACTTAAGAACTATTACATCGTAACGGCTTGAGTTGGAAAAAATTAAAACATAAGGCAAAAATGGGCATGTCGCTAGGCCCACTTTCCGGTCATGTATTCCTGTACGCAAGTTGTGCGCTCGCGCCTAAGTTTCAACTTGTCGGGCCTCCGTCGGGATCTTGGATTTACACCCCCTGCGTGTGCGCGCGAGGCATAGTACTTTTGTTATGATAATTATCATTCAATGGGAGTGTAGCCACATATAAAGCACTTCAAAGCCTTACTTCTTTCCAATGTGGGACTAGTGCTTTGCCAATTCCTACTTCCAACTTAATGGTGTTCTTTGAGAAATAATTTCTCATTCACTCACCCGTCAAAATACATCATATTTTTCAACAATCCCCCACATGAATGAAAATTATTTTGGTTTTGACTCTGTGATGGTGTTCAACAATGAAACCTGCATAGGATAGGTAGGTGTCACCCTTTGAACCATCTCTTGTGAAAGTATATTTAATTTACCAGCTGTCCAGTAGACATGATGTCCTTGAACTGTCCTGCTTTCTTAGTAAATGACCCATACACTTCACACATGAATCATCTAAATGTTTGTTAAGTTCTCATAAGTATATTCGTTTTGGCCATGAACATCGTCCTGGTTCTGCGAGGGTTTCCAAAGAATTCATCCCTAAAAACTTCTCCTTTGAAGCGGCCCCACTTTTCTCTTACATAGGTGATTACTTAATTTTGAGTATTTGATTTACTCCACTTAAGAATCATTAAAGAATAATTATTATCATTTTCTTGATAAACCTCCCACAATAATTGGGAATATCAAATCACTGATATTTTATAGGAATGGTTGAGGGATAAACCCCCACAATGATATCATTCAGTTCATATAATTAGGTTGTCCCTTTGAACTTAGATTTTGGGATCTCCAGTCAACTAGATTGGATTTTCCTTTATATCAACTTTCCTGTAATGGGCTTCAGTCCCATTCCTATTGTCGACTTTTCAACTAACTCTATGTTTAACCCTTTGGTTAGCGGATCTGCAGTATTATCCTTTGACTTTACGTAATCAATAGAGATAATTTCAGTTGAGAGTAGTTGTCTAATGGTATTATGTCTAGGACATATATGTCTAGACTTACCACTATACATAAAAACTCTATACTCTTCCAATCGTAGATTGACTATCACAACGTATACAGATTGGTGGCACATGTTTTTACCATTTTAGAATATTCTCTAAGAAATGGTGTAGCCATTCAGCCTCTTCACCATATTTTTCAAAGTTATAAACTCATATTCCATTGTGGATCTAGTTATAACAGTTTGTTTACAAGATTTCCAAAAATATGGCTGCATCTGCTAATGTGAATACATATCCACTAGTAGATTTTGAATCAGCCACTTTGCAAGACACCCCCACACTCGTAAGTATTTGTAGGATGGTCTCCTACCTTTCAATAGCTCATAAGGGGTTTTATCTTCTTTCTTTTGAGGTATTGCATTATTCTCGCTTTAGGAATGAAATAAATTTTATAATGCTTCACAAGGTCAACAAATGACTTGTTATTTCCCTAATTCATGAAATCGTCAATCACATAGATTGGGCTACCATCACTGTTGATTTTCTTCAACTGGCAAAGTCCCATTTCCCTCGAGGAATAGTCTCAGGATCGACCGAATCCATTTCTGACTTCATATTATAAAAGGAAATAATTCCATTTTCAAGCAATTGCTTTATCACATCACACCTCAAGTGGACATGTCGCAGACATGTCTCTTTCTACCATTGAAAGTTTCAATCTTGCAATGACTATTGCCACTTGGCAATCACAATGCATAGACATGTAAATTGTCGATTTCATTTCCTTGAGCAATCCTTAAGTTATCAAAATGTTTCCTTCTTCTTCTCCTACTAAAGTGTAGGAGGATAAACCTTATAATTTCACAAATATGTTCAGTAGCATCTAGGTTTATCACCTATTATTTTCGCTTAAAGTCTCTATTGAATCCTATTTTTGTTGAAGGCGTCGCACACGTTTCAAGCAATCTCCTCCGCATAGGAAGGGAAGAATTGCTTTTCAAAACTCAGCCTCAGATGCCTCCCATGTCTTGACATGGTTGGCCTTATCGTTGTTCCTGGTGCATCACCACAGCAACAAATTTTCCAAATACAAGGGTAAGGTGTTCACACGCACCTTGTCATCCTGAGCTTCTTGGGTTTCTAAGTATCGATTCTCTGCCCATAGAAAGTTATCCGCTTCCTTGGAATTCCTCGAGCCTTTGAATTTCTAGGGCCGAGGGACATTTAATTTAAGGATTCACTCAAGTATATTCAATCAGCCTGAATCTCATGCAAGATCACTTGAATTTCTTGCACTTGACTAATCACAGCCTTAGAATCCACCATCTTATAATCAAGGAATCGACCGACAACAAATTTCTTTGCTCCAGCATCCTCTGTTTTATATTTCCGGTCTAAGGATTCCCAAAACTCATTTGCCGTCTTTATTGCACAATAAACATTGTACAATGAGTCATGTAATCCATTCATGACATAATTCCTACAAAGGAAGTTAGAATGTTTCCAAGCCTCAACAGCATTGAAGGCTTGCTTATCCGTTTCTGCATCTGATACCTTAGGAGGTTCCTCAATAAAAAAATCTCGCAAGATTCAGAGTTGTTAAATAAAACATCTTTTGCTGCCACCTTTTAAAGCTCGATCCGTTGAACTTTTCAGGTTTCTCACCATGGTGGAAAGAAGCCGGAGCAGAAGTCGAGGATGATCCAGACAGAGGCTGTTGGATAGTAGAGGCAGAGCTTTTGGTGATATCATCAGCAGACACATCAACAACTTCTTTTTCAGTAGCCATTCGAATTGTAAGTGTCGAATAAGATCTGTTTTAAGATTGTTGGGAAACACAGTGTTAAAATAACAATTCTGTTTTATAAAAATGGAGGATACTTAAAATTCGAATGGCAATAATAAATGTGAGCAAACTGCCTCAAACATACAAACACTGAGTTGGCAGAAGCACAAAATCTGAGCCTTTAGAAGCAGGTCAGAAGCACAAAATCTAAGCCTTCAGAAGCAGGTCAGAAGCACAAAATCTGAACCTTCAAAAGCACTGAATTTGAACCCGTGAGAAGCAGTGAATTTGAACCCTCATAAGGATGAATCTGAACTCGTCAGAAGCATGAATCTGAACCCTCAGAAGGACAAATGCTGGACTTTCAGAAAAACAAAATATGAACGGACATACAACAGTCTTAGAAGAAATTGAATTAATAAAAAATACAAAGGCCTGTGTACGACAAAGTTTCCTTAAAACAGATTCGTCCCCTCTAGTACGTGCTTTGAGGTTTCGTGAACGCCTGTCTCCCAAGATACGACGGTTAAGTAGCGATAGAGGCAAACACAACACTCAAAAGCTTTCAGCGAACTTCTCAACGTGAACACTATCGAAAACAATGCAGATGAAGATAATTGGAAAAGAGAGAGAAGAGATTTTCGTGGTCTTGTTTTCTGTCACTCTTTTGATCTTTCGAAAACAGAATGGGAAGCCACCTATTTATAGGCGAAGTGGGGCATTTCAAAAATAAAGAATAATGGGTAAGTAACTCTACCGTTTAGAGACGTTATGTATTTAATTCTGTGGTTACAGAATTATAATAGCCGTTACCTAGTTAATACCATTAACATGCCGGTAATTAACTTAAGAACGGTTATATTGTAACGGCTTGAGTTGGAAAAAATTAAAACATAAGGCAAAAATGGGCCTGTTGCGAGGCCCACTTTCCGATCCTACATTCCTATACGCAGGTCATGTGCTCGCGTCCAAATTTCAACTTGTCGGGGCTCCGTAGGGGTCCGGGATTTGCACAACCCTGCGTGTGCGCGTGATGCATAGTACTTGTGTTATGATAGTTACCACTCAAAGGGAGTGTAGCCACATGTAAAGCACATCAAGGCCTTCCTCATTTCTAATGTGGGACTAGTGCTTTGCCAATTCCCACTTCCAACTCAATGGTGTTCTTTGAGAAATAATTTCTCATTCACTCACCCATCAAAATACCTCATATTTTCCAACATCCTGCTCGTTTGACTCACCTCTCACATACTGTAATTCATGTGAAAACTGTCATCACCTACATCCGCATCACTACCACAATGTGGATCGATGTGGGATTGGAACACTAGATACCATTGAGTTCATCTCATGGCATGAACAAATGCTAGAGGGCATGATGCGATGACCACTACGAGACCTCAATATCCATGGCCCATCGGGACCCCACGATAGAGCAACGTCTTGAAGTGGAGCCTGCTAAAGAGATAAGACCATCATGTTTTCTGTAGGGTAGTAGTTCTAGCGAATTAGTACGATGAGTGAATAAACGGACAGCCTCCAACAATTTTTAGATGTATGAGGTAGTTGGGAGGTAAAGTGTTGTGGATACCGAAGAACGTTGGATATGTATACCTTTCCTAGATTTTGAGTTGTAAAATAGACTAGGAAAGCTAAGCGTTGTACGAGGAGTACTAGAAGTTGTAGTAAAGGAATAGTTGCCGCCTTTATATAATAGTAAGAAGGTTTGTAAACGTCTTGAAAGCTGCTATGTTTGCTATTTAGATAGGGTAGTAAGACCATCACATTTAAGAATAAAGGTTGGCAGAAAATAAATAATTATATTAGGATTAAACTCAGTATCTTAAATAGAGAAGTTAGTGAAACTAAAACCTAAATGTCCTTAAGATTGCGAATGGTAACGTTTCTATTCTCGAAATACCTTTTGGAACATAAATACTTTTTTCTATTTCTATTCTAGACAACAATTTTTGGGAATAGAAACGTCACTACAAAAAAACAGCGATTTAGCCACGAGCATTTAACCACGAGATCATTTTCGTCGCTAATTTGTGACTAAAATAGCGACGACATGGAAGTTCGTCGCTATTCGCGACGAAAATAGTGACAAAAAAATTCCTCACAAATTTTGTGACGATTTTTGTGACGAAAAAATATTTGTAGCTAATTCGCGACGAAATTAGCGACGAACAAGAAATTCGTAGCTAATTAGCAACGAAATTAACGACAAACAAGACATTTGTAGCTAAATTAGAGACGAAAAATTAATTTCGTCGCTAAATTGAGATTAACTTAGCGACGAAGAACAATCCGTCGCTAATTTAGTGACGGATATACAATTTCGTCGCTAAATGACCAGAAATTAAAAAAAAAAGAAATAATTTAGCGACGAGAATCATTATTCGTTGCTAAATTGGCCACAAACAATGTTATTCGTGACTAATTTTTTTTTATTTTAATTTTTATTTGGTTTTTGGTCTATTTAGCGACGACTAAGACCGTTTGTTTAGCGACGACAAATAGTGTTTGTCGCTAAATTTTATTTATGATTTTTTTTTTGTTTTTTGTTCTACTTAGCGACGAACAGTGTTGTTCGCTAATTTAGTGTTTCTTTTGTATTTGTTTTTTTGGCAAATTTAGCGACGAATAGTGTTCGTCGATAATTTGAGGAAAAATACAATAAAAAGAATTGATTAGCGACGAAATTGTCGTTTCGTCGCAAAAATAATTTTTTTTAAAAATATAATTAGCAACGAAAGACTTTGTTCGTCGCTAAATATTATTTTTTATTTAAATTAATTTAGCGACGAAATGTCAATTTTGTCGCTAATTAGTTCTTTTTAAAAAAAAAAAAATTCTTTTATCAATTGCTACAAGCTTCGTGAATCTTATGTAATTTTTCTATGGCGACGAAAACAATTGTTCGTCGCTAATTGCTATCCTTAATTTATATTTTTTTCAAGGTTTATTAGGACCCTTTTTTATATTTATTACATATATAAAGTTGTGAACAAACAAAAAATGGAGATCAATTCTTTTGATAAAATATAACTTAGAAAAAAAATCGTCTTTGATGAGATACTAAATAGAGTAGAGTAAGGATCTATTCGAAAATGATTTACTTTGCATATATAATATTTGATCACCAAAAATATATATTGTAATTGTGTGATCCACGAAAATGAAATCGATCGGTTCTTTCTTCTAATTTTGAAAGATAGATAAGATACTATAAGCGAATAAGAGATGTTCTAAATCAATTAATAAAGATTTCAAAAACATTAGAAAGATCGGTTTTTTAGCAAGGTACGGAATGTATCATAAAATATTCAAATGTGATTCTATAAGATATAGTTTCGTTCAATATTAGTAATGAGGGTTCAATATATCACACGTTAATCAACCAAAGAAATGGTCAATAATAACTAAAAGAAAGATCGATTATTTGGAATCTTTGCTCTCTTCAAACGGTGAATGATATAAATAAGAAATGCTTATGATACGTCGTTTAGCTTAGCTTATTTATGTTATTTCTTCGATTATATTATTTTATATTAATCTACATTAATTCTTTTTAAAAGAAAATGAAACTAGAGCGAATATTTTTTTGAAATTTAAAAATGAATATATTATTAATTAAGTAAAGATTACATTAATAAGCATAAATGAAGAGCGATCAATTTATTTATTTTTATTATCCTTGTTCCTGAATTAGAAAGAATTCATTTTGTTCCTAGATAGCTTCTTTGAAAAGGGTTTCTGCTTCTTCAGTGAATGCTTTAAAGAAGATATAATTTCTTGGAATTGAGGTTTATTTCTGTTATTCTTATTCTTGAATTAGAAAGCATTCATTCTGTTTCATTATTTATGTGTAATCATTATTACACATCATACCATACCCTTTGCCTTGTTGGTTGTCGCGTGGATGAAGTACTTCGGTGATCGTGGGTTCCATTCCCATCGTGTTTCATCTTATTCATTTTGTTTTCGTTGCTAATTTAACGAATTCTTTTGAATTATATAGGATATATGTTTTCTTGCTAATTTTAAGAAGCTTCACATTTTTGTTAAATATGTATTGAAATTTATGCACTCGGTCTGATTCATCACCCAAAAGTAGAGAAAAAAAATGAGATTTGGTTCGTGCTGCGGCTAGGGTTTATTTTGATGTATCTAATTAATTTAGCGAATTATTCAATTTTATTTTTAGTGAGGAACATCTCTTTTCGTCGCTAAATTAGCAACGACATTCGAAGGTCGTCGCTAATTTTCAATTTCGAGCGGCCCGAGAAAAAAAGCGCCTTTTTTTAAGCAGCAAAATTGAAAATTAGCGACGAGATTCGAAGGTCGTCACTAAACCAGCGACGGTTTAGCGACGACCTTCTAATCTCGTCGCTAAACCAGTGACGACCTTCGAAGGTAGTCGCTAATTTTCAATTTCGCAGAGTCAAAAAATGGCGCTTTTTTTCCAGGGCCGCTCGTCTATAAATTAGCTTCCCCGGCCGCTCTCGTCACTCCCTCTCTCGTCATTCCACTTGCCACTCCCTCCCTTTTCTCTCCCTTCGCCACGACACCAGACTCCGTCGTGTACCTTCAGCAAAATCGTCGAGGAGCGAGCTCGGACGGAAGAAGCTCACTCCGGCAATCGACTCGACATCCCCGGCCGCTCTCGTTACCGTGAGCAGCTCAGAGGGAAGGAAGCTCACTCCGGCGATCGACCCGAACCCCTCCCTCTCCGGTCGACGGCGGAGCCGGTGATTTCACTGCCCTAGAATGCCGTCCTACGTCTTCGTTGTCGGCTTTTGGCTGAACTTTCATGTGTCTATGTATTTGGAATTGTAACCATCGTTGGAAATGCTTCTGCTTTCATTTTCCTCGCAATCTTCGTTGCCATCTTCTTCTTGGATAATTTCCCAGAACTTCCTTCGACCCAAAAAAAAAATTACAAATTAGCGACGAACGGCTTTGTTCGTCGCCAATTTTGGCGACGAACAGCAGTGTGCATCGCCAAATTTTGGCGACGTACACAGTGGTTCGTCGCCAAAATTTGGTGACGATTCGTTCGTCGCTAATTTTAGCGACGACCTTCGAATTTTTCGTCGCTAAATTTAGCGACGCCGAATTAGCTACGAATTTTTTCTCGGTGCAAATTCGTCGCCAAATCAATTTAGATACGAATTTTTGCGAAATTCTCGTCGCTAATGTCATGGCTAATTGCCTGTTTTTTTTGTAGTGCGTGTTTGATAACTGCAAAAAAAATTATGTTCCCAGAGCAAAAAAAGGACATAAACGCGTTTGGTAACTGCATAAATTTTCTATTTTCGGAACAAAAGAAGAAGAAAAGAAACGTGTTTGGTAACTATAAAAAAATTGTTCCTAATTTTTTCATTTAATTAAGGGGGCTATATATATTTAATTAAGATGTCTTTATCTTTTTAACATACTAAATTAAATAAAATCTCATTTCTTCAACGTACTAAATCAAATTAGACCAATATATCTATAAGTAATGTATGCACGATTTATCAAGTTACAATATGGATGAAATCAACTATATATATATAAAAAAAAAACTAAAAGAGAAGATGAATTGGAATTGGACAACGAGAACATCAAACATATTTTCTATAGATAGGAAAAATTACAATTATGAGTCACACGTAAATGTTCCCAAGTAGTTAAAAATATGATTACTTTTAAACGGAAACACCTAGAAAAACATTAATTGCACTTTAAATGAAATCGGGGACTAAAATGATTTTTTTTTTTTGCATTTAGGTCATTTTAGTCCAATTGTGGAATTTTTCCAAACATGAAGACTAAAATGAGATGCATGGTATTAAAGTCTCATGTCATGACTCTAAAAGTAAAATTTTTTGGATAAAATGATTCAAAATGAAATTTTTTAGTCAATGAAGAGGCATGTGGTCCCAGACTGAATTTTTAAAAATTTAAGAGGTCAAAATGAAAAGGGAATTAAAATAAAAATATGAACTATTTTTGCTCATTTTTTCTGAGCATGAATACTATTTTTCCTATTTTTGGCTATTTTATAATTAAAAAAATTGAAAAATATCAAAAATTACGAAAAATATTTTTTGTTCAAAATTGATTCTTAAGGTTAGGCCAAAGTTTCCAAGGTTGATTTTATAATTTTATGAATAATTTTGATAATTTTAATTAATTTTTAAATTAAAATAATTAAAAATCAAGTGTCAACAACATGCAAAAACAAAAGATAAGAGAGTGTATTAAAAAATAAAATTGTTCCCAGTTGTTTCTAAAAAATGTTCCAAATGTATTTCTAAAAAGTGTTCTAGGAACGCAGAAGCAATTACTTTTTTCTTATTTCTGCTCCAAAAAGTGTTTAATTTTATTTTTTAAAAGTGTTCCCGGAACATTTTGAGAACATTTTTTTACTATACACGTTTCTGGAGCGTTACTATACGCTGCCTAAGCAACTCTATGAGAAAGAGATCCTTGGAAAATTTTGAATTAGTAAATTAGATGTTTGGAAATAAAGAATAACAGAATAGGTTCTGGGGATGTCACACAAAATGACGCCGCGTTTCGAATAATAGATGTGCAAATGACATGCGGTATGGCGTAAAAATCAAATACAACGGGAGCCAATGACATGTGTAATGACAAAAAAAATCAAATACGTCACGGGTGAATAAATGTGCAAAATATGATATGTGCAAATGACATGCGATACAACGTGGAAATCAGATACTTACAAATTGATGTGTCAATTCATACAAAACATGTGCAAATGGCCGGCGATATGACATAGAAGTTAAAAATGACATGTGCTCAAACTTGGAGAAAGAGGCCAATTGGTCCTGTGGGCCAAAAATTGATTGTCGTATTTGGGTGATAATATGTTTACGGGGATCAAAAACAGTTTTTATGTAGACACAAGAAAGAAATGCAGAAAATTTCTTTCAAATGTCAAAGAAAAGACAAATAAGAAGGAGAATAATCATTAGACAGGAACATATTTGATAAATACTGATAATTCTCGAATGGAGTACTAAAGCGGAAAAATTCATTAGATAATGAACTATAAGTTTTAAGTCATTTTTGGCGATGAAACAACAATTCAAAGTGTTTTTCTTGCGTATTCTTGATAAACTAGTGATGGGATTTGTTTGGGAAGTAAAAAGCTCCTTTAACATGTCTTCATCTGCAAAGAATTTTCAACAATGTGAAAACACAAAGACAAATGACTGATCTTTGGATAGGAACAAGAGTGGATCTACATGTCCCAAATAAATTTGCAACCTAAACTGCATACAATTAACATATTATTTGTGAATTTTTCGAAACATGAGGGATATGAGGATAACAAATTGTTTTAAGATAAGATGATGTATCAGATGTTCGATCTGAATTAGCAAAAAGTTAGTACATGAAAATGGGTAGGTTGAAATATTATTGACTCATGGAGGGGAAGAATACGAAAATACCTACTCTCACAAGAGAAAAATTACTCAATCAATCACAAGCCGTATGGATATCAATTTAGTCCTAAACTTTTAAGTGAATTTTCAATATAGTTTTTTCGATCAATTTTCATCGGAAATCGTTGATGCGGCCGCTCCATCCATCGCTGGCAGAAATTGGCCAAAAAAAAGGATCACATTGAAATTTCACATAAATGCTCAGGACTAAATTGACAAAATTTTAAAAAAAATTAGAACTGAATTAGCATCCAAACAGTAGATTTACGACTGATTCGACAATTTCCTCCTCTCATAAGCGTTCGCCATTATCACATTGCATGGTTAGGTGAGTTTCCATGTTTCTTTTGTTGCTTTCCATTCCATGAAAAGGCTTCTTTAAAAGATTTAAAAGATGACAAAAGAGTCAAATACAAAAGGAAAACTAAAAGAAAGACTCGAGCACTCGTTGAATTGCGCATGCCTCTAGCCCTACCCCCGATTATTGCTCAGCAAAATCTACAAGTAGGGTGTTGCCATCAACTTATCACTCTTAAGAAATGATACGCAGAAAAGTCAGCAATCAACGCGCTTTCCTCGGATATCACCTGCTCGTGTTGATTTTGGGAATTTCTGATCTGATGAGGGTTGTATCTTCAATTTCTTTCTAGTTTTCATAACCCTAACTGTAATAGGAGCCGACAAACCATGCCAAGGAAATGCGTGTAATTCGGAAGCCAGTGAGCTAATGTCCAGGTACATCTTAGTGAATGAAGAATTTTTCGACCTTTCGGGTGTCCGAATCCTATTTAAAAAAAAAAAGCTCGAAACTAAGCATAATTTGGCATCGTTAGTGTTATAACTGTTGAAATTTGTTCAAAAAACAAACAAAATATTACTTTTTTTTTTCATCCTACGTAGAATGGAAGGTAGAGTGCAAGTCACTTTAGGCTGCGTATGGTAACGTTTCTGCTCCTATGAACATTTTTTGAACATAAACATTTTTTTTTTTGTGTTTCTGTTTTCGGTTATGATTTCTGGGAACATAAATGCGTTTGGTAAGTATAAAAAAATAAATACTTTTTGCCATCGACGCCAGCGACCAGTGGCGGCCCGCGACTGGCAGCGGTGGCCGGCGGGTGGTGGCTGCGTTGGCGGCGGTTGGCAGGTGGTGGTTCTAAAACCCAGAAGCAAGTTTTTTTATTTCTTCAAAAGTGTTTCCTGGAACAAAAGTGTTCTCCGGAACACTTTTGGAACATTTTTGAACCATACGCTTTTCTATTCCAAAAGGGTTCCGAGAACACTTTTGGAACAGAAACACTTTCCCTGGAGTGTTTCTCCAATGTTATCAAACGCACCCTTATTAGTTAAAAGGCTAATATAAGCTTTTAAAGAAAGAAATGAGCAAGTGAGCACCTTACTATGCCCTTGTGCGGGTGCACGCGTGATTGCATGATTTTGGCGCACTTTGCACATTTGCGCAGTTCGAAATTGGCTATTCAATAATTATTGTTTCTTATTATTTTATATTTATTATTTCAAAATTATTATTATATAATTAAATTTCATGACTCATTGGAGCAATGCGACTGTTCATGGATATAAGATACTCTTACATTTTTTGGAAGGTTAATGTCCATTTGGACATAACTAACAAACTGACACTCTTGTAACCTTTGGAGTATTTGTGCCTGTTCAGAAATAACTACTGATTCAGGCATGAAAATATGTGATTGGATGTACAGTTTCGAACACGAGGAGTTGCAACTTTTAGATAGAAACTGTTTCCGAACAATGAAAAGGTGTATGAGGTTTTCGGACACGAAAAGGTGTGATCATTTCTCATTATATATTCAAGTGTTCTGTTCATTTTCAGAAACTGCTTCACTTTCAATTTTTGGTTTTTTTCCAAACAAGAGAGATATAACATTCCTTTCTCATTATTTCCTAGAGAGTTCTTGGAGAATTATTAGAATTGTTATTTGATAATTTCGCTTGAAACTCTGTTGTACTGAAAGATCTTTGTCATTAATCATTAGCAACGTTGTGCGGCAAATAATTCATTAAAGAAAGTGTTATCACACCTTAGAGTCTGATGATCTTTTATTTAACCCATTCAATCATATATTACCAACAATCACAAGTGGCAATTTGGGAACCCCCTATCATTGCAACCCTTTTCAGAGTCATATTTTTCGCATGTCGTTCAAAATTAGAAAATAACAAACTTCCCGACAATAAGAAAAAGTCCAATTGGTCCTGCAGGCCAAAATGTGATTGTCGGATTTAGATGGCAATGTTGGTATCAAAAGGTTTATATTCATGACTATAATTGAATTTTGAGATTCAAAACAGGTTTTGTCCCTTGCATCTCGTCCGGCAAATCTTGAAAACTTTCTATCACCTACATAAAACTAATTAACTTTTTTTTTTTACACAATTTTAGGAAAATTTGAGGTGTCAACAAGGAATTACATTGTGTTACAAACCTAATCTACATATAAGAACGAATCTTACCCACTAAGGCTACATTTGATCGTCATTAATCATTCTATCCTGTTTTTGGTAACTATCCACGACAGGATAAAGGGGGATATAGAGCACATATAATAGTCCGAGGTGGGATAAACTCAGATAGGATTTCTCAAAAGAGGTGGAGAACTAGTTTTTTTTTCATAACCACCATCTCTTCTTCGCGCCGGGCCGCCTCTCCAGCGGGGTTCGTCTCTCCGGTGGCAACAACCATCTAGTGTGGCCGCCTCTCTAGCCATGCCAAGCTCAACTACAAAACTAGGTATTTCCACAACCTCATTCTTTAATCAATTATTTGACGTGATATAAGTTCTTGTCCCTCATTCTTTAATCGCTTAATCTTTCCAACATTCAAAAGGAGTCTTGGCATGCTATGAAAAACTCAAGGTTGATGATCAACTTTTAAGATAGCTCCCTTGGACGACCTTCATGAGTACATCTTCAACTTAGTAAAAGAGGCTAAATAATTAGATTGTTCAGCATTTTTTTTTTACTTACTAGACAAGATAATGACTAAGGCCAGTCAAAGGATTCAACTTTAAATCAAGAACCCTGGTTCTATGAGGTCTGCTCAATTGATTTCGTGCCCAAATTCAGATGTCACAAACATTTGCTCAATAATAACTTACTCATGAGAACTCATCACTTAATAATTTCTAAATCATTATGATGTTTCAACAAAACTGAGTCGATCTCAGCAGTGTCTTGCATATGCTTATCCCACTTAAGATCAGCAATTCACCAAATAGTAGATAGGATATGACAAAATCGTTGGATTTCTTATTTTATCATATCCAATCTTGTCCTAACTATAAATCGAAACGACCAAACACAGCCTAAATCCATTTCATATGGTTAAAAGAAATCAAAAAGTGAACGTTAGCATTAGGTGATCGGTTCCACCCAGGAATCGAGAACCAGATTGACCGGTCTAGTTTCAAGAGGTCTAATGGAACCGTGGATTACATGTTGGGGTGAGTAACACAGACTTCAATTTTAATATGTTAATTAAAATTAGGTTTAAATTTAAGAAATTAAAAAAAATCAATCTAGTCTGGGTGGTTCGATTTCCCCCTAGAACCGAGAATCGGATAGAAAATTATCGGTTCCAATTTTATGAAATTGGGACCTAGACCAAACTGACCAGTTCGATTAGGTCTGGGCTATCGTGATTCAGTTAATTCGTCTTGCCCACCCCTAAGATAAAGTATTGGGCCTTGGATCCGAGTTAGAAAAATGTTACTACATGAAAATGGGTAAGCTGTAATAATATTGACTCATTGAGGGAAATAATACCAAAGTACCTATCCCTATAATCAATCTCAAACATATTATACGGATACAGATTCAGTTCTAAATTTTTTTTAGCGAAATTTCAATATAGTCATTTCAGTCAATTTACGTTGGAAATCGGTGACGTGACGCTCCAGTCATCGCCTGCAAAAATTGGCCAAAAAAATATTATATTAATATTTTACCTAAAAATTTATGACTAAATTGACAAAGTTAAAAAGCTTATGAATTGAATCGATATCCGAAAAATATGTATTGAACTGATTCGACGATTCCATCTTCTCATAAGCGTTCGTCATCATCACAATTGATGGTTAGGTGAGTCTCCATATTTCTTTTGTGGCATTTTCATTCCATGAAAGGACTTGTTTAAAAGATTTAAAAGATGACAATATCTCTATGAGTGGGGCATTGTCATCAACTTATCTGATTAAGAAAATGATACTTAGAAAAGTCTGCAATCAATGCCCTTTCACCTGCTCCGGTTGGTTTTGGGAACCTTTCTGATCTGATGGAGGTTGTATCTTCAATGTCTTTCAAGTTTTCATATCCCTAACTGTAATAGGAACCGACAAACCATGCCAAAGAAATGCATGTAATTTGGAAGCCAGTGAGCTCATATCCAAGGCACATCATAGTGAATGACGAACTTCTTGACCTTTCGGGTGCACGATCATACTGGCACTAATGAACGTGGTCTTCCAAAAAAGTTTGATACTAAGCAATGTTTTTAACATCGTTAGCGTTAATACCGGCGGCAATTCGGGAAGCCCTCTCGTTGCAACCCCTTTCAGAGTCGTATTGGAAACATCTTACAGCCTTGGCTTTGATCCGTGCGTTATATGAACTCTTTTCCAACAAAAATCAAAACTTTACATGAATAATTCGGTTGGTGAACCTAAGATCTCTCCAAAGAAAATTTGCACGACATAATGTGGTTATTAACTTACTATCCATAAGAAAACCAGCTGACGCAATGTGCAACGTCATCATCGTTTTTTTTTTTTTTTTTTTTTTTTTAAATTCTTGATAAAGAGAAAAGAGTTGGTTGAATGGAAAAACCTAACATTCCAATATTCTCCTGCTTTTGGGTTCAACCACTTTTTTTTTGTTTTTATTTTCTTCCTTCTGAGGATGAAGTAGCAAATTTGCATGCTGACTCTTGCAAAGCCGTCGCAATTGATTTTCCTAGAAGATGGATTACAATCCCTTGGAATAGAAGTTTGCATGGTACGTGGTACCCCACCATCACAACCACCAGTTGATTCTGACATTGGATTTCTATATTCCAAAATCTCTAGACAAGCCTTGGAATTAGGCGCTCCTAGACCATGATGTGCTTTTCCATCTAATTAGCCAATGTCACTGCTAATTATTTTCATTTCGCAAAAAATAAATAAATAAGTCATCAAAATAATTTTTTTAAAAAAAAGTAAGAGGGGATGGGTTTCGGCAGGAGAAGATATTTCGTGCGAAAATTGCACGAGCGAAGGTGACATGTGGTGGAGCAAGTCCATTTAAAGCGAGTGATTTCGAAATCTAAGCACCACATAGAATGGGATATATATAAAGGAATGTAATCAAATCTGATTTTTTGTTATTATTTTCTGTTATTTTGTTAGCTTTCTTGTTGCATATATTTTGAGATTCCTTGCTTAAATTAAGCAATCAATCCTCTGTGCATTTTCCTATAAAGCCATGTAAAGTGTAAACGATTATTTATCAATCAAATTGAGAGAATTCTCAGTATCGTTTATGGTATCAGAGCATGATTTGCTCTCACGAGTTTTCCTCTCGATCCTGGTTTTCTTTTCTGTTGCTTGTCAATGGCCGCCTCTGCAGGATCTTCTGCCACAACCAATGGTGTTTCTGCTGCTCCTGCTGGTTTAATCTCTTTTTCGGCTGCCGCTCAATTGCCGTTAAAGCTTACGGCCACCAACTTCCCTTCTTGGAAGGCCCAGTTCAATGCCCTACTTGTTGGATACGATTTAAAGGGCTATATTGATGGCACACTCTCGCGTCCTCCTATAACGCTCAGCGACGGCCCTGCATCTGCTGTCAATCCCGCATACACCAATTGGATCCGACAAGACCAGCTGCTTCTTCATGCGGTCATTGCCTCTATCTCCGAAAATATTGTTCCTCTTATTGCATCAAGCCAAACCTCACGGGAAGCCTGGGTGAAACTCACCAACTTATACGCGAATAATTCGCGTTCACGGGTTATGCACTTGAAGGATCAATTGTCCTAAATTCCTCGTCACTCAAGATCTGTCTCTGAATTTTTACAACACATCAGGTCCATTGCGGATCAATTGGCACTCATCAATACTCCCTTAAGCAATGACGATCTTGTCATTCATGTTCTCCGTGGACTTGGATCGGAATTCAAGGATCTGCTGCGATACGTGCTCGGGAAAATCCCATTAGCTTTGAAGAACTTCATGACAAGCTAATAGCATATGAAACCTTTCTCCAACAAGAAGAATCTGCCCGAGATACAACTCTTGTATCTGCTCACTACACAAACCGCAATAATCGCGTGACGGACAATCCCCGTTTCTCCAACCAATACAACCGGTCTGCTGGCACCTACCGCAACAATGGATGCAACAAAAACAGCCGCTTTCACAATAGAAATGAAGGCTACAATGATAGTAGAATCAGTTGGAATGATGCCAGGTATGAAAGCCGAAACAATAGCCGTGATAGCCCTTCATATAGTTCACACATTGTGTGTCAACTGTGTGATCAACCTGGGCACTTAGCAAAGACATGCTATCATTTTCGAGATACCCGCAGTGAACCAGAGGTGCATGTAGTTGAAGCTCGTCGTGATTCAGGATGGATTATTGACTCTAGAGCGTCTCATCATGTTACGAACGATCTCGCCAACTTGTCACTACACAATGATTATGAAGGACCCGACGAACTCGTCATTGGTAATGGTGCAGGTGTGAAAATATCCCACACTGGTTCTACCACTTTACATTATCCGAAATCTAAACTCCGCCTAACCAATGTTTTGTGTGCTCCAAATATAACCAAAAATTTACTGTCGACATTGCAACTTTGTCATTCCAACCAAGTTTCCATTGAATTTTTTGCCTCTTATTTAGTTGTGAAGGAACTTCGCACGGGGGCGACAATACTCCGAGGAGAGCTTAGGGATGGAATGTATCGATTACCCTCTTCATTACAATATCCCATGGCCTTGGTTGGAGAACGAGCTCGAGCGGTAGTTTGACACAATCGATTAGGACATCCCTCTTCCAAAATTCTGCGTCATATTATTAAGTATTTTATGCTTTCTTCATCTAATGAGTCTAGTTCAGATAATAAGTTGTCCTGTGACGCTTGTCGGTGTAGTAAGAGTCACAAATTGCTTTTTTATTTTTCGACACTTGTCAGTCGTCATCCGCTTGATTTAATTTATTCTGACGTTTGGGGTCCAGCTTCCACTTCATCAATTGATGGCTTTCGATATTATGTTATTTTCGTTGACCACTTTACTCGATACATTTGGTTATATCCATTACGTCAAAAATCTGATGTTGCATCCATTTTTGAACAATTCAAACCAATTGTGGAAAAACAGTTTCAACAATCTATTCGAACTTTTTACTCTGATGGCGGAGGAGAATACATTAAACTCAAAAGTTTTTTTTTGTAAAGCATGGTATATCTCACCTTACCACTCCTCCTCACACACCACAACACAATGGCGTTGCTGAACGTCGTCATCGACATGTTGTTGAAACTGGTCCACTCCTCCATAAAGCCTCTCTTCAATCTGAATTTTGGAGTTATGCTTTTCAAACTGCATGCTATCTCATTAATCGTCTTCCAACCAACATTCTAGATCTTCACTCTCCCTATCATGCTCTTTTTGGCACTAAACCGAATTATCTCAAGCTTCGCACTTTTGGATGTCTATGCTACCCTTGGTTACGTCCGTACACCAATACCAAATTGGATTCCCGATCTCATCCATGTATTTTCCTCGGTTATAGCTTAGCGCAAAGTGCTTACAAATGTTTTGACCCGTTCAGCAAACGTCTCTTTCTCTCTCGTCATGTTGTGTTCGAAGAACATATTTTCCCTTATACCACCCTCAGTCAATCTATTTCACATCATCCAACTCCACCAGTAGTCCCCTGTCCGGTTCCACCTCTTCCTTCTGTGTCGCTGCCTGCTCCTGCTCCACCTTTGCCAAGCCCTCAGGTAACATCGCAACTCACTCCTCGGTCTGTATTGCCTTCCTCGAATACGAATGCACCTCTCCATACCACACCAGAACCAAATTAATTACATCACACTCTTGACATTGCTGTCCAAACTGAAACCACGCATGCTTCTTCTCATTCTCTTATCGATACTGTCCCCAACCAAAGTCCTATCCACGAATTCCTACCAGAACGCACCACCCCCTTACCCGCCAACCCTACTACTCAACCCGAGCCTAACCCTCCCATTTGTACCCACCCCATGATTACCCGTTCAAAAAAATAATATTTACAAACCCAAGCAAATCCATACCCTCACCACTAAACATCTGTTACCTCAACCCATTGAACCAAGTGGGATTACTCAAGCCTCAACTGATCCTAAATGGCGAGCTACTATGTCGGGCGAAATCAATGCCTTGCTTCGCAATGGTATTGAGAACTTGTACCTTATAATCCTTCGTTAAACATCGTTGGCTGCAGGTGGGTGTATCGAATCAAGTGATAATCAGATGGTAGTATAGAATGGTATAAGGCTCGTCTGGTGGCCAAAGGATTTCATCAAAGGCCTGGTGTGCACTTCCAAGAAACCTTTAGTCCTGTTATCAAACCTACCACAATTCGGACAGTTCTATCCTTGGCCCCTTATGCGTGGTTGGGACTTACGACATATAGATGTCAATAATGCCTTCCTCCAAGGCACTCTTGAAGATGAAGTCTATATGATGCAACCTCCTGGCTACAAGGATCCTACCAAACCTAATCATGTCTGCAAATTACGCAAAGCAATTTATGGGCTCAAGCAGGCTCCTCGTGCATGGCACAATGAGTTAAGTACTTTTCTCCTTGATCATTCTTTCGTCAACTCCAAAGCGAACAACTCCCTTTTTATCTACTCCAAAAATAGGACTCACATGTATTTTCTGGTCTATGTTGATGATCTCATCATCACTAGGAGTGATTCCAAAGTTGTGAACCAATTCATTGCCTTGCTCTCCCATCAATTTTCTATGAAAGATCTCGGGTCTCTACACTACTTCTTGGGAGTTGAAGTAGTATCTACTCAATATGGTATACTTTTATCCCAACACAAGTATATTCGGGATCTTCTTGAGAGTCATAAAATGACTACTGCTAAAGAGGTTAGCACACCCATGGCAACGGGTCTTTCTTTGACTATTCATGGTGGCACTGCACTCACAAATCCAACGGATTTTCGAAGTTTAATTGGTGGCTTACAATACCTTCTTATTACAAGACCAGACATTGCTTACATGGTCAATAAGTTATCACAGTTCATGCATACTCCCACCGACACTCATTGGACGGCAGCCAAGAGACTACTTCGCTATCTCAAGGGTACTATCTTTCACGACTTACACTTGCGTCGTGATACCACTCCGACACTTCATGCTTACTCTGACGCTGATTGGGCTGGTAACTCAGATGACCGTACTTCCACTTCTAGATTTCTCATCTACATTGGTGCTAATCCCATTTCATGGAGTTCTCGGAAACAAAAATCTGTTGCCCGCTCCTCCGCTGAGGCTGAATATAAGGCCATCGCCACAACCTCGGCCGAACTTCTTTAGTTCCAAAATCTCCTCAAGAGATGGCAATTCATTCAACACAACCCCCCGTCCTCTGTTGTGACAATATTGGCGCAACATATGTCTGTGCTAATCCGGTCTTCCATTCTCGCATGAAACATATCGCTATTGACTATCATTTTGTTCGAGAGCTTGTCCAAACACACTGTCTTCAGGTCTCCCATATCTCGACGCATGATCAACTCGCCGACATTCTCACCAAGCCATTATCAAGACAACGAGTTCATCAACTTCGACACAAGATTGGTGTTTCCGATGGCAACTCCATCTTGCGAGGGCGTATAAAGGAATGAAATCAAATCTGATTTTCTGTTATTTTGTTACCTTTCTTGTTGCATATATTTTGGGATTCCTTGCTTAAATTAAGCAATCAATCCTCTGTACATTTTCCTATAAAGCCATGTAAAGTGTAAACAATTATTTACCAATCAAATTGAGAGAATTCTCAGTATCGTCTAATATATACCACCCGAGCACTGTAATTGCAACTTCAGGTGCGTTTGTTGGGGAAAACTCCATGACCAAAAACAAAAAAGATTTTCGGGAAATCATTTTCCAAGAAAATGGCTAGTTTTCTTAAGTGAACAAAAACGTATTTTGATGTTTGAATCTCATTCGAAAAATGATTTCAATTTCATGACTTTATTTGAGGCAATTTTGTTTTTTAAATTTTTATATAGTTTATCATTTGTTATTCAATATCATTTCTCTTTTTCTTTTTTTAATCATTTTTTCTAGGTCGGTGACAGGCTCGGCCTAGCCAAATCTATGAGCTTGAGCCTCGCCAGAGGTCAGCAGGTCACAACGAGCTCCTCGAGTCACCGACCTTGGGCAAGCTCGTTCTCACCGTGGCCAGCCATCGACCGAGGAAGGAAATAGAAAAATGAAAAAAAAAATAAAACTTTGAAAATAATTATTAATATAGTAATCTAATAATATTTTAAAAAATCGTGAGGTGCAATTTTGGAAAGTATTTTAACCTCTTTATATTTAGGTTTTCAATCTCCTAATTTTATGCATGAAACTTCCGTTGACCATAAAGTGCTTTTGGTTGACTAAGGCATTTTCGACGAACCATACTGATGAAAGTCTGAAAAACTAATTTCCAAAAAAACATTTCTCTCATACAAATGCACAATTCATTTCTTATTTTCCTTTCATTCTTGATCTATTTCCCCTTATTTTTGCAAAAATAATTTCCAATGCTTTTCTTACATAATTGAAATGCGACTTTCAATTTTTTGACATAATTACATGTAGCACCCCCAATCTGGTACCATCAATAGTGCCGTGACGTCACAGGCTGTCACATCGAAGTATTATCATTACTAAGTAATGTTCTCATGCAGCAGAAGATTTCGAATGCTAATTAAGTTGAATCGTAAATACATATTTCTCTTTCAAAATTTTCTTTACAAAGTTCAATATTACGAATTATGATGACTATTCTCATCTTAATCGACTCCATCAATCAACTTTGTCTTCGCCACCGTCTTCAGGGCTCGATCACTTTCCTTATCTGAATGTCTGAAAAGATAGTCCCCAAGTATGGGTAAGCTAACCATAGCTTAACAAGTAAAACTTATATCCTAACGACTAGGCCGCCCATTCACTCATCCAGTTAAGTGGATCTCGACAAACAGACAAGCAATAAAACTTAAGCAAAATGTCCATGGTCTGAATACTAAGAGGGATTTCAAGATAATCGATGTCTAATAGATAACACTAATACAATGACCTTCGAACGTCACGAATTCTTTCCATGATCTTCACGGCCGCCCGTCCAAGTAACCTTGATTCCATTCCATATCCAATTTTGTAACTTGTTAGCCAATCCCACGTAGATTTCTAACTCACCCACAGAACTTAGGAAGTACATCCAATCGTTCTAATACCCACTCGACTAACCATAACAATTAACTGACAATATATTAAACTAAAGCAATAAACAGAATTCACATATTTGAAGAGCATACATATGATATGATAAGCACATGAATGGATGCACTCCCATGCAAGTTATTCTCCCAAGTATTTCCATGTTTGAAAATCTTGCTTGGGATATTACACAAGAGTCAAATTTTCTTATACCAATTATCATCTCGGGTTCATACCGAGACCCATGGCAAACTTCTACGCCCATGGAATCCTCACTCCGAGGCTTCGCGTACTTAATCGCGGTCCTCTTGGTGCCACTACCAAGGTGTCCCGACTCCCGTAGGAAAAAATTTCATAATCTCTTTTCTTTTCTCGTGGCCTCAACCCTTCCGCCAAGTGAATGCAATGTTATGCAAATGCAATACTTATGCCATATGCCACACTAATCTGATAGTCGGTACACTACCTCTCGGCTCATCAAAATCAAGTATTCTTGTATTCAGGAGCTACTCGTATTCAATCCATTTTTGACTCACATCATAACGGTGAACAAAATGATATTAGAAATCATTTGTAATGGTTTTTTCATGCCAGACTATCTGAGAGTTGTTGCCTTAAAAACTACTCTTCCTGATTGGCATGAGGTCTTGGACCACTTATGGAAAAATACCTACTACTATTCTTATAAGGACCTTGGAATAAGATTCCTGATAGAGTTCTTAGAGGTCGGGGCAAGGAAGACATCGACTCTTGCTATGAATGGGTCTTGGCGTAGGCAAAATGCGCCTTGGAGAAGAGATTTTTTCCCTTGGCTGAGACCATAGAGTTTCCCAAGAGCTACTATAGGGACGGCTTCTAGAGTCAAGAAGTTCCCTAAAGAGTTGATTGAATCTTTTCCCGTTCTTGGCATACATTATATCACATGATGATGTTGTATTAGAATTTCACATCTTATTGATGTATATCTATAGATATAAACATTCTCGTTCATGTTATATGAAATAGTTAGCCTTGTATTATATGAGAATTTTTATGTTGTAATGCCTTGGTGGTATATGGATAAGTGGGGAGTTCTATAAAGTTTTTTAGTAACTTTGGCGAACTCGATTTTACATGAATGATTATGTTAATGGTAATTTCAAGCGAGAATTCTCGGACGATGATTGGGAACATAGTGAACTTTTGAATCTGAGACCATATGTGAAATTATTTATTAATATAATTAGTTAGTGTAAAATAGATGCATAAATGTATAGGCATCAATAATTCTTGTGTACATGTCTATTGAACTTTGTGTTCAAATACAATAGCTTAAGCTTATTAGACTATTGTAGCTAAGCTTGACTGAGGATAGAATTAGACGGCGAAAATTATGAAAATTGGAATGGATCCAAGATGCACTATGAGCTCTTGACCTAGTTATGGAAGAAACTGAAGATAAGATTACTGCATTGTTAAGAAAGTACAAAGAGATACTTGCAACGAGAAACAAGTTGAACTCTATTGCTCGCATTATGTTGCTGAAGCATGGAAAATATTTTTTTTTATATACATGAGTTCAGGCATTTGTTTTGTAAATGCTAAAGTCAAATGGAAGGCATTAACAAAACTTAGTTTGATGAGACATTAGTCTCCAATTTGAAACAGATCACTTTAAGGTTTGATACGTATATAATGCCTTGTGGGCAGAATATTAAATGACCTATGTGGCATATATCAAACAAATAAGTGAACTGTAAGATGCAGACTCCATTTTGACTGATGAATATCAAGTGCAAGCAGTAGTCCGTTCTTTATTTCATAGTTATGTGCATATGAAAATCCACTAGATCCTTAAACTAGAGATGGATTGCCTTCTCGTGGCAAAACCTAAAATCGACATTTGTAATGTTGATTCTAGTTCGAATGAGCTTTGTGGTCCAGAAAAGTCAAGGTGGATTTCAGAAGTGGATAGAACAGAGGTATAAATTCTTCAAGATAGAAATCGAAGTTTAACCGACATCAGAAAGGAAAACGTCCTTTCAAGAAAAACATTTTAGAAGTGAAGTGTTTTATCTATAGAAATTAAAGTGACTTCGCTTATGATTGTGGCGAGCCAAAGAAATTTAAAAAGTTCTTTGTGTACATGAGAATGTACATATGTCTGCAGTTCAGTCTTTGTAACTGAATATCATCTTTTGTAGATTGTAGACTAAGGGGCCACAGATCATGTAGCTGAAGAATAGAAATACCTTAGTGGGATTTTAACGAGTTCCGCATGGAGCAAAGTGAGTAAATGTGGGAAATAATTTCTTAGTGAAAGTTAAAAGAATTGGCATCAGCCAAATTGAATATGCATGATGGTCACATTTTATTCCTACATAAAATGTTATATGCTCCAAAACTCGACGGAATTTATTTTTCCGTATTTATTTGGGTTAAACTTGGTTTCAGTTGAACTTTCATAACGATGATGTTGACTTGTTACTGGTAACAAGTTATTATGGTTCTGAATGGTTTCATTGTGCCGATTGTTGAGTACACTGTTGAAATGTTATTCCTCATTTTTCATCTTTGTGATGATAAGAATATGTGGCATGCTAAATTTGGTCATATTGGCCAATAGTAGATATTTTAATAAGCCAAATAGGGTTTATTTGACAATATTGAAAATATCGTCTATTTATGAGCATTGCCTAGTAGGAAAAACAATGAGGAAACCATTTAGAAAAGGAACAAGAGCTGAGTTTCCTTTGTTGATATCCATTCAGACATATGTGGTTTAGTGAATGTGATAGCAAGGCATGAGACTGTTTGTTTCATCACATTTGTATAATTACACTCGATTCGAGTTTATTGTTTTATGATTTTTTCATAAATTTGAGGCATAAGTTGCTTCGATAAATTTTATTTGAAATCCGATCGAGGTTGAGAAAATCTATCTGATCAGTTCGGATGTTTATGTGATGAAAAGGAATAGAATAATAGTTGCTATTCCATCAATTTCTCTGAATAATGGAGTTACAGAGAGAAGAAACAGATCATAATAAATATGGTTAAGTCTATGATAGCACAATATCATCTTTTGTGGTGATATTTTTGATGATGGCTGTCTAGATACTTAACTGTGTGCCTTATAAATCAGTTACCACTACTTCATATGAGTTGTGGACAGGTCGACAATGAGATTTGAGTTTTTTCAGACCTTGATATGCTTCCTATGCACACGCGTTCTCCCACAAATTTGGAAAATTAGGCCCTAAAGGTAAAAAGAGTATCTTCGTAAAATACTAAGAGCACTCGAAAGGGTAAGTGCTATGGGTGAGCAAGAAAGTGGGGAGTGTAACTGAATTTGAATCATGAGATGTTACATTCTTAGTGAATGAATTTCTGAAAAATGGTGAGATACTTAAAGACTATTCTCTGTTTGAATTTTAGGAAAGTGACAATGATTTCTTATGGGCATCTTATCCAAGTGGGAGCAATATGAGAAGTGGGGAATTTGTTTCGAATTAGTCTCAATTGCAACCACTTGATGTGTAAAAGGTGTCGCCATTGTCTGATCCGAGTGGGAGCGTAATGGAGAATGATGTACTAAGTGTATGATCTCAATGATGTACTACGTGTACGATCTCCAATCTAGCGAACAAGTCGCAAGAAGCTTTATAAGCTTTCATAGTTGCTCCATAATAAGAGAATAAGTCAAGGGGTATAAAATGAGGCTCTGATTTGCCCTGATAAGGGAAAGTGGATACAAGCAATGGAAAAAGAGATGGAGTTAATGAGATCAAACGAAGTTTTGGAAACCGATTGATCTTTTGAATGGACGCAAAGCCATTGAGAGCAAGTATGTTCTCAAAAGAAAGCGTAAAGCTGATGGCTTGTTTGAGCATTTTTAGGCTGGCCTTATGGTGAATCGTAATAACCAATTCACCTTATTCTGGTAATAATGATGAGTATGGATCTAGAATTACATCAAGGATGTAAAGACTGCGATTCTCAATGGAGAATTAATGAAAGAAACCTATGTGGTACAACTTGCAGGAGTTGTAAATGAAGGCCAAGAATATGGCCCTGAGCAGTCTTTGAGAAATTGATATATACGATTTTCATGATGTCTTAGTGGCATATGATTTTGTAACAATTGATAAAGGCCAATGTGTATATATCAAAAGATCCTAAAATCAATTTGTGATTTTATCATTATATGTTGATGATATACTCTTATTACAAATGGTAAAAGTTTGAGTCGAAATATGTGTCCAGAGACTCTATAAGGAGATAAAGAAATGGAAAGTGATCCATATGCTAGTGCTGTTAGTAACTCAATGTACGCCGTGATATGTTCGAGACCTGATATTTGTTATTCAGTTGGAATGGTAAAAATGTACCAATCCAATATAGGTCAAGTGTACTGAATTGCCGTCAATAGAATTATGAGGTATCTGAAAGTACTGCTGATCAATTTACTGAATATTCAAGGTAGAGATCTGCACCTTGAAAGTGTATTGATATTGATTGAGGGGGAGATATAGATGAGAGGAATTTTACCACTGGATTTGCATTCTTACTGAGTAATGGCACCATATCATGGAAAAGTAAGAAGCAAATGTGTATGGCCTTAACCACGATGGAAGATGTTGTCGTGGTGTTATCAGCAGTAGTATAAAATGGTTTTTGACTTGAGAGATGTTTGGATCAATAAAGTATTGCTAAGAATGCTATAGGTCCAATTATTAGTTAATTGTGATAGTTAAGTAGCAAGAGCTTACACTAAGGATCCACTGCAAGACCAAACGTATTGACTGGGAATATGATGTTGTGAAAGACATGTTTGTATGAAAAGATGTGAACAGTGCATATCTACGCAAAGAATGAAAGCAGATCCTATGATGAAATGAATTTCTAGAGATGTCTTGACCTGGTCATTTGTTGACAGAAAGATTAGTTCTTTGAATTAGAATCTCTAAAAGGGCATAGAAATTAGAGTTGGATGCTTATGTTCCCCAAAGTTCACGGTTAATGAGTTAATGATATTTGTTATCATTACTGTTGCCTATGATAGTTAATGATTAATGATATTTGTTATCATTATTAATGTCTATGATTTTGTGTAACATTTATGCATATTAATGTTCAGTACATTATTCTTTGAGAAGGTATGTTGGACAGATGAGAGATTAGCCCACTCACACGGGTAATCGCCTTTATTCACTGCGTGATGAATAGAGATGATGCAATTTTAAGCTTATTATCTAGGTGATAATTGAGAGCTGAAGCTTAAAATATTTATATCGCCTTAACAAAATGTTAAGATGATGACTTATTATTTATAATGTCGAAAGTGAAATAAAGAGATTTTTATTATTATTAGCCCTCTCACGTATTTCACTTTATCTGTCTTTATTGCCAGATGAGAGTTCTGATGGAAACTCTTGGTTGGAGTTGTTACGTGAACTTTGGTTAGACATTGAGTATGTCTAAGTAATCATCTGTATGGTATTAAAATAGAAAGACATACGCTCCATGGGGAAGGAGAAAATACCATAATACGTACTTCATATTACGTATGCATTGTCGACCAATGAGAGTTGGCAAAAGTTATGATCTCAACTTTTTCTATGCCGTGTGAGACTCTCGAGGATAAAAATTACTCATTTGGTGCCATCATGACTCTTCGTTATTCTCAAAATTTCTATTTAGTGTTCGTTATCTTAGGGTGTTGCCTATGGTCATGAAATTGATTCGATCTAAAGGGATACTTCTAGAAAAGCGAGCTGAATTGAGATTGAGAGGTCTAATGGAAGAGGAAGATTGATTTCGAGTTTTTTTTAGTCACATAATAGATTTATGTTCACAGACCGGCCAGTTATGATTATTTTGTGTTATCATAATTGTGAATATAACATATCATGCTGAAATGAGATCTAGAGAGAGATATGTATGTGACTGATCGATCTAGGGTATAATCATACGGAAATATACTTTTGATTATGTCCATTTGAGTTGTCATATACTCCCAACGGATGTGTGACAACGAGCTCTCAGTGTATGCTGGTCGCACGGATTATTTGTCAATATGAACTTTGCAGATATAAAGAGAGTTATGCTTGGTCCTCTGTGGACGAGTGGGAGTTATTAGTCCTCTGTGGACATGTATGAGCTGTTTGCCCTACATGGGTGAGTGGGAGATGATGGAATATAGGACTTACGGTGTGCGCCCATGCGGACAATCATACAAGCCTCCACAGATAACCGCAATAGCAGTTATCTGTAAATCGAACAGACGTGTCTCTTCACGTCATTTTTTATATACGTCAATTCTCTCTCCCTCTCCAAGTGAAACCGACGCTTGTTCACGACGAACGTCACTTCCACCTTCGACATTGAATCGCATCGAAGGCGACAAAAGGGACTCTCGAGACTGCGAAGGCGACAAATAATCTGTGGACAGTGGGTACGGTTCCTCGTGTAATCGTTCTCCGATCAGTGATCCAAGTAAGTTAAATCTGGGCTTTAATCAAGAGTTTTCCGTATGTATTTCGTATACAGATTAGGAATGTGTTTCTAACAAGAAGGCTATCCATCAATGAACCAAATCATCTCTCACGGTTACTAATAGACCATGGTAGCAATAATTTCTATTCTTTTCGAGTCCATAACCAAAAACATGTCCAACCTCCATCTCATATAAATATCATGGCCACTTTCCATACATGACCGAACCCTCCCTTGGGTTAGGCGACTTGATTCAGCTTAATCCATGAAAATTCTTACAATCAAACTACATATTCCTCATATCCATGACCTATGCTCGATAAAACGGCGGTGGGTTGCCATTTCATCCCCATTTCTTAGTTCATGCAAGATGATCTTCGATTTCTGATAACCATTTCTAAATATCAACGATTCACATTCAAATGAATGGTAAATGAGTAACATAGTAGTAGGGATAGAAGTCCACTTACCTAGGATCGTGTACGAAGAACAACGAAACTCGAATCACGTCGTATGAGTCGTGGGTCCCACGTCCAGCTTCTGTTTTGCTTAAACTGACGAAATTCTATCCACTTCTTGGACAATCAGACCTAAAATTCTTGTTCTTCATGATCTTACGGCCGCGTGGGAAAAACGAAGCTCAATTCAGCCTCGGACAAGCTCGAACGAGCCATTTTATTTTTGACGTGCACTGAAACCTGTTTGAGAGAGAGAGAGAGAGAGAGAGAGGGAGAGGGGGGAGAGTTTCCCCCTCCTCTATTATAAATCCGATGGTATCATTAGATGAAGTCATGAGGGCTTCTTCCCAATGGTCGTAATGATAATGCCTGGATGAGCTGGTGGGAGTGATCGGCCATTTGGCAGACTTCCTTCTTGTGCGTATGCCATTTTCTCTTCCATATGGCCTCATTTTAATTTTCCCTCTATAAGGAACGCGAATCTTTGAAGAGAAGAAAAAAGTAGAGAAGAAGAAGACAAGATAATGTTTTACGTGGAAAAACCCTTCTAAATCAGAACGGGAAAAAAACCACTGTGTCGCACTAGGCAATCTCTTCACTATCATTTTTCAGCATTACAAATACAAAAGATATCGCCTCAATAAATAACAGGAGTCTAGGGCATACAAAGTTGAGAAGTAAATTACAAGTATGCCACGTAGAATATCTACGTAATATTTATCCTTAATATTGCTTTTTATTTTTCTTTATCAGACTCCACAAAATCCATCAATCTCCTACTTGGAGGCTGATCTTCAACACGGCAATAATATTTCATTATCTTCTTTCCTCTTTGTAATCGAAATTGCGACATTCTGAAATCTGGCCCTTTTCGAAGTAAGATTTCATGAGACATCTCGTCAGTGCGTTTCAGTTAAATCTCGCTCAGAGGTGATCACTCTAGAGATGACTAACCGGAGGGGAATTGCTAAATAGGAAACGGGTACGTGGACCTAAGAACTTGCCCATGGATCGACCTTTGACCATAAGGAATGTCGAGGGAAGGTTTAGGACCATTATAGGCCGATCCAAGAATGGTTATGGAATGAATTGCTAGTGTTATACAATTGGATCACGGGTGATTCCGTTTGACCATAGTATAATTTGCGAACTTTCCTAAACTGATGTCTGACGATCGGGTCCTTCGGGACTAGTGATTTACCCACGCAATTACATGACAACCACAGGTCGCCATACGTCAAGTAAACGTGAACGTGACATTAACCGCAGGTCGATACGCGTAACTCCTAAAAGCCGCCCGTTAGTTTGAGATAAATTGATATCACAATTGATTGAGTTTGGCCGCGAATTGGACTTCGGAAATTGGGTGTCGGGTATTCAAGGATTCCAACAGTGATAAATTGGATGTCGCCTATCACGCCCCGAGTCCTTGCGAGCGCGCAACATCGCCTTACTGCCAAACTGTTCAGTCTCTTTCCCAGGATCCAAAATATCGCACTAGCTAATGAGACTCATATGCACATGCGGAAGCGACATACATAACTCCATGCATAAGACAATAAGATGACTTGAGGAAAATAGACACTTAACCATTACACCACAAACATTCGGTTTTACAAAATACACAAGATCTACTAAAGGTAACTAGGGCTAGAGGAAAAGGGTTAGCCTACTCAAAAGAGACATCTACTAAGAAACACGCGTTACTGCTCTAAGGGATACTCCAAAATCAGAGGTCGCTACAAGGCCTAAAAGACAGGTTCGCTGCTGATGGATCAGGCGACACCGGCCGCTGGATGGTACTCTACCCAATCGCCCGGCTGAGGCTCCTCTGGGACTTCTGCTTCTGGCTCTGACTCAGAATACACTGGGATGTCTTCCTCCTCCGAATCGGACCCTAAGTCCATGGGCTCGCCCTCGGCGCCTACAATCTCCCACTCGAACCCTACCTCCTCCATGGGAAAGTCGTCGGCATCAGAGGGCTCGATGACCTCGCCATCTGCAACAGGATGCTATGGCTGCACTGCTGGGAGGCCCACGCCTGGCTCGAGGCCGGTCATCGGATCAAAAATCTCGCCATCGGGCGGGTATGCGATCATCGGGTCCTGCTCCTCAAGGATATCCTAAGGCACGTCAAAAGATCGCAGAGGTCCCCAAGTAGCGTCGTCGTCTCGGTACCACCATGCTGCGTACCTATCTGGCCTCCAATGGTCTGTCCCATCGTCCACACAGACAGTACTACGCTCATAAATAAAAACCCTATCCTCGCCCACTGGGTACTCAGTAGCGTACTTCTCGGTCATCACTGGCACCCCAAAAGCTGGCGGCGGCATGATCAAGGTTTGGGGTCTGAAAATGTGGGTCCCACGACGGGGTGAGATAAACTCAATAAGCTAGTCCTAACCCTGAGCTAGGCACTCGGTACTTCCAGACACACCCAGGCACATGCAATGACCAGTCATGCGAAAGCAGACGAATAGGCACATAATAACACAATCGAGGCATGCATTGTCATATAACTCACCAATCTAGACTAGGCTTGGCTTTCGTACCTTGGCACTTAACATCACATAATATAATGGATAGCTTATATATATACTTATATACACTTATTACGATCGTAATACTCATGGCAGAGCCCGCGTTTAACGCCTCAGGCTTAATAAATCAAGGAACCCGCGTTTAACGCCTCAGGTTTCCGATGCCATGTCATGACCCGCGTTTAACGCCTCAGGTCTATCCCGCGTTTAACGCATCAGGATATCACTAAGCCCCGCGTTTAACGCATCAGGGCATTATATGCACATAGGCTATAATTCAACCAATCATAGTACAGAACAATCACATGTGCATATCGTCCATACAAGGACCTCTCGGCCATTTCAAATCACAACTCCGCATCGTGGCATACCATCACATCACAATCAATCGAGGCCATTACCATACTTCGCGATCAAGTCATACCTCATAATATATCACTCATCAATCAACACTATAATCATTCGGCCGTGCCACAAAGTCATGGAACCAATCAATCGACAAGGTCACAAAACACATCAATTAACCTCGCACGGCCGTCAATCATAATCATGGTGTCTTTCCCATCACTAATCCCCTACTAATGCTCACGGCCATCATAGGAATAGGGTTCATTAGGATATTTTCATGCATCGAGTCATTCAATCACACTCATGGCCGAACATCCCTAAGCCCAATCGAGGAGTTTGCTAACTCAAACAAGCTCGATCATGCCCTATCACTTCCAAATGGTGCCACGAGAGTTCGGCCTACACTGGCATTCATTCCCTAACTCACTTCAACCATGAAATCGACACAACAAGTCTTAAAAAGGTAAGTTCATGCTCGGTTCCCCCAAGGTCAAATTCGGTCCCCCATGGTTTCTTGCCCAACTAGCCATTAAACTCAACACAACTAACACTCTCTCGGCCCTTCCATCGCACAAGGTCTTAACTAAGGGTTAGAGCAAGCTTACCTAGCTTAAAGCTTCAAGAAGACCGGTGGCAAGTGGCGTGGGAATGGCGCGGCACAAGCTAGTCCTCGGCGAACAAATTCGGCTTCTAAGAATTCTACGCGAAAGTAACCAAAAACAAACCTTAGTACCACTTCTACTACAAGGCTACAACCTCCTAACATGTCTACCTAAGCACTAAGAGCCACGTACCTTAAGAACTTCTCAAGATCGGTCCCGGTTCTCTCTCGGTCTTGGTTCGGCCGGCGGCGGCTCGGGTGGCTCCGGCTTGGACGGCGGCCTTCCGAGGTCCAAGGAGGGGGTGTGGTGGCGCCCAATATGGTGGAGTGGCGGTGTGGTGGCCGGCGCCTACCTAGAGGCCGAGAAAGAGAGAAAGAACGAGAGGAAGGGGGCGGCCGAGCAATGGAGGAAGAGAGGGAGTGGCGTCGTCCAAAAATGGAGGGGTAGAGAGAGAGAGTGACGAGAGAAATGAGGAGGGAAAGTGAAGGCTTTGTCCATTCAAGGTCCAAGGAAAAGAGTGATTGATAGGAGTGGTTGGAAAGTACAAGGGAATAGTGACTATGAGTGACATGGTGCAAGAGATTTGGTGATGGGGTTTAAGTCTTGTCCATGGTCAAGTCCAATAATCCAAGTGGCTAAAGACCTAATTGCCCTCCAAAATTCGGCCAAGGGTAGGGAAGGTGGAAATGTCCAAATTACCCTTACATTAACTAGTAGAAAATGGTACTAAGCTTAGGGTAAAAGGGTCGATCTCTCTTGTCGATCCGAATCTCGCTTTTCTAACTTATGCGGGGCTAATTCTAATCTCATTAACTCTCCGATGAGGCGGCGTCCAAATTTACTCCATTGCGATCTCCGAATGTCCGGCCTCCAATCTCGAAGTCCAATCCATGACTAAACTCAGTCAATTGTCATTCCAGCGCGTCTCAGACTAACGGGCGGCTCTCAGGAGTTACGCGTATCGACCCGCGACTAATGTCACGTTTAACAGTTACTCGAGCCACGGCGGCTTTGGTTGTCATGTAATCGCGAGGGTCAATCACTAGTCCCGAAGGTCACAACCGTTAGGAATCGATTTAAGTTAATTCGCAAATCATGTCATGGTCATACGGAATCACTCGTGAACCAATCGCACGACACTAGCAAATCATTCTAAAACCATTCTTAGATCGACCTTTAGCGGTCCTAAACATTCCCTCGGCGATCCTTATGGTCAAAGCGTCGACTCGTGGTTAAGTTCTTTGGTCCACGTACTTTAAATCCTATATGGCCATTCCCCATTGGTTAGTCGACTCGAGAGTGATCAATTCTGAGCGAGATTAACTGGAATACATCGATAGACATTCATTCATTAACAAGCTTCGAGATAGGGTAAGAATTCAGAATGTCACAACTCTTCCCCCCTTACAGAAATTTCGTCCTCGAAATTTACACTACGACCACCTACTCAAACAAATGGGGGTGCTGACGCCTCATCGCTTCCTCGCTTTCTCAAGTGGCTCCTTCTGTTCCATGGTGCTCCTAGATCACCTTTACTAGCGGGATCGTCTTGTTCCTTAGGACTTGCTCCTTTCTGTCCTCGATCCTAACTGGCATTTCCATATACGACACTCGATCGTCCACTTCTATCACTTTGTGGTCCAGTACATGGGTTACGTCCGGTTCATACTTCCTCAGCATCGACACGTGGAACACATTGTGAACTTGCGATAAACTTGGCGGCAAGGCGAGTCTGTAGGCCAAGGTCCCAATCCGCTCTAAGATTTCAAAAGGGCCTACGTACCTCGGGCTTAGCTTTCCTTTCTTTCCAAACCGAGATAATCCTTTCATCGGTGACACCTTCAAGAAGACATGGTCTCCCACTTGGAACTCCAGCGGCCTGCGCCGCTTGTCGGCGTAACTTTTCTGGCGACTCTGCGCGGTCTTCAATCTTTCCCTTATGACTCTTACTGCCTCCACTGACTGCTCCACTAATTCTGGGCTTGTTATGCTTCTTTCACCAACCTCGTCCCAGCACAAAGGGGTCCTGCATGCTCTACCGTATAACGCTTCGAACGGTGCCATCCCGATGCTCTGCTGGAAACTGTTGTTGTAGGCAAACTCTACCAAGTGTAACTGATCCTCCCAACCTCCTTTAAAGTCTAACACACAAGCTCTCAGCATATCCTCAAGCGTCTGAATTGTCCTTTCAGATTGTCCGTCTGTCTGGGGGTGGTAAGCGGTGCTGTACTGTAGTTTCGTCCCCAAAGCCTTTTGTAGGCTTTTCCAAAATGAAGCGGTAAACTTGGGGTCTCTGTCCGAAGTAATTGTCACTGGGACTCCATGAAGACGAACTACGTACCTCATGTACAACTCTGCGTATCGATCCATTGCAAAATCTTTTCTTACTACCAAGAAGTGTGTGGACTTAGTCAGTCTATCCACGATCACCCAAATCGAATCGTGTCCTCTCTGACTCCTCGGCAAACCCATGACAAAGTCCATGGTGATGTGCTCCCACTTCCACTCGGGGATTTCCAAAGGCTGCAACATCCCACCAGGCTTACAATGCTGAGCCTTAACTTGCTGGCACGTCAAACACTTCGCTACGTGCTTAGCTACGTCCACTTTCATTCCATTCCACCAGTAGTGCTGACGTAGATTCTGATACATCTTCGTGCTACCTGGATGAATACTGTAGTTGCTCATATGAGCTTCTGATAAGATCCTTTCTCTTAGTTCCTCGTCACTGGGCACGCACAAGCGTCCACGAAACTTCAGAATCCCATCCTCGGATACTTGAAAGTCGGGTTTCCTTTTCGCGGCATCCATCTCCAGGATCTTCTGGATGTCGGGGTCCGTAGATTGCAACACTTTCACCTTCTCATGAATCTCTGGTTCAATCCTCAATGTGGCTAGGAGGCAAGATAGCTGGCAGACTTCAAGTTTAAACTCTGAATCCCTTATTCCTTCCAACAGAGTCCATTCCTTGACCAACAAATGCGCGATGCTTGATTTCCGACTCAGCGCATCCGCAACCTTATTTGCCTTTCCAGGGTGGTACAGGATATCACAATCATAGTCCTTGAGCAACTCCATCCATCGACGTTGTCTCATGTTCAACTCCTTTTGGGAAAATAAGTACTTCAAACTCTGGTGGTCTGTAAAAATCTGAAACCTTTCTCCACACAAGTAATGCCTCCAAATCTTCAAGGCGAAGATGATAGCTGCTAGTTCCAAATCGTGCGTCGGGTAATTCATCTCATGGGGTCTTAACTGTCTCGATGCATAAGCTACAACTCTTCCATGTTGCATCAAGACGCATCCTAATCCTTTCAGCGACGCATCGCTGTAAATCTCATAACCTCCAGGTCCGGAAGGGATGGTCAACACTGGTGCAGTCGTCAAACGATGCTTGAGTTCCTGAAAACTCCTCTCACACTTATCCGTCCATTCAAACCGCGTATCTTTCTTAGTCAGCCTCGTCAAAGGAGTAGCTATCGAGGAAAACTTTTCCACGAACCTGCGGTAATATCCTGCCAATCCTAAGAAGCTTCGGACCTCTGTTACTGACGTAGGTCTAGGCCAATTCGTTACTGCTTCAATCTTTGCGGGGTCCGCCGAAATCCCATTTCCAGAGATGACATGTCCAAGGAACGCAACTTCGTTAAGCCAAAACTCGCACTTACTGAACTTGGTGTACAGCGAGTGTTCCCTTAACGTCCGTAGAACTATACTCAATTGCTCCTCATGCTCCTCAGGACTCTTTGAGTAAATCAAGATGTCGTCGATGAAGACAATGACAAACTGGTCCAAGTATTCCTTAAACACTCTGTGCATCAAATCCATGAAGGCAGCTGGGGCATTAGTCAATCCAAACGGCATGACCGTAAACTCATAATGCCCATACCTCGTCCGAAAAGCTGTCTTCGGTATATCTTCCTTCTTAATCCTCAACTGGTGATAACCCGTCCTTAGGTCTATCTTGGAGAACACAGAAGCTCCTTGCAGTTGATCAAACAAGTCGTCAATCCTTGGCAACGGATACTTATTCTTGATAGTCACCTGGTTCAACTGCCTGTAGTCAATGCATAAGCGCAATGACCCGTCCTTCTTCCTTACAAACAAGACTGGCGCTCCCCAAGGCGAAGCACTTGGACGAATAAATCCTTTGTCCAGCAGTTCTTGCATCTGAACCTTCAATTCCTTCAACTCCGACAAGGACATCCTATAGGGTGCCTTCGAGATTGGCTCTGTTCCAGGCGCTAACTCAATTACGAACTCTATTTCCCTTTCTGGAGGCAACCCTGGCAACTCTTGAGGAAAGACGTCGGGAAAGTCACGCACCATTGCTATATCCTCTAACTTTGGTTCCTCTACGGTCGGATCCATTACGGCAGCTAAGTATGCCTGGCATCCTTCTTCCAAAAGCCCAGTCACCTCAAGTGACGAAATCAGAGGGATTGAGGTTCCTCATCGACTTCCCGCAAACTCGAATCTAGGGTGATCATTAGGATGAAAATGAATCACCCTGCTACCACAATCAACGACAGCATTTTGCCTACTTAACCAATCCATACCAATAATCACGTCAAAGTCAAACATAGGCAGCACGGCTAAATCTATCCGTTCCTCACTACCACCAACGACTATCTTACAATCTGGACAGCCTAGCGAAACCAACACTTTATCCTTCAATGGGGTGGTAACATGCAATATCACATCCAAGGGTCTCAGTTTAATTCCAACCAAATCAGCAAACTGAGCAGATATGAACGAATGCGATGCTCCAGGGTCAAACAAGGCATAGGCAGCATGACCACATAAAGTAACCGTACCTGTGACCACGCCAGGCGCGTTCTCCACTTCCCTTCGCGCCACAGCATACACCCTTCCTTGAGCTGGCGGCCTATTTGCGTTGTTCTGCTGGGCTCCCGCCTGCGGTCCCACCGGTGGTCGATTTCCTTGGGCTTGAGGTCCTGGTGCTTGGCTTGGGCAATTCCTTATGTGATGGCCCAGCTGGCCATACTTGAAGCATGTGCCCGTCCTGCTCGGGCAAGGTCCATTGCCATGCTTCCGCCCGCACAAGCGACAATTCCAATTTGACTGGTGGGCAGGCTTGCCAAGATTCCTTCTGGCTGGAGGGACAAAACGTCGGTTACTCGCCATCGGCCTCTTGCCGAACTGGCGGTTATCACTGGCAGGAGTGAACCGCGATCCAGTAGCGATTCCTCTTTCCTTCATATCTCTTTCCTCTAATTGGCCCCTCTCATAAATTGCATCATAACCTTGTAGGTCCAACAACACCAACTGGCTGCAAAGGTCAGGTCTCAGTCCATCTCTGAACCTTCTCGCCATGTCCTCAGGATTCTCGACCATCCTCGGGGCATACTTAGATAGCCTCGCGAATTCAACCTCATACTGGTCGATGGTCATCTGGTTCTGGCGGAGATTCTGGAATTCAATCATCTTCTGTTCTTGAGCCGCTCTGGAGAAGTACTTAGCATTGAACACTTCCGAGAAGACAGTCCAAATCGGCTTCGTTCCTTCAGGGAAAACTCTTCCCTTGGTGGCCTTCCACCAATCGTTCGCAGTTCCACGAAGTTGATACACAGCTAGAATCACCTTTTCCGCCTCAGTACAGCCCAGCACCTCAAAGGCCTTCTCTAATTCTTCGATCCAAGCAGGGGCAGCTCCAGGGTCTCATGTACCATCAAACTTCGATGGCTTCAGCTTCATGAAGTGCTCCATCAGCTGGCCCATCATGCGATTCCCTTGTCCTTGGGCATTGCCATCCTCATTGTCACATCCATTGTTCCCATTTGCTAGGTTGGCAGCAGCAACAGCAGCTACCGCCGCTTTGGCAACAGCAGCATCTCTTTCCTCGGTCTGTCTACCCATCAAGTTCCCGATCTCCTCCAAGATCCTCATGACTCCGTCGTACATAGGATCTTCTACCACTCGTGGCCTAGAGCTAGACGCTCCTCCAGTACCCCTGGTTCGGTTGCTCATCTTGCTAAGTCTCACAATACCTGAGTCACTATAATTCCATCCATGAATTAGAGACCTAAGCCATCTACTAAGTCTAGCAAGACTACGCCACTATCCCAGCAGCAATCACAGTTAAGACAATCATTACTCAAGCAACCATCAGAAGTATCACAATCAGGAATTCACAATCGTATCACACATTCAGTTGCTCCAGCAACTTCACCAAATCACGATCAGCTATCCAATCCAGCAATCAACAGTCAACACTCAGTGCCAAGTACGAAGCCTTATAGCCTTAAGTCTACCAAAGAAGACGCCAGTCAGTATGCCAATCACAAGCACCTTTTCACATGTCATGCATTTCGTACCTAACTCTAGCGAATCCCTAAGGTCTCGCTACCCAGTCATCCTCAAATCATCACACCTTATTACTCCAGTCCTCAACCAACTTGGATCGAGCTGACCTTGCTCTGATATCAAACAAGAGAGGATGTCACGCCCCGAGTCCTTGCGAGCGCGCAACATCGCCTTACTGCCAAACTGTTCAGTCTCTATCCCAGGGTCCAAAATATCGCACTAGCTAATGAGACTCATATGCACATGCGGAAGCGACATACATAACTCCATGCATAAGACAATAAGATGACTTCAGGAAAATAGACACTTAACCATTACACCACAAACATTCGGTTTTACAAAATACACAAGATCTACTAAAGGTAACTAGGGCTAGAGGAAAAGGGTTAGCCTACTCAAAAGAGACATCTACTAAGAAACACGCGTCACTGCTCTAAGGGATACTCCAAAATCAGAGGTCGCTACAAGGCCTAAAAGACAGGTTCGCTGCTGATGGATCAGGCGACACCGGCCGCTGGATGGTACTCTACCCAATCGCCCGGCTGAGGCTCCTCTGGGACTTCTGCTTCTGGCCTGACTCGGAATACACTGGGATGTCTTCCTCCTCCGAATCGGACCCTAAGTCCATGGGCTCGCCCTCGGCGCCTACAATCTCCCACTCGAACCCTACCTCCTCCATGGGAACGTCGTCGGCATCAGAGGGCTCGATGACCTCGCCATCTGCAACAGGATGCTGTGGCTGCACTGCTGGGAGGCCCACGCCTGGCTCGAGGCCGGTCATCGGATCAAAAATCTCGCCATCGGGCGGGTATGCGATCATCGAGTCCTGCTCCTCAAGGATATCCCGAGGGACGTCAAAAGATCGCAGAGGTCCCCAAGTAGCGTCGTCGTATCGGTACCACCATGCTGCGTACCTATCTGGCCTCCAATGGTCTGTCCCGTCGTCCACCCAGACAGTACTACGCTCATAAATAAAAACCCTATCCTCGCCCACTGGGTACTCAGTAGCGTACTTCTCGGTCATCACTGGCACCCCAAAAGCTGCCGGCGGCATGGTCAAGGTTTGGGGTCTGAAAATGTGGGTCCCACGACGGGGTGAGATAAACTCAATAAGCTAGTCCTAACCCTAAGCTAGGCACTCGGGACTACCAGACACACCCAGGCACATGCAATGACCAGTCATGCGAAAGCAGACGAATAGGCACATAATAACACAATCGAGGCATGCATTGTCATATAACTCACCAATCTAGACTAGGCTTGGCTTTCGTACCTTGGCACTTAACATCACATAATATAATGGATAGCTTATATATATACTTATATACACTTATTACGATCGTAATACTCATGGCAGAGCCCGCGTTTAACGCCTCAGGCTTAATAAATCAAGGAACCCGCGTTTAACGCCTCAGGTTTCCGATGCCATGTCATGACCCGCGTTTAACGCCTCAGGTCTATCCCGCGTTTAACGCATCAGGATATCACTAAGCCCCGCGTTTAACGCATCAGGGCATTATATGCACATAGGCTATAATTCAACCAATCATAGTACAGAACAATCACATGTGCATATCGTCCATACAAGGACCTCTCGGCCATTTCAAATCACAACTCCGCATCGTGGCATACCATCACATCACAATCAATCGAGGCCATTACCATACTTCGCGATCAAGTCATACCTCATAATATATCACTCATCAATCAACACTATAATCATTCGGCCGTGCCACAAAGTCATGGAACCAATCAATCGACAAGGTCACAAAACACATCAATTAACCTCGCACGGCCGTCAATCATAATCATGGTGTCGTTCCCATCACTAATCCCCTACTAATGCTCACGGCCATCATAGGAATAGGGTTCATTAGGATATTTTCATGCATCGAGTCATTCAATCACACTCATGGCCGAACATCCCTAAGCCCAATCGAGGATTTTGCTAACTCAAACAAGCTCGATCATGCCCTATCACTTCCAAATGGTGCCACGAGAGTTCGGCCTACACTGGCATTCATTCCCTAACTCACTTCAACCATGAAATCGACACAACAAGTCTTAAAAAGGTAAGTTCATGCTCGGTTCCCCCAAGGTTAAATTCGGTCCCCCATGGTTTCTTGCCCAACTAGCCATTAAACTCAACACAACTAACACTCTCTCGGCCCTTCCATCGCACAAGGTCTTAACTAAGGGTTAGAGCAAGCTTACCTAGCTTGAATTTTCAAGAAGACCGGCGTAAGTGGCGTGGGAATGGCGCGGCAAAAGCTAGTCCTCGGCGAACAAATTCGGCTTCTAAGAATTCTACGCGAAAGTAACCAAGAACAAACCTTAGTACCACTTCTACTACAAGGCTACAACCTCCTAACATGTCTACCTAAGCACTAAGAGCCACTTACCTTAAGAACTTCTCAAGATCGGTTCCGGTTCTCTCTCGGTCTTGGTTCGGTCGGCGGTGGCTCGGGTGGCTCCGGCTTGGACGGCGGCCTTCCACGGTCCAAGGAGGGGGTGTGGTGGCGGCCTAAGGTGGTGGAGTGGCGGTGTGGTGGCCGGCGCCTACCTAGAGGCCGAGAAAGAGAGAAAGAACGAGAGGAAGGGGGCGGCCGAGCAAAGGAGGAAGAGAGGGAATGGCGTCGTCCAAAAATGGAGGGGTAGAGAGAGAGAGTGACGAGAGAAATGAGGAGGGAAAGTGAAGGCTTTGTCCATTCAAGGTCCAAGGAAAAGAGTGATTGATAGGAGTGGTTGGAAAGTACAAGGGAATAGTGACTATGAGTGACATGGTGCAAGAGATTTGGTGATGGGGTTTAAGTCTTGTCCATGGTCAAGTCCAATAATCCAAGTGGCTAAAGACCTAATTGCCCTCCAAAATTCGGCCAAGGGTAGGGAAGGTGGAAATGTCCAAATTACCTTTACATTAACTAGTAGAAAATGGTACTAAGCTTAGGGTAAAAGGGTCGATCTCTCTTGTCGATCCGAATCTCGCTTTTCTAACTTATGCGGGGCTAATTCTAATCTCATTAACTCTCCGATGAGGCGGCGTCCAAATTTACTCCATTGCGATCTCCGAATGTCCGGCCTCCATTCTCGAAGTCCAATCCATGACTAAACTCAGTCAATTGTCATTCCAGCGCGTCTCAGACTAACGGGCGGCTCTCAAGAGTTACGCGTATCGACCCGCGACTAATGTCACGTTTAAGAGTTACTCGAACCACGGCGGCTTTGGTTGTCATGTAATCGCGAGGGTCAATCACTAGTCCCGAAGGTCACGACCGTTAGGAATCGATTTAGGTTAATTAGCAAATCATGTCATGGTCATACGGAATCACCCGTGAACCAATCGCACGACACTAGCAAATCATTCTAAAACCATTCTTAGATTGACCTTTAGCGGTCCTAAACATTCCCTCGGTGATCCTTATGGTTAAAGCGTCGACTCGTGGTTAAGTTCTTTGGTCCACGTACTTTAAATCCTATATGGCCATTCCCCATTGGTTAGTCGACTCGAGAGTGATCAATTCTGAGCGAGATTAACTGGAATACATCGATATACATTCATTCATTAACAAGCTTCGAGATAGGGTCGGAATTCAGAATGTCACATCGCCTCATTAAGGTCAATTAAGATTATGGTTTGGCCATAAGTGATTTGGGAGTCGAAATTTGGACTGGAAGTTGAAGATTATCGTTTTACCTCAATAGGTGCTATTCTTCTAAGAGTAGTCAAAGGGCAAGATGGTCTTTTTGGCTTGATTGGAATTTACAAGATTGCCCCTCAATTATGCGCAAGAGACAATGAATGACTTGTGGGACCCTTTCTTGGAAAATATCCTACCAACTACACTATTCACTTGTCAACTCATGTCAAACCTAGTCAATCAAAGTGATTGACCCTCAACCACCCCATCAACTCTCTCTCTCTCTCTCTCTCTCTCTCTCTCTCTCTTGAATAATTGAAGTTGGATGAAGACCATCTCTCTCCCTCCCACAAACCATTCGGCCATCACTCTATCTTCCCCTCTCATTTTCTCTCTTGGCCAAAGCTCTCCTTTCTCTCTCGGTTTGCTCTTGGCCGAGAACCTCACCGGTGCCACCATGCACACCACTATCGACCCCCCTTCCCCGTGAGACCACCGTGAGCCTCCGACCACCGTCCAAGAACCACCGAGAGCCCAAGAAGCCGAGCCAACACCGATGCTGCCCTTGATGAAACCGTGACTTTGGGGGCTGATTTAGGAGTCCCTCTTGGCTTGGTTAAAGGTAAGACAACCTCTTGAACCTAGCTTGGTATGTGAGGAAACTAGTGGTGGGAGTTATGAGTGGATTTAGTGGAGTTTAATGGTTAATTCCTTGATGTTCTTAGAGGACAAAACAGAACCCACCTGATGTCCAGATCTGGTCGCGGCTTTCCTCAAGGTTTTTGGTGGCCTTTCTTGCTCAAATCCTTGGTAAGTTGCTCCACAAACTTAGCCTAGGACTTTAGGTTACTAATGGATGCATTTAGAGAGAGATTTGAGTTGAATTTGAGGGCTGAATGAGGGCTGGCTAGGTCTGCGACGGGATTGTGAATGGAGGTTGATTTGTGTGGTAAATGTGGATCTTAAGTAGTAAGTAACCCCCTAAACCTTGCTTAGGATGATAGGCTACTAATGGATGTGGTTAGAAGTGGATTTGATGAGATTTGAGGGCTGTTTCGAGGTGTCCTATACCTAATATGAATCTGACTTTTTATGGTGGACTCATGGTCAATTATTCTTCGATGACGTTGTATGAATCAAGGTTAAATTTGTTGATTCAAGGCTGTTCATGAGTAATTAGAGGAGGTCAAGAATGAAACTTTAACTATCCTTGCTTAAATTGGATAACCTAGAGGTCGCAATTACTCGAGATGGCATTTGATCGTGTAAGCTCTTTGTGATGACTAGAAAGTGTCCTTGAGCTATTGTGTAGATCAAATGGGATAAGCACGACTTAGGATGTCCTTGACTTTCCCTTGGGACCGAAATATTTGCTTATGGGTATAGTAGATTTGAGTTAACCAAATCATGGCAAGTAAGTGATTAACTGAAATGATTAGAGAGTTGAGTGTATCATATGAGTATCCGGTCATGGCTTGCTTCTGTGAATTGAGTGGTCGAAATTGATTGTATGCCTCATTATATTCGTCCTTATGATGTGGAAAGTGGATTAAGGGACTGAATTTGAGTATTAAGACCAATTCATGAATTCTGGTGGGCAATTGTACAATTCGGATCTCTCTTAACTTTATGTCGTGATTGAATCGTAAGGCTTGTGTTGATTTGATCATGATTGATCTTGAGTTTCATGTTTGGCCAATCGATTGATGAGTTTATACCTATGTGTACATATTACCCTATAGCGTTATTACATAGGGTTTGAGTTATTTACTTATGAGATCACATATTAAAGTATGACCCGGGAGCCATTTCTACGGGGGGTCTGGCCAAAATGAAAGTATGACCTGGGAGCCGTTTCTACGGGGGGTCTGGCCAAATGAAAGTATGACCTAGGAGCCGTTTCTACGGGAGGTCCTGCCTTGTGCAATATGATAGCCTAAAGCGTTATGACGCGGGCCTTGATATATAGAATTGAGATTTATGATATGGAATGCTCTATACAAGTATTGATTTGTGAATTGCATAGAGTAAAAAGCTTGACCCTACCTTACTGAATCATAACTTGAATTGTGAACATCTAAATGGTGATTGCAACGAGTTATTGCCCTTTTCTTGTTTAGCATAACGTCCCATTTGATGGATGGAAACGTATAATAGGACTCGACCCGAAGGATGGCCTCGATGGATAAATTAGCTAGATAGGAATTGATCTGAAGAATGGCTTTGATGATTAGAATTGCGAGATAAGATATGATTTGACAATTGACCTTGAATGTGGGAACTACATGTTTAGGATCCGTCCGGAGGTACTATTGTCCTAGTCTAGATTTAGGAGTTTACTTGCTGAGATTTATTCTCACCCCGTCGTAGGATAACATTTTCAGGTCCGAATTGGTGAAGCTCCATGGATGCCATCAAAGAAGTCTTTTGGAGTAGTTGAACTTGTAACCTTGTACTCCCATATGCAGTTGTTGAGGTTAAAACAAGTCTACCTTCGATTTATGGATGACTGTTGTTGCTTTTGGAATCTATATGATGTTTTATAAAGATGTTGATTGTATTGAGGAAATCTCTTTTGTTCATCCTGAGTCATCGTGGTGTTCTAGAGTATGGAGATTGGTTCTCGCTTTCATATGTGCATTACATTTATAGAGATTAAGCTCGACGAAATAAGGATCCTAGGAGTGCAATGAAGTTACTGGCCTTGGAGGGATGTTCGCGCGCTCGCAAGGACACGGGACGTGACATCTCCATTTAAGTGGTATCAGAGCAAGGTCAGCTCCATCCGGTGTGATTGAGGTTTGGAGTGATAATGAGTGATGACTTGAGGACAATTAGATAGTGAGACCTACAGGATCAGGCTTTGATTGCTGAACCTCGAGGATTATAGGCTTGAACTTGTGTCGTGTTCTGATGGTTATAGTACCGATTTTGATTGATGATCTTAGGTGAAGATATGATTGAGGATTAGATATGATTGAGGTTCACGAGGAATCAAATAGAAATTGAGCTATAAGCATGGATTTGAGGTTGTAAAGGTGCTTGAGGTTAATAGATGATTGCTTATGAGCAAAGGGTCATCGGATTTTATGATCGTCATTATGAACTTGAGGTACATAGTGAAGGTAGGCAATTGATTTGTGAGAAGGATGGTCATTTGTGGAATTAGAAGTCTTATATGGATAAAAATTGATTTGGAGAAAACTATGATGTGACGAGCAATAAGGACGAGCATGCACTGCATGTGTTTATGACATCTAAATAAAAGTTGAGGAATGTGCATGCATGGGCATATCATTATCGGACTTGATAAACCATCGCTTGGTATGGGACAAGCTAATGGGATACCTATAAACCGTAATGAAGCATGTTATGGGACGTGTGGAACGGGACTCTCCTCGTAGGTGTATGACTTGGGACAACCTGCAAAGACCAGGTCTGATGAGGGCGGGGAGTGTACACCGGGACATAAAAGTTCGGACAAGGAGCGACTCATGGCAGGCTTCTAAGACAGAAAGGAAGGCAGGAATGACCTAAACCATACGTTGAAAGGGATGAGTCTAGGTATCGGGCTAAGTCTGATTCTTTTATCAAAAGATTTATTACATTAAAGCTGATCCTCAAGATAAAATTTCAAACATTGCGTGGCATTTGATATGGCGCATGTGAATGACACTATTGGTTTGCATCGCCGTAGGCGATTAGAGGTCCTAGAACTTCGTACTTGGCACTAAGCGTTGTTTATTGAGTGTTTGGTTGGATAGCTGATTTATGGTGGTGCTAACGGGCAGATGCATCTAGGCTTGAGGTACGGATGAAAACTTCTTGGTATATGCCTATGATTGCTTGAATTAGGATTGGCTCACTTGGCGTCAAGTTGTTGTTGGCTACGGCTCGTTTAAGAGGCTAAATGGCATATTGTAATTTTGCTAAGTCGCAGGTGCGGCAGGACTTAAGGTACGAGGAAATAACTCATTAAATTGATGCCATGAGTGTTTGCTCGGTGCTTGCCTAGTTGAGACTTGTTTGATGATTGACTCCTGGCTTAGTGTTGCTTGTAATTGCTTGGTAATTAGTAACTGGCTTATGGTTACCGTTGTGGTGAGCAGTTTAGGACTGCTAGACGTGAGTAGATGGCTTAGGTCCTTGAATCCCTTGGTGGAACTGTAGTGGCTCTTGTGATGTTAGAGCCTAGAAGGAATGAGCAATCGAGATAAAGGTGTCAGAGGAGCGCCTAACTCCAGACCACAAGTTGTGGGAGATTCAAGAGTTGATAAGGTCAAGAGAACCTTAAAAGAAATTGAGGATTGGATGAGTAGGTAGGCTCGAGATTGGGCTGCCATTGTAACTTAGCCATCCGAGGCTATTGCTGTTGTGATTATTAGAACTAATGGTGGTAATCGGAAGGATGATCTTGGGGACGGGTATAGCAGTTGGCAAAGGGACTAGCTTGTGGGATAGTTTGTAAAGTCAAGGTTGACTGAGTTGGTAGGAAATGTAGTCGTGAGACTGATCCTGTCTGGATTGAGGATTTGTAAGAAGGCCTTGGAAGCCTTAGGGTGCATTGAGAAGAAGATGACCCTAGTGATTAACATTCCAAGGTACTGCTAATGATTGGTGAATAGTTACCTAAGGAAGAATTCTCCTTGAAGACATAGCACTTAACCGGATTGTTTTCGTTTAGTTGATCAATGAGGAATACATTACTGAGATTGCTAAGGAGCAAGAGTTGGTGGAGCCCCTGAAATTTGTGAGAATTAGAGAAAGATCTGCCATTGTGGGGTAGAGTTCTCGAGACTGCCCAAGCATGCATCAAAGATGGTTAGGAACCAGTTGGATAAGGACAAAGAGGTTCAAGAATGGATTGAGGTTCGAAGCATCGTGGCGAATTGATATTCTTAGATCTGAAGCGTTATGATGAACCTCATTTTGAAGGGCTAAATGACTGGGGAAACCATGAGTAAAGAGGATTTCCGCTTATAGAACATAGAATGTACCTGTAAGGAATGGTTGATACCAGAGCGTAAGGCCTAGAAAGGAAATTGGTGATTTGTCTCTTTTGTCATGGGAAGTGTTAAGGAAAATCGGCATGCTAGTCTACCCGAGTCCAATGATCCTATGAGGTTGTTTGAGATTGAACCGAACCATCAAGAATGGAGTTCTAAGTGGTTGACCCCTAAAGGATAGGGTGATGTTCTAAAGGACGATTAGACCATGGGATAGTCATTGATGAGAAAGAGAGTGAATGGACATGATAGTCTTGGATACTTGTGATTTTAATGGATAGACGAGTAAGCCAAAAGAGGTACTTAGGTTATGATCGCAAAGTGAACCGAATTAATCGATTTGAATACCCAAGGTGTGGATTTGTGGAGACCAAAGAGAAACCTTGACCCCTTAGAACCTTGTCGTTGAGGTGATAGAGTTATTGGAAGAAGAATGTCAAGTATGGTGACATCTGGATCCTGGAGTAAAGGTACCGCTGTTAATGCAGACTTCAAGACTGACATTCTATGGAACGAGGAAGACAAGGTGGATTCGAGACAAGAGAATGCCACTAAGAAGTGTAGTCTCCTCATAGAGTAAGAAGCCCTGGTACGAAATGAAGAGGAATTCTATTGTCTGGGTATTAAGAGTGAATATCACCAGGTAGTGTCCCAAGGATTATAAGCGAACTTTTGTTGCAATCTGATGGTTTTAGTATCGACTTTATTTGATAACCTTTATGGGTATTTGTGGTTATAGTCCAAAGATCGACAGTGGATTAGACAATACGCCGAAATGGAAACAATTGACAGATAAGCATCGTTTGTGAATATGAGTTATAAAGAGGCGACTGGTAATAATGGATTTAGGCTGAAATTGCGTTATATCTTGATGGTTTTAGTTGTCGAGTGCTGTTGACGGCCTTAGACGGTGTGAGAGATGTATGCAAGAAAGTGGGCAAGGGAACTTGGATTAAAGGCCTATCGTAATCGAATGCATATGGATTCGTCGTGAATGGCGACTAGACTTGAGATTATAGACTTATAATAGGCAATCGATTTTGAGATGTGATAGTCGCTCGTGGAATTAAATGTTTTCGATTGATAGGAATTGGTCAGAATCAAGGAGGCATGAGAAACGTAAACGGTCTTTGGAAGGTATTCCATGGACTCTAGTAGGACGCTCGCTGTATGTGGAATGTAAGAGCGCAAGATTTGGATTTATTAAGGCGAAGTTCTTGGTCATAAGGTTTCTGAGAAATAGAATTCCTTTGGAACCCTTAAGGATTAGTATAAGTAATGGATTGTCGGAAAAACAGTATGGATTAATGGAGTTTGGAGTTACTGGAATTGATGGTTTGCTATAGACGAATCGTGGCAAGAGTCGTCCTATTAATGAAATGGACTAAGGACGAGATGTGGCGCGAATGGCTGAATGAACATGAAAGGAGTTTTCAGGGGCTAAAGTGTTGTGACCTGCGGGTCCTGATGCCAAGAGATCATGGAAGAGATTACAACAGGGAGAAAATCCAGACTCTTAAGTAACCACGGATAGAGACCTAGAAGCTTCATGAACGAATGTAAGTATACGATGATGAAGGACTTAGAGGGCAAGGTCATGTTGGGAACTCATCGTGATGACTATAATGTCCCATGGATTTACCAAGCAGTACCAGGACTTACGTCTGCACTAGTGGTGGAATATAATGAAAAGAGAAATAGTCAAGTTTGTGGATAAGGATCGGATGTGTCAACAAAGGAAGGCACGACTCGATAAGTCGACGAGTTGCCCCAGCCGTAGGAAGCTCTCGAGTGGAACTAGGAACGAATTGTTGTGGATTTGGCCGTGGGGTCACCTGAAAGGTCAGGCGGACCATGAGACGATTTGTGAAGGCGTTAGGCAACTCGTGTGGAATTTCAACGATGGTTGTACCAAGTAGAGATCCTAAGTTTACCTTAACTGTTGGGAGAGTCCTCAAGACGTCATAGGAACGAAGTTACATTACAGTACATCCTGTCGTGTGCAGATAAATAGATGGCCAAAGAGAATGATCTAGGTGCATGAGATTAGGTTACGAGCGTGTGTCACGAACTTTAAAGGACGTGGTAATGAGTGGCTATACCTGGTGGAGATGTCCAAAGTAACAATTACTTGTAGACAGATTGGATTACCGGTTGGTGCATACCTTTATCAAGGATGTTTGAGTGGGGACTTATTGCGAATGACTTCTATCTTGGGTTGAAATTACTTCATGAGGGACTGACTGGAGGTGGCACTGGACTGTATTAAGCCTTTTGAAAAGCATGGGTGGGTCCTAAGTTAATCTTGTGGATCAAGTTACTTGGAGTTATGTTTGGGTCTCACGTAATACCCTGAAGCGTGTTGACGCGAGGATTTGTGCCCATCTTGATGCATTAATACGTGAGATATTAACCTGAAGCGTTGAGACGCGGGTTTCAGAATGGTATACGGATCTGAGGCATGCTACGCGGGTCCTTGCTGAGTCTGATGAACCGAGAGCCTTAGCATTGATAATAGCATTACATGGTCAGGCGGTATAGATCCTTAAGGACTTCAGGTGGGAGATCATGTCTTCCTTAAAGGTATCACTTATGTGAGGCTTGTCCGATTTGGAAAGTCGAGTCCGCGGTGTGTAGACCTATTTGGGGATTTTGGCAATTAAAAGGGGACCGTCGAGGAAGATGAAGTAGTGATGAGGCGTCAGCACCTAGTTGTTGAGTATGATGGGAATTATAGTAAATTTCGAGAACGAAATTTTTATAAGGAGGGAAGAGTTGTGACATTCTGAAATCCGGCCCTTTTCGAAGTAAGATTTCATGAGACATCTCGTCAGTGCGTTTCAGTTAAATCTCGCTCAAAGGTGATCACTCTTGAGATGACTAACCGGAGGAGAATGGCTAACTTGGAAATGGGTACGTGGACCTAAGAACTTGCCCATGGATCGACGCTTTGACCATAAGGATTGTCGAGAGAAGGTTTAGGACCATTATAGGCCGATCCAAGAATGGTTATGGAATGAATTGCTAGTGTTATACAATTGGATCACGGGTGATTCCGTTTGACCATAGTATAATTTACGAACTTTCCTAAACTGATGTCTGACAATCGGGTCCTTCGGGACTAGTGATTTACCCTCGTAATTACATGACAACCAAAGGTCTCCATACGTCAAGTAAACGTGAACGTGATGTTAACCGCAGGTCGATACGCGAAACTCCTAAAAGCCGCCCGTTAGTTTGAGATAAATTGAGATCACAATTGATTGAGTTTTGCCGCAAATTGGACTTCGGAAATTGGGTGTCGGGTATTCAAGGATTCCAACAGTGATAAATTGGACGTCGCCTCATTAAGGTCAATTAAGATTATGGTTCGGCCATAAGTGATTTGGGAGTCGAAATTAGGACTGGAAGTTGAAGATTATCGTTTTACCTCAATAGGTGCTATTCTTCTAAGAGTAGTCAAAGGGCAAGATGGTTTTTTTGGCTTGATTGGAATTTACAAGATTGCCCCTCAATTATGTGCAAGAGACTATGAATGACTTGTGGGACCCTTTTTTGGAAAATATCCTACCAACTACACTATTCACTTGTCAACTCATGTCAAACCTAGTCAATCAAAGTGATTGACCCTCAACCACCCCATCAACTCTCTCTCTCTCTCTCTTTCTCTCTCTCTCTCTCTCTCTCTCTCTCTCTCTTGAATAATTGAAGTTGGATGAAGACCATCTCTCTCCCTCCCACAAACCATTCGGCCATCACTCTCTCTTCCCCTCTCATTTTCTATCTTGGCTAAAGCTCTCCTTTCTCTCTCGGTTTGCTCTTGGCCGATAGCCTCACCGGCGCCACCACGCACACCACTATTTACCCCCTTCCCCGTGAGACCACCGTAAGCCTCCGACCGCCGTCCACGAACTGTCGAGAGCCCGAGAAGCCGAGCCGAAACCGCTGCTACCCTTGATGAAACCCTGACTTTGGGGGCTGATTTAGGAGTCCCTCTTGGCTTGGTTAAAGGAAAGACAACCTCTTGAACCTAGCTTGGTATGTGAGGAAACTAGTGGTGGGAGTTATGAGTGGATTTAGTGGAGTTTAATGGTTAATTCCTTGATGTTCTTAGAGGACAAAACAGAACCCACCTGCTGTCCAGATCTGGTCACGGCTTTCCTCAAGGTTTTTGGTGGCCTTTCTTGCTCAAATCCTTGGTAAGTTGCTCCCTAAACTTAGCCCAGGACTTTAAGTTACTAATGATGCATTTAGAGAGAGATTTGAGTTGAATTTGAGGGCTGAATGAGGGCTGGCTAGGTCAGCGACGGGATTGTGAATGGAGGTTGATTTGTGTGGTAAATGTTGATCTTAAGTAGTAAGTAACCCCCTAAGCCTTGCTTAGGATGATAGGCTACTAATGGATGTGGTTAGAAGTGGATTTGATGAGATTTGAGGGCTGTTTCGAGGTGTCCTATACCTAATCTGAATCTGACTTTTTATGGTGGACTCATGGGCAATTATTCTTGGATGAAGTTGTATGAACCAAGGTTAAACTTGTTGATTCAAGGCTGTTCATGAGTAATTAGAGGAGGTCAAAAATGAAACTTTAACTATCTTTGCTTAAATTAGATAACCTAGAGGTCACAATTATTCGAGATGGCATTTGATCGTGTAAGCTCTTCGTGATGACTAGAAAGTGTCCTTGAGCTATTGTGTAGACCTTATGGGATAAGCACGACTTAGGATGTCCTTGACTTTCCCTTGGGACCGAAATATTTGCTTATGGGTATAGTAGATTTGAGTTAACCAAATCATGGCAAGTAAGTGATTAACTGAAATGATTAGAGAGTTGAGTGTACCTTATAAGTATTCGGTCATGGCTTGCTTCTGTGAATTGAGTGGTCGAAATTGATTGTATGCCTCATTATATTCGGCCTTAAGATGTGGAAAGTGGATTAAGGGACTGAATTTGAGTATTAAGACCAATCCATGAATTCTGGTGGGTAATTGTACAATTCGGATCTCTCTTAACTATGTGCCGTGATTGAATTGTAAGGCTTGTGTTGATTTGATCATGATTGATCTTGAGTTTCCTGTTTGGCCAATCGATTGATGAGTTTATACCTATGTGCACATATTACCCTATAGCGTTATTACGTAGGGTTTAAGTTATTTACTTATGAGATCACATATTAAAGTATGACCTGGGAGCCGTTTCTACGGGGGATCTGGCCAAAATGAAAGTATGACCTGTGAGCCATTTCTACGGGAGGTCTGGCCAAATGAAAGTATGACCTGGGAGCCGTTTCTACGGGGGGGGGGGGGGGGGTCCTGCCTTGTGCAATATGATAGCCTAAAGCGTTATGACGCGGGCCTTGATATATAGAATTGAGATTTATGATATGGAATGCTCTATACAAGTATTGATTTGTGAAGTGCATAGAGTACGAAGCTTGACCCTACCTTACTGAATCATGACTTGAATTGTGAACATCTGAATGGTGATTGCAACGAGTTATTGCCATTTTCTTGGTTAGCATAACGTCCCATTTGATGGATAGAAACGTATGATAGGACTCGACCCGAAGGATGGCCTCGATGGATAAATTAGCTTGATAGGAATTGATCTGAAGAATGGCCTTGATGATTAGAATTGCGAGATAAGATATGATTTGACAATTGACCTTGAATGTGGGAACTACATGTTTAGGATCAGTCCGGAGGTACTATTGGCCTTGTCTAGATTTAGGAGTTTACTTGCTGAGATTTATTCTCACCCAGTCGTGGGATAACATTTTCAGGTCCGAATTGGTGAAGCTCCATGGATGCCATCAAAGTAGTCTTTTGGAGCAGTTGAACTTGTAACCTTGTACTCCCATATGTAGTTGTTGAGGTTAAAACAAGTCTACCTTCGATTTATGGATGACTGTTGTAGCTTTTGGAATCTATATGATGTTTTATAAAGATGTTGATTGTATTGAGGAAATCTCTTTTGTTCATCCTGAGTCATCGTGGTGTTCTAGAGTATGGAGATTGGTTCTCGCTTTCGTATGTGCATTACATTTATAGAGATTAAGCTTGACGAAATAAGGATCCTGGGAGTGCAATGAAGTTACCGGCCTTGGAGGGATGTTCGCGCGCTCGCAAGGTCACGGGACGTGACAGAAATTGTCCTAGTGCGGCGGCCCTCCTCATCCCTATCCATGGAGGCCAACTGAGACAATGCACAACCTCAGTTTCTCAATAGTGACAACCTTTGTTAACATGTCAGCTGGATTTTCTGCACCAAGAATCTTCTTCAATGACAATGTCCCATCATCTACCAACTCACGGATACGATGATACTTCAACTCAACATGCTTTGGCCTTGAATGAAACACCAGATTCTTTGCTAGACAGATAGCACTCTGACTGTCACTGAAAAGAACCCTGCTATCTTGCTCCTTGCCTATTTCTTTCAGAATTTTTTTTAGCCAAATCATCTCCTTACCAGCTTCCAATATAGCAACATAATCTGCTTCAGTGGTTGAGAGAGACACACACGTCTGAAGTCTAGACATCCAACTGATTGCAGTGCCACCTAAAGTAAAAACATAACCCAAGGTGCACTTCCTCTTATTCAAGTCACCACCAAGATCTGCATCCACAAAGCCTTGTAAAGTTACACTGTTTTTTACAAAACATAATGACATACCTAAAGTGCCTCTCACGTTTCTTAATAACCACTTTACGGCTTCCCAATGCTTTATTCCCAGATTAGCCATGTATCTGCTCACAACTCCTACTGCATGAGCTATGTCTGGTCTGGTACACACCATTGCATACATTAAACTGACAACAGCTGACGCATATGGCACCTTAGGCATATATTCTTGCTCCTCGTCCGTCTTTGGTGACTGCTCCTTTGAGAGTTTGAAGTGACTTCCCAAAGGAGTACTTCTAGGCTTTGCATTCTGAACCTCGAATCTATCCAGTACTTTCTTGATGTACTTTCCTTGAGATAACTTTAGAATTCCTTTGGATCTATCCTGCATGATCCTCATCCCAAGAATCTGATTCGATGCTCCGAAATCCTTCATCTCAAATTCTTTTGACAATTGCTGCTTTAGTATATTGATTTCTCTCATGCTAGATCTTGCAATGAGTATATCATCCACATACAACAGCAAAATAATATAGCAGTCATCAAATTTCTTGAAGTAACAACAGTGATCCATCTCACTTCTAGTGAAGTTGTTACCACACATAAAGGTATCAAATTTTTTGTACCACTATCTAAGAGCCTGTTTCAAGCCATATAGACTTTTCTTCAGCTTGCAGACATAATTTTCTTTTTCAGAGACTTGAAAACCTTCTGGTTGTACCATGTATATATCCTCCTCTAAGTCATCATAGAGGAATGCAGTCTTTACATCTAACTGCTCTAGATGTAAATTCTCAACAGCAACAATACTCAACACTAGCCTGATAGTAGTCAATTTCACAACTGGAGAGAAAATCTCTGTGTAGTCAATACCTTCCTTTTGCTGAAAACCTTTTACTACTGACCTTGCTTTGTATCTCTTGATGCCATCAGGTTCTTCTTTGACCCAGTACACCCACTTGTTCTGCAATGCCTTTTTCCCATCTGATAATTGAGTTAACACCCAAGTTCTATTCTTCTCGAGTGAATCCAACTCATCTTACATTGCTAACTCCCACTTAACAAAATTTTTAACCTGCAGTACTTCCAAAAAATTTTCTATTTCACCAGCATCAATTAAAAGCAAATAATTCAATGACGGAGAATACCTCTGTACAGGTTTTAGATGTTCTGCTAGATCTTCCCAAAGTGGGCTCAGGAGTGTATGGTTCTTATTCTAAATTTCCACTAGAGTCTACAGCAACAGTTTTAGGATTTCTAGCCATATCACTATTAGAAACCCCTTCCAATTCAATCTCTCTAGTTTCCATCGTTTGCTTCTTCACACTATATTCTACCATACCTCTATCCTTATATAACGAGTTTTCATTGAATGTAACATCAACGGTTCTTATTATTTTTCTATTTTGCTCATCCCAAAATCGATAGCCAAAATAATTAAACCCATATCTAATGAAAAATATTTTTTGGCTTTTGCATCAAGCTTATCTCTATTTTCAGAATCTATGTGGACATATGAAACACATCCAAAAACTTTTAGATGGGAGAGATTTACCTTTCTTCCACTCCATTCTTCTTTTGGTAACTTGAAATCAAGTGGAACTGAAGGTCCCTTTTTTAAATTGATTAAATTTTGTTGTGAAATAAAATATCACGACTTATGTATCGCGCATAGTATAAAGTTCAAGAGGGGGTTGTCTCCTCTTCAACATTTCTACGACTTCCTTGCCTTCCCCTTTTCAGAGAGCTCCTTTTTCTGTTGATCAGATATGCTGTTGTGTTAATTGCATCCGTCCAAAACATCTTGGGTAATCTTGCATGCATCCTCATACTTCTTGCACGCTCATTCAAAGTTCTATTCATCCTCTCAGCAACTCCGTTGTGCTGCGGTCTATTGGGAACAGTTCTTGTCATTCTGATTCTGTTCTCTGCACAAAATTGCTTAAACTCCTTGCTATCATACTCACCACCATTATCGGACCTAAGACATTTAATCTTTAGGCCAATCTCGTTCTCTACTTCAGCTTTCCATCTCTTAAAAGTAGCAAACACGTCAGATTTATTTTTCAAAAAATAAACCCATACCTTTCTAGTGGAGTCGTCAATAAACGTGACATAATAGAGCGAGCCTCCAAGGGAATGAACAGGAGCTGGCCCCCATACATCTGTATGCACCAACTCTAATTTTCCTTTCTTTGGTTCTTTCCTAATTTTCGAAAAACTAACACGTTTTTGCTTACCCAGAACGCAATCCTCACATAGACCAATGTCTATGGACTTCAAATCAGGCAGTTTTCCCTTAGAAGCTAACAACTTCATCCCCTTTTCGCTCATGTGTCCAAGTCTACAATGCCACAAATTAGAATCCGCTTTCGACTCAGTAATAGTTGCGATTTCTCTACTGCTTTCAGTCATGTACAGTGTTCCCGACTTTGTGCCATGTGCTACAACCAAAGCACCTTTAACTATTTTCCAACAGCTATCCCCAAAAATAGTTCTGTATCCTGTGCTATCTAATTGACTTATAGAGATCAAATTTCTCTTAAGTCCCGAAATATATCTGACATCATGCAACTTACATTGATATCCAGCAAGATAAACCTTTCCAAATTTTCCAACAACAAAATTATGCATTAATTCTTTGCAAGATTCCAAGATTCAATTGGACTGTCAATGCTCAAAATTAAAGCATCTTTATCAACCGTCTCTTCAAGAGTTGCACTCACTGATTTCTCTTCTTCTTGATTTTGATCGCGATACTGAAATTGCTTCTTTGGGGCTCTACAATCTCGTCTCAAATGACCCTTTTTTTCGCAATTCCAGCAAGTTATTTCACCACGAGGTCTCGATTTGCTTCTTCCTCTAGATTTCGACCTACCACGATTCTGGTTCCACCATCGTTGATTGCTTCTCTCTCTGCCTTCAGTATTTAAGGCAACACCTGAAAATTCACCCGACTCTCTTCTATGAATATCTTCACTAAGAATCAAATCTCGGATTGCTTGAAGCCCCAACTTTTTATTACCAGACGAACTGCTCACTACAGTCACAGTTGTACTCCAACTTTCAGGTAGAGAAGATATTAAAATTAAATCTTTTACCTCGTCGTCGAATTTGATTTCCACCGAACTCAACTGAGCCGTGATCACGTTGAATTCGTTGATGTGATCTGTCACAGAAGCACCTTAGTCCATCTTCAGATTGAAAAGACGACGCATCAAATATACCTTGTTTGATGCGGAAGGCTTCTCGTACACGTTGGATAAAGCCGCCATCAAATCTACCGTTGTCTTCTCATTAGCGATGTTGAAAGAGACATTCCGCACCAATGAGATACGTAATCACACCCAAAGCTTGCCTATCTAACAATTCTCACTTTTCTTGCTTCATCGATTCTGGTTTTTTTCCCGACAAAGGCTCATGCAAGTTCTTCTGATACAGCAGATCCTCGATATGCATCTTCCAGAAACCAAAATCCTTGCAATCGAACCGATCGATCTTCACCTTCCCTTCGTCCATATTCGTCGCTCCCACTATTTCACCAAACCAGGCTCTGATACCAGTTGTAAGGAACGCGAATCTTTGAAGAGAAGAAAAAAATAGAGAAGAAGAAGACAAGAGAATTTTTTACATGGAACAACCCTTCTAAATCAGAAAGAGAAAAAATCACGGTGCCGCACTAGGCAATCTCTCCACTATCAGTTTTCAGCGTTGCAAATACAAAAGATATCGCCCCAATATATAACAGGAGTCTAGGGTATACAAAGTTTAGAAGTAAATTACGAGTACGCCACGTAGAATATCTACGCTTAATATTTCTTTTTCTTTTTTTTATCGGACTCCACAAAATCCATCACCCTCCTCCTCTGTTTTTATGTTGCTGAGCGGCATCACAGAAGTTGAGGTGAAATCATGCATTTTACTTCACGAAACCACAACCAAGTGTCATTCCCATCTTCATTTTTCTACACGTCTTTCAGCACCCTCTTTTTCCCTTTTTCCCACGTTGTGCGAACCGACTTTCTTTCCCTCTTGCTTAATAATTGTCACCAAGACTAAGGGGAGTGATTAGTTTTCTTTCCCCATGTTCCTTATGATCAATCCTCAGGTCAATTTGAGGAAAGCATGTGAATCTTGAAAACCCTATTATTTTGTTCCTTGTTACCTGCTGGCTTGATCTCGCTAGGGTGTCGTCCAACGCCTTCCAATTTCAAGCCTCCCTTTTGAAAGCTGAGCACCATTATATATACACACACACGTATGTCCACATCCATATGTTCACATATCCCTGCTTTCATACTTATGATGTCATACTTTAGTGGATTGCAACCACTAAATCAAAATTTAGGGAGGGTTCCACCGAGCATGTATTCACGAGCTGATCTCTTAAGAAATACTTATGTACTTAGTTATTGTTGAAAATTGACGCCCAAATAAGGGCTAAATTGGCCGATTTCCATAATTGCGATAATTGGCAATTAATGGAATTTGTTTCCTATTCTAATTGAGAGAGTGAGAGAGAGAAGATAACGTCTTCTCTCCTCAGAACGTACGTTTGTTCCTACCACCATTGAAGAAAACTCTCCCAAAAAACTCCCTACCAAAAACACTCTCTTGACGGACGATCGATCGCCGGATCTGGAATCGTTTCTCATCTGCAATGGAGGCTCTTAATCTGTGGCTATCAAGGTAAGTCCGTTCTATGTGATTTACTTTTACGATCAGTGATTCAAGTCGATTCTCGGGCATGTAATTCAATCTATTCCACTGCGTATTTTTAAGTATTTGAATTCGAGATCCATTCTCGACATTGGTATCAGAGCAATGGTTCTTGTTTCCTAATTGATTATCAAATTTTTTTGGTCACGAATTAGCAAGAAAAATCAATTTTTTCGGGCTTACTGTTCATTGGGTGTCTGGTCTGTTATGTGCGGGGAAAATGGATTTTGAACACATAATCGGAACGGGCTCGGAGAGACAATCATTTTGAGTGGTCGCCCGTTGCAAGGCGACACCGGGAGCAGTCGCACGCGCCACACGCACCGCCAGGGGATCGATCCCGACACAACAGCATTTCGAGGCATTTTCGTGAAATTTCGTTCAACGAAAATTGGACTTGAATATACCATCAGGTTCGTACTGTCGAGACAAGCGTTTTGAGGGGTGGCACGCCGCCGGAAGGAGCCGCACTCGCCGAACGCGCCAGAGAGGTCCGGTGCACATGGGCCTCATGCGCTCACGTGCGTGGCACGCACCCCGGCCCAAACGCGCCCAGACCCGATTTATTCCTATCCCGAACCGATTTAAAGCTATTCCAAACCCGATTTTATGGAATCCTAGATTTGGTTCTCGATATCCCAAACCCGGTTCAGTTTTGACCCGACCCGGATTTTGACCTGGATTTCGCCAGTTGACCGTTGACCCGGTGACCGTTGACAAAATTTTCAAAAATTGTTTTTTAGTCCCCGACTTCAAAAAATTGCAATTTGGTCCCCCAAGCTTTCGAAAAATTACAATTTGGTCCCTGAATTTTTAAAAATTGCAATTGAGTCCTCGAATTTTCTAAAAATTATAATTTGGTCCCCATACTTTTCAAAAATTGCAATTTGGTCCCTGAAATTTTTTTGAAGATTACGATTCGGTCCCGAAATTTTAGGAAATTGTGATTCAGTCCTCAAAATTTTGAGAAATTACATTTGACCCCATTGACTAGTCAAAGCAGAAACTTTGACCGACTCGTGTGGATGCATATGAGCTTCGATTGAGAAGTGCGAGGTATCGTTGCCTTCGTATCAAAATTATCTTCGATTTGATATATTATTGGGACATGTTTGATAATTTTAAAATTTTAAAAATACGTTTGAAGCCCATGATATACGTATTTTGGGGCGTTTTTCAAGTATTAAAAAAAATGGCTTACATGTAGATAGCCATTTTTGTGTAAAGAATTTATTGATGGCATGTATCATGTAATCTGAATGTGGTTTGATGTATAGTTCAAATCATATTATGCCATGTTATGATTACAAAATATAGAGATCGTTGTTCGATTTATGATCTTTATTCAAGTGGAGAGTTCTAGAAAGTTTTATTAACTTCAGTGAACTCAATTTTTATATAAATGATTATGTTAATGGTAATTTCAAGCAAGGATTTTTGGACGATGATTGGGAACATAGTGAACTTTTGAATCTGAGGCCTTATGTGAAATTATTCATTAATATAATTAGTTAGTGTAAAATAGATGCGTAAATGTTAGGCATCAATTATTCGTGAATACATGTCTATAGAACTTCGTGTTCAGATACGATGGCTACGATATTTAGAATATCATAGCTTGGCAAAACAAAGGAGAAATTGAATGGCGAAAATTATGAAAACTAGAATATGGACAGTTAGTGCTATGAAAAGCAAGAAACATTTGAAGCTCTTAATCTAGTTATGGAAACACATGAGGATGAGAATACTGCACAGCCGACATTTGCTGGACGGAAAAAGGATGAACTCAATTGCTTACATATGTTGCTGAGTAGCATGAAAAATGGTTTTATGCATGAGTTCAAGCATAGTCAAGTGGGAGGCATTAAACACTAAGTTTGGTTAGACATCGGTCACCAAGTTGAGACAGATCACTATAAGTTTTGACACTTATATGATGCCTCGTGGGCAGAATATGAAATGGCTTTTGTGGCGTGTGTCAAACATGATAAGTGAACTGTAAGATGCAGGCCATTTTTTTTACTGATGAGAAGCAAGTGCAATCAGTAATCTGTTCTTTTCCTCATAGCTGTGTGCATATGAAAATCCACAATAAAAAGAAAATGCTTTTAACGACGCTATGCGCTGTCTTGAACTAGAGCACTAGTTCTAACTCAAATGAGGTTTCGTGCTCCAGACGTGAGCGTCAAGGTGGGTTCAATAAATAAAAAGAATAAAGGAACATATTCTTCAGGATGGAAATCGAAGTTTAACCGACATTGAAAAGGAAAATGTCCTTTCAAGAAAAATATTTCAAAAGGTGAAATGTTTTAAATGTGGCAATAAGGGTCACTTTGCTCATAACTGTGGTGAACCAAAGAAGTTAAAAAAAAAAGGCATTGTGCACTTGAGAGTGTTACTTAAGTCTCTAGTTTAGTTTTTGTAACTGAATCTTATCCTTTGTGGGTTATAGACTTACAAGCCACAGATCATAAAACGAAAGAGAGAAATGCTTTCATGGAATTTCAACAAGTTCGACATGAAGCAAAGTGGATAAATGTGGAAAATCATTCCTATGTGAAAGTTAAAGGGATTAGCACCTGCCAATTGAAAATGCGCGGTGGTCGCACCCTATTTCTACATATTGTGTTTTGTGCTCCAAAAACTAGATGGAATTTAGTTTCCGTGTTAGTTTTGGTTAAACTTGATTTCAATTTGAATTTTCATAATGGTGGTGATGACTTGTCATTGGGAACAAGTTATTATGATTCTGGATGGTTTCATTGTGCTGATTATTGAGTACAATAATGTGAATATTAGTTATTCATTATTTTTCATCTTTTGTGATGATGTGAATATGTGGCATGCTGAGCTGGGTCACATTGGCCCAATGATAAATATTTTAGATAAGCTAAAGAAGGCTTATAGGGCACTATTGAAAAAGTCGATTTGCCTATTTATGAGTATTGCCTAGCGTGATAGACAATAAGCAAACCATTTGGAAAAGGAACAAGAGCTGAATTTCCTTTGCAGTTGATCCATTGAGACTGTGATTCAATATATGTGAGAACAAGGCATGGGCTGTTTAATTCATCACATTTATAGATGCTTATACTCAATTCGGATATATTTTTTTTATTTCTCATAATCTGAGGCATAAGTTGCTTTGAAAAATTTTATTTTTGAGCTTTAAAAAAATTATTTAAAAAAAAATCCGATCGAGGTCAAGAAAATCTATCTAATCAGTTCAGATATTTATGTGATGAAAAAGGAATAGAAAGACAGTTGACTATTCCAGCGATTTCTCAACAGAATAGAGCTGCAGAGAGAAGAAACAAGCCCCAATGAGAATGGTTAGGGCTGTGATGGCACAGGCTAATTTCCCTTTCACCTTTTTGGGGTGAAATTTTATTGATTGCTGTCTAGATATTTAATCGTGTGCCTTCTAAATCAGTTACTTCCACTCCATATAAGTTGTGAACAGATCGAAAATGAGATTTGAGTTTTCTCAAACCTTGATGTGCTTCATATATACACGATTTCCCTCACTGTTATGGGAAATTAGGCCCTAGAGGCATAAAAGAGTATCTTTATGGGATATTGAAAGCACTCAAAAGGGTATGTGTTATACGTGAGCAAGAAAGTAGAAAGTGTAACTGAATATGAATCACAATATGTAACATTCTTAGTGAATGAATTTCTGAAAAAAGGGTGAGACAAGTGAAGACAATTCTCCATTTAAGATCTTGGATAGTGATAATGATATTATTGGGGCATCCATCCAAGTGGGAGCAATGTAAGAAGTGGGGAATTTGTTTCAAACGAGTCTTAATTGCAACCACTTGATGCGAAGAAGATGCCGTCATTATCTGATCCGAGTGGGAGCATAATGGAGAATGATGTACTAAGTGTATGATCTTCTCAATTGCAACCGCTTGACATGAACGAGATGTTGTCATTGTTCAATCCGAGTGGGAGCGTAATGGAGAATGATGTACTAAGCGTATGATTTTTAATACGGCAAATAAGTTTCCAAGTGAGAGAATAATGAAGCTTGATTTACTAAGTGTACAATCCTCAATTTAGCGTACAATTCGCAAAAGGTTTCTTCATCGATTTGTCGACGTTTAGACATTGAAGGAAAAGTTTTCATGGTCGCTCCACAAGAAGAGGATGAGCCAAGAAATGTAAATGAGGCTCTAACTTGCCCTGATAAGGAAAAGTGGATATAAGCAATGGAAAGAGAGATAGAGTCAATGAGATCAAACCAAGTTTGGGAACTGGTTGATCTTTCGAATGGACATAAAATCATTGGGAGCAAGTGTGTTATCAAATTAAAGCGTAAAGCTAATAGCTTAATTGAGAGATATAAGGCTCGCCTTATGGTGAAAGGGCGTAATCAATAAGAAGGAATTGATTAGAAAGAGGTTTGTTCTTCTGTGCTGAGATTTACCTCAATTCACCCTAGTTTGGCAATAATGACTTGTATGGATATTGAATTACATCGGATGGATGTAAAGACTGTGATTCTCAATGGAGAATTTAAAAAAAAAATCAGAGAAACAACATGCTGGATTTGTTACAATTGGCCAAGAATAAAAAGTATGTCGACTTTTGATATCGATATATGGCCTTAAGCAGTCTTCGAGATAATGATATATAATTTTTTCGTAATGCCTTAAAGGCTTATGATTTTGTAATGATTAATGAAAATCATTGCGTATATATCAAAAGATCCAAAGATCAATATATGATCTTATCATTATATGTTGATGATATACCGATTGCTTGAAACAATATGGAGTTTGTTGGTACAGTCAAGAATTGGTTGTGTTTCAATTTTGAAATAAGAAGATATGGTTGAATCTGCATACATTCTTGAAATTAAGGTTTCAAGACATTGTTCAAAGAGATTGTGATCTCTTTCACAAGAGACTTATATGGATAAAGTCATCGAATAATTTTGTATGCAAGACTTCAAACCCAAAGATACTCCTATTGCAGATGTGGCTTATTCGCCGTGTGATGTTATACCTATGCCAACCCAGTTTTGGCCTAGGGAGATTCTTGGTATCTCTCTATCTAATGGGAATGGTTAGGTAAATGTCAAAGGATACGTTTCTGATTCGCGAAATATGTCTTGAGACTCCACAAACAAATGTAGAAATGAAAAGTGTTCCATATGTTAGTGCTTGAATTCTTGAAGTACACTATAATGTGTACAAGACCTAATATTTGTTATGTGGTTGGAATGGTATGTGTACCACTCTAATCTAGGTCAAACATATTGGATTGCCATCAAGAGAATCCTGAGGTATCTAGAAAGTACTGCCAATTTTTGCTGAGTTCAAGGTAGGGATTTGCGCCTTGAAGGCTATACTGATATTGACTGAGGAAGAGGTTTAGATGAGAGAAAATCTGCCTCTAGATTTGTATTCTTACTGGCAGTGGCGCAATATCTTGGAGTAGTAAGAAGTAAAAGTGTATAGCCTTATCCACGATGGAAATTGATCTCGTGGTGTTAAGCAAATGTGTATAGCCTTATCCACGATGGAAGATGATCTCGTGGTATTATCAACAGCAGTACAAGAGAATATTTGGTTTAAGAGATGTTTGGATCAGTGAGGTGTTTCTAAGGATGCTGCAGTTACAATTATTAGTTGATTGTGACAGCCTAGCAACAAGAGCTTACACTAAGGATCCATTGCCAGACCAAACGAGTAGACATGCAATATGTCTTTTGTGAAAGACATGGTTGTAAGAAAAGATGTGAACATACAGTACACATACATACACAGAATGATAGCAGCTCTTCTGTGAAGTGAGCACCTAGAGATGTTGCTCCTCAGTCATGTATTAACAAAAGGATTAGTTTTATATATTGAAATCTCTAGAAGTGCATAAGAGTGGGAGTACTGGATATTTATATTTCCCAATGTTCATAGTTAATGGTATATGTTATCATTATTGATGTCTATGAGTTTGTATGACATTTATGCATATTAATGCTTAGTGCATTATGTTGAGAAGGTATGTCGGACAGATTGAGATTAGCCCACTCACACGAGTAATCGCCTCTATTTACTGCGTGATAAATAGAGATGAGACAATTTTAAGCTCATTATCTAGGAAGATCCCGAGGAAGCTTATGAGGAGGTGCCATCAGAAACGTTTTCTGAGTACAACCCAGATGAAGACGAAGCTGAGGAGAGCGATGGGTTGAGTGGTTCTTCAGGATAATGAGGTGCAGTGGTTTAGGTTAAGGGTAGGAACGATTTTGGTGTGAGGCTTAGACAGGATCGATGGATTAGCCTTGGTAATGATAGCCTGAGTTTCTTACCCAGTTTAGTATACGATTTTTTATTTTGACTTTTCCCCACCGTCATTGTACCAACTTCCGAAGTATGTTATGTATATATGTGTGTGCTTTCTTGTTGTCCCAATTTCCCCATGTGTTTAATTGTCAGGGTTATTGTTTCCTTCCGCTTGTGCATTTCATTTCATTATAGGCCACGAGTACTTCCTGGGATTTCTATTTTGACTAAAGGCGGATGTTATGTGATCGCTAGGGTAAGCAGGGTGTGACATCACCATTGAAGTGGTATCAAAGCAAGGTTAGCTCGATCCAAGCAGATTGAGGATTGGAGTGATAAGGAGGGATGAAATTTGGACGATGGGGTAGTAAGACCTTAAGGGGAATTCGGTAGAGTCGAGCATGAATGCATGGCATATGATTGGCGTATGTGTTTGGCATCTTGAATTGGCATGAGTATGGTGACCCTATGATAACCAAGCTTCACACTTAGCATTGTGAATTGTTTGTGGATGTTGGTCTGACGAATGAGCTAATACCTCTGATTATACTAAGTTGCAGATGCGTCTGGACTCAAGGTATGGTTGTGAACTCTTGATGATTTGCTCATGAGAACGCCTGAGTGATTGACTATTGTGTTGTGATTGCTGCCCTGTTGAGTAGCATAGAATCACTAGAGTTGAGCAAGTGACTTAGGTCTCTAATTCGGTGGTGGAATTATAGTGACTTAGGTAAGCTAAGAACAAGCAAATATGAGCAATAGACCAGGAAGGCCGAGAGGAGAAGCTTCTAGCTCGAGAGCACCAACGGCCGAGGATCCAAGAGTTGATGGAGTCCTGAGGGCCTTGGAACAAATTAGAAAGTTAATGGGAAAGAAAGCTCAAGATCGAGCTGTTGCGGCCCTTCGACAGGCCGAAGATAGAGCTGAGATTATAGCTCAAGCTGCTGAAGCTGCAGTGGCAGCTATGAATTTGGCAAATGAAAATAATGTTCAGGGCGCTGAGGTTGGTAACGGCCAAGGCGATGTTAACGCTAATCGGCAAATGGGGCAGTTAGTCAAGCAGTTCATAAAGTTAAAGCCAACTCAGTTCGATGGGACTAGAGATCCTGACCTGGCACCAAGGTGGATTAAGAAACTTGAAAAGGCTTTTGGGGTGCTTAGATGCACCGACGAAGAGAAAGTACTGTTAGCTGTTTACCAGCTATAGGAAACTGCAAATGATTGGTGGAGTGCCTCGAAGGATGCAGTATTCCCCGAAGGTACTGCCTTGACATGGGCTGCTTTAACTGCGGCTTTTAATGATAAGTATTTCTTGGCAACGGCTCGAGAAAGGAAGCGATTAGAGTTTCAGCAATTACGACATAATCAGCTGACGGTAGGCCAGTACGAAGCTGAATTTGCAAGGCTGTCAAGGTATGCACCGAGATCGGTTGAGGATCTGATGGAAAAGGCGCAGAGGTTTCAAGATGGTTTGAGACCAAAGATTCAAAGCAGGATTATCACGATGGACTTGAAGACGTACCGGAAGATTTATGAAAGAAGTCAAATGATTGAGAGGGACATTAAAGAAGGAACTGTTGTTTTTGGATCGCGGTTCACTCCCTGGAGAGATAATCGGCAGCTGGGAAAGAGGCCGATGGTGAACAATAGACGTTTCGTTCCTCCTGCTCGAAGGAATATTGGGAAGCCACCAGTTCAATCGAGTTGGTATTGTCGTATTTATGGGCGAAGGCATGGAAGTGGACCTTGCCCGAGGCAGACAGGAGCATGTTTTAAGTGTGGTCAGCTGGGCCACCAAGTGAGAAGTTGTCCGAACCAAGCTCCAGGGAACAGAGCCCAAGGACAGAGACCGCAGGCAGGACGGCTAGTTGTGGCTCCGCAAAACGATCAGAATCGACCTCCGGCTCAAGGGAGAGTATATGCTGTGGCACATAGAGAGGCGGAAGAAGCGCCTGGCGTGGTCACAGGTATGATTTATTTATGTGATCAGGCTGCCTATGTTTTATTTGATCTCGGAGCGTCGCATTCGTTTATATCTGCACAGTTTGCTAATTTGGTGGGTGTAGAGTTGAAACCGCTGAATATGACGTTGCATGTTACTACACCATTAAAGGATAATGTGTTAATATCGTTAGGATGTGCAGACTGTAAGATAGTGATTGGTGGTAGTGAAGAAAGAACATATCTGGGTGTTGCCTATGTATGACTTTGATGTGATTATCGGAATGGATTGGTTGGGAAAACAAAGGGCTATGGTCGTCTGTGGTAGCAGGGTAATCCGTTTTTGTCCGAATGGTCGCCCTAGATTTGAATTTACAGGAAGTCGGGGAGGAACCTCGATTCCTTTAGTTTCGTCGTTTAAGGCGACTAAGTTGTTGAATGAGGGGTGTCGTGCTTACCTAGCTTTGGTAGTTGACACAACTGTTGAGGAACCAAAGTTGGAAGGGATTGCAGTGGTGCGTAAATTTCCTGATGTCTTTCCTAAGGAATTGCCAGGAGCGTCGCCATGAGGAGCACCAGTGTTATTTGTGAGGAAAAAGGATGGATCATTGCACTTGTGCATTGATTACAGGCAGTTGAATCAAGTAACTATTAAGAATAAGTATCCCTTGCCAAGAATCGATGATTTGTTTGATCAACTGCAATGAGCATATGTGTTTTCCAAGATAGATTTAAGGGCTGGTTATCACCAGCTGAGGATCAAGAAAGAGGATATTCCAACGACTGCCTTTAGAACGAGATATGGGCATTATGAGTTTACAGTTATGCCTTTTGGTTTAACTAATGCCCCTGCTGCATTCATGGACTTGATGCACCGTGTATTTAAGGAGTATTTGGATCGATTCGTCATTGTCTTTATTGACGACATTTTAATATACTCGAGGAGTAACGAGGATCATGAGAAGCATCTGAGTGTTGTCCTACAGACTTTGAGGGAGCATTCGCTTTACGCTAAGTTTAGTATATGCGAATTTTGGTTGAATAAAGTAGTCTTTCTTGGCCATGTGATATCGGAAGAAGGAATCTCCATGGACCCCTCAAAGATAGAGGCAATGATAAATTGGCCTAGGTCTACGACAGTTACAGAGGTACGGAGTTTTCTGGGTCTAGCAGGGTACTATAGACGCTTTGTGGAAAAGTTTTCGTCTATAGCCATTCCACTGACGAAGTTAACAAAGAATGATGCGAAATTTGAATGGACTGATAAATGTGAAAGAAGTTTTCAGGAACTAAAGCACCAATTGACGACCGTACCAGTGTTAACCATTCCTTCTAGACTTGTAGGTTATGAGATATATTGTGATGCTTCGCTAAAAGGATTGGGGTGCGTGCTAATGCAATATGGGAAAGTGGTCGTTTATGCGTCGTGACAGCTGAGACCTTATGAGATGAATTATCCAATGCATGATTTGGAGTTAGCTGCCATTATTTTCGCCTTGAAGATTTGGAGGCATTACTTGTGCGGCGAAAGGTTCCAAATTTATACTGATCATCAGAGTTTGAAGTACTTGTTTTCGCAAAAAGAATTGAATATGAGACAGCGTCGATAGATGGAATTATTAAAGTATTATGACTGCGATATTTTGTATCATCCTGGAAAGGCGAATAGAGTTGCAGATGCATTAAGCAGGAAGTCTAGTATTGCGCTTCTGATGGTTAAGTGATGGTCCTTACTAGAGGATTTGAGGGATTATGTGTTTGAGTTGGAAGTATGCCAACTGTCGAGTCTAATGGCAACTTTGAGAATTGAGCCTGAAATCCGAGAACAAGTTAAGGCTCTACAGTCCACCGACCTTGAGATTCAGAAGATCCTCGAGATGGATGTGACAAAAAGGAAACCTAACTTCCAAGTGTCAGAGGATGGAATTTTGAAATTTCGTGGACGTTTATGTGTACCTGGTGATGAAGAGTTTAACGAAAAGATTTTGTCTGAAACTCACAGGAGCAATTATAGTATACACCCAGGTAGCACGAAAATGTATCATAATTTGCGTCAGAATTATTGGTGGAATGGAATGAAGGTAGATGTAGCCAAGCACGTAGGAAAGTGTTTAACTTGTCAACAAGTAAAGGCTCAGCATTGTAAGCCTAGAGGATTATTATAACCATTGGAAATCCCCGAGTGGAAATGGGAGCATGTAACTATGGATTTTGTAATGGGTTTACCAAGGAGTCAGAAAGGCCATGACTCAATCTGGATAGTCGTAGACAGATTGACTAAGTACGCGCATTTTATACCCGTACGAAAGGATTTTGCGATGGATAAGTATACTGAGTTGTATATGCATCAAATTGTGCGTCTATATGGGGTTCCAGTCACGATTACATCGGACAGAGATCCCAAGTTTACAGTGAATTTTTGGAAGAGTCTTCAAGAGGCTTTAGGGACTAGATTGCAGTTTAGTACAACTTATCATCCACAGACAGATGGACAGACAGAAAGGACAATTCAAACGCTCGAGGACATGTTACGAGCTTGTGTGATAGATTTTAAAGGTGGATGAGAGGATCAACTGCATCTAGTGGAGTTTGCTTACAATAACAGCTACCAGCAAAGTATCCGAATGGAACCGTTTGAGGCCTTGTATGGTAGAGCCTGTAGAACTCCAGTATGTTGGGATGAAGTTGGAGAAAGAAGTATAACCGGCCCCGAATTAGTAGAACAATCAATTAAGGCGGTTAAAGTTATCAAAGAAAGACTAAAAACAGCACAGAGTCGTCAGAAAAGCTATGCTGACAAAAGACGCAAGTCTTTGGAATTCCAAGCTGGAGATCATGTATTTCTGAAGGTATCGCCGATGCGAGGATTGTCTTGATTTGGAAAGAAATGGAAACTGAGTCCGAGATACGTATGTCCTTTTGAGATTTTAGAGCTAATTGGGACTTTGGCCTACCGACTCGCTCTGCCGCCGAGCTTGTCTCAAGTACATAATGTGTTCCATGTGTCGATGTTAAGGAAGTACGAGCCGGATCCAACTCACGTTTTGGATTTTGAGGCTATTGAGCTTGATGACAAGGTGTCGTACGTAGAAAAGCCAATCAGAATTGAGGATCAAAAGGAACAAGTTTTGATGAATAAAACGATCTCGCTGGTTAAGGTGATTTGGGAGCATCACGGAACGGAAGGTGCCACGTGGGAAAGCAAGGAAGCGATGAGATGTCAGTACCCCTATTAGTTTGGTTAATTTGGGCTTATTACAAATTTCGAGGATGAAATTTCTGTAAAGGGGAAAGAATTGTGACATTCTGAATTTCCTTCCATTTTGAGGCTATTGAATGAGAACTATCTATCGATGTATTTCAGTTATATCTCGATCGGATCTGATCAATCCAGAGTAAACTAACCAAAGGGGAAAGGCTAACGCATGACAAGGTACGTAGATCTAAGAAACTCGAAAAAGGAAATGATGCTTTGACCATAAGGATTGTCGAGGGAACATTTAGAACCAATAAAGGCCGATCGAATAACGATTAAGGAATTCATTGCTAGCGTTATACGATTGGAACGCGGGTGATGCCGTATAACCAATGTATAATTTGCGAAGTTTTCCTAAATTGAACAATGATGATCGAGACCGTCGGAACTAGTAATGAACCTTCGCAATTACATGACAACCAAAGTCGTCTTATCCTGAGACGTTCTAAGTGTGACGGGAGTCACATAGTCGATACGCGTAATGTCTGTAAAAGCCACCCGTTAGTTCGAGATAAACTGAAGATACGATCGACGAGAGATCGACCATGAAATGAAAGCTCGAATTGGCAAATGGAAATGAATAATTTCAATTTTGAAAAAGGATTTGATGTCGCCTTGCCAATGGACATCCAGAATGAGAAAAACGAAGTTTCGGACGAAAAGTGCCAAATTACCGTTTTGCCCCTCAACCTTATACTTTTGCCTTAAGAAAGTTGAAAGGGCAAAAGGGTCATTCTAACCTTCCCAAGAAGCTACCAAAAATGGAGGGAAAAGAGGGTCAATGAAGGTCAGAGCCTTGAGGACCAATAATTGGAGCCAATGTCATGTGTCATCCTTTGATGAAGCCAAGCATTAAATGTCATTAAATCACATCTTGTCAAAAATTACCCCAATAATTTGATGGACATCTTCTCTAGCCATTTCAACCGTGCACCCCCATTCCCCTCCTCCATTTCCTTCAAAATCTTCTTCTTTTCCTCTCTAGCAAAACTGCTCCAAAAGACAGATTTTGTTCCTCCTGTTCGGTGTGCTCGAGCGCCACCTCCGGCAGCCGCCTTTTCTCCTCCGACCACCAGAAGCTAGATCAATGTGTCCTTGACAAGTTGCAAGTGGTAGTTTGTCATTTGGTTAAGTATTTTTACCTGTGTGAGCCCGAGACCAAAACCGGACAGAATCCGCGCTAGCTGGGGTAAGGCCTTCGTTCTCCCTCTTAGAGACTTCAAATGACTTCATTCTTTCTGTGGGGTCTCTATAACACATAGTACTCAAGTTGGATGGTCTGTGGTCGCAAGTTTAGTGGTGTTAAAATAGGTTTTCATGGCTGATTGTGGGTGGTTAAAATCGGACAGATTCTGCCCGTGGAAGGACCGTGAAGGAACCGAGCTGTTCGAAGGTCTTGTGGAGTTATTTCACAACGAAACTCTTGGTGAGCTTCCTAAACACATATATTGAGGTTCTAACAAGATTATTTTGTGAGAAAGTGGACCTTAGAATGGAGTTACGGCTTGTTTATGCAGATTAAACCAAAACCGATTATGTTCTAATTCTGCCCTGTTTTGACCGAATCTGTTGGGGCATCTTTAAATGGTATCTTGGCTTCAAAATGACTCATGAGACTTCATAAGACGTTATGTTAGGTGTTAATGGGAAGTGTGTGAAGTGGATTGGGAATAAGAAGTGATTTAAGGGCTAATTTGGACACGAAATCCGAGATACATTCTGCCCTATATATTGTTGCATGAATCGAACGCTTTGAGGATTCGTGGAGGTATCGCCGTGTATTCGAGTGATAGATGAGGCATCTTGAGTTGCCATTTGATGGGTGATTGAGGGATTGGTATAACGAAAGTGAGGTTCGATTATTTTCTGATTTGAAATTGATGGATTTTTCTAAGACAACGTGTAATCCTTGATTGGCCGTGATCTTGTGGGATCGAGGAGACTCGTTTGGTGTAAAATTTTGCTAGTCGACCAAGGTAAGTGTTTCATAAACCCTTACTTGAACCCTAGGACGCTACTGGATAGTTGTATTGTGTAGCGTGGTTGTGTGATAAAAGCATAGTGAATGATGATGAGTTATTGAATTGGCTATGATGCCGATGTTAATGAACGGGCTATAGTGCCCCAGAGATCAATTGGCTTGGAGCCCTGGAGATCGCATTGGCATGGAGCCCCCGTAGTATCAATTAGCTATGAGCCCTAGAGGTACCGATTGGCTTGTAGCCCCGGTGGTACTAGTGGGTTGTAAGCCCTGATGATATCGATTGGCTTGTAGCCCTAGTGATATCAATTGGCTAGATGCCCTTGTGAACTACATCGCGACTTGGAGCCTTGGCGATGGAGAGTAATGTGTCATTTTGGTGACTTGTGACAATGTGAATGTAATTTATGCTAATGTGTGAAGCTTGGGTCTTATAGTATGTGATGTACTTGATGGTAAATTGTCATGCCAAGTATTTATGAGAAATGATGTTGAGAGGCCACATGCCGTTGCTTGATGAATTCCCTGCATTCTTGCATTATTGTGTGGTTTGGTGGGACTAGTTGTTTGATTTAGGTTGGGTTTCACTTGTTGGGATGTAAATCTCACCCCGTAGTGGGACTTATTCTTCCAGACCCCAAACCATAAGCATGTTGCCGGTAAGGTTAGGCGATCCAAAGGAGATGATCGTCTCTTTTGATGAATTTCCCACAAGAAAGGGAATTATGTATGTCTAGAAGAAAACGACCGTCTGGGTAGACGAAAGGAAGACTGAGCTGCAACCTAATCGCTTCGAGGCATGGTATCGTCGTCTGGGAAATAGCAACCTAATGGGTCCCTTGTTACCTGAAGAGGTTCCTACGGAGGTCGTGCCGAGTTGGTGTCACCCTTCCCATTTAGAGATCGAGGTGGAGAACCCAATGTCCGTGAGGGGATCGAAGAACATTCTCGAGGAGTCCAAGTCACCCCCTACCGAAGAGTATAAGAACTACATCGAGATCTCCGCTGATGAGATCGAGGACAGTGAGGAGGAGACTGAGGAAGATCCCGAGGAAGCTTCTGAGGAGGTGCCATCAGAAATGTTTTCTGAGTACAACCCAGATGAAGACGAAGTTGAGGAGAGCGATGGGTCAAGTGGTTCTTCATGATAATGAGGTGCAGTGGTTTAGGTTAAAGGTAGGAACGATTTTGGTGTGAGGCTTAGGAAGGATCGGTGGATTAGCCTTGGTAATGATAGCCTGAGTTTCTTACCGAGTCTAGTATGCAATTTTTGATTCTGACTTTTCCCCACCGTCGTTGTACCGACTTCCGAAGTATGTTATGTATATATGTGTGTGCTTTCTTGTTGTCCCAGTTTCCCCATGTGTTTAATTGTCAGGGTTGTTGTTTCCTTCCTCTTGTGCATTTCATTTCATTATAGGCCACGAGTACTTCTTGGGATTTCTATTTTGGCTAAAGGTGGATGTTATGTGATCGCTAGGGTAAGCGGAGCGTGACATGCACCATCGTTTCTGTAACGTATACGGAAACAATAGGAGGATTACTCATAATCCATGGTACAAACATCAATACAATGAGAGTTTACAAGATATTATACATTCGATGGGGTCTATTAAAACATTTTTCATAAAAATTAAGGATCATATTACAATTCTCTGAAAAATTAGGGACCAAAATGTAATTACCCAAAAGTTCGGGGACCTAAATGTAATTTCCCAAAAGTTGCCTATTTTTAATAATAATATTATTATTATTAAAAAATAAATCGAAACGGGTCGGAATGTGGATCGGGTCGGAACCCGACCCGGATCAGCAGCGTGGGCCTCACGTGGCGCGTGCCACGCACGCCGCGAGTGAAACCCACTCGCAGCGGGCTTCACTGGCGCGTGCGTCACCGTCCGACGACCTCTGGAGGCGTTCGACCACTCCTTTTTCTCGTTTCGTCGAGCTCGTTCGTTTGGTACACTCAAAAACTATTTTTACTGTACGGAACAAAAAAAAAACTATGGAACAGTATGTACAAAAAATGTGTATATGAGTTTAATAGCGATTAACGAATGTAAACTTGATCAGGACACAAGAACAACAAGGCTCTAATACCACTGATGGGATTATCGTACTAAAAACTAAAACTAGATCTATACAAACAGCGGAACAAAATAGATCTTCATACCCATGAACTAAACATGCGGATCCATGAACGAAACGTGCGAATTTCAATCATACAATGATCAAATCGATATATACGTACATATGCATATGAATCATACTAAATCACATACCATGGGATCCACTTGTATCACTGATCAACAAGGTAAATCACAAGTAACGAAAATACCTCAATGTCTCGGATTAAGAGCCTCGCGAATGCAGATGAGAAAATGATCCGACGATCTGTTGTTCTTCGTGAGAACCTGCAAGAGAGAGCTTTTGGGAGAGTATTCTCAATAGGGTGAAAAAAGTGAACGACGTACATTCAATTCCCAAAGAGATATATCATCTTCTTTATTTCCTTTCGTAGAATAGGAAACTATATCTCCTGATTGCCAATCCCATCACCATAATATTGGCAAAGATTGATTTGTCCTTTAATTGGCGCAATCAAATCCATTATATCAAAACCAAACCAAGCGAACAGGGTATATACCGAATGCAGAAACAGAGCAATGTGGTGAGGGGGACCAAAATCGACCTGTTCAAGTGGTGTCGGAGATGGAGGAGCTTCTGATACGTCACTTTGGTTGTGCTAAGGGCCCAGATACCTCTAATGGACGTTTGGTTTCCCTAACTTCCACTCCCACTTTCACCCTCAAAGCTCCCGGCCTCCTTTCGCTTTGCTTCTTTTTTTTAAGCCGACGACCGATCCTCTCTCTCTGGCTTTGTCCGTATATTCGTCTCTCTCTGTTGCTCTCTATATGCCTGTATCTCTTTGAATGTCCTCCCCCCTCAATGGAAGAATGGCCCCCTTCTCCAGCGCTCTCTCTCACTCTCTCTCGGTGCTAGCCCGACGACTGCTAACGGTCGCCTTTTCTCACAAACCAATGTGCCAGCTCACCCCCCCCCCCCACATACGCCCCCACGTAATACGCGACAAAACAAGACTCATCGTCACCCAAAATGTGACATTCCGAGTTTCGACCCTCATCAAGGCTTTTGACATGGATTGGGGTCTCGGAATTGGAAAATAGACAATGAAGAATCCCAATGTTTGAAATCAATTGGACGTCGCTTCACCGAAGGTAATTAAATTGAAAAAAAAGAGAAATTTCGGATGAAATGTGAAAAATGACCATTTTTCCCCTAGAAGTAATACCTTGCTTTAAGAAGGGATCAAGGGCAAATTAGTCTTTTACCAATCCCCCTAGTTGGCTGAAACTTTAGGGGTAATTTGGTCAATTGGAGCCAAGGATATTATTGAATTTAGCCAAGTGTCATCCCATGAAGAAGGTTATCCACTAAACATTCTTCTTCCTTTGACTAAATTGGATTAAGAGACCACTCTCTCTCTTCCCTCTCTTCATTTTCGGCAGATTCCTCTTCTCTCTCTCTTTCTTTTTCTTGTTCTTTCTCCTCTTCAATGGCCGAGAACCAATCTCGCGCAGCTCATTGCCCTGCCCCGACTGCCCCACTGTTCCGGCCATAACTTGGTCGTCCAATATCGGATTGAGGTAATTCTACCACCATTAGAAATATTGTCATCTTGCCTTTCTAGAGATATATTATAAGCCTAATTTGGCCAAGTATTCTGTCCCGTAGGTCGATTTGAGTGAGCAAGGGTCTGGACGGGGCAGAATCTGTCCGATTTTTGGAAAAATTCATTTTCGCCCACTTCAAGAGCTCAATTACCTCCAAATTTTCGGTGAGGACTTCTTAACCCATAGTACTAGTGTTGGCTGAGTTGAAGTGCTGATTTTGATGGGGTTTGGAAGTGTAACCATGGCCATTTCTGTGATGAAACTTTGGAGCAGAATCTGACCGGCAACAGGCCGGTGGAAACCGGAGTTGTTCGTGAACTTTCGGACGTCGATTCGCTCCAAAATTTTTGGTGAGGCTCTGTGACATGTTGATTAAAGTGTCGAAAAGTAGAAATTATGATAAATTGGTGCTTATAGATGATTAGTGGGCTGTTTAGTGTGGGATTAAACTGAACCGGTTCTGCCTTGTTCCATTCCTGTGTGAACCGGTTCTGTTTGGTGCTGTTCTTGGTGTCGCCATGCTTCTAATTGATCGTTAAGGTATACTAGGGTACTAATTGTGGTGTTAATGGGAAGTATGTGAATTGGATTGCAGTATAGAAGAGTTTCAAAGATTATTTAAGGTGAAAAACGTGAGGCCGACTAATCTGCCCTGGTTGCGCACCAAATTTGAAATGAGTCGTTCTATGTCATCTGATAACCGAATTGAGCTCCGTTTTCGTCCACGCGTCCATAAGACATTAAAGTTTAAGATTCTGAAAGTTAATTTCATAAAAGGTGGAAGGATCATTGTCAGTTTATTTATGAAGTAATCTGGTCGTGGAGCCAAGTAATGGGGCAGTTTTGAGCGGAATGATATTTTTGATGACTTGCCTTGATAGAACGGCTATTGTCATGCTTAGGGCCGTTGAATCGGCTCTGTGGGAACATGAGAATAAGGGGTTGTATGTGCTATTGAAGTATTGACACAATGGAAATGAGAAATGACTAAGTTCCGATGTGGTTTTCCTAAGCGTGCCGTGAATGCCCTGTTCGACCTTGAAATTTGCTGATCTTGGAGAAGCATGGTGATTGGAGTTTGCTATTTGAATGAAGAGGTGAGTGACCCCTAACCATTTATTAGGACATTCGGACGCGACTAGATAATTTCTTTGAGAAATCGATGAATTTATTGATTTGTATTGCTTGATTGAATGAAAGTCGAATGGCCTGGAGCAGGAATGAGGCCGTGAGTGCTAGTGTGCTTCGCTTGCCTATGTGGTGGCATGATTCTCAATTCTTAAATTGTGTTTTATGACAAGGCACATTTGTTTCCTTTGGCAAGCAATTGACTTGTGTTTTATTGCCTAAAAATTCCTCGTTGTGGAAATGCGATTAAATATTTACTATGATGATTCTTTATTGAACTTCTCGAGGAATTGGGCTTGTAAGCCGTGAGAACACATGAATGGTGGCAAGTATCTTGATGAGATGAGGATTTAAGGCCTGTGGCACCCTGAGGCGATCTAATCGCGGGGTTGAGATATGAAACACACCTCGAGGTGATCTAATTGCAGGGTTGAGAAATGAAACACACCCTGAGGTGACTTGATCGCGGGGTTGAGGAATGAGACACACCCTGAGGCGATGTGATCGTGGGGTTGTGGTTGAAAGCACATCCTTCTCTGGAGTATGAAGTGAAGTTGAAATACCTCTTAATTCAAGTGATGATGAGATTTATTCTGAGCTAGTACGGAAGCTTGATCACTTGATGCCCTGTTTGCCTTTGATTGAAATTCTCGTTTTAGCATGACTCGATGCTTTGAGAAATGCCATGTCTTGTTTTATCAACTGCTTGCATGTTGCTATGTTGTTTTGGTTCGGTGGGACGGATGGCCTAGTTTAGGGTTAGGATAGCTCACTGAGATTTATATCTCACCCCAGTGGGGGCTTAAACTTTTTCAGGTCCTTGAAGGCGGAAATACTAACGAGACGAGGATGAGCTCTCGATGAAGTAATGTCATGAATGGTTCCTGTATTGGTCTGTGACCTTGGGGATTGCATCTGAATTTGGAGGATTTAGGACTTGATTTTTGAGTACTTGACTACGATATTTTTGGAAGAGAATTTTATTTTTTAGAAGTATGCACCCTTTGTTCTGAGTCATCTCATTATATTTTGGTATGGAGCAAGTGTTATGGCTTCCGCGATCTTGTCTCTATTGTCTAGTAGTTGTACCGTTTGGCCGATGGATCCTGAGAAATTATTGAAGATCAACGGCCTGGTGGGATGTACGTGTACTCGACGGGTTCTGGACGTGACATCCCTGTTTAAGTGGTATCAGAGCAAGGTTAGCTCGATCCATTGTGATTAAGGAATGGAGTAATAAGGAGCGATGACTTGAGGACAATTGGATAAAGAGACCCTTAGGATTAAGCATGGATTGTGGAAGCTTAGGAAATATAGGCTTGAACTTATATGTACTCAGATGGTTCTAGAGTTGATTTTGGTTGATGATTATGGGTGATTTTATGATTAAGGCTCACAAGGAAGTGAGAAGAGATTGAAGAGTCATAAGCTTGGATTGAAGCTGCTAGAGAATAGCCATGAATGAAGACTCGATTGGCAGATATGGTGGTGAATGTGGCTTGTCGATGGCTTAATTTGGGGAATATGAGTTATAAAGAGACGATTGGTATTAATGGATTCAAGCTTGAATTGTAAGGTATCTTGATGACTTTCGGAGATCGATTACTAGGGACAATCTTGGAAGGTATGAGATGAGGGGTATACAAGGAAATGGATCAGGAATATTTTGATTAAAGTCCAGTTGTGAACGGATGCATGTGGATGTGACTTGAGTATGGACTATACTTGAGGTGTATGATTGAACAAAGGAAATTGATTCTGAAGAGATGATGACCACTGGTGAGAATCAAAAATATTTTATGGATGAGAATCGATTGGGAAATGACCGTGGAGTGATGAGTAGTGAGAACAAATGTGTGGTGTATGTGTATGTGTTTGTGGAAATTGAAACGAAAGTTGATTAGGGTGTCTGTATGAGCTTATCACTGACAAACTTAATAAACCATCGCTTGGTATGGGACGAGTTGGTGGGATACCTACAAACCGTAACGAAACATGTTATGGGACGTGTGGAACGGGACTTCCTCCGTAGATATATGGCTTTGGACAACCTGCAACGACCAGGTCTGATGAGGGCGGGGAGTGATCGACGGTACAGATAGGTACGGACAAGAAGCGGCTCTTGGCAGGCTTCTAAGATTAAGGAGGCAGGAATGACCTAGGCCATAAATTAAAAGAGAAAGTCTAGGTATCAGGTTGAGTCTGGTCGTGATTAAGTGAGATGTATGGCACTGGATTGATTCTCGAAATGAATGCTTAAAAGTGACATGGCATGTGAATTGATGCCTATGAGTGGCATGGTTAAAAGTTTTGTGCTTGACAGTGGATGTCGATTGAAAAATAAATGATGTTGTAATTGGCATGTTAGGCGTGTTTTATGTTGGCATCATGTGATTGGCTTGGCCAAGGTGAAACCGAAAGATTAGATGGTGTGTGGGGAGTTTATACCCCGTTGAATTGAATCCTATTAAGGATGAGAAAGCCTGTCGTGTTTGTGACGGATGGTAGATGCCTTATGTTTAAAGTATGAGCGGTTGGCTTATAGAAGTAGCGCCTTAAGTATTTGCTTAGTGTTGACCTAGTTGAGTTTTAGCCTAGTGATGGCTGATAATTGGGAAGTTGCCTCGTGAAGGCTGACTGGTCTTGTGGCTGCTGCTTAAGGATGAACTGGAATCATTGTATAATGAGCAATTAGTTGAGAATTGCTTGGGAACCATTGATGGTTGATGGTGAAAGAGAATGAGAGGAGCAGCCTGAGATTGCTAGACTTAGATGACCTAAGTCTTTGATTCCTGGAGGGAACCATAGTGGTTCAAGTAACATGAGAACCTGATGAAGTTGAATGACCAAAGTACGATCGTAGAAGAGCATTGGACTCGAGTTTATATAGTATGGAAGATCCGAGAACTGAAAAAGGGATCGTGAGAATTGAGTAAAGAGAACAATTGAAAAAAATGAATGCGAGAAGAGCGTATGGCTTGATTTTGTTGATTACGTGGGACCCAAGAGCTAAATGGATCGTGAGAACTTTGGATGGAAAGGGGAAAAGTAGGTGGGAAGGCAGACTCAGGAAAGAGCTGCCATTGTTAATTAAGTCGCTGAGATGACTGATGCTAGTACTATGGAGTTAAGTGATATGAATCACGAGAAGGTGACTCTAAGGTTACTCATTTCCAAATGGGGAACGTAAATAAGAACCATAGGAGTTCTTATAGTTTGTGAGGTGGACCACGAGGTCCAGATCGAGTAAGGTTCGACGAAGGAAATGAGTTTGAAACTGCCTTTTGTTGAATTGAGGATTTTGTGAGAAAACCTTAGGGGTTTTGGGTGCATTGAAGGAAGAAAGCGATCCCGGTAGTCTTTAGCCTTAAGAGGCTATTGATAATCGGTGAAAGGCCACCAGAGAAAGAGTTTCCTCGAGGGCATGATAATTATCTAGACTACCCCTATTGAGTTGTTAGGTGGAAAGTACTTTCTTGGGTTTGCTTGAGAGCAAAAGTTGTTTTGATCCTGACAGTTTTGCAAGGATCAGAAGATGATCGACCAATGTGAGACAGAGTTCCCACAGTTGCCTAAGTGCATTAAGAGTGGTCAAGAACCCCTTGAATAAGATAAGTAAACCCCTGAGTGGATTGGAACTTGGAAGCCTTATGACATGTTGTAAATTCTTGAGTTTGGGGAATGGTAATGGATTCAGTAAGAGAAGAGAAGGATCAGAAGATTTATGAATAAGAGAACTCAATCTCATAGGTTACAAGCAAAGAGATGTACATTATGGAACATGAAACGCACCTGCGAGAAACGGTTATCACCTTGGCGTAAAGCTCGCCATGAGGGATTGACAATTTGTTTCTTTCGTTGTGGTAAATGAAGAAAAGAGTTGTGCCAGTTATTTGACATTGTGGATTAAAATGAGAATGAATGAGATTGAAACGGAACCACGAGAAGTGACGTTACGAGTTATCACCCCTAAGGAGTAGGGTGTCATTTTTAAAGGGCGATTGGACCATGAGATGGTCGTTGATGAAAGGAAAAGTGAATGGACTTGATAGTCCCGACTGTCACAATCTTGGTGAATGTAGAATAAGTGAAAAGAGTGCTCAGAGTGTAATTACAAAATGACTCGAGATCGTCAAATTGAGTATTCGATACGGGAAATTGTGAGACCAAGGAGGAACCTCGACCCCTTGGAATTTTGCCACTTGAGGTGACTGAGTTACTAGAAGAAGAGTGCCAGACATTGTGAAATTTGAATCCTAGAGTAGAGGTATTGCCGTTGGCGCAAACTTCAAGATTGACACTCTAAGGAAAGGGAAGGACAAGGGGGATTCGAAGTGAGAGAATGCCACTAAAGTGTATAGTTTCATTCATGGGGTAAGAGACCCTAGTGTGGAAGGAAGAGGAAATCCAAATCTTCTTGGTATTAAGATTGAGCGCTTGGACTGAGAAAGGAGACGCATAACTTGAATGATCCCTGGAAGTGGAGTCTGAGAAACTGTCCTGTAGACAACGTTGAATTCCAGAATAATGTTGACGTTCAGTTGAATGGATGAAATTGAGACATGGTCGCATTAGCTGGTTGTGGAACCCAGAGGCTAAGGCACTAATGCTTCCTGAGGGAAGAGCGACAAAAGTGAACAAAATGTGGTGTGGTCCAAGTGGAGACCCTTGACAACAGAGGGCTAAGGCTTGGGCTCTTAAGTGAGATGTGTGAAGGATAGTTTGAACGTTTCTACGATTAGTGACAAGAAGCTGATAATAGTCGGATTGAGTATCCAAGGAATGATTGAGTTGATTGTTACCATCTTGAGAGACGATGAGTGGACTCATTTAAGGAGTCACGAGAAATATGAACAATTTGGAGGGCGTCTTATGGACTCTAAAGAGATACTCGTTGTATACTAATTGTGAAGAGCACGGGCGGTGAACCTGATGAGGTAAGATTCCTCAGTCGTGAAATTTATGGGAAATGAAATGGAATAAGTGATGAATCGACTAAAGTCGATGTGAGTTGCTGAAACTTGAAGTTTCTTGGAATTGATGGATTGTTACAAATGGATTGTGGGAAGTTTCTCCACAAGAACTGTTTTGTTGATGAAATGGACTAAGGGCGAGATGTAACGCGAATGGGTGAATGAACGTGAAAAGAGTATTCGGAGACTTGAGTCAAGTTGATGACTTCGCTGTTAATGGCGTTTCCGGTTGGAAATTAAAAAGCTTACGAAGGTCATAATGACGCGACGCAGAATGAAATTTGAGGCATAACGAAACAATCGGAAGTGGGCATTGCATATACATCGTGATGATAAGGTCATATGAGTTGGAATGCTTTGAGCATGATGGGAGCCGAGTTGCGAATGTCCTCGCGACAAAGATTGAGAAACATTGTTTGAGTGAAAGAAGATATTGAGACTATCTACCGCAAGAAAATAAGGTAGTAATTTCTCGAAAGGTTTTGAACAAGAGGCAACGTAGATGTATGAAATTGCTTATGGGTATGAGAGCATTGACTGCCTGAAGGATATTGAAGGAAAGTTACGTGGAACGAAGAGATTACCCAAGTGTTATTACTGCGATACCCATATCGCTGAGGAATGGTGATTAATTAGTGGATGCTTATAGTTGAAAATTGAGCATCGTGCGATTGATAGAGGAATGATGAACTTTGCTCAAGGAAATAAGAGATTCAACTTCTAAATTGGAAGTTTTTCGATTAACTGGTTTAATGGCTACCTGAAGCATCAAGCTTGAGAATTGAGAAGGGACTAAGCCATTGCGATGATCGAACCTTGATACTTAAGGGGTTATGGGAATGAATAGAACCCTTTGGGTCCCATGGACAAAAGTATGAGTCCAGTATTGAAGATGAACTTAAAGAGATGACCTCATCGGAATTCGAAGGGAGAATTATGGTGTCCCTTGGGATGGCACAAGGATGTGCCAAGATTTTCTTTAATACTATGGTCGAGCATTAGACATGCCGATAAGAGAGAGAGACATGACCATGGAAGTTGATGGATCACTTTGATCCAAGGGGATTTTCGAAGGGAGTCGAGAACGGATTACTACGGAAGTAGCCCTGAATTTGCTTATGGAGTCGAAAGCTATGACTTGAGTTGGATAATAAAGGGCAAGTTGATATAGCCCTTGAATCTCTGATGGTACGAAAGGACGTTTGAAGGGAGTGATACGCTAAAGGGTATGGATACTAAAAAGTGTATTCTTGCGATGGGTTAGTATCGATAGTGATAGGCATGGAGCTTGAGTTTAATATGATGCTCTAGAAATGCCTTCAGTCAAGAATATAATGGAAGTGTCAAGTAATGGAAGGAGCTACTTTGCAAGAAAGATAGCGATGAAGCGTCAGTACTGTTGACACCTAAATTTTGATCAACTTTTTTTATTTATTTTAATTTTTATTTTTATTTTGAAAATTCATAGAAAATCCATAAAAAGTTGAAAAAATTGAAAAATCAATTTTGGTGACCTTAGCCAAGCTAAATGAACCATTTGGACCAAAAAAATAATTTTCATAATTTTCATTTTTTTTTATATATATTTTCGAAAAATACAAAAAAAAAGGAAAAAAAAAAGAAAAAGAAAATCAAGAAAATCAAGAAAAATAATATTTGAGGTCACAAAGATATATAAAAATAGTCGGTATTTTTATTTTTATTTTATCTATTTTCTAACCTCATAAATAGTAAAATTCAGGTTTGATTTTAGGTGTTCTCTGATCACCATAAAATTGAATTTGACAAAAATATTAGTAATGAATAAAAGGAAAAGGAGGGAAACATCATCATTTAAAAGGAAAAGTGGACTAATGATTTTGTCTTCTCTTTTTGTTATTTTATTTTATTTTTACTTTTATTATTTTATTATTATTTTTTTCTCTCTCTCTCTCTCCCCACTCCCTCTCTCCTTCCCGCTGCCTATTTATCTCCTCCCCCTCATCATCTCCCGACTCTTCTTCTCCCTCAACTCTCTCTCTTTCATTTTCGTTTTTTCCTCTCGCTCAGCTCGCCGCCCAGATCAAAAACCGTCCGGTTTTTCGGCCATAACTCTTTCGTTAGACATCGTATGCGAACGAGCCATATACCATTGGAAATCTTATTCTCTTGCCGTTCTAATGACATATCATGAGCCCAATTTGGACCAGCCGTTTGTCCCGTAGAGCTGTTTGAAGGAGAAAAGGTCAGACTGATCAGACTTGAGTCCGCGGGTGCCAAATTGGATTTTCGGGTTTGTTTTGGGTTCAATCTTGAGCTGTTTGAAGGAGCAAAGGTCAGACTGATCAGACTTGAGTCCGCGAGGGCCAAATTGGATTTCCGAGCTTGTTTTGGGTTCAATCTTGGTAAGACCACCTCTCACTCCTTACATTTTACCTATTAGACCCAGAATCGGAAGGTCGAGCCTCCTGTTGGTGTCTAAATATTTGCTGTGTATTTACTTTATGTCATAGCATTTCTATATTTCGCATAAAAGACCCAGAATCGGAAGGCCGAGCCTCCTGTTGGTGTCTAGATATTTGCTGTGTATTTATTTTATGTCATAGCATTTCTATATTTCGCATAAAAGACCCAGAATCGGAAGGCCGAGCCTCCTGTTGGTGTCTAAATATTTGTTGTGTATTTACTTTATGTCATAGCATTTCTATATTTCGCATAAAAGACCCAGAATCGGAAGGCTAAGCCTCCTATTGGCGTCCAAGGTGTTTTATTTATTTATTTTCTGTAAATTATATTGTGCTACCCCAGAATCGGAAGGCCGAGCCTCCTGCTGGTGGTTTATACCCCCCACACATTGTTGCACGAGCACCGACGGACTCCGACGTCGTAAAATTCACCGGATCCCATCTCCTTTGCTTATGTTTATGTTGTATAATGACTTAATATCTTCTTTATTTTTTGCATTGTGTTGCGTCCTATAAAAACAAAAACAAAAAAATGCTAGATCGGACGTCTGCAGATGAGCCACGTGTCGTGATTAGGTGATTTTCAGAATAAAAAAAAATTCCAAAAAAATGAATTATTAAGGAAAAATTCAAAAAAAAAATTGAGAAAAATTGCAGAAAATTCCTAAAAAAAAAAAATTCTAAAATTTTTTGAAGGCTGAAAATGACAAAAAAAATTGATTTGTTTCCATTTTTTTGGATTTTCTCCCATTTAATCCAAAATGACGATTTTACCCCTCAAAGGGTAAATCGTCTTTGATATTCCGATGAATTGTGGAAATTGCTTAGAATTTGGTGATGGGCCAGATAGGTGGCTAAACCTTATGTCTAAGATTTCCACATTTCATTCCCATTTTTAGAAAATGACGATTTTACCCCTTCGAATGGTAAATCGGTTTCTAAAATTCCAGAAAATCATGAAAATTGCAAAAAAATAGGAAATAGGTCAATTGAGTGACCAAACCTATTTTTGACATTGTTTTACTCCGGATTCATTCCGAAATGACGATTTTTCCCTTTCTAGGCAAATCGTCCCTTTTGTCTCAAAATTACGACTTTACCCCTGATGTGTAAAATCATGTCTAAATCATTCATAAGCTTGATTGATACTTATTTAGGCTAATAGAGCCTTATTAGGAGTGTCATGTTGATTTGATGTGATTATTTTACATATTTGGATTCATTGATTTGCGCATTTTATTATTGATTGTGATTGCTAGGATAGTCATTCCTATTTGCATGAATTCCTAGATTTAGGATTCGTACTCCACTCATCTGCATGAAATCTTAGGTCAGAAAATTCAGTCAACTTAGGTACCGAAAGGGCGTCAATTTTGACAGTTGACGTAACTAAGTCCCCGAACCCATTTCTCTGGTTATCGCAGAATTGAATAGAAACTCCCGACTATTCAATAGGGTGGTCCAATCATACCCTCCAAAAAATGATTGGTGGCGACTCCATGGCATGCACACTTAGCACATGTCACCAGACCACACTGAAGGTCGACTACGCATACCTCCGTTGCGATTTGGGTAACGGGCCTTGGGAGAGACCCGCGTCCGACCAGACTGGACGGCCCATTAGCCCTCGAGAGCCCACATGCAACCTCGAGAGGGTCGCGACAGACTGGCGACTCCGCTGGGGACTTAGAGAACTTGAGCCGATTAAAAAGTTGATTGGTTTTTCTGACATGTTTTATGCAGATGCTCTTCAAGTTGAGGTACGTACTTTAACCCTTGAGGTGCTAAATGTTTTTGCAGATTGGAGAAATAAGGGGTGAAGTGTTCGTTAACTCTGTCTTATGCAGGTAGGAGTTTAGGATGTATGATTGTGTGGATGTTTATATTGAAGCGGTGTTTGCTAAATGAAATGCATGTTTATTGCTTTAGCACGACACAATGAACACACACAGCCGCGCCTAAAACCTCGGGCGCCCTTTTTAGGAAAATAATAGAAGGAATTGAAAATGGAATCTCCGTGAGGAAAAACACGGGGTAATCCATTTTTAATTCTGCTCATTTCGAACTATGGATTGGGTCCCAATGCAACGATAGTTATGCAATGGAATCTACCCTTTCTAGAACTCGAAGTGGGAGCCTTGGCCTTAGGTCCAAACCCTATTTTGATTCTTAGAAGTCAAACCTCAATGGTCTCATGCGCATGTATGTGAATGATTGGTACACCTCGAAACCAAAAGGTCATTCAGCGCCGCTTATGAATCAAAATTCAAAGACTTGTGTGAAGAATCAGTCGCGAGTTTAAACGAACCAGGATGGCATGGAAAAGCGCTGGACCACCCTGGAGAGTCAACTGATGAGGGCAAATGCCTTTTGACCTGGGCAGCCGGGTCAAGTGTAAAGACGTGTCGTTCCTAACTGATTTTCAATCAGATACCGGCATAATATTTCCCATCTTTTCCTCTCAGGTGAAAAACAGGTACAGAAGGAAAATCCATTTGTGGATAGACACGAGGGACATGTTTTACATGGCATACATTTGTCAAAAATGTCCTCATCCGATCACATGCAAGATGATCATGGAACGATGGTGAAACTGTAATCGTTCCAATAAGCCCTTCGAATATTATACCTGACGGGGACCTTTATGTCTTTTGTCTACAGGATAAGATGGTCAAAGACAAACGAAAGAAAATTTATCTTCCCTATAAGACAGAAAGAAATGTGCCTTCAGCAGATGTCACCCATTGGGATTGCAATGACAAATTAAATCAAATTATGAAGAATGAGCAACCTAATTAGGATTGGCTCTCCCTAAGTCGAAAAAGTTGTATCCGTTCCAAATCAGATTGACTGGTTCACGAGTTGATATGGTTTTTCATTCTTGCAGGTGATGACGAGAATGAATGGGACCACTAAAGAATTTCCACCGTCTTGGACGCCAGAAGTGACCAGAGCGGGGATAGTAAATCCGTAATCGTTTCAATTAAAGCTCCTTACGCGGTGATTGACTCTTTCACTCCTTTCATCGCGCAGGTTGTTGAAGTACTCAATCACGAGTAAACCCAAGCTTACTGATGTCAAATAGCCTGAATGCGTCAATGCGGCAGGATCAAATTGCCTACGACTAAATCAGCCAGCCCCAGACAAAGCATCCAGTGGCTGGGGAAAAATCGCTCCGCTACCCGGAAAAGAGAAACATCAAATACTTCAAATGGCGACGATGATCGAGAGAATCACAAAATCGCCACACGAAAAATCCCAAGACCGTCAAGCCATCTAGAGATGGATAAAAATAATTGAAGATTTTGACAATTGAGATAGAAGATCAGAATCGGCGAAACCCATGGGAGTGAGTTCTCCCATTTTCTTTGAAGAGGCCAAACCGGGGGCAAACTCTCATGATCCCCCATAAAGACGCATCGGACCAGGGTTATTAAATCCAGAGATAACAAACATCAAGATAAGCCTTACCAAGGTGCATGGACGTTGTCAAAATTGAATTGAAAATTGCCAACAAACACAGAAAGTGCTAAGGCATGTTGCCAGGACAAACGTCGCCCAACTGGGGCAGAACGGTCGTTAATCTCACGAACAACACCCATAAATACAGACGAGAGAAGATTGCAGCAAAATGCAAGAATGAATTTAGTTGGGGCAGGCATGAAAAACCATGCCTAACTGGGGCAAGTGAATCATTTGTACGCCGGACGTTTCTTCTCTGGCAAAATCCAGGGACGCAATGACATAGTCGTCCGCATCAGAAGTAAACCCCAAGATACAAATTTGGGTGAACGGTAACTTTGTATCGTTCCAATTTGATCTCCAAAGATCCCACATGTAACATGAGTTTTTCCTCATTTAGCAGGAAGGCGTTGGCGCCGAAAGCCACAAAAGAAAAGAACTCACTAATTGGGGAGCGAACAAAATTATCGGCCTTGGAAGTCATGCACTCCAAGAAATGGTCTTTGATTATAAGATCGAGTGGAGGGTAAAAAGTATCGCTTCCACACATCATGCTTTGACATGCATTCCGATAACAATTTCCTTTTTCCTTGAATAAAAGGAACTTTGAAGAATGGCGCTGGAATGCGCCCAAAAACACAAATGGATCTCCTCTGGAGCAAATCCTTGAGAATGATTCATCGCCAACCAAACGGAGGGATCGTGGCCACAATATAGTTGGCCAATTTCTGCAAGCCGCGCGTTTGTGTTCAAATGAAAACGCCAAGCAAGAACAAGGCGGTATCGTTCCAATTTGTCTTGAATTTTGGAACGCAAACTGACACTTATTGTTTGTTTTTTACAGGGGCTCGCCATCAAGGCAAAACGGGTTTTCACATCCTATGTATTACCCGTTGGAATACATGACCAAGGGTAAATTGTATCGTTCTAATTTTTTGAAAAATTCGTGAACGTACAATAACATGTTTCTTCCGCATTTTCAGGGATCTCCAGCCGCGGGGGACAGGTAAGTATCCCTTTCCCCAATCCATTGAAGATGTTAAATAAAAAATATAGAGAAAAAGAAAAGTTTTCAGAATCAAATGTCTAGAAAAGACATAGAATTCAAACTTCATTGGCATTCATGTTTTAAAACAGGAGGTTGTCTGAACATGAATAAGAACATGCATGGTGCATCATAAAATCCCCTTGACGGGTAAAATTTTTGGAGAAAATGAAAGAGATTTTTTCCAATCAAAAGTTCAAAACTTTCAAAAGGACGTTTTCTCAAAAGACGAAAGGCAAAGCCTAATCCAAACACGTCCTATACACACTTGAGAGAGAAGTGGAGCGGATCAGATAGCAAAATCTGGACCTACAGAAGTAGGGACCATCCGCAGCGATTACATGGAATGGGACGACGGAGGCATTCGTTTCTTATCCCCAAACACTACAGGTGACCATTGACAACCCCTTCGAACGGCGGTTTTCATTCTCAACCCTGTCAAGAACCACCCCACATTGGGGCAAAATGGAGGTGAGTCCAGCAACATCAGGAGAAAATGGTTAGAAATTTTCTTGCTCGGACTAACATCAATCTTTGTGTATTGTTTATATGGTAATCCAAATGTCATAGGATGATGAGAAGCATTCATTTCTCTATCCCACACACCATATCCTTTGCATAGCCAAGTTGAGCCTGCAAATTCATTTCATAAACCCATTGGTGATCATTGCAAGTTCCAAAGCAAAGACAAATCACTTCAGGAACGGAGAAGTTCAAGACTTAGGGTTTACGAAGAAAACTACTAAGTTGATACTCAAGCGTGCTAAGAGCCAAGTCATATATCTAGCAAGCATCCCACTTTCGACAAGAGATTAAAGAAATCCCCAGCATCAAGAAAAAGCAAAGTGCCTGGTAAAAGCGAGGCCGATGCTCGGGTAACAATTTGATCGATCCCTAAAGAAACCTGGTAGGGAAAAGAAGAGGGAAAAACCCCTAATGGAGTCAGATCAAGAAGACTGCTCCCCAAATGATGTCAGCCGTGGAGCAAAAACACAGAAAGAGTTGTCAACCTCTTAATACCACAAGAGACGCTCTCTAAAGAGATGGTGCACACCTCAAAATCGGTTGCGCACCTCAAAGACTAAAGATGCAGAAAAGAAATGACAGGAGGCAAATCAGCAATGATCACCAATGTCAAACCCGTCACGAATTCTGGGCCAAAACAAGCCTTTTTCGGTCCCCAATCCTACCAATGTCACAACCCTGAAACAGTCTTCTCTGACTAAGACACTTGGGTTAACATATTGCTTAGCTCGAAGAAGTACGAGCAAGACTATTTCTTTCTCATTTTGCAGGGTTCTTGACTTGTAAACCCGGAGCAGATGGTGAAGACTTTCATTCAATGGCCCCGACTCAAAAGTGAGTCCCCCCTTTGAAAACCAATATCCAAGCCCAACATTACGGTCCCGTGGAAGACCTCCCGACCGATCAAAATGTATGCGCTGCGAATGAGCCTAAAACCTAGGCACAGGTCAGTAGGGAATTGAGTACATCCCCTATAAAAATCATTACCTCAAAACAGATGAGATGGCCTCCTTGTCGAGAAATATTCCAATTGATGTTTTGAACAAACTCTTTTTGGAATTTTCAAACTGTTGATCCGAATTTTCCATGCAAGGAATTTGTGATCACATTTGCTTGTTGTAAGAATGCTTTGGATAACCTCCAGCATCAAAATGCAAATTTCATGACTAAAACTTAAGTCATAAAATTTTGTCAATTGGACAATTATTGTCTTCCCAAAGATTATTAACATTTTCTTGGTGAAGAAAAATCTTTCAGGTTTGAACTTTCTGCAGGATACCTGGAGAACCCAGCTCTCAGAATGTCGGCTCAGCAGACTCAAGTGAAGCTTTGTCAAAGTAAAATCTTTCACTGCTTCAAAACTGAATTCCCGACAAACTTCGGGATCTCTAAAAAAAAAAGGGAAGAAAAACCCTTTTAAAAGAAACAGTCTCATCGGACGTGGAGAACCCTCGTCATGAGACCCCTTTTCAAAAATCAGGCAGTCTCATCGGACGTGGAGAACCCTCGTCATGAGACCCCTTTTCAAAAACCAGGCAGTCTCATCGGACGTGGAGAACCCTCGTCATGAGACCCCGGTTCAAAAATCAGGCAGTCTCATCGGACGTGGAGAACCCTCGTCATGAGACCCCTTTTCAAAAACTAGGCAGTCTCATTGGACGTGGAGAACCCTCGTCATGAGACCCCTTTTCAAAGCAAAACCAAGGTAGATACCGCCTGAAGGGTCAACACAAGGTAGAAACCGCCTGAAGGGTCGATTCAAGGTAGATACCGCCTGAAGGGTCAACTAATGGTAGATACCGCCTGAAGGGTCAAACCCATGGTAGAAACCGCCTCAAGGGTCAACACAAGGTAGATACCGCCTGAAGGGTCAAAATGAGGGTAGATACCGCCTGAAGGGTCAATCCAATAGTGAAAATCACTTAAATGGTCAACTCAATGGTCCAATCCACCATACGGATCAAAATCATTGGAAAATCTCAAATGGGACGCGTCTTCCTTAGATTCCTATCAGTTAGGAATCCCATTATGGTTTGACCTACCATACGGGTCAGAGCTTAACCTCTCTAGGATACTCTAGTAACGAGTTCCTAGAAATTCTCTTGAATCCATCAAACACCGCGAAAATCGCACAAACATCGAACAGGTAAGTGGCAGGTATGTCTCTCTATTATCTCACTCTCTCATGTCAAAATGTTTCCCTCTTCAAGAAAGAGCATACATGGACAAGCATGAAAATTGGATGTCATGACTCCTTTTCCTTTAGTTTCGCGAGTCGAGTCGATCAGGACTCAGGTGTCACCTTATCTTTGAGAGAAACCTCTAACGAGATTCCTCTCAAAGAGGGGCAGCTGTTGACACCTAAATTTTGATCAACTTTTTTTATTTATTTTTATTTTTATTTTTATTTTGAAAATTCATAGAAAATCCATAAAAAGTTGAAAAAATTGAAAAATCAATTTTGGTGACCTTAGCCAAGCTAAATGAACCATTTGGACCAAAAAAATAATTTTCATAATTTTCATTTTTTTTATATATATTTTCGAAAAATACAAAAAAAAGGAAAAAAAAAAGAAAAAGAAAATCAAGAAAATCAAGAAAAATAATATTTGAGGTCACAAAGATATATAAAAATAGTCGGTATTTTTATTTTTATTTTATCTATTTTCTAACCTCATAAATAGTAAAATTCAGGTTTGATTTTAGGTGTTCTCTGATCACCATAAAATTGAATTTGACAAAAATATTAGTAATGAATAAAAGGAAAAGGAGGGAAACATCATCATTTAAAAGGAAAAGGGGACTAATGATTTTGTCTTCTCTTTTTGTTATTTTATTTTATTTTTACTTTTATTATTTTATTATTTTATTATTATTATTATTTTTTTCTCTCTCTCTCTCTCCCCACTCCCTCTCTCCTTCCCGCTGCCTATTTATCTCCTCCCCCTCATCATCTCCCGACTCTTCTTCTCCCTCAACTCTCTCTCTTTCATTTTCGTTTTTTCCTCTCGCTCAGCTCGCCGCCCAGATCAAAAAATGTCCGGTTTTTCGGCTATAACTCTTTCGTTAGACATCGTATACGAACGAGCCATATACCATTGGAAAGCTTATTCTCTTGCCGTTCTAATGACATATTATGAGCCCAATTTGGACCAGCCGTTTGTCCCGTAGAGCTGTTTGAAGGAGCAAAGGTCAGACTGATCAGACTTGAGTCCGCGGGTGCCAAATTGGATTTTCGGGCTTGTTTTGGGTTCAATCTTGAGCTGTTTGAAGGAGCAAAGGTCAGACTGATCAGACTTGAGTCCGCGAGGGCCAAATTGGATTTCCGAGCTTGTTTTGGGTTCAATCTTGGTAAGACCACCTCTCACTCCTTACATTTTACCTATTAGACCCAGAATCGGAAGGCCGAGCCTCCTGTTGGTGTCTAAATATTTGCTGTGTATTTACTTTATGTCATAGCATTTCTATATTTCGCATAAAAGACCCAGAATCGGAAGGCCGAGCCTCCTGTTGGTGTCTAGATATTTGCTGTGTATTTATTTTATGTCATAGCATTTCTATATTTCGCATAAAAGACCCAGAATCGGAAGGCCGAGCCTCCTGTTGGTGTCTAAATATTTGTTGTGTATTTACTTTATGTCATAGCATTTCTATATTTCGCATAAAAGACCCAGAATCGGAAGGCTAAGCCTCTTATTAGCGTCCAAGGTGTTTTATTTATTTATTTTCTGTAAATTATATTGTGCTACCCCAGAATCGGAAGGCCGAGCCTCCTGCTGGTGGTTTATACCCCCCACACATTGTTGCACGAGCACCGACGGACTCCGACGTCGTAAAATTCACCGGATCCCATCTCCTTTGCTTATGTTTATGTTGTATAATGACTTAATATCTTCTTTATTTTTTGCATTGTGTTGCGTCCTATAAAAACAAAAACAAAAAAATGCTAGATCGGACGTCTGCAGATGAGCCACGTGTCGTGATTAGGTGATTTTCAGAATAAAAAAAAATTCCAAAAAAATGAATTATTAAGGAAAAATTCAAAAAAAAAATTGAGAAAAATTGCAGAAAATTCCTAAAAAAAAAAATTCTAAAATTTTTTGAAGGCTGAAAATGACAAAAAAATTGATTTGTTTCCATTTTTTGGATTTTCTCCCATTTAATCCAAAATGACGATTTTACCCCTCAAAGGGTAAATCGTCTTTGATATTCCGATGAATTGTGGAAATTGCTTAGAATTTGGTGATGGGCCAGATAGGTGGCTAAACCTTATGTCTAAGATTTCCACATTTCATTCCCATTTTTAGAAAATGACGATTTTACCCCTTCGAATGGTAAATCGGTTTCTAAAATTCCAGAAAATCATGAAAATTGCAAAAAAATAGGAAATAGGTCAATTGAGTGACCAAACCTATTTTTGACATTGTTTTACTCCGGATTCATTCCGAAATGACGATTTTTCCCTTTCTAGGCAAATCGTCCCTTTTGTCTCAAAATTACGACTTTACCCCTGAGAGGGTCGCGACAAGTACCCCATGAGATTGGATGATTAGAAGGTTGCAAATTTCGAGGACGAAATTTCTTTAAGGGGGGAAGAATTGTGACATTCCGAGTTCCGACCCTCATCAAGGCTTTTGACATGGATTGGGGTCTCGGAATTGGAAAATAGACAATGAAGAATCCCAATGTTTGAAATGAATTGGACATCGCTTCACCGAAGGTAATTAAATTGGAAAAAAGTGAAATTTCGGATGAAAAGTGAAAAATGACTATTTTACCCCTAGAAGTAATACCTTGCTTTAAGAAGGGATCAAGGGTAAATTAGTCTTTTACCAATCCCCCTAGATGGCCAAAAGTTTAGGGGTAATTTGGTCAATTGGAGCCAAGGATATTATTGAATTTAGCCAAGTGTCATCCCATGAAGAAGGTTATCCACTTAGCATTAATTTCCCATCTAATCTCACCAATCATTCTTCTTCCTTTGACTAAATTGGATTAAGAGACCACTCTCTCTCTTCCCTCTCTTCATTTTCGGCAGATTCCTCTTCTCTCTCTCTTTCTTTTTCTTGTTCTTTCTCCCCTTCAATGGCCAAGAACCAATCTCGCGCAGCTCGTTGCCCTACCCCGACTGCCCCACTGTTCCGGTCATAACTTGGTCGTCTGATATCATATTGAGGTAATTCTACCACCATTAGAAAGCTTATCGTCTTGCCTTTCCAGGGATATATTATAGGAGTGATTCGGCCAAGTATTCTGTCCCATAGGTCGATTTGAGTGAGCAAGGGTCTGGACGGGGTAGAATCTGTCCGGTTTTGGGAAAAATTCATTTTCGCCCACTTCAAGAGCTCAATTGCCTCCAAATTTTAGGTCAGGACTTCTTAACCCATAGTACTAGTGTTGGCTTAGTTGAAGTGGTGATTTTGATGGGGTTTGGAAGTGTAACAATGGCCATTTTTTGTGATGAATCTCTGGAGCAGAATCTGACCGGCAACAGGCCGGTGGAAACCGAAGTTGTTCGTGAACTTTCGGACGTCGATTCACTCCAAAATTTTCGGTGAGGCTCTGTGACATGTTGATTAAAGTGTCGGCAAGTATAAATTGTGATAAATTGGTGCGTATGGATGATTAGTGGGCTGTTTAGTGTGGGATTAAACTGAACCGGTTCTGCCTTGTTCCATTCCTGTGTAAACCGGTTCTGTTTGGTGCTGTTCTTGGTGTCGCCATGCTTCTAATTGATCGTTAAGGCATACTAGGGTACTAATTATGGTGTTAATGGGAACTATGTGAATTGAATTGGAGTATAGAAGAGTTTCAAAGATTATTTAAGGTGAAAAACGTGAGGCCGAGTAATCTGCCCTGGTTGCGCACCAAATTTGAAATGAGTCGTTCTATGTCATCCGATATCCGAATTGAGCTATGTTTTCGCCCACACGTCCATAAGACATTGAAGTTTAAGATTCTGAAATTTGATTTCATAAAAGGTCGAAGGATCATTGTCAGTTTATTCATGAAGTAATCTGGTCGTGGGGCCAAGTAATGGGGCAGTTTTGGGCGGAATGATATTTTTGATGACTTGCCTTGATAGAACGGCTATTGTCATGCTTAGGGCCGTTGAATCGGCACTGTGAGAACATGAGAATAAGGGGTTGTATGTGCTATTGAAGTATGGACACAATGAAAATGAGAAATGACTAAGTTTCGATGTGGTTTTCCTAGACGTGCCGTGGATGCCCTGTTCGACCTTGAAATTTGCTGATCTTGGAGAAGCATGGTGATTGGAGTTTGCTATTTGAATGAAGAGGTGAGTTACCCCTAACCCTTTATTAGGACATTCGGGCGCGACAAGATGATTTCATTGAGAAATCGATGAATTTATTGACTTGTATTGCTTGATTGAATGAAAGTCAAATGGCCTTGATGAGAAATGAGGCTGTGAGTGCTAGTGTGCTTCGCTTGCCTATGTGGTGGCATGATTCTCAATTCTTAAATTGTGTTTTATGACAAGGCAAGTTTGTTTCCTTTGGCAAGCAATTGACTTGTGTTTTATTGCCTAAAAATTCCTCATTGTGGAAATGCGATTAAATATTTACTATGATGATTCTTTGTTGAACTTCTCGAGGAATTGGGCTTGTGAGCCATGAGAACACATGAATGGTGGCAAGTATCTTGATGAGATGAGGGCTTAAGGCCGGTGGCACCCTGAGGCGATCTAATCACGGGATTGAGAAATGAGATATACCCTGAGGCGATCTAATCGCGGGGTTGAGAAATGAAACACACCCTGAGGTGACTTGATCGTGGGGTTGAGGAATGAGACACACCCTGAGGCGATGTGATCGCGGGGTTGTGGTTGAAAGCACATCCTTCTCTGGAGTATGAAGTGAAGTTGAAATACCTCTTAATTCAAGTGATGATGAGATTTATTCTGAGCTAGTACGGAAGCTTGATCACTTGATGCCCTGTTTGCCTTTGATTGAAATTCTCGTTTTAGCATGACTCGATGCTTTGAGAAATGCCATGTCTTGTTTAATCAACTGCTTGCATGTTGCTATGATTATTTTTGGTTCGGTGGGACGGATGGCCTAATTTTGGGTTAGGATAGCTCGCTGAGATTTATATATCACCCCAGTGGGGGCTTAAAATTTTTTCAGTTCCTTGAAGGCGGAAATAATGACGAGACGAAGATGAGCTCTCGATGAAGTAATGCCGTGAATGGTTCCTGTATTGTTCTGTGACCTTGGGATTGCATCTGAATTTGGAGGATTTAGGACTTGAATTTTGAGTACTTGACTGCGATGTTTTTGGAAGAGAATTTTATTTTTTAGAAGTATGCACCATTTGTCCTGAGTCATCTCATTATATTTTTGTATGGAGCAAGTGTTATGGCTTCCGCGATCTTGTCTCTGTTGTCTAGTAGTTGTACCGTTTGGCCGATGGATCCCGGGAAATTATTGAAGATCAACGGCCTGGTGGGATGTACGTGTGCTTGACGGGTTCGGGGCGTGACACAAAAGATGAAATCTTGTGATGTAGACAAGAAAACGTGTGAATAATATCCAGGTCAGGTTGAGTCCGACCCGACGGATCCGAATTTGACGAATTGGGCAAATCAAGACCCAATTCGACGATTTTTTGCAAAATTGAGGTCAAAATTTGATTTTCCAGTATGTTTTTCATCTAAAATGGAGATTTTCGTGAATTTTTGGCTTGAAAATGAATGAAAATCCCAATTCGTGCCTATGATCAGAAATCGATTTTTGAATAATTCAGAACCCAAACAATCAAATCAATTCAAATTGAGACCACCAATGGATGAAAGACATTGAAAACTATAGGGAAGAAGTGTTTGAATTTAACGGGCAGCCCCAGAAAAATTTTAATTTCAAGATTCGTGAAATCGGTGACTAAATTGAAAAGAATTTGTATAATTAAGCTCTTTTGGTTAAAATTGAAGATACTTGAGGGAAAATTGACCCAATTACACTTCAAGGCTCTAGACACTAATATCATAGGCTATTAAAAATGAAAAATGAAAAATAAAAGACACGAAAAGGAATTTTTATGCTCGATTCAGGTTTATGTTTATGAAGGAATATAGTGGCCTAAGCCTAATTTTTGAGATTTTGACTGACCAACTTGAAGAGAGAATTAAAATAAAAATATTGACTATTTTTGTGTATTGTTCTGACCATGAATGGTTTTTTTTTTTTTTGGTTTTTTTATAATAAAATAAATTCAAAAAAATATTTAAAATTTATGACAAAAAAAATTGTTCAAAATTAGTTCGCAAGGTTGGGCCAAGTCTTCCAAATTGATTTTGAATTTTGAATTTTTTCCATTTTTAAATATTTTTGTAAAAATAAAGCGAAATAAAATGATCAAAAAACCAAGTATCAACAGCTACCCATATTTGAGAGTGAGCTCGTTAGAGGTTGCTCTCAAAGACAAGGTGATACCTGAGCTTTAATCGACTCGATTGGGAAAAGAAATGCTATGACATCGGATCCTTAAGGCTTTTTGATGTAAACTCAAATCCAAATTAATCCTCGGTCTACTTTAATGATTTAAGCATGAGACGGAGAGAGAGGTGAGGACGCTTATTTGAAGCTCACCTGTTGAATGCAGTGAATGTGATGTCTGAGAGTTTGTCTTTTATGCTCTTGGGGTGTCGAAATCGTGGGCTTAGTATGACTTTTACGGGTAGAGACTGACCGCAAAAGGTGACTCTTAAGCTTAGATACTGACCAAAAAAGGTGACTCCTAAGGTTAAAGACTGACCATTATGGGTTTGCTCTTAAGGATTGAGACATGACCATAAGGGGTTCGCTCTTAAGGGTTGAGGCATGACCATAAGGGCTTTCGAGGATCCTAACTTATGTACTTCTTTGTCGATAACTTTGGGCTCTAGGCTTGTCCCCTCGTTTTCCTCTCTTTTCCAAACCAAACTTTTTGGTTTGTTTTTCTTCAAACATGTCCTTCTTGTTGGCAGTTTAATAGTTCTAATTGGAGTTGTAACTCTTGGATTTTCTTCTTTCTTTGAATCTGACGCCGCTGAGTTCTATACATACCCTTTAGATTCTCACTATGGGGGGATAAATACACTAGAAGTGCCACAACTTTTGTACGGCGTTTACTTAAGTGTCATGAATTTCAAAACGTTTACTTAAGTGCTATATTGGGACAAAATCGTTCAGATGAGTGTCAATTCCGGTCAAAATCGTTCAACTAAATGCTATTTTTGCCGGAAAAGATGACATTGATTTTTCACTATTATTTTATTGATTTCTGAGTGTCACGAGGAATTTTCATATTTTTTTTATATTTTATGAAATTTTATTTTATTTAGTTTGATGTTTTTATTTTCATTTTAATTATTTATTCAAAAAAAAATAAAACAAAACAAAACCCTAGATTTGCCCCTTGGCCGGCAAGGCCAGCAGCAACCCTCGCCACGTGCGGCCTTAGACGACAGCCATCACGCCCCGTCAGCCGGGGGCAAGGGCCATCGCGACCCCGCTAACCACTGGCTCGGGAGCCCTTGCCTGTTCATTGCGACAGCGCCTCTTCGACTTGTGAAGCTCGGAAACCTTGGTGGTTAAATTCAAGAGAAATGCAGGAAAAAAGGAGGAACTCAAGACGCAGCGGCAATGTTGCTCATTTGAGCTGAGATGTTCATCCGCAAATGGCTCGAGATCAAAAGAAGAACAATCTCTTTGAAAGCCAATAAAGAAGGTTCGTGAAATTCGTGAAATTCAAACATATTGAAGATCCACCAGCAGAACATTAAAGAGAGGTAAGGCGCAGAAAACACCAGAGAAAGAGAGAAGAAATTGACCCGGAAAAACTTGATTCAAAACAAGAAAATTCTCAACAGCAACCCAGTAATTCCAGAAAGCTCCAGTCTCAGAAATGGCACATCACCAAAAAAATTTCGTAAAAATCAGCCCTTTCTCAAGAGCAAATGCGCACCCAAGCTCGACGGCCACTGAGAAAGGAGGAAAGGCACGGATGAAGAAGGAATTCGGATAAAGATTGTCGCATTACCGGGAAAGTCCTACTGGGAAAACGAGAAGCCTTCGCTTCGTCGACCGACTCAGATTAGAGTTCTTCGCAAATCGAACCCGAAGAACCCACTGAAAAACAAAACAGAGCGCAGGAACTCACCTTCTTCCGCTCCGATTTGATAGTACCCAGTCGGTTTTTCGCCCAGAGAGAACCAAATATCCAGCTAAATTTACGGATTACAGGCAAATCCGATTGCCCAAAAGCATGCTTCCTTGTAACCGGAAATCCCGGCCTGGCCACAGGATCGCCAAAATCACCACATTCCAGAGCCGAAACACCCCAACTCTCATGAACGGTACCGATTCTCGGATTTCGGAAGAGCCGATCTACGCAAAGGGAGAGAACGGGCGAGGGCCCCAGGCCAGTGGCCGGCGGGGTTGCGAGGGCCCTCGCCTGCAGCCGTCGCGGCCACGTCGACCCTGGCCCCTAAGCCGTGCGGTGGTGGCCGGCGAGGGTCACTGGTGACCCTCGCCGGCCAAAAGGCAGATCTAGGGTTTTGCCCTTTTTTTGAAAATATTAAATCATTAAAGAAACCAGAAAAGAGAAAATCTGCAAAAAAATTTTAAAAAAATTAAAAAAAATGTAAAATTTCCACGTGTACATTAAAAATTCATAAAAATCAATTTGTCGGCGCTACGTCAGCATTTCCGACGGTCACGTTACCTTTTCCAACGGGCACGTCAGCAATAGCACTCAAATGAATGCTCTTTAAAAGTTATGGCATTTAGTAAACGTTTTAAAAATTATGACACTTGAATGAATACCGTACAAAAATTATAGCACTTTTAATATACTTATCCCATTATTAGGCTATCGTGGGCTCTCCCATTGCTCTTACATGGAGGACTATTGCCCTACGAGAGGATCATCGTAGGGTTTTGGTTAAATTTATTTTTTGATAATGTAGAAAAATCATCGTCCTCGAGTTCTGGATCCCGTCCTATTGGGATGACATATTTCATGCTTAGAACTTGGTTCTTTCGAATAGCAAACGTAGAAGTCCATTTTCCCACTTGGTACTCCCAAAATATCAATCTCCAGGTCACCTTCCAAATAATGCTGTCGGAATAATTTCTTAGCCACTTTATTTGAAACCTAGCGGAGAAGATTGGGTGCAGCAATAATGAAAGTGGGGTATCTTGAGAGAAATAGAATGAACAGAGATATATGCAGGTGGATGGAGATGTTGCTAATGAAAAAGTTAGGATCAGCGATGGTCAGCTGACAGAGGAAAATAAGATTATTGGAGAAGCACATAATGTAGCTATTAACAAGATATTAAGAGGGCAAGGGAATGTGTTAGTGGTCTTGAGCCTCTCTCAACCCAAAAGCTAGCACAAAGATTGAGATTTTTCCTCACACTTATAAACCAACCACTAACCCCTTCCATAACCGATATGGGACAACCCCAACAATTTTCCTCTCACACATCGGGCTATGGGTTGGATGGAGCAACAACACGTATCTCTCACATATGACTATTAGGTCCAGACTTATTGGTAACCTGGGCTCTGATACTGGTGTTGAGTAGTCTTGGGCATCTCTCAACCTAAAAGTTAACTCAAAGATTGAGGCTTTCCCTCACACTTATAAATCGTCCACTAGCCCCTTCCACAACCAATGTGGGACAACCTCAACAATCTCTCATTCACACATCGGGCCATGGGTCGAAGGGAGCGACAACCCGTATCTCTTCCGTGTGACTATTGAGTCCAGACTTGTTAGTAACATGGGCTCTGATACCAGTGTTGGGTGGTCTTGGGTCTCTCTCAACCCAAAAGCTAGCTCAAAGGTTGAGACTTTCCCTCACACTTATAAATCGACCATTAGCCGCTTCCCCAACAAATGGTATCAGAGTCGATGGTTGATTGGTGGGCCTCCAGTCTGTTCCGATGAATATCTCAAGAAAGAATCTGGTGACTGCATCTCAATGAGAAATCTGGTGCCAACGTGGTTTCCTGACTGGTGGGAGTTGTGGTGTAGCAGCGTAGGCCCAATAGGCGTTGATGGAGATTCAGGTTGAGATGGAGGTAACGTGGTTTCCGGGCCGGTCAACGGGCCCAATAGGCGTTAATGAAGATTCAAGTTCAGATAGGTTGGTGCGGAAGAATACTTGGATTAATGGGGGAGCAAACCTAACACTAGAGCTCACACATGAGGGAGGATTGTTAGGATGCATGAGTGAGTTATGTTAGAGAAGTCCCACATTGGAGAATTAATGTGGTGTTGAGCAGTTAATATATCCAAGTTAGCCCATAACTCATTGGCTTAAGCTTTTGTGTGAAGGTGGGTCCAACTAGATATATTGACAGACTTAGACTTGAGCTCTCTTTTGGCAATCTCCATAGGTGAAAAAGTATCAAACTTCCGCTGCGTGCTCCCAACAATCGACAAGATACCCAACAAGGGAAGGGCAAGGCTGTTGATCAGAAGAAGAGAGAGAGATCCTTCCGATTAGTCGCCAAAACCATTCGATTAATGAGCCTGAGATGGGGTTTTCTTGATAGGAGGTCGCAACGTGTGCACATTATTTTTAGGACCCAACCTCTTAGCATTTCCACCTTGCTAAGGCGGTATGTAATGCCTTCGATGATATGAATATGTTTCCCTGCATGGGTCTTCATCTCCTAATTCCCATAAACTCGGCTGTCATTTGTACCTTGGCTTTTGCTTCCCATATTTTGTCAGGTAGCCATGACTCATCTCTTGATGACAGCTCTGACATAACTGTTAGAATATATTTTAATATATTCATTGTGGGCGTTATTAATTGTTATTGTAGATATTAATTGGTCTAATAAAGAAAGATATATATTGTTTCATAATTTTAGTAGGATATGGGGCTGGATAGTGTGGACCGAGATAAACCTAATCTTTGATGAGGAGATATGTTTCATTCTCTATAAATAGAGCTCAAGTCCGTTATCTAAATCCTAATATCCACATAAACTCACAAAAGAGTCGTCTGAAGCGATACATGAGGGGCCGTCTCATTGAAGCCAATGATAAATGGGTTCATAGAGGAGAAGCACTTGAGCATCGAATCGTCGCAATTCCGCATCAAGAACGACGATTCCACTACAAGGTGCGTCAATTCTTTAACTCTATGAATCTGTGATTCGTGTATCTATATGTGATGATCTTGGATTTCTGCACACGGATTGTAGTCACGGCTAACATGTGGTATTAGAGCCAACGCGTATTAGATCGCGAATCGCGTTATCAGGGTTTTTTCAAAATTTTATTTCTGTCAAAACCAAAAGAAAATTATATAATTTTCGAAAGTTTTTATTCGGCTATTTTTTTAATCACTCGTTGAAACGAGCAAACTCGTGGTTACGACCGCAACGCTGCAAAATTTGATGCGACGATGACATCAGGGAAGCTGCTCGATGCCATGGTATTAACGTTGGGCCAAGTTGTCCATTAAAAAAAATCTTCTTTTCTGCATTAAGATTTCGCCTTAGTGGGCGCAGTGCAATTCCTATATTATAACGCTAATCTCAGTGGGCAAGTTTTGGAATTACAAGATTTGTCCATAAAATAATAATAATAATAATAAAGGTACGTGTGGATTGTATGGAGAAAATCGAGAACTACAGAAGAGTCCTTGGTGACTGCACGCATGAAGAAGAACAACACAAGGTAGACCTGGGCCCGCATGTGTGCACGTGCAGGCTGACATCACATGACGTCACTCAAGCCCGGGTGACTCGACCCTACTCGGTGACCCGATCCGACTTGTGAACCCTACCCGACTAGTTGACTATTGACTCGGGCCATCCGGTCGAAACGGCCGTTGACCGTTCTGCCCGGATCGCATGACCTAGTTCGCTAGTCGACTAAGGGGTAGCGGTTGGATCGGATAAATCAGTCGGACCGATTTTCAGTACCGGTTGAGACCGAACACGTGCGATGCACGTGTTAGCGCATGAGGACTATGCACAGAGAGAGAAAGACGCGTGTGATGCATTCGAAATATTTCAGGTATCGGCATGCTTGTATGCTCATGCTCTACAATGTGGTATATTTATTTTACATTTTTTATGCATATATGGATGGAAAATACCTATGGAACTCCAAATACGTGTATAATTTGGGGTATTTTTGGAGTATTTTCTGATATTTCTATATGATTTAGTGAAATACAGGTGCAAGCTCATATGTAAATACCACATACAGTTATGTGGAGCATGATTTATCAATTACATGTTTATGATTTGACATGTATTTTTGAGTGTATCAATGTAAATTAGCGGCGTGTAATTTTGCGGATGATTACCCCTAATTTCTAAAATTACATGCATACGGTAAATGTGAAATATAAAGTTATATCTCAATTTCAGGTAAATTTAGTTGGGTTGTGACCGCCGAAGCGGCACACTTAGTTGAGTTTAATAAAGAACATTTTACAAAGTATTGGGATGTCTCCTGTTTTAATGCGTAGTTATACTCCCAAAGGAGGTAATTGTGTATTCTTGCATGGAGGGTTACATGAACAGCATATGGCTGAGGATTGATTAGTCTAAGTGTTGTCATACACCCAAACGAGATGATTAACAAAGATTAAAATAAATTCTCATGACCGCTGTAACGTAGGGAGTATACAACTGCATGTCGTGTTTTCTGCCCAAAGGTAATTACATGATGATGTATGTATCTCTCAATGTGAAATTTCACATTATGCTAATTGAAAACATTGATTGTTTTTCCAGTCATCGTTTCTGTGAATGACAACTCTGTTAAAATTGAGAATTGAGATTTATCTGCGTTCAAGTTTTGAGAACTCAATGAGAATTTTCTGTTTACACATGACTAACAAATATTTATATGCTCTTGTCAAGAAAGACCCTGCAGTTCTCACTTTCATTAGTGAGAACTTTCAAAAGCATTATGTGCTTATTAGGTAAAGAGCGATTAGATTCGTTTATTTGATATAAAGCGATCCATTAAAGAACACTTGAAAAGTGTTTTTTGCCAGTTAACTACACTGCTATGTAAATGAAGCCTTGGAGGCTTTGAAATTATATCTCGTCTATTACTAAGGGTGGTACATATCTGTAATGACTCCTCAACATCAGGTGTGATGGTTCTATTAAGATTAAAGATTACGTTTTAAAGTTGGTGGAATTGCATATTAAGCGGTTCTGAAATCATACTCATAAGGTATTATAGTAAACCATCGGTCATTCTGATGATTTGGATCCATAAAAAGCATTCTTTGAGAAGGATGGTGACCGCTACTTCTTATTGTTGGAAAATATGAGATATTTTGATGGGTGAGTGAATGAGGAATTGTTTCTCAAAGAACACCCTTGAGTTGGAAGTGAGAAGTGACAAAACACTAGTCTCACATAGGAAAGGAAGAAGGCCTTGAAGTGCTGTATATGTGGTTACACTCCTTTTGAGTAGTACCTATTGTAATAAGTACTATGCCTCGCGCGCACGCGCAGGGAGGTGCAAATCCCGGACCCAGACGGAAGCCCGACAAGTTCAAACTTGGGCGCGAGCGCACGACCTGCGTACGCGAATGCAGGACCGAAAAGTGGGCCTCGTAACAAGCCCATTTTTGCCTTCTGTCTTATTTTTATTTTTCCAACTCAAGCCGTTAACCGTTCTTAAGTTATTTATCGGTGTTAATGGTATTAACTAAGTAACGGCTGTTATAATTCTGTGGTTACAGAATTAAATACATAAAGGCTATAAACGGCAGAATTATTTAGCCGTTATTCTTTATTTCCGCAATGCCCCGCTTAGCCTATAAATAGATGGCTTCCCGTTCTGTTTCAAGAGACACAAGAACTACGGACTACGAAAATCACTTCTCCCTCTTTTGAATTGTCTACATTTGCATTGTTTTCGAATGTGTTCTCGGGTTGTTCAAGTTCGCCGGAAGCTTTGGAGTGTTGTGCTTGCCTCTATTGCTGCTTAACTGTTGTATCCTGGGAGACAGACGTTCACGAAACCTCAAAGCACATACTGGAGGGGACGAATCTGTTTTAAGGAAACTGTGTCGGACACAGGCCTCGGTATTCTTTATAAATTCATTTTCTTATTACATTGTTGTATTTCAGTGTAGATTTTGCGCTTTTAAAGGGTGAGCTTTTATCCTCGTGAACGGTCAGATTCACTGCTTCTGACGAGTTCAGATCAGTGCTTCTGAAGTTGCTTTTGGAGGTTCAAAAGGAACTGCTTCTGACGGGTCCAGAAGGAACTACTTCTGACGGGTCCAGAAGGAACTGCTTCTGACGGGTCCAGAAGGAACTGCTTCTGACGGGGTTCAGAAGGAACTGCATCTGACGAGAGCATCTGTGTAACATCTGATGGGTTCATATGCAGTCGCATCTGATGGGTTTAGATGCAGTTGCATCTCATGAGTTTTGAACAGTGCATCTGATGGGTTCAGATGCAGTTGCACCTGATGGGTTCAGTTGCAGTTGCATCTAACGAGTTTTGAACAGTACATATGATGGTTCAATTTTTCTACTTCTGACCTGCTTCTGACCTGCATCTGATGGTTCAGTTTTTTTCTGCTTCTGACCTCCTTCTGAAGGCTCAGATTCTGTGCTTCTGCTAACTTAGTGTTTTCATATTTGAGGCAGTTTGCTTACGTTTATTGTTGTCATTCGAATTGTAAGTATCCTCAACATCTATAAAATAATATTGTATTTATTTAACACTATTTTTCCAACAATCTTAAAACAGATTCGATTCAACACGTACAATTCGAATGGCTACTGGAAAAGACGTTGTTGACGTGCCTGCTGACGACATCACCAAAAGCTCTGCCTCTGCTGTCCATCAGCCTGGATCATCTTCTACTTCTGCTGCGCCTTCTTTCCACCATGGTGACAAACCTGAAAAGTTCAACGGATCGAACTTTAAAAGGTGGCAGCAGAAGATGTTGTTTTATTTAACAACACTAAATCTTGCGAGATTCTTGATTGAGGAACCTCCTAAGGTATCCGATGGAGAAACTGATAAGCAAGCCTTCAATGCTGTTGAGGCTTGGAAACATTCTGACTTCTTATGTAGGAACTATGTCATGAATGGATTACATGACTCATTGTACAATGTTTATTGTGCAATAAAGATGGCAAAGGAGTTATGGGAATCTTTAGACCGAAAATATAAAACAGAGGATGCCGGAGTAAAGAAATTTATTGTCGGTCGATTCCTTGATTATAAGATGGTGGATTCTAAGGCTGTAATCAGTCAAGTGCAAGAAATTCAGGTGATCTTGCAAGAGATTCAGGCTGAAGGAATGAACTTGAGTGAAACCTTCCAAGTGGCTGCGATTATTGAGAAGCTACCTCCTGGGTGGAAGGATTTCAAGAACTACCTCAAGCATAAGCGAAAGGAAATGAACCTAGAGGAGCTGATTGTTAGACTTCGAATTGAAGAAGACAACAGAAGCTCTGAACGCAAAGGATTCAATCCTGCTACAGCTAAGGCAAATGTTGTGGAGCATAAGCATGGCCACAAGAATAAGAAGGTCACCAAGCCGAAGTTGAGACCAAAAGGGGGAGTTTCCAAGAACAAGTTTCTAGGAAAATGCTTCAACTGTGGCAAGACAGGTCACAGATCTGTGGATTGCAAACTTCCAAAGAGGAAGAATCATGAGACAAAATGGTGAATGACATGACAAAAGATATGTCAGACATAAACCTCTCTGCAATGATTTCTGAAGTGAACTTAATTGGGTCCAATCCAAAGGAATGGTGGATTGACACTGGGGCAACTAGGCACGTGTGCTTCAATAAGGACCTGTTTACAACTTTCGAACCAATTGATGGGGAGAAAGTGTTCATGGGAAATTCTGCCTCTTCTGCGGTTGAAGGCCAAGGGAAGGTGCTTCTAAAGATGACTTCTGGGAAAGAGCTGACTCTGAATAATGTCTTGTATGTGCCAAAAATTCAAAAGAATCTGGTCTCCGGATCACTGTTGAACAAGCATGGATTTCTTATGGTGTTCGAATCAGATAAAGTTATTTTATCTAAATCTGGAATGTATGTGGGGAAGGGATATGTAACTGATGGGTTTTTTAAGCTCAATGTTATGACAATTATCAATAAAGATAATAAGCCTTTCGTTTATTTGCTTGAGTCCTCCAATTTATGGCATGGTAGACTTGCACATGTTAATTATGATACATTGCGTAGATTAATTAACTTGGAACATATACCCTCATTCCAAATTGATTCAAAACACAAATGCGAAATTTGTGTTGAGACAAAATTAATGAAATCATCGCTTCAATCGATTGACAGAAGTACCATACCCCTTGAATTGATTCATAGTGATGTTTGTGATTTGAAATTCGTACAAACAAGAGGTGGTAATAAATATTTTATTACCTTTATCGATGATAGCACTAAATACTGCTATGTGTATTTGCTTAAAAGCAAAGATGAAGCTTTAGAGAAATTTATTCTCTATAAGAATGAAGTTGAAAATCAAGAGATTGAGAAGTGATAGAGGTGGTGAGTATGAAGTACCAATTGGTGAATTCTGTGCACAACACGAAATTATACATGAGGTAACTGCGCCATATTCATCTCAATCAAATGGTGTTGATGAACGTAAAAATCGCACATTGAAAGAAATGATGAACGCGATGTTACTAAGTTCAGGCTTACCTCAAAATATGTGTGGTGAAGCTATTTTGTCAAGCAATTATCTTTTAAATAAGGTATCTCGAAAGAAAGAGGATAAAACCCCTTATGAGCTATGGAAAGGTAGGAGACCGTCCTACAATTGCTTACGAGTGTAGGGGTGCCTTGCTAAAGTAATTGTTCCAACACCAAAAAAAACTAAGATAGGTCCTAAAACGGTGGACTGTATCTTTATAAGCTATGCACATAGCAGTAATGCATATCGATTTCTTGTGCATGAATTTAAGATTCCAGATATACACAAGAATAGGATCATGGAGTCTAGGAATGCTTCATTCTTTGAAGATGTATTTCCTTATAAATCCAATGATGGTTCCAGTTCGTCTAAACGAACGAATGAAACTATGAAAGATGAAAGTCATGATTCAGATCATGAACTAAGACGTAGCAAAAGAGCAAGAGTGGAAAAATCATTTGGAAATGATTTTCTAACTTGTTTGTTAGAAAAAGAACAACTAACTTATACAAAAGTTGTGAGTTCTTCTAAGGGATCTCTATGGAAAGAGGCAATAAAAAGTGAAGTTGATTCTATTTTGCAGAATCATACTTGGGAGCTAGTGGATCTTCCTCCTGGTTGTAAACCTTTAGGGTCCAAATGGATCTTTAAAAGGAAGATGAAAGTATATGGCTCCATTGATAAGTATAAAGCCAGACTTGTAATCAAAGGATTCAGACAACGAGAAGACTTAGATTACTTTGATACTTATTCTCCTGTGACGAGAATAAACTCCATTAGGATGATACTTGCAATTGCAGCATTGCGAAATCTAGAAGTACATCAAATGGATGTAAAAACAGCTTTCCTAAATGGTGATTTGGATGAAGAAATCTATATGGAACAACCTGAAGGTTTTGTAGTTCCAGGCCAAGAAAGGAAAGTCTGTAAATTGGTAAAATCATTGTATGGTCTAAAATAAGCGCCAAAGCAGTGGCATGAAAATTTTGATAATGCAATGATTACCAATGGTTTTAAAATCAATGAATGTGATAAATGTGTCTACATTAAAGAGACAGAGAATGGACATGTCATTCTATGTCTATATGTAGATGACATACTCATTGTTGGTAGTGTTGACAGAATGATCAAATCTACCAAGAATATGTTGAATTCAAGATTTGACATGAAAGATATGGGACTTACTGATGTGATTTTAGGGATTAAGATCACAAGAACGTCAGAAGGTTTAGTTTTAAACCAGTCACACTATGTTGACAAGATTCTTGAAAAATTCAGCTAGAATGATTCTGGTATTGCTAGAACACCATTAGACAATAGCCTTCATCTATCCAAGAATAGAGGAGAGGGTATTTCTCAAGTAGAATACTCCAGAATTATTAGAAGTCTAATGTACTTAATGAGTTGTACTAGACCAGATATTGCCTATACGGTTAGTAGATTGAGTAGATATACGACCAATCCGAGTGCTGACCATTGGAAAGCAATAGTGAGAGTACTCAGGTACCTACGGTATAATCGGAATCATGGCCTGCACTATTCCAAGTATTCTTCTTCATTAAAAGGATACAGTGATGTAAATTGGATATCTGATATAAAAGACTCAGAATCTACTAGTGGATATGTTTTCACACTGGCAAGTGCGGCTGTATCTTGAAAATCCTATAAACAAACTGTTATAGCCAGATTCACAATGGAATCCGAGTTTATAGCTTGGGATAATTGTGGTGAAGAGGCTGAATGGCTACGCCATTTTCTAGAGGATATTCCAAAATGGCAAAAACCTGTGCCACCAATCTGTATACATTGCGATAGTCAATCTGCAATTGGAAGAGCACAGAGTAACATGTATAATGGTAAGTCTAAACATAGACGTTGTAGACACAATATCATTAGACAACTACTCTCAACTGGAATTATCTCTATTGACTACGTAAAGTCAAAGGATAATATTGCGGATCCGCTAATCAAAGGGTTAAACAGAGAGTTAGTTGAAAAGTCAACAATAGGAATGGGACTGAAGCCCATTACAGAAAAGTTCATATAAAGGAAAACCCAACCTAGCTGACTGGAGATCTCAAGATCTAGGTTCAAAGGGACAACCTAATTATATGAACTGAATGATATCACTGTGGGAGTCTATCCCTCAGACCATTCCTATAAAAGAAACAGTGATTTGATATCCCTCACATATGTGGAGAAAAACCAATTATTGTGGGGGTTTATCAGGAAAAGGATAGCAATTATGCTTTAATGATTCTTAAGTGGAGTAAACCAATTACTCAAGATTAAGTAATCACCTATGTTAGAGAGAAGTGGGGCCGCTTCAAAGGAGAATTATTGAGGGCTGAATTCTTTAGAAACTCCCGCAGAACCAAGACGATGTTCATGGCCAAAACGAACATACTCAAGAGAACTGAACAAACGTTTAGATGATTCCTGTGTGAAGTATATGGGTCATTTATTAAGAAAGCAGGACAGTTCAAGGACATCATATCTACTAGACAGTTGGTAAATTAAATATACTTTCACAAGGGAAGGTTCAAAGGGTGATACCTACCTATCCTATGCAGGTTTCATTTGTTGAACACTATCACAAAGTCAAAACCAAAACAATTTTCATTCATGTGGGGGATTGTTGGAAAATATGAGATATTTTGATGGGTGAGTAAATGAGGAATTGTTTCTCAAAGAACACCCATGAGTTGGAAGTGGGAAGTGACAAAGCACTCCCACATAGGAAAGGAAGAAGGCCTTAAAGTGCTTTATATGAGGTAACACTCCTTTTGAGTGGTAACTATTGTAACAAGTACTATGCCTCGCGTGCACGCGCAGGGGGGTGCAAATCACGGACCCCGACGGAGGCCCGACAAGTTCAAACTTGGGCGAGAGCGCACGATCTGCGTTCGCGAACGCAGGACCAGAAAGTGGGCCTCGCGACAAGCCCATTTTTACCTTCTGTCTTATTTTTATTTTTCCAACTCAAGACGTTAACCATTCTTAAGTTATTTACCGGTGTTAATGGTATTAACTAAGTAACGGTTGTTATAATTCTGTGGTTACAGAATTAAATATATAACGGCTCTAAACGGCAGAATTATTTAGCCGTTATTCTTTATTTCCGCAATGCCCCGCTTAGCCTATAAATAGATGGCTTACCGTTCTGTTTCAAGAGACACAAGAACTACGGACTAAGAAAATCACTTTTCCCTCTTTTGAATTGTCTGCATTTACATTGTTTTCAATAGTGTTCTCGTGTCGTTCAAGTTCGCCGGAAGCTTTGGAGTGCTGTGCTTGCATCTATCGCTGCTTAACCTTTATATCCTAGGAGATAGACGTTCACAAAATCTCAAAGCACGTACTGGAGAGGACGAATTTGTTTTAAGGAAACAGTGTCGGACACAGGCCTCGGTATTCTTTATAAATTCAATTTATTTTTATACTGTTGTATTTCAGTGCAGGTTTTGCTCTTTTGAAGGTTGAGCTTTTTTCCTCATGAAGGGTCAGATTCACTGCTTCTGACGAGTTCAGATTTAGTGCTTCTGAAACTGCTTCTGGAGGTTCAGAAGGAACTGCTTCTGACGGGGTTCAAAAGGAATTGCTTCTGACGGGTCCAGAAGAAACTGCTTCTGACGGGGTTCAGAAGGAACTACATCTGACGGGTGCATCTGAGTTGCATCTGATGGGTTCAGATGCAGTTGCATATGACGAGTTTTGAACAGTGCATTTGATGGGTTCAGATGCAGTTGTATCTGACGAGTTTTGAACAGTGCATCTGATGGTTCAGTTTTTCTGCTTCTGACCTGCTTCTGACCTGCATCTGATGGTTCTTTTTTTCTGCTTCTGACCTGCATATGATGGTTCAGTTTTTTCTACTTCTGACCTACTTCTCACCTGCATCTAATGGTTCAGTTTTTTCTGCTTCTGACTTACTTCTGACCTCCTTTTGAAGGCTCAGATTCTATGCTTCTGCCAACTTAGTGTTTTCATATTTGAGGCAGTTTGCTTACGTTTATTATTTTCATTCGAATTGTAAGTATCCTCCACATCTATAAAATAATATTATATTTAATTAACACTATTTTTCCAACAATCTTAAAACAGATTCGATTCAACACTTACAATTTGAATGGCTACTAGAAAAGACGTTGTTGACATGACTGCTGATGACATCACCAAAAGCTCTGCCTCTGCTGTCCATCAGCCTGGATCATCTTCTACTTCTGCTGCGCCATCTTTCCACCATGGTGACAAACCTGAAAAGTTCAACGGATCGAACTTTAAAAGGTGGCAGCAGAAGATGTTGTTTTATTTAACAACACTGAATCTTGCGAGATTCTTGACTAAGGAATCTCCTAAGGTATCCGATGGAGAAACTGATAAGCAAGCCTTCAATGCTGTTGAGGCTTGGAAACATTCTGACTTCCTATGTAGGAACTATGTCATGAATGGATTACATGACTCATTGTACAATGTTTATAGTGCAATAAAGACGGCAAAGGAGTTATGGGAATCCTTAGACCAAAAATATAAAACAGAGGATGCCGGAGCAAAGAAATTTATTGTCGGTCGATTCCTTGATTATAAGATGGTGGATTCTAAGGCTGTAATCAGTCAAGTGCAAGAAATTCAGGTGATCTTGCATGAGATGCAGGCTGAAGGAATGAACTTGAGTGAAACCTTCCAAGTGGCTGCGATTATTGAGAAGCTACCTCCTGGGTGGAAGGATTTCAAGAACTACCTCAAGACAAGCGAAAGGAAATGAACCTAGAGGAGCTGATTGTTAGACTTCGAATTGAAGAAGACAACAGAAGCTCTGAACGCAAAGGATTCAATCCTGCTACAGCTAAGGCAAATGTTGTGGAGCATAAGCACGGCCACAAGAATAAGAAGGTCACCAAGCCGAAGTTGGGACCAAAAGGAGGAGTTTCCAAGAACAAGTTTCTAGGGAAATGCTTCAACTGTGGCAAGACGGGTCACAGATCTGTGGATTGCAAACTTCCAAAGAGGAAGAATAATGAGACAAAATGGTGAATGACATCACGAAAGACATGTCAGACATAAACCTCTCAGCAATGATTTCTGAAGTGAACTTAATTGGGTCCAATCCAAAGGAATGGTGGATTGACACTAGGGCAACTAGGCACGTGTGCTCCAATAAGGAAATGTTTACAACTTTCGAACCAATTGATGGGGAGAAAGTGTTCATGGAAAATTCTGCCTCTTCTGCGGTTGAAGGCCAAGGGAAGGTGCTTCTAAAGATGACTTCTGGGAAAGAGCTGACTCTGAATAATGTCTTGTATGTGCCGAAAATTCAAAAGAATCTAGTCTCCGGATCACTGTTGAACAAGCATGGATTTCGTATGGTGGTCGAGTCAGATAAAGTTATTTTATCTAAATCTGGAATGTATGTGGGGAAGGGATATGTAACTGATGGGCTTTTTAAGCTCAATATTATGGTAATTATCAATAAAGATAATAAGCCTTCCATTTATTTGCTTGGGTCCTCCAATTTATGGTATGGTAGACTCGGACATGTTAATTATGATACATTGCGTATATTAATTAACTTGGAACATATGCCCTCATTCCAAATTGATTCAAAACACAAATGTGAAATTTGTGTTGAGACAAAATTAACGTAATCATCGTTTCAATCGATTGACAGAAGTACCGTACCTCTTGAATTGATTCATAGTGTTGTTTGTGATTTGAAATTCGTACAAACAAGAGGTGGTAATAAATATTTTATTACCTTTATCGATGATAGCACTAAATACTGCTATGTGTATTTGCATAAAAGCAAAGATGAAGCTTTAGAGAAATTTATTCTCTATAAGAATGAAGTTGAAAATCAACTTGATAAGAAAATCAAGAGATTGAGAAGTGATAGAGGTGGTAAGTATGAAGTACCAATTGGTGAATTCTGTGCACAATACGAAATTATACATGAGATAATTGCGCCCTATTCACCTCAATCAAATGGTGTTGCTGAACGTAAAAATCGAACATTGAAAGAAATTATGAACACGATGTTACTAAGTTCAGGCTTACCTCAAAATATGTGGGGTGATGCTATTTTGTCAAGCAATTATCTTTTAAATAAGGTACCTCGAAAGAAAGAGGATAAAATCCCTTATAAGCTTTGGAAAGGTAGGAGATCATCCTACAATTGCTTACGAGTATGGGGGTGCCTTGCTAAAGTAATTGTTCAAACACCAAAGAAAACTAAGATAGGTCCTAAAACGGTGGACTGTATCGTTATAGGCTATGCACATAACAGTAATGCATATCGATTTCTTGTGCATGAATTTAATATTCTAGATATACACAAGAATAGGATCATGGAGTCTAGGAATGCTTCATTCTTTGAAGATGTATTTCCTTATAAATCTAATGATGGTTCAAGTTCGTCTAAACGAACGAATGAAACTATGAATGATGAAAGTCATGATTCATATCAAGAACTAAGACGTAGCAAAAGAGCAAGAGTGGAAAGATCATTTGGAAATGATTTTCTAACTTGTTTGTTAGAAAAAGAACCACTAACTTATACAGAAGCTGTGAGTTCTTCTAAGGGACCTCTATGGAAAGAGGCAATAAAAAGTGAAGTTGATTCTATTTTGCAGAATCATACTTGGGAGCTAGTGGATCTTCCTCCTGGTTGTAAACCTTTAGGGTCCACATGGATCTTTAAAAGGAAGATGAAAGCAGATGGCTCCATTGATAAGTGTAAAGCCAGCCTTGTAATCAAAGGATACAGACAACGAGAAGGCTTAGATTACTTTGATACTTATTCTCCTGTGACGAGAATAAACTCCATTAGGATGATACTTGCAATTGCAGCATTGCGAAATCTAGAAGTACATCAAATGGATGTAAAAATAGCTTTCCTAAATGGTGATTTGGTTGAAGAAATCTATATGGAACAACCTGAAGGTTTGGTAGTTCCAGGCCAAGAAAGGAAAGTCTATAAATTGGTAAAATCATTGTATGGTCTAAAATAAGCGCCAAAGTAGTAGCATGAAAAGTTTGATAATGCAATGATTACCAATGGTTTTAAAATCAATGAATGTGATAAATGGGTCTACATTAAAGAGACAGAGAATGGAAATGTCATTCTATGTCTGTATGTAGATGACATACTCATTGTTGGTAGTGATGACAGAATGATCAAATCTACCAAGAATATGTTGAATTCAAGATTTGACATGAAAGATATGGGACTTGCTGATGTGATTTTAGGGATTAAGATCACAAGAACGTCAGAAGGTTTAGTTTTAAACCAGTCACACTATGTTGACAAGATTCTTGAAAATTCAGCAAGAATGATTTTGGTATTGCTAGAACACCATTAGAGAATAGTCTTCATCTATCCAAGAATAGAGGAGATGGTATTTCTCAAGTAGAATACTCTAGAATTATTGGAAGTCTAATGTACTTAATGAGTTGTACTAGACCAGATACTGCCTATACGGTTGGTAGATTGAGTAGTTATACGAGCAATCCGAGTGCTGACCATTGGAAAGAAATAGTGAGAGTACTCAGGTACTTACGGTATACTCGGAATCATGGTTTGCACTATACCAGGTATCCATCTGTATTAGAAGGATACAGTGATGCAAACTGAATATCTGATATAAAAAACTCAAAATCTACTAGTGGATATGTTTTCACACTGGCAAGTGCGGCTGTATCTTGGAAATCCTGTAAACAAACTGTTATAGTCAGATCCACAATGGAATCCGAGTTTATAACTTTGGATAAATGTGGTGAAGAGATTGAATGGCTACGCCATTTCCGAGAAGATATTCCAAATTATGAAAAACCTGTGCCACCAATCTGTATACATTGCGATAGTCAATCTGCGATTGGAAGAGCATAGAGTAACATGTATAATGGTAAGTCTAGACATATACGTCGTAGACACAATACCATTAGACAACTACTCTCAACTGGAATTATCTCTATTGACTACGTAAAGTCAAAGGATAATATTGCGGATCCGCTAACCAAAGGGTTAAATAGAGAGTTAGTTAAAAAGTCAACAATAGGAATGGGACTGAAGCCCATTACAGAAAAGTTGATACAAAAACTTGGTTATCAAAACATGAGCATAAAGTAATGATTCTTTGGTGTTGGTTTGTGAATTTATTCTATCTAAAGCATCATCTGGTTTTTGATGGTTAGGTAGCGGTGCAACATATTATGTTGCGATTACCATATAGGAATTCATAAACTGAAAGACACCAAATCAGGATGAATCAAGCTGACTATAGAAACGACTATAAAGTTGACGTTGAATTGATGAGAATGTCATTCCGGATTCTGATTTTAATATGACAATAAGAAACATATTTTATGTACTCTCCTTAAAAACGGAATTTATATTCCGTATCAAGTTTGGACATGTGTAGTTATCTTTTGAGATTTCAAATAAAATAATTACTATTTCTTATAATTAAAAATAAAGCTGTGTACTACACTATGTCCAATGGATTGTACAAATTATGTTTATCTCCCACTGAATTGTACGTCACTTATACAGCTGAAAAGGTTGCTTCAAAAGGGCCTCTTCCTAAGGTACAGTCATACACATTGCAGAATAAGCTTCTTGATCACATCTCTAAAGAAAGAGTGGAAAGACCGATAAAGTCAAATATTTTGCCCACTCAGAAAAGTGACCTAGACACATGCGTAGATTGCTGTAGAGGTTAGATGACTAAGATAAAGAATGAAACTGTAGTCGATAGTTATGACCTATTGGAGATCATTCATACTGGTATTAGTGGATTCTATCTGGCAATATTGTGAAGAGTTTTTATTTCATCACATTTAAATGATGGTTTTTCTCTATATGTTTTTATACTTGATTAAAGAAAAGTTTAATTTTCGTGACAAGTTCAACATATTTCTGACTATAGTCAATAAATTTTTAAAATAAAAAAAATCATAAAGATTATCATTTTTTACCAAGGTGGTGAGTATCGTGGTTGACATGGCAATGCTGGATAGCTTTAAAAAAGGCTATTTACCAAATACATAAAGGATTCTGGGATAGTAACTTAGTTTACTATTCTTAAGCAGAAAAGTGTGGCTGAAAGGCGCAATCACATATTATGGATATGAAGAAGAGTATGATTTATAAAACTAACTTTTATGGTTTTCTGTGGGGTGAAACTTTCAAAGCGGCCCTTTACATTGTGAATTATGTTTCTAATAAAATTGTTCCATTGACTTCTTTTCAATCATGAGCTGGATGTTAATCTAGTTTAAACCATATTAAGTTTTGAGGTATCCATACAGAAATAAAGTTACATAATCCAATATTGGATAAGTTGGATTTCAGAACCACTCAGTTTTATTTCGTACCTTACCCAGTTCATCTAAAGGGGTATTTTATCATCCCAAAAGATGAACAAGAATTATGAAATTACAGATATTTAAATTGATGGAGCTTGATATAGCCGAATAAGGGTAGTTGCTCACAGACTATTAAAGATACTGGTGTGGTAGGGACTACAGTGTCATTTTTTCTGTCTATACAGATGATAATGGAGCATTCTAAGTTACAATTTGATTATGTTGGGGTTCAGGTTCTTGTTATTAAGACAATTCCTGATGAAGTTTATCAGATCCCATAAGCGTAGAATAAAGGTTAAAGTAGCTCCTCCTAATAGATCTATCAGACAGAGATGATCAGTTGTACCATCACACTAAATAGTCTATCCAGAAAAGCATGACTGCAAAATCGACTATGTAATTGGTCTAGTAATTTATACAGTTGATATTTCTTGTTCATAATTAGAACTATATTGGGTGCATAGTAGATGAGATACAAACTATGGCTTATTAGCATGCTTCAAGTTCACAAGTCCATCTGCTGCAATTGGGTGTACAAAACTTAAAAGGACTCCAAATAAAATTTTTTAAGTTATTATATATGATTACTTTTTAATCAGTGCTTTATTTAAGAAGTTTAAAGACAGACTGGTAACCAAATTTTTCACTCGTAAAGAATGAATAAACTTAAAATAATTTTTATTCAGTCTCTCATAAGATTTTCAGAGTGATTAAGGTATTAATAGCTCATTATAATAAGGAATTTTACCATACAGATATTGAAAATTCTTTTTGATTGGAGATCTTAATTTGAAAGTCTTTTTTTATGTAACCCGAAAGTTTTGCAGCAGATGATTCGGATAAACTCGTGCGTAAAGAAAAAGGAATCCCACATAAATGCCATGGAATAAAGTTTGATTGTGTTCATGGGTATTCTAGACTGAAAGGTCTATTTATGGGTTTAAGTAAGCTTTTAGATAATTCTTGCTTGAAGTTTCATAGTATTATTGTTATATTATGTTTTATCAAGAACGAAGTAAATTAGTATATACTACAAGATCAGTGGGAGGAATTTTTTTCCTTGTGTTTTATACAGACGATATCTTGCTTGAAAGTGGTTTTCTTGAATTACTGCATAAGGTTAAGCAGATATTGTTAAAGCATTTTAACATGATTAATCTTAATAAGGAGTATTTTGTCTTAGGCATTGACATCCATAAGGATCGTTCTCGCCACATATTGGGTTAATCCTAGAGACATACATTGATTGTATTCAGTATAAAGTGTTGCAAGTCAGGAATTACTCCTGTCATTAAGAGCAATAGACTGAATTTGTCATAATGTCTTCATAAAGTTATGAAGAAAACCCAAATAAAGAATGTACCATATCAGGGTGCACTTAAAAGCATCAGTTTTGAGGTACTTAAAGAGGACAAAAGACTATATGCTAATTTACAAACATATTCAAGATCTGCAGCTAGTAGGACATTCGGATTCAGGCTTTGTTAGCTGTCAGGATGATGTGAAGTTGACAATTTCAGACTTTTAAATGTCTAAAGAGAAGTGCAATCCAATAGAAAAGCGTAAACAGAAATATATGTAATCCTCGATCAATAAAGCGGAGTTTGTAGTATGCTTTTCAGTTTCTATTCATGTTATTTGTCTCCGTAATCTCATTAAAGAGTTGACCGTATTTAATTTTTGTGGATAGACCCATACAGTTTTATTGTGACAATAACTCTGTAATATTGTTCATTAACAACACAAGATGTCCTAAGGGGTCTTAGCATCTGACGGTAAAGTTTTTTACCATAAAGATAACAGATAAAAATGGTGACACTACAATAGAGCTTATTACACAGATGATAAGGTTGCAGACTCACTGACTTAATATCTTTGCCTATTCACATTTGGATAACATGTCGCAGACATAAAAGCATCGTGGGATGCTGATATGACATGTTAATTGATGGGCTAAGTAGCATCATGAGATGATGTTGTTCAGTGGGAGCTATTTTCAGTGTTTGCTCTAATAAAGTTCACATCTGTGTTTGTTACATTTTGTAACATCTAGATATGTGTCGCGACCCGTCCGAAAGAGGACGCGGCTAATGGATTACCGATCGCGGGTCTTGGATCGGCGCGGGCCCTCCCAGGCCCATACCAAATCGCGACGGGAGTATTTTTTAAAGGATTCGACGTTAAGAGTCGATAGCTTTCGACCTTCAGTGTGGTCGTGGTGAGATGTGCAACTTGTGCATGCATTTGGAGTCGCCACCGGTCTTTCTTGGAGGGTAGACCGGAAACCTTACTGATCGATTGGGAGAGATCGATCAATTCTGCGGAACCAGAGATTTTGGGTTCGGGGACTTGGTTACGCTGGTGTCATTACCAACGCCCTTTCGGTACCTAACGCGAGTGATTTTCCTGGCTAAGAGTTCATGCAGGCGCAATTTTAGGTGAGGTAGGCTTGATTCAGGGATTCATGCAGATTGGACGACTATTCCTATCAATCACAATCAATTTTTGGAAGACGATTCGCCCAAAGGGCGAAATCGTCATTTTAAGAAGGGTCGGGGTTCAAAACACCCGGAATGAGTCTTGGCCAGTTGTCTGTGGCCATTTCCTATTTTTTTGGGATTTTCCTGGATTTTTTTAGAATTTTTTTGGAAAACGGTTTGCCGGAAGGGCAAAACCGTCATTTCTGGAAGGTTCGGGGGTCAAAAGACCCGAAACAGGTCATGGCCAGTTGAATGTGGCCATTTCCTATTTTCTGGAATTTTTTAGAATTTTCCTGAATTTTTCGAATTTTTATTTTTGAATTTTTTATGTTTTTCTATTTTTTATTGATTTTTTGAATTTTTTTTTATTTTCTGAATTTTTTAGAAAATCGTCAATCGGACGGTCTACGAGTCGCCACGTGGCGGATTCTGGATCGTCCGATCCTTGGCATGATCGGACGAGCCACAGAGCGCCACTTGGCGCACTCTTGACCATCAGATCTGATAATTTTTATTTATCCGAAAATCAATTATAAATACCGAAAATCATTTTTTTTAATTTTCCAAAAATCCCAGATCGCGACACTTGGCGAAGCCACGACCGTCCGATCTGGGTTTTATTTTTAATGACCCGGACCCACCCGGCTGACGTGGCCGCTGACGTGGCGCGCCACGTCAGCCGCTGACTCGTTGACCGAGTCGCAGACCGCCGGAGACGACGACCGGCGCCGGCGATTCTCGCCGGCGCCTCGCCGGAGCCGCCAAACCGACGTAAAAACGTCGGTTTCCGAACGCGAATTCAAACCTGATCGAACCCTCATTAACTCCAAACCAACATACATCAAAAACATGGCATGAACCACGTTTGAAGGAGGCCGAACGGTCAACCACCGAGCCGGCGCCGGCGACCATATTTGCAGAAATTTTTTTAACCTTCAAACTTGATTCCGATCATTCAGAGAGCATGCACGAAGGGTCAAGGAGCTTACCTCAGCTCGCCCAGAGCTGGAAATCCACAGATTGATGTTGACCGAAGCTCACCGTCGAAGCCATGGCCGGCCATGGTTGGATCTCCGTTCTCGATGCAGTTTAATGCAAAAAAAGTTGCCAAACAAAACTGAGAGTCGGTCCTAGAGGTTTATTATGGTCATAATCGCAAGAAACAAAATCGGGAATAGCGTGACCGAGAGTTAAGGAAATACAAACTCTCTCAGGCATTTCATCGAACATCTTGTATGCACAGAGAAAAACGGAGGTTGGGGGAGATACCGACCTGTTTCGAGCGTCGTCGGCGAGTATGGATGCTTCAGCGATGTGGCTTCCAGTCCCTTGCAGCTTGGAGAATGCTCCTATCGCTCCAACCCTCCCCGAATTCCTCCTTTTCTTTTTTTCTTTCTCTCGGCCCGCTTCCCCCTCTAAACCTAGAAGATTCCCTTGCCTTTTGTCCGTGGCCGACCGTCCTTTTTGTCGTGAAACGTCCACCATCCCTCGTCTTCCACTCACGACGTTCTTTTGTAAAAAAAATGCCGCCTAACGTGCTCCGTTGGACCTCCCCCGCTTCTGCCCTGTTTTCTGCTTCGCTGGCCGGTGGGGTTGCAGACCCGGTCGGACCGGGTCGGGTCGGGTCTGACCCGACCGGCCCGGTTCGACCAATTCGCCCAAATTGGGGGCCAAATTGACCTCTTTTCATGAAATTGAGGGCATAATCGGGCTCCTTGACATATTTTCTATCAAATATAGGTATTTTCGTGAATCAATTGATTGAAATTTTATGAAAACCCCAAATTGTCCCTAGGATCCGAAAATGATTTTCTCCAAATCGAGGGCCTAAACGATCAAATTAGTCAGAATTGAGGCCACCAATGGATTCCTCATGATGAAAACTATAGGGTAGAGGTGTTCAATTTTGATGGGTGTGCCCGTGTGAAATTTAATTTCGAAGATTGTAAAACCGGGGACTAAATTGAAAGATTTTTATGCAATTAAGCCCTTTTGGCTAAAATTGATCAAATTGGAGGGCCAATCGACCTAATTGCACTTCAAGACTTTAGAATCAAATGTCATAGCTTATAAAAAGTGGAAATTAAAAATTAAAAGACTCGAAAAGGAATTTTTGGGCTCGTTTCGGGTTTATGTTTGTTAAGGAACATAGTGACCCGAGCCGAATTTTTGAGATTTAAAGTGACACACTTGAATAGGAAATTAAAAAAAAATTATTGAATATTTGTTTGTATTTTTCTGACCACGAATGGTATTTTTTGATTTTTTGGATATTTTTATAATTAAATAAATTCGAAAAATATTATAAAATACCAAAAAATATTTTTTGTTCCAAATTGTTTCCTAAGGCCAAGCCAAGGCTTCCAAAGTTGATTTTGTGATTTTATGACATTTTATTGATATTTTTAATTAATTCTAAAGAATAAAAATCACAATAATAAATGGTCAAAAATTAGGTGTCAACAGCTGCCCCTCTTTGAGAGTGAGCTCGTCAGAGGTTGCTTTCAAAGACAATGACACCTGAATCTTAACCGACTCGACTGGGGAAAAGAAATGCTATGACATCGGACCCTTAAGTTTTTTGATGACTGCTCAAGTTAATCACCGGTTTACTCTTGCAATTCGAACATGGGCCGGAGTGAGAGAGGCTTACCTGAAGCTCACCTGTCAGATGCTGCCGGTTGCGACGACTTTCAAGAAGATATCTAGGACTCGTTCAGAATATCCTAGGGAGATTAAGCTCTGACCTGTATGGTAGGTCATACCATCATGGGATTCCTAACTGACAGGAACCTGAGAAGGGCGCATCCCACGCTGGGGGATTTGCCAATGATTTTGATCCGTATGGTGGATCGGACCTTTGTATTGATCCTTCAGGCGGTTTCTACCTTTGGTTAAGTTTGACCCTTATGGCGGTTTCTACCAATGAGTTGACCCTTATGGCGGTATCTACCATATTTGACCCTTTAGGCGGTATCTACCTTCAAGTTTAGTTTTGACCCTTTAGGCGGTTTCTACCTTTGTTTGACCCTTTAGGCGGTTTCTACCTTTGTTTTGACCCTTCAGGCGGTTTCTACCTTGGGTTGACCCTTCAGGCGGTATCTACCTTGGTTTGACCCTTCAGGCGGTATCTACCTTGAGTTGACCCTTCAGGCGGTATCTACCTTGAATTGACCCTTCAGGCGGTTTCTACCTTGATTTGACCCTTCAGGCGGTATCTACCTTGATTTGACCCTTCAGGCGGTATCTACCTTTGATTTGACCCTTCAGGCGGTATCTACCTTGATTTGACCCTTCAGGCGGTATCTACCTTGATTTGACCCTTCAGGCGGTTTCTACCATAGTTTTGACCCTTCAGGCGGTTTCTACCTTGGATTGACCCTTCAGGCGGTATCTACCTTGAGTTGACCCTTCAGGCGGTTTCTACCATGAATTGACCCTTTAGGCGGTTTCTACCTTGGTTTGACCCTTCAGGCGGTATCTACCATCATTTTGACCCTTCAGGCGGTATCTACCTTGGTTTGACCCTTCAGGCGGTTTCTACCTTTAGTTGACCCTTCAGGCGGTATCTACCATGATTTGACCCTTCAGGGGGGTATCTACCTTGGGTTTTTGAAAAGGGGTCTCATGACGAGGGTTCTCCACGTCTGCTGGGACAGTTTGCCGACTTCTTTTGAAAAAGGGTTTTATCCTCTTCCCTTCTTTTGAAAGATCCCGAAATTTGTCGGGAATTCAGTTCTTGAAGCTGTGAAAGATTTCATTTTGACAAAGCTTCACTTGAGTCTGTTGAGGCGACATTCTGGGAGCTGGGTTCTCCAGGTATCCTGCAGAAGTTTGAGCCTGAAAGATTTTTCTTCACCAAGAAAACGTTAGTAATCTTTGGGAAGACCACGCCTGTCCATTTTGACAAACCCGTATGATTTAAGTTTTAATCATGAGATGAGCATTTTGATGCTGGAGGTTATCCAAAGCATTCTGGCAACATGCAAATGTGATCACAAATCCCTTGTGCGGCAAATCTGGATCAAACAATTTGAAAATTTCCAAAAAGAGTTTGTTCAAAACATCTATTGGAATATTTCTCGACGATGATGTCTTTTCACCTGTTTTGAGATAGTGGTTTTTATAGGGGATGCACTCAATTCCCTACTAACATGTGCCTAGGTTTTAGGCTCATTCGCAGCGCGTACATTTTGATCGGTCGGGAGGTCTTCCACGGGATCGTAATGTTGGGCTTGGATATTGGTTTTCAAGGGGGACCCGCTTTGGAGTCGAGGCCATTGAATGAAATCCTTCACCATCTGCTCCGGGTTTACAAGTCAAGAACCCTGCAAAATGAGAAAGAAATAGTCTTGCTCGTACTTCTTCGAGCTAAGCAATATGTTAACCCAAGTGTCTTAGTCAGAGAAGACTGTTTCAGGGTTATGATGTTGGTAGGATTGGGGACCGAAAAAGGCTTGTTTTTGGCCCAGAATTTATGAGGGGATTGACATTGGTGATCATTGCAAACTTGTCACATGTCTTTTCCATTTTGCATCTTCAATTTTTGAGGCATGCAACCGCTTTTGACAACTCTGTCTGCGTCTTCCACGCCTGACATCATTTGGAGGAGTAGTCTTTTTGATCTGACTCCATTAGGGATTTCCTCTTTTCCCATCCGGCTTCATTGCGGATCAATCAAACAACTTACACGAGCATCGGCCTTGCTTTTACCAGGCACTTTGCTTTTTCTCGATGCCGTGGATTTTTTTTCATTTATTTTTGAAATCCCACTTTTCTCATCTTCATGGGATCGTGTTAGACCTATGTCTGAAAGTCTAAACATCTTTAAATATCAGCCCGGGAATCTTCTTCGTAATCCCTGAGTCTTGAACTCTTCCATTTTTGAAGTGGTGCTGCATCCGTCTTGGAATGATCACCAATGGGTTCATGAAATGAATTTGCAGGCTCAAGTTGGCTGTGCGAAGGATTCAGTGTGTGGGATAGAGAAATGAATGCTTCTCGTCATCCTATGGCACTTGGATTACCATATAAACAACACACAAAGATTAATGTTAGTCCGAGCAAGAAAATTTCTAACCATTTTCTCCTGATGCTGTTGGACTCACCTCCATTTTGCCCCGATGTGGGGTGGTTCTTGACAGGGTTAAGAATGAAAACCGCCGTTCAAAGGGGTTATCAACGGTCACCTGTAGTGTTTGGGGGATATGAAACGAATGCCTCCGTCGTCCCAACTCATGTAATCGCTGCGACTGGTCCCTACCTCCGTATGTCCAGATTTTGCTGTCTTATCCGCTCCACTTCTCTCTGAAGTGTGTATAGGACGTGTTTGGACTAGGCTTCGCCTCTCGTCTGAGAAAACACCCTTTTAAACGGTTTGAACAACTTTTATTGAAAAAATTCTTTTTGTTTTCTCCGAAAAATTTCCTCCCAATGGGGCTTTATGATGCACATGCATGTTTCATTCATGTTCGGACAACCTCCCAACTTCAACTGTGGATGTCTATGAGTTTAAAAATTCGATGCCTCTTTTCAGACATAATGATTGAAAGAGTCCTAACACCTTTTTTTTTTATCTTCAACGACTTGGGGAAAAGGGATACTTACCTACCCGCCGTGGCTGGAGATCCCTGAAAATGCGGAAGAAACATGTTATTGTACGTTCATGAATTTTTCATAAAATTAGAACGATACAATTTACCCTTGGTCATGTATTCCAACGGGTAATACATGGGATGTGAAAACCCGTTTTGCCCTGATGGCGAGCCCCTGTCAAAAACAAACAATAAGTGTCAGTTTGTGTTCCAAAATTCAAGACAAATTGGAACGATACCGCCTTGTTCTTGCTTGGCGTTTTCATTTGAACACAAACATGCGGCTTGCAGAATCTGGCCCTCTATCTTGTGGCCTTGATCCCTCCGTTTGGTTGGCGATGAATCATTCTCAAGGATTTGCCCCAGAGGAGATCCATTTGTATTTTTGGACTCATTCTAGCGCCACTCTTCAGAGTTCCTTTTATTCAAGGAAAAAGGAAATTGTTATCGAAATGCATGTCAAAGCATGAAGTGTGGAAGCGATACTTTTTACCCTCCACTCGATCTTGTAATCTAAGACCATTTCTTAGAGTGCTGACTCCCAAGGTCAATAATTTTATTCGCCTCCTCGTTGGCGAGTTCTTTTCTTTTGAGGCTTTCGGTGCCAACGATTTCCTACAAAATGAGTAAAAACTCATGTTAGGCAGGTGGTCTTCGAAGACCAAATTGGAACGATACAAGGTTACCGTTCACCCAAATTCGTATCTTGGGGTTTGATTCTGATGCGGACGACTCTGTTATTGCGTCCATTGACTTTGCCATAGGAGAAACGTCCGGTGTACAAATGATTCACTTGCCCCAGTTAGGCATGGTTTTGCTGTTTGTCATCTCTGGATTCGATGACCCTGGTCTGATGTGCTTTCATGGGGGATCATGAGAGTTTGCCCCCGGTTTGGCTCCTCAAAGCAAATGGGGGGAACCTGCTCCCATTGATTTTTGCAGATTCATCCATCTCGATTGTCAGAGTCCTTGATCAATTTTATATGTCTCCAGACAGCTTGATATTCTTGGGATTCGTCATGTGGCGGTTTGGTGATTCTCTCGATCACAGTCGCCATTTGAGGTATTTGATGTTCCCTGTTTGTTATTTGAAAGCATTATATCCTGCGTCCTCTGCTCTTGATCATCATCTGAGAGGAAAAAGAAAGGAAGTATTATTCCCATATCCAGAAAATAATCATTTTGGAACGATATGTCCTTTTACACTTGATTTGCATTCCGTTTTGATGTTGCATATTGATATGAACAACATCTATCAAATCCCTCCATCCGTGCTTGAAGGTATTTGCAATGCCTACGGTTCATTTGCCCCAGCTGGGCGACGTCTATTTTGTCATTTGAATGCATGAACTTTTGGGTGCATTGTCTCTTTTATCACCTGAGATAAAAGAAAATGGAGAAAAATTTATCCCCAGATCTGATTGAAAATCAATTAGGAACGATACGTCCTTTTACCAAACGAGTGGCTCCGCGGCCAAATGTATTTTACACTGGAGAGACGAATTCCCCTATGCTCCACGGGTTCGGGGAATTTGCCCCTATTTTCGATAGAAATGAGCCTTATCGAGATGTATACAATACAAATAGATCCCTAATACAATCAGTCTAAGGGACGAGATAGAGAGGACCTCAGCAAAATTAGTCTTATACAAGAGAACTAAAAATGCCAAACCAATCAAAGGAATGTGGTCCGAACACTTGGAGATGCCCCAGTTCCAGTCTTCGAGATGTGACTCCCGGATCACCGATTTTTTTTTTTAGGTGGTTTTAGATATACCAACCATCTAAAGACATGCACATGAGATAAGTGAGGATAAAACTTCTAAAAATCAAAGGATTTGGCACCTAAGGTCAAGGTTCCCACCTCGAGTTCTAGAAAGAGCAGATTCCATTGCACAACTATCGTTGCATTTGGGCTCGATCCATAGTTCGAAATGAGCGGAATTGAAAAGTGGATTACCCCGTGTCTTTCCTCACGGAGATTCCATTTTCAATCCCTTCTATTGTTTTCCTATAGGCGGCGCCCGGGGTTTTAGGCGCGGTTGTGTGTATTTTCGGTGTCGTGCTAAAGCGATAAACATGCATCTTATTTAACAATCACCGCTTCAATATAAAACATACACACAATCATTCATTCCTACGCCAACCTGCATAAGACAATGTTAATCACAGACTACCCCCCTTATCACTCCAATCTACAAAAACATATAACACCTATCATGAGCGGACTTACCTCACATTCACGAGCGCCTGCATGGTTAGAAAAATCACTCAGCGTTTTAATTACGGCCTAAGTCCACTTGAGGTCTAGAATCATATGTTCTAGAGCAAGTTCCCCAGCGGAGTCGCCAGCTGTCGCGACCCGTCCGAAAGAGGACGCGGCTAATGGATTACCGATCGCGGGTCTTGGATCGGCGCGGGCCCTCCCAGGCCCATACCAAATCGCGACGGGAGTATTTTTTAAAGGATTCGACGTTAAGAGTCGATCTCTTTCGACCTTCAGTGTGGTCGTGGTGAGATGTGCAACTTGTGCATGCATTTGGAGTCGCCACTGGTCTTTCTTGGAGGGTAGACCGGAAACCTTACTGATCGATTGGGAGAGATCGATCAATTCTGCGGAACCAGAGATTTTGGGTTCGGGGACTTGGTTACGCTGGTGTCATTACCAACGCCCTTTCGGTACCTAACGCGAGTGATTTTCCTGGCTAAGAGTTCATGCAGGCGCAATTTTAGGTGAGGTAGGCTTGATTTAGGGATTCATGCAGATTGGACGACTATTCCTATCAATCACAATCAATTTTTGGAAGACGATTCGCCCAAAGGGCGAAATCGTCATTTTAAGAAGGGTCGGGGTTCAAAACACCCGGAATGAGTCTTGGCCAGTTGTCTGTGGCCATTTCCTATTTTTTTGGGATTTTCCTGGATTTTTTTAGAATTGTTTTGGAAAACGGTTTGCCGGAAGGGCAAAACCGTCATTTCTGGAAGGTTCGGGGGTCAAAAGACCCGAAACAGGTCATGGCCAGTTGAATGTGGCCATTTCCTATTTTCTGGAATTTTTTAGAATTTTCCTGAATTTTTCGAATTTTTTTTTGAATTTTTTATGATTTTCTATTTTTTATTGATTTTTTGAATTTTTTTTATTTTCTGAATTTTTTAGAAAATCCTCAATCGGACGGTCTACGAGTCGCCACGTGGCGGATTCTGGATCGTCCGATCCTTGGCATGATCGGACGAGCCACAGAGCGCCACTTGGCGCACTCTTGACCATCAGATCTGATAATTTTTATTTATCCGAAAATCAATTATAAATATCGAAAATCATTTTTTTTAATTTTCCAAAAATCCCAGATCGCGACACGTGGCGAAGCCACGACCGTCCGATCTGGGTTTTATTTTTAATGACCCGGACCCACCTGGCTGACGTGGCCGCTGACGTGGCGCGCCACGTCAGCCGCTGACTCGTTGACCGAGTCGCAGACCGCCGGAGACGACGACCGGCGCCGGCGATTCTCGCCGGCGCCTCGCCGGAGCCGCCAAACCGACGTAAAAACGTCGGTTTCCGAACGCGAATTCAAACCTGATCGAACCCTCATTAACTCCAAACCAACATACATCAAAAACATGGCATGAACCACATTGGAAGGAGGCCGAACAGTCAACCACCGAGCCGGCGCCGGCGACCATATTTGCAGAAATTTTTTTAACCTTCAAACTTGATTCCGATCATTCAGAGAGCATGCACGAAGGGTCAAGGAGCTTACCTCAGCTCGCCCAGAGCTGGAAATCCACAGATTGATGTTGACCGAAGCTCACCGTCGAAGCCATGGCCGGCCATGGTTGGATCTCCGTTCTCGATGCGGTTTAATGCAAAAAAGTTGCCAAACAAAACTGAGAGTCGGTCCTAGAGGTTTATTATGGTCATAATCGCAAGAAACAAAATCGGGAATAGCGTGACCGAGAGTTAAGGAAATACAAACTCTCTCAGGCATTTCATCGAACATCTTGTATGCACAGAGAAAAACGGAGGTTGGGGGAGATACCGACCTGTTTCGAGCGTCGTCGGCGAGTATGGATGCTTCAGCGATGTGGCTTCCAGTCCCTTGCAGCTTGGAGAATGCTCCTATCGCTCCAACCCTCCCCGAATTCCTCCTTTTCTTTTTTTCTTTCTCTCGGCCCGCTTCCCCCTCTAAACCTAGAAGATTCCCTTGCCTTTTGTCCGTGGCCGACCGTCCTTTTTGTCGTGAAACGTCCACCATCCCTCGTCTTCCACTCACGACGTTCTTTTGTAAAAAAAATGCCGCCTAACGTGCTCCGTTGGACCTCCCCCGCTTCTGCCCTGTTTTCTGCTTCGCTGGCTGGTGGGGTTGCAGACCCGGTCGGACCGGGTCGGGTCGGGTCTGACCCGACCGGCCCGGTTCGACCAATTCGCCCAAATTGGGGGCCAAATTGACCTCTTTTCATGAAATTGAGGGCATAATCGGGCTCCTTGACATATTTTCTATCAAATATAGGTATTTTCGTGAATCAATTGATTGAAATTTTATGAAAACCCCAAATTGTCCCTAGGATCCGAAAATGATTTTCTCCAAATCGAGGGCCTAAACGATCAAATTAGTCAGAATTGAGGCCACCAATGGATTCCTCATGATAAAAACTATAGGGTAGAGGTGTTCAATTTTGATGGGTGTGCCCGTGTGAAATTTAATTTCGAAGATTGTAAAACCGGAGACTAAATTGAAAGATTTTTATGGAATTAAGCCCTTTTGGCTAAAATTGATCAAATTGGAGGGCCAATCGACCTAATTGCACTTCAAGACTTTAGAATCAAATGTCATAGCTTATAAAAAGTGGAAATTAAAAATTAAAAGACTCGAAAAGGAATTTTTGGGCTCGTTTCGGGTTTATGTTTGTTAAGGAACATAGTGACCCGAGCCGAATTTTTGAGATTTAAAGTGACACACTTGAATAGGAAATTAAAAAAAAAATTATTGAATATTTGTTTGTATTTTTCTGACCACGAATGGTATTTTTTTGATTTTTTGGATATTTTTATAATTAAATAAATTCGAAAAATATTATAAAATACCAAAAAATATTTTTTGTTCCAAATTGTTTCCTAAGGCCAAGCCAAGGCTTCCAAAGTTGATTTTGTGATTTTATGACATTTTATTGATATTTTTAATTAATTCTAAAGAATAAAAATCACAATAATAAATGGTCAAAAATTAGGTGTCAACAATATGATCAACTCCATTGGATGCAATAAAACTTCAATGATTAAGGGGAGTTGAATACATATATCAGTTGAAAATCTTAATGCATTGCGTAAATCTTGAGTGATGGCTGGGGCATTTATTTTAGCCAAAAGCATATGTCTTGTTACAAGTAAAGTATAGTTAATTATAAAGGTAAGATATATGTTCGTTCGTTGGAACCGTAAAGATGTTCTCTCGTGACACATCCGGTTTCATGACACATAAAGAGAGAAAATGGTGATTGATAATGAGGATAACATATAAGGTGTCTCTGTTATTTGAGATGTTATCCGTTTGCCATACTACCATATCAAATCCATATCAGTAAAGTTAAGAGTATTCGTGATCATGGATGGCTCTGTATCTTCTAATGTAGTTACTGGCATGGTTCGGTGCTTAAGACTTTATGGGATCGGATTGACTATTAGGAAATATCTCTAGGCCAATATAAAGATACTCATATAAAGTATAATTTCAATTAATTTAGCCCAAGTGGGAGAATGTTAGAATATATTTTAATATATTCATTGTGGGCTTTATTAATTGTTATTGTAAATATTAATTGGTCTAATAAAGAAAGATATATACAGTTTCATAACTCTAGTCGGATATGGGACTGGATAGTGTAGGCCGAGATAAACATAATCTTTGATGAGGGGATAGGTTTCATTATCTATAAATAGAGCTCAAGTCCCTCCTCTAAACCCTAATATCCACATAACCTCACAAAAGAGTCGTCTGAAGCGATACGTGAGGGGCCGTCTCATTGAAGCCAGTGATAAAGGGGTTCATAGAGGAGAAGCTGTTGTGGAAATTCTCCATTTATTTTGATTCTGACAAAACTAAACAGAATCTGTGTAATGGTTGAAATATTTTATTGCAGGAAAAATGTGTAAACAGAAGTTTGTATTGCTCCAATTCTGTCACTAAGACTCGAGGGAAGAGTAGCCATATAGTTGCTTCTGACGTGGTCAGATGGAAGTGCTTTTGAAGATGGTCAGATGGAAGTGCTTCTAAAGACATTCAGATAGAGTTGCTTCTGAGGGTCAGATGCAACATGATCTCTTATTTGACTAAATCATATAAAGAGTTATATGTAGTGTCAGATGGACCTTATTGAAGCTCAAAATTACCATTCGAAAATATTTGCTCAAATTCAGAAAGTCCTCTTCTTCTGTAGACTACTTCTGAGACTGGTCAGATTCTGTAACACTGATTCTGAAGACCCACGAATGGCAGATTTTCGAACAAGGCAAGTGTTATTATGGAAGTTTGTGATATTTGATTGATAAGATTTTCCTTCAAATCAATCAACAAGAAATCTACGATTGGATATTACCTTCCAAGAATATATTTGGTACCTTATTTGAATCTACTCCACTTATGGAAACTGAAGATTTGGTTGTATGGGTGGCTGAATCATAAGGGTTCAAATTCTACTTCAACGGTTATCATATCTTCTCAGATATAGTCTCGTTCAATCACGATTGATGACGTCCAATCAAAGATTGAAGAGATATCCTTTGATTGTATATCCAACGGCTAGTTTGGAGGCAAAGGAGTACAAAAGAAGAACCATGGTGATCTGCGAGGTAAAGGAGAACAAGCAATCCAAAGTGCAAGACTTGTTCAAATTCACCAAAGTATTCAGAGCATTCTAAATTCCTTTCATTGTGAGGATTTGTAAGAGAGAGATTGAGTGTCCGATCAATTGTAACCTTCTTCGAATCATTGTAGTGAAATCCAGCCAATCGGCTGTCATCGTGGGAGAGTGGACATAGGCCTAACAAGCCGAACCACTATAAACTCAGCGTGCACACTTCTCTTCTCTAAACTCTATTTCTGTGTTTAGTCTTCCTGCACGTTGTTATACTATTCCTGATTCTAATCGTACATTGAAATTGTTATAAATTTCGCATTAAATTTCAATTAGACTCGGATTCACCTATACACCCCCCCTCTAGGTGATATTGCTAGATCCAACAATTGGTATTAGAGCAGGTTACTCTTGTTTAATAAGTGTTTTTAACTTCTGAGTTAACGATCTACTATGTCTAGCAATTACTCTTCAGGAACAAGCGATTCACATTTTGCCAACAAACCACCATACTTTAATGGGAAGGATTACAATATGTGGAGCAACAAAATGAAATGGTTCTTCAAGGCTTATGATGATATGATATGGGATGTTGTCACAAATGGCGTTGTACCTGATGCTGCTGCAAATGCATCTCTTGGAAATGGAACAACTCCTACCACAACGATGACTGAGACCGAAAAGGCCAAAAGACGAGGCTTGGACTCCAAAGCTGTCAATGCTTTATTTTGTGCCTTATCAACCCCTTTATACAATCGTGTCTCAGAAGAAGAATCTGCTAAAGCAATATGGGATAGGCTTCATATTACTTTTCAAGGGACCAACAGAGTAAAAGAAATGAAACTTAGCATTTTACTAAGTGATTATGAAGTATTTCAGATGAAACCAGATGAATCTATTGCCGATATGATAGAAGGTTTCAAAGTCTGGCAAGTGATCTTGCAAGACAAGGTGCACCCATTGCAAAGCCAATGCAAGTCAAAAAGATACTTAGAGGTTTCACAGATGATTGGAACTACATCAAACCTTCTATACAAGAATGTCAAACAATCAGACCACTTTCAGTGGATGAGCTTGTTGGAACATTGCAATGTTATAAGACAGAACGCGCCAACAAAAAGGGAGATAAAAAAGGTAAGAAATCAATTGCCTTAAAAACTAAAATTGTTCAATGCTTGTCTGATACAGATGATGAAGATGAGGATGATAAAGAGCTAGCACTTATGGTGAAGAAATTTAGAAAGATGGCTCGAAAAGCCAGAAACTTCAAGGGAAAGAAACCATTGAAGAAAAATGATCAGAAATTATCAAACAATGATTCCCAAGAAAGCAAAGATGTGATATGCTTCTATTGCAAGAAAGCATGACACATCAAGTCGAATTGCCCAATTCTAAAGAAAGACAAGATCAAGTATGAGAAGTACAAGAAGGCTCTAAAGGCAGAAACATTAAGTGATTCTCATAACAGTGAAGATGACTATGCAAATATTTGTTTGATGGCTAAATCGGATTCAAAATCAGATTCAAGTTCAGACTCAGAAATAGAGGTATGTCTATCTGAACTCCCTGATGAAGTTACAAAATATATTGATAAACTTTGCAGAAATTATAAAGAAACTCTTGAAAGGGTTTCTGTTTTAAAAAAGGAAATCTTTTCCTTAAAACAATAAGATACTTCTTGTGACATTCTGAATTTCCAACCCCTCGAGGCTAATGACATGAAATAGAAGCTCAAATTGGCAATTGGAAATGAAAATTTTCAAAATTGGAAAATGATTTGACGTTGCCTCGCCAATGGCCACTCAAAATGAGAAAAACGAAGTTTCGGACGAAAAGTGACAAATGATCATTTTGCCCCTCAACCTCATATATTTGCCTTAAGAAAATTGGAAGGGCAAAATGGTCATTCAAACCTTCACATGTAGCTGCCGAAATAGGGGGAAATGAGGGTCAATGCAAGTCAAAGCTTTGGGACCAATTATTAGAGCCAATGACATGTATCACCCTTTGACTAAGCCAATTATTGAGTGTCATTAAATTCCATCTTGTCATTTGGCACCAATAATTTGTGGACATCCTCCCCAGCTGCTGTTTGGTCGTGCACTCCCTCCCCCATCTCCATCTTCCTTCAAAATTTCCTTCTTTTCCTCTCTAGCCAAAACTGCTCCAGAAGATACTTTCTTAGCCTTCTATTCGGCCTGCTCGAGGGGTCCATCCTGTTGTCGTTTTGACATGCTCTGACTACCACAGGTTAGTTCAAGATGTCCTTGAAATTTTACCGTTAGTTACATGATTTGTGGAGGTCTGGTTAATTTATGGTGATTTTTGGAAGAAAAGCGGACAGATTCTGAGCTAGCTGAGGAGAAGTGTTGGTTCTAGCTCTTATAAATTCCAAATGACCTCAAATTTTTTAGGAGAGCTTCATAACATCTAGTACTATGTTTAGATGGTCTATGGATGCAAATAGATGGTTTTAAAATGAGTTTTATGGCTGATTATGGGTGGTACAAAATTGGACAGATTCTGACCGTCGCGCGCCAAGGAGAAACCGAGTTGATTGGAGGTCTTCGAGGTGTTGTTTCTCTTCGAAACTTTCGGTGAGCCTCCCTAACACTTATATTGAGATGTTAGTAAGTGTAACTCGTGAGAATTTGGAGCCTAGAGATGATTTGTGGGCTGATATGCACGGTTGGATTGAAACCGATTGTGCTCAGTTTCTGCCCTATTCTGACCAGACCTATTCTGACCGGTTCTGTTGGGGATGCTTTAGGTGGTATTTTGGTTTCAAAATAACTCATGAGACCTTATAAGATGTTGATTGAGGTTTTAATGGGAAGTATGTGAAGTGGATTGGGAGTTGGAAGAGTTTTAAGGGCTGTTTGAGGTGAGAATGCAAGTCGCCGACCAATATGTCCATAACGCACACTGATTTTGAATTGGGTCGTTCTAAGTCGTCCGGTATCCGAATTAAGCTCCATTTTCGCCCACATGTCCATAAGATCTTGAAGTTTAAGACTCTGCAATTTGTTTTCTGAAAAAGTCAGTAGAAAAATTACAGTTTTTGAGAGAAGGAACCTGGTCGCGGAGCCTAGAAAAGGGGCAGATTTGGGTGGAATGAAATTGTGATGACTTGCCTTGATAGAACGACAAATGGCATGCTTAGAAGCATCAAACTAACACTGTGATGACTTCATATTAACGCGTTGTCGGTGTAATTAAAGTATCGGCACGATGAAATTGAGAAATAATCAAGTTTCGATATGGTTTCCTTAGGCACGCCGTGAGAGCCATGTTGGGCCGTGAGCTTGCTGACCTAGGAGGGTCGTTTGGATTGCATTTTCTAGCTTGCTTGAAGAGGTAAGTGTCCATTAAACCTCTACTAGGACATTAGGACACTACTGGATGCGTTTGACTAGTGATCTTATCAATGAGTGGATTGATTGAAATTTGATTTGTGATGGTTGAACTTGAATGCCAATGTGAAATGATTTGGCTTGAATGCCCATGTGAAGTGATTTGGCTTGAATGCCCATGTGAAATGATTTGGCTTGAATGCCCATGTGAAATGATTTAGCTTGATGTCCTGATATGTGACTTGGCTTGATGCCCCTGAGATGTGAATGGGCTATAGTGCCCCAACGATCAATTGGCTTGGAGCCCATTTTGCATCGTAATTGGCCTGGGAGCCCTAATGCAAATGAATGACCATGGCTTAGAGCCCCTTTTGCATCGTAATTGGCCGGGGAGCCCTGATGCAAATGAATGGTCAGAGTGCCCTTGTGAAATACTTATTGGCTTGTAACTCTTATGCATTGTAATTGGCCAGAGTGCCCTGATGCTATTGAATTGGCCAGAGAACCCTTGTGCATCGTAATTGGCCAGAGAGCCCTGATGCAAATAATTGGCCAAAGTGCCCCTTGTGAACTACATCGCGGTTCGGGAGCCCTTGGCGATGAGTGCATGAGATGTCATTGAGATGACTTCTGAAATTGTGCGTTTAATTATATGCTAAGGTGTGGTGCTTGATTCCATGAAGTTGTGATATGTGAAATTTGAATGTCATGTGCAATGCTTTGTTGAGATTCTACATTTTCTTCATGGTGTGATCTGGGAGGACTGGCGATCTGGTCTAGATTTAGGGTTTACTTACTAAGATTATATATCTCACCCCGTCGTGGGACAACATTTTTCAGGTCCCAAGCGATGGATACCCGAGGTTGCCATGGATTGGCAATGGAAGAAGTTTTAAAAGGAATGGATATAAACTCATTTGTGATCTTAGGAATTTACTATGATTTGTGGATTATGATTGAACCATTAGTATTTGACCGATGTATAAAGGGAAGTGTACCATTTTTGTCCTAAGTCATTTCAATTGTAAAAGGATGAGAAGAGATGTTTGTCGCTTCCGTGAATTGTATGGATTTATGAATGAGTGGTGGCCCAAGAGATCATGGGAGACAATCTAAAGATCAATGGCCAGATGGGATGTTCAAGAGCTCGCAGGGTTTGGGGCGTGACATCCCCATTGAAGTGGTATCAGAGCAAGGTCAGCTCGATCTAGTGTGATTGAGGTTTGGAGTGATAAGAAGTGATGACTTGAGGACAATTAGATTGTGAGACCTTTAGGACTAAGCATTGACCACTGAACCTTGATGATTATTGGCTTGAACTTGTGTTGTATTCTAATGGTCCTAGTGTTGACTTTAATGGATGATCTTGAGTGGCGTGGTGATTGAGGTTTAAGTGGAAGCATGCTGAAACTAAAGAGACTTAAGCATGGATTTTGAGGTAGTAATTATGCTTGAGGATAGTAGAGAATTGCTTACGAATGAGGGGTCGATTGGATTATCTGACTGTGACTGTGGTCTATTAATGACCCAACTTGAGGAATATAAGTTATAAAGAGACGACTGGTATTAGTGGATTCAGGCTTGAATTGTATTCTATCTTGATGGTTTTAGTTATTGATGGTTGTTGACAACCTTGAGTGATATGAGTTGAGATGTACACAAGGAAGCGGACAAGGAATATTTGGATTAAAGGCCAGTTGTGATCGAGCGCATATGGGTTTGACTTGAATGGCGACTAGACTTGAGGTATATGATGGAATATAGGCAATTGATCTATGAGATGTGACCGTCATTGGTGGAATTAGAAACCTTCGATGGATAAGAATTGATCTGAAGGTGATTGTGGTATGACCAGTAGTGGGGACAGTCATGATGTGTACGTGTTTGTGGCTTTGAAACGAACGCTGATGTGGGTGTATGCATGAGCTTATTACTATCATACTTAATAAACTGCCGCTTGGTATGGGACGAGTTGATGGGATACCTATAAACCGTAATGAAGCATGTTATGGGGCGTGTGGAACGAGGCTTCCTCCATAGATGTATGACTTAGGACAACCTATAACAACCAGGTCTGATGAGGGCGGGGAGTGATCGCCGGGACAGAGAGGTCCGGACAAGGAGCCGCTCCTGGCAGGCTTCTAAGATAGCGAAGAGGCATGGATGACCCAAGTCATAAATTGAAAGGGAAAGCCTAGGTATCAGGGTTGAGTCTGATTGTGTTTAAGAGATGTATGGCACATGATTGATTCTTACAGTGAATGTTCAAAAGTGGCATTACATTTGCAATGGCACCTGTGATAGGCATGGCTGAGAGCCCTGTATTTAGTAGTGAGTGACGTTTGAAAAAGAAAATCGATGTTGTGATTGGCCTAGTTGGCATGTTTTGTAATTGGCATCATGTGATTGATGTGGCCGAAGTCTAACTGAGAGATTAGACGGCATGCGGGGTTTATACCCATTGAACTGATGCTTGTTGAGATTGAGATAGCATGTTGTGTTTATGCTAGAGTGGCGGATTCCCCTGGATTTATGGCATGAATGATTGAAATGGAACTTTGAGTACTTGCTTGACGTTGGCTTAGTTGAGTTTTAGCCTAGTGAGGCTTGCCTAGTAATAGCATTTAATTGAGAAGTTGTCTCGTGGAGGCTTGCTTGTTATGTGGTTGCTGCTTAAGGATGATCTGGAATCCTTGATTAATGAGCAACTAGTTGAGAGTTGTTTGGGAACCACTGGTTGATTGGCGGTGATGAATGATAAGATGAGCAGCCTGAGACTGCTAGACTTGAGTAGATGACTTAAGTTTTGATTCCTAGAGGGAATCATAGTGGTTCGAGTAACTTGAGAACCTAATAAGATTGAACGACCAGAGTACGGTAGCTAGAGGAGCACTTGGCTCGTATATGCGAGAAACGAGAAGATCCAAGCATTGAGATGGATCATGAGAATTGAGTAAAATCGAGCGACTGCAGTATGAGTATTAGAAGAGAGTATGGCTCGATTTTGTTGATCGTGCGAGACACAAGTGTAATAAGGGGTCGTAAGAACTTTATGTGGAAATGAGGAAATTTGATGGGTAGGCAAGCTCGAGAAGAAGCTGCCCTTGTACCCAAGTCTCTGAGGCGACTGATGCTAATGTTGATGAGTTAAGTGATAGAAGTCACAAGAAAGGTGACTCTAGAGTTACTCATTTCCAAAGAGGAAACGTGGACAGGAACCACGAGAGTTTTGAAAAGCTTGTGAAGCTATGTATGAAGTTGAGATTGACTGAATCTGATGAAAGGATTAAGTTTGAAACTTCCTTCTTTTAAATTGAGGGTTTTGTGAGAAAACCTTAGATGTTTTGGGTGCACTAAAGAAAGAAAGTGACCCTGGCAGTTATTAGCCCTAAGTGACTGTTGAGAATTGGTGAAGTGTCACCAAGAGAAGAGTTTTTCCTAGAAGGCATGGTATCTGTCTAGATCGCTTTTGTTGAGTTGTTTAATGGAAGTATCTTCCTGGTATTGCTTGAGAGCAAAAGTTGTGTGGGTCCTGATAATTTTACAAGGATCTGAGGACGATCGACCAGTGTGAGACAGAGTTCTCAAGGTTGTCTAAAGGTGCCAAGAGTGGTCAAAGACCCTTTGAGTGAGACGTGAGGTCTCCGAGTGGATTGAAATTTGAAAGCCTTATGGCTAGTGGTTATTCCGGACTTTGAGGAATGTTAATGGGATTTAGTAAAAGAAGAGAGTGATCGGAAGGCATATGAATAAAAGAACTCCTGCTCATGGACTACGAGCAAAGAGATGTTCATTATGGAACATGGAACGTGCCTGCGAGAAACGGCTTTTACCTTGGCGTAAGGCTCGAAATGACAGATTAATGTTTTGTTTCTTCCGTCGTAAGGAAAATTTAAGGAAGAAGTTATGTCAGTTGTTTGACCTTGTTGAATGAAATGGGGTTGATTGAGGATGAATCGGGACCACTAGAAGTGGTATTGTGTATTGTCATCCCTAAAGAGTAAGGTGTCGTTCTTAAAGGGCGATTGGACCATGAGATGGTTGTTGAGGGAAAGGAAAGTGAATGGACTTGATAGTCCTGGTTGTTCGTAATTCTAATGAATGATTGAATAAGCAAAAAAGAGCGCTTATAGTGTAATTACAAAGTGACTCGAGGTAGTCGAATTGAGTATTCGATACAGGAATTTGTGGAGATCGAGGAAGAACCTCGACTCCTTGAAATCTTGTCACTTGAGGTGACTGAGTCACTGAAAGATGAGTGTTAGACATGGTGAAATTTGAATCCTGGAGTAGAGATACTGCCGTTGGCGCAGACTCCAAGATTGACACTTTAAGGAATGGGAAGGACAAGGTGGATTCGAAATAAAAGAATGCCACCAAAGTGTATAGTTTCCTTCATGGGATAAGAGACCCTAGTGTGAAAGGAAGAGAAAATCCGAGTTGTCTTGATATTAAGAGTGAGCATCTGGACTGAGAAAGAAGACGTAGAACATGAATGATCTCTGGAAGTGAAGTCTGAGAAATTGTCCTGTAGACAACGTTGAATTCCAGAATAATGTTGACGTCCAGTTGAACGGATGAAATCAAGACAAGGTCGCATTAGCTGGTTGTGGAACCCAGAGGCTACGGCATTAATGCTTCCTGAGGGAAGAGCGACAAAAAAATGAACAAAATGTTGTATGGTCCAAGTGGAAACCCATGGCAACAGAGGGCTAAGGTTTGAGCTCTCAAGTGAAAAGTGTGAGGAACAGTTTGAAAAATTTGACATCTGGCAGAAAGAAGTTGACAATAGTCGGATTAAGTGCCCAAGAAATGATTGAGTTGGTTATTACTGTCTTGAGAGACGATTATCAAACTCGTTTAAAGAGTCATGAGAAACATGATCGATTTCGAGAGTATCATATGGACTCCAAAGAGATGCTCGTTGTATTTTAATTGTGAAGAGCATGAGCCATGTGCTTGATGAGGTAAGATTCCTCAGTCGTGAAATTTAGGAGAAATGAAATCCCTGTGGAGTCTTTGAGGATTGGAATGAATGATGAATCGACTAGAGTCGATGTGAGTTGCTGAAACTTGAAGTTTCTTGGATTGAGAGATTGTTATAGACGGATCGTGGGAGGATTCCCCACGAGAGCTGTTCCATAGATGAAATGGACAAAGGGCGAGATGTAACGCAAATGGGTGAATAAACGTGTTAAGTGTTTGAGGGCTTGAGCCAAGTTGACGATTACGTTGTTAGTGGCGTTCCTATTTGGAATCAAAAGAGTCAAGATAATCATAATGACATGGCGTAAGAAGGGAATTTGAGTCATTATATGGCAAACTGATACGAACTGCGCGAATGCGCCGTAACGATAATGCCATATGAGTTGGAATGCTTAGAGCATGATTGGAATTGGTTTACGAATGTCCGCGCGACAAAGTTTGGGAAACTTATTTGGGATGAAAGAAGATTTTGAGTCTTTATCTACCACGAGAGAGTAAGGTAGTACGAAGAGATTCCCAAGGGGAATCGAACAAGAGGCAACGCGGATGTATGAAATTGCTTGTGGATATGAGAGCATTGCTTGTATAAAGAAATACTTCGAAGTTATGAGAACTATAAGAGGATGAGGATTGAGTATTGTGTAATTGGTGATGGAGGGACCGATCTTCCCTCGAGAAATAAGAGATTCAACTTCTAAATTGGAAGTTTGTCAATTGACTAGTTAACGGCTACTGGAAGCACCTAGCTTGAAGGCTAGAAGGGAATTGAGGTATTGCCGTGATCGAGCCTTGTTACTTAAGGGATTGTGGGAATGAATAGAACCCTTGAGGTCTCATGGACGAAAGTATGAGTCTAGTATTGAAGGGAGAATTATGGTGTCCCTTGGGGTGGCATGAGGATGTGCCAAGATTTTCTTTAATACTATCGGTGATAAGGATTGAAAGTTGGATTAGTCTATTACATGGTTAAGCAGTAAACATGCCGACAAGAAAAAGAGACGTGACCATGAAGGTTGATGGATCACTTTGATTCAAGAGGATTTTCGAATGGAATCGAGAACGGATTACTACGGAAGTAAATACATAATGAGGACTGAAGGAAACAAGTCCTGGGGAAAGACGACTTTTGTCGGAAAGGACACGTAAGAACGTTAAGTCAAGAAAGGAATTATCCTGAGGAATGAGTGTGCGGTGTGGTGTCAGTGCCCCAAGAGACCGAGTGGATAGAAGATTGCAAATTTCGAGGACGAAATTTCTTTAAGGGGAAAGAATTGTGAGATTCTGAATTTCCAACCTCTTGAGGCCAATGACATGAAATGGAAGCTCGAATTGGCAATTGGAAATGAATAATTTCAAAATTGGAAAATGATTTGACGTTGCCTCGCCAATGGCCACTCAAAATGAGAAAAATGAAGTTTCGGACGAAAAGTGACAAATGACCGTTTTGCCCCTCAACCTCATACCTTTGCCTTAAGAAAATTGGAAAGGAAAAACGGTCATTCAAACCTTCGCATGTAGCTGCCGAAATAGGGGGGAAATGAGGGTCAATGCAAGCCAAAGCTTTAGGACCAAATATTGAGTGTCATTAAATTTCATCTTGTCATTTGGCACCAATAATTTGTGGACATCCTCCCCAGCTGCTGTTTGGTCGTGCACTCCCTCCCCCATCTCCATCTTCCTTCAAAATTTCCTTCTTTTCCTCTCTAGCCAAAACTGCTCCAGAAGATACTTTCTTAGCCTTCTGTTCGGCCTGCTCGAGGGGTCCATCCTGTTGTCGTTTTGACATGCTCTGACCACCACAAGTTAGTTCAAGATGTCCTTGACATTTTTTCATTGGTTGCATGATTTTTGGAGGTCTGGTTAATTTATGGTGATTTTTGGAAGAAAAGCGGACAGATTCTAAGCTAGCTGAGGAGAAGTGTTGGTTCTAGCTCTTATAAATTCCAAATGACCTCAAATTTTTTAGGAGAGCTTCATAACATCTAGTACTATTTCAGATGGTCTATGGCTACAAATAGATGGTTTTAAAATGAGTTTTATGGCTGATTATGGGTGGTATAAAATTGGACAGATTTTGACCGTCGTGCGCCAAGGAGAAATCGAGTTGATTGGAGGTCTTCGAGGTGTTGTTTCTCTTCAAAAATTTCGGTGAGCCTCCCTAACACTTATATTGAGATGTTAGTAAGTGTAACTCATGAGAATTTGGAGCCTAGAGATGATTTGTGGGTTGATATGCACGGTTGGATTGAAACCGGTTGTGCTCTGTTTATGCCCTGTTCTGACCGGTTCTGTTGGGGATGTTTGAGGTGGTATTTTGGTTTCAAAATAACTCATGAGACCTTATAAGATGTTGATTGAGGTTTTAATGGGAAGTATGTGAAGTGAATTGAGAGTTGGAAGAGTTTTAAGGGCTGTTTGAGGTGAGAATGCAAGTCGCCGACCAATATGTCCATAACGCACACTAATTTTGAATTGGGTCGTTCTAAGTCGTCCGGTATCCGAATTGAGCTCTGTTTTCGCCCACATGTCCATAAGATCTTGAAGTTTAATACTCTGCAATTTTTTTCTAAAAAATTCAATATAAAAATTACCGTTTTTGAGAGAAGGAACCTGGCCGCGGAGCCTAGAAAAGGGGCAGATTTGGGTGGAATGAAATTGTGATGACTTGCCTTGATAGAATGAAAAATGGCATGCTTAGGAGCATCAAAATAACACTGTGATGACTTCAAATTAACGCGTTGTCGGTGTAATTAAAGTATTGACACAATGAAATTGAGAAATAATCAAGTTTCGATGTGGTTTCCTTAGGCACGCCGTGAGAGCCATGTTGGGCCATGAGCTTGCTGACCTAGGAGGGTCGTTTGGATTGGATTTGCTAGCTTGCTTGAAGAGGTAAGTGTCCCTTAAACCTCTACTAGGACATTAGGACACTACTGGATGCGTTTGACTAGTGATCTGATCAATGAGTGGATTGATTGAAATTTGATTTGTGATGGTCGAACTTGAATGCCCATGTGAAATGATTTGGCTTGAATGCCCATGTGAAGTGATTTGGCTTGCATGCCTATGTGAAATGATTTGGCTTGAATGCCTATGTGAAACGATTTAGCTTGATGCCCTGATATGTGAATTGGCTTGATGCCTCTGAGATGTGAATGGGCTATAGTGCCCTAGCAATCAATTGGCTTGGAGCCCCTTTTGCATCGTAATTGGCCTGGGAGCCCTGATGCAAATGAATGACCATGGCTTGGAGCCCCTTTTGCATCATAATTGGCCCGGGAGCCCTGATGCAAATGAATGGTCAGAGTGCCCTTGTGAAATACTTATTGGCTTGTAGCCCTTGTGCATCATAATTGACCAGAGTGCCCTGATGCTGTTGAATTGGCCAGCGAGCCCTTGTGAACTTGAAATGGCCTGAGAGCCCTTGTGCATCGTAATTGTCCAGAGAGTCCTGATGTAAATAATTGGCCAGAGTGCCCCTTGTGAACTACATCGCGGCCCAAGAGCCCTTAGCGATGAGTGCATGATATGTCATTGAGATGACTTCTGAAGTTGTGCGTTTAATTATATGCTAAGGTGTGGTGCTTGATTCCATGAAGATGTGATATGTGAAATTTGAATGTCATGTGCAATGCTTTGTTGAGATTCTGCATTTACTTCATGGTGTGATCTGGGAGGACTGGCGATCTGGTCTAGGTTTAGGGTTTACTTACTGAGATTATATATCTCACCCCATCGTGGGACAACATTTTTCAGGTCCCAGGCGATGGATACCTGAGGTTGCCATGGATTGGCAATAGAAGAAGTTTTAAAAGGAATGGATATAAACTCATTTGTGATCTTAGGAATTTACTATGATTTGTGGATTATGATTGAACCATTAGTATTTGACCGCTGTATAAAGGGAAGTGTACCTTTTTTGTCCTAAGTCATTTCAATTGTAAAAGGATGAGAAGAGATGTTTGTCGCTTCCGTGAATTGTATGGATTTATGAATGAGTGGTGGCCCAAGAGATCTTGAGAGACAATCTAAAGATCAATGGCCAGGTGGGATGTTCAAGAGCTCGCAGGGCTCGGGGCGTGACACTTCTCAAAAAGAGAAAATTGAATTTCTGCAACAAGAATTTCATCAGTTAAAAGAAAGCCATGATTTCATTTCAAAAGAGAATGCATCTTCAAAAGAAAAAATTGATGATATTCCAAAAAGATTTTCACAAAGTTCAAAAACTTTGGATAATATCATTTCAAAACAAATACCTTTCAATGATAGATCAGGTTTGGGTTTTAAAAAGGAAAGTGATCTCAAAATTATTTTACTAAAACAAAATTTCAAAAGCCCACCATTTCTGCATACAGACAGCACTTTTACAAATAATTTACAAGATCTTACATACATCAACCTTGTGTGAATTGTGGTGATCTTAGCCACACTAAGGACTATTGCAAGAAATTCTGGAGGCATGTTAACAGAAGGTTATCAAGTTTTACTAACACAGAAGAACCCAAGAAAACATGGGTACCAAAGAAACTATGAGTTATTTAATTTTTGCAGGTCACAAAAAGAAAGAAGAACAAATGGTTTCTGGACAGTGGATGCTCGAGCCACATGACTGGTAATCCGGAAATGTTTGTATCTCTATCAAAATACAATGGTAGAAGTGTGTCTTTTGGAGGGAGAAACAAAGGCAAAGTCATTGGAAAAGGAACTGTCAATATTGGAAATGTGACAGTAAATGATATCTCATTAGTCAAAGGACTAAACTACAATCTGATCTCTATAAGTCAACTCTGTGACTTTGGTTATAAAATCTGCTTTCAAGATTTAAAATGCACAGGTGTGAGCAAGGACAAGAAGCAAAGCTTTACTGGTCGAAAGCATGAAAATATCTATCTTCTAGATATTGATTCTGAAAATGCAAAATGTTTCATCTCTATTAAGGATGAATTTGATCTGTGGCAAAGAAAATTAGGTCATATTAGTGTGAGGAATATTTCAAAACTCTCTAAAAAGAGGCTTGTTCGAGGGTTACCTCAAAAAAAGTTTGAAAATGGAGGACTATGTCATGCATGCACACTAGGCAAGCATGTAAGAAGTACTTTTAAGTCTATAAATCAAATCTCTTCTAAGCAAACTATGATGCTTGCAGCTGCTTCATATGGATATTTTTGGACCAAACAGAATCTTAAGTCTTTGAGGTAAGAAATATTGTCTTGTTATTGTTGACGACTTCTCAAGATTTACATGGGTATTATTTCTTGCACACAAAAATGATGCTTTTACATCTTTTTCAAAATTTGCAAAAAGAGTTCAAAATGAAAAACCATTTCCTGCATAAAAACATATCATGGGGGAGAGTTTGAAAATCAAAGTTTTTCTGATTTTTGTGATGAATTTGGAATTCAACACAATTTTTCTGCTCCTTATACTCCTTAACAGAATAGGGTAGTAGAAAGGAAAAATCGGTCTCTGCAAGAAATGGCTAGAACACTTTTGATTGAAGGAAAGATTGCTTCTCACTTTTGGGCTGAGGCAGTTTCCACAGCTTGCTACATTTTGAATCGAATTTCTCTAAGACCCTTTATTGAGAAAACTCCCTATGAACTCTTTAAAGAAAGAAAACCTGATGTTGCATACTTTCATGTATTTGGCTGAAATGCTTTATTTTGAAGAATGCTAATGATCGCATTGGAAAGTTTGATGAGAAATCATATGAAGGCATTTTCTTAGGATATTGAACAACGAGCAAAGCCTACAGAGTCTACAACAGAAATTCTCGTGTTGTTGAAGAGTCAATGAACATCAAGTTTGATGAAAGTCTTCAGAATGATGAATCTGAACCTAGTCATGCTTCTATACTTCCTCAAATCTCAGACTCACAGAAAGAACCTGAAGAGAAGCAAGACTCAGATGCAAATATTAATTCTGAAACTACTCAGAAGGAGATTCATTCGAATGAAGAAAACTCAGAAGTTGTGCAGACTAAACCTACAGATTCTTCGGATAATTATTTCAACAAAAACTGGAAACACAAATCAAGCCATCCAAAGGAACTTATCATGGGAAATATAAGTGATGGTATCAAGACAAGATCCAAGTTCAAACAAGCAATGAGTAACATAGCACTAGTGTCTGAAATGAAGCCAAAAGGAATTGAAGAAGCACTAGCAGATGAGAACTGGATCAGTGCAATGCAAGAAAAGCTACATCAGTTCAAAGTCAATAATGTCTGGAAATTAGTCTCTATACCCAAAAATCTTCCAGTGATTGGAACAAAGTGGGTATTCAGAAATAAACTGATTGACAAAGGGAAGGTTGTCAAAAACAAAGCAAGACTTGTGCCAAAAGGTTATTCTTAAGAAGAAGGAATAGACTACGATAAGACTTATGCACCTGTTGCCAGATTAGAAGCCATCAGGCTATTACTTGCTTATGCTTGTTACAATGACTTTAAACTTTTTCAAATGGATGTGAAGAGTGCATTTCTAAATGGCTACATCAAAGAAGAAGTTTATGTTGAGCAACTCACTGGTTTCGAAGAACCTAGAGGAAAGGACTTAGTTTATGCTATAAGAAAAGCACTTTATGGGTTGAAACAAGCACCTTGTGCTTGGTATGAAAGGTTAAGCAATTTCTTGTCCAAACAAAATTTCGTCAAAGGTAATGTAGACACTACTCTCTTTATTCAGAAGCAAGGTAATGATATTCTACTTGTTCAAATTTATGTTGATGATATAATTTTTGGTTCCTCTAATGAGCTTCTCTGCAAGAATTTTTCTAAAGTAATGCAAGATGAGTTCGAAATGAGTATGATGGGAGAGTTACGATTCTTTCTTGGACTTCAGATTCATCAATCACAGAAAGGAACATTTATTCATCAGGAGAAATATGCACTGGAAATTGTGAAGAAGTTTGGTTTGGAGAACTGCAAGAAGACAGAAACACCTATGTCTCATTCCTCCAAACTTGAAAAAGATAAAGGTGGAAAAGAAGTTAATCCTAAGTTATATTGCAGTATGATTTGATCATTACTTTATCTCACAGCTTCAAGACCAGATATTCTATTCAGCGTCTGTTTATGCGCTAGATTTCAATCAAATCCAAAAGAATCACATCTCTCAGCTATCAAAAGAATAATCAAATATATTGGGACTTATCCTAGTTACGGTTTATGTTACTCTACAAACTCTGATTTTACTCTGAGAGGTTATTCAGATGCAGATCTTGGAGGTTGCAAAATCGACAAGAAGAGTACCTCTAGAACTTGTCAACTCATGGGAAATATGCTTATATTATGGTATTCCAAGAAGCAAAGCACAGTTGCTCTCAGCACAACTGAAGCAGAATATGTATCTCTTGGAAGTTGTTGCGCTCAAATTCTTTTGTTAAAGCAACAGCTAAAAGATTAGGTGTTGAAGACACAAATGTGGAGATCAAATGTGACAACACAAGCGCCATAAACCTCACAAAGAATCATGTACTTCATTCAAGAGCAAAACACATTGAGATCAAACATCACTTCATACGTAATCATGTTCAGAATGGTGATGTTAATATTCAGTATATTAATACAAAAAATCAGCTTGCAGATATCTTTACAAAACCCTTGGATAAAGAAACCTTTAATTATATTAGAAGTGAATTAGCCATCATTAATCCTTTGTCTTAAGTATCTTTTAGAACAGGAACCCTTAGAAGGACCCTTAGATGGAACGTCAGAAGGACCCTCAGATGGAACGACAGGATGACCCTCAGAAGGAACGACAAAAGGAACCCTTCAGAAGCAGACCTTCAGAAAAGTTGTCTAAAAGGTCAGCTCACAAATCAAAGGTCAGTTGTCTATTACCAAAACCTTTAGGGTAAGTCTCGCTAAATCTCTCTACAAATATTCGATTGTCTTTGATTGATTAATTTATTAAAAGTATATTTTCCTGAATATTCAAAATTGATCTTGTTTCTAAAAATAACCGCCTCTTTTATAAAAACTACGAACCGTCACTTCTATCTCTCACCTTCTCATAGATTCTACTCAAACCCTAAGACTCACTCAAAATCTCTTTTGCTCTTGAAATTCTCTGTTGATTAAACACTTTACTTCCAAAGTTCCAAACTTTTTCCATCTCTATGGCTCTAAAATCAACTTCTGCCTCAAAGAAGCCCACTCAGGCGATAGGGAAACTATTCTCCTGGGATGCGACTCCTATCAAAGTCTCAGTCTCAGAAATCAACATTTAAAGGGAAGCACTTCGACGAGCAAAAGGTTTGTCTATATCTGATTTTGAAGAAAAAGAAGGTCTTGCTCATACCATTAAGCCTCTGTTTGATAGCATTAAGGCAGTTGGAGGATTTGAGGAAAATCTTAGACAACTACTGGATATTCACAAGTTCAAAAATGAAAGTGAACTGTTAGAGTTTATAAACCTGCTTGGAAGGGTTGTTGAACCCATTGCTGTAGAATTGCCTGAATCTGGTTCTCGAAAGGGTAAGGAGAAAGTTGCAGGAACTAGTTCGGCATCGACTCCGAGGAAGACTCCTTCAAAGGGTGCGTGTTTCAAAGTAAGGACAGTGCCGGTAGTACTAAGGGGAAGGTTGATGATGATGATGATGTCATGTTCAATGACTTTGAAAAAGTCATAGGATTCAACAAGGATATAAACTTTATTGATCCTCTGTTTCAAAACAAAGCACACAGAGAAAGATTTGAGGCTTTGAAACAAAGGGGTGTCATACCTCACATGGTGTTCGATTTGAAGTACTTTGATGGAGTTGGAATCCCTCTTCGTAAGCATCTTCAACAGATCAATAATCCAAAGGAGACAAACTTTTCCTGATCTTGTTACCTATTTATACTCCAACCTTCACTTCGTCAACTTCAATTCTTTCTTCTTTACTCTGGGAAGAAAAACATATCATATGCATGTTCATGAACTGGCCTTCTTGATGGGTGTTGATAAGATAGACTTCACACCATTGGATATTACTTCTAAGGAAGCTTTTTATTTTCTTACTGGGAAAACAAACTTTTCGAGAGAATCAAAGGCTCACATTGCTTACACTGACTTTCCACTGAAACATACTTTGATGCACAAAATTTTCATTGAAAGTCTTAGACCAAAGGCAGCTTCCAAGACTGACATATCGAAGTATGAAGCCAAATTATTATGGGGAATGTTGAAGGGAAAGAAAATCTCCTTTGCCCATACTGTCTTGCTTCACATGTACATGACAGTCCAAAAACCCAAGGGACAACTTCCTTATGCAGGTTTAATTTATAGGGTGCTGAACTTTCTCCAAATCAAGATACCTACAAGTCTTATTTCACAGGAAATCCCACTGATGATTGCTGGTGAGAACATGATTAGGAAGATGGGTTTTAAGATGACAGCTAGTGGATGGAGGAACAAGAACTTTGAGATAGTTCTTATAGAATTTGAAGACAAAACAGAACAAAGATCCCCAAAAAGAAGAAAAGTAATGGCCACTAAAGGAAAACAGGCAGACACCTCAGATGATGAAAACTTCACAGAAGAAGAAGGTGATATTGAAAGATCAGATTCAGAAGCTACACTTTCGCCTCCTTCTGAAGGAGAAGCAGATGTAGTTGAAGCAGCTAGAGTAGCTGGAAGTGAGATTGAACAAGAGATTTCCATTGACAAAGGAGAAGAACTCATGGGACACAGCCCACAGATACTGCTGAATGTGCAGTGGAGATTACACAAGAAGAATATTTCCACATCTAGACTGTAGAATTAACTACAAGAGAAGAGATGGAGAAACAATACGATGAAGCACTTATTAGTTTTTATGAGCTGTGGTGTGCTCAGCCTATTGCAGATGAACAGATGGAAGAGGCAGAAGCACAAGATCTTCTTGAAGCATATTCCATCTCATCTGACAGATTGATTGAATCTCCAGTTCCGTTCAAGACTGTTGCACATGTAGCTCTGGAGTCAGATGCAGCAATTGCTTAGGAGGAGCAAGTTTCAAGTGTTCAGTCAGCACCAATGGATATTAGTGTAGAAGCAGAAGCTGTTCCAAGCACTCTATCTAAAGGGAAGGAAGCTATAATTCAGGGGGAGCACTTTTTTGCAGAATCTGATGTTCTTTTGACAGAAATTCTAGTTTCTCAATCTATTCCCCGGCCTCCATCTGAGGGGGAGACATTGCTTACCAAAGTGCTTGAAACTGCAAAACAGGGAAAATCATCCACTGCCACGAAGATGCATCCAATCAAGACTGTTAATACCTTCATTGGCGAGCTTCTTGAAACAAAATCTTCTTAGTTTGAAGTTCAGAAGCAAGTGGAAAACCTTCAACAGACCATCATTCAGAGTATGGCTGTCATGGAGAAAATGATTGATCAAAAGTTGTCTAGCTTTGAAAAGAAAGTTGATGATAAAATGCAGGGCTTAGCACAGAAAGTGGACACACTAGAGAACTCTCTTGATCTTTGCAGCAAGATGTTCTGTGCTAAGGTAGCTAATATGCCAACTTACACTCTGGTCCGTACTGACAAGGTAGCCCAAGAACTCCCTCCCTCTCAAGCAGTTAGAGATCATGCACTCCAAGTGGGAGCAGACTATGTCAGAGATTCTTCCAAGGAGGCTGATAAAGAGCTCGGAGATCTTCCATCTTCTTCAAAATCGCCTCTACCTTCTTCTATTTAAAGTTTTTCAGCTCTAGTTTTGTTTCTAGATTCTTTTTGAAAAACTCTATACTGTATTATTATTTATTATCCATTAACATTTTTTTCTTCTATAAATTCGTCGTTTTGTTGATGACAAAAAGGGGGAGAGGAGTCTCTCTACTCCTATACTTCTCTACTTTAAACTATTTGCAGGAATTTCTACTCTATATTATTGTAGGATGTGCAAGAATTTCTACTTTATATTATTGCAGGATGTAACTCTTATATTGCAATTCCTAATGATCTGGTGATATTTCTTCATTCTCATTTTATTAAGAGAGTCACCACTCAACATTTGTTGATATTTCGAAAGTTTTGTCATCATCAAAAAGGGGGAGATTGTTGTGGAAATTCTCCTTTTGTTTTGATTCTGACAAAACTATCAACAGAATCTGTGTAATGGTTGAAATATTTTATTGCAGGAAGAATGTGTAAACAGAAGTTTGTATTACTCCAATTCTGTCACTAAGACTCGAGGGAAGAGTAGCCATATAGTTGCTTCTAACGTGGTCAGATGGAAGTGCTTCTGACGCGGTCAGATGGAAGCGCTTCTGACGTGGTCAGATGGAAGCGCTTTTGACGATGGTCAGATGGAAGTGCTTCTGAAGAAATTCAGATATAGTTGCTTCTGAGGGGCAAATGCAACATGATCTCTTATTTGACTACTTCATCTAAAGATGTGACATTCTGAATTCCTTCCATATTGAGACTATGGAATGAGAAGTATCTATCGATGTATTTCAGTTTTATCTCGCTCGGATCTGATCAATTCGAGTTAACTGACCATAAAGGGAAAGGCTAACGCATGACAAGTACGTGGACCTGGGAAACTAGAAAAAGGAAATGACGCTTTGACCATAAGGATTGCCGAGGGAACATTTAGAACCATTAAAGGCCGATCAAATAACGATTAAGGAATTCATTGCTAGCGTTATACGATTGGAACGCTGGTGATGCCGTTTAACCAATGTATAATTTGCATAATTTTCCTAAAAAGAACTTTGACGATCGAGACCGTCGGTACTAGCAATGAACCCTCGCAATTACATGACAACCAAAGCCGTCGTAACCTGAGTCGTCTTAAGTGTAACAAGAGTCACAGAGTCGATACGCGTAACGTCTGCAAAAGCCGCCCGTTAGTTCGAGATAACTGAATATACAATTGATGAGAGATTGACCACGAAATAGAAGCTCGAATTGGCAATTGGAAATGAAGAATTTCAACACTGGAAAAATAATTTGACGTCGGCTCGCCATTGGTCATCAAAATAGGAAAAACGAAGTTTCGGACGAAATGTGCAAAATGACCATTTTACCCCTCAAACATTTACCCTTGCCTTAAGAGAAATAAAAGGACAAAATGGTCATTTTGGTCCTCTATGATTGCTGCTGAAAATGGAAGAAGATTGGGTCAAAGAAGGTCAATGAAATTGGACAATAATTGAGAAGAGGACAAGTGTCAAGCTTGTGTGGTTTGGCATTAATTTCTAGTCAAATCCCCATCTAATCCTCTCTCTCTCTCTCTCTCTCTCTCTCCTCTTAGCTTGTGGAAGAAGCCAAGACATTTCTTCTTCCTCTTCTCTCTCATTTTGCACGACCACAGCCCTCTCTTTCATCTACAATGATGTTTTTCTTCTCCAACAGAAACTGCTCCAGCTCGCGACCAGCACCAACCTGTCTCACTGTTTCGGCCATAACTCCGTCGTACGACATCGGATTGAGGTGATTCTTTCGCCAATATAAATCTTATTGTCTTTTCTTTCCATATACATATTATAAGCTCATTTTGACCCAATATATATTTCCGTAGCTCGGTTTGAGTAGACGAAGGTCGGATTCGGAGCGAACCAGGCCATGAGCTCCTTTAGACCGGTTTAGAAGGTTTATCTTGCTTCCAAATCATGGTGAGACCTCCTTAAGACATAGTATTAAGGTTGATTAAGTTTGATTTGAAGTTTGGTTGATGACAGATGGGTTTTAATGGTGGAATTTGGATGATTTTATAAAGGACAGAATCTGTCCTCTTCAACGGGTTTGGGAACCAAACACCTTTGAAGGCCGTAAAAGCGTCGCCTTGCCCCGAAACTTGTTGGTAAGACACCCTAAGACATGATATTACATGTTAACAAAGGATAGACGAGTTGGATTGAAGATTTGATGGCCGGTTTGCATGGTATTTCTTAGGAACAGAATCTGCCCTGCTTTGGACAGATTAGGATTCAAAGGTTGTTGCTGTACTTGGAGGAGTTTATTGGCTTAATTTGCTTGGTAAGTTGATTCTAACCCTTCCCTAGGATGTTGGGATACTAAAGGGTGGATCTTGAGTGAAATTGAAAGGTTTAAAAGGGATGTTTTGGAGAGGAAAACGTGAGACACCGAGAGGTACTCAAATCTGTTTTCTGCGCGCACTAATTTTGAAATGGCCCGTTCTAATTCATCCGATATCCAAATTGAGCACCGTTTTCGCCCACACGTCCGAGAGATCTTAAATTATAAGACCTTAAAATTTGTTTCCTCAAAAAGCCAGTGGAAAAAGTGCAGCTTTCGTGAGACTGAACCCGGTCGTGGGTGGGCTATTCTGTGAATTGGGGGTTATTGATGACAACGATTTAATGTCCTTTTTACATGCCTAGGGTGTGTCAATCTAATGCTGTGATTGTTTGGTGATGATATGCCATGTGTGAAATTGGGCATGTGATGATTAATGGGTTTCACTTGGGGCTTTGACGCTCGGTTTTGCATTCGGTATTGGATGAGACGTAATATAATGAGATACTTATGCGTGAAGGCTGAATGATGTGCTTGAACTGATGAATTGGTTGTGATTGGATTTATGTGCCTTGATTGGCGATGAGATGTCATGATGATATGCATTGTCTGTGATGGTGACAAAAGGGCTTAATGGTAAGAATTACCGTTTATTTTAGGGCCAATCTATTGGATTGAGAGGGGGATACTCTCAAATTGTCCTGGAGGGTGTTACTCCATTGGAATGAGAGGGGGATACTCTCAGATTGTCTTGGAGGGGGTTACTCCATTTATTGAGGGGGAGATACGCTCAATATGACCTGGAGGGAGTTACTCCATTTGACTGAGAGGGAGTTACTCTCAAATAGAGCTCAGGGAGGGAGTTACTCCAATTAGACCTTGACACGTTTCTGAGTCTGAATGGTTGAATTGCTTGAATTGGGATGGAGATCCTGGAATGTCTTTTATGCCTGTTGGCTGGAGAAGTTTTGATTGGAAAGTGAAAGTGTGAAAGACATGAACCTGACTGCTTGATATGCCTGAGTTGCCTTAATATGCCAATTGCTTGAATGTCATGTGTGAAAAATAATTTGCCAAAACTTGCATATTTTCAAACATGCCTGGAGGTACCAATAGTCTAGCTTAGGGTCAGGGTTAACTTACTGAGATTATTATCTCACCCCGTCGTGGGACCAACATTTTCAGACCCAAAGCTCTGAAGGTGCCCAGAAGAAGAAGATGAGGAAGATGAAGATGAGTCTGTTTAGTTTATGAATTTCTTTTTGAGAATTCTCTTTTGTGGTCCTATAGTGCCTTCCTCTGCACCTACCCCCTTTTGTTGTAATAGACCCTTTTATTTTGTAAAGCGTTGTGTGTTGTTTTTAAATCCTATGTCGCCTTATGTCTTTTTCTTTTATGTCTGGGGTTTTGTTTCGTTCCCGCATGCGTTTTTCATATCGCGCTCCACGAGTAAAGCCGTTGGATCTTAGGTTGTCTTATTAAGATTGACGGCTGTGTGGGATGTTGGCGTGCCCGCCGGGGTCGGGGCGTGACAAAAGAGCTATATGCAATGTCAGATGGACCTTATTGAAACTCAGAATTACCATTCGAAAATATCTGCTCAGATTCAGAAAGTCCTCTTCTTCTGTAGACTGCTTCTAAGACTAGTCAGATTCTGTAACACTGATTCTGAAGACCCACGAATGGCAGGTTTCCAAACAAGGCAAGTGTTATTATGGAAGTTTGTGGTATTTGATTGACAAGATTTTCCTTCAAATCAATCAACAAGAAATCTACGATTGGATATTACCTTCCAAGAATATATTTGGTACCTTATTTGAATCTACTCCACTTATGAAAACTGAAGATTTGGTTGTATGGGCGGCTGAATCAGAATGGTTCAAATTCTACTTCAACGGTTATCATATCTTCTCAGATACAGTCTCGTTCAATCACGATTGATAACGTCCAATCAAAGATTGAAGAGCGATCCTTTGATTGTATATCCAACGGCTAGCTTGGAGGCAAAAGAGTATAAAATAAGAACCATGGTGATCTGCGAGGTAAAGAAGAACAAGCAATCCAAAGTGCAAGAGTTGTTCAAATTCACCAAAGTATTCAGAGCATTCTAAATTCCTTTCATTGTGAGGATTTGTAAGAGAGAGATTGAGTGTCCGATCAATTGTAACCTTCTTTGAATCATTATAGCGAAATCCAGCCAATCGGCTATCATCATGGAAGAGTGGACGTAGGCCTAACAAGTTGAACAACTATAAACTCAGCGTGCACACTTCTCTTCTCTAAACTTTATTTCTGTGTTTAGTCTTCCTGCACGTTGTTATATTGTTCCTGATTCTAATCGTATATTGAAATTGTTATAAATTCCGCATTAAATTTCAATTAAACTCGGATTCAACTATTCACCCCTTCTCTAGGTGATATTGCTAGATCTAACAGAAGCACTTGAGTATCGGATCGTCGCAATTCCGCATCAAGAACGACGGTTCCACTATAAGGTGCGTCAATTCTTTAACTCTATGAATCTGTAATTCGTATATCTATACGTGGTGATCTTGGGGTGCTGCATACGAATTATAGTCGCAATTAACAATAACATCATTGGTGGGGGCTGACCTCTTTTGAAAGATGCCTAGACCATTCCGATCATGCCTCCTTCTATTTCCAGCTTCTTATCTTGCTATTTAGCAAACTTGATCTTTCCCTAGCGTATAGCTGTTGACACCTGATTTTTTATCAGTCTTTCATAGTTTATTTTTTAAAAATTCATAAAAAAAATATATAAAAAGTTAAAAAATTAAAAAATCATCTTTGGTAGCCTTGACCAAGCTAAAGGAACCATTTTTGACAAAAAAATAATTTTTCAATTTTTTAATATTTTCCAAAATAGAAAAATACATGAAAAATGAAGAAAAATAGCATTCAATGTCGTAAAAATATAGAAAAATAGTCAATATTTTTATTTTAATTTTCTTTTCATTTTGAACTCATAAATAGTCAAAATTCAAGTTCAATTGCATGTGTTTCTTCACGACGCATAGAGTTGAATTTGGCAAAAAAAAATATCATTCGAGTCTTTTAATTTGTAAATTTCTACATCTTTTTTAGTCTTGATGTCCAATTAGATTGACCACCATCTACAATAAATGCCCCTTGCTGAATATTTTCGTTTTTGTTTCACATGATTTCATGGTGTAAAATGCCGAGTGGATCCCCAAATATAATCGGGTCGGCATGAGCTCAATAGCTCGTCCAAGACCAAACCAGGGCACGGCGAACCCCATGTGAGTACTCTCGAACTCCTGCGATGCTTCCTAATGCTTTTCTTAGGTTAGATCGAGTGTAGAACGGCTAGGACAGCTAAATCATTCTTGAGCTGTGATTGATAAATAGGGCATTACTAGGAATGCCATGTGATTTATTTGCATATCTAGATTCCTTGAGTTGCGCATTTTATTACTGATTGTGATTGCTAGCATAATCACTCCTATCTGCATGAATTTCTAGATTTATGGTTCATACCTTACTCATCCGCATGAATCTCAGGCTAGAAAATTCAGTCAACTTAGGTACCGAAAGGGCGTCAACTCTGACGGTTGGCGTAACTAAGTCCCCGAAACCATTTCTCTGGTTCTCGCAAAATTGAATAGAAACTCCCAACTATTCGATTGGGTGGTCCAATCATACCCTAAAAAAATGATTGGTGGCGACTCCATGGCATGCACACTTAGCACATGTCACTAGACCACACTGAAAGTCGATCACGCATACCTCCGTTGCGATTTGGGTAATGGGCCTTGGGAGAGGCCCGCGTCCGACCAGACAGGACGGCCCATTAGCCCTCGAGAGCCCGACAACCTCAAGAGGGTCGCGACAGACTGGCGACTCCACTGGGGACTGGTTCTTAACCATTTAGTGGACTTGAGCCGATTAAAAAGTTGATTGATTCTTCTAACCTAATTTTATGCAGATGCTCTCGAAAGTGAGGTGTATATGCTAACGAATGTGTTAGATGTTTTTGTAGACGGGAGAAATAAGGGGTGAAGTGCTTGTTAACTTTGTTTTATGCAGGCAAGAGTTTTGGATGTATGATTGTGTGGATATTTATATTGAAGCGGTGATTGTTAAATAAAATGCATGTTTATTGCTTTAGCACGACACAATGAATACACACAATTGCGCCTAAAACCCCAAGCGCCTTCTTTAGGAACACAATAGAAGGACTTGAAAATGGAATCTCCGTGAGGAAAAACATGGGGTAATCCACTTTTCAATTCTGCTCACTTCGAACTATGGATTGAGTCCCAATGCAACGATAGTTGTGCAATGGAATCGACTCTTCCCAGAATTCGAGGTGAGAACCTTGGCTTTAGGTACCAAGCCCTATCTTTTGATTTTTAGGAGTTTTCCCTCACTTGTCTCATGCGTTTGTCTATGGAAGGTTAGTATACCTAACACTGTACAGAGAAGCTTGATTTTCTCTTAAGTTTGGTTGGTAAGACTTTTCTATCCCTCGAACTTGTTACAGCTCATAATCATTATATTCATTGCATAATTCCGGTGATTGGATTAAATGCCATTTTGAGGATAGATAGGTGTGTTTTCCTCCCAATGTTCTTGATGGAAGACGAAGATGGTGTCATCCCATTACGAGCGCCAAGTGGACAATAAGAGCCTGCTATGGACATCATTGAGGTATCATCTAATGAAGATGACGATTTGGAATAGGTGATCCTGAAGTCACGTCTCAAAGATCGAAACTGGGGCATCTCTAAGTAGTTAAAAACAGGTAGAGAAGAGAAGTCTTTTTGTGGATAAACGCGGTGGGAGGTTCCTTTATTCGATCATAAGCAAGATTAAAAAATCAAGATGTACACGGTCGAATCATCAATGTCGAAGAGCAGCTTGCCTAGGTTGAGAGTGGTCAGGTGTTCGAGAAAGTCAGCCATACAGAAGTTGAGACACACATATTAGAGCTTTCATTCATTTCGCTCAATCGAGGGACCTTAAAAGCAGATCATACAGATCATCGAGGTGGAAAAGTAAAACTGAAATGAGCCCTAATTAGCATCACAAAGGAACCCAGTTGGCCCTCCATATTATTGATGCTTTGCCTATACTCACCACCTCGAGACTCGAGATCTGCAAGCTTAAGAAGAAGGCGTTTACATTCCCCTTTAAGCTCGGCAACCTTGGTCCCGTGATCTTCGGCGGCTATTTCCAGGTCCCGAACTAGTCCTCTCCCATGGGCTATATCCGCGGTAATGCTGTCAAGCCTTTCTTCCTGCCACTCACATTGAAACTTCAACACGACATTACGACGGTCGTGCTCATAGGTGGTCAGGGATAAGGCCAAGCGCTCCACCAAATTTCCCCTCTCGCGAAGCAACATCGAGACCCGCTCGTTGGCGAACTCAACAGCCTTTCTGTGACTATCGGCCACAAGGTTGGCCAACACCAAGCAGTTGGACCGATCCTCATAGCGAGCTCGCAAAACGTGAGCCACGGTAACTTCTCGCTGAGCGACACGGTAAGTCTCTAAAAAGTTTATAAAGAGGGTTGGGAAGATTCTATATTCTCTCTCTAAATTAGTGCCCTCGATAGAGGTGGTGTCTATTTCCACGAGCAAAATGCGAATTTCATCTTCAATTTCTGGGTGATCGGCTATATGAGCATAGCCTCGACCTAGGAGGTTATAGAGTTTTTCCCACTGGGCCAAAATTTCAGCCGAGAAAGCTCGAATAGGAGAGGAGGTCATTTTCGTTGGAGTGAGGGAGAAGAAGATGGGTGTGGTAGAGTGATTAAAATATGAAAAGGCAATTATGTAATAGCGTTAATCTTCTCTGCATTAATTCCTCCTTTTATAGCAACTCGAGGATGAAGAAAGGTCACAACAATAATGCTCATGGAGCCAAGTTAATTGGGTAAAGCAGTGGTGGCTCTTTCGGTGAACAATCAGATCCGTCCCAGTCCGCGATTACAGGCTTGATAAATCTAAAAAAGTTGTAAAAAGATATGTCAGTGCCACCATATTAAAATTGAGCGAGAGTTAAGCGCAACTATCGAAAAAAGTTGCAAAAGGATTTGGCGGTCCCATCATATTAAAAAACTGAGCGGGAGGCGAGCGTAGTTGCACCTTTTTGAAAATAAGTGGGAGACAGACATGGATATCGAGAAAAGGAAATCGATTTGGTGTCCCTCCACGTTGAAAAGAAGAAAGAAGACGACAAAGCGAGAAATACGAAATCTTGGGAGAAACGCTTGCCTGATGATCTTCATCCATGTTTAAAGAACGTTTCCTGGGCATACAGAACCACTCAAAAGAAAATTTAGAGAGAGTGAGCATACATGAGAGTGTAGAGAACCCTGAGTGAGCAAAAATTGATCGAACATTTTTCGATCCAACATGTTTGAGGGTTACCGTCAGTTGCTAGAGGCGACTGATCCAAAAATCTCAGAAAATGAACTATTGAGAGATCTCGAAGATTCCAGGATTGCGTCTGGTACCAGAACCACAGAACCCAACCCTTTCGGCAACGAAGTTCAGGATCTCAGCAGCGACGACAACAGCAGCAGCGATGGTCAATCCCAGAAAAGGAAACGTCTCCAGTGCCACACTCAGAATGAAATCCAAGAGCTTGAAGCTTTCTTTAGTGAATGCCCTCTCCCGAACATGAAACAAAGAAATGAATTGGGCCAGAAGCTAGGGATGAAACCTTTGAGGGTCAAGTTTTGGTTTCAAAATAAGCGAGCCAAATTGAGGGCTCAACACAGACGTCAAGAACTTGCGATTCTAAAGGAGGAAAACGAAAAGCTTCGAGCCGAGAACATGAGGTATAAGAAAGCTCCCAGCACTATCGCTTGCCTTAATTGCGGTGGCCCTGTCACTCTCGGCGAAATGTTCCTTGATAAGCCTTATATGAGGATTGAAAATGCTCATTCACCACCCCACTCCCTCGAACCATCTTTGATACAATCGGATTTTGTTGGAGATATGCATGAACAAATCAATTCTACGAAGTCAATATCGATGCCTTCTAAAGGATGGGATATGCGTCACCATGATTGGAGTTTCCTTAACGATGAGCTTACTATCATGACCGACCAATCCAAAGCTGATGAATTCCCTCCACAACAATTTCCGGCTCGATCAAATTCTATTGGAAATAGGCCAGAGAGCAATAGCCAAGTTGTCAACACTGTTCCGGGTCGCAAGAAGACGAGGGTCAATTGGTCCCCCGAGCTTCATCTCAAGTTCCTTAGTGCGGTTCAGCAACTAGGGATCAACTCAGCATATCCAACGCGCATACTTGAGATCATGAACATACCAGGACTCACTAAAGATGGAGTCGCGAGTCACCTCAAGAGCTACAGAAGGGCGCTAAGACAGCGCCACACAGCACTGAACCTGAAAGAACTCAACTTGTGCCTAAACACTAGGCATGGCCACAACTACAATGCCCCTGAAGTAAGAAATACCCTGCCGAATCTAGGCACCGACCAAGCTGGTAGCAGCACCATCGACTACTTGGGCGCTAATCAGAATATTCCCCCGAATCATCTCAGCACCACTCAAGAGTATATGCCACAAGTGCAGCAGGTACGAACTCCTTGGTTTGAGCAGCAACTTTTCGCTAGTACTCTTTCTATCGCCGATCAACATATTGCGCCTAGTGTTCAAAGATCTGCCTGGCTTGGGCGTATGATTTCGGAAGATCAAGCGGGGGGATGCTCTGAGGATTTTTGTTTCTCCCATCCCCAAATGGAAGGTGCTTTTGATAGTGAACCGATCAATCATCCTCTTATAATCTCGAGCAATGACGAAGGTTCTAGCTCGAAGAATCAAATCGCTCACAACAGAAACAGGAATCCTTCGACGCCAAGCGATGATGGTCAACCCGAATATCAGTTGCTCGAAGAATCAAAAGATTTCCTTGATGAGGAGCTCCATATCTGGATCGATCAGTTTAAAACTGATGGACTTATGAAGTTATGATCCAAAATGGTGATTATATATCTGATTCATGGTGTAACTGGCTGATCACCGAGAATCTTCAAGGGACCTAGGCACATGTGACTGGATGTATCATTAATCTTTCTGTCATAAAGTCTTCCATGCGAGATAATCTTCCTTAATGCCTAGAGTTAATCTGGGGTAGCGATTAGTACTACCTGCGAGCATCATCATGCTCGAGTACGACAATCCCTTGTTAGATTAGAGTCGAGGCGAATCAATTGAACGCCACGAAGAAAAACATTTAAAGGCTTCACATAGGAAAATGTGAGTAAAAGCCCGAGCGAGCTCAAAGACGGTTAGCTCTGTATCGTTCCAAGGGACCTTTAGTCGTTACGAACTCTAAATTGAGCTTGTTTCATTCTCAATGGGGGTTGCTAACTGCTTCGAGAATTTTATAACAAAAAACGAACCAGTTAGGGACGCCAATAGTGCTGTGTCTTGGTAGTCAGTGAAATGGCAGTGGTACGAAACGTCAGGAGTTCGATATCGGGATTGAAAAATCGTTTTATTAGTTGGTCTATCACTCGATGAAGTTCAAAGAGATTCGACGCAGATGACTATAGAACTTGGGGCAATTCGAAAATCATCGATTCATTTTCATCAAGCGGCGAAGTTGGTATTGTAAAATGTGAAGCGCGCAAATGACAAATCCGAAGCAGAAGGAGATGAATCATGATTCGCTTATCCAAGGTCGGGATTTCAACCTTCGACTAAAGCCAAATCTAGGATGAGTTATTGATCTTGCCCACTCGACAAAACCCATCTCTACTGAAAATGGGGGCAAACCATTCCTACATCCGGAAAGCATGTTGAAGCCGAAGACATCAGATTCATCGTTTAATCCGTGGGGCAAGTCCCCCAAGCGATAGTTATCATCCGCAGAGCGTAATGGAATCCATCCTTTCAACGTAAAACGCATTTGGCCGCGGAGCCACCCATTTGGTAAAAAGAACGTATCGTTCCTAAATGATTTTCAATCAGATGCGGGGATAATGTTCTCTCATTTTCCTCTCAGGTGATGAATAGAGACGAGGCACCCAAGAAGCCATGCATTCAAATAACAAAACAGCGCATGAAACACGCCCAAAAAGATGAATGAATCTCCTCCGACGTAAATCCTTGAGGTGGATTCGTTGCCCAACCAGACGAAGAAATCATGGCCACAAGCTTGAGGGCCGGCTTCTGCAATCCCCACATTGGCATGCAGAATGGAATTCAAATCAAGAGTAAAGTAGTATCGTCCCAATTTGTTTTGAATTTGGAAACCCAAAATAATGCTTAATATTTATCCTTGGCAGGAGCTCGCCATCAGGGCAGACATTGCAGATTTTCACAACCCTTGTACACTCGTTGGAGCATATGACGAAGGGTAAGATGTATCGTTCCAATTTTTGCAAAGTTTTAGAATATACAATGACATATCCCTTTTATATCTCCAGGATCTCCAGCCTCGATGGGCAGGTAAGTATCCTTTTTCCCAATTCATTGGAGATTAAAAACTTTCAGAATTAATTCGATTCTCACATCTAAAAAGACATAGAATTCTTACTTCATTGACATTCATGTTTTAAAACAAGAGATTGTCTGAACATGAATTACACATATATGGTGCATCACAAAATCCCTTTGAAGGATAAATCTTGATGAAATGAAATGAATTTTTCCAACAAGAGTCGTTTGAACTGTTCAAAAGGGTATTTTCTCATAAGAGAAGCGAGCCTAATCCAAACACGTCCCATACACACTTGAGAGATGAGGAGATTGGAAATGATTGAGAAACCTTAACCTATGGACATAAGGGTCATTCGCAACGATTACATGGATCGAGATGACAGAGGCATTTCTTTCTTCATTCCAAACACTACAGATGCCCATTGAGAACCCCATTGAACGGCGATTTTCATTCTCAACCCTGTCAAGAACCACCCTACATTGGGGCAAATGAAGGTTAGTCCAACAGTATCAGAAAGTAAATGGTTAGAAATTTTCTTGCTCGGACTAACATAAATCTTTGTGTGTTGTTTATATGATAATCCAAGTGTTATAGGATGACGAGAATAATTCATTTCTCTATCCTACACATTGTTATCCTTTGCACGACCATGTTGAGCCAACAAATTCATTTCATCAACCTATTGGTGATCATTGCATATTCCAAAGCAAAGGCAACATCACTCTAGGAACGGAAGCATGCCAAAGTTTAAGTTGCATATCTAGCATGATTGCTGAAAATCCTAGCTCCAAAAGAAAAGAAAAACACGGGATTAAAAAAAGGGGGAAAAGAAAAATCCCTAGACATCAAGAAAAAGCAAAGTGCCTGGTAAAAAGCAAGGCCGATGTCCATTCAAAATATCCCCAGTAAAGTCTAGAGAGATGATGAAAAGAGCCTCCAAAGGAGTCAGATCAAGATGACTACTCCCCAAATGATGTCGTGCTCAAATAGCAAACACACAAACAGACGGTCTCTTAATGCAACAAGAGACGCTTTTAAACATCCTTGTGCGCTCTAAAAGAGGAGTGTACACTTCAAGAAATGGAGATGTTCTTCGAAGGACATGTGGCAAATTTGCAATGATCACCAATGTCAAACCCTTCACAATTTCTAGGCAAAAAACAAGCCTTTTTCGGTCCCCAATCCTTCCAATGTTACAATCCTGAAGCAGTCTTCTCTGACTAAGACACTTGGGTTAATGTATAACTTAGCTCAAAGAAGTACGAGCAAGACTATTTCTTTCTCATTTTGCAGGGTTCTTGACTTGTAAACCCGGAGCAGATAGTGAAAAATTTCGTTCAACGGCCTTGACTCAAAAGTGAGTCCCCCTTGGAAACCGATATCCAAGCCTAACACTACGGTCCCGTGAAAGACCTCCTGATTGATCGAAATGTATGTGTTGCGAATGATCCTGAAACCCAGGCACAGGTCGGTAGGAAATTGAGCACTTTCCCTATTAAAGATCATTATCACAGAGCAGTGAGGAACCTTCTTGGATGAGAAATACTCCAATGGATGTTTTGAGCAAACTCTTTTTGAAATTTTCAAATTGTTTGATCTAGAGTTTCCGTGCAAGGAATTTATGATCACATCTGTATGTGGCAGGAATGTTTTGGATAACCTCCAACAATCAAAATGCACATTTCATGACTAAAACTTAAGTCGTAGAATTTTGTCAGTTAGACAATTATTGTCTTCCCAAAGATTACTAACATCTTCTTGGCGAGGAAAATTTTTTCAGGTCTAAGCTTTCTGCAGGACTTTTGGCCACCCTAAAGACTAGGTGCGTCATCCTTAAGTGAGGCCTTTTAATAGGCAAATCTTTTCTAAGACCGATCCATAGAATGATCGAGTCTCCGACTAGCCCCGAAGAACGGGTACGTCATCCTTTGATTCATATCAATTTGGAATTTCATAAATGGTATAAACCGCCTGAAGGGTCAACTCAATGGTAGAAACCGCCTGAAGGGTCAATCAATGGTAGAAACCGCCTGAAGGGTCAGCACAATGGTAGAAACCGCCTGAAGGGTCAATGTATGGTAGAAACCGCCTGAAGGGTCAATCAATGGTAGAAACCGCCTGAAGGGTCAACATAATGGTAGAAACCGCCTGAAGGGTCAATGTATGGTAGAAACCGCCTGAAGGGTCAACCAATGGTAGAAACCGCCTGAAGGGTCAATGTATGGTAAAAACCGCCTAAAGGGTCAACCAATGGTAGAAACCGCATGAAGGGTCAACTCAATGGTAGAAACCGCATGAAGGGTCAATGAATGGTAGAAACCGCCTGAAGGGTCAAAGGACTGGTAGAGACCGCCTGAAGGATCAACCCAATGGTCCGATCCACCATACGGATCAAAACCTTGATGAATCCCGAACGCGGGAGGAGTCGTTTTCCCTAATAAGCCTTACATTAGGCAAGCCATTTCTAGTTTAGTCCACCACACGGATCAAAACCCTTGGCCAATTCCCAAATGTGGGATGCGTCTTCCTTAGGTTCCTATCAGTTAGGAATCCCATTATGGTTTGACCTACCATACAGGTCAGAGCTTAACATCCCTATGACACTCCGATGACGAGTCCTTAGGAATCTACTTGAACCCATCAGACACAGCAAATGCCGCAAGCGTTCGGCAGGTAAGGGGCAGGGAAGTCTATCTACTCCTTAACTTTCTTACATCATATCAGGGAATTGAATGAGCACATCTCTTTTTAAGGAAAAGCACACATTGATGGGCATGAAAATTGGATGTCATGATTTCTTTTCTTTTCTTTTCTTTTCCCAGTCGAGTCGATCGGAACACAGGTGTCACCTTGTTTTTGAGAGAAACCTCTGACGAAATTCCTCTCAAAGAGGGGCAGCTGTTGACACCTGATTTTTTATCAGTCTTTCATAGTTTATTTTTTAAAAATTCATAAAAAAATATATAAAAAGTTAAAAAAAATTAAAAAATCATCTTTGGTAGCCTTGACCAAGCTAAAGGAACCATTTTTGACAAAAAAAATAATTTTTTAATTTTTTAATATTTTCCAAAATAGAAAAATACATGAAAAATGAAGAAAAATAGCATTCAATGTCGTAAAAATATAGAAAAATAGTCAATATTTTTATTTTAATTTTCTTTTCATTTTGAACTCATAAATAGTCAAAATTCAAGTTCAATTGCATGTGTTTCTTTACGACGCATAGAGTTGAATTTGGCAAAAAAAAATATCATTCGAGTCTTTTAATTTGTAAATTTCTACATCTTTTTTAGTCTTGATGTCCAATTAGATTGACCACCATCTACAATAAATGCCCCTTGCTGAATATTTTCGTTTTTGTTTCACATGATTTCATGGTGTAAAATGCCGAGTGGATCCCCAAATATAATCGGGTCGGCATGAGCTCGATAGCTCGTCCAAGACCAAACCAGGGCACGGCGAACCCCATGTGAGTACTCTCGAACTCCTGCGATGCTTCCTAATGCTTTTCTTAGGTTAGATCGAGTGTAGAACGGCTAGGACAGCTAAATCATTCTTGAGCTGTGATTGATAAATAGGGCATTACTAGGAATGCCATGTGATTTATTTGCATATCTAGATTCCTTGAGTTGCGCATTTTATTACTGATTGTGATTGCTAGCATAATCACTCCTATCTGCATGAATTTCTAGATTTATGGTTCATACCTTACTCATCCGCATGAATCTCAGGCTAGAAAATTCAGTCAACTTAGGTACCGAAAGGGCGTCAACTCTGACGGTTGGCGTAACTAAGTCCCCGAAACCATTTCTCTGGTTCTCGCAAAATTGAATAGAAACTCCCAACTATTCGATTGGGTGGTCCAATCATACCCTAAAAAAATGATTGGTGGCGACTCCATGGCATGCACACTTAGCACATGTCACTAGACCACACTGAAAGTCGATCACGCATACCTCCGTTGCGATTTGGGTAATGAGCCTTGGGAGAGGCCCGCGTCCGACCAGACAGGACGGCCCATTAGCCCTCGAGAGCCCGACAACCTCAAGAGGGTCGCGACAATAGCTTCCTGAACAATTTGCCCGAAGACAATCCAATGGATAGTATTGTGGCTTCAAGGGTGGTGCCATTTACAATACCTTTTGTCAGTTAACTCTTATTTGCTATGTATTGTCTGACCTTGGGTTAACTTGATTAGACCATCTTGCAAGAGAAAACCAAAGATCTCATCACACTTCATCATATGAAATGGTTAACGTTGGATTTCCCTTTTTTTTGGGTAAGGACGTTGGATTTCCTTTGTTCTTGCCATTATCGACTTTTTCACCTTGGCAGGTTTCAAAGAACAACACACATATGGCTTGTCCAATACCATCCTCGCCACAGTGATCTCAATCAGCTCGTCTTGATCTGAAATTTCGTCAGAACTCTCATCTTAGTCTGCCGTTGTTTATAATCCTTGTAGGATTTCTTATCTTTTGCTTTCCATATGTTGTGCGGAATCAAGCGATCGATCAAATAAAATAGACAGAACGAGAAAAGTAAATCGAACACCAGATGTACGTGGTTCGATCGTAGAAACCTACATCCACGGGGAGAGCAGCAACGAATTCCACTATAGAACGAGCGATACACGGAACTTACAGATCACTCGAGTTACACAAATACACTCAAGGTGTTTCCTAGCCCCAATTACATCCAAAAACGCACATAGTGTTTAGCCCCTAATTCCTAGCGAAATAATCCTCAATCTCGCAAGGAATTAAACACAAATCTAACCTCAAGATTTAACTGGCTTTGTCAGGCCCCGAACCCGGTAAGCACACGAACATCCCACACAGGCCGTTCTTCTTGTCAAGATTACCCAGGATCCACGGCCAAAAACAACTCAAGGCTACAAAATGAGATGTATGCGGAAGCGAGAAAATATCCCATGCAAAATGAAGAAGATGACTTAGGACAAAAGGGCACACCTTTCATAAAGGTCAATCATACTACAGAGGTTACAATTCTAAATCCCTAAATTCATCATTACTACTCTAAGGTCTCAATCAAATTAGGGCCCTTCAAATCTATCGATTTTCCCTTTAGCTTCTTCTGTCGCCATCGATTCGCTTCAACTTAAGCAAGCCTAGCTCTAATACCAATTGTTGCGCGGAACCAAGCGATCAATCAAATAAAATAGACAAAACGAGAAAAGTAAATCGAACACCAGATGTACGTGGTTCGGTCGTAGAGACTTACGTCCACGGGGAGAGCAGCAACGAATTCCACTATAGAACAAGCGATACGCTGAGATTATAGATCACTCGAGTTACACAAACACACTCAAGGTGTTTCCCAGCCCCAATTACATCCAAAAGCGCACACAGTGTTAAGCCCCCAATTCCTAGCGAAATAATCTATCAATCTCGCAAAGGAATTAAACACAAATCTAACCTCAAGATTTAACTGGCTTCGACATTTGAATTCTTGATGTAATTTCGCGAACAAAATCAAAGAATATATACCCTCTCAAGCACTCGCAAGTTAGCGCTTCAAGACCCACGTTCAAGCACTCACATATGCGGTGCTTCACGGTCTTCACGTTTTCATTTCCTTCGCACGTACGAAGAAACCCCTGCTGCGATGCTTCAGAAAACGGTGTCCTTTTCACCTTTTATATGAAAGAAAGAGCCACCCTATATCAACCACGGCGCAGAAACATCCAACCATATATACGCATGTATATCACGCAAGGAACAAGCAGGACAACTTTCCTCTTGAATCATGTGCGGTCAAAAAAGGAATATGCACTTTACTTTTTTCATTGACTTTTCCTGCACGAAAACTAAAGCCCATTCGTTATATCTTCTTTGTTTTTTTCTTTCATTGTGTCAATCTGACACATCTAAATCTCGTTGGACTCATGGGCAAGTGAAGAAACAAAGTCAGTTAACACTTTCCTTTTCTTTCTTTTTTACTTTTCTTTGGCTTCTTTGAGTCAAGCCGACTGCAGCAGAAGAAGAAACCGTATCTTCAATTTCCTTTTGCGTCACGGACTCAAATTCAAGTCATCTTTTAACACCATAGATTCTCAATATAGCCGCAGCAGCGGTCAATGACAATAAATCTGTGAATTCTTGGCCTTCAATTTGTTCCCTGATATTAAACTTCAAACCAGCTTTCGCCATGCCATTTACCTCTTTTTTAGGCAAAGTAAACAAGCAGCGATTTCTCAACCTCTTAAACCACGCTACTGCTCTACAGATTCATTGTCGTATTGTTTTATATTTGCTTGCTAGTTCAGATAGTGTTACTTCTGGCACCGTACGATAAAACTGGGCATGGAACTTATTCTCCATATCTTCCTAATTCTGCATAGAATTTGGTGCCAAACTTGTATACCAAGTGAAGGCTGCTTTCGATAAAGACAACGAGAACAACCTCAACATAAGGCGCCAATCATTGTTTGCCTCACCACATTGTGATGTGAACTTGCTTATAAGTTCCACGATGGATTGGTCATCTTCAACAATGAACATCGCAAAATCAAGTATCTTATGTCCCCATGCGTATGCTATATTATCTACCCAGCCAGGACATAGCTTTTGATTAATTGGCCTTGGTACCATTCCTCCTTCAGTGCTCATGCATCACATCACTATGCCTGTAGCGTTTTCAGGAATGCGCTCGGACCACGTTTCCTCCATGCCTCCTAAGTGGAGACGAAGGTCGCGGAACAAGCTAACTAGGGTTAGGAGGCATACCCAAATGGATGTTCATCGGGTTCAGGGGGTTGACCACTCCTACTGATGGTGATGGGTATCTAGCGTTACCGACTGGCCTAACATTATCATCCGTATTTGGTGACACGTCAATTATCATATCTTCAATCGTATTGGGTATCGATTTGACCCTACAGCATTCCCATCCACAACAACTGGTGCAAATCCGCTTACATTAATTGAGTTGTTAAAACTACCAACTCCAACCTCATTCTGGTTTTAACGGTTAGCAGTAGCCAGTATTCATCTCTTTGGAGTATTCTCACTCCCGTAGGAGGAACTGCCGGAGTTGATCCTCCGCTCCCACTTGGGTACCACAAGATTTGCCGGCACTCCGTCCACGAGCAAGTTTGCTCCTTTGGCCAAATGGTGGTTGATTGGATGAACTGGGTTTATTCACCAAATTTGTCACCATATCGATAATCATAGGCTTAAGAACATCATGGTTGGTAAATTCATTTTGATTTTTTTTTTGTTTTTGATAACCGAGGTGTCCGGGCCAGCTTGCTTGCACCTCGACTATTCCTCGGGACTAGCACAACAACCCACCGTCATGGCCCCTCACTTTCGACTATTCCTCGGGACTAACACAACAACCCACTGTCATGACCCCCACTTAAATCACAGGTGCTCAGCTGGAGAATCGAACCTGGGACCGGTACGCCTAACCACACAATCTCAAGTGCGCCCTAACCAACTGAGCTATTCGTGGGTGTGTCATTTTGATTTTCCTCAAACGCCCTTTTCATGGTGGCCACCGCCAACTCTTTTCTTCGCTCTTCGGGAAGTTCTCCAGGTATATCACCTCGAACTCCACTAAGAGTTACATTGACATTTTCCTGGCCATCATTCGACGACCGCTGAGGAGAATAACTCTCGCCAATGACGCCAGCCCGATTCCTAGTTTTTGCCATAGCACTTCCTCAAATTGAACTGCAAATAGTCCCGTCGGGCGTGCCAAAAAGATGTTTCGCCGAAAACGTCCGCGACGAAATATTTTTTTACCGAAAAGCGTAGAGCTTTCGGATTTATTGTTTTAAATGGGCCCATGTAACGATTACGGAAAAGAAGTAAGTAAATAGAAAGAATGCGGTAAACGGTGCGATAAGTAAAATGCAATAATGGTAAATACTTGATAAGATAAATTTGTTTGATTGATTGATTTAGCGTTCTTTACAAAGAGCAGTCTCTGATTATTTATGGGCGAGTATAAGATAAAACCGTCTTCAGCGGTTTCTTCACGTGCGCATTATCCCAAAACTTTCGGATCTGCCTCGGTAACTGCTCTCCCTTATCTTTAAGACAGTTTAAACGCATACCTATACCAACATAATCGCGTCACCGACGTTTTTCCCCTGAACCGAGCTTCTGTTTGCTCGACGTCCCTTCTTATTCAAGAATCGGTTTGCCGTATCTCCTCGGCTACCAACGCACATATCTTTAGTGGACCTTGTGACTTCCGTGAGCTTTGTAGTCAACGAAGGCCCAAGCCGATTTTTGGTGCCAAGAATGAGATAGCCCGCTACTGGAGCCTCGATTCCTAGGATGTTCTCAAATTCTTGGTTCAGGAATCTCTGGGATGAAAAAGATGATTACAAACTCAAGTACGATGCTAGATTGGCCACCGATCGATTTGAAAAAGCTAGGTCAGTTCAGAAAGTCAAGATCAATTGGACACCTAAAGTTTAAAGATGAAAATGTCAAACGCCTAAGTGCATGCACACACGTGAAACTGGTCTATGAAAACTAAAGATCTTAGGCCCGATGGGCTAGATTATGGGTGAGACGGATTATCAGTATTCCACGACACCCTTTTGGTATTATGTCCCTATTTCCAGTTAAGTCATAAATCATTCATCATTTAATTTCGTAACCATGCATGACGGCTCATCCTAAACTTTTGAAATGCCGTTAAACACTTGTTCGACGTTGGTATTAATTACGGAAGTTGTTTTCTCATGCATAGTGGTGTGACTACATAGACAAATGTCAATTCGTTTGCAAAATTCAATCATGATTTAAGCCACATAACATGCCACAAGACCACACTAAAGTCGACCCGTTTGACCTTGAATTTCCTTTTCCGCCGTTGCGATTTGAGTAATGAGCCTTGGGAGGGGCCCGCGTCCAGAAGTCCACTTCAACGCGAGCAAGGACGCAAAGGGCGACCCATTAACCCCCGAGAGCGTTCAGACCAACGAAGTCCCGAGGGAGTCGCGACAAAGATATCGTCGGGGAGCAATTCCGACGAAACGGATGGAAAATATTTCCTTAGACTAGCTTAGTTTTCACGAATCAACCATCGAAAAATTCAAAAAAAAAAAGTTTTTCTGAAAGTTATTATTATTTTTTTTTAAATAAACAGACCCGGGAGTCCCCGCGCCACGATGGATTGGGTGAGTGATGACTAGATAAGCGAAAGCGACGATTCTCTTTCCGTGGTGAAAGTCATGGGCGCCTTTTGGAAAAGTGGCAAAAAGGAGAGTGGGGGGAAAAGCAGGAGAGATCCAGTCCATGAAGTAAGTTCATTCAGATTCTCTAGGCCACAAAAGCTGATTTTCCTTTTACGAAGTCGTCGCAAAAGCGATTCCTTTTTTGGGTTGCCGTTACTTTTCCGGTTTTTCCATTCACATCAGTTGCTAGTGGACTCTCACTTTTAAAGGGATTTTGAACTTCTTTTGAATTTTTCTTTTTTTCTTTTGGGTGGGGATGGTGGAAAAAAGGGTGGACGTCGGTCTACCGTCTACCCCGTAGAACACGAGCCCGTCGCCGCACAGCCCACTAACGGAAAACCAGTTTTCACTCGCTTCGGCCGCAAACGGATTCGACCTCGTGACCTCTTTGATCTGCAGTTACCAAGGGAGTACCTAGTAACACTTCTAGAAGTGGATCTCTGCTCCAACAATGCTTTTGAAGCAGAAATTCTTTTGGTAATGTAACCTCTGAAGTAGAAATTCGTTTGGTAAAAACTTTTACTTTTGAAAGAAATTTCTACTTCTGAACTAAATTTTCACTTCTAAAGTTATTTTTTCTCCAATTTAAGAAGTTAAAAAAAGTTGCTTCACAATTCAAGAAGTACTTCTTGGATAAAAAAAATCAAGAAGTACTTCTCGCTTGACTCTCTTTTCATTACGCCCTCACCCTCTTTTCAATCACACTCGCCACCGCCCGTGACCATCACCATCCACTGCCCCTTGTCACCAACCGTCGAAACGCCGACCATTGCCCATCGCCAAACCTCCATCGGCTGCCACCCATCATCGCCCCCAACCACCGCCAACTGCCGAACATCACCCATCGCCGCCCGTAGCAAACCTCCGCTGGCCGCCACCCACCATCACCTCCTGTCGACCATCTCTTGTCGTCAACCATCGGCCACGGCCAACCTCCGCCCATCACCACCAGCAACCTCCTGTAGCCGCCAACCTCCACTAACCATCGCCACAGCTGACCTCTACCGACCACTCCTCGTCCCCCCCTCCCCCGCGGCTAACCATCGACCATCACGCCTCCTGCCGCCGTCGAGTCGCTGTCTCCGATGGCCGTCGTAAAAAAATTATAATAATTTTCTATTTTTAAAAAAGGGAATATTATTTTTTAATAATATAAAGAAATTTAAAAAGTTTAAAATGAATTTGAAATTTTTCGGCAGCCAAAAAAAATTCATAGAAAATTTTGTGTTGATAATATTTTAGAAGTAGAAGTTTTCAGCCAACCAAATGAATTTTCTCGGATCAGAAATCAACTTCTGGAGTAAAAGCAAAAAAAAAAAATCAACTTCAGAAGTTGATTTCTGAAGCAAAAGTATTACCATGCGCGCCCTAAACTGAAGCAAAGTTTGTCACAAGGTCTTAGAATTACTTGTTTATCACCTCTAGGACACCCCACCACCAAAAACAAAGTTTTGTTACTAGATGTTTTTTTTTTGTTTAATCAAATGCTACTAGAAGGTTGATTAACGATCTATTTTACCTGGAGTTACTAAACTGAAACTATTTCCGAGTTATCGTGTACATAGTAGAAACCCACATGGCACCTGGGCTTTGCTTGATAAGTCGTTTACATTGAGGTTTCGCTTGTTTCATGAAAAATATTGCACTTCTAAAAAATATTTCTCTTGAAGTCATTGTTTCAGTGTTTGGCCGAAATATTAGAAAAAAAAATAGAACGAATTTTGTAAAAGAAAATCCGATTTTTATTCTGCTAAATAGACTTATACTATTCGAGCACTAGTGACCTGGCACAGGGTGCTTGGGTCTCAGGTTCGACCTCGATGAACCTCTACCGAGGGTTGGGGACTCGAGCATTGGCAGTTGGATCGCAAGCAAGAGCTAGGCGCCGATCCCAAGTCCACAATAGCCAGACCATAGATTCCAATGCTCGTGCCCCGTGTCCACAGACACTAAGGGGTCCCAAATACTCGGGCTTGGGTCCATCGAAGGTCAGGCGTCGCCCCAGTCCACAGAGGCCCGATCCAGGACCCTAGTGCCCTTGCCTGAGTTCTCAGCACTCGGGCTTGGGTCCTCGACACTCGAGCCCTCATCTATTAAGGCTGAGCACGAGACCCTAGCGCTCATGCTTGGGTCCCCGACAACCAGGCCGGGTCCTCGATACTTGGGCCCAAGACCCCGATTGCCATGCTCAAATCCTCTACATCAGGCCCAGGTCCATTAAGGCCGAGACCTTGGACACCAGTGTTGTACCCACGGCCTTGATGCTTATGCTCGGATCTCTAGCGTTAAGCCTTGGTCCATCGAGGTTAGGGTAAGGACCCAATGCCCGTACTCGGGATCAGGTCTACAACGGTCGTACTCGAGACCCTCGTGCCATGCATGGATCTAGGACTATTGAAGCTGGGCTCGATCCCAGTGCTAGTGCATGGTCATTGTGGAACTCGGGCTCTAGAACCAAGATCCCAGGCTCAGCCTCAATGGACTTAGGCACAAGAATGGAGGACCTGAGTAATGACGCTTAGGTCTTGGGCATGTCCTCGATTGACCCGAGTGCGAGCGATAGAGGTCCGGGCACCAAGAACCCAGGTAATGAGACTATTTTCTCGGGTCTACGGATTTGAACTCAGGAATCCTGACATTAGTTGTTGGGTTCCAAGCTTGGCCTTTGTAAACTCAGGCCTAACCTCCATGGATCGAGGCACAGGCACAGGCACAAGCACCGGGGACTCAAACCTAGGCGTTGGGGACCCATGGCACAAGCAACGGAGGCTAGCCTCTGTGCATCTGGGCTAGACCTCAAGGACTTGGCCCACTTGGGTCTTGGCATTGGGGATTCGGGCATGGGCAACGAGGTCTCGAGCCACTGTGGACCTAAGACAGGGCGCTGGGGACCAAAACAAGGGTATCAAGGCATAGGTTTGGCCTCTGTAGACTTAGACCTAAGCTTTGTGAACTTGGCCATGAGCATTGAAGTCCCAAGCCCAACTTTTGTGGACTAAGGTCCAACCTCTTTGGACTCGAGTTTAGTCTTGATAGATCAAACCCCGACATCTTAGACTCACACTCGCTGCCAAGGGGCCAAGAACGAGCATTGGAGTGCGCATGCCCAAGCATCAATATCTAGTCATATTCTGAAAAATAATTTTTAATTTTTTAAAGACAGCGCTATTTCCACTCCTATTTTGAGTATGTCATTTCTCTTTTCAATCAATAGGCCACAATAACCTTTTCTCTCTTCAATTTATTATTTCTTTTTAATCAACCTAACCAAAATAATTGCATCTATTTCTATTTTCTCTCTTAAATATCAATTTTCGCAATATAAATATGAAGTCACATCCCATAGAAATGCATCATGTTATCACTTCTCTAGAGAAGGTCGATCTCGTTCTTTTAATAAGAGAAGTTATATAAAAAGTTAGAAATTTCGAGTTATAACGGTTTATGAACACACAACTAATTGTCTATTTTTCTATGAAATAGTTTGAGGTTAACTTCATTTCAAAGTTGAAAATTAAAATTCAATCTAATCAAGCAGATTTTAACCTTGAACCTTGTGGGTGATTTCAAAAAAAAAAAATTGAAAGTTTCTAAAGTTAAACATCACTTATTTGTGGGCATAAAGACACCCCAAGTGCCAATATTTGTGCACGACGCTTACTTTGGTGTCAATATTTTTTTTAAAATTACTTAAGTGCTAAATGGGAGAAAAAACGATCACTTTAGTACCAACGACGAGAAATTTCGGCGACCTCACAAGAATTGGCACTTAAATAATTATTTCTTTAAAAAAATCGATACTTAAGTTATCCAAAAAAATGATTGCTTTAGTGCTAAATCGGAGAAAAAATGATTACTTTAGTGCCAATTCTAGCGACCTCACCGAAGTTGGCACTGAAATAACCATTTTTCAAAAAATTTGACGCTTAAGTAATTTGAAAAAGAATATTGGCACTAAATTGAGCGTTCTAAACAAATATTGACACTACTAGTGTCCTTTTGCCTTTATTTATGCTTTCGTTTGAGCTTTTCTCATTTTAATATGATTGGAAGATGGGAGTTTACACATTCTGTATTTTCAAACTCGCATAAGAATTTTTTAGGAGAAAGTTTTAAGAATATTTTAAATTTTTGATCCACTTGCTATGAGATTGAATTTATAATCGATAATAATTACTTTATTCACAGCAGGAGTTGAATAGTACAAAGTTCCATGCTGTTTTCCTTTATGTGTTTATCCTTTGTTAATACATATCTAAATATAAATGTATTTGGCATTTTATTATGCTTTCAACAAACTAAAGAAGCGAAGACTACCCTCGCAAGCTACAATAGGTGGAATAGTAAAGATCCGAGTTTTTGAGCGTACAAATACATGCTCTCAGTTAAAATCGGTACATCCAGGGAAGTCAGATCTGAAGCTGAATGTTGATGCGTCTGTGGGGGGGTGTCGCTTTTGATGGTACGATCGCAGGTGTTCTTCGGGACTCAAGGGGCTCTCTAATCGACGGGTTCACCAGGAAAATCCCAGCTTGTGGAGCTTTGATTGCTGAAGCACAAGCCCTCGTCGCTGGCTTGCAGTTGCTCAAAGCAAGGAGAGAGGTCGGAGATGAGAAACTTCGAGTGCTCGTGGAGTCTAATTCCCTACAGCTAATTCGTGCGGTCAATGTGGAAGTACATGCCAACTGGGAAGCAGAAGCTCTTGTTCTTCAAGCCTAACAAATTCTGACCCGTCTTCGAAAGATCCCCGTAGCCCATTGCAAGAGAACAGCTAATCATGTTACTGATTGGGTAGCCAAAATGCATCGCTCCGATTTGATTCCGATCTATTGGATTTCTATCCCGCCTCATCCCCTTTGGGAGTTATTATGTGTTGATGCACCTCGTATAAGCCTTTTTGTATGGAACTCTAATTAGCAGTAATGTTAGTTTTTTCCGACCAAAAAAAAAATAATGTTTTTCATTTCTTGATCGATTTTTATTTTCCATTTTTATCAAAGATTGGGTAAATTATTTTCAACTTTGAAATATAGTTTCATTCACACTATACAAAAATAAAGGGAATTAATTGTGTATTCATAAACTGTTATAAATTGATATTTCTTGTGAATGAAAATATGAGACCGTAAATTAAGATTGATAGCATTCTCCAGGCAAAATGATAATAAGATATAATAAATTAATGACTTGATGTGTGTAAGGAGCATTTATATTGTGAGAAATGGTAGAAATAAAAACAGTACAAAAAAAAAATTGAAGAAAGGAGAGGATATTTCGGTAAGTTAACTAGAAAAAAAAATCACTTAACCAAAGAGAGGATTAATTTAATGTTTTTTCCCCTTGATTTAGAAAACTTACAAAACAAAAAGAGCTCTCAGTGTCCGGGTAATTTTCGTCGCTCCTGCAGGTTCTATTTCTTAAGCTTCACCCTGCAATTTCCGGAGACAAGAGCACAAGCCATCGACAGGATAAGCAGAATCATCACACGTACCTAGCCTTGATGCGTGTACTAATCTGTCTGCACTCGTGACCATTAATCTGCTCATTTTCTCTTAATACCAACGTCACAATGCAGAAACCCGTGAACATCGCTGAAGAATTGAAGCAAAACATCATAAGTAGAACAGAAGGTGGAGGCTCGAAATCACGGCCTTCTTGAAAATCGCAAAAAAAAAAAAAAAAAAACCCTAAATGCCAACAATAAGACCAAAGAAAAATAATAAAGCAGAAAAGTTAACACTTAAGTATTGCAAAAAATTAAAAGGCAAAACAACCCAAATGCTCGAGAACTCCTAGCATAGTCCTCTTAAAAATTCCAGCAACTTAATCGACCTCCTCAATCTTGGGACCAGCACCGCTGCCGCCAGCGGGAGGAGCGTCCTCATCCATGCCGCCCGCACCCATATCAGCACCTGCACCCTGGTACATCTTCGCAATGATGGGGTTGCAGATGCTCTCGAGCTCCTTCATTTTGTCTTCAAACTCATCCGCTTCGGCCAGCTGGTTTGAGTCCAGCCACTGGATGGCTTGGTCGATGGCATCCTCAATCTTCTTCTTGTCCCCATCCGATAGCTTGGCGCTGATCTTCTCATCCTTGATCGTGTTCCTCATGTTGTAGGCATAGTTCTCCAATGCGTTCTTCGCTTCGACCTTCTTCTTGTGCTCCTCATCCTCAGACTTGTATTTCTCAGCCTCCTGGACCATCTTCTCGATCTCTTCCTTGGACAGCCTCCCCTTGTCGTTGGTGATGGTGATCTTGTTCTTCTGGCCAGTGGTCTTGTCTTCAGCAGAGACATTCAAGATACCGTTGGCATCAATGTCAAAGCAGACGGTAATTTGGGGAACACCCCTAGGTGCCGGAGGAATGCCTGAGAGCTCGAACTTGCCCAACAAGTTGTTGTCCCTTGTTCTGGCTCTCTCACCCTCATAAACCTGGATAAGTACTCCAGGTTGGTTGTCTGAGTAGGTGGAGAACACTTGTTCCTTCTTGGTGGGGATAGTGGTGTTTCTAGGGATCAACACTGTCATGACCCCTCCCGCAGTTTCCAGACCAAGTGAGAGTGGGGTGACATCCAGCAACAATAGATCCTGGACCTTCTCATTGCCCTCGCCACTCAAAATTGCAGCTTGAACAGCCGCACCATAAGCCACAGCTTCATCAGGGTTGATACTCTTGCAGAGCTCCTTCCCGTTGAAGAAATCCTGCAATAGCTGTTGCACTTTGGGGATCCTAGTGGAACCACCCACAAGAACAACATCATGGACAGTGCTCTTGTCCATTTTTGCATCCCTGAGACACTTCTCAACTGGTTCCATACACTTCCTGAAGAGGTCCATGTTGAGCTCTTCAAATCTGGCACGAGTGATTGTAGAGTAGAAATCCACACCCTCATACAAAGAGTCAATTTCAATAGTTGTCTGGGCAGTGGAAGAGAGAGTTCTCTTTGCCCTTTCACAAGCTGTCCTCAATCTCCTAAGAGCCCTTGGATTTCCATTGATATCTTTCTTGTGCTTCCTCTTGAACTCTTGAACAAAGTGATTCACCATTCTGTTATCGAAGTCCTCACCGCCAAGATGAGTGTCTCCAGCTGTTGCCTTCACCTCAAAGATACCCTCCTCGATGGTTAGGAGGGACACATCAAAAGTGCCACCACCAAGATCGAAAATCAACACATTCTTCTCTCCGACACTGGTGGCCTTCTTATCGAGACCATAAGCAATAGCCGCAGCAGTTGGCTCGTTAATGATACGCATGACATTAAGGCCAGCGATGACACCGGCATCCTTGGTGGCCTGCCTCTGAGAGTCATTAAAGTAGGCAGGGACAGTCACGACTGCATTCTTGATAGTCGAGCCCAGGTACGCCTCGGCAATCTCACGCATCTTTATTAGTACCATGGACGAAATCTCCTCAGCAGCAAACTGCTTGTCTTCCCCTTTGTAGCTGACAACAATCATTGGCTTTTCACCAGGGCCGGCGATCACCTTGAAGGGCCAGAGCTTAATATCACTCTGGACCGAGGAATCATTGAATCTCCTTCCGATCAACCTCTTAGCATCTGCCAATTAATCACATACATATTAGACACCACAGAGATAAAACAATCCAGAACTGCAAACCTGAATGAAAACATAGAGGAGTAACGATGATGTAGACAGAATTAAGCACTTGCTAACTAAATCCGTTCAAACACACAATTAAAAACACGACCACCGCAATGCCCAGCTGTTTCAATGGCCAAAAAACAGAGTGATCTTGACACATGTATGTAACAACACTACCTATCTGAAAGATATAGGGCACAGGAAATCAATCTCGTCAGATATATCATGCAGACACATTCATTAAGCTACAGACAAATCATAACTTTGAACCAGAAGCTTTCCAGCCAGTCAAACAAATTGGATATAGTAATTACCTAAATCCAGCAGGCAGACTTTTTTCTAAAAATACAGTCAATACTAGCGGTGGATCGAGATTCATAATAGCCAACACCCTAACTACGTTCAGAACTACCGCTCTATCCGTCCTAATCCACCCTGGCTCATGTCGCAGACACTAGCTCACCACTCGGCAAATATTGCAGATCCGGCAAAGTAGGAAACGGAAGCATTCAAGTCAACTTAGCGATCAGATCTACCGGAAATTCAAACCAGGAGCGATACAAACACGCCCGAAACCGAACAAGGGCAGATGCTCACCGAAGACGGTGTTGATCGGGTTCATGGCGACCTGATTCTTGGCTGCATCGCCGATGAGCCTCTCGGAGTCGGTGAAGGCGACGTAGGACGGGGTGGTCCTGTTGCCCTGGTCGTTGGCGATGATCTCGACGCGGTCGTGCTGCCAGACGCCGACGCACGAGTACGTGGTCCCGAGATCGATGCCGATCGCAGGTCCCTCTCCTTTGCCGGCCATGGTTGGATCGGTTTACGGCAGGTCGACGGATTGAGAGAGAGTGCGTGTTTCGGGTTGAAGTTTTGAGTGGGAAGGAGGGATGACGGATGATATATATTTAATGGGGGTGTGGGAAGTAGTGTTAGGGTTTGAGGGTTCCAGAAGGTTCGGCGAGGCGATTTTCAGCCGTTGGATTGGGGCGTAGGTGGCTGGACGGCTGATGGTCGCGTGAGCAAATGAGAGGAGGAGAAGAGAACGAGAAGGCGAGTGCCCTGATTGGTTGGGGAGACTTTTCAGAGGTAAGGGCCGTTAGTTGCTGGGGCCCCGAAGGCGCATGATAACATCGCAGCACTATAAATTATTCAAATTTTAATTTAATTTTAAACATTTTCCTAATTTACCAATTTAATTATAAATCTTTCCACGATTTACTGACATAAGCATTCTGAAAATTGCTAATAGTGAGCCAGTTATCGTGACTAGTTACCGTGACTGTCCTACATGATATGATTGGTGTATTTTTGCAATTTTCACTTTGAAATTTCCAAGTTCATTTCTGAGATTTTTTTCAATTCTTTTCTTTTCATTCATCAATTTTGGCCTGCGCAAAAAAGAAAAGAAAAGAAAAGAAAATTCAAAAATTCTTATAAGAAAAATATCAAGTCAGCCCCCATCATGAAACCAATATCTGTCATTAACTTCTGGTCAAATTATAATCGTCAAAAGATTTAAAACTAATAATCAAAAGTTTAAAATTGAATTGGCCATGTACAACAAATTTGGGAAGGTTACAATTTTGAAGATACAGTACGAAAACTTTTTGAATAGCATCTGTTCACATTTTTTGAGTCTTTGGGTTAATGAGTGATTTGGCAATTAGGGTTTCTTTGGGTGATTTTGAAGGGGACAAATTACCCTCTCTTTTTTTGTCTTGGTGGTTTCGTCTTCAAATGCAACATGCAGCACCAGTACTCAAGCACATCATGCGCGTTGTTGACTGGAACAAATGCAGCGCCTTTCAATCAGTACTATTGTACCGGGCTTCCTTGATTTTGAACAAAGTTATGATGCTTCTCATCAGAACTGCGAGGGAGAGATTATTGGAAAACTCCACTGACTTCGATGCTGCGAATTGCCTGGTGATTGATTTGGCACAGCAAAGAGAATCCTTTTTGGAACACGAGGACCATGCCAACTTTGGAATTGATGATAATCGGCACAACAGATCGCCAATCAAACCTAGACGCTATAAACCTGCTCTCGTATAAAAATTCCAGCAGAAGAAGAAATAAAGTATCTCCCTACGATAAACTCATTCCTAGAGAGCAATGTCAACAAATGGTGGCATGACCATACAGACAACTGGAAGCGCCAGTTATGACCCCCCATTGTGCCAGGCAAGAGTGATTCTAACCAATGACGAAGTCAGTCAGAGACCCGGTTGCAGCAGCTTCTGTCACTCCCAGTTCCAGACAGAGTGGCTTTAGTCCAGGTTCACCCAGGATACTGAATGCAGCCAATCCAAAGTAAGAGTGATACAGATCTGGTAGCTCCTCAGGGAACTTACCGAACCCACCATACTAGCATATGAAAATTAAAAAAGAAACAAGAACATCAGGCACTTCAACATAGAAAGATCTAGAGTAGAGAACAAGCAGAGTCATTGTTGCTGAGATTTGCTGGAAAATAATATAACTAGCTCGATGTCTCATCGTTTTTCTTTCTAACCGAGTATGCCTATTCTTACTTGAGTGACAAGGAAAAACTCGCATTATAATCAATAGTAAGGTCAGTTTGCAATGCTTCAGGCAAATGCCTTTCTTTACTTAAACCAAGTATTTTAATAAGGTCTGTTGTGTCCAGAAAGGGAAATAGTTCCTACAATTTAACTTATGCAAGACTATTCCACATAGTACTGGTATGCTCCCTTAACATACTAGCATGAATATATTGTTCCATAGCTTGATAGATACTGTCTTCAGGGAGATGTGCATTGGCTTTGGATGAAATCAACCATTCTAGTCCGGAAATGATTGATAAAACTCAAGATACAATATTTTGAGCAGTGGACTCACGCCAAATCATAATAACCCTTGATCAGGAAGACAGTAAAACCACAACCATAAAACTCGAGAATTGTGATACTGGCAGAAATGGTCCAGCTACTCAGTACTAGCTGCTCGGGCTTGACTCATCTTTTTCGGATCAAATAACTTAAGTGGCTTATCAAGTTCTTATCAAGTCGAGCTTGATTTAATTGTATATTGATATAGAAAAAAATACACCGACGCTATTATAGATGTACTGCACTTGAAATTTGAACGACTGGGATCGAGCTTGATTATCGAGTCTAATTTTAACCAACTTAAGTTCAAGTATACATCATGCTTGACTTGACTCTACTCGAATACAATAATTACAGATCGAGTAAACATGTAAGCAAAAAGAAGCTATTTTCACCTCAGATTGACAAGTCAATAGAAAGCTTCTCAATCCTGTCTCATCAATAAATTTGTTTGCCCCTAGAGTCCCCATTGTTGCTCCAATCCTAGTGAAAACATTACATATGTCAATGCACAACAGACAACACTACCTTGGAAGTTCCAAATGAAATTTTTTTACTCACCAGAAGGCATAACATGTATCACTAGCCTTATTGGGTCTCCCTTGAATTCCACCATCAGCAGCCTGCCTCTGAATGAAAGAAATAAGAGAAAGAGAAGATTCTAGGAAGTCAGAAAACCTTACCACTGACTGTATTCCATTAGTTTTTCAAATTTGAAGATTCTTTCGCTCCTTAGGTGCCTGATTTCAGTTCACTTGTAGCACGTTTTAAGATGCAGCTTGAGAAATCATACAGTAGCCAACAATTGTGGATATCAAACCTGCAAGCTCCAATCGAGTAGCGACCATATGTTCGCTTTTGAATTGAGTGCAGAGGCATTAGACAAACAATCATCTCCAATGAATCCCATTAATCGTAGAGATGCAATGGCACAATATGCAGCACCACCTGAGCCACTGAAAATATTGGCATTAGCCATCAATAAACAATCCAGCAGAGAATTCTTCCAAAGATAATATACAAAAGGCACTTATCAATACCCTACAGATCATTAATCATAGATCCATTTAAAAAAATGTAGTAATATTTCATTTTCGGGTGAATGATATAATATATGAATTTCCTAGGCATAACAACCTTGCCACTCCCAACATATTTTGGACGTCCTTGCCCAGGGGCCTCATCTTATGAAAAATTAACATGGAAAGGAAACAGCTCACTGTAGGTTCCATTGCCTTAACTAGGATTTTCTTTTCTCTGGATGCACACACGAGGCTGGACTTGTGATATAACAAGGAACCTAATTTTGTCAATTAAGTTTCACTGCCATGCTGGCAATAGACTAGAGGGGCGGTTCTGAGATACTTGCAATTCCAGTTACTCTCCAGAGATTTGCCAATGTTTTATACCAGCTAGGAACCCATGGTACGATCGTTCCTTTGGCTTGTTTCCATGCACCCATTACGGAAATAAAGTACTCAACAAATCACTCACATTCAGTTGGAGGTTGATGTCTTGGAGTTCAGATCCAAATTTCCCAACAATATCAAGAAGAAAATCCAAAGAGCTTACGAAGCGATCACTACCCCTATTCTCTGCTTCTCTGTGTCGGGAGGTGGAAGGTGTGGTTGACTGTGACTGAGTGCATGTGGGTTTGCATGCATGCATGCACACGTATGAATGTTGCCAATGACATCAATGGACAATCCTTGCAAGAAAGACATGCAGAAAATCATGCCCATCACTACTCTCTAGCAAGCAGGTCTTATCACTTTTCGTGATAGCTTTAAGATTGCAACATCTGACCAGTATAAATGGCTATGCTAGTTGATGAAGACCGAAATGCATGTATATGCTTTAGGGTGTGGATATGTCCACGGCCTGCTTGCTGTGGACACAGCGTTTAAAATGAAGAGATGATTATAGCTTCATGAACAACAAAGTAAAACTAGCCAGAAAGAATAGATAATGCAAGATGTCGGACAAGTCAATGCTCGTCCTGATTCCACTGAACCACCTCCATAAAAGAAAACGAGAATTGGAATAATCAGAAAATGTGTATTGTTTACGCTCATAATCTGGTCTGTTGCTTTTCTCATTTTCATTTTAGAAAGAAAAGAAAGGACGTATAATTGAGAGATAATGGATGAGGATTATTTAACCGCTAACCAGCATCACTTCACCACTATCTTTGCATCTCCACATTTCAATCCCTTAGATTCTCAAACAAATCAATTTCCTTTACACACAAATAAAAAAATATATGTAAAAGAGGAGTCTCGGAGCATAATCAAAAATAGGCATGCTCCTTCAGCCACCGATATCAGTGGCAAATGAGGTGCTCCGGCATAGAACTCCAAGTAGATGATCAAGGCTAAGAGGACAGAAGCGGCATTGCAGAAGGATTGGTGGAGTGAATGGCCATGGGGTTGCACTCAAGAGGACGAAATCACCATCATCATAGACCAGCATCATGATTTCAATAATGAATGTGATGGTGGCGGGTGAGGGAGAAGCTCGTGACGGAAAGGTGAGATTGGTGACCAACCAGCTTGAGCTTGCTCGTGAAGTAGAGAGAGAGAGAGAGAGAGAGGGGGGGGGGGGGGGGGGGGGGTTGAGACAGCGTTAGGCAGGCAACAGTGGTTGTCCCTTGGGGCTCAAATACAATAACGGCAACGACAGTGCTAGAACAGCAACAATGGCAAAGACATGGCAGATCAGCATTTGGTGAAGTGAAGTTGTTCTGGGCAGTGCAACGATGGCATGTGAGGATTAGGCAGCGATTATTGTGTTCATGGTAGTGAGGTTTAGGCCATGACATGAGTGTCTGATGGTGGTGAGTACAGGAGGTTGCTCGTGAAGAAGATTAAGGGGAAGTGGTAGATGAAAAGAATTGATGATGTTTTCTGGAGGTGAACATGCGGGAGAAATGATTTGAAATTTTTGTCCACTCCTGCAATTAATTGTTTGCTGAAGGAGCAAAATTGTTTTTTCACTTTAAATTGCTGTGTCCAAAGCCTAGTAGGCCATGGAAAAAATAGCTTCCTCTTTTAATGTTCACATCCAAGCTTTTAAACACATTGGAGTGCTCTTATACTGCAAAACCAGACTATGGAGACGAGATTATCCGTTGACTAACCATGAGATTCTGAGCCAGGAGTCAACCCAAAGCCACCATCATATGACTGCAGAAGAAACAGTAAATTATTGTCAGTATTTGTTTCCAGATACCCCCTTTTGATATGGCAACTGACTGTGACATAAGTAGCGAAAACACGAATAGTGTCTAATAAACCTATACAACTCTAACCTGGCAATTTAATATATACTCTTTAGCTTTCTCCCTGTCCATGCCATTCCAGTTATTCAACATAAAGCAAATGGCCGCTGTCAGAACAAGTAGCAAGCAGTTTCTGTTAACACATATATCAACATTGAGAAGTACAAAAAAAAAAAAAAAATTGACGAGGACAATAAATTATTTATCAGCACTCTTACCAGCACAATATAAAAACCGAAGATCCCTTTCTGCCCCAATATGAATGGGCATAAAGCTAAAAAATGCAAAAGCAAATATATCAGATAGCATCTAGACCAGACAGAAACATTATGAAGGGAAAGCAAAATATGATTTGTAGCTTAGGATAAAATTATCTGAAACAGAATCTGTAGACGACTTTAAGTATTGCAGACTTTAATGTCCATCAACGCACTGCTATAAACGTACATAAAGGTTATGAATGTTAAAGGAGTTGAGTGTGCTTGCTTGAATACTTCCAAGCAAGGTGTCCGTGTGAAATTACCAAGGAGTCTATCATCTCAGCTCACAAAAAAAGAGGGGAGATGTGGAAACAGCTCAAGATCATACCTTCCATCAGACTGTTGAAGACTTCTCATTGATGTTAAGATGGATGCAGCATCGACGTTCGATAAATTGTAGCCAACAATTTTCAGTATGGCCAGGGCACAGTATGTGCTTGCCAAATGACTTCCATTTTGAATAAAAATCTACAATCAGGTAAAATAAATGAGTTGAACCCAGGCAACTGTAAAAATGCCCATTAACAACTCTGCTACAAAGCAAAAGCTTGCTCGCAATTAATAAGAATGCACGTGTCTTTCTCCGTACCGCATTATCTTTTGAAGGGAATTGTGAGCTTCTGGAACCATGAAACCCATAAAATTGTCCTAATCAAACATAATCATCAGATCTATCGTAATTTAACTAAATGAGCTTCTGAACAAGATATTAAAGGCCATCTTCTCTCTTTCAAAATTATAAGCACCTAGTCTTCACTGATTGAAGAAGAATCGCCATAGGGCCAAAATCTACAGAGTCAATTTGCTTCTCCTTTTTTTTCTCGTATATCATGAAAATGCTACCATACCATTGCCTAGATCAGCTTTACTCCTCGGATGAGCTTGGAAAGATAAAACCCAGTCGGCAACCGCATCTTTGTGTACCTACAATTTGGATTAATACGTGAGTACTTTTGTGGACCATAAATTAATCACATCGCAGACATCTATACGAAGCCTTACTCACACCTTCCTTCTATAAGAAATCCAAGCGAAAGATGAAGATTAAGATATTAGCAGTGTATATCACTGCTTAATTGTCTCAACATCATAAAAAACAATGTAGAGATTGACCATGTCTTAGTATTGCATACTATTTAAACTGGCTCTCTTCCTCTGAGTTTGAGTGGCTCAAGCATTGACTTTGAACCCTTTCGAGGAAGAGATTGAATGAAAATACTTGACTCGAAACATTGAAAAAGACTAAAGTGGCTGGACTCACACGTATATTGGAATAAAAAGAACTGCAACCAAAAAGAAAAAGTGATTTTTAGTTTTATAGAAGTTTCCAAAACCCAAGATCAAGTAAAACCTTAACTTCTTAAATTAAAATTCTTACAATCGAGCTTAAAAAATAAGGCTCGATTAAGCCCCCAACACCTCGTAACAGAGAGAACGCGAATCAATTGCAAAAATCCAGGCGTTCGGGTTCGCACTCAGTGCTCGAACTTCATTGAGTCCGTTCTATCGACACCCAACCTTATCCCACAACGGCCGATTCAACAAACACAACATGTACGTAATGAAATCATAGTCAAAGTCAGTTCTCAAAGTAAGCGATGAAATTCGACCAAAAAATAAAAGTAAACGATGAAATTGTGTAGGAACAAGAGAAAAGGACGAACACTGAGAGAGAGAGAGAGAGAGAGAGAGAGAGAGAGAGAGAGAGAGAGTCAAAGGACGACATACACAATCGAGGGCGTCGAGAATGTCGAGGCCGGAGACGACGAAGTAGGCTAGAGTGAGGTGGTTGATCTCCTGGGACTGGTAATGGTACGGAAGCATGCGGTACATCATCTCAAGGAACGTCACGTGCCTCTCTCGGTCGAAGGAGGTGAGCAAGAGCGGCCGCGGCGGCGGGGAGAGAGACGGAGACGGCGGATCTGAATCTGACAGAAGCTCCCGATCTTGATCTGCTTCCATGGTTGAAAACTGTGTGCGCGTGTGAGAGAGAGAGAGAGACTTTACTCTTCTGACGACGAAACCCAGACCGGTGAATCGAGCACCCTTTTAGACGTAAATATATTCCATTTTTTTAATCGAATTCTTACAATTTTTTTTTTATTTTGATTGAAAGTTTTTTTTTTGGGGGGGGTAAAGTTAATTTTGATCGAAAATTTGTAGGCTATTTTTCAAGATTGTATGTTTATGTCCGATTGTAGAACAACATGGGAAAATCAACTCTTGCTAGTTGTTTCTTTTTTCCTTTTGTTCAATTTCAAAACCAACTTAAGTTTGATTCTAATTAAAATCCTTGGAGACTAATATGAATGTTTTTGCACCCAAACTATATAAAAAAAAATTGGAAATGATTATCGTGTGACACCCAAATATATTTGAAATAAGTCTATGCATCACATCTCAAAATTGATTTAATGTAGCTAAACACAATAATATACTCATGATATGTGAAAATAACATGAAAAGATTCTTTTTTTAATTGCTAGATTTTTTGTCAATCAGAAAGGGATAAAAAAAATATATCACGCAAAAAATTGATTTCTTAGCCAGCGAGTTTGAAATTGAAAGTTTGATATATCATTCACTTTTTTGAAAGAAAAGAAATGACTTACAGGCATTGCGGTCAGGTTCGTCTACTTTATTTTATAAATTTGAAATGCATATAACTAGGGAATCCGTTTGTTATAGTAAAAACACCTGTACTTTTATAGACCATTTTGACTTACACAACAGAACATTTAACATTGTCTATGACAATCTGAATGACGGAAGTTCCTCAAACATTATTGCTTTCTTATAAAAGAAAAATCAGCAAAAGTACATTTTAGTGGCAAAAGTTATGTACGGAGATCACTTTGATGCCAAAAATTTCAATCGGATTACTTTGGTGCAAAAAGTTATAAAAAAAAAGATCATTTGGTGCCTCCGACCAAAATTACCACGTGGTTTTTTTAATTATTTTTTAATTTTAACTGGAATTTAAAAAAAGAAAAAGAAGTCCACGTTGGTTAGACGTGGACTTGAAAATTCAGGAAACAATAAAAATAGTAAAAAAAAAATAACAGAAGACCTTTAAAATAAAAACTTTATTTAAAATAAATTTAAAAATAAAATAAAAAAGTTTTTTAAAAAAAGGCAAGCGGCGGCGAGGGTTGCTGCAACCCTCGCCGTCGTCACCACACCATTGCTTGCAATGGCCGGCGAGGGTGAAGAATGGCCGACTGGGGTCGCCAAGCCTCGGCCAGGGGCCGGCGACCCCAACCGGATCTGGGCGAAGGTCGCAACCCTCAGCTAGATCTGGGCGACGGTCGCAGGTCATCGCCCAGGTCTGGCGAAGGGTCACCACTAGCGGTTGACCCCCACTGGTGGCGGCCGAGCAGTTGACCCCTGCTGGTGGCGGCCCTTCGCCAGACTTGGGCGAGGGTCGTCGCGACTCGCCCAAATCTGGGCGAGGGTTTGTAGGCCCCTGCTTGAGGCCGGTGGGGGTCACTGAGCCCTGGCTGGCCATGCCCTACCCCTGCCAGCCATTACTGGCATTGGTGGGGCGACGACGGCGAGGGTTATAGCCTTGTCACCTGCCTTCAATTTTTTTTTTTAATTTTTAGTTTTTTTTCAGCTATTTCTCAAATTATTTTAAATAAAAAATTGCCACAGTGGACCATCGGCGAGCCACATCAGTCAAAAATATTAATAAAAAAAAGTGCCACGTCAGATTTCCAGCGGAGCTAATCGGACTTGGCACGAAAGTAATCTTTTTTTTATAACTTTTGGCACTAAAGTAATTCGATTGAAACTTTTGGCATCAAAGTGATCTCCGAACATAACTTTTGGCACTAAAAGTGTACTTTTGTCAAGAAAAATCTATGAATCGTCTACCTAATTCTTTCAAGTTCTAAATAATACAAGGGAAATAGATACGTTCACATGGTTCAAGAATTTTGCTTTATTTTGCTTGATTTTTCAAATTATTTTAGATAACATTGAATAAAACAACTAATGTTGACCAAGAAAAACTAGCGTGATTCTTAATTGTTTATGCACTATATATGTAGGGCAATTTTTCAAATTAATATTTTTTTAAAAATATTTATCAAATTAGTATTAAAAAATATATATGTACCACATTGGGTGCCGCTCGGCAATTGGGCCGCCGAGCGGCACCCAATTCGGAATTTGGGCCCCGCTCGGCGGCCCAATTGCGTAGCGGGGCGCGACGCCGCGCCCCAATTGACAATTGGGCCGCCGATCGGGGCCCAAATCCTGGATTGAACCTCGCTCGGTGGCCCAATTGCCGAGCGGGCGGCCAGCAGCCCCAATCGGCCAATGGGCTGCCGAGCGAGCCTCGAGGCAATTTCAAATTGTCAATTTTTATAATATTTATTTAATTTATATTTTTTATAAAAGTATTAATTAAATAATAAATTATACTTGAATTGCGTAAACTTAGAGGGAAAAAAAACAAGCACTACATATCATTAAAATTAACTTTTAACAATTAGTGGATTTTCAGATTTTTCTCCACATTACGTTTTTGCCCTCAATTTTTTGTTCATTTTCCTAGATTGCCCCATGGGACACGCGAGTCCCAGCGCAACTGAGCGTGTCGGACATCGACACGTATTCGATACGCAAAAAAATCTCGAGAGCACTTGTCCGTGTAACATAATAGAGACGTCGATGTAGCCTGTCGTGGTTAGATGATTGAAGCAAGTGTCCACCAAATAAGAATTGGGCAATTTTTCAAATTATAATTTTTTTTAAAAAAATTACCAAATATCAAATTGGGGCCCGCTCGATATATGGGCCGCCAAACGGGGCGCCGGGTCGATTGAGCCCCGTTAGGCGGCCCATATGCCGAGCTGGGCGGCCCGCTTAGCATAATGGTGTTGCACGTTGCAGCACCACCATTTGCTGCTGCAGCGTGCAGCACCACATACTGCTGCAAGTCTGCAGCAGCAAATGGTTCAAAGCAAAGCCAAACCCTCCCTCATTCCCTCCCCATTCACCTCTCACTCTCTTGCACTGCTCTCCTCCCTCACTCCCTAAAGCATTTCGCCTAAGCTATGCTTCGACAAGTCTAGCCATTGTTTCTCCTTGTGCGCCGCTTACCATGATACTTACTTGGATCTAGCTTGTCTCGTATCACGCCATTTGGAGGGGAAGCATTCAAGAAATCTAATTAAGCTTGAAACTAGCAAATTTTGGAAGACGAAGCAACCTGGTCAAGAGCATTAATTGATAGGTTGTTGCTAGTTTGTTTTGTTTTAAATGAATGCAAGTTCCTAAGTTAGAATTAATGTCTTGCGAAGTTCCTAGGCATTAAATAAGGTTGTTGGAGGCTGGTTGTAATCCTATTTAAACCCTTTCAGGCGTCATTTGTAACCAGCCAACTTTGAATGATGATTGAGAATTATTCTCTTGCAATTCTATTGCATATCTTGAGATTTCTGTATCACTTAGTGGATTCTAAGTGTGGTGAGCCTTCCTTGAGCCCTGTATCCTTGTTGGTGGTGGTGCGTCCTGTATCCAACTTGGTGGTGAGCTCGTGAGCCCTGTATCCTCGTTTGGTGGTGATTTGTCCTGTATCCAAACCTGGTGGTGAGCTCGTCCTATCTTTACTTTATTGTTCGAACAATCAAACCTATCTTCATTTCATCCTTGCGATCCTCACCGTTTCGCATCATTTGGCGCCGTCTGCGGGAAAAGGTTCCATTTGTTAGAATTTTTTTCACCCTTAAACACTCATTCCAACCCTTAAACACTTTAAACTTCTGATCATTGAAATGGCCGATGAATTTCGACGTGGATTGACTTTTGATCAAGCTCGTTCTCTGCGAATGGAACGGGAAATCGCAGATCTTCGACGTCAGTTGAACCAGCTCTTGAGAGATCAAGGAACAACATCTTCCAATGCTTATTCAAGTATGGAGGACGAAAATCCTTTTCACGCGCAACACAGTGAAGACGAGACTCGAGAAAGGAGAAGGCCTAGAGTCTGTCCTCGAAAGAAAGATTCTGACATTAAGGTTGACATACCGGAGTTTGAAGGTAAACTTGCACCTGATGATTTCTTTGATTGGCTCCATACGATTGAAAGGGTATTTGATTATCAGGAGTATTCGGAGGAAAAGAAAGTTAAAATTACAGCCTTAAAACTGCGAAAATATGCAAGCCTATGGTGGGAAAATCTTAAGGCTCAGCGAGTTCGTGAAGGAAAGAGCAAGATTCGTACGTGGGATAAGATGAAAAGAGAAATGAAGAAGCGTTTCTTGCCCGAGAACTACAGGCAAGATCTATTTTTAAAGCTCCATTCTTTGAAACAAAATGATTTGAGTGTCGAAGAATATACTCGTGAATTTGAACAACTCATGATGAAGTGTGATGTATCTGAGTCCCAAGAACAAACGATCGCTCGTTATTTGAGAGGTTTAAAGAAGCATATTGCTGATTCGGTGGACTTACAACCTTTTTGGAGTTTTACCGATGTTTGCAAACTTTCCTGCAAGGTCGAGAAGCAACATGACACCTCGAAGAAGTCGTCCTTCAAACCATTCACTAAGGGAGCTTCTTCCAGCAAAGAGAGCTCATCTTTTCAAACTGAGAAGGCCACGATGAAGAAGGACAAGGCGAAGGTTGATGCTCAGTCCGTGTCGACCGCCAAGGAGAAAAGATGCTTCAAATGCCAAGGTTATGGGTATTTTGCATCCGAATGTCCTAATCGGCGTACTTTCACCCTCAAAGAAGTTGAAGAGACCGAAGCTGAAGAAGATGAACCGGTTTGGGATCCTGAAGAAGAAGAAGAATATGTCGAGCAACCTGTCGAAGGCGAATTGCTTGTGATTCGCAAGGCCCTAAATTCAACTATGATTCCTATGGAAGAGCAAAGAGAGAACATCTTCCAAACAAGGTGTACTATCAAAGAGAAGGTATGCCATGCCATTGTTGATAGTGGTAGTTGTACTAATGTTGCCTCAACCACTATGATCGAAAAGTTGAAGTTGCCTACGGAGACTCATCCTCAACCTTATCGACTTCAATGGCTAAATTCTGGGAGTGATGTCAAGGTAACAAAACAAGCTTTAATCTCATTTTCGATTGGAAAGCATTATCAAGATGAGGTTACTTGTGATGTGATCCCTATGGATACATGTCATTTGTTACTTGGGAGGCCATGGCAATATGATCGAAAAGCGATGCATGATGGCTTCAAGAATACTTATTCTATTCACTTAGGGCAGAAGCGAATTACTCTTACTCCATTGTCTCCAAGTCGAGACAAATGCACTCAAAAAGAGAAAAAAAAAAGAGTATCCAGTCGATTGCTAAGCAAGGCAAAAGTTCATGCAACATTCTTGAAAATGCAACAAGCTTTTGCACTAATTTTATTTGAGCAAAATGCAGATTATGAAGGTTCGACTCATTCTCTGGTCGTTCTATTGCTTAAAGAGTTTGCTGATGTCTTTCCGGATGAGATGCCTCCTGGATTACCTCATATGAGGGAGATTCAACATCAAATTGATTTGATACCCAGAGCGCCGTTACCAAACAAACCAGCATATCGATGCAACCCGGAGGAGACTAAGGAGTTACAACGGCAAGTAGATGAGTTGGTCTTGAAAGGCTATGTTCGAGAAAGCTTGAGCCCTTGTTCGGTGCCGACCATCTTGGTACCTAAGAAAGATGTTTCATGGAGAATGTGCATGGACAGCCGTGCTATCAACAAAATCACGGTAAAGTACCATTACCCCATTCCATGGCTTGATGATATGCTTGATGAATTGCATGGTGCTACTATCTTTTCAAAGGTAGACCTTCGAAGTGGTTATCATCAGATTCGAATGAAGGAAGGCGATGAGTGGAAAACGGCCTTCAAAACCAAGGGAGGTCTCTATGAGTGGCTTGTTATGCCATTCGAGTTGTCTAATGCCCCTAGTACATTCATGAGGCTGATGAACCATGTTCTCAAGTCGTTTATTGGAAAATTTGTTGTCGTATATTTCGATGACATTCTTGTTTATAGCCGAGAGGATGAAGAACACTTGCAGCATCTGCGAAAGCTATTTGAAGAACTGCACCGACAACAACTATTCGACAAGCTAAAGAAGTGTCATTTTCTAACTTCGAGTGTTGTATTCGTGGGATATGTCATCTCAAGTGAAGGTGTTAAAGTGGACGAAAGCAAGATTGAAGCAATCCAAAGCTGGCCGATTCCACAATCCGTTCATGATGTGAGAAGTTTCCACGGTTTAGCTTCTTTTTATCGTCGCTTCATTAAAAATTTGAGCACTATTATTGCTCCACTTACGGATTGTTTGAAGGGAGAAAAGTTTGTGTGGACACCAGAAGCTGAGCGAAGCTTTGAAGCCATTAAATTGAAGCTATGTGAGGCTCCAGTCCTTACACTTCCTGACTTTGAAAAGCTTTTTGAAGTGGAATGTGACGCATCTGGTGTTGGAATTGGAGAAGTCTTGCTTCAAGAGAATCGACCAATATATTTCAGTGAGAAACTCAACAATTCTAAGCTGAATTATTCTACTTATGATAAGGAGTTCTATGCCATTATTCGAGCATTAGAGCATTGGAGCCATTATTTGCTGCCAAAGGAGTTTGTTCTGCATTCAGACCATGAGTTCTTGAAGTTCATCAATGGACAACATAAGCTGAACAAGAGGCATGCTAAATGGGTTGAATATCTTCAATCCTATTCATTTGTGATCAAGCACAAGTCTGGTCGAACGAATGTCGTAGCCGATGCTCTCTCTCGAAGGCATTCTTTGCTAACCTTGATGGATTCCAAGCTCATTGGATTTGAGGTAATCAAAGAACTCTATGCTAATGATTTAGATTTTAAATCATTATTTGCAGCTTGCAAGAATGGTGCAGTAGACCATTTCCACGTCCAAAATGGTTTTCTCTTCAAGGACAACCAGTTATGCATTCCTCAAAGTTCGACAAGGGAGTTATTGATTCGAGTTCCATGGAGGTGGTATTGCTGGACATTTTGGAGATAACAATACTTTGGCTCTGTTGCAAGAACATTTTTATTGGCCAAAGATGGTAAAAGATGTTCGACAAATCCTTAGGCGCTATGTGACATGTAAGCTGCGTAATTAATCCGTATGCAGCGACCCAAGATACACACGTATAGATACACAAATCCATATTCCATAGAGTTAAAGAATTAACGCACCTTGTTTCAGATTGATCGTTCTTGATGCGGAATTGCGAGAATCCGATGCTCAAGATCTTCTCCTCTATGAACCCCATTTATTACTGGCTTCAATGAGACGGCCCCTCACTGTCGCTTCAGATAATTCTATATGTGAGGTTATGTGGACATTATGATTTAGAGGAGGGACTTGAGCCCTATTTATAGAGAATAAAACATATCCCCTCATTAAAGATAATGTTTATCTCAGCCCATACTATCCAGCCACATATTCGACTAGAATAGGAAACTGTATATGTCTTACCTTTATTATGTCAATTAATAATTACAGAAACAATTAATAAAGCCCACAATAGAATATATCCAAATTAGAATATATTCTAACATTCTCCCACTTGGGTGAAATTAATTGTAACTGTACTATATATGCGCATCTTTATATTGGTCTAGAGATAACTCTCAATAGTCAATCCGATCCCATAAAGTCTCAAGCACCGAACTATGCCAGTAACTGCATCAGAAGACACAGAGCCATCCATGATCACGAACACTCTTAACTTTACTGATACGAGTTTGATACGGTAGTATGGCAAACGGATAACATCTCAAATTATAGAGACACCTTATATTTTATCCTCCTTGTCAGTCACCATTCTCACTTTATGTGTCACGAAACCGGATGTGTCACGAGAGAACATCTTTACGGTTCCAATGAACCAACATATGTCTTACATTTATAGTTAACTATGCTTTACGTGTAACAAGACATGTGCCTTTTGGCTAAAATAAATACCCCAGCCATCACTCAAGGTTTACACAATTCCTTGAGATTTTCAACAGATATGCATTCAATATCACATTAAAAAAACTTCAAAGAATGTAAAAGTTCAATACATATCAAAATCATTACTAAAAGTAATATAACAATGTAAACTTTATTAGAGAAAAAACTAGAAAACTCCCACTAAACAATGGCATCCCATGATGCTTCTAAGCCCATATTAATGACATGTCGTTCAAATACACAAGGGCGTAGACCTTTCGTCAGTGGATCAGCAATCATAGCATCTGTAGTTATATGCTCTACTACAACGTCACCATTCTACACGGACTCTTTTATGGTCAAAAACTTGACATCCATATGCTTAGACCCCTTGAGACCTCTATTGTTGTTAATGAACAACACTGCAGAGTTATTGTCACAACACAACTGTATGGGTCTATCAATGAAGTCAAACACGGTCAACTCCCTAATGAGATTCCGGAGCTAAATAGCCTGAGTAGCAGCTGTAAAGCATGCTATAAACTTTGCTTGCATAGTAGAGGATGATACTGTTTTCTGTTTCTCACTTTTCCATGATACTGCACCACCTGCTAACATAAAGATATACCATGTTGTCGACTTTTTGTCATCCTCACAACCAACATAATCTGAATCTGAATATCCCACTAGCTGCAAATTCTGAACACATCTGTAAATCAGCATATAGTCTCTAGTTCTTTTTAAGTACCTTAAAACCTTCTTGGCAACGATCCAGTGATCATGTACTGGATTTGACTGATACCTGCCTAGAAGTCCTGTTGCAAAAGCAATGTCTGGCCTAGTACAAACTTAAGCATACATGATACTACTAAGTGCACTAGCATAAGGTATATCCTTCATCTGTGCTTTCTCAATTTCTAAATGAGGACATTGTGAAAGACTCAATTTATCACCTTTGCAGACTGGAGCAATCCCTGGTTTGCACTCTTGCATATTGAATCTCTTTAGTACACGATCAATATAAGCCCTCTGAGATAAGCCAAATGTGCGGCGAGAACGATCCCTATGGATCTCAATGCCAAGGACAAAAGATGCTTCACCAAGATCTTTCATATCAAAATTTTGTGACAACATCCTTTTTGTCTCATGCATTAATGCAATATCGCTACTAGCAAGCAAGATGTCATCAACATAAAGAACGAGAAAAATAAACTATCTCCCACTGACCTTGTAGTATATACATTGATCTAGCTTGTTTTCAACAAAATCAAAAGAAGTAACAACACTATGAAACTTCAAGTACCACTGTCTAGAAGCTTGCTTCAAACCATAGATAGACTTTTTTAATCTACAAACCAGATTACCTGTATCATTTGTTGCAAAACCTTCTGGTTGTACCATATAAACTTGTTCATCAAGATCTCCATTCAGAAAAGCAGTTTTAACATCCATCTAGTGAAGCTCCATTTCAAAATGAGCTACTAAAGCCATAATTACTCTAAAAGAGTATTTAGAAGAAACTGGAGAAAATGTTGATTCATAATCAATTCATTCTCTCTGAGTAAATCCCTTAGCTACGAGTCTAGCTTTAAATTTTTCAATCTTTCATGTGGAATCCCTTTTGGTCTTAAAAACACATTTACAACCAACAAGTTTGTAACCTTCAAGTAATTCAACAAGCTCTCAAACATCATTATGTTTCATAGACAACATCTCATCTTTCATTGCATCTAACCTTAAATCAGATTGAGGACAAGAAATCGCTTCTGTATAAGTCACTAGATCAACAACACAACCAATATCATAATCCTGTTCTCCCAGATAAACTATATAGTCTGGTGGTATAGCTGATCGTTTCTGTCTAACAGATCTCCTTAGAGGAGCATCTCCTACTTCATTCTGTTCTTGAGAGGCTTGAGGAACTTCATCATCCAACTTGCTTAAAGTTGGATTATACAATTTTACTTATGCAGGGCATCCCCAAACCTTCAGATGATTCAAGCTAGGCTTCCGTCCAGTCCACAATTCAAAAGAGTAAGCGGCGCAGATTTAGTAGGAACACGATTTAATATGTAAATCGTCGTTTTCAAAGCCTCACCCCATAAAAAACCAGGTAAATTAGTTCTGCTAATCATACTCCTTACCATATCCATGAAAGTACGATTACGCCTTTCAGCTATACCATTCTGTTCAGGACAATCGAGCATGGTAAATTGAGCCACAATCCCAAAATCCTTTAAGTACTTGGCGAATGGCCCTTTAAGCTGTCCAGCATCGCCATGTCAACCATAATACTCACCACCGCGGTCAGATCTGACAATTTTTATGACTTTCCCCAGCTATTTCTCAACTTCAGTCCGGAAAATCTTGAACTTGTCAAGAGATCCAGACTTTTCCTTAATCAAGTACATATAACCATATCGGGAATAGTCATCTATAAATGTGATGAAATAAAAATTTCTATACAATATTGCTATATATGGTCCACTTATATTTGTGTGGATGATCTCTAACAAGTGAGAACTACGGACTACAGTTTTCTTCTTTATTTTGGTTATCTTACCTCTACAGCAGTCTACGCATGTGTCTAGGTTACTTATAAGAGTGGGTAGAATGCTAGCCTTTATCAGTTTTTTCACTTTTTCTTTAGAGATGTGACCAAGACGTTTGTGTCATATTGTGTATGACTGTTCCTTAGATAGAGGTCTTTTGGAAACAACCATTTCAGCTGTATAAGCGATATATATTTCGTTGGGAGACAAACATAATTTGTATACTCCATTGGACATAGTGCAATACCCAATTTTATTTGAATTAAAAGAAATAGAAATTGCAGAGTTTGAAATATCAAAAGAGTACCCACACATATCCAAACTTGATACGGAAATTAAATTCTGTCTAAAAGAAGGTACATAAAATGTATTCCTTAATATCAAATTAAAACCAAAATCTAGAATTAAAATGACATCTCCCACGAACTCAACGTCAGCTTTATTGTTGTTTCCTACGGTGAGTTTTGATTCATCCTTATTTGGCTTCCTCCGGTTTATGAATCCCTGTATGGTAAACGCAACATGGTTAGTTGCATCGCTATCTAGCCACCACGAACAAGATGGGACTTCAGACAGATTAGATTCACAAATCAACGCCAAAGAACCATTACCTTTAGGCTCACGCTTAGATAACCAATTCTTATATTTAGAGCAGTCTTTCTTTACGTGTCCTCCCTTCTTACAGAAAAAGCAAAGACCATCCTTACCAGCATTACCGTCCCTTTTAAAGGTCGGTTTCTTTGGACCCAAGTTGTCATGCTGACCAGCAGAGGAATGAGCTCCTTTACGATTCTTGTTGCCCTTGCCCTTCTTGGAACCAAAATTGGAAGCAGCATATATAGCCATATGCGTGTTACCTTTCTTCAGCTTGGTCTCTTTTGACACCATCCTTACAATCAAGTCGTTGATTGTCCATGCCTGATAAGCAATGTTATATTGTGTTTGGATAATACCAAACTCAGGTGGAAGAGAATTCAGCGCAAAAATGTATGATGCAAGTATCAAGAATGGGAACATTAAGCCCCTTGAGCTTTGATTGCAGATCTGTCATCCTCATGACATAGTCCCTAACACCAGCAGAACCATCATACTTCAAGCTGAATAATCTTGACATATGTGTTCCAACTTCAGCATTAGGGGATTCACGATTTCTAGCCACCAAGGCCTCCATCATTTGTCTAGCAGTGATGTCAGCAGCAAAATCACTCCTAAGATGTTTCTGTATGGATCGTTTCATTGACAGCAAGCAAATCCTATTGCTCTTTTCCCAAGCAGCAAACTGCGCATTCTGAGCATCTGTACTAGCATCAGTAAGAGCTGCGGGTCTATCCATACTAAGAGCAGCATGAACATCCGTCAGTTCCATACCAAATAGAAAATCCTCTCTCCACTTCTTAAAATTACTACCAGTGAGAATCTCAATAGTTATGGAGTTGCCGTTGTTGACACCTGATTTTTGATCAGTCTTTCATAGTTTATTTTTAAAAAATTCATAAAAAATCTATAAAAAGTTAAAAAAATTAAAAAAATCATCTTTGGTAGCCTTGACCAAGCTAAAGGAACCATTTTTGATAAAAAATAATTTTTCATAATTTTTAATATTTTTTAATATTTTCCAAAAATAGAAAAATACATGAAAAATGAAGAAAAATAGCGTTCGCTGTCGTAAAAATATAGAAAAATAGTCAATATTTTTATTTTAATTTCTTTTACATTTTGAACTCATAAATAGTCAAAATTCAAGTTCAATTGCATGTGTTTCTTCACGACGCATAGAGTTGAATTTAGCAAAAAAATGTCATTCGAGTATTTTAATTTGTAAATTTCTACATCTTTTTTAGTCTTGACGTCCAATTAGATCGACCACCATCTACAATAAATGCCCCTTGCTGAATATTTTCGTTTTTGTTTCACATGATTTCATGGTGTAAAACGCCGAGTGGATCCCCAAATATAATCGGGTCGGCATGAGCTCGATAGCTCGTCCAAGACCAAACCAGGGCACGGCGAACCCCATGTGAGTACTCTCGAACTCCTTCGATGCTTCCTAATGCTTTTCTTAGGTTAGATCGTGTGTAGAATGGCTAGGACAGCTAAATCATTCTTGAGCTGTGATTGATAAATATGACCTTACTAGGAATGCCATGTGATTTATTTGCATATCTAGATTCCTTGAGTTGGGCATTTTATTACTGATTGTGATTGCTAGGATAATCACTCCTATCTACATGAATTTCTAGATTTAGGGTTCATACCTTACTCATCCGCATGAATCTCAGGCTAGAAAATTCAGTCAACTTAGGTACCGAAAGGGCATCAACTCTGACAGTTGGTGTAACTAAGTCCCCGAAACCATTTCTCTGGTTCTCGCAGAATTGAATAGAAACTCCCAACTATTCGATTGGGTGGTCCAATCATACCCTAAAAAAAATGATTGGTGGTGACTCCATGGCATGCACACTTAGCACATGTCACTAGACCACACTGAAAGTCGATCACGCATACCTCCGTTGCGATTTGGGTAATGGGCCTTGGGAGAGGCCCGCGTCCGACCAGACAGGACGGCCTATTAGCCCTCGAGAGCCCGACAACCTCAAGAGGGTCGCGACAGCCGTTCATAGAAAAGGTGACTGAAAAAATACCCAATATTTTTAATTAGCATAATGCGAAATTTCACTTGAGAGATACATACATAATCATATAATCACCTTTGGGCAGAAAACATGACATGCAGTTGTATACTCCATATATTACAGCGACAATGAGAATTTATTTCAATCTTCGTTAATCACCACCTTCGGGCTAATCAATCTTCAACCATATGCTGTACTTGTAACCCTTCATGCAAGAATACGCAATTACCTCCTTTGGGAGTATAACTACGCACTAAAACATGAGACATCCCAATATTATTTAACATGTTCCTTATTAAACTCAACTAAGCGTGCCGCTTTGGCGGTCACAACCCAACTGAAGTTACCTGAAATTGAGATACAACTTTATATTTCACATTTACTGTATGCATGTAATTTCAGAAATTAGGGGCAATCATCCTCAAAATTACATGCTTTGCTAATCCCATTGATACATCCAGCAATACATGTCAAACCATAAACATGTAATTGATAAATCATGCTCCACAAAATTGCATGTGGTACTTTCATGTAAGCTTGTACCTGTATTTCACAAAAGCATAGAGAAATACCACAAAATAATTCAAAAATACACACGTATTTGGCATTGTTGACACCTAAATTTTGATCAACTTTTTTTTTATTTTTTTTATTTTTATTTTTATTTTGAAAATTCATAGAAAATCCATAAAAAGTTGAAAAAATTGAAAAATCAATTTTGGTGACCTTAGCCAAGCTAAATGAACCATTTTGACCAAAAAAATAATTTTCATAATTTTCATTTTTTTATATATATTTTCGAAAAATACAAAAAAAAGAAAGAAAAAAAAGAAAAAGAAAATCAAGAAAATCAAGAAAAATAATATTTGAGGTCACAAAGATATATAAAAATAGTCGGTATTTTTATTTTTATTTTATCTATTTTCTAACCTCATAAATAGTAAAATTCAGGTTTGATTTCAGGTGTTCTCTGATCAACATAAAATTGAATTTGACAAAAATATTAGTAATGATTAAAAGGAAAAGGAGGGAAACATCATCATTTAAAAGGAAAAGGGGACTAATGATTTTGTCTTCTCTTTTTGTTATTTTATTTTATTTTTACTTTTTTTATTTTTTTATTTTTTTATTTTATTATTATTATTTTTTTCTTTCTCTCTCTCTCTCTCTCTCTCCCCACTCCCTCTCTCCTTCCCGCTGCCTATTTATCTCCTCCCCCTCATCATCTCCCGACTCTTCCTCTCCCTCAACTCTCTCTCTTTCATTTTCGTTTTTTCCTCTCGCTCAGCTCGCCGCCCAGATCAAAAACCGTCCGGTTTTTCGGCCATAACTATTTCGTTAGACATCGTATGCGAACGAGCCATATACCATTGGAAAGCTTATTCTCTTGCCGTTCTAATGACATATCGTGAGCCCAATTTGGACCAGCCGTTTGTCCCGTAGAGCTGTTTGAAGGAGCAAAGGTCAGACTGATCAGACTTGAGTCCGCGGGTGCCAAATTGGATTTTCGGGTTTGTTTTGGGTTCAATCTTGGTAAGACCACCTCTCACTCCTTGTTAAGACATATGTTATTGTGTTTTATGGTTTGAAGATGGATTATATTTGGATTTAAGGGCTGATCCCTTATTGTTTTGTTCGAAAAATCTGAACCGGTTCTGTCAAGGTGGTGCCGTGAACATTGTGAGTGATTCAAGGGCTTGCCTTGCTTCCAATATTCGATAAGATGTCTCTAACACCTAAATTAGGAATCTAGCAAGCTGAGATTGTAGTCTAGTTGAGTTTTGGATGGGTTTTAATGGTTGAATTGAAGGAGTTTTCTGGGACAGATTCTGGTCATTGGGCGATTGAAAACCGTCCGGTTTTTCGGCCATAACTCTTTCGTTATGAACCGTATGGGAACGAGCCATATACTGTTAGAAAGCTTATTCTCTTGCCGTTCTAATGACATATCGTGAGTCCAATTTGGCCGAGCCATTTGTCCCGTAGAGCTGTTTGAAGGAGCAAAGGTCAGACTGATCAGACTTGAGTCCGCGAGGGCCAAATTGGATTTCCGAGCTTGTTTTGGGTTCAATCTTGGTAAGACCACCTCTCACTCCTTACATTTTACCTATTAGACCCAGAATCGGAAGGCCGAGCCTCCTGTTGGTGTCTAAATATTTGCTGTGTATTTACTTTATGTCATAGCATTTCTATATTTCGCATAAAAGACCCAGAATCGGAAGGCCGAGCCTCCTGTTGGTGTCTAGATATTTGCTGTGTATTTACTTTATGTCATAGCATTTCTATATTTCGCATAAAAGACCCAGAATCGGAAGGCCGAGCCTCCTGTTGGTGTCTAAATATTTGTTGTGTATTTACTTTATGTCATAGCATTTCTATATTTCGCATAAAAGACCCAGAATCGGAAGGCTAAGCCTCCTATTGGCGTCCAAGGTGTTTTATTTATTTATTTTCTGTAAATTATATTGTGCTACCCCAGAATCGGAAGGCCGAGCCTCCTGCTGGTGGTTTATACCCCCCACACATTGTTGCACGAGCACCGACGGACTCCGACGTCGTAAAATTCACCGGATCCCATCTCCTTTGCTTATGTTTATGTTGTATAATGACTTAATATCTTCTTTATTTTTTGCATTGTGTTGCGTCCTATAAAAACAAAAACAAAAAATGCTAGATCGGACGTCTGCAGATGAGCCACGTGTCGTGATTATGTGATTTTCAGAATAAAAAAAAATTTCCAAAAAAATGAATTATTAAGGAAAAATTCAAAAAAAAATTGAGAAAAATTGCAGAAAATTCCTTAAAAAAAATTCTAAAAATTTTTTAAGGCTGAAAATGACAAAAAAAATTGATTTGTTTCCATTTTTTGGATTTTCCCCCATTTAATCCAAAATGGCGATTTTACCCCTCAAAGGGTAAATCGTCTTTGATATTCCGATGAATTGTGGAAATTGCTTAGAATTTGGTGATGGGCCAGATAGGTGGCTAAACCTTATGTCTAAGATTTCCACACTTCATTCCCATTTTTAGAAAATGACGATTTTACCCCTTCGAATGGTAAATCGGTTTCTAAAATTCCAGAAAATCATGAAAATTGCAAAAAAAAAAAAAAAGGAAATGGGTCAATTGAGTGACCAAACCTATTTTTGACATTGTTTTACTCCGGATTCATTCCGAAATGACGATTTTTCCCTTTTTAGGCAAATCGTCCCTTTTGTCTCAAAATTACGACTTTACCCCTGATGGGTAAAATCATGTCTAAATCATTCCTAAGCTTGATTGATACTTATTTAGGCTAATAGAGCCTTATTAGGAGTGTCATGTTGATTTGATGTGATTATTTTACATATTTGGATTCATTGATTTGCGCATTTTATTATTGATTGTGATTGTTAGGATAGTCATCCCTATTTGCATGAATTCCTAGATTTAGGATTCGTACTCCACTCATCTGCATGAAATCTTAGGTAAGAAAATTCAGTCAACTTAGGTACCGAAAGGGCGTCAACTCTGACAGTTGACGTAACTAAGTCCCCGAACCCATTTCTCTGGTTATCGCAGAATTGAATAGAAACTCCCGACTATTCAATAGGGTGGTCCAATCATACCCTCCAAAAAATGATTGGTGGCGACTCCATGGCATGCACACTTAGCACATGTCACCAGACCACACTGAAGGTCGACTACGCATACCTCCGTTGCGATTTGGGTAACGGGCCTTGGGAGAGGCCCGCGTCCGACCAGACTGGACGGCCCATTAGCCCTCGAGAGCCCACATGCAACCTCGAGAGGGTCGCGACAGACTGGCGACTCCGCTGGGGACTTAGAGAACTTGAGTCGATTAAAAAGTTGATTGATTTTTCTGACATGTTTTATGCAGATGCTCTTCAAGTTGAGGTACGTACTTTAACCCTTGAGGTGTTAAATGTTTTTGCAGATTGGAGAAATAAGGGGTGAAGTGTTCATTAACTCTGTCTTATGCAGGTAGGAGTTTAGGATGTATGATTGTGTGGATGTTTATATTGAAGCGGTGTTTGCTAAATGAAATGCATGTTTATTGCTTTAGCACGACACAATGAACACACACAGCCGCGCCTAAAACCTCGGGCGCCCTCTTTAGGAAAATAATAGAAGGAATTGAAAATGGAATCTCTGTGAGGAAAAACACGGGGTAATCCATTTTTAATTCTGCTCATTTCGAACTATGGATTGGGTCCCAATGCAACGATAGTTGTGCAATGGAATCTACCCTTTCTAGAACTCGAAGTGGGAGCCTTGGCCTTAGGTTCCAAACCCTATTTTGATTCTTAGAAGTTAAACCTCACTGGTCTCATGCGCATGTATGTGAATGATTGGTACACCTCGAAACCAAAAGGTCATTCAGCGCCGCTTATGAATCAAAATCCAAAGACTTGTGTGAAGAATCAGTCGCGAGTTTAAACGAACCAGGATGGCATGGAAAAGCGCTGGACCACCCTGGAGAGTCAACTGATGAGGGCAAATGCCTTTTGACCGGGGCAGCCGGGTCAAGTGTAAAGACGTGTCGTTCCTAATTGATTTTCAATCAGATACCGGCATAATATTTCCTATCTTTTCCTCTCAGGTGAAAAACAGGTACAGAAGGAAAATCCATTTGTGGATAGACACGAGGGACATGTTTTACATGGCATACATTTGTCAAAAATGTCCTCATCCGATCACATGCAAGATGATCATGGAACGATGGTGAAACTGTAATCGTTCCAATAAGCCCTTCGAATATTATACCTGACGGGGACCTTTATGTCTTTTGTCTACAGGATAGGATGGTCAAAGACAAACGAAGGAAAATTTATTTTCCCTATAAGACGAAAAGAAATGTGCCTTCAGCAGATGTCACCCATTGTGATTGCAATGACAAATTGAATCAAATTATGAAGAGGGAGCAACCTAATTAGGATTGGCTCTCCCTAAATCGAAAAAGTTGTATCCGTTCCAAATCGGATTGACTGGTTCACGAGTTGATATGGTTCCTCATTCTTGCAGGTGATGACGAGAATGAACGGGCCCATTGAAAAATTTCCAGCATCTTGGATGCCAGAAGTGACCAGAGCGGGGATAGTAAATCCGTAATCGTTTCAATTAAAGCTCCTTACGCGGTGATTGACTCTTTCACTCCTTTCATCGCGCAGGTTGTTGAAGTACTCAATCACGAGTAAACCCATTTTTGCGGATGTCAAATAGCCTGAATGCGTCAATGCAACAAAATGCAAAAGGGAGTTAGCTGGGGCAAGCGTCACCTAGCTACGACAAATCACGCCCAACTGGGGCAAGCGAATCATTTGTGCGCCGGACAAAGAATAACGTTTCTTCTCTGGCAAAATCAATGGACGCAACTGTAGAGTCGTCCGCATCAGAATTAAACCCAAGATACGAATATGGGTGAACGGTAACCTTGTATCGTTCCATTTTGGTCTTCGAAGACCACATGCCTAACATGAGTTTTTACTCATTTAACAGGGAGTCGTTGGCACCGAAAGCCTCAAAAGAAAAGAACTCGCCAACGAGGAGGCAAATAAAGCTATTGACCTTGGGAGTCAGCACTCCAAGAAATGGTCTTTGATTATAAGACCTAGTGGAGGGTAAAAAGTATCGCTCCTACGTCCCATGCTTTGACATGCATTTTGATAAAAATTTTCTTTTTTCCTTGAATAAAAGGAACCTTGAAGAATGGCGCTGGAATGCGCCCAAAAACACAAATGGATCTCCTCTGGGGCAAATCCTTGAGAATGATTCATCGCCAACCAAACGGAGGGATCAAGACCACAAGATAGAGGGCAAAATCCTGCAAGCCGCGAGTTTGTGTTCAAATGGAAACACAAAGCAAGAACAAGGCTGTATCGTTCCAATTTGCCTTGAATTTTGGAACGCAAACTGACAACTAATTCCTGTCTTTGACAGGGGATCGCCATCAAGGTGAAACAGGTTTTCACACCCCATGAATTACCCGTTGGAGTACACGACCGAGGGTAGGATGTATCGTTCTAAATTTTTGAAAAATTCGTGAACGTACAATAACATGTTTTCTCTGCATTTTCAGGGATCTCCAGCCGCGGGGGACAGGTAAGTATCCCTTTCCCCAATCCATTGAAGATGTTAAATAAAAAAGAAAAGCTTTCAGAATCTAATGTCTAGAAAAGACATAGAATTCAAACCTCATTGGCATTCATGTTTTAAGACAGGAGGTTGTCTGAACATGGATAAGAACATGCATGGTGCATCGTAAAATCCCCTTGACGGGTAAAATTTTTGGAGAAAATGAAAGAGATTTTTTCCAATCAAAAGTTCAAAACTTTCAAAAGGACGTTTTCTCAAAAGACGAGAGGCAAAGCCTAATCCAAACACGTCCTATACACACTTGAGAGAGAAATGGAGCGGATCAGATAGTAAAATCTGGACCTACGGAAGTAGGGATTATTCGCAGCAATTACATAGATTGGGATGACGGAGGCATTCGTTTCATATCCCCAAACACTACAGGTGACCATTGCCAACCCATTCGAACGGCGGTTTTCATTCTCAACCCTGGCAAGAACCACCCCACGTCGGGGCAAAATGGAGGTGAGTCCAGCAGCATCAGGAGAAAATGGTTAGAAATTTTCTTGCTCGGACTAACATTAATCTTTGTGTGTTGTTTATATGGTAATCCAAGTGCCATAGGATGACGAGAAGCATTCATTTCTCTATCTCACACACCATATCCTTTGCACAGCCAAGTTGAGCCTGCAAATTCATTTCATAAACCCATGTTGGTGATCATGGCATGTTTCAAGATGGAAACTGCATCACTCCAAGAACGGAAGAATCCAAGAGATGGGATTTATAGAAAGATTTCATATCGGCGTTCAAGTGTGCTATGATTCAAGGTGTATATCTAGCACAATTTTCTGAACATCGTAGTTCCAAAGGAAAAGAAAATGCGGGATTTCGACAAAAGATAAAAATCCCCGGCATCAAGAAAAAGCAAAGTGCCTGGTAAAAGCAGGGCCGATGCTCGTGTAAGTTGTTTGATTGATCCACAATGAAGCCGGATGGGAAAAGAAGAAATCCCTGAAGGAGCCAAATCCAAAAGGGCTGCTCCCCAAATGGTGCCAAGCGCAGAACAAAGACATAGAGAGAGTCGCTCTCTGAACGCAACAAGAGACACTCTCTAAAGAGTTTGTGCACACCTCAAAAGCGGTTGCACGCCTCAAAAATTGAAGATGCAGAATGGAAAAGACAGGTGATAAATTTGCAATGATCACCAATGTCAAACCCTTCGTAATTTCTAGGCCAAAAACAAGCCTTTTTCGGTCCCCAATCCTACCAATGTCACAACCCTGAAACAGTCTTCTCTGACTAAGACACTTGGGTTAACATATTGCTTAGCTCGAAGAAGTACGAGTGTTGACACCTGATTTTTTTTACCATTTATTATTGTGATTTTTATTCTTTAAAATTAATTAAAAATATCAAAAAAGGTCATAAAATCACAAAATCAACTTTGGAAGCCTTGGTTTAACCTTAGGAACCAATTTTGAACAAAAAATATTTTTCGGTATTTTCAATATTTTTCGAGTTTATTTAATTATAAAAATACCCAAAAAAATCAGAAAAATACCATTCGTGGTCAGAAAAATACCCAAAAATATTCAATAATTTTGTTTTAATTTCCTCTTCAAGTGTGTCACTTTAAATCTCAAAAATTCGGCTCGGGTCACTATGTTCCTTCACAAACATAAACCCGAACCGAGCCTAAAAAAAATCATTTTCGAGTCTTTTAGTCTTCAATTCTCACTTTTTATAAGCTATGACATCGGATTCTAAAGTCTTAAAGTGCAATTAGGTCAATTTGCCCTCCAATTTAATCAATTTTTACCAAAAGGGCTTAATTGCACATTTTTCTTTCAATTAGTCCCCGGTTTCACGGATGTATACGTATGCTCTACGTATTTATACGTCATACGTATTTATACGTTATGCATATTTGTACTGTTTGGTAACCTCTTTAACTCTTGTAATAATAATAATGGTTATTATTTTTAACACCTTTGTTAGTGCCCTTTTTTTAGCATTTTTGTATTGTGAGTGCTATTGTTAGTGCTATTTTTAAATAGCATTTTTGTATTATAAATTGTGAGTGCTATTGTTAGTGCTATTTTTAAATGACATTTATTTATCATAAATTGTGAGTGCTATTGTTAGTGCTATTTTTAAATGTCATTTATTTATCATAAATTGTGAGTGCTATTATTAGATAGAATTTATAATTGTTAGTGCTATTTTTAAATAGCATTTTTGTATTATAAATTGTGAGTGCTATTGTTAGTGCTATTTTTAAATAGCATTTTTGTATTATAAATTGTGAGTGCTATTGTTAGTGCTATTTTTAAATGTCATTTATTTGTGAGTGCTATTTTTAGATATAATTTATAATTGTTAGTGCTATTTTTAAATACAATTTATTGGAAGGTATTTTTGGCTATAAAAGGATGGCAAGAGTTTTGAGGTTGAGGGGGGAGACATTTTGTAGATTGTGCAAATTTTTGAGAGCTTAGAGAGAAGAACACAAACACTCTCTATATTCTCATAATCTTGAGTGAGCAAAATATACTAAGTTCGGAATATTGATTCCGCATATTGCTAGCACAATTGTTGTGGAGTTATTAGTCGTCTCCCCGTTCGTCAATTGGTGGTGCGTCCGAACTAGATGCCTAACACTTGTGGAGGCTGAGATCGAAGAACATCGAACCGACACCTCCGTTCAAGCACGCTACGAGAGGTAATCTATTTACTCCCTTTGAGGCTTTGTGATTTTTTTTCGATTGAAATGCACGAAGTACGCCTCTGGAGATACATGTATGGGTTGTTATTTATTTCCGCTACGTGTTACGTGGATCCCAACAGTGGTATCAGAGTCAATCCTTAGGCGTTTTCGTGCATTTAATTGATTTTTGCAATTTTTGCAATACTATGGCCAATATGTATTAACGAATTGTTCGTCTTACATGGCTAATGGAGGTTGATTGTTTTTATATGATAAATTAATCAACGTAGCAAAAATTGAGACTAAATCAATTTTGAATCGAAAATTTATGGCTATCTTATTTTACGTAAAAATTCTGAATATGATTCAACGTAGAATTTTTATTGTGTCTTCCTAAGTTTTAAATTGTGAATTTATTACTTACGTGGAAGGGTGGTGATCATGGAAAAATCCCTAATCAATGTGATTGATGTATATATAAATGTATGATGATTATTTATATATTTGGGGTTGTAATTATTAAATGGAGGCTGCGTACTCCTTTTATTTTTCATGTAATCTTTATTTTTAGCATAGTCAATTGTTGATGTAAATGCTACGAGGATTACGTGGGGGAGCCTTTTAAGTCGGCGAGCTCTTTGGGGCCCAATTCTTGAAGAGTTCAAGAAACCAAGAAGAAGCGAAGAGCGGCTCTCCGTTATTAAAATATTAAAATGATTAAATGTGGTCTCATTGGCTCGAGACCCATTAAATCATAATTCCATGATCACCACGTAGGATAGATGTTTATGTGATTGACATCTATTTATTTATTATGATTACGTGAGCATGTTAAACTGGTTAATGTGCAAAGTCAGACTTACCTCACCCAAAATTGCGCCTGCATGAAATCCTAGTTAGGAAAATCACTCGCGTTAGGTACCGAAAGGGCGTTGGTAACGACACCAGCGTAACCAAGTCCCCGAACCCAAAAACTCTGGTTCCGTAGAACTGATCGATCTCTCCCAATCGATCAGTAAGGTTTCCGGTCTACCCTCCAAGAAAGACCGGTGGCGACTCCAAATGCATGCACAAGTTGCACATGCCACCACGACCACACTAAGGTCGAAAGCGATCGACTCTTATCGTCGAATCCTTCTGAAAAATACTCCCGCCGCGATTTGGTATGGGCCTGGGAGGGCTCGCGCCGATCCAAGATCCGCGATCGGTAATCCATTAGCCGCGTCCGCTTTCGGACGGGTCGCGACAGCTGGCGACTCCGCTGGGGACACTGTGTTCTAGAACCTATGGTTCTAGACCCCAAGTGGACTTAGGCCGTAATTAAAACGCTGAGTGATTTTTCTAACCATGCAGGCGCTCGTGAAGGTGAGGTAAGTCCGCTTACGATAGGTGTTATATGTTTTTGCAGATTGGAGAAATAAGGGGTGTAGTCCGTGATTAACATTGTCTTATGCAGGTTGGGCGTAGGAATGTATGTTGTGTGGATGATTTGAAGTGCTGATTGATAAACTGCTATGCATGAATTGCATTGTGATGATCACAACACGTGGACACACACAACCGCGCCTAAAACCCCGGGCGTCGCCTATAGGAACACAATAGAAGGAATTGAAAATGGAATCTCCGTGAGGAAAAACGCGGGGTAATCCACTTTTCAATTCCGCTCGCTTCGAACTATGGATCGAGTCCCAATGCAACGATAGCTGTGCAATGGAATCGGCTCTTTCTAGAACTCGAAGTGGGAACCTTAACCTTAGGTGCCAAACCCTCTGATTTTTAGAAGTTCACCATAACTTGTCTCATGCGCATGTCTTTGGGCGGTTGGTACACCTAAAACCGCACATAAGTCGACGAGTTTGGTTGGTAAGACTCTCTATACCTCGAATCTATTACAGTTCATATAAATATAGGCATTTCATTCATTGCATTCTGGTGATTAGATTAAATGCCATTTCAAGGATAGATGTGTGTGTTTTTCCCAAACGTCCTTGATAGAAGACGAAGAGGATGATATCCCATGACAAGCACCGAGTGAGCAACAAAGGAGCCTACTATGGACATTATTGAGATATCGTCCAATGAAGATGACGAGTTGGGGCAAGTGATCCGGAAGTCACAGATCGAACTTGGGGCATCCTTAAACGTTAGGATCACATTCCTTTGTTTCATTTTCCATTGCTAGTCCTCTTGTATAGGGTTTACTTTTATCGAGGTTTTCTCTATCTCACCCCTTAGAGTGATTGTATTAGGGATCTATTGGTGTATACATTTAGATGGAACTTGGTTGTATTTCTTTTGACAGGTCATGGGAATGTGATAGTGGCATTTTCTCTAATCATCCGAATACTCCCAAGTCAAGTTTATAATTCCTTTAGAGAAAATTAAAATTGGAAATCTTGCACGACCTTTTTGGTCATATAGGGTAATCCAACCCCAATTTCGCTAGAAGGAATTATACACTTGAATTGGTCCATGCATGTTTTACGTCGCTGGTAATCCACGATAATTGATCGAGAATATCGGCGTTGTTTTGAATTTAATGACGAGATAGATGTCCAAATTACTCTCGTTCTTAACAAAACGGCCTTGATTTGGATGCCGTATCTTCAATTAAATTTAAAACACGTTATTATGCCTCGCACTTTTGAGTAATTCGTTCCTCTCGAAATTGATCAAAAGCGATTATTGTGAATTACATTCCTTTCAATAGTATGCTTTCTTTCGAGGAATATTGATAAAAACTTTTCGCGCAAGATTAAAACCCTTGTAAAAGTTCTTGTCCTTATTAATCATGGGCAAGCATAGGATTGAAAGGGGTTTTTGATTTCTTTTTCAAATTATTCCTTCTGATTCTGTCTTTTTATTTGCAGGTAAAAAAATAGGTAATAGAGAGAAATCTTTTCCTGGACAAGTCTAAGGCTATTATCTCATCTAATCATGAGCGAGTTATAAAATCAGGACATATTTGCTCGGCTTACTGATATTATGGTTCGGCTCACCCAAGTTGAAGATGTTCGGATGCTCGAAGAAATGAACCATACAGAAGTTAAAACACACACACACAAGAGTTCTCATTTATTTTGCTCAGTGGAGGGTTTTCAAAAGCAGGTCATACAATTCGGGGTAGAAAAGTAAAGCCGAAGTGAGCCCTAATTAACGACACGAAGGAGCCCAACTGACCCTCCATGTTATTAATGCTCTGCTCATACTCCCAACTCCGCATGTCATGGTCGGCAAGCCTGAGGAGAAGACTTTTGCATTCTCCCTTAACTTCGGCGACCTTGGCCTCATGTTCTTCGGCGATTGTTTCCAGGTCTCGAACCAGTCCATTCCCGCGAGCTATGTCCGCGGTTATTTTGTCGAGCCGTTCTTCCTGCCAGTCGCTCTGAAGCCTCAACAGGACATTGCGGCGGTCATGCTCGCCGGTGGTCAGGGATAGGGCCAATTGCTCCACCAGATTTCTCCTCTCGCGAAGCAACGTCGCGACCCGCTCATTAGCAAACTCGACGGCCTTTTTGTAACTATCGGCCAGATAGTTGGTCAGCACCAAATGATCAGATCGATCCTCATAACGAGCTCGCAAGACGCGAGCCACGAGAACCTCCCGATTAGCAGCACGGTAGGCCTCTAAGGAGTGTGCAAAGAGAGTCGGGAAAATTCTATATTCCCTCCCCAGTGTAGTACCTTCGAGAGAAGTGGTATCAAGGTCCTCGAGCAGGACACGGATTTCATCCTCGGTCGCAGAATGATCGGTTATGTGTGCGTAACCGCGACCCAGTAGGTTATAAAGCTTTTCCCACTGGGCCAAGACATCAGTTGAAAAAGTGCGTACGGGAGAGGAGGCCATTTGCGTTGGGTTGGCTTGAGAATAAGACGAGTTTGACAGAGAGATTAGAAGGAAGAAGCTGATTATGCGAGAACGTTAACCTTCCATACATTAATTCCTCATTTTATAGCAACTCGGGGATGATGAAGGGTCTCAGTAATAATGCCGGTGGAGCCCAGTTAGGGGGTAAAGCAGGAGGTCCCCTCACGAGAACCATTGGATTCGTTTCGGTCCGCGATTTCCGGCTCATCAATTAAAAGATGTAAAAGATTTGTCGGGATCACCATTATTAGAGTTAGGTGGGAGGTAAGCGCAACTATCGAAGAGAGCCCTAACAGGATTTGGCAGTTCCATCACGATTGAAAAGCTAAGCGAGAAATTCAAAGTCTTGAGGGGGAACGTTTGCCTAATGATGCTTGAAGAGCGTCTCCTGAACATACGAAGTCACTCGAAGAAAACTTTATAGGGAGTGAGCATACATGAGAGAGTGGAGAACTCTGAGTGGGCAAGAACCAATCAAACATTTCTCAATCCAACATATTTACGAGGTTATTGTCAGCTGCTAGAGGCGACTGACTCAAAAATCTCAGAAATTGAACTACAGAGGGATCTCGAAGATTCCAAGATCAAGTCTAACGCCAAAACCATGGAGCCCAACACTTCTGGCAACGGAAATCAAGATCACGGCGACGACGACAACGACATCCACGATGTTCAACTCGGGAAAAGAAGACGTCCTCACCAATACTCTCAGGAGGAAACCCAAATGCTGGAAACCCTTTTCAGTAAAAGCCATTACATGAAAAAGAAGTGGAGAATTGAATTGAGCCGGGAGTTGGGGATTAATCAGTCGAGGATCCAGTTTTGGTTTCAAAATAGGAGATCCAAATCGAAGGCTCAACGCAAACGTCAGGTGGTCGAGATTTTAAAGGAAGAAAACCAAAAGCTGCGAACAGAAAACATGAGGTATGAAAAAGCTCTCAATATTACCGTTTGCCCTCATTGCGATAACCTCGTCGCCCTCGGTAAGATATTCCCCGATAAGCCTCACGCGATGATTGAAGACGTTCATTTACCACCCTACTCCCTCGGGGCATCTCCTGCTCAACCAGATTTTGCCGGAGTCACGCATGAGCAGGATGATCCTACGAAGATGATACAAATGCCTCCTGGGGGATGGGATTTGCATCGCTTTGATTGGAGTTACAGTTTCAAGGAGCTGGATGTTACCGCCGACCAGCTCAAAGCATATCAGCCTCATGCACAACAATTTTCGATAGGGTCGGGTCCTGCTGGAGATGAGTTAATCAGTCGTCAAGCCATCGATGCAATTTTGGGCCACAATAAGAGGAGGTTCGCTTGGCCCCCTGAATTGCATTCCAGATTCCTAGACGTGGTTCACCAAATGGGGATCGACTCAGCAACTCCGACGCGCATATTTAAGGCCATGAATGTACCGGGGCTTAGTAAGGAGCTGGTCAGGAATCACCTTGCTGCCTACAGAAAGCTATTAAAACAACGTCGAGCGGAGCTAAACCGGGAGGAATCCGTCTCGAGCTCAAAAGCTAGGGGCGACCGCCATTGTAATGCTCAGGCATCAAGAGATACCCGGCCAAATCTAAGCATCAATCAAGCTAGCAACCCGACCACCGGCAAACTGAAAGCTGATCAGAATGTCCGCCCGGGCCATTTCAATATTTCTCAAGAGCGCGTGTCACAAGTACAGCGAGTGCGAACTCCTCCATTCGAGCAGCAGTCGGCTGGTGCTCTGCCTGCCGCTGGTCAACCCACGACAGACGATTTCTTCGATGAGGGGCTCGATGCCTTGTTCAATCAGTGGGAAGCTGGCATGCTTGGACAGCCATGATCTAGCACCTGACTCGGGGCACGATGGGTCGGTCACTACGAACACCCATAGAAAGAAGAACATGTTCACGAGTAGATCACTCATTTTATCGTTGTAAAGTTCCTACGGGAACATTTTTCTTTAATGACTATAGTTAAACCAACGCTATCGACGAACATCGTCATGCTCAGTTGTGATGATCCCTTGTTAGATTAAGTCTGAAACCAGAGACGGTCTTTAAAATTTTGAGTGGCCACGAACTCATTCCTCACCAAGCGCCCGGGATGCTGAAATGAAGAGTAACAGCATGCACAGGGAAAATGCCACTTTCGTTTGAACGATGAAAAGGGGTTGAGAGAAGATCATAGCGTTAATTCCCATGGAGCTAAATGAATTAAACGGAGTCATTAATTGCGGGTCCACCGCTGCTCCCCACGTTCTCGGGCCTAGCAAATCATAAAAGGCGCCGAAAGATTGTAGACCCACCACTTTGAAGACTGAACTAGGGGACGAGCGCAATACTCGATGAAACCGAATCAATGCAAGAGAGTTTGTGATCCTATCACGAGGAAAAAGAAAGGGGAATACAGACGATGAGTAATTGCAGGATCTCGGGAGGAGCGCTTGCTTGCTGGTCTTCATATGCAGCCTGAAGGATGGTTCCAGGACACGCACAATCACTTGAGAAAATTTCTAGAGTGAGCAAACACGTAAGAGCGAATTGAGAAAGCTGAGTGAACTAGATCAGCCCGAGATACCCCGATCCATCATGTTTAAAAGTTATTCCCATCTGCTAGAAACGCCCGACCTGGACATTTCTGAGCACGAACTGCTGGGAGACTTTGAAGATCCTGGAGCTGAATCCTGCCCGAAGGCCATAGAGACTGACTCCTCCAGCGATGAAATTCTAGGTTTCAGCTACGAAGAAGGAGTATACAATGATGACCGGAGTCGGAAAAGGAAGCAACTACAACGCCACACTCCAGGCCAAATCCGAGAGCTCGAAGCTTTCTTCAATGAATGCCCCACTCCAAGCAGACAACATAAAATGGAGTTGAGCCGAAAAATAGGATTGGAGCTTTCGAAGGTCAAGTTTTGGTTCGCCAACAAACGAACCCGGGTGAAACAGCAATACGCAGACCATGAGTTACTGGTCCTGAAGGAGGAGAATGAGAAGCTTCAAGCTGAAAGCGCGAGATATAAGGAAGCTCTGATCAAGGCCACCTGCCTTAATTGTGGTAATCCTGTTGTCCTCGGCGAGGTGTTCCTCGATGAACCGTCCCTGTTGACGAATAACGCTCAGTTGTTAGCGTATTCTCCACAGCATTTTCCGACACAACCAGATATCGCCGGAGATCTGCATGAGCAAGTCAACACCATAGGATCAACACCAACATCCTCTGAGAAATGGGATATGAATCATCACAGGGGGAGTTCTCTCAATGACGAACTCGCTGTCACAGCCAGCCAATCCAAAGTCGGTGAGTCCCTCCCTGGACAACTTTTGAAACGACTAGATCCCGTAGAGAATAGCTACCGAAGTATTGACGATATTTTGGGTGATAAGAGAACAAGGTTTTACTGGACCTATGAACTTCACACCAAATTTGTTGATGCAATTCGAGAGCTGGGAGTTGATTCGGCTAGCCCACTACGCATACTCGAGATTATGAATGTGCCGGGGCTCTCTAGAATTAACGTCGAGTCTCACCTCAAGTACTATAGGAGATTGCTAAGGGATGGAAGGATAGCGTTAAACCATCATAAAGCCAGTTGGAGCTCAAGTGTCGGGCAGAGTTACAACCACGATGATTGGAGAGCCGAGAGCACCCAACCGTGTTTCAGCAATGACGGGACCAACAGTCGTGTCAGCGACTCCTCTAACCCAAATCAGAATGCTCCGCCGAGCTATCTCAATACTCCTCAAGAGTATATACCGCAGTTCCAGCACATAGGGATTCCTCAGTTTGAGCGCGATTCGGTCATTAATGCTGTCCCTGAAGCGGATCTGGCATTGGTAGAGAGTGCACATATAAACCTGCCGGTCATTGGAGGAAGTTCCAATTCGAGGGGTCAAGTTGCTCACGGCGAGAGCAAAGAGAGGAATCCCTCGCCTGCAGTCGACGACAGCCAATCTGGGCACCAAAGGCTAGAAAGAACAGGCGATTTCCTTGAGGAGGAGCTGGACACTTGGATCAATACTCTTCAGGAATGTATGTCTCGACCCCAACAGGGCAATGATGAAGGTTCCAGCTCAAAGACTCCAGTTCCTCACAATGAAGGCGATGAAGGAAATCTGCCCCCAACAATTGTTGATACCCAACTTGAACATCAATGGCTCGAAGACCCGAGCAATTTCCTTGGCGATGAGTTCAATCTTTGGCTCGATCAATTTGGAGCCGGAGGGCCATCGCAGTGGTGACGCAAGGCAGGTGACCAAACGTCTGATGCAAGGCATGGTTACTCGATGAAAAATGCTTAGACGAAAGGGGTGGAACACTCCTATTGAATATGTTGTTGATCGCACTGTAAGGTTCCCACGGGAACATCTTTCATTAATGTCTAGAACTAATTGCGTGTGAGTGTCAACATCACCCTTTGAGCATCTTCAAGCCGAGGGCCGTGGATTAATCGTTTAATCCGTGGAGCAAGTTCCCCGAACAATGACTATCACCCGCGGAGTATAATGGGATCTACCCCTTCAATACGAAATACGTTTGGCCGCGAAGCCACCTATTTGGTAAAACGATGTATCGTTCCTAAACGATCTTCAATCGAATACCGAAGTAATGTCTCATTTCTTTCCCTTCTCAGGTGATAAACGTGGATAAATCACTCAAGGAGCCATTTGTTCGAATAACAGAACAGACGTTGCCTAACTGGGGGCAGATGAACCATTGATGTTGCAAACACTCCAAGAATGGATAGGCGGATTTGATAGATGTTGTTCATATCAATATGCAATATCAGAACGGGATGAGAACCAAGAGTAAAGTTGTATCGTTCCAATTTGTCTTGAATTTGAGAATATGAATTGATACTCGTTATTTATCCTTGACAGGGGAATCGCCTTACAGACGAACAGGTTTTCACATCCCATGTATTACCCGTTAGAATACATGACCAAGGGTAAATTGTATCGTTCTAATTTTTTGAAAAATTCGTGAACGTACAATAACATGTTTCTTCCGCATTTTCAGGATCTCCAGCCGCGGGGGACAGGTAAGTATCCCTTTCCCCAATCCATTGAAGATGTTAAATAAAAAACAGAGAGAAAAAGAAAAGCTTTCAGAATCTAATGTCTAGAAAAGACATAGAATTCAAACTTCATTGGCATTCATGTCTTAAAACAGGAGGTTATCTGAACATGATTAAGAACATGCATAGTGCATCATAAAATCCCCTTGACGGGTAAAATTTTTGGAGAAAATGAAAGAGATTTTTTCCAATCAAAAGTTCAAAACTTTTAAAAGGACGTTTTCTCAAAAGAAAAGAGGCAAAGCCTAGTCCAAACACGTCCTACACACACTGGAGAGAAGTGGAGCGGATCAGATAGCAAAATCTGGACCTACGGAAGTAGGGATTATTCGCAAATATTACATGGGTTGGGATGACGGAGGCATTCGTTTCATATCCCTCAAACACTACAGGTGACCGTTGATAAACCCGTTGAACGACGGTTTTCATTCTTAACCCTGTCAAGAACCACCCCACATCGGGGCAAAATGGAGGTGAGTCCAGCGGTATCAGGAGAAAATGGTTAGAAATTTTCTTGCTCGGACTAACATCAATCTTTGTGTGTTGTTTATATGGTAATCCAAGTGCCATAGGATGACGAGAAGCATTCATTTCTCTATCCCACACACCATATCCTTTGCACAGCCAAGTTGAGCCTGCAAATTCATTTCATAAACCCCTGTTGGTGATCATGGGATGTTTCAAGATGGAAACTGCATCACTCCAAGAACGGAAGAAATCAAGAGATGGGATTTATAGAAAAATCTCATATCGGCGTTTAAATGTGCTATGATTCAAGTTGTATATCTAGCACAATTTTCTGAACATCGTAGTTCCAAAGGAAAATAAAAGGCGGGATTTCAACAAAGAAAAAAATCCCCAGCATCAAGAAAAAGCAAAGTGCCTGGTAAAAGCAAGGCCGATGCTCGTGAAAACTGTTTGATTGATCCCCAATAAAGCCTAGTTGGGAAGAGAGAAAAACCCATAAAGGAGTCAGATCAAGAAGACTGCTCCCCAAATGATGTCAGCCGTGGTGCAAAAACACGGACAGAATTGTCAATCTCTTAATACCACAAGAGACGTTCTCTAAAGGACTTGTGCACACCTCAAAAGCGGTTGCACACCTCAAAAATGGAAGATGCAGAATGGAAAAGACATGTGACAAATTGGCAATGATCACCAATGTCAAATCCTTCGTGATTTCTGGGCCAAAAACAAGCCTTTTTCGGTCCCCAATCCTACCAATGTTACAACCCTGAAACAGTCTTCTCTGACTAAGACACTTGGGTTAACATATAGCTTAGCTCGAAGAAGTACGAGCAAGACTCTTTCTTTCTCATTTTGCAGGGTTCTTGACTTGTAAACCCGGAGCAGATGGTGAAGATTTTCATTCGATGGCCTCGACTCCAAAGCGGGTCCCCCTTGAAAACCAATATCCAAGCCCAACATTACGGTCCCGTGGAAGACCTCCCGACCGATCAAAATGTATGCGCTGCGAATGAGCCTAAAACCTAGGCACAGGTCAGTAGGGAATTGAGTGCATCCCCTAAAAATCATCACCTCAAAACAGGTGAGATGGCCTCCTTGTCGAGAAATATTCCAATTGATGTTTTGAGCAAACTCTTTTTGGAAATTTTCAAACTGTTGATCCAGATTTTCCATACAAGGGATTTGTGATCACATTTGCATGTTGCAAAAATGTTTTGGATAACCTCCAGCATCAAAATGCACATCTCATGACTAAAGCTTAAGTCATAAAATTTTGTCAATTGGACAATTGCTGTCTTCTCAAAGATTACCAATATTTTCTTGGGGAAGAGAAACCCTTAAAAAAAAATCCTTTTCAAAATCAGACAGTCTCATTGGACGTGGAGAACCCTCGTCATGAGACCCCTTTTCAAAATTCAGGTAGTCTCATCGGACATGGAGAACCCTCGTCATGAGACCCCTTTTCATTCAGGCAGTCTCATCGGACGTGGAGAACCCTCGTCATGAGACCCATTTTCAAAAATCAAGCAGTCTCATCGGACGTGGAGAACCCTCGTCATGAGACCCCTTTTCAAAATTCAGGTAGTCTCATCGGACGTGGAGAACCCTCGTCATGAGACCCATTTTCATTTAGGCAGTCTCATCGGACGTGGAGAACCCTCGTCATGAGACCCCTTTTCAAAGTCAAAACTGATGGTAGACACCGCCTGAAGGGTCAAACAAAGGTAGATACCGCCTGAAGGGTCAAATGAAGGTAGATACCGCCTGAAGGGTCAAATCAAGGTAGATACCGCCTGAAGGGTCAAAATATGGTAGATACCGCCTGAAGGGTCAAATCAAAGGTAGATACCGCTTGAAGGGTCAACACAAGGTAGATACCGCCTGAAGGGTCAACACATGGTAGATACCGCCTGAAGGGCCAACACAAGGTAGAAACCGCCTGAAGGGTCAAACCAAGGTAGAAACCGCCTGAAGGGTCAACTCAAGGTAGAAACCGCCTGAAGGGTCAAACCAAGGTAGAAACCGCCTGAAGGATCACATTAATGGTAGAAACCGCCTGAAGGGTCACATATGGTAGAAACCGCCATAAGGGTCAACTCATTGATAAATATCGCAGTAAGGATCAACACAAAGGTCTGATCCACCATACGGATCAAAATCCTTGGCAAATTCCAAAGCGTGAGATGCGCCTTCCTTAGGTTCCTACCAATTAGGAATCCCATCATGGTATGACCTACCATACAGGTTAGAGCTTAATCTCCCTAGGATATTCTGAATGACGAGTCCTAGGCATCTTCTTGAAAGTCGTCGCAACCGGCAGCATCCGACAGGTGAGCTTCAGGTAAGCCTCTCTCACTCCGGCCCATGTTCAAATTGTTAGAGCAAACCGGGGATTGATTTGAGCTTTTATCAATAGGCTTAAGGATCCGATGTCATAACATTTCTTCTCTTATTTTCCCAGTTGAGTCGGTTAGGAATCAGGTGCCACCTTATCTTTGAGAGAAACCTCTAACGAGATTCCTCTCAAAGAGGGGCAGCTGTTGACACCTGATTTTTTTTACCATTTATTATTGTGATTTTTATTCTTTAAAATTAATTAAAAATATCAAAAAAGGTCATAAAATCACAAAATCAACTTTGGAAGCCTTGGTTTAACCTTAGGAACCAATTTTGAACAAAAAATATTTTTCGGTATTTTCAATATTTTTCGAGTTTATTTAATTATAAAAATACCCAAAAAAATCAGAAAAATACCATTCGTGGTCAGAAAAATACCCAAAAATATTCAATAATTTTGTTTTAATTTCCTCTTCAAGTGTGTCACTTTAAATCTCAAAAATTCGGCTCGGGTCACTATGTTCCTTCACAAACATAAACCCGAACCGAGCCTAAAAAAAATCATTTTCGAGTCTTTTAGTCTTCAATTCTCACTTTTTATAAGCTATGACATCGGATTCTAAAGTCTTAAAGTGCAATTAGGTCAATTTGCCCTCCAATTTAATCAATTTTTACCAAAAGGGCTTAATTGCACATTTTTCTTTCAATTAGTCCCCGGTTTCACGGATGTATACGTATGCTCTACGTATTTATACGTCATACGTATTTATACGTTATGCATATTTGTACTGTTTGGTAACCTCTTTAACTCTTGTAATAATAATAATGGTTATTATTTTTAACACCTTTGTTAGTGCCCTTTTTTTAGCATTTTTGTATTGTGAGTGCTATTGTTAGTGCTATTTTTAAATAGCATTTTTGTATTATAAATTGTGAGTGCTATTGTTAGTGCTATTTTTAAATGACATTTATTTATCATAAATTGTGAGTGCTATTGTTAGTGCTATTTTTAAATGTCATTTATTTATCATAAATTGTGAGTGCTATTATTAGATAGAATTTATAATTGTTAGTGCTATTTTTAAATAGCATTTTTGTATTATAAATTGTGAGTGCTATTGTTAGTGCTATTTTTAAATAGCATTTTTGTATTATAAATTGTGAGTGCTATTGTTAGTGCTATTTTTAAATGTCATTTATTTGTGAGTGCTATTTTTAGATATAATTTATAATTGTTAGTGCTATTTTTAAATACAATTTATTGGAAGGTATTTTTGGCTATAAAAGGATGGCAAGAGTTTTGAGGTTGAGGGGGGAGACATTTTGTAGATTGTGCAAATTTTTGAGAGCTTAGAGAGAAGAACACAAACACTCTCTATATTCTCATAATCTTGAGTGAGCAAAATATACTAAGTTCGGAATATTGATTCCGCATATTGCTAGCACAATTGTTGTGGAGTTATTAGTCGTCTCCCCGTTCGTCAATTGGTGGTGCGTCCGAACTAGATGCCTAACACTTGTGGAGGCTGAGATCGAAGAACATCGAACCGACACCTCCGTTCAAGCACGCTACGAGAGGTAATCTATTTACTCCCTTTGAGGCTTTGTGATTTTTTTTCGATTGAAATGCACGAAGTACGCCTCTGGAGATACATGTATGGGTTGTTATTTATTTCCGCTACGTGTTACGTGGATCCCAACAGTGGTATCAGAGTCAATCCTTAGGCGTTTTCGTGCATTTAATTGATTTTTGCAATTTTTGCAATACTATGGCCAATATGTATTAACGAATTGTTCGTCTTACATGGCTAATGGAGGTTGATTGTTTTTATATGATAAATTAATCAACGTAGCAAAAATTGAGACTAAATCAATTTTGAATCGAAAATTTATGGCTATCTTATTTTACGTAAAAATTCTGAATATGATTCAACGTAGAATTTTTATTGTGTCTTCCTAAGTTTTAAATTGTGAATTTATTACTTACGTGGAAGGGTGGTGATCATGGAAAAATCCCTAATCAATGTGATTGATGTATATATGAATGTATGATGATTATTTATATATTTGGGGTTGTAATTATTAAATGGAGGCTGCGTACTCCTTTTATTTTTCATGTAATCTTTATTTTTAGCATAGTCAATTGTTGATGTAAATGCTACGAGGATTACGTGGGGGAGCCTTTTAAGTCGGCGAGCTCTTTGGGGCCCAATTCTTGAAGAGTTCAAGAAACCAAGAAGAAGCGAAGAGCGGCTCTCCGTTATTAAAATATTAAAATGATTAAATGTGGTCTCATTGGCTCGAGACCCATTAAATCATAATTCCATGATCACCACGTAGGATAGATGTTTATGTGATTGACATCTATTTATTTATTATGATTACGTGAGCATGTTAAACTGGTTAATGTGCAAAGTCAGACTTACCTCACCCAAAATTGCGCCTGCATGAAATCCTAGTTAGGAAAATCACTCGCGTTAGGTACCGAAAGGGCGTTGGTAACGACACCAGCGTAACCAAGTCCCCGAACCCAAAAACTCTGGTTCCGTAGAACTGATCGATCTCTCCCAATCGATCAGTAAGGTTTCCGGTCTACCCTCCAAGAAAGACCGGTGGCGACTCCAAATGCATGCACAAGTTGTACATGCCACCACGACCACACTAAGGTCGAAAGCGATCGACTCTTATCGTCGAATCCTTCTGAAAAATACTCCCGCCGCGATTTGGTATGGGCCTGGGAGGGCTCGCGCCGATCCAAGATCCGCGATCGGTAATCCATTAGCCGCGTCCGCTTTCGGACGGGTCGCGACAACGAGCAAGACTATTTCTTTCTCATTTTGCAGGGTTCTTGACTTGTAAACCCGGAGCAGATGGTGAAGACTTTCATTCAATGGCCCCGACTCAAAAGTGAGTCCCCCCTTTGAAAACCAATATCCAAGCCCAACATTACGGTCCCGAGGAAGACCTCCCGACCGATCAAAATGTATGCGCTGCGAATGAGCCTAAAACCTAGGCACAGGTCAGTAGGGAATTGAGTACATCCCCTATAAAAATCATTACCTCAAAACAGATGAGATGGCCTCCTTGTCGAGAAATATTCCAATTGATGTTTTGAACAAACTCTTTTTGGAATTTTCAAACTGTTGATCCGAATTTTCCATGCAAGGAATTTGTGATCACATTTGCATGTTGTAAGAATGCTTTGGATAAACTCCAGCATCAAAATGCACATTTCATGACTAAAACTTAAGTCATAAAATTTTGTCAATTGGACAATTATTGTCTTCCCAAAGATTATTAACATTTTCTTGGTGAAGAAAAATCTTTCAGGTGTGAACTTTCTGCAGGATACCTGGAGAACCCAGCTCTCAGAATGTTGGCTCAGCAAACTCAAGTGAAGCTTTGTCAAAATAAAATCTTTCACTGCTTCAAAACTGAATTCCCGACAAACTTCGGGATCTCTAAAAAAAAGGGGGATGGAAAACCCTTTTAAAAGAAACAGTCTCATCGGACGTGGAGAACCCTCGTCATGAGACCCATTTTCAAAAATCGGGCAGTCTCATCGGACGTGGAGAACCCTCGTCATGAGACCCATTTTAAAAAAGAAACAGTCTCATCGGACGTGGAGAACCCTCGTCATGAGACCCATTTTCAAAAATCAGGCAGTCTCATCGGACGTGGAGAACCCTCGTCATGAGACCCATTTTAAAAAAATCAGGCAGTCTCATCGGACGTGGAGAACCCTCGTCATGAGACCCATTTTTAAAAATCAGGCAGTCTCATCGGACGTGGAGAACCCTTGTCATGAGACCCCTTTTCAAAAATCAGGCAGTCTCATCGGACGTGGAGAACCCTCGTCATGAGACCCATTTTCAAAAATATCAAACAGTCTCATCGGACGTGGAGAACCCTCGTCATGAGACCCATTTTCAAAAATCAGGCAGTCTCATCGGACGTGGAGAACCCTTGTCATGAGACTCCTTTTCAAAAACCAGGCAGTCTCATTGGACGTGGAGAACCCTCGTCATGAGACCCCTTTTCAAAGCAAAACCAAGGTAGATACCGCCTGAAGGGTCAACACAAGGTAGAAACCGCTTGAAGGGTCGATTCAAGGTAGATACCGCCTGAAGGGTCAACTAAAGGTAGAAACCGCCTGAAGGGTCAAATCAAAGGAAGATACCGCCTGAAGGGTCAAATCAAAGGTAGATACCGCCTAAAGGGTCAAAGCAAAGGTAGAAACCGCCTAAAGGGTCAAACAATGGTAGAAACCGCCTGAAGGGTCAATTCAAGGTAGATACCGCCTGAATGGTCAAATAATGGTAGAAACCGCCTGAAGGGTCGACTAAAGGTAGAAACCGCCTAAAGGGTCAAACCAAAGGTAGAAACCGCCTGAAGGGTCAAAATAATGGTAGAAACCGCCTGAAGGGTCAATCCAATAGTGAAAATCACTTAAATGGTCAACTCAATGGTCCAATCCACCATACGGATCAAAATCATTGGCAAATCTCAAATGGGACGCGTCTTCCTTAGATTCCTATCAGTTAGGAATCCCATTATGGTTTGACCTACCATACGGGTCAGGGCTTAACCTCTCTAGGATACTCTAGTAACGAGTTCCTAGAAATTCTCTTGAATCCATCAAACACCGCGAAAATCGTACAAACATCGAACAGGTAAGTGGCAGGTATGTCTCTCTATTATCTCACTCTCTCATGCCAAATGAATGTTTCCCCCTTCAAGAAAGAGCATACATGGACAAGCATGAAAATTGGATGTCATGACTCCTTTTCCTTTAGTTTCCCGAGTCGAGTCGTTCAGGACTCAGGTGTCACCTTATCTTTGAGAGAAACCTCTAACAAGATTCCTCTCAAAGAGGGGCAGCTGTTGACACCTAAATTTTGATCAACTTTTTTTTTTATTTTTTTTTATTTTTATTTTTATTTTGAAAATTCATAGAAAATCCATAAAAAGTTGAAAAAATTGAAAAATCAATTTTGGTGACCTTAGCCAAGCTAAATGAACCATTTTGACCAAAAAAATAATTTTCATAATTTTCATTTTTTTATATATATTTTCGAAAAATACAAAAAAAAAGAAAGAAAAAAAAGAAAAAGAAAATCAAGAAAATCAAGAAAAATAATATTTGAGGTCACAAAGATATATAAAAATAGTCGGTATTTTTATTTTTATTTTATCTATTTTCTAACCTCATAAATAGTAAAATTCAGGTTTGATTTCAGGTGTTCTCTGATCACCATAAAATTGAATTTGACAAAAATATTAGTAATGATTAAAAGGAAAAGGAGGGAAACATCATCATTTAAAAGGAAAAGGGGACTAATGATTTTGTCTTCTCTTTTTGTTATTTTATTTTATTTTTACTTTTTTTATTTTTTTATTTTATTATTTTATTATTATTTTTTTTTTCTTTCTCTCTCTCTCTCTCTCTCCCCACTCCCTCTCTCCTTCCCGCTGCCTATTTATCTCCTCCCCCTCATCATCTCCCGACTCTTCCTCTCCCTCAACTCTCTCTCTTTCATTTTCGTTTTTTCCTCTCGCTCAGCTCGCCGCCCAGATCAAAAACCGTCCGGTTTTTCGGCCATAACTCTTTCGTTAGACATCGTATGCGAACGAGCCATATACCATTGGAAAGCTTATTCTCTTTCCGTTCTAATGACATATCGTGAGCCCAATTTGGACCAGCCGTTTGTCCCGTAGAGCTGTTTGAAGGAGCAAAGGTCAGACTGATCAGACTTGAGTCCGCGGGTGCCAAATTGGATTTTCGGGTTTGTTTTGGGTTCAATCTTGGTAAGACCACCTCTCACTCCTTGTTAAGACATATGTTATTGTGTTTTATGGTTTGAAGATGGATTATATTTGGATTTAAGGGCTGATCCCTTATTGTTTTGTTCGAAAAATCTGAACCGGTTCTGTCAAGGTGGTGCCGTGAACATTGTGAGTGATTCAAGGGCTTGCCTTGCTTCCAATATTCGATAAGATGTCTCTAACACCTAAATTAGGAATCTAGCAAGCTGAGATTGTAGTCTAGTTGAGTTTTGGATGGGTTTTAATGGTTGAATTGAAGGAGTTTTCTGGGACAGATTCTGGTCATTGGGCGATTGAAAACCGTCCGGTTTTTCGGCCATAACTCTTTCGTTATGAACCGTATGGGAACGAGCCATATACTGTTAGAAAGCTTATTCTCTTGCCGTTCTAATGACATATCGTGAGTCCAATTTGGCCGAGCCATTTGTCCCGTAGAGCTGTTTGAAGGAGCAAAGGTCAGACTGATCAGACTTGAGTCCGCGAGGGCCAAATTGGATTTCCGAGCTTGTTTTGGGTTCAATCTTGGTAAGACCACCTCTCACTCCTTACATTTTACCTATTAGACCCAGAATCGGAAGGCCGAGCCTCCTGTTGGTGTCTAAATATTTGTTGTGTATTTACTTTATGTCATAGCATTTCTATATTTCGCATAAAAGACCCAGAATCGGAAGGCCGAGCCTCCTGTTGGTGTCTAGATATTTGCTGTGTATTTACTTTATGTCATAGCATTTCTATATTTCGCATAAAAGACCCAGAATCGGAAGGCCGAGCCTCCTGTTGGTGTCTAAATATTTGTTGTGTATTTACTTTATGTCATAGCATTTCTATATTTCGCATAAAAGACCCAGAATCGGAAGGCTAAGCCTCCTATTGGCGTCCAAGGTGTTTTATTTATTTATTTTCTGTAAATTATATTGTGCTACCCCAGAATCGGAAGGCCGAGCCTCCTGCTGGTGGTTTATACCCCCCACACATTGTTGCACGAGCACCGACGGACTCCGACGTCGTAAAATTCACCGGATCCCATCTCCTTTGCTTATGTTTATGTTGTATAATGACTTAATATCTTCTTTATTTTTTGCATTGTGTTGCGTCCTATAAAAACAAAAACAAAAAATGCTAGATCGGACGTCTGCAGATGAGCCACGTGTCGTGATTAGGTGATTTTCAGAATAAAAAAAATTTCCAAAAAAATGAATTATTAAGGAAAAATTCAAAAAAAAATTGAGAAAAATTGCAGAAAATTCCTTAAAAAAAATTCTAAAAATTTTTTAAGGCTGAAAATGACAAAAAAAATTGATTTGTTTCCATTTTTTGGATTTTCCCCCATTTAATCCAAAATGGCGATTTTACCCCTCAAAGGGTAAATCGTCTTTGATATTCCGATGAATTGTGGAAATTGCTTAGAATTTGGTGATGGGCCAGATAGGTGGCTAAACCTTATGTCTAAGATTTCCACACTTCATTCCCATTTTTAGAAAATGACGATTTTACCCCTTCGAATGGTAAATCGGTTTCTAAAATTCCAGAAAATCATGAAAATTGCAAAAAAAAAAATAGGAAATGGGTCAATTGAGTGACCAAACCTATTTTTGACATTGTTTTACTCCAGATTCATTCCGAAATGACGATTTTTCCCTTTTTAGGCAAATCGTCCCTTTTGTCTCAAAATTACGACTTTACCCCTGATGGGTAAAATCATGTCTAAATCATTCCTAAGCTTGATTGATACTTATTTAGGCTAATAGAGCCTTATTAGGAGTGTCATGTTGATTTGATGTGATTATTTTACATATTTGGATTCATTGATTTGCGCATTTTATTATTGATTGTGATTGTTAGGATAGTCATCCCTATTTGCATGAATTCCTAGATTTAGGATTCGTACTCCACTCATCTGCATGAAATCTTAGGTAAGAAAATTCAGTCAACTTAGGTACCGAAAGGGCGTCAACTCTGACAGTTGACGTAACTAAGTCCCCGAACCCATTTCTCTGGTTATCGCAGAATTGAATAGAAACTCACGACTATTCAATAGGGTGGTCCAATCATACCCTCCAAAAAATGATTGGTGGCGACTCCATGGCATGCACACTTAGCACATGTCACCAGACCACACTGAAGGTCGACTACGCATACCTCCGTTGCGATTTGGGTAACGGGCCTTGGGAGAGGCCCGCGTCCGACCAGACTGGACGGCCCATTAGCCCTCGAGAGCCCACATGCAACCTCGAGAGGGTCGCGACAGGCATTCCGTACGTATTTTCATCCATAAAAATACCAAACATGTGAAATAAAATATACCATCTTGTAGAGCATGATCATACGAGCACGTCGGTACCTGGAACACCCTCATCGGACATCTCACGCTCCTTCACGCGCCGCCTGAAGCTTCGGCGCGTGAGGCCCATGCGCTGCCACGTGCTGCGCACATGTTCGGGTCTCCAGCCGGTTCTGAAACCAGTCCGACCGCTCCTTAAACCGAACTTCGCGAACCGGGTCGAGGCGATCCGGTCGAACCGATCAACGACTGTTCCGACCGGAAGGTCCGAGTCAACGGTCAACTAATTCGGGTTGGGTCACGGGTCGGGTCGGGTTTCAGGTCGAGTCGGGTTTCGGGTCGGGTCGGGTCTGCACCCGGCGGGATGACGTCATCCCACACGTGACACGCACGTGTAGGCCTAGGTCAGCGCGTGGGGCGCGTTCGGCCACGCGCCCGATGAGTCGCTACTTCTGGCCGCGCATGGCGGCGCGTTCGGCGGTCGCCGTCGATGATTTTTGGACGATTTTTCTCGTCTCGTCGAGCCCTTTTTGAATATATAATTTTCTTTCGATTTCGACAAAAAATAAAATTTCGAAAAATACCGAAAACGCGATTCGCGACCTGATACGCGCAGGCTCTGATACCACATGTAAACTGCGTAATTAATCCGTATGCAGCGACCTAAGATACACATGTACAGATACACAATTCCATGTTCCATAGAGTTAAAGAATTAACGCACCTTGTTTCGGATTCATCGTTCTTGATGCGGAATTGCGAGAATCCGATGCTCAAGATCTTCTCCTCTATGAACCCCCTTTATCACTGGTTTCAATGAGACGGCCCCTCACTGTCGTTTCAGACAATTCTATATGTGAGGTTATGTGAACATTAGGGTTTGAGGAGGGACTTGAGCTCTATTTATAGAGAATGAAACATATCTCTTCATTAAAGATAAAGTTTATCTCAGCCCATACTATCCAGCCCCATATCCGACTAGAATAGGAAACTCTATATATCTTACATTTATTAGACCAATTAATAATTACAGAAATAATTAATAAAGCCCACAATAGAATATATCCAAATTAGAATATATTCTAACATGACATGCCAACAGGCGAAGAGCCATGTTCTTCCGCAAGGATTATACACACCATTGCCTATCCCTGAAGTTCCATGGGAAGATGTGAGAATGGATTTCATCCTTGGTTTGCCGAGAACTCAACGACAGAAGGATGCTATTATGGTGGTCGTGGATCGATTCTCGAAAATAGCTCATTTTGTGCCTTGCCACAAAACTGATGAAGCTTCTCACAATGCTGATTTATATTTTCAAGAGATTATTCAACTTCATGGAGTACCTCGCACCATCGTTTCGGATCGGGATAGCAAGTTTCTAAGTGGTTTCTGGAAGACTTTGTGGAGTAAGCTTGGTAAGAAGCTTCATTTTAGCACTTCTTGTCACCCTCAAACCGATGGGCAAACAGAAGTTGTTAATCGTACTATGAGAGCAATTTTGAGGACTCTTGTGTCCAAAGATCAGAAAGATTGGGATATAAAGCTTGCTCACACTGAGTTTGCATACAATCGAGCTCCAAATCGCACCACAAAGTGCTCTCCTTTTGAAGCTGTCTATGGTATTAATCCACTTACTCCTGTGGATTTGCTGCCTTTGCCTACCAAGGATTTGGTGCATCTCGAAGCTAATCAACGTGCTAAGGCAATGAAGAAATTCCATGAGAAGATCAAATATCAAATCGAGAAGCAAAATGAGATTTATCAGAAGAAGGCTAATAAAGGAAGAAGGGCTATTTTTTTTCAGTCAGGAGATTTGGTATGGATTCACATGAGGAATGAAAGGTTTCCATCGAAGCGCAAGTAGAAGTTGATGCCGAGAGCCGACGGACCGTTCAAGGTGTTGAAAAGAATCAACGACAACGCCTATAAAGTTGATCTTCCAGGAGAATATAATGTTTTGGCAACATTTAATGTTCAAGATCTCTCTCCTTATGAAGATGATGAAGATTCTGAGGATTTGAGGGCAAATCTTTTTCAGCAAAGGGAGGATGATGCATTTCGCCCAAGCTTGTCTTCGACAAGCTATGCTTCGACAAGTCTAGCCATTGTTTCTCCTTGTGCGCCGCTTACCATGTTGCTTACTTGGATCTAGCTTGTCTCGTATCACACCATTTGGAGGGGAAGCATTCAAGAAATCTGATTAAGCTTGAAACTAGCAAATTTTGGAAGACGAAGCAATCTGGTCAAGAGCATTAATTGCTAGGTTGTTGCTAGTTTGTTTTGTTTTAAATGAATACAAGTTCCTAAGTTAGAATTAATGTCTTGCGAAGTTCCTATGCATTAAATAAGGTTGTTGGAGGCTGGTTGTAATCATATTTAAACCCTTTCAGGCGTCATTTGTAACCAACCAACTTTGAATGATAATTGAGAATTATTCTCTTGCAATTCTATTGCATATCTTGAGGTTTCTGTATCACTTAGTGGATTCTAAGTGTGGTGAGTCTTCCTTGAGCCCTGTATCCTTGTTGGTGGTGGTGCGTCCTGTATCCAACTTGGTGGTGAGCTCGTGAGCCTTGTATCCTCGTTTGGTGGTGGTTTGTCCTGTATCCAAACCTGGTGGTGAGCTCGTCCTATCTTTACTTTATTGTTCGAACAATTAAACCTATCTTCATTTCATCCTTGCGATCCTCACCGTTTCGCATCACTCCCAGAAACTCTTGCGCTCCTCTCATCCCTCACTTTCGCGCGGTTGTTTCTTTCCTTAGTTTCATCTCAATTTTTTTTGCACTCTTACTCCCTCACTAAACTTTCTCGGGTGCTTTCCGTCGCAAAAAGTGTACACCACAATTGGTTTTTTTTTTTAATATTGTTAATATGTTTGTTGTGTTCGAGTAAAGCCGACGTCTTTATCTAGTGTTTTCTCTTGGCAGGTTAAGCTTTTAAATTCGGTGCATGCTCTCTTTCGATAAGTTGAGGTAAATTTCCTTGTAGTCATTTTTTATATTTTCGTAAGCATAAATTTATTTATATTTGAATCATATGTGTAACTTATAGGTTGTTAATTAATTTATTTGATTTTTATTTATTTATGAATCATCTGTGTAACTTATAGGTTGTTATTAATAATATGCTTTTAAAAATATTTACTGTTTGACGAATTCATCTTGTCCCGCTTGATTCTCCAATAGGGTGAGAAATCGCTCCATTTGTTACTACAAAGTGTTTATTGCACGATCTCGCTCATTATGGGCTTGCTCCAAAGTCAAGCCTCTCGGAACATTGCCATATCCCATTGTAGAAATAGCAGAATTAGGAATCACTCAAGACGAGTTCAACCTAGAGCTCTGATACCAATTTGATGCGTGCGTGAGGCGGGCAAATGTGTTTTGAGTGATTTTTTGAAAAGAAAAGGGAATTAGGACAGAATGCGAGATGATGGAAATTGATTGAAGAAGGTAAAAGAGGTATGATCAGATCAAGGCCTAAAGGAAGCGTTACAAGCCAATAATCAAAATCGGGATTCAAGATAGAAGCTCACCACCAAGGTTTAGAGGAAAAACCACCAACCAAGGCTAAAGGGCTTTTGGTTTCACCACCAAGGGAGAATCCAATTTCCAAGGCTAAAGGAACCGAAATAAAACAATTCAACTCACAAAGAGAGGAATTCTCATTCGTCAAATCAACGTCTCTCTACAATAGACAATACTCATCCTTTATATATAGGGATGAAGATAACGTAAAGAAAAAGGAAACAAATAATCCTAAACCTATTCAAATACGGAAAAGGAAACAAGATAATCTCGTTCACCAGCGTAGTATATCAAATATTATCCCTAAAAGATCTTCCGAATCAAAGTAAATATCTATAGATAACATTCTATGGATATATATTTGATTGGCCTTCAAGCCAGCAACTAATTAGGAAAGTCGCATTAAGATTATGCCATCTTCTGAACGAGCTATCTTCTGAGCTTGTACCGCATCATCTGAACTCTCGTCAACGTCTGAGCTCTTCATCATCTAAGCACATCCTTAGACTTCATATCAATGCGATCCATTGAAGCAAGTTGTGACCAAAATTAGCCTTGATCTGAACAAATAATGATTGTGCATAACTTGCGGATAGAATCAAGGATTGCTCGATAACGCCAAGTGTATCATTAGTGACAATATCGGATGCTACCGCATCATTGAGTCACCGCATAAACTCGTCCTTGTGCTAACGGTCGTTGGATGTTTCCTTGTTGTCCTGCCGGCTGAGGTTGTTGCTTATTCAGTGGCTGTAGTTGTTGTTGAGGGCAATCCCTCATTCGACATCTCTGCTGACCACATCGAAAGCATGCTCATGTAAGCATTCGACAGGAAGCATTGCCATGCCGCCTTCCATAATGCTAACATGCATCGACTTGATTACCTCTTAGCATATTTCTCTTCTTATTTGGGACAAAGGGCCTTTTTTTCCTTAAACCGCTTATCACGACTCATAGCTCGAGGATTCTAATGAGCACCGCTCTACCATTTGAGCTCTTGCATATAACTCGTTATAGTCCCGTAGATTTAACAACACCACTTGGTCTCAGATACTAGGTCGCAACCCTTCCAAGAACCGCTTAGTCTTTGCTACCGGTTCCTCTATCAACTTGGGCGCGTACCACGACAATTCAGCAAATTTTGCCTCATATTGGTCTACGGTTGCATTACGCTGTTGCAACTGCATAAACTACATCATCTTGTGATCACGCACACTTTCTGAGAAATATTTCTCATAAAATGCCTTAACAAAGGCACCCCATGTTATTGCAGTACCAATAGGGAACACTGTTCCTTTGGTAGCCTTCCACCAATAATTGGCATTACTGTGCAACTGATATTCAACCAAAGCTACTCGATCGGGTTCCAAGCATTCTAAAAATGCAAATATATTTTCAAGCTCATCTATCCATAGTTGAGCTTTCCCTAGATTTTCTGTACTAGCAAATTTGGGGGGCTTTAATTTCAGAAATTGTTCAATCGAACCTTGTATACGACGTCCCTCACTTCCACCTCTAGTTCCGAACGTCGAGGCACCTCCTGAGGCATTAGTAGCCTGCTGCTAAGCTTGTTGCCCCCATAAGGTTCCCAATTTGAGTCCAGGCTTGCAGAATTCCATCCAGTCAGGGATCCTGCCTCGTCAGCCTTCCTCGAGAATTCATCTTATGCTATAATCGAGAATAGACTATAAAATATTCTATACAACTATTACTAAAGCAAATGTCACTCCGAGATAATAACAACAAGAATAATAAAAGTTAACACAACAATCTCATATAAAGTTAGTGCACGACATGCGTCTGACAATATCTTTCCTAATCATCTAACCCATTTCCCTATCGCGCCTTATCACTCAAGGTATTATAAACCCCGTTCTAATACCAAATCAGCTGTGACATCCCAAATCTGACCCCCGGTACCCGCTATTAGAGATATAAACTCCTATGGGATTCTCGGTCTCTTGAATCCCTCCAAGAGCGTTATCGTTTTGCGCCATCTATTTTCCGAGGCTATGTGAGGATCGTAAATCGTGACGTTGCGGGGGGGAAGAACTTATGGTGTCTTAGGTACACCGTCTTTATATTCAACCCTTAATCTTTTTCCACCCCTTTTATTATTATTATTATTATTATTATTATTTCTTTGTTACGATTCACATGCGGAAACGATTTCATTTTATACTTTTTTGAACATTTAGGGAAACACAGACAACCTTTAGTACAAATCATATGCTTCTCATAGTCCTTTCATTTACAACACACTTATATGTATCACAAAATATCGTTTACATGGCTCTGTCAAGGGTTTCTAATTCGCCTTCACATGTAGCCCCACAAAGTTGCTCATGGGCTCCCAAAAATTTCATCCACCATCTTCGGACTCATAGGGTTTACGTGCTACCCATCTTCGTGTCGCCATTTCCTTGCCAAAAATTCCACATTTGCATTGCCTTTTCAATTCACGTGTGGTAACCTTCCATTCTCAAAACCCGATGGACTTGCGACGTTGGAAATTGGCCCTACGAGGTTGCTATCTGTGATGAGATACCACACAATATACTTATGAGGCACATAATCAGGTAAGCCCTCGTCTATCCAAACGGTAGTTATATAGCGCCTAAGGTTTACTTCATTATCCAAATCTACTACATCGATATAAGCGCTTTCCACGGACATCACGACACCAAAAAGAGGATATGGTGGGTTAGCCATTATCTACAATATGAAAAATAAGGAACGAGATGTATAATCCCAGCAAGCAATATCTAAACCGAACGTAGGAAACAAGCTAAACATAATTCACAATGCAAGCATTCATATCATATATGAATCGTTTCCGATTCCATTTCATATTCGCATAACGCATCGACTTTTCTTTTCATGTTGTGCACACTTTAAGGCCCTCTTACCATTTAGGTGAGGCATATAACATATCATTTCATATCATATAACCTTGCCATTGAAGATAGCAAGATCTACATATCATTTCTTATCGTATCATCTTACCATCGAAGATAGCAAGATCAAGGAGCGTATGCATCACATATACTTTTCAAGCAAGCATTAGAATAGTAAAGCTTTATGCCCTAAGTAAGGGTAGATATCACTTACTCCTCGTCGATGAACGTAACCTAAAAGCTTGTCGATTGCTTTATGCAAGTTGTGTCGATCTCTATGGAAGTTCGGTGGCGGTGGCTCTTGTGGACTTGGTGGGCGAATGAGAGGGAGAGGGGAGAGAGAGGTAGGTCGGTGAGATTGAGGGAGAGGAGAGAGACTGGCGTGAGATTGATAGAGGGAGAAGAAGTGGCTGAATTTGAGGGGGTCATGGCGTTTATATAATGCTATTTTTTCTACTTTATTTATTTATTTGTTACTTATCTTCCACGACAAGCCTAGGTGTCACATACATTAAGCTAAGAACTAACCATAATGTACTACATTGTCATTCTCTAGAGTATTCTATGCACATGCCCTTTTTCTATATTTTGTTATATTTTTCATTTTAATTTCTTATTACTTGTTGCACAAGATAGGCTTAGGTGTCTTGGTTTTGTCTTGTTCTATCAATTAGTGACCTCTCATAATTTCTCAAGAGCCAAGGATAAATTGCCACCTTGATGCTCTAGAATTCTCTATTAGAACACATATCTTGCTATTAAATTATTTAATTTTCTATTATGTGTCTTCATTTTCCACATGTCACTTAAGATCATTTATTATTTTTGAGTTGTAGAGGCCTCTTATGTTTCACCCCTACTCTAGGTATTTTATTTTTCTTATTTAAATATGTTAATTATTGTAATATAGATTTGTTTTGTCTTTTCTAAAAAAATTATTACATAGAATACTCTAGATATACTATTTAATATTGCCCCATGACAAATCAAGAGTATTCTAATTCTTTAGGTTACTTTTTCTGATCTTATTTTGTCTTCTTGTGCTTGGCTTGTTCCCCAAGCTAAAATTATTTTTATTTCTTATTTTATCTTTGACTTGTTCCTCAAGTCGATTTTGTCTTATATACTTTCCACGTGTCGATTTCTCATTCCAACTTGCTTCCTAAGTCAGTTCCGTCTTTGAATGTTGGCTTGTTCTTCAAACCATACCTTTTTCGAATGCTATTTCGTCTTGACATGCTAACTTGCTCTCCAAGCCCCCATTTTATATTTAATTTTTGCTTAATAATGGATAATATTTTAGGTGCCATGTGACGTATTCTCAATTTATGGCTATTCTATAACCCTTTAATTTTTGATGACATATTTTTATAATTGAATATTTTTATTTCTTTTCTGTTCTATGGCCCACACGCCAACCATATGTATATATAAACACTATTTCTTTTATTTCATTTAAAAATGGCAATTTAACATATAAATTTCGGTATTCCTTGGTGTTGCCTAACCGAGAGGTTTCTAGGCTCACATTCTATTCTACAGATGCCATCAATGATATGCACTAATGGCAATTTGGGCATTCTTTATAATTGGGAAGATCGTCTAGCGATCGGCCTCTTATTCCTTGTTGTAAGATTCTAAAAATGCCGTCTACCAGGCTATTGAAACAGCTAAGCATTTCATCTATTTTTGGTGCTTAATTAAACTAAGGATTAGACCATCTTTTTCTTGTCTAAATAATTCGGTTCGTAGCCGAGCACATCAAGAGGCGTATCCATGTTTGGCACGCTCAAGATTATATCTCGTGCCAATTGAGTCAAGAGCCACTTCTTTTATCCCAGTTCAGGGTTGGAATTACCCGTTCCTAAATCGAGAGCATAACGAATACTATTGAGTTCACCTTTCATGATCAATTCAAATTGATGCATGATTAATTCATCTCAATCCGTAGTATTCCAGTAGCACGTCACATAGTTTCGGGTGATCAGTCCTCAACTAGAGCGTGACTGGTACGAGGTTCTAACTCAAATCAACCTTCGTCGAATTTACGGCTAGTTTGGTTGTCGGCCTTTGTCAGCTTGAGAATCGTTCCAAGGTTCAGTCCCTGTCAACTTTAGGGTGATCATGTGGTCGTTCCGCAACTAGCCAGGGTCAATTATAATTGATCAATGATTGATTAAGGTCGCCACACTATCGATCCTCAATCGAAAGCATAACTGATTGATATACTAAGCCGTGATCCATATCAAATGCGATCTCTCTTTTCTAGTGGCTCGTCTCAACCCTGTGGCTATTGTCTATAAATGGACCAACCCTAAGCTCAAACAGGCTCTAAATTTTAGGGTGTCACACAAGTGGTTGAAAAAAAGTTATGGTACTCAAGGGAGCGTCGTATAAAAGTTATGACATTTGTGACATCCTTATCCCTAGGGGTGAGCAAGATGGACCGACTAAATCAGAAACTGTCCGAATTGGACCGATTATGTTTTATTTGACTTTTTATTTCTTAAATGTAAACCTCATTTTAATTAATATATTAAAAGTAAAGTATGTGTTGCTTACCCTTACTAATAATCCACCGTTTCAATTGAAACACCTAGGAGTCGGATCAGATCATCCTATGATTCCATGACCATCTAGTCAGATTCTGAGTCCCGAAAATTGAGAGTTGCTCCTTTCGCTCCACTGAGTGGGACCAAAGCGGATCGGGAGTCGATTATCCCCACTTATTTCTGTTGAGGCTAACAATATAACCTAGAAGGGGATTTGAATAGATTGAGTGATGACACTTTAACAATTTTGCGGAACATCAAACAATCTACACTCAAAATGGTAACTCAACGTATGATTATATAAAGATATTCAAGATAAGACAATGAAGATCACAGTGCAATATATAGTGGTTCGGCTTAAGATTAAGCCTACGTCCACTCTCGGAGCTAACAACCTAATAGTGGCTGGATTTCATTAGTAATCTGCAGTGCAAATTACAACTAGCTAGTGTTGTTCCCATTACACGATAGATCACACTATCATCAGGACACAACCACTTGCACTCATACTTATACATTTGACCACATTGCTAGTATAATTCCTAAACTAAATACATAGAGCAAACAGAGCAAGATCGATGAAGATTTCTAGCACAGACTACAATCGCAGCATTTTTTCTCTCTTTTCTCTTTTGGCAATATCGCTGGTCCTTATATGCTGAAGTCTACAATATATCCATTAGAGATCTTCAAAGAGGATAAGGTAGCTATTAAAGAGTCGTTGAGGATCTTTGCCATCATCGAAATTGATGCTGCTATCGCTTCTTCTGACCAGAGCAGTTTTCCTAAGATGAAAACTGCTGCAGTTGCCTCAAAAACTTATCAGTTGCTTTTCTGATACTCAATCCGGCTTTGCAGCTACGGAACCCGAAGCTCTGACGGCTATATTCTGAACCATCGACGATCATCTTTAGCGAATATCTCACCATTGTCAAACCCGATAAATCACTTCCATGATCTAATACACACTATCACCAGTGCAAATTGTATGTGACCAGGTTGATCATCTTCAGTGATGATACCAACTGCCTGACACGCAATGTTAGGATCAATGACCTTTTCATCTTCATCAGTACCAAGGACTTTTAAGAATACCATCTTGACAAGTCCTTCCAAGCTTTCATGATGTATCCTCATTGGTACTTGTTCTCCAAAACATCAAGGCCTAGTTTTTTCGTCCTTGCGACCTGTAGGATCATTGATGATGATAACCCATTTTACCATCTACACTCGTCATGGTAAACATTAAACTAAAGATAGTTTGATGATCATTAAAAAATCATAGGGATGTGTTCCAATAATTTCACTTTGTTGCATGTGCCACTCAACCGATAATGCCATCTCCGTTGGAGTCCCAAGACACCATCTTTGAGGCCCCAAACCTGGTCGCCAAGCACCATCACAAATTCAATTTTATTTTTTTAGCGTATGGGATTTCTATGTTTTTGTGTTATATTCTTTGAATGATATTTTCATTCAATCTCAATGTCTAACTTAAAAATTAAAACTTGAGATCATATCTCCCTATTCATTATACGAATTCGATCTACTTGAATTACTAGATAAAAAAACTAATTATTTGAACAATAAAATAATGAATTATAGCTTATGAACTTCTCTCTTATCTATTTTACAATCCAGTACGTTTTCATAAGTGAAAAGTCAATTACATTTTCAATTGATTTTATTTCCTTTTACAGAATTGATAGATAATTTTATATAAGATGTGGCGCCGTGAATAAAATGATTAGGCCGATCAGTGCTCTATATTCTTAAAATTATCGTATCTTTTTTCTACTCAACAGAAGCTTCAGGTTCATTCTTAATAAAAATATCAAAAATAAGATAAGAACATTGAAACTTAATGAAGAAGCTTGTTTTTTCATTGGAGTAGCACTTAAGGGAAAAAAATGAAAAATGAAAAAGAAAAGAAAAGAAAAAGAGACTAACCCTCCCCGGATCGTCTGCTATTCTTTTAGAAGGACATGCACCTGCCCTTACGATTTGGGCCATCCGTTTTTAAACGGACGGCCCGGATCTCTTATTTTTAGGGGGCAACTTTTTAGGTTTTTTATTTTTTATTTTTTCAGTAATAATATGGACCATCTATGTATAATATGGATGGTCCGGATTCAAAGGACATGATATGCCCTTCTAAGGGAAGGGCAGACGATCCCTTGCCATAAATTGAGGTTAATCCCGACCAAAAAAAAAAATATTGAGGTTACTGTAGGAAGCCAAGTCAAGAACCGTCCAAACGCATCTAGCCTTTCCGATTGGGAGGGATTTGATCAAACAGTTGGTGTGCAACACACTGAAACGTTCGGCGACGCCATGAGAGGGAACAAAGCAAAGGTGCTAACAATCGCAGAGAAATGCAAGGTACTTTCTTGCCCTCCGTCCTTCCTTCCTTTAAGCCGCTCGAGCGTATATACCTCCGGCTTCAAACTCAAGTACGCGCCATTGTTCGTGGGTTCGCATGTACTTGTGCAACTGAATTCTCGTATTGATCGTCATGTGGCACTATGCCCACTTTTCTTTCTTTCTGTTCCTGCAGAGTATATTAGCGTCGAACTGGCAAGGCCAACTTAACACCGTCAAAGCCGACGCCAAAGGAAGGTGCTCGTTGTACTTTTCTCATGTTTGTTGGCCCTTTTTCTTGGGGTTTGTTTTCTTGATGTTTAGGTTCATTGACACAAGAAAGGACAAGACAGAATTATACTGAGCAAGTTGGTTCCATTAATCGCATAAGCAGGAGGTTTTACTTGTTGGTCACTGGTTACTTTTTCATCATATTGGTGAATCAAGAATTCGCTCGCGAGAGATGTTTGTGCATCGTTTGAGTTGGATTTGTTTGTCACTGTTGGCTTGGTTGTGACAGCAAGGGAGACTTACACAGGTCTAAAGTTAAGTACATGGTCAAGAGAGGGAACCCGTACATTTGGATACCAGAGAATGATATGCACCATGTGGTAAGCTTCTTAATGTGCTTGTGAGGTGTTATTTATCGAGATAATCACAATTTTGAAGGGTTTTCCGTTTGTTGCTTCTCGATTCTGAAGTAAGTAAAGATAGCTGCACAAGTTTTGTGTCATTTTGTTGCACTTATATCCTGGATGAGGTGATATGTTGCTCCTTTGCGTATCCCTGGTAAAGCAGGCTGAATTTCATTCTCTTGAATGTGAGAATTATTTCTCCTGTTGCACAAATTTCCATGGAAATTCATCTGAAATTAACTTCGTTAAGACCTGTTATTCTCATGCTTGGTCTTCTTAAGGGATTGGAATTTGTGGCTGTTGAAGTTGTTGTTGTTGTTGTCCAACATCGCTTGTGAACATGTTTTATATGCTCTTTATATTCATATGGTCTCCCTTCATCTATTGGCTTAAGTTTTTGAGTTGGACTTTCTAACATGATATCAGAGCCAATGTTATTCCTTTTCGCATATGTGGGCCCACTCTCCATTAGTCAATTTCGACGTGCGTAATTCTGCTTGCATGTGAGAGGGGTGTTGAAGACTTGAAGTTGTAGTTGTTGTTGTCGTCTCACATCGTTTGTGAATGGGTCCTATATGCTCTTTATATTCATGTAGCCTTCCTCCACCTATTCACTTAAGCTTTTGGGTTGGACTTTCTAACCGTGACAATTAATATCTACAAGCTAGGTGGAGAGTGTCTTTTTATGTATAACTATAAGTGCACTATCTGATGCACTTGATGTGTTTTTAAGTTTCTTTTTCGAAGGGTAGACAGAGTCAGGACAAACTGTTGATCCATGTAGCCCTGAACACGACCTGTGACGAAGCATGTCCAAAACCCTGCTGATTCTAGCAACACTCATATATTTCATGACTTTAAAGGCAACATATGAACATTAACACTCTTATTTCGGTTTTCCGTTGTATAGAGTTGGCAAAAATAAGCTGTTCAGAAAAGTACATATGGAAGACTGGCTGCTATTTTGCATTTCGAGTATGAATATGAAATGAATGGGACATTTACTATATTCCTAAAAGGCAAGGAAGCCAAGTTATTCTTCAAATCTTTGTAAAGACTGGGGAAAAGAGAAGATAAATGTTCTACTTCTTTACTTGTAGTGTGTCTCTTTTTCGTCTCGTAAAAGGAAAAACAATCCACTTGAGCTTCAAATCAAGGTGCCATCCCTATTTTCTCATCCTCTTTTAGACTCATGGACTCTTAGTGGATCAGTGACACTGCTCTATTTTCTACTGCGTAGACTTAGACTAATTCTTTTGTGTATGTGAGTGACTGCTTTATTAAATCAAAGGATTATGTTATTTCCTAGAAATGCTTGATTAAACTGATTAATAAAATGTTAACTTTGGTATCATATCTAATTTCTTGATCGCGGTGAATGTAATTGTTCTTTTAAGAACCAAATAGGCCATAAGAGAGGGTTTACCTCTCTCTCTCTCTCTCTCAAACAAATGCATTTTGTCCTGTTCTGCCAAATGATTTTGTTGGCATTGATTTTCCTTTAGCCTCATGTCTGTAGAAGGTTAAAGCAGTTGCAATCGGACTGCTAGTGGGCTTGCCCTTGATGAAACTAACTTTTCTACCTTCCCCTAAAGTCTGCGCGTTTGTCTCTAACCATTCATAGAGCTGTTTGTGGTGTAAAATCTTGTGTAAACCTAAAAAAAGAAGTGGTTCCTTAATGACATGGTAAAATTGACACTTCTTTCACCGCTTCTTCAGGGATCCACTGCAGTGTGGGTCCTCGTATTATCAGCGTCTCCTAGTATGCCTGTATTTGTTAAGTTCATCTTTTTTCAGGGAAGTAATAATAATTAGATTCTCATTTTTCGTAATCATACTCCCCTGTACATCTCTTTCATAGTGTTTGAGGTGATTCAAATGTAGCTACACTAAGAATGTCTATGTCACTTAAGGTTACTATTATTTATTTCCTTAGTAAATTGGTCAATTTTTCAGCTTCCCCTTTCTCTATGCTTTTATCTGGTTAATCTCTCCGATGATATTGCACAATCTGTTACCTGCAACCATGGGAAGAAATAAATTGAGTCGGTCTATCCTTAGGCGGCAATTGGAACTGGGAAGAGCTAAACCCTCTTGCCAGAATGATAGCAATATTCCAACATCTTTTGTCAGAACATGTTTATGTTCTTGTATTTTGGCACTTCTACTGTAGCCACGAAGTTAAGCATTGATTGAGCTTAATTGTTTGCCATTTTTTGAGATTTGGAATGTACAAGCTGTAAATTTTTATTTTGAGGAGTATCCGGTGCTTCATGTGCTTGGGTGTCGCTTATTATGCACTTTTCTATTGGTAGAACACAGTAATTGATGAGCGTGGCTCGCTGGCAGTAACAACGCCTTTCCCAGGTCCACTGGCCAATCTACTCAAGTCCCTGAAAAAGGTTGGTGCCTACGTGGATATGAATTACAAACAAGTACTAAATGTGTTTAGTATATCAATCATCAGCCGTAGATTTAGGGCAACGCATAATATATCTTCCGGACATGCTGCAGTCACCCTCTCGGATTGCTCTGACCGGAGATGTTCTTCCTCTTAAGGACCAAAAGGTGAAGATTATAAAACAGAAATTTAGATGATTTTGGAAGGAATTTCTCTGCTTCAAATTGGTTGCGTTGACTATGGTTGTGGTTGTACTTCTTCCTTTCTTTAACAAATTCATATTTTCATGTAATCAGGTTGGCCTCTGTGTCTGATGGATTGATATGAGTCTCTTGACTAGTGTGCTTTAGAGCAGATCTTTAATTAGTATTCAGCTTTGCAACCTGCAAAATATATTGAGTTGTCTCTTCTGAATTTGCAAAAGTAAATCTGGCCATCAATCTCTCTCCCTCCCTCCCTCCCTCCCTCCGTGCATGCGCATGCACGAACATTTTTCTCATGAGAAAATGGTGGATTTTCATACAGGATAATGATCAACTGCATCAACTCAAGTGACTTATTTCACTGGGGCTTAGTGGTGGGTTGCTGCTTCAGTGGCATTATTTGATAGTAGGAGTTATCTAAAAGTTTATGCCCTGCCTCTCGCGTCATTCTTCCTTCTAGTATCAAATCAGCGACAATTTTTTCAGCATCTGGCAATCATGATGCGTATTCTTTCCCATCTCGAACTAACTTGTGCGCTTAATTTGGGTGTAAAACTCATCCATTGAGGGGTTAATTCCCCATTGGATTCCTCTACTTGCACTGGCAAATCTTTGCTAAGGCATACTCGATCTCATTTACTAAAATTTTCAGGTAGTTGTCTAAACTGCTAGACTTAACCCAAAATCATATGTGTTAATTATATAATTTAACAGGCACTGTGATCAATACTAACTAAAACAGTAGACATATTAGCTTCTTAAATGTTTGTGGTGTTGTGTTTTGAGGAAAGCCTTGGTTAGTCATTTTTTAACTTAGTTTAGGTAAACCAGTTGTCATTTTTGCCCCAGCAAAACAGACTAACTAGATCTGTCCTGCAACCATGCAGCTGCAAAGCTTATAATTCCCAAGTATTTTTCTTTCAAGAAAGAAGGTATATCAAGGTTTAACTGATCACCATATGGTCATCTCTGGTCATGGTTTATCGAACTTTGGTTTGCATTAAATGAGTGAAAATTTGTCTCACCTTGATTTGCAGTTTACAGTCTTTTTATGAAAGATTGGTGAAGGTTTCTTATCCTCAATGCAGGCTCAGTTGGCTTCTGAATGCCTTAAGGAACTTATAGAGTCTGAAGTGGAAGTAATTAGTAAGTCCAGTTATGCAGTATCTGGTGTACTAAGTTCTACCAATCCTGTTCGTACATCTCGTAGTGAGAACCTCCATGAGTTACTAGATGGAAGTCAAAAGCACACCATCTATAAGTTTGATATAAGGTGCAATGTCAGCCACACCTTTCTTTTTCAGAAACATATCTTGAAGTATGGATATGAGTGGATATCAGATGCAATATTTAATACACATGACTTAACTTTTTTCATATGGTAGATCATGCGCATTCATTGATGGCAATGGAAGAAAACATGAAATTGATATGGAAGTCATACAAACAACCAAGACAGATATCTTGGGTAAGTCACTTATGTAACCTGATGAAAACAGCTGTTTGGCATTGTATGCCTCCTCCTTATGAGGAGCATAGTTTTCCTCCTTATTAATCACCATTCTTGTCATGGTTGTAGCACCCTTTTCGGCCATGCTTGTTGATGGAATTAATCAAAGTGAATCAAGGCGAAGAGCACTGGTGCTTCTCTGTTTCACATACCTGAATGCACCAGTGAGAGTGAGTTCTCCTGATTGTGTTGTATGGTAGTTGTTGTAGATGGTACTGATTCATTGAGTAGGACCAGAGAGTGCATTTTGAGATGCTGCGGCGGCATATGAGTTGGCCTTCTCCCTCACTTCCTTTCTACATAAATTAGTTTTGGCTTCCTGGATGCACTTAACTATGACGCATGAACTATGGAAAAGGTATTTAGGAAAGGACACAACCAATAACTTCCAAGTTAGGACCCTTTTTATTTTTATTTATTTATTTTTATTTTTTTTGAGTTTGACGCCTTTATTTTTCTGGCCAAGCTTCAAAGACTTGTGTGAGTCTAATTTTTTATTTTTTTTTTGGTTGAATGAGTCTAATTTTTTTGAAGTGCTTTTTAGCGAGTACTTTTGCTTTCTAAAGTCCTAAAAAATTAGCTTCTCGCCACTTCCAGCAAATTCATGGTTTAGATTATTGCATCGTCCTATGCTCTGGAGAGTCACAAGCTTTGGGACTGCTGCATATATGGCATCATAGGTAGTAGATAAAAAAAAGAGTGCTTTTTAACAAGAGTGGACCGATCAGTTCAACAGCTTTGGACCATTAACCAGTCTTCTTTTGAAAGATTAAAGTCTGTTATCATGAACTGATTGGAATAGTGTTGACCTGATTCAACTGTTCAAAACAGGCAGTTCAACAGATTCAAGAGGAACTCCATTTAGTCTCTTTTGAAATTGTAATAATTGTGTTGTGGGACATTTGACTTTTGAATTACGGACTTCGATATTCATGACATGCCGTGCACAAACTATTACCACCAAGCCATGCATCACTTTTAATGTCACCCATGTAATTTATAAATAGTCATGCTTCAGGCAGGTCTGGTACCTTGAATAGGAGGCTCCTGCATCATTATAGAAATGAGGAAATGGACATTTGAGTTTTAGAAGTGTGTATTTTGATTGTAAGAATGAAAAGAATCTTAATAACTTCCATTGAATGATTTTGTCTATCAAACTGAATGTTGAAGTTTAGTTTGGAATATGTAGGTTTCATTTCTTTGAGGATAAACGTGTATTACTGAGATCATCATGCAGTTCTTTCAAAGGTTAAATTTATAGATTCCATAAAATCTGTTATGGGAAAAATAACTCCAACTAATTGTGGTAGAAAGGGTAATATCAGAAGAGTGTGCGCAGTTTTTGCTGAAAAATAAGACGAGAATTCAGCATATTGGATTGGTGGGTGAAAATTAATCTGACATGGTGTTCATTCTTTTCCATAATTAATGCTGCTTTGTTCTTCTTATGATCATCTTCTAGACCACAATGCGGACAGCACCTCTTAACGTAAGAACTATAAGAAATAGGTTCATTTTCAAATAGTCTTGTGGCAGTAGCAGCACTAAGCCACCATTCATGATTTGTTTGTCCTCTAGGTACCTTTTGATTGACTGCTCTGTATTATCATGTCAAGGATGCATACATGCTGTCTCTGGATCAAAAGGGATTTGATATACTGGGTAAGGTCCTGGGTCCAGCACTTGAGGATGGTAGTCATCAGTATCAATGGAAGGAATTTAGATTCTCCATCAAGGAAGAGGCACTTGACATTGAATCCTTCTGCCGGCAGCTGGTGGAGATGGAGGAGGAGGCCATCAAGAAGGTTTCAAGTTACAGTGGCCTTGGATGAGTTGGAATCTGCCTGCACAAGTGATAAGACTCCCGCTATGGAAGGGTAATTTATATTCCTCAGAAAGAGTCTCTGACCTTGAACTTTGCAGGGAAGATAGTAAAACATCGAGGAAGATTGCAATATTGGTCGTGGAAGTCTGGAGAAGTCATTGCAACGTCATGCCTGTATAGCTGAAGTTCAGCTTGCCTGATATTAACTTTTTGTTTTTTGGGTTCTGTTTTGGAAAGAAGAATTGTTCTTTTTAACTTTCTTTTTTTGTTCTGTTTTGGAAAGAAGAATTGTTCTTATTTCCACTTTGCTTCGTTTCTACATTTTATGGAATTATCGAAAGATTGGACAAAGTCAACTGCACGCGGACTTGCACTTCTCTAGGTTCTGGACAAAAATTTCGTTGAACATCGTCAATTTTAAACATGCTCAGATTTTCCGTGAAACAAATGGAAGAACATCTTCCTCATCTTTTGGCGTTTGAATCGCTTAGGAAAATGAGTCAACGAAAAATACGGTCAATGGAAAATGTTTTCCTATCGATACACCACCCTTGTGGAAATTAGCGTTTGCATGGATAGGCAAGGAAATGCACGTAGTTTGGCTTCACGACTCCAATGGCATCTAGGCTCTGTGGGTTTGGTGTGCTCGGGTTAGGCTAAATGAATTATGGGAAAAGGGCCGCTGACCACCATTTTGAGCTCTAAGCTGTTAGCCGAGCTGCACTTTGTTCTTCATATCGTCGGTCGCATGACTGGACTCATGATTTACGCTCGAGCATGTAGCTGAATCAGAGCCATGGTGAAAGGTAGCTGAATCAGAGCCGTGGTGAAAGGACAAATTGGATTTTTGAACAATCGCCTCTCCGATCGTCACCGTGGGTATGCAATCAGGCAAGCAACTCAGCATATCAAAATCTCAGTTTTCCTAATTCGTTCTTTCAGTTTGGCCGAATGGCTCTCGCTTTCGATTCCTCTTTAGCTTTATGTCCGACTCCCTTGCTCTGTCAAATTTTCGACGCATCCGCGCTGGTGCTGGAACCAAATATGGCCAGATTGTGTGGACCAATTTCTTAGGATGGTGGGCAACGACCCACTTGATCTTGTGTGGCCCAGTTGGAAGCTCAAAAATAGCTTTTGTCGGCCCATGTAGACCTAGCAAAGAGGAGGTGGAAGTGAACCATTTTGGCGCTGCTCACAAGAGAAGAAGAGGAAGGGGTGGGGTGGTTCAAATTGGTACACATGTAATAAATTTACCATAATTAATTTTTTGACCACAAAAACTCCAAATTCGTATACCCATCACAAATTTACCCATCGTCAGTTTTCGTTAAATTGGGTCAATGCCACGAACAACTCTAAACCGGTACACCCGAGACAAATGGAGGGTAAATATCTCAAACTGGTACATCCGTCAACTGCCACGTGTTGTCTAACTCAGTAAAATTTAACAGAAACTAATGGAAGTAAATTTATCAATGTTGTACCGGTGGTTTGCGGCTTTTGATGGTTAAAAAAAAACAATTTGGAGTAAAATTTTCATAGGTATCTCAGTTTAAAGTTTTTCGCAGTATTAATCTTAACAATAAAAAGGGAAGCAAGAGGTCGACTTTGCTGATAAAAATTAAGCAGCCTTGCAAAAGGGGGTTGCTGGTCAGACGGTCTTTATAATATTAATATGGAATCTGCCTCAAGAATCTTCCCGAAATCATCACATGAGCAAGACTGAGGTAGATTTGTCCGCTTCTTAAGGTTCTTCATTTTTACGGATCTCCACGTTGTTTTCTCACCCGCACGTGATCTAAGGCCATAGGGGAGAGAGAGAGAGAGAGAGAGGGTATTTGTTTTATATAGTAGTAAAACGAGATTGTCCATTACCCATTACAGAAATCTAAAGCTAATTCTGCATGCAACCCTTTTGCTCTGTACAGTATATCTAGAGAGAGAGAGAGAGTGGAAAAAGCTGCCAAAGACATGGCTCTCTTTTCTTCTTTCCCCAGCAATGTGAGACCCTGCACAAGAAGTAGGGTTGGCTTTGCCCCTTTTTTTTTTTTTTGTTGCATGGAAATGAGTAAAAAGACATGATATTCTGTCAAAGGTTTGATTAGATAGGGAATTAGATTCCTCCTCCACCAACCTTCAATTATTATTTTTTTCTTCTCTCCCTTATTATTCCCTAAACGACAATGCATTATTCAACTCGAGTCAATCCACAACAGTTGCATATATATATATTGGCGACTCGCACGTTATGTATATCGCCACAAACACTAGAAGTAAATACGAGCAGTGTTCATATTTTGTAACCCACTAATCGAAAGGCTGTTAGAGGAAGATTTTCCTAATCGGAGATCGAGAAGAACATGATGCGAATAGCTTTCCAACTTCTATAAAGAGGTAAGCGTGAATAAGTAATAGGTTTACTTGTTGATTATAGATAATCGACAAGTAAACCTGTTACTCATTAAGGTATTTCATTTTTCACGAGTCATGTAACATGTGAATCAAAACTTGAGTGAAGGGTGAAAACATAGAATTATTTGCACCTAACGAGATGGAACATCATATCTATATTGTGTGCCTAATTTGCACAATTCGAAAATCACAAAGTCAACCCCAAGAAATTGTCGAGATCAATCTCCATTTTACACTATATAAGTCGGATCCGGATCCCCTGTCAAGGTGAAAACCTTGACAGGGTGCCAAGGTCCCATCCGGCCGTCCGTTCAATCAACGGACGGCCCAGATTGAATAAAATTGCGGCTGCAATTTTAAAAATAATAATAATAAAAAATTTATTACTTTTTTATTTTTTATTCATATCAAATCCGGGCCGTCCGTTGATTGAACGGACGGCCCGGATGGGACCTTGGCACCCCTGTCAAGGTTTTCACCTTGACAGGGGATCCAAACACATATAAGTCATGCATTACGAATTTATGATTATTCTTTTGTTACATATTTTAGGCATTCGGTTTTAGCTATTGCACTGCCTTCATGTAATTATAGCAAGGGTGCCTGGATCACGTCACATGGGGAATCCCTTCTCCCAAGAGGATTTGTGGTATGTCAAGCCCTAATGAGGTTCGTCACATCGAGAACCCGTTTTCCAAGAGGATTAGTGGTTAAGGTTCTTCGCTTTGCATTGATTTGAACCATATGCTCCACCACTTGTGTCATCCCGCCATCAATTCTTTCAATTTCGTTTTCTCGAATGTACTTCCCAAGCAGAATACTTAGCGTTTTAACTACAATGCTAGCAAGAATGCACACTTGGTTAACTGGAGATGCTTGAAAAGAAAGAATAAAAAGAAAAATGTGATTATGCCTAGCTATTGTACAATAATAAAAGCAAAGAAATAGTGTGACCCAATCCCACTAATATCTTCTGATTTGTGTGGCTAGGGTTGAGAGACACTATCCTTTTTACAGTGAAATGCTCTGTCGGTTCGAGCTGGTTGTTCGTAGCATTAGCATGTAGTACGTATTGTGTTCCAATTGGGAAAGTGACACTTATCCAATTATTATATATCGCAATCACTACTTAATTAATTATGTTTAATAGAAACTGAAAGGTTGAGAATATATCACACTCATTACCACTCTATTGTCTCTATATTTGTGAAATTTTAATATATAATCATCTCAGCTAATTGCCTTCCAAAATTGTTGATGTGGCGATCCACAATCTATCCATGTTAGCACGCCATATAGGGCGCTGACGATGACTAGACACCACGTCGTTAATTTCATAATTGGTTGAAGGACTATATTGAAATTTTCGTGCAAATGTTATGTCTACAAGTGGCAAAAGTGAAAAACTTACAACTGAATTGGCATGAGTGTATAGGACTAATTTGGTAAGTACCTTCCTAATCTTAGCCTCTTTCTCCGGCCACCATAGTCAGTCGCCACTACCTGTTGCCGGAGCCACCAGCCACTCGTTGCCCCCGTCATCACTGCGTCCAAGAGTCGATACCGCAAAAGGTCCCCCTAGAAGCTCATGCATCCAAGTGCCTAGGTGCCGCCCCCCCTCTCATGGTGGCATGCCGATGCATTTGGACGGCCTCTATCGAGGTCGCCCAAGGCGTCGTGACCTCTGATTGAGTTCTTGGACGCCATGGACAACCTCCTGAGGTCATCATTGCTTGAGAGGACACATTTCATGAGATATGCATTCTCAATCAATACTCTAAAGAATTCCTTGGAGATGTTCGCAAGGGATAAGATATGTTGCCACATTAGAAGAGAAAACAGAAGAAGGGGGATATTAAGCTCATTCCAAATATTAAGTCAGACCAAGATTAGCCAAATAACTCTATTGGCCAAACTAAAGGATAAGTACAGCACAAGTGGCATAACTTTCGTACGACGTTTATTTGAGTGTCATAATTTTTTTTCCCAACCACTTAAGTGCCATAACTTAAAAAAAAAAACATTCACCTGAGTGTCATAACTTTCAATCGATCAATTAACTGCTATTTTTTTTTAATAAAAAAAACGTTCACCCAAGTGCCGTAAATCCGATGTGGCATAGTATTTGGGATTAACGTTTTTAAAAAATTTATGGTACTTAAGTAAGCACTGTACATAAGTTATGGTACTCAAGGGATCGAAAAAAAAAAGGTTATAATACTCAAGTGAGTGCCGAACAAAAGTTATAACACTTATGGTATCTTTAACCCCAAACTAAAAGCTTGTGAATAATTCATTCTACTAAGTGGTAAGGCTATTTGTATCGGAAATGTGATTGCGACATCATCTGCGAAGAAGCATAGTTAAAGTTTGAAGCTCCATTTTTTCTCGGTGCAACATTTCAGGACACATACCATGAGGACATAACATCTTTGTGAGTGTCGCAAAATCCATACGAATGGCTTACTTTCGATCGAAATGAAGAGGTAAGTTTAGTATGGTGCTAAAATTATGTATACACCGCTTGACTAACGATGCCCATAAAGTAGGAAAATCTTCTTTTTCTTAACATATAATGGAGTCTTGATTTGATAAGTTTTTACTAGTCTCGTAATGACATAATTGAAAGATACAACTATCGCCTTGTAAAGCCTCGGGAAAGAGCGAACGGAAAAAAAGTGCCAAAACATATTAATATCATAGCAAACCCTAATATGCAACTTGGGGTTGATTGAGTGTTGTTACTACTATTACCTAAATCTTCACCGTTGATGTCCTTGTTAACTTAGTGGCGTGCTGATCGACCAACCAGAGCTTTTCAATCAGAGGGGTAAGCGTGGTCCACGTACACCGGCAGTGGGAGAAATGATAAAAAGGGCAAGAAAGGAAGCGAATCAAGTGTTCACAACATGATGCCCCAACTTTCCAGAGCACAACTGAGCTGCAGCCACGGGATCGTGCAACCCGCCATGGATCATCTTCATTACTATATCATTTTATGTACTCTCCAAAACATGGTGGTCCTCACGCACCTTTTGCGCCTCTTCACTTTCTCTTCGATGGGTTGTCCTTGCTCTTTCGATTTTCTTTTTGAAATTTAGAGATCTGCTAATCATTTTCGTTGATGAAAAAAAAAAACCAAGTAACAATCTAAAACTTGTGGTTTTAGTCACCTATTGTTGATGGGAAAATGGTCTCGCGGAGAGAAGCCATCGAGAAGAGCTCAAGTTTTATGAGACATCTTCTCGGTTCAACTTAAGATAATTGCTTGTTTAAAGCTCACTAAAGTAAGGACCTATTTTCTTTGTTTAAAGGGATAATGATAGAAATAGTCCTCGAACTATGACCCAATGGGCAATTTAGCCCCTAAATTTTTAATTTGACCATTATAGTCTCTAAATTTTAACCTGATATGCAATGTGATCCTTAAACTTTTAGTTTGATAAATATTGTCACCGAACATTTGAAACATCTTCAACTTAGTCCTTAAACTGTAGAAAGATATTCAATGTAGTTCTTCCATTGATATTCCAAAATTTCAGTGATCATATTTGTCAAATTAAAAGTTTAGGGATCACATTGCATATTGAGCTAAAGTTCAGGGATCATATGGGTCAAATTCAAAATTCAAGGAGTACATTGCACATTATATCAAAGTTCAGGGACCATTTTGTGTCATTTTTCCTTGTTTAAAAACTAGGAAAAATTACCAAAAAAGTTAGACTTATTATAATTGTGCCAATTCAACTTTTTTTTGTCAATTCAGTCCTTAATCTATTACAATGGCCAATTTTGGCAAGCCAGTGTTGACATGAATTTTTTAAAAATAACATTCTCATAATATTTTGATTTTTTTTCTTTTCTTTCTCCCTCCACTTAGGGTTCGGATTCCCTTGCCACAATGGGAGAGGGAGTCGCGGCCCCTTGCCCAGATCTAGCAAGGGTGTCCTGGCCCTAAGTTCAAGGAAAAAAAAAACAAAGGAAGAAAAGAAAGAAAAGGAAAAAGAAAAACTAAACAAAGGAAAAGAAAAAAATTATTAAAATACGACAAGAAAATTCACGTCAGCACTAGTCGGCCAAAATTAGCTGGGTAAACTAAATTAACATAATGCAAAATATTTAAGACTGAATTTTGATATTATAATATATTTTTGATCTAGTTCCATTCTATTTTATTTTACAAGCCACCGTGTGAGCTATTTATATGCGCAGGTTGCAAAACCTTACTCCTTCCTCACACGTTCCCACCTCAACTCCCCCCTCCCTCCCCTCGAAGGTGAGGATTCGAACGCCTCACCTCCCCCTTCTCAATGAGAAGAGTGGCCATTGGGGCAAACCCCTAGTGGTTGACACAACTATAGTATGTTTAGGACCTTTTTTTTTTGGGGTATTTCACCCTTAAAAACCATGAAGTGGTCCACAGCAGAAGGATAAAAAATATGGTCATTGTAGAAAGATCTAAAACTTGATGGTTTTAGTCATCTATTGTTGATGACAAATCAATCTCACACTGAAAAAGATCAAGATGAGCTCAAGATTTATGAGAATTCTTTGGTTCAACTGAAAGTAATTACTTATTTAAGGCTTTTCCGAAATAAGAAACTCTTTTCATTCTTTTTAAAGAAATTATGAAATAAATTCTTAGTATTCTATATTAAACTAAAAAAATTCCAATAGCCAATCAAAATACGGAAATTACCCTCGCCCTTCTCCTCCCCCTCATAGCCTCAATCTCTGGGTCGGGGCCGTAGCTGCTGGAGCTTGAGCTTGCAGCCACAGCCGCTCGTGCCCTGTGTCGCACCATGGCTGCTAAAGCTTGTGGAACAGTGTCGCTGGACCTCGAGGTCAGGCACGCCCATGGCCACTCGAGCTTTGAGCTTGCCGCCTTAGTTGCCATATTCGGCATCTCGGGGCCATGGCTGCCATATCTAGATCGGGTATATTGTCGGGGAAGGGTGACATTGGTGACGTGGAGGGGAGCCGACGGAGGTGACGGCAGAGGGGCGTCGAAGGGGTGTTGTACCCTAGGGTTTATGGGGGACTTTGAGGTGTGGGAAATGTTCTTTACATAGCAGGGTTATTGAACGATGGTTAAGAGATAATTTGAAAAACAGAGGTACGAAAGTCATCTTTAATTAAAAAGTGAGGTATGTTTTGGATGTTTTTTCTAATAAAAACCTTAAGAAAGTATTGATCGCGCTTCGTAAAAAGATCAACATGTACTTTTAACAAACGAATGCGTTTTAGTACTCTCTCTTCTCGCCACCATTCAGCAGAGGCGTCGGCGGTAGGGGTGTCAATATGGGTCACAAACCCATATTTGACCCATATTTTACAAATATGGGTCAAATATGGGTCATTAACTTTTAAAAGGTTCACTAAAAATGGGTTAACAATGGGTCACACTTAAATCAATTTTCGACCCATATTGACCCACTTTCGACCCATATTGACCCACTTTTGACTCATAAGAATAACATCCTTCCACAAGTTACAAATGGTCTCGGGACCGGGACCCGGTCCCGGGGCCTGGTCCAGAGGTCGGGTTCCGGGACCGAGTGCCGAGGCCGAGACAGGGTCCCGAGGCCGGGTCCTAGGGCCGGGGCCGGGTTCCGAGGCCGGGTCCCGGGATCGGGATCGGGTCCGGGTTCGAGGCCGAGGCCGGGGCCCGGGGCCGGGTCCGAGTCCGGGTTCGGGTCGGGGGCCAGGTCCGGGTCTGGGGCTCGGGCCGGGTCCCGGGTCCGGGGGCCGGGGCCGGGTCCCGGGTCCGGGGCCGGGTCCCGGGATCGGGTCGGAGGCCGGGTCCCGGGTCCGGGGCCGGGTCCCGGGGCTGGGGTCGGGTCCAGGGATCGGGGCCGGGTCCGGGTCCGGGTCCCGGGGCCGGGTCCCGGGGTCCGGGTCGGGGCCGAGGCCGGGTCCGGGTCCCTAGGCCGGGTCCGGGTCCCGAGGCCGGGGCCGGGTCTCGGGACCGGGTAGGGGTCCGGGTCCGGGGCCGGGTCTCGGGACCGGGTCCGGGGCCGGGTCTCGGGACCGGGTCCGGGTCCCGGTGCCGGGTCCGGGTCCCGAGATCGGGTCGGGGGCCGGGTCCGGGTCCCGAGGCCTGGGCCGGGTCAGGGGGCCGGGTCCCGGGATCTGGTCGGGGGCCGGGCCCGGGTCCGGGGCAGGGTCCAGGGGCCGGGTCCGGGGCCGGGGCCAAGTCCGGGGCCGGGGGCCGGGTCCCTGGATCGGGTCGGAGGCCGGGTCCCGGGTCCGGGAACGGGTCCCGGGGTCGGATCCCGGGGCCGGGGCCGGGTCCCGGGATCGGGTCGGGGGCCGGGGCCGGGTCCGGGTCCCGGGGTCGGGGGCCGGGTCCCGGGGTCGGGGCCGAGGCCGGGTCTGGGTCTAGGTCCCGAGGCCGGGGCCGGGTCCGGGGGCCGGGTCCCGGGATCGGGTCGGGGGCCGGGTCCAGGGGCCGGGTCCGGGGCCGGGTCCAGGGGCCGGGGCCGGGGCCGGGTCTCGGGTCCAGGGTCAGGGCCGGGTCCAGGGGCCGGGGCCGGGTCCCGGGGTCGGGTCCCGAGGCCGAGGCCGAGGCCGGGGCCGGGTCCCGGGGCCGGGTCTCGGGGTCGGGTCCCGGGGCCGGGGCCGGGTCCGGGTCCGGGGCCGAGGCCGGGTCCGGGTCCTGGGCTGGGTCCCGGGGTCGGGTCTTGGGACCGGGGCCGGGGCCGGGTCCGGGGCAGGGGGTCGGGTCCGGGTCCGGGGCCGAGGCCGGGTCCGGGTCCTGGGCTGGGGGCCGGGTCCCGGGGCCGGGGTCGGGTCCCGGGGCCGGGTCCGGGGCCGAGGCCGGGGCCGGGTCCCGGGGCAGGGGCCGGGTCCCTGGCCGGGGGCCGAGTCCCGGGACCGGGTCCGGGTCCGGGTCTCGAGGCCGGGGCCAGGTCCGGGTCCGGGACCGGGGCCGCGTCCGGGGTCGGGTCTCGGGTCCCCGGGTCGGGTCCAGGTCTCGGGGCTGGGTCCCGGGTCCGGGTCTCGGGGCTGGGTCCCGGGACCGGGTCCGGGTCCCGGTGCCGGGTCCGTTGTCCCGATGCCGGGGCAGGGAGCGGGGGCGGGGTCCCGGACCGGGAGCTGGTTCCGAGTCCCGAGGCCGGGGCCGAGTCCGGGTCCGGGGCCAGGGCCGGGTCTCGGGACCGGGTCGGGGTCCGGGGCCGGGTCTTGGGACCGGGTCCGGGTCCGGGTCTTGGGATCGGGTCCGGGGCCGGGTCTCGGGACCGGGTCCGGGTCCCGAGGCCGGGGCGTGGGCCGGGTCCCGAGTCCAGGGCCGAGAGCCAGGTCCCTGGGCCGGGGGCCGAGTCCCGGGGCCGGGGTCGAGTCCTGGGACCGGAGCCGGGGTCGGGTCTTGGGACCGGGGCCGGTGCTGGGGCGGGGGCCTGGTCTGGGTCCCGGGGCCGGATCCCTGGGCCGGGCGGGGTCCCGGGGCCGTGTTCGGGGTCGGGGCCGTGACCGGTGCCGGGCCCGTGACCGGGACCGGGGCCGGGGACGGGATCAAGGTCGGGAACTATTTTAGCGATATTATTTTTTAAAAAAATTGTTGTGTTTTGGTAATATGGGTCAAAACGGGTTGGGTCGGGTATGGGTCAGTCGCGAGTCGGGTCGGGTTTGGGTCATTAAATATGGGTCAATATGGGTCAGATGGGTCAATATGGGTCGGACCATATTCGACCCGACCCAAACCCGACCCGACCACCCATTTGACACCTCTAGTCGGCGGTAATGGCGGCCACCAGATAGGCCAATGGCCATTGCGATAGATCGATGGCGACGATGAGTAAGCAAAGGTAAATTGATAATGAGATGCGCAATATGCATTTCTTAATATGATGTTATATTGCCTTCACAAGTAAGAGCCCAGGACCTCCAATCAAACTAGGTTTTGATTGATTGTTTTATTTTTTTATTCCTGTTAATTGAAATGGTAGAGTAATAATTGGGTTTGTGTCGTTTAAATGGAGCACATTTGACCGGTACACACAGTAGAAACCAGAAAGTGGATGGATAAAGATTGCATTAGTGCCAATTCAGTCTTAAACCTTTTAATTGGATCAATTTAGTCCTAAATCTTTTTGCATTTGTACCAATTAAGTCAATTTGGCCAATTCTGATCGAAAATCGATGACGCAAAGCGACGCCCTTGCCAGGCGACGGTCGATTGGCAATCCTCAGAAAAAAGTAAAGAACATAAAGAAAAACAAAAGAAAAAAATAAATTCATTAACAAACTATCCATGTTAACACTGGCCGTGCCATGTAGGATTGCTGGTGTTTACCTAAGTGATGTCCGGCCAAAATTGATACCGATACAATATATTTAGGACTAAATTGATTTCATTAAAAAAAAATTTAGGACTGAATTAGTACCGATGCAATAAGAGTAGGAATTTTATTTTATTTTTTGTTACTTTTCCCGAAAGTTGATGAAGGGTCTTCATATCTATCTGGTCCAGTAAGGTTTACCGATTCCATCAAGGTTAAAAAAAACATTAAATCTCCCCTTTTCTACGTTGGAAATTCAAAATTAGTTGTACCGTGAATATTCCAAGAGGTCGGTGTTGCCTTTTTCTCTTTTCTCTTCGAAGAAAAGAAAAACAAGACAGCAATTGAAAGGTGCATTAGCCAGCGCATTCATAGCTGCTAAAAATTGCACGAAGCACCCGCAACTCTTAAAATTTGCGCAGGCGTCCAGTTGGGTTTCAGGGACATCCCATACTTTTTTATTATTCGTAGTAATATCAACGTAATTGGATAAACATGCCTTTTACATCCCTCTGCTAATGATATGGCACAACGTTTCGGGCAGAATCGGGTGTTCGTGTAGAGTTGCTAAAGTAAGGGCTTTCGTTAATAAGGTCTTGTTAACATGTACCTTAGCACAACTAGTTAAGACTGTTTAAATTGGCATTGAACGTATGGCAATACATTCTGCAAATCGAGAAAAAGACCACAATTCAAAGAATGCTGGCCACTTTGCATAAATTTACATATATTCCTAAAGGGGAAATTGCCAAAGAAGTCCTAAATCTATCGCAATTGTGCCAATTCAGTTCTAAACATTTTGCATTTGTGACAATTCAGTGTTTCCGATCAATTTTGGCAGGAAATTGCTAATGTGGCAATTTTTAAATAATTTATTATATATATATTTTAAATTAATTAATTATTTTTTTCCTTCTCTTTTTCCTCAGCCACACCTTTGACTAGCTAGAGGTGTGGTCTCGCTGCCAATGGCAAGGTTGGCCTCGCCAGGAGCGGCGAGGCCGACCACGCTAGGAGCAGCGAGGTCGAGCCTCGAACCAGCCAGTGAGGTCGACCTCGCCTAGTGACGCCAAGGTCGGGCTTGCTAGTAGCTGGGCAACCTTGCGAGGGATTGGTCGAGATTCGCCCCACCAGATTCGGCGATCGCCCAGGCAACGGCGATAATAGTTCTCGCTGCCCCTTGCATGGTCGACCTCTCCATTGCCAGTTGTAGGTGAGGCCGCTCCTCTAGCCAGTCGGAGGTCCTGTCGGTCAAAGGTGTGGTTGAGAAAAAAGAGAAGGGAAAAAAAGAAAAAAATAAATAATTAAATAATTAAAAAATATTAAAAAATTGTTACGTCAGTAGTTTAGCCAATCAGCAATTCGGGCCAATGAAGAACTAAGTTGGTATAAATGCAAAATATTTGTGACTGAATTGGCCAAAAAAATGATTTATGATTGAATTATGCTAATTTAGTTCTAAATCTTTTTTTGTACCAATTCGGTTCTAAATCTTTTATATTTGTGCCAACTCAGTCCATTTAATATGTTGACACTTACGTTGCATAATTTTAATAAATTTATATTTATTATTTCTTTTCTTTCTTATTTTTCCCCTTCCCCACATGGTGGCGAGGGTTGCCGGAGCTCGTCGGCCATTGGGCGAGAACCGCGAATTCCTCACTAGTGGTCAACTAGGGCACTGGGGCCCTCGCCTAGTGGCCAGCGAGATTCGGCGACCCTCGTCGGCCATGGGGCAAGGGGAAAAAAATGATAACGAAAAGATTTTTTCACGATAGCGTTGGCCGACCAAATGGACTTAATTGACACAGATGCAAAAAGTTTAGGACTAAATTGGCATAATTGCAATAGATTTATAACTTTTTTTTAGTAATTTTCTATGTATTCATATATTATTCCCGGAAGGGAAAACTTTTATCATGTTAATACTCGATAATCTTAGTCGTCGCACTATTGAGGTTAGGCTTTTTCTAGAAATTTATTAAAAAACCTTCAGTCTGATTATTGCTATATGTCCAGACTTTCAGGCAAGTCATGTGATACAACAAATTCAAACAATTTCGTATCCTGTCATATCTCCGTTCAGAGAATATGTACGATAAACATCTGATATCATTTGGACCATTGGCATCAACTCTTGGAAAGGGCGCGCCATGCTTTTCTCCATACATTTGTTAGGAGTAAATTTCCTCCATTCAGAGTGATTTTCTGGTTAAAAATATAGACATCACCCACTTTCATTTCCCAATAAATTGGCACGTGGGTGACACCTATATTAACAACCCATACTTCAAATGTCTAAGTGGAGGTTTAAGGAAATAAAAGATCAATCGAAAACATAGAAAAACTTTTAAGGTTTATGTGTCAAGGTGTTAAGTGAAAGAAATCTTTCATAGGGATTGTGGTATAGTATCAGTATGGAGCAATTAATCTTATTTTAGTTGGCTAATAATTCATTAGCATATATTTTTGAATAAATATGGATCCAATTGGATATGTTGATGGGATCGGATTTTCGAACTCTCTCTTCATGGTAGCCTCTCAAGTAAAGGTATTCAGCTTGTGTTGTGTTGGCTAACTAGTTCATGGTCAATGATTGGTGGATGGTCTGCTTTCAATGTTTATAGATGCCAGCTGAATATCTCAAAGAAGGGAAATTCTGGATGTGACTCCCTAATCAAGGTGGCCGATAGCTTACCCCAGCATCCTGCCAAGCTTGGCAGGAGCAAGGCAATTGAGGTGAAGCCTAAGGAATTGACGTTGTCCTCACGTTATATACCAATTTGGTCAAGCCAAGGTGAAAAATTTCGAGTTGAGAAAATGTTGGCGAAGAAAGATACCGAGATTAAGGGGGAGCGTGTATAACATAGGTTTGGTCACATTGTGAGGGGGAGAATTGTTGAGATGCACACGCAAGGGTGTTAGGCCAAAAATTATCATTTCTACATGTTTTGTGGATCGAATAATATTATCCTAGCTGAACCATAACTTATTGGTTCAAACTTTTGAGTTTTGAGTGTACTGAATTTGAGTTCTTCTATTTGGTGTCATTTCTCGATATCATGAATCAAGCTTGGTAAAGAGCTTGTAAACAAATGAAACTTAAAGCGACCGGATGTCACTGGCGGACCAGATTAGAAAATGAAAGCTCACCATCATGGTAAGATTAGCAATTTGCAATAGGATTTTGTTCAAAATATCACCAAAGTACTTGTTAATAAAGCGCTGTCCGTCTCTTGTTACATGCAGTTCCTGTCTTTAAAAGCGAATCTTTTTTCCAACGACATGCTTTGAATGTTGTTGAGGCCCACTCATTAACAGGATCTTACTCGTTATTGTCGATAACAAGTTGGGCACTCAAGTTCATAACTACATAAGTGCACAATTGAACATGGTACACAAAATTTCAGGATTTCTTTGGTGTCATTATCCTGACCGAAATGTCATCGTGAAAAGGTTTTTTCTTTTCTTTTTTTCCTCCCATTTTTTAGCGGATAGTACGTGGGGAGCTGCGTGGGGAGCTGCTACCCTGACAGTCTGACAGTATTGTCATTATTTCTGATCCCACGATTTTTCAATTAATGAGTACTTTATGCAAAATACACAGCGATGGTGTGTCGATCTACGGTAAAAAATAACTGACATACTGTCGAGCTGTCAGGGAAGCATTTTCCTAGAATGTGCAAGCAATCAAGCTCACATGTAGCATCCCGATTTGGAATCTCAAGAATTCCGTGTAGCCACTAACTTAGCTTTCCCAGATTCACAAAAAGTTACGGATTAGGATCATATCAAGCTAAGGATTAGGATAGGGCATCAATCTCCATGGTATCAAAAGAATTCTCCTCTCCCCAAGACCAGGCAAGGCCCCCACTTCTTTACCGAGAAATTCTAGATTCAATCGAAAGAAACCCCCCCCCCCCCCCCCCCCCCCCCCCCATTGATTTGCGACGGGAAGAAAAGGTTATAATAGGGTATCTAACCTGATGAGATATCAATGGTCACCTGGCAGGCTTGCTGGCTGTGGCTTATTTCGAATTCCCTATCTTTCGAATGTTCAATCAAAGAAAGGGAAAAATCCATCCGATGAGTTGGTGATATGTTAGCTTGATTTTAAGTTTCGATCAAGATAAGAGGCCGGGCCAATTGAGGGATACAACTGGTTGCTGTAACGGATGTCCTGAGAGTTGTTCTATTAAGCACAGAGGTTTCCAAGTAGCCGAGCTCGGCGACTCGGCAAGGGTTGTCGGCGGAGGGAATAAAAAAAACTAAAGAAAAGTAAAGAAAAAAAATTAAAAATTACAAAAAATTAAAATCTATGAAAATATTGTTAAGAAAAATCCACGTTAGCGCCGGCCAGTCAAAATTGGTCAAATAGATTGAATTGGTGCAAATAAAAAAATTGGAAGAATTATAAAAAAAAAGTAATAAACCTATTACAATTGTGTCAATATAGTTCTAATAATTTTGTAATTATGTCAATTCAATCCGTTTTATGGGCCGACATTGACACGATGTCACCAATGCTGATATGGACAATATTTAGTTATATTTTTCATTTTAAATTTTTTTCTTTATTTTTTTTTCTTTCTACTTTTTTTCCTTCCTACTGCTACTGTGGTTGGCAAGCTCCAGCGAGAGCTCGGCAGCCCTTGACTAGTCTATCTAGGCCTCGCCATTGTTTAGAGAGGGTTCATGAGGCACAACCTCCTCGCTGGCCATGGCCTTGCCAAGGCCGCCTTCACTTGTGGCTAACGAGGCTATCCTCGCCTGTGACCTCCATGGCCTCGTCGGCCACAGTAGTAGTAGGAAGGGGGAAAAAAGTAGAAAGAGAAAAAAAAAATAAAGAAAAAAAATTAAAAATGAAAAATATAACTAAATATTGTCCATATCAGCATTGGTGACGTCGTGTCAACGCCGGCTGGCAAAGTGGATTTAATTGTCATAATTGCAAAGGCTTAAGACTGAACTAAGAAAAAAAGTTTAGAACTAAATTAACACAATTATAATATATTTAAGACTGTTTTGGTCGTTTTCTCTGTAAAAAAAATGTTTAGGACTGAATTGGCCAAAAAATATATATATTTGGGATTGAATTGGCACAATTTATAATAGGCTTAAGATTTTTTTTGGTGAATTAAAAAGTTAGAATTGAATTGACTCATGTATAATAAACTCAAGACTTTTTGAAAACAACACGCACATAATATCAGCCTCATGCTTGATGTGGGGACATTAAAACATGGTGGTGAAAGTGAAATTCAACTTTTATTTCCGACCCAAGGAAGACTCATGTCAGCATATACCATCTTTCCTTTCTCCTAGCTGGGTATAAAAGAAAATTTGGCGGGACCCATGGGTATATGTGCTTGTGGCAAATCTTTTATTTTTATTTTTATTTTTATTATCTTTATAACAGGGGGTGGGGGGGGGGGGGGTGTGAATGGCATACCAATTTAGGTACTACTTGAGTCCGAATCCGGAAGGGTGGTTGTGGTTTGTTTTCAAAGAGTGGGAAAAAAAAATTATACCTTTTGTCCCTATATGTTAACTATTTTTCAATCAGGTAATTTGGACTTTCTAATTAAATCCTTTTATTTACAGACGACGTCTAATCAAGTCGTTCTACTTACACAAGATGTCTAATCGAATCCTTGGGGTACAAAATCCTTCCAAATTCACCTGACATTATCATTGAACGATGCTGGAGCGTGGCGTGAATTGAACATTGTCCACGTAAGACGCCCACCATAGGTTTTGGATAGTGAAGGAGTCAATTTTTCTAAATTCTCCTTACCCAATTTTTTTCTTCTAAATTCTCTTTTTTTTTTTTATGCTCCCGCTGATTCACCATCGACCATAGGTGTTCACCTAGATAATATTAAACCTACACCACACACCAACATCCTCCAACAACCACGTCAATTGGATTTGGCTGGATTTTGTTTGTTTCGAAGAGTCTAGATAAGACGGGATGTCTAAGTAAAAAGATTCCAATGAAAAAAAAAAAAGGAAAGTAAAGGGGCTAGCTTAGAAAGGTAATTAAAGTACAAGAACCAAAACTAAAACTTCTCCTGTAAAATACTCGAATCAGTCATCGTGTTTCTGGATCTAACATAAATACGTTCCTCAGAAAAATAAAAGAATCCTAGGGTTTTCGAGGAACCCGCAAAGACACCTAACATGGAACTTGGAAAAGTAGTAGAAATACATTCGACCTCATGAAGCTTCGGACAACGACCGCTCTTCACCCGCCACCGATGGCGGATTCCGGATGAGCCTACACCGTGTCGCCATCATCTTCCTTTCTCTCTCTCTCTCTCTCTCTCTCTCTCTTTAGCCCAAAGTAATGAAACATGAGCCTAACTTGAAAATTTCGAGTTCGCTACGTATCATTGTCTATCCTCAAAGAAAAGTTGAATAACACTTGGCAGAGAAAAGGAATTTGCATATCAAGGAGCATCAACTTTTAGCAAGTTGAATTGTCAGCAAAGAAATGAAAATTTCCCGTACGTATCGTGGCATGACATGTTGCATAGAAACAATTTAAACGGCAAAAGGACAGCTCAAGTGTCAATATTTATGTACGGCGCTCACTTTGGTGCCAATATTTTTTTGAGTCACTTAAGTGACAATTTTTTTTTAAAAACGATTATTTTAGTGTCAACTCCTATGAGGTTGTCGGAATTGGCACTACAATGATTGTTTTTCTCCAATTGGCACTAAAGTGATTATATTTTGGACCATTTAAGTACTAATTTTTTTTTAAAAAAAATGATTATTTAAGTGCCAACTCAGATGAGGTCGCCCGAATTTCTCGCTATTGACACTAAAGTGATCGTTTTTTCTCCGATTTGTCACTAAAATAATCATTTTTTGGATCACTTAAGTGCCAATTTTTTATTTAAAAAATAATTATTTAAGTGTTAACTCCGTGAGGTCGTCGGAATTTCTTATCGTTGGCGTTAAAGTGATCTTTTTTTTTCTCTGATTTGGTCCCGTAAGTGATCCAAAAAAAAAATATATTGGCACCAAAATGAGCGCCATACACTTGAGGTGTCTTTATGCTCAATTTAAACTAACCCAACTAATACATGTATCATTTCGATCCGTAGAGAATATGTCTCGACTTAGCCGCCGCATTGTTGGTGCTTTAAGGGCGCTTTTGATATGCAAATTCCTCTTTCCTGAAATTTAGGACTTGTTAGAATATTTCACCCGACAAAACTTTGGACGTGCGTAGGCACGATTTCCTGCTACCGATACAACTACCCCTTTTGTCTTCCCGGAAGTTATAAATGAATGAATGTTTAACCTAACTTTTCTTCTGTTCAGATACCTGTATCTATAAGCTTTTGACTTCGAATCATGCTCGACCAAGGAGAGAGAAAAAAAAATGTTGCAATAATATGATTAGCGAATTACTTAGTAGGGGTTTTGATTAATTAGTACCAACAAAAGAATTCCATCACTTTTCACACTCACCTAAACCCACTCTCCATCAGCATGTAGCATGTAGGAGCTTTTTGGAATTCCTTTTGGTCCTTCATAAACGGCTTTACGTAATAAATCACGGAAAACACTAGCTAATGATGAGACTTGCAAAGGGTTTGATTGTCTAGTATCTTGTTTTTTTTTTGTTTTTTTTTGGGGTATTATTATTATTATTTTTGCAAGATATGAGAGATTTCACGGTCGACTCGATCAATTTTCATGAATGGATAAAAATCGACCCATCCATGTGCATTGGACAGGACTAGGGCTTTGATGATTACTTTAGCAAATATCTAACTCTTATATGTAAAAGATAGGCAAAGCTCGCACGAGGTTGAGCGTCGTATGGCACGCCCACGTGTGAATTTTATCCTGCAATTTTTTTTTATTATGGTCACTTTAGCAAATCATTAATCCTAGCAAATCTCTAGTTCTACACCTCTAATTCTTCTGTTTATTTTGGTAATAAATTTCTAAATTATATATATATATATATATATATATATATATAGATGGATAAAATTCATAGGAAATTAAGCGCCTTATATAGATGGATAAAATTCATAGGAAATTAAGTGCCTGTATAACAATGATTCTAATTTTATTAATGATGCTATATAGGTTGATTTTGTAGTGACATGTATCTTCATGTGTCCTTTTGGAGGGTGGGTTTTGCACGTCCGTGTTATGAATGGACGGCCCAGATTATTAATAACAAAAATATATAAAAAATTCAAAAAATTACCCTTTAAAAACAGGAGATCTGGGCCGTTCGTCCAAAAATGGACGGCCCGGATTGCAAAATTAAGTGCCTAACCTTCTGAGGACAGGTTAGGCGATCCGGATCCCCTTCCAACAAGGCACAACAGCGAGTGATCAGGAACCCGACTGGGCAATGTTGGTTCTCGGCCTTTGAAATCAGGAACCAACCCTAT